>CM064328.1:173935707-176575707 GCA_032595735.1 Pelochelys cantorii | reverse complement strand
GGGATACTGACAGTATCCCGGAAAAACTGCCGCGTCCAGGGAACATGTCCACTTTTTTGGAACAGTTTCCGAAAAAGCGGGCACATTCTTTCGGCATCCCTGTATTCCTCATTTTATGAGGAATAAGGGATCTTCCGGAAGAGGAGGTTTTTCTAACATTTGGCTCTGTATAGATGGGCCAAATGTTGGAAAAGCCTCTTCCGAAAAAACAAGCGAAAAAAGATATGCAAATTTCTTTTTCCAAAAAAACCCTTCAGTCTAGACATAGCCAGAGAGATTGCATACTGTTATCTAAGGGCTTGTCTACACTGACAAGCTTTTTTGGTGACAAAACCCAAAGAGCATTCACATTGCAATGACAAAACCCAGAGAGTGTTCACATTGCAATGCAACAAAAGTCACAAAAAATGCCCAGTTTCGGTGACAAAAAACTTCCACCTCCACGAGGGACTTTTGTCTCTCCCCTTCCCTTTACTGTCAACCATTATGCAGTGGGTAGTATAGTAGGCTTTTTTTCAAGTATATTGAACTCCAAGATGTTTCCCATGATACCCTATTAGCCTCTCTGGCCAACGCATTGAACTCCGTTGCTCTGCAGCTAGGTAAACAGAAATGTGCCCTTCCCCCCTATAAGCCCCAGGAACTTTAATTTCAATTTCTTGCTGGCTGGCTCAGCATGGAGCACTCCTCTGGGCACCTTCTCAGGGAAACAGGGCAGCTCTCACTCAAGACGCTCTCCTGCTTGGAGCACCCCAGAGCTTTCGGATCTTATCAGTGTGTGGGGTGAAGAATCAGTGCAATCACAGCTGAGAGTGACCTGTAGGAACTTGGACATGTATGGTCACATTTCTCGAGCCCTTTGTGAAAAGGGGTATGAGTGAGAAACCCTGCAATACAGAGCCAAGATAAAGGAACTTTGGCAATCGTACCAGAAAGTTTGGTGCTGTACCCAAGGCATGCCATTTATATAAAGAACTAGACGCAATCCTCGGTGGGAACCCTACGTCTACAGGCAAGGACCCAAAGGCATACAGTCAGCAGAAACAGGACTTACCCAGAGGCAGAAGTTCTTGCTGAAGAGATGGAAGTGGACGAGGAGGCAGGGCTCACTGTGGGGCCACCCTGTGCAGCAGGCAGCCAGGAACTGTTCTCAAAGCCAGAAGCTCATGTCGACTCTCAGCAACTGACCACAGAGCATGAAAAGCAAGGGAAGAGACACAGGGTATGTTGCTCTGTTGAAGTGAGGGGGGGAGGTTGGGGCAGCAGCACAGGGTGGTAAGTTTCTCTGTTGCAGTGAGGGGGGGATGCTTCCATAAAGCAATCGCAACATGCTTCTCTACCAAGAGAGCGGCTCTCATTTGAGAGTTTTTGTGCTGCAGTTCAGGGGCCATCTCAGCACACAGGTCCAGGAAGGTGGCCTCTGAAAGTGATGTAGCCACTGGTCTTCATCCCATACCTGCATGCAATGCAGTCCCACCACTCAGATGGTTACCCTAGCCCAAAAGTGATGCTTTAATCTGTACAGCTGCTTTGTGACAGCCAAATGCAATGCCATGTTGCTGCACTCTGTGTCACGTTGCCTTCTGTGCCTTTGGAAATCTGAGACTAAGTTCATAAGTAGATCTGCTGCCGTGCGTGATGTCCTAAGCACATTGAACACAGCATAGGAGAGAAGTCTGGGATCCATAATTTCTCAGAGCAGATGCTGGAGTGCACAGCAAGGACTGTCAGTTTGAAATGGCATGAAAGTAAGCTGGAAGCCCCAGGAGAGCTCTGAAGCAAAGAGGTGCTGACAGGACATTTTTCACATTCCCAAAATGCTTTGTGCTACATTGCATGTTCCATGGTTCCTACCGACTGAAGGTGACACTAGGCAGTGTGTGATGCTTACCCACATTGCTTTGCTCTTTCTGTCAGTGGCAGAGCTAACAACGTGGCCATGATATGTTAACAGAGAGTGGCAACTTTTGCCTGCCGACAGCACTTTCATTGCCAAAACTTCCCTGTGTAGACATACCCTAAGGCAGAGGGCACAACTCACTCCATCTTGCTCCAGAGTTTGCAAACTGACTGCTGAAGAAGCAAATCGCATATTTCTCTACATCATGCCATCATGATCAGGAGAGCCCTTAAACTGGTAGCTTTAATGGTTTTCAATACACCAGATGACCATTTTTTAATACAAAGATTGTTTAATATCCTACCTCCTTTCCCATGTGCAATCCTATAACAAATACAATTTCCAAAAAGGTGCCAAAATGGCTTAGGAACCCATCTTCAAAAGGGACTTAACCACTTAGATCAATGTACCAATGAATGGGACTTTGATTCCTAAGTCAGTTACACAGTTACATACAGGGTGGCAGCGGACTTCCCAGGAGCTGGTGTGCATGGGGAGATGACTTTGAAGCCAGTGCCCCATGCATACCGGCTCCCGCCTGCCACTCCACGCTGTTGCCTCTGTATCAGAGGCAGCAGCACAGGGTGGTAGGCAGCTCCCTGGGATCCAGTGTGCACCAGTGCATACCAGGAGCCTGCACGTAACCATGAACATTAACCAATGTGCCCAGGCTCATCGGTTAACTGTGTACACCACACAATTATACTTTCACATCCCTATCAACAACCAAGCAAAAGACACACAGTGGGTGATCATATTGACTCTCCAGGCATTTACTTTCTGGAAGGCTGCTTTATTCAGAATGTCTGTAAGATTCATCTCAGTGTTGAAAGTTATGGGTCTTGTTCACCATTCCATTATACCCAATGAAATCAGTGGTGTCTTAGTTGTGTAAAACTTGGGAAATAAAGCAGTGAATCATGCCTTGTGTCTGATGGTCCATAATAGCAATAGCCATTGGAAAATCCTCCACTGATGTAGCAAGCCAGATTCTGACATTTCATCTGTATGACATAAATTATGTTTTCGTTTGAAATTTCTCTAACCAGTAACTACTGCTAGGAGAGTTAGCAGCATCTGTGTCCTTATTTATCTGGATAATACCATGCTGTATGCTCAGCCTTTGCAAGGATCAGTTCCAAACCCATCAGGAAACCTCTGTGGTAAAAGCAATGCACAAGAGTTTTGGTCTCATAATAAACCTCAGAAGCCTTCCTCACTTGCAGGCAATAGAATTTTTTTAAAATTCTGGGATTTTTAAAAAGGCATCTGCTCTCAGGAATGGATTGAGATGTTTATCAGGAAATATTAAAAAGGAACTTGGACTGGTGGGAAAGGGATACCTGGTCAGTCGGGGGTTCTCAGCTACTTGAGTCACTGCTGTTTTTCCTAGTTCCCATGTGTTACCACAAGGAAGACACTGGCAAGAAAACTGAGATTAGAGAATAAAGATTCTCTCACCAAGAAGATGATTTTTTTTAGTAGTTTATAGACCAGAATTTAGGTTTGCCTCCTTTCATACTGAGGATATTGCAAAGCTCTTAACAGATCAATGCATTAGAGTGGTTCAATTACCTCCAGCAAATGGAAGCTTAGAGTAGAAAAGTGGCATTTGTACAGGATGAAAGAGTCTGTTGTCAGTATTTCAAGATGGGAAATCAGGTACAGGGGATGATGGGGGAGCATTTGTGGATTTCACCTGTACATCAAGTGTCTGAAACTGACTTGCAGATTTCATAGAGTTGTTTAAAATATATATTGCAGTTGTGAGGGGCTCCATTCACAAACATTCCCTATGGATTGGGTATGATTAGATCCCGGAGTTTGGTCCAATATCGAATAAAACCAAAACATGGGGTATATAAAAGATATTTCCTGATGCGGAGAAATATAAAGGGTCCAGTTAGAATTTAAGGGCTGACTGAAAATATATAGCACTACATGTAATTATTTATGTGTACAAAAACACACCTTATAACAATTTAATATAAGATCATGTAGAAATTCCAATATATCCAACTTTGTTCTCTCCATGGAAACTAGTGGATTTTAGGGGACAGATTCTGAACTCAGTTAAACCCATGCAAATCTGCAGTAACTCTATTGACCTCGCTTCATTGGTGTTACTCCAGAAGTAGCCAAGATCAGAATCTGGCCATAGATTGCTGAAGAGAGTAAAAGGGAAAAAAAAGGACTTCAAAGGAACATATTATGGTTCTGTCCCCAGCATTATAAACATTGTTAAAAGACTATCGAAACAAACACCAGCTATGTTTACATCAGAGGAAACTGTGCTTAGGATATACTTTTTATGAACAATTTAAAAAAGGAACTTGGTCCAGGCCGTGCCTGCCTTTTAAACAGGAAAATATTGAAATAGAATGTTGTATGTTCCCAGCACACAAAAATTAATTCTGATATATAAGGCACATAGGTTCTAAAACCTATTAAAAGGTTCCCACTGACTTCACTGAGCTTTGGATGAGGCCCACAATGATGATAGGAAAGCAATCTATGCATTTCCATTTAAATCTCAGGAATCTTATTCATTATGGACTTCTCTTTTGGAATATATATCTGAACAGCCAAGGGGGAAACGTGCGTACAGGCACAGTATAGAATGGAACAATAAAAGATTGTAAATGTTAAAAATGGTGACAAAGGGAAATCCCTTGAGAACATTGTTGGTGGAATTTGTCCTCAGGATTTCTTGGGGTTTTTTTGTTCTGTATTTATTATCACTGGAAAATGTACTAGTCATACCTTATTCCAGGGATGTGACCCAAAAGAAAAAATAAATTCATGAATAATTGGAATGGTGACTATTGGTGCACAGCTGTACATTATGCTTTTGGGTGTACAAATGCCTTATATTTGTTGATCTTATGAGTGCAGTGTAAGCCAACAATAAAAATATACTTCAATAAGCTTGTGGTAAGGACTATTATGTATCATCTCTTTTGCTTGCAAGGTCCTTACACTGAGATCAGGGCTGTGTTTCAGCACTTAGAAGGCTCAAGGGATTCGTAATGGGCTCCACAGCCTTTTGCCTCTAGGAAAAAGATTTTAACCTGGCTTAAGAGAGAAGTAGATGGCAGCTGTAACTAGTTGGTGGTTTGTGTGAACTGCGCTGATGACCACAGACCAACTCCTAGCAATCAGGTGTACATGTCACAATATGCACCATCACCACAGGCATTAATTAGTAATGTTGTAGGCAATCTGAACATGAAGACCAGTGACTGAGATAGTCTCTTGCTCCAAGAGAGCTCTCTTTGGAGTAGCACTGTGGCATTTTGGTGAAGTCAAAGTTACTAGCAAAAAGATTGGAATAAGCTTCTGAATCTCAGATACTCTAAAAGTGATAGATTTCTCTAATTATGATGCATCCAGTTCAAGTCCTAGTGTGCAAACGATGGCTAACGCGCATCCCTGCATGTAAATTAGACATCTGTGAGAGTGCAAAAATCTGATGGGTACTAACTGGTGTAAAATCAGGGAGGGGGAATACTGTTGTGTCTCTTGGTGCATGAAGCCTAGTCTGCAGAACATTTCCCACATAAAAAAGGCTTCCTACGAACTATTCCTTAAGGTACATCAGAGACAGTTTTGCAGCTGTGTAAGGAAAAGGTCAGTGAGCCACTAATGACAAGGGCAAAAAGAGAGTTTATAAAACCAAAAGTAAAATGATCACCACAATGCACTACTGGTCTCCCTCGCTCAATGTCCTGAGAGCTGCACATGTTGTAGAAATACTGGGAGTCTTGCCAGCTCATTTTGATTTTTTTAAGATATGATATCATACTTGGTAACAGCAGTTGTGACACCAGCATCCCAATGCAGCCGTCTGTAGACACTATAAATTGCCCAAAAACCAGTGGGCATGTGGGGCTATTTTAGATGGATTACTCACCCTTCAAACTACTGTTGCTGGAGTACAACAACCACAAAGAAGCCAATAGCATAATTCATGCTCATTTACCTGCACTCCTTCTACTGACCCAGCCGCACTGAAAGGAACTGATACCACAATTACTTTAGCAATTAATGCATTGCACCAATATGTGAATTAGACTTCCATCTTATTTCTATGCTCCATGTAAATCACTACATGTACACAGACAGTAAATCAAGTTCAGGCAGATTCACCATAAGACCATTTATGGAATCTGTCTCAATGGAAACTATAAAAGAGCTCTCCAGATTTGTGATAAAAGGGAGATTTTGACAGAAATGTAGGTTATTTTTAGACAGAGCTGAAAAGATAATTTCTCCCTTGCTCATATTTTTCTATTCCTTTTTTGACTTCCAACTGACCAAATGAGAAGACTGTGTTCCCACCTGGATTGTATCTTTCTTCTGATCTTCACTCCCTTTAAGAACCTGCTGACAGAACTTCTTTTGTATTTTACACATTTTAAAAAGCTTTTATTGATTGGATTGGACTCAGAACACAGGAGGACACCAGCAGCTTTTAATATCCAAATTGATACCTGCGAGATCTGTTCAATTTCTTTATTTAAAATGTTTCTTTGCGTAGGTGCTAGAAATAGTGGGGGTAGGGGGTGCTATAGCACCCCCAGGCTTGAAGTGGTTTCCATTAATACAGAAATTACAGTTTTGTTCAATGGCTCTCAACACCTCTACTATACAAATTGTTTCAGCACCCGTATTTCTTTGTACACCAATATTCATTTGTCTCTACATCTAGGACATTAGCTTTCAATATTTTATCCCCATGGGCCTAAATAATCACTCCCATAAGCAGTGGAATCAGTGGAGCTTTGATGGCCTAATACAACAGTGAATTTGTCCCCATTATTTTAGGTAGGAAAATCACAATATCACAAATCACAGTATTTTCACAAACCTTGTCAACACTTGCAACTTAACAAAGGAAAGAGTCAGGGACAGGGTGATTTCCGTCCCTCACTCTCCACATGTTTTCCAGTATAAGGAGATGGTATTACTTCTGTATATGACATTAGTGTCACTATTAATGGAATACTTTATCCAGTTCTGGTATCCACATTCCAAGAAGGATATTGCAAAGCTGGAAAGGGTTCTGAAAAGACTTTCAAAAATGTTTTTGAGGTCTGAAAACATGCCTTACAGCAAGAGACTTAAGAAGCTCAATCTATTTCATTTGGCTAATAGGTGTCAAGATAAAAAATCCTTTGTCACAAACAGGAGCTATGCACAGAAATGTGTAACAAAACTTCCCACTCCTCAGTGTAGCTGCAGCATGCAACAGCCTGCCCTGGGCTTCTTTGTTTCTGCCTCAGCCTGAAATGTGTCACCTGAAACCAGAGATTGCACCTGGAGGGTACAGGAAATGTGGCATTGCTATAGTTCCTGGAGGACTTATTCTATGTCACAACTTCCTTTCTCTAGATCCCTCTCTAAATTTCCTGACTAAATCAGAAAACACTGGTTTGTCAGGCTCTTGGCCAGCAGGCTGTCTGCCCACCTGTTTCTAGAATGATTGCTGGCTGTGGTGGCTGGCGAGTGCTAGGGGGTGAACATGGGTGTGGTCATCATTTATATATCACTTCAGAGTCCAGAACATAAAGGGTGCTATAGCAATGCAATATATAAAAATCACTATTTTCTGTAAACTGGGCCTGCTTCATCCCTGATCTAATTCCATTGTCTTCAGTGGTGTTACACCAACATAAACTGTCTCATGAAACTGCAGGAATCTTTTATTTCCTCTCACTAATTATCCAACTGTTATTCTAATGAAACTTGCTTCAAAGCTTTGCGTGAAGAACTCCTCACATCACCTAGACAAGAGCCCTGTAACTGCGTCATATCTTGGGTCTTTATTTTAATTTATTGCTGAAAGTTTCCGATAAGAAAAAAAAAGGAAACAAGCTGACAAATAAACAATGATACTTACAGGGCGGGTCCACATCCAGCTAAAAATTAAAACTTTCCTCTTTGAAAACTACTTAGTAGTATTTTAGTTATTAGGTCAGGAGGTATTAGCACATTGTGTTCCTAAATTCCACTTCTATAACGATTTCAGTCAGATCTTCAGCCCAATTCAGAGAAGTGTATGGCAACAGTGCTGCTCTCAGTTTCAACTCCCCGAGCTGCTGTCAGAGAATAAGCTGTTCTTCACTTAAAAAAAAAAAGATGATAAAAATTATCTCCTTTGTCCTACATACACTTTAGTGACAACTGGCAATGCCATTATATTTAGGAGCCTATCAGGTCTGCCACAAACCCCTATTTTAAGATATTTATAACAGTTATTTAAAAAATTCCATTCTCGTCTGAATCTTGGCATATTTTCAGTGATTTTTTTTCTCCCAGAAATTTTAAAAAAGAACCAGATTCTTTCCTTACAGAGATGAGGGATTAGCTCATAATGGCGTTCTTAGCTGGACGTGAGTGGAAGGACTATAAAAAGCTGAGACAGTTCACTTTGAAAAGTAGGCATATAGCAACCACTCAAAAATATAAAATTTGTAATGCTATTTACATGCTATTCCTACTCAGTCCGATCTCATGCCAAATTCTCCTTGTCTTCATTGGAAGTGCTCTGCATGGAACAATTGTTGACCAGTATTATGAGCTCCTGTGCACATTAAGGGCCAACATGCTTTTTAAGGCACAGCCTGTGAATGGGAAGCATTCAGAGGCACAGAGAGCTCTGGGAGGCACAAGGAAACCTGGAGCTCTGCAAAGGGCAGGGAAAGAGCATTGCTCTGTTAAATGCTAGTCACACTGAACAGGAACAAGGCCATGGTTCCCCTTCTTCTCCTATACTCCCCACCTGCTTCACGGTGGCTAACATCCAGAGGACACTCAGATAAAACACTATACAAAGGTCTCAGAGGGGTAGCTGTGCTAGTCTGTAACTTTAAAAAGGCTAGTCCCTTGGCACCTTACAGACTTACAAAACCCACTACATGAGCTTCATTGCTTATGAAAGCTCATGATACTATATATATATTTTTGTTAGTCTCTAAGGGCACGTCTACACTGTGGGCTGAAATCGAGTTAAGATACACAACTTCATCTACGTTAATTGCGTTGCTGAAGTTGAAGTACCTTAACTTGGCTTTTGGCACTGTCGACACAGCAGGAAGTCAAAGGAAGAACACTCTTCCTTTGACTTCCCTTACTCCTCATGAAATGAGGGGTTCAGAAGTCAGAGTAAGAAGCCTGTTATTTCGAAATAATGGGCTTGCTGTACAGACGCACACTCTGTTATTTTGAAATAATATGAGTTATTTCAAAATAAGCATGCAGTGTAGACAAAGCCTAATTAGGGCATGTCTGCACTGCAGCGTTATTTCAAAATAACAAAGTGCACATCTACACAGCTAGCTGGTGTTTTGAAATAATTTAAAGATGGCGGACTTCTTACTCCAACTTCTATAACCTTCATTTCACTAGTGTTCTTCCTTCAACTTCTCACAAAGTAGACAGCACCAAAAGCCGAATTAAGCTATTTCAACTCCAGCTATGCAATTGATGTAGCCAGAGTTGCATATCTTAAATTGACTTTTGCCCTACAGTGTAGACGTGCCCTAAGGTACCACAGGACTACTTGTTATACAAAGGTATGTCACAACTCCCTCCTGTAGCTAATCCATATAGAGAGCAACAGACCATTGCTACCTGTTTACTCCTTTAGCTCTTTGGGTTGAGGCATGTGCTTTTTGTGTGGAAGGTGCTAGAGTGAAAAACGGCTCATGACCTATGGGCTGTGTCATTACCCTGGCCGGGAGTTATCTTTCTGAAGAGGAGAAATAATAGAAAGTCAATCTTCTTGAGGCCTCCCCTGCTTGTTTGCTGTCACAGGAGTCAGAGGTAGCTGTGCACAGAGCACCCATTCCAAAATGAGTATTTATGTGTGTGTATAAAGACTGCAGTGTTTGAAAGAATGCCTAGGTTAGCGCAATATACCCCAGGGTCCCTGCAATGGGGTACGTTAGGTCCCTTGCTGGAGGCCTGGGGGTCCTGCCATACTATGCCTCAGAAAAGGGCAGTAGAGAGTGACAGTTTGGGTTGCAGCCAGTCAGGGTCCAGCAAGCTAGTATAAAGAGAATGGCTAGGCCAAATCCAGTCTTGTGCAGGATCTGGAGCAGATGGTACTCTGGGCTGGCTGCTGGAACTCTACTGGGATAAGAACCTGTAAGAATGAAGAATGTGCTGGCGCCATGTTGAAGTGGCCCAGGGAATTACAGCAGCAATGCAGTTATTTGAAGAGACATTGCAGACAACCACTATCTACAGGGTCCCTTGGCTGGAACGCAGAGTAGAGGGTGGTTCAAGTTCCCTCCCAACCCTTCTTAGCCACCGGGGGGATGAGAAGTGGCCTAAACAGTGAGGCATCCCATAGTGGGGAACTGATCTATAGTGACCCAGCTGAAGGGCTGGGGCCAGAAAGGCTCCAAGAGGGAAAAAAGGTTGCTTCAAGGGAAGGGCCCTAGGGAACTGCTCTGTTCTAGAGCAGGGACAAACTGAGACATCACTGAGGGCACTGAGAGGGGCCCCTCTTGGATATGTACCCAAGAAGGGGTTTGCTCGTTATTTCAAATACAGACTGTGTGTGACTCACCTGCAGGGCAGACTAACCAAAGAGCCACCACAGAGTGAAAGGGTGCCAGTGTATGCACTTGGACAGAGGACGTTTGCAAGAGGCGAGTGCGCCCCTTTACAGTTCTCCCCAATCAGATCAAGAGCTGGTGTGTTGGTGTGGTGTTCTTCATGATCTAAATGTGAGTTTTCATGAATTTAACACTTTGTAGGAAATGACCACAGCAGGGGATACAAAGGACCTCTGGGAAAGTCAGGTGACAAAATGACATCTTTTATCCTGATATAAGAAAAGTTTTGAAAACTTTAAATCTCTGCACTGCTTGGAAGAAGGCATTTTCTGAAATAATGGCATTCCTGGAAAAGGCTCACATCTCCCGCAAGCCACAGCATCTGCAATTGGGTTTGCACTGCTCACTTTCACACAGACTGCTTCCAGCAGCCTGCCATGGGATATTTATTCTAAAATGAATGAATTTATGCTATCAATCTCTGCAGGCCTTGAACTGTCATTTTCCAACAAAATATAAATCTTCTTTGAGTGCTTGCTCATGTCCATTCTACATTAGAGGTGCGTGCTTGCCATGTGCACCAGTGCCAGAAGTTTTTCCTTTAGCAGTACCGGTAGGGGAGGGCCCCTAGCGATCTCTGGGGTGTGCCTCCATGGCGCGGTGTAAGGGGGGCTGTGCACTACCTTCACCTTCAGTTTCTTCTTGCTGCCAGTGATTGTGCTGGAACCTTCTGCTGCCCCGTGCAAGCTTGTTTGCGTTGTTCAACTGAACAGCCTGTTTCTTCCTTTATTTTCATTCCTGCAAATAATTATAGTTAGTTAGACCCCTTAGTGACTGGTTAGAGTTAGTCGTTGGTCCCAGACAGGACTTTTGCCCCTCTTAGGGGCATGTCCCAGTCTCCTAGGTTTAAACCCTGTGACCGCTGCAAATGTCCTATGCCCATTAGTGACGCACAAAACGGCCACCTGCAGTGTCTGGGTGAAGGACACATTAGCGACAGGTGTCGCATTTCTAAATTGTGTAAGTCCAGGACTAAACGGGATTGAATCTGATAGAGTCAGCCTTGGCCCCGTGCGTTGGCCCAGGCATTGGAGCACCATTCAGACGTGGCACGGAGCACCACAGCAATTAAGGAGTTGGACTCGATGGGCTCCTGAGGTCTCTTCCAATGCTATGATTCTACAGTGCTACCCCAACACTGTCAGCCAGGCCATGGAGCTGATCACACAGCCAGGGGCCTTGATTGCTGGGTTTCCATTGCTGATCTGGTGCTAGTCTCCAGCTGCATGTGCTAGAATCTTCCCAATCTGACCACTCTGTTTTAAGGTACACATCCCTCCACCTCAGATTGTCTGAGCCCACTCCAGCTGGGCTCAGGCATCCTTGGCAGCCTTCCTGGCACATATGCCCATCCAGGACATCTGCAGAACTGTGACCTGGTCCACGTGTTGATGTCTCACTA
This sequence comes from Pelochelys cantorii, assembly GCA_032595735.1. Lineage (NCBI taxonomy): Eukaryota > Metazoa > Chordata > Testudines > Trionychidae > Pelochelys > Pelochelys cantorii. The sequence continues at coordinate 176,563,778 of CM064328.1, read as the reverse complement.
TGCCCTCACTCAGCGAGCTTGTTTAGCAGAGTTGTGCTTCAGTCAAAATGGCTGTGAATTCCTACCTGCCTCTGTGGGTACAGCTGGGAGTCACCTAATGTGGAATGGACAAGAGCAAGCACTCACAAAAGAAAAGACAGTTTACTTGTTCTGTAACTGGTATTCTTTGAGATGTGATTATTCATGTCCATTCCATAACCTGCCCTCCTTCCCCACGATTAGAGTCTTTGGCAAGAAGGAACTGAGGTGTGGTGGCGTGCACAGTGCCCCTTACACCGCAGCATAGAGGCGCCACTCCAGGGGTTAGTAGGAGTGTTCCCCTATGGGTACTACTAAGAGAAAAACTTCTAGCATCGGTGCACATGATGAGCACACACACCTAATTGTGGAATGGATATGAGCAATGTATCTAGAACAATACCAGTTATGGAGCAGATTACTTATAATTAACAAGCCCAGGAAAAATACAGTTAAGTTTCCATTGGTCTAATTTTTTAAAAAGTCACACTAACACTTTGGGGGATTATATTAGTAATCCCCCACTCCAAACAAAGGAACTCCAAAGGCCACTCCTGGTTGGTGTTGATTTTCTCCACACCAGTAGGAAACATGCTGCTGTGCATAATTACATGAGTCCTCAGTCATTTTCCAAGCAGCAGGAGATAAGGCAGTGTCTGCCATCCTTTTGTGTCTGCACTACCTGTGTTTTGAGATTTTCAGCATTTTTCTTAAAACTCCAGCTTCTGGAAATGTGAGTATTCAAGAATCTCCTCCTCCTCCTCTTCTTCTTCTTGTTTCTATCATTCATATGCACAGCAAGTCTCAAAACTATGCCGCGGCTCCTCTCTAGAAGCTCAAAAACTAAAAAGCAGCTAAAGAGAGCCTCTCCCCCCATTTTATTTTCATTAATCCCATTATGTTTAAGTCAGTGCCATTTTTGAGGGGGAGCCTGACTCGGAGGGTTTTAACATTTGTGGTTGGCAACACTGAAGATGAGCTGGTAGCTTTAGTGTAGTTCTGAGTGGTCAGGTGACCATTTCACAAAAAGTCCGTACCCCGAGTTAGGTTACTAAAATAAATGGAACGTTGGTTTGAGTTGATTAAGGGAAGAGAAATGGGAAGTGTTGTGCTATTTAATTGTTTAATACTTTTGAAAATTACATTTTTAATCAAGCATCTAATATGGAGAAAAGAAGCCAAAGAAAACCACCACCACAAATGACTGACACACATTAGAAAAATGGACATAAAAATCCAATTAGCCCTTCAACTTCCAGCTGAGCCTCCAGGTCAAGGTTGAAGCAGAGCCATCTCATTAGGGTGAGGAAGCCTGCACACTCTGTACTGCTCTGTACAAGTTCTATGGATAAACAGAGACCTTCAGTTTCCAGTGCTGTCATTAGTGTTTCCCATAAGTACTAAATTCACTGAAAAATTACCTTTATGTAGCTTTGTGCAAAACTAGTTTATTCTACAACCTCGAAATACTGCATGCTTCCCAGCATATAAATCCCAGGCCTTGACATATGAAGAATGTTTGGCAGCTCCAACAAGAAACTCAGCCAATATAGATGTCAAAGGTATTTGCTGGGTTTGCACTCAGCCAAGAAAATTAACACCTTATCCATACTCAAAGGGAATGTGATTTCTGTAGTGTCTATAGTCCTCGGGGAGTTGACAAAAGTTGCTATTATGGATTTTAAGAACTCTGTAGATTTGCATTTATATCATAGAAATTATCCTCAAAGAACTACAACTTCAAATTGAAAACACAGTCCACAAAGCTGGAATCTGGTAAATTTACAGAGTTTACTAGGGTGAAAGAGAGAAAAAAAATACATAGAAGTAGATGTCGGTTCAAAAGTCATTAAAAACGGAGAGGAATTTTCTTAGGTAAGATCCCTTCATCTCCGAGCAAATTTTCATTAGCTGACATCTTGCAAGCCTTGTCAGTCCAGAAATTATTGTTATTTATTTATCTTAACATAGTGGACCCCATTCTCCACTGCCCTGCTCTTTGTGAAGTTATTTACATCTGTGCGCAGTGGGTATAGTACATTCCCAAATCAGAACGATGGTATTTACTACCAATGTACAAATATGTAGGGGCCGGCTTCTCAGCTGATATAAACTGCGCTCCATTGAAGTCAGTGAATTTATGTTAATTTACATAGTTGGAGACTCCAGCCCATACTTGACTATCCTCTGCAAAAGGCAGTGGAGAATCAGGCCTATTGAGAATATCCATCCAGCTTTTGTTTACATAGTGACATCACCTGGTCTTTTTTAGACTGGTAAAGTTTTATTTTAAAAACAAAACAAAATTGTATCGGACCTTTATTCTAATCAATCCAAACCAACCCCCTAGCTTATATTTCTTGGGCATCAAAGCTTTTGTTCAAGAATGAAATCACATAAAAGTGGCTAATGTGTCCTTTTTGTTTTAACGCTGTTCATAAAATTCACCATAATCTGAGCCTAATGTGTAATCATAAAGCCTCTTTTCTAGTCAATGTATTTTTATGAGAAGAATCCTATTGAAATTTTGCTTTAGGGGCCAGAAAAATACTCTAGTTTATGTTGGCAAAGGCACAAACTGAGCTCCTGGTTTTTACAGGGATTCTTGTGGGATAGAGCTGAAAGTGCTACAAGGCCTGGTTTCAAAACAGAAGAGTGCAGGTCCCTGTGTGCACAAGGAGGAAGCAGAGCGTGATAGCGGCACGTGACTGCAGGCACACAGCTTTCTCATAGGTCTCTCTAAGACTAATATACAGTAGGCTGGATTGCAACGAGGGAACTCCAAATCTGCTCCAGACCAGATCATTGTCTGTCTCTATGTCTGCTGTTCCTATGGGGCGTTGGGCCTCCACCCAGAACAGAATATGAGCTATAAACAGCTGATGTCTTTCCAAAAACAAAAACATCATCTGGTTTTATGAACCAAAATCCCAGAAGGGGATGTGAACTGGAAGAAATGCACCTTCCCTCATCTCCTGCTTGCTCTTCCCTGCCCCCATCACAAGCCATAACCAAAGGGAGGAAGACAGAGACAGGGAGGGACTAGGTTTGCAGGCGCCAGGCACCTCTGTGCACTGGCCCAGCCATTGACTTCTTGCTGCTTTCAGAACAGATGGTGCTTGTCATTCGGGGGCAGCTGCAGTATGCAGAGGGGAAGATTCTTTCTTTTCCCAGGAGCAGTAACTGTGCCTGATTAGGAGGAGGTAGCACTGACTGGGAAAGAGATGAAGGGGAGTAAGGAGAGGATCCTTTTGGAAAAATGCATTTACAGTTTCTATAAACAGGGAACAGTTTTTTCCTCTGCACAGAGTATCAACAGCTAGGTTAGAGATCACCATCTGGATTAGAATCCCAGATGATCCTCCTGCTGCCTGACTGCAGTGCGCAGGGCGGGGGCTCATTCTGTGGGGATGGGAGCAGGAGTTGGTTACAGTTCAGACTAGAGTCTGATCTCATTTCATACTGCTGTCAGCCTGAGGTAACAACACTGAACTACAGCCCTGTAATGGAGAGCAAAACTGGGACCTATGTGTCTCTGCATGAGATAAGCCTTTTTCAGAAAGCGTCTAAGCAGGATTATAGAATAACAACAGCAGCACACAGAGTCTGGGAAAGCACTGGACAAGAACTACACAGGAAACTCTTAGTTGGTGCCTGGAAACGTATCTGCAAAATACACAGCTGCCACAATCTGCACCCCCAAAAACCTACATTTGCAAACACCATGCACAGGCAAATGGAAACGCCTGCACATTTTGCCACTGCAGCTGGAGATACTTATTGAAATGTTTGTCTCTTATGTCCAGCTGAGCAGCCCCTCCTCCTGCCAATGTAGGCTAGTAGATTTTCTGTGCACCAGCCCCATGGAAGGGTGGCGGCGGGGGTTCTGGAACACCAGCACAGGCTTCTCGATGTTGCAGGCGGGGAGCCCTGAGCCTTGGGGGCCGGATCCAGGCAAGCCGGGCCTTAGGTTCCCCACCCCTGTTTTAACTGAAATGACTGGTTCTTCAAAAGTTTAACAAATTGGGGGGGGAGGGTGTCACACAAAGATGCTTCTAGCAATGGCATAGACATGGTCTGAGCCCACAGCAGAGCAACACAGACACTGAAATCAGATCAGCTCTCAGTCAAAGTTGCACCACGTTGCAGAGCCCCAATGGGACCAGAACCCAATGGGACCATATAAATCCGTCTTATTCACTATAAAGTTTTATACAGAGCAAGCTCATGCATTGTTCTCCCCCATTATCAATGAAAGAGAGATATGCACAGCTGTTGTTCCCCTGGTAACAATTATTTACACTGGATTTATTAATAAACAAAAGTGATGTTATTACATATAAAAAGCAGGCTTTAAGTGGTTGCAAGAGATAGCAGACAGATCAAAGTACGTTACTAAGCAAAATAAAACAAAACACACCAGCTAAGTCTAATACTTTAAGAAACTTGTTACATGCAATTTCTTACCCTATAGTAGTTCTAATCATCTTTTTTCACATGCTGGGAAGCTTTCCAACTTGGGCCTCATCCTTTCCACTGTTTGGCCTTAGATGTTTCCAGCAGTCATCTTGGTCTGGTAAGCAGGGGTGTCAGTAGCCTCCCCAGGAACTGAAATTAGGGGCGGTGTTCAAATTTACATGGCAGGGGGGTATCAGGGCCAATGAAGGGTGAGACCATGAGGGTGAAGATGGGCTGTATGGCACCATAGTTCACAAAACTGGGGGGGGTGTTGGGGAAATTCAGGGGGGTATACACCCGCATGGGGGGGGTGTAGGGAAATCCCTGAGGGATGCCCTGGCATCTGGAAGAAGCCCCTGTAGTTTGGTTTCCCACCTTTATATCACTTTTACCAAAGATGGGCATCCTTTGTGTTCAGTTTAAAACTTTTCTCCCTTCCAATGGAAAAGTACAGCATCCAAAATGGGTTCCAGCGTCAGGTGACCTGGCCACATTTCTTGGCAAGACCAACCATAGTCCAGGATTACAGGAAAAACAAGACTATTCACAGATCATTGTCCTGAATACCGGGCCATTAAGTTCCTTGAGTGCTACAAGTGGCTCTCACATAGCACATCTAGATTACTAAACAGGTTAATACCTCATATTTCTAACTTCAAACACAGGCTGTGCACACAAATAGAATATACACACACAGCAGATTAAAACTTTTCTAATGATTTTGTAAGATGTATTTTGCACAAAAATCTTTCACTTATAACATATTCATAAGCATATTTCCATAAAGAATATGGGGTGAAACATCACACTAATTGTTACCATCCTCAGGCCCAATTTATTACCTGTCTGCTTTCAAATCAGGCTGCTTTCTCCTTTTCCTTCTCAGTGCCTGGGTGCCAGCAGAGGGAGCACTGAGAGTATAGGACAGATACTGTGCTTGGCTCCATAGCAGCCCTGGAAGATTCTGCTCAGCCCCTGGAGCCTGGGCTAAAGCACATTTAGGGCACACAGAATCTTTGGAGAATTTAGTTGCCAAACTCTAACAAGTCTCTACTGAGCAAGTTTGAACTGCAGGTTTTTGAGGGTTTTAAGGGTCAAATTTGTCTGGATTTACAGAGGGATGGCAAAAAAAAAAAAATCACGTGTGACATCAGGTCAGTCCTGCTGCAAAATTTCAGGACCCTGTTCCAAAGCATAGAGGCTTGGGAGGTTCTAAATGAAATGGTCATAAAGATTTTTTAACATGAACTTATTTTTTCAGTTTTTGTTCTGAAAATTGGCGTTAAGTGGTTTAGCTGAAAATATTTAAAAACAAATAAAAATTAATTCAGCCTCAGGCAGTGAGTCAGCAAGGGAAATTTCAGCATCAACGGGTAAAATTTCAGGAATGTTACAAGCAATTAAAAAGAGGGATTTATAATGAAAAGCCTTGGGCACCCTTAACTAGCCATATTAAGGTGGTGTTACCTGCAAGGCCTACAATACAATTTTTTAGTAACTGAACCTTTTGTAGGTCTCATTTATTAAAATGCTCTCCCTGTAGATTAAATATTGTCCAGCTGTTTTATTGTATCCTTTGTATGTTAAAAAAGAGAAAAAGAAAAAAAAGAAGCAGCAGCAAAACAAGCCACTGATTTCTATTGATCTCCATTCCCCCTGCATGGCCTCAGATCCAGCACTTGGCACCAATGTTTCCTCTAATTTTTTCCATCCATGTCTGGAATAAATGTTATGTGCAATGTGCACCACCAGTAGAAATTAGGGATGTTAAAATGTATTTATTTGCATAAACCTGTAACCACTGAATTTTTCAGCATTTAGATGCTTACACGCAGGGAGCAGGCAGCTCCCTGGGAGCCGGTATGTGTGGGGAGCTGGCTTGTGAGCCAGCTCCCTGTGTATACCAACTCCTACCTGCCCCTCCCCCATTGGTGCTGCTGCCTCTGGTGCAAAGCAAGGCAGCTCTCTAGGAGCTGGTGCACTCGGGAACTGGTGCATGTACGGGGAGCCTGCGTGTAACCATGTACACCAGTGGTCTCCAACCTTTTTAAGCACAAGATCACTTTTTGAATTTAAGTCAGTCGATGATCTACCTCAAACCCAAATACCCCTGCCCTGCCCCTTCTCCGAGGCCCTGCACTTACCCCACCTCTTTGCTGAGGCCCAGCCCTCCCTACTCTGTGAAGGAGTACAGGGGAGGGGGAAAGAGTGACATCAGCACCCCCTCCTGTCTCCCCCACCCTGCACAACAAGCAGGAGGCTCCCAGGGGGCAGCTCTGAGGCTCTAGGTGTGAGCAGCAGGGCAGTGTGGGGAGGGGCAGTTGAAGTGCTGGCACTTGATAGCCTGCCGGCCAAACTAGACAGGATCACCTATCCGATCCTGATCTACTGGTTGGTGACCACTGGTATACACAGTTACACTTTCACATCCCTAGTAGAAACACATGCTGCTGGTTGTCGGCTCTGTGGACACTGCTAATCAGCTGGGTGCTATTTGAATCTCTCCTGGGTGGCCACCAAAGTGCTCAACTTACAGGAAACAAGGTTTGGCACCTCTGAGTTGGATAACTTCGAAATATAAAAAACAACCTCAGCTTTCCTTTTAAAAAGCAAGTGTCCAGTGCTTCTTGAGAAAACAACCTTGACAATGTTAAACCAAAGCAAACTGATCACTAGGGCTGAAAGGCTGTCACTGACTTATCCTCAGAGGAGAGTATTTATTTTTCTTTTCTTGAGACATATAACTCAGCTGTGCAAACAATGAACAATTCTAAGCAATCTAATAAGCCAGCAGTTAACATTTAAGAGTTATCTAACGGGGAAGGGTGAATTATTCTTCAAGTTAAAACAGAAACAAAAGACTATACTATGACAAAACTCACGAACACCAGCGGAGATAATTATGGTCTCTCTAGGAACTGACACATCTATATGGTTTTATGGTTAGTGGAGGAATTACCCAAAAACTTAGAGTTAAAAGTTGGAAAAATAGTGTCTTGTGTGCTGAGGCAATGTTGATTATCCTTTAAGAGTGAATCTCTCCCTATGGACGTCCAGTTGTATGAGTTTCCTCAGGGTCCCATATGCTGCTGTTGTGGAATCCATAGATCTGGCCCAGGCTCTTTACATTCTACATAGCTTTAGACAGAGCAGATGGTACAGGAGCACACCCCATAGCCATGACTCTGCAGGAGAGGGAAGTGATAGCCTGGGCAGTAAAGTGGTAGAGCTCTCCAAACTAATCATGATGAAATGTCCTGCTATGCATTGTGATACTGCATCACTATGTGAAGACAGCAAGTCATGGTTATGCAATGTCACATCACTGACCTATAAAGTAGTTCCAGGATATTGCAGAATAACTATTTTGGGGCTCTCCGCAACTCTGTTCCACAGTGAAGTGCCTGTCTATCTTTTAAAGGCTGATATTCTATCCTATATATGTGAGGGCTCTGAGTGTTGGTATGATCAACCAGACAGGAGGGTCTCCTAAACTATTAGGAGTTGAAGATCATGCCAAATGTCATTTGGAAGCTAATTTCCTTAGATTTGCAATGTTTTGCAGTTGACCTATGATACTAATTTCATAACATTTCCCCGTTCTTAACATTTCCATTACTTACATGGGTGCCTCTGCTACTTACTAATATAGTTGGATAAGCAGCATGCGCCTGCATTTTAAGCACACAGAGTAATTGTATTGAGATCAAGAGAGACAGAAAAGCTTTGTGTGGAGACAGAAGCCATATTACTAAGGGCAGGGAATTTGAATCATTGTTGATCATATTTATGTTTTTACTGTTCTTACTTTAAAGAAGAAAAGGGGCACATTGTATGCAGAGGCTGGGAAGAAACTAATGAAGCAACAAGGTTTTCAGAGGTTTCAGTGCATCTGAAGCTTCTACAGCTGTGACCATGTGGCTTCCAAGTGCCAGGGGTAATTCAGTGGTCTGTAATTTTTTAAAAATTGGCTCTAAAAGAGTTCAGCGCATAGACACACACATTCAGATCTTTCATTCTGTTCCCAGACATGATCAGCATTGGTGTGAAAGAGCGGTGAACTGGAATGGCATTTGGGGTATTGATATGCAAATGAGTAAATAATCATCTCATTTTGCTACAGGATCCATTACTGCCACCATTGACTTTTGAACTGGCACAAAGATTAACTAGACTAGGCATAAGCATGTAATTATTATGGACCTATGTCTACCCTGTGGACTCATCTGGATAGTTTAGCAACTTGTATTGTGGAGTAAGGATACAGAGAATTCACAAAAACAGAGAGTTTAGTATGCGTTTCCCTCTCAACTGAGTTTATTTGACTCATTTTATTTCCTACACTGGTGTGTTATGGCGGCTGCTGAAATGCTGCTAACTGAATTAGCATTTTTTGAAAATCCCAAACATTGGAATACGAGGGTTCCAGATGTGGCAAGGTAAGTTCTCACCATGCCCCACAAAGTATCTCTCTCTCTGAATATGGGACTATGTAGCACTGTAAAGACTAACAAGATGGTTTATTAGATGATGAGCTTTCGTGGGCCAGACCCACTTCCTCAGATCAAATAGTGGAAGAAAATTGGCACAACCATATATACCAAAGGATACAATCAAAAAAATGAACACATATAAAAAGGACAAATCAAATTTCAGAACAGAAGGGGGATGAGGGTGGGGAGGTAAATGTCTGTGAGCTAATGATATTAGAGGTGATAATTGGGGAAGCTATCTTTGTAATGGGTAAGATAATTAATGTCTTTGTTTAGACTGAGGCGTAAAGTGTCGAATTTAAGCATGAATGACAGTTCAGAGGATTCTCTTTCAAGTCTGGTGTTAAAAGGTCTTTGAAGCAGGATGCAGGTGATCAAGTCGTTGAGACAATGCCCTTTCTGGTTGAAATGGCAAGAAACTGTTTTTTCTTTGTGATCCTGTCTAATATCTGTTTTGTGGGCATTGATTCTTTGGTGAAGTGTCTGAGATGTTTGTCCAATGTACATAGCAGACGGACACTTTTGGCACATGATGGCATAAATTATATTTCTGGATGAGCAGGAATATGTGTTCTTGATCTTATAACTCAATTGGTTAGGTCCAATAATGGTATCAGCAGAGTGAATATGTGGACAAAGCTGGCAACGGGGTTTGTTGCAAGGGAAGGTTCCAGGGTTGGTATTAGTGTGGTATGTCCTGTGGTTGTTGGTAAGAATCATCTTGAGGTTAGGTGGTTGTCTATAGGAGACTATGGGTCTGTCTCCCAGAGCCTCTCGTAGTGTAGTATCCTGTTCCAGTATAGGTTGTAGTTTATTGATAATGCGTTGGACGGGTTTAAGTTGGGGGCTGTAGGTGATGACAAGTGGTGTTCTATTGTTGGTTCTCTTGGGTCTGTCTTGAAGTAGATGGTTTCTAGGTATTCTTCTGGCTCTTTCAATTTGCTTTTTTATTTCTCCGGGTGGGTAGTTGAGGTTTATAAATGCTTGGTAGAGATCCTGAAGTTTCTGGTCTCTGTCAGTGGGATTAGAGCAGATGCGGTTGTATCGAAGGGCTTGGCTATAGACGATGGATCGTATGGTGTGTTCTGGATGGGAGCTGGAGGCATGTAGGTAACTGTATGAGTCGGTGGGTTTTCTGCAGAGAGTGGTGTCTAATTTTCCATTGGTGATTTGTACTGTGGTGTCCAGGAAATGGATTTCTCGTGTAGAATGGTCCAGGCTGAGATTGATGGTGGGGTGTAGGTTGTTAAAATCTCTGTGGAATGTCTCCAGTGTTTCTTGGCCATGTGTCCAGATCATAAAGACGTCATCGATGTAGCATAAGTAGAGAAGGGGCAAAAGGGGACGGGAGCTGAGGAAACGTTCTAAGTCAGCCATAAAGATGTTAGCGTACTGTGGGGCCATGCGTGTACCCATGGCTATGCCACTGATCTGGAGATATATGTTGTTCTCAAACTGGAAATAATTGTGGGTGAGAACAAAGTTACATAGGTCTGCTGTCAGATTGGCAGTGGTGTCCTCTGGGATAGTGTTTCTAATTGCTTGTAATCCATCTTCATGTGGGATGTTGGTGTATAGAGCTTCTACATCCATGGTGTTATCGGGGAGGTTATCGATGTTTTGTAGTTTCCTTAGGAAGTCAGTAGTATCTTGGATATAGCTGGGGTATTGGTTGCGTAGGGTTTGAGAAGAGAGTCTACACAGCTGGATAAACTACAACCTATACTGGAACAGGATACTACACTACGAGAAGCTCTGGGAGACAGACCCATAGTCTCCTATAGACAACCACCTAACCTCAAGATGATTCTTACCAACAACCACAGGACATACCACACTAATACCAACCCTGGAACCTTCCCTTGCAACAAACCCTGTTGCCAGCTTTGTCCACATATTCACTCTGCTGATACCATTATTGGACCTAACCAATTGAGTTATAAGATCAAGAGCACATATTCCTGCTCATCCAGAAATATAATTTATGCCATCATGTGCCAAAAGTGTCCGTCTGCTATGTACATTGGACAAACGTCTCAGACACTTCACCAAAGAATCAATGCCCACAAAACAGATATTAGACAGGATCACAAAGAAAAAACAGTTTCTTGCCATTTCAACCAGAAAGGGCATTGTCTCAACGACTTGATCACCTGCATCCTGCTTCAAAGATCTTTTAACACCAGACTTGAAAGAGAATCCTCTGAACTGTCATTCATGCTTAAATTCGACACTTTACGCCTCGGTCTAAACAAAGACATTAATTATCTTACCCATTACAAAGATAGCTTCCCCAATTATCACCTCTAATATCATTAGCTCACAGACATTTACCTCCCTACCCTCATCCCCCTTCTGTTCTGAAATTTGATTTGTCCTTTTCATATGTGTTCATTTTTTTGATTGTATCCTTTGGTATATATAGTTGTGCCAATTTTCTTCCACTATTTGATCTGAGGAAGTGGGTCTGGCCCACGAAAGCTCATCACCTAATAAACCATCTTGTTAGTCTTTAAAGTGCTACATAGTCCTGTTTTTGTTTCAGCTACACCAGACTAACACGGCTGCATCTCTATCACTATTCTGAATATGGGGCCTTTGCTGGTCACCTAAGTGAACAGTGCTGAGCATCTTAGTAGGTAGCTCAGCAGCTAAGCCTCAGTGGATTCACAAATCACATATTCCATTGTCTAGCTCACCTGTAAGGCATGGGCTGGTAGGCATGTACAGGGATTGTCTACCAGAATGGGCCCTGCCTAAACACAGGTGGTGGTGGTACCACTATCCCCTTTATATCCAATGGTTCAGCAATTAGAGCATTCACCCAGGATAATTTCTGGAGTAAAGGGCTGATGGGTCTTAGGTTCTTAACTCCAAGGGCACGTCTAGACTACATGGCTCCGTCGACGGAGCCATGTAGATTAGGGATATAAGCAAAGGGAAATGAAGTGGCGATTTAAATAACCGCTGCTTCATTTAAATTAAAATGGCTGCCGTGCTGTGCTGATCAGCTGTTTGTCGGCACAGCGCTGTAGTCTGGACACTCTGCGGTTGACATCAAAGGCATTTGTTGACCTCCCCGGTATGCCTTGTGGGATGAGGTTTACCGGGGAGGTTGACAAATGCCTTTGATGTCGACTGCGGAGCGTCCAGACTACAGCGCTGTGCCGACAAACAGCTGATTGGCACAGTGTGGCAGCCATTTTAATTTAAATGAAGCGGCTATTTAAATAATTGCATTTCCCTTTGCCGAGTAAACAAATCTACATGGCTCCGTCGACAGAGCCATGTAGTCTAGACGTGCACCAAGAGAGGGTTTTTTGCTGTGAATCCCAAATGAAGACAGGTGACTCCTTCCGGGCTGGATTTAGGCATCTAAATCCTTGGGGAGGGTGGGGAGGCAGAGAGAGTTGCTTAGGTCATACTCCTCTCCTCAGCATTTTGTGCTGGCTAGCTTAGGTGGCTCCCTGCTCAGTAACTGGCTTTTGTGATCTCATTTTTGGGCACTTAAATTTCCCCATATATTGTACAGGGAGTTTGGGTGCCTCACTTACCACTGTGAATTCTGCTAGGCAGTAGGGGGCCTAGAAGTTAGGGATTGGAGTGCTGAATGAGGCTATGTCTACACTACAGAGTTTTTTCAGAAAAACAGATGTTTTTATGAAAAAACTTCACTTACGTCCACATTGCAATCACGTTCTTTCAAAAAAAAAAAAAAAAGTAGAAAGAACAGAGGGGTTTTTCCAGCATTGATAATCCTCTTTCTACAAAGAAGAAGCCTTTTTCCGAAAGAGCTCTTTCGGAAAAAGGCATGTGTGGATGGGGAAGAGGGAGCTCATCCGAAAAAAGAGGAAAGAGGAAAAAGCACAGGTGCTCTGGTGGCCACTCCATCCACAGTAATCACAGCTTAAATGTGAGAGAATGTCCATTCAGTGTGGATGCTATCTTTCGAAAAAGCAGATCGCTTTTTCAATGCACTTTGGCAGTGTGGACGCTCTCTTTCGGAAGTTTTTTCATAAGATCTCTTCTGGAAAAGCTTCTTCCAAAAGAAGCCTCCAGTCTAGACATAGCCTGAGAAGCAGCAGCACCTACGGCCTTCTTGTGAATTTATCTCCATGGGCGTTGGATCAGGCCCTAGGAAAGAAACTGGATTGAAGCCACCAACTCATTATACCAATCAGAGGTTACGCTGCAACTACTTGGCCTCTTTACTGACATTGGTTTGAATTCAAACCAGAGGTGAGAGGCCCTGAGCCCCACAATCATGTTTATCTTTACTCTGACTGCCATTCTAATGGGCAGAAAGCGGCTCCAGAGATGAATCCATTCCATGTGCGTGTGGGTTTTTTAAAAATGTACTCACCTCCCCCTTAATCTCCTGAATCTCTGGGTTTAATTATGTGATCTGAGTGAACTCCCTGCCACTCTATCTCCTGCTGAACTTTGCTGTTTTCTGTGGCTTAATAAAGGGTTGTGATTCTTGGAAGCTTTCACTTCATTTTTAACATAGTTAGAATAGCAGTAGGGAATCACCTTCAATTGCTCCTTGTCTTTATACCCTTGAAAAAAGAAATAGAAGTGAAAGAACAGAGCTACTCATTTTCTTGATCAAAAGTGCTTTTAGATTCATAGATTTTAAGGTCAGAGAGACCCTTATGGCCATCTAGCACATGAAACTCTTGGCAATGATCCATGTTAAGCACATCAGCAATTCTTTTAACTTTCCCTTTGTTATTGAAAACAAAATCAAAACATGAGATGTTAAAGCCAATGTAGTAATGACTGAGAGTTCAAAATGGCCTGTGCAGAGATGAAAAGCAAAGGAAAGTTGCAGCAACAAACAACAGACAAGTACTCAAGAGCAATAACAGTGATCAAAATGACTCTATGTGTGACTGTGGGCTCAACAGGTAGAGCAATAAAGAGTAAAATAAATATGCCTAAAATGTACTTTGCACTACCTACCCTTTCTCCCTACTCATCCAGTAACATGCTGCCTATTCATATTGTAAATTCTATGGTGCAGCAGCCTGTCCCATATATTTGCAGTTAGTTCACTCTGGGGTACAGCAATGATAATAATGTTGATTGTGGCAGTGTTGAATTGCCATGCAGGGATCATTGTTGGGTTCCTAAATAGAGATCTTTTCTCTCTGCTGAAGGGGAAATCTGCTGATAGATACTTACACCAGTATTAAGTCTGCTTTGTGGCAATGGAGCACCACAAAGCAGATTTGACTGGGTGGAGGATCTGGCCTATTAGATTGTGGTTTGACTTCGGGAAACAGCACAGACTAGTTTGTGTTAGATTGTGGCTGAGATTTTTCAAAAACACCAGTGACATAGGAACACAAGACCCATTGCCTTTCAATAAAATTGGGGCTTCTAAGTCACTTAGATACTTTCAAAAATCCCAAATGGTGTCACCATGACACAGAGACTGGCTAATGACAGGTTCCCTAATTTATGTAGGCTAATTTGTGTCTAAAACTAAGTTATTACATATACTATGTATGAAGAGACTTATTGAAAGGGAGCTGTAAGTCTAAATAATGACATATAAGTCATGAAAAATTGCTAATGCTGTATAAAGTCTTCTTTTGGTCTTTGGCTATCCCTTGACGCTATGCATGGGGGAACCCAAGGGGTTATGTGTGTCCCATATGCCATGGGCAGGAGGAGTCAGCCAACAGCTGGTGGGGGAACTAGCATGGGGTGGGAGGAACTAGCACCTACAGCAGGAGCCTAACCCTTTGCACTTACCAGCAGCGGTGGGGGGAAGAAGTGGAGCAAGATGGCTCTGTTGTTTTGTTCTCCCAGAAGCACTGCTCTGGGGGAGAGGGTGCGATCACCCCTCATTCCCTGCTAGGAGTGGAGCAATGTGGTAGCTGGGGGAGCAAATGCTTGAGATGTTTTCTGTAGGTTACTCAAGTCTCACGCCCATAGAGATGAGTGGGGATGGTTTTCCCGATGTTGACAGAAAGACCCAGGCAGCGATTGGCATTTGCAAGTCAGCCTGTGTATGAGTGAGAATGATGCAGTTATCTGCACACAGAATCAGTGATGCCAAGTTCTCATGATCTTAAATTTGATTTGGAAATGTTGGAGATTGAGGAGTTCCTGATTCATACAATACTCAGTCCTGATTCCATCAGGAAGGCAGTCACAGATGAGAATCTGGATCATGGCAAGGAAATGGTGAAGAGTGCTGGAGCAATGACACAGCCCTACTTTGCATCGGTGTGAATGATGAATGGAGAATGGTGGCAGTCATCTGATGTTGGACTGGTATGACGATGGAAATGAATTTCTATGGACAGCCAAACCTATACAGCACTTTTAATAGGGCATCACGACTGATAGAGTAAAAGGCCTTGGCTAGATTGATGAATGCCATGAGCAGTTCTTGGTGTTGCTCTCTGCACTTCTGAATCTGTGGTGCCATGAAGATCATGTTAATTGTGTCTTGGGATGGCCTGAAGTACCTGTGATTTAGGGGGGGAGTTCCTCAGCAAGGCGGTTTAGTAGGATCTTTCATGTGATGGAGAGAAGGGCAATACCTCTGTAGTTCCCACACAAAGATTTGTCCTCTTTCTTGAATATTATCGCCCAAGGAAGGGCTGCAACAACCCACCTCTGCCCCAGGCCCTGCCTCTCCCCTCTCTGGGGATCTTCCTCAGCCAGCCTTTGGGTCAATCTGCTGCCCCCTTGATGAGCTTGACAATTTTTACAATGGGCTTGTAATCCCCATTCTCTGTTCTGCCCTGTACTCTAGATTCCAGACCAGAGCCCTATACTGAACTGCTAGGTTGGCTCTTCTCCGTGTGCTGTGGATTTCCCTGGGCTGAGTCACTTCCTATGTCTCTTCTGAACTTCCCCTCCCAGTCCTCCCCAGCTTAGCCAGATTATCTCCCAGGCCTCCATACCTGGAAAGCTTTTCTTCCTCACTCTATTCCCTGCAGCTTCCTTTCTTGTTCTGAGCTTCTTCCCAGCTGACTAGGGGGCCCACCTGGAGCGGCCTTCATCTTTTTGCATTTGTACGCAGAAGCAGACTCACTTGCTGAGTCTACGACCATCAGTCTTTGGACACTACAGCTCCCAGTATTCTGAAAGAATTGCAATGGCGTTGCTTTTTCCTACAGCCCCATTGTCCTGATGCTCTTAGTAGGTGTTATAGTGAAAACTTTAAGGCCTCTACATTTTTTTTCATAAATATCACCTTTCAGTGGTACACTTTTACACTCCTGCAGGAAATTCTCAACTGTTCCCTAGACTTTGCATAGCTCACATGACATAACCCACCTGTATATTTGTTCATTAGAAATAAATGAATCCTTAAGCCACAATGAGCAGTTAAAATTCTAAACAGAGTCACTTCTCTCTCTTTCTGAGGGCTTGAAGTATATCAGGAATTTCATGGAATCTTTCCACCTTCTTTTCATTTGCCATATTTCCTGCCATACCTTTCAGCTCATTTTTAATTAGATTTTTAAGTTCCAGTTTACTTAAAGGGGTTACTAAATTAACTCGCGCTCATGGAATTTTTTGGCCACTTTATCTCTCTGCTTTCCCTACATGCTCTGGGATCTGTGTTATTATTATGATTATGCCCAGCTGCCTCCATTCTGTTCATGGTAACAGTTCATTAAGTATATCATGTCTGCTCACTGAAGTGCCATTTCTGATTGCAAGAATCCCTGATAAGGAATCAAACAGGATGACCACAGCAGCTGGGCACGCATCTGTGACCTAATTTGATGCCATCATGATCGCTGCCAGTTCAGCCATTTGATAGCCTTACAACTTTCTTGACTCCAGGCAAAGGACCACAGAATGATGTCATCGTGCTCCCTGTTTTTACATCTTTGCAGCTGTCAGTACACATTTGGCAGCTGCAATCCCACTTATCGCAAATGTATTGATTTGCTATAGCTAGCACCCTTAAACACTCCTTTTCCTCTTTTAATTTCATGATTTAATTCCACACATCTCAGAAGGTATAGTTTTCCAATTATGATGCATTTTCCCAAAAATATGGATGTTAATCTATTTTCTGCCCCACTAAGACCCTTTGTCCATTTTTAACTCTTCTACCATGAGGCGTTTGGAGTTTTTGCACTACATGTTGACCACTTAATTCCCAGCATTCATCTTATATTAGCTTAGTATTTCTACATGCACTGTTTCTAATGTCTTTAGCCCCAAAGGTTAGGTCTAAAAGCTTCATTCTGAAAGTAATGGGCATTTTACCTGCAGCTATTTGCAGTACACACAGTGGTATTACAATGAAGGCACCACATCCAGTTCACAACAACTGAGTGTCGATTGTGTCAAGCTTCCTCACATTTTGATTATTTTTTATTGCAAACTGAATGCCTCGCAGCCACACTCAATAACTGGCCTTTTTGCTGCTCTGTATAGCATTACCAGTGCTTTCTTAGTCATATCCAGGGAAATCTAGAAATACTTTTTCAGTAAGTTCATTCTACCTTTTCATTTCTCTAATATTTTCTGTATGATCCAGCCAAATATCAAACACTTAAATATTTGAAGCTTTAAACTGTTCTTACTTCTGTCCATCTGGATACAATTTATAATGTTTTTTAATTTTCTTTTTTGTGAACATCATTCCCTTAGTTTTGTCAATTGAGATTTTTAAAGCACCTCATTTCCCTCTTGCACACTCTTTCTTAGAGCTTAATTTACTCTTTCAGCAGCTCTTTGGCATTTCTGGTTTGGCACATATGACACAGTTTTTTGCAAATAAAGGGATGCCTATTCTTTCACTCATCACCCTTCAGAACATCATTTATTACAATGTGGAATAAGGTAGTACTGAAGGTACTCCCCTATGTAGTGCTATTTATGAATGTATATATTCACTGGAACAGGCTTTCCTTTTTCTGATCGGCACAATTATTTTATTTAATGAACCCCTTATGCATTCTTCCTTTTATACCCCAAGTCCTCTCTTCATATCAAAAAAAGTTACTATAATAAATTTTTTAGTCCTCATACTTCTTTTGTGTGTCCATTTCTATCTTTACAATAAGGTCAATCACACTTCTCCTCCTCCTGAACCCACTCTGCAGACTGGGTCTGATTCTAAGTATGAAACCCATCTATTAGTTACCATCTTCCTATGGGTTTATCCAAACATGCTGGAAGGGCAATTGACCTATATGCATCAGTTCTTAATCACAGCTTGCCTCGTTTCCTTCCTGGAACAATAACCACTTGCTTCAAGTCTATTGGCATCTCACCTGTTTCTTTATGTACTATTGTAGAATATAGAGTAGCACCCTGAGCCTCCCTTTGGCTAGGAGTTAAAGCATTTCAAAGCTTACACCATGCTTGCCTGGAGCAGAATTTTTGCTCTTTATTATAGATATTTGTGAAATGTTTTCATTTAAAATAGTTTCACCATTTACACCCCATCTCTCCAATAGCTCAGTTTCTTTACTGCATTTTCTTTTCCTGCCACAGGATTCTAGATTGCAATTCTCATCATTACTAATGCTCAGACATTTCTCCCTCGGTTTCCACTGGTCTTATTTTGGAGCATCTTTCTCCATGGTCCTCCACAAAACTTTACAACTTTTTGTTTGTAAAGAGTTCCCAATTAGCTTTTCTTAGATTCCAAATAGGGAGCCAATTGTCATCTTCAGTGTTACCCGCTCCTTGACATATAATGAGCATCAAGAGGTGATCCCTTCCCACTCCCTCCTCTTTATAGATTTCCCGGCTACATTTGCTTGCTCTTCCCAGGTTCAGACAGAAGCAACTTCCATCAGCTTCATTAAAACTGGTAAATGCTCTATTACTTGGGACTACTAACTTATTTTCATCAAAGAATTGCTCTGGACATTTTCCATTATTATTATTTTTCCTACCACCCCACAATCTGTTATGGGTGTTTAATTCTCCACATACTATATGCAGACTTGTGGTACCTACTATTAACACTTTCAGTTCCTTGGACACTAGATTTCTGTGTGTGTTGTCTATGTTATCTATTTTTAGTTATGTGGCATTTGTAGCATTTCAAAGGGGGGTGAATATAAGGTTTGTCTGGAAACTGCGGTACCTTATAGTCACACTGACTGACTCACCTTTACATGTGACTGGGACTGCTATTAAGGGTTGCTTTCACCTCCTCTCCAGGTGATGAGCCACTTAGCATAAGTCACCTCATCACCTAAGGTAGGGGTGGGCAAGAGGCAGCTAGCAGGCCAAATCCAGCCCGCTGAATCATCGGATCTGACCTGCAGCCCCTCGCTAACACATCCTTACTGCAGAGCAGGGGCAGCTGCTTTAAAGAGCAGGCTGCTAATTGCTCTGCAAGCTGGGCAGGGAGGAGAAAGCTTTGCGTACTGTCCCTGCCCTCTAGCAAAATCTCCAAGCTTCTGTTGGCAAGTTTCCAGACAACAGGAGCTAAGAAATTTTGCTGAAGGCAGGGGCAGCGAATGAGGCCTCCTCTCTCCCTCTTTCCTCCCTCTCTCCCTTTGCTGGAGCAGAGCCATGTGGAATAGCCCACAATCAGGGAGTCTGCAGAGATGCTGGCTAGGAGCCACCTAGGTATGTGCCTCCCAACCAGAGCCTGCCTCTGGCACCCCACCCCCTCTCTCCCCTCAACTACCTGCCCCAGGCCACCACCCAAATCCTCTGTATCTCCTCTCCCCACCTCCTCCAGGTCACAACTCCCTCCCAGACCCTGCACCCCTTCCTATACTCCTCCCCCAAGCCAGAATCCTCTCCTGCACCCATAACCCCTCCTGGACCCTGCACCTCAAGCCCTTGCCCCAGATTATAACTCCCTCCTTCACCCAAACTCCCTCTCAGACCCCACACTCTCTCCTGCACCCCAGTCGTCTATCCCAACCTCCCTTCTACAACTCACCCACTGTCCCAGACCCCGTGCCCCACCCACAGAAGTACGGCCCTTGATCACTTACCAAAATCTTGGAGTGGCCCCCCCATTACAAATTATTGCCCACCCCTAACCTAAGGGCAGAGCTACACTATAGGGATCTGAGGTATGCAATTTGAGTTACATCAGTAGTGTAACTCAAATTGGCATAACTTAGATCTAATTATCTTGGGGTCCACACCGTGCTGGGTCAACAGAAGAAACTCTCCCATTGACTCCTCTTACTCATCTCATTCTGGTAAGGTACTGGCGTCAAAGAGCGAGTGAGTGGTGATTGATTAAGTGGGTCTTCACTAGGCCCGCTAAATGGATCCACAGGGGATCCACTTTGTAATGGAGACAAGTCCCAAGCCTTGCTTTAGTTCACCTTTCTCATTTGAGTCAGGACATCATAAACTACTCTTGTTTCTGTCAGAAATTTGGGCAGGTGACAGCTTACTTTCAGTTTCCCCACCATAAGTAGTTTCCCCATTTGCTCTTTATTTGTACATTCCACTAATAAATTACCACATTGTAATTTCCTAATTCTTACTGTATCACCAGTGCATTTTTTTAATTCACTCTGCCACTCCTAGGGGATTAATATCCCCTGTGTTCATATCCTTTGCCAGTGATTTCACAATAACAAAGTCTTCCACACTGCTCATTCCTGTTCTCCTCCTTGCTCTTCCTTCTTCTGGGTCAAGCAGCTCTACCCTTTTCTAATCTGTACACTGCTCTACAGCCAAAATGCTTTTGAAATAAATGTAGTCAAACTTTACTAAGTCTGGGTCACTGAGAAGGAAAATGATGCTTAAAATTGTTGATTGGCTCTAGTTTTCAAGATATGCTATTGGGTCAGTATATACGACCCTTGACTTGGGAATGGCGGAGGATAAGTGAGTTATAAAGGGAAGGAATCTCAATTTAAACCAGAAATGACTAAAATACATCTTTGACTGGATCTATGAATAAATCTATGACTGGGTTTGGACAGTACTTGCTTTTTAGGCAAAACAATGAATGATGCAATCTGAAGCTGGTATTGCGTCATACATGATATGAATTGCATCATGTTATTCCTAGAAGTCATGGATGATGCAATCATAACGAAGCTTACATCACTCTGCTGAACAAATTGCCCTATATCAGCTCTAGAAATCATACAGTGTCGTGCTCTTTTATTTGTCAGTGTTTGATTTTGCAAAGGGACACATTTCTGTTTAGCCAAAGTGAGCAGAGATGCCTCGTACTTGTGTGAACAGTGCAGATAACTTCTGCTATGTTTGTGGTGAAATGACATTTGCATCACAAAAGCGCAGTATAACCACTATGGTTAAGAAAGCCTATCACCTTTATTTTGGCTGCAAAATTGGAGATCAGGACAAGAGGTGGGCCCCACACATATGCTGCAACACTTGTGCAACAAATCTTCGCCAGTGGTTGAACAGGAAAAGGAAATCTATGCCTTTTGCAGTGCCAATGATTTGGAGAGAGCCAACAGATCATACCAGCAATTGTTACTTCTGCATGGTGCCTCCAGTTGGGAAAGGTGTGTCAAAGAAGAAAAAGTGGACTGTGCATTATCCAAACATTCCATCAGCTATACGCCCAGTAGAAGAAGGACTGCCGATTCCTGATGCACCAGAATCATTTTCACTTGAGTCAGACGAGGAAGAGGAAGAGGAAGAGGATGAAACTTCTGGTCCTGAACCATCAAAGTCACAGGACCCACATTTTCTCCCATCCTCCTCCTCTGAACCACACCTCATAACACAAGGTGAACTGAATGACCTTGTCAGGGATTTGGAACTACCCAAGAGTAAGGCAGAGCTCTTGGGCTCCAGACTACAGCAGTGGAATCTCCTGGCAGGTGATGTTAGGGTTTCCATGTTCCGTGACCGTCAAAAGGATCTTGTCCCATTCTTTTTCATGGAAGGTGATCTTGTAGCCTGCAACAACATCAATGGTGTGATGGCAGCACTCAACATCGTTCATGATCCAGATGAGTGGAGACTGTTCATTGATTCATCAAAGACGAGTCTTAAAGCTGTTTTGCTGCATAATGGCAATGCTTTGCCATCAATTCCAGTTGGTCATGCAGTCCATATGAAGGAAACCTATGACAACATGAAACAACTTTTGAGGTGCATAAACTATGACCAGCATCAATGGCAGCTTTGTGGCGATTTGAAGGTTGTTGCTCTCTTGCTTGGTCTGCAGACTGGATACACAAAGTACTGCTGTTTTCTCTGCGAATGGGATAGTCGTGCAAGAGATTCCCACTATATCAAGATAGATTGGCCACTCCGACAGTCATTGGAGCCTGGGAGGAAAAGTGTTCAGCATCCACCACTTGCTGAATCAAGGAAGATTTTGTTACCACCCTTACACATCAAGCTGGGTCTGATGAAGAACTTTGTCAAGGCCATGGACAAAACACAAGCAGCTTTCAAGTACCTCCGTGGAAAATTTCCAAGGTTAAGTGAAGCTAAGATAAAGGAAGGTGTCTTTGTTGGTCCTCAGATTCGTGAACTTCTTCGAGATGATGCATTTGACCATGCACTGCGTGGCAAGGAAAAGACGGCATGGAAAGCATTCCAGTTAGTGGCAATAAATTTTCTCGGAAACAACAAGGCAGACAACTACAGGTTGTTGGTGGAAAACCTCCTCAAGGTATACAAAAGCCTTGGTTGCAACATGTCACTAAAGATACATTTTTTGCACTCTCATCTAGATTTTTTTCCACCAAACTGCGGAGCAGTGAGCGACGAGCACGGCGAGCGATTTCACCAGGACATTGCAACAATGGAGAAACGCTATCAGGGCAAATGGAGCCCATCGATGCTTGCAGACTATTGCTGGACAGTGACAAGAGATGCTCCATTTAATGAATACAAGAGACAAGCCAAGAAGCGCCGAGTAGATACTGAATAGGACTAAACTATGTACATAATAGTTTTTTGCCTTTTGTTTCATAATAAATTTTATTTATATAACCCTGTTACATAAACAGGACAGGTGAAATATTATCATGTAAAGCAACCATAAACACATGAAAAGACCTAGGTTTACAATTTATGATTACAACTCTACTATCTACACAATATAGATAGACGTAAAATGTAAAAACTTAAATATCTTGGAAACAGTAGCCAATCAGTTGTTTTAATTGTCATATTTGAATTCAGCACATCAAAATATATAATAAATAGCACATTTTATCTCTGAAGCAGACGACTTCTAAAAAATTGTAGACCAGTGTAATCAATCTTCCTGCCATCCCTGTCAACATTTTCTAAACTAGCTTCAGTATCATTCATTAAGCCATTTTTATTTGTCCTCTCCCCTAGACTTGTTGACTAGAAGCCTCCTTGGGCCTCTTCATCCAGGTGCCTTCTTGTTCCCCAAAGGTTCCTTTTGTACAGAGATCACCTGGTTTCTCTCAGGTGGGGGTCATCTTGTAATCAGGGTTGGCTTAGATCCCTGGCTCTCCGGCCCACAGGACAAAGTAACCTGTTACAATGAAATCCCAAACCTCCCTGTTTTTCCAGGGGCCCTAGTACAACAGTCCTGGGAATTCAAAGCAGAATCTCTGAGCCTATTGCCTGAGTTCCTCCAGGTCCAGGCAAGACATGACCGTCTCCCATTAGCTGAACACTTAGTTCAAAAAATCTGTTTCCCTAATGGATCCTCTTCCCCATTTCATTGTCCAGAACTAACATCTGAGCTGAGGCAAGTATTTTTCCTCACACATAAGGAAGTGCAATGACTCTTCCCTTCCCTTGAGGGGAGAATATATAAACCCCATCACATGTACATCTCCCCCCACACTGTGCTTTCAAACACAGGTATGGATATGAAGAACAGCCATTCCCCGAACATTTGGGTGAAATAATCCAAGATGTGTGAATGTTTGCAAAGGCTGAATAAAAAGGGCCACAAATACGGTCAGAGTCAAACAGCTTTGTGGAAACCAGTCATGTACCAACTGTGCTTTATATGGAATACTTGACTAAATGCAAACATGATTTTTGCTAGTAAACAAAATGGAAACTTTTTTAATGGAAGCTGCAAAAAAGTACTGTAGTAGTTTGTTTACTGTGATCAACATTTCTCCAAAATTCTTTTAAATTATTATACAGGCTGCATATAAACATGTACTTTTTTCTTTACTTTGGTGAACAGTGCATGAGCTAGAGATGTCAAAAGGAAAATAAAAAGTCGAGCTGCTTTATATGCTACGATAGGATTTACACTGTCATTCAGGCTTAATTAACTGACATTTGTATTCATTACCAAGAAAACAGAAAAGTTACCCAACGACAACAGTTAGGACTCCTCCGTGCAAAGGAGAAATACAGTAATATACGTCTATGAAGCAAAACTGGCTTTTTTATAGGGATTTTTCTACTTTGTTAATTATGACAAAGGCAGGATCAAAACAGCAATTTGCATTATAGAGTCTCCAAAGAAATTCCACAATTAGTCCAAGTCTCCCCTTTATACCAACATACTTATTAGACACAGGGATGCTTGATAGACTGGACAAGCATATGTAATGCGACATGCAGAACTGAACCTGGGACATCTGGAGCTTAGATCCTCTATGAGCTAAAAGCCAGCTGGTTCTCAGCTAAGGCTATCTAGGAAACTCATTCTCTCTTTCTCTGTAAGTGTTTTAAGTGCCACTACATGGGTCAGCGACCCCCACCCAGTGGGTATGTGGGTTACACATGCACACCCCTTCATTGTTGCTACAGTCTTTGCAAATCTCATAACCTATAAGTGCAAATGTTCCAGGCTCATTCATGTCACTCGTAGTACTGCACCCTGATTGACCAATTAGTGACGTAAGCTTGTTCTGTAACCTAGGAGATGAGCAGCACTTTCAGAAGATTTAGAGACATTTATTAATCCATTGGCTCTATTTAACATGCTAAAATATCAGCAGATTTGCAGCATAACCAGTGAAAGCTAGGTACGTATCTTCCATAATCTTTCTATGTACTACTTATGTCACCCCCGTTACCATAGTATCCAAGTGCTTACAACCATGGATAAATTTATCCTCACAATACCCTGTAAGCGAGGGAAGTGTTATTCCTGTTGTACAGATGGGTTTCTGAGGCACAGATAAATTAAATGACTGGCTCAAGATCACACAGGAAGGCTGCAGTTCCAGACCATGAGTTAAACCCCACTTTTTGAGTCCCAATTGAGCACCTTACTGAGAAAGCCATCTTTCCTGTCTGCAAAGGGAACCGGTTCAACCAGGCTTTAGGTGAATTTCCACAAGCTAGTCTTCTCAGATGGTCAGAGAGGTCAATGAACCTGGGGTAACTTATTGTAGTAATGATCTCATGGTGTCCTGACTTCACCACATTAATATGTAATACTAATAAATCATGTAAGAAAGAACTATTGAACGTGTCAGTTGTATGAATTTGTACGCATATAGTGTACTTATCCAGCATTGCCTGGGTCCTTCAGGGCAGGGGGCTGATGGTGAGGAGGGTGCAGGAGTCAAGGCAGGGCCTTGGAGATGAGGGGGTGGCCAGGAGGCTGTGGATATGGGGGTGCGAGAGTGGGGGGGAGGGAATGTGAGGAAGGGCTCAGGGAAGGGGGTCCCATCTGGTGGGGCTCTCTCTCCCCCCTGGCCGGCGGGACCTTTTCTCCCTTCCCCCAGATTCTCCTGGCCACCAGGGGCCTTTTGTCTCCCTTCAGCCCCTCTGGTCAGCAGGGACCTCCCCCCAACTTTGTACCCAAGGACTGGGGGCTGAAAGGGTTTGGGGAAAGGAGGCTATTTAATTAGGTTGGGGGCAGGCAAGATGGTGAGTCCCAGCTCTAGCATCTCGTCTACAGTAAAAATGGCCATATGCTTGTTTCCCTATTCAAAACTTCAGCTGAGCAAAATGTTATACTACACAGTGCCATTACCTTATAGTGCTGTCCATACTTTCCTGTTTCCCTAGTTCAGGAGTGCACAAATACCAGCCCAGGTGCTGGATCTGGTCCTCCAGGGTTAGCCTCTGGCAGGCCACCACAGCACAGATCACTGTTCCTGGCCAATGGGAAGTGTGATCGACCATAGCTGCAGAGGCATATGCAAATATAGCAACAGCAGCCCACGAGGGGCTAACTTGGGTGAACCGCGCCTGTTTTATTGCCCCACCCCCACCCTAGTTCAACACAAGCCTTTCTTAGATGAGCATAGTACTAGATCCTACGCCCTGAGCTAGCAAGGTCTGCAGTATGCAGGGAGGGGAAGGAGAGATTCAGCCAAGGGGAAGGAAAGAGTGCCTGGGCTTACACTGGAGGAAGCAGGTTTTGTCCATTTTATAGAAAATTTGCCTGTGGAGACAACATGCTGAATCTGCATATTCCCTGGCCATGCTCCCTACTGGTCATTTGCCAGGCCATGCTGGCTTCCTGAAAGCCCTCAGTGGAGGTTGCCTTGCACTAACAGAACCTTTCTCTCTTGGTTTCTGCTGGTGGAAAGCCCAAAGAAAAACAGGGATGAATGCCAATAAGGATCTGTGACCCAGATGCCAGGGTGTTAAGGGCTCCTATTATACTGAGAAGACAACAAATATATGGCGCTACAGTTGTTCTGTGTATGAAAAATGAGACGCCTTACTTTCTAGGATTTTTTTCTTCAGTGTACTTCAAAACAGCTATTGCAATAAGTTGCTGTTTTGATTACAGAGTTCTTCAGAAAATAGGCAAACCATCCTTCCCCACAGCTAACTGCAATCACACCATGGTGACTTCAATGTGCGGGAACTTATGTACTCCTTCTTACTATTCTCCTTCTTGTGGCCTCAGTGCGCTTCCAGCAGTTAGTGAAGGGAAAGTCCTTGCCTTTAAAAGCTTCCTGAACTGGGGATTGCAATCTCCAAGGCCATCAGTATGACACATTTCGAGAGGGCGCACCACACATAGGCCACGTCTATACTTCTGTGGAAGTTTGAATTAAAACATGCAACTCCAGCTATGTTAATTGCGTAGCTGGAGTCGATGTACCTTAATTTGAACTTTGGCACCATCTCTTTAGTGGGAGGTCAACAGGAGCAAACGCTCCTGTCAACTTCCCTTACTCCTTGTGATTTGAGGAGTATTAGCATCAATAGGGCCACCCTCAGCGTTCGATTTAGCAGGTCTTGACTAGACCCGCTGAATTGACTCTTCATGAGACCTGCTACATCAAGCGCCAGAAGATCAACCGTTGCAGCATCAGTCTCAGTGTAGGTATAGACGTGGCCACAGCATATTTAGAATAGCAATGACTGGACACTTCAGAAGCTCACTAACTTTTGCTTAGAGCCCAAGACTTGCTTTCCACCCACAGTAATCTATAGCATGTGCAGTGTGTCTCTTTAATCCCACCTGTATATGTCATTGAATATGGTCAGGAAGCCTAGTGATCCTCACTCCAGGAAGGAAGGTCTCTCTAGCACAGTGGCAGCAGGTAGCCTTGAAGGATAAGATATATTTCATAAATCTTTAAAGAATAGACTAGGGGCTTGAGCCAAGTTTCTCAGTGAAGTAAGACTGCCATACATTTCTATGGAAGCAGTGTGACTCACTTGTTACTGCTAATCACTCAGTGGGGAAGGGACTCCAATAGTAAGAAAACGTCATTGCTAGAAATATGCTGGTTGGTTTCCACATCTGCCTGGATACTAACAGGAAAATTTTTCAAAACATGAGCCCCATTCTTCAGGGACAAGAAATTAAAAAACAATTTGAAATGTGTTTCATATCTCAGATTAAACCATCCCATAAAGCAGATAGCTATGGACTAGCTAGTGTGTTTGTGTCCCATTGCCCTCTGTTGTATGGAATCAGAATGGCTCAACTATGTGCCGTAGCCCCTATGGAGGTTCTCCTTCAGCCAAGAAGCTCTCCTTTTGGAGCCAGAGGCCCCACCTATTATGATTACTCCTGCTGCAGTAGAGACCCATATGACCATGATATACAGAATAAAAACCACCATGAAGTCCTATGTGGCCACAGCTTTGTTCCTATAGCAAAATTCCTAATGGTATTTCAAAGGCTAGGAATTTCACTTGCATCTTTACTGAAAATAAGTCAAAATAATAGGCAGTGATATAGGTTAACCTCAACTGGGTCTCCTGTCAAGGATTTACTCTTATAGCTCAATGGGGAACAGCATTCAAGTGCATGGAACTGATGCGAAATCATTTCTATTAAAAAAAAACCCTTGGCTAAATATCAAAGCAAGCAGATTCCAGTCTTTGGTGAAAAAAGTGGAAAAACTAAATAAGGAAAAGTTATGTACTTATTCCCACAATATAAGAACTATGGGGTCACCAAATGAAATGAATAGGCAGCAGGTTTAAAACAAACAAAAGGAAGTTTTTCTTCACTCAGCACACAGTCAACCTGTGGAACTCCTTGCCAGAGGATGCAGTGAAGGCTAGAACTTTAACAGGGTTCAAAAAAGAGCTAGATAGATTCATGGAGGTTAGGTCCATCAATGGCTATTAGCCAGGATGGGTAGGAATGGTGTCTCTAGCCTCTGTTTCTCTGGAGGTGGTTGACAGGGGAGGGATCACATGAGGATTACCTGATGTGATCTCTCCCTCTGGGGCATCTGGTATTGGCCACTGTTGGCAGATAGGATACTGGGTTAGATGGACCTTTGGTCTGACCCAGTATGGCTATTCTTAAGTTCTTATTTCATGGCTCACGTCTCAAGCCTGGATGCTGGGCTCTTGCTTTCAGCCTCACTGTTTATTTAGCAAAATGGGAGTGTCCTGCTCTTTCTAAAATACAAGGTGATGAACCAATTCCTCAAGAGCATTTAGATAAACTCCTCAGAACAGGCCACCTCATGTACTCATATTTTCCTTTGACATACCTAGCCAAAAGCTACTATGCTATGCCTCTATGAGGAGGTGGATAAACTATCTGGGTTTTCAGCTCATGCACACAGGCATAGAAAATGTCTAGGTGGTGGCTGGTTTTTGTTGTTTTTCTTTTTTTTTTTTTTAAGTAATGTCATGGCAAAGACTGCAAGTTTGGGACCTTAATTGTTAGAAATTAGATTTTGTTCCATAAGGTAGAATTCATTTCAATGATGCTAACAAACTTAGAGAACACATGAATAAACTCATCTGTCTGCACAATAAAACTCCCAAGTAGGGTACAAAACAGGATCAAATAGAGCAACTCCACTAATAGCAGATGTGGTTATGTCAGCCAATTGGTTAGACATGACTAAACCGTTTGTCTCAGGCCAAATTTATGCACCTCAGCTTAATAATCATTGTTGATCATGGCAAGGAACTATGAGCCGGAGAGACACTTTCTGGGCATTTATGTGCATTACTAGAACTCTGCAGAGGGACAAATGGAGTTCTGAGGCATTTTTGGCAGATAAGGAAACAAAAAGAAAAATGAGACACTTTTCTTTTCCAGCAATTATTCAGAGGTTCCCTCGCCAGAGGATATTGTTTGAGTTGCCTGTGTTGAACCTTGCTATTGAACTAATATGTATATTGACTCTTATAGCTTTGTTGTATTGAGCACTCCTTCTGTTGATTTCTAGTACTATTTATGCTTTGTATAAGGATAGCACGTAGGGGTCCCAGCTGAGATCAAGGCCCCACTGTATTAGACAAATCCATAAGATACAGTCTCTCCCTGCTGCAGCGTGTCTACAGAGGGCCCAGACAAAGGGTGGACAAGAAAAGGGAAGCACAGAGAGATAAAGGTGAAGGTCAAACAGCAGGTCAGTGCCAGAGCTAGGAACAGAGCCTAGGCCACTTGTGTCCTTCTATGTTCTCTAAACTCTGCACAGCCTTGAAGAGTCTAAGGTTAAAGTATGTTCACTTTATTTCTTTAAAGAAATCAATAAAGATTAAAAATAATATTGCTTCTGCTTGTACTCACCACAATCTTCAACAATGATGCAGCGGGTTTCTGAGTGAGGGAAAAATACCTTGTTAAGTTCTGCATTAGGTTAAATATATGTGTTAACAGACCCAAATGTGTTAAGCGGAATTTTGGGAGGATTTGGAGTAAATTAAACCAGAGTTTCTCAACCAGTGGTACGAATACCCTTAGGGGTACTCGAGAGAAGTCTGGAGGGTACGCCAACACAACGGAAATTTGGAGATAACGGAAGTTTTGTTTTAAGCTTTATTATTTTTGTACTTTTTACACCCAAACATTTCATCACCCGTCCAGCTACGATTAAGTTGTTTACATAAATGTGTTGCAATGGTAGAAAAAAATTGTGTGTGTCTGAAAACTGTAGGTACTGGGGGTACCTATAATTTTTTTTAAAAGGGGTACTTTATAAAAACAGGTTGAGAAACACTGAATTAAATTACTTGCTTGAGTAAGGTATCAGGCTTGGTTCTAATATATAAATTAACCTGTTAAAATATATTTCCATTAGAAAGTTCCAAACTTTTTCCTCTGGGAAGCCGATAGCTGAACAGAGAGGATGTCTCATGGACTTCCCCCTCCTATTCATGACTACACAAACTTCTTTTCCTTCTTTTCACAACAGCAGCAATTATGTACATCGGGAAGCTACATTAGGAATTCATGGGTCACTGTTTCAGGATTATCACTCTGCACAAAACAAACATTCCTATAGAGCTATATTCTTAATTCAAAGATTGGAGCTTTAACCTCCCAGTCCCATTACTATGAATGGAAGATGTGTGACTACATCTCTGCACTGAGCTGAGATGTCATTCCTCAGCATTTTTGCTGCACGTTAATGATTACAGTGTAACCACTCACTTCACAATGCAGCTAACATTGAGATCACATGAAAACCACAATCCTGTGGGGAATCAGAAAATGTTATACTGTTATAGGGCCCAGGCCAGTGGTGGGCAATCTGTGGCCCATGAGCCGCACATGGCTTAAGCCAAGCCACTGGCAAGCCACCAGACAAGTTGTTTACCTTGCATCTGCAGGTATGGATATGGCTATCCACAGCTCCCAGGGGCCAAACCCCACTAAAATAAGTGGAAGCTTCTCCATGAATTTTAACAGGAGTTGGACCAGGCTCATAATTAACAATCTACTGAAAAAGACTCATTAAAGACAATTTTGACTTCTACTCCAAAGTATTTTCTGTTCATACTAATAACTGTGGTTTTATTAAAAATTGTCTATCATCCATCGCCCCAGTGCACACCGATAACACCACTCCACATGTTACAGAAATTGAAGGGTACTGCAGCTTAAGTGAGCATGTAAAATGAATACCAGATGTAACTTTTGGATACTGGCATAATGAGCTGTTTCAAAATTCTTTGCAAGTGGCCAGGCATGGGGAGAGAGGTAAAGCATTACCTGCTCCATATATCAGTAGTGGCCACTGTTGCTTGACCCAATGCAATGGTTTTGCAAAACAAAGCCTGGGGCAGGGTGCTGTTCACATCACTGCCAGTTAGCTGGGTCTGCTTGTCATTCTTGGTAATAAGCCATGAGTTTATGGATTTCAGCTGTTTTGGCATTTGTTTTAGGGAGGCAGAGATAAATTGATCCATGAATTTGCCATTGGAGTGAAAGCAAAAACATCTGCCATCACCATGAATGACTTCTCAGTTGAGTTCAGTCGAACAGACTTTAAGCTGTACGGTGGTTTTCTGGCCTATTGAGATTCATGGTTATGGTGGCCAGAAGTGTGGTGTCCTGACAGGTCTCTTACTCTGTCCAGTGTTGATACCCTTTCCTCTGTGTGTGTATGCTCCTCCTGTATGTCATGTTGGCTTTGTGCAAGTAGTCAACACAACAGACTCTGTTGTGCATGTAGTCAACACAAAATCAGATAAGGATAAAGACACCAGGTCAGGTTTATTGTCAAATGAAGTACAGTAATAGTTGGCAGTAGACTCGACCGAACCACTATGCATATGTACCCCTGACAATGGACCAGCTCAGTCAGTGCCAGGAATCCAACGCTGCCCCCTCAGCTGGACAAAGACAACTGCGCTAAGTTACATTTTTATACATAGGTACAAACAAGTTACACATCACTCCTGAAGTATCAGGTTGCCACACTCTGGGGGTATGTCTACACTAGCCCCCTAGTTCGAACTAGGGTGGCTAATGTAGGCATTCGAACTTGCAAATGAAGCCCGGGATTTAAATATCCCGGGCTTCATTTGCATGTTCCCGGGCGGGCGCCATTTTTAAATGCCCCATAGTTCGAACTGACTGCCCGCGGCTACACGCGGCAGTCAGAAGTTAATCCGAACTAAGTCCTTAGTTCGGATTAACTGTTACACCTCATTGCAGGAGACTGTATAAAAATTAACACAAAAGCTTTGATGTATGGGCTAAAATTTGTGAACTATACAATCTTTTTTCCCCCCCTTGTCAACATGGCATAGAAGCAAGTCAGACTCACTCAAAGGTGTTCTAAGTTTTGCTGAGAGGAGCCGTTCCTTTGTTATAGTTTTCTTTCTTTCTCTCTCTCTCTGGATTGATGCCTCATCTAAACCTGTATTCTACACTGCGGTCTCCAAGTTTGTATCCCCAACAATCTGCCCATTACCTTGTACATGGGGGTTCAATCACTATCATGTTGTCAGTTTAGACCAGGGGTGGGCAATAATTGTCGATGGGGGGGCCACTCCAAGAATTTGGAAAATGGTCACGGGCCGCACTCTTCCATATTAATGAAGGGGGTATGGGGTTTGGAATGGAGGTTGGGTGCAGAAGGGAGCTTGCAGTAATGGACTGGGGTGCAGGAGAGGGTGTGGAGTCTGGGAGAGAGTTTGGGTGAGGAGGCAGTTGTGACCTGGGTTAGGAGACTAGGGTGCAGGGTTTTGGGTTGTGACCTTGGACAAGAGGGGGTTGTGATTTGGGGCAGGAAACTAGGATGTAGGGGTTTGGATTGCAACCTGGGGCAGGGGAATGGGGTGCAGGATCTGGGTAGATATATGGATGCAGGATGGGGGGCAGAGGGTTTGGGTTATGTGGGGTAGGGAGGCAAAGGGTTGACGTGCCAGAAGCAGGCTCTGGCTGGGAGACTTACCTGCTTGACTCCGAGCAAGGAGCCTTCTCAAGCAAACTTCCTGTCTACACTGGCTGCAGGGGCCATGTGGTTTATGAACAGCTATGTGCCTGAGGGGAGAGGAGAAAGGTGCTTCACAACCAGCCAGTGGGATTGTGCTGGGGGGCAGGGGCAGTACATGAAGCCTCTTTCCGCTCCCCGGGGCTCACAGCTGTTCAAACAGAGCCCCGCAATGACTGCTTTTCTCAGCATTGTGCGGAGGGCAGGCAGGGAGTCTGCCTGAGGTTTCCTGCTCCACGGGCCAGATCTGGTGGCTTGGTGGGCTGGATCTGGACTGTAGCAGGTATTTTACCCAGAGTTGGTATAGACCCTGTCCTGAATCTGGGTCAGTATGTCTGTTATCTGTGGGGAGTATGTTGGTACCAAGATGTTTCTTCACAAGGTGTTCTGTTACGACCCCTCTGAAATGTGTTTATAGTCTGTGTGTAGCACCATTTAGTATTTTACACCATTAACCCTACTCATGCCAGATTCTGTTAGCAGAACCTGTTTCTTGCTCACATCTTAACTTTGATTTATATGAACAAAGTTTTGACCTTCGTGTCTTGTGATACATGGACTTATGTTTCAGGCCCTCATCTTACTACAGTGCTTTGATTCAAACTGGAAAAGTAGTTCAGGAAAATATATTTAAATTTCACACACTCTGTTAAACATTAACAAGGCATTGAAATGGTTTTATATTTTCCTTATCTCGTGCAGGGTGACATGGTAGTTTAGTTTCCATTGCCCATCCCTCCCCCCACCTCCCTGCTGAACAAGCCAACAAGAGCAGCGCTCTTCATCAATGTTCCCTCTACCCTTTTCTCAGGCCTGTACGCAGGGGTGTGTGTGAAGGGTGCGAATGCACCCCCCCCCCATGGTGACCCAGGAGCCTCTGTAATGCCTAGGTGGGGTCTGGGACTTCCCAAGGCAGGGGGAAGAAGTCAGCATTAAGGGGAAGAGGGAAGACACCCTCCAGACACAGAGACACCCGCCACACTGAGACCCACAAACCCACTAGCGTCTTCCAGATGCTGGGTTCACCGGTTAACTAGCGAGCTTGGAGTCGCCCCATGCAGGGCCAAGGAGTGGTGGCCAAGCATGAGAAGCGCAGCTCCAGGGGAAAGGAGATTCATGAGGCAGATGTTTGTGCTGTGCTCTAAGATGAGCAGCCTGTTCCCTTGCCAGGCGGGGACATGCCCTGAGCCACGAAAGCAGCCTTGTAGATTGGCCCAGGGAAGAGCAAAGCCCCTGCCAGCCAGTCTCTGGGGCATCACTCCTCCCCCTCCCCTGAAGCCTTCCTGCCATGTGGTGGGGGAGGGAGCTCGTGAGCACTGCAGGTCCCGGGCTCTGGCTGCCCCTTGGAACGCAGGGGAGCAGCCTGGCTCCCCTGGGAAGGCAGAGCCCAGCTTCGAGTGCGATGGTAGGCGGCTGCTTGTGGGCTTGCTGGGAAAAAGGCTCCATGTTCTTGCCTGGGGGAGGTGCATTACCCCTGCCCGTCCCAGCGGGCTCGCTTCCTTGGAGCCCCCAGTGAGCCCCTCAGGCCGGGACTGGAGCGAGGGGCAATTTCCCTTCGCACCACAGTACTGGTTAAAGGCGCTTTGCGGAGCTGAGGGTGCGCTGGGCGCAGCGCTGCAAAGTGAGCGGCGCTGGAGCAGCAGAAGCAACAGTTTGGGCACAAAGTGTCCCAGAAAAGGCAAGTGCCTGGTGAGGGAAACACAGGTTTTTCCTGGGGCGGGGGTGAGCTTGGGTTTGTTGCTCTCTGGGCTGTGGCTGCTTCCCTGGGGCAGGCGGCTAAATAGCCCCCTGGGGCCACTGGCAGGCAGCAACCTGCGTGGCTGCTGGGCCTTTACTTGGCCTTGCATGTCACCGTAAACCTTGTACACATGTCTCTCAGTGAGCTCAGCCTGTGTGTCTGAGATCACCGTGGCCTGCAGTGTGTGTGTGTGTGATCACCATGGCCTGCAGTGTGCGTGCGTATGCATGTGAGAGAGATATCACCGTGGCCTGCAGAGAGTGAGTGTGTGTGAGAGAGAGAGATCACTGTGGCCTGCAGAGTGTGTGTGTGTGTGTGCGCGTGTGTGTGTGATCACCGTGGCCTGCAGAGAGTGAGTGTCTATGTGTAATCACCGTGGCCTGCAGGGTGTGTGTGAGAATAACAAAATCATTTTACCAATCACCATTTCCACTCAAATTTTTCTTTAACCTCTCTTATGCATGCCCACAAGTGTGGAAGCTTGTCCATCAGGAACTGGGCTAAGGGATGCAAACACAGCCTTCAGATGCAATGACTCCATGAGCTACCATCCTAAGATACATTTGAACCAGAGAACTACAAGTGAAATCCCTATATCATCCAGACCCCTCAAAACTCTCCGAAAAATTGAACATTAAAAAAGTATGCAACCCCTTCTCCCCCCAAAATGAAAAACCTGGTTGGTTATTGCCTCCTTTTGCCTCCTGTGGGCGAGGGAGAAGAAAGCAAATGGTGTTCATGGCAACCCGACAGGCCCACTGACAGGGGAGGGCAACGGGGGCATTTGCATCAGGGCCCAGAGATTCAAAGGGGCCTGGATCTCCTGGTTGCAGCCACCGTAATTGCTTCTAGAGCCCTGGAGCACTGCTCTGCTGTGCACAGCTCTCAGGGCATGTGACAGGGTGCAGCAGTCTGGGTGCTGCTAAGGGCTGACTGCCCTCAGCTCTGTCCCTTCTGCCTGTGCCCCCTCCCTTTTTGGGGGAGCATGGAACTACCTTCCCCCCATACTTTGCCCTGAGGCCTGTGGTGCCTGCTGACCCCTCTGCAGCCAGACACTTCAAAAAGCCATAGCCAAGTCCTGATTCCATGGCTAGACCACACTTACTGTGGGCTCAGTTCTTCACAGGTTTATGCAGCCTTCCACCAACTACTCGAAGGCACAGGGCTCCTGCTGCAAGAACTCTGCCCAGGGAGAGGTTGGTGTCAGTGTACTTTCCTCCAGCTGGGTCTTGCAGACTGTAAGTACAGCCCTAACAGTGGGTAATGATATTAGGGGTGGAAGTCTGACCAGTGAGCAGGTGCTGTGCTCATTCAGTACAGCAGCACCATAGCTCCATACATAGGACTACTGGACACATCACCTGCCCCCCTCCTTCCCCCCAAGGGTTAATCTCTCCAGAGAACAGCAGGCCCTCTAGCACTGAGAAGTGGAATTTGCATCTTTCTGCATCAAGAAGAGTGAATTCACCTGAATCCCCAATGGTCTATTGAAGAAGCTTCTGCTGGGACTCAGGCATGGAGAAGTGTGGAGGCAGTAACTGGAGCTCAAAATAGTCACTGATTATCTTATAGCCAGCATTTTATAAAATCTCAATAGAATGCTAGCAGGTTACAAAATCCCACGTTTCCTGACATAAGGAATTTAAGTGCATAAATGAGCAGCCCTTAGGTAGAAAAGATGGTGAGGTAATATCTTGCTTTGGACTAACTTCTATTGGTGAGAGAGACAAGCTTGTCCCTGGAATACTGGGACCAACACAGCTACAAGAACTCTGCAAACAGACAAAGTGACAGCAGGAGCCTGGCAAACCCCAAATTAAAGAGACTAGTAGAGTTAAAGTTGGAGTCACTGGCTGACACTTGCTCATTTGTTTTCTTGTTCTCTCTTGTTAAAGGATGAGTCAGGTCCAGCCTAATGCGGCCTTACTGTGTTTGAGCCCAGGGGAGGTGAGATGTAAACACTGCCTGACTCCTCCCATGAGTCAGGCCTCCCCCTCTCCTTGGATGCAGCCTTTTCTGCTAGAGCAAGGGGTAATTTGCTCCCTCCACTGCACCAGCCTGGGTGATTTAAGTTTGCTTTATTGACCTGTAAGAACATTATGGCTCCTTTTGTCTTCTCCCTGCTGCTTGGAAGAATTTTTAGTTCAGATATCAGTGACCCAGATAGAAGATCTTGTTACAATCTAAGGTAATTCCTCATGCTAGAACTCCTTACAATGCCTCTAAAAGCCAATGCACATATTGGAAACTCAAGTACAGATTCTGGGCAGCAGTACTAGAAACTTTTGTGGTTTAGTATTCATTGTGCATATCCCCCATAATGTCAGTGTGTACTATCAAGCATTTTCTTCATATTTTGAAGTCTCTGGTTCCTAATGAAGCATCTGATTTAAAAAAAAAATCTAACACCAAACCTTGCTTTGCATAGGTATTTATTTATTAACTAAATAACATGGGGCCAAATCACTTCCATACACACCCCATGCTGAAACTCCCAGGAGAGAACTAAGGGGACAGAAAGTTCAATGGGGATCCAATGGAAGAGTTCCTTCTTGTATCATCGTGACCTGGGATTTCTCAAAAAAACCAGGAAGGAGTCAGATTTCAAAACAGGAAGAGCTCATTTCAAAACAGGAAGAGCTGAACTGATCACTGCAGAACTGCAGAGAGCCTAGGACAGTCTGGAGCCATGGCTCCAAATCAGTTATGTTAGTAGGGATTCTGGCTAACCTGCCCCCCATTGCAGAAGGGGCTCCATGGAATACCTACAAAAATGTATTATTTTTCTCATGAAGGTGTGTGCGGGGGGGGGGGGGAGAGGTAATGAATATTTCAGCAATAGGAGATCATTGAAAAAGGCAGCAACCTCATTGGTTAGCACCTGTTCAGATGGGATTGACATCACAGACATGTCACAATGGGCATTATGCCTTCCATTTTTATTATTTCTTTCTTTGCACCACAAGTCACCTCAAGAGCATCTCCCACCTGCTTACAGTGGTTTCTCATTAAGTATAAAGTCAGATTCAGCTGAGAGCAAAGGAAAAAAAGAGAATTTACTGGAGGTAACACTGAAGAAGGTGACAATACCATAGGAAGTGTTTCATGTACTACACGTTACTTATTACCATCAAGGGACTCCATGGTTGTAAAATCAAATAGTTCCATAATTAAGAAAACTATTTACAGAGCTATCACAGTGGCATTCCAACCATGTGCACACAGACCGACTTCCTGGTGACTCCTCCAAACTCTTCCCTCCTGCAACCTGTGTTCCTACTTCCAAGTTTCATGTAGGTTGCCACAGGAAAAAAAACAAGAAATGACAGTGTCAAAAGCAAACAGATTAATGAGTATGAGTATGAAACAGTAAGCCTTAGAACTGCGAAGGATGGGGTCATTAGTGAGCTTGGAAGGGCAGTTTCAGTGGCAGAGAGATGGTGGAAT
The DNA here is from genome assembly GCA_032595735.1 of Pelochelys cantorii. Lineage (NCBI taxonomy): Eukaryota > Metazoa > Chordata > Testudines > Trionychidae > Pelochelys > Pelochelys cantorii. The sequence continues at coordinate 176,525,640 of CM064328.1, read as the reverse complement.
CCAAACTGGAAGGGATTTAGGAGGGAGTTGAAAAGAAATCAGAGCTCTGTGCATAGACAGCCCATTCAAGGAACTTGGAGATAAAGGGGGGAAATGTGATGAGACAATAAAGAAGGGAGGCATGGGATCAAGTGAGGATTTCTTCAGGATATAGAAAACAGCCTACTTGGATTCAGAAGGGTGGGACCAAGAGGGAGTGACTCAGATAGGGAGGGAATGAGACAGGGTGGAAGGGAGACTAGGAGCTGTAAGAAGAGAGAGCTGACAACATGCGGATTGTTGGGGATACAAACTTGGAGACCGCAGTGTAGAATACAGGTTTAGATGAGGCTTCAATCCAGAGAGAGAGAGAAAGAAAGAAAACTATAACAAAGGAACGGCTCCTCTCAGCAAAACTTAGAACACCTTTGAGTGAGTCTGACTTGCTTCTATGCCATGTTGACAAGGGGGGAAAAAAGATTGTATAGTTCACAAATTTTAGGCCATACATAAAAGCGTTTGTGTTAATTTTTATACAGTCTTGTCTTACGTTGTCCAGCTGCTGTATATTAAGTTTGATTCCCACCTTGGGGAGACATTCAAAACACCAGCTCCACTCAAACTGTTGTGCTAAAAATAGCATAAAAATATACCTGTGGTGGCCAGGACAACACATGAGGTCAGACATCTGAGTATCTACTCAAGGGATCTGGTGGGATTGTACCTGGGTGGCTACTCCAAGCTACCACCTGTCAGTCATGGCCACACGGCAATTTTTAGCACACGTGGTCAAGCAGAGCTAGCGTGTGTATTGTAAACCAGGCTGGTAATCACATCTCCCAGCTGTGGTTAGATGTACTATTTGCTACCAACTTCTTGGTGCAGAGACTGCCTTTTTCTTTTGTGTTTGTACAGTGCCTACCATGTGACTAGGACTCCTAAATGACACTGTAATACAAATAGTAATCTGGGGGAATATTTAATTTAAGATGCACATCCATGATCAGAGATACAGTAATGGCAGAAGAGAGAATGCATTCTGAGAAGAGACAGGCAGGAAGAGGAGGAAAATTTGTCCCAGTTGCTTAGTAATATTTTACTCTCTGTGCTGTGACAGAGGTTTTAGCTGGTATCCAGCTGATTATGTTCAGTAGCTTATGTTTACTTTCAAACATAATTTCAACAAACATTAGTTGTGGCTGAGTGGTGAAGGTGATGGACTAGAAAACCAATTGTTCATATAATTAATTTCCCAGTTAATAACGTGGCAGATCTGGTCTCACCAGAGGTGGGTCACCAATGTCAGGGGGACACTAGTTTAGCTGTCACAAGACATTTTAGAAAGGAACAAGTCCTGTTCCCTTGGGTTCATTTGCATGAGGGGGGACAGGATTTAATGAAGGCTCTGCAGGGGTGTATGTCCTCTGCATGGTGCACAGCTCTGTACGTTGGAAGCTTTCTGAATACCAGCACGCAGGGAAGGGGCAGGGCAGGAGACGCTTACTTGTGTAACCCTTCTACCAGGTAGCGCCAGCACCAGCCAGGGCCGGATTCAATATCTAGTGGTTCCTCTCCATCCAACACAGAACTGGCTTAAGCCCCCACCCAGTAACCAGGGAAATTCACACTGCAGCCCTGAGCACCTGTGAAAGGCAGTGCTTCCCCATTCGCAAGCACAGAGTCTGAGAGTAGAAAAAGAAACTTTTAATAAAAGGGGCGGAAAGTAATATGACACTCATTTGACAAAACACCAAAAACAGAGTTCATAACCGAAACCACAAGTAACACTCCCACCCCAAGTAGGTTGGGCAACGTCCTTTTCCTTTCAGGTTCTTAAGTCTAGCAACGTAAATGTCCCTTTCACATGCCCAACCCTTCTCTGCATCCCACTCATCTCACTAACTCCACTGGTTGCTTGCCATCCGCCTGCTTGCTGCTCTCTGGCGCTGCTCTGCTGGCCATTCATCACCCCTCACTGCTGCTGCTCTGCTGGCCGCTCATTACATCTCTCCAGCGCTGCCCTGCTGGCCACTCATTATGCCTCCCCATCGCTGCTCTGCTGGTTGTTCATCGTGCAGCCGCCACAACTGTTCCTGCCAGCTGCCTACTACTGCTCCCGCTGGCTCACCCACTGCTCCTCACACTGGCCCACAGCCAACCTTGTGGTGGATTTGGCTCTGAGCCAAACCTAGTGATGTCAGCTGTCAGTGATTTCTGCTCTCAGCCCAAAGCACAGTCCAGCCCCCCAAAATTCCAGCATCCGCTGGAGTAAATTTAAAATAATAAAAAAGACTTCTTATGGAGTCTGTTCTAGTTCTACCATTAGAACCGGAGGGGGGTGGCGGGGGGGAGAAGAAACAGGTTGAACCAGTCTTACAGCTCATGCCTTGAGGGCATGTAGCCTGCTAATTCAGAGTCCTGCCCTCCCCCACTTAAATTCCCAGAGCTTTGGAAGTGGAGTCCTTGTCCATTCGAAGTTCTTTACACTGACAATGTTTCTTCTTTTGAACTGAGTTAAACAGTCTGACTTTTCCCACAATAACTGCAAGCATTGGTGATCATCTCTCTCAATTCCTGCATTAGTGCTAACACAATTTGTGACCTCTCAACAGCCAAATTGTTTACAATGGGCAAAACATCATTGTAACAGTTAAATATCTGGCAGATCTAAGCAAACTGAGTGAACTGTATTTACATGCATATGCCCAGAAATTCATTCCAGCTGGCTGTACTAGAAACATTGATTCAGACCTTGCTTACACTTGCAATAGGCTATAATTAGAGCCATGCCATCAGAGCCAATGTGGTGGCAGCAGCCAGGGAGTGATTTTGCAATCACTCGATTTGGGAAAGATTCCTTCCCTTTCACATGCCACTGATCCCCAGAATTTGAACTCTATGCTGGATGGGAGGATTTGGCCCTCATAGTGAGCATAAGGAAAGGCATGGAGTGGATCACAGATGCTAACTGCAATATGCATGTGCATGGATGAGCATATGTAGTAGAGAGATTACTTAACACTCATGGGGCACATCTACACAGCAGGACTTAACTTGAAAAAAGCTACCCAAATTAAGCTACGTCCATTGCTTAGCTTATTTCAAAATAGCTTATTTCGAGTTTTGGTGCTGTCTACACAGCACTTATTTCGAAACAGAGCACTCTTCCTCTGACTTCCCTTACTCCTTGTACAATGAGGGTTACAGTGTTACAGGAGTTGGAGTAAGAAGTCCTCCAGCTTGACAGTGTTTCGACATTATTTGGAAATAACTGCCTGCTGTGTAGATGCAGAATACGTTATTTTCAAATAATGTTGCTGTGTAGATGTACCCATGCAGAGCCACGCTGGGTAGTCCAGTAGTCTGAACAGTACAGAAATATTTGTCAGCATTATACACAAGTGTGTATTTTAAGAGGCTATCCCTGTCAAGAGTGCACCACTCAGTTGTGTTCTGGTGCCTCCTCCCACTCACTCTGGGGATTAGCTCCAAAGGTAGACACCCTTCATGTGTGGCTGACATGCCATTATTCTGACTGGTCTGCAGCTCCTCTTGCTCCAGGACTTGCAACGACTTCTTTGTGACCTAGCCCTCGGGTGAGGTCACTCAGCGTGGCCCTTCCATGGTTCAGTCATCCAGTACTCCTAGGAAGTTTTCCTATTTACTGCCTCCGTTCTATTCTAGGTCCTTGGTAGCTAGTAGCGGAACTTGGACCTGCCCTCATCTGTGAGTTCTAGTGCAGGGCTCCCACTCAGCTCAGCCGTACTGGGCTGCCTCTCCTCCCTCATTGCTCCTTCCCGAGACTGCTTCCTATCATGCTGGCTCTACTACGCTCTCAGTTCCAAAATCTTTCTCCCTCTTCCCAGGAGTGTTACCTTGCCCAGCTGCCTAATCTGTAGGCCCGTTACCTGGTTTTCTATGTGCAAGTGAGGCTTGTTTCAACCAACTGCCTCCACCTAAAACTCCCATTTGCAGCCTAATTAGCTGAATGGGCCTACCCATCCTAGGGATGTAAGTGACTAGTCGACTAACTGATTAGCAGGAGCTTATTGGTTAGCACTATTGACTAGTTGCATCCCCCCCCACACACACACACTGCCCCTCTGCAATATTAAGGGACTGGGCAGCTGCTGCACAAAGACACTGGCTCAGGTCCTGGTCCCGCGGGTCTCTCATCACTCAGAATAACCCCCTTCCACCTCCCCTGCTGCCGCTCTGCATTGTAAGGGACAGGGGAGCTGGCGTGAAAAGACGCTGGCTCAGTTGCTAGTCCCAGGCCAGCTTCCCTGGCCCTTACAATGGCCCTTACAATGCAGAGCGGCAGCAGGGGAGATTATGCTGGGATCCTGGTGCAAGCCAGACTGAGCGCTGTAACTGTCTACCCTTATCGAGTAATCAAGTAGTCAATAAAAAAACTGAAGTAGTCGATTAGGAACGTAACTGCATTTTAACATCCTTAACCCAGCCAACCCACCTCTTGCAGTGCTAGTATGAGGAACTCACTCCATCACAACCCCTTTCTACATTTTATATTAGTGTTGACAGTTAAAATTTAGCTCCCTATAGCTCCATGTGTCACCGATTGAATTTAATGGAAATTTTACCATTGGCTCAAATGGGAACAGGCTCAAGTAAAATTGTCCCATATCACAGCTCTGGTCTGCTGCAGTGGGTAATTTAGCAAATAGATGGTTCCCATCTTTTTCCAGACCAACCTATTGTCCTGATGCCATGGACCCAGTTATTGCTCTTTTAAATTACTGTTTGAGGGCACCTACTAGTTGCTGCACTTTGAGATACTGTCTCTCCATCAAGGAACAAACCTGGCTTGACATTTGAATTTTGACATTTCTTGTCCTCAGTTAACTGAAACGGGTTTTCAATGAGATTTACATCTCTACCCAGACACGATTTATTCTTCCCCCTTACAGAAATCCCAGAAACTTACTTTAATCATGAGCTGGTTAAGATGCCTTAGCAGGACAATTACTTTTTTCTTTTGGCACACTTGTCTATGATTGTATTGTATGAATGGCTGTGGTATTACTTGGATGGAAAGAAGATGTTTTCAAAATATGTATAAAATAAATTTAAAGACAAATTTCAGTTAAACAAAACAATATGCTTCTCCATATATCAACCTGTCAGGGATGATCTAGACAGTGCTTGGTCTTGCTGTGAGGGCAGGGGACTGGACTCGATGACCTCTCGAGGTCCCTTCCAGTTCTATGATTCTACAATTTTTATATAATAGCTAGTAAAGCATTTTCACTTACGCTTGAGGAAAATAAAAACTATTATTAACGTGAAAGAAATTTGTTAAAGCAACAAGTGTTTAATGCACAGAAGATGAAGTCTGCTCAGATGATCTAAATCCCAAATTGCTCAATAGAACATACCTAGTCAACATGGATACAACAGATCCACAAGAGAGGCTTAGAATAAGTTTAACATGTTCAAATAGTAGATCTCAGACAGACAAATTTATCAGAAAGAATATAAAATACAGGTACTCAGGTGAACTATACAGATACAAAATTACGTTTCTAGCTTCATGGCTGTGTGTGAATTGAGAAGAACTGCTAACTACTTAAGTTAATGATCATCTTTCCTTTGACTGAATCTTGTACTGTTTTAGCATTATGCTTTTGGATAATTTAATACATCTGTATACACATATACTATTTGTTCTAAAGTCTCAGGGTGTGTCTAGACTACAGGGTTTTTTTAAAAAAAAGTGGCCTTTTTTGAAAAAACTTCCCCTGCGTCTAGACTGCTGCCGCGTTCTTTCAAAAGTAAATCGAAAGAACGTGGCAGTTTTTTCGACCGCAGAAAACTTAGTTTTACGAGGAAGAATGCCTTTTTTCGAAAGTGATCTTTTGAAAAAAGGCGCTATGTAATGCAAACTGTGCTTTTTCGAAAGAGAGCATCCAGACTGCCTGGGTGCTCTCTTTCGAAAAAGCGGCTTGCTTTTTCAAAAGTACTGGTTGGAGTCTAAACGCTCTTTTTCGAAAGAGGCTTGCAGTCTAGACGTAGCCTCAGGGGGTAGCCGTGTTAGTCAGTAACTTTAAAAACAACTATATATAGATATAGATAGATATCATGAGCTTTCATGGGCAAAACCCACTTCCTCAGATGAGATGATCTTAAGGGATCACTATTTATTCTGTGTACCAAGTCTGGTGATCTGAGTGAAGATTCCTGTTTTAATATAATGGGAATTGTTTTACAATTTGATGTAAGAATATCTTTGTCTCTAATGATTATTTACCTAATTAAAGGTACATGGAATTAATATACTCAGATTGCAATTAATGGAAGTTACAGAAACTTTGATCAATAAAAATGTATCGTCTTCAGTTGTAAAATATCATTGATGTTTTGAATAGTATGTGGTTGAATGGCCAGACATTTTACAACTTTTTATGATTAAGGTACTCAAGTGGCTTGAGAAATGCCAAAATTAGGTTGGTTTGGGTACTGGTCACTAGGTCTGTGTCTAGACTGCATCCCTCTGCCGACAGAGGGATGCAAATCAAGCACTTGGGAAGTGCAAATAAGCCTGGGATTTAAATATCCCGGGCTTCAATTGCATACTCACGTTCCGACGCTGTGTTGATCGGGCTCGGTGTTGAAAGTGAAAGTAAAGTGTAGCCGCGGCTCTGCCGCGTTTCTGCCGACAGCGGGAGCTTTTTCGGCAGATCCTGTACTCCTCAAAAAATGAGGAGTACAGGATCTGTACTCTTCAAAAAATGAGGAGTACAGGATCTGCCGGAAAAGCCCCCGCTGTCGGCAGAAACGCGGCAGAGCCGCGGCTACACTTTACTTTCACTTTCGACACCGAGCCCGATCAACACAGCATTGGAACGTGAGTATGCAATTGAAGCCCGGGATATTTAAATCCCAGGCTTATTTGCACTTCCCAAGTGCTTGATTTGCATCCCTCTGTAGACAGAGTGATGCAGTCTAGACGTAGCCTAGGAGTTTTCTGTTTAGTGGTGTATGTGTGTACTCACATATGCATGTGTGATTTGTAGTTTAGATTTGTGCCAGAATGTTTTATGTAATCTTTGAATGGTTTCCCATTGTTTTTAATGTTTCTGTTTTGTTTTTTTAATGGCTGCATTTAATGGTACCTTTAAAATGGCCTTTAGCAAATTTAGCTGTAAAATTGCAAACTTTTTTTTTTGAAAATTCCTTTGTTTTATAAAATTTCTAATTTAATATTATGCCAGACTTCCGGTGCTGCATGTGAAGAATTGCTGTCTAGAAGTAGCTTGAGCATTGATCAGAGCTTTCTGTCAAGTATACCACGTATATTCTGTCCTCTTTTACCCCCCAAATAAATAACCTACAGTTATCTATTAAACAGTGAAACAAGTTAGTACCTGCAGTTCTTAAATGGCTCCTCTTGCAAAGAGAACATACAGAACATAAAAGTTTGATTTCCAACTTTCTGCTCTGAGAAGTTATAACCATATTATGTGTTCTTTTCACAAAGAATAGCAGCAAAAATCTAGGGAAATATTCCTTGGAACTCATTTTGAAACAGTATTTACCTAGATTTAGGCAGGTCCTACATATTATAGCTAAAAGTTAAAAATGAACAGCATATATCTAGTGCTCATTAGTTTTTTTTCTTGAGCAGACACTTTAGGGACCAAATTTGGCCTTCAGATATGCATACATAACTTCCACTGATGTTAGTGGGAGCTGTATACCATATCAGAGGCACAGTCTGGCTCTTTAAGTACATACTAGTTGTATTAGTTGCATGTAATTCAGAATCTACCAAATTACTATATTAATAATATATTAACATTTGTGGACAGAGCTATTTTCCCGTTGGTCACAACTGTGTCATCATACAATTATATAATTTTGTTTCTCTTAATTCATTAAATCTTCTGATTACTTCTATGATGAACTGTCCATTTGTAGCGGAGGGATAAACAGTGTGTGTTTGGAAATTCGTTAGAAATAAACAAATGGAGTACACAGAGCCACAGAACACAGATAGGAAGAGGTAGATTGACATTGAGACCCAATGGTGCCCCAAATTTTCAAATGCCTGATACATTAATGTATTCTGCTTATAGGTAAGGGCAGCCCTGGCCTCAGGGGAGCAGGCAAGAGACACAGGTGATGGCAAGCAGCACAAGTCTTAGCTGGAGGGCTCTGGAGGAGCAGGGAGTAGTAGCACAACCAGTGGCTGGAGAGCAGCAGCACTTTAAAGGAAAACCACCGTTTTTCTCCAGTTACCAGCTGCACAGCTGCCCCCTGCTCCTCTGGAGTCCTCCAGCCCATGCTTGTACCATTCGCTGCCTCTTGGTGAATGGGGGGGGGGGGAGGGGAGAAGGGAGGGGAGGGTAGGATGATGGGACTGGCCACAGGAGATAGCGCAGAGCCTGACGGGGGTGGCAACCAGGGGATGACCAGAAGTCACCTGCATGATCTCCACCTATCTCTTCATCCTTTTCTAATTAAATCTGCCTTTCCTCAAGCACTAGCATTCAAAGATAAATGAAAAATGATTTCTACTGCTTTTCATTCCAAATATACAGTATTTCAGCTCCATTATCGGTTAAATAGGCTTTTGTGGTCTAACCTGGGAACCTAACCATTATTTAGGAAATTGTTTCTATGGGAAGAAATGCATTTCAAGTTCCAAACAATCAACTTACAAATGAACTTTTGGAACACAACCCGTTTGTAAGCTCGGGACTTCCTGTATGCAAGTATAAAGGGTCAGCTGCTGGACTGCTGTACAGCCACTTTGGTCTATGCTGCCAGTGGTTTCTAGATGTAAAGGAAGCATGCCCAGCATCAGAAGGATCACTCCAGTGTAAGACAGATGTTTGAGTAGAGTGCAACCAGCATCAAAACTCCTTAAGCCATTGCCCTTCTTGTTATTGGCATGGGAAGTGGGGCTGGAGGGAAAAAAGTATGGCTAGGAAACCCCTACTCTGCATTACCTTACCTGCAGTATACTGCTATTTCAACTTCTGCGAACCACTACTAGGCAAAGCAGACTAGAGCCATCAGGTAGCTGATTAGACAATCATAGTTACTTTGTGTAGTGCTTTGAGATCTGTTGACAAAAAGCATTATGTAAAAGTTACGTATTTTATTGTTATAACTGAAGCCTAAACTTTCCGTGTTTCTCTAAGACAAAGTGTAACTCAGGGAAGTCTTAGGAATCAATGTAAGTGGCAGCATGGAGAAAAAAATTAAGGAAATAGTCCAATCAGTGAAAGTTTACCCATCAGTATCTGCTTTAATGGATTTTCTCCAGGGAAAAGTGTACAGTAATTCTGATCTCTCCTGCATTCTTGATGTGTACACATTCAAAAATGAACAGCAGCTCAAGTCTTTAAGAAAATGTCCCATCCTCCTCATTCCCAAAAAGAAAGGGTTTATTCCAAAGTTGTCCTTGTTAGCTATTTAGCATGGCAACACAGTTCATTTTTGCATTTCTGGGGACTGCAGCAAATTGTCTCTCTTGACAGCCACTGATTCCTACCAAAGCAACAATGGTTTCTATTTATCACAAGCTGACACCATATGGTGTATGAAATCATACTCTACACTGCACTGTTCAAAGAGATAATGTATATCCCAAGTACATATGCTAAAAAGAAACAGCAATCAGCAATAAAATCAAACACTGTACCTGGTTTTTCTATTATTGAAAAAAAGTACATTTTCAAGAATCATAATCACTTCCAGACCCAAAAAGTATTAATTAACTCAAAGTCAGACTTGGTACAGAACATATATAAACAATCAAGATGATTGCAGTCAGCCAAACAAGGAAATCAATTCCACCTTAAAAAAGACTCCATAGTTCTTATGGGCATATAGTTTTCTAGAAACATCAAAGTACAATGCAGCTGCTGTTTTGTGAAAGGAGTACTGTGTTCCCACTAACAATTCACTGAAGTCAGTTTGGGTTTAACATTATTGATATTAAACTAAGCAAATGCTTTGGCTTGCATAGTGACTCTAGGCTCTCTCCATTTTACTGGCTGATGGCGATATCAGTGATTGTATGTTTTTATGTCCCGGAGGTAACTTATCCAGCGATTTATTGAGAGGATCTTTCATTGTTGAACATAAAGACTACTCCCCAGCAGGACAGATAACATCCACTTCAGTTGCCTGAGAAATGCCTGAACTCTACTGTCCTTTCACAGGGATTCTGGAGTATGCCTTGGCTGATTCTCTAACGTCTGGTTTTGATAAGTGAGTTTCACAGTCTAATGTCTCCTGGGAATTCTGCAGGCAGAGACCGGGTGAGGTCATTTGGCTTTCCACTGAGTTTCCTTTCTCTGTTTTTGGCTGTTCCAGGGCGCATGACCCTCTAGAGCTCAGGAATATTTCTGTTCCCTTAGGAACTATCGGCCCACTCACTGGTTTTATCTCTGTCCACACAAAAGCTCCATGTCGCTAGAAAGGGAAATAAGGTTGACATTAACCAGGGGAGCATAAGCAGTTAGTAAATGCAGCTGTGAGCTGAGTTCATTTATTAGCTCAAGTGCTGGCAAAACATCCACTTGTTTCTTGGTCTCTCTCTACTGGCTATCAGCCTAGGTCCCAATAGCTGCAGGCAACTGAATAATGGCTGCCCTGTCAGCCTTTTTTATTCATGAAATGGGGTATGGCAGGAAAACTTGGAGAGAAGCAACAAATGAAAAAAATGCATCTTATTTTCTCTGGTTCACAACCATTCTGCCACTCAGAGTGTGTGACTTGCATATGGCTCTCTCCTGTGCAAGTCTAATCATATCAGATTTCATTTCTTGCTATATGGGTTGCTATGGATACAATTCTAAACTGCTGCTTTTGTAGGCCAGGAGATTTATGACTGCATCCCAAGTGACTTTGTCCATTAGGGTGATACAGGAAGGATTTCTTTTATATAAACATAAGTGGTGAACAAACAATAGGCTGTACTCTTTAAGATGTTTCCAACAACTGAACTCTGCTATTTGGGCCTGATTCAAAGCCTACCGGAGTCAATGGAAGTCTTTCCACTGATTTCAATTGCCTTTAGGTCAGGTCCCCCAATTACTGATTTGTTAAGACATACATACTCAAAAACTTGTAGGAAATGAAGACTGATGAAATTTTTGGTCATTTACTTATGGAATGCTCTCAAAATATGCATTGGACTGGGCCTGTTCCAATCACACATCATTTTTAGTTCACTGAACTCAGACGTAAGAGAGAGCAGACACAGATGTATTAGAAATCCAAACTGTGTGATATAGTATTACAGCATTTATCTATTATTATAGGTGCCAGAAACCATGGTGTTACGATGCACACAAACATAGAATTACATGTTTAAATTATATTAAAAGTATCATTGATATTAAACTTCTTTAGAAAACGCAATTCTAAAGCACGTGACAGTATTTGCTACTTTTAAAACAGTTGGAAGTTCATGAATAAACTTACTCCTCCAGCTTCCTGCATGCTATTAATCATGCAGGATGCACATTGTCTTACCTTTCCTCGAATGGGTTCATTAGGAGATTTTCTGGCATCGTACTGATGAATAAAGGAGGTCCGCTCCTGTAAAATTTTTGGAAGGCTTGTTGATGTTCTAGGAGTTGCAAGTGGAACTGGGAAAAAAACCAATATTGTTATAAAGTCAGAACAAAGATGTACGGTGTGGCCTCATGTTGTACAGCACGGAACCACTGTTGTTTAACAACACTCACAAATGTATTAGATTTTGCACAGAAGTGTGCAGTGTGCACACACAGACAGATGCCTGTCCTGAATTGCTTAAAAAATAAATGATGGGCTTGACAGACACGTAATGATGTAACATACACAGGAAAGGGAAGGGCAAAGAGAAACATGAATTAGTTACACGATTGTACAAACACTCAGTTTTACATACATACAGCATGTGGATTCAGAGTCTTTTTGGAGTGGAAATGAACTAATTTTTCATAGGTAATGCTGCAGAATTATTTATTTTTTAAATGAGTGATTTAGATGAGGTAACAATGGAAACCAGACAAACAGAAATTGGAAAGGCATTCTAAGCATAAGAATTATCAAACAGACATACAGAAAATGCCTGTTACATCATCTAGTGCATACTGGGCTGTTCCAGACAATACATTTGATAGTACTTAATATTAAAAGTCCCAACTGAAGTTATATCCTTCTATATCACAAGAACTATCCTGGGCACAGATTGTGAATGGCCTGCCTATGTCAGCACTGAATGCAAAGAAGCCTTCCTCCTGTTGTGAGTCCCCACAAGGGGAAAAATTGGATTGTCCCTCTTCACATTGAAATAGAATGAGTCTAGCATATCTGGGAAGCAAGCAGCACCTTCTAAACATTATGCATCAGAGTAACAAGACTAGACCTCACACAGATTTTGAGGTAGCTGTTTAGACACTTGCCCACGATATTGACATTTATTTTTACTCTTCAAATAAAGTCTTTTAGCCAGTTTTCAGTCTAGACAATGCTATTCCTGTCCCAGCTAGCTGGAATAAATTTTGCACTAATAAACACACTATATTTTCAAATATGACTACAGATTGAACCTCTCTAATCCAACACTAGCTGGACCACAGATGTTGCTGGACCAGAATTATTTTAGTTAGCCGGATGTCCACTTATCATGGGTGTGGTCCAAGTTTCCCACAGTCCCATAAAGTTTGTTTACAGCCACCAGTACTGACTCTCAGTGTTCTGTGCTGCTATTTAGCTCTAATTTACCCCTAAATGTCTTCTACGAGCTCAGTAAGCAGTGCAAACATTGGTAATGCTGTTTGACGTTACTATCCTCCGATGGTCCAGAAAATTGCACCAGTCAAACTAGAGAGGTTCAACCTGTACTGATTCTAAGTGCCCAAACTGAGACACTTAAAAGGAACTTGACTTGCTGAAAACAAATGCTTAACATTTTCTGTAAATCAGGTTTCTTAAAGGTATCAAAGATTGGGCATCCAAAATCATTAGTCACCTTTGAAAATGTAGACCTCACAATGCTTGTTAGATTATCTAGTGCATATAGGGCTGTTCCTGCTTTCATTTGCACAGTGTTACCAGATTTAAACTGCTGCAGCAGCTAGGACACACATTTTCAAAATAAACACTAAATGTGGGATCAGAGCTGAAATCTTATATGTTTACAACTAAGACACTTATCATGCAACTTGCACCAGATGGGCAGGTATTTGTATGGCGTACACTGCAGGATCAACATCTAAATTTTGGTGGAAATACAAATACTTTTAAAGGGTGAAAGTTAAAATAATTTTATTCTTCATGTTAAGAAAAATTTAAAGACAACTGCTTATTTGGACCTACCTATTGATGATACTCCCCTCTCATATAGCACTTTTGGTCTAATGATCTCAAATACCTTTTCCAAGGAAGGTAAAAATCACTTATCAACCTTTTACAGACAAAGAAACTGAAGCTCAGCAGTGCGCTGCCTAAGATCTTTGTGACACAGCAAGTCAGTGAAGAGCTAGGAACAGAACCCAATATTTTCCAAGTGGACCAAAATGTTGGAAGTTGCTAATATATCATTTTCTATTTCATCCAGTTTTTATTTGTATACACTCATAAAATACATATATGTAGGATATTGTACAAATATCATACCAATGTATGATAAAAACAGAATGATACAGAAGCTTCACAACAATACAGGGCCTGATCCAGAGCCCCGCCACTCCACGACGCAGCAAGGAACTGCTACCGCTGTTTGCCTCGGGCCAGGCGGTGGTTCCCCAAACCAGGAAGTGGAACTGGGGCTGGAGGCGGCTGGATGGGAAGCAGCGGGGATGGGGGAAGCAGCAGAGCTTGCTAAGCGCCCTGTGACTGTCCCCCACCAAGACACCACTGGCTGTCAGCGGGACCAGGGACAGGAGACAGCCGAGCTGCAGGAGCCTGACAGCAGGCAGAGGAGAGGGGAACAGGATCTGCTTCCTGCCGGGGCCCCAGAGCGCAGCAAGGAGCCACTTCCACTCTCTGACCTCCTGTAGAAGACTTGGGGGCCAGCAGGGAGCCCAGGGCACTCCCCAAGGAGGCACTAGGAGAATGACCAAGCTGGGCTGGGACTCCCACCCTCTAGAGCCTTGCCCCTCCCACCATGCTCACTCCCAGTCCTGGCCTCGCTCTTGGGGAATGGCGTAAATCACTCCAGCCCCAATGGTGAAGGGTTCCCATCCTGCCCTGAGCCATGCATGCCGCTTTCCGTTTTGAGTCTGCTGAGGCTGGGGGGGAGGAGAAGGCGGGGCAACACAGATGATGTCACTCTGTCATCCTGCAGGAAAATTTTTTATATATACAGAAAGATTTGCACTGTAAAAATTATAAAGAGATAGTATTTTTCAATTCACTTCATACAAGTCTTGCTTAGTGGTATCTGACTCTGATGACACAAATGAATATACATCAGTATGCACTACTGTATTATTATGTAGCAGAACCCACATCAGCATGGATGCATGTCTTCTAGAATGGAGGTTGAAGTATGAAGGGACACGTGAATCTTTAATATATCAGATACATAAATATCTTGCAACACCAGCCATAGCAATGTCATATGAATGCTTGTTCTCACTTTCAGAGGACATTGTAAGCAAGAAGCAGAAAGCATTATCTCTTGCAAATATAAACAGACCTTTTTGTCTGAGCAACTGGCTGTACAAGAAATAGGACTAAGTGGACTTTCTAGGCTCTGTAGTTTTACATCATTTTATTTTTGGATGCAGTTATTTTTTGTGCACAATTCTACATCTGTAAATTCATCTTTTATCATAAAGAGACTACACTGCAGTACTTGCATTAGGTGAACTGAAAAATACTTTTTTTACAAAAATAAAGTAAGCATAGTGCACTTTATATTCTGCATTGTAATTTAATTCAAAATATTTGAAAATGTAGAAAATGCCCAGAAATATTAAAATATTATTGTTTACTAGCACAATTAATCCCATGATTAACCATGATTATTTTTTTAAAATTGCTTGACAACCCCATTTAAAGGCAAAGCAGTAGAGAAGGCAGGCAAGTATTAAATGGGGAACGGGGGGCTGAACTATCCTCCCAGCCCTAGGGATGGTCTTTTTCACATCATTGCTCTAGCACACTAGAAGAGAAGTGTGAACAAGTTTATGTTGATGTTGCTCACACTGTACCTGTTCTGAGGATAAACAGAGAAATTCAGTCTCCAGTGCTGTCAGCAAGACACTGGTCATGAGCACAAAAATTCACATAAATATACTGAGGAAATTGTACTTAAAAATGTTAGTACACCAAGGAATTCATCAATATGTTCACTGTAACTCAGAATACATTAACACATTATACACATAGTGTTCATGGGCACTACACAGAGTCAAGGGGCAAATCAGACACAAGGATGAAAACCTATTGTCTTTTGGTAGAATCATATTACCGGAAACAAAATACATCATTGAGCAGACATGGAAACAGAGGTCAATAATGTATTCTGCAAAGTCAGCATAAGGTGAACTTTGAGCCTGTGTTTAAGTGCTTGGATGCCAGACATATCATTTTACACAGACCACTTTGTAAAATTAAGCTTCCTGTATTTTTGCATCTTGCAAACCCCTACAACTAGTTTTTAGTTACTGAAGGTTTAAGATCCAGCTGGCATTCAGTGGCATGTTGTTCTGGCACAAACTAACAGTAACTGTATTGCATTTTACTGACGTGTAAAGTGGCAAGTTTGCTCTTCAGAATCTTTTGAGTGCTATCAATTGCACTATTTTAGGGACGGTGTTCAAGTGAACATGGACAAGTCACTTAGGTGCCTAAATATACTTTTGAAAATCTGGTCCTAATGAAACAGATATGCACCTAGTGGCATTTAAACAAGTAAGTATCTGAGGAGGTTTAGGCCTACCTTGCTTAGGTGCTTTTGTAAATTCCACTTGGCATCTATATGGATCTTTATGAGCCAAAATACCTTTGTAAATCTGTCCTTTAGTTTCTTGTTTCAGTTCCTAATCTGTAAAATAGGGACAACAGTACTTCCTTTGTCTTGGATATTTAGACTGCAAAGTTTTTGAAGGCCATCTCTCACACCATAATAGAGCCCAAATATTAGTTGGGGCCTCTAGGCACTACTGTAATCAAACTACAAAATCAAATGCGATTTTCTGCCCTCAGCCACACACCCAGTACTTCTATGCAAGTAAATCTGAGTTGTGAGAACATATCTAAGAGCAGGATTTAGCCCCTAGAACAGGAACAGTGAAGAATGTGCTGATGACCAAAATAGGCAGAGTGCTCTGTCAAGTCTGACAAATGCTTTGAATCTATTTTTGGTAACTCTATTAACACAGAAAAGTTTCTAATATATGCACTGGATAAGATGATGTCCAGTTGTGGATGACTCTTTCCACAGAGGCAAAAGGGGTATTTACCTCGATGGGATCACAGAATCAAAGGGCTGGAAGAGACCTCAGGAGATCAAGTCCAACCCCCTGCCCAAAACAGAAGCAACTCCATCTAAATCATTCCAGCCAGGGCTTTGTCAAGCCCAGACTTAAAAATCTCTAGAAATTGAGATCCCACCTCCTCCCCAGGTAACCAATTCCAGTGCTTCACAACTCTCTTAATTAAGTAGTTTTTCCTAATAGCCAACCTAGACCTCCCCCCACTGTAACCTGAGACCACTGCTCCTCATTCTGTCATCTGTCACCGCTGAGAACAGCCTCTTTGGAACCATCCTCTCTGGAACCCCCCTTCAGGTAGTTAAAGGCTGCTATCAAATCCACCCCTCATTCCTCTCTTCTACAGACTAAAGAAACCCATGGGGATCCATATAGCTAATCTGCCTTATGTTTCTTTGAGAATTAACCCCCTTGTGTTTTCCTGCTATAGAAACCACTGCTTAAAATAAACTTGTCAATAAATATTTCCAGGCTAGATTATGCAAACCTTATTCCTCTTGGGCAGCACTTACTTATAAGAGTACTACCACTGAAGTGAGCAAGAAATTCCTACCTTATGAGTAGAGGTTGCAAATCAAACCGTTCGTTGGTAAAAACAGAGCATGATTATTTCAGTGCATTGCTTGGTTTTGGAGGTGTTCTTAATATAAAATAAAATTAGAGGGCCAGATCCAGAGCTGATGTAAATTACTGCAGGTCAATTAAAACAAAAAAATCAGGCCCACTTATACCACATAAGATGTGGTTTGCAGATTTGACTCGTCACTATCTGCAACTGACTCTACTATTTCATTTATGCTATTAAAATACTTCATTTGTAATCTTACAAATTTAACTTTTTAATAGAGTGGTCATATTACCAAACCACATTCTAGCAAATGTGCTTTCTCTGTGTATTTAGAGTGTGTCATAAGTCAAAAGAAACCTGTAAGACAGTTCAAGAGAAGCCAACTTGCACTTGATATATCAAATGCTGACTGCACATGAAAAGAATATGACCTTTAATTCATCTTGGTTTAAAAAACCCAAAATGAATAATTATTTTCCAATAGGTACAGCTCTGCTGCATGAGAAGAATTTGTTGATTTTATGGAGGATGGAAGCCAGACAGCTGTTGGGTGGCAGGCTACACAAAGAATACTTTCATTTTTGGCATGACATAGCACAGCATAGTTAAAATACCAGAATCCATGGCTAATTAAGTGGGTTGATGAACAAGTGATTAGATAAGTGGTATGAACATACTTACAGACTAGTTATTGTATTGGTCTTTGACGACCAGACCCTCAGTTGCAGGCAACAGAGCAATGCTTAATGCAACTGAAGGGACAGAGAGGCACAGCGGTACCCTTTGTACTCCTTTGATCCTGGGACTGCCATGTACCAAAGTGGGCCCTCAACAAAGCTAATGTAGACCAAGGCTACTCTAACTTGTGCCAGCTGCCTATAGCCCCAAGGAGCTATTACTTCATCTGGGGCCCGCCAGAATACAGGGAAATCCCAGTAACATTTCTTTGCTCCTGTTATGCGCTCTCCCTCCATTGGTAGCTGGGGAAAGTTACCTAGGAGCTGATGTAGTAACTCTGCCTCCCCCGCCCAGAGGAGGCATGATCTTCACAGGGGAGATTTTTCTAAGGACCAGATCCAATGAGCTTAGGGCCACTTTGCACCAACAAAAAAGTAGAGGAAGTATGGGCCATGATCAAACACTTAGTGTAAGCTCTTAAGTGTATAAGACAATAAACAACTAAAGAATTGAGTATCTTGATAAAAATAACAGTCTTTTTATTTAATATTTGCATTTGGACAATGTGTAAATTGTTTTAGTGTTTTGCTAATACAGTGGGCAGATTCTCTCTCCAGATCTGCTCCCTTTGTACCACTTGGGAGCAGAAAATTCCCACAAGTTCTGTCTTGGGCTTGGAAGCTCTAGCAGTCCCCAGATAGTTCTAGAGAACCACAGGGACTCGCTGGTCACCACTTCCTACAGCGCCTATTGGCCAGGAATGGCAAACCATGGCCACTAGGAGCTGTAGGCAGCTGTACCTGCAGAGGCAAGGCAGGCCCACCGACAGGAAAGGGAGGGCAAAGGCTGCAGTTACCCCAGGGCTTGGAGCTTCCGGTTGCTGCTATTAGTTATTTTAATTATATTAGTCACTGCAGAAGCCATGATGGCCAGAGCCCAGGGCCTTTTAAATCACCACTGGAGCGCTGTGTGGCATTTCAATGGCTGAGTGCTGGGGCCGACCATGTGGCGTACCTGGGCAGCACTGAGGGCTGTGGGTCCCAGGCCCTCCCCTTCCACCCAAGGCCCCTGCTGTTCCGGGAGTTCAGAGCTGCCCCGGGGCCTGGCAAGTCTGTCGCCCTACCCCAAAACAAGGTAAACAACCTCTCTGGTGGCCTGCCAGCAGGCTACCCTGATGAGACACGTGCAGTCCACAGGCTATTGGCTGCCCACCACTGCCCTAGCCTCTGCCCTAAGTGACCACAAGGTTGGGGGTTGGGCCTCCCAGGAATCCTGAGCTCAGCCTTGTTGGGATTACAAGGAATCTACCACAAAAAAAAGAGTGGAAGGGAAGCCCTCAAGGTCAGGCAGGCCTATGGGGTAAAGGAAATGGGGCGGGGGGGATCGGGACTCTGTTTTGCTAGCCCATTTCACTGGAGTAGTGTAGAAGCCAGGAAAGTTCTCCACAATAGTGGGTCCATTTCCCACTTACACCGGGGAGAGCTCTAACTGGCTCCCTGACAGTCCTCTTAGCAGACACCATATGCAGCAGACATTCTACTCTCATATATTCCAATCACACAAGCTAAACTATACACAATAACCTTGAAAAGAATTTTAAATTAAATAACACCTGTTATGATTTACTTTGGGAGTTGGATTCTGTGCAAAGCTGTCTATATAATCAAAAACTTGAAGCTGCCATAAAGGTGGAAGTTATCTGACATCATCATAGTACTGGCCCTTAATATTAAAATTAAGTCCATAAATAAAAGTACCCATGAGTATTTAGCCAATGGTGTGAGCTTGGATCTTATAAGCTAAGTAGTATTTGAATAGAATAACTCCAGGAAAGTCCACAGTGTTGGAGATACATCTGAGTTAATGCTGACCACAGTTCCAACATGAGACTAGGAGAAGATTCTCATTTTTAAGAGGATACTAACACTGAGGTCCTGAGCATTTGTAGTCAGCACAACACCCCTGGTGCTTTCTGTGCATCAACAGGGGCATTAGTGGTCAAATTCTAAAGTGGTAATAACAATCTGCCTATCTAAATGAGAGTGTTTTTCCAATTTGCCTTTGCAGTTGGGTATATTATCTATTTTCAGGGCCATCCTTAGGATTTATGGGGCCCTAGGTAGTATTATTAAACTAGGTGCTCATATACCCAGCTTACTCTTAGCAACACAAACAAAACTTACAGCATTGGAAATCTAGCCACATAATTTGTTTAAACTGGTTTAAATAAAGTGTAAGAACACTATAATGGTGATGGACTATGCCCATGCCCCAGTGCTCACACACACTGAGCTTCGTATGGAGCAGACACTGTGGCAGTCTAGGGACGGACAAGGCAGCAAAAGATACTGAGATGTCTGGCCCGTCTCACAGTGGCAGAGAATCACAGTTCCCCGCAGAGACTCCTGTACCCTCTCCCTCACATAGAATACACCACACCGGTGGATTTGGATCTGTGAGTATGGCCCCTGCCTACGGAAATTGCAGCACACACTTCTGTGCATGGGGGAGCTGACTTGCTCTTACTTGGCGTCTATAGGTTAGAACCACCAGACTCCACCAAGCCAACAACCAGCTTCCACTGCTCTAACTTCAGTCTCTTGCTGAGTGAGTCCCCCTCACCAACTGACGAGGAGAGAGAGCTACAGTGTGTAGTATTGCCTCAAGCTAGACCAAAGAGAGAGAATTTTCCCTCTGCTTTTAAAAGAGAAGGCGAGCTCTGCTTGCCCCTGGTTCTCATTTTTAATTCCAGGTGGAGAAGTGATTGCAAGGTATATAATATCTAAAATGCTTTGGAGTTTTTCAGTGCTACATAAACCTAAGATTCTGCTGCCTGTTTGACTCGCTTTGTGCTGTTCAGGCTGCATAGAGAACAAGAACTAGTTAAACTCTCCAACTGGGCTGTCCCCGAACTACATTCTAAAAGTTATTCATGTCCAGGTTCCATGTTGGTTTATGGAAACAGTACTGCAGAGCATCTAAGCCAATATATTTTTTTCAGTGATATCAATTCTCTAACTGCACCAATGTTGGTAGAAATTAATGTTGGGTCATTAAATACAAAATACGTTGTTGCTTTCGGTCATGTTTTCTAACATTTAAATAATCATTAAAGTGATAAATCACATTTTGGTGGAGAACAATGCAACTTATCAGTAGCACATTGACACTACAATTCCTCAGGACTGCTGCTAAATTCTTGTCATTGCAGTATTCTTGAATGCCATAAAGTGGTAAGCAGCAATCTTTTCAATCCTGGCATATCCAACAAGGGTGTTGGTCTGAAGACCAGTTGCCCCCTTAGAAGAAATATGTATGGAATCAGAAAATGCAGCACAGCAGCTGCTATTGAGTGAATTACCACAGTTCTACAGAGCCTATAGTTTTCGATAGGAGACTGTTACTAATGTTCAAATCATGGCCAATTAGCTCTAGGAAAGTGAATGGTTAAGCGGTATTCATCACCCTTCCCAGGTGATGCTTACTGGTTACAGTTAACTAGTGGGGGCTGGAGCAGTCACTATTATAACGGAGGTTCAGCTTCCACTTGGGAAGTTTTAACAAATCTGGTAATGGCTTACTTTTATTATTTTGTTCTACAGCACAGCTGTGGGAAAGGTAAAGGAGTTACTTTATATGTCTTGTTTGGGGGCATAACAAACAACTTTCAATCTTATTCACTCTTTATTTGACTGAAAGTTTTAAACATAAGAACATTCGGTGTTTAGAAACACCATCAGCTAGGTGATTGCCCACAAAAAGGGAGAACATTCAGAGCAAACAGCTTATTTCTAATCAAAAGTATTCATTCAAAATGTCTGGAGAATGATTAAGACGAACAAATACATGTGCAACGGATTGGAATAGTTCAAGGACTGCTTGCAGTTCAGTCTCCTGCTACATTTAAAAGTTAGACATTTCCATAATTTGTATAATCTGAAAGAATTTGTTTGCGAACTGCAGAAGAGAAGAAGCCAATAGGCAGTATTTATATTATATATATAGCCCATTCGTCTTGAGAGATGGTGGTAAGCAGCGGCAGTGACAATCTATGAGGATCTGCAACTTCTTTCATGGCTTATGCATCCAATATTGGATTTGCACAGTTGATTACAATAGCTACATGCCAGTCTACTTCCGTTTTCATGAGTGAGAATTTTTCTTTCTGAGGCGGAGTTCTTTTGCATGACTTGCACAGGTCCTATCGAAAAATGACGTGCCCTGTTGTAATATTGTCGCCAGGTGTTGCGACCTGATGACATAGATTCCCAAGAGCTTGGATTGATGTTAAACCTTTTTATAGTGTTTTTACATATATCCTTGAATCTTAAGTTTGGCCTTCCTCTTCCCCTTGCTCCACTTGTTAGTTCACCAAAGAGGATTTCTTTGGGAAGGCGTTTATCACTCATTCTCCCCACGTGGCCAAGCCACCGGAGTCTTCTGTTATTAAGGATCGCTATGAGACTGGGCATGCCAGTTCTTGATAGGACATCTACATTTGAAACTTTGTCTTGCCACTTAATATTCATGATTCTGCAAAGGCAGCAAAGGTGGAAACTGCTCAATTTTTTCCTCTTGGCATGAGTAGGTAGTCCAGGTCTCAGATCCATAAAGCAAGACACTTAATACGCACGCTTGGTATATCAGTATCTTTGTTTTCAATGTCAGTTTGGGATTGTTCCATGCTCATTTCATAAGTCTGCCAAATGTTGTGGCTGTCTTCCCAATTCTGATGTTCAGTTCTTAGTCCATGGAGAGATTTGTGGTGACAGTAGACCCAAGGTAATGGAATTGTTGAACCACCTCTAATGGACTGTCATTCAGAATGACCTTCGGTGGTTGAGATACACCTTGAGCAAACACTAGTTTTCTTCATGCTTATGTTGAGAGAGGACAGTTTACTAACTCTGGAAAGAGAATCCATCAGTGCCTGTAGCGTGTCTTCATTATGTGCGACAAGCACTGCATCATCTGCAAATAGGAGTTCCCTAATGAGAACTTTCTTGACCTTAGTTTTAGCCTTGAGTCGTGTTAGGCTGTAAAGAGAACCATCTCACCTTGTGTTGAGAAATACATCACTGTGTGAGTTTAGAAATGCACAATTTAATAGGACTGAGAAGAATATACCAAGAAGATTAGGAGCAAAGACACATCCCTGTTTGACTCCACTCTTTACCACAAAGGGTTCAGATGTAGATCCAACATAGTACACTGTTGCTTTCATATCTTCATGAAAAGATATTATGAGCTTGAGTAGAGCTGGTGGACAGCCAATCTTAGTTAACACTTCATACAGTCCTGATCTACTGATTGTAATGAACACCTTTGCTAAGTCCACAAATGCTATAAACAGCAGCTTTCCTTGCTCTGTGCATGTTTCTTGTGGTCGAAGAGAAAAAAAATCAAGTCCATTGTTGACCTGCCAGCCCTGAAGCCATATTGTGTTTCTGGATAGACTTGATCTGCGAGTTTTTGCAGGCAATTAAAAATAACATGGGCAAATGCTTTACCTGTAATGCTTAGCAAAGAGACACCTCTGTAGTTGTTACAGTCTCCCTTATCGCCTTTGTTTTTAATAGAGAGTAATGATGTTTGCATCCCTCATATCATGACGGACCTCTCCCGCTCTCCAACATTTTATAAGTAAGTCAGAGTAAGGGGATGAGGACAGCCTTGTTAGCCTTCAGGACTTCAGCTGGAATCCCATTGTTACCTGGTGCTTTTCCACTGGAGACAGCATCAAGTACTTTGGAAAGCTCTTCCACCGTAGGCTCTCCATCTAGCTCTAACATTTCTGGAACAGTTGGAATGAGGTTATCAAGTTCAGGATGTATTGTACGCTCATGGGAGTAAAGACTTGAGTAGTGTTCCACCCATCGGGACATCTGTTGGTTTTTAATCTGTGATCACCTGTCCATTTAGATGTTTCAATGGAGCAACTTTGGTAACGTTTGGTCCAAGTGCTTTCTTCAGTCCATCATTCATGGTTTTCAGATCGCCCATATTGAATGCTTTTTGAATTCCAGAACATAGATGGCCCAATACTTGTTTGCACACCGCCTGGATTCTCTCTGAAGAACAGATCTTGTATGGCGGAGCTGATCTCTTGAACTTTGCAATGGATTCTTTATGTTGTTCAGAAAAACCTTGTTTTTTTCTTCAAGAAGAGGCCTGAGAATGTCAACGTTTTCATCAGTCCAGTCTGTTGGAAAATTTCTGTGTTCCAAGGCAGATGTGGCACATTCATATATTGCAGCACTCAGCATAGACCATGTCTCGGCAGCCGACTGCTGGACAGGTTTGTCTTCCATTTTGTGAGTGAATTCTTCTGCAAAGACAGAGCATTTCAGTGCATCTCTAGTACTGAGGGTGTTAACCTTTGGTTTTCTGCAATCTGTTGACGTATGGAGTTTCTTTGGAGCAATTTTCACTCTACTGAAAATCAATTGACTGATCAGTGTCACAATCTGTACTGTGATACGCACGTGTAAATTTAACGGAGTTGAGATGTTTTCTGCGGACCAGTACAAAGTCAAGGTGATGCCAGTGACCAGATCTGGGGTGGCACCATGAAACTTTGTGAGTCTTTTAAGTTGAAAAAAGTATTAGTGATGGAGAGATGATTCTGAGAACTGAATTCAAGAAGCCTTTGACCATTTTCATTCATTTGCCTAGGTCATCACAGCATTGGGAAAATGGGCCAGGACTGGTGATCACGTCTCACTCTTGCATTAAAATCACCAAGAATGTACAGTTGTTCACCGGATGAATAACTCTACATCCGGTGAACAACTATATCAGGAATTGACAACTTTCTGAAGATTACCATAGAAGCGGTCCTTGTCTTCACTGCACGATGTTAGTGTGGGTGCATAAGTACTTATGAAGTTAACATATTCTGACTTGGTGCTGAGCTTTAGAGATATAATGCATTCTGATTCAGCTATGGGTGTATTGATAAAGTTCATCAGATTGTTTCGAACAGCAAAGCCAACTCCGTAAAGATGGTGTTTCTCTGAACTCAAACCCTTCCAGAAGAAGGTGTAGTTGGTTTCTTTTACTAATCCAGCATCTGCCAGTCTGGTCTCCTGGAGAGCAGCAATATCAACATTCAATTTATGTAACTGTTGGTCTATGACTGCTGTTTTACATATTGAATCCATGTTTGTAAGATCATGATCAGGTTCAAGTCCAGGACACATTGTCCACACATTCCAGCTACCAAGCCAGAGGCAAGTTGGTTTATTGTATCAACTGTAGTAGCTGTGTATGGGTAAGTGTCTCCTCCTGTGAGCTGCATCGCCTGGGCTAGTGTTTGAGGAAAGCGCGTAGCCCAAGCAGCACTATCCCCCTTTCAGTTGCCCCAGTTAGATCCAAAGGAAAGACAAGAGCCAGTATGTTAGGAACTGAGTTGACGGCAGGAGATGCTGGAAAAGCAGATTGGATGAAACCTCACTGTTAACTGCCTTAGGGTCTCCACTCCGGATTATCTGTCTGGGTTTACTCCCATAGCCTTTGGATCTCCCGAACCTACCCACAAGACAGTGGGGAATTTTCTGTCAGGGTTCTCTTCCCTGGGGTGACGTAAGGAGTCACTATCCCTTGGATGCCGGTGACCAATCATGGTTCATACGCCAATCGGATTATCCAAAGTAATCCAGGGACCCAAGTATCCCAAACCCTGAACCAGCAGTGAGGGGGTAGGGCAGCCTTATTTGATGGCGGGCTGCACTCACCATGTCACAACATTGTCATCGGGCACTTGTGACTTTTAGTCAGAGCATCCGATACCACTCAATGTCCCATCAAACCCTGGTAATGTTACCGCTGCTGGTCTGCAGCTGCATATTCACATGACAAAGCGCACTTATTTTGCAGCAAACCTCTGAAAAGAGGCCCCCTCCTATCCACCAACTGGAGACGGGCCGGGTAGCATGCAGCTCTGCCAACCGGATATTATATATAGTTGTTATTAAATGGACATTTGCTAAGTGTTCAGACATCATAATGATAAGTGTAAGAAAGATGGCGAGATAGAGTCTCAGCTCTTACTTGCACTGTTGTAAATCCAGACTGTCTAACTCAATTGACTCCAATGAAGTTACTCCAAATATACACTGGGGTAATTGAGATCAAAACTTGATCCTAACAGCAAAAGCCCCTGAAATACCTTTGTTATTGCTTATTCTGAATATGGAAAAAAAAAAAAACCTGTGGAAATAGAATGATAGAACTGTTGGCACATGTTCATCTTTTATTGTTGAACACTGTTACTAATTCAGAACTGTACTTTAGCTCACTTGGTATACAGGGAAAAACAAAGGGCATCTGTATAGATTCTTACCTATTCCACAGGAAGGCTGTAGTTTACTGCTGTATTTAATTGGAGGAGACAATGTACAAGTGGGTTTCTGGAAATCATTTCTTTGAGTGCTCTGTCTGTCATAAGTTGGACTATAATGATGTACACATGGTTCTCCTCTTGGCCACCAATGATGCTTTAAAGGGAAGAAGAACATATGTCTCTCCAAACACTTAAGAGGCTACCTCCAGACTGCATCCCTCTGCCGACAGAGGGATGTAGATTAGGCACTTCGAAAGTGCAAATGAGCCCGGGATTTAAATATCCTGGGCTTCATTTGCGTACTCACGTTCGGGCGCCATGCCGATCACGCAACCTTTCGAAAGAGAAAGTAAAGTGTAGCCGTGGCGCTGCCGACAGCAGGGAGCTTTTTCGGCAGATCCTGTATTCCTCAAAAAATGAGTACAGGATCTCCTGAAAAAGCTCCCCGCTGTCGGCAGAGCCGCGGCTAGACTTTACTTTCTCTTTCGAACGGTTGCGTGATCGGCATGGCGCCCGAACGCAAGTATGGAAATGAAGCCCGGGATATTTAAATCCCGGGCTCATTTGCACTTTCAAAGTGTCTAATCTACATCCCTCTGTTGGCAAAGGGGTAGAGTTTAGACACGCCCAGATATAAAGCAAGTATTGATAGAATGCTTCACCAATTCTCCCTCCATCTTCCACAAGTTTTCAACTCTCACAACTACTTCTGCTATTAGCACACTCATGACTCCTAAATAGGAGAACCTTAGCCTAGTCTGAAGTTTGACTGATGTGGTCTCAGACAGCCAGCATCTTTCTTCCCCTTCTTCTTCTGTCCTGCTCTGAAATTCTTCTGACTTCCTCCGTTCCCCGCCACTGTGTCGAGGAAAGGCCTTTCCCTTTTATTACTGGGATGAAAGGCTCCAGCAGTGGGACATTACACTGCTACCAATAGCAGTGTGGACATGGAGGCACTACTTGGGTGTGTAGAGAGCTATGTATGGTATATATCCTGGGAGTTCAGAACTGTAGAGCACAGTACACTCCTAAGCCAGGTCTCACTGTCCACACTGCTATTTATACCTGCGCTAGCAGGCATACAGTGTCTGTATTCTTCATGCCACCTTCATGCCATACTGTGGATGTAGCCACAGAAATGTGATATGCAAACATCCTTTTTAAGCATCACTGTTCTTTAATACTAGTCTACTAAAATAATCAAATTAAATTACAACTACAGTGTGCCAAAGTAAATCCAAGAATCTCACTTAAACTTACAAAAGCAAGTACAATAAAAAAAATAATATAGCTCACTTGTCTCTGTGCCTGGCTAATACATGTATCATGGCATATATGCTGCAATACACAACATAGTAAGTGAAGCAGAGATTTTAAGGCTTAATACTCTATTTCCATACTAGTGAGGGGTTCATTCAAATCCTTAGGATTAGTTAATGAAGTTCTTTTCTACAAAATACATGTACATATTATTTAGAATATGACCTTAATTAGAAAGATAATGCAAAATGAACTGACCTGTTTAGCCATTGTGCCTTCTGTCTCCAGATAGTAAATTGGTTCATTTAAGAATCTTACATTGGTGTTAATTAACTTTGCATAATGTGGTTGGGGATTATTTCGCCACTCTGGTAAATATGACTCCTGGAAAGAGTTTTTATTCTTTTGAGAAATACATTCACCATTGACCTTTTCTATTCTCATGCTCACTTCTGGCATATCAGTATTAAATATTCTATAAGTATCTGGGCTGAAAGACACAACATGACAAAAATTGATTATTTCTATAAATATATCCCAATATTTGTTGACAGTATAACAGTTCTCACATAGAAGAGGATAACAAAATATCTGCTAAGAACTTAGTAGACCTGTTTCTCATTTCTTTAACTAGTTTACAAATCCAGAATAACTCTGATTTCAATGGAGTTTTTCTAAATTCACATGGTCATAAAGGACAGCAGAGTTTAACCTTAAGCCTTGATTGTAATCTCACTCACTACTTTTGCACGATCATATTTCTATTATCTTCACTGATGTTGCTCCTTATAAATATCTGTGTAAGTAAAATCAGGATCAGGCTGACTAGGCTGTACAAATAGTTTCTGCTGACTGTTACGAATTAAGGATGTAAAGCCCCATTTAATTGTTTAACCAGTTAACCGATTAAAAGGGAAAGTAAGTGGGAGGGAGGGGCAGGAGCACTCCCCGTCCTCC
Organism: Pelochelys cantorii; assembly: GCA_032595735.1. Classification (NCBI taxonomy): domain Eukaryota; kingdom Metazoa; phylum Chordata; order Testudines; family Trionychidae; genus Pelochelys; species Pelochelys cantorii. The sequence continues at coordinate 176,497,382 of CM064328.1, read as the reverse complement.
TGCCACTAGGCTGGAGCAGCCCTTCCTCCTCCTCCTCCCCACCACAGGCCAGGCTGGAGCAGCCCCTGCTTATGGGGCACCCAGGGCTACCGTGGACAGAGGCTGCTCCAGCCAAGATGCCAGAGCAGCCTCTGCCTGAAGCAGACCAGGGCTCACCACAGGCAGGGCTGTTCTAGCATCCTGGATGGACATCCCCGCCGGTGGGATGCCAGGGCCCGGCTAGAGCAGCCCCTTGCCCGCAACGAGCCCCTCACGGGGCTGAAGCAGCCCCTTGCCTGCAACAAGTGGTCACCCTCGAGTGAGGCTTACCGGTTAAACATTCACATCCCTATTGTGAGTTGGCATCCCAAGACTCCCTCTCTTTTAAATAAACCTGTATCAGTCTTACTGACGTATCTTACTTGACAATGAGCGCTCAAGATCAAGTCCCATTCTAAATTCTTGGGCTGGGCTGCCTGGTCTCACATTTGTCCTCACAATGCCCAGCATTCTATTCCTGATTCTTTATCATTCAGTTTTTGCCCTGGCCATTCTACCAACACGATACTCTCTAGAATTATTGATTTACATGTAGCTAATTCCCAAAAATCTCACTTTTTTTTTTTTTTTTAAATCTTCCTTGACTTAATGGCTCCTTTTGAAACTGTGAAGCCCTCAAATATCTATCACATTGGCACATGTTTTTTTCTGACTGGATCTCCAATGGACTTCTTCCAACTTATCTAATACATCTTTCACATCATACTAATATAATAATCTTCCTGTCCTACAGTCTCTCTCAGCTGGTGTCCCCAAGGGATCTACTCTTAGTCTCCTACTCCTGTCTTTATAGTCTGCCTTCTGGAAAGTCATCTCAGATCACAATTGACAATATCCGTTGCAACATTTCTCCTTTCCTTCCGCAATCTCTCATTCAGGCTTGTCTCCATTTCCATAAAACGGAATAAGCTAAATATTCAAATTACAAAGAAAACAGCACTCTGATACAAAACACCCCACACTACCTCAAATGTGTTTCTACAATGTAGTGAATAAATAGCAAAATATATAATAAATAGAACTGATAATTAACACAAAAGATATAGCTGGGGTTTCAAAAAAACGTGTCTTCCTCAAAGCAAACATACCTATATCCTGTAGGAAAAAATTTCATATTTGTTATAGCTTGAAGTCATGAACAGGAAACAAACCACCACATAATATATTGCCAATGGATGTCACTTACTTCATACTAGTAACTGCTGGATTCAGAGCAATTAAAGGATGAGTCATTGGGGAGTCTTGGCTCTGACAAGACAGTTTTGCACACAAACATTAATGATATCTTTATTAGCATGAGGGAAATGCCTAGAGGCTTGATCTGGATAAGGAGCCTATTGTGAGGAAGCTGTACAAACACACAGTAGAAGGACACAAATGGCATTCTCTCCATTGACTTCAATAAAAATGGTTCAGCTCTCCGAAGAGTGTACAATCTCATTTTATGCTAAACATTTCTGTTTACTCACACAACAGTCTTTATTTCAAGATATTATTGGACTGGAAAAGTTACCAAAGAAAAGGCAATTTTTACCTGTAGCAGCACTCAGGATATTAGAGAAGGTAGGTGATTGCTGTTATTGGAACAACTTCTGTTGGTAAGAGGGACAAGTTTTTGAGGTATACTGAGCTCTTCTTCTGGTCTGGGAAAGGTGAGAATCACAGCTGGATACAAGGTGGAACAGATTGTTTAGCAAACGTAGATAGCACATATTCTAAGGGACCATTCAAGGTGGAGTGCCTGAAAAAACTGAAGAGCTGTGGTATTGAACCTACTGTTCAAATCAGTTTCTCAGTCTATCAAATGACTGGAGAATAGCCAAGGTAACACTAATTTTTAAAAAAAGCTCCAGAGGCAATCTTGTCAGTTATGGCCAGTAAGCCTACCTTCAGGACTAGGCAAATTGGTTGAAACCATAGTAAAGAACAGAATTTTTAGACATAGATAAATGCAATATGTTCAGGAAGAGTCAAGTTGAATTTTGTAAAGGGACATCATGCCTCACCAATCTATTAGAATTCTCTGAGACAGACAACAAATATGGACAAAGATGATCCACTGAATATAGTGAATGTTCCAAAAGCCTTTGACAAGGTCTCACACCAAAGGCTCTGAAGCACAATCAGTCATCATGAAGTAAGAAGAAAGGTCCTTTCGTGGATAAGCTGGTTAAAAGATAGGAAACAAAGGGCAGGAATAAATGGTCAGTTTTTACAATGGAAAGAAATAAATAGCAGGGACCTGCAAGGATCTGTAATGAGACCAGTACTATTCAATATATTCATAAGTGATCTTTAAAAGAGGGTATAAACAATAAAGTGGTAAAATCTGCAGATGATATTAAATTACTCAAGTCAAGACAGCTATGTCCTAAGCTAACTGCAAAGAGCTAAAAAGAGATCTTATAAAACTGGGTGACTGGCAACAAAATGGCAGATGAATTCAATGTTGATAAATGAAAAGTAATGCATATTGGAAAACAAAATCCCAACTACACATACAAAATGATAGGGTCTAAATTATTTGTTACCACTCAAGAAAGATCTTTGAGTGATTGTGGATAGTTCTGTGACAATATCCACTTAATGTGTGGCAGTGAAAAAAGCTAACAGAATGTTAGGGGCCATTATGAGAGCGATAGATAATACAGAAAGTATCAATCTATAAACCTTAAATACCCGTGCAACCATAACTGTACACATCTTAAAAAGGATGTATTAGAATTGGAAAAAGTACAGAGCGGGGCAATAAAAATTATTAGGGTTGTGGAACAGCAAAAGAATGGGATTGTTCAGCCTGGAAAAAGAGATGGCTCGGGGACATATAATAAAGAACTATAAAATCATGAATGGTGTGAAGAAACTCAATAGGGAAGTGTTTCCCTTTCACATAATAAAAGAACAAGGGGTCAACCCAATAAGTTAATAGGCAACAAACAGGTTTAAAACAAACATAAGTAGTTCTTCACACACACAACCCTGTTGAAACGCTTCACCAGAGGATGTTGTGAAAGTCAAAAATGAAACTCAGTTCAAAAAAGAACTGGGTAAGTTCCTGAAGGATAGGTCTATCAATGGCTGTAAGCTAGGATTACCAGGAACAAGTCTAATCGCCAGAAGTTGAGACTGGTTGACACAGGATGAATCACTCAGTGCTTGCCACTGTCTCAATTCCTTTAAGGATACTGGGCTAGATAGACCACTGGCCTGACCCTGTGTAGCACTCTTACATGTCTATAGCCTCCCAAGGTGCACATGTGACTGCAGGCACCTAGCACAAGGAGCAGTGGGATAGAAAGATCAAGCAATTCAGCTAAAGGCTTGGATCCCATTCCTGAAAATATTTAATTATCTGAGGCACACCTGACTCACAGTGGAAAGACTGAGGAAATGATGGCTACTCAGGTGAACAAGGGCTGGCAGCATCAGGCCCTGAGGACAGGAAGTCATTCAGGCTCAGTCTCCAGGCCTTAAGCAGTGGGTACGGAGTCCATGGCATAGGAGGGTGCCCAACAGCACAAAACCCAGTGCTACTATCCTCCCCCCGCACGCAGAGCCAGGTTTCTGCAGGAATTGTTCCCCAGGCCTGGTCCCCTGAGGTTGCAAGGATTAAGGCCTGGGCCTTGCACACCCAGAGCCCTGCAGCAAAGGCAGCACTTACAGCCGGTGTGGGGGTGCCTTCTTCCTGCGGCGTATGCTGTCCTCTGGGATCTGGCGCATAGTGCCTGGTGGGAGAGGAAGAATGGGCCAGTGAGAGGGGCTGCAGGGGCAGGAGGTGAGCAGGGAGAAATGGGTGGGGTGCAGCACGTAAGGGTTGGGGTGTGAGGGGAGAAACGGGAGGAGTGGGGGTGCAGCAGGCAGAGAGGCTGCTCAGAGAGCAACAGGAGGGGTGGTGGCAGGTGAGGGTGCAGCAGGCAGGGGTAAGAGGTGCGCAGGGAGAAGCGGGAGGGCTAGAGGAGTACCAGAGCAGGTGGGGTTCAGTAGGAAGGGATGGGAAGTATGTGAGGAGAAGGGGGAGGACTGGGGGTGCAATGGGGCAGGAGGTGCAGCAGACACAGGGGCTGCTTGGAGAGAAGCAGGAGGGGGTGGCAATGGGGGGGTGCAGCAGACAAGAATGCAGGGGCGGGAAATAAGCAGGCAGGTGGGAGTGCAGCAGGCAGGGGTGGAAATGGCGGGGAGGAGCAAGCGGGGAGTGCAACAAGCGGGCGCAGGGGCTGCGCGGGGAGCAGCCGCCCGGGGCGAGGGTATGGGGAGGCGAGAGCGCGCAGCAGGCAGGGGCTGCACGGGGGGGAGCGGGCGAGAGCGCGCTCAAGGCAGGGGGTGAGTGGGGGCGAGAGCGCGCACCAGGCAGGGGCTGCGCGGGGGGGGAGCGGGCGAGAGCGCGCTCAAGGCAGGGGGTGAGCGGGGGCGAGAGCGCGCACCAGGCAGGGGCTGCACGGGGGGGGGAGCGGGCGAGAGCGCGCTCAAGGCAGGGGGTGAGCGGGGGCAAGAGCGCGCACCAGGCAGGGGCTGCACGGGGGGGGGGAGCGGGCGAGAGCGCGCTCAAGGCCGGGGGTGAGCGGGGGCGAGAGCGCGCACCAGGCAGGGGCTGCACGGGGGGGAGCGGGCGAGAGCGCGCTCAAGGCAGGGGGTGAGCGGGGGCGAGAGCGCGCACCAGGCAGGGGCTGCACGGGGGGGAGCGGGCGAGAGCGCGCTCAAGGCAGGGGGTGAGCGGGGGCGAGAGCGCGCACCAGGCAGGGGCTGCACGGGGGGGAGCGGGCGAGAGCGCGCTCAAGGCAGGGGGTGAGCGGGGGCGAGAGCGCGCACCAGGCAGGGGCTGCGCGGGCGGCAGCCGCAGGAGGCGAGGTGGGCCGGGCGCAGCAGGCACGCGGGGGACGCTCTGAAGGTGGCAGCAACGTTAGCAACGCGGGGCCTCACGCCGGCTGTTCTGTTGCCGCGCGGTTGCTAGGAGACGCAGGCGAGCGGGGGGGCGGGGCACCCGAGCAGGGCGCGGGTCCCGCGCCTTCCCCGCCCTGGGCTCTGCCTTGGGCCCGAGGCGGGCCCGTGTCCCGGCGCGCCCGGCTGGCTGCTCTCGCAGGCGTCGCAGAGACCGAGTCCGTGTCACGCAGCCCCCTTGTTGGCGACGCTGGCGCTGCAACCCGCTGTGCAAGGGCCCTCCCAGCAGGGCTGCCCCAGGCCAGCTGCTGCCCCGGCCGGAGCGTTTTGTCCCCCTGGTCCTGAGAAGGGGAGGGGGGGGGGAGACTTTCCATGCCCCGCCCCCAAGCCCAGCCCACCCCGACCTCTCCCCCCTGGAGCCTCTTCCCCAAGCCTACCCCGGGGCCTTGGGGATTAGTGGGGGCCCTGGAGCTGCTGGAAAGCGGGGTCGCACCGCAGCCTGCTCCTGGCCCCGGCCATCTCCCAGGCCAGGAGCGCAGTGGGCTGGAGCTCGCCGCTTCCCTCAGTGCAGGGCTGCTGGCGGCCGCCCCAGGAACGGGCTAGCTCTGTACGCACCTCCCCGGGGCCGCAGGGCCATGCCGGTGTAGAGTCAGCGCCTCCAGGGGGCGTGGGGCAGGGCATTTTAAATCACCTGGGGGTGGCAAGCGGGCAGAAGGGTGTGTCGGGGGAGCACGTGGTGCAGCAGGCGGGGCGGGAGACGTGGATGGGGAACACGTAGAGATCCCCCCCCCCCCTCTGGAGCCACTACCAAAGGGGGGGGGGGGGGGGTGGCTGCTGGCCTGCTAGGAGGATTTGATGACTGGCACTGGCCCTAAGATAAAGGGAGTTTGAGATCCCCTGCTTTATGAATAGCCCTTCAATTGCCTATGGCTGGTGGGTGACAACAACACAGCACCTACCTTCTGAATTATCTGTCCTTTTGTCAAACACCACCACCATCCCAAAAGACAAGACGCTTCAATGTAGAGCCCCTTCCTCATAGGATTGCAACATTAAGGAGTCTCATAGCCTTTTACCAAAGTTCAGATCTGAAGAAAGAGGTTTCCAGTAGGGATGTTAAATATCGGTTAATTGAATAGTAGAGTAACCTCATAAATTCTTATCTGTTCGTTGACTATTCTATAATCTCCAGGGGGCAGCGCCAGCAGCAGCACAGGGTGCCAGGTGGGAACTAGTTAGTGAGGGGAGCCAGTTTAAAAACCAGCTCCATTTGCAGACCTGCTGTTTGTCGCTCTGTGCTGCTGCCTCTAATAAAGAGACAGCAGTGTGGGGTGGCAGTAGCCCCTGGGGGGGAGGCTTCCTGAGTTCCCAGACCCAGTACGAACTAGAACTGAGCTAGGCTGTCTGCCCACCAGGCTCCTAATACACTTTAAATGCAGAGCTACAGAGGGAGTAGGTCCCAGACCTGGCTTAAGCCAGAATTGAGCCATGCTGTTAGCCAGCCTGCTAAAAAATGTACTCATGGGAGGAGGAGGAAAATGTATGTAGTCTATAGCATTAACCTATAAGCTTTTGCTTATCAGTTAATCAGCTACACTATTACATCCCTAGTTTCCAGTACATTGCTAAATGCACTCATTTGATCACATTTATTTGTTTTTCATTTAGAATAAAGTTGTTTCTGAATTTGTCATTTTAAGATTTTGAAGGTTATCTGCCTTCCTTTCCTCTCTGAAAATTAAAAATGTAAATTCTGGTAATGACTATGACTTCTAAAACTATGACTTCTAAAACTTGACCTAGGGAGAAGAGACGTTTATTTCAATTGTTGGTTATTAACTCTGAGTTAAAATTAAGAACTTTTTACAGTTGTTTTATGACAAGTTATGGACATTCTGGTTACACATTCTGCAGAGATTGCTGCCTAAGGAGAAAGAATGATAATAATGAAGTGGGACACCATGTTTTCCAATTGTTTACTATAAATCTTTAAAAAATAATTGGATTTTAGAAGCTATCGAGGGAAAGATTTATTATTTTAAATGTAGAAATCTCCTTGAAACTAAATTAGGTAATAGGTTTTGTTATGCACTTAATTATCACAAAGTGCTTTAAGAAACAGATCAAGTTAATTTAATTCAAGAAAAGTACACTACAGACCTCCTCAATCAACCTCCTATGTCCTTAAACCAGTTTAATCTGATCAATCAATTCAAATGCTTCATTTTTCACTTCTATGTGTGTATAGGATTTTTAAAAAAAGTTTGTTAAATGTTTTTTTACAGTAAGAGGAACAATCTGATCTATTAAAAACATCTGACTAAAAATAAAATATCACAAATAAACTTTTTACACAAAGACTTCTGTATAGAAGTAAATTACCTCAAAAGTAAACTACAATAAAGAGACATTAGCTTCACTAGTTTCAAATAGCTGGAAAGGTTGACACTTCCTTGGGTGTCATTGCAAACCGTGCTTGCTCAACTCATCACTTGCAAACTGTTATTACTCAGAACTACCCCTTATATTTACATAATTATAGTTGTGGCACATGTGCTGTTATAGTGATGGCCATGTCATCCCTTACCTTATAATTTGGTGTTTAAAAGATTCATTACTTGTCCCATATAGTTTGCCCTAGATAGCACTTTCTCCACAAGATTTCATCCTGGGAGAATGAGAATGTGCTCCATGCAACTGAAAATGGGAGGGAGAAGCACTGGTACAATCAGGGCTGTTACATCCTTGGGATGTAGTGACTTGTCAAGTAGTTGACTACCCAATAAGCCTAGGCTTACCTGACTACTCCCTTCCTTCCTTTTGCTGCCTTTGTATTGCTCAGCAGTCCTGGACCTGGCACTGCTCAGGACCGCTGCGCCTCTGCCTTTTAAATGTGGTAAAACCGCCTGACTCTTATTACATTTAAAAGTTAAAACAGCAGTGGGGGTAGGTCCAGGACCTGGTGCGAGCTGGGACTGTTCAGTTCCAGCTTACACTTGGTCTGGGACCTAACCCCACTGTGGCTCTGCAGTTTACACATAGTAGGAGCCAGGCTACATACTACATTTAAACTGCAGAGCTGCAGTGGGGGTAGCTCCTGGGCCCCACCTCCCATTATTGACTAATCATGTAGTCAATACAAATTATCTCAACTACATGATTAGTCAATTACCTGCTTCTTCACATCCTTATTACATCCCAGCATTTTCAGGCAGCCACCAGCTAAAGCAAAAAAAAGGTAAATGAAGAATGTTTTAAATACTCCTATACAGGCATGGGAAGGGGAGGGCAGTGCTGTAGTACCCCACAGATTTTGTGCCCCACCCTGGGGTTCCATTCACCAGGGTCCTGGCTGCCAGCTCCAGGAGATCCTGACCACCAGCTTGCTGGCTCTGGTAATCCCAGTAGTTGCTACAGGCTCCACTGTTGGCCCCAAGGTCCTGACTGCCCAGGCTCTTCTGCCACCCAGGGTAGTGGCTCCATTGCAGGTCCCAAATGTTGGACCCACACCTGGGGCTCTGCAGTTCCCCCCAGCCTGAGGTGGTGAGGGGGGCAGACAAGGTAAGGCAGGGAGGGGGGTGCAGCACAGCACCCACACCCTAAAAATTGTTCCAGCATCACTGGTATGCAGGAAAGAACTTTTTACATGAAGGAGCGATGCAGTTTAAGATCAGTGAAGTTAACCCTATCTCCACCTCCAACTTATATATTACAACACATGTTTATATTAGTTCTTTACTAAACAGCCACTTTCTCTTTTCTATATGCCTGCTTAAGAGAATCCCCTATAGCCTTACATTGTCAGAGAACACACTTCACCCCCAAATAGCCACTGAATCAGTGGCAGTGCTAGCCCATTACTAGCCCTAAGCAAGAATATTTCTCTCCATGCACAATAAAAAGTTAATAGAACCCCCCTGTGAGCTGCTAGGGGCCCGAAGCAATTGCTTAGTCTGCTTAAGATGGTCACTAGCTTTGCACACAATTGTAGCAATAAAAGCAGGACCTCCACAGGGAACCCCTGACTATATTATAGAGAAATTCCAAAGCCATCCACTGTTGCTACCACCTACAGCTGAGCCACCAGAAGAGAGGAAGGAGGGGAAAAGCCAAAATAAACTAGAAAAACACAGAAGCTGTGCCTAGAGCAGCATTATAAAACAAGCTGCATTCTCATCAGCTGTGAAGCTTGAAATAAAATTCAGAGGCAAGTCCCAGAAGAAAAGGAAGAGAGCTGCAAGGGCTTCTGGGAGTTTGTAGACTGTAAAACTCTGGCTGGCCTTAGACTCAAGAGAGTGGAGAGAAAGCTGGTAGGAAGAGAAGTGCCTTGGCATAGGCAGTTGAGTTGCTAAACCTTAAGTGAGGAGGGGGGAGAACTGCCAAAGAGCTGAAAGGAACTTGATAGTGCTGAAAATTCTTTCTTTTGGAATCATATGTTGTAATTATCCACATTTGCATTATGTATAATAAGCTGTCAGCATCTGAGATCGCCATCTGATTTCATAAAAGCATAGAATCAAAGACTACTAGAACAGGAAGGAACCTCGAGGTCATCAAGTTCAGTGCCTTAACCTCCTGGCAGGTCCAAGCATCATCTATCGTGCCTGATAGATGTCTATCCAACCTGCTCTTAATTATCTCCAGTGATAGAGATTCCACAACCTCCCTAGGCAATTTATTCTAGTGTTTAACCACCTTGATAGTTAGGAAGTTTTTCCTAATGGCCAACCTAAACCTCCCTTGCTGCAATTTAAGCCCAATGCTTCTTGTCCTGTCATCAGACACCAAAGAGAACAATTTTTCTCCCCCTCCTTGTAACACTCTTTCAGATACTTGAAAGCTGCTATCATGTCCCTTCTCAGTCTTCTCTTTTCTAAACTAAACAAGCCCAATTCTTTCAGTCTTCCTTCACAGGTCAAGTTTTCTAGACCTTTAATCATTTTTGTTGCTCTTCTCTAGACCTTCTCCAATTTCTCAACATCTTTCTTGAAATATGGTGCCCAGAACTGGATACAATACTCCAGTTGAGGCCTAATCAGTGCAGAGTAAAGTGGAAGAATGACTTCCTGTGTCTTGCTCACAACACTCCTGTTAGCGCATCCCAGAATCATGTTTGCTTTTTTTGCAACAGTGTCACATTGCTGACTCATATCTAGCTTATGGTCTACGATGATCCCTAGATGTCTTTCTGCAGTATTCCTTCCTAGATAGTTGATTCCCATTCTGCAAGGGTATCTGTGCACTACAGCATTAATTCGAGTTAAGGTAATTCGAATTAACGCATCTACACACAAAATGCAGTTCGAATTAGCATTTTGCTATTTCGAAATAGAGCGTCCACACTGAGTGGACTCTGAATCGGAGTTAAGGCTGGCCGGAACCAGTTCCTGCAGGGCACCAGGTCAGGACTTAATGTGTGGGGCTGCTGCCTGAGGCTATCTGAGGTCTGTGCTTAAAGGGACCCTACCCTCACCCCGGACAGACAGTTCTCAGGTTTCCCTGCTTGCTTGTCTACCTCGATGAGGGACAGCAAAGCATTTGTGTCTCTGAGTGCTCTGCTTGCCCTCACTTGGGACACCACAGCACTCTGCCACCGGGAGCCAGAGCTGCCCCTGGGCGTTCTGGTGCATCTTGTGGACACGTTGCCATCAGCCTAGCTGCACTTGCTGCAGGCTGCCATCCGGGAGGTCCATCAGGAGGCTGTCAGTATCCAGGGGGCCCTGTGGGAGAGCTTCCGCCCCGAGGAACACTAACAGTCTCCCTGGTCTGCCCCACTGGGGGCTTGTGCCCCATTCCTCCCTCATGTCCTTCCCTTCCTGATTTCAAATAAAATACACCTTTTTTCAAAAATAGAAACTCTATTTATTTAACGAAACGGCGGAGGGGGGGGATGAACCTCTGGGGAGACTGGGGAAAGGAGGCGGGAGACAGGAGGAGAGAGGGTGAGAGAGGGGAGGGGAAAAACTGGGAGAAGGGAGCTGGAAGGGGGAAGCAAGGGGTGGGGGTCTCGTTGGGCCACATGTCTCCCAGCACGGCGGGTGCGGGGGCCTCGGCATCCCCCGGGGGATGGGGAGAAGGGTGTGGAGGTTGAGGTGGGGGGTGTGAAGATTGAGGAGGAGGGTGGAGAGGTTGAGGAGGGAGAGGTGGGAGGGGGAGAAGAAGTGGGAAGAGGAATGGTAGCTGGGGGGCAGCATGCGCTGGAGCGGCACGAAGCAGCATGCTCTGCACCAGGGTCTGCAGATGGGTACAGATGACACGACCCTGGGCAAGCAGCTCCCTCCAGAACTCCCATTCTTCCTGTGCTCGCTGCTCCATGATGCAGGTCAGGGCTCGCAGAGCCCCCAGGTGCTGCTCTCGGTACCCCTGCCGTGTTGCGGTCGTCCTGTGGAGCCCTCGGGTGCAGGAGGACGTCCCGGGCGGGGTGGTGCGCCCTGCACACGCAGCTGGTGCGGCTGTGGAGAAAAAAGAGAAGTGGTCAGTTCTCCCTGGGGACACAGTGGGTGAAGCCCAGCCCCTCTCTGCGAGGTGAGGATGACTGTGCCCTGCATCGTCAGAGCTGCTGTGCTTGCACAGAGGCCATGGTCGGAATGTCCTGCTATCCCTGGGAGTGGGAGCCGCCCCGAGACCGCACCCATGCCCCTGTGCTGTATATAGTGTGGCCGAGGTGCGGGGGGGAGATGTCCCCTGCCTCTGTGTAGAGGGGACTTGTGAAGGGAGGGCATCCTGCTGTGTCCCGCCCCTGGGTCAGGAGCATGTCAAGTCTCTTCACGCATGAGTGTGGCTATCAGGCCACAGCCCCTGTGTGGCATGCAGCTGGAGCCACCTGCCCAGGGGTGGCACAGCACATGCTCGAATGTGCACAGGTTGCTGCGTGATCCATGGTAAGCAAGGCCCACGCGTGCAGTCCCTGGTCTCCCTCCCCAGCCCCAGGAAGGGGACAGTGATGGCACTTACATGGTGTGGCCTCCCTGGATGACCCTGGTGACTCCACTGCTGGGACAGCTCGGGGGTCCGGCCAATGTGGCACCCTCCGTGGTGGCTCCTCCTCTGTGCCCTGGTCAGAGCCCTCTGGTCCCGGCTCGCTGCCCCCCAGGGTGGCACGGACCGTCCTGCCCCCAGGATGCGGTCCAGTGCCTCGAAGTAGGGGCAGGTGTCTACCCCTGCTGAGGAGCTGCCCCGAGTGGCCCTGGTGTACCCCTGCCACAGCTCTTTAATTTTCATGCGCACCCGCGCCTGTGGCCTTTCTGGGCCATGGTGGCAGCTATGCGGCCGTAGACGGCTGCGTTCCTCCATCTAGTGTGGCCTGCCCCCAAACCTCAGTGAGTTCCATGATCTCCTCCCTAGTCCAGGAGGGAGCGCGGTGTCTACGACCCCTGGCTGGCTCCTGGGTGCTGGGGGACTGGGCGGGGGATGGATGGCTGGCACTGGGTGCCCGGCTCATCATGGGGCCACTGGGTCGGGGCAGAGACTGCTGGCAGGCCTGGATCTGGCAGTCTGGCCAGAGTCTATTTCAAATTAGCTACTTTGAATTTGGCATTACTCCTCATAGAATGAGGTTTACCAAATTCGAATTAAGCGCCCCGCTATTTCGATTTTATTTCGAAATAGCTGTTTGCCTGTATAGACGCTATTAAAGTTAATTCGAAATAACAGCTGTTATTTCGAATTAACTTTGCAGTGTAGACATACCCTAAGGGTACATCTACACTCCACCCTTATCTCGAAATAAGCTACAGAGTTTGCACCACACAAATTCCATAGCTTATTTCGAGTGTATTTTGAAACAGCTTATTTCTAAATTTGGCACTGTCTACAAAGCGCCAAATCTCAAAATAAAGCGCTATTCCAACAAGTCCCTTAGCCCTCATGGAACAAAGGTTACAGGGATGCTGGAATAGCGCACCCGTTATTTCAAAATATATTTCAAAATCACGGGTGTGTTTAAAGATGCGGAATAGCTATTTTGGGATATTTCTGGTATCCTGAAATAGTGCTGCTGTATAGATGTAGTCTAAGTGTGAAACTGATTGTTCCTTCTAAGTGGAGAACTTTGTATTTGTCCTTATTAAACTTCATCCTATTTATCTCAAACTATTTCTCCAGTTTGTCCAGATCATTTTGAATTTTGATCCTATCCTCCAAAGCAGTTGAAACCCCTCCCAACTTGGTATCATCTGCAAACTTAATAAGCTTACTCTCTATGCCAAAATCTAAATCATTGGTGAAATTATTGAACAGTAATGGTCCCAAAATAGACCCCTGAGAAACCCCACTTGTTATGCCCTTCCAGCTCTATTAGAGCTCTTTAATCCCTCACATACATTCACTCTCACACACACAGTCTGGAGTGGCTCACAATCATGAGTGTCAACTTTAGTGTAGGTCAAAAAGCAGGGCAGAAACACCAAACTGGTTGTGTGGTCTACAGTTAGATTAGACCAAACCAGGAACAGGTGTAAACTCCTAAAGCACTATAACAGTAACAGTCCCTTGAGCATACCAGGCAAGAAGGGCTAAGTGATAGATCATCACTTTATGCCAATGGTTCTAATTTTTTTGGCCCTTGGCCCACCTGGATCAATAGAAACCTTTCTGTGGACCACCAGTTGCTAATTGAAACTCACCGTTAATTACATAATTATGCCTGAGCCATTTTGCTAGTGTTTCAGCTAGGGAGAATGGTTTAATTTAACCAGTAAGAAAGGAAATATTAAATTATTAAGCACTTTAACTTTCTCATGTTAGTTTATCAAACTTCATTTTAAATAAAGTACATTATTAATTTATGTCCAACACAAAAGGTTTCAATGTTTTCTTTATTTATGGCAGGGGTGGGGAACTTTTTTTTCCAATCGAGAGCCATTGACCCACAGAAAAATCAGTTGGGGACCACACAAGTGAGAAGCTAAAAAGCCCTCCAAAACTTCCCAACCCTCACTGACGTGGCCCACAACTGAGACACCTCACTCCTCTGGTGCTGCAGCCCTACGGGGGGGGGGGGGGGGAGGAAGAGGGGGAGGGTGGACTGAAGTTTAGGGCTTCCCATGCCCTGGATTTACTCTTCTGGGGTTCTGGGATTACTGGATTTTGTGGATTTCCCATAGACTCTGGGATAGGAACAAAAATGAGGGGCTCAGTGTGTGGGACAGAGCAGCCAGTGGGTGGGATAGAGATGGGGGTGCAGGCTCTGGGTGGGAGATGGGATGCAGAAGGGGGTGAAGGTGTGAGGTCTGGGTGGGAGGTAGGGTGCAGGAGCAGGCTGGGAGTAGGGTGTCTGTCCAGAGGGGAGGGGGCAAGAGCAAGGGAAGGAGTAGTGTGTGGCCAGGAAGGAGAGTGCTGGAGCAAGGTGGGTTCAGGAGCAGAGCCGGTGTAGGGTGTCTGACCAGGGGAAAGGTGCAGGAGCAGGCTGGGGGTGGGGTGTCTGGCCAGGGGTCGGGTGCAGGAGTGGGCTGGGAGTGCAGGGTCTCAGTGGGGGGCACTGCAGGAGCAGGGTGAGGGTGCAGGATCTCAGTGTGAGGGGGGCACTTACTTGCTTTCGTGTACCACTCCCAGGCATAGTGTCCCAGGCATTCCCCCCCGCTCCCATTGGCCACAACTCCAGCCAATGGGAGCAGTGGGGGAAGCCTCCAGGCAGCACATCCATGCACAGCTGTTCCCCCAGCTGCGGAAGAGGGAGTGACAATGTGCAGCGCTGCTTCTGACTCCGCTTCTTCCCAATGAGCCAGATGCAATGGGGAGGCTCAGGGCTTACGCTCCAGAGGGAAGCCAGCATTTGCTCTCCAATCTCGTGGCAAGGGAGTGGTATCTGTGTGAGGCTGGAGCGCTAGCGTGGGCTCCCTGCTGCAGGAAGAGGAAGGGAGGGAGAGTGGAAGGTGGCCACGGACCACTAGTGGTCCACAGATAACGTGAGGACCACTGCTTTATACCAAAAATCATAACAATATTCAGATTATCTCAGTCCTTAAGAACCAGTCATGTACCGCAGTTCAATTGTACAGTACTCAGTGCTTTTTTTGTAAAAAGAAAAAAAATGGTGCTAGTACTCCAGGGGAAAAGTTGTTGAGCTCTGACTGGAGGTGCTGGTACTGCATACCAGGAAGTACCATCACAAAAAAAGCACTGACTGTACTCATATTTCAAACCAAAGACAATGCTGGTAGCCAATTCTGTAATAAGCTAACTAAAGGTTTAACAACTTAACAATGAGAATTATTTACAAGGCTAAAACAGGAAACACACACAAATGAGTTACAGACAGATTTTAAAAGGTAACATAAGCTTCTATAATAAGCAGCTTTATATATCCAAGCAGCATGGGGATCTCTTGTTTATGTTTAGGGGTTTTTTTTTCCCCTCAGCGTCCAGAAGGTTTCTCCTTCTCAGGGATTTTTCTCTCTTTCACCCCAAAATCCAAGCTGATGGGAGGAATTCATGCACAGGTCTCCCCTTAGAGGGAGTGACAAATGCAATCAACAATGTCTCTATCCTTTGAGACTATACAATGAATGTTTATTTGCCTTCAGTGGGTAACTTGTGTGCAGGAGGAGCACTTTACCTTAATTAATGCTGCTTTTCCTGTTTGGAGAGTCACACAATTACAAATTTCCTGTTTGGAAAGTTACAATGCAAACAGTCTAACTACATAAGTTACAAGTGAGATGTAGACATGCAGCATTCTACAGTATTCATAAGGTCTAGACTAGGGGGTTCTCAGATTTCATTGCACCGCAGCACACTTCTGGCAACAAAAACTACTGCATGACCCCAGGAGTGGGGAACCAGGGCAGTGGGGCTTAGCCTTTGGGCTGGGAAAGGAGGGGTGGGGGCGCTAAGCTGAAGCTTAAGGGCTTTAGACCTAGGTGGGAAGCCTGTAATCTGAGCCTCACTGTCTATGGCTGAGAAGCCTTTGGGCTTCAGCTGCAGCCCAGACTGGTGAGGCTTGGGCTTTAGCTTTGGCCTCAGAGGCTAGCTAGTCTAACCGCTGCCTGGTGACCCTATTAAAATGGGATTGGGTCCATAGGTCTGGAACTAGGAGTGCAGGGGGAGGGGTGTTGCAGCACCCCTGGGCTTTAAGTGATTTCCATTATATACAGAGGGTACAGTTTGGTTCAGTGGCTCTCAGCACCCCCCCATACACACTGTTCTAACCCCCTGGTTGTAACCCACTTTGGGGTCCCTACCCATAGTTTGAAAACTGCTGGCCTCTACACATTCTTACAAATGTAATATTAATGCTAACCAGGCAGGCTGGTTTCTGTCTATGTATTTGTCAGTGGTCTGGGCCCTTGGCAGGAGCTGATGCAGTATCTGCCAGCATCACACTATCACAGAATGGTTTTGTTGGATTGCTGACTGAGTCAGGCATATATAAATTGTATCAGTAGAAAGAAAAGTAGATGCTGCCAAAGTGCAGCCTACCCCTTTATATAAGATGTGGTGTGGCCAGGTAAAATCCTGTCTCAGAATCCAAAACAAGTCTCTGGGTGGCAAGCTACCAGTGCTCTTCTGTCTAGTTTGGGCCTAGCTGGTCTTGGGCTCAACTGAAGTTTATCTCCAGCCGTGTGTTGTGGGGCAGAAGAAGAAACTGAAGTTATGTCACATATTGGGAGCTCTAGTGGTGATTTTTTGCCTCTCTGGATCTTCAAGGCAAACGGGAAGAGTATATTCTGCACCCGCCTTTAGGGTGATGCAGCCTATTCCTCACCATTCACCTGGTTCTCTCTTCTGGCAGGTGTAAGGCGGAGAGAAATCCATGGGCCCACCTCCTCCTTGTATCCACCCTTTCAGAGGAAGCTAGTGGGAAGGGGCCTCTATTAAATAAATTAATGCTTTCCCAATACTTTGCAGAGGCAGCTTTGCAAAGAATTACAGTTTATCAAAAGAGCCACTAGGTAAGCCAGACTAGAGTGAGAGAGAAAGGGGTGACTGGCTGACTTTCCTTCAATGTCTCAGTCTCACTAAGGATGGGGATCACAGAGGAACAAAGAAGAGAAAGGAGCAAGATGGAGGGGGAGCTACCTCAGTTCTTATGAACACACTTTTCATTGAGTTGCAGCAAAGGAGAAGGGAAGGGGGAGGAGGGCTCACCAGCCATAGCTATCTATAGATAAGCTACAGGCTGGGAGAAAATAAGAGAAAAGTGGTGAGAGAGGAAGTGTGTGGGGGGTGTGGGCAGGTGTTAAGTGAGTTGTGCACTGGATTAGGAGACAGATCACTTACCTTCTGTGTCCAGCACTGTGTCTGACTCAGCTAATGAATTCTCTTTGCCTCAGTTTCTTATCTATAAAATGAGGATAATAATTGTACCCTGTTTTGTAAAATGGTTACTGGAGAAAGTGTTGTATAATTGCAAAGTCCTGTATATTCGCTATAAAGGATGTATTGGCTTATGTTTAGGATGACCCCATTACAGCAAACCACTCAAATGAAACAAATACCAATCAGCTCCTCACACTGCACCATTCTGCATTTTGGTTTAACCACATTTTTGAAGGAAGCAGTTTTAGAAATGTTTTAAGATGTTTACTCATGCTATTTTTCATACCACTCCACTTGATATTCCAGGTTGTCATAGTACCATGAGCCCAACTGGGCAGGGTTAAGGTGTAGAAAAATTATGACTAATAAAAAAACCTGAAATTCCACATTGGAGTGGAATTAAATGTTTAGTTGCAAATTGTCTAACAGGTTTCAAATGTTTTGAAATACGAAGTGATTCCAGCAGTGATAAATTAGTGGGCAGAGTGTAGATGAAACCGTCAAAGCAGAAAGAGGGTATAAACTCCATTTATGTATTACAATCATGTACATATAAATTAATCCTCTATTCTAGCATCAGAAGTCTTTATACTTATATATAGTTATCTTGACTTAAAGCATAATAGATATGACAATAGAGCCCATGTAATTTAGGAACATCAGGACATCAATTTGCATTAGATTTGTTTGTAGATTTTATTTTTTCACTACACAGCATAAGATTGTTTCTGTCTTTGTTAAATATTGGTTCGAATTCTTTTAATTGTTTTCTCCAGGCTTTTTATTAACAGGACTTTATCCCAAGTAACTAATCACATAGCTGTAGATCCTGGATCTGTGGTTATTTTCTTTATGTTTGCTGCTTTAATTAAGTCATATGCTTTTTGACTATCACTTATGCATTCTTTTTTGTTGACCTTGTTGGAGGCTATTTGCCCTTCTATCTATTTAGCTGGATGTATCAGAGCTTTCAGAGTCTAAATATGCATACAACTGATTTTTTTTGCTGTTTTAGTAATTTACTCTGAACTCCAATTTCTAGTTTCTTAAAGTTATTTCATCCTGCATCACAATTTATCTTTTATATCTCTTATCAGTTGCTCTACCAGCTTTTGTAAGTTTTTCATGTTGAATTTGTCAGAAATCCAGGTTTCTAGTTCATGTTTTGATGAAATTTTGCATTTCTGAATTGTCTCCTTTTAGGGATCTCAATTAACTTTATAAACAAATTAAGCCTCAGAGTACATGGATGATGTAAACAAACAGTATCAATCCCTTTTGGGCAAATAATGAAACGGAAGCACAGAGATTAAAGATGAGATTTTTAGAAATATTTAAGTGATTTAGGAATGCAAGTTCCGTTGAGAGTCTATGGGGTTAAATGAACATATCAGAGTTAGGTATTTGGGCACTGTACTCTCTTAGGCTCATTAAAAATTCCTAGGTTGGGCTGCTAATCACATTTGGAAAAGCCCAGCCCTTGTTAATTCCACCAAATTCCATGGGCCCTTTCACAGTATTTTTTCTTTGTTCACTTGGGACCAGGTTTTAGAACTCCTTTCCTATTATCGTGACAACTGATTCTTCCAGTTCTTTTGAATCAAGGCTTAAATTTCTATTTTAATTACATTGTTTTGTCTGATGGTGTGTTCCTACTATGGTACTAATGTCTTTGATGGCATTTATTTATCACTTGACCTGTTTTTCATTTCATCCTGATGAGTTACTTTGATGCCTGTGCCAGAAAACAATTAAACCCCAAGATCTTGATTTGCTATGGCTGCAAACTAGACTAAAAAGTATAGTAATTCCTCATTTAACACGTGCCCGCTTAATATGTTTTCATGATAGCACGATTTTTTTTTTAGGAAACGTTTTTTGAATTACACGACCGTCCCTGGAATAACACGATTTCCCCAGCTGGCCTGTTGCCAGCGGCTGCGCGGGGCTTTCCCCGCCTCCCTGCAAAGCGGTGGAGGGTTCACCGCTCGCTGCGCCGTTCCCCACTGACTCCCCCTCGCCGGACGCCTTGCCCCCTCTCCTCTGCCCCCGCTTGCAGGCCAGTGGCTGGGTTTCCCCAGCCGGCCCATCGCCGGCATCTGCGCGGGGCTTCCCCCACCTCCCTGCAAAGCGGCGGAAGGTTTGCTGCTTGCCATGCCATTCCCTGGCGACCCCCCCCTCACCGGACACAGTGTGGGTCCTGGCAGACCCGTCACAGGGGCATACTCCCAACCCAATCCTCCTCCCCTCTCCTCCCCTTCTCTTCCCCAGAGCCAAACACCTCCCCTCCCTGCTGTAACCCAGTCCCCTTTTTCCCCCAACCTTACGTCCCGGTCCCAACAGACACCACCGCTTGAAATGCAACCCCCATCTTTTCCATTATTTTCAATGGGAAAATTGACCCCTCATAACATGTTTTCACTTAACACGATCATTTTCTGAAACATATTTATAGTGTTAAATGAGGAATTACTGTATGTTGTTGGTTTTTGGATACTGGTTTCTTCAGGACAGCTCTGGCAGTCAGTAAGGGTATGTCTAAACTACATGGCTCTGTCGATGGAGCCATGTAGATTAGTTTACACAAAAAAGGGAAATGAAGCCGTGATTTAAATAATCTCAGCTTCATTTAAATCAAAATGGCCGCCGCGCTGTGCTGATCAGCTGATTGTTGGCTCAGCACGGTAGTCTAGACGGGGATCTGCCGACTCCAGAACCCTTTATGCGGCTTACAGGATCTGCCAACGAAGGGTTTTGGGGTCAGCAGATCCCCGTCTAGACTACCGTGCTGAGCCGACAATCAGCTGATCGGCACAGCGCGGCGGCCATTTTGATTTAAATGAAGCCATGATTATTTAAATCGTGGCTTCATTTCCCTTTGCCATCCTGTCTATTTACATGGCTCCATCGATGGAGCCATGTAGTTTAGACACACCCTAAGGCTTTGTCTACACTGCAGGGTTTTTGCACAAGAAGCTTTTTGCGGAAGAGATCTTTTGCAAAATGTGCTTTTGCGCAAGAGAGCGTCCACATTGCATGGACACTCTTGCACAAGAAAGTTCTGATTGCCATGCTGTGAATGGCCATCAGAGCACCTGTGCTTTTTCTGATAGGCTCTTTTTGCACAAGAAACCCCTGTTGAGCGTCCACATGCACCTTTTTGCGCAATAACTCTTGCGCAAAAAGGAGTTATTCCTCGTAGAAAGAGGTATACCTACACCTCAAAAAGCCCTCTGTTCTGACGTTCTACTGTAAATTTTCTTGCGCAAAAACGCACTTGAGGTGTGGACACTTTGCGAGTTTTTTGTGCAAAAACCCTGTAGTGTAGACATAGCCTACGGGAGTTTGCTCTCTTCCACAGGTATGTCTGCACATACAGTAGTGATATAGCTGCATCATTGCAGCGCATCTGATGAAGATGCTCTGTGCTGACAGGAATGAGTTCTCTTATCAGCTTTAAAAAAGCCAACTCCGCCTGTGGCAAAAACTGCACCTGCAGGAGAAATTCTCCCACCAACATAGCAGTGTGCACACAAATTCTTACGTTAGCGTAACATATATTGGTTGGGAAGGGTGGAGTATTCACATCCCCTGAGTAATGTAAGTTTTGGCAACTGAGGCTGTAGTGTAGACATAGCTTTAGTCTGTCTAATTAAAGTTCTTGAGGAAGACTTACTCCCTGAGAGCCAGAGGGGATTGCCTGGAGCCTGCATCTGACCACCTCTGTTCAAGGACTGTAATGTAGAACAAACAGGCTGTACTAAGAATATATTCAAAATACATGCAAAAGATTTCTCCTCCAAGGGGAAGCTGACCTTCAAGGCCATGACTTTTTGTTACGGCTCAGCAAAGAGGCTGCAATACAAAAATTAGAACAGTCCCTGAAGGCAATTCCTATGTTCCAATTTAATTGGAGTTTTGCCATTTACTCTAGGGGGAAAAGCAAGTTCAGGACAAGGACTCTTCTGCGTTTTTATTGCCCCAAGAACTGAGATGACTGCTCAAAGCAAGAAGTTCATAAGTAAATAGACACTGGTCACAGATGTTTGAGTAAAAAAATGACATGCAGTGTCTTTATCTTGTATTCTAGGAAGTTATCACTGTATGGTTCCAGTCATGTGTAACATTTGTCACAGCACCAAGTTAATCACCAAAGCCCACTTGGGCCAATTATGTAACCTATTGTAAATGAATTTGTGAAAATGTGCGATCTTTGTAAAGTGTGTTAACCAGCCAGCAGATGTAGGCTGTGGGGTTGTTTATTTAAGCAGTGGGAACAAAGTTGTGGGATTGTGTCCCTGGAAAAAAAAAGCACTTCTAGGAAAGGTTCATGGGGAGGAGGCAAAACAAAATGTTAGGTGATGCACAGTGAGGGGTGTGTGTGTGGATAGAGAAATAAGAGAGGTGGGACAGGATTTTCTGAGGTACTGACATTCATAATTTTGCGTGATGTCAATGGGAGTTGTGAGTGATCTACATCATTCAAAACTAGGTCCTGGGTTGAAAGGGTGAGCAGCAGGAAGAAAATATGGTCAGAGGGTTAGCTTGAGAAGAGGGCCTTAATAAAACAATCTTCAGGAAATTCTTGAGTCAGAGAAGATATTCCCATGAGCTGCTGGAGATATGGCTGAAGTGGGGATCAGTATCTATCTATCTTTTAGAGTGCAGCTGTCTGTCTAACTGTCTGTGAGGCCGTTTATTCAAGAACTCCTCCTAAATGGTAAGATTAGGGCCGCCAAATTTGTTCTGCAGCTTTTTCTTCTCCTAATTTAAAGTAAGACCAAGGTTTGGTTGTGCAAGGAGAACTGGAAGTCCCAGGAAAGGGACAGTTTTCCATAATATGCAAATGGAGGGGCTGCTGTTCCAAGGGATGTGATATGAGAGTGGCCACTGGGGGCAATCCTGCAGAGTGGCTGTGGAGGCAGCCATACCACCAAGGGAGTGGCCAGCAGGGCTGGGGCTCCACCATCTTTCCTGTCAGCCTCCCCCTCCCCCTTCAATCCAAACCCTTTCTCCCCTCCCAGTAATTGTCCACAGCACCGGACGGGGGGCAGAGACCAGGCCCCTGGCGTCCAACCTCCTGCACCTCCTCCCGCATCCCCAAAGCCCTGCCGTGAAGGACCAGGCAATGCCAGGTAAGTCTGCTAGTAGCATATTAAATTAAAGAAAGAGACACTAATAAGAGATACAGTGTTCTGGGCATATTACTCTCAGTGTACACTTAGGGCTTAGGTCCCTGTAACGTGCTATCATTTATCACTGGTATTTTGTAGTGGCTTTTTCCTCCAATTCAGACACAACTAGAGTCATAACATTCTCAGGGAAAATGGTGTTTAACTGTATAACTTACGCACTAATAGATAGTTTAACTATGTCAGTTATTTGAGGAAATTCATAGGAAAATAGTGTGTTTGTATTGCATGCACATCTCTAGATTAAGAAGGTATTATAACTGTAGCATCTTTATTTTACCTATCAGAAATATCTGTACATGCCTTAGCTAAGACTAAATATTCTGCTGACAGAGTTAAAACCTAATAATGAGCCACTGTGTAACTCAAAGAGAAAAAAGACCTGTGCAGTAATCTAAGTTTGCTGACACTTTCAAAACAAAATGATGACTAAATCGTAATGTGTACTCAAAACAATGAGTGATATAGCAAGATGAATAGGACTTTAGGCACTATTTAATACAGTAAAGCCATAGCCTGAATACCATATTGCTGATTACTTAAATTCATTATGCAGGCAGTATAATCTAGCAGTCAGTAATAGGTCTGTGAGAAGGAAGACACTTATTCTATCATTTTAAACTGAGATTCAGGCAGAGAGATTTATAGTTCCCCAGATAAAATACATTTATTTGTAATTATATATTATTCATCTTACCTGATGTTCATTAAACTGAGGTTTTGGTTAAAATAATAAAAAGGCTCTGCTTTTGGTCCAGTTTCAACCTCCCTTCTTTCAACAGAGTAATGGCATTGTCAAGGTGTTGAATGAAATTCTCGTGACCTGGAAATAAGTGTAGATTCCAGGTATACAGATAACCTTCTGAACATCCACTGCTTTCAGTTACAAATGTCAGGCCAAACCTGTCTTGCCTAGTGCCATGATGCTAATTATAATAGCTCACACACTTATATTGTGTGATTCTTTCACAGAATCACAAAGTGGTGTATGAGAGTAGGTAAGCATTGTTATCCCTACTTTATACATGTGGAAGCCAAGGCAGAGAGGGAAAATGCCTCACCCAGTCACACACTAGCCCTGCAGAGGGATCTGTAAGGACACTGGGCATTCTGATGAAGTAGATGGGACTGTGTTCAGGCATAAGATCTACATCGGGGTGGCCACCCCGTGGCTCGTGAGCCGCATGCAGCTCTTCAAAGAAAAAATTGCAGGTCCCGCACTCGCGGTTCGCGGCTCTGAAAGGAGTAGTGTGTTTGTTTGAAAGAGAGAGACCCAGAATCACAGTGTCCCGGGCAGACTTCAAAATGTCAATGCCTGCTCTGCTCTTAAAAGGGTAGCGTCTGGGTTTTTTTTTTTTTTTTGCTTGAGCAAACGGTGGCCGGGGCTTTTTTTTTTTTTCCCCTCAACTTTTTTCCTTTGGCTCTTTGTGCTGTATCCACCACTATTTTGGCTCTTCGTCTGTAACGGGTTGGCCACCCTGACCTACATGATGGCTTCCTCTGCAGAACGTGGGCCTACGTCAGGGAAAGGCTGGAACAGAGTCCGGGTGTCCCTATTCTTGTCCCTTGATTGAACCACTGGATGTCTGGAAATAGTAAAAGCAAGAAAGTCACCATGGAAATGTAAGGCATGCATACACTAGGGTTACCATATTTGAACTTTCAAAAAAGAGGATACCTGGTGCCTGCCAGTGCCGCTGCAGCAGTGGCTGATCCACTCACACAGGAGGCTGGGCTCAGAACGTCCCCGTGCACACCAAACTTGGGGCTCTGGCTGCCACCTTGCTGCTGCCAGGGCTGCTGCTGCACCATGAGAGCCAGCAGGGGTGGGGGCAAGGGGACGATGCATGCCGGGCTCCCGCTTCCCCGCTGCACTGCTCTGAGATGCGCAGCAGCGTGGGCTCCAGCAGCGCCACCAACCAGCCAGCAGCCCAGGCTGCTGTGGAGCCAGGAGGAGAAAGTGGGGGGCCAGGGAGGCTGCTGGCTGGGCCCCGTCCTAGGCGTGAAGTTAAAGGAACCGAAGGAAGAAGTGACATGGCTAGAAAAGAAACCCAGGAATCCTGCTTCCCAGAATCACTTCCTTTCCCCTGCCTGCTCCACCAAGCACCAGCTCCCACAGTCCTCACAGAGCTGAGACTGGAACCCACAAATCTAACCAAGAGACCCACTGCCCACTTCCAGGAAAGGAAACAAGCCAGAAATTCTAACTCCTAGTTCCCTGCTCTAACCCAGTGCCCTTTCCCTCCCCCAGAGCCAGGCACCCCCAGTCCCCCCACTCTAACCCGATGCCCCACTCCTCCCTCAGAGCCAGGCACCCCCAAGCCCCGCTGCTCTAACCAATGCCCTTCCCTTCCCACAGAGCCAGGGACATAACCTAGCAGGGTGCAGGGTAACCCGGTGACTCCTTGGGAGGAGCTAGTCCCACCCCCCACACACATCCATCGGACATGCCCTGGGTCTCACCCGAGCTGCTGCCACTGCAGCCATGCACTTTTCCCACCAGGCGCTGGGGCGCATGCACAGAGCAGCTGTTAATGTCTGGACACACGCCTCTGAATGTTCAATTTGAGTGACGGGTACATGCCCCACCCCTCCCTGATCTCCTTTGCAGTGCAAAATCCTGGACATTTTTAGCCATTTAAAAAAGCCAGCTGGATGGAGATTTAATAAGTGAAAAGGAGGACATGTCTGGGAAAAACCGGACATATGATAACCCTACATAAACGTAAGACCAATCTCCACAGCCTAGGTACGTGCAAGGCACACACTGGCACTCCACGTGGCTTCCAGAGAGGGCCGGGCTGCAGTGCCTGGGGCCTCAGGTGGAAGGGGCAGAGCTGGGGTTGGGGCCTGGGCTTTACCCACCCATGCCTACCCCCCAGCCTGTGGATGCTGCGACGTGATGACGTTACTCTGCCATCCCACAGGAAAGGTTTTTTTTAATATAGAGAGAGATATTAGATTGACAACTTTGAAGTAAGTAAACTTGCATGGCAACATGACAGATGAAAAGGAAGCTACACTAGCAAACTCCTCTCCTTTCTTTAGGGATAATAGTTGCTTCAGGAAAATGATGATTTTAGGAAAAGGAAGTCTGCCAGGCAAGAATATAACAAAGAAAAAAGAGAAACTGGAGCTTGTAGGTTTCTTAGCTAAGAGAATGAGACATCTTTAAAACAAACATTTTCTGATTCGAGGCATATAAAGGCAAAGCCAAAAGAAAACAATATCTCTTGTAAGCAGGTCTCAGAGAAGAGCAATCTTAGCATTCATAAGGCCCTCTCCTCAGGGCCCTGCTTCAGAGCTCCTAGAATGAGAGGCAATAAACAAAAATATCTGGACCCTATCAGGCTAGTCCCGTTCCAGCAGACCAGGCATCCTACAGAGTCACTAACACCTTCTCGTACTCCACTTCTTTGTTTTTAGTTACACCAGGCTTAGGGTGTGACCAAGACTTCTTGGGCACTGCACCTTTTCACAAGCCCCACTTCCAACCTTCCTTCACTAAATAATGTCAAGATTTCAGGAGTCCATTAGTATAGAGCCACTTTCAGCACTGGAGCCTGAAAAGGATTTGTTCCATTGTATGCTCATCCTATTTTCCATTGTGGACTACATATGCAGCCTTCTGCATGTTATATGGGCCACATACACATAGATACGTGCATAGAGTCGCCCAATTTCCAACACCCTTACCCTGACCCTCCTCCAAGGCCCCACTGACTCCATCTACCCTTTCTCCATCACTCACTCCCCCCCATTCACTTTTACTGGGCAAGGGCAGGGATTGGGCTATGAGAGGAAGTGTGGGCTCCAGCTAGAGAAATGGGTTCTGGGGTGGGCTGGGAAAGAGTTTGGAATGCAGGAGGAGGCTCCAGCGTGGGGCTGATGGGTTCAGAAAGTGGGAGGGGGCTGGGGCAGGAGGTTGGGGGGCAGGAGGTTGGGGGGCAGGAGGAGTGCAGGCTCTGGGAAGGAGTGAGGGTGTAGGAGAAGATTCTGACCTGGGTCAGAGAGTTGAGGTGGGGGAATGGATTTGGGGTGAAGTCTTCAGCAGGTGGTGCTTACCTCAAGCAGCTCCCAGAAGCAGCCAGCATGTCCCCACGACCTCTAGGCACAGCAGAGCCAGGAGGCTCTGCATGCTGCCAGTGTCCACAGGCACCACCACCATTCCTGGCCAATGGGTGCTGTGGAACCAGGGTGGAGGTAGCACACAGGATCCCTGTGACTCCTTTTGTGTGGAGCCAGGGCAGGCAGGAAGCTGCTGCACCAACAGCCAGATTCCTGGTAACCCTGCATATATTACCTGTGATCTACCAAAAAAAAAAAGGTTTAGTATTTGTTAAGACAGCACTAGGATTCAAATTAATGTAGTACCTTTCATTTCAACACTGGCAAATGTCCACCAGGAGCATTTTAAATTAGCAAAATAAGTCAAAACATTTAACTGTTAAAAGAAATTAATTTACTGGGGAGGTGGCATGGCATAGTGTATCGCCAGCCTCCAGTGGTGAAAGCAACTTACAATTTCTTACAGGCACTGTCCTACTGCAACCCAAGTCCCTGCCAGCTCTTTAAAAAGCTCCCTGCTGGCTTTTGTCATAGCTCAGACAGCTCTTGGTGGAACTGTACACCAGCGTGCACCCCGCTTACTTTCACCTCTGCCAGCCTCACTCCCATGCTGCTGCTGCTGCTGCTGCTGCTGCTGGCAATATGGCTTTGCAGAGTACCCAGAGAGCATGGGTGCAGAATTTGCCTGCGAAGATGGAGACCAGTGTTCCCTCTAAGCTGCACGGCAGCACAGCTTCACAGGTGATTAATCAGCCCCGCCCTGTCAGAGGCTCAAGGCTTCCTGCCTGGAGCTGACTGACTGGGCGGAGCTGATTCATCACCTGCCAAGCTGTGCTGCCCTGCAGCTTAGAGGGAACACAGATGGAGAGCCCTGACTGGTGCAGATCCAAAGCTGGGAACTGCCCTCTCCCCACCAATCCAGCCCTCCCAAGCACCCAGCCGCCAGCCAGGGGCTATCCCTTTGAATCCAACTCCTTCCCAAACTTACCCGCCAGCATAAAAATACTCCATCAGGATTGTTCCCCCAGCAGCCAGACCCCCCCACCTCTGGGCTGGCACACATTTGCTCTGCATAGATAGGATGCCCTGTCAAGTGCAGGATGCACCCTAGGAACTGCCCCCTCCCCCACACCCCTCCTAGGGACTGCCCCCAGCAACTGCTTTCAGCATCCAACCTGCCTAAAGACTGCCCCCATCCAGGGATTGAGTCCCAGTATGTAATCCCCACTCATCCAGGGTGTCCTCCTACCTCCAGTCTGTGTCCTATGCACCAGCTGCATCTCCTTGCCCCCATCCACTGCACCACCCTCCCGTGCCTGCTGGTCTCCTACCTTGGCTGCAAGTAGCTCAACAATGCACCTTTCCTTCTCCACCAGCTGCTGCTTTACTAATAGGGGCACTGAACCCGCTGACCTGTGGGATGCGAGGGCACTGAGCATCCTGGCCTCCTACTAATGCTGCGGGGCCTGATCCTGCACTACCCCATTTTACACACACACACGAGTCTGCCGGCCCCCTTGTGAGGCTTCTGCTCAGAGCCTGGGGCTTTCCTCCTCTTCCACCATGTGGCTTCTCTCCACATCTCCCCGCATCCCCCATGTGGCTTCCCTTCCCCTGGCACGGCATCTCCTCCCCACACAGCTTCTGCTGGGGCCAGCACCGTTCCTGGAGCGGGAGCGGAGCCATAGAGTCAGAGGTCTCCTCTCCACTCCCAGTCTGGCAGGACAGAGCCCTCAGTTAGTGGCTAGCTGCTAGCCAAGAGGAGCACTTTAGAGGGAAGGGGAAGGGAGAAGCCCTGCTGCTGGCAGGAGAGAGCAGCCCTGGGGAAGGGCTGGAGAGGAACCAGGCAGAGGGTTACCATATTTGAACTTTCAAAAAAGAGGACACTCCTGAGAGGGGATGTATCTGTATCAGTATCTACCAACTCACATTGTACTAATGTGTTATATACACCACCTCTCAGGAGTGTCCTCTATTTTGAAAGTTTAAATATGGTAACCCTAACCAGGCAGCAGAGGTGACACAGGGGCATGCATATAAGCACATGCGGCTGCCTAGGAGCACCCAAAAATGTGGTGCCTGCACACATTTTCAGGTACCCTACCTAGCTGCATATTTCATGTACAACTAGGGACTGTCTTGATGCCCAGGGCAGGTGCCCCTCCTACCCTGCCCTATTTATGGCTCTGAGGCTACCACATGGGCCACAGCTGTGTGCTGACTGAGCTGCAGGTTGGGAACCACTGACCTAGGCAAAAGTCCCCCCTGACTTTGCTTAATTAGGGGCTGCAGGACAAGTCTGGTGTCTTATGCTTTTGAATATTTTAGTAGTTGAATAAGACCAGTGAAGCGTTTAGCGTCACTGCACTTTCTTTCAGCCAAGACATTTGAAGACATCAGGGAGCTATGAGGGTACCAGGGCTGCTAGCAAGACTGGGCCACCATGTGTAAAGTGAGGCCAGGAGGTTTGAACATTTAAGATCGTTATAAAATATGACGCATTTCAGTGCTTAGCACAAAGGCCAATTAATGTTTGTTGCATTACAGCTGCACAAACACCATCAGGTTAAACACACTGAGGAAATTTCTGCTGTCGTTTACATCTGTGCAGCCCCATTGATCTCAGTGCAGCAGGGCAGAACATAGCCTTCTGCCTTCAGTCTCTAGCAGTGGTGTGCTCTGTTCCCTAAACCACTTATTTCTGTTGATTAGTTACACACATTTTATCCACTTTTCCCTGGTAACCAGAAGGAAATGTTAGAAAGGGGAAACAGAAAGGTTAGTCAAGCTCCTGTAGTAGCTCTGCTGCTTCCAGCCTTTCTAGCAGCTCCACTACTCAGTAACAATCGTAATAGTGCTCTTCACTTACTGGTTGCCATTATGCTCTATTTCTGTGGCATGTGTACAGTTGGCAGTGCAATCAGGTTAAGTGTGCACCACAGGTGTGCACAGCTGCCCATTAAAGCACTGGAAAATACACAAGCAAAAAGAGAAAAAAAGCTTCAGTTTATATAATTTCATTTTAAAAATACAGTCTTGAGTAGGGATGTTAGATACTGTGTAACTGAATAATTGTGTGATCGCATCAAATGTTAGCGGTTAGACAACTATTTAATAGTCCCCAGGGGCAGGGCCAGCAGCCAGTGCACTCCTGGCATCACTCCCGGGGAGCCCCCTGCCATCCCACACTGCTGCCTCTGATACAGTTTAAAAACCGGCTCCCCACACAGACCGGGTCCCGCCTGCCATCCCACACTGTTGCCTTTGATACAGAGGCAGTGGCATGTGGCGGAGCAGCCCTGTCTGCAGGGAGGCCTAAGCTCCCCACAGACAGAGGCTCCACTAGCATCCAACGGAGCAGACTTTGTCCACAGTGAGCCTGGGCAGCCTATCCTGCCCCCCCCCCCCCTTCTCTGTCCCACACTGCTGCCTCTAATAGAGCTGGCAGAACTGGTGCTCATGGGGAGCCTGTAGTGGATGTTGGTGACCACTACAGCTATGCAGAGAGAGCTCTCTGAAAAAGACTACTTATGTGCATGGGGGTAGCCTGGGAATCTTCCATGGAGATCTCTAGGAAGTTCTCATAGAAGTGCTCTGCAATCCTTTGTGGGTTTCTGGGGAGGATTCCCTTCTTTCATCCATCACAGCTGGACACTTTCCCATGCCTGTCCAGTCTTAACTCTGCTGGCATTATTGCAGCAACAGCATTTTATCGTAAGGACCAGGTCTGTACCCAGACACTTGCAGCATCTATTCCTTTGCCACTTCTCTTACCCTCAGGAGAGTGATATCGCATAGGGCCACCCAGGGGAAATGGGGGAAGTTTCAAATGCTGGCTCTTAAACCACAAAGAGTTCAACAAGTAACCACTCCTCGAGTTTGGTGAAATTGGAGTCACATAATAATGGGTTCCCAAACATGCCATGGTTGTGGTTGGGAGGAATCACAGGGTATTGCAAGCAGCGCTGAAAAAAGGGGAAGGGGTGGTGGCTTCCTATATGTCTCCCTTCTCCCCATGCTGGTGCCCACCACAGTTAGGGAATCCTATCACAGCAAAACGATCCACTGTGTTCTGCATGTTGCCCAGAGTCACTGCCCTTCTTAGCAGACTCCTGTTAGTGGCCCTGCAAACTTGTATCACAACAGATCCCATCGTAGATTTATCCTCTCCAGACTGATGCCCCACTGGAAGGTAGCAGTCTGGCATTGCAAGCTTCCTCCAAGCTATTGCCACTCACTTCTCCACTCTCAGAGATGCTCTCATTTTAGTACTGCTGCACTTCAAAGCTGGGGAAAGCTCTTCACACAGTTCCTAGAGAACGGTCTTAGGCTTTTGAAAGTTCTGCAGCTGCTGCTCATCATCCCATGATGCATAATGATGCAGTCCCATCAGTCAGTGCTTGTTTCCCATGTCCAGAAATGGTGCTCAGCTGTGTCAAGGTGATGCGACTGTCACCAGAAAGTGTGAATTGCTCTGCTCTATGTCTTCCAGCAGGGATGCTTGCATGGCCTCACATTGTTCCATGCCGCGGCTCCGGAATCAGCTGTGTAAATACCACAGGATGAGGCACAAGGTGTTTGTAATGCTCAGTGTACGACAGAGTGGGGTCCATCCTTATCATGCCATGGTGTCTGTGTGGGTAACCCAGGTTACAAAAAAGGCCTGAAAAATGCATGGTTTGTTTCCTGTTCATTTCAGTGAGGGAGCGAGGAAGGGAGGGAGGTAAGTGCATAATGGGAGGCTAACACCATGTTTCCATAGCCACCATTATCAATGTTTTGGCCCCATAAGGCAATGCAAGCCAAAACTCACAATTCCACTCAGCTACACACACTGTAGGACAGTTACCCAGAATGCAGTGCTTTGCGTCAAAGCAAGCCTTGCAAGTGAGGATGCTCTCTGCTGACACAATGAGCGCAATGTGGGCACTCAAGATCGACTTGCTTAAATCGGAAGCTTGATGTTGACTAACATAAAACTAACTCTGTAGTATAGACATGGCCTTAGGAATATTAGTAAGAGCATATCAACTGATGTGTCGTGGTCACAGGTGTAAAGGCAGTTGACTTAAAGCTTAATACTACCAGCTTAAATTACCCCTGAACACCCATAGGGAAGTTTACTGAGCATTGGTGTAACATACTCCCTGTGATCAACTCCACTGAGCATTCAGGCCATTACAAGCCATAGCAGCTATAGCTTCTGAGTACAGCTGGTTGGAACATTTTGCCTACATATATTTTTGTCAAAATATGTTGTTCTGTCAAAGCTGAAACATTTTGTGGAGACACTGATTTCAGCAGAGCCTTCAGCTGGACAGGTGCAGGGTAGAACAGCTGATTGCATCTGACGGGGGGAAAATGGGTGGGGGAATAAAAAACTGATAATTTCCATCTAAAAATGAACATGTTGAGACAATTCTAATTCATAAAAATGTCCAAAAAGTTTTGTGTTCATTCCCGTGTGGAACAAAAAACAAATGCAGAAACTAAAAAGTAGTCACAAAATGGAATTGTTCCCCAGACAGGTCTTTTTCTGAGCAAGTACAAGAATCTAATCCAGTGTCAAAGAGACATCAGTAATTGTGGTAAGGTACACATCTAGGAGAAATGACTGAATTCTTCTCCCCAAACACAGATGGAAATGTCAACAAGGCCTCCATCTTTCAGTGGAAAATGAATCACGTACCATATAGTTTACACATAGGAGCCTTTAAAATGATACCTGATACCAGTCATGGAAGATTCCATTGTCTTTTTTAAAGAGTAGGACCTTGCCCAAGTGTCCTTAGACAACATTTTCCATTCTCCTTTGTAAATGTTGTTTAGTGTGAGGAGAATGGGAAACTGTGACCAAGGACACTGGGGCAAATACTCTTTAAAAAAGCACAATGGGATTTTCCATGGCTGGCATACCAAGTGGCTGTTTTGCTCCATTCCAGAGATAGCTGTATTTCAATTCTGGTATGTAGTTTATTGTTTTGGAAACAAGGTAGTAGAAGCAATCTCCCTAATTGTGGAAGCAGACCCTTAAGATGTTGAAGTTTACAGGAGCTTTCGAAAAAGGCTTCTATTTTCGAAAGAACTGCGTCTAGACTGCAGTTTCAATTTCGAAATAGCGCTTTTTTGAAAGCGCACCATGACGCGATTATGCAAATGAAGTGCGGGAAATTCAAATCCCGGCTTCATTTGCAATATCGACGTGCCTAATTTACATCCCTCTGTTGAAAGAGGGATGTAGTCTAGACACACCCACTAATTCAAACAGAGAGGGCTCCGCCATCCATGCTGGTAGTCCTGCTCCTCATGAGGAGTAAGGGAAGCTGACAGGAGCGTTTGCTCCCATCAACCTCCTGCTGTGTGGACCATGTAAAAACGTGATTTAAGATACACTAATTCCAGCTACGTAATTAATGTAGCTGGAGTTGCATGTTTTAAGTCCACTTTCCCCTTTAGATTTAGGCCTGGTCTACACTAATGTTTGACATCTAGCCCACAAGGGTGTGCTGAGGATTAATACTGTTTATGTGGAGTTTTGAATATGTACAGTGCTATATTAATGCCAGATACAATATTGCTGTTCTGTACAGAATGCAATAGTTTTTTAAATTATGGCCCCCTTTAGATCTGTTTCCTCTTTCAGTACATGTTAATGCCCCTCTCAGATCAGCATCCACAATACTTTTCAGCTTGTAGGAGTATGCAGCTATGTATTAATCAATAAGCTAATCTGTTTCTTTCTGTCTAGCAGAGATTCTACCAGCAAGCATGCATGAAGTTTTCTAAGAATAAAGAATTCTGGGAAAGGCAACTCCAAAGGATATCAGGAAAATAACAAGTGACAGATTTGTGTCACCTAAGACAAAGTATGGCTGTGAATATTATCATGCTTTTCTATGTAACATAAGTGAAGACTGATTAGGTGTCACATAATATTCATATTATCTCTGATAGCAGTACACAGTAAGGATTGACAATAAGCAGTATAATGGAAGATTACTCCATCTTCCATCTGTTAAAATGCTTTCCTATTTTGAGTCTAGAGCTTAATGGTGTGTGTTATTCTCTAATCCTGTATATCAACATCTTCTCAGTATTGGAAGTATTAATAGTGCCATTTTTGCATCTATGGCTAACATGACAGGTCGTGGACAACATTTCCATATATTACTTTCTCTTTTCATATATTTATACTTTAGTGATGAGAATACTTCTAGAGCTAAATGGTACATACAAAAATCTCTCTCTCTTTCTGTGTAAGTATGTGTGTATATATATATATAATTTGTGTGTGTGTTTTGGCTATTTAGCAGGAAGCTCAAGTTTGCTGTAAATGTAAATATGGAGGTAGACTTTAAAACTGTTCTAATGCCTTTTAAATAGTACCAGTTTTCAGGGAAATTTTTCTGTGTTATATGTACTCAGCCATTATCTGCCTTCTGGATTTTCAGAGCTGCTGAGAAGCCACAGCTGTCATAGCCAGTGATGGAGTTTTTGGGTGCTCAGAAGCTCTAAAAATAAAGCCTTATAATTGTTTTATATGAGTGAATGGAACCATGAAGAAAACTGGTGTAAGCTCTTGAACTTTATGTGTCTAAAGTAGTCTAATCTAAAGTAATCTCATCTAATGTGTGTTTTATACCACTGCCCATCTCTTCAGTATCTGAACAATTTATAAAATTGATAAAATAATTAATTAAGTCCCTAAAATCCAGTTTCCAACATACATGTCGGGTGTGATTTTCAAATGCACTCATTGGTGGTCTAACTGCTCCCACTGACGTCAAAGATAAAATTTCTATTGAAGTCAATGGGAGCAGTGAGAGTTAAGCTAATGATGAACACATTTGACAAATCCTACCCCAATCTATCTGCCTGTCTAATTGTTTGTACCACACTCACCTGTGTTAAAGGACACTGTTGCAAAATTGTAAAATAAACATCTCTCAGATTAACCCTCCTGCCCCTAACATATGAGGAGCATCATACACCACAACACTGAGGCTACGTCTACACTGGCGAGTCTTGTGCAAGAACATATGCAGATGAGGCGTGGTGATGAATATCACCGCGCCTCATTTGCATACTTAATGAGCCGCCATTTTGCACAAGAAGGAGCAGTCTACACTGCTCCTTCTTACGCAAAACCCCCTCTTGTGCAAGAGCTGTTCTGCTGCTTATTTTCAGGCAGAACAGCTCTTGTGCAAAAGCCCCTTGAGCAAAATGGTGTCTCATTAAGTATGCAAATTAGGTGTGGCAATATTCATCGCCGTGCCTCATTTATATATGTTCTTGTGCAAGACTGGCCAGTGTAGACATAGCCTGGATGTAAGTGTGAATATATGACTCAGAATATGAACAAATATAGACTATGAAGGTGAAGGAAATCCTTGTGTCTTCTTGTGTCCTGAACTCTGCCAATCCTTTATGATAATTCATGTAAACAAAGAGACTTTTTAGAAAAATTGTTGTTTGGTAGGGACATTTAGATGGCCCAGATATTCATCTGGTGTAAACCCATGTAGCTCTATTGACTTTAATGGACCTATACTCACATTAGCTGAGGATCTGCCCCAAATATATGCCATATTTCCTGTTGCCAGGTACAACATCTTTCTCAGACATATTGGTAACAAAGAGTATTTATAATTTTAACTGAGTATGATCCTAGGCTGATGCAAGTCATAAATTATAACAGGCCTCCCTTCAGCATTTGATTCACCAGTTAGCAATTGTTGATTTTTCTGGGTTCTCGCTTTCTCTGATTTCTTTGATTCTCACAATCACTGCCGTTTTCAGTAACCCTCTGATTAAAAGAGGGCAAGACTCCTCTGGTATTATACACTCAGTATAGCCCCATGTAGCTGAAGGTTTTGGAGGACATCTGAAATATTCAGCCAACTCAGGATTAGATAATTGAGAGATCTATAGGAACTATGTATGGACACTGGGACTATGACAGCACTGCAGATACCTGAAGGTGTTCGTTAACTGATATGTGGCAAAGCAGGGTTTGTGTGACTCATTTCTATCAGTTCGGCTGCACAGATTACTTCAGAAAGTAATCCAGTAGGCTGTAATTGTTATAGTAGCAGTAGCCTTCCTCCTTTCTCAGAGGGCAGGTTGAGGAAGGGTGACAGGGAACTTGAGACTTGTGAACTATTTATTAGGGAAACTTTTTGCATAGTGCTGTTAATTTGAATATTTTAATGATTGTGCAAATATTTTGTTAGCTTCATGGAGTACTAAACAGCACTCAGATCCACCAAAATTTGGAGGCCTCTTGTTCAGACTTTTCCAATTATCTGAATGGGCTCTTACTCATAGAATCATAGGACTAGAAGGGACCTCTAGAAGTTTTCTAGTCTAGTCCCCTACATTCAAGGCAGTACTAAGTATTATTTAGACCATCCCTGATAGATGTTTGTCTACCCTGCTTTTAACAATCTCCAATGACAGAGATTCCACCATATCGCTAGGCCAGGGGTGAGCAAAAGGGCTTCTGCGGGCCTCATCCAGCCTGCCAAGTGGGTTTATCGAGCCTATGGATGCCCTGCCACTCCCCTGCCCTCAGGCCAATCGAGGCCTGGGGACAGGGGAGCGCAAGAAGTCTCCTCCCCCGCCAGCAGTGCACAGTGCTTAGAGTCAACTGCCAGGGTTGAGTTTAAGTGCTGCGTGCCAATTGCAGGGTGGGAGCAGGGAGCAAGAGATTTCACATGCTCTCCCCACCCCCAGTCCAAACAAGGCCTGGGAGCAGGTGGAAGCAGGCAAAATCTCCTCCTGGTGGTTGACTCTAAATGCGGTGGAAAACAAACAAAATGTGGGCTAACACGGGAGTTTTGCTAGGGAGTTTTGAGGCACAGTTATTTTGCGGGGAGGCTAGATACACTTAACGCTTAACATTCTTTAAATTTCTTTAAACTAAAACCAACACCACCTGATTTAAAAAAAAATAAACATAAAGGATAAACTCTAGGGCTACGTCTACATTTCAGGCTTTTGCTGGCAGAGAGGTTTTTGCGCAAAAACAAGCTGTGTAGATGGGTCCGTTTTGCACAAAACCCCCCTTTTGCACAAGATCTGTAACCCTCCTTTTTTGAGGCATAAGGATCTTGCGCAAAAGGAGGGTTTTTTTGCGCAAAATGGACCCGTATACACTGCTTGTTTTTGTGCAAAAACCTCTTGCACAAATAGCCTTGGGCAGAGAATATGCAAATGACAGCACGACAAATGCCAATGAGCGCTTCAGTGTAGACTGCAGTGTACATGTAGCCTAGGAGTAAAAAGAGAATGCAGGCAGAAGCCCATCAACAGAGTGGAGCTATCCTGTTTATTGCACCCAACGTAGCATGTATGATTACCTACCCCATGGGCAGGTGGCATATGTGTGCATTTGATGCAAGGAGGTCCTGACCCTCAGGGAACATGTACAGGCTTTGAAGACCAGATGGCTAAACTGGAAGAACTAAGGGAGGCAGAGAGGTAGACAGATGAGCCTCTCTGGGAAACAGTAGAGCAGTCCCACCTCCCGGCAGACAGCCTCTGTGCTGTTGAGGAGGATGACAATCTCAGGAAAGGAGAACATCTATCTGGAGTAGAGGGAAATGATCCCACCTTCCTTCCAGATGATGTTGTGGTATCCTCTCGCACTGAAGATACCTCTCCGGGGGGTGGAGGAGGGACTCCAGTTATTAGGAAGAGACGCGTGTTAGTAACGGGGGATCTGATCACTAGAAATATAGACTGCTGGGTTTGTGATGACCAGGAGAACCGCATGGTGACTTGCCTGTCTGGTACGTGGGTTGTGGATTTCTTAAGATGTCTAGATAGACTTATGTGTAGTGCTGGAGAGAAGCACATGGATCAGATAGAGACATCCCTTAGGGAAGGATCTATTAAGAGACATTCTCTAAAAAGGAGAGAATGGAAAATGATAGAATACAGGTAAGATCTGATGAGAAACAGTCAAATGAAAGAGAGTCCCATTGAACCACAGCATGTAATGGCAGATAGCTAAAAAGTGTTAAGGTTTTTAAGTGCTCGTATACAAATCCTAGAAGTCTAAGTAATAATATGGGTGAACTAGAGTTCCTCATATTAAAGGAGGACATTGATATAATAGGAATCACAGAAAAGGTATAATGAAGATAATCAATGGGACATGGTCATACCAGGGTACAAAATATATTGGAAGGACAGAACAGGTCATGCTGGTGGGAGAGTGACACTATTTGTGAAAGAAAGCATAGAATCAAATGAAGTAAAAATCTTTAATGAACCAAATTGTACCATCAAATCTCTATGGACAGTAATTCCATGCTCTAATAATATGTATATAGCAGTAGGGATATATTACTGACCACCTGACCAGGATAGTGATAGTGACTGTGAAATGCTAGGGGAGATTAGAGAGACTATAAACATAAAAAAATCAAATAGTGGGGGATTTCAATTATCCGCATATTCACTGGGTACATGTAACCTCAGGATGGGATGCAGAGATAAGGTTTCTTGACATCTTAAATTATTGCTTCTTGGAGCAGTTGGTTCTGGAACCCACAAAACGATAGGCAATTCTTGATTTAGTCCTACGCGTAGCACAGAATCTGGTCCAGGAGGTGAATATGGCTGGACCACTTGGAAATAGTGAATTATTAAATGAAATGTCCCTGTGGTGGGAAAAACACCACAGCACCCAAACACCATGGCATTTAATTTCAGAAAGGGGAACTACACAAAATGAGGAAGTTAGTTAAACAGAAAGTAAAAGGTATAGTGTCAAAAGTGAAATCCCTGCAAGCTGCATGGAAAATTTTTAGACCCCATAATAGAGGTTCAGATATCAATGGCTATTAGCCAGGATGGGTAGGAATGGTGTCCCTAGCCTCTGTTTCTCTGGAAGTGGGAGATAGGGAAAGGATCACGTGAGGATTACTTGTTGTGATCCCTTCCTCTGGGGCATCTGGCATTGGCCACTGTCAGCAGACAGGATACTGGGCTAAATGGACCTTTGGTCTGATCCAGTATGGCTGTTCTTATGTTCTTAACTGAAGTGTAAATTAAAATTAAAATTAAAAAATACAGTAAGAGAACCAAAAAAGAGTGCCACTGTCGCTTAACCAAGTGAAAGAAGCAATGAGAAATAAAAAGGCATTTATAAAAAGTGGAAGTTAAATCCTAGTGAGGAAAATAGAAAGGAGCATAAACTCTGGCAAATGAAGTATAAAAATATAATTAGGAAGGCCAAAAAGGAATTTGAAGAACATCTAGCCAAAAACTCAAAGTAATAGTTTAAGTGCATCAGAAGCAGGAAGCCTACTAAACAAACTCCTAGATTGGAGAGGGAGGGGTGAGATGGAGTTTGGACGAGGGAGGGATTTCGATTCTGGGCACCACCAAAATTTCTGTCACCCTCCCACCCCTGAACACTATAATAAAGCAATCCAACTGAAAATGCATTGGCCTGTGCAGTGTATCAGTGTAATAGGCCTTGGCATAAGAGTTATAAATCTTTTAGGCCTTGGAAATGTAAGTTATATTCATCAGACAGAGGATGTATCAGCTATTGAACTGATATTAAACTTTGGTCTTTGCCATTTACAGTTTGAATTGAACAAGAGCTATTCATGATGACTTCAACAAAGAGTACTTGTGGATAATCACAAAAGCCGTGTGTAGTTTGAACCATAATAATCTATAAATAATTCTTGCAACGCTAGAATGAAATCTTCAGAGTCTCACGTACAACAGACCAAGTGAAAATAAATCTGGTTGTCAGCAGACATACAAATGTCTACACACATCTTGTGGAGCACATGACAGATGATCTCAAGTATGCTGTTATGATATTAAAAATTGAATATAATTCTTGAGATGGTGCCATAACAATGCCATCAGGACTCTGTGTATCTCTAGAACATGTGTGAATCAGCCACTGGAGCTGGCAGTGTAGGTTTCCACACAAAGCCTATCAGTATGCCTTACTCCTGATTTGTAGAGACCATATCTAGGATTGAGGAGAGTTCAGCTTCTGTAATGATGTAGTTCTTGGTCTCTTTGACTTACATTAAAAAAAAAAAAAGAGAGAGAGAGAGAGAGAGAGAGAGAGAATTAGGCCCCAGTCCTGCAAAGACTTCTCCAAATGCTTAACTTTAAGCACATGAGCATTAACTTGAGTGGGACTATCGGTATATGTAGGGTTAGGTTTTAAGTGATCATCCCAGTTAATGGTGATTTTTATTATGCAAATGACTGGCCACTTGCTATGTGACTAATGCCGACTCATATTATATAGGCCACCAAAAAGAAATCAGATGGAAATAACTTAGTCAGTAGTGATCTTGACTGGGATTGGATAAAAGATCTATGATAGACTATATATGTCTGTATTTCATGTCCTGAGCTATCTAGACACCATTATGGAAAGTGTTTAATCAGACTTAACTGAATATGTTTTATAAGGCAAAGTACATTTATTTTAGAATACTTGCTGCAATATTAACTAATTATTACAAATACAAGAGAACTTTATAATTCATAGCACATAAGATATACTAGTGAATGTTGCTGTGATCCTGTTTAAAGTATTTATATCACAGTGAAATTTAAGTTATTTTTATTTGTTTGCTTTTTAATAAATATAAATCAAATATTTTACTGGAAAAAGACTAAGTTCTGTATGGTCACATCTTACAAATTTCATTGTGCATGAGTATTGGCTGATTTTACAGTTGTATATGTTATTGATTTTTTTATACTTCTCTCAAAATAAATCATATACAAATTGGCATTGTTGGTAAAGACATTTATAATTGTGAAATTTCTAATACAGAACCGACAGTCCTACATTATGTAAATTAATTATTTTTATACTTTAGTATGAAGCAGATGTCAAAAAAAGTGTTATGCTATTTTATGAAGGCACAGAAATTACTATGCAGCTGAAGCATTATAATTTTGTGCTTAAAGAGTTCTTCCTCCATTAGTATCTAGTGCTAAATCTTGAGAAATCAAGCTTGGAGATCTCCTTCTCATTAGAAAAGGTGGTTCGGTCGATGCGAGAACTGGGACTTCCAACTTTACTCAGCCAGGACTTCCTGAAAAAAACAAATAAATAAAATTAAAAGTGTGTTAGAATAAAATGAATGATGTCTGGGATATTTGTGCTTCTGTCATGTTTTCTACATAAGGGACTTTTGAAGGTCAGCTTTTCAATGAGGAAATTAGTCCAAATAAAATGGTTTCCAAATATGTTATCTCCCTCTGCTTTTCTCTTTAAAAGAAAGATAATACTATTTAAATAGTATATAAAATGGTCTGTGTTTAAAAATACATTGGAGCACATAACTTACAATTAAGTCTGCACTCTGAACAAAGTTTTGGCTGAAGTAGGCTCCTTAAGGGTACGTTATTAAAATGAGTACTCAGTTACACCTATTTAAATTATCTCAGGAGTAGCAGTGTTAGTCTGTAAGGGTATGTCTACACAGCAAAGTTATTTCGAAATAAGTGCTGTGTAGACACTTATTTCGAAATAGGGGGCCTCCAGCCTTCCCAGGGTGCCCTGGTGGCCACTCCAGCCTCAACTAAGAACACTCCTCTCCCTTCCCCCATCCCCGGAGCCCTTAAAGGGGCAGACTCTGGCCACAGTGCCTGTGCCAGCTCCAAGCCTGCCAGCCCAGAGCCAGCAGTCACTGCCCCTGACCAAGTGGCCCCAAAACATGAGCCAGCCCTCCACCGCTCCCCAGGAGCAGTCTGCCAGCTCCCAGAAGCCTGCCAGGGCCCAGAGAAGGAGGGCGCCTTCCTGGTCCAGGGTGGAGATCATGGACCTTATTCAGGTTTGGGGGGGATGCCCCCAACATCCATGATCTCTGCACTAGATGGAGGAACGCGGCCGTCTATGGCAGGATAGCTGCCAGCCTGGCCACCAAAGGCCACATGCGAACCCAGGAGCAGGTTTGCATGACAATCAAGTTGGTTCAGCAGGACCCCTAACCCTGAGCCCTGAGCTTCCCCTCTCCCTTCTTCCCCTTGCTTCCCCCTTCCAGCTCCCTCCTCCCAGGTTTCCCCCTCTCCTTTCCCACCCTCTGTTCTCCCCTCTCCCGCCTCCTTTCCCCAGTCTGACCAGAGTTTCATTCCCCGCCCCCCCCCCCAGTTTTGTTAAATAAAGAGAGTTTGTGTTCAAGAAAATATGTGTATTTTATTTTACATCAGGAAGGGGGGTTAGGGAGAGGTAAGTGGAAGGACGTGAGGAAGGAATAAGGCACAAGCTCCCAGTGGGGCACACCAGGGAGGCTCTTAGTGTTCCTCAGGGTGGAAGCTCTCCCGCAGGGCCTCCTGGATACTGACAGCCCCCCGATGGACCTCCCGGATGGCAGCCTGCAGAAAGTGCAGCCCGGCTTGCAGCAACGCATCCAAGAGAAGCACCAGAGTGCCCAGGGGCAGCTTTGGCTCCATGTTGCAGAGTGCTGTGGTGTCCCGAGTGAGGGCAACAGAGCACGCAGAGACAAAATGCTTTGCTGTCCCACATCAAGGTAGACAAGCAAGCAGGGAAACCTGAGAACTGGCTGTCTGGGGGGGTCCCTTTAAGTACAGACCTCAGGCAGCAGCCCCACACAGTAAGTCCTGACTTGGTGCCCTGCTGGAACTGGTTCCGGCCAGCCTTAAATGCAATTCAGAGTCCACTGAGTGTGGATGCGCTATTTCGAAATAGCAAAATGCTATTTCAAAATGCATTTTGTGTGTAGACGCGTTATGTCGAAATAAGCTATTTTAAAATAACTATTTCTAAATAAGATATTTCGATATAACACTGTAGTGTAGACATACCCTAACTTTTTAAAAAGAGCATAAAAAATGAGTGATCTTGTAGCAGCTTGGAGACTAACAAAACATATAAATAGCATCATGAGCTTTCAGGATTTGCTCCAATCCCACAGACAAAGACAAACACCTACAGGTTCTCTATCAGACACTCTTAAAACTTAAATACCCACATGGGGAAGTAAAAAAACAGACTGACAGGGACAGACGTGTACTCAGGCATCAGCTTCTTCAAGATAAGCCCAACAAGGAAAATAACAGAACACCGCTAGTCAGCACTGACAGCCCCCAATTTAAACCTCTCCAGAGCATCATTGACAATCTACAATTGTTTTCTATCCTGGAAAACAAACCCTCACTCTCACAGGCCTTGGGAGACAGGCCTGTCCTCGACTACAGACAACCCGCTAACCTGAAGCAAATTCTTTCCAGTAACCACATAGTACACCTCAAACATACTCACTCAAGAACCTACCCCTGCAATAAACCCCATTGCTAACTCTGTGCACACATCTATACAAGTGACATCATCACAGGACCTAACCACATAAGCCACCACATCAGAGGTTTATACAATTGCACATCCTCTAATGTGATATATGTCATCAACTGCTAGCAATGCCTCTGCCATGTATATTGGCCAAATTGGGAGGTCTCTATGACAAAGGATTAATGGACACAAATCAGATATTTGATATGGTAACACACAGAAACCTGTTGGGGAACATTTTAACCTGCCCGGACACTCACTAGTGGATCTAAAAATGGCCATTCTCTTGCAGAATAATTTCAGGAAGCAACTAAAGAGAGAAACTGCAGAACTGTCCTTCATATGCAAATTTGACACATTCAGCGAAGGACTGTATACAGGCATCTCTTGGATGGGCCAATATATTCAACACACAAAGGACATCAAACACTAAGTATTGGACACTCACTCTATTAGCCTCATTTAGCATGGATACTTTAATTGAAGTTTTTTTTCTCTCCTCCCTCTCTCTCCTCTTTTTGTGCTTTATATTTGACCCTCTTTGCCTCTTGCTCCATATTTGTCATCTGAAGAAGTGGGTTGTGCCCACAAAAGTTCATGATACTATCTATATTTTTGTTAGTTTCTAATGTGCTACAGAACCACTTGTGGTTCTCTTTTAATTATGTCATTCATTATAATGGGATGTGTTTACAAAGTAGAGTACTCATTGCAAGCAGCTAAGCACTATATACAATTAAAAAAAAGTAGCAAGGAAAAGCTTATACCCTGGAATGTTTGAAGGTGTCAGAGAACCCTTAAATCAAACAGCATACAAAGTACATTAACAGAATGTTAATGAGTTGCAAAGTCAAGGACTAAAAAGTTAGGAAATGCCAGAATTTAGGTTCTCTATGCAACATTAATTCTGCCCTTGCATGCATGTGCATTATGAAGAGTCTTTAATTACATAAACACATTGTTTTTCCTTCACGTGACATTGAAATTAAATAGAACTACTCCTAGAGTAGGGTACTATTCAGTGTGACTAAGACTGGCAGAATCTGGCCTTTAGTTAATACTTTGTTCCATATATGACTGAGCAAACCTTTCCTGTTTTCTGTTTTTATAATACACTGTACAAATTAGGGATGTAAGCGAGTAGTCGACGAGTCCGCTAACTGATAAACCTCGGCTTATCGGTTAATCTACTTGACTACTTGTTTCTCCCCGCCCGCTTGCTGCCTCTGTATCAGAGGCAGCAAGGGGGGAAGCAAGAGCCAGTGCTGGGGGGGAGACTGCTTAAAAGCCGATTCCCCCCAGCACCGTCTCCGTGGTGCCAACTGCCCCCCAATGCTGCTGCCTCTGTGGGAGGGGAGGCAGGGAGGCTGCTGCGAAGCAGCCCTTGTCAGCAGTAGCCTGGGCTAGCTACAGACAGAGGCTGCTCTGGCAGCAGACCCTGTCCGCTGGGACACCCGCAGAGAGGGGATGTTGCTGCAAAGCAGCCTCAGTCTGCAGCTGCTCACGCTGGCCGTGGACAGAGTCTGTTCCAGCTGGGCAGGGAGCCCAGCTCGGTCCTGGCTCACACTCGATCCAGAATCTACCCCTGCTGTGACTCTAGAGTTTAACTGTACTAAAAGCCAGTCACCAGGCAGCCTGGCTCTTACTACATTGGTATCTATTTCAAATGTAGTCACCTGGGTAACACCCATTAGGCAAGATGCTTTCAGTGTAAATAACTAGTTTGGGAGGGTCTACTCAGGGTAATGTGCCATAAGGAAAACAATAGGAGAAGCTTATTCCCTACCTTGTGAGCCTTTCTAAGAGTGCTCCAGAAAGAAATGGCTGCTGTAACTCGACAAGATCATGTGATCAGGCCACATGACTCTGGACTCCATTTTGGGTTTCAGTGTTTCTCCACAAACTGAGTTTGGGACAAAGGGTTCCCACAGTATGCTAGAGCTATATAAAGCAGGGAGTGACAACATCTGTTGCTCTTCACTCCCCACCCACGAAGACTCCTTA
Source organism: Pelochelys cantorii (assembly GCA_032595735.1). NCBI lineage: Eukaryota > Metazoa > Chordata > Testudines > Trionychidae > Pelochelys > Pelochelys cantorii. The sequence continues at coordinate 176,452,634 of CM064328.1, read as the reverse complement.
AAACACCTAAGGAACAAAAACTGAACTGAGGGAACTGCTGGACCCAGGCTAAAGGGATTTTAAGCCTGTGTATGAAAGACCTGTAGATTCCAAGTTGTAAAGCAAGTGTAGCTTGTTCCTTAAGAATCAGCAAGTCTGTTTGTACTCGAGCAGTCAGAGTGAGAAACTGCTAATTTTATCTAGTATGTTAGGTTTAGCTTGTTTTTGTTTATTTGCTAGGTAATCTGCTTTATAGATCCTTTAAATCTATCTTTTCGTAATTAATAACCTTGTTTTTTGCTTTAATCTAAACAAGTAAGTTGGAGTGAAGTGCTTGGGAACCTAAGTTCAAGGGGCAGGGACTTTTGCATTTCCTCTCCACGTTGAGGGAAGGGTGAATTCTGTGAGCTCATGCTGTACAGTGCCTGTGTAGCACAAAATGGTATAATTTTGGATTTATATTCTGGTGGGGGGGGGGGTGCATGCCTGGGGAGCTAGTGGATATCTTGGCTTTAGCCTCTCTATTAAGTGGCTGATGAGAACCTGCATATAACTGCTGCTGGGTGTGTCCCTGCCTGTGTTAATGCTGGTAGAAGTGTAGGGTCGGGGTTGTGCCTGCAGCTTCTCACAGCAGCACACTGTGAGGGGGTCAAATATCTCAGGTAGGGTTGCCAGGTGTCCGGTATTCACCCGGACAGTCTGGTATTTTCGCCTCCTGCCCAGTAAAAAAATTCAGAGAATACTGGACACCTGAGATGTCTGGTATTCTCTGAATTTTTCCCCAGCCAGGAGGCGAAAATGCCGGGCACCTGGCAACCCTACAAACACTCAGTACCTGGCCTCCCCCTGAGCTTCCCCCTGGCCCCCAACACCCCCAGCCCCCGACCCCACCCCCCATGCTTACCTGGTTCCCCAAGGCTGCCGGCACAAAATGGTTGCCGGCCAAAAGACCTAGGGGAAGCAATGCTGCAGTCTCATGGCAAATTTTGTTGCCACATAGCCATGAAAGGGCCTAAAGGACAGCAACAACTGCTGCTACACAAGTGTCCATATCTTTCAAGCATCCTCCAGCACTCCTCTATGACGCTGTCCTAGTATTTGACAGTTGCCATCTCCTCAAATGATCCATCTGGATAAGTTAATTCTGAGCTAATTATAAGCTGCTGTTGGAGATGCCAGAGGATGTTGTGAAGGCCAAGACTGTAACAGGGTTCAAACAAGAACTAGACAGATTCATCAAGGAATGGTCCATGTATGGCTATTAGCCAGGACGGGAAGGGTTGGTGTCCCTAGCCTCTGTCAGAAGCTGGGGATGGGTGACAGAGAAGGGATCACTTAATGATTACCTGTTCTGTTCATTCCCTCTGGGGCACCTGCCATTGACTATTGTCGGAAGACAGGATCTTGGGCTAGAAGATGGATCTTTGCTCTGGATCAGTACGGCTGTTCTTATGATGAACAATGAAGGTGCAAAGTTTGCAAACACTACACAATTTTTCAAGATAGATAAGAGAGTTAAACCTTAGACATCTGTCCCTGGCATGTGGTTGATGCACTAAGACATGATCTAAGTTCCCTGTAAGCTACAGGGCCAGGCAGCCACACAGCTACCTAGTTAGCACCATGCAGGTGCTCAAGGCACTTGCCCAAGGTGGGGAGATGAGCTGTTCTCCCCCCCACCCCCCACAACCTAGCCCAGGCCTGGCCTCCAGCCTGTGGTGGCCGGGGGAGGGATGCCAGGTTCTGGCCATCTCAGAATATAACTGCAGTCTGGGAGGCTTGGCCCTGAAGTCCTCCTTTCATGGCCATAGCAACCCAAGCCCAGAAGCACCCCCGCTGAGGCCTGGAAGGCCCTCCTCCAGCTCCAACCAAACTCCAGCTAGAACTTCTTGGGGTCAGGGTAGGGGCACCTATCCTGCAACCCCAGTGCCGAAACTGCCACAGCAGGGAGATATGCCTTTCCCTCCCAGCCCAGGTGCTCCTGCAAGGGGAGAGAGCTGGGGGAGACTTCTCTTCTCACAGTAGCACTGGAGTACCCTCCTTCACCCCAAACTCATCAACCCAGCCCCAGCCTATAGCCTGCACCCCAGCCAGAGCCCATCACCCCTTAAACCTCTGTGCCCTGTCCCAGCCCTGAGCCCATCATCCCTTCCCCCACCCAGAGCCTACACCCCCAGCCAGAGCCCTCAAATCCCTACATCCCAACCTTCTGATCCAGCCCTGAGCCCCTCAACCCCAGCCCCACCCTAGAGCCTGCCCCATTGCTTCCTAAAATCCTGTCCAGACTCTGTCTGGGATGCTCAGTTCATGCTCCTACTCTCAAACCCTCTTCCCCAGGCCTGAGACCCCACCACAACCAGTGTTCTCTGAAAGCTGGGCACTTGTGCAGCCACTCTGGAGAGATTCATATGCCGCCTAGCTAATTAGCAGAACCACAGCTAGGTTTTGGTTTCTACTGTTAGTGTGCATTTGCACAGGCCTCGGTGCACATACAAATTATTCTGCCCAGGGATAGAAAAGGTTAAAAGGAATATTGCCCCCAACACATGAAATTTGTTATGTGCACCCCCGTGAAGGTGATATGCAACATCACCTCCATATTGGGGCACATAATATTCATTCTGTTCAGGGGGTAGGAAAAATTACAAGGAACACTGGCCATGATTTGCAATGATATAATGGAATTGATCTATGTTGTTAGTGTGTGTTTAGAATTCAGTTTGTACTAGAATGCTGATCCAAAAGGAAATTTCTCCAAGTAACAGGTTATGTAGCCTTTTATTGCTAGGTCTCCAGTTCAAGTGCAGACTAGATCAGTAGGGACTGATGGTGGACTTTGTGAAAGGAGCTGGCGGGGTCCACATAACAAAAAAAGAACAAGACTAGCAAACACGGAGGAAAACAGAATGGAGGTTGAACTTCCCTCTGATGCTTTTATATGATCCCTCCGCAAATGGGTTGAAGCATGCTGATGGAGTGGCAGGAGTTGTGATACGGGGGACTGTGCCTGCAAGGTCTGAGCATCCCAGACACAGAGTCTGGACAGGATTGCATGAAGCTCTTAGTGTCAAGCATAGCCAACTGGAACCAGATATAGAACAAAGCAAAGCTCTTGGAAGCACTTTAAACACTGAGTGATCAATGAACACCATCAGGGGGAGGACTGGAAAGAAGGGGCGGGGGGGAGATGCTGCACTTAGGCATGTGTTATATTTCCTCCAGGGATACAGGGCTTCTCCAAGGCTAGCAGTCTAGAATCTTTCAGAAATCCTATGGTCACTTACAATGAAAAAGAAAATGAATCTATCAAGTGTGGGAGAGGTTGTGGGCAGGTCAAATTCCAAATATATACATAGTGCATTTGTCCCATGATAAAACATGCATAGAGGCATTTCCATACCTCGACTGATTTTGATAGCATTTGATCATTTACTATTTAAAAGTTCTTTTAAATTCTGAGGTTGTAGGGAGGATCCTAGGCCACTGAAGTACTAATTTAAAAGTCTGTGAAATGAAATGGAGTCATGTTTTGAAGGTGGCCTAAGCACAAAGAGTTGGGGACTCTAGGCTTTAGAAAGAGCTGCCTAGGATTATGTGACTTCCTCTGTCCACGTTAACTAAGTGATGTTTGCTAACACTACAGTGTAACAACAGGTGGATACATACTTTATATAGAATGAGAAATAAAATCTGAAAAAGGGAACATAGAACTATTTAGACTTTACTCTGTTTTCAGTTAGCAAGGACAGAATATATGAGATTGCATTTTGAAGGTTATATTGTAAGTGACAGACAGTAAACCAACATTTCAAACATTTTAAGTATTCCTATAGTGTTATGTTGTCTTAATAGAAAACACTATTGCCAACTTCAAGCTTCCAAAATTCATGACTTAGGCCCCAGAATCATGAGTGGTTATAAATAATTAGATTTTACAAATGAAATAATATGGGATTCTTTTTCTTTGCTTTCTGGTTTCTGCGTCTTCAGGATGCAGTTGGTTCATGCTTGCAGGCTTTTCTCCACACTCAAATAAAAGTGAAGATTCTCATGTCATCAGTAGACTCCTGGAACTTGAGTTTAAAAGAAATTTTGGGGACTCTCATGATAAAACCGGGACAGTCAGCAACATTATATAAGCTTACTTTTTTTTTTAGTATGAATATTATATGCGCGTGTGCGCACATACAATAAACGAGGCCCAAAAAATGTCATGAAACCCTCACATAAATTTCGTGTTAACAATTACAAAAATATCTGCATAACAGCTTTTGATAAAGTTAACATGCTAGAGATGTTGACCCCCATCTATGCTACAGTTCAAACCAGATCAGAGAGGATCAGGTTTTTAAATACAATTCTTGCCTGCAAGGCATTAATTTATATTTCCTTGCCACAAGGGAAATGCTTCTCATGGGCCTTTACATCTTCAGATTTTAGTCATCATCTATGCTGAATGCAGCAAGATGGCTAGAGTCTGAGTTGTTACTACACCAGAGATGCTGCTGAGCCAGCTGACATGCATTATTTCCTCTGCCTCCTCCACAGATTCTTCAGGTTTTATATAAAGCAGAGCAGAGGAGGCGGGTGATGTGCAAATCACACATGCCAGCTGGGTCAGCAGTAGTGGTGGTTTAATGAGATTGCCAGCCCTCCCAGTTTCACCAGGAGTCTCCCAGAATTAAGCTCAATAACCTGGAGGCTACTGCAGCCAATCTGAGAGATTTCTGGCTGCTAAAAGTCCGATGGCAATATGGGGCTAAGGCAGGCTCCCTGACTGCAGAACAGGGAACTACGGCCAATGAGAGCTGTAAGGATGGTGTATGCAGGAAGAAGCAGTGCACAGAACCACATGTCCCCCATGCAGGAGCCGCAGGGACATGCTGGCTGCTTCTGGGACAGCATGGGGCTAAGGCAAAGAGGGAGCCTGCTGCTGACTGGGAACCTCCAGACATAAGCACCGCACAGCTGGAGCCCTGCCCTTCATTCCCTCCCTCACCGCACATACTTCTGCCCCAGCCCTGACCCCCTCCCACACAAATTTCCCTCCCAGAGCCCACACCCACCTCATACATCCTACCCCCTGCCCTTGTCCTGAGCCCCTCCCATAGCCTGCACCCCCTCCTATACTTCAGCCCTCTGCCCTAGCCTAGAACCCCTTCCTGCATCCAAACTTGCCCCCACCCCGTGTCCTCTCCCATATTCTGAACCTCTCGGCCCCAGCCCAGAGCTTGCATCTGCTCCCACACACCAATGAGTGAGTGTGAAGGAAAGCAAGTGATGGGGAGAGGACAGAGTGACTGGGATGGGGCCCCAGGGTAGGGGCGGGAAAGGGCAAGTGTGCTTGGGTTTGTGTGATTAGATAGTTGGCAACCTTAGTTAAGAGTGGGGGAATGAGTTGTAAGCCTCACATAAATTGCTCCTAAAGCTATGCCTCACGGCAATCCTCTGCCTCACCCTTCCCTTGGCATAGTGCATTGAGTCCACTAACAAAAGAGAAGTTTGGGGACAAAGCTGAGAGGATCCAGTGCTGATGTGAAGAAAGTAGCAGGCAGGAGTGAAGACGTCAAGGACACCTCATGGGAAGCAGGCGCTGAAATGCAAAGCATTAGAGAAACCTGGAAAGGTTGAGGGGTCCCAAGAGAAGCTTAGGGAGAATTATGAATTGCTCAGAGGAGGAGGACAGCATGCAGAACAGGATTCAAAGATCTCCAAAACAGTCTGAGCCTAGTAACCTTAAACTGATTTCCACGACTGTCGACCTGAAGCCTGTTGAAGCAGAATGCATTAGTCTGCAGAGCCTTCGAAACTAAAGTTCCCTTTACTGCTGCTGCCATGGAAACTGATGCATCTGATCAGTGAAAGTGGGTCAGGGTAATTTTAAATTACCGTGCTTACTGTATTGTTAAAAAAAAAACCCAAAAATTGTTAACAGAAAATGGCAGGCCAGGACCAAAGGTCATTATATAAGTCTGTATGTGTATATGTCTCTCCATGCATATTGCACATCATAGTGTGTCTATATATGGAAAGGGGAGGGGAAAGTGGCAGAGAGAGATAGAAAGTGCATTGTTCCCTGGAGGTGAAATACAATTTTGACACATTCTATTAGGACGACCACATCAGACACCACTACAAAGCAGAGTCACAAATCTGGAACTAGGTCACTTCAGTGAATGAAAGGAAAATAAAAAAAATACTACCACAACCAGGACCAATTGTAAGCCCCAGGTGAGAGACCAAGAACTAGGTGGGCATAAAAAGATGTATGCTGTCATCAGGAGACAGGGTTGGGAGTTCAGTCAATCCTGCTGCATTTGTGGCTGGCACCTCTCTATAGACCAGAAGTGGGCAATCATTTTGATGGGGGGCACTCAAAGAATTTGTAAAGTGGTCAAGGGCCACACTCTTCTATGATATTAATGGAGGAGGTACAGGGTCTGGGATAGAGATTGGGTGTGGAAGGGAGCTTGGGGTAAGGGAGGGAGTTTGGGTGAAGGAGGCAGTTGTGACCTGGAGCACTGGACTCGAGTGCAAGGGGTTGGATTGTGACCAGGGCAGGGAACTAGGGTACAGGAGGGGGTGCAGGGATGTGGGTTATGAGCTAGGGCAGGAGGGGACTGTGATCTGGGGCAGAGGATTGGGCTGCCGGATCTGGGAGGGAATACGGGTACAAGAGTGGGGCAGAGGATTTGGGTATGTGCAGTAGGAGGCAGTAGTGGGGGGCAGAAAGTTGGGGAAGGAAGACTTGCCAGCCAGCAGCCATTCCTGAATCAGCCTCCCTGCTTGCCAGTGTTCCCTCTCCGCTGCGTAACAGCTTTACAGGTGATTAATCAGCCCAGCACAGTCAGTCAGCTGCATGCAGGAAGCCCTGAGCCTCTGACTGGGCGGGCTGATTAATCACCTGTGAAGTTGTGCTGCCACCCAGCTGAGAGGGAACACTGCTGCCTGCCCCGCCCCTGCACAGGCTGAAGCCATGTGCTCTGGAGCTCCACGCATTTCGTGGCTGCCTGTTATTGAAACAGGCAGCTCCCATTGGCCAGTTTCTGGCCAATGGGATTGTGCTGGGGGCAGGAGCAGCTCCTAAAGCTTTCCCTCCTCCCTTCCAGACTCCAGTTTTTAAAGAAAAGCTGCCCTGCAGCTGCATTTCTGAGTGGTGTGTGGGTGGGGCAAGGCAAGCAGGGAACCTGCCTGGGGCTCCCCACAGCATCCACGGGCTGTATCCAGTCCACGGGCCCTATTTTGCCCAGGCCTAGTATAGACTATCCAGCGAGGAATTTCTTGGAGGTACACTTTGAAAGTAATTTCAACAACAAGGGCAAATGAACAGAGTCTGTGATATGGAAAGGGTATAAATTAGGAGTGACAGCCTGAAAGTACTGAATAAACAGCAAGATGATACATATCTTTTTAGCGGTCACATACCTATTTATAATATTATGAGAAAAATGACTTCTGTATGCTCACCGCATTCTGTATGTGTTACTAATACTGAGCAAATGTTCTACTGGTGTACATTAGCACAGCTTTATTGGTTTTAGCGGAGCCACATCAATTCACATAAGTAGAAAATGTAGTCTACTATGTGCACATTCCTTGGAAACCTGCTTCATTAGACACGTGACCATAATGAGAGACCCTATCTATTGTTAATTCATAACCGAAAGGGAGCAAATTCTCAGCTAGAAGGAACTTTAAACTTAAGTAAAATATCCTCTATTCTGATACCCATTCCAGAGCTCTGTTGCTTAAAGTAATTGTTGTAAAGTTTGTGGACCTGTTTTTTATATACTTGATCAGAAAAAAAGCATTTTGCACATCCATTCTGGTCAGAGGCTTTGCACCACTTAAACACCTTGAGCACCAAACTTCAAGTGTGGCTTGTTTCACAGATCTCACTGAGCTCTAAAAAAAGCAAGCGTCATTTGCAGAAAATTAGGCAGCATTTAAGTGATGTTTTTATACAATTGCATTGTTAATCTGTGAAACTCATTACCACAAGAGTTCACTGAGGATGGTAATTTACAGTTCGCCCATGTTGCACTGGTCTAAATGATTACACAAGGCACCAGATAACCGAGAATCAGGCCCTATACATATTTCATGCTCTTTTACTACAAGGGCACACTTCTGGGGCTATTGGGCAAAAGATGTTTCCTGTGACTTCTCCGGCAACCACATTTGCTGATTCAAAGAAAAAAAAAAGGGGGGGGGTTGGCTTTCCTTCTCTGGGGCAGGAAGCCTGGAATAAGTCAACCTCGCTCTGTATAGTATTTATTTTTCCGGGGGGGGGGGGAATGGGGAGAGGTATTTCCCAATTTTCTGGGCAGTCCAAGGAGTGCCCCCTGCCAAACAGAAAAAGAAACTACTTCCAACACAAAACAAAGAGGAACATCTTTTCCTACACTCTCGCAGGGCACGTGGCTTTGGTTATGTCTACACTGCAGAGCTTTTCCAGGATCCTGGAGGTATCCCGGAGAAGCTCTGCAGCATCCAAGGAATGTGTCCACTTTTACAGAACAGTTTCCGAAAAAGCGGACGTGTTCTTTCGGCGTCCCTGTATTCCTCATTGTATGAGGAATAAGGGATGTTCTGAAAGAGGAGGTTTTTCCAAAATTTGGCCCCATGTAGACAGGCCAAATTTGGGAAAAGCCTCTTCCGAAAAAAAGATTGAGGTTTGCAATTTGTGTATCTTTTTCTGATTTTTCTTTGCAGTCTAGAGAGAGCCTGAGTTATTGGTCCTGGGGTGCCGGTCCTTTCTCTAGTCAGGCAGTCAGCTTAAGTAGCTTTCTCTGCATTGGGGAGAGAAGCCATTCAGCCGAGGGCAGCCTTTCTCCTGCTGCCACTAGCCCTGCAGCAGCTTGTCTCTGCTCTGCTCACTGGAGGAGGAATTTTGAAACATAGGTGCTGACTTCATTGGTGCTCTAGGGCTGTGCACCCACCAGAAAAAGTGGGCGCTGTGCACCCATCAGCAGCCAAATTCCCCTCCCCACCCGCATCTACCACCCCTCTGCACCTCTTGCCCACTAATGGCCCCACTGACCAACTCCCCCCCCCCCCCCCCCGTTAAACATCTGATTCATGGTGTTCAGGAAAGTGTGGGAGGGGGAGGAGTAGGATTGGAGCAACTTGGGGAGCAGTAAAGAGGCAGGGTGGGGGCTAAGGGGAAGGGTGGAGTGGGAGCAGAGCCTTAGACAGAGCCACCTCCCAGCTAGAGGAGAAGTCGGAGTGTACATTTTGAAAGCTCTCAGGCAACCATTAATTGGACTCAGTGTCTCTAGTTGACTCGAGGTAATCCTTGCTTACCTTATAGGGAAAAGGTATTTATCATTTTAGGGTGAGGAAAGGGCCTGCCGTCACTCAGTTACAGCTGCTCAGCCAGACTTTGTCATAGATTAGATTGTCACTTCATGAAGTCTGATTAAAAATTATTTTTCACATTGAACATATTAATTCATAAGAGGTAGTAAGGCATTCGAATGAGAATTCTTATGCCATTAACTATTGTACTAATCCCAATCACAGGAAAAGAAATGAAAGCTCTGGCTTCTAGATGCTGGCTGATTACCACGTGTCTAGAATATTAAAAAGTAGGTGTGTTGAAACCAAATGTCATGTGCATAGTTATGCATATTACAGAGCGTGTGCAAAGAGCGAAGTGCAATTATTTATCACCAACAATCACATAACTAAGATCCCTATGACTAACTTAGTCAAGGAAAAATAAGTTAGGCAAATCCCCCATTTTAGCCATTTTCAAAACCATTCATGGGGAGGGCCATCCTGAACCATCAATTAGCCACCGATTCAGATGGAGAATTCTGGTTAAAATGAGTATCACATGGCACTGAGGAAGTAAATGAACTAGACAGGAAAGATTGATTGGTCCCAGCAGCCACAAATATGTGCACCTTACTTTCCCCTCCAATAGACTTGTTGAAATGAGAGTTAAAAACAGAATTTTACAGCTCATTGGTAAATACAATACAATAAGGAACAGCTTCTGTAAAGGAATATTATGGCAAAATTGTGGGAGGAGCATTATTGTCTCCTTGTTTCCATCCCATCTGTCTGTGTTTATCTGTTATCTCATATTTAGATTGTAAGCTCACGAAGACAGGGGCCTTCTTTTTGTTCTGTGTTGCACCTAACACAATGGGTAAGAGGTCCATGATCACAGGCCTCAATACTACATTAACACCAATAATTAATCATAATTAATTAGTTGATATAACTTATTTGGACTTTCCAAAGTCTTGGACAATGTCCCTAACAAAAATCTATTAATAAACTTGACACTGTCATGGGGCAAGAGGTCAAATTCTGTCATGGAGTATACAAGGGGTGGGGAACCTCAGCCCCAGGGGACGGATGCAGCACCCAGATTGCCTGGATCAGGCCCCTGAGGCTCAGAGCCCCCCCTCCCAGCACTGGAAAGCCCACACTGGCATTCCAGCCCCCGTAGTACCCCACAAAATCCATTAGGCCCCCCTAAGCTCAGGTGTGGGAGGAGAATGTGGGGAGTGTCTTTTTCCTCCTCAGTTGGGGGACACTTCAGTGAGGGTTTTATTTTTAACTTTTCACTTGTGTGGGGCCCCCGACTGATTTAAATGTGGGTAAGTGGCTCCTGATCTAAAAAAGTTTCCCCACCCCTGGATTATGAACTGGTCAGCAGACTGAAAAAAGGAATAGGAATGAATATTAGAGAGATGAGGTGGATGAGGTAATATCTTTTATTTGACCATATTCTGTTGCTGCATGAGACAAGCTTTAGAGACACACAGAGTAATTTGGCAGGTCTGGGAAAAGATCTCCTAGCATCACAGCAAAACGCAAATGGGAACACATTGTTTAACATAAGTTATAAGGACATATTGTAAAGGACCATTCAAGGTAGAGTGACCTGAAGAAGAGCTCTATGTACCTCAAAAGTGTGAAACTCTCACCAACAGAAGCTGGTCCAATAAAAAATGTCATCCATCTTGTCTGTCTGGCACTGACATAGCTATGACGACACTGCATACAACAATAGGAATGAATAGTCAATTTTCAGCATTGCAAAAAGTTAATTGTGTGGTATCCAAATGTTCTGCATGAGGACTGTGTTAACATTTATCACCAGAAGATTTACCTGGTGTTATTTGAGTCCTTAACTCAAATAAGTTTTGTTTTTCTTCATTTAAATCATTGCTCTGGGGTGGAGCTGCGGATGAAGGATTTAGTAGGCAGGGTGCCCCGGGGAGAGAGGAAAACCCCAGCCCTCTCTCACCACAGCAGCTTGAGTTCAAGTGAGAAGTACCTGTCCATGGCAACTGTAGTGAGAACAGCCAGGGGAGGGCTGCATATCCCCAGCTGAGGGACAAACAGACACACAAGCAGACAAACTCTCTAAAATATACAGCAGATAACTATGCCTTTTTCCATCCCTTTGCCCTGCTGGCCCAATGGGGTTATGGTTGTCTTAGTCCCCACCTCCGGCCACTTGCTGCCCCCTGTGGTCATTCTGCAGTATTACTGTCCCTCCTACCAGACCCCTCCCTTTCCATTTTATGAGAAACAACTGAATTCCAAGCACGTCCCATTATCCTGGCATAACCAAATCCTGACTTTGCTCTAAAAATGATGAGAAGAGGAAGCTGTATACCAAATTTGTTGGTCCTACCTCTTACCAATTAGAGGGAGTTCTTGAACAAATAGACTCATAAATGGACAGACAGATGTATATTTCTAAAATATATAGTAAGATAGTACTGATCTAAACTGGTGTCTGGAGGCGGTGATGGACTGGATGAAGTCAAATAAGCTGAAGTTGAATGCAGATAAGACTGAGGCTCTCCTGTGAGCTGCAGTGCTGCCCCAAATTCCCTCAGCACTGGGTGCTGAGACCACTCATGAGACATATGGCTTAAGAGGATGCTTTGCAGCTGTTTCCACACAGGGAGAATTCTCCCCAACCAGATTCAGGGCTTTTATGGCCCCCTTCATGCTTCTCTAAACATTTTATGTGTCATTTACAAACAGCAGCAAGCATGAGGATTTCTCCTGTTACATTGTTTGCCCTTGTGCATGGAATTTATACTAGACTGGAAGGCTTGTGTGCCTGCAAGATTTATCCCTTTTGGCTTTACCCAGCTGAAATTAGTCACTGTCTTTCAGGCCAGGGAGGCTTCTAGCTGCACAAGGAGCTAATCTTTCTCGAGGAACATTTGATCAACTACACGAGGCCAAGGAGTACACATTAAATAACTAAACAATATGCATTTGTGGTGCCTCACCCCGGTAAATGAGCTGTCTCTGTCTTCTACACTGCAGCTCTCTCTTCTGATTCCTCCCTGAATCTGCTAGTGCAATGAGGCCCAGTGGGAATTACCACCATTTTATGAGTGGATTAAAGCTTGATGCACAGCCCCCTCTGGAGATGGAGGAAGGAAAGAAGGAAATAGAGCCTCACCACAGATACCTTTTCAATTTTTGTTTAAACAAAGTTGTAATGGGGACTCTCTGACCAGCAAACACTGATCAAGGACCTTTGGCAGGGAGGCTCTTGTCCCTGACAAGCAGTGGTTTCGGCTACCACCCCACCACTGATGCGGACAGTCTTCCCAATCAAGACAGGAAACTCTCTTCCCTTCACAGTCACTATGTTTCAGGAATTTTTCTGCTTCAAGGACTGTGTGTTCCTCCTTGTTAGGGAAAGTGGCTCAGCCAGGGACATTGACTCTTTGAGCGGCATGAACCTTTTGAATTAGTCAGCAAGGGGAGTACCGGGCCCCCTCATTAGCATGCTATGCACATCCCCAATGTCATTCCCACAAGTCTGACTTCCATAGAAAAGTACAGATTCATTTGTGATACAAGAAGTGAAAAACATTTCTCACTGCAACTACAACCAGCACGAGGAATTCTTAATATTTTTTCTTTGAAAATCCCTTTTCATTACAAGTGAAATGTGGCTAGATGAAACACAAGAATAGTAGAGACCCAGGGGTAAGTTTGCAGCCATGTCAATTACTTTCTTGGCTCTTTTTCAGCTGAGGAAAATAAATTTCTTATAAAGAATAAAATAGAGACTTACAGCTTGGATTTTTTCCCTTTGAATGTAGGAATCAGTTTAAATTCAAGACTGAATAAGATCTTTTAGCACTCACAGATCTTGCAAGGATTCCATATGCTTTAATTGAGCATCCCACTGTCTTTGAATATTCCACTGACAAAAATTTCAGCTGACTTCTAACTAGCCTCCAATTTTGTGCATGCAAAAACTTACTCACAAATTCTGTCTTGTACTATCTGTGGATGTCCACATTTGAAAGCACTGAGTAGGTAGCCCAGCTACTTAATTTGCACATGCAGAGATATGCATATGTAAAGTAATGCCGAGGCATTTTGTAGTAAAAAACCATATGTATGCTCATTCATCCTGGCAGAAAATGTTAGCCAAAGATACTTTATGCTGAAATGTTGGCTCTGGATATTTTGATTCTTTTAATTTATTTTCTCATCACTTGGCAAACTGATTAATTCACATGAGTTTTTACATGTTGTCTTTACAGAAAAAGATAACTACATTGTGGTGCTTAGGTACTATGACCATGGTTACAATATAGATAAACAGACTCATAAAATTTGCGATAACAGAATATCAACAACAAAGTGGTAAAGAAAACAGAATCTGTGGAAACTGCCCTTTCAAAATATTTCTAATTAATAAGCCTTAAATTTAATGTCTTGTACTTTGGCTTCTTCATGTACCATTGATTGACTTGCATTACATGATTTACCATTTAAATTAATCTGATTAAATGTTGGCTGGTAGGATCTATATGTTTAGCCTGCAACCTTTACCATTTTTAAAGCAACTGATGCAGAGAATACATTTTAATAATTGATACTCCATTAGAAAATATAGCTGTTCATAAAAACACATAAAAAACACCACAGTAGATTTCATTGGCAAAGAGCCACAACAAACTCCTAAATGAATTTTGCATAATAAAAAACTCTTTAACATTTTCAGAACTAATATTCAGTTATATCATATTTCTTAAATAGTTACAACACTGAGGCAGAAAAGATAAGTATAATACATTATACCTATCTTCTTCTGACTTTACTGAAGAAATTGTGCATTTCTCATATACCAGTACCTCTACTGAAATGAATTTTGATTGTGGGTCTAGACAAAGAAAGAGCATTTAAGCCCATGGTGTTTACTATACATACTAGTCTGGATTTGCTTAGATTTGTGTGAAGGATTGAGATTCAAGCCCCAAAGAATTCTTTTACAATAATGATGACACCAACTGCATTTATCGCACCCCCACCTACAGTCACAAGAAAAAGAAATCATCTGACTGGACACCCCACACTCTTGATCATTACACAGATTGCTTTAGGAAAAAAAAAAAACCTGTGGAATCCTTAACAAACAATCACATTCACAACAATCTCGCCACCTCTAAAGGCACCTTTCCAGTCATGAATGCAAATTACTCTGCTGGAGGATATCTTAGGCTTTGTCTACAGTACACTATAAGGTTTTGTCACCAAAAACTGCCTCTTGCTGACAAAACAGTCAGAGTGTACACACTGCAATGCAACTTTTGTTGGGAAAAATGTCCAGTTTCGGCAATAAAAAACTGTGAAAGCCTTTTTTCTTTTCTCCTCCCTTTATTGTTGACAAAGAGTCAGTATAGACATTGCTGTTTGTTTTGTCAACAAAACTAGCTTCCACCAGTACCCCACTATACCTGCCCTGATAGTTATGCTCAGTGTTTTGATCTCTGCTGCCCTGCAGGCTTGCACTTTTCCCCTTTCAATGGTCTGGGAAGTATCTGACTAGTGAGTGAGCTGCTCCATTTGAAGAACAAAAAGCAAATCATTTGGAGTGCTCCTGTTTTGCCCTGCACTAGGAACACAGTGGCAGGCAGACTGCTGCTGCAAGGGGAGGTGGACAGGCTGTTGTGTTGCTTTGACATTCATGAGCACGCAGAGCTACTCATGATGCCACTTCTGGCAACTGGGGAGATTGTGGGAGAGTTTGGAAGGAATCTCCAAGATGCACAGGCATCAGCTCTGTCTTCCCACAATACTGTACTGTGGGTTACATACCACAGAGCATTGTTCACGCTGTCAGTGATGGTGCCCCCATGTGGACATGATCTGTCTCCTTTCTGGCCATTTTTGTTTTGTCGACTTTGGGATGTCGATATAAGTTTTGTTGACAAAACTTGGTAGTGTAGACATACCCATAATCATTTCAACTGAGAGCTCTAATGAAAGACACACAGAGGTTTGACTTCCAACCACATTGTCCCAAAGGGGTGGGGGGTGAAGGGCCTGAGGCAACCTCTTGCAGTGCCCCAGATGCTGGGCCCAGGACAAACACTCCCCGCTGCAGGCCCCAACTCTCCTCCACCTCTTCCACAAGCCCCACCTCTACTCTGCCCCCTTGTCCCCTCCATTGAGCAACACAGCCTGGGGGAATTATGGGGGCTGGATGTGGGCGATGGCAGGGGTCGCATCTTCCCTCATTCACCACACAGGTAGCGGAAGCCAGAGCAGTCTGGCAGCTTGCTCTGCTCCACAGCACCACCCTCTCCCAGAATGCTGCGTCCCGCTTCTCCTTGGTGGTGGGAAGTGAAGTGCCCTGGGGCCGCATTGCTCTGCTTCCCGCCACTGTGGAGAAGCAGAATGCAGCAGACTGGGAGAGGGCAGTGTGGTGGGGTGAAGCCATTTGTGGGCCACTCCATCTCCCACCACCCGTGTGATAAGTGCAGGGGGGTGACTGCTACTATTGCCCTGTGCCAGACCCCCTTAATACCCTGGGTCTCTCCCATGCATAGAATAGTTAGGGCAGCTGCCAGGGGCCCCCAAAGTACGGGGTCTGGGTCGCCACTTTGATCCATCCTATGAAATCTACAGCTCTGTTCCCAACTATGCAGGTTACTCACTAGCTTCCCCACTGACCCACATCACTGAAATCAGGTTTTTATCATCTCGAACTGCCTCTAGTTTCTATTATTATTATTAGCAGGCACACCGGAAAAATGATCCATTAGTGTGAGAAGCAAGATTGCTGTGAGTTTCCCTATGGCAAAGTCCACCACTGTTGCCGGTGAAACATTGTTATGAAAAGAATTAAATATAAGATGAGTTGAAATCTACAAGCTGTTTAAAGAGGTTATCAGAGCATAACAGTGTATTTTACAAATATTTTTGGCCAGCATATTTTGATTTAATAACTGTTGTGTGTTTTTAAAGGGTTTTTTTATCTTTGTTGTAATAAAGTCCAATATATCTCACTTGTGAGTCATTCCCTGTTTCCTTCCGTCTTTAAAAATGAAATGACAGAGTATTAACAGCAGGTGGGTGCTGTGACATAAATGTTTTATTATTACACTGAGTCTGTCTCCTGAACCACTTGTCTACAGAAGATGCTTTCTTCTTAGTCTGCAGCTGTGATACAAAAGAAACCAAAACTGGAGAAGAGCCAAGCCATAAAAACCTGAGTGCCCTGTACACAGACATATGTGGGATAAGTATATATTTCCTACATGTCCTGGTCCCCACACTGCTCTTGGAAGCGGCCAGCAGGTCCCTGTGACCCCTAGTAATGGGTGAAGGTGGTAGGGGATCTCTATGTGCTACCCCCACCCTGAGCACTGATTCTGCAGTTCCTGTTGGCCAGGAAATGCAGCCAATGGGACCTGAGGGGGTGGCAGAGGCAACATGCAAAGCAAGGCCAGATTATGACATTTGGAGTCCCTAAATTATGTCCAGTTACAGTTGCCAAATTTCTACTCACACAAAACTGAACGCCCTTGCTCCAACCCTACCCCACACCTCCTCCACAGTCCTGCCCCACCCTGCCCATTCTTTGGAAGCCCTGCCTCTGCTCATTCCATTCTCCTCCCTCTGTTGTTTGCTCTCCCAACCTTCCTTCCTCACACTGGGGCAGAGGGTTGGGATGTGGGGGGCAAGGGAGGGAGAGAGAGCAGAGGACTCTAGCTGGGGATACAGGCTCTGGAGTGGGGCTAAGGATGAGGAATTTGAAGTACAGCAGGGGGCTCCAGGCTGATGAATGGAGTGTGGGAAGGGGCTCTGGACTGGGGTAGGGGGCTGGGACATAGGGGAGTCTGAAAGTTCTGACTGGGGGGGCAGACTCTGGAGTGGGGCTAGAAAGGTTTGAGGTGTAGGAGGATGTTCTGGGCTAGAACCAAGAGGTTTAGAGTGTGGGAGGGGAATCAGGGCTGGGAGAGAGGGTTCGGGCATGAGGGGTGAGATGAGGGCTCTGGCTGAGGATGTGGGTGCTGGGGTGGGACTGAGGATGAGGAGTTTGGGGTGCAGGAAGGTGCTCCAGTCTGAGATTGAGGGGTGGAGAGGGATCAGGGCTAGGGCAGGGGGACTGGGGCACAGGAATGGGACAGGGTGCAAGCTCCAGGCAGCACATACTTCAAGCAGCTCCCGGAAGCAGCAGCACGTCCCCTCTCTGGCTCCTTGGTGGAGGTGTGGCCAGGCAGAGCAGCACACAGAACTGTCTGCAGGCACTGCCCCCATAGCACCCACTGGCTGTGGTTCCCAATCAATGGGAGCTGCAGAGCTGGTGCTTGGGGTGGGGACAGTGTGCTGAGCCCCCTGCCTGCCCATATGCATAGAATACATAGGGCTACAAAATGGCAATAGAGAGTACAAGAGGCAATAGGGTATATAGGATGTTGATAACCTACAAGCTTTAAGCTAAATTATTAATTGTATAATATGAATAACACTTAGATAATAAGCAAACCATCAGAAACTTGTATGTGGATTGTATTTTTCCAATATCCTGATTTGGGTTTTTTTTAATAGAAGTTTATGCTGAATTACCAAATATTGGTACTAAAACAGTATTATTTTACCAGGATATTTCTGTGAAAGTTAGTGCTATTTTGTCTATGGGTGGTCCTACACTGTACCGTTATTTTGAGATAACTAGCGTTATTTCGAAATAACAATGTGAGCGTCTACACAGCCATTCTGTTATTTCAAAATAATTTTGAAATAATGGACGGCTTATTCTGAAATCTGTAAACCTCATTCTCCAAGGAATAACGCCTATTGCAAAATAGCTATTTTGAAATAAGGCGTGTGTAGATACTCCACTGCTGCTATTTCAAAACAGCCCCTCACAAGGGCCATTCTAAGTTAGAGCCCTAGGAGGCTATGAGAAATAAATCAACATAGCATGCCTACATTAGAGAAGCCTGTCTCAAACTAATTTTGAGGCTTCCCTGCAGTGTAGACATGCTATTTCAAAATAAGCTATTTTGGAATAACTTATTTTGAAATAAGCATGCAGTATAGACGTACCCTGTATTCTTACAGGAAAATAAGAGAGGATTTTTTTTTACGCCACGAATAAGGAAAATTATCCTTCTTTTCATATGAATAAATGAAAAATCATTTGATTAATTTTGTAAAATATATTAACAGATGTTTTTTTTCATTTCTTACTACAAAACAATGAATTGTTGGGATTTTTCTTTTGCCATACTATAAACATAAAATGAAGGTTCCCAAAACAGACAGAGAAGCCAACACAGATTTATCTTCCTCAAGACCCACTCGACCCAAGTCACAAACTCAGTTATGTGAAACATGGATAGTGCATGAAGCAGAAAGTGGCATGTGGACGAAAATACGCAACTGTACATATGTACAGATTATAAGAAGAAACACACTAATATTTAAGAAAATGAAAGAAAAATGGGAGCAAAAGCACTATATGACTAAGGCTACATCTAGACTACACGCCTTTTTCAAAAGAGGCTTTTTCGAAAAAGAGCATCTAGATTGCACTAAGCGGATCGCTTTTTCGAAAAAGAGCGTCCAGACTGCCCGGACGCTCTGTTGAAAAAAGGGCACCTGGAAGCACTTCTGCAGCCTTTACTTTCGGGTCCTGCAGCATGCTCTTTGCAGAGACACATGCTTAAAGGGACCCCCCTGAACAGCTGTTCCTCTGCTCCTGCAGTTGGCTTGCCTACCTCTTAGAGGGACAGCGAAGCTTCTGCAGTGCTTGCTTTGAGTGCCTTGCTTTCTGGGACACCACAGCAGTGTTATTTTTGATTGGTATTTGTGCTTTACAATCCTTTTTTTTGCCATGGAGCCAGAGCTGCCCCTGGGCAGGCGATGGCCCCACACTGTAATGCTTCAAGTTCTGCTGCAACTCCATGAGACCTTCATGATGTTCATGCTAGGTCTGGATTCAGAACCTAGCCTTGAGCCCCTCGCTCGGGCTGCAGCAACACTATTCTTGCCACCAAACTTCTTCCCAGAGAGGTGATTTTGGAGGCTGGAAACAAGTTCAGACTGGTGGGACGTTCATGGAGTGGTGGGACGACCAGGCTTGGCTCCGAAACTTCAGAATGTGTAAGGCCACCTTCCAGGAACTGTGTACCTGGCTCGCCCCTGCCTTGCAACGACAGGACACTCACCTGCGCCCCGCCATCCCCCTGGAGAAGAGGGTGGCTATTGCCCTCTGGAAGTTGGCCACCCCCAACAGCTACCATTCCGTGGAACACCAGTTTGGTGTGGGGAGATCTACTGTTGGCGCCGTGTTGATGGAGGTAAGAACCTCTCGGGGGACAGTCCATGCGGAGTAGGGGGAGTGTAACAGGAAATGGCGGGGAGGCAATGGAATGGGAGTGGGGGAGGGCTCCTGACCTCACCATGCCCTACTGCTGGGAGGGGCCGCCTAAGGGGGGGGGGCTCCTGGGGTCTTGGTGAAGGGAGGGGGGGCATCTCCCAAGGACTCGGGCAACCCCTCTAACTTCCTATTCTGTGTGTTTTATGTGTCTATTTCTGCAAGTGGGGAGGGCCATCAGCTCAGAGCTGCTGAACAGGATTGTCCGCCTCGGAGACCTGGACACCATCATGGCCGGCTTTGCTGGGCTGGGATTCCCGAACTGCGAAGGAGCGCTCGATAGAACTCATATCCCGATCTGCACACCGCTCTATCAAGCAGCCCAGTACATCAACAGAAAAGGCTATCTCTCCATGGTGCTGCAGGCCCTGGTTGACCACCATGGACAATTCACTGACATTTGCGTGGGGTGGTCGGGCCAGGCACATGATGCCCGGATCTTCAGAAATTCATACCTTTACCACAGGCTGCAGGCTGGAACATTCTTCCCACAGCAAAACTTTGCTGTTGGGGACGTAGAGATGCCAATCTGCATTGTGGCCAATGTGGCCTACCCCCTTATGCTCTGGCTCATGAAGCTGTACACTGGGCATCTGAACGCAAGCAGGGAACAATTTAATGCGCACCTGACCTGGGTGCGCTTGCAGGTTGAATGCGCCTTTGGCCGGCTGAAGGGAAGGTTTAGTTGCCTGCTCACTTGCCTCGACATGGGGGAATGCAATATCCCTGAGGTGGTGGCTGCGTGTTGCGTGCTCCACAACCTGGTAGAGAACAAAGAGGAGGCCTTTCTCCCAGGGCGGGGGACATGGGCTGATGTCGAGGGGAGGCCGTTCGAGCAGCCCTGGACAGCTGCCATCCGCCAAGCCCATCAGGTGGGGGTCCGCATACGGGAAGCCCGGCGTGAGAGATTCTCAGCAGGAGCCCAATGACTCTCCCCAGGGCTTCCCCAATGGGGCCTGTGGCCCCCCACAAGACCTTTCCTCCCACAACCCATCCCTGCACCAGTCTCCAGACAGTTAACACACACACACCAGGTTTTATGTCCAAAACATTATGTTTATTACCAAAACAATCAAACAATGTGCAAAGAATAATTTTTTGTAACAAAATAAAACTGTGCAAAATGTTTTCAAAAATAAACTTTGTTAAAATAGCAAAGTCTTTTTAACTGGGGAGGAGGGGGGATGTAAATCTGGCACAGGGAGGGAGGGAGGGAGGTTTAGGGCTGAGGGTGTCGCCTGGCCCGCAAAAGTCTGCCACCTCGGGTCCGTGGCCCTAAACATGCTTGGGGTAGAGTGGGGCCTGGGACAGTAGAGGGGGCTGCAGCTGGGTCTGCAATGGCAGGGGAGCGAGGGGGGGCAGGGGTTGAGGGGGGACCGAGGGGGAGAGAGAGGAAGGGAAGGCAGAGGGGCCGGAGCAGGTTGAGCGGGAGGAGCGGCAATGGAGGCAGGACCTGGGACACCCATGGCCTCCTGAATAGTCCCACATATTGCTGTCCGCTGCTGGAGGAGCTCCTCCAGCAAGCGGTCATGCCACTGAGCCTCTTCCTGCATCTTTTCTGCCATGGTGTCCTCCATCCGTTCGAGGGCCTTAATGTGCCTCCGCATGAGGTCATTGTAGACCCGCCAGTGCCTGCGGCTTCCATGGGACCGAGTGGGTGGTGGCATGGGTGTCACATGCTGGTCTGATCCGACAGGTCCGGCTGTGGAGAAGAGGGAGAAGTGGTCACTTTTATGCATGCACACACTGTCCCTGCTTGTGATCAGTAAGTCCTTGGAACAAGGGATGCCAATGTTCTCACTGCAAGCCCACGTCTGGCCTGGCCAGCAGCCCCGGCCTCACAAGGGCCCTAAGGTGGCTAGGGCAACGTCCCACCTCCCTCCCCCCCACGCCCCCACCATGGCCATACAGCCCAGGGAAGTGTCCAGTCACAGTGGGTCACAAGACGTAGGACAGGGGCCTGGAGCAGCTTAGGTCTCCCAGGGCCCCCACCCACCACCTACCCATGGCAGCACTGTCTGCGGGAGTGATTGTTGTGTTGCTTGTGCATACATGCCTGAGTGCTATGTGTGACACTTGCGGTGGTCTGTGTGGTGTCGTGCGTGCGCCCTTGTGACCAGCCTGCTTCCCGCAGTTTCTGGCGGGGGGAGGACAGCCCTCCCTGGGGTCAGACATGTATGGGGCCCTCCCCGAGCTGTGAGCAGCTACCCATGTGTGCCCTGGGACTGAACATGCTGCACATGCACAGAGAGGTGCAAGCTGTCCAGGAAGAGCATGACATGTGAAGATTGGCCTGCATCCCCTGTGCTCCCACCTCCCCTGTTCTGTATGTGTGACCTTGACCTCACTCATCTGATGTTCCTTCACCAGTGTCAGAGGATGCCTGCGAGACCTCCTGGGTCTGGGGGACTGGCTGCAGGGTCAGGGTGACCAGACTCTGGTTGGGGTCCTCCTCCTCCTCTTCCTCCTGCAGCTGCTGGATTGTCCTCAGCCACCTGCTGGCATTGCTGGACCGGTGTCTGCAACCCAGACTGAATTAGAACCAGTGCAGAGAGGGATTCCCCACCACCCAGGATTCTGTCCAGCTCCTGGAAGTATGTGCAGTGGTGAGGCGCTTCCATGGGTGGCAGGTTTGTATAATTTTTGGTGGTGCCCCATTAGCCACACCCCCTGACTGCTGTTAACCACGCCCCGATCCCTGTTAGCCACACCCCTGACCCCTGTTAGCCATGCCCCCGACCCCCGTTAGCCACGCCCCCTGACCCCCGTTAGCCAGGCCTCTGGAGGTAACACGCTTGGGCCAAGATGAACACATGACCAGAAGTAAAAGGTGTCATGTCACCCCTCTCGAAGGACTTTTCCCACCATCCTCCTACCAACAGGGATTAGTTTGGCCCCCACCAAACACCCCTCATGCAACTATCCTGCCATTGCATTAACCCAATGTGTGTGACATTAACTCAGGGGCAGAGAGGCTGGGGGAAGTGTTCCCTCTAAGGCTATGCCTACACTCGTGGCTTCTTGCACAAGTACAGCCATTCTTGCACAAGAACCCGCAGAGCATCCACACTGCCCTTCCTTGCGCAAGGAAATTTACAGTACGGCATGGTAAGAGAGGGCGTCTTGCTCAAAAGCTACGCTCTTTTCTAACAGGTGTAAGCTCTTGAGCAAGAGGGCAGCGTGGACGCTCGGCGGGGATTTTTTGCACAAGAAACCCCGATGGCTAAAATGGCCATCAGAGCTTTCTTGTGCAAGAGAGCGTCCACACTGCCATGAATGCTCTTGTGCAAAAGCACAGCTCACACATGGCAGTGTGGATGTGTTCTTGCGCAAGACTTCTTGCACAAGAACCCTTGAGCAAGATGTTCCTGCACAAGAAGCCGCCAGTGTAGACATAGCCTAAGAGTTTTCTCTCATGAGCAGAATGAATTTTGTGTTGTGCACCAGTACTGAGTTCATGTGGCTTTTTTAGATGTGCCACCGTGGCACCCAAGTTATTAATAAATATCTTAGGGTATGTCTACGCTACAGCGTTATTTCGAATTAACTTATTTCGAATTAGTTAATTCAAAATAAGCTAATTCAAAATAACGCATCTAGACCCAAAAACTAATTCGAATTAGCGTTTTGCTAATTTGAATTAGCGCGTCCACACTGATTGGACGCTGGGTCGCATTTAAGGGCAGCTGAAACCGGTTCCAGCAGGGCATCAGGTCAGTAGTTGCTTTGTGTGGCTGCTGTCTGAGGCTATCTGAGGCTCATGCTTAAAGGAACCCCCCTGGACAGCCGGTTCTCAGCTTTCCCGCTTGCTTGCCTACCTCGCCGAGGGACAGCAAAGCGTTTTCCTCTCCGCCTGCCTGTTTTGGTCGTTCTCATTGGGGACGCCGCTGCAGTTGGCACCATGCAGCCAGAGCTCACCTTGGGCATTCTGGTGCAGGTTTTGGACTTGTTGCTGCAAGCCTGGCACCAATGGCTGGAGGCTGCCTGGCACCATCTGGTGCACATCAGCCCCCTGCCTCTCCCCCTAGCCTCCCTGGGGGCCGTGGAGGAGTCGCAGCAGCGCCTGGACGCCAGCGTGCCCCGCCACATCTGGTGTCTGGACACCAGCAGCAACTGGTGGGACCGCATCGTCCTGGAGCGCTGGGGAGACCAACAGTGGACCCAGAAATTCAGGATGAAGAAGGACACCTTCCTGGAGCTCTGCGAGTGGCTCGCCCCTGCTCTGCCCACCATTCCCCTCCACAAGCGGGTGGCCATCGCCCTGTGGAAGCTCTCCATGCCGGACAGTTACCAATCCATGGGGAGCCAGTTTGGTGTGGGGAAATCCACCGTTGGAGCAATGCTCATGCAGGTACGGCACTCACCAGCCACTGGGCCGGGCGAGGAGGGGGGCTGCAAGGAGGGGATGGGCCGGCCCAGGGAAAACAGGGGGGAGGAGGCGAAAGTGGCCTGCACGGGAGGGTTTGGTCTGTCCCAGCCGTACCACACACTGCCCTCGGCGGCCAGGATTGCAGCAGGGGTTGCTTCTGGGAGTGGGGCGCGGGGCAGTGCCAGGGAGTGAACACTCCCAGCCACCTGGGCGCCCCAGTGATTCTCGGTTTGGTGTGTCTCTCTGCAGGTGGTGAAGACCATCAACCGGGTGCTGCTCCGCAAGGTGGTCCGCCTCACCAACCCGGACGCGGTCATCCAGGAGTTTGGAACCCTCGGCTTCCCCAACTGCGGGGGGGTGATCGACGGGATGCACATCCCCATCTGTGCCCTGGAACACCAGGCCTCCCTCTACGTTAACCGCAAGGGTTACTTCTTCGTGCTCCTGCAGGCCGTGTCTGACCACCGGGCCCAGTTCACGGACATTAATGTGGGCTGGTCCGGCAAGACACACGACGCCAGGGTGTTCCGGAACTCCTCCGTGTGCCAGAGGCTGCACGCCGGGACCTTCTTCCCCGACCGCCACATCAGGGTCGGGGACGTGGACATGCCTGTATGCCTGGTGAGGGATGCGGCCTACCCCCTACAGCCCTGGCTAATGAAGCCCTAAATGGGACACCTCAACCCCTCCCGGCAGGCCTTCAATGCCAGGCTCATCAGGGCCTGCATCGTGGTGGAGGGGGCCTTCAGACGTCTGAAAGCCCGATTCCGATGCCTCCTTACCCGCCTTGACCTCGCCGAGCACAATATCCCTCCCGTAGTGGCAGCATGTTGTGTGCTGCACAATTTATGCGAACGGAAGGGGGAGGCTTTCCTGCCAGCCTGGATGGCTGAGGCAGAACACTTGACTGGCCAGTATGCACAGCCCCGCACCGACGCTGTCCGGGAGGCCCAGCGGGGGGCCGTCCGGATCCGGGAAGCCCTGCGGGAGAGCTTCCATGTGGAGGAGGACTGAACTCTCCCTGCATGCCCCACTGGGGCCTTCTTTCACTCTCCCCTCCTTCCCCTTTTCCCTCCCTAACCCCCCTTCCTAATGTCAAATAAAAACACCTCTTTTGACAACAAAAATCTCTTTTATTTTACATAACTGGGGTGGGGGGAGGGAGGAATGAGGGTGGGAGAGGGGAGGGGGAAACCTGGGAGGAGGGAGCTGGAAGGGGGAGGAAGGGGAGGAAGGGAAGGGAAAGCTCAGGGTTCAGGGTCTTGCAGGCTCTCTTGTCTCGCAGCACTGCGGGTGCGGGGGTGTTGCGGGGGAGTGGGTGTGGAGGGTGGGGCAGGAGGGATGGGGGGGAGCAGGGGTGGGAGGAGGAGCAAGAGCTGGGGCGGCCGCAGGGGCTGGACCAGGAGGAGGCAGGAACCTGTCCACCAGGGTCTGGAGGTGACCTCTGAGGGCACGGCCCTGCTCCTCCAGTGCCTCCAAGCTCCACTGCCGCAGCCGCAGGTCCTCCCGGACCCAGTGCTCCTGGTTGCGGAGCTGCTGCCCCAGTAGCCGCAGGTGCCGCCACTGGTAGTCCTCCTGGTTGCGGGTGCACCTGCTGGCCCAGGTGCGGGTGGCTGGTCCAGGCAGGGTGGTGCGCCCTGCAGTCTCAGGTGCTGCGGCTGTGGTGAAACAAGAGCAGTGGTCAGTTCTCCCTGGGGACACAGTGGGTGAAACCCAGCCCCCCGCTGCAAGGCGAGGTCGGTGTGTGGGGAACGGGTCGGGGCCCCTGCATGACACCCAGCTGCTGCTCCATGGTGGGCAAGGCCCAGGCGCACGGTCCCTGGGCTCCCTCCCCCGCCCATACACATAAGGAGACCATGATGGCACTCACATGTGGAGCCCTCCCCGGCCTCAGACGACACATCAGATGGGCTCTGTGGGATGACTTGGGGGTCCTGGGTCCTGGGCAGGCTCCCTGCAGGCTCCTGCGGCTCCTGGCTCTTGGCGTCCTCCTCTTCCTCCGTTTCTGCCCCGGGGTCGACCACTGCCCGGGGGGCATGGACTGCGTGAGCCCCCAGGATGCGGTCCAGGGCCTCAAAGTGAGGGCAGGCCTCTGGGTCAGCCCCTGGTTGGGAGGCCCTAGAGTAGGCCTGACGCAGGTCCTTAATTTTGCAGCGGACCTGCTCCTGGGCTGCATGTGGCCTCCGGTGGCCAGGCTGGCAGCCATGCGCCTGTATATGGCCGCATTCCTGTGCCTAGTGCGGAGATCGTGGACATTGGAGGCCTCCCCCCAAACCTCGATGAGGTCCACGATCTCCGCACTAGACCAGGCGGGCACCCGCCTCTTGCAGCCCCGGGCAGGCTCCTGGGAGCCGCCAGCTTGGTCCTGGGAAGAGGTGGAGGGCTGGGTGGCAGCAGGTGCCTGGCTCATCTCGTGCCAGGTGCAGGGTCTGCTGGCTGGATGCTGGCAGGCTTGCAACTGGCACAGGCACCGTGGGCAGACCATGCCCCTTTAAGGGCTCCGGGGCTGGGAGGGGGCAGAAGAGTTTTCCTGGTTTGGCCCAGAGTGGCCACCAGGGCAACCTGGGAAGGGCTAGCCTGCAGCTAGTTCGAATTAAGTGGCTACACAGCCCTTAATTCGAACTACTTAATTTGAACTTGGCGTTACTCCTCGTAGAATGAGGTTTACCAAGTTCGAATTAAGCGCTCCGTTATTTTGAATCAAATTCGAAATAGTGGTTTGCATGTATAGCTGCTATTAAAGTTAATTCGAACTAACGGCTGTTAGTTCGAATTAACTTTGTAGTGTAGACATACCCTTATAAACTTCTACCTTTTCTCTCTGCTGCCATGTCTCCTCCCCTTGCTCCATCAGCTCCCCTGGTGCCTTCTGCCCCCCCACTCCTCACCCTCCCCTGCTGTCCTGACTCCTGCCCTTCTCACTGCCCTCAGCCCTTCTGCAACCTGCCCCCCTCCACCAGCCCTTCTCTCCCCCCTGTGCCCACTCCTCCAGTAGCCCTACTCTGATCATGTGATCTACCCCTCCTCATCCCCTCTCCTAACACCTCCCTCTACACACCTGCCCTGACTCTCTCCTCTGGTGCTGGTCCCTCCCCTGCAGGTGTCTGCCCTTCTGCTTCACCCCCAGAATCCCCTGGCACCTGCACCTTCACTTACCCCTGCACCATCCTGGTGCCTCCCCCTTCCCTCACTGCCCTGCCCCCTTTGCCCTCTTTTTCCCCGATGTCCACCCCCTCACCACCCTCTGCCCCCGTTCCCCTCATGCTCCCTGTGCCCTCACACATGACTTGCTCCATCCCCGCCTTCCTCATGCCCACCCCTCCTTTCAAACCTTCTCCCAGCACCTCCCCCTCCCCCCTCTAGCTCCCAATGCCTTTACCCCCTCCTCTCCCAGCATCACCCTGTCCCCCTCCCACTGTCACCTCCCCTCCGGCCCTTTTCCTCATTGTCTCCACTTTGGCCCTCGTTGTCTCTCCTGCACCCTGTCCCTTGGTGCCTTCCCCTTTCTTCTCCTCCCCTCAGCACAAGCCCCTTCCTCTACCACCCACCTTCTGCCTTCCAGTTTGCAGCGACCCCAGCCCAGGCTCCAGACCCCATCTTTCGGGGTAGGGAGCCCAGACCCAAGTTCTGGGCCTCTCCCTGTTTCCCCAGCCAGCTCCAAACTGACACTGTCTCCAGCCCCTCCTCTGGCCTTTGTCTCTTTTTTGGATAAGGAGGCCACCTGATCTCTTTGTTGGCACCTTGCAGGAGAGGGGCCCAGGCCATCAGTTGCCAGGAGATAGAGTGTCAGCCATTCTCTGTACAGAGGGCATCATGCTGGCCCTCTAGGGCTCTACAACAATCAGGGTATGTCTACACTACAAAGTTAATTCAAAATAACAGCAGTTATTTCAAATTAACTTTAATAGCATCTACACAGGCAAACTGCTATTTCAAAATAAATTCGAAATAGTGGAGCCCTTATTTCGAATTTGGTAAACCTCATTCTACAAGGAGTAACACCAAATTCGAAATAGCTATTTCGAATTAAGTGCTGTATCGACACTTAATTCGAAATAGGGGGCTTCCAGCCCTTCCCAGGGAGCCCTGGTGGCCACTCTGGGCACAACCAGGAAAACTTACTCTCCTCTCCCCCAGCCCTGGAGCCATTAAAGGGGTAGACCCTGGCCACAGTGCCTGTGCCAGCTCCAAGCCTGCCAGCCCAGAGCCAGCAGTGGCCACCGGGGCCCCTGACCCAATGGCCAAAAAACATGAACCAGCAAGCCACTGGCAGCCAGCCCTCCACCGCTCCCCAGGAGCAGTCTGCCAGCTCCCAGGAGCCTGACAGGGGCTGGAGAAGGCGGGCGCCTTCCTGGTCCAGGGTGGAGATCATGGACCTTATTCAGGTTTGGGGGGGATGCCCCCAACGTCCATGATCTCCGCACTAGACGGAGGAACGCGGCTGTCTATGGCAGGATAGCTGCCAGCCTGGCCACCAAAGGCCACATGCAAACCCAGGAGCAGGTTAGCATGAAAGTCAAGTTGGTCCGGCGAGACCCCCAAGCCTGAGCCCTGAGCTTTCCCTCCTCCTTCTTCCCCTTGCTTCCCCCTTCCAGCTCCCTCCTCCCAGGTTTCCCCCTCCTCTCTCCCACCCTCTCCCCCTCTCCCACCTCCTTTTCCCAGTCTCCCCAGAGGTTCATCTCCCCCCCCAGTTTTGTTCAATAAACCCAGTTTCTATTTTTGAACTTACATGTCTTTTATTTGACATCAGGAACGGGGGCTAGGGAGGGGTAAGTGGATGGACGTGAAGGAGGAATGGGGCACAAGCCCCCGGTGGGGAGAACCGGGGAGGCTTTGAGGGCTCCTCAAGGTGGACGCTCTCCTTCAGGGCCTCCTGGATCCTGACAGCCCCCCGATGGATGCCCCCGGATGGCAGCCTGCAGCAAGTGCAGCCGAGCTGATGGCAACGACCCCACGAGATGCACCGGCGTGCCCAGGGGCAGCTCTGGCTCCATGTGGCTGAGTGCTGTGGTGTCCTGAGTGCGGGCACTCAGGGGACTCCAAGACAGAATTGCTTCGCTGTCCCTCATCGAGGTAGACAAGCAAGCGGGGAACCCTAAGAACTGTCTGTCGGGGGTGGGGGTAGGGTCCCTTTAAGCACAGACCTCAGTTAGCCTCAGGCAGCAGCCCCACACACTAAGTCCTAACCTGATGCCCTGCTGGCACTGGTTCCAGCCAGCCTTAACTTTGGTTCAGGGTCCACTCAGTGTGGACGCACTATTTCAAAATAGCAAAATGCTATTTTGAAATAGTTTTTGTGTGTAAATGCGTTATTTCAAATTAGCTTAATTCGAATTAACTATTTCGAATTAAGTTAATTTGAAATAGCATGGCAGTGTAGACATACCCTCAGACACCCTTATCCCCCCACCTGGATACTTAAGAAATGCGTAGGGAAAGCTGAGGCACACACCAGGTACCATTCATAAACCAGGTACCAAAAAATATCAAGTTCCTTTATGGCATTTCTAAACAGAGCTTGGTAACAGTGTTAAAAGCCAACCACTACAGTGGAAATAAAAAGAAACATTATTACACTACTGACAACCAAGCAGTTTGACACTGTGTGTTCATAACTTACACTCCAAGATTTGTTCAAAGCCTTCTCAAGACGTCTATTTATATAGGCAATCAGCCCCTCTCCAATTCCATCCCCCCCACCAGAGGAAAGTCAAGGAAA
This sequence comes from Pelochelys cantorii, assembly GCA_032595735.1. Taxonomy (NCBI): domain Eukaryota; kingdom Metazoa; phylum Chordata; order Testudines; family Trionychidae; genus Pelochelys; species Pelochelys cantorii. The sequence goes on along the minus strand of CM064328.1, from coordinate 176,422,883 downwards.
ATTTAACAGATGTAATCCTGGACTCTAAACCGCACAACTGAGAGGGAAGTGGAATTCCCATCCAAAGATCACCATGTACAGCAGCAACTGGACATAGAGATGTGTGCTCAGACTCAAGTAGAAGCCACGCATACAGGATTGCCCTTATTCCTACATTATTAAACAAACTTGTTTTAATCATGTTACTGCAGCATCAGTCTATACACATACACTGGGGTCAGTGCAAGATTTTTCGCCCCTTCCCCAGTCATCAACTGCCTTAAATAAGTATCCTGTTCAGATGTGATCCTGCACAAGAGCAATGTCATTGTTGATGTAGCTTCTTGTTCATGTTACTGTGTTTGATAGGTATTTTTATGAACTGAAGACTAGGTATTTTCTTTAGAGACACTAACCAAAAATAAAGGATGAAAGAGGAGACTCCCCAAAATGAAGGTGTGTGTGTGCACATATGGAGCATAATGCCAGACAGCTGGCTTCTCTCTCACCAGCAGCACCAAGAGCATTAAGGTTTTGGTGATACTAGATAGTTCCTCCTGGCACACACACTGCAGCCCTGCCTCTGCCATGTATCCCCCTACATCCCCCCCATGCCCAGATTTCCCTCAGCCTGTAGTACGAATACAAAACCTAGTGGGGTGACAGCCCTGTGGCTATTACAGTTCAGGTGGTGGGATAAGGGTATGTGATTGCTGTAGAGCCCTGGAGGGCCACTGTGATGCTGTCTGCCACACTGTGTGCTTCCCGCAGCGAGTCCGCCCAGGCAGGACTCCTGGGGAAGCCAGAGGACCCTATACCCCAACTCTGCAGTCAGACATGACTCTCAGCTGGTAAAACAGAAGGAACACAGTCTAAAACAGAGCTTGTTGTAGGTACAGAAAACAGGACCCCTCAGTCAGGTCCATCTTTGGGGGTGGGGAGCCCAGACCCAAGTTCTGGGCCTCTCCCTGTTTCCCCAGCCAGCTCCAATCTGACACTGTCTCCAGCCCCTCCTCTGGCCTTTGTCTCTTTTCTGGACAAGGAGGCCACCTGATCTCTTTGTTCTCCAACACCTTCAGTTGGCACCTTGCAGGAGAGGGGTCCAGGCCATCAGTTGCCAGGAGACAGAGTGTCAGCCATTCTCTCTACAACAATCAGACACCCTTATCCCCGCACCTAGATACTTAAGAAATGCATAGGGGAAGCTGAGGCACACACACAGTATTCATAAACCAGGTACCAAAAAATATCAAGTTCCTCTATGGCATTTCTAAACAAAGCTTGGTAACAGTGTTAAAAGCCAACCACTACAGTGGAAATAAAAAGAAACATTATTACACTACTGACAACCAAGCAGTTTGACACTGTGTGTTCATAACTAACACACCAAGATTTGTTCAAAGCCTTCTCTAGACATCTATTTATAGCCAATCAGCCCCTCTCCAGTTCCATCCCTCCCCCCCCCCAGAGGAAAGTCAAGGGAAATTTAACAGATGTAATCCTGGACCCTAAAACCGCACAACTGAGAGGAAAGTGGAATTCCCATCCAAAGATCACCATGTACAGCAGCAACTGGGCATAGAGATGTGTGCTCAGACTCAAGTGGAAGCCACACATACAGGACTGCCTTTATGCCTACATTATTAAACAAACTTGTTTTAATCGTGTTACTGCGGCATCAGTCTATACACATACACTGGGGTCCTCCTGGCACACACACTGCAGCCCTACCTCTACCATATATCCTCCTACTTCCCCCCATGCCCATCCCCCTACTCCCCCCCCCCAGCCTGTAATACGAATATAAAACCTAGTGGGGTGACAGCCCTGTGGCTATTACAACCCACCCTCTTGTACCAACACCCCCCCCCCATCTCAATGCGGATTGCAACAGGGATGGGAGGGGTGATAATTCCTTGGGGAAGGAAGAACACCGAGCAGGGGCATCTCGGGAATAATCCCCCCTGAGGGGCCGCACGGGGATCAGATGGGGGGTAAAAGGAGGCAGCAATGGGGGTGGAGGGACTAACCTCTCTGGGGGAGAAAGGACCGGGAACTGATAGTCTTCTGGAGATGAGAGGCGGCAGATAACCCCGAGTGGCTGGGAAATCGCTAGGGTCATGGCAGGGCGAGAGGTCAGTCTGCTCCAGCACCACCATCACTGTGCTCCCCTGCAGCAGGTATGCAGGTATGTGGCTTGGGGCGGACCTGCCTACGAGCGGCTCACACACAGGGCGGCTCGACCCTCCCGCCCCCAGGAGGGAAAGGAGCCTCCCTGCAGCGCGAAGGCCAGCTGGCCCCACTCGTCACAGCCTCCTGAGTGTGGGGGCTGGGACATGCTCCAGGCAGAGCCGGGGGAGAGACCTCGCTCCATATTGGTGGAGCAGGGCCCCCGGCTCTGAATATTGGTGGAGCACGAGCACCACGAGCCCATATAACTCGCCGCCTATGGGCACTTCCCCAGAGGTGGAGCTGCGCTCACGGGCCCTGGCATAGCCCTGCCTTAGTTCTTTTACCTTGGCCCGCACCTGGTCCAAGGTTCTGGGGTGATGGCCCTTTTTTGCCAGCCCCTCGGCCATGCGGCTGTAAATGTCTGCATTGCGAGTTGGGAATGCAGAGCCTGCAGTGATTCTTCCTCTCCCCATAGTTCCAAAAGTATCAGGACCTCTGGCCCTGACCAGGCTGGAGCTCGCCTCTTTGTGCCCCTGGATTGGTCATGGGATGGCTCCCTGGAAGGTCCTTGGGAGCCTCAGGGGTCTTGGGCTTGTGCCATGCTGACTTGTCACAGAGAAGCAGGGAGAGCCGTGTGGTCAGTGGCTTCCTTTGGCTGCCTTCCTGCCACAATGGCTGCCCAGGGTGTCTGTGCCTTTCAGACATAGCTACAGACAGGAACAATAGAAGTTTTTCCTGCTGATGGATTGTCCACCAGGGCTTTTCCCTGGAGGTCTGTTTTTTCAAAAAACAAACAAACAAACAAACAAAAACAAAACAAAACAAAATGCATCCACACACTCCTTTTTATGACAGATCTCTGTCAAAAAAGGCGTTCTACCTCGTAAAACTAGGTTTACCGCTGTCGACAAAACAGCTGTGTTCTTTCGATTTACTGTCAAAAGAAAGCGGTGGTAGTCTAGATGCGGGTGAAGTTTTTTCGGAAAAAGGCAAGTTTTTTCGAAAAAAACTGCATAGTCTAGACCAGTGGTCCCCAACGCGGTGCCGGTGGGAGCCAGGGCGCCTGCTGGGGCATTTATGTGAGCCCGCCTAGTGACCAGGGCTGGCCCGAGCCATTCTTGCACCCCGGGCCCCCGGCGCATGCGTGGCCCCGCCCCTGGGTGCCCGGCAGCCCCAAAAGGTTGGGGACCACTGGTCTAGACACACCCTGAGTATGCTGGATTATAAACAAAGATGGTGGCCTTTCAGCTATTGCCAGACAAGGAGGATACTACACATGACATCACTTCTAGGAAGAGTCCCATATGAAAATGAGCTTGGCAGGGTTGCTCTCACATTTTTCCTGATTCTTTCAGCAGTCAGATTATTTATTTATTTATTTATTTATGTGTTTAATTTAATAAGTTATGTAGGCACAGTTAGACTTTTACCCATATCAGCTGTCCAAGAAAATGCTGCCTTAGAAGACTGATAGCTGACTTGTAGAAACACTAATTTTACACCTATTTTTTACAATTATCTCCCCCCCACTCAGCCTCCCATCTGTCAATAAGGAACAGTTAGTGAAGGCTAAGGAGAGCGTAAGGGTATTTGTGTAGCCAGATGCGTACATTTTTGTCATATTTGAATGAAAATGTCTGGTTTTAGAGAGAACCTTCTTTTTCCCAGATCTCCTTTATTTATCAACCGGCTTTGATAAAATTTGAAATGGAGTCAGTTTTTCTCTTTTTTTAGAGGCTCCTCATATTGCAAGGCCCTAAGATGTAATTTAGTAAATTTATGCCTTAATCTTGCACTGGTGCAGAGCCACCTGGTCTCCCACCCTTAGGGGCTGCAGGGACATGCTAGCCATTTCCAGGAGTAGTATGGAGACAGGGCAGGCAGGGAGCCTGCCATAGCCCTGTTGCACCACCGACTGGGATACACCCAAGGTAAGCGCTGCCAAGCCAGAATCTGCACCCTTCCCACCCCCTAGTTCTCTGCCCCTGCCCTGAGCACCCTCTCCTAACTAGAACTGCACCCTCCACAAACACCTCAGCCCTCTGACCCCAGCCCAGAGCCCACACTACCCACCCCCGCACTAAGCCTCTTCCAGGAAAACGCCTACTCTTAAATACTCAGAAATACTGTGGAATCTCTAATGTCCACAGGGAGCCTCTGTTTTTATGGTTTTATTCAAAAAATAGAAAACCCCCACAAATATTAAACTGCATGATATTCAATTAATCCATGTTACTAGGGCAGAGGACTCAGTTCATTGTACTGGAATTTGAATATGTTGTTCCAAGGTGTCTTGGCTTGAATTACATACCCATTTAAAGTGGGTGTAAACTTTGGGTAAGAGAACCTGAAAGTCTCACAAGCTTTGCTAATCTAAATAATTTCGTTTGGTGGGTTTCCACTTTGTTTTAGAGTATAGCATGAAGGTCCTAACAATACATGCTCCAATGTTCTACGGGTTGCACCTCTATAAACTGGGACTCCCTACTCTGGCAACATCTGTGGTCTGGCAGGTCCATGGATGTTCCAGGATCAGAGGACCCCAGCGTGCTGCAGGGTGGTGGGAGAGCCTGGGAGGCTGGTGCAATGTGGCAGCGCAGAGAGGGAGCCCGGTGCACGCCCCAACTGGGCAGGGAGGAAGGGGGGTGGGAAGCCTGGTGCGCACGACCCAACTCGGCTGTTGGGGAAGCCAGGAAGCCCAGTGAGGCGGCAGGGCAGGGGGGCGGGCAACAGGGGGACAGAAATAACCTCCCCTGGTCCAGCAAAATCCCTCATCTGGGACCAGTTAGGTCCTGCGGATGCTGGACCAGGAAGGTCCAACCTGTAGTAAAATGTTATTTAGTGACAAATATTTAAAATGAGCAGTAAAAATCAGGTGAAATCAGCTTTCCTCTTTGCTTATGGATATAATTAAACTGGTAGTTTCTTCACGAAAATTGCTCAAGCATTGGCAACTTGCCAAGTATAATTTAAATATTACAGTGATGATGGATAATACAACTACAGTAAATGCAATGCATAACTATATTTTCTTACTGTACAGGTTTCTAGTTTTAGACAGCTAATCAGTAGTAAATCCTTAGTTTTTTAAAAGTACAATTATTATTGAATTAAATACCAATACCCACACATTTTACACAAATTTTGGCTGTGACATAATATTCCATATTCTTTATGATAATATGCCTATTATATGAATACACCATAACTGAGATATACTTTATGCAAAATAATTCATGTAAGGTATCATTGGACAGGTTATGATTCACTGAATATGATTATTCTATTTTGTGCACATGCCATTTTTGTATCTGAAATTGGGAATGTTGACCTGTGTATCTGTAGTTCATATTTGCTGTTTTGGGTCATTCCCACTGCTAACTTCAGGGATTACAGTGGAAAAGCTCGATAGGGCTGATGGCCCATCAGGTAGTACAATGGACTGTGAATAAACTTGGCTTTCAAATGGACACTCCACACTGCTACCACTCATGGGTGCTGTAAAGTCAGGTGACTTGCAGTTTGGACTGTTGATCTGTTACACAAGAGGGTGGGAGGAATTCTATATAAGGCAGGAGTGGAAAACAATGATTGTCTTTAGTTTGTTTCACCTCTGCCTCCCTTCCCCAAAGAGATTCTTGAAAACACCTGGAAACAAAAGGATTGTAACTGGGTCGGGGGAGAGATCTCCTGGATCCAGGCTGAGAGTTACTTGGCCTGTGAAGGACTCTACCTGAAACAACGACTAAGGTGAGAAATTATTATTTGTAACCACTTTCTTTAGTGAATTTGCATGCTATATATTATTTTCTAGGTAATCTGCTTTGTTCTGTTTGTTACCTCTTTGATCACTTAAAATACATCCTTTATAGTTAATAAGCTTATTTCTGGTTTATAACAGACCCCAGTGCATATAATTTATAAGTGGGAGGGGGCGAGATGCTGTGCATACCTTCTTTCATATAGAGGAAGGAGGCAAACTTCATATTACTTTGGGTTTGTACCCCAAAGAGGGGGTGAACATCTAAGTGCTGTAGTAAATTCCTTAAGGTGAGTCTTCCCAGAAATGTTCTCAGAGTCTATATCTACTGCATCTGGGTGTGCCCTTGCCTGTATGCTTTGCTGGAGGAGACCTAAGGGCCTGGCTCAGCAGGACAGAGTTCAAGGGGGCCCAGGCTGGTGATAAAGGCAGATTGAGTGGTATCTTCAGCGCCTTTGTGGCATCCCAGGAGTGACAAACCATCACATTGGCCTTTACTTTTCCCATTTCCTGAAGCTTCGCTTGGCTGCCAAAAATCTTGTTTGTTTATCATAACTTATGTCATTTATTTCCTTTTCCCAATTTCACTTATCTTGGTCAGACAAGTCAGTTTCTCACCAGCTTCACACTGCCATGACTAACTAGTTAATGTTTGTACTATACTTTGAACTGAAAATGTAATGCACAATCTAAGTGCCAAGGACTTACAAATAGGATTGCCAGGCATCCAGTTTTCAACTGGAACATCTAATTGAAAAGGGTTCTGGTCGGCACCACTAAATGGGCCATTAAAAGTCCAGTTGGAGGCATAGTGGGACCTCAGGGATGAGGCAAGCTCTCTACCTGCCCTGGCTCTGCGCTGCTCCTGGAAGTGGCTGCCAGATCACTGCCGCTCCTAGGCATGTGGAGTGCCAAGGACTGGGAGGCTCCACGTGCCGGCCTGGTGCCAAGTGCCAGCTCCGCAGCGCCCACTGGCCAAGGAACCACAGAAATAGGAGCTACAGGGGGAGGCACTTATGGGCATTAGGGCAGTGCATAGAGCTTCCCTGGCCATCCAAGTGCCTATGGGCCACGAGGACCTGGTGGCCACTTTCTGGAAGTTGAGGTAAACGCTGCTGGGAACCTGCACCCCAACCCCCTTCCTGGAGTCCCCTCCTGCACCCCAAACCTCTCATCCTCCTCCCCATCCTAGATCCCACATCCCCAAATGGAGCCCTCATTCTCGCACACTCCAACCCCCCGACCAAGCACAGAGCCCCCTCCTATACTCAAAATCCCTCATCCTAGCCCAATCCCAGAGGCCGCCCCTCCTAGCTGGAGTCCTCACCCCACCCATACCCCAACCCTCTGCCCTCCTCTCCTTCACTCTAAGCCCCTTATTTCTGGCCCCTCATGTAGTTTGCACCCTCAGTCTAGAGACCATACCCCCTCCTGCCACCCAAGCCCCTACCCCACCCCTGTGAAAGTACATGCAGGTGGGAAGAGCAAGCGACAAAGGGAGAGGGGATGGAATGAGCAGGGGATGGGGTCTTAAACGGGATGGGTCCTGGGTGGGGCTTCAGGGAATGGGTGAGGCAGGGTAGGGGTGTTCAGTTTTGTGTGATTTGAACGTGGGCAACTTGATTTGTAAACAATGCTAGGACTAGTTCCAGTTTTTAAAAGCTGTTTTCACTGATTTTTTAAAAAAAGGTGTGAATAAACGTTTGTAATAAAATGCTTTAAAAACCTACATTGTATTGGCCTAATCTACCAACTCATCATTAATACATACAAAATTGGACAGTATTGTGGCTTGCTGTGAGAGTTCATGAACTCCTAAGGATTACAAGTTGTGGAGCTCTTGGTTGGCTTGGCATTCTGAGCTCAATTTAGGATTCTTTCAGAAAACTTGAGTTTTTCATCACCATCATTCACCATCTGCCCAGGCCACAGAGTACCAACCAAGCCAGTCTGCTGGAAGAGCTGGACCCCTTCCATTCTGGGTTTTTTGGCTAGCAAATTTTCATAGCCATGGAGCAATTGGTCACATCCCCAGAGCTGCACTCCCCTACCTTTGTGCTGACATGGAGTAACAGCTCTGGCCTGTCAATGCCCTTTGTGCAGCATGCCCTTCCTTTATGGCTGAATCACATCAGCGCTGCTGTATTTAGAGCCTTCCATGAATGCAATGTTGTTTTTGTGCAGGTTGGAATGTGGCTATATGCAGGATTTGGCTCTTTGTTGTTAGCATTTGCAACAACTTTCTTGATTTTCAGCTCTACTGGTATTCATGAGATGAAATTTGAGACAAATCCACAGAGTTACCAGATGCTCAAGGAATAGCTAATTTTGGAATAGCTTATTTCAAAATAAGTTTTCAGTGACTTAGTGCACCATCACCAACAGTTCCATTGTTATTATTCTAAATGCAAGTATTTAAGATTGACAGGATTTTATGGAATAAAGCCTCTCAGGAGATGAACTGGTGGAAAGATTTTGCTTGGCTGCTTTCTAGAGTATAAATAGAGAGAGCATAATTTTTTTCCAAAATATAAAAATCAGGAGAATAAAGTAAAATCAATCATTTTGGAGAAAAGTTATGACACCTCGTAACCATCAGAGGAATATGTTTTGCTGAGAATGGTTCCAGAGTAACTTACCTGACGTGCTTAGTCAAGGCAATTCTATGACACATTATATAGAACATAAAGTATGCTGTGGCCTGTGCCTTTTCAATGAGGGAAAAATTAAACGTATGTGATTAGAAACAACATGTACATCAACCCAGTCAAATGTGAATTTTAAATTAGTTAAAATGTTCCCCTACAGTTTTATGTGTATTACCATTCACAATGTCTGATTTGTGTCCATTTATCCTTTGTTGCAGAGTCTGTCCAGTTCAGCCAAAATACATGGCAGAGGGGCATTGCTGGGACTTGATGGTATAGATCACATCAGAGGATGTGCAGTTGTATGAGCCTCTGATGTGGTGGCTTATGTGGTTAGGTCCTGGAATGGTGCTGTTTGTATAGATGTATGGACAGAGTTGGCAATGGGGTTTGTTGCAGGGGTAGGTTCCTGGGTAAGTGTATCTGAGGTGTGCTGTGTAGCTGCTGGTAAGTATTTGCTTCAGGATGGGGGATGTCTATAGGCAAGGATTGGTCTGTCTCCCAAAGTGTGAGAGAGTGAGGGATTGTTTTCCAGGATAGGTTGGGTGTGTGTGTGTGTCATTTTCCAGGACAGGTTGTAGATTGTCAATGATGTGCTGAAGGGGTTTAAGCTTAATCTGTCCCAAGTTCTCCAAACACACCTCAGTTCGTTGTTATATCAGTCTCATCTTCCCACCACCATTGTTATCTCCTCACTGATTTCTAATTTGTCTCCTTTTTCATCTAGTCCCACTCCCACCAACCTTCTTTCAATTTCAGTCCCACCCTCAGTCAACTGGCTCCCAGTCCTTCTCTCTCCCCACTATCTCCCAGTCCCAGTCTCCTTACCTAATTTGTTCCAGCTGTCCCTCACTTACTCTTTGCCCAAATAGCATGCTCAGTCATTCTATGGGGTTGGTACATGTCCACTCCAGTCAGCACAAGAAGCGAGGAGTGGCTCAAGGATGCTCCGTGAGGATGGAATCACCAGAGATTTTAGCTGCTAACATCAAAGAAGTCTTGACTGAGAACATGCAAAATGTGTTTTCCCCCAAAGGCTTATAATGTGGCCAAATTTCACTGGAATGGCAAAGGTAAATCCCTGACACAATATTCACCTTCTTGTGTAATTTCAAATCTTTGCTTCAAAAAGTGGAGGGCACTAGAGCATTTTGAGAAAAGGTTGCCAGATTTATTTTAACAGAAACGTAATGGGGTGTGCATAGCCCACACGGGACAGGAGAGGATGAACCCACACTATGGGCACTGGAAGTTCCACCCCATAGACCATCCTGGGCATGCTCCAAATGCTGCCTCAGTATAAAAGGGAACAGCTCAGTTTATTCTAGGCTGACTACTGGAGGGGAAGAACCTTTGAAGAGTTGTTACAACCTTTGCCTGTGGGAGCTGAAGGCCCTGAGAGCTGGACTGCAGGTCTGCAGTCAGCAGAGCCCCACGGAAGAATCAGCTGCAACGAGGAGCCCAAAGACCCCTGGAAGTGCAATAGGGAGTGATCCAGGGATGGTGTGTGGGTGGTATCTCCTACCTGAGTGAGGTTAGCATGTTTTGATGGGATTCCCCACTGATCCAGTGATGAACCACTCCCCCATTGTTGGGACCCTGGATCAGGGCCTAGTAGAGTTGGAGTATTGTGGAGGTGGCCTCTTCATCCCTCCTAAGTATTGGCCCTTGGACTGCACTGTCCTGCACCTAGGGGCTACTGTACTGACTCTAGTCATTGAATCACACTGCCCTGCATTAAGGACAGTTAAACTGACTCTGGGCAGTAGGCCAAGTGGCCCTGAATCCAAGACCTACTGTGATTGACTCCAGATGCTAGACCATGCTGCCCTGAATGCAAAGACTGCTATTCTTGATTTTGGCAATTTTGCTGCACTGCCCTAACCGCAAGGACAGCCATCTAGTCTCTGGCCTTTGGGCTGTTCTGCTTTCAACCTAAAGACTGCAGTGGTATCAAAACCCTGTGACAAGAGGTAAAACAATGACATTTTCCCTACCTTTGTTCTTGAAAATGCTTGGACCATTTCTACTGAAATTTTCTAAAACAGTTCAACATGAGATAGGTAACTAACATGGATTTCTACCCAAATCATCTGTATTTGCAAAGTTATAAGCAATTGAACACAATATTTTATAAAGGGAAGTAATGAGCAACTCTTAATAATAGGCTACACTACTGTCCTTGCATACAAATTTTTTAAATGCAGTTATGTACCTGGCCAACTGATTTTCTTATATGTAACCTGCAGAGCAGATGACCTAGTTAATCCTGAAGTAAAACACCAGATCACTCAGGGTGTGTCTAGATTACATGGCTCCATCGACGGAGGCATAAAGGATTTGATGACAAAGCGTTCTGGGGTCGGCTGATCCCCATCTAGACTACCGCGCTGTGCCGACAATCAGCTGATCGGTACAGTGCGGCGGCCATTTTGATGTAAATGAAGCGGAGATTATTTAAATCACCGCTTCATTTTGCTATGTCTAGTAAACTCATCTATATGGCTCCATTGACGGAGCCATGTAGTCTAGACACACTCACAAGCGGTAGCATATCACATATATTATGATATTTTTGAATGATTTTATGCTTAGGCATAAATGGGTTAGATTTTTAGCAGTAAAGGTGCATCTACATAGCAGGGCTAAAGCCAAAATAAGTTACGCAACTTGAGCTATGTCATTTGTGTAGCTTAAGTTGAAATAGCTTAATTCGGCTTTTGGCACTGTCTACACATCAGGAAGTCCAAGAAAGAGCACTCTTCCTCTGACTTTCCTTACTCCTCATAAAATGAGGGTTACAGGAGTCAGAGTAAGAAGTCCTCCAGTTCGATATTATTTTGACATTATGTTGAAATAACTGCTTGTAGTGTAGACGCGGACTATGTTATTTCGAAATAACCATACACAGTGGGCACAAGCCACTTCTTCCTACGAAAGCTAATGTTACCATGTACATTTTTTGTTAGTCTCCAGGGTGTGTCTATACTGCACCCTTAGCTCGAAATAAGCTATGCAATTTGAGCTACGCAAATTGCGTAGCTTATTTTGTGTATATCGACATAACTTATTTCATAATTTGGTGCTGTCTACACAGAGCCAAATTTCAAAATAAACCGCTATTCTGAAATGTCCCTTAATTGTCATGGAAAGAAGTTTACAGTGATGCCGGAATAGCGTACCTGTTATTTCGAAAGATATTTTGAAATAACAGGTATGCTGTCAAGACATTGAATAGCTATTTTGGGATACCAGGAGTATCCTGAAATAGTGCTATAGTGTAGACGTACCCTAATGTGCTGTAGGACTATTAATTGTTTTTTAAGTTTTTTCAGTTACAGACTAACATGGCTACCCCTTTGAAACTTTTAAATGTGGGAGTAATTCTCACTACAGCACAAGGTTAAGTCCCTCTGATTTATTGTCTTCCCTATAGTTCAGATTTTTGATTGCTTGTTTTAAACTGCCCTTAATTACTGTGTATGTATATAAGCAACTTTCCAGATATTTGATCAAACACTGTTTTGAATAAATGGCTCCACAGTCAGCAACAGCCTCCGTGTACGGATGAATAAGTGAAAATAAAACCTACTGTCTCCTGGGCAAATGTAGGAAATGTATCTTTTAAATGTTCACTGTATTGCTTTCCCTTTTATAAGTGTCCTAAATCTGTCCCTCTAGTCATAAGCAGATAATGAGAACAAACTCCTAAAGGGATACTGCTGCTAAATTTATGATTGAGGTCAGTTGGTCAATAATACTGTTCTGTACAAAGGCAACACTAAAATACTTTACTTAAAAGCCCAGCAAATATTGTGAAAGAGTAATATTTTCGTCTTGATGCCTTTGGGAATTACACAAATATTTATATGCTGAAAGGAAAATATAACCCAAAGATTTTATTTATATGAATTTCTGTGGAAGGTATAGAAATCCTGTATTAACAATATTTTTGTTGTTTTTCAGTCAATCATACTTTATTTTAACACAAATATTCTTAATAAAAGTAAGAACCAAAAGACACCACCAAGGAATTCTCTTTTAGTTCTCCTTGCCTCTAAGTTGTGTATTAAGAATCACCAAATCAGAAAAAAAACATGCCCTTTACTACCTATGAGGGACTGCACTTAATGGTGAATCTGATTATTATCCATGATAATATGGAGCATCGGAACTTTGTTCTTTTGCTTTCATACAGTGCTGTCACGTTAACATCCCATGCCAAAATTATTTTTATAAAAGCCTTATATACGGAGAATTTTATAACAAAAATGTAGATAAATTCTCACTTGTTCAATTTACTTTTTCCAACAAAAAATAGTTAAAAATACAGTAAAATTAATCTTATTTTTTATGAAAGTTTGCATGGGCAGAGACCTTGGAACAAAAGGGGAACACGCTTTTAAAAAAAATAAAAATAAAACCACTTTATGGCCTATTCCTTTTTGACAAGTTTTCCTGTCAGTTCTCCACTGAATGTTTAGGTATCTCTATGGAATGTTTTTATTTTGTTTTCACCATGCTTCATTCTCTCTCTTTGGGCACGTTTAGACTACATCCCTCTGTCGAAAAAGGGATCTAAATGAGTCCGATCGAAAGTGCAAATGAAGCGTGGATTTAAATATCCTGCACTGCATTTGCATATTCGCATCTGATCGCTGTTTCGAAAAAAGGGTATTTTGAAAGTGAAACCGCAGTCTAGACGCGGTTCTTTCAGGAAAAAAACCTTTTTCGAAAGAACCCATACTCCTCATTTTTTCAGGAGTATGGGTTCTCTTGAAAAAGGGTTTTTTTTTTGGAAAGAACAGTGTCTAGACTGCAGTTTCACTTTCAAAAGACCCTTTTTTCGAAACAGCGATCGGATGCGAATATGCAAATGAAGCGCGGAATATTTAAATCCACGCTTCATTTGCTCTTTCAACTGGGCTCATTTACATCCCTCTTTTGACAGAGGGATGTAGTCTGGACATAGCCTTTGTTATTACACATGTTGTATGGTACATTTTAGGGCTTATGATGTCTTTATTTTTTTTCACTCAGTTGGACACTTTTATGGTTGTGTTCCAGTGCAGTTAATTTTGATAGAGTGATGAAATAAGGAATACTGGGGGTTGTGTATGCACTGGACAGGTAGTATAATAACTTCTTCTTTACTTCTTCCTTCTAACATGCAGCCTGGATCCTGTTCAGGGACCACTCAGAGCACAGAAAGGACAGTCACTCTGCTCTATTCCTGAGGCCTGAGCCACACTAGCCCCTGACTGCTAAGAAAAAAAACTGCAGGAGACCCTGTAGCCATGAAATATAGCATCTCTGGTTGCCCTGTGGGGATGGTGCATGCACAATCCAGTTGGCACGTAGGAGCTGTGACAGGATGGAGTGTGCTCATGTGCAAACTGATTTTTTTCCTGACCCCAGGCTGACCCCTCTGCCAAATTCCAAGTCCTTGTTCCAAAACACACAGGTACTAAAGCTTCCCATTGAAACAGCTGTCAGATTTTTTAACACAGACAACACAACATATTTTTACCTTATCTAATTTCTCTGGAATTAAAAAAAAAAAATCACATTGAGGAACAGAAAATTTCAGTTCAAGCAGTTACAGATTGGCAAAGGTATAAGCAACTGAAAATTTGCTCTTGTAATGTCAAATGCTGTGCATCTTTAAGTATAGGCACCTTCAGCTGCTTACCACCAAAAAGTTTGGAGGCTGCAAGAATTAGTTTGAATATCAAAATAAATAAAACAAGAAATATTCTACTGAGTAAACTATTTGCCTTCCTCCTCAACCTGCCACAATATTCCAGTTTGCCATGCTGCAGAAAATATGCCAAAGCCTAGGTACAATGTATGCCTTAAATAACTAGGCTGTGTACTTGGGAGACTCACAGAGATTGATGGGCCAGAATCCTGTCCCCTACAGGCTGCTTTGTGGCCTTTTCTGAAGCTTCAGGACTCACGCCTCTGAATCTTCAATGAAAGTCATTGAAATGACAGTGACAATGCATGAAATCCTTGTCTTGTTTGGTAACATGCATTAATTTATAGATAATCATAGTGTTTTTATTATACAACCTGTTTTTAAGGATGCTTCCACCCTGTCTGAATAAAATACACCAGTTCTAAGACTGAGTACAAGAAGGGGGGGAGGATATGCTACCAGGATCAGCAGGGCTGGGGGTTTCAAGAGAGTATCTCTGCTTAAGCTACTTATGAGACAGCAAGGATAAAAAGATTTGAGAGGGAAGGGGCAGTCCCTTCAGAGTCTGCTCCTACCACAATTAATCAGGTTGCCCACCTGCCCCCCAATACAATTAATTTAGACCTCGTTGTGATGCCAGCTGCACCCCCACCATTTCAATACTAGTTTACCTTTTCATCTCAGTACTGTTAATTTAGGCCTAGCTCTCTGCTGGACTCCACTGAAGTGGATACATTTTGTGCGTGTATATATATCAGTGTCATCCACAGGGGTATACAAATACACATATAGCTAAATCCTGGCACCCACACTGCTGGTGCAAAGCATCTCAAAGCCAAGTTTCCAATATAGGGGGTGAGTCTGAGGAGATGTTAGCTGCTGCCAGTTAATCCCAGGGGCTGTGTTTATACTGGCGCAATCTTGCGCCAGAGCTATGCAAATGAGGCTCAGCGTGGAATATCGCCGAGCCTCATTTGCATAACTAATGAGCTGCCATTTTTGCGGAAGAGGCTCTTGCGCAAGACGGAGCTGTCTACACTGCCCCTTCTTGCGCAAGAAAAACCCTCTTGCACAAAGCCATTATGCCTGAAAATAATCAGCATAACGGCTTTATGCAAGAGGGTTTTTCTTGTGCAAGAAGGGGCAGTGTAGACAGCTCCGTCTTGCGCAAGAGCCTCTTCCGCAAAAATGGTGGCTCATTAGTTATGCAAATGAGGCTCAGCGATATTCCATGCTGAGCCTCATTTGCATAGCTCTGGCGCAAGATCGTGCCAGTATAGACACAGCCAGGCTGTTGTAATAGTCTCTAGAGAGCTGTAGCTAGATGGTGCAACTTAGAGCTGCCCAGAGATCTTGGCAGTCCCACTGCAGAGGATGTGCAAAAGTGGCTTAAAGTGTCCTTTGCATCCTCCACTCCTGAATGGCAGAAGGGTCAGACATGAAGGCTATGCTCTATAACAGTGGTTCTCAAACTTTTTAGCCCATGGCCTATCCCGCTCAATGCAAACCTTTATGCAGACCACCAGCCAATCACCCATGATGACAAAGTGGGTGGAAGAGGGGGTGGTGGTGCAGGGTCTGGGCAGGAAGCAGGGTGCAAAGCAGACCCACCAATAAGCGGGGCAAAGTGGGCAATTGCCCTGAGGCTTGCCATTCAAAGGAGCCCTGAGCTCCTTTGAACTGCCAAAGGAAGGCCAGAGGGCAACTCTGCATGGCTTTGAGGCTGGGGAGGGCCCCAGTACCCTGGTCCAGGCAGCACTAAGGTGAGAGGTTCCCCCACCTTGCCCTGGGGCCTACGGTGGCTGTCTGCCCCACTGGATGCAGGAGCAGACTGAGGGTGGGGAGTCTAGCCAGGAGAGAGTGTGCAGGAGTAAAGGAGGGTACAGAAGCAGGGTAAGGGAGTGGGCTCTCAGCAGGAAGTATGTCTGAAGGGGATGGGGGGTGTGGTCTGGGCATGAGGGAATGCGCTTACTGCCTCTCACTGCTCCCACCAGTCACAATTCTGGCCAATGGAAGCAGCAGGGGAAGGAACCCCAGTACATTAAGCTGCTTGCTCTGCCTGAGAACTGGATCTCGCCCGCGAGGCTTAGGATTTCCCCCCAGCTGCAGTGAGAAACCAGCACTGGTGTGTGGATCACCCCTTGAGAACCACTGATCTATAGGGTGACCAGTTGTCCAGATTTTATAGAGACAATCCTGATGTTTTGGGCTTTGCCTTAAGTAGGCACCTATTATCTCCTACCGCCTGTCCTGATTTTTCACACTTGTTGTCTGGTCATCTAATGATATATTATTTTCAGGGGTGAAGGTAACTTAAATTTCTTACAGGCACTGTCCTATTACAACCCACCCCCTTTGTGTGTGTGTGTGGGGGGGCAGCTCAGAGCAGGGGGTGAGGAGGTTGCGATAAGATAAAACTCATAAAAATGTAAATAAGGGTGGAGTCTGGGGGGCTCAGGGCAGAGGATGGTGTGTAGGGGGTGCAGGAGTTGAGGTAAGGGGTTGGAGTGTGTGAGGGGTGCAGGAGTCAGGGAAGGAAGCTGGCACGGGGTGGGAGGACTGAGAAGTCCCAGTTGTTGACAGGTTATCTTTATCTTGCTGGTGGATGGGTCCCTGCCTTGCTGCTCCTTTTTGCTGTTCTGCCACAAGGAAGCTGTGGGTGGGGGCACTGCTGCAGGGAAATCGGCAGTAGTGGGAGAGACCTCCCCCACAACACAGCTTCACAGGTGATTAACCAGCCCCACCCAGTCAGAGGCTCGGGGCTTCATGCATGGAGCTGACTGACCTGGCCAGGCTAATTAATCACCTGTGAAGCTGTACTGCCATGCAGCTTAGAGGGAACACTGATGTGCAACCTGGAATCTAGCAAGAGAGGGGCAGCAGGACAGGCACAGACACACCAGGAGCCTAGCTGGGAGGTTGTGGAATCTCCATCACTGGAGATATTTAAGAGTAGATTAGACAGACACCTGTCAGGGACGATATAGATGGCGCTTGGTCCTGCAGTGAGAGCAGGGGCCTGGACTTGATAATCCCTCAAGGTCCCTTCCAGTTCTAGTATTCTATGATTGTGATTCTATGCCCACCTCCCCTACTGCATGCCCCCAGCTGGACCCTTTCACTGGACCCTTTCACACCTACCTTCCTTACCTGGCTGCATGTGCAGAGGCGCCAACACCAGCCTGCAGCAAGAGCCCCAGGAGCCCAGCTGGGAGACTGCTACACGCTGAAACCCCAACTGAGATTAGACCCCACTGTGTAAGGTGATACATATGGACATAAGAAAACAGTAACTGCTCTGAAAGTCTTACAAGACAGACAGATACAGTGTGAGAAAAAGGAAGGGTTACTAAACTCAATTTACAGATGGGAAAACAAGGCACAGTGATTAAGTGACTTGCTAAGCTCACACAGGAGGTCTGTGGCAAAGCCAACTGTCAACTCACAGGGGCAGGGCCCAACAGGGTTGGGCATTCACTTCAAGACAGAGTCAATTAGGGATAGCTGCTTTTATTAATCTCACTACATAACTACTATTACAGGCTTAATACTGCCAGATGGTTACACAGCTACTGCAAAGTAATACGCCAATAAGCATAGGCAGAGCAATGCATAAATGAGTAACAGGCAGTTGGAAATGCTTATGCCCCTTTCAGTCTGCGGGGAGTCCCATTCCGGTCACCTTGCACCCGGCTGCAGTGGATGTGGCTCCAGCTAGGGGGATCCAGGGCACCCTTCGAAGTCTAGGTCCCTGGTGAGACTCAGTGGGTATGGGACTCCCTACACTAGTTATACTACAGAGCTACATCTACACTGGCAGCTTCTTGCGCAAGAACTCTTTTGCGGAAGAGTTCTTGTGCAAAAACTCTTCCACAAGAGAGTGTCTACACTGCCATATGCTTTTGCGCAAGAGATGTGCTTTTGAGCAAGAGCATCCATGGCAGTTTAAATGCTCTCTTCTGCAAGAAAGCTCGGATGGCCATTGTAACCATAGGGGCTTCTTGCACAAGAAATTCATGTTGCCTGTCTACACTGCCCTCTTCTGGAAGAGCTCTTGCGCAAGAGGGCTTATTCTTCATGGGGAGAGGAATAACTCTTCCGGAAGAAGCCCTGTTTTACAACGTTATACTGTAAATTTACTTCTGGAAGAATGCTTGTGCAGTGTAGACAGCTGGCAAGTTTTTGCAGAAGAACGGCTCTTCTTCCGCAAGAAGCTGCCAGTGTAGACGTACAGTTGTTTACTGGATGTGCATGTACCTGGCTCAACACCATTCTTATTACTCTTTTGAGCTGAGACCGAGGTCAAACTTGTTTACTGCTTAGTAGTTTCCCAGCTCAAGTCATGGGTTAAAGCTGATAAAGCCCAGCTGCTGTTTGGACTTGCAGGGTCCCAGGCTATGCTAAGCTGGGTACAGCAGGGATAGAAACTTCCATCCCCAGCCTGCTAAGCTGCAGGACCCACATATGACTTTTATGTGACACCAACAAATGAAACCAGATCTTGAGTCATAGTCCATTGTCTTATCACATGACCATCCTTTTTTACCAACCCACAGAGTATTGTGTACCCAAGTATTTGAACTGTGTGGGCCACACCACATGTTGCAGGAAATCTGGAAGGCCTGATAATCAGAAGTCGATAGGCAAGAGGACCCATCAACAAGAACTTGTGCTGACAGTTCATTAGATAATGGGTTTTAATAATGCAGATTCTGTTAATAGGGATAATTCTATACCTACATAATGCTATTAACTTTTCAGTATACAACTGTGTACTATATTCATAGATGTATAAAGCAGGGGATTTAGCTACACATCTTCCATTAAAATTAAATAAAATATATGACTAACTGCAGAAAGTTATACTACGGAAGTTACAGGTTTTTGGGCATATCTGCTGAATGAACGAGTGAAAAGTTAAGACCCTGGTATTCCTCATAATGGATGGTCCGAATAGGAGAGGCAGACCCCACAGAGAATGGGTAGATGATATAGTAGATTGGTGCAGAGCTAGTCTACAGAAACTAAACCACTTTGCACTGGACAGGGAAAGATGGAAGGAAATAGTGAGGGAGGCATTGGACACCAACAGGCATTGAGCCCATGGTTCTTGATGATGATGATGATGATGACCCTTCACTACTGTAAAAAACCAACCATGTGTACTGTACAACAATCTTAAAATAATAAAGCTGAATTATAAACTAATAAAAGCAATGATATTTGAAACTGGTTGCCATGACATTCTTAATTTAGTCCTATTGTTCCCTTGTTTTGCAACACATCTACAGTAAAAGAGTAATCCATACTATGAATATGTTGCCTGAAAAATATTGTAACTTTAAAAATTTCAATCCATTTTTGTGTTAAGGGATCATAACATTCCCCCAATTCAAAATTACAAGAAGAAATCTTATTTAATTTAAAAAATAAATCTTTTCTGTCTTAAAACCTAGTACATTAAGTTATAAACCTCTAAATGCAAGTGCTTTACTAGTGTTCTGCTCTGATTACAGCATTTCCCTTTGTATTCCTACTGGAAGAACAGCCCTTCATTTATTTATGTAATGTTGCCTCTTCATGCAGATATATTCTAACTCTGTCCTGAATCCATTACTGCTTAAACTCTCTTACTTTTTTTCTTTTTGCAAAGCAGAGAAGGAATGGGTTTTTTTTAGAGATTTCCATTTTATCTTGAAGGTGTTTATTCCCATACATTTGTTTTCCTCGTTGTGACAGAGGCCCATTTGTGGTTCACTAGTCTGTGTCATCAGGCCTGACATACTTATTATGCAAAGCATAATGTTGTCATAATCTGTATCAGAAAGCGGTCTGTAAGATGATATTGGAAAACTGAACACTCATTGATCATTAATATTTTTGTATGATGTATGTACAGGGGTGTTATGAATATGTAGCCAGCTGATGCAATTTAGAGCTGCCCTGCAAATATGTACTAGAATTATAATCTTAACATGTGCTTGGCAAACAATGCATAAGCACAGCTTGTCTGAGACAAAAGAATGTGTATTTGTTTTCTCTGACCACCCTGGTCTTCAGAATAAACAATTAAAGTTCATTTACATATAAGGTAAACAAAGCTATCAAGATAACAAGTAGCAGAGAATGCAAAATGATGTCTACTTCCCAGGAGAACAGAAATGTTATCCTTCTATCTAAGGACTGAAGTCTCTGGGAATGAAAGATTGGTAAGGGAACTACCTTGGGCAAGGACTGCTGCTTAAGTTAAGGTCTTAGGCTTGAGAAACTATATTTTTACTTTTGTTTGTAATGCTTTCCAACTTTATTCCTTCTATGTGGTATCACTTCACATATGTCCTTTTGTTAATTTATTTTATTTTTACAAACACATCAACACATTGCTGTGAAGAGAAGAGTTTATCCTGGGCAATGGTGGAGGCTTGACTCCAGGCCCCCTGGAAGGGGTGGGATCTCTACTGGAAGGGGAGGGACTAGGGCAGCAGCTCTGTGCCTCCCCAGCCAGCACTGCAAGTTCCCATTTCCACGTTAGCGTGTATCAGCTGTAAAACCTTTCAAGGATGAGAAGTTCAAAGAACACATACAGAAAATAGTTATGTGGGGTTAGAATCCACTTAACTAATGTCCTCTTCAAGTGTTCATTTATGGACTTCATAATTATAAAGCCTTATTCATTACAAAAGTATCTATTTTTAAAGTATCTGTGTTACTGGCAGAATATCTATGGCATACTTGTGTTGCAAGGTTTGGATTTAACTTCTTAGACAAAGAAACCAAAAAAGGACATGAGGACGAAACACCCATTTAAATCCAGACAAAGGCAAATTACATGATCACAGCTGGGACTTGGCAGGGCCTAATTCAATTAAATATTAATAGCTACTACTTTGCTTCAGCAGCAGTAGAACATTTTTTAAATGACCAAAACACAGCAGGAAGATGAGGGGAACCTAAAGATTCCCCCACTAACACAAATTGTGAAATTTAAAAAACAACAAAATAGACTAGTAGCACCTTAAAGAGTAATAAAACGTGTGGATGGTATCGTGGGCACAACCCACTTCTTCAGATGACTGGAGTGTGAGAAGTCCAGATCCAAGAATAAATAAGGGGAGGGGGGTTAACAGGATAAAAAAAGGAGGGGGAAAGAAAAAAAAAAGAGAGACAGTGAATAGATGGTTCAAATAGTTATAAGAGGCTGATAAGAACAATTAGCACCGCCATTGGTTGGTTGGTTGGTTAAGTCATTAGGATGTGGAAGGTAGCGTGTAAGCTAGCCTATGTCCCTATTCATACCATCTGCATAAGAATTAAACTTGTAAATGAAGTTAAGTTGCAATCTTTCCTTGTGTATTTGGCTTGTGGAATTGGCCTGAAACAATACGGTGACTTGGAGAGCCATTAATTAGTGTCCAGGAAGATTAAAGTGTTCTCCAACAGATTTTTGTGTATTGCCTTTTTGGATTTCTCATAGAGACTGTCCAGTCTGGCCAATATACATGGCAGTGGGGCACTGTTGGCATAGATCACATTAGTGGATGTGCAGTTAAATAAGCCTCTGTTTGGTGGCTGATGTGGTTGGGTCCAGTGACGAAATCGCTAGTGTAGAAGTGTGGGCAGAGTTGGAACTGAGGCTGATTGCAGGGGTAGGTTCCTGGATGATTATGATGGAGGTGTGTTGTGTGGTTACTGGAAAGAGTTTGTTTGAGATTAGGGGGTTGTCTGGAGGTAAGGACTGGCCTTTCCCCCAAGGCCTCAAAGTGAGGGGTCATTTTCCAGGATAGGTTGTAGATTGTTGAAAATGCGTTGTAGGGGTTTAAGTTGTGGACTGTAGGTGATAACAAGTGGAATTCTGTTGTTTTCTCTTTTGGGCCTGTCTTGAAGTAGTTCATGTCTGGGTACTCTTTTGGCTCTGTTGATCTGTTTTTTTCCGCACTTCTCCAGGTGGGTATTTCAGTTTTATGAATGCTCTATATAGATCCTATAGGTGTTTGTCTCTGTCTGTGGGATTGGAGCAAATCTGGTTGTATCTTAGGACTTGGCTGTATACAATAAATTGGGAAATATGTCTGGGATGGAAGCTAGAGGCATAAAGGTAAGTGTAGCGGTCAGTAGGTTTCCGGTATAGGGTGGTAGAAATTCGTCCATCATTTAATTGTACTGTAGTGTCAAGGAAGTGGATCTCTCGTGTGGACTGATCCAGGCTGAGTTTGATGGTGGGGTGGAAGTTGTTGAAATCTTTGTGAAATTCTTCAGGGGTCTCTTTCCCGTGGGTTTATATGATGAACCATCTACTCATGGTCTCTTTTTTCTTTCCCCCTCCTTTTTTCTCTTATTCGTCTCCCTCTTCCCTCCTCCTTCCCTTATTTATTCTTGGATTTGGACTTCTAACACTCCAGTCATCTGAAAAAGTGGGTTGTGCCCACAAAAGCTCATGATATCATCCAGGACCAGACCGAGCCATTCCGGCGCCCTGGGCAGACAGTTTAATTGCACCCCGGGTTGGGGGAGGGCGCATGTGCGGCCCCGCCCCTGCGCTGGCGTGTGGGGGAGGGTGCATGCGTGGCCCCACCCCCACGCCAGCGCATGGGAGAGGGCGCATGTGTGGCCCCGCCCCCGCCCGGAGCATGGGGGAGGGTGCGCAGAGCTGGCGGCGGCAGGACGCACGTGCCCAGCCCGGCTACTGCCGCTGGCGCGCAGCCCGGGGCCGCCTGGGGCGGGCAGAGCCTAGCCATGCAGGGCCCCGTGGCTGTGGGGGGAAGGGCGTTGCTGGCCAGTGCTGCAGGGGTTAACGCGGTCCCTGCCCCGGGCGGCTGCTGCAGGGTGGCTGCTGGGAGCTGCTGCAGCCCACGATCCGGGAGCCGGGCGCGTGGTGCCTGATGGCAACTATAAGGTGCGCTTTGTGCCCCTTAGAGCTGCCATTAGACGCCCCCCCATAGGTTGGCGCCCCGGGTAGCTGCCCGACTAGCCCATGCCTTAATCCGGCCCTGATACCATCTACATGTTTTGTTAGTCTTTAAGGTGCTACTAGTCTATTTGTTGTTTAAGTTTTTCCTGTTACAGACTAACTCAGCTACCCCTCTGAAGCTTTTGAACATATATTGTAAAGCAGCCAATTTAGTCTTTGGTTTATCATGTTGCTAATCCTTAACCTGTACAGAGCAGATCTATGTTTGTGGAGGGGAAGACAGCCCAAAAAATGCTAAGGCTGATTCTGTTTGACTCCAATAGTAGCAAATATGTCCAACATGTACCAAAAGGTCAATGTTACTTGCTAATTGAATATGGGAACCACAGGTTCTCTCTCCTCTCACAGAATTCAAAGCACATACTTTTATCAGAAAAAGCATGTTTTGCAATTCTACCAAATAAAGAATTGAGTTATTGATGGCAGCGGTAGTGCATGCACTGCCAAATAAGAAATGTGTAGACAAAGCCATGCAGCAGCAGGGTGGTTGGTGGAAGACAGCCAACTTAATTCTGTCTTAAATCTCACATGCAGATTCAGAAACAAGCATGGTGGAGAAAGGTAATTGGGGGACAAGGGGAGTAGAACTCATGCATACAGATATGTAACTTGCTAACCCTAGCACTGGATGCTATTCACCATCTCAGCACAAATTACTTCTGCTATAAGCACACGGGATTTGTGAGGTGTGAATCATTATTTTGCCTTAATAAAAGCCATATACAATGAACAAAGTCAGTAGGTTTAAAGTGAAGAATAATGGCTGTTCTCATAGGAGCTTGGTAGGGTAAACAGATGCACATACTGGCCTACATACTGAGCTGCATCCAAGAAGGATTTGGCACAGGTCAGAACTAGGTGTACAAAAGTGGCCTTTCACTAACCTTAGAGCTGTCTTGGCCCTATTCTATATAGTACACAATTTACAACTGCATGAAGGCTGATCTAATTTAGATTAAGTGCCAATGAACCCAAGGACACAATTTTGGCAGTCAGGAACCACTATGGTATGAAAATGCATCAGCCACCCCTTTTTCCCCAGGCTTGTCCAGAATTCTAGAGGACAGAAGAAGGATCCTGAGCAGAGAGAAAGAAGGGAACATGAGGGAGTGTTTCAAAACAGAATCAAATGTGGCAAAGAATAGCCAGAGAAATGAGAATAAATAAGAAAGGACAAATGGGACTGATAAACCTAGAAAGAGCAAAACTGAAGAAAGAGGGAACAAAGTTATAGCGGCGCTCTGACACTCATCAGCATCTTCCCTCAGCATCTCTTTGCTCTTTACTCTCTCTTTCACAGAGACCATATTCAAACTGATACTTCTGAGTAAGAAGCAGCAAGAGGAATGCTATGCTGTCCTTCTCTTAGCCCTCCTTCCTTCTAGGTAGTGGAGTGCTCAGCTGTGTGAGGATGAACACTACAACTTTCCCCATCCTGCTCACTTACTGCAAAAAAATGCTGTCCCTGGAGTATGTCAGATGGACAAAAATCTTTTTAAAAAAAGCCATGAGATTTCTTGTGCAAGTTTGGAGATTCAGACATAACTTAAATAATCTGTGCATGTCTGTCTGACTTGAACCACCAAGAGACAGAGCATCATTCTCTCTCCCCCCCTTTCCCTTCTATTTATTTCAAGTTTTCATATCCCCTATTCATAACTCCAGTCATCTGAAGAAGTGGGCTATGCCCACGAAAGCTCATGATACCATCTAAATGTTTTGTTAGTCTATAAAGTGCTACCAGACCATTTCAAGCGTTTTGAGGTTTGCTCATTTCTGTGTTCTCACAATCAGAATTTTAGAATTGCATTTCATTGTCAGTACCTTACAATTATGCTGTGATTATATACACTTAAGGTACACAAACAACCTTAATTCTGCTCTCTAGTGAGGCCATATTATAACCATAAGATGATTAAGGCATTCTACTGCTGTTGTTCCAAGATAGATAAAACTAATTTTTGAAGACACAATAGATTTGGAATGGGGATTTTTTTGTGCCTTTCCATAACTTATTTGAATTTCTTTTAAATGTAATATTAACTCTTAATTTCCTGGGCTTATAATGATTGACTTGGGTTTAATTACAACATCCCTATAATATACTTATTCTTAAATTACTGATATTTACCCTCAGCCTTATCTATATCTTAATATAACTTTTTGTTTAAGAATTTTCTCAGCTTTTTCATAGTTATTAAAATGTCATATATGTCTAATGATTTAAGGTATGTTGTATCAATCTTAAATGATGTAAATAGATTTTTACAAGCTAACTTGCTGGTACAAAAGAGCAGTTTAAAGCATGCAGAGTGTACTGGTGAATTTGGTTCTTAATCTGAAATTCACTTATTGGTTTAGTGGGTTGTGTAATAGAAATTGGCACTATATAAAGGCTTATGTCTCTGCACTTTAAGGGCTCCCCTTAACTATGCTCCCACCTCAACTTCCCTGGCAATACTGCTTCAGTTCACAGCAGTGTCAAGGCACTGTGACCCTGGATTTCCTCCAGCCACTGATGTCCAAATTAATGTGCAGTCACAGAATATTTAAAGTACAGTGCCATAAACCAAATAATCTACTGGTAGGAACTTCTGACAAATGTATGCAGTGTCCCTCATAACACTGGCTCATTACATTGACTGGGATAAATGAATGCAAATAAACCACAGAAAAAGACTGGTGATTGTAATTTCAGAGATTAAGACCAATGATCCTAATTACCTGAGCTACTGGTCTGATTCTATCTGTAGTCTATATAATTGTAAAACCTGGATACAACAGGTAAAAACTTAGCTTGATTATAACTTACTGTAACTGGGTCCACCCATTTGTGGGCACCCCTCTGCGGCTGAGGGGCATCACATAAATACTTTGCCTGGCCGTTTGGTACTTAGTAGCTCCCTGGGTCATGTCCCCCAGGTGCTGCTCTATCTGATCATCACAAGGTTCTGAGGCTAGGATCTCACGAGCCCTGTCCACGGTGCTATCAGTTCTTGTATTCAGCTAGTGGCCAGTCTTCGGCCACTGGACCTGGGCCTCACCCAGGTCAAGAGTTCAGCTTACACTCAGAGCTGTCCGTAGTGCTGCTGTTCTCCCAGTCAGTATACAGAACTGCCTGAGTGGAGCTCCTGTGAGGAACTGCCAGGCCCTAGCCCAGCAGTTTCTTTTATACTGATCTGCTGGGCCCTGATCAGGCGCCGTGGAGACAGCCACTTTATCCTGCCTGAAGGACCTCTCTTCTGCTCCTCTCACTGAGATGGGATGAGGCAAGGTCTCCGGTCTCCTGTAGGGGACATCGGGGCCAAGTCCACCCCATCACAATTACATTTTTCAACCTGTGCATAAGGTTTAAAAGAATTAAAATGCTACAGAAAGCTTAAAGAGTCTGTTTTAATCAGTTATTAAAATAATTTTAGATTAACGAGAGACCAGCATGGGTACTACATTTCATAAAAATATACTTTTAAATAACTTTAACTTATCAACTAATTAATGGATTTGCTTGTAAACTCTCAGAAAATTCATTCTATGCACAAAGAGGAAGTGCTGTAAATTTAGGAAGGATATATTATTATATTTTTCATACATAACAGAGGTTTAATCTGTACTTTAAAGTGGATCTCAACTACGGAGCTTCAACTGGCACCTTTATTATTATTATTATTATAGTTCATTATGTGAACAGCATCCAAAATTTTATGAAGTGCCTCACAAACCAAAAAATCAGGCATGATCTCTGTCCTGTCATACCTACCCTCAGCTCACTGCATGGCACAGTGCAAAGCCAAGTCTGCAGGCATTTTCCCCATGCTATGGATTTTACACTACATACCCTGTCTTGCTCTGACTTCAGTCTGGGAGGCAGCTAGCTTCTATTATATAAAAGAAAACCATTCAGGTGTAAAATTCACTGAGGGAGAGGAAGTAACAGTGGGAAAATGACATTGGTTGGCATTATGTTTTAGGCTGTGTTGCTCTGAAAGCTGCCTCCCAGTACTGAAGTGGCTGAGGACAATGAATTACTGTTTTTACACTTTGAACTCAAATATTACTTGTTGGATGATACCCAGTTTGCGTAGTTAATTTACAGTGATTTCCCACACCAAGCCATTCTGTCACCAAATTCTTCCACAATTATAATCTTAGAATAGAATCATAAGACTGGAAGGGACATTGAGAAGTCATTCAGTCCCCTGCACACATGGCAGCTGCAGGACTAAGCTAAGGCACTACACTTGATCTATTCTACAATGTGCAATCAGCAGCTCTGGCCTGAGGGTTTTTTAAGCATGCGTTCTGGGTACACCAGCCCCCAGGGTTTGCATATATTTATTTTAAGCTTTCTGTAAAAAAAAAAAAAAAAAAAAGGTAACTGGTAGAAGTGACCTAGATCTTTAGATGGTTGCCCAATCATATTTAGCAATTCTGTACTATGATAGCGCCTCAAAATCACTATACAAACATTAAACAAACTTAGTCTAAAGCCTTTCTGATTTTGAATATCTAGGAGTTAACAAAACATCTATTTCCTGCTGTGTTCTCTGTTCCCCCTAAACAAAAAGACTTCACTGAAAATAAGCATCTTAAAAGCACCATTAAGGATCTTTCAAAGGAACAGTCCAACCAAGACTTTTGTGATGTCCTTGTTACATAAGCTGTGGTGTTTAAGGCTGGTGTAGAACGAAAAAATTCCTGTTTCATTTGCATGTGTAAATCAAGCAGACCTTGCTTATTTTTTCATAGAATCATAGAAGATTAGCTTTGGAAGAGATCTCATGCAGTCAAAGCAGGACCAACTCTAATTAAATCATCCCAGCCAGAGCTTTGTCAAACCTGACCTTAAAAACCTCTAAGAGGATGGTGATTCCACCTCCTCTTTAGGCAACCCATTCCAGTGCTTCACTGCCCTCTTAGTGAAATAGTTTCTCCTAGTATCGAAACCTAGATCTCCTCCACTGCAACTTGAGGCCACGGCTTCTTTTTCTATTATCTGCCACCGTCCTCTTGGCTCCGTCCTCTTTGGAACCTCCTATTCAGGTAGCTGAAGGCTGATATCAAATCCATCCTCATTCTTCTTTTCTTCAGGCTAAACAAGGCCAGTTCCTTCAGCCTTCCCTCATTAGTCTTGTGTCCTAGCTCCCTATTAATTTTTCACTGGGCTCTCTCCAATTTGTCCACATTCTTAAAGTGCTCAGAATTTCGGGTAGGAAAGTGAATGAGATTCGACTTATACCAAAAGCAGAAGGTACCAAAATCTATTCTTGTAGAATAATCTGTTCTCCCTGAAGTCAACAAGGCTTACATCTGTATAACTATCAACAGGATTTGGCCTTCATTTTCATATCACATTCATTCCATACTTACCCAACATTTTCCACTTGGAAAGAAGTTATTTTCAGTTGGGGCAGAAAAATGAGGACTAAGTTTAGGTTTACTAGGTTTATGTTTTTGGGATGAATCTCAAAAGAAAATCAAATGTGAGGTACTGTTATGATTCATTGAACTGCTAGAGAAGCAGCAAATGGACAGAGCATGCCTTTAGCATATACAGTCAGTCATTCTATCACAGTCTGCTAAGAAGTATATTTAAAATTCTTGAGGGAAAAGGGAGGGAGAAACCTACAACACTGTGTGTGGAGCTTTCTCCAGTGCTTTTGCATCCCCTTAAAAATGCAAAGATGCATTGGCGTGAGGTACTAGGCTGAACATGAGGAAAGAACTTGGTTGCCTGTGCATCCCAATATAAATACATTAAAAATTGGATTTCTGTGATTTTTAGTACAGTTCAATCAGAGCCCTCCCATCCATAGGATAGTTTGGGGTGGCCGCCCGAGGCCCCGTGCTTTGGGGGGGCCCACGGCAGCGGCCTCTACCATCCTATGGATGGGCCTGGCATGGAACAGCAGAAGGGGTCCTTCCACATTCACCATGACAGCAGCAGCAGGTGGAGCGGCCCAGCAGCTTGCTCTGCTCCATCCACTGACCTCTCCCAGCCTGCTGCACTCGGCCTCTCCATGGCAGCAGGAAGCAAAGCACCCCATCTCCAGAGAGCTCCACTTCCCAGTACTGCAGAGAAGCGGAGTGTAGAGGGCTGGGAGGGTGGCGTGGCAGGGTGGAGCAGGCTGCCTGCTCAAATTATACCCATGGCTGATTCAGGTTCTCATGGTAACTGGATTTTTAGTGTCCAGTCACCAGTGTTAACTGGACACCTGGTAGTGTGTTCCTGCAATGCAGGCAAATACAGACAGGAGGGAACAGAAACAATAGCTGGGCTCCTTCCAAGACACAGGGGACTACTGTGCTTTTCTTGCTGGCAGGAGCGCTCCAGCAGAGATACATGAGCAAGGTCCCTCCTTCACCTGGCTCCAGCTGCGCCCCCTGCCTGACCAGCAGGGCTATAGTCTTATTATCTTAATGGTTAATCCAACCTAGCATTCATGTAGCTCCAATAGCTACTGATTTCTAGACAGTTCCAAGTTCATACCACCAAGTTATGCTCTAAAGAGTGTGGAGCCACAGATGTAATTCTTGATGAAGAAATATCTAGCAGCACTCTGATGTTTAAAGAGTTCAAAAGGTATATTAAACATTGTAAGCAATTTGTAAATTGAAGGATTCCAGGTGCAGAGAAATTACATGTTATTAACAGACATCTCAGAGAATTTCAAAAGCACCTGTTTGCTTGCAAATATTAAATTCTTAACTCTGACAATGTTTTCAAGTGATAATGGAACTGCACCCTGCGCTCCCCAGCCAGAATGAGGAATGCAGCAAACAGTGCACTTTCCCCTCGCTCCCTGATGAAGAAAACAGCCAGCAATGTTCCCATGCGGATGGGTGGTGGTGGGGATTTAGCCTTCCTTACCCTCCCTAAAGGGTGCTGGTTTGGGGCTAGGGCAATCCTGGATGGAGGGGGCACTCCCAGTAAGCTCCTCTTACCTGCCTTGTGATTCTTTCTCTTTTCTGTATGGTTTTAAGAAAAGCAATCCCATTCCAGGTATATCCCATTTTCCTGGCACAACCAAACCCTGACTTTGCTTACAGTTATGATAAGAGGAAGCTGCATACCAAATTTGGTGGTCCTGGCTCTTACCATTTAGGAGGAGTTCTTGAACAAATAGTCAGACAGATGGACATAGACAGACCAACTCTCTCAAATATATAGTAGATGAATCATGTGTTTAAAAGAGATTTTTGTGGTAGGCATCCATGGAATGTGGCCAACATGATTTTTACAATCACACTCTGGCCCAGAAGGAGGTGACAGAACAGCAGAGGCATCACCACAGACCACTCATTTCCCTTTGGTCAACCTAAAAGAAACACCTGTGAGCCTGTATACTCCATAGCTGGAGGGCTGATATCAAGGGATGTGGAGTGCCAAAGAGAGTAACTTTAATAATGAATGAAGCAGAGCTGTACAGGAGCTTCTTCTACAGAACCAGTCATTTTATGGGTGGCTAGTCAAATAGTTTTACAGAGGTGGAATTTCTTTATAAAAAAAAATGAAGAATTATATTTTGAGAGAACATTAAAGGTACCATTCAGCACTCAAAAGTTAGAAAATGCCAGTGCATATGCAACCTTAAGTTTACCACTTATTGCATCTGTATTACAATGCAGTTTTTAGACCAGATTCAAAGCCTACTGAAGTCAATGGAAAGACTCTCAAAAGATTTGGATCAAGCCTTTTAAGTATAAAATCACATTATTTATCACATAATACAATATTCATATTATTTATCACCTAATACAATAAATATCATCACTTCTTTTCTAAAACCTTACCAGGCATCTCTTGTAAGGCAAGCAGTGAATGAGAAAGAGCTCGGTGCATATCTAGTATATGTACCAAATGGGATCACTAACATGCTTAGAAAATTATGCAAATGCTTAAACTTGATGAATCAGGGCCTATAAGCTTAGTCTTCCACATACTCATGCATATAAGTTACTCAATAAGCTCAATAGGTCTAATAATATTAATAAAATGTTACTGAGTGTTTGCAGCATTGGGCCCAAGATTGCTAAAGTTTTTCATTTTTTAATTATATCCCTTGCAACTGTTTGCATACAGTTTTGTTAGGAATCTCACAACCAAGGATCAAATGACAAATGTTTGATAT
Source organism: Pelochelys cantorii (assembly GCA_032595735.1). Classification (NCBI taxonomy): domain Eukaryota; kingdom Metazoa; phylum Chordata; order Testudines; family Trionychidae; genus Pelochelys; species Pelochelys cantorii. The sequence goes on along the minus strand of CM064328.1, from coordinate 176,391,526 downwards.
GGAAACAACTTTTAATAACATGGTCTTCTCCCCACATTTACTAATCAGATGGGTAAATTTCTGGGCGCACTGAAGTCAATGCATATTTTTGCCAGTGAATTCAACAGTGGTAGGATTTTTCTCCCAATTTCTTTCTTTATTGTTTTAACAGGGATCTCTGCTCAAAGCCAAACCTTATCATAACAGAAGATTACATAAACCTTCAACACACCATGAGCAGTAAGTACATAAGACGGATTGTGCTAGGAGGTGAACAGAAGCATTTCTGAAATGTTCAGGTACCTCTGGCAATGTGATAGTAGTTCCAGAAACACTGATGAGCTGGCATTTATAAGCGACTGAGTTCCTAAAAGAGCCCATTTCTGAAAAGGAGCAAGAGTTTCAATCTGTTGGTATTCTGGATTGTATTTATAGGTACCAGGAATTGCTGCTAAACCAAAAATAAAAATAAAAATCCACAACAACTATTTTTTTAGCCTTAAACTATCAAGATGAAAGTTTCAGTTCTCTTTCCAAACATTTTATATTTACATCTGTTTCTTTTATATCTCTGTGAGGTCAGTTCAGGGCACTTATAACACCACTAGAGCAATACCTCAGGAGTATTTTGAGTGTTCGGCTTTGTAGTTTAAACCTGTTAAGTAATCAGAAGGCATCATTTTGACAGTTATTGGTCCCTGAACTAGTCATGTAAAGATATTACATAAAACTATTCCAAGAGGCAGCTAGGGTAAGATAATACATTCTACAGAGATAACCTAGGTAGAAATTTAAACTCCACAGATAAAATAAAACACAAGAAATATTATTTAAATAATAAAATGGCATAGTTTTGATATTTGACCATCACCCAGCAATGAGATGTATTAGATCTTGGACCTCTTTTGTTGGTGTACTTTAGGGCACAATTCTGCAAAACTTACTACTGAGCACAGTAGTTACACTACTATGAATATGACCTCATAAAAGCCATGAAGTTATTGAACTTCTGCCAGGAAATGAACTAGTTAAAATATTATATATATATATATACACACACCATAAAATCGCGAGTATAATGCGCACCCTGACTTTAGAATCTTAGCATAATGAAAAAAACTGAGCTCCTATGTACAATGTGCACCCCATTGTACAGGAGAACGGGAGGTAACCTGTTTCTGAAGTCCAGAATTTCTTGGTCTCTACTAAACTGGAACACAACATTTGATTATCTTTAAACCAGATCTGAAGCTACAGGGAAACACGCGTGCAGCCCGGGGAGCCGGCGGCGGAGTTTGAAACCTGCTCCCTGCCCTCCCGGACACCTGCCTGGGTGCTGTGGGCAGCAACGTGGGCAGCAACATGGCCTGCCCCGCTGCGCCCGGAGCCGACCCACCAGCACCAAGCCCAGCCTCGCCCGCTTCCCGGAGATGGCCCCGGGCTGCAGGAGAGCGGGAGGGAGGGACGTGCCGCTCCTACCTGCAGGCTCACCCAGGAAACGTGCGTGCAGTGGACAGCTGCCTCCGTGCCGCGCAGAGCTTGTGCCTGCCACAGGGACCTCCGGGGACCCCCAGGCACAGCCTGAAGGAGCACTGGTGAGGCAGTGAGCCAGGGCGCTTCAGTCTGGTGGCGCCGCCGGCTCCTCGCCTTGTCCAGGAGCCTGGTGGGGCAGCGGCCCCCACAGGAAAGTTTCTGTGCGGAGAGGAGGGGGAGTTTAAAACTTTAAAAAATTGCTCCTATGTATAATGGGCACCCCGGTTTTGAGCCTAAAAAACTGGGAAAAAAAGTGCGCATTATACTCACAATTTTACTATATATGTCCTTCCTCATTCCATCCCATTTTAGCTTATTTTTTTCCTCTTTTCCATTAGGCCCTGTCCACACTAGGAACATTTTCTTAAAATTTCTTCTTATTACTCATGCTGGGTCAGCTCTCCTAGTATTGTCAATGTTAAGAGCCCAAGGATATATCTATACTTCAAGTTGATGATGTAATTTCCAGCTTGGGTTGACATACTTGTGCTATGTCTGATTGAGTAGCGCACTAAAAATAGAAGTATAGAAGGTATCTGACTGATAATACTAGACATTTGCCTTCACAACAGGTATCTAGTACTATCTGCTTCATTTAAACAAAATACACTGCAAAAATAAAATTTTAATAAAACCTTGCCACAAAACAGTTGTTTTGTTCCCTCCCAAAGATATTCTCAAATGTCATGTTTCTTATTCTTTTGACAAAAGCTAATTTATTACAATCAGTATTATAATAAGGGCAGGGGGAGGGAGGGGGCGAACATTTCTGGTGAAAAAATGAACTTGGTAGGCAGGATTTTGAGCAGTATCATCTTTCTTTAATGAATTCTGACCCTTGCCTCTCTTCTCATAAGCACATACACTCTCTGCTGGAGATAATAGATGAAAAGCTCTGAGAACAGTTCAGTCCTCTTTAGAAATTGTGCAATATACCATCCTGTTAAGACAATAAATGTTGCATTTACTAGGAAGGACTAATCTGTCACTCTAAGAAAAGAGAAACAAATGGTAATGTTTAAATGACCTTTACATTCTCCTTTTCTCCCCTTCTAGGGATTAGAACCTACACAAACCTGTGAGATGCCTCTAGATCAGCGGCTCCCAACCTTTTTTACACCGTGGATTAGCAAACCCATTCGCAAACATTTGGCAGACTGGCAACATTTTATTTGCATGTTTTCATATTCATTATGGTGTAGAGGGCACTGAGGGGACAAGGCTACAGGTGTCAGACTGGGACAACTCCTGGGTACAGACACAAAGGGCTGGGACACCACCTAAAGGGGGGAAATGTAACCCCCCCCACATGACTCCACTACAGGACTTGTCCCTGCCCCATGCCCATCCTGGTCCCCATCCTCTCCCTATCACACATTGTCTGACGGGGGGAGGGAGGGAAGACTCTCTGATCTCCTGCTGTGTCAGCTCTAGTCCTCCTGGCATGTGCAGCCATTAATGTGCTCTCCTAGGCAGCTTCTGGCCAGGCTGCCTGCCTTGGACATTGCTCAGTGCAGCACAGCAGCTGCCTGGGAGAGTGCATCCACTGCATTGAGTGTTGCAGGCAGTATGGCTGGAAGAGAAGAGGCTCTTGCCTTGCCTCTTCCCTGCCAGTTCTGGCTGCTGGCCCCACTCCCCTGCATTTTAGGAGGGGATGTGTGCTCGGTGATTTTGCTCTGGGCTTCCCCCCCTGCAGTATGATAAGCCAGCACTTGTGCTCCTACCCCACAGAGGGATGCCAAGGCTCAGGGCTTCCAGCTTGTGGTGGGGAATCTTGCTGAAGGCTGAATCAAATTAATCCAGGAACCAAATCTGGCCTGTGACTGTAAGCTCACCACCCCTGCACTCTGCTATGCCACCCTTACAGAAACATTAACTAACTTTAGCAGTTATTTTGCTAATTTAAAATGCTCTTGGTAGGTATTTGCCTGTGATGAAATGAAAGGCACCATATCAGAGGTCCTCAAAGTGTGGGGTGCATCTAGGGAGCCTGGTGAGGCCTGATCTAGCCATCATAGGGGTGGGGAAAGAGCATCACCAAGCTCCTCTCCATTCCCAACGCTGCTCCTGTCTCACCCGCAGCAATGTCCCTCGCTCCAAGCCCTGAGCCAGGTCCTGTCCCCAACCTCAGCACGGCTCCATTCAGCTCCATGCCAGCCCTCAGCCTCAGATACTGGCTGCAGCTCCATTCCAGATCCAGGGCTGGGGGCAGGTCCAAGTGCAGAGCTGCATCTGGCTATGAGCCTGGCTGCAGCTCCTCTCACCCACCTTTCCCCCAGTCTTGGTCATGCTCTCGTCCCCTGCCCTATTCCCCTTCAGCATTTGCCCCCTTGAGCCATGGCCCTGCTCCCAGTGCCAGCTTCAGTGGTGTGGAGCAGGTGTGGACAAGGATAAGTGGGGGCATGACTCTGCAAGTTGGAGGACCAATGCACTATATTGATTTGAATTGCATTGCTGTCATATAACAAATAATAAACCCCTTTTTTGTAGATGTGCACAGTGGCAACTGCTGGGGAGGGGGACAAGGGGGGCACTGGCCACTTGACTACTCCCCCATGGGACTCCTCTCTGTATCCTGGTGCTTGGGAGGCATGTGACCCTTCGTGCCCCTCCCCCACATGTCGCCCCTGAATGTACAGGTTTGTGGATGGCTGCATATGCAGCCCACTATGGTAACTGTTCTGATGTTTTGCACCCCAGATATCCTGTCATGTTCATTCCTGTATGCTTAATGCAATAATGGCTGTGCTCTCACTCTATATCTCCTGCTGTGCCCATGCCTTGAGCAGGCCATTTGCTCATAGGGACAGAGCAGACAGGCAGAACAGAGACCTGAGGTAACATGTCTATAATCATAAAGATACCAGCTAACCAGACTTTCGTGCTGTTGAAACATCAACTAACATTTCAAAAAAGATAAAACAGAATTGGAAAAAAGTACAGAGATGGGTAACAAGAATTGTTAGGATTATGGAAGAGCTTCTGTCTGAGAAGAGATTCAAAAAAATTGGAGCCGTGAATAAGGAAGTGTTATTTACCCCTTCACATAACACAAGAACCAGAAGTCACAAATGAAATTAATAGGCAGCAGGTCTAAAGTACTTCTTTTATACAATGCACAGTCAAGCTGTGGAACTCGTTGCCAGATTATGTTGCAAAGAACCAAAAGTATAAGTGGGTTCAAAGAAAAATTAGATAATTTCATGGATGATAAATCCATCAGTGGTATTAGCCAAGATGGAAAGGACCACAACCCCATGCTCTGGGTGTCCCTAGACCTCTGACTGCAGGAGCTGAGACTGGATAAGGGGATGAATCACTCGATAATTGCCCTTTCTGTTCATTTCCTCTGAAGCAACTGGCAATAGTCACTACAGCCCCACAAATCCGTAGATACCCACTTTATATCCACGGGTATCTTCATCCACAGGTCTGAGTGTGGATATCTCTGGCTCATTTGTGGATGCAAATGTGGGTCCAAATTTTGTATCTGCACAGGGCTCTACTGGTCACTACTGGAAGATGGATACTGGGTTAGATGGACTGCAGGGCTAGTCCTATGTTATTGAGAATCCAGAATTTGTTCTCGAAAATTCAAGATTTTCTGAGGCCAACAGGAAACTGTTAATAGAGATTTGTCCATTTTGCTTAGCATAGTATTCTTTATGTTCACATAGCAAGAAAAAGTTATCAGGAATAGATTTCAACATGAAAATTGAAACTTACAGCTTGTCAAAATGCAAAAATAAATTCACTAGAAATTTCAACATTTAATTTCCATTGGTGCTGAAATTTAATTTTCAATCAAAATTCTGCAACCAATTTTATTGAAAATAATTAAATTGGGCAGTTCTGAGTCAAAAAGTGATGTGATATATTCAATATTAGCCAGCAGAGTTATGTATTTGAAACTCTGATTCAGCCCTTGCTCTGCATAATGATTTGAATCCCTTTCCAAATTAGGGGAAAATAGCAGACAGTCCACTGGGTGAAAGAAAAATCTAGAATGCAAAAAAATATACACACTACTTGCTAGATATGCAAGTAGATTGACATCTAGTGTGAAAACAGAGAACTACAAATTCTACAGCAAATAAAGCAGGATGATTACAACATTAGTTTAAAATTATAGCCCTTTAAAACATAAAGAAGCATATTTCTTCATGTTTCAGCTCCATGTATTTTTAGAAATGGTGACAAGAAAGCTTAAATATTATGGCCAAGAAGATTCTTACAGAAGTCCCCATGCAGCAGAGATGATTCAAAGCAGGGGTGGTAAGTTTGAAGAAATTTTGGTGGTGCCCAGAAGGGGTGCAAGTCCCTCCACTGCCCTTGGGAGGGATTTGGATGGGAGAGGGATGCGGGCTCTGCGAGAAAGTTTGGATGCTGGGTGTAGGCTCTGGTCTGGGGCAGGCTCTGGGAGGGAGTTTGGGGGGCAGGAGAAGGTGCAGAATTGGGGCTGGAGAGGGCAACACTTTCCTGGGGTAACCCCTCTGGCAGCAGCACCTAGGCAGAAGGGACCAGGGGATCTCCGTGTGCTTTTACCCATAGGCACTGACACCGCAGCTCCCATTGGCTGCATTAGCACTTGGGGTGTGGACAGCAAGTGGAGACACACACGCCTAACCCAGGGGCTACAGGGATATGCCAGCAGGCACACAGGGCAAATGGGCAGGAAGCTGTTCTATCCCTACTGCACTGCCAGTTGTGGCAGTAATGGCACCTAAACCCCAAACTTTAATGAAGCAGGGCCCCCAGGCCGGGAATATTCCTGGAGTCCAGGCACCATGGGCCCATATTACTTATTGCCCCTGATTCAGAGTCTTACATGCCACATGTTACTTAAGCCGGGCAAATGGTTCTCTCACCTGGACACAAACCATTTAGTCTGATAAGCGGGATATGGAACAGATATTTAGGGAGTAGCTAGTGAAATATTAGAGACTTCATAACTATAATGACTGTAGAAATCAAAATTATTCCAGCTGCGCAGAAATGTTCACATGCTCACAATTCCACCAAATTCATAACTATCCTAACTAATTAATACATTATCATCAAGTAGTCATCTCAGAACTTTCACTAGATTTCTGCCATGTTATGCCTGATTCTGCCACATATAATTATGTTGTTCAACATATCTTCACATGTGCCACCACACTATTATGCTTACTGAATTATGTTGACACAGTACTTTTTATGCGCTAAAAATGTTTAAAAGAAACCTTTCACATCTGTAAAATTAAGACAAAATTCAAGATACTAGATTTAATAATTATGCAGTTGTAGATCAACTGTATTTGGGTCCCCCCCCCCTTTTTTTTTTTTTTTTTTTAAGAATCTGATATATTTTGCACAGACTCTCTCTCTAAGGGCTTGTCTACACAACATAGAAGATCAAAGCTGCTGCAGTCAATCTTCTGGAGTTTGATTTAGCGGGTCTAATGAAGACATGCTAATTCGAACTGAGAGGGTGCTCCATCAGCACCGGTAGTCCTGCTCCTCGCAAGGAATAAGAGAAGTCAAAGGGAGAGTGTGCTCCTGTCAACCTCCCGCTGTGTGCACAGTGCCAAAATTTCTTCGACTCCAGCCTCATAATTAACATAGCTGGAGTTGTGTATCTTTGGGTACGTCTAAACTAAACCCCTCTGTTGGCAGAGGGATGTACATTAGACATATCGAAAGTGCAAATGAAGTGTGGGATTTAAATATCCCGCGCTTCATTTGCATAATGGCGGCCACTGCTTTTTTTCAAAACGGGGCTTTTTGAAAAAAATGGCTGTTTAGACAGGGCATTTTCAACAGAAGTGCCCCGTTTCAAAAGATCCTGTACTCCTCTTTCAAAACGGGGCATTTCTGTCAAAAATGCCCTGTCTAAACTGCCATTTTTTTGGAAAAGCCCCATTTCGAAAAAAAGCAGCGGCTGCCATTATGCAAATGAAGCACAGGATATTTAAATCCCAGCTTCATTTGCACTTTCGATACATCTAATTTACATCCCTCTGCCGACAGAGGGGTATAGTTTAGACATGCCCTTAATTCAAACTTATCCCTTAGTCTAGACCTAGCCTAACAAACCTACAATAAAGATTTATCACATAGCAACATACACAAATATCACTAGACTTTTGTAACACTATGGGGGAGAACTCAAGTGTGTCAGACTTTGATGTTTCTTAATTAAGCCCACATTAGCACTTGGTCACTTGTCAATGCATATGATAAGCATCTTATGAATTTTCTTTACAACTGGTTGCAGTGGGGGCCAAAGCTCATATCTAGAAATCTCTAAAACTACTAGCACCTAGAAAACTCTCTAAGACTTTATTTAAAATATCAGATCTGCTTTTGTGAATTTTGATAAATTTTAATGTAATTTGTTAATAATTACCACAACTGTATATCTATGCTTCCCACAACTAGAGATTTACTTTTGCCAGCTTCTATAATCCTAAAACATGACAATGGTAATGGGCACTGACTTGGTTGTTGTTGTTGATATTCAAGGAAAACACAAAAAACATAAAAAGATGCAATGAGCATGACATTTAAATACAATAATTGTTTCTTACATTGGGAGCAAGGAATGAAAACACACAATCAGAGCCATACCTAGGGGATGGTGAATGTGGGCAACAACTCTGGGTCTTGTGCTCTGGAGGGGCCCATGGGCCAGCATGATTGGCCTGTGAATGGCCCCAGGAGTGATGGATAAATCCCAGAAGTGACATAGCCGCCACTTCCACCCCAGCCCCTACATCACCATAGGGACCGTTCTGTATATAACCCTGTTGCTTAACATTTTTAGCAGCCCTGAGCCCCACCTACACTCCAAATCCCTCATCACCAGCCACACCTACAGACCCAGCCAGAGCCCTTGCCCCTCCCACACTCTGAACCCTTCATCCCCAGCCTAAAGCTTCCCTCCTGCGCATCAAACCTCTCATCTTTTGTCCTACATCAGAGCCCCAGTCCTCCACTGGAGTCATCACTCCCTCCAATATCCCAACCCTCTGCCCCCTTTCACACCCAAACTCCTTCCTGGAGCCCACACCCTACACCCCCTACTGCATGCCAATCCCCTACACTAGCCCTGGCCCCCCTTCCAGATCCAACACCCATGCCCCAAACTCCTTATTTCTGTCCCCACTGTGGAATCAGGAATACCTGATCAGAGGGTTTTGAAAAAAGGAGTATACCTGTGGGTATAAATCTCTGGGCTTAAAAAATAGCAGCAGTGGTTTTTTTTTCCCTGAGAAAGTGGGAAGTGAAAAAGATCAATGTTTTTGGCTTAAACTGTAAAGTACATGAAAGATTATTTGCGATTAGTGCTGACTACTCTGATCTGAAGAATTACGAACCTTGATTTAAGGCCTAGTAATGAGGATTTGGCTGTTTTCCTATTTTTTCTGATTATGGATTAAAGAAAATGAAATAAAGGGTAATAAGTTAATGACTCTCTGTCTGAATTATTTTTAGCAATGTAAAGACAGCTTCATTATACTTATTTTCCCATTTTTATTGATAGCATCATACTACTTAAGTCACTAAATTTCAGATCTTATAATAGCTTCATATCTTTGACCATTTCTTAGCAACAACCTGGAAAAAAGAGCAAAATTCTATGAATGGTCTTTTTAAAGAGAAATTAAACAGTGTATTTTACACCTTTGTATCCAGGATGTATACAGCTTAGAATGAATAAGGCTATTATCAACATTGTCAAAAAACTATCAAATGTCTGCCACATTTAATAAACCTTAAATTTATGAGTCACCAGTAATTAGCAAAATAAACTGCAAATATAATCAGAAAACTGACAAAACCTTCCAGAAGTTTTACTCTTAAAACTTTCAGGCTACGTCTACATTGGCGTGATCTTGCGCAAAAGCAGCCGCTTTTGCGCAAAAACTTGCTGCCTGTCTACACTGGCCGCGAGTTCTGGCGCAAGTACATTGACGTTCTAATGTATGAAATCAGGGCGTCTTGCGCCAGAACTCTGACGCTCCCGCTCAGGAAGAAGCCCTTTAGCGCAACTGTTCTTGCGCAAGAGGCCAGTGCAGACAGGCAGCCAAGAGATTTTGCACAAGAGCTGTCCAAACGGAAAAAAGCCCTAGTGGCCGCTTGGACGCTCCGCACGCACAGGCACCGCTCCGGACTTCCTGGTAACCCGAGCCCCCTTAAAGGCACACGCAGCCTGGAGAGGCCACGCGAGCTCTGCCGCACGGCTCTGCTCCCTTCAGACACCCAGCACCACACAGAATGGCCTCTCTGGGGGGAGCAGCAACCCGCACCCCCAGTGCAGGAGGCCCCAAGGGGCACAAAGAGGCGCACTCCTTCCTGGTCCCCAGGGGAGATTGAGGCTCTGCTGGACCTCTGGGCCGAGGAAGAGGCCCTCCACAACATCCATGTCCGTCGCAGGAATGCGGACATCTTCCGCCGCATGGCCCAGGAGCTCTCCAACCAGGGCCATCCAGCCCGGACCCTCGAACAAGTCTGGGCTAAAGTCAAGGAGCTGCGCCTGGGCTGTCCAGGCCAGCGAGGGCCAGGGGGCAGGAGCTGACAGCTGCCCCCATTACCAGCGGCTCCATGCCATCCTGGGTGAGGCAGCACCCCAGGGACCCTCGGTGCTAGTTGACACCAGCAGGCGCCCCCCCCATCACCAGGCCCAGCGAGGCGGGGGATGAGGCAGAGCTGCCCACTGGGTCGGAGGAGGAGGACCAGGGGAGCACTGTCACCCTGCAACTGGAAGTCCTGTCAGGCAGCCCGGACGTCTCCCGTGCATCGTTGGAGGCTGGGGAAGGATCCACTGGTGAGTGTTGCACTTTGCTCTCACAAGGGCGGGGGGGAACCAGGCGCCCGGGGGGCGAGGGAGAGAGAGCATCACTCAGGCAGCATGAGCTGCACACTGTGTACCATACCAGTATGCAGCACGTGCAACCACATGCAGCCTGGTGACCAAGCAGCATGTGGCCGCGGCAGGCAGCTGCAGGGCACGCCTGGGACCATGCTGCTCACACACATCTGGACCAGGGGGAAGGGTGGATGGCGGCTGGAACCAGCCAGGGCCCCAGGCCAGAGCCCACACCTGCCGCAGGGTGCAGCACACAGACAACACACTGTTCATGCCTGGCTGTGCAACACAGCCAGCTGCTCTGGGAAAACCACAGCAACACAGCCCTGTGAGCGTGGCCCCCACTGAGCCCCTCGTCTGCTCCTGGTGCCTTGGCTGGCCCCCCAAGGGAAGTCCCCACACATGTCCCTGGGCTACGCGTGTGAGGGCTAGCGGGAAGTGGATGGGGGAAGTGCTCGGCCCGGCCCTAGGGCCACCTGAGTTTCGCTGCAAGGATGGTACACTCCCCTGTCACCCCTGGTTCTGTCCAGGAGACATCCACATGATGGGGATCTGAGAGCCCAGACCACGTCTGCCATATGTGCTCCCAGGCACTGTGTGGGGGATTCATCTTGCTCCCTGTCAAACACCAATGATTAGCCCAAAGCCTCATAGCCTCCCTGGCAAGGAGTTCCACAGGTTAACACAACACATGCCCCCAAGGGGCCAGGACACAGACCGCTGGTTACAATACATGGAGGAGCACTCTACTCCAGGGTGGTCCTGTATGCAAACATACAACACAGGGGGGGAACGAGTGGGCCCAAGCCACAGTACTGTGGTGTCACCTGGGCTCAGGGGCGGAGGACATGGGGTGTGGGGATGGTGGCCAGGTTGCCTGACTGACTCATCCTTTCCTCTGTTCCTTGCAGCGGGACCAAGCAGGAGCGGGGGACCCTCCAGCCCTGTGGCAGCGGCAGCACCCCCAACCACCCAGGCACCAAGCCGGTGGGTCCAGCAGCGGGACCAACGCCTCTGGCGGCACGTACAGGCCGTCGAGAGGATCGAGGTGGCCATCACACGCCGGGTGGATGCTGACCTGGAGTGGCACCAGCAGGCCTGGGGGCGCTTCCAGGCTCAGTGTGAGCGCATCTCTGATGCCATCACCACCCTCACTGCACACATTGGACATGCTGTGCACTATGGCATGGCATTGCCCCATGCACCTGCCATCCCTCCCATGCCAATGCCCGTGCCCCCTCCTCCTGCTGCCCCTCCTGCTGCCCCTCCTGCTCCCGCCATGCCCCCTCCTGCTGCCCCTCTTGCTCCCGCAATGCTCCCTCCTGATGCCCCTCCTGCTCCTGCCATGCCCCCTCCTGCTCCCGTCATGCTCCCTCCTGATGCACCCCATCCTGCCCACCTCCCCGTGCTGCCTGCCCCGATGAGGCCTGAATCGCATGTAGTGGTCCACCCCCACAGAGACAGTTGCAGGGGCCACTCCTCCCAGCAGTAGCTCCCTCCTCTCCCTCCCAGTTCAAAGCCCCCCCCTCCCCCTCCCCCTCCCAGTTCAGAGCCCCCTCCCTCCTCCCACCCTACATCCCCATTGTAAATAAAAAGTTCAATGCATTGTTTTCCAAAAAAACCTGTGTTGTTTATTGGGAGGTAAGGGGAGGGGAGGAGGGAAGGGTTGGGGAGGGGAGGAAAATGTAAAGGGAGACAGAGGCGACCCTGCTGTGGGGCCTGGGAGAACATCTCCATCAGGGCCTCCCATATGCGCACCCCATCATGGTGTGCCTGACAAATGGCAGCTGTGCGAGGCTGTTTGAAGGCCTGACCCTCACCTGCCATCCATGCCGGGAGCAAGGCCTCCCCCTTCCACTCCACGATGCTGTGGAGCACACAGCACGCAGCCACCACCTCGGGGACGTTCTGCTCACCCATTTCAAGACGGGTGAGCAAACAGCGAAACCGGGCTTTCAGACGGCCAAAGGCACACTCCATCTGGTTGCGGGCCCGGCTGAGGCAGTCATTGAACCGTGCCCAGTTGTGGTCTGTCCGCCCTGTGTAGGGCCGCATCAACCAGGACAGCAGGGGGTAGGCCGTGTCCCCCACAATACACGTGGGCATGGGAACGTCCCCAACAGTAAATTCCCACTGGGTGAAGAAAGTGCCCGCCTCCAGCCTGCCAAACAGGCTGGAGTGTCGGAGAACGTGGGCATCATGTGCCCTGCCAGACCAGCTTACATAAATGTCCATGAAGCGGCCATGGTGGTCCACGAGGGCCTGGAGAACGATGGACAAGTACCCCTTGCGGGTTATGAAATGGGCCGCTTGATATTCCGGGGCACGGACGGGGATGTGGGTTGCATCCAGGGCTCCCCTGCAGTTGGGGAACCCCAGGGCAGTGAAGCCGCCCACCGTTGCATCCATGTCCCACAGGCGGATGACTCGCTGGAGCAGGACGTCGTTGATGGCATGGACGACCTGCAGAAGGGTGCACAGAAACACAGGGGAACGCATCACATAAGGCAGGGTGAGTGCATGCTCCCTTGGGGGGTTCCCACCCCCCCTGTGAAGCCCTCTGTCCTCACACTCACCAGGGCCCCCTCGCCCCATGGGCCACCCCCCCCCCCACACACACACCAGCAGGCCTGTGCAAGGGAGGGATGGCCCAAACCCCTGAGTGACAGGGCATTCCCCATTGCCCCAGCCTGGAGTCTTGCCTGCCCATGGGCATGGAGTGTAGCACCCTCCCCCCCCAGGACTTACCTGCATGACGACGGCACCAACGGTTGATCTGCCCACCCCAAACTGGTGTGCCACTGATCGGTAGCTGTCCGGGGTGGCCAGCTTCCATATGGCAATGGCGACTCTCTTGTCCACGAGGATGGGTGCCCACAGCCGGGTGGTGCTTCTCTGGAGCGCAGTGGCGAGCCAGGCACATAGCTCCACGAACGTCTGCTTTCGCATCCGAAAGTTCTGGAGCCATTGCTGGTCGTCCCATTGCCCCAGGACCAGCCGGTCCCACAAGTTGGTACTGGTGTCCAGTCTCCACAAGGGCCTCTCCACGGTGGGGTGGGGATCCCTGGTGAGGGAGTCCAGAGTGACCTGCGCCTTGAGGTCCTGGACGATGAGTGCAGCAGCATGGAGCAGCAGCTGCAGGCACTCCAAAATGGCCAGAAGGGGCCAGAGCAGGCACAAGGCCACCCCTGGCTCCATGGCACAACAAAAGAGCTGATGGCAAAAAAGTCAGCAAATGGCACTAAGGCACAAGCTGTGGTGTCCAACAAGGCAGAGGGCAACCACAACTAGAACTGCTACAGCTGTCAGTCCCTGCAAGAGGTACTAAAGCACGCAGCAGGAGAGAAACAGCAGTCCAGGAAGATCCCTTTAAGCACGTGTCTCAAAGGAGCTCCAGCCCCCGTCCCTGGAAAGGGCTGGTGCCCTTTTGCCCTCTCCAAAGTGGTTCCGGGCTCCTGCTTTTGCGCAAGAGCGTCCCGCCAATGTAGACACTCTCTTGCACAAAAGTGCATCGCTCTGACGATGAGTCCCGGCCAATATAGACGCTCTCTTGTGCAACTACTTTAACGCAAGAACTCTTGCGCTGAAGAGTTTTTGCACAAGATTGCGCCAATGTAGATGTAGCCTCAGAGTCCACAAGGACTGTGGATTTTCTGTTAGTTTTGTCTTTGTTTTATCTGCACTAAATATTAAGCTATAATTTGGACGGGGTCTTTCGGCAGAACTGCTATTTCTTCTCATGGATTTGGGATAAAGAATTTTATTATCAGTGCAAAGTTAGCCCAAATCTTAAAAGGTGCTGAACACTTGCTACTCCTGTTTACCACTTTATATGTAGTCTGGAACTTTTAAAACTGCTAGCTGAGGAATAATGATATTATGAAAAAATCCTGTATATTTGGGAGCGCTCATGCACACAGAGATGAAATTCAATTAGATGTGATTAATTTTCAGAGGAAATAATTCTCAAAGTCTTAGCATTTCTTTTAAAAGCTGACTGAAGTGCACTCGTGTTACAGGTCTCAACCTGCTTATGATCCATGTGATGTCTTTTTAATTGTTTAATTTTTAAGATTAATACCTTTGCATTTTTTCCTAATGCCAGTTTGAATTAAATATACTGAATTTCTGAAAGAAGGGCTGTTTACCCATTTGAGTTCTACTCATTCTTGAGAGCCTTGTTTGGCTGATCTTTTCTGCAGTGTAATGGACCACTCTGTGAACAAGCTTAGCCTTGGTCTACTCTAGGGCTTTATTTCAAAATTGTTACCCAAAAAATTCCCAATGGAGACCACCCAGGGTTACACTAACATAGATTTATTGATTGAGGAATTAACACTCCACTATATGCACTAGATTGTTAAACTAAAGAGGACAGAGCTGCCACTAAAGGTTTAAACTAAAGGGGAACCAGCTCTCTGACACACACACACAAACACATATACACACATTCATTCCCGCCCTCAGGCACTCACACGCTTACACAGGTATATGGGTTGCAGAAGCAGCCAAGTCATGTTGCACTTAGACGGTCAGTCTGCTGATCATGGCTGGGGAGCTGGTCAGAAAAGAAAGAGAACTTCTGGCTGCAGAAAAAAGGAGCTTCTACCACATGATCTCTCCTTTTATTGCCCCTATACAACTCCTGTGACTCATCCACATTCATCACCAGGGAGCATGTCCAGACTTCCCTTGATCCTGGTCTCAGAGCAGCAATGTCTCCTTGATTGGTCTGATGACTCATCACTTGGCTCCAGGTGCTCAGCCTTGCAGTTTCTAATCCCAAACACACAATAGTCTCCACTCACACACACACACATTCATATCTCAGGGGAGAATGCAGTTTAGAGCAAGTTACAAACAGAGTGGATGAAGGTTACAAAAAGTTACAAGGTTTAACAAAGATTACAACCAGTTGCAGAGTTTAAAAGGCAATGCAGCTGAAACAAGACTTCAGAGGATCATTTAGTATGTGGTTAAAGCAACACCTTGTTATTGTCCTATAACTGAGGGTGTTAAAATATTATTCAATAAACCTGAACTAGGGTATCCAATGCCTCCCCACTATGGCTGGAGATGGATAATGGATAGCTCTACCATTTTGAACGCTTGCATTAGATGTGACCTTGAGACTGGTTCCAAAAGCCACTGATATATTAACTGTTGATTCTCTTTGAGAGGCAGGGAGTGGCTGAGACGGTGGTAGGGAATACCAACCACTATGCTTTAAATGACCAGCGTTAACCTGAACTTGGAAAGGACTGTGTGTTCCACCCCCAGGCTAGGTTTTGTCACCTCTATTCATGTTTATTTCAGTGCTCCTAAGTTTCACTTAAGGATTTGCTCAAACTAATCTTGTGACCTGCTGAATATGACTATTCTGGATTGTATCTTACCAGCTGCAGATGAAAGAACTTATTACCACCTAAAGGCAGCTGTTTAAAATTAGTACTTGCTTCCTATCAAATACAGCTAAACTATTTTATTGACAGCAGTGCATTACTGAAAGCACTATACATTCTCTGTCCTTCCTGACTCTGTCCTTTGAGTCTGTTCCTCTGGCCAGTAATAACTCCCAACTGGCTGCCTATCAAGGGAAACTGCTGATGCAACAAATATAGACTGTGCAACTGCTCACAGCCTGTGAAACACTGGCTCATATTAATCACAGCAAGTTGGTATTTCTTGTCTTCTGAGATTTCCATTTCAATTTTTTTAATTGGGACAGGTGGTCCATCACACTGAATGACTATAAAGAATGGGAAAGTTTGTCCTACATACAATATCCCACATGGCATGTCTCACCATTCCTATAAACACTAGGTTTGAACAGCAAGTATGAAGGACTCTATGAAGGACTTCACTCTAAAATTGCTAATTCTTCCACACCTTCTACCCCATATGGAATGGTGGTTTACAGGCAGGAAGAGGCAGAAAAAGACAACCAATAGCAGTATGATTACCATAGGAGGAGTATGCCCTGCTTCACAATGTCAAGATGGGTCCAGCAGACATGTTATTCATCCCTGATAGCTGGAAAATGTTTAAGTGGTAGATAATGTGTAACTTTACTTACATACACCACTGCATATCCCCAGAGGAAGAAGCAAAGCCTGTGACCTACTTTCAGTTTTTCAAAACCTGTGTGATTCATTGTTTAGGGCCAGATCCTCCTCTGGGGTTTACTTGACTGGAGCCCAATAGCTAAACACCATCTGAAAAGGCACCTGAATATTATTTTAACAATTATTACATTAACACAAACATGGTGAAAAGCTGCACCTAAATTCAGACAAAAGGATAACTGAGAGAGTGTGAGGCATCATTCAAAACCCCAGGAAAGGATCAAAGTTTTGTTCTTTAAAATGCTGGTAACTTATATAGGGGTTTCCAATGGTAAGAAATCTGATGTACTGACAACAGCATAACTGAGCTAAATCCGGTCTGCTGTTTGGGTTCTACACCAAGACCCTTTAAAAAGGATAATGAATCTGGTATCACATTTCATAAGAGATCTGAATGCCTGCTGAGTGAACCCTGTTTTCAAGAACTCACTGAAATTATTAACTGCTTATTTGTCTCATTCAAAACTGCTGTAGTTCAGAATTTATTCCTATACAGTCCACATCACTATTAGATGGACAAATGTATTACTGAAAGCTTTGGATGAATAAACATGTTGTCACATCTGGTAACTTAATCAATATATTTTTAATATTCGTAATAATATTTAGGACTTTTAAATAAATTAATCTTCAAAGTGTTTTACCAACATTGGCTAACTAATCCTCACAACACTACAAAGTAGCTATGGAAGGAGTTGTGGCTTAGTAATTAGAGCATGGGATTGGAAGTCAGGCATTGCTTGTTTCAGTCCTAACTCTTCCACAGATCTGCTGTGTGATATTAGCAGTTTAAATAATGAACCTCTCTGTTTCTCAGTTTCTACATGTATGAAATGGAAATAACACATATTTAGCTACATCACACTGTTGTCACAAGTGTTAATATTTGTAATAGGGATTTAAAAGTCAGATATTTACACAAAATATTCCTTAGCAACCTGTTTCAGAGAAAATACAAATATACAAAAGACTTCTGTGTCTCTAAGAATCAAAGTGAGCACCATTATACTTTTAAATAAAATCCCAAACCTCATTTACATTTGAGTTCTAATAAGTACAGTACATAAATGGAGAGAAAAACATTCATTTTTTGAGGTTACAGGATCTTTCGAAAAAGGCTTCTATTTTCGAAAGAACCGCGTCTAGACTGCGGTTTCACTTTCAAAATAGCACTTTTTCAAAAGAGCGCCATGACACAATTATGCAAATGAAGCACGGGAAATTCAAATCCCAGCTTAATTTGCAATTTTGAAGTGTCTAACTTACATCCCTCTTTCAAAAGAGGGATATAGTCTAGACACACGTCTGTGTTTAAAAATGTGGACCCAGACACTGATCTTTGCAGGTAGCCCCAGAGTGTGTTGAAAGCCCTACTAGGGTTGTAATGCTTGGGTAAGAGACCACATGCATGGATAAACTTGCAAAACCTGGGTCATAAAATATAATTTATTATTTTATTATTAATGATTTTCCACTAATACTTCTAGTTTATTTAAGGAATGTTTGGATACACTATTGGAATTTGGAAATTATTGGAAAGCAGCCCTTTCCTGCAAAACCACAACCAGAGAAGAAGGGTTTGCAAGATCAGATTCCAGTCAGTAACAGTTTAAACCAGCAATCAGCTTATGCCAGAGGAGCTATCCTTTTAGGGTCACTCTCTTGATATAGTTGCATGGGCCACTTATACTAGGGATCAAATTCCTCTAAAGGAATTTTAAATAAACCATTTTATCATTCAGCTTATTTAGAAAGGCATCTTTCTCCTATATTCTCTGTATTACCATTTTTCCCTTCTAAATTCCCTTCCTTTTTCCTCTAAAGCATTTATTAATTATGTGTCCTAAAGGGCAGGAGATACAGCCAACTAATTTAATTATTAATTTGCTAGAGCCCATTTTGTAATAATGAGACCGCATTCTGGTCTTCCCTCAATTGAAGCAGTTACCTCAGACAGCTTAATCAAGCTAGAAGTATAACAAATTTATAACTGTTCTTCAATGTGTTTCCTTCATGTTTCTTGCTAGCAACTCCTTCAGAGAAACATATAGAAGGCAAGTGAACTTTAAAAAAAAATATTTCAAGAGGCTACTGACAAGGTAGAATTTGAGTCTTTTTTATATTCCTTAGTTCATTTGAACCTCTGTCTTTATAAGCAGCCAAGGAAATCTGTGTTTATTACTTAGTAGGAATATGTATTATTCTTTTAAAATATACATTTTTCAATCCTTAAAAGGCAGGTTCCAGTCTTCCACTCTGTGACATTCTGCTAATTATCACAAAGACACTTTAAATAAGGAAAATGTGCTGAGGTAGTAGGTAGACTAATGTAAAAGTACTTCCAAGGATCTTGATTTATAATCTTATACTCCTGGCATGCTTAGCATGCTAACTACTTTGCTCTTAATATTGAGCAGTATCTTTCCTCATTTCACTCATGCCAATATGCAGCATTTTTCCTAGGTGTGAGGGAGAAACAGTGTATTAAAGCTATTGGAAACAATTACTGGAGTAATGACTCAATTAGCAGAGTTCCTCACTAGGACAGCTGCATATCAGCTTTGCTGCCGCTAGTAGGTCTCACACAACATGTGAGGATTACTACTGAGGTTTTCTGGGATATGATGATAATATGACAAGTCATAATATAAGAGAGAGATCTGGAAAAGCAGCCAAGTATAATACAGTTTGTTGCACAGACTCTCTGGGAGCTTACTTGCATCCAGCTCTTTCAAAAGCTGAGCATATCCTAGCTTAAGACAATAGGTTATGATAAGACTTAACACATGATTTGCTTGTCTGGGACAAACAACAGGAAACAGTGGGCTTGTGTTTTGTTCTTTCTGAAGTTTAATAGCATTGTTCAGGATCAATCCCTGTGTCTGATTAAGGAGTGGCATGGTTGGTGGAGATTCCCTCAGTGATGTGATTAAAAAAATCTCTCTATTCCTATATCAGTAGGGTGAGGATGCATGGCAGTTGATAAAACAGCATAAAGAGTTTCATTTCCATAAAGGAAGTGAATTTGACTGACCACCTTCACAATCCAACCCGCTGCCAATTTACCCCAAGTTCAGAAAAGTGTTACCATCCATCACATTCCTTTCACTAGTGTCTCCTTAAAGGCGAGTCTTGCAGCAATTTGGTTTGCAGCTTCCTCCTCTCCTAACTTAAAGCAAGGGTCAGGGTTTGTTTGTGCCAGGAAAACATGATGTGCCTGGAATTCGATTGTTTTACATAACATGTGGAAAGGGAGGAGTCTCAGCAGAGGGAGGCTATACTCACAGTCATCACTGAGGGCAGCAAGCACAGGGGACAGCTACACTGCAGACTTACCATAGATGGCAGCTGTACCACCAATGGGTGGCCTGCTGGGAACAGGCCAATGGGCAAGGGGTGAGGGGCAGCTCCATGCTCCTGCAAGTTGCAGGGCCTCGGGTAGAAGAGGTAGAGCCAGAACAACGAGCGCTCTGTGCTGCTTGGAGCATGGCATGTGCCTCCCCCGTCATCAGGGGGCAATTTAAAGGTCCCAGGGTGCTGGTTGCCGCAGCAGCAGTAACTATGAGTCCTGGGCCCTTTTGAATCACCAGGCCCTGAAGCAACTGCTTCTTTGTCCTCCCATCGGCAGGCCAGAGAAAGCACTTCCATTTGTGCAATGCTAACTGGGTGGTAAATGGTAATCACAAATTAATCCTAGAAATATGTCACACAATTCAATATGAAGGGGCCACCTCTGTGAAGGACCCTTAGCTACAATGGCTCAGCTCAGTACTTTGAGGACTGGGCCCAAGTGGAAAAAACTGCAAAATATGTTAAGGAGAGCAGGACAAGCTGTCACACAAAATGTAACTTTTGTATTTTTTAAAGCTGTACAAAACTAAACAGTATATGAAAATGCTCTTTCTTTCAGTGAAAATAATTGTTTAGATTTAGAATCACAGAAATTGCCATTGTTACCTAAGAACAGAGGTTCCTCTAATTCAGTATACTCTCTCCGACTGTGGCCAGGACTAGATACTAAAGAAAATCACCCCACAGACCAACCACAGACATTTCTTCCTACCATCAGGCAGATAACGGTTTGCCAGTGACCTCAAGCATAAATAGTTTAAATTCTTCTACATTGTTAGCCTGTCTTAAGTAACTATGATATTCTTATGCATATAAATGTCTAATTATTGTTTTTAATCCTGTTAAACATTTGGTTTCAAAAATACCCAGTGGCAGTTATTGCCACAGATTAATTAAATGTGTGAAAAAGTATTTTTTAATATCAACTAATCTGTTGCCTTTCAATCCAATTGACTATTCCCACATTCTTGTATTATGAGAAAGGGTAAATTGAGGTAAATTGAGAACACCTGGTTTATTTTCCCTGTACCATTCATTATTTTATATACCTCTATCACATCCCTGTTTATTCATTTCCTCTCTAAACAGTCCTCCCGTGTTTGGTTTCGGTGTTGTGATTTAAATTTCACCTGCTGCACGGTGCTAATGCATGAAAAAAGGCAGAAAGTGAAACTAAGAAAATAAATGAAACTAGTTGATCTGTTTCTATTATTGCAGTTGAATTAAAGAAAAAAAGCAAACAAACACCATAAAGATTGAACAGCAAGTAAGATTTTTACAATCCTTCAGGTTTAATATTCTTAAGGTGGTATTTGTGGCATAGATAAGAACATATATTTTAAACAATATATATGATTTTCAGCCTGACAGTGTTAACAATGAAGTAACTGTGCGTTGGTGAAACAAGGTAAAGGATTTAGAGTCATTGGCCTATTCTTCTCCCTTTGTTCCACCCTATGGCTACATCTACATTGCAGGCTTTTTGAGCAAGAATGTCCTTTCTTGCGCAAAAACTTGCGGAGCGTCTACACTGCACGCGTGTTCTTGTGCAAGTAAATTTACAGTAAAGCATCAGAAGAAAGGGCTTCTTGCGCAAGAGTTATTCCTCTCTCCATGAGGAATAAGCGCTCTTGCTCAAGAAGGCAGTGTGGATGGGCAACAGGGGTTTCTTGCTCAAGAAACCCCTATGGCTAAAATGGCCATCAGAGTGTTCTTGCGCAAGAGAGCATCCACACTGCCACGGATGCTCTTGTGCAAAAGCACATCTCTTGTGCAAAAGCACATGGCAGTGTGGATGCGCTTTTGCACAAGACCTTTTACACAAGAACTCTTGCGCAAAACAGTTCTTGCGCAAGAAGCCTGCAGTGTAGACATAGCCTAAGTGTCTTTCCAGTGACTTCAGTGAGCATTGGATTAGACTCGGAGTGCTTTATTTAAAGATAGCTCTTTAGCAGAGAGGAGTTGCAGATACTGGTCCCCAACTTCATTAAACTCCTGCTGTCAAACAAGATTTCTTTGAGTGCACTGTGGTTTTATTTGTTTGCTTGCTTGTTTTTAAGAGATTTTGGAAAGGTGACATTTCCATTATATATATGGAAACATATTTCCAGAAGAGTAAAAATCCATAAAGTTGTACAAGGCCAACAATGATTTTCATCCTGCTAGATTGACCAATGCATCTATGCAATCATCTTGCCTTTTGCTTTTTAAATTAAACTAAATACTGACTATTTAGGTATTTTAACCTATTATAACTCTTTAGTATGGAAACATACTGCATCATTTTAAAGCCATGTTGTTTTAAAAACATCCTATGATTTGGCAACATCCAATAAGTTCTATAAAATATATAACCAAAAACAGCTCTAAGATCCTAGAAAAGATGCCATTAATATAATTTTAAAAACAAAGATAGTTTTTGGAGGCAAATTCTCTCAAATTAAGAAGAACAATGATTTTCATTCAGGAAACAATATCTACAAACACTAAGAATCATTGTACCATATGTTCCTTTTCATGAGCGTAGAATGCCAACCAGCAAGCCAGCAAACATTCTTAAGAGCAGAGGAAATATGTTACATCTTGCAGCTGTTAGACAACTACAGATCTCTGTAGAAATAATGAAAGAAATGTTTAACATTTATTGATGTTCTCTCAGACCCACAGTCTTGATGGACTGGTTCAGAGGGTCATCCCCCCCATTGGTTTGTGTGTATTAAGCATTGGTATTTCCATCCCTAGTATTTCAGGATCTCTGAACTCCGCAACTACCAATGAGAATTCTTGATCTGAGTGGAGTTATTGGGGAGATATAAAACAACCCAATCTGTCTACAATAGGGTGATCATATGTCCCAATTTGGCTGGGATACTCCCTTTTTAAATTCTTGTCCTAGTCATCCCGACTTTTGCTCCAAAAAGAGGCATTTGTCCCATTTGTTCTTGCTAACTCGATTAGTTGGCAAGAGCAAGCTGGACAAATATGCAGTTTTGTCAAAAAGTGGTGTGGGGGGTGGGGAACAAAGCTTCTAGGGACTATCGCCTTTAATTGTTTAGAATTTAGAAGTGGTCATCAGAGGCTTGTTCCCTCTCTACTTAATTACTGGTCCTATGAAATGTAAAACCACAGATATCAAGAAAGGGGCTATGAAAATCAAAAAATCAGGTTTATCATTTATGTGCAAGAAACATTGATGGATTATAAAAAAAAGAGCATATCACTGTCAAACAGGAACATATCATACACAAGAGCCTAAAACAGGGGTGGGCAAAGGGCCCTCTATGGGCTGGATCAGACACACCAAGTGGGTTGATCTGGCCCATGACTGCCCTGCCACTCCCCAGGCCAATCGAGATTTGGGGATGGGGAAGCGTGCAAAGTCTCCCGCACGCCCCCCCCCCCGCCAGGGCGCATGGCACCAGAGGGATCCGTGTGCCCTAGTGGGCAGAGTAGACTTTGTGCGCTTGCTTGCCCCCAGGCCCTGATTAGCCTGGGTTGTGGGGAGTGTACGAAGTCTCTCACTACCCATCCCACCCTGCCAGGAGGGAACTGCGCACCCCTGGCAGGGTGGGGAGAAGAGCGAGAGACTTTGTGCGTTCCCTTTCCTCAGACCCTGATTGGCCTGGGGGATGGGGGAAGTGCATGAAGTTTCCATCCCCTACCAGGGGTGCATAGCACCAGAGGGAACTGCGTGCCCCTGGCAGGGCCAGGCGGGGGAAAAAGAGACTATGTTTACTCCCCCGCCCCCAGGACCTTCCCAGCATCTGGGAAGTATGGCAAGAGGAAGTGAGGTGGCAAGAGGAAGTGAGGCGAAACACCTCCCAAACTATGGGGAAAGCCTCCCTTCAGCCCCGTTCATGCTGCTGCTGCGTTCTGCCTTTCTTTCTTCCTTTTGTCCTTTCCTGGCGAGGGGGAGAGGGGAGGAGGTTGCACCCCCTGATTGCTCTGGGGGAAGAGGGAGCACGGGAAGTCTCCTTACACCGCCAAGAGTGCATGGCACCTAGAGGGAACCACCAGCTGTTCAAACCAGCTGGCAGTTCTCGCTAGGCGCAGGGTGCCCCTGGCAGGGCAGGGGACAAAGACTTCACATGCTTCCCCCCCCCCAGGCCAATCAGGGTATGTAAACGGGGGAGCATTTAAAGTCTCCTGGCCCCACCTCTTCCGTCCGAGGCCCTATCCCTTCCAGGGCAGCTCCCAACCACTTCAAAAATTCGCAAAGTGGCCCCATTTCAAAAATTATTGCCCACCGCTGGTCTACAACCTAAAAGCTTACAGTTAGCACTATTACTTAGGCACACCTACATCTAAAGCCCCGAGCCTAAAGCTTCTAAAGCATACAGCTAAAGACGTTTTACCATCAAAGTATCATCTAAACATGGTTGCCTCAGGAAACTGACACTGATTCTCTCTCTAGCATAGAATCATAGAATACTAGGACTAGAAGGGACCTCGAGAGATCACCGAGTCCAGTCCCCTGCCCTTATGGTAGGACCCAGTACTGTCTAGACCATCCCTGATAGACATTTATCTAACCTATTCTTAAATATCTCCAGAGATAGAGATTCCACAACCTCCCTAGGCAATTTATTCCAGTGTTTAACCACTCTGACAGTTAGGAAGTTTTTCCTAATGTCCAGCCTAAACCTCCCTTGCTGCAGTTTAAGCCCATTGTATATTGGAGTATTTGCTAATTCTCGCACTTTATGCTGGGGTGGGCAAAATTCAGCCCATGGGCCGAATCCTGCCCCTCAAGCCACTGGATCTGGCCCACAGCCCAGCAGGAGTCTTGGGCAGGAGGTCCCTGCCCACCAGCCCTTGTAGCTGGCTGTTCTGATCATGTGCTTCTCTGAGCACTGCCACAAGCTGGAGGGGGAGGGGGAAGGAAGAAAGGCTTTGTGTGCTCCTCCCATTCCCAGCACAATTTCACAGCTCCTATTGTCCAGAAATTGTCCAATGGGAGCTGCCTGGGCCATGTTTGCAGGGCAGGGAGTGCGTCAAATATCCACTCCTGGGGCTCACTGCACTCAGTGAAGCAGCTGGCCACTTTGAGCAGCATGCAGGACGCAGCAGGCAGGGAGACTGCCTAAAGGGCCTCCTTGGCTGCTGGCTGGGAGCCACCTAAGTAAGCACCTCCTGGCCAGAGCCTACCTTTGGTACCCCAGCCCCTCCTTGCCCCTAATCCTCTGTCCCCCTCCAGCAACTACCCCATGTAACACAAACTTTGCACCCATATCTCTTCCTACCCCTGCCCCCTACACTCCTTCTCCAGGTCAGAATCCTCTCCTTCACCCATACTTATACCCCCTTCTGGACCCTGCACCTCCTCTTCCACCCTAGTCCTCTGTCCCAGGTCACAACCCCTTCCTTCACCCAAACTCCCCCCAGACCCCACATCCCCTCCTGCACCCTCATGCTCTATCCTGAGCTCCCTTCTACATCCAATCTCCATCCCAGAGTGCAGCCTTTGACCACTTACCAAATTCTTGGAGTCAAAAATTATTGCCTACCCCTGCTTATGCCCTTCAGAGACAAGGATCTGCTAGAAACTCCAACCTGAATGTGAGAATCATTGTTTCCTTTCTCTTCTGTACCATGTATCATTGTCAATGAGTCAGAGACCCCAAACTCATTCCTATGTGTCTTCCAGGCTGACTGCCAAATAGTGACTCAGCATTGCCACCACAATCTTCCTATGTTTCCAGCTCTAGCCTAATTTCAGGCAGTTATGTTAAAATAAAAGAATCCCTAAATCTTCATCTTTGGGAAGAAACCCTACAGACTTCAGAAAGAAAACACTAAGCTTACACCATAAAAGCAACAAGGAAAGAAGGCATATGTAACAGCAGCACAACTTATCACTTTTTATTGTTATGTTTTTAATACTTTGCAAATTGATACATGCAGGCAGTGGACCGGATTTTCATATCTTTTGTTCTGATATATAGTGAGTGCTTTTCCTAATTCATATCTATGTCTCGCGCAGTGTAATAGGTTTCTCATCAAGAAATTCAGTGACATAGATAACCAAGTAATGCACATTTGAATAGACAAATATATTTAGAATGTTCACATTAATAAAAGCTACTCATTTTATGTGGTACTTTGCACTTCAGATGCCTATGCAACTTGGTCAAAAATAGGAAATATAGTGTGTCCCAGGGAGACAAAACACACTTCTGAGGTCTACTCCTTTTCCACTTTCTCAGAAGGCTAGCCATGTTAGTCTGTAACTTTAGAAACAATGAGTAGTCCCGTGGCACTTTAGAGACTAACATAAATATATATAGTATCGTGAGCTTTTAAGGGCAAAACACACTCAAGCTCATTGAAGAAGTAGGTTTTGCCCATAAAAGCTCACGATACTATATATTTTTGTTAGTCTCGAAGGTGTCACAGGACTACTCGTTCTTTTTCCAATGATAGAAATCTAATTACTGTCAGCATCCAACTATTGTATTAGGATTTTGGTTAAGAATCACTCCTTTATACACCACATTTTAAACTGAATTGTTGCTCACTACTACTCATGCAAAGGGTGTATTTGTTGCACTAAATATTCAGAGAAAATCTCTGTCCTGAAAACAGTGCAACAGCAGTAAGGGCCTTGAACTGGTCTACATCCTTAACAAAACATCTTTAACTGGTTACAGAATGTTTTGAAAACATGATCACGGAGCATTACTTTGGGTCCCAGCAACGTATGAACTGTGAAGAAGATATTTCAAAGGCATAAATGGCTTTCAGTGAGAGTTAGGATCTGCCACTTGAAGGCTCAGCAAAAGCTTCATATAAATACATCATTCTCAAAATTTAAGGGAGTTCTCAACAGTTGAAATTAATATCTTAAAATGTTCCATTTGGGTTAAAGAAAAAAATATTTACACCCCTTCTAATTAGCTGAGAAATGTTCTAAATCTAATTTTCAGAGGAACAGCTGCACTATCTACTGTTTACAGTACAGTCTGATTCAGCCTTACAGTACAAGTTGTTTTTAGCTCTGAAATATAAATGTGGTGGTCTAAATGTTATTTGTTCAGCTTGTGACTACTATTAAAAAATTTACAAGTCTACAGCATTTTTCAGCCGAGGATCACTTTACAAAATTAATTAATTAAATCTTGCAACATCCCTGTAAGGTAAGCATTATCTCCATTTTAACTGGGGAAAGTGAGGCACAAAGGCTCAATGACTTGCCCAAGACCACAGCACTAAAGTCTTGTAGAGCTTGGAACAAAACTCTGATATAGACTGTTTGCTGTAAAGGTGCTTTGTGATCCTCAACTGAAAAATGCTGGGTCTTCCGCGCAGCGTGAAAACAGAGGTGGATTAATATTCTTGGCTGTCATAAGCACAATGAACATTTGGACCCTCCAGGGGGTAAGGGTTAGAACTGGTCGGGGGGCGCTACAGAGAGTCATGCCTGTGCACTTTTCAAAATTGGCAAAGTAGCCTTGGGCAGACACAGAGCAGAAGCAACATGGGCGTAGTTTTTTGGCAGGGGGCAATGCCACAAGCCAAAAGCGGCAGGAGAGGAGCAGTGCCACACATGGCTGCTGCCTTGGGCACAAAGACCAGCAGTGGAGGCAGCCTGCAACCAGAAAAAGCTGGGACCTGCCATGGGGCAGCCTGGCAGCAGGGAAACCTGGTAGTGGGAGCTGGGCATATGCACTTAGGGTTACCAGATGATTTCAAAAAAATACCAGACACACTTGATCTCAGAGGGCGTGAGGGCGGCTGGGAGAGGAGCGGGGCTGGCCAGGAGATATGGGCGGGGGGGAGGAGAACAGCTGGTGGGAAGCAGGGCTGGCCGGGAGAGGATTGGGGGGGAGTGGGGCTGGCCGGGGGGAACCAGCCGGCAGCGAGTGGGGCTGGTCGGGAGGGAGTCAGGGGGAGCGGGGCTGGCCGGGGGAGATCGGGGGGGGGGGGGGAACCGGCTGGCAGGAAGCAGGGCTGGCCGGGAGGGGGTTGGGGGGAGTGGGGCTGGCCGGGGGGGTGGAACTGGCCAGCAGGAGCGGGGCTGGCTGGGAGAGGGTTGGGGGGAAGCGGGGGGGGGGGGAGAGGGGAACCAGCCAGGGAGTAGGGCTGGCCCGGGTGCATGCAGATGCCAGGGTGCTGCCCGTCCCGCGCACGGTTCCAGCAGGGCGCACAGGCAAGTCCGGAACTGGGGATTCCATCCCGCCCTGGTCCCGCCCCCCACCCCCGTCCTCTCTACTGTGTGAGTGTGGCTACCAGCCAGGCAGTACGCAACTACGTACTGATACTCATGATAATAATAAAACTTACTTAATTACAAAATACCAGACATTTATATGTCTGGTATTTTCTCAATTTGTTTCCCAGACAGAAAGCTCAAATACCGGATTGTCCAGTTCAAAACTGGACACCTGGCAACCCTATATGCACTGAGCGTGCCTGGTGGTGAGCAGCAGCCATTGAGGTTGGGCCAGTAACAGCCACAGCTGTGCTAGTAGACCCCTTCCTGCCTGGCTCCTTGTTATCTGTGGCCTTCCCAGAGCTTCTCAATTTCTCTCAGGTTGGAGCAAGGCTTCCTCTCCCTATAGAACTTGCCTGCACACCCCAGGGAAAGCACAGGAGGCCAAACCAAAGCCTCCGTCCCTGGGTCCCACTGACAGTGGCATGCTCCAAGGAGTGGGGGACATGGGCTGGGAGCTGCTCTCAGACACCATGATCACTGCTCAGGGCAGGTGGAAGGTCTGGAGCTCCCCACAGCAGCCCGGTCTCCCTGGGTAGCTCTTACCACTGCCCGACTCTGGCTTCTGGCCTCACCAGGGGGCAGGGCCCCAGAAGGAAGAGGAGGAGCTGGGCTACAGCTCTAATGATAGTGCCCCCCATTTTTACCCAGGTTCTGGTATTTCTGTGGGGACGCTCACATTTTCTGCATAAAACAAGTGTGTAGGCCAGAAAGAAGAAAGCTTAAAGACCATGCATACAACCTCCACCTTCCTTTTCCTTCAAAAATATAATTTCCTTCATTCCATTCTGTTGATGCCACTGCTGTCTTCCTTGTCATTCAAGCTCACAGTTGCAAAATTATTTTTACTCCTTCCCTCTTTTTTGCCCACACATCCAGCTATTTCCAGACCCTGATTCTCTTCCTCGACATCTTCAAAATCCACCCTTTTCTTCCTATACTCAGAACCAAATCTGTCATTCTGTTTCTTGCTATTTCTGAAATACTGTACCTTCCTTTCTGACCTTGTAGTCTCACACATTTGCTCCACTTCAGTCCCCGCAAATTATAGCCACTAAAATCCTCTTCCTTGCCTGTTGTTTTGATTGTCACACACTTCCCTCTTTGAATCCAGTAGTTTCTCAGACACTATCACATTATCCTATTTATCCTCCCTGGTCAAACTCAAAATTCCTCCCTCCCATTCTCCCTTTATTCCAGCAATGGGCAACCTAGGCTAGTGAGTGGGCTGCATACTTAGAATGTACGGGATGTGCCAATTGAACCATGGCAGCACTTTGATTGGATGCAGAGGGCGGACCAGACTCTTACATTCAATTTTGTGTGCAATCAGCACACACTTCACTTCACATGCCCTTGCTTTACGTGCATGTCACGTTAGTAACACCGGTAGGAAAAAATCAGACACACACGGAAACCAGTGGAATCTGGAAACCCTGTGCACATGCAACAGTAAATAAAATGTATTGCAGGCCACACATAGAACCCTGATGGGCCATATGTGGCCTTCGGGACGCAGGTTGCCCACCACTGCTCTATTCTAGCAATGTTCCCACCCTTATTCACTCATTTGTCAGCTTCTCAATAATCACATCTGAGCCTTCTTCCATGTGCCCTTGTATGTAAGATACAACCGTCTTATACTTACCTCATAATCTCTCCCTGTCCACACAAATTAATCTCTTTCCTGCCCTCACAAATTCCTCTTAAAGTCCCATAGCAAACTTAACTAATGGGTTCCCATAATCTGTCTATCTGTTCTTAGACTGAGCTCAAGATAAAAATAGCCCTTCTAAAAACAAAGAAAAATGTCTAAATTTCAACACATAGATTGGAATTTCCATTCACTTTGTTACAACTCCAACTAAAACAAATGAGAAGTACAACTCTGAATTTATATGGGAGATGTTGCCTTATTTAGGAAAATTATTATGTAAATATGGAGATTAGATTTCAACTATTTACCCAATATTTTGCACATGGCAATGGAACTCATTCATGGCTTAAGCACGGCGCTTTTGTAACAACCATAACCAATGACTTTCAATCAACACTGAAATCTATTTCAGACTACTCTGGCTATTATTTGCAAATGTATTCAAAATGTTAATACACTAAAAACATACCTACTTTTCAAAGTTGGTATAAAAAAATCTGTTTTTTACTCTAAATGACAAAAAGATAAATTCCACTTTGTCATCTGTCATCTGTGGACTGCATCTATGGAACACAGTCAACATTCCAATACTTCCCTGAACTCCAAACACCAGACATCTAAGTTGATTAACTCATATTTAGCTAAATAAAGACAGAATGGAAACTAACATACTTACCGTCTCCTGATTCCTTCTTCCTCATATTTGGTGCTATAAGGAAAAATTTCAACTCTCTTGGTAAGAGCACATACTGAAATTTGACTTAAGTAGCTCTTGTCTTGTTTATACGTGTATTTATCTGTTATTCTCTCTTCTTAATAGTCATTGAAAAAACCTAAACAACGAATGGTCCTGTAGCATCTTAAAAAGTAACAAAAATATAGATGGCATCATGAGCTTTTGTGGGCATAATCCACTTCTTCAGAAGAATGGAGAAAGGGGTCCAGAGGTACAAATAAATAGCAGAAAAGGGGGGGATGGGGAGGAAAAGAGAAGGAAAAAAAATCTTGTCAATTAGAGTGTCCTTGCTAAATGAGGCTAACAGAGTGGGCTGTAAGTGCCCGGCACTTAGTTTTTGATGTCATGAGGGTGTTGAATGTAGTGGCCTATTCACTTCATGTCTTTGTTCAGACCTTGACTGAAGGTGTCAAATTTGTAAATGAAGGCAAGTTCTGCAGCTTTTCTCTCCAGCTGGTTTTTGAAATTGCATTGTAATAGTATCGTCACCTTTAGATCCATTAATGAGTGCCCAGGCAAGTTAAAATGTTTCCAAACAAGTTTCTTGTGTGTTACCATTTTAAATGTCTGATTTGTGTCCATTAATCCTTCACTGTAGAGACTGTTCAGTTTGGCCAATATACATGGCAGAGGGGCACTGCTTGCACTTGATGGCATATATCACATTAATGGATGTGCAGTTGTATGAGCCTCTGATGTGGTGGCTTATGTGCTTAGCTCCTGTGATGATGTCGCTTGTATAGATGTGTGGACAGAGTTGGCACCGGAGCTGATTGCAGGAGTGGGTTCATGGGTGGGTATGATGGAGATGTACTGCATGGTTGCTGGAAAGAATTTGTTTCAGGTTAGGGGGTTGTCTATAGGCAAGAATTGGCCTGTCCGCCAAGGCTTGTGAGAGAGAAGGATCATTTTCCAGGAGCAGTTGTGGATTGTTAATGATGCACTGGAGGGGTGTAATTTGGGGGCTGTAGGTGATGACCAGAGGTGTTCTGTTATTTTGTTTGTTGGGCTTATATTGAAGACGCTGATGCCTGGATACTCGTCCGGCTCTGTCAATCTGTTTTTTCACTTCCTTGGGTGGGTATTTAAGTTTTAAGAATGCCTGATATAGATCCTGTAGGTGTTTGTCTCTGTCTGTGGGATTGGAGCAAATCCGGTTGTATCTTAGTCTCTAAAGTGCTGCAGGACTATTCGTTGTTTAAGTTTTTTCAGTTACAGACTAACACGGCTACCCTTTGAGACTTAATAGTTATTGGTATTTTTACTGAAAACTTCAATTATTAAAAATAATTGTGAATTCAGTTTACAACATTTTTATCTATTAAAATAAATCCACCACTTCCAGGACAGAGAATATTATACTTAACACAACACGTTCTCCTCTAAAAGGAAGGAAAAATATTTAAATACCATTGTGTCAGTTCCCGCAATACACAAGGTTCGAAAAGGATGCTGGAAAGAATGGACCCACCACTTAGGGTTGGCAAAAAGAAACCGATTTTATTTTGATAATGACTCTGGCACGTGGTGATAAAGAACTCAGTCACATGTGTGGGCGCCAGACAATCATTAAAATGAAAAATAAACAAATTGCTAAACAATACAAAACAATCCCCTGAGGCTTTTCCAAATCACAATAGTTCTCAATAATGGCCCAGGGGTTAGAGGCAGTTGAATTAACACTGATGTTGTTCATAAGGTTAACTATTTACACTATTTTATAAAAGATAACAGTGAACCCTTAACAATAACTACTCATTAACTAACACAATGATTCTTCAACTAACTGTCAACTGACAGATAACAAGGGTAACGGTAATAAATCAGGATAGGGGTAGTAATGGCGGGGGAGGAGTGTTATACCAGTTCTGGAGACAACAGGAACACGAGTACCAGCCACATGCCCATAAACTGTCTCAGCTCGGGTCGACCAACTCGAAATACGCTCAATAAGACTTGAGAGCAGGGGGTGCAAGGTGTCTGGTTGATCAGGCCAGGCGTTCACTCGATGCGATTCCCCACTGAGAGGGGGTTCGGCTGCCTGTTTTATTGCCTGACCACTTAACACCTGATTGGTTGATTTTTGCTGCAGTGGGTGGAGTAAGCAGGCCTGACCACGAGTCAACCCATTGGTTAATCTTTGTCGCAGTGGGTGGAGCTAGCAGTGGAAGATGATTAGTTTGTATGCCCTTATATGGAACGCGCTCTACCTCACGGACAGAGCCCCCTATACCAGCCTTTTCAGGTGTAATAGGCTATGGCCCACCTGCGACAGGCAGCCATAGTTGTTGTTCTGTCTCGGACACATTGTTTTTACCAATGATTGCTATTTAAAAATTTCCATCAGGTATTGTTTCTTAGGAGCATGTCAGTTCCTTTAATCTGCTATACCAAGGCATCATAATTTTTAATAAATTCTAAATTTAGCCATCCACATATACTAATCTTTACCTTTTTTGTAAGTTAATAATTGCAAATGACTAATGTTTATCGTTTAAACTTGAAAATTCACTAAAAAAAGAATGCCTATTTTGTCACTGAAAGTTGCTTTGGCAACAATTACAATGTCTATAAGGACTTTTAACTTCATTATATGAATACGATTACAAGATACTGTAAAGAAAAATATTGTGTTTATATGGTTCTCTTTTATGCAAATGTACTATAGTAATTTTATTTCATTGTTTAAAATAATATATTTTGGACTGGTAGGAAACCCTTCAATCTATCTTTAAACTCCATAACATTGTGTCTCGGTAATGAACATCAATAGGTGTAACTTGGTCTTGAGAGTGACCCTACTATTCTTGATTCACAGGCTCAATGACAGGAGAAAACTGAAATGAAGTTTTTTGTACTAAGATTAATTATATGCTGTGCACGTGGATGTGTAACAACAAGGGGAGCAGGACTATAAAATACAGTGGGGGAAAAAAGCCTCAAAGGAAGGATTCTACAGAATAGTCTAAAAATAGCCTTATTTCAAATGAGGCATGAACAGTTGAAAAATACACATCTACAAAACAAAGAGCTCCACCTATAATTTAAAAATAGATGTTATTAAATAAAAGCACCAAATATCATTAGTAGGGTCTTATGTACAAGACTTGATAATGTACATAGAACTACAGTAAATGCTAGTCTTAAACAGAGATGCCTTTTATATCATTCAAAATACAGTTATCTAACAATACAAATAAATACAATTTTTTTTCAAGGATACTTTCCAAAAATATGCAATCCAATGATAAAACTTTTTGGTATATTGCCCTCTGGAAATGGTTCACAAGATTTTCCAATTAAATTAAAATAGATGTTTAAAATTCATACATTTTTAAAGACTACCCTGCAATATAGAAATTATTTAATCCTTTTCTTCTGAGAATTTACAAAAAACTTAATTATCAGAAATCAAACACGGATTATCAAACTACAATAACACTTGGAGGCAAAATTCTGCCCTCATTCACATCCTGCAATTTCCACAGATTTAAGTGAAGATATGCAGGGCAAAATCCTGGGAATTTCACCATTGATTTCAATAAGGCCAGGATTTCACCCATAGGGTGTAAAACAGGGACGAAATTAGTTCTAAAGCCCTAATCCTGCTAAGATTTTACACAGATATTAAACTTTAAGCAAAAACAGTTAATTATTTTCACTTAGTTCTATTAAATGGCCTGACCCTGCAAGCAGTTACATTCATGAGAAGAGCCATAATGCAGGAGCAACCATGAGCCACCTAGGTCTCAATGTTGTTTCTTTACATGAACTTTCCTGTTTTGTATGTCATCATTTTAAAATTTAATAAAAAACTAGGGGACTTCACGCCCTGCTCACTATGCTCGCCAGCCTCCCTCTCTCTGGGGGTATTCAACCCCAGCTCTCTGCCCAGCCACCGGGGTGGGTCGGGCTGATGCTCCACCAGCCCCGGATCTTCCCCCACCCCGACCACCCAGCTGCACCAGCCCCTGCTTTCCCTCCTCCCAGCCCGGGCTGCACCAGCCCCAGCCCCAGCCCCAGCTCTTTCACCACCACCACCCCGACCCAGGCCATGCCAGCTCCAGTTCCCCTCATCCTCAGCCCAGTCCCAGCCCTTCCACCTACGCTGAGGCCTAACCCTAATCCTCTGCTCCACACCAGCCAGGGAAGGCTGAGCCCTAGGCCTGCTTTGTTGGCCCATGGACAACCCCGGGCATGCTGCTGGGGAGGGGAGCCTTGCTACGGCTAAGGCTGCTGCCCACGTGGGGCCAGCGAGGCCCAGAGCATCTGAGCCCCAGGAGGGGGTCCAAGATCATGGCCTGGACTTGGGGGTTGGGCTGACATCACTCTGTCGTCCCACAGGAAATTTTTTTTATGGACAGAGAGAGATAAGGAAAAAAGTAAAGAGAAATTCCTTTTCACTGGTAGGGTGGATACTTTTTCATAACTAATTTTAATGGACTTTGTATATCTGCATCAAACAAACAGCAAACTATGCCATAGAAAAATTCCTGATATTTCAGTGGGTGAATTCAAATGTATAAAAATAAATTTCCTAAGGAACCAGCATGTGTTCTTCAGAAACACAATGATTCAGAGATATTGGCATCTCCTTAGAATCCTCATTGGATCTGTCCTTTCAGTTGGAGCCTTGGTACACATCCAAGAGCAGAGTTACAGCAGGCGGTTTTACTTCATGCCACAGAACATGCTCATAAGAAGGATCCCTGAAGAGGGATGATAGGGAAATTAGGTTGGGGGATGGAGGTAAATGGCACCAAATAGCCTGTGTGTATTATTTATAGGGCCCATTTGTCTGTGGTGATGGAAGCCCACACTACATAAAAGGGAGCCAAATGTTGTCAGCACGGGTAGATGGGGGGGGGGGTGTCACTCAGATCCTTGACCAAGTTTTGCATACGATGTTTTGCATAAGATGATTGTGATGGAGGAGGCTGATGTCTCTGGGGTCTTTGTCTCATATGGTTGCTGGACATATTAGGCGAACCTGGAGTGCTGACGGGGATATGTTTTTTGTTTTCTTGGTTGCAGGTGTGTATGTCCCAATGTACAGATAGTTGCTCAGGAGTTCTTCAGAATGTGGAGAACTTCATTTGTCTTCAAGGCAAATAAGCTTCCAGCCATCAAAAGGAAGCACCTCCACCATGGACTGTATTTCTCTGGGCAAGCAAGAAGAATGGAACCAGTATGCTTAGTATGACCACAGTAGTAGCTGTGGGTTGTGCCACCAGGTTTACCACATCTAAAGACACCTGTAGAGTGTTGCTAGCTTCAAGATGAACTTTGGTCATAATGGATTTAAATTAGTCCCTTTTTTCTTCCTGTAGCCTCTTCTTGCCATTTCTTTTCAGGCTTAGCCATGTTGTATGGCTGCAGTCCATCTGTCCTCCATATTGGGCCACTTTCTTCTTGCCTTCTGTTTGCCCTTAGTATATGTTCTGTTTCAGCACCTTTTGATGTGTATTGATTGGTCAGCTTTATTTCAGTGGTAGTTAGAAATCTGCCTAGTAACCTGGAAAGAATGGGAAACTCTACAGGACCAAGCATATAGTCTGCGCAGTAACAAGAAAAAGCGTACAAGGACTCAGCACACATTGCTCTGTGCTATCCATTTTAGAGGCAGCTAGTATTTGTATTGCTCTTTTGCTTTGGATCAAGAGGAGACAAACTGCCTGGTTCAGCTCTCCAGGTCCTGTCAGCAGCTTCTGTTGGTGTCCCTGTTACTGTTCCTGGTTTGTGGTTCCTGAGTGAAGAGGTCCAGTTCTGGTTCTTGTTTGTGACTGCTGATCCTGCACAGATTATAAGGTGGAAGATCTTTTTTATTGTTAAGATGTAGTGGCCCTGTGATGGGGTATCTGCCCCACATTGGCAGAAAAAGAGATTAAAAGCAGCCTTACAGAGGCTGCACAGTAAACAACCAACCAGAGAATGGCTGAGAAAAGCAGCCAATCAGGGCATAGCAGGCCCATATATAAAGAGAGCTGCAAGACAGAAGAGTCAGTTTTCTTTTGGGAGCCCAGGGAAGTAGGCCTGGGTCCCTAAAGGACTGAAGGAACTACCAGCACCCTGGACAGAGCAGTGCTGGGCAGGATTAGCGGGAGTGAGAAGAAGCTCCAGATAGATGGCTGCCAGAGTGAGGCCCTGACACAAGGACAGATGAAGTGGTAGGGCTGTCAGGAAGTGGCCCAGGGATTGAGATGGCACAGTTGGAAGCGGAGCAGTACATGGCTGTTAGCTATCGGGTCCCTGGGTGGGCTGGGACCTGGATTAGCACGTAGGCCTGGCTTTCCCCAAGCCCCAATTTACCACTGAGGGGGAATAGCCATGGGCTGCAGTTTATCATTGAGGGATATGGCTAGAAACAGGACTGCAGTTGGCCACTGAGACAAGTGGTTGGAGAGTGGACTGCTATGCTCCTGGACGGAGGGAGACTGGAGTGAGGCATGTGTCCTGACGAGGATGCTGTGATCCTAGAGAGAACATGGGTCCCAGAGTGTAGGTGATGGTGGGTGAGACACCACCTGAAGAGGGAGTAAGAACTGGCTGGACTCAGATAATTCCCAAGACAACCAACAGGAGGTGCCAGAGTGGTGAGCACAACTTATTACAGGCCCTTGTTTGATTATCTACAATGTGGGCTTCAAGTCCAATTGGAATTAACCTGAGCATAAGGTACAAGGCATGGAAAGGTGTGCTATAAGTGTCGTGCCTTAATAATATCAAGTGTACTATTAATGTTACTGCAATGCTGTTCTGTTTAATAAATATTTGAATGTTTAACTTTAACAAAGGGAACATGTGACAGAAGTGATGATTTTTGTTGTTTTTGCTACAGAAACTATCTTTTTGTTGGGCTGCAGCAATCACGTGTTCTTCAGTTTAAACTGCCAGAACATGCTGAGAAAATTTGGAACATCAACAATGTACAAGTTCCTGAACACCACCGTCAAGTCTTTTTTTTCTCCCATTCATGACAGTACCTTTTGTTAAATCATCCTCCTTGCCTAGCACAACTTCCTTTATATCAAGCAACTGTCATCTCCTACACATACCTCACTTTGTTTGTTTGTCCTCCGTCCCTAAATCAACACCAGTATCCTCTGTCACATCTCACACATTTGATAAGTTTATAAAAGTAAAAACACTCCAAATCTCCGCAGAACAGTAGTGATGTTAGTGTGACTTAAGAGAATTGGGTGCAGTACTCAGAAGATCTGGATTTTGTCTCTGATCTGCTATATAACTTTAGACAAGTTACTTCATCTGTCTGTCTTACTTTGATTGTAAATGCTTTTGAATAGGAAAGCTATGTTTTTGCCTATCACAATCGGTACCCAATCACAGTAGGAGG
Source organism: Pelochelys cantorii (assembly GCA_032595735.1). Taxonomy (NCBI): domain Eukaryota; kingdom Metazoa; phylum Chordata; order Testudines; family Trionychidae; genus Pelochelys; species Pelochelys cantorii. The sequence continues at coordinate 176,353,725 of CM064328.1, read as the reverse complement.
TGGCGAGCACTGCTGTAATACTAAAATGTGAGTGTGTGACTGAACTCTGTGAGGTAAGCAAATTCTATTATACGCAACTGTAACTCATCCACCCACAACGTATCATCAGAGTTTGATCTCTGGACCTTCAGCACTGCAGAACAGTCAGTAGTCACTACAGTGAAAGAAGTAACTCCAATAACTGGCAGCAGGAGTAGGCTGTAATCATTTGAGAATCCACAACATGCTGAAACAATGGTGACATATATACGAGTAGCCTCATTTTACCTACAGCATAATCAGGCACATACATTTGAGAGGTTCTTAATAAGAGGCAGTATGGCTAGTGAAATCAGATTTTTGTCTGCCATATTGCTTCTCAGTGTAGTATGGAGCCTTGCTCGATAACAAGTATTATGAAGGGAAGGAACTGAATTACCAACAAGTTAGAAAATATAAGTGTAGGGTCATGTAAGTTCAAACGCCCCAAGCCCAATGTTTATTTTGATAGGGCAATTAGGCCAGGAAGGAGGATCTATTTTGTCTGATTCCCATCTCGAGTTACAGTTATATGTGCCATACTAAAAAGAGACACTCAAGAGCATGCCCAGTACATGCAGTATCTTGAAAAATATTAGCAGAAAGCCTCTTGCAATCTCTGCTGAGCATAATACAGATTGCAAATGACAATTCTGACATTTTATAATTCAAACAGCTCTGAATGGATTTCCAAATGGACAACAAAAGGTGCCTCTCTGACATGAGGTCTATCCTTTTTGCAAAATTTGTAAATTATGCTACAACTGATCAAGACACTAGAGCCCCTGAAAAGCAGACCAGAGAAGTTTTTATACTCAGATGTAAGGGTATCTACTACTCTGTTCATAATAATCTATGATTTAAGAATCTGAGGAAAAATTCGTCTATTTTACTTAGCCAAGCAGTATGAAAGCTGACAGGTTTAACGCTTGTCACCAAGAATAGTTTTAATTTTTTAAAAGTTTTAAATTAAAAAAATCTCAGAGCGTAGTGCTGGAAGCAGACATCTTGATAAAAATGATATCATTTAGGGTACTAACTCACAGAGGACCAATGGAAAATACTATTACATTGCAGCAGGGGTTCCAAGCCATTTTTACTGTTGAAAGGGAAGCCCCTACTTTGAATGAACAGATGAGATGGGCTGACATATTCTTCCCCATCACCACCATCATATTCCCTCATCCTATGTCCCAGCACAATTAGAGTTCTTTTCTTTACATTGTCCATTTCCTTCTTTCTAAACCGATTAATTTTTTATTCTGTTGTTTTCCTCCAGCTAATTTTGTGTTTTTCCATGTCAGTCTCTTTTTTGTTCTCCTTTCCAATATTGCTTTTTGTTCCTCTTCCCAGTTCTCCCACACAACAGAAGGCTAACAATTGCTCAGGAGTCAAGATGGTATGTTTCTATCAAACCTGATTTATTATTGTTACAGTAAGACACTGATCTCTAAATCTAATTTTGCATTCTATTCAGAATCATTTTAACAAATTTGACAGGTTAGTGAAGCTAACACACATTGACACAGAAGTACTTACATTGCATTTACTTTATCTTCTGGGCCCTGAATTTGGCCAGTAACAGTCCCTTGTCTGGTATTTTTAACCCAGCCAACTATTCCCATTTTCCTAGCTTCATCTTCTGCGTACTGATTTGGAAAATAAAACAAAATATACACACAGTATATTCAGTACCAGCAGTTATGACACACACACATTGTGCATGAGTAGTCTTAAAGCCCCAGTTTCATTTCCACAGCTTTCTTAAAACCTACACTCCTAAAAAGTATCTGTAGATATTAATGCATCTACTCAGACACCGTGATTTTCCTGCCAGTTCTGGTCTTGCAGCAGAAGCAGCTATTTTTTCAACAAGAAAGTGAGATTATTCCATTGTACTTATCAGTTTTATCATAACATCATCTCTTGGCTCTACTTCCAAGTTACACTGCTGGCAATAAAGGAAGTAGCAATATAGCTTCTTTGGTTTGGTTTTCCCATGATATATCAGAACCTATTGATGGTTCCCTGGCAGGGGGAGGGATAAAATCTACAATCTCCATGTAAGAATTTTCAACATATGTTATCTTCTTGTGCAGAGGTTAAGGGTCTTTGACATCACCCTTATAGCTGCAACTTCAAAAAATAACACTGGCAGCAAAAACAAAGGGCTGTAAAAACTTCATCTTTTGTTAAAGCACTTCTTAATTTACTACACTTCCTTAAAAGACCTATGACACCTCATCTTCAAGCAAACTGTCAAAATAATAAGCAAGTTTCCTTGGGAAGTAAAGGAAGGAGAGCAAAACGCTAGAAAAAAAGGGAATTGTGGTAGAAATAAAGATTGAAGTTTAGTAAATTGTTTGAGGTGTTAATATGGCTCTGTTTACAATAAATTATTATTATTGTGATTGCTTATTACCTATTCACTTCCTATGCTGGCTTCAGCCACTTCAATTTATCTCCTTTTCTTAATGTTTTGCCCTGCTGTATTTTCTCTCTGTCATACCTAAGTAACATATACCTTGTTATAAAGATATATTTTAAACCCACAAACTGTACAGACTCGCTCAGAAATCCAGCAAAGAATTGTTTCACCCAAAGAAAATGTCAACCATTATTAGCCAACAAATGGTCTTCTACTTCTTCATATATTAGTTGCATAAATATAGATGTCACAGGTATTTTAACTATCTACTGCTTTTCTAAATCAATCATCTTTATCCAGCTGCATATATCACACTCAGATTTTGCTATTAGCCTCTGCGGACTTATTCTATATGCACTCAACTGGGTTGATCTAGGCTATTATTAATGAATAGTCATTATCTGTTAAAAGTTCACTGGAAAACTGTTCCTGCTTAGACACTATCAGAACAATTTCTAAACAACAATAATTTCTAATTTCTTAACAATTAAACAACATTGTTTTATTATCTTTTGTCATATCTGTTAAACAGTAATAAAGAGAATTTTAAATATATCTATTTGGTCACATTTGTTTGTAGATAAGGCATCAAAATATGAGAGAGGCACAGACTTGTTTGTTTTCTCACACAATACACTCAATATTCACTTCTCTTCACTTAAATAAATATAAAGCAGGCCCAGGATGATGTCACAACTTTCAATTACACAGATTGACACTTGCAAGTTAACAATACTTAACACAAAGCAATGGACCATATCTCTCATACAGTGGCAACTTAGCACAGGAGCCCAAAGTAGCTGGGATAGACCAGAGTTGACTGGGTGAAATGAATGATGTCACTAATTAAAAACATGTTATATATCCTAAGTCCTTCACTCATTTCAACTTTCAGCTGTTTCACAAGTATAATCATATATTGAAAAAGCCTTATCTTTAATATTAAACATAGGTCAATATTTTCAGAAAATACAGTATTCTAGCTATTTCCACTCTGTAAAACAAGTTTCCTCTTGTTTTCTGAATTTCTGCCTTTTTTTTTTTTTTTTGAATTGTAATGCTCCTGCTGCAGATTCAGAACAGGTGGAGAAGCTTTGATGAGTTTTGACCTGCAGAGACCAAACTTTCACATCATGTGTTTACTAGACATCATCTGTCAGAAAAAAATCATAACCATGATAGATTAATTTCTTTAATTTTCTGAACAATTAAAATGGTACACTTATTTTCATGAAAAAATAAAAGAACACCCATTGCTTCAATAGCTCAAAACTGACATTTTCTGAAAGTCAACGTATTGTCAGGGTCTTAAGATGTTTAAATTCAGGGTGCATACACACAATCACCATCCCGATCAAGGCCTCTAGGTATTACTGTGATACAAAAAAATTGAGTAACATCAATATGAATATTTTTGTAAAAAAACTATTTTAACAGTAGGATTATTTTGTATCATATATCTACTATAAAAAGAACCTATGATTTAAAAAACAACAACAAAAAACACAAAATATTTAACTGTCCAGCTCAGAACTGAAAATGCCAACAGGATGCCTTTGTACTTTAATATAGGCCTCCTACAATATTTTTAGCACTGGAAATATCACACTGTTGAAATGTAAAATTGGCACCATACATGCTGTCTTACCATTCTGAAGCAGACACCTAAAAAAAAGAAAAAAAATTAGACAGATTAATTTGACGGAATTAATGCTACTGCTAACAGCTTCACCTAATTTGTGTGTCTGTAAACTCAGTTGAGTATTAGAGGCTGGATCTAATTTTCTGTGAAACTTTAAGAAATTGGTCATATATGTTTATCACACTTCTAAAATATGGATAACTACTTAGGAGTCAGGTTCATACATACGTACATATTTGTTTTGATCTTATTATTATGTTACCCTAAAATTGTTATGTAAATGTTTATGTTAAAATGTTTACTTCGTTATGTTAATCTTGTTGTGCTGATGGGTTTGGGACCTTAGGTCGTGTTGGTATTTCGAATTATTTGATCGAACTAGGTTAATCCCCTAAGGTAGTTCGGACTAATAAGTGGTAGTTCGAACTTATCTAGTTCTCTTCAAACTTAAGGACTTGTTCGGACTAAGTGGATAACTGCCACACGGAATTCCCGCTCTTTTTCAAAAACCCTTTGCACACAACCCCATTTTAGCTTTGCACACGGTTCAAAACCTTTGCACTCCGCTCAAAATAGTTGCACTAGGCACTAATATCCGTGCACTAGGTACTAAAATCTATGCACACAGCTCTATTAGAATTTTCCCGCTTTTGCATCTATATAAACCCCCTCCGAGGTTTGTTCGTGTTCTTCGTTCGTTCTCTTGGGTTCGTTCGTAGTTCCTTAGGTTTGAATGGTGTACGTCTACCCTGTTTGTCTAAGTGTGATTGAGGTGAATGACTGGATAAGATAAGCATCGGGTTATTGGCCTGCAGGCGTCTTGTCTGTGGGAAGTCCCCAGATAAAAGACAGACTATGTCAGGAAGATACTGAAGTTAGCCAGAGGCTTCGGACGGAGTGCGGAAGACCTTCGCCACCGAATCCTGTCAACCTGATCGCGCAGACCAGTGACCTGGGATCTCTGACATCGAGGGACGGCCTCACTGCTCCTCCGTTGCGGCTTGCACTGAGCTAAAACGTCGAGGTCGTGAGCACCCCTTTCTCTCCTGCTTATCCGGGGCGAATGTAAAGTATATTTATTGTATCGGGGACTTTCTTTCATTCTCTTCTTCTGGGTTAGGGTGGACTTGGTTGAAATTTTACTTGTTGGCTATTTTGAAATTCTTACCATATATGGTTTGGCCCTAAACTATGACTCTGACTCGTTTGTGAAACCAGGTAGCCGGTGATAGATACGGCCTCGGGTAGTTCCCGTCTTCTGGGACTTGGGACTTTAACATCTCCGAAAGCCAGAGTGTGCCAATTAGATCTTTTAAAATTAATCGTTACTGAGTCCCAGGGTAACAATTAGGGCTCCACCAAATTCATGGTCCATTTTAATCAATTTCACAGTACTAGGATTTAAAAAATTGTAAATTTCATGATTCAAGCTATTTAAATCTGAAATGTCATAGTGCGTAATTCTAAGGTTCCTGACCCAAAAAAGACTTATGTATGACTTGCAAGTTTATTGGGGTGAGGGAGTTGCAGTACAGATACCCTTCTTCACTGCTGCTGATGGCGGCACTACTTTCAGAAGTGGGTAGCTGAAAAGCAGCAGTTGCTGGCTAGAAGCTTAGCTCTGATGGCAGAGCCGTTGCCAGCAGATAGAATGGTATTGTATAGCCACCCTTACTTTTGTGCTGCTGCTGAAGTGCCACCTTCAGAGTAAGGATGTTAGATGTAGTTTATTGTAGTAATCATGTAGCCACAAAAATTGTTAGCGTTCATATGGTCACTATAATGCTCCCCTCCGCCACCCCAGGGAGGGCAGGGCTGGCAGCCAGTGCATTCCCAGCTACTTCTGGGGAGCTCCCTGCCATCTCGCACTGCTGCCTCTGTACCCCCCACAGACAGAAGCTGCTCCCTCATCCCACCTGACCCCCACCCAGTGCTGCTGCCTCTGATAAAGAGACAGCAGAGTGTGTGTGTGTGGGGGGGGGGGGAAACAGGTGGCTCAGCAGGATCTGCTGCTTGCAAGGAGATGGCTTTTAAGATGTCTCCCTGTGCTTATTAGCTCCCGTGGAGCTGGAAGGCAGCAGGGGTTCAGGAGGGAAGGTGTCTCTGTGGGAACCAGCACATGTGGGGAGCCAGCTTAAAAGACAGCTTGCCACAGGCATCGGCTCCTGCCTCTCCCACCTCTTGCTGCCTCTGATACAGAAGCAGCCAGGGGTATGGGCGTGTGTGTGTAGTCGTTTGGATTAACCAGTAAAACCAGACTTATTGGTTAATTGTTTAAATGACTATACGCTAACATCCCTACTTCAGAGCTGGGCACCTAGACAACAAATGCTGCTTTCTAGTATTGCCACCCTTATTTCTAGTATTGCCACCCTTATTTCTGTGCTGCCGCTGGCATAGCATGGCTTCAGAGCTGGGTGACTAGCCAACAGCTACTGCTCTCCAGCCACCCAGCTCTGAAGGCAGCATAGAAATATGGATGGCAATACTGTAACCCCCCTAAAATAACCTTACAACTCCCTTTTGGGTCAGGACCCCCGATTTGAGAAACACTAGTCTTCCCCATGAAATCTGTAGCATACAGGGTAAAAGCACACAAAAGACCAGTTTTTATGCTTTGTGATTTGTTTTTCATGGCTATGAATTTGTTTTTCATGGTTACTTATGATGGTCTTCCTTAGGACAAATAATGAAAGAGAAAATGTCTGACCTGTAATTCTGCTTCACTGAAGATATTCTTTTGAAGAATTCTCTATCCCTAACCTTAACTTCTTAGCAATACAGTAAAAGAACACTTCTAGAGCTTCAGGTTTTAATCCTCGAGGACAACCGTAGGAAGGTAAGAGAGAAGCCAAGTCCCCTTGATTCTTGCATCATGTACTTAATTTTTCTCTAGGCATCCCAGAAGCCCTCCACCCCTTTACTTTTTTAATAGCCACCTTATGTTGGACATCTTGAATTAGCATTTTCTTTCAGGGAACTCTGCCTACCATGCAACTGAAGAAATAGATTGGAATGTTCAGAAAGCTCAAAAGAACAAGTAGGGGACATGACTTGCACTCTAAGCCAGTACTGGTGCCCTCGAGACTCACAAACTAGGGGAGTTCCAACATCTTCTGCTAAGGAGATAAGACCTTCTGCCAAAATCCTGCATAAATAGTATCTTCAGAGAATGTCAACAGTCTCTAAGTACAAAATAAATGCTATGTTATAAAAACATATTGTCAAGCTTTTGGCTATCCCACCAATAATTAAGGTTGCTAAATTTATTTATTCAATTTTTTATGTATTATATAACCTTTTATACATTTATTGCTAGAAAACTACAGAACACTGTCTGAACAGAGATAGTTTAAACCTTCATGGTGTAACACTAAGCCCTTAATTATGAAAGCCCTTAATTAAGCCATTAATTAAGACTTATAGCCTGCATCAAACCAGTGGTGCCCAACCAGTTCTGAAGCATGAACAAGCCACACTAGACTGGCCCAACAGCCACATTCTTCAAGCCAACTAGCCATACTCAACTGGCCAAATAGACACAAGTGGCTAGTGTTGGATACCATGGCATTAAATAGCAAACAAACAATTTCAATATTTATTTGAATTGCTGCAATGTTTAGTGGCCCCCTGCCAACATCAGGCTCTCATTGAGCTTGATATATTATGAACTATGGGTCTCTCTCATTCAGTTTATGAGGTTTGTATTTTTATTCTCATTTAATGTTCTTTTGCACCATCCACTCAAGCATGAAGTGTCAGGCCAACTTTACCACTGAAAGTGTTGGTATATCCGTTTTTAACAGTACATTGCATATCAACCCATGCCTGAGGGTCCCAGTTGCTAACCCAGTTGGGCTCCTGGATGCTGGCCTTGGGGGTACATCTAGACTACAGCCAGTACTTTCAAAAAAGCAAGCCGCTTTTTCAAACGAGAGCACCCAGGCAGTATGGATGCTCTCTTTCAAAACAAGCACAGTTTGCGTTCCACAACGCCTTTTTTCAAAAGAGCACTTTTGAAAAAAGGCATTATTCCTCATAAAATGTGGTTTTCCGCGATCAAAAAAACTGCCGCATTCTTTTGATTTACTTTCAAAAGAATGCAGCGACAGTCTAGACACAGGGGAAGTTTTTTCGAAAAAAGGCCACTTTTTTCAGAAAATCCCTATAGTCTAGACACACCGGGAGGCTCCTCCTTCTGTACCCACTGGCTGTGACGCTCAAGCACTCGCACTGCGAAGCTACCGGGGAGAAAAGCAGCTGGAATAACTAGCTGGCTGGGAGGGGCCGGGTTGCAGCGAACCGGCCGGCCCGACCGATGGGCACCAGCAGGGCCTTCGCCAGCCCCTGGTTGTACAAGCCACTTAGACACATGGGCTATGTCTACACTGGGGTGATCTTGCGCCAGAAATATGCAAATGAGGCTAAGCCTGGAATATCGCTGAGCCTCATTTGCATATCTAATGAGCCGTCATTTTTTTCAGAAGAGGCTCTTGCACAAGAAGGAGCGTCTACACTGCCCCTTCTTGCGCAAGAAAAACCCTCTTGCGCAATACCATTACACCTATTACTTTTCAGGAAGAACGGTATTGTGCAAGAGGGTTTTTCTTGCGCAGGAAGGGGCAGTGTAGACGCTCCTTCTTGTGCAAGAGCCTCTTCTGAAAAAAATGACGGCTCATTAGATATGCAAATGAGGCTCAGCGATATTCCACGCTTAGCCTCATTTGCATACTTCTGGCACAAGATCGCGCCAGTGTAGACATAGCCCTGGTGTCCGTGGTAGCACGCTCTGCCCAGAGGAGGCCTCTCCAGCAAGTCCTTGGGAAAGGGCGGGGCCACCCACTCCCAACCCTGGCTCCCTGCAACCCCGTGCTTGGAGCCAACTACGAGCTCCGCGCATGCGCACTCAACCGCACCGCGTTTAAACCACCCTGAAGGCCCCGGCGCCGCGCTCTTACCCTGCACGCGGCCGAACACTTCGTAGTCCACTGACTTAAGGCCGCCAGAGGCCTTAACGAGGCCGGACATGGCGTGAGGCTGCTCGGTTCTGCTGCGGGCGCGCCGTGTCTCCCCCCCCCCCCCCCCGAGCTCCGCGAGAGGGGCCTGGACGGCAGCGCGCGGGGCTCAAGCTTCTTGCAAAAGCGGCCGCCTGCCAGGCTGAGCCTGTCCCTGCTGAGGCCGCCGGGAGCCGCTGGAACGTGTCTCGTCTCCCGCCCCCCCCTCCCCCCTCCCCGCGCGCCTTGAGAGAGGCCCCCAGAGCGGAGCTGACAGGGCGACAGAGGCGCCTGAGACCCTCAGGCAGGGCAGAGCTCCCCGAGTATGCGGAGCCCTCCCCCAAACCAGCCCGAGGAGCTCTCCTTAACCTCTGAACCGAGAAACAACCCCGCGGGCCCCTAACGAGGGGAAGCCCCCCCCCCGGGACCCGCGGTAGAGGGACGGACCCTCCAACACTGAGCGTCCCAACGGAGCTTAGTGTTAGTCCCTCCGCCGCCTCTGAACTCTCCCCACCTGCAAAGCCTAGTGTCGGGGGGGGGGCAGGCTGCGTGTGGGGATTTGGGAAAGGGCTCCTACGTGGGAATCTCTCCCTCCTTGGCCTCCGTAGGAAGCGAGGGGGGGAAAAACTCCTTCAAGCTACTCCGTGAATAACTGAGACTTGGGGCAGGTTCTGCAATTATTTTTCACTGGGTGGAGTGAAATCCTAGAATCTCATGGCTCACAGACCTTTCCTCCCTAAACATGCAGGACAGTTTCTTTTCCGTTTGTCAGGAAACTAATCTGTGACAGTTGCTAACGTTGAAAGTAAGGTTAGAAAGGTGTTTCATTGTAGAACAAAATTATCCACAGCAGAGTTGTAAACAGGCATCATTAGGTCAAATTACAAAGGATGAATTGAATATAAGCAAATAATGCAAGTATGTTTATCAGGGGTGGGGAGCCTAAGGCCCAGGGGCTGGATGCAGCCCCCAGCTTGCCTGGATCTGGCCCCTGAGGCTCAGGGCTCCCCCCACCATTGAGGAACCCATGCTGATAAGGGGCATGGGGGGGGGGGGGCTTGTTTCTCACTTGTTGGAGCCCCTGGCTTATTTTTCAGAAATAAAGGGTCCCTACCTCTGATGTAGGGGCAAGATTAGAAAGGCAAAGGCACAAAATGAGCTCAGTCTAGTGAGAGACATAAAGGGTAATAAGAAAACATTCTACAAATATATTAGAAGCAAGAGGAAGACTGAGGACAGGGTAGGACCATTGCTCAGCAAAAAGGGAGAAACAAGAACAGGAAACTTGGAAATGGCAGAGCTGCTTAATGACTATGTTTCAGGTTTCACCAAGAAGATGGATGGTGACGGGATGCCTCACCTAGTAAATGCTAGTGGAAATGGGTAGGTTTAGACATTAAAATAAAAAAAAAAAGTTAAAATTACTGAGAAAAGGTAGATGTCTTCAAGTCACCAGGACCTGATGAAATGCAACCTAGAATACTCAAGTAGCTGATAGAGGGGGTATCAGAGACTTTAGCTATCATCTTTAAAAGATCATGGAAGTGGGGAGAGATTCCCGAAAACTGGAAAAGGGCAAATATAGTGCCAATCTGTAAAAAGGGAAATAAGAACAACCCAGGAAACTACAGACCAGTCAGCATAACTTCTGAGCCAAGGAAGATAATGGAGCAAATAATTAACTCATTTGCAAACATCTGGAACATAATAAGGTGATAGGTAACAGCTGGCATAAATCTGTAAAGAACAAATCATGTCAAACCAATCTGATAGCTTTCTTTGATAGGATAACAAGTCTTGTGGATAAGGGAGAAGCGGTGGATGTGGTATACCTAGACTTTAGTAAAGCATTTGATATGGTCTTGCATGACCTTCTTATCAATAAATTAGGGAAATACAACTTAAATGGGGCTACTGTAAGGAGGGTGCATAACTGGCTGGATAACCATTCTCAGAGAGTAGTTATTAATGGTTCACAATCATGCTAGAAGAGCATAATAAGTGTGCCACAGAGGTCTGTTTTGGGACCAGTTCTGTTCAATATCTTCATCAACAATTTAGGTATTGGCATAGAGAGTATGCTTATTAAGTTTGCAGATAATACCAAGCTGGGAGGGGTTGCAAGTGCTTTGGAGGGTAGGGACAACATTCAAAATGACCCGGACAAACTAGAGAAATGGTTTGAGGTAAATAGGATGAAGTTTAATAAGGATAAATGCAAAGTACTCTACTTAGGAAGGAACAATCAGTTTCATATATACAAAATTGGAAGTGATTATCTAGGAAGGAGCACTGCTGAAAGGTATTTAGGGGTCATAGTAAATCACAAGTTAAACATGAGTCAACAGTATGACACTTGCAAAAAAACCAAATATGATTCTGGGATGCATTAACAGGCATGTTGTGAGCAAGACATGAGAAGTCATTCTTCCGCTCCACTTTGCGCTGATTAGGCCTCAGTTAGAGTATTGTGGGTACCACATTTCAAGAAAGATGTGGAAAAATTGGAGAAGGTCCAGAGAACAGCAACAAAAATGATTAAAAGTCTAGAAAGCATTACTTATGAGGGAAAACTAGAAGAACTGGGTTGATATAGTTTAGAGAAGAGTGAGAAGGGATATGATGGCAGTTTTCAAGTATCTAAAAATGTGCTACAAGGAGGAGGGAGAAAAATTGTTCTCCTTGGCTTCTGATGATAGGACAAGAAGCAATGGGCTTAAATTGCAGCAAGGGAGGTTTAGGTTGGACTTTAGGAAAAACTTCCCAATGGTCAGGGTCGTGAAACACTAGAATAAATTGCTGAGGGAGATTTCGGAATCTCCGTCACTGGAGATATTTCACAACAGGTTGGTTAGACACCTATCATGGTTGATCTAGACAGTGATCAGGCAGGACTGGACTTGGTGATCTCTTGAGGTCCTTTGCAGTTCTAATAATCTATGATTCTTTGATTAGGAATAGGAAGTATGCAATCAGGCAGCAGCAGAGAAAAAAAAATCAAGTACAGTACAGTGTTGTGTTAAATGCACACTAGTTTAAAAAAAGGAAAACTTTAAACGGGAAAACTTTAAACTTTAAACCTCTATTATGGTAAGGAAACTTGCTGTATTTGATTTTAATTAAGATGGTTAAAAACAGCATTTTTCTTCTGCCTAATAAAGTTTCAAAGCTGAATTAAGTCATTATTCAGTTGTAAACTTGAAAGAACTGTAATGTTCCAAATTATCACCATTTCAGAGTGATGAACAACCTCCATTCTCAAGTCATTCATAATTCTGATGTCCTACTGTATTTATATCTATCTATAATGCAGTTTGTATGTGTTGGAATATGGAAGAATTAATAGGGGTCCGGGAAGGCAACACAGTAGTAGTAGGGATCTGGCCAGAGCAGGCATTGTCCTTTGAACATGTTTTTTCCCATTCATCTTTGAAGCCAGGAAAGATAAAGTGTCTGGCCAGAGCAGCTATTGTCCTTTCTGATGTATAAACATGCTCTTTCCCTTTGTTCTTGCAGCCTAGAAAGATAGTTGCACTAAACAATGTCTTCTTTGTTTTGTCTTTTGCTTGTTCTCACTTGCTCTGTAAAAATATTTTCGGGGTCACATTCTTTGTAATCTCTGTAACCTGCTGATTCTGAAAGTATGTAATGTAGAAAAGTGTTGATCTAATTGAAAATCCTGTAAACAGGTGAGGGTATAATAATATTCACCACCTGTCTATTAATATTAATTGTGTAGGAGTTAACATTACTGAATAAGGCTTATGGGAAATGGTGATAGATGTGTGAATTAACATATAAAGAGGATAAAGGAGTATAACTGGTGCCAAATCATTGCTCACTCAGAGTTGTGTTGGAGTTTTGAGGGGAACAAATTTCTGCAATAAAGAGGTCTGTTTACTCCATCCACTCCCAAGTCCCCTGTTTCTTCTCTAACATCTGGTGTCACTAGCAGAATTCCAGGGGAGAGTCGTGCCTGATCATCACGTCTTGAAGCATCGCATGGGTAAGTCTGACAGGCTCTGTACTGCAACAACTGTTAGGGATTTTATAAACAAGTTGGTGGGGAAATGGGAGGGGGGGAACTTATGAGTGTTCCTCCAGGGAATGTCAGGATTGGTTGGCTGTTCAGGAATGGGTAGAATCCTCTTTTGTGTTCATAATTTCCAAGGAGAAGGCTGCGGTGGTGCAGGCTCTGTGTGAGGGTCTGTCTGGCTTGTGGGAGGAAGTTACTTACCTTAGAACTAAAGCAGAAACTGCAGCAAATTGCTGAAGAGAAGAGCACTGTTAACCATCAGAGTGTACTGGCAGCCACTGAGAACTGTATGGATGATTCTTAATTGCCTTCAAGTCAGAGAACATGGCCCTGAAAGGCCAAGCAGATGCCTAAAATCAAAATTCCTTTTCCCCTCACCCTCTGTCTTCAAAGAGAGGTACACAAACATAGGACATTTGCAAATTTTTAAGAAAAGGACCAGGAGGCATGGGGGTTAGTTCAGAAGACTGCTCTCCTTGCTACATTGGTAGTGAAACAAGCCTGTGTCCATGGAAGGGGACCATTCAGCAAGAAAAAAGATCAGGCCCAGAGAAGCTGGCATGCATCAGATGAATTGTAAAAACTGGCTGGGGAAAGACATAGTGAGAGGAGTAAGGAAAAGAGTACCAGCATAGCCAATTCAGATCCCTGCAAATAGTGGTAACTTGGTATGGTGATAGTGCGAGCTCTTGGAAATATCATTTTGGGAGATTAAGCAAGTGATTTAAGGAAAAATAGTGAGTGACAAATTAACTCTGGAGAGTCTGGGTGGGGAGCGGGGGCGAACTGAGCAGTTGAATATTGTGTAAATGCTAGTGAGGAAAATTGTTATAGGAAAATAATTCTTGGTTTCCTTTGCAGCCATTCTGATGGAAAAATGGGCCCTTTTCCAATTAAATGTCTGTAAATAATCCAGGCAGACAGTCTAATTTGTGTATGTTAGGGATGTATGCAACTAGTCAAGTTGACTTCTCGCTTCCCCCACCCCTTGCTGCCTCTGTATCAGAGGCAGCAAGAGGGGTGGGGAGCAGAAGCTGGTGCTGGAGGGAGCTAGCTTAAAAGCTGGTTTACTCCCAGCAGTGTTTCTGCAGTGTACGCAGGGTAGGGGAAGGCAGGGGAGGCTGCCGCGAAGCAGCCTCTGCCCATGGCAGGCCCAGGCTGGCTGCGGACAGGAGCCACTGCCGGAGCAGCTTCTGTTTGCAGCCTGCCCTGCCCACCATGGATAGGGGCTGCTGCTAGAGCAGCCTGTGTTCGCAGCCAGCATGTGTTCTCCAGCAGCAGCTCCCTGTGAACTGGGGCTGCTGGACCTGGTGTGAGCCGGGACTGTGCAAGCCCGGCTTGTGCTGGCTCCGGGAGCTATCCCCACTGCAGCTCTGCATTTTAATAGTAGTAGGAGCCGAGCTGCTGGTTTTAGAATTTAACCAACAATCATGATTTGTAAAATTCTGTTCTGAAGGCTTGAAATGAATTGTTTTTTGTTTGGCTTTTAATAATGCCATTTCATTTCAAGTTGTAAAACTGACATGACACTTTTTTCCATACACAGGTAACTAGTGTTGCTTGGCTTTTGGTATTTAGCATTTAATCTTTAAGGTACCTCAATGTATAATGCTCAATATCTTTTTATAAACTAAGTTGTGGCTGTTATAAGGGGCACCCAGAACCAGGAGAGATTCTGGATGTCTTGTTTCTTGGTAAAATAGCAAATAAGAGCCATAGTAAAAGAATTAAGGAAAAGCAGCAATGTTAGAAGCACTGAGCCTTAAGGTGGCTCTGAATAACCAGATTATCACTTTGATAACAGTATATGAAACCTCTGTGAGCACAAAAGAAATAGTTACATCTTATGTAAAATATATATATATGGCTAATGTAATATTATAGAAGTTAAACTCTGAAAGAAATGTGCATTTTCCTATAATATATGCAATATGTAGAAGAGATAAAAGAAATGCATACATAACATGCTACTTAACATCTTATTAGGGCTCCAAAAAAGAGCCACAGAAGTTGTTTTCTTTTTCAGATTGTGGTGTGTTGTGAGAATAGGACTTTAAAGTAATCAGAACTCTGGCAGTTCATTGTGTCCCTTCTAAGGCAGAGAGAGTCTCAGTTGCTGATAATTTTGGATCTAAAAGCAAGCAAGAAAGTGTCCCTGTGACTGCAGATAGCCTGGCTGGTAGGGAAGGGTTAGAACTGCCCATAAGTGGCAGCACAAAGGGGTTGTGGATGGCTAATGCATCTGGTAAGCAAGAAAACTAGCTAGGCATATAGCATAGTGTAACCATCCGGAGGGGAAGGAGGAAAGGAGAATCAAACCTAAGAAGAAGGGGGCAAGTTAACCTTAAGTATGATAAAAATGTGTATGCATAATACTAACATCTGAAAACAAGGATAATATGCTTACATGCATAATGCCCTTACTTTTTAATTCACCCAAACCCCCAGGATAAATTATGCAAACATTTTCATTTAAACTATGCAAACATTTCAGGAAGGTATTGAACACAGTGGTCTCAAAGATAAATTGCCTAATAAAAGGTATGGTAAACATCCACTTGTAAGAGATTTTATGCTAATGTTACTGTTTACCTCTGGGATAAATTTAAATGTTCATAAGTAACCTTATAACAATGTATAATACATATGATTTTCTTTTGAAAAAGGAAAAACTTTTAAGCATGCTGGAATGTTAGTTGGAAAAACATCTTGTCTGCAGTATAAGAAGGAATCTGAGGTACACCACCTCATTAATTTAATGATGAAACAGTGGGATAATTCACCCTACACCCTTAAAAGGAAGAAACCATTGTAACCTTGCCTGCTTATAGAACAAAAGTACAGGTAATTATTGGGGTAACTGCAGGCAAATAATATTTGTAAAAGAAAGGAGTATTTTAAGATTTCTACCCCAAGAGGGTAGAAAAATATTTTTTGTCTTTCAGAACATCAGAAAGAGCTGGTACCAGCTGAAGAGCAACTGAAAATAACACAGATCTATTGTTTCGACAAAGATTGTGTTTTGTGTTTTATGTTTGTTTTTTGGTGTTTGTCTTGTTGGTAGCATTGTTGTATATTTTGTTTGAAAAAAAAGAGGGAATACTGCGTTAGGCAGAGAAAAAGTAAATAAGCATTTTAACTATATTTACAGAAACCAATATTGCAGAAGGGGAATTTCACCCTCTGGATTCCCCTGAACTTTACAGGCATGGTTTCCCCTTTTTATAGGGTATGTTATGCCACTCCCTTTTGGAATAAAAGGAAATGCACTCTAATTAAACCTCTTCCTTTCCCTACCCATCCACCTCAAGTCAAATTGTCAGTTACACACCTGTCTCCATGCTGGTCCACCCTCACCCAAAGGCCTGTGGCTTTCAATATATCTGGTTTGCAAAATATCTATCATTCTGTTCCCCACTGTTTGGTATCTATTCCCAGTTTACCAAAGTAGGAGAAAAGATGTTGCTATGGGCCTTTAAGAATTTGGTTGATGGAAGTACCCAGAGATGTTGAGATATTGTCAGCTGTGTATGGAAGGGATGGAACTCCTTGCAAGAAGCTAATTTCTATACACAACTCCAGCGCCTGGAACATGCTCTGGGGTAATTGAATGGGGAGACTGTTGCAGAGATCAGCCCTTATCTCCACTGATCATTTATTGGGGGATGTCTTTTTAATCCTGGGAAACATCAACAAGTCCTTCTTAAATAACCTTGTAAGTAGTGTAAAGACCATTCTTTGGGGGGAAGTGTGTGGCCAAGCAATTAAAGGAGTACTGTCCTTTAGAGTGAAGGATAAACTTAATTTGTTGTCAGTATGACCTCTGTGACACCTGGATGTTAAGTCTGGTCTTTATAAAGAGGTACGTGCTTGAACTCAGGTGAGCAAAGGGGGGGGTGTAGGTAAAACTGGTTTGAACCTGTTGTAAGGCCTGCAAAGGGACTGAGGGGGGATAGATAATGATTGGAGGGAATTTGGTGCAAAGGGGCATGACCTGTATATGCATGCAACTGTAAGTGGTCAGTGAGAAAAAGGTAATTACCATGTAAGGTGGTACAAAAGACCTTGCCTTTTGTTTGGGAAGTTGCAGAAACTTTTCCTGAGAGTATCCTGGAGATTTTTGCCCTGGAATGCATTCCTGAATAAAGCTGGTTGCTTAAGAAGGGTGTCTGGAATTGATTTGGTAGGGGTTTTGGGCCCCCATCCGAACCCTCGGATTAAAATTCTCCGTCAAGAGCCACCTGACACACAACCCTGAGGGAATGCAAACTAGATGTATTCTCACCATCAAGGGGGATTGGACCTTAGCCATCCTCCCGCAGTCTGGGTTTGGGGGGTGGGTGAAGATAGAAATGGTCCCAAGAACTAGTATGGCAGGTTGGGGAAAACAATACTCATTTTTTAGCCGGTTCACAGGTATACTATCTGCACAGGGGGTTAATATGGGTAGGATCTGGAATACCTGGGAGAGATGGCTACATGAACCACTGCCACTGCAGTCCACAGAGCCAGTCTCTCCTCAGCACGGGGTGGAACAGGGAAATAGAATTTGTTAAGAGGGATCAGAAGGAATTTGTTAATGGTAGGCTCTGGAGGGTGGGATTTGGTTTGGGTAATTTCTTCCTGCAACTAGGAAACTCCACCTGTTGGATTTTTATACCACTCGTGCAACAGCTTAACCTGACTGGACATCTGATGGAGGCAACTAACTGGACTAAAGCAGAACCTGCACCTACCTGGATAAATAGGGATACTTTGACCCACCTTTTAAAGCAGCTTCAAGCTGAACAATGTCAGGCATGAATCCTGGAAGCCCAGGCCATGCAAAGGACTAATACATTCCAACTGGCAATTGAACAGCTTGCAGATTGTGCTTGGACTGATATAGCCTGTGCCCTTCTGACAGACCTGTCAAACACTATGGCAAGTTTAAGGCCATTCACTGCCCTGGCCTCTCCCCAGAAACCATATTTGTTAGCCAGTAACCCATCCTGTGTGTGACCTGTCTTTCCTGTTTCCCCATAGCATGACTGGTGGCTCAAGGTAGTGGGCAATTGGAGTCAAGGTGTCTAGCCCGGGCCATTGTGCAGGAAGAAAGGGCTCCTGGGCCCTTCTTTGAAAGAAGGTGGAGGAGTGTTGGGATATGTAAGAATTATTTGGGGTCCAGGAAGGCAATACAATAGTGGTAGGGGTCTGGCCAGAGTAGGCATTGTCTTTTGAACATGTTTTTTTCCCATTCATCCTTGAAGCCAGGAAAGATAGATAAAGTGTCTGGCCAGAGCAGCTATTGTCCTTTCTGATGTATAAACATGCTCTTTCTCTTCGTTCTTGCAGCCTAGAAAGATAGTTGCACCGAACAGTGTCATCTTCCTTTTGTCTTTTGCTTATTCTCACTTGCTCTGTAAAAATACTTTGTGTCACATCTTTTGTAATCTCTGTAACCTGCTGATTCTGAAAGTATGTAATGCAGAAAAAGTGTAGCTCTAATTGAAAATCCTGTAAACAGGTGACAGTATAATAATATTCATCACCTGTCTATTAATATTCATTGTATAGGAGTTAACATTACTAGGTTAGCCCCAGGATAATAGAGAGAGAAGGCAGATGAGGTGTAACATCTTTTATTTGACCAACTGCTGGTGACTGAGACAAACTTTTGAGTTTACATTGGGCTGTATAAACTTAAAAGCTTGTCTCATTCACCAACAGAAAGTGGCACAATAACAGATGTTGCCTCACTGCAGAGGCACCAACTCCATGGGTACTCTGTGACTCAAAGCACTGCCAGAAAAATGTGAGGTGTAGATTATACGAAATTACTCAAGATAGTGGAAGCCAAAACAGATTGCAAAGAGTAACAAAGGGATCTCACAAACCTGGGTGACTTCATAACAAAATAGTACAGTCATGCTCATGCATATTATCCCACCGGGTCTCTGGGTATGTTTAGACTGCAGAGTTTTTCCAGGATACTAGAGGTATCCTGGAAAAAACTCTGCTGCGTCCAAGGAACTCATCTCCTCTACAGAAATTTTTTCAGAAGAGCAGACATGTTTCTTCGGCATCCTTGTGAACCTCGTTTTACAAGGAAGAAGGGATGTTCTGAAAAAGGGTTTTTTTCCCCACATTTGGCCCAGTGTAGACAGGCCAAATGTCAGAAAAGCCTCTTCCAAAAAAAGAAGCGGAAAAAGCTATGCAAATTGTGGTACGCAAATTGCGGTTCACAAATTGTGTATCTTTTTCCATAAGAACTTTGTAGTCTAGACAGCCTCTGTGATATCAACTATGTCATAGTTGTATTTATTTGCCTGCAGTTTGAGTTCCTCCTGCTTCTGATCTCTTGCTAATGCAAAGGCAGCACCATTTTGTTTTGAGAGCCAAAGATTCTGCAGTCATGTAAAAAGAGAACTTGATACAGCAGTTTGAAAATCCCTTGCCATTTGCTGCCATCTACCCGCAATTCAGTGCAAGACAGGATATAGATAATTTTAGAACAATAAAAACAAGTAGTCCTGTGGCACCCTTATGTACGTCTAGACTATGCTAGACTTTCGAAAAGGATATGCAAATTCTGTGGGAATTTGCATATCTTCTTTCGAGCTCACTTTCAAAAGCAGCACTTTCAAAAGTGAAAGTAATCTAGATGCGGTTTTGTCAGCAAACCCTCCCGTTTGTCGACAAGCCGCTTTTCCTTAAAAAATGAGGTTTACGTGGCTTGTCGACAAACGGAGGGGGTTCACCAACAAAACCGCGTCTAGATTACTTTCACTTGCGAAAGTGCTGCTTTCGAAAGTGAGCTCGAAAGAAGATATGCAAATTCCTGTGGAATTTGCATATCCTCTTTCGAAAGTCTAGCGTAGTCTACGCATAGCCTTAGAGACTAACACACATATATAGAATCATGAGAGTAGTAAAGCACTGGAATTGGTAACCTAGGGACGTGGTGGAATCTCCTTCCTTAGAGATTTTTAAGACCAGACTTGAGTAAGCCCTGACAGGGATGATTTAAAAAGTCTCAGAGGGATAGCTGTGTTAGACTGTAACTTTAAAAATGAGTAGTTCTGTGGCACCTTAGAGACTATCAAAAAATATATAGTATCATGAGCTTTCGTGGGCAAAATCCACTTCATCAGATGATGAACCTAAGTTGATGCGATAATTTAGTTGGGGGTGGTACTGCTTCAAGCAGTGGGTTGGTCTACTCTAGATGACCTCCTGAGGTCTCTTCCAACCACAGTCTTCTATGATTCAACATTGCTATTTCATAGACCTTTCCATCACTGAATTTCTGCAGTCTCATATCTTTCACTCCATTTTGCTCCTCAGCTCTCCTTCCATGCCCTGTGAACTGTCAATATTCCTGATGTTTCTTCCTTTAACTTATACCTTTCCTTAATTCTTAATAAATCTCTGTTCCATCACACTATGTGCCCTAAACAAGAGTCCAATCCTCACTCCATCAATGTCAATGTGTGTGTTACTATTGACTTTCACAGACTCTGAATCATGCCCTTATTGTTCTGCTTCTCCTCCTGTGCTGCCTAACGCTTGTGGAGGGAAACAAGAAAGTAGGCATGTAATTCCCATTGAAGGCGTTTTTGAAAATGTTATCCTGTATTTCAAGGAACTACTTTCATTTAAATATATTTTTAAATATCATGAAAACAATATTAGTTTTTGTTACTATGAGATTTTTTACATCTTAAATTCTGATTTTAAAGTATTTAACAGGGACACTAAAATTCACACCACTTCTTTTCTGTAGCTGGTCTTCTCACTAAAAACATGAGGTATGAAGTCAGACTGCTAACTAAGGAAGGATAATGTCAAGGAGAGAGATGAAGAGAGAGTGAGAGGAGATTAGCAAAGATGGTCCTTTAGAAGAAAGCAATAATGTCTGGGGTAATTAGCAAGACATCAGTGTGTTATCTAAGGACCAATCTACACTTACAATACTACAATGCTTCAGTAAAGATGGGACCTACACTGATGAGAGAGGTTCTGCCATTGGTGTAGATCTGTGGTTCTCAAACTGTGGGTCGGGATCCCTACGTGGGTCGCAATCCCATGTTAGTAGGGTTGCTAGGGGTGGCTTTAACTTAATGGGGCACGGCTGACTACAGAGCCCCACTGTGCAGGGCCAAATGCAAAGCCTAAGGATTTCAGCAAAGCTCAGGTTGTAGGCCCACTGCTTGGGTCTGAAGCCCTTGGGCTTCAGCTTTGTCCCTCCTTCTTGGGGTAGTGGATCTCAGGCTTTGGCTACCTCAGCCAGGGTGACAGGCTTTAGGCAGGCTCAGGCTTCAGTACTTGTCTTGGAGTTGTATAGTAATTTTGTTGTCAGAGAAGGGTCACAGTGCAAAGAAGTCTTATAATGCCTGGTGTAGGTAATCCACCAACCTGAGAAGCAATAGGTAGGGTGATAGGATAATTGTCCCATAGACTAAGTACTCTTTATGATGGAGATTTCGTCAGTTTAACTGCATTGCTCAGGTATGTGGATTTTTCACACCCCTGGGCAACATAGTTATATGCATAGTCATCAGCTCCATGGGTGCTCTGGGGCTGGAGTACCCTTGGAAAAAATTAATGGTTGTTTAGCACTTATTGGCAATCAGCTTCCACCTCTCTCCTAGTGCTTGCTGCAGCCAGCTGTTTTGCAGAGTGCAGGGTGCCTTGGGAGAGAGAGGGAGAAGCCAGGACTTCTGGAACTTGGGAGGGAACAAGAAAAGGGAGGGTGAGGGCTTGGAGAAAGAGGGGGTGGGGGCTTGAGGGAAGAGGTCCAGTGAGGGCTGGGAACAGAAGAGAGGTTTGAGAACCCACTTGGGCCTGGAGGAAGTTGGTTCCTGGGGTTATACTGACTTAATTTCCTAGTGTAGACCAGGCCTAAGTAGGTTTGGAGGAGTAGATGGAATTGAGTACTGGTGTACAGAGGAAGTAAATTTAATTGTGGAGCCACGGTAGCAATTCCTCGATTAAAACACAGTTCTATTCTAAAAATGGCACATTCTTAACAAATGTGAGCATTGTGTATTGAGAGTCATAGCTTATTATGGCAGTGATAAAAATAAGTTCTTTTAAGTGTCTGCTGCAGAACATGACCCCCAAAGCGTGCAGTACTGCTGAGATTTGGAAACATCTGTGTCCTTTGGCACCACATGAATGCTTCTCACACTCATAGTGCACAACATTTGGAATCACAGGAATCAGTCCTTTCAATCCCTTCTGTTCCATGGATAGCTCTAGGTGTGAGATTGTACACCCCATTCACAGAGATTGTCTTGGTGATTTTTTTGACCAGATTTCTTGTTTGTTTGTTACAATTCTGGTTTTTGGTAGACTGTTCCAAGTAATTTTCAGTAGTCTTGGGCACTGCAAAAGAAGACAGACCCAGAAAAGAAGACCAGTCTTAATAGTGTATTTTGTGCTCTTCTGGTCTTTCCAGATTCATGTACTAATCCTGGGGGGGGAGGGGGATTCTGTTCCACTGTGCATGCACAGAATTCATGTGCTATCAGATGTCTTTGCTTCCTCAGAGAAAATCACTTTTTGACAGGGAAGCAAAGGGATGCCACAAAAGCAGTCACACACCCTTCCCCAGCAGTGTGGGTACGTTATTTCAGGTGCCCAGAACAGCTGGTGGAGAGAGAAATCACTGTGGTGGGGGTGGTGCTGGGAACAACACCCCCAGCCACCCAACCCCATGCATCTAGACCTCCCCATTGAGCCTCACACCACAGAATCCCCCCACCAACCCTTCTCTACTTGAATCTACCCTGCTGAGCTTTATCCTCTGCATTTGGAATCCCTCCCCATCCAGCTACCCCACTGAGGTCCAAGGTTTCCTATAAGCTGTGTGGCTGCCCAGCTGTTTAATGAGCCCCACCCACAGGCTCAGAGCTTCCAGGCAGGGAGATCAGCTGACCATCTGGAGGAGGGGTCCCTCTCGCTGAGCAGCAGCTACCTGCTCAGAGGTGCTCAGAGAGCAAGTGAGGGGAGATAAGGAGGAAGTAAGTGGCTGAGGGGAGTTGTAGAGTAAGAGAGTTTGGGGAGAGGAGGAGGAAGAGGAGGAGGGAGGAAGTGGATGGGGGGGTGTCAGAGGGGAAGGGAGTTTGGGGAGTCCCATTTCTCAGATGATCAGCCAGGAGAGGAGAGAGAGGTAGAGGCAGAAACCCAGCACTCCTCTCAAGCCTCCTGGGCTGTGAAGGGGGGTAGAAGGGGAAGCAGACTGCATGAGGTGTGTTTGTGCCAGGACATTTGCATGGTTACATTTCAAATAAAAACAATGAGTAGTCCTGTAGCATCTTAGGGTATATCTACACATCAGAGCTATTTTGGGATACCAAAGATATCCCGAAATAGCTACCCTTCATCTTTAGAACGTGTCTGCTATTCCGAAATATAGTGGCCATGCTATTTTGGCATCCCAGTAACCCTCGTTCTACGAGTGTTAAGGGATGTCTTGAAATAGCACTTGATTTTGAAATAAACTCGAAATAAGCTATGCAATTTCCAAGTATCATGAGCTTTCGTGGGCAAAACCCACTTCCTCAGATGAACAGAGTGGAGAGAAAAGGGGGACCCTCACAATTTATAACAGAAAAAGAAGGGGGAGAAGTACTTGTCAATTGTAGTGCTGGTGCTAATGAGGCTAATTGAGTGGGCTGGAAGTGTCCCATACTTAGCTTTTTATGTTGATAGGGTTTGGATATAAAAAAAACCCTGGTTTTATAATGGGCTATCCAGTTCAGGTCTTTGTTCAAGCCACAAGAGACAGTGTCAAATTTGCATGTGAAGGCTAATTCTGCACTCTTTCTCTGCAGTTGGCTTGTGAAATTCCTTTGTAGAATAATGACTGCTTTTAAATCCATTAATGAGTGCTCAGCCAGGTTAAAATGCCCTTCTACAGCAGGGGTGGGAAACCTAAGGCCCAGGGGCCAGATGCGGCACCTGAGTTGCCTGGATCTGGCCCCCAAGGCGTAGGCCTCTCCCAGCACTGGGGAGCCTGTGCTGTCACTCCAGCCATTCCTTCCCCCGCAACCTCTGGCCTCTGACTGGTTTTTCTGTAGATAAGCAGCTTCTGACCCAAAAAAGGTTCCCTAACCCTGCTCTACAGGTTTATGTGTATTACACTGCTCTACAGCCAAAATGCTTCTGAAATAAATGTAGTCAAACTTTACTAAGTCTGGGTCACTGAGAAGGAAAATGATGCTTAAAATTGTTGATTGGCTCTAGTTTTCAAGATATGCTATTGGGTCAGTATATACGACCCTTGACTTGGGAATGGTGGAGGATAAGTGAGTTATAAAGGGAAGGGATCTCAATTTAAACCAGAAATGACTAAAATACATCTTTGACTGGATCTATGAATAAATCTATGACTGGGTTTGGACAGTACTTGCTTTTTAGGCAAAACAATGAATGATGCAATCTGAAGCTGGTATTGCGTCATACATGATATGAATTGCATCATGTTATTCCTAGAAGTCATGGATGATGCAATCATAACGAAGCTTACATCACTCTGCCGAACAAATTGCCCTATATCAGCTCTAGAAATCATAGTGTCGTGCTCTTTTATTTGTCAGTGTTTGATTTTGCAAAGGGACACATTTCTGTTTAGCCAAAGTGAGCAGAGATGCCTCGTACTTGTGTGAACAGTGCAGATAACTTCTGCTATGTTTGTGGTGAAATGACATTTGCATCACAAAAGCGCAGTATAACCACTATGGTTAAGAAAGCCTATCACCTTTATTTTGGCTGCAAAATTGGAGATCAGGACAAGAGGTGGGCCCCACACATATGCTGCAACACTTGTGCAACAAATCTTTGCCAGTAGTTGAACAGGAAAAGGAAATCTATGCCTTTTGCAGTGCCAATGATTTGGAGAGAGCCAACAGATCATACCAGCAATTGTTACTTCTGCATGGTGCCTCCAGTTGGGAAAGGTGTGTCAAAGAAGAAAAAGTGGACTGTGCATTATCCAAACATTCCATCAGCTATACGCCCAGTACCCCACGGAGAAGGACTGCCGGTTCCTGATGCATCAGAATCATTCTCACTTGAGTTGGAAGAGGAAGAGGATGAAACTTCTGGTCCCGAACCATCAGTGTCACAGGACCCACATTTTCTCCCATCCTCCTCCTCTGAACCACACCTCATAAGTCAAGGTGAACTGAATGACCTTGTCAGGGATTTGGAACTACCCAAGAGTAAGGCAGAGCTGTTGGGCTCCAGACTACAGCAGTGGAATCTCCTGGCAGGTGATGTTAGGGTTTCCATGTTCCGTGACTGTCAAAAGGATCTTGTCCCATTCTTCTTCATGGAAGGTGATCTTGTAGCCTGCAACAACATCGATGGTGTGATGGCAGCCTTCAACATCGTTCACGATCCAGATGAGTGGAGACTGTTCATTGATTCATCAAAGACGAGTCTTAAAGCTGTTTTGCTGCATAATGGCAATGTTTTGTCATCAATTCCAGTTGGTCATGCAGTCCATATGAAGGAAACCTATGACAACATGAAACAACTTTTGAGGTGCATAAACTATGACCAACATCAGTGGCAGCTTTGTGGCGATTTGAAGGTTGTTGCTCTCTTGCTTGGTCTGCAGACTGGATACACAAAGTACTGCTGTTTTCTCTGCGAATGGGATAGTCGTGCAAGAGATTCCCACTATATCAAGATAGATTGGCCACTCCGACAGTCATTGGAGCCTGGGAGGAAAAGTGTTCAGCATCCACCACTTGTTGAATCAAGGAAGATTTTGTTACCACCCTTACACATCAAGCTGGGTCTGATGAAGAACTTTGTCAAGGCCATGGACAAAACACAAGCAGCTTTCAAGTACCTCCGTGGAAAATTTCCAAGGTTAAGTGAAGCTAAGATAAACGAAGGTGTCTTTGTTGGTCCTCAGATTCGTGAACTTCTTCGAGATGATGCATTTGACCATGCACTGTGTGGCAAGGAAAAGACGGCATGGAAAGCCTTCCAGTTAGTGGCAATAAATTTTCTTGGAAACAACAAGGCAGACAACTACAGGTGGTTGGTGGAAAACCTCCTCAAGGCATACAAAAGCCTTGGTTGCAACATGTCACTAAAGATACATTTTTTTGCACTCTCATCTAGATGTTTTTCCACCGAACTGCGGAGCAGTGAGCGACGAGCACGGCGAGCGATTTCACCAGGACATTGCAACAATGGAGAAACGCTATCAGAGCAAATGGAGCCCATCGATGCTTGCAGACTATTGCTGGACAGTGACAAGAAGAGATGCTTCATTTAATGAATACAAGAGACAAGCCAAGAAGCACCGAGTAGACACTGAATTGGACTAAACTATGTACATAATAGTTTTTTGCCTTTTGTTTCACAATAAATTTAATTTATTATAACCCTTTTGCTGATTTTTAAAGTGTTACATAAACAGGACAGGTGAAATATTATCATGTAAAGCAGCCATAAACACATGAAAAGACCTAGGTTTACAATTTATGATTAAAACTCTGCTATCTACACAATATACATAGACGTAAAATGTAAAAACTTAAATATCTTGGAAACAGTAGCCAATCAGTTGTTTTAATTGTCATATTTGAATTCAGCACATCAAAATACTTAATAAATAGCACATTTTATTTCTGAAGCAGACGACTTCTAAAAAATTGTGGACCAGTGTTATCATTCATAGAACCATAGAGCTGGAAGAGACCTCAGGAGGTCATCAAGTCCAGCCCCCTGCCCATGGCAGAACCAATCCCAACTAAATCAACCCAGCCAGGGCTTTGTCAAGCCGAGATTTAAAAGCCTCTAGGGATGGAGATTCCACCACCTCCCTAGGTAACCCATTCCGGTGCTTCACCACCCTCCTAGTGAAATAGATTTTCCTAATATCCAACCTGGACCTCTCCCACTGTAACTTGAGACCATTGTTTCTTGTTCTGTCATCCGTCACTACTGTGATCAGCCTTTCTCCATCCTCTTTGGAACCTCCCTTCAGGAAGTTGAAAGCTGCTATCAAATCCCCCCTCACTCTTTTCTTCTGCAGACTAAACAAACCCAAATCCCTCAGTCTGTCCTATTAGGTCATGTGTTTCAGCCCCCTAATCATTGTGTTCGCCCTCTGCTGGACCCTCTCCAATACGTCCACATCCTTTCTATAGTGGGGGGCCCAGAACTGGACACAATACTCCAGATGTGGCCTCACCAGAGCTGAATAAAGGGGAATAATCACTTCTCTGGATCTGCTGCCAGTGCTCTTCCTAATGCAACCTAATATGCCATTAGCCCTCTTAGCTACAAGGGCACACTGTTGACTCATATCCAGCTTCTCTTCCACTGTAATCCCCAGCTCCTTTTCTGCTGAACTGCTACTTAGCCATTCGGTCCCCAGCCTGTAACAATGCTTGGGATTGTTCCATCCCAAGTGCAGGACTCTACACTTGTCCTTGTTGAACCTCATCAGATTTCTTTTGGCCTAATCCTCTAATCTGTCCAGGCCACTCTGGACCCTATCCCTGTCCTCCAGCTTATTTACCTCTTCCCCTAGCCTAGTGTCATCTGCAAATTTGCTGAGGGTGCAATCCATCCCCTCATCCAGGTCATTAATAAAGATGTTGAACAAAACAGGTCCTAGAACAGATTCTTGGGGCACTCCACTAGAAACCGACTGCCAACCTGACATCGAGCCATTGATCACTACCCGTTGGGCCCAACAGTCTAGCCAGCTTTCTATCCATCTTACAGTCCATTTATCCAATCCATATTCTCTTAACTTTCTGGCAAGGATATTGTGGGAGACCATATCAAAAGCTTTGCTAAAGTCAAGGTATATCACATCCACTGACTTTCCCATATCCATAAATCCAGTTACCTCATCATAGAAGCTAATCAGATTGGTCAGGCACCACTTGATCTTCGTGAATCCATGTTGACTATTCCTGATCACTTCCCCCTCTTCCAAGTGCTTCAAAATGGATTCCTTGAGGATCCCCTCCATGGTTTTTCCGGGGACTGAGGTAAGGCTGATGGGTCAGTAGTTCCCTGGATTGTCCTGCTTCCTTTTTTTGAAGATGGACCTACATTTGCCTTTTTCCAATCATCCGGGATCTCTCCCGATCTCCGTGAGTTTTCAAAGATAATGGCCAAAAGCTCTGCAATGACATTTGCCAACTCCCTCAGTACTCGTGGATGCATTAAATCCGGGCCCATGGATTTGTGTATGTTTAGCTTTTCTAAATAGTTCCTAACTTGATCTTTCCCCATCACAGGCTGTCCACCTCCTTCCCATACTGCATTACCTAGTGCGTTTGTCTGGCTTACCTTGTCCGTGAAGACAGAGGCAAAGAAAGCATTGAGTACTTCAGCTTTTCCCACATCATCTGTCACTAGTTTACCTCCCTCATCCAGTAAGGGCCCCACATCCTCTCTGATCACCTTCTTATTGCTAACATGCCTGTAGAAACCTTTCTTGTTATTCCTCACATCCCTTGCTAGCTGCAATTCCAATTGCGCTTTTGCCTTCCTGATAACTCCCCTGCATTCTCAAGCAATATATTTATACTCCTCCCTAGTCATCTGTCCAAGTTTCCACTTCTTGTAAGCTTCCTTTTTGTATTTAAGCTCACCAAGGATTTCCCCGGTAAGCCAATCTGGTCACCTTCCATATTTACTTTTCTTGCTGCGCATCAGGATGGTTTCTTCCTATGCCTTTAATTTCTGATATCTAACTTGTGTCTATTTTTCCTTTGTTATAGAGACTGTCCAGTTTGGCCAGTATACATGGCAAAGGGGCATTGCTGCCATTTGATGACATATGTTAGAGCAGGGATGGGGAAACATTTTTGGGTCGGGGCCACTGGCCCACAGAAAAATCAGTTGGGGGCGACATACAAGTGAGAAGCAAAAAAACCATCCAAATCTTCACTGACGTGGCTCCCGAGTGAGAAGGAGAAAGACACTCCTCACAATTCCCTCACACACCAGAGCCTAGCAGGGCCCAAGCTAGTACATTTTGTGTGCTCCAGCTAGAGGGGGAGCCCTGAGCCTCAGGGGCCAGATCCAGGTAAGACGGGGGCCAGATGCGGACCTCAGACCTGAGGTTCCCCACCCCTGTATTAGAGGATGTGAGGTTATATGAGCCTCTGGTGTTGTGGCTTATGTGGTTAGGTCCAATGAAATTTTACCTGGGTGTTAATGGCTTAAAATAAGAAAGAAAAAGATTCTTTTAATAGAATTTTTTGGTGTGTTGTAGATATCTAAATCTCTGATCTTAATCTTGTGTTACTAATTAATATATTGTAAATCATATTGCATTAAGGCCAGATCTTTGCTATCTGGTAAAGTTTGTTTTGAAGCTTTTACTCTTTGCGTTGGCGAAATACACAAGGTGAAAGTTTCAAATTAGGAGGAGTTTTATCTTTTTTTTTTTACAGGACTCTGTTTCACCCTAACCTTAAACATTCCCCAGAGAAACTGTATAAGCCTTAGTGAATGCCTTTTATTTTACTTTCCAGCGTCAGTAAATATTGTATTAGTCATACTCTCCTTAAGAACATAAGAATGCCCATACTGTGTCAGACCAAGGTCCATCCAGCCCAGTACCCTGTCTGCCGACAGTGGCCAATGCCAGGTGTCCCAGAGGGAGTGAATCAAACAGGTAATGATCAAGCGATCTCTCTCCTGCCATCCATCTCCACCCTCTGACAAACAGAGGCTAGGGACACCATTCCTTACCCATACTGGCTAATAGCCATTAATGGACTTAACCTCCATGAATTTATCTAGTTCTCTTTTAAACCCTGTTATAGTCCTAGCCTTCACAACCTCCTCAGGCAAGGAGTTCCACAGATTGACTATGCGCTGTGTGAAGAAGAACTTCCTTTTATTTGTTTTAAACCTGCTGCCCATTAGTTTCATTTGGTGGCCCCTAGTTCTTATATTATGGGAACAAGTAAATAACTTTTCCTTATTCACTTTCTCCATACCACTCATGATTTTATATACCTCTATCATATCCCCCTTAGTCTCCTCTTTTCCAAGCTGAAAAGTCCCAGTCTCTTTAATCCAGTGGTCACCAACCAGTAGATCGGGATCTACTGGTAGATCTTGGAGCCTCTGACAGGTGATCTTGAGAGGTTTGGCCAAGAGGCTATCAAGTGCTGGCACTTCAGCTGCCTCTCCCCCCAAGTGCTGCGCAACTCCTGCTCTTTGCCTTGGAGCTGCCTCCCCCCCTACACGCCCGGGAGCCTCCTGCTTGCTGTGCAGGATTGGGGAGGGAGAAGAGGGGTGCTGATGTTAAGTGCCCCCTCTCCCACCCTCTATACTATTTCCACAGAGCAGATTGGGGGCACAACAGGACTTGGGAAGGAGTTTGCTGGGTGCCTTTGGGAGTGGTGTAGGGCCAGGGCAGGGGTGAGCCTGCCTTAGTCCCACTACATCACCACCCAAGAGCCACCTGATGTATGCAGTGCCAAGTTGGAACCCAAATCCAGAAACCCTACCCCAGTCATGAACTCCCTCCTGCACTCCAAGCCCTGACCCTAGCCTTGAGCACTCCTGCATCCAAATGCCATCCCAGCGCCTGCACCTAGAAACTCCTCCAGCATCCCAACTGCCTGCTCTAAGCTCAGCTCAGAGCCCCTCTCACACTCCAAATCCCTTAATCTAAGACCAGAGCCTGCACCCCAACCCGCTGGCCCTGCCTGATGAAAGTGAGGGAGTATGGGGGAGGAGGATGGAGTGAGCAGGGGGAGGAGCCTCAGAGAAGGGGCAGAAAAGAGGCGGGGCCAGGGTATTTGGGTTTTAGGTAGATCTCGGAATGCACTTGAATTCAAAAAGTGATCTCATGCTTTAAAAGGTTGGAGACCACTGCTTTAATCTGTCCTCATATGGGACCCGTTCCAAACCGCTAATCATTTTAGTTGCCCTTCTCTGAACCTTTTCTAATGCCAGGATATCTTTTTTGAGATGAGGAGACCACATCTGTATGCAGTATTCAAGATGTGGGCATACCATGGATTTATATATGGGCAATAAGATATTCTCCGTCTTATTCTCTATCCCTTTTTTAATGATTCCTAACATCCTGTTTGCTTTTTTGACTGCTGCTGCACACTCCATGAACATCTTCAGAGAACTATCCATGATGACTACAAGATCTCTTTCCTGATTAGTTGTAGCTGAATTAGCCCCCATCATATTATATGTATAGTTGGGGTTATTTTTTCCAATGTGCGTTACTTTACATTTATCCACATTCAATTTCATTTGCCATTTTGTTGCCCAGTCACTTAGTTTGGTGAGATCTTTTTGAAGTTCTTCACAGTCTGCTTTGGTCTTAACTACCTTGAGCAGTTTAGTATCGTCTGCAAACTTTGCCACCTCACTGTTTTACCCCTTTCTCCAGACCATTTATGAATAAGTTGAATAGGATTGGTCCTAGGACTGACCCTTGGGGAACACACTAATTACCCATCTCCATTCTGAAAATTTACCATTTATTCCTACCCTTTGTTTCCCGTCTTTTAACCAGTTCTCAGTCCATGAAAGGATCTTCCCTCTTATCCCATGACAACTTAATTTACGTAAGAGCCTTTGGTGAGGGACCTTGTCAAAGGCTTTCTGGATATCTAAGTACAAATACTTGCAAATACTATTTTTAGTTGACTCATGGATTTGCTTAGCATCTTAAAACTGAGTTATGTGTGCATAATATGCATTTTTGGGTGTTTACTAACTTGGGTTGTTAGGATGATAATACATGTATGCCAAGGGTAGTGTTGATTTAATATGAAATCAAATAAAAAGAAAATTAATATAAGCATTGCTCCTTGTCAATTGTCCCTTATTTTAATATATTTTCTTCCACACCTATGTACTGTTTAAAAATATATATTTATATCTAGATTTTTGTTTGTACTGGTGGTGCACATCCACACACTCCCTCAATATTGATATTGCACATAAGAAATTTCAACCTGCTCAAAAGAAAATTCAACCTACCCAAGGATGGAAAATGTTAGAGAGAACACTGCTGAGCTCCATCCCTCCAACACCCAGCCCTCCCCAATCTCTCACTGGTTGATGTCTTCTACCTAAGCCAGGCTCAGCAGCTAGTCCCAGCTGCGCTGGGGTGGTGAAAAAGTGCATTTCCCCTGCATGGAGTGGCTGGGGCTGGCATCAGGTAAAAAACCTCCCTTAGCTCTGCAGCCTCCCTCCCTGCTTCCTGCTCCATCACCCCTCAGTCATGGGGGAGGGGGTCACTGTAAGGGAGCTGCTCCCCTGTACAGCTAACACCAGTGCATTTGGAAGCCCTGTACCCAGACTATCCCCTGCATTGCCTGATGCCCTGCTTTGGGGCCCCTGCTGAGACCCCTGCACTTGAAACCCCATCCTGATGAGCCCCACTACTCAAGCATCTGGACCACCCCACAAGCCCTCTATCCTGTTGAGCCACAAACAGCTGCATCTGGACTCCTACTCCACCAAGCTCCACTCTAACCCACACGCTGAACCACACAGTCGTCTCTGCTGAGCCCCAGGCCTCCACACCAGATCCACAATCCTTTGCTGAGTCCCAACCACCTTCACCTGAATGCCCCTGCAGCATCCCATTGCCCCTGTACCTGAAACACCCTCAAGGATCCCTGGGCATCCACAGTCCACTCACTGAGCTGCCTGCACTCATATTGTGCTCCCCCTAGAATCTCTCACTGCACACCTGGATCCTCCCAGACACATGGATCTTGCCACGCTGAGCCTGCTTGTGTGCCCATGCCTGGCACTGGGCTACTCACCCTTGTGAGTTGCTTCACTTGCTACTCCTGAGGAAACTGTGCACCAAAAATTTAATGATTTTGGGTAAAATAGTTTAAAATTCTGCAAACTATGTTAATAAATAAATGTGGTGGCTCCAGCATGGCAGCGGATAGTACATGCCACTGGCTGCAAAAAGGTGGGAGATTACCTTGCAGCCCTTCCCATCTGGGGCAAGGACCTCTGGAGTAGGCCTAGCTTTTGTATTATGTCAGGGTTGGGTGCATCCTCATTGCTGAATCCCTGTCCCTGAGTGGAAGGGGGGCTGCAGAGTGATCTTTCCTTTCTGTATAGCCAGTTTCCTATGCTCCCACATTCTACCTCCACATTCATTTAGTGACAAATAAATTTTGCAGAAAATTGAAGAATTTTAAAATAGTGTGCATAATGTTTTGTGCAGAATTTTTAATATTTTGGTGCAGAATTCCCTCAGAAATAAAATCGCTCTCTGATGTGCCTTCAACATTTTCCATATCATTGTACAGCATGGCAGACATTCACACTTCAGGTTTCATAAGACTCCATAAAGATCCTGGAGACAAGGTGCTGTTCCCATGCAGTGTGAGGAAGTAGCCTACAGCAATTTCTATTAGTATGGATGGTTGTCTAAAAATTTCTTGTCTTTTATGGAAATAAACTGTGGTGTCAGAAGTCATTGGTGTGGTGTCCGGGCAGATATCTTGCCCTGTCCAATTATTATAACTGTTTGGCTGCGTGTGCTCCTCCTGTATGTTGCGCTGGCTTTGC
The DNA here is from genome assembly GCA_032595735.1 of Pelochelys cantorii. Lineage (NCBI taxonomy): Eukaryota > Metazoa > Chordata > Testudines > Trionychidae > Pelochelys > Pelochelys cantorii. The sequence continues at coordinate 176,320,048 of CM064328.1, read as the reverse complement.
TCAAGTAGCCAGCACAACAGGCTCCAAGACAGCCCTCAAGGATCAAAGAATCAGATTAGATATAAACGGGTAATGCTTACCAGTTACCTGCTAACTGGTGTGGGCTGGAGCAGCTCCCTGCCTGCCTCAGGCAGGGGGCTACTCCAGCCCCACAGGGGTCCTGTGGCAAATGGGCTGCTTTCATCTAGAGCAGCCCCTGTCTGCAGCAAGCTCAGGCATCCCACAGGCAGGGATTGCTCCAGTGTTTGGAGCAACCCCTATCTACAGCAGGTCTGGATGCCCTGCAGACAAGGGGTGCTCCAAAGCTCCAGAGTGGGGCTGGGGGCAGGAGCCCCATGGGCTGGGGGCTACTGCAGCCAGTCTGGAGCGATCCAAAGCCGGGCTGGAGTGGTCCACAGCCCGGAATCCCACTTTAGTCAGTTAACCAGTTAACTGATTAACTGGGATTTTACATCCCTAAATCAGATGAGGTACGAAGGCATCTGAGTCAGATTTATTGTTGAAGTACAGTAATAGTTGTCAGCATACCCTACTGATCCACTACACACAAGTACCCCCTGGCAATGGACTCAGCTCAGTGAACAGTGGATTCTCCATTGCCCCTTAGTCTGGACAAAGAGTTAAGTCGACGTATCCCAACATATATAGACCTAGACCAGTGATTCTAAAACAGTGGTTCGCGGCCGCCTTCCAGGTGGTCCACAGCTTGAGGCTCAGCCCCCCTCTTTCCCTGCTCCCTCCCCCTGCAGCAGGGAGCCCATGCTAGTGCTTCAGCCTCATGTCCTGCCCCCCTCCCCACCAAGGCTGGAGTGCCAGTGCTGGCTTCCTTCTGGGAGAGACGGGTGGAGAAAGCCCCAAGCCTCCCCACTGGATCTGGCTCGTGGGGAAGAAGTAGAGTCAGAAGCAGCTCCACGCGCTGTCACTCTCCCCTGATTGGGGAAACAGCAGCACCAGATGCGCTGCCTGGAGGCTTTCCTCTCTGGTCCCATTGGCTGGAATCTGGCCAGTGGGAGGAGTGGGAGGCTGTGCCTGGAACACGCTGCCTGGGAGCAGCATGAGGCATGAAAGCAGGTAAGTGCTTCCCTGCACCCCCAGCCCCTCATGCACACCCTCCCTCCTTGCCAGATACCCTACTCCCACCCTACCTCTGCACCCTCCCCACTGGCCAGATATCCTATTCCCACCTTGCTCCTGCACCCTCCCTCCTGACCACACAATGGATCTTCCTTTGCTCTTACCCCCTCACCCCGGGCCAGACACCCTACTTCCAGCCTGCTCCTGCACCCTACCTCTCACTCAGACCTCGCACCCTCACTTCCTTCTGCACCTGACCTCCTCCCTAGATCCTGCACCCCCATCCCTATGTCACTTGCTGGCAGCCCTGTCCCGCACACTGAACCCCTCATTTTTGTCCCCACCCCAGAGCCTATGGGGGTCCATAAAATCCACTAACCCCCAAACCCCGGAAGAGTAAATCTAGCCTATGGGAAGCCCTGAACCTAGGTCCTCCCTGTCCCTCTCTCTCGCCCCTGTGGGGCTGGAGAGCCAGAGGAGTGAAGTGTCTCAGTTGGAGCCACATCAGTGAGGGTTGGGGTTTTTTGGAGATGTGGAGTTTTTTTGGGGGTTTTTTTGCGTCTTACTTGTGTTGTCCCCAACTGATTTTTCTGTATTCATTCATCCCTGGAATTAATAAAGAAAACATTGGAAGCTTTTGTGTTGGACATAAATTAATATTTTACTTTATTTAAAATGAAATTTGATAAACTAACATGAGAAAGTTAAAGTGCTTAATATGTTTAATAATTTCAATTCATATTTCCTTTCTTACTGGTTAAATTAAACTGTTCTCTCTAGCTGCTGCACTTGCAAAATGGCTCAGGTATAATTATGTAATTAACAGCAAGTTTCCATTAGCAACTGGTGGTCCATGGAAAGGTTTGCATTGAGCCAGGTGGGCCACGGGCCAAAAGAGTTTGAGAACTGCTGACCTAGACAAACAATCTGTGATATACACATAATCATCTTACATGTTTCATGACATGTTTGTTACCTCCCTTTGTACTTTCCTCTTGATATTTCAGACAATACATTCCTATTTATGCTTTTACTCCTGATGTTTCAGACAAAATATCATTGTTCATCACTTTTGTCAAACTATTTTATCATGTGCTAGGTTGGGGTGTCCTTGTATTGTCCTGGTGGAACGTATTTACATGTTCCATGTGTTTTAGCAGTGCTAGCAGTACTGGGCTAACTTTCATGTTCTAGAAACTAACTTGCAGGCAAACATCTACTTTTGACAGGGCGAACCTGTTACTCATAGTATAACTCTTGCTCACTTTGGTTCAGGCCATAATCATGCTGGAAAAATGATATAATTACTGGCAGGGTGAATGGTGGAGTGTATAGTACTCTATCTAGACTATAGTGTTGTGGTAACTATCTGAGCACTGCATCGATGCATGGCCTAATTTAGAGTAAAATACAATGACACAATTACGGCTGGGTGAAAATTTTCCACCAAAACCATTTTTGATGGTGGCAGGGGGCTCCCCGGGAGCGGGCCCAGGAGTGCACTGGCTGTTGGCACTGTCCTGGGGACTATTGAATAGTTGTGTAACCACAAAGATTTCATCTGGTTACATGACTATTCAATTACCTGTTATCTAGCATCCCTAATCTATACTATGAAATTGCTATAGACTACTCTGCTAACACAGCTTGTAATCAGATTATATGTGATTGCAGTAAGTATTAATTGTGTTTGTTTGAACTGTAACCTGTTTAAAACTGCTTCCAGCATGGTTAGAAACGTAGGATATCTCTCAGTCTGCATGTAATTTCTCCTGTTTTGTGTTTATCTCAAAACTGCAAGGTCCCTGTTTAAATGCTACATGATTTCTTGTATGTATTTCCGTTCTTCGTTCCTTATAGCTGCAGTGCCAAACCTATGACATGTCAGCCCAATGTGTCAGACAATACTAATTCCACTGGCTCTTATCCTAGACCTGTTGGAGCCAGGTCTGGAATTGAAGGGGCAGCCAAAGCATGCAAGTTCATGATATGGCAGGTTTCCACATGTATACAGCAGGGGTGGAAAACCCTTTTTGGGTGAGGGGCCACTGACACACGGAAAAATCAGTCAGGGGCCACACAGGCAGACAGCAGGGGGAGGGGGCTGGAACGCCAGTGTAGGCTTCTTAATTCTGGGGGGAGTCCCGAGCCTCAGGTGCCGGACCCAGGCAAGCTGGCGGCTGCTTCTGGACCCCAGACTTAGGTTCCCCATCCCTGTATACAGCATCTGTGAAGGCTATTCCCCACTCTGACACTCTGAGTGCAGAAGGTGGGGGCCCGCAAGAGACCTTCAATACCTTGCCTCTAGGCTTCTGCTTAAAAACACCCCCCAAAGTTACAGATTCCCTAGCCTTGGGAAATAGGATGCTACCATCAAGTTTAAAAAATACCCTTCTTCTTAGGCCCAGGATGAAGCACTTGGACTTCTTCCAGAGGGGGTACCCCCAAGCTCCTTTACTACAAGAGAGCTTGAAGAAAAAAAGAGAAAACAAACAGGAGTTGCTGATAGCTGACCTCTCAGTCTTAGGAATGCATACACAGACCTCCTGTTACCTTCAGGACACAAGAATCAAATCATTGCCTTAAAAAAGGTGATTTTATTAACAAGATATACTTGATAAAGCTTATTTGGTTGCTCGGTGTTACAGAGCAACTGAGAAAAGAGCAAATTAAACCACAAAGAAAAATGGTATCTCTGGGCAAGGAAGAGGTATTTCTGGGTGCAGCTTAGATACAATGAATGGGGGGGAGGGGCTTTACACCATCTGGAGGTGCAACGAACATGATCTTTGTGACCCGACAGATTCAGGAGAAGTGCAGAGAGCATTCATGGAATTAATCAATCAAACCAAGGCCTTTTACTCTGTAAATTGTGATGTCCAATGGAAGGGGCTGTGTAGGTTGGGCTATTCACAAAAATTCCTTTCCACAATTTGACAACTCCATGTTGAAATGACTTCTACCATTCTGTGCAAAGGCTCCAAGACTGAACCATTCATCTTGTGCAACAGTGTAAAGCAGGGATGTGTCATTGCTCCAACACACTCTTCTCCATTTACCTTGCCATTGTTCACAGAGCCATATTCGTGTATTCTCAATAAGGGAAGAGGGTACAGGGGTCTCTGGTGAACTGTGGCTCTCCACCACAGTAAAGCAGGCTGGGCAGCTCAGTATCCTTCACCGACTTATCTCTCCCCCCATCCCGGGCTGCTGCAGCATCTGCTCCTTATGAAGTGCTGTGTATGTCAGCAATAGGGAAGGAGGGAGGACACAGTCCATTGGCTTATTATGTGCTTAATTTGTTTAAACTGGTTTCAATATAGTGCATGTGGCAAGTTTTCCAACATCGTGTAAGTGTACATTTGTGTTGCTAAGATAAGTCAGGTATAGGGACAGAGTAGCAGGGTTGACTCACCACCACAGCGCTTCCTACTGGTCATGCTGGGAATTAGCTCAGTCCCTGGAGTGCGTTCCCTTCAGGTCGGTGTCTCACCCATCGTCACTCCACTCTCCTGTCTCCACTGTCTGGCTCTAGACCCACATCACTCCCTCAATCCATGGCACCTGCTTCAGGACACTGCCCTCTGGCAGTACGTACCACTCCATTCTCCCCACCTTCCAGAGGTATCAGTAGCCCTCAGTCCATATATCTGCCTGACCAGCCTACTGCATCCTCCAAGTTTAGCCCTTTGTCTCAGGGGCAAGCTGCCGTCTGTAAAGGCCACATTCCTAAGCAGCAATGTGTATAGGAAGGGGGGAATTCAGGTCCACCAACTACTCTGGGTCCGAACACAGGAACCTTTTGGCAGTAGCCATCTCCTGCCCTCCTCCTTTCTCTTTGACTGCTTCTGTTCCCTGGACCACTTCCCCATGACCCTCACACCTTCTCGGTCCTTGTGTCAAGGCCTAGAACCTGGCAGATATCAGAATGGAGCTTCTCTCCAGCTCCCCTGAGCCTACCCAGTACTATTCTGCCCAAGGTGCAGTGCCTTCCTTGGAAATCAGTCCTTCATTCTTGCTGGTTAGGCCCCAACTGGCCTCTGCTGGGCTGAGCTGAGCAGCTCCTTACACCAGGGCTGCCTCAGCAGGCTGTCTTCTGATTGGCTCCCTATAAACCTATCCCTAAAAGGCTAAAGAGACTTCAGCATGCACTTGTGTGTGTGTGCGGGAGCTGACCTGCTCTTACCTCCCAATAAGCCACCCACCCCAAAAAGGCCATCCCAGGTCCAGGTGGTGCCTTAAATTTTCTGGTGCTGAAGGGCAGCCCTGGACTTTCAAGGCTTCTTTATACAATTATGAAGTAAGAGAGGGTACAACTCCTCCCCTTTTTCTCTCCTCTGAGTCACTTTTAGATGTTTTACTAACTGCCTATCTGGAGTTGTCATCTATGGATTACACTTTAAGCACTGACAACCAGCTTTTCAAAAGGATGTAGATGCCTAAGAGATGCAAAATGAGTGAGCAATCTTTTATTGGACTAACTTCTGTTAGTGAGAGAGACAAACTTGCAAATCATACATTAGCGCAGGGGTCGGCAATCTACAGCACATGTGCCACTTATGGCACGCAAGCTGATTTTCAGTGGCACGCGGGAGGGAGGTCAGCCCTGCCCCGCTTCCCCCGTGCAGCCACTGGAGAGCTCTCCCTTCCTCCCTGCAGCAGGTTAGGCTGTGGTGAGAGGAGGCAGCACTGGGGCGGAGGCTCCTCAGTGGTGCCTCGGCTGGGACCGGAGGTGCCACTGCCGTGGCCACGCGGTCTGCAGCTGGCCCTGGAGGCACCGCTGCCACAGACACGTGTTCCGGGGCCGGCCCCAGAGGTGCTGCTGCCACAACCACACGGTCCGGGGCTGACCCAGGACTTCAGGGCAGTGGCAGTGGCACCTCCGGCCTCCGGGGCTGGTCCCAGACCGCAGTGGTAGTGGGACCTCTGGGATAGCCCTGGACTGTGTCACAGCAGCAGCAGGCCCTCTGGGGCTGGACCCAAACCATGTGGGCCCCGACAGCAGGGCCTCCCTCCAGGGTGGTCAGGACAGCATGGCTGTGGCCATTGCTGCACAGGGGTACAAAGCTAAGTAAGGTCCCCCAGCATGCCCAGACCTCTCCACCCCAATACCCTTTCCTTCCCTCTTCCCCCAGACCCAGCACCCCCAGCTTGCTCTGACACCCTCCCTTGTTTCTACACCCTCTCTCCTGGCCAAACACCCCACCCTGCTCCTTCATCCATGTTCTTCCTGCACCCTCTCTCCTGGCCATACACTGCACCCTCCCTTGCTCCTGCTCCCTCCATGTGGCCAGACACCCTACTTCCAGCCTGCTTCTGCACCCCACCTCCCACCCAAACCTTGCAACTTCTCCCCCTTCTGCATCCCACCTCCCTCCGAATTCCTGCATCCCTATCCTACTTGCTGGCAGCCCTGTCTCACACACTGTACTCCTAATTTTTGTCCCTACCCCAGAGCCTAAGGAGGTCCATAAAATCCACTAACTCTGGAACCCCAGAAAAGTAAATCTGGTCTATGGGAAACCCTGAACTTCAGTCCCCCTCCCCTTTCCTTCCTCACACCCTGTGAAGCTGGGGCACCAGAGGAGTGAGGTGTCTCAGTTGGGGCCACATCAGTGAACATTGGGGCTTTTTGGAGGAGTTTTTTGCTTCTCACTTGTGTGGTCCCCAGCTGATTTTTCTGTGGGTCAGTGACCCCTGACCCAAAAAGGGTTCCTCACCCCCGCCATAAATAAAGAAAGCATTGAAACCTTTTGTGTTGGACATAATATTTTACTTTACTGAAAATGGAGTTTCATAAACTAACATGAGAAAGTTAAAACGCTTAATCTGTTTCATAATTTAAATTAAACCATTCTTCCTAGCTGCAGCTGGCTCAGAAAATAAGGTCACCATACCCAGCTTGCCCTTGCCTTCCCTCCCTCCTCCTTCCCCTGCACACAGATCCATGAATAAGTTAAATCTCAGTACGCCACTTCTGAAAGGTTGCCGAGCCCTGTACTAAAAGGTAAGATCTGCATCTTAATGTTTTTATTAATGAAGCTGCTGTAAGTAGGACTATTATTGACTTTAAAAAGTATCACCGGCACACAGACCTGTACAAAGAGGCAAATAAGTCAAATCTCGGCACTCCACCTCTGAAAGGTTGCTGACCCCTGCATTAGCCCTTTTAAAGTCTGGGAAAGATACTGCCAGCATCAAAACAAAATGCAAGGTGGAACAGACTGTTTAGTGTAAGTAGTTAGCGCATGTAAGGGACCACTCTACCTTGAATGGCCCCTTGCAATAATGAAGCTCACAAAAGCTGAGTTTGCATTTAGTCAACAAAAGAAGAGCCCTGCTGTGAATAAAAACACTGCCAAATTGCCTTCTGTGGAAGAAGCTATAATAATAAACCTAGGGATGGATCCTTTATCTCTGAGCTGCATTGGACATTAACAGGGAACATTCCAGATGCAAAGATAGAGATCCCCAAAGTTGTCCAATGACCCAGAATAGGTCTGTTCTTCTTTGAGCAGTGTCCCGTGGATGCTCCACTGTAGGTGTCGGGCTTGTCCCGGCGCCGCAGATCGGAGATCTTTTCCTGCCGTAGTCTGCCGGACCGTGCATGCATGATGCGCATCTCGTGCCTTTTGCGCTATTTGTGTGTGCGTGGTCCAGCTCCCGCCAGTTCCTCCTGACCGCCCTCGGCCACAGACAGAGTGAACGCTCTCTCTTTGACAATCCTGTCAGGATTGAAAGACAAAAAAATTATTAGTTAGTTAGTTATAATCGTTGTTTACATAGTCGTAGTCCTTGTTAGTTTTACAGTTCCAGTTGATATAGTTACTTTAAAAAAATTTGTTGTAGTTAGTTAGTGTTTTTCTGAGGCAACACGTTAGTCATTGAAACTAACCCCCCGCTCCCCCCGCCCAAAACCCCACCTAGTGCTCCGTAGACTACAAGAGACGCCAACAAGTCAGGCCGGAATCACCCGGATTTAAAAAGTGCGGAGCATGCCGCGAGCTGATGCCCGCCTCAGACGGGCATGCTCGATGCATACAGTGCCTTGGCGAGGGACACATCCCCCAGAAACGTCCCCATTGTTCTAAGCTCATGGCACGAGCTAGACAGGACAGGGAGATGCGGCTTAAAATGCTCTTGTCTGACAAGGCATTACAGCCACAAGAGACCGACTCCTTCCGCCCAACGGAAACCACTGAAACCAGTAGATGCTGGCCCTCGTTGCCTAAGCATACCCATGCAAAGAGGAGGCCTTCTCCTTCATGCGCCTTGCCCCCGACGCGCATTAGCACGGGGGATAAGCCAGGCACCTCAGGTACGTTTCCCCCACCTGGACCCGATAAAACTAAGCAGGGCTGCAGCACATCGGCCATGAATCTGCCGTCATTGAGGCATGCGGCACCGAAATTGTCAGTGGTAGCTCGGCCGGCACCGAGCTCTGAGCCAGCACCGGCACTGGCACCGATAGAAGCACTGGCACCGGCATGCATCTTGGCACCGACAGCCATCTTGGTGCTGACAACCACCTCGGTGGCAGCACCGACTGCGGCGGCACCAGCCATACAACTGGCACCGGTGCGCCATCTGACATCGGCACTGCCAGCACAGCTGGCACCGCCAACACACTCGGCAGCGCAGTACTGCTCACTAGCGGCACCGCCTCTTTATGCTGCGGCACAGACCGCACCCAGGAACATTTCAACCCCTGGTTCATCTTCACCTGAGCAATATCCGGCGCAGATTAAGAGTCGCCAAAAGCCCCGCAAGTTACCAACGCCTTCTCCGAGCCCAGAGCAAATGCGCTTCTCTCCGGAACCGTCTTCACCATCTCTGGCTTCTTCATTTTCGTCAGAGCACTCACTGGGACATCACACCACAAGGCGAAGTCATTATTTTCCTTATGCCTCACCTTATTATCACAATCAGCACCGACGCTCGCCAGCATCGTCCACACACTCAAGGGGGAAGGTCACGATCACCTAGATCCCTACACTCTCCAGCTATTCAGGACACCATGGGACACATAGGAGCAGATACTATTCCAGGTCCCCATACAGCACGCGCTAATATGACTGCTCTTCCAGGTGCTACTGTTACGATAGACGTCGCTCACACTTACCTCGCCAAGACACATTACCATCACCGTCCCATCATCAGTCTCAACCCTCATGTACCAGGGCTCACTCACCTGTTCTGTCCACAACAAGACCACTTACCTCGACGGGAATTGACCCGTCCATGCCACATCATACATATCCGCAACAACAGCAGTCATCCCAACATGAAGAACCGCAGGGGCACTCTCTCAGTGACCAGTCTTCATCATCACCGGATGACGCAGTCTTTCTGGTGATGCATCACCGACCGATGACCTCCGCCAATTTCAGGAGTTGTTCCAGAGGGTAGCCGACAGTCAATGGGTTCAACTTTCCGAGGTACAACAAAAACAGCACCATCTTCTCAGAAACCTCTAACCGTCATAACAATCCAAAGTGGCACTACCAATCGACAACGCAATTTTAGAAATAGAGGATGACATATGGCAAATGCCAGCATCGATTCTCGCTACTAACAAGAAAGCAGATAAAAAGTATTTAATTCCCGCGAAAGGCACGGAATTCCTTTTCACGCATCTACAACCAAATTCTCTTGTTGTGGACGCAGAACAACAGAGGGCAAAAGCTTGTCAGCTCAAAGCCAATAGCGGAGACAAGGAGGGTAAGCACTTGGATCTCTTCATCTGAAAAGTCTACTCTTCAGCAACATTAACCTTACGGATGGCCAACTATGCCGCATTACTGGCCAATCATAATTTTGACAATTACTCAAAACTGGTTCCACTCATTGAACACCTACCAGACAACAAACATGACGTTCTCAAGGCGGTGGTACAAGAAGGGTATTCGGCTTCCAGGACAGCCCTGCACATAGCCCTTGACACAGCAGACACTGCAGTGTGGATCACTGCCACCTTGGTGGTCCTGTGTAGGACATCATGGCTGCAACAAGAGGCAGTACTGTGATGTAGTGCTGGTAACTTGCTGGTTGCTATGCTGGGAGGTGGGCTGTGGGTGACCCCCGCTGGCGGCTGTTTGTAGCACGGCCCAGCAGGGCAGGGAATGAGTCATTATGCAAGGGGGCTCCGAACCTGTCCGACCAGTTGCCTCCCAGGGAGCGGAACAATGGGAAGAAGGCGGAGTGGAGCCCTGGCTGGGGGGGCAGGGCTGGAAGTTAGGGAGTTGGTTTCTGTCTGGTATCATGGAGGAACCAGCCTAGGCAACAGGCTGGGATTTAGGGGCCCAGTCTCCCCCATCTCAAGGGGGGCTGAGGCATCCTAGGCCGCCCTGTAACCAGATTACATCTATGTTGTGCTGTATCCTGGAGAAGCAATAAACTCCCTCTATTCTACTGGCTGGTGGAGTCTGTTCGTGCCGCTACGGGGGTGCAGGAGGCGGGGCAACCCTGACGCGCTGCCACAAGTACCTCCTGTCCAAAGTCAAAGATCTCCTCTTTGACAGGCAGTCTTTTTGTGGAAAAGACAGATCAAATTCTCCATTCGGGCAAGGACTCGAGAACCTCACTGAAAACTTTAGGCATGTATACCCTGCCTTACCGCCACAAGAGGTACACACCCTACCAGAGGCAGAGACCATTCTTGCATCCAGTGATCCAATATAGGCAGCAGAACCACCAATGCAACAGACAGAAACAGCAGAGAAGGCGACCTCAACCCAAGGCGTCTGGCCAACAAAACACCAGACAGCAAATTTGATGCCTCGGTCGAGGGACTCCAGACCATCCTGCTAGACAACCATCCTCACGCTGTGAATATACTGTTCCACCACCGTCTAAGGCCATTCCACCACCGATGGGCCCATATTACCACTGACAGATGGGTCCTACAGCTGATTGCATTAGGTTACATCATCCCCTTCATTTCACTGCCTCCTCCCACCCCGTCCCTTTTCAGGGACCCATCTCACAAGTCTCTCTTAAAACAAGAAGCACTTTGTCTCCTGACCATCGGAGCGATAGAGGAGGTTCCAGATGAGTTCAGAGGCAGAGGCTTTTATTCCCACCATTTCTTGATCCAGAAAAAGTTGGGAGGCTGGAGACCCATTCTGGACCTTTGACGTTTAAATCGGTACCTTCTCAAACAACACTTCAAGATGGTGACTCTGGTGACTATCATTCCAGCACTGCACAGCAGAGATTGGTTCACGTCCCTCGACCTACAGGACGCCTGCTTTCATGTGGCCATTCACCCGGCCCACAGACGATTCCTACGTTTCCAAATAGGCACAGGTCATTTCCAATACAAGGTCCTGCCTTTCAGTCTCTCGTCAGCTCCCAGGGTCTTCTCGAAGACACTGGCAGTAGTCACAGCGTACCTGCAAAGACTGGGAATCATTATATTCCCCATCTCGATGACTGCCTAATCAGAGCACCTTCGTTCACCGAAGCACTTCACGCCACCAACACCACGAGTTCCGTATTTGAGGCGCTTGGGCTTATACTCAACATCCCGAAGTCATCCATGATACCGCAACAATTGATAGAGTTCATTGGCGCATGCCTCGACTCGACCAAGGCGCGCACGTTCTTACCCATGAACAGATTCCAGGCGATCCAGGACCTGGTACAAGTTCTCTCTACCAATCCCAGGACACCTGTACTCACCTGCCTACAGCTCATGGGCCATATGGCGTCCACAATGTATGTCGTAGCACATGCACGATTACACTTCCGATGTCTTCAGCATTGGATGGCTATGATATATATCCCAAACGGCCAGGACATCCACAGGAGAGTTACAATACCTTCTCCTGTAAAAAAATTGTTGCTCTGGTGGATCATCCCCGACAATTTGATGGACGGGATGCCCTTTCATTGCCCTCAACCAACAATGCAACTTACCACTGACGCATCACTCCTAGGTTGGGGCTCCCATCTACAGGACCAACAAACCCAAGGACTATGGTCCCCCCAAGAGTCACTACTACACATCAACCTCCTCGAGTTGTGGGCAGTCTTCAACGCATGTCGGCACTTCCTCCCTCTGATCCATGGTCGAGTTATTCGAGGCCTTACCGACAATATGACCATGGTATATTATGTAAACAGACAGGGAGGAGCCCGTTATCGATCACTTTGCGCTGAAGCGATATGTTTATGGAATTGGTGCAACCAGCACAAAATTATGCTCATTGCAGCGTACCTCCCTGGTGAACAGAACTCCACAGCCGATGCACTAAGCAGACATTTCTCTACGAACTACGAATGGGAGCTGCACCCAGAGGTACTCCATACTATATTCCATCGCTGGGGGTTCCCATCAGTAGATCTCTTTGCCACGCATTGCAACATGAAGTGCCCTTGATACTGCTCAAGAGCCGGGATCGGACAGACCTCCATGGGGGACACCTTCCTATGTGATTGGCGTCACCATCTTCTGTATGCCTTCCCACCTACTCTCCTCATTCCCAGAGTTTTGGAGAAAATAGCAATCGAAGGAGCCACAGTAATACTAATAGCCCCCTTCTGGCCATGACAAACGTGGTTCCCTTACCTGTCTTGCATGTCGATCCACTCTCCATATCATCTACCCAGATGCCACGACTTGCTGATGCAGAACCACGGGCGATTGATGCATCGACCACCTTGCTCTGATGGCCTGGTACATGGTTGGTTCCAACAAACAGAAATGATCTGTTCTCAAGCTGTCAAACACATTCTGCTATATAGCAGAAAATCTAATACACGGAGTACTTGCTTCCATAAGTGGAGACGCTTCTCTTCATGGTGTTTTGACGCAGCCTTAAATCCATACTTGGCACTTATTCATCGCATTTTGGACTATCTTTTATATCTTAAAAATTATGGCCTCACCTGCTCCTCCTTCAAAGTGCATATAGTGGCTATCACTGCTTTCTGACACTCGGTGGATGGCTATTCCATATTTTCCCATCCAATGACTAAGAGATTTTTGAAAGGGTTGGCTAACCTTTTCCCACACCACAGGCAACGCATGGACCCTTGGAACCTGGAGCTAGTTTTGAATGCCCTAATGCAACCCCCCTTCGAGCCTTTGGCGACAAGTGATCTACACACCCTAACAATGAAAGTCATTTTTCTGTTGGCAATAACCTCAGCACGAAGGGTCAGGGAGTTGTCCGCCCTCTCAGCGTCACCATCTTACACAATATTTACCCCTCAAGGAGTGATACTGCGTCCTCAGCCTGCCTTTCTACTGAAAGTAAATTCGGAATTCCACATAAACGAACCAATTGTTCTTCCCACATTCTATCCCAAACCCCACTCCTCAGCACAGCAGGCACGCCTCCATATCTTGGATGTCCATCGAGCGTTGGCGTTCTACATCGATAGGACAAGATGCTTTCGCAAATCTCAGAGCCTCCTAGTGTCCACGGCGGAACGGTCTAGGGGCCAACCCTTATCGGTGCAATGCGTTTCCACAATCAGCATTTCCTGTATAAAACGATGTTACGCCTTACAAAATAAGCCTCTTCCGCACACGCCGAAGGCTCACTCAACGCGAGCAATGGCAATGTCAACTGCCTTCCTCAAAGGGGTCCCCTTATGAGACATTTGCAGGGCAGCTACATGGTCCTCCGGCTTCACATTCGCTAAACATTACGCCATACCCAATCTCCTTATAGCCGATGCAGCGGTTGCCTCAGCTGTCCTTTCCACTGCTGCAGCACAATAGCTCTGAATCCCACTTCCATTACACGAGCTACTGCCAATGCCAGGTGCTCCACAGGGAATGAACTGAAAAAGTAACCATCAAATGATCCATCCCCTGTCGCTCATTCCCAGTTTCTGACGAACAGAGGCTAGGGACACTATTCCTGCCCATCCTGGCTAATAGTCATTGATGGATGACTCCATGAATTTATCTAGTTCTTTTCTGAACTCTGTTATAGTCTTGACCTTCACAACACTTTCTGGCAAAGAGTTCCAGAAGTTGACTGTGTGTTGTGTGAAAAAGTACTTTCTTTTGCTTGTTTTAAACCTGTTGCCTATTAATTTCATGTGGTGACCCTCTATTTCTTGGAAAAGGGAAAATAACTATTTTTATTCACTTTCTCTACACTCTTCATGATTGTATAGACCTCTGACATATATCCCTTTAGTAATCTCTTTTCCAAGGTGAAAAGTTCCAGTCTCATTAATCACGCATCATATGTCAGCTGTTCCATACCCCTAATAATTTTTGTTGCCATTTTCTGAACTTTTTCCAATGCAACCGTATCTTCATGCAGTATTCAAGATGTGGGCATACCATGGTTTTATATTCTTATTCTCTGTTGCTTTCTTAATAATTCCTAACATTCTTCTCCCAGTGGTGCACATACTCAGTAGCATGGATTATGGGGCACTGACAGACATGCAAGGGCTCACAGTTGGAGCTCACTCAAGGGCTGACAGCTCCAAATGTGAGCCAAGTGCTTCCCGCTGCTTCCCTTGGCTGCAAAGAGCAAAATGGAGCCAATGGGAGCTGTGAGGCTCCATGGCTGCAGCTTTGGTAAATAAACAAACCGGGGCGGCCAGTTAATGTGTTTCTCAAAGTGATTCTGCGGAACACTTTCAGAAACCCTGCTCTAGACAGATTTTGAATGCGACCTGATCTAAGTGGTAGCTTCTGAGCATGCCTAGTGAGTTCTCCTAGTAGTAAAGTGTTGTTAAATAATATATGAGAACATGAACTGATCTGCCCTGAAAGAAAAAAGCACATGGAAAAATTAAATTATTTTGCCTTGAATCATAGGAATTAGAAAGTGTGAGTCACTAATTCAGGTCTTTCTGCATTTATCATCGTTTGTGGTGGTGGCAGCAGTTTTGGATTGATGATTAATCCTAAATATAAAACCCACCAGCCTTAGTGACTGAAGACATTTAAATCACAGTGAATGACTTCATTACAATGGAGAAAAGAACTGATTTTGTAAGCATCTTGTGAATAGGACAATTTGTACAAGGATGACATTTTAATTTTCTAGAATCAAAGGCTCAACTAACTTTATTGTAGCATTGTCCAAGTGTGTACTTCTAGTATCCAGATCCCCAAATGAGCTCTGATCCGCATCTAATAGCATTTACAAGATACATTCAGGAGAATCTTTTTTCCCTCTCGCAAACAAAAAGCCAGAGTTCATCAAGCCATCACACTATTCCTTTGGGGTCAAATTAGTGACCCTTTTTTAATTTGAACTCTTAGAAAACTGATTAATCAATAGGAATATAATGTTTTAGGGCAGGGCTACTCAACTTTGGAAGCAATGGGGGTCACAATGATACTCACAGCACATGCTGAGGGCTGCAACTTAAGTTGCATATACATGCAAATATATAAGTAAATATATTCAAATAGCTTCTTTCACACTGATGGGCATGAATACAAAGCACTTCCCACAATACCCCAGCGCTCCTGGCACCTCCTCCGTAGGGGCTAGAAATGCCAACACCCTGTAACCATCTGTTCCAGCCAGCCCATCCGCTTGTGTGTTTCAATGCTCATCCCGCCTGGAAGACGCCTCGCTGTTGTGGATCATGTTCCCAGTGGAGGCCA
Organism: Pelochelys cantorii; assembly: GCA_032595735.1. NCBI lineage: Eukaryota > Metazoa > Chordata > Testudines > Trionychidae > Pelochelys > Pelochelys cantorii. Next base: position 176,304,378 of record CM064328.1, on the reverse strand, counting down.
TGTTCAAAGGATCCCATCTGCAGGCCACGCCTTGAGCCCCACATAAACCCAAACCACACTGCAGACTGAAAACAAACGGGCTGCAGGCCGCATGTGGCCCAGAGGCTGCGTGTTGAGTAGCCCTGTCTTAGGTCCTGGCTATTTTCCTGTGATTTTAGAAGAGTAGATAAAGAACACAGTGGGAGAAGAGAGTATTTCTAGCTGCTGGAAAGTGAGACCATATTGGGGGGATCTGCCTACAGTGAGATCTCTAGGGTTGCCATATGGTTTCAACAAAAATACCGGACACATTTGACATTACATCACAATCTACATTACATCTTATTTAGAAAATACTGGACATTTATATTTTCTCAATTTGTTTCCCGAACAGAAAGCTCAAATACTGGACTGTCCGGTTCAAAACCGGACACTTGGCAACCCCTAGAGATCTCATCAGCCATTGCTCTTACCTGCCAGGATCCTCAGTTCTAGCCTGCTTTTCTGAAGTGTGATGCCTTCTTCTTCATCTGAATCCCTCTCTCAGGCAGGAAGTCAGCATAGGCAAGGTTAAGACATGTTGCAACATCAGGACAGGGAAAAAGAAGAAATGAAATTGATCCCCCAGTGGATTCATGCTGGGAATCTAGGATGACAGCCAAGTTTAGTTGGCAGCATGAAGCCATCAATCAGTTGGATTTGGAATACATCTTCCATCTCTTGAAAGAGGTGAGATACACAGGTGTAAGGCTCTGCAAGCAGGAGATGAGAGAGATAGGAACCAAATCTTCTACTCTTCAGCTTAAAACCATAAAGAAGAGAATTTCATTCTAAGGGCTAATTGAAAAGTAAAGGGAAGTTTGTTTAACATTTAATTTAAATAGACACAGGTTCAGACATTCAAAACAGTATTAAAATTTGGGAAGACCTTGGCTAATATTTTCCTAAAGATTGCATTGTCTCCTCATATGCAATACACTGAGAACAAGAACGTATAGTCATTTAAAACAATTAGGGTCTCTATTCTTTATACACACTGGCTCATGAAAAATTAGTTTAAATGTTGCCTTTTCCACAGCCACTAACGAGTGATGTCAAATTGTGGGGAGGCTCAGGCTACACAAAAGAGCTAGCAAGCACAAAAGAGTGTGGGCTGCCAAAAGAATGGTTTACAATGGAGGTGGGCTGGCAGTTATTACATTTTGCAGCACTGTTAAGCTAGTTGATTCATTCTTATTAATGACATTAGCCCACTATTTCTACATGAAAGCAACAAAGAGAAGCCTTCATTAGTGTTTCAAGATCTTGAAATATATTTGAGGCATATTTCATTATGTATTTTAGTCAAATCTTACTGACTTGATTAGTTTACATTCTTGGTAGAACATTTAAATAGTTCAAAGTACAACTCACCTCAGATGGAATGCATTAAATCAAGAATCTAACTCTTCTAATGGAGTCATTTGATAGCAAGTGGGGACCAGGAGAATATATGGGTTACAGTTTCTTAAATTTAGAACTACATTTAAGACACTCTTGCTAGTTCCTACCCAATCATTTAAGGGAGAGAGAATAATGTCTTCCAAACATTGTTGCCAGCTTTTAGTATTTTATAGAGGTAGCTTATGAAGAGTGCCAACAAGTAATCAAAATGTATGTATTATTTCTTCTTCCAGAAGAGAAGAACTTTACCTGGCTAGCAGGTAAACTTGAATATGTTTGTAAAATTTTCCAGTATAAGAAAAGATTGATTTATTGGCTGTGGACTTGAAGCAATTCTAGGATTGAAGATATGCTGTCAGGAGATGCAAGATTAGAACTGTGCAAAACATTTGCAGGCCATGTGAAATTGTCAAACACTTGGCTTTTTACCAGTTCAGGTGCAAACCTTTTTCCCCTTACTGTGACATTACCAACGGTATGATCTGGATGAATGAACAGCTGTGTCACACAGTTCTCCAACCAGGGTACTGGCTTTTACAACACTGCTTTGTTATGAGAACTGCCACTCATGGTCTGCTCAGACACAGCCTCCAACATTTAAATTGCTCCCAGTTATATGAGTGCTTTAGTCACTAATGAATTACACTGCAAACGAGCACCAGCCAGGTCCCAGGCCCAGACCTTCCCCACAAATGTGTATCTTGTAATGCCCAGTTCTCTCCTACATAATACAAGCTCCTATACAGTCTGTCACTTTATTAACAGAAAACTACAGGGCTGTGCCCCTTGCTCACTACACTCACCAACACTCCTCTCTTCCTGGGAGGGCCCGGGGCCAGGACCACCCCGACCCTAGCTCTTCCCCCACCTGGCCACCAGGGCCTTGGCTCTTTCTCCCCCTCCTTCCCCTGCACCACGAAGGAAGGCCCAAGGCAGAGGCTGCCCCAGCTCTTCCCCAGCCACCAGGGCCCCAGCTCTTTCTTGCCCCTCCCTGGCTCTTTCTTGCCCCTCCTCGCCCCTAGCCCTTTCTTGCCTCCCACCACCACCACCACTCAGGAGGGCCCGAGGCCAAGGCTGCCCCAGCCCCAGTTCCACCCCCCCACCACCGGGCAGGGCCAGGCCATGGTGCATCAGTCCCAGCTCTCCCCCTGTAGCTGGGGGGGGGGCCGAGCCTAGGCTGCGCTAGCCCTGGCTCTCCCCCCAACCTAGGGTGTGTGTGACGCGGCTGGGGAGGGGGAAGGGGGCATGGCTCCCCCCACCCTCGAGTGTGGGAGGCTGCACAGCTTCCCCCAAGAGCACAGGGGAGGGGAGAGGTTGTGTGACTCCTGGGGCTGCGCACTTCATGGCTTCTGCCCCCTCCAGCACCAGGGAGGGGAGAGGCTGTATGACTCCTGGGGCCGTGCAGCTTCCATCCCCTGGCCCCACTCTCCCTGAAACACCAGCAAGTGGGAAAGGGAGAGGCTGCATGGCAGCTCACAGCTTCCACCCGGCCAGCTGGAGCATGGAGGAGGGAGGCTGGGGTAATGTGCCACCCCAGCCTCACATTTACTTGGAGGGCCATGCAGGGTGCATTCACCCCGCCCCGCCATATATGGGCCTAGACAGGCTGCAGCCGGAAAGCTTGCTGGTGGAGCTGGTAGCATGGTGAGAGGCCACTTCTGGGTGGGGAAACATGTTCTGGGTTTGGAGCTGAGGACGTGGCAACACAGAGTGATGTGATGATATCACTCATCCCACAGCATTTATATATATATATATATATATATATATATATATATATATAGTGACAGGGTCAGTCCCACTCCTGGGTCCCAGACCCCGTTCAGTCCACAGACTAGGTACTGCAGCACAGGTTTCGCTTGCCCCTTTCAGAGTTTTGTGGGGGGCCATCCCTTTGCAAAAATGGGTATCAGGACAGATGCTTCTGGTCAGCCTGGGCTGGGTTACCAATCCTCCCCAGCTACCAGCTGGACTCTCTGGTTACTTGAGGGAAGGGAGGCCAAACACTCCCTGTTGAAGCTCCTCACCTTCCCCCTCCTTTGGCAATGCTACCATTCTCTATATCAGCATCTCTGACTCTTAACCTTATCACTTGTAACTCCTCTCCACCTCCCTCCAAACTCCTCTTCCACTCTCCCCTGCTTCCTCCCCATCCCCCAGGCTTTTAAAGAGGTCCCATGATGCCTGAAGTTAGCTCAGCTGGTTCTTATTTGCCCTAGAGCAGCCCTGTCTCAGCTGCCCCTGATTAACCAGGGCCATTGCTGTTTTCCAGAGCTTCCTTTCTTCCTGCTAAAGAATGACCGCTTAATTTGGTACTAGTCCATTTTGATTTTGACACACAACTGAGGTATCGGCTTTTGTGTCCGGAGAACTGGTTTGTGGCTGTTCCGACTTGGAATATGTTTTAGTAATGCTGTACTGAGGAAGCTTAGAATGTTACACACAATGTTGCCATCCATATTTTAACAGGAGATGATCAACAACCTGAGTTTTCAAATGACATCTTGCAATGCATATTTTGTACAGAATTTATAGTCCTGTAAAAGGGTGAACATGGGGTTACTGCCTCTCATACTTACTTTTTCTAACACATGAGCTATTTTGTACTATTAATGTATCCATCCCTCCCCAAAATTAAAAAAAAAGCATGATGTGTCCTTACTATACCTAAAGATAAATCTAAAAAGCTTTCTCTAACAGGTTTTGTACTCCCTAGCCCCATTTGACCTGGTTTGAATAACTCAAATTCCCCAGTGTACAACTGTGTATCCCCGAACGTTTTCCTAGTCTGCAGTCAGATCATCTTATCCTGTGATCATATCTGACCTCAGGAACTGAATTCTGTGAAATGGGGCAGTATTTGAATGGATCCTCTGTCCCACCTTGATGTGCAGATGCACTGTGCTGCTGGAGGTGTTGTCTTTCATATGAGCTGTTAAATGGAAGTCCACACTACTTGTGGCCATCAACAATGATGTAAAAAAAAAAGTGATATTCTGCACTTTCTAAATGAGGTGGTAATGCTAGTGTTCTAGTCAAGTTCCAGTTCAGTAATTACATTCTCTCTACCCACATTCCCACTGCAATTTTAAGTGAGAGTGGAACTGGTGAAGGAAGCAAATATCTTCACTAGTCCAAGTAACTGTGTCTATCAGCACAGGTGGTTGAATTAAAAAGAACAGCATGTGCTGCAGTGTTTGACCTAGCAACTATCTAAGAGGTTGCTGCAGAATTTACAGTCATGCTTTGTAAAACTGTCATGGAAGAAAGTGCACCAGGTGTCCTTCACAAGGTTATCTGTATTACCCCTGTGCTACTTACAGTGTGCTATGTATCCCTGGGCCTCATGGGAATGATTACCTCTCAGGCTTGCTAGTCAACTCTTCCTCAGTAAATTCAGCAAAAGGACAAGTCATCTCAGCAGAAAAAGACCATGCTGCACGGGGTCATGGGCAACCCATGTTTAAACACCTAAACAAATAGCTTGATTACACAAAATGACAAGCACTCTGCAATTTCCATGAACAAAATATGAACCTAGGGGCCTAAGTTTAGGCACCCAAGCTGTGTCTACACTGGTGCAATCTTGCGCAAAAGCGGCTGCTTTTGTGCAAAAACCTGCTGCCTGTCTACACTGTCCGCGAGTTCTTGCGCAAGAACACTGACGTTCTAATGTATGAAATCAGGGCTTCTTGTGCAAGAACTATGATGCTCCCACTCAGGAATAAGCCCTCTTGCGCAAGTGTTCTTGTGCAAGAGGCCAGTGTAGACAGACAACATGAATTTCTTGTGCAAGAAAGCCCTATGGCTAAAATGGCCATCAGAGCTTTCTTGCGCCAGAGAGCGTCTACACTGGCATGGATGCTCTTGTGCAAAAGCACATGCCAGTGTAGACGCTCTCTTCTGGAAGAGTTTTTGCACAAGAACTCTTCCGCAAAAGAGTTCTTGCGCAAAATCATGCCCGTGTAGACGTAGCCCCATTGTTTAGAATCATGGCCTATGTTCTTTGGGATGAGTCTGGAGTATGGATGGCAAATGATATTCCCAGTGTGTTCTTACGTTTGAGACTGTGTGTATCATTTGGGGCAAAAGTTTGCTGCAATATTTGCAGTATATTCCTTTTTGCAAGATTTCCCCTTTACTCTGAGAAGGCACACTAACGTGAAGTATTGAACAATTTGAGAATTATTTGTATTTTTGATATTCTGCACATTTGCTGTGTCTATGTGAATTTTCCTATTACCTATTGGTCACCACATAAACCCTTTTTGGCTTAATAAATGCTTCTGGTCCAGAATAGAAAACAGGTGTTGTGGCATTTGGCAAAAGTGTTGGTATCATAACATAACATGAAAAGCTGGGTTATGAAAAGCCAAGTGATTGAGCATGAAGTTAAAGTGACAATGTCTTGGCAGCCCGAGTCCTCAGAGCAGGCCAAGTTTTGAAAACTCCAGAACCACACATTTTCACCTTTAAAAATTCTCCTGATTTGAAATGCAGCTTTATAACTTCTATTTTGCTTTAATGTTCTATACTATTTATTTCTTTAATGGTAAAAAGTATTGTGAATCAGGAAACCATTTGATCAACAGGCACATGATTCAACAAAAATGTTTTATCAAAGAATAGGCTATATCTCTCTTCTATATGATACCGGTTTGATGTAGATATAGTCTTTATCTCAAGTAAAGAGACTTTGTACGATATTTATGTTTTAGAAAGAATCCTTGTTGTGTAAAATAATGTGAAGCTGTTTTTTTTAATCTACTTCAAAGAGGAATGATGCTTACGGTATGCTATCAGAACTATAAACCCTTCCTCTTACCAAAGAGAAAAACCACTATTTAAACCCACACAAAGAATTCCAGAAATATTCTTATTAAAACTGATTTATTTTATAAACCCTCTAAAGTCTTAAATCTTCAAATGTTAAGGGTAATATTTTTGGTCAGGGAATATTTTGTAGGTGATACTCCTAAATTAATTCATATGTCCACTAAAAGATGAAAGCTTTTGTTGTTCCTCAAATGCTTATATTATCGATTCTTTTGAGATGGATATTTGCAATTATTTTATATCTAAATGAAAACCTTCATGTAAGGATTGCCTGCCTCATTGTTCTATGAATAATAAGATGTTCGCTATCCAAATATAGCAAAATCATTTGATTCTAACCTGGTTACTAATGTAAGAAGACATTTGAGTGTAAAAATATTGAAATTCATTATCTGGCAATGCCTAAGTAATCCCCCACAAAACTCAGCAAGACAAGAAGAGCCTTTACAGAGCTTACTAAACAGAAAAAGACAGTATCTTCTTTGATTTTTAAAGACTTTAAAATCTTTTGAATTTAAAAACTATTTTGAGAGCTGAAGAACCATCACAGAAAATAGGAGTGTTTGGATTCATTTGAAACAAAATTCCAACTTCTATTGAACCCTGCTGGAACTCAGAATGGACTGAATAAAAGAGAGAATTAAACTCTACTTTTAAAAATTCTCTTCCCACCATGAGGACAGAAGCAATTACAATCCTCTGCCTGTGCATTAGCAGGAACTGAAGCTGCTACCAAGACCATCCCACAAAGAGGTTCAGCCAATTAAAGGTATCAGCAACTGATACTGAAAGTCAGCCAGCTCCCTGAAGAGGGTGTGTTTTCCACCTTCAATAAGACTATGAAATGAGAATAAACTCCTCTGCACGTGAATGGTTATTTCTTTTTTATACTCTTACTCCTATGCTCTTACTGTGTTAGACATTCTTTTCTCTCGTTGTGCTGTAAGAATGGCATGGGATCTTTTTCAGGAGGATAAATCAAAATACCACATTTATTGGTAATACATCAATCAACACTGTATCATATGCATATGATATATTACACTCATGCACGCACACACACAAGCACACTCCGTCTTGTTGTTACCAACTAGTTGCTCCCCTTAAACTCATCTGGCCAGTGAAGTAGATGGGAGAAGGGAAGAGCCAAGCTTCTGCCAATCCGGATCGATGCTCCAATGTTGACGAGACCTGGGGCCCCCTGCAAGACACCTTACATTTATAGTAGCTTCCCTCTCGGGCAGACCTATTAGTTATCTTTTGCAAATCTATGCACTCTAGCTGTGTTAGTCATTTGTGGTGCCTTCTTCTGGGTGTTGTCCTCAATGCTGCCAGATTCATCTTCAAAGAGGGTTTTTGAATTTGCTTCCAAAGAAAGTGCTTGCTTCTGACTCCCAAGGCCGTCAATATGTCTGATCTTTCTCAATGGGTCCATCTGACAGGTCTTATTGTCCTTGGATCTAGTCCTATTCCCTTCTCAAACCATTGCAGCTGTTCCGAGGTACTTGCCTTCCACACTTCATTCACACCTCATTCATTCAACAGGGCCCACATTCAAGTCAAAGGGGAGAGATCTATTCTACTTCTAATACAAGGACATTTTCTTTACCTTCATTATTCCTAAGGACTATAACATTATAATAAGACTTAATACAAAGTTTCTACAATATGAAAAGACTTATACGAATTATGAAAGGACTTAATACAAAGTGCCTACAATATAAAGCATTATAAGAAGACTACATTATAAGGCTAATACAGAGTTCTATAAGACATTATGAAAAGACTTAATACAAAGTTAAAAGACTTACAAAGTTCCTATATTATTAAATGACTAATAAAAGATGTATCAACATAATTACTTAACTCAGTTTCCTCTTTCTCTGAGCTCCACAAGCAAGCAAACAGCACCTACCATACATAGCATTAAGCAGCAGCTTTCTAGTTCAGCACTGCAACATGATGATGTGATGGATTAGTATCTTTATATGTAGTATCTATATATCAAAGATTTCACAGTTTGGCCCTTAATAGGAGCTTTGTTGACTAAAGAGCTAAGTCCTGTTTGTAGGTAGTTGGAAGATGAACAAATAAGCAAACCAGGGAAGTGAGAACTGCCTGTAAAGCTCTGGCAAATATATCCATTGCTTTTGTGGGGGTGGACATAGAAAGAAAGACCTAGAAGGGCTGTAATTAGCCATGCAATAAGGGTTCAACAGGTCCACAACCAGTTTCTTGGCAAAAAAGAGCAATTACATGAAACAGCAAAACATTAAATGATCACTTCTTATGTAAGTAACCGTCACTTCTCAGCTTGCTATATTTCCTGGATTTCCTAGGACAGCATAATCCCAAGAATTGGCCTTGGCAGGGTTCTTTCTATCACATGTTTTCCGGCAGCTGCTTTCTGTCTGGCAAGTGGATGGGAAATAAAGGTAATCTCTCAATGCTGACAAGCTAAAAATATGACACCTCTTTCCCTAAACTTTGGAGAGCTAATTTTATATCAGAGGAACATATGTGATTTTTAAAATCAGCCCCCACAATTCAGTAGTGCAGCAATAATTTGGCAAAAAAGTTCAGCAGCAAAATTGACCTAGAGGAGCTCAGCTTCTATATTTTGTCTCTGCAGGGACAAAAGTTTCCCAGTGATGTCTCTTGGAGATTCATGAATGAAGAGCTAGAGAAAGAGCACAATATCAGAAACAAATTCTGATCTATGTTCTGATTGAATTTCACTTTCTAAATCACTGCTAGTAGCCAAGAAGTCTATAAAAAGCCTAAAAATTGGGGAAATTAATTCAATCCTGACATAATTGATTTAAGTGATGTTACACTAGTTATGACTTTGGTCCTAGTTTGTAAATATAGTGGATGTAGCTGTGTACTTGATATGTCAGTGTCATTTCTTCATTCCCCTATTCACTGAATTAGCTGGGAAAAGACTGAAATTGAGAATTATGTGATCTACTTTATATACTCACAGCATTCTTGTCAAATTTGATTTTCAGCAAACTCAGACAAACAGAACCACCAAGAGTGTGAAGCTAAAGGGGGTAATATGACACACATGAATCTAGCCTTGTATACAAAGGAAAGTTCTTCAGTTATACAGGAATCACCCATTAGTGGAAATTCTTATTTCAGAGTGAGTGGCTATTTTGGTTTAGTTCAGTGTTTCTCTAAGTGGTCCACAAAAGCACTTTTTGAGAAACTTGTCAACTGGCTACTCAGGCTTCTTGCAGCTCCCCTTGGCTGCAAATGGTGAAACAGAGGCAAATGGGAGCTGCAAGTTTCCGTGGCCACAGCATAGGTAAGTAAACAAACTGGAGCAGCCAGTTAACAAGTTTCTCAAAGTGGTTTCATGGACCGCTTTGAGAAACACTGGTTTAGTTCAAACCCCTTCCCAAATAATATAAGCTAAATAAATTGAAGAAAGATGTTTCTAATGGAATGAGTGTCCAGTTTAACTATGCCTGCTTAATACTACACCTTGTTATAAACGATTGCTGGAGCTCTTGATTCGTGATTTCCCTCCCTCACATTGGTAGAGGGGAAAAGAATGGTGGAGAATCTGAGGGCCCATCTATTTTGACAGGATCAAAATGCAAAATACTCTTTTTTTTCAGAGGGGGTACTTCTGAGGTAGTCAGATTAGCAGCTGGAGGAGGCCTAGTGGTTCATATACAGTAAGCCCATATATTTTAGGTGCTTATTGAAACTGCCAAATATTTAATAGTTTGTCACCAATTTTCATATTTACCTTATTCTAGAAAGGGAGATTGAACACTGGACACTTTTCTGAAGAGAAAACCGGTTGCTTCAGATTGAGATCATAGTTATGTTTTAGGCTTATGAACAAATTTCCTAAATACAAGGTGTTGACAATACTGGTGTTAGTTAATCTAAGACAGCAAGCCATTCTGCAAAGGAATGTGTGAACAGTGGGAAATGTGATATAAGCCAATGGTAAAATGTGAGATTTCTCATGAATGGAGGGACTGCATTTCCTTCACAGCTAAAACACTTACTTGGATTCATCATTATTCTCAAGATTTAAAGACAAAGATGACAGGTGGCACTGTATTTAATGTGTTCTCAATTGATATTCCTCCTACTTAAGCAGATGGATCCTCAGCTCAGAATCATATGACTCAGGAACCAAATGTGATTTTATGTGCCAAGTGCAGCCAAGGCATACTACAAACCCGAAGCACGGATTTATTTTTGACTCTGTAAAACATTTCTGTAGAATGCATTGTCTTGGTTTTTTTTTTAACAGTTTAGTGTCAGCACACGAGAGGTACATCTATACTGCACCCTAATCTCAAATAGTGACAGAGATGCAGCCGTGTTCGTCTGGTCTAGCTGAAAAAAAAAGACAGGACTATGAAGCACTTTAAAGACTAACAAGTTGGTTTATTATGTGATGACCTTTCGTGGGCCAGACCCACATCCTCAGATCAATTTGTGGAAGAAAATTGGCACAATCACATATACCAAAGTGATACAATCAAAAAAAAGTGAACACATAAAATTGACAAATCAGATTTTAGAACGGGGGGGGGGTGAGGGGGTAAGGTTAGTGTCTGTGAGGTAATGATATTAGGGGTGATAATTGGGAAGCTATCTTTGTAACAATGTTTCCTCAGATCCCGTCCCCTTTTACCCCTTCTCTACTTACGCTACATCAATGACATCTTTATGATCTGGACCCATGGCCAAGAAACACTGGATGCATTCCACAGAGACTTTAACAACCTACACCCCACCATCAATCTCAGCCTGGACCATTCTACACGAGAGATCCATTTCCTGGACACCACAGTACAAATCACGAATGGTAAATTAGACACCACTCTCTACAGAAAACCCACTGACTCCTACAGTTACCTACATGCCTCCAGCTCCCATCCAGGACACACCATACGATCCATCGTCTATAGCCAAGCCCTTAGATACAATCGCATCTGCTCTAATCCCACTGACAGAGACCAGAAACTTCAGGATCTTTACCAAGCATTTATAAACCTCAATTACCCACCCGGAGAAATAAAAAAAACAAATTGAAAGAGCCAGACGAATACCCAGAAACCACCTACTTCAAGACAGACCCAAGAAAACCAACAATAGAACACCACTTGTCATCACCTATAGCCCCCAACTTAAACCTGTCCAACGCATTATCAATAAACTACAACCTATACTGGAACAGGATACTACCCTCTGAGAGGCTCTGGGAGACAGACCCATAGTCTCCTACAGACAACAACCTAACCTCAGGATGATTCTTACCAACAACCACAGGACATACCACACTAATACCAACCCTGGAACCTTCCCTTGCAACAAACGCCGGTGCCAACTTTGTCCACATATTTACTCTGCTGACACCATTATTGGACCTAACCATACCAGTTACAAGATCAAGAACACATATTCCTGTTCATCCAGAAATACAATTTATGCCATCATGTGCCTAAAGTGCCTGTCTGCTATGTATATTGGACAAACTTCTCAGATACTTCGCCAAAGAATCAATGCACATAAAACAGACATCAGGCTCTTTCACAGAGAGAAAACTGTTGCTTGCCATTTTAACCAGACTGACCATTCTCTCAATGACCTTAAAACATGCATATTGCTTCAAAGAGATTTTAACTCCAAACTTCAAAGAGAAGCCTCAGAACTATCATTCATGCTTAAATTTGACACTTTACGTATGGGCCTTAACAAAGATGCTAATTATCTCACCCATTACAAAGATAGCTTCCCCAATTATCACCCCTAATATCATTACCTCACAGACACTAACCTTCCCGCCTCACTCCCCCACTGTTCTAAAATCTGATTTGTCAATTTTATGTGTGTTCACTTTTTTTTGATTGTATCACTTTGGTCATGCCAATTTTCTTCCACAAATTGATCTGAGGAAGTGGGTCTGGCCCACGAAAGCTCATCACCTAATAAACCATCTTGTTAGTCTTTAAAGTGCTGCATAGTCCTGTCTTTTGTTTCACCTAATTTCAAAATAAGCTATGCATTTTGAGCTATGCAAATTGCTTAGCTTATTTTGAAATTTGGTGCCATCTACACAGTGCCAAATTTTGAAATAGAGCGCTATTCTGAAATGTTCTTTAATCTGCATGGAACGAGGTTTGCAGGGATGTCGGAATAGCATGCCCGTTATATTTCGAAATAACAGGGTTGCTCAAAAGATGTGGAATAGCTACTTTCGGATACTTCTGGTATCTCGAAATAGCTCCGCAGTATAGACGTAGCCAAGGGGAAAAAAGGTTAAAATTATTTCCTTTTTGGAAAGGAGGTAAATACCAAACAATTACAACAAATGTATTTAAAATTGATAGACCATGCAAAACAGTCTGTCTTATCAATACTGTTATTGAAAATATAATACTGAATTATTGTTTTCTAAAATTGCTTGTTTAGCTATTTCAGGTTTTCTGAAAAATATTGATCATAGTTTTGAGTGCCAAGAAGGTACTTTTGGGGCTAGCAATGTTTTGTATGTTGAGGTACAATAGATAAAGTAATGTTTAATTCTGGTTTCAAAGCTAGCTATGTAGAGTAATATTGCTGATTTGAAGTAACAAAATACATTTTTGAAATTAATTTGAAAACACCTGCCAATAACAAAAATGTAGTCAAAATTATAGTCCAATTACAATCAAAATTGTAACCAATTAAGCAGGACCTTTAGGGTACGTCTACACAGCAGCGTTATTTTGGAAAATAACATAGTGCACGTCTGTACTACAAGCTATTATTTTGAAATAATGTTGAGCTGGAGGACTCCTTCCTTGTGACTCATGGTAATCTTCATTTCACGAGGAGTAAGGGAAGTAGAAGGAAGAGTGCTCTTCCTTCGACTTCCTGATGTGTAGATAGCACCAAAAACCAAATTAAGCTATTTCGACTTTAGCTACGCAATTGACGTAGCTGAATTTGCGTATTTTAATTCGACTTAGCCCTGCTGTGTAGACATGCCTTTAGTAAGCTATATACATCCTTTTCTAGATCCCTCCTGGGCTTGACAGTCCATTTGCTCTATTGAGAACAGAAATGGGACTTTCTTCTCCTACTCTAGCTCGAACTCCCAGCCCAAACTCCCTAAGCAAGTGTGAATGTCAACTCTTTCAGCTGTCCATACTATCCTGTTCAGGCTACCTTCTTTTGGATCAATTCTTTCTCAAAGCCTCCTAATTTCCTTTGTATTAGGACTCTTTCAACTATCCTTGTATCAGGGCTGCAAGGATCAACTCCAGCTCTCTCTCTCCCCCCGCACCCTCTTAGTACCCTTTCAACAAGAGATCTCAGCTGGAACCACTCAGGAATCCTTACCTTGGAAAAACCTCTTCCAAGTCTTTACTAGGTCAGTGCATCCCAAAGAAACTATTTTAAAATTACGGGTGTTTTTTTATTATCCTTCCAACTTAGGAGGCTTCCTCTTATAAGAAACACACCCCATTCCTTGTGGCACATGATTAGTAGTTACCTGACACAACCACCTGCCCAAATCCATCACTCGAGTGAAGTTAGACTGAGCCCAACTACCCTTGAAAGGACCAAGTTACTCTGGGTGCATCTACACTGCACCGTAGGTTGAAATAAAATACACAATTTGAGCTACACAAATTGAATATCTTATTTCGAAATAGCTTATTTCAAAATTTGGCGCTGTCTACACAGCACTTATTTCAAAATAAATCACTATTCTGAAACTCGCCAATTAGCCCGTCATAAAACGGGATTTTCAGGTCTCTCCTCCACGTCCTATTCTCTTTCTATCTCGGTCTTCTCTCCTGAGCCTCCGGTCTCTCGCTCTGTCTCTCTCTCTCCCCCCTCCTCCTACTGCCTCCCCCTCTCTCTCTCTTAGCTCTCCTCCCCCTCCTGCCTCTCATTCTCTCTTCTCCTCCTTCTCCTGCCTCTCACTCTCTCTTTCTCTTCTCCTCCTCCTCCTGCATGGGGAGCGCGGAGCCCAAACGGCTGTTTGCGCCACTTTTTCCCGCGCGGCTGAGCGGCGCAGAAGTCAGCCGAGCGCCACGGTGGGAGGCAACAGTGCCCCCCAGAGGGAACAGCCAGGATTTCAGCGTTACAGAGTCACAGACATTGGGCTACTATATATATGATGTCCTTTACTCCTCATGGAGTGAGGTTTACAGGGATATCAGAATAGTGAGCCCGTTATATTTTGAAATAATGGGTGCGCTCAAAAGATGCAGAATAGCTATTTTGGGACATCTCAGGTATCCCAAAATAGTGCTGCGGTGTTGACGTAGCCTCTGTGACAACACTTACCACAGCAGATCAGTATGTGTAATCCAATTCATTTTATACTAGCCTCATCCAATGCCAGGCTTGCTTTTTACTTTTTCTTAATTAAAAAAACAACAACAAAGTTATTTCATTCTCTTTTTGTTTAGAGGGATTTGATCAAAGCCTGAATATGCAACCTCCTGTGAATCATTACCACACAAACTATTAGTCAGGACTTTTGCATTGTCAGTGAACAGCATTCTGGAAGTCGTGTTTAATGCTTATGAAAGAATGTGCCCTGAGGACACTCTGGCTGAGACAGTTAAAGATGCCTAAAAGATATGGTTGTCTAATTCCTGTTACAATTCATACTTTCTGGGAAATACCAATATTTAATTCTCTTTTAAATCCCAATAATTTCACAGAAGTTGCAGGACAAATGTGATTTTGGCTCTCACAACAGGGTAAACTTGCTAAACTTCATTTTGGTAATCCATTAAACCACAAAAAGTGGATTTTGAACATCAGAGGGTGTTACAGGCACTTGGCATTTCTGAAAGTCTTATTCAGAACTGCCAAGTGCCTGTGTCGATGGTTCCCTTTTCCCCCACAATTTCCTTGAGCTCATGGAAACCTTCTGAAATGCTCCACAAGTATTGCTTCAGAGGGAGAACATGTAGAACATATGCCTAGAGGGCCATGAAACTGTAATTGTTGATCAAAGTGCTATGTGTAAGCATGGGGTAAAAATGCACTCAAAACAGGATAACTGGTGTGTACACATAACACCATTGTTTCTTACACTGGTTAAATCCCACCATTAATTCTCTGCTGCAGTCACATTTTAGGTGTCTACTTTGATTGCACCTCCAGGGACAACTTCACAGCTTTACTTTCTGTCTCTCTCTCTCTCTCCCTTTCTCTCTCCCCCTCTACTTCTCCATATACACACACTATAGACTGTGAATGGATCAGGCAGTCCTACAGTGCTGGTGCTGATTTCTTCAATAGCAACACTGTCCTCAAATGAGAGTATTTTATATTTAGTTGTGTCTGTAAACTGGTTGGAATTAAACTCTCTTAAAATATACTTTGTGTGATCATTCACAGTCAAAATTCCACCCCCTTGTTCCCTTCAGCTGACATAAAATCAGCACAGTTTGTAATTAGGAAAACTATCTTTTGCCTCACTTACCAGGGAGATGAGGGTACCAGGTTTACGTTGTCATTAGGACCGCAGTCGGGGGATGCCACAGAAGCAAGGATGTATATTCCTCCCCCACACTCTGTATCAAGGGCTGTCAGAGTGGGACAATTTGATGAAGATTTTTTAAGTGAAAGTGCCTCATTGAAATGCCGGGCAAAATCCTTAATACAGAGAGACTCTAAATACTGCCAGAATGAATCCAAACCTGGCAGAGCTGTAGGGCAGGTCAGTACTGCTAGGCAGCCAGTGACCCAGCCCCTCCTCTCGTGTCCCGCTCCAGGTCAGTCCCCACCACACTCTGCCTCTACCCCGGCCTCCCCCTCCCGAGCTCCTTTCAGCTCTGCCTCTCCCCCACCTCTTTCCTCAAAGCCTCTCCCTGAAGCCTCCCAGCGTCCCTGGGCTCCCACAGCGCCCGCCCCTCTCCGCGCCCTCACTGCCTGCTGCCGCCCCCCCGCGGTCCCCAGAGAGCCTCTCCCACTCAGCCCCCCCTTCTCCGCCTCCCCCTTTCCGCTCCCTCCGCCCCCGCGCAGGAAGTGACCTGGCCCGAGCGGGAGGCGGCTGTTCGCTCGGTGGTTGGCTGCTTCGTCACCAGGAGCCGCTGTGTGACTCGTTAGGACGGAGCCGGGCGCGGAGGGCGGCGGCGGTAACAGGGGCGGACGGTGCCGGCGGCCATGGCTGAGGCCGGGAGCGGGCCTCCCGGGGAGGCGCTGGGCTTCGTGCCGCAGAAGGAGATCGCCTACAACAAGTTGCTGCCCTACGCGGACCGGCTGGAGGCCGAGGCCAGCCGCCTGCTGGCCCAGATCAAAGGCAACCTGGGCCGGGCCGTGCAGCTGCAGGAGCTGTGGCCTGGGGGGCTCTTCTGGACCAGGAAACTCTCCACGTGAGTCCTGTGGCCTGGCCGAGGCAGCGTCTCCCTGCGGGGCGCAAGGGCGAGCGGGGCCGGGCCGGGCCGCTCGGCCAAAGGGCTGGGAGGTGGGTAAGGCTGTATGTGAACATACCCGGCCTCGCCCCCCCCCGTGTGTGTGTGTGTGTGCGTACACACACCCCCGCCCCCCCCGTGTGTGTGTGTGCGTACACACACCCCCGCCCCCCCCGTGTGTGTGTGTGTGCGTACACACACCCCCGCCCCCCCCGTGTGTGTGTGTGTGCGTACACACACCCCCGCCCCCCCCGTGTGTGTGTGTGTGCGTACACACACCCCCGCCCCCCCCGTGTGTGTGTGTGTGCGTACACACACCCCCGCCCTCGGCCCCCCGAGTGCGTGTGGGCGCAAGTGGGTACACATTCGCTGTCGGTCCCCGCTTGAGGGTATGAATGTGTGTTTATGCCTGACTGCGTACACACATGCTGTTGGTCCCCCGCCCCCGTGTGTGTGTGTGTGTGTGTGTATGTGTATGTCCACATGTATGTCCCTGCTGTCAGCACCCCAGGTTGTGTGAGTGTGACAGTGTCTGTATACACCCTGCCATTAGTGCCCCTGTACTAACCTCCACCCATCTATGTCTGGTACTCTGCTGTGTACATGCCTACATGTATGCCTGCCATTGGTACCTCTTGGGCATGTGCGTATATGTGCCATTAGTACTCTTGGTGTGTTGTTTTGTACTTAAACATGGCATTAGTCCTCCAAACATGCACATTCCTATACATGCCATTAGTGTGTCATCCCCCCCTTCTCTGGTCTGTTGATGTGTGTACACATGCCATCAGTATCCCGTGTGTGTGTGTGTGTGTGTGTGTGTGTTTATTTGTTCACATGCCAAAGTTGCCACAGGGGCATGTGGATACATGTGCCATTGGCACCCCCCAGGGTATATGTGGGCATGCATACACATCTGTCCTCAGTATCCTGCTCCCCCCCCCTCCCGTGTGTGTGTACACACCCACCTTTGGTATCCTTTTGCCGCAAGGGTCACATACACTAGGGATGTTAACATGCAGTTATTTAGGTAAACTTGCAGGCTGTCCCTCCTCTGATACAATTTGCAGCAGCAAATTGGGGGGGAGGCTGATTATAACCGTTTACACTTTCACATCCCTAGTACACACTTACCCTTGGTATCTCTGCCCTCCCTGAGAATTTGTGTAGGTGTATGTGTGTATACCTGCCCTGGTATCCTGTTTGCCTTTAGGGGGTGGGTGGGCGGGTGTGTGTGTGTGTGTGTGTGTGCGCGCGCGCGCCTGAGTGCACACCCGCCTTTAGTACTCTCCCTGGGGTTATATTTACCCAAACTTCTTATGCCTTCTTGAGTGGTATACTTATGTGTGTTTGTGTGCATGCCAGGTTGCTTTCTATAACTTGCCCCCTAGTGTGTGTTTGCCAGTTGTCCTTTGTATCTGGCCCCCATATGTGTGACCCCAACTGCTGTGGGTGTCTTTTGGACTATATCCCTTTCTTTTCCCAGAGTTTTTGCCTAACATTAATGCTGGGAAAGTATTGGGGGCCATGGTGTCTGAAGGCTGCGAAGGGGGTGTGTGTCAGTGAAAGCAGCTCAAGCTGTGAGTGGAGGCTCTCTCCTTTAGCATTTGACAGTACAGAGGCCCCCAACTCCCACATTGTGAGTCTGTCCTGTGTGCATTAAACTCAAGCATTCATTCCTCTCTGCCCTCAACAGCCAGAGGGACCTTTGTCTGGGGCTATTTATAAAGGTGACACCAGCAGGAGCTGGGACTGAAGCCAGGTTTTAGATTGTTGCAGGTTAAAGCCTCTTTTTCAAGTATCCAGAACTGATGTTGGTGCCTCTGGGAGGTGCTGCTCTTGTTTGGGAGAAGCTGGGGAGCTTGTGCTGCTATTTCCACAACTTGTGCAGTCACAAGCACAATATGGCCAGGTCTACGCTAGCAATATTGCTCATATTGCAATAAAGACTAGACTTCTTATGAGCCTAAGTGAAGACTGCACAATATGGCCAGGTCTACGCTAGCAGAGAAAAATGATGCACGTGAATTGTGTGGCTGGAGTCAGTGTACCTTGCACTGATTTTTCTGAGGCAACCCCACAGTTGGAAGTTGATGGGAGAAATGCTCTCATCGACTTCCCTTATTCTTCCGAATAGCGAAGAGTACCAAAGATGATGGGGGCTCCCTCAACATTCAGTTTAAATATTAGAGGATCTTGAATAGACCCTCTAAATCGAACCGTGGAGGATTGATTTCCAGAGCATCGCTCCTCTGGCAAATGGAGGTGTGGCCTCTGTGAACAGTGATGGGCAACCTAGGCTATGAGTGGGCTGCATGAGTGGCATTTCTTCATCTCAGTGAGTTGCACGGTTATTGTAATCAGGACTGTCTCCCAGGACAGGTTAGTTTTACTAACTGCAGCTGTGCTTGCATACCTAGAATTTGTGGCTGTACCTGTTGAACTATAGCAGCACTTTGACTGGATGCGGCAGGAGCACACGGCTCTCATAGTCAATGTTGTGTGCAATCAGCATTTACTTGCTTTACGTGCATGTCACTTTAGTAATACTGTTAAGTAAAAAAATTACATGGACAGAAACCAGCAAAATCTGGCAAACCTGTGCATGGGCAATGGTAAACAAAATGTCTAGTGGGCCATGCATAGAACCCAAAGGGCCATCCATAGAACCCATGTGGCTCGCAGGCTGCCCATCGCTGCTTTGGAAGGAGGGTGTTATTGGCTTTAAAGAAGATAGATACTCACTAAGCCACTTCACTTGTTTTGCCAGAAATTGTACATGACTGCTCCATCTCTCCTGGAAATAAGTTTGTAGTTGTCATTGCTGCCGAAGGTAGCGCACAGATTTTTGTTCAGTGGTTTCTTCTGATGTCTTGCATATAGATGTGTACTTTGTGGGGAGAGTGGACTGAGGTAGGGCAGTAGTTCTGCTTTCCAAAGAGAGGTTATATTTCAGGGAGACTGAATTAGATTCTGGAATATGTAACAAACTCAGTGAGTAACTTGTTTAGCTTAACCTCAATTTGTTCTAGGGCACAAAATACTCTTTGTCTCTGCATATGTAACTAATGTTGTGTCATTGTGAATGTTACAAAAAAGTCAAAGTGTAAGGGAAAAGGAGATGTTTCATTGGCAAGGATATTTTGTCTACTGGGAAGATATTAATTTTGGATATTTACGTGCCTAATGTGAAAATCTGCTTCCTGTCTCGCTTTTTCCTTTTTAAAGAAATTGATTTAATTTTGTAACCATTTTGCTGTATTGAGAGGGAAACAAGTTTTGAGAGATTTTGTCCCTTGAGCCCACACTTAATAAAACCATTTGGGTCAAATGGGTTGCTCAGGTGCCATATTCCGTTACCAAATCCCTTTTACATTTAGATTGCTGTGTTTAGAGTGGGGATTTTAAAAAGCGCCTCAGACTGGGATTTTTAAAAGCTTCCAAAAGAGCTAGGCACTCAAACCTCTAGAAATTTAAGAAGATTTGAGTGCCTAATTCCCTGAGTCTTTTGAAAAATGTCAGCCTTAGGTGCTTTTGCAAAAAATTCCTATATTTATTTAGCCTGGGTGTATAATGACAAAAAGCTATTGTTACCAAGAAATGGGTGTTTAGATTAGGGATGTGAAAGGTCAGCCGATTAACCTGGTAAGCATCACCCTAAGTGGGTAGTGTTTACTGGTTCCGATTAACAGTAGAGGCTGGAGCAGCTCTCTGCCCCTCATGGGGAGGAGGATGTTCCAGCCCCGCAGGGCCCACTGCAGGCAGGGGCTGCTCTGGCCTGCCAGAGCAACCCCTGTCTGTGGTGGGCGTGGCGGCCTCACCAGAGGTTACATGCTGTCTCCCTGGGGAGTGGAGCCACAGGGGCTGGCAGTAGCATTCCTGGGGAGCCAGCTGCAGAGCTCGCAGTGAAGCCTCCTGGGAGTGGAACTGGCAAGAGCTGTGGGTCCTGCTGCCTGGGAGTGGAGCCTATAGGTTTCCCTGCCACAGAGAAGCCACCTCCCTGGGAGCTGGGCCGGCAAGCCCATTCCCGGGGAATCTTTGCTACAGGCTCTGAAGTATAAATTTATATAAGCTTTATACTGCAGAGCCAGCAGCACATGTAACTGCTAAGCATGGTTACCGTTGTAACCAACTTTTTACATACCTAGTTTGGATTATATAAAATGAGTTTATGGTTCAGTCCAGTAACAACTGGGGTCTCTTTCTTACTCCCAGTCCAAGGTCTTAAATGAGCATGAAAATGAAACCTATGCCTTTCCACCCAGAGGGGCAGAATTTTGTGGGTAAGCTTGACCTTCTGTTAGCCATATTGTTGAAATTCAGTGTCCAGTGCTTTCAAACCGATGTATCTGATGAACATTAAAAGTACTGACATGCTGCCTTTCCAAAAGGCCATAATTTCAGAATTGGGATTTAACAGTCCCTTCTCCACAGCAAACACATTCTTAGGTGTGGCTTTTAAATATTATAAAGCAGTCCATTAAAAATATTGCATCAGTGTTGCCTCTGTTATTGTACTGGTGGGAGCATTAGCATAGATCAGGCTTTGGCATTTACCAGCATTTTTGCCACTGTTAACAATTCCCTGCAATAGTAAAAATACAAACAAACCAAAAAAAACCACCAGTTGCCAGAGCCTCATCTTTTTTAGGGCTTTTGCTGGTGCTAGTGCTGCTTCTGGGGATGACACAAGTGGGAATCTTCTCTAAAATTTCTTGGTGAAATTGAGACTAGAGGTGGTTTTGAGCATTAGAATTATGGAAATGTGTAAATACATTTAAAAAAACATAACCAATTAAATATTTTCTAATTCTTATTCTTTTCTTATTCTGCTTGGCTATGTCAAATGATGCCATTTTTACATGGCAGCTGCTGTAGTCCTCTAATCATGGTAGCACATCCATGTGAATAAACATTCTGTCTTTGATAAACATGCTGCATCATAGTAATGACATTTTGCTACATAATGGAGACTAATGAGTAAGTCTGTTTCCTAGAGATCTGGAATGATTGCATTTGGTAGTCTGGTTGCTAAATTTGTTGTAAACGGACTCTTCTGTGTCATTAAAAAAGGTGGCATATAGTACTTTTGAACGCTTGTTGGAAATGTAATACATATGTGGTAATTAAAAATCTGGTTTTCACTAATGTCAGTGCAAGTGACCTTGTGTTTAACAAGGAGTATTCTTGGATAGCATTCCTTTTGTAGGTGCAAAATGACTCACATGACTGCATTATGAGACATTTTGAACTTGGTTGGTACTGTTTTTCCCCTAGCCATCTGCTAACTCATACTGTTTACAGTGATGCTTGTTTTTAGTCTTATGGCATTATATGCTAATGCTGTCAAAACATGTTGAGACATTTGTTAGTGGCTGAGAGGAAGGATTGCCTTTGAAAGGTAGGGGGACTGGAGTTATTAGTCTCTTTGCAGTTTGACAGTGTGTATTTTGAACTAGCCATTAGATATTGTATTGTAAACTGCAACTATTGTAACAGGCTAGTCAATAAGGCAATAAGTGCATTCCATTTAGAATGACTTCTGTGCTACTCTGTGAATCACGAAAGGGAGAGGACTAGAATGTTTTGGCACCTCTTTGAAGTTTGAATTCATTATGTGCATGTGTGTGATGCAACCTGGTTTTCTCTGCCCAAAGGGGTAAAAAATGCTCTCTTTTTTTAATCCCAAGATTTCCGTGATACGATAATGCACTGTAGTGATCTTGGAAAACATATTTGCTTAAAAAAAATACTGGGGGAGATATGAGGGCCCCACTCTTTCTTCTCTCTACAGTTGTCCTACATAAGTTACATGTGGTTTTCTTCATGAGCTTAGTTTACTGTAACAAATAACATACAACAAGGAAGAATCTTCAGAATGGTAAAATTGTTTAGTTTTATTGTAGAAGCACAAATTTAAAATGTATTCTCATATTTCATAAAGCAATTAACTATACAGAAAAAAGGAAGCATGAACACCAGAGTAAATAAAAGTATGTGCACTTTTGATACAGATATAAAATATTGTATATGTATATTTATGTACATATTTTTAAGGGTTGTTGTGTATATATATATAGGGTTTGGGGTACACAAGGAGTACAAAAATAGACCTAAATACTTTTCCAATTGGATTAGTTGAAAATCAGTTACTGCTTCAGTTCCTGTTGACAACTGACTCTTGGATCTTGTTTACTGTATATTGTAACAGCTGAGAACATCACTAATACACAGGTTGTTTTTGGAAATGCAGCTGTTTCAGATGTCCATGATGTCATGAGTTGTTTAGAAGAAACATGAATCGCTGAAATCAGATCTCATCAGGTTAAAATGCCTGTCAGGTCATCTTTAAAATGTATATGCCTGATGCTGCATTCCTTTACCCCAGTGGTTCTCAAACTTTCTGGCTCATGGACCACCTGGCTCAATGTAAACCTTTCCATGGACCACCAGTTGTTAATGGAAACTCACTGAAGAAGTTGGTTGTGCCCATGGAAGCTCATGATACCATCTAAATGTTTTGTTAGTCTCTAAGGTGCTGTGAGTGTTGTTTTTTAAATTTTTCCTGTTAATTACATAATGATGTCCGAGCCATTTTGCTAGTGCTGCAGCTAGGGAGAATGTTTCAATTTAAATTAGTAAACAGATTAAGCGTTGTAACTTTCTCATGTTAGTGTTTCAAACTCCATTTTAAATAAAGTAAAATAATAATTTATGTCCAAGAAAAAAGATTTCAATGTTTTTTGTTTTTGTTTTTTTTAATGGCAGGGGTATATGGCAGCCTTTTTTGGATCAGGGCCCACTGACACACCGAAAAATGTGTGGTCCCCAACTGATATAAGAAGCAAAAACAAATAAACAAAAACAAACAAAAAACATTTCTTCCAAAAAACCCCCAATCCTCACTGATATGGCCCCCAATTGAGACACCTCAAATATCTGGCACTCCAGCCCCATGTGGTGAAGGGAAGGGACAGGGAGAACTAAGGTTCAGGGCTTCCCATAGGCCAGATTTACTTTTCTGGGGTTCTGGATTTAGTGGATTTTGTGGACCCCCTTAGGCTCTGGGGTGGGGACAAAAATGAGATAGGGTGATAGGGCTGCCAGCGAGTGGGATAAGGATGGGGGTGCAGGATCTGAGCGGGAGGTGGGATGCAGGAGGGGGGTGAGGGTGCAAGGTCTGGATGGGAAGAAGAGCAAGGGAGGGTGCAGTGTGTGGCCAAGAGGGAGGGTGCAGGAGAAATGGTGGATGCAGGAACAGGGTGGGGGAAAGTTGTCTGGCCAGGAGAGAGGATGCAGAGTATGGTCCAGAGGAAGGGTGCAGGAGTGAGGGAGAGTATAGGAACAAGCTGGAGGTGCATGGTCTTGGTGGAAGGAGGGGGGTGAGTGAGAGGGATTGGGTTGCAGGAGTCTGGGCATGGGCGGGGTGCTTACCTGGTTTTGCACCCCGATGCTCCCGGCCAGCGAGCACAGCGGGGAAAGCCTCCGGACAGCGCATCACTGCTCTGCCATTCCCGCAGTGGAATGGGGAGAAGGGAGAATTCAGTTCTCTCCCACCCCTCCCCCAAACATGGAGCCCTCCCTGCTGCTCCAGCTTTGCGGTCACCACGCAGCTACGAGGCTGGAGCACCAGCTGTGGCTTCCTGCATGAGGGTGAAGAAAGCTCCGACCTTCCCTGCCAGATCTGGCTTGTGGAGAGAGGGTCTGCATATGGTCAGTAAGCTGAATAGAGTCATTATGCTGAGTGTGCTGGGCAGGAAACTGTGGACAGCTGAGAAGAGGGTTAGAGGGTGTGTAAGAGGTGGAAGCTGAACAGGATGGAGCAGTGGGGCTGTGATGTTGTTCAATTGGAGAAATTCTGGTGTGGGTGAGTCCTGGCAGGGAGGGGACCTGAATGAATGGGTATTACCCAGGGGTAGGGGTAGGGGTAGGGGTAGGGCCAGGTTTAAACTGTTTGTACAGCAGAAGGCTGCTGGGGCATGTGCAGGGGAGATGTGGGCTGCAGCCTGGCCGCGATTGGCTCACTCAGTTGTTTCAGTCTCCCACACCTCCTCCTCCTCCTTGGGCCCGTGGTGGATCAGTGCTGTCAGCACCACAGCACTGTTGGTGCAGTAGGCTTGGAAGAGGCTCAGGGCTGCTGATCTCTGACTCGCCCAGAAACCAGCTCTTCTCCTTCTCCTCCTCCTCGGCTCTCCTCCTCATCTGCCACTGGGTAGGTAGAAGGAGTCATCTGAGGTGGTGCTGTGGGTGTTGGGCAGCTTGGAGAAATCCTCATACTCCTCATTGTCTTCCTCCTCCTCCACTGCCACCACCTGCTCCTGTTGCTTCCCACTCCAGTCCCTGGGGCTCCTTCCCCTTCTGCCTTCTCCTGGGGCCCTGCAAATCCCCGCACAGGAGCACCATGCTCCCTGTACTGGGGTTGAGAGAGACACTTTGGGGGGGGGGGGAGGGAAGGGGAGGAATCACCCTTCTCAAGGGGTCCACTGATACAGCTGCTGTTCCTGATCCTTGCACAGGAAAGGAGGCACCCCAATGTACTGAGATCCCCACAACTGACTCACACAGTTACCTGTCCCCCCACACTTCACATAGAAATCCCCACGGCTACTCCGCCTCACCTACTGAGCAGCCCCCACAGATAAACCCCCTCACTCACTGAGATCTCCTGCCCTGTCCACACCCCCACGTCTGGTGGACACAGCCCAGTTCTCTCCTGATGGTCTCCCAGCCATATGCGGGGGAGGAACAGGCAGGGTCTGTGTAAACATTGTGAGGGCTCAGGGCTCTGCACTCTTAAGCGATCCTGGCAGAAAGCCCTGCATCCCTGGAGTTCCTGCCTTTGTGCAGGACTGGGGGGTGAGGAGGCGAGTGAGTTGTCCCGTCCTGGCTCAGGAGTCGTCTGGACCTGCTGGGGTGTCTGAGAAGGGTGGCAACTCCGGCGGCTCCCGGGGAAGGTAGGATAAACCCCCGGCTGAGCAAGAGGGGAAAGGCTCCATGCTAGGAAGTGCCGCCACCCTGAAATCCCTGTGAATCCCGCTCTCACGTTTCCAGTGGGAGTTGATGGAGAAACGGTCTCTACCCAGCCCCAGCTGCCTGGTGGCCATGCTTCTCTGCACCCCCTCCATCCCTCCAGTGGAACAGCCCCGCTGCTAGGTTTCCCCTCTGCACATGTCTACCTGCAAGCCTCTTCCGACAATAGGAAAATTCCCAGGAGCTGGAGTTTCTCTCCACGAGCTGGGTCTGGTGGGGAAGGTCAGGGCTTTCTTCACCTCCGTCCCTGCGCACTTTCCTAGCCAGTAGCTGGAGCTGGTGCTTCAGCCTTGAGGTTGCGCAGGCTCCCCGCTGTGTGGGGGAGATGGTGGGGGGGGGGGGGGCTGAGCTCGAGCCACAGACCACTAGTGATCTGTGGACTGCACTTTGAGAACCACTACTTTACCCTTTAATATTCCCAGTGAGATAAATGAACTCTTTAATTGTACCATGTACAAATCCTATAAAGACAGAGAATTCTTTCTTCTATGAAGACATCAGTCTTGCAATTACTTTACTCATGTGAGTAGTCCCATTTACTTCAATGTTACTACTATAAGTAAAATTACACATAAGTGTTTGAAGGATTGGGGTGTAAATTTGTGACCAGGTTCCATTATAAACTCCTATTTTAGTGCCCTTGCAACATTGTCTTGCAAATTAATTTGTCCTTAAAATTGACAGGTTTATTCTGAAAGCAAAAGAGAATCTTTCTGAAAAATTTGTAATCAATTTCAGAACATTTTTTAAAGTAACAGGTCATAACAAAATTATCCTGATTTAAACATTTTGACTAGTTTCTGTTTCTAGTTTAAAAAACAGTTTTATAGTACTTGTTGGACTTCCCTGGTCTGGCATCCTCGGGACCTGACTGGTCCCAAATGAGGGATTTTGCCAGACTAGGGGATGTCATTTCTGGCTCCCCAGCTCAGCTCCTCCTGGTGGTTGCTGGCCTCTCCCACTGGCAGCTCCCTCCCCCACCACATCCCACTGCCCGCCGACAGCCTGCTGCTATGCTGGGTTCCCAGCCCACCAGCCCTGCCATGGCAGCTGATGGTTCTCCCGCGGGGCCTCCCAGCCATACTCCGGCTGTCTGTGGCCCTGCCACCAGGGCTTCTGACTCCACCAGCTCTGTTGCGGCTGACGGGGGGGCTCCTGGCCCCACTACACCTCCCATGGCAGCCTGCGGTCCTGCCATGGGGGCTCCCAGCCACACTGTGGCTGACCATGGCCCTACTGCCAGACCTCCTTGCCTCATTGTGGCTGACTGTGGCCCTGCTGCCGGGGCTCCTGACTCTGCCAGCTCTGTGCTACATCCATTTTTCCTCCATTATAATAGCTCATTGAAATTTTGTTTAAAGAATATAGCTTGTAATTAAACTAGTTAAATGAGTTATTAATACTCTTACTGTAATTGATATGGCAGACAGCATTCTCTGGTGGCTGCTTTAGCTTAGGAAGGACATATGAGTCTTCATATAACTTTATCCCTTAGAAGAGGTAGATGACTATATTTTTGGAACTAAAGGAGCAAGAGTATTCCTAGCAGCATTGTTTTGTGTAGCTGAAGTAATTATTGTTGTTAGTTACAATAGGTTTGTTGCAGAATGCAGGAAGATGCCAATGCATGAAAAATGTGATCCAACTGTTTTTGAATTATAGGTTGCACAAAATTAAAATAAATGTAAATGCACTCAGTAGGAGATGTGTGGTTGCAATTGTATTTCAATATAAGCTTTGCCTTTACTTCCTATTCTGAGTCCCAATTTTTGCAGAAGTTAAAAATGTGATTTCGTCACAAGGGTATAGAAGAAGATTTTAAAAAATAAGGTAGTTTAAATGGTTTGCAAAGTAATGACGTTAAAATGCGGTTGTCAGGCTAATCGAATAGTTGGTACAATTTATGTCGACTATACGATTGATTGATAGGACCACTCTGCAGAGCCGTCCTGGCTCATGCTGGCTCCAGGATCCAACTACGCTATGGCTCTGCATTTTAAAGACCCGCTAAATCAAACACTGAGGCACCCCAATCTGTTGCCGGTACTCCCCGCTGTTGCAAGGAGTAAGGGAAGTTGATGGGTTTGTTTCTCCTGTCAAGCTTCCGCTGTAAGGCTGCCCCAGAAAATTGGAGCAACGTATATCTACTCCAACTACACAATTGTCATATCTGGAATTGCGTATCTTGTGCCAGTTTTCTTCTCCGCCAGTGTAGGCCTGACCTCAGGTGGAGTAGTTGAAGATGAATGATTAGAAGCTTAAACATCTTCCCCCCCCCACTTACATAAAGAAGTGTTTTGAAGCTGTGAAAACAGAAGCTATTTCATAGTCTATTTCTGCTTCCTGTGTGTAGTGATATGCTTATGCTCTGGAGACTTGTTTATTCTAATACTCTCTTCCCTTTCTGTTTTTTTAAAGGGACAAACTATTATTACATTTTTTTTGAATTGATTAATGTATTTCTGTTATGTTACAATGAGTGTTAAAGTCACTGACTCTATCCCCACTAGCTGCTATCCTTTTTCTCAGGTTCCTAGTGCCTCAGTTACTTTCACATCTTTCTCACTTAGTCTCTTCCCAACTCCTCCTTCCAGAAGTCTGAAATTTTCACCTGCTGAACCTTCTGGCTTGGTTACAATTAGTAATCTTATTAACAGGTGTTAGATTTCTTGAATACAAGCAATTGAAAATCCTCTTAGCCTCTCTTTGCAACCCCTCT
This sequence comes from Pelochelys cantorii, assembly GCA_032595735.1. Taxonomy (NCBI): domain Eukaryota; kingdom Metazoa; phylum Chordata; order Testudines; family Trionychidae; genus Pelochelys; species Pelochelys cantorii. The sequence continues at coordinate 176,275,968 of CM064328.1, read as the reverse complement.
TTCATTTGGAATGGGATAACTGTAGGACTCTCTTAACCAAGAATTAGAAATTTTCAAAGAAGACTCTAGAGCTTCTCCCTAATTTTGCCATTGGCTTAAAGCAGGCAGTGATTTCCATCTGTGTTTCCTTAACCACAGAGAGGGAAGGAAGTGAATAAACTGCAGGCCAACCCACTATCCCACTGCAGGAATCAAAGGGATGTTGACTGGCTGGTGATGGCTTCTGGACACTGACATGATCATAAATAATGGAAAACTTGAATTTTCCATGGATATAAACAAAAACACAAATTGCTGAACACATTAGTCTTCCTCAAAAGATATGGAATGAAATTTAGTTTTCTTGAGGCCTACAACCCTTAGTGGTGATTTTTTTTAAAGTACATTATTATTTTCTTTGGACTTAAAGCTTAAATGGAAATAGTATGGCTTTTATTGATTCACCCTTTCCTTCCCCAAATCTCTCCATGTCTACCTATTGAAAAGACTATAATTCTTCTCAGTACATGGGAAAGAAGCACTTCCATTTGCCAAAATTGTGTGTAGTAGGCTCTCTTCAGGGAGCTGTCCTGCAGAAGGTTTATTTTGTAATTGCGCCAAAGAAGCCAACAAGAGAGAAATCTAAGCAGAGTCAGACTGGAATAATTGAGGTTTCGTGTTCTGTCCTTAGTATGGAATGTAATATATGTTTTCCTATTAACTTTATGTATGTTATTGATCAGTTGCTACCTAACCTGATCTATACTTGAAACATTTTATTATATGAATGGCTAAAATAGAAATCAGTTCCTTGTATTACACAATTAACAACCCAAATTAGTTTATAAAAATCCAACTAGTTAAAAACAAATTAAGATAAAGAATAGAAGCAAAGTTGAGAGGAGGGGAATAGAGATTGGGAGGGAAGGAAGTGGGGAAAGAGGAAGGACAAGTGAGTGGTGGGGCAGGGATGCTTTAATAGGATTGTTTAGATACTTTCAGGAAAGTGTCCCAAATCTCTGAGAATTTTTCTTAGATATTTCTGTTGTGGTATACCGTTTTTTTTTTCCCTATGGTAGCCAAACTTAGTGGTCTAGTCTTCAATTATTGGTCACTTTTATTTAAGTTGGATGATTATCTATTCTGTTAATTCCCTCTGAAGTACCTTGCATTGGCTATTGTTGGAAGACAGGATACTGAGCTAGATATGCCTCTGGTCTGAACCAGTATAGCCATTTTTATGATCTTAGCAATGCTTTGGCTTTGCTTAGCCAAAGTCTTTCAGATGTAGTCAACTTCTAATTAACATCTGTTAGCTTTGATTACATGCATTGAGACTTCGTAGAATGCTAGTGCAATGCTATAACCTGGATTAATTGATGTGTGTTATCAGAACTGTGCCATTTATTAGTAAATCCCATTTGGTTGGGATGAACCATATCAGTGATTACTTTTTCAGGCATCTTAGCCAGTAGTTTTGATAAAGCAGCAGTTCTCAAACTTTGGGTCATAGCCCCTTTTTAATGGGGTCACTGAGGTTAATGTTGGACTTCTCAGGGCTAAAGCCCAAGCCTGAACCCTATCATCCAGGACCAGGGTGGTTTCAGCCCTGGATGATCGGTTTCAGCTTACAAGGCCCCCACCTAGAACTGAAGCCCTTTGGCTTTGGCTCCTCCCCAGGTATGTAGGGTATGGGCTTTAGTCTCCCCTTTCTCCGAAGCAGTGGGGCTTCAGTGGGCTCAAAATTTGGTACCCCTTCTGGGGTTATGTAATAATTTTATGTAATAATAATATGTTAGTAGAGGGTCATGATTGAATAGAGTTTGAGAATCCCTGTACTAAAGAGGTGGTTTATAGTTAATGTTTTTGCACATCCTTGCTTGGTTTAAGTAGTACAGTAATTAGGGCACTCCTCACAGTAGGTAGTAATGTTACCTTTCTTTGTCATCTTCATACATGTATAACTTATTAGGCCTCAGTTGGAGTAGTGTGTCCAGTTCTGGGCACCACATTTCAAGAAAGATGTGGAGAAATTGGAGAAGGTCCAGAGAAGAGCAACAAGAATGATTAAAGGTCTAGAAAACATGACCTGTAAAGGAAGACTGAAAGAATTGGGCTTGTTTAGTTTGGAAAGGAGAAGACCGAAAGGGGACATGATAGCAGTTTTCAGGTATCTGAAAGGGTGTCACAAGGAGGAGGGTAAAAAATTGTCCTCCTTGGCCTCTGAGGATAGGACAATAAGCCATGGACTTAAACTGCAGCAAGGGAGGTTTAGGTTGGACATTAGGAAAAATTTCCTAACTGTCAGGGTTGTTAAACACTGGATTAAGTTGCCTAGGGAGGTTGTGGAATCTCCATCTCTGGAGATACTTAAGAGTAGGTTAGATAGACATCTATCTGGGATGGTCTAGATGGTACTGGGTCCTGCCGTGAGAGCAGGGGACGGGACTCGATGACCTCTCGAGGTCCCTTCCAGTTCTAGTGTTCTATGATTCTATGATAACAGCTTAGGAACCAGAAGGTCTTTGGAAATTTGATAGAATTTGATAAACTTGGGTAGGCAATCAGGACTGGGGATCTTATCTGGATGATGACCTTGATTATGTTCTTTGAGTTCAAGGAAGAGGTTAGCCTTCCCTGATGCTCTTCTCAGATTTGTGGATGGTTAAGAGTTTTAGAAAAATTATTCAGTTTTTCTGTGTCGGGGGAAGAAGCATTATCATACAGACACTAGTGGTTTTCAAAAATTGATAATTGATTTAACTTTGATTATTAATAATCTGACCTTGTTCAGATTTGAATGATACTATTCAGGATCTTTGACCTCTTGCTTTCAGGCTGCGTATGAAAACTTTCTCTGCTCACTCTACTAATTCTCAGTATGTTGGAGTCCAAAAAAGAAATTTGGCTTGTGCTGAAGTCAATCTATTTACTTCATACTTGATTAATTTTTAAGACTTCCTTTGGAAGATGTAGTTTTCACATTCTAAATTAAGGGTGGGGAGCCATTTTTCTATTGGGGGTCACCGACCCACAGAAAAAAATTAGTCATGGGCCACATACAGCCTTGGACATGGAGTCTTGGGGTTTCCCCTCGGCTCCAGAGTGGGGTCAGAAATGAGGGGTGCAGGGTATGTGGGAGGGGGTTCCAGACTGGGCCAAGGGGTTTTGAATGCTGGAGGGGGTTCAGGGGTAGGGCAAGGGGTTGGGGTGAGGATCTGGGCGGTGGTTGGAGAGTGGGAGAGGGTACTGACCTGGAGCAGGAGGTTTGGGGTGCAGGAGGGGAGTCATGGTGCTCTAGCAGAGTTTGGGGTGGAGGAGGGGGCTCAGGGCTGGGCCTGGAGTGCAGGAAGGGGTGATGGGTGTGGGCTGCAGCCAGGAGCCACTCACCTCAGATGGCTCCTGGTCAGTGGCACATCAGGGTTAAAGGCTTCCCCCCTGCCCTGGCCCTGCAATGCTCCTGGAAGCTGCTACGATGTGGCCAGACTACTTTATGTGGTTCGTGCTGCTTGTGTGTGCAAGTGCCGTCACTGTAGCTCCCAGCCAATGGGAGCTGTGAGGGCAGGCGCATGCAGACTCAGGACTTCACTGACTATCCATCCCTGCAAGGACAGCTGACCAGTGTGGCACTCTAGTTTCTCCCTGTAGTGGTATGTGCTGGTGCTCATGTCTCCAGCTCTGTGGGAGGGTAGAGCTGTGGCTCATGTCTTCTGGCCCATGGAGCAGAGACTTGCGACAGGCCATATAAAATTAAGCAGGGGGCCATTCATACTCTCCTCCCAACTTGTTTTCCTGCCTATTTGTCACTGGAGCTGTCTCTTTGGGGACTTCATTCACTAGGTTCGCATTGGTTCACATTTGGAATGTTTTCTATGCAACCATGAAAGCAAATACATGTTTAGGTTTTTTTCACTTTAATGAAGAATTAGATTTTATAAACCTGGATTTTTCAAGTTGTGGATATCACTGCATCTATTAACTTTATAATATAATATAATCCGTCTGTTCTTGCTTGCACACAAATGTGAATGGATTATTTATGAGACGACATTTTTCCCAGTGAAATGAGACTAGATTGTTTTAAGAGGAAGGAATATTTGCTTAATTTCAGAAGTAGGGATGTTTAAAATGTGTTTAATCAAGGAAACGTGTAACCACTGGAAAAAATTCAGCAGTTACACTAGGGATGTTAAATTTTGATTAATTAACTAATTGAATAGACGATGGGATTTCCATTGACTAGTTGATAAGAACTTCTGCATTCCACCTTTGAAATATACAAGAGCCTCAGCGGGGGCTCTTGTGCATTTCAAAGCGGAATGCGGCATGGAGCACAGGGCCAGCGGGGGACTCTGAGTCCTGCGCTGGCCCCAGGCTCCATGCAGGCACTTCCGCTTTGAAATGCACAAGATTCCTCGCTGAGGACTCTTGTACATTTCAAAGTTGGAATGCCCTGTGGAGCCCAGGGTCAGTGGGGAGTCCTGCTGACCCCAGGCTCCATGCGGCATGCCAGCTTTGAAATGTACAAGAGCCCCCATTGGCATTTGAAAGTGGAAGTGCCCGCATGGAGCCTGGGGTCAGTGGGACTCCCCGCTAACCCCAGGCTTCACGCATTTCAAAGTTGGCCACCACTGTACCCCTACCCCCTCCCAGGGAGCTGGGGGGAACCGGCTTTTAAGCCGGCTCCCTCCAGCACCCCTTTCCTTCTCTCCCCCCTCCCTTGCTGCCTTTTTGTGATAGAGGCAGCAAGGGTGGGGGGAAGCAACTGGTCGACTAGTGTGTCGACTATCCGATATGCTTTTGCTTATCAGATAGTTGATTAGTTGCTTACATCCCTAGGTTACATATGGGCAGGCAGTTCCCTGGGAGCTTAAAAAGTCTGGGCTCATCAATTAATCTTCATGGTTACACACAGGTTCCCGGTATATTCAGGGAGCTGGTTTAAAAGCTGGCTCCCTGCTTGCACGTGACTTCTGTCCCCCTCCCCACGAGGCAGCAGTGGGGGGAGGGTGTATAGGCAGTTCCCTGGAAGCCAGTATGCACCGATAGCTGACTTGTAAGACTGCTCCCTACACATACTAGAAGCCTGTGTAGGTTAACCAATAAACGCAGGCTCATTGGTTAACCATGTATTCGGTAACACTTTCATGGGCCTAGTTAGAAGTCATGTTATAGGTCATGTGAGTTTCTGCTGCTAAAGGCAGACTTAATTCCTTGGACAAGGAAGGAAATGGGTATCTTTACTTCTACTGTTGCTCTGTTTAGAAAGTTGAAACTTCAGTAGTTTGTTATTTGTATATACCCCTGCTTCTGTAACTTCCACTGCAATTCATCTGATGAGGTGGGTTTTCTGAGAAAAGCTTTATGCCCTTATAAATCTGTTGGTCTTTAAGGCAGGTGTGGTAAGTGGTCAAGGGCTGCACTTTTCTGTGGAGGGAGTGCGGGGTCTGGGATGGAGGTCAGGTGCAGAAGGGAGCTTGGGGTAGTGGACTGGAATCCAGGAGAGGATGTGAGGTCTGAGAGGGAGTTTGGGTGAAGGAGGGGGTTGTGATCTGAGGCAGGGGATTGGGGTGCAAGGTAGGGATGTAATAGTATAGTCAATTAACCCAATAAGCAAAAGCTTATTAGTTAATGCTATAGACTACATGCATTTCCCCCCCCACCCTTCCAGCCAGTACATTTTTTAGGAAGCTGGCCAGCAGCATGGCACAGTCCTGGCTTGCACCGGGCCCAGGACCTACCCCGGCTGCAGCTCTGTATTTAAAGTGTATTAGGAGCCAGGCAGGCAGGCAGCCTGGCTCTGTTCCGGCTTGCGCCGGGTCCAGGAGCTCAGACTTCCACCCCGCACTACTGCCTCTGGATCAGATAACACAGAAGTCATCTTTTTTTTGGGGGGAGAGGACATTTTAAAGATTACTTTTACCCTAATCAAAGCTAAGGATGTTAAGGACTAGTCGAATATCCAATAAGCAAATGCTTATCCAGTAGTCGAGTCGACTAGTTGCTCCCCCATCCCCCTTTGGTGCCTGTATCAGATAGAGGCAGCAAAGTGAGGGAAAGAGGGAGTACTTCAAAGTGGCAGCTTCAAAGTGGCAGCGCCGCATGACACTGACCCGGGCTCCGTGTGGAGCTGCCCCTTTGAAATGCCGCGGCGGCATTTCAAAGCGGCAGCACTCTCTGGAGCCCAAGGTTAGCTGGGGTGTCCCCAGTTGATCCCGGGTTCCTTGGAAATGCTGCGCGGAGCCTGGGGTCAGCTCGGGACTCTCAAGATGACCCCAGGCTCTGCGGAAATGCCTCTCGGAGCCTGGGATCAGCTGGGGAGTCCTGAGCTGACCCAAGCTCCTTGTGGCATTTCAAAGCAGCAGTGCAGCATGGAGCCCAGATCAGTGGAGGACTCTGAGTCCTCCGCTGACCCCAGGCTCCATGTGGGCCTTTCAGCTTTGAAATGAACAAGAGCCCCCCGGGAGGCTGCTGTGCATTTCAAAGGGTAAGTGCCCTCATGGAACCCGGAGTCAGCGGGACTTCCCACTGGCTCCAGGCTGCACACGGAGTTCCGCATTCCTCCTTTGAAATATACAAGAGCCCAATTGAAGGCTCTTGTACATTTCAGAGGAGGCATGCGGAAGTGCCTATCGACTAGTTGAGTAGTCGATGGAAATTCCATCGACTACTCAACTAGTAAATTAACCGGTATTTAACATCCTTAGTCAAAGCAGATTTACAAAAGCTTGTGTTCAGCAAAGAGGTCAAGCTAAGTTTTGAGCAACGACAGCTATGTGGTGATGCTGCAATAGACACAGCATAGTTCAGTTTGTTCCCCTTGTTAATCATCGTTCGGAAAAGAAAGTACAGTTCTTATGCAATCTCCGCTAAAGTGGCAACACTTCCACTGTTGCAAAGCACTAGTGGATCAAAACTTCATCTGGTCCTTTACAATTATCTCTTGTAGGGCTAACAGCTTCAGTATGTGACCATTGGAGCAGATAAACCCACATCAAGTAAAAAGTGCTCAAGGTTCCTGGACGCCTCGCCCCCTCTCCTCCACCCCCGCTTGCAGGCCGGCGGCTGGGTTTTCCCAGCTTGCCTGTCACAGGCGGCTGTGTGAGGCTTCCCCCACCTCCCTGCAAAGCGGCGGAGGGTTCGCCGCTCGCTGCGCCGTTCCCCACCGACCCCTTCCCCCCCCCCCCCTTCCAGACACGGTGCGGGTCCCGGTAGACCGTCACAGGGGCATACTCCCAACCCAGTCCCCCTCCCCTCTCTTCCCCTTCTCTTCCCCAGAGCCAAACACCTCCCCTCCTTGCTGTAACCCAGTCCCCTTTGTCCCCCAACCTCATGTCCCGGTCCCAAGGCAGCTGCCTGTGCTCCGCAGCCGGCTGCTAACAAGTGCAGGCTGGAGACAACTCAGCACCAACAGAAAATTGACTTCGACACCACCGCTTGAAACGTAACCCCCACCTTTTCTATTATTTTCAATGGGAAAATTGATCCCGCATAACACGTTTTCGCTTAGCATGATCGTTTTCTGAAACGTATCTACCGTGTTAAATGAGGAATTACTGTATATTGCTGAGAATAATCAATCAAAATCTGAAACACACTAGACTGCTACAGATCCTTGCATAGAACTATCATTAGCAAGCTACCTCGCTATAGCAATATGTGAAAAGCCCATGGTGGATTCTTGCCTAATGCAGTCTCAGTAACTGTAATCTAGAGATGGAAATTGGAAGGTGCAAGACACAGGCCAAGTCGAGGGAGGAGTAATTATGTAACCATTGTGTCAGAAGGATGGAGCCAAAGGGCACTTTACACTCCAGTGCTCAAGTGAGTGGAAGAAAGAATTCCTGATAGCTTGAAGAAATCTGTATAACTTCTTATGAAAAAGTAGTGAGGGGAAAAATTGTTCCTAACTTTGTGAGCAAGGAAGGAGGCAGCAGGGATAGCATTGCGCTATGTATCATTAGATACATACTTCTGGATGTAGCAAAAATATCCAGTGCATGATTCTGCAAAACATACACTTCCTATTTAAATAGGAAAAATTAAACAAAAAGTTGTAGGGGTGAAGTCCTGCCTCTATTGTTATCAATGGGATTTTTACTATTGACTTAATCTGGTTTGGATTTCACCACTTGTTTCAACCTTTAATATACATTTCATATTTTTGTTAGAATGATACCCTTAGCATTACGTAAACGTTACAGCTAGAAAATCTAGCAGTGTCAGAGGGGATTTGATATAGATTCTACTACATGAAAAGAAAAGACTGAGAAGGGATATAATAGCAGCTTTTAAGTGCCTAAAAGGGTGTCACAAGAAGGAGGGAGAAAAATTATTCTCCTTAACCTCTGATGATAGGACAAGAAGCAATGGGCTTAAACTGCAGCAAGGGAGGTTTAGGTTGGATATTAGGAAAAACTTCCTAACTGTCAGGGTGGTTAAGCACTGGAATAAATTGTGGATTCTCCGTCATTGGAGATATTTAAGAATAGGTTAGACAAACATCTGTCAGGGATGATCTAGATGGTGCTTAGTCCTGCTATGAAGGCAGAGGACTGGACTTGATGACCTCTCGAGGTCCCTTTCAGTTCCAGTGTTCTATGATTCTGTGTAGGGATGTTAAACATTGTGTAATAGGGTAACCTGCATAAAAACCCCTGCTGGCCCGGCTCCCAAGGAAGAGGCTTCGCTACAACAGGAGCTGGAGTGGGAACCAGGGGAGCAGAGTGGGCAGCCCTTTCCCACCAATCTCCCAGGAAGATGGCATCACTGCCCTGCCACAGTGCAGCTGCTTCCCTGGTAGCTCGCTGAGTGTAACTGAATCCATTAACTGATAATCATTAGTTTAATCGGTTATACTCTACCATCCCTAGTTACATGTATAGCTTACAGTTTTAAAAATGTATTTTGTTTTGCCCTAAGGACATTACCAATACCTTATAAGTTTTTAGGTAAGCTGTGTGGTGTTTTTTAAATTGTGTTTTTACAGTGAGATAACTTAAATGCATTGGCTGTCTCCCACTTTGTTGAGAGCAACATGCATGACTCTTAAATCTGGCCATTCATAAAACTATTTCAGAGGTTTTTCAGCCACTACTGATTGTCCCATACCTGCATAACTATGTGGTACCACCAGTCTGTGCTTGTCTGACAGCACCAGAACTAGCATTCTACTGTGTCCAGAGGATCAAATGTCAGTGGCATTTGCCAGTTGCTCAAATGCCACTGACAAGTGCTTCGCAAAAGAGTATGTTCATGGCCTCCCGAGATTCTTCCCCATTCTGATGAACCCTGAAGACACTCTGGATATACTCCAGCATAAGGCTTAGCATGATTAATATGACTGACATAATGCTTTGATGCTCAAATGGATTCATGGTGGGTTCCATGCTTATGCTGTTATGGCATCTGCACAGATAACCAGCTACAAAAATGGCGTGAATAGACTGCCATTGCTTTCAAGCAGGGAGTGGAGGTAGGAGATGAATGCATTATGGGATGCTAACAACATGTACCCAGAACCACCCATTCCACGGTTTTGGCCCCTGCTTGCCATGGGAATATAGTCCAGAATGCAGAGGGGTGCATGAACTGTGGATAGCTACTCACAGTGCATTGCTGTCAAAGTTGATGGTATTGCCGCTTCTAACTGCGATGAATTCTTGCAGAATGGGAAAATGCACCTACAGCTTTACAAAATCGGGTGCTAGAAAATCAAACCGTAGTAAATTCGTCCTTATCTCATAGTGTAGAGATCTCCCACGCACATGATCACCCAGGCACATGGTCACCTGCTTGCTTTGGCCATCACAATTGCCCATGCTGATACATGCTTGCAGGCCATTGTACCAATATTGGTGGGAGATAAACACTGGAAGACTGGGAAGGAAAACAAATGTGAATTGCCTTATACTAACGAAGTACAAGAAATTGCACTTGTCACCAGCTTTTCTGAGAGAGGTTACGGGGCATATTTGCTTTTCTGTGTCAGGATGACATTTTACCTAGATTGTTTCCCTTCAGTGAGCCAATATCCATGAGCTTCTGGGATGTATTTATTTGAGATGGCCAAGTGTATTCTTATACTTTCTGACAAAGCAGTACCCATTATCTGGTGCCAGATACTCAGGAAAGGTCATGTGGTCCTGAGCAGCCTTTGTTCCTTCCTGATGGAGCAACTAGCTGTAGAAAGCACCTTCTCTCATTCCCTAGCTTATTGACCAGACTTTGTGCTTATGCTAAACCTTTTGGGTAGTTTTTACTTTGCTCCTGCACGGTTGAACAATAAGGTTCCTAAATGGGGTCTGGCTCAGTTCTTAGATAGTATAAATATCCTCAGAGGATAACACTTAACTCATATTTTTCTTATAGGTATGTCCGACTATATGGGAGAAAGTTTAGTAAAGAAGATCATGTACTTTTTATCAAGTTGTTGTATGAGTTAGTAACAATTCCAAAGCTGGAGATCAGCATGATGCAAGGATTTGCACGTCTGTTGATAAACTTATTAAAGTAAGTACATTTTGTTGACATTCTTCTATTTAAATAACATTTGAATGTTTGATCCCTGGCCTACAGTATAATTAACTGTATAGTTTGTCCCCATACAGATTACTTCACTTCCTCTTCATTACTTCATTACTGCACAGATATTTGACATTGGAGGAAAATTTGAGAAAAATGGTCCCTATTGAGGCTTGATTTCAATACAGATCAAAGAGCTAAATAGCACATGTTAGTCTTGCTTTTCTTGATAAAGAAATCCTATAAGAAGATAGAGATCACAAAAAAAAGTCCAAGAACTAGAAGAGCAACTATTAAGGGATGTTGTGTCCTGTGTCATTGAAAGTAGTAATATAATTGCACTTGGCAATTTTTTGTAGAGACATTAAGGGTGTCTTGCATCCCAGAAAGATGCAAGTGTAGTGTTTTGCATGACATTAAAAGCTATAATGTAAAAGAAAACAAGTAGAAGTACATTCAAATAACTTTCTGCTGTTCTGTTTTTGGTATTGTAATATATGATGAGTGCTGGTAAAGACAGTATTTAATCCCAAAGTGCATTTCATTTCTTAAATTAGGAAAAAAGAACTTCTTTCAAGAGATGATTTGGAGTTACCATGGAGACCACTTTATGAAATGTTGGAGAGGATATTGTATTCCAAAACAGAACACCTTGGATTAAATTGGTTTCCTAAGTAAGTTTTTTATTTTATTGTAACTTATTTGAAGACATTAGTTTGGTTTAATGAGTCTTTAGTACACTGACAGTGTATTTAAAGATTTATTTTTTTTAAATATTTAGTTTTTGAAACACAGCAAATACATATTTGGACTTTTTATACAATCACAGAATTAAAGGGTAGAAAAGATGTAAAGGGTAGAGTTAATAATTATTTCTAATGGCACTTCTTTATTTTTCATGTAATTTATAAAGTTCAATTTTAAATATGTCAAATGAGGGGTCTTCAACCACTTCCATTAGGAAGATAAACCACAGTCCAATAAACTTCAGTGCTAATTTTTTTAATTAACATTCAGTGTAAATGTCATTTAATTTCCTCTCACAATAAGAATTTTCTCTCTCTGATACAGAATATGAAACTTGCATGTAAAATGTCATGTCACACACAGAGAAACAAAATGCTTTCCTTTAAGGAAGGTTATATATTGTATATATCGAAAATGCTAATGTGGCACTTGAGGCAAATGAAATTATTCTACAACAGTATTTCTCAACCTTTTTTTATAATGTACCTCTTTTAAAAAAAAAAAAAAAAAAGTACCCCCAGTACCTGCAGTTTTCAGACACGCATTTTTTTCTACCATTGCAACACATTTGTTTAAACAACTTAAACGTAGCCTGGCGGGCGATGAAATTTTTGGGTGTAAAAAGTACAAAAATAATTAAGTGCTGTAAAACTTAAAAATTTGGTTTTCTCCAAATTTCAGTTGTGTTGACGTACCCCCCAGACTTCTCTTGAGTATCCCTGAGGGTACTCGTACCACTGGTTGAGAAACACTGTTCTACAAAATTAAAAGTTTAAGAAAACAAATAATTTGAAGAGGGGAAAAAACTTGGAAAATGCCTAAATTGCACTTGGCTTTTTCATGAAGTCTAGTTATAGGGAACATTAATATGTAATGTTTTCTTGGTATCATCACTCAAAAATTACAAAACATTTTCAGTTCTTACACATACAGATACTACAGTTTGGACCTAACCTATAGAACGATCTGTGTTTATTATTTATTAATCCATTGCTGATGGCCTGTACAGATCATTTTAACCACTTTGTTCTATCACAAACTTGCCTGTTTTGCAACCATGCAGTGTATTCAAACTTTACAGCTCCTTCTTTGGCTACCTACTGAACTTCCTATTCTTCTTTGTCAGATAATAGTTCCAAGGTCCCTATGTTACATTTTCTTGATACTTCTCTGTGCAATTTCTATTACTGCCTATTCATACAATAGAGTGAGCTGAAATTTTTAGAAAGGTGCTGACTGTTGCAGGAACCTAACCTCAACTTTTGAAAAATTAGTGAATGGCAGAGTTATGTTTCTTTTTTTCTATTAAAAATGTGTCCAACTTCGGAAAAGTTAGAGTGCAAAAAGGAAATAAATAGGAACAAGTGAAGTAAAATCCCTAAATAATCTTCATTTTATTGTGCTCAGTGGACCAAAAAACCAAACAAACTGGAAAGACAAATTCAGAACTTTTTGACAAATCGATTTTTGAAAACCAAATTGAAATGAAAGCTGCAGTGTGAACTGAAATTTTTCATGAACATTGAGTTAAAATTTCTTCTTTGAAATTTTTCATAAGAAAGAAGTTTTTTGATCAGTGATAGTTGTAAATGACACATTTTCCCATAAGCTTATGGAAGCTGTCTAAGATCTATGTATGAAAAAGAGAAAACAACCATATTATTGGTGTAATTATATTTGGGAAGAGTAACTTTGTGATCTTCTGATGATTTATATTATAGTCTGAAAATATTCTATTAAAGAAGTATTGACCAAATTTAAAAATTTGCTCTTCTCTCTGAAAATTGTTTACCCTTTGTTTTTTTTTCGAATCATACCTAAAAGGTTACTATATCTAAAAGTTCAGAGGAAAAAAGATACACGTAGTTATGGATTTGCCAACACCTACTGAAACTGATTATATGCAGTTTTCCCTGTTGAGTCAACTAGTCAGTTTTCCTTTGCTGTGTGAAAAACTCTCTGGTTCACTGGGGAGAGGCAGAAAAATCTAAAACATTGGGAGGAGGACTCCAAATGAGGTGGTGTATCGACTTTTGCTAAATTTAAGTTTTTTGCTATCCCGTTTACTATGCAGTGCGATGTGTTCTCATATGGTGTTTTTGCAAATTTTTAAATTTTCAAATTTGAGCAACTTTCTTTTTCTGTATATAAAGGGATAATTATTTAAATATTGCTAGGATCATTTAAAATATTTTCTGCCTTTTAAAGTTACTCTTTCACTATATTTATTGATAGAATTGTTATTTTCCATGTCATGTTTGACATCTTTCTTTTTTGTATTCAGTTCATATCGACCAGGCTTATCTTCACCTAAAACATTTGTGCTTAATGTTTTACATAGGTGGTAAGGACAATGTTTTTATGTTCAGCTCTGGCCGATGTGTTATCTTCTGCATGTTCTGTTAGACTGTAACACTTGTCACACAGGTGTAACTTTCTGCATAAATAATTGTATTGGAAAACCAATGTTAACATTACACCACTATTTATGAGAATGTCGCACTGTATTTAAAACTTTCTAATTGTGGAAAAATATACTGTGTGTGACGTGGCTGAGAAAAATGGCTATCTGCTAATTACTTTAACCAACAAACATCAAAGGGTACAACATGAGGTGATTTTAATGTTTGAATAATTAGTACGTGGAATATGGATAAAAATGTACATTTACATAGCTTTAGGAATGCATGGTTCTTAAATTGATTTAACTTTACTACAAAACATTGAGGTTTTTAGAAGGTGGTTGAAAGCAAGGATAGCGCGATCAGAAGCCACATTAGAAAAAAAATAAAGTAGAAAAGGGCAGTATGAAACAAATGCTTCTAGTGAACTGACAATTTTCGCTTCTATGGATTTTTGTCAGTGAAATTGTTTTTATCAAATGGGTTATTAAAATATAGAAATCATTTGTATTTATGTAAATATGAATTATAAGTAAGCGTCAGAAAGATATTTCAGTACATCAGTTTTCGTTCAGAAGAATCATAGAAATGTAAGATTGGAAGGGACCTTGATAGATCATCTAATTGACTCTCCTGCACTGAGGGTAGGATTAAGTATTATAGACCATCTCTAATAGGTGTTTGGAAGTTTTTAAGAACAGGTTAGACAGGGGTGACCAAACTTACTTATTATCCAAGCCATATATGACAATTTTCAGACGTTCGAGAGCCAGGGGTTACTTACTGGAAGTTGGGGCTTCTGCCCTACAGGAGGTGCCTGCCCTGGGTAGGGGCTTCAGCCTCACTCTGGCTGAGGTGCGGAGTTCCAACAAATGTGCCCCTCGAGATTGAAGTCCCAAGATCTTCTTCCCCACTGGGCAGAAACTAAAGGCTACACAATGACGGGGAGCACATGGGGTCACGTGCCCTCCCAGATTTTTGCCAGGGTTTGCTGGCTTCTGGTGTCACCAGCCTCTTCCCTTCATGGCAGCTACTGGAGCCAGCAAATTGGTTCGGGTGAAGGAGGGGGAAGTGACCCGGGGCAGGGTTTCTCTTCAGCTCCCAGGTGTTTGCTGCTGCCTCCCACATGGCCACAGCTACCAGGAGGAGTTGCTGGGTCCAGAAGGGAGTATGAGTATGGGTGCAGGAGAGGATTCTGACCAGGAGCAGGGGTGTAGGAGGTGGGGCAGTGTCTGGGTGGGGGATGGGTGAAAGTGCAGGGGTGCAGAGGGTTTGGGTTACATGAGGTAGGGATGTAGGAGACGGTAGAGGGCTAGGGGGAGGGAGGGTCTGGGGTGCCAGAGGCAGACTCTGGCTGGGAGGTGCTTACCTATCGGCTCCCAGCCAGCAACCCAGCAGGTCCCTCAGATAGATAGGCTACCTGCCTGTCGTGTCCTGCACTCCACTCAGAGCAGCTGGCTATCAGAATTATGTGCTTTTCTGAATGCCATGAGCCTGGGAGAGGGGTACTTTGCATGCTGCCTGTCCTGTAAATATGGCCGGGGCAACTCTCATTGTCCGGCCAATGGAAGCTGTGAGATTGTGGTGGGGCAGGATAGCGCACACAGCCTCTCTTTCCCCCCTCCTCCCTAGCTCGTGGTGGTGCTCAGAGAAACACATGACCCCCATAGCTGGCTGTTCTGACTGGTGTGCAGAGACAGGGCAGGCAGGGAGCCTGCCTGAGGCCCCCACTGGGTTGCGGGCTGCCTAAAGGCCATATTTTGCCTGCCCCTGGACTACTGAGATGTTCAGTTTAGTTTTCACATGAAGAGTACAGAAGGTATTTTAGCTGGACATCAGAACTTTTACTGGATACTAATCAGTCTTCGTTTTCTTTATCCTAAGCAAGGCTCCACTTTTATCTCTTTATTTTTTAAGGTGATGGGCTAGGGATATAGCATTTGTTTTACTTTTTAATCAGTGGCTAAACTATATATACAATACAGTTGATTTTCTGACTTCATAGAATGTTTATGTTTATTATTCAGAGAATGGGCTGAGACTAAAATGCAATCCAGTAATTGCTATATTTACTGAAATTAAATGTTTATTACAAAGACTTGTAAAAAGTGAAAACACATTGCCTCTTGTAATGCCATTTATTCAGGATTCTTCTTTGCACATCTTTTTTAAAGCATTTACTATTTTGCTTCAATTTTTAAAAATGGCTTGACAGAGCTGGATATTATTAAAGCTTCATGTGAAAATTACTGCTAAAAGCAGTCGTTACTCTAGAGGATACAAGCAATGTTACCCATAGCTAGAAAACTTGTTCAATCAGCTTTTGAAGTGTCAGGGAGGCTGGGGAAATAACTAGTGTGTTACAGTTAATTCATTTCTTTTGTTTGGTTAGGAATATATACAGATGCATTAGATTTAATTGTGAATAAGTGTTTTATAAACAAAAACCAAAAAAATTGTTCAGGATTTGGAGTCTATGATAAATGTACTGACGTATATTGCCCTGATCTATATTAAAGTTTAACAGACTCTTCTTATGTGATTTTTTTCCCTGTATTGTTTCAAGTATGCATAAAAACTATGTTGTTTCTGCTTGTTAGTCCATAATAGAATGCAAAATAATACTGTTTAATATTGTACTAATGTTTCACTCTTGATTGAATTCAGTGAATACTAGAGAAGAGTAAGGAGTAGAATCAGGAATTAAAGCAGTTTTAATCCTTGTGATTAGGTCTGTATGGAATAGAAAGATTAGTCACTGCATGTACACAGATGGTTTCTAATTGCATCAATACCATCTTAGATCGTAAAAAATCATAAATGTGAAATTATATGTTGTACTTGAAATAGACTAATGCAGTTTCCTTTTTCATTTTTGTTTCAGTTCCGTAGAAAGTGTTCTAAAAACACTTGTGAAGAGCTGTCGACCGTAAGTTCGTAACTATTTTCCAATCTTTCTGAAGAACATGCCTTTAGTATTTATTTTCTGTAACATGTTAGCTCTTTGGGGGTTCTTTTAAGAAAATAGCGCAGACCGTAACAAGTGTGAGCTTTCTGATTTCATTTCTCTCTTTCCAACATATATTTAGCATTTGTAGTTGAAGTTCCAAAGTTGAACAATATTCAGTAACTTACATTGCTATTAAAAAATTTTTTTCCTGTGGATGACAGTGATGCCATTCTGCGTCCCGCTTGCCTCCTCCCTGTCACTCTTCCCTGTCTCCCAGCTCGAGCCCAACCTCACTGCTTCCCCTTGCCACTTGGAATTGCTATTTTAAACCAAGCCCCATCTCCCCTTTTCCCACCCCTATCCCACAGGGCTTTCAACACCAAGAAACATGGCACAGTAGCTGGCAGACCCCACATCACAGCTGTGACAGCCCAGGGGTGGGAAGGGGTGGGATGAGGGGTATGGTGTTTGGGACAGTAGTCCAGGGACAGGCACTAGGCGCGAGGCTCCCAGCTGGGCTTATGTACCAGCAGCAGGCTCTTGGGGAGCCGGAGCATGGTCCCCGACCACCTGGAGTCTGGCTGTCCCGGCGCAGACTTACTCCGTCCCCAGTGGCTGCACAGACTGTGGCTGCCAGAGCACCCCTGAGCCACCCAGGGGAGCTGCCACGCCAACCTGTCTGCTTCTTCTCCTCTGCTGGGCGGCCCTGGGCTCTGCGGGCAGGACTGGGGCAGAGGGCAATACAGGCAAGACCTCACAGGGGAGAGGATGGGACAGTGGCCCACCGCACTGCTGCTTTCCCCACCTCACCAGGCTGCAGTGCCCAAGAGCACTGCATGCCCATAGCACTATCTGCGCCTTGCTGTGC
Organism: Pelochelys cantorii; assembly: GCA_032595735.1. Classification (NCBI taxonomy): domain Eukaryota; kingdom Metazoa; phylum Chordata; order Testudines; family Trionychidae; genus Pelochelys; species Pelochelys cantorii. The sequence continues at coordinate 176,258,498 of CM064328.1, read as the reverse complement.
CCTATGTGGACCTCCCCAGCCACCAGGGTTAGAGCCGGGCCTGCCATGTGCTGCGGCCAGAGGTGGGGACTAGGGTTGGGTGGAGAGACAGCGTATGGGCTGGCGGGGAGAGGGGGAGGAGAAGGGACCTTGGTTGGTGAGGGAGGGAGAAGGGATCCCTGCTGGTGGTGGAGGAGGGAACAGGGAGGCCTGGGTTGGTGGTGTGTGGGAGGTAGAAGGGACCCTGGTTCACAGTAGGGGGGGGAAGAAGGGGCCCGGGCTGGTGTGGCAGAGGGAGAAGGGGCCCAGGCGGGGGGTGGGTGGGGGGTGTCGAGGGAGAAGGGACCTGGGTTGGCTCAGCCACAGCCCAACCCTCCCCAGTGGCAGAAGAGAGCAGGGAAGGTGGGAAGAGGAAGTAGAGTGTAAAACATTGTTTTGATAAATTTCGAATCCCTATTAGTAGTTTTTCTACAGCTGTTGTCTCAAGTGTATTTATTTGATTGATCTTTTCTTTCTGAGAGAGATTCTTTTAGTTTCCTTAATCACATGTATGAGCCTGCGATTCCTGTGGCATATTTTTATAGTATGATGTTTCAAGTGAAATTGAGAAGACAATAACTAAGGGCAAGCACTTTGTACCATGTTGAAACAAAGTGTGCATGTGTTTTAAAATATACTTTTTTCCTCTAAACTAAAACTTTAATTGAAACCCAAAAAGTGGAAAGCCACAAAGCATTTTAAAAAATAAAAGCAGCAGCAGGGTCTCACTAGATAAATCCTAAACCAATCTTTGTAATCTGCAATCATGATTTTATCTCTTGCATTTCACCTGAGTCATAGCCACTACTCACTGTGCATATGCCCTCCCTGTGGTCTAGATTTTTCTATAGTTCTCTATACTAATTGACTTATATGAGTCTGGGATATATACAAGGAATGCAATTGAGAGGTCTGGTAGCTCTTTCCTGGCCTATGTGAAATATTAATATTAATTGTCCACTTTCTTGGTGGACAGGTGATCCCCATTACAAAATATGGTCACATTTGGCATCTGTTCAGTGTAACTGGCAGAAAGATGAAGGTTTGAATAGGCTATCAATATGTAATCACCCCAGTTCGGTGTTTAGACGTGTTGGCAGGGCAGAGTGAGGAAATTCTGCACTGTTGCTGGTTGGACAGTGAGATTTTCTTTGAACAAATGAACACATTTGTTTTTTAAGGCTGACAATTTGTCATCTTTTATTAGCAGCAGATTTACTTGATGTAACATTTTTATTTCAAAACGATAGTGTGAAATTTGATTAACTTCTGGAAACTCTTTACTCTAAATTTTGCATGGATGAGGTTGTAGGAATTGTTTGCATGGCTTTTAAGTAGCCTTATTTTATCTGTGTTAACTTTCTTATATATAAATGCCTCTTTTTACTTCAGAACAAATTTTAAATGCTAATTGTATAAGAGTGTGAAGCTTCTTAGAAAAGTTTCATATTTGTTACAGGGCTATTCTAGTCTTCCTTTATTAGGTGGAATCGGAACATTAGTTGTACTTCATTAAAATCTATCTTCAATTTAAATTTTAGTTATTTGGTCTTACAGTCTTTACATTGAAGTGATTTCTGTATCCTAAGGAATTTTTAAAGTTGTAATAAGAGTAAGAAATTTTATTACAGTTGCACTCTGTCGAAATCATCCTTGCTTCCAGATATCTTATCCTTCAGACTTTATATTTTGCTTTTTGTGATGGGTGAGTGAAGCTGAGGATTTATTTGGGCTACTTGTCTGGTTCTTATTTCCTTCTTTATAATGATATGGCCCTTATAACATGTCAGTGCACGATTTAGTTGTAAAATTAAAATTCACAGCAAAAAGAAATAAATGAAGTGCAAATTAAGATTTCCTCCTTTTTAGGTATTTTCCAGAAAATGCCACCACAGAGATGCTGGATGAATGGCGGCCTTTAATGTGCCCATTTGATGTTACCATGCAAAAGGCCATCACCTATTTTGAATTATTTCTGCCTACCTCCCTTCCTCCAGAACTTCACCATAAAGGTTTTAAGTAAGTATATTTCCAAGTTTTAGAGTTGTTGTTGTTGTTCTTTGTTGAGCAATATTACATTATGTGGCCAAGGCATTGCCTGTTAGTTGGTTTATACAGCTGTGCATCATGCAAATAGATTCATATATCGATTCTGATAAATATGTGTTTCTGATACTCACATAATTTTGCTGTTTCTTAGAATAGTTGAAAATTGTATGCCTTTGACTTCTAGTGCAGGGAAGCTATCTTCTTTGTAGGCACTAATGCATACATAGGGAAAGCTAAAATAGCGTGGGATCCATTTTGTGTGGCTGAACATGGATATATCTGGATTTGATGCTTATTCTAGCCATTTGGGACATATCTCTGGGATAAGTTAACTGAAAATGGAGACTCTCTAGAAGGGATGTGAAGGTTTAACTGGTTAATCGGTAAACCTTACCCTTAATGGGTGAGGGTTACTGGTTAAGATTAACTGGTGGGGCTGGAGCAGTTCCCCACCTGCTGTGGGCGGGGGTCTGCTTCAGACCCATCAGGGGGCCCGCCATGGACAGGGGCTTGCTCCAGTGCAGCCCCCGATGTGTGGCGGGCTTGAGCGCCCTGCAGGCAGGGACTGCTTCAATCCGGACACTGAAGCAGCCCCTGCCTGTGGGGTGCCCTAGACCTCCGCAGGCAAGGACTGCTCTGGTGTCCCTGACAGTTCAGTCCCTGCCTTTGGCGGGAAGGAGTGGGAGAAGGATGCAGCCAGCCACTGCAGGGCGACGAGTGTTGTTTCAGCCTATTGGCAGGGAGAGGGGCTGCTCCAGCCTTCTACTCGCCCCTTTTAATTGGTTGACCAGTTAAACAATATGTTTAACCTGTTTGCCAGTTAAACGAGATTTTACATTCCTACTTTCTAGTTTGTTACCTGGAGGTAATATAAAAGATCAGGATAATCTGAATCTCCCTCTACCTCAGGGGACTGAAGCAAAAGACCAGAACTTCCTTCCTCTGAGTGTATAAACGTCACTTCTAATTATTAATAGCTACTGTAAGTCCATTGCATGTGGTTCACCAAAGACCCCTATGCTATTTTAGCTTTGCCTATGCATGCCGAAATTAGTTCCCTGATGCTTGTAGTCATCAGATGTCTGAATGGCTTATTGCATTTGAAACAGCTGTTTAAAAAATCTCTGGTTATATGTGATAGTAAGTTGATCATTAGAAAACTGATGAAACCTCTTGCACTGCTTCCATGTTACAACCATCAAGAAACAACTTCAGCGAGTGAGCTTCATGTGCTATTGACTTTCGTTCCACCCTGTTTTAAAAGGATAGTATGGTGATATTTGGTTTAAGGATGTTAAGAGGTGAGTAATTGACTAATTGTGTAGTCGACACAAATTGTATCAACTACACGATTAGTCGGTAAGGGAAGGTGCTGTGTGCCGGCTCACTCCAGTCCAGAAGCTTCCCCTGCTGCAGCTCTGCAGTTTAAATGTAGTAGGAGCTGGGTGTGCAGGCAACCTGACTCCTACTATATTTAAACTGCTGAGCTGCAGCGGGGGGGAAGGTCCAGCATGAGCCAAGACAGAGCCAGGACCACTGCGGCTTTGCATTTTAAATGTAGTAAGAGCCATCTGCGCTGCACCTCTGCATTTGTCTTGGATCGGCATGAGCCGGGACTGCTCAGTGCCAGCTTGCACCAGGTCCAACAGCCCCTGTTTGTGGCAACTCCACGCTGGGACCCCTCACAGACAAAGGCTGCTGCCGGAATAGCCTTCCCTACCTCTCCCCCCAATCTGCTGCCTCTGATAGAGGCGGCGGGGGAAGGCGTCATGGGGGAGACTGTACTGGGGGGAACCAGCTTCTGTTTCCCCCTCCTTGCTGCCTCTCATACAGAGGCAGCGAGGAGGGGAGGGGAGTGAGTAGTCGAGTACTTGACTCGATTACTTGCATACATCCCTTATTTGTTTATCCTAAACTCTTCCCCAAAGTAGTGTTGAAGTTCTCCCTTATACAGGCAATCTTCCTGTCAGCATTCTCCCCAGGACTTCCTGGGGAAATACTTTTTTCACGTGAAGTTCATGAAGAACAATCTGGAATACATTAGAACTCTCAATACAGACAGATGTCAAATTCATTCTGTGAAGAGAGCGATACTGCAATTTTTAGTCTGTAATCTTCACATATGAAGTACAGGATCATATACTATCCTCTATCCACAATAGATCTCCCACTGATTACAATGGGAGTTTTGTATAAAGACTGTAGGAGAATATGGCTCTTATGGAATAACTGAATTTCAGTAATTGAGAATTAATATTGGTTTTGAAATCGCTCAGTGGTGGTGGGATATGAGACATAGCAATTTAGGTAATTTGCATGTACAGTTACCCCACTTCTCAATGTAGTTATGGTAATTGTGCAAGTTAGGGGCACAGGTAATGGCTTGGATTATTGGATAATCTTGCTTTTAGTGACAACATGTGCAACTGAAATGAACTGGGGCATATCTCAGAGCTATTTCAGGCTGTTACTAGAAATTGGATCTAAATGGCTCTTGGATTGAAGAGTTTAGGCAAAGGAATGATGAAATTTGTTTTCCAAGCTCTGAAAGAATTTGGGATCAAGTCTAATGCCTCTCAGTAGGACTCTACCAAATTCATGGCCATGAAAAACACACCACAGACTATGAAATCTGATCTTTTGTGTGCTTTTACCCTATGTTATACAGATTTAATGGGGAAGACCAGCGTTTCTAAAATTGGGAGCCCTGACCCTTTAGAGAGTTGCAGGGGGGTTGCAAGTTAATTTTAGGAAGGTCACGGGGATTTCCACGTTTACTTCGGCTCTGGAGCAGTGCAGAAGTAAGAGTAGTAGTACTGCAATCCACCCTACAGTGGCCTTGTGATTCCACACCCCTCTTAAAAAAAAAAAAATTACAATACAATGACATTTCAGATTTAAATAACTGAAATAATAACATTTAAAAAATCCTATTGCTATTAAATTGACCAGAGTGGACTGAATTTGGTAGAGTTTTGTATAATAGCCATGCAGACTAGGTGCGATATGTTCTTACTAGTGAGCATGTCAGTTGAGATGAACAAGGAATTGATGAGACTGAGGTCGCCAGAAGTAAGTTAAGTATAGATGTAAATTATTAGTAAAAGTTTTATGTTAAACTTTTGAGTTGAAAAGTTGTTCAGAAGTGATAAAGGGTGGGGAATGAGGAAGAAAGAACTTCACGGACTGAATCTTAGGCTCAGAGGTAGAGATGAAAGAACTTGTGGTAGGACAGTGACCATACCTAATGCGGGGGTGGAGAATGCTTGGATTAGGGAAAATGAGTCCAATAGAAAAACGCGCTTGAGACTGCCTGGTAGCGAGGATGAAATGTGTGCCTGAGGAAGGAGAAGAGATGGTGAAGTGCTGAAATGACTAGCTTGATTTAATTTTCTTGCAGGCTTTGGTTTGATGAATTTATAGGCCTTTGGTTTTCAGTTCAGAATCTTCCACAATGGGAGGGGGTGAGTATTTGCTTTTTCTAGTCTTGTAGAGCAGTAGTATATAAATAGAGCTGAAACATGACTGTAAATAAACCTGAAATACAGTATTTAATTTGGATGCCATCAGATCATGTATTTTTTTTCTCCCCTTTCACTAATGTGGGGATAAGAGCTGGTAATTTCATGACTTTTTAACAAGCTGTCTTTGACTAAGTAAACAAGCCCACAGTTTTGCTTGTTGGGCAGTTCATAAATGTTCTCTCATGCAGCTTTCCTTTTTAACATTTGAAATGTTTTCCAGACTACCAGCCAATCATTAGGGGGATGCAAAGGGCCATTGTGTTTGCTATAGTTTATAGTTCTATGAAATCCCACCAGTGTAACAACTTTCAGTGTCCCTAATATGAAAGAGAAATGGGGGAAGGGTGAGGTTTTGTTTGTATCTTAGTCATGAATATTAAAAGAAGTAACAAGTCAGGTCAGATCTCAATGCAGGAGCTGTAATAGTTTCTCAGATATTTACATTAGGCTTCTTGACTTCTTTCAGTTGTGTGATGAGACATTGGTGTATATATGTGATATTAACATCTTTCTTACAGATGTCTGTGCTGAGGTGAACTGATATTTTGCCTCAGTGACATCTGGTTAAATTGGCCAAAAGTTCTTTTGTTAGAAATCTTCAGAAGGGTAGCTGAGTTAGTCTGTAACTGGAAAAACTTAAAAAAAAACCCAACGAATAGTCTAGCAGCACCTTAAAGACTAACGAAACATGTAGATGGTATCCTGAGCTTTCGTGGGTTGTACCCACGAAAGCTCATACCATCTACATGTTTTGTTAGTCTTTAAGGTGCTACTAGACTATTCATTGCGTTTTAAGTTTTTCTGTTAGAAATATTCTGTTAGAATATTGACCTGTGTGTGGGTTTTTTTTCCAGCATCTAGTAAACCTTTTTGCTCGCTTGGCCACTGACAACATAGGGTACATAGACTGGGATCCATATGTGCCAAAGGTAACATCTATATTTTTTACAAGTGATATTGTTTACCTTACAATAATATTACACTAACTCTAAAGATATATTTCAGTGTGGGAAATACCAAAACTAAATATTCTCTTTAGTCTTGTAAAACTGCATTTTCAAGATATGTATATGCAGTTGAAAATCTAAATTAAGTATTTTAGTGCATAGCTTTGGGAGTTGTCGGTCTTCATCAGTTAACTCAAGCTGTATTGCACCGCCCTTTTGTAAACAGTTATGCATGTGAATAACTTTAAATGCACAAGTAGTCCCAACTTACTTGAAAGAATGAGACCAAATATTGAATTAGGTGATGCATAGCACTTACTCATTGAATCTCTCAGACTTTTGATTTTAAGCCATTTGTAACATTTTAATATATTAAAATCTTGTGGTGTAAATCCGCTTTTGCCAGCTTGGATCAGATTTTGAGATAGCATACATATTTTCAAAAGTCCAAAGTTATTTTTGTGTCAAGCAAATCCAAATGAGTTGTTAATGATCTAACGGAATATAGGTTTTTTCTTTGTTGTCATGATGGTACGAATGCTACAAAATTCGGGCCAGCTTCCTTGGAAAATAGTTCAGTTGCATATTGGTATTGAGAAGAATCATATGAATGCCTTTGTGAGGCTAAGTGTAAGCTGTAAGAATAGCAAAAAGTCAGAAAGAGACTATTTTAAGCAACGTTTTGTGTCACTTAAACTCCTGGCTCATATGTCCTTCTGCCCCTTATTACTGAGAAAACAGATGTATGTGTGCGACTCGGATACATTTAGATCTGCTTGCTTCAGTTATTTTAGGGAATTCAGGCACAACTTTTTCAGGCTATTAAACGTATGAAATTAATCTTCAGAGAGCAACTAGTCTCCTGACTTAAATGATCATCACTTAAATTTTGAATCCTTCACTGAGTGTAAAATATTAACTTCATCAATCTCCTAAATCGTTTGGGTGCTTTATCGCTGACTTTTGGTCTCTTATGAAAAGATTAAATCCAGTTTCTCTCATAATATAAATACTTGATCTTTAAATGATTGTCCTTTAGGTGGATTTGAATTGCAGGGTTCGCATGTGCTGGAATGGAACTGTTCATAGTAATGTCAGTTGACGTGCACATATGTGGAATGTGTGGCATGTCCAAGGCTGTAAGAAGCCATGTGGGTTGATGTCACTCCAGTTCCTTAGTACAACATGGCCAGAATCAGAATCCCTGTTCCTTAGTGCTCTTAGATTTCTTTGCCTACCATGTTTCTCCTTTATGGCCTATATGTACTTTTTTCTTAGTGTAGCTGTCTGTTCTAGTTACCCTGTCCTTAGTTAGATAAAAAGTCTCAGAGCGGTAGCTTCATTAGTTTGTAACTTGAAAAACAGCCAGGAGTCCTGTGGCACCTTAGAGACTAACAAAAATGTATAATATCATGAAGAAACCATCCCGATGTGTAGCAAGAGAGGCAAACATGGTAGGAGACCGGATTGGCTTACAGGGGAAATCCTTGGTGAACTTAAGCACAAAAAGGAAGCTTACAAAAAGTGGAAACTTGGACATATGACCACGGAGGAGTATAAATGTATAGCCCCCCACTACAAAAAGGATGTGGATGCATTGGAGAGGGTCCAGTGGAGGGCAACCAAAATGATTAGGGGGCTGGAGCATATGACCTATGAGGAGAGGCTGAGGGAGTTGGGTCTGTTTAGTCTGCAGAAGCGAAGAGTGAGGGGGGATTTGATAGCAGCCTTCAGCTTCCTGAAGGGAGGTTCCAAAGAGGATGGAGAAAGGCTGTTCTCAGTAGTGACGGATGGCAGAACAAGGAGCAATGGTCTTAAGTTGTGGTGGGAGAGGTCCAGGTTGGATATTAGGAAAAACTATTTCACTAGGAGAGTGGTGAAACACTGGAATGGGTTACCTAGGGAAGTAGTGGAGTCTCCATCCCTAGAGGTATTTAAGTCTCGGCTTGACAAAGCCCTGACTGGGTTGATCTAGTTGGGATTTGTCCTGCCTAGAGCAGGGGGCTGGACTTGATGACCTCCTGAGGTCTCTTTCAGCTCTATGGTTCTATGATTCTATGAGCTTTCATGGGTAAAATCCACTTCATCAGCCAGCTCATCTGATCAAGTGGATTTTACCCACAAAAGCTCATAATACTATATATTTGTGTTAGTCTCTAAAGTGCCACAGGACTACCTGTTTTTCTTAGTTGGTTTAAAAAAAGAGGAAGAGAGAGACATTTTCCCCTTGGTGGGAATCTTCCTTGGCCAGGAGACTTTAAATCTTCCTCGGCCAAGCAGGTTTAAATACTACGCTTCTTGCCCTCACTCATTCTCTGTCAGTCACTAGCATCAATTATGCCTATTTCCTTAGCAAGGCTCATGTCCCTGTGTATTGCTCTATTTGCTGCTTGTCCCCACCCCAAACTTGCCTTTGTAAGTTTCTTTTGGGGGAGGCAATGCACCCCCGTGTGGCACCAGTTCTGGGCCTGGAGGATTGGTCACACCATCAGTCTGCACTGGCAGCCACCCCCATTCCCACTCCATCTACCGGTGGTACTGTCACATCTGCCCAGGCAGCACCATATGCATAAGAAACACACATGGTTACAAAAGGACCACCCCGAAGTTCAGAATTTCCTCCTCAAGCTGCACCAGGTCAGGTGAGAAGTTGCACAATGACAGTTGAGGGGCCCCCTCCCCTTTCCAAGAGTCCTGCTTTTCGCATAAGTCCCAGCACCATGCTCCGACAGCACTGACCTCGACCTTGGTGACAACAGCTTTGCCTCCATTGCCAGGCACACCTCCAGGACATCTGGTGCTTCTTGCCCAGCTCCATGAATGCTAATTGCCTGTCCCCACTGACAGCTACAGCTAAGCTGAGGCTGCTGCTTGCTGGCTCCCCACTATAGCTCGCGTTGCAGGCTGCTCTTGGTCCCCTGTCCTTGATTGATGAGCCTCTCCTATTGATGGACTGTCTTCCAATGCCTACCACTGTTCTGCCAGTCTTGTGGGTACTGATGGCTCTGCCACTACTAGACTCGTCTTCTGATGCAGACTCTGTCAGCCCATTCTTACACCTGGATCCCCCAAGGGCAGTCCTATCTGCCAGCTTATGCATGTTTTGCTGACCTATGGTTTGCCTATCCAGGTGGACTACTGGTTCCTAGAGACTGCTATGCCTGACCCTATTGGGCCACTTGGGACCTGAACTGACAATGTACCCATTGTTGCTTCTCTATACTCTCCATAACTATCTGTGGTGGTCTTTCGGCTTTTTTAATCTTCATTCACCTGACTACTGTTCACTTCCTCTGTGGCTTTCTCACTGCCTTTCCTGTAATCTGCAAGCTGACCCCACCAAGGATCATGGCTTATTCCACATGGACTCATGCCACTATGTTAGCCTTTTCTCTAGACTTTCTGTGGCAAGACATTTGTCATGTGACTGCTTGGTCTTCCACCCATAACTTTGCTACATATTATGCCATTGCTCCTGCCAGTTGGCAAATGCTGCTGTTGGCCAAGCTGTGTTACATAAAAATGGCCATAGTGGGTCATACTGAAGGTTCAGCTAGCCCAGTATCCCATCTTCCAACAGTGGCCAATGCCAGATGCCCCAGAGGGAGTGAACAGAACAGGTAATCACCAAGTGATACCTCTCCTGTCATCCATTTCCAGCCCCTGACAAACAGAGGCTAAGGACACCTTTCCTACCCATCCTAGCTAATAGCCATTGATGGAACTAACCTCCATGAATTTATCTAGTTCTTTTTTTGAACCCTGTAAAGTCCTGGTCTTCACAACATCCTCTGGCAAGGAGTTCCACAGGCTGACTCTGCACTGCGTGAAGAAAAACTTCCTTTTTTTGTTTTAAACTTGCTACTTATTAATTTCCTTTGGTGACCTCTAGTTCTTACGTTATAGAAACAAGTAAATAATTTTCCCTTATTCACTTTGTCCACACCTGTCATGATTTATAGACCTCTATCATATTCCCCCTTTAGTCTCCTCTTTTCTAAGCTGAAAAGTCCCAGTCTTTCTAATCTCTCTTCATATGGCATCTGTTCCAAACTCCTAATAATTTTTGTTGCCCTTTTCTGAACCTTTTCCAATGCATCATTTTTGAGACGACAGCATCTGTACGCTGTATTCAGGATGTGGGCGTATGATGGATTTATATAGAGGCAATAAGATATTCTCGGTCTTATTCTTTCTCTTTTTTTAATGATTTCTGACATTTTTATTTTTTTGACTGCTGCTGCACATTGAGTGGATGTTTTCAGAATACTATCCCCAGTGACTCCAAGATTTCTCTCTTGAGTAGTTATAGCTAAATTAGTCCCCATCATTTTGTGTATATATAGTTGGAATATTTTTTCCAATGTGCATTACTTTACATTTATCAATATTTAAACTTCATTTGCCATTTTGTTGCCCACTCACTTAGTTTTGTGAGATCTTTTTGAAACACTTAACAGTCTGCTTTAGTCTTAACTGTCTTGAGCAGTTTAGTATCTGCAAATATTGCCACCTCACTTTTTACCCCTTTCTCCAGATCATTTACAAAAAGGTTTAATAGGATTGGACCCAGTACAGATCCTTGGGGGACTCCACTAGTTACTCTCTCCATTCTGAAAACTTACCTTTTATTCCCACCCTTTTGTTTCCTGTCTTTTAATTAGTTATCAGTCCTTGAAAGGACCTTTCCTCTTATCCCATGACAGCTTACTTTACTTAAGAGCCTTTGGTGAGGGACCTTGTCAAAGGCTTTCTGGAAATCTAAGTACGCTATATCTATTGGATCCCCCTTGTCCATATGTTTGTTGACCCCCTCAAAGAACTCTAGTAGTTAGTAAGGCATGATTTCTCTTTATAGAAACCATGTTGACTTTTCCCCAACAAATTATGTTCATCTATGTATCTGATCATTATATTCTTTACTATAATTTCAACTAATTTGCCCAGTACTGACATTAGACTTACTGGTCTGTAATTGCCAGGATCACCTCTAGAACCCTTTTAAAATATTGGTGTCATATTAGCTGTCTTCCAGTCATTACATACAGAAGCCGATTTAAAGGATACGTTACAAACCACAGTTAATAGTTCTGCAATTTTTAATTTGAGTTCTTTCAGAACTCTTGGGTGAATGCTGTCTGGTCCCGGTGATTTGTTACTGTTAAGTTTATCAATTTGTTCCAAAACCTCCTGTCATGATGCCTCAATTTGGAACAATTCCTCAGATTTGTCACCTAAAAAGAATGGCTCAGGTTTGGGAATCTCCCCAGTATCCTCAGCCGTGAAGACTGAAGCAAAGAATTCATTTAGCTTCTCTGCTATGACTTTTATCATCTTTGAGTGCTCCTTTAGTATCTCGATCATCCAGTGGCCCTATTGGTTATTTAGCAGGCTTCTTGCTTCTGATGTACTTAAACATTTTGTTATTACTTTTTGAGGGTTTTTTTGGCTATCTGTTCTTCAAAAGGTTCTTCAAAAAGTGTTACACGCTTTGACTAATGCTGAGCCCTCAAGCCCACCTCTGTACTGACCACTTCTTGCTACTCCCCTGCAGTTGGAAACCACATAAGGTCCCTTACTCAAAGAAGAGGTTACTTACCATAAATGGAGGTTCTTCAAGATGTATGGTCCCTTTCTGGATTCCAGTACCTGCTCTTCATCCCCTCTGCCCTATTGCTCCTGCGTAAGCGAGAACTGGAGCAGCATCACCTACACAACTTCTGAAAGCCTTGGACATCCTGTGTAGGCATCACACGAGTGGGTCAGTGGACACTATTATGAACAGTTCTGGTGTATGGCGCACCTGTGCATCCACGATTGGAATCCAGATAGGACCACATATCTCTGAGTACCTCCAGTTACAGTAAATAATCTCTTTCCTTAGTTACCATATGCTGTGTCCTTAAGGCACAAAGTTTCTTTGGAGTGTAACATTACCCAGGGTACAACATGAACTCTTGAACAGCTGTATCCCCTTATTCTCCAAAAGGATGTGCATTTTACACTACTTTGCTGTGAGACCAGTTGCTCCTCGTGACTTCACACACAGATTTCAGCATGTAAATCAGTTCCAGTTATATAAGTGCTATAGCCAGCCACCCATGAATAACACTGTAGGGCAACACCAGCAAACTGCCAGTCCCAGATTTTCACCTTTCTGGACAATACAAGCTCATATAAAGTCCATCATTTCATTTATATAAAATTACATGCACAAATCCTATTATCCCAAATGAAGTTTCTCAAACATTTACTGGATAGAAAACAAATATACGAACTATAGGAAGATAGGTTTTAAGCAGTTACAAGTAATTGAGGCATATCAGGCAAGAAAATAAAAGCTAAAGCACAATATCTAATTTGGCAAGCTAAATGAGTTCAAAGCAAAGATTCTTCGTCGAGTGCTTACTTATGTTGATTCCAGTGAGTCACGTGCACACAGTATGCACAGCAGCGAGAAGGTTTTTTCCTTAGCAGTACCTATTCACTCCAGGCACCAAAGTATGGTCTAACCAATACTTTTGTATAGCTTCCATCAAAAAAAAAAAAAAATCTGTGGGCATTATTAATCTTGTTGTTAAATCCAATTGAGAATGTTCTCATTAATTTCATGTTCCTTTTCATGGTTATGGAATTGCATTTTAATCATACTTGCCTGTTTTTTGTTTTATTTTTCATTCACACTTAGCTTTTTTTGTTCTCCTATTTCTCCATTTTGCCTTACCCAAGATCTCCAAACTCAGTGGTATGGTTTGATCTCCATTATTAGCTGTAACACCTACTTACAACTACAGAGATGAATATAAGGACTCTTATGCCCCATCCTCTAGCGTCTGGTGCAGAAGAAGTATGTGGAGATAAGCCCTGATGTGCAGAGTCGTAACTTGAAATAAGCTACACAAATTGACCATCAATTGCGTAGCTTATTTTGAAATGGCTTATTTAGAGTTTTGGTGCTGTCTACACAGCACTTATTTTGAAATAGAGCACTCTTTCTCCAACTTCCCTTACTCCTCATAAAATGAAGGTTACAGGAGTCAGAGTAAGAAGTCCTCCAGCTTGACAGTATTTTGACATTATGCTGAAATTACTGCCGGCTGTGTAGACGCGGACTATGTTATTTTGAAATAATGTTGCTGTGTAGACGTAGCCTAAAGAACTAACTTTCCTTCTATTTCTACAAACTAGGTACATAGAAGAGGCTGCTGGCACCCATTTTCCCCTTCAAACCTATAACATCAGTAAAAATATTAAAATAAAAATGAATAACTCCTTGTTTATGGTACCTTTTCTAACTGAAAAGCAGTTACAAGTTGAGAGCCCCATAGCAATTCTTGGAAAACACTTATGTTTATAGGACACACAAATAATCTGGAATACTAGGTAGAAGTTCAAATGGTAGTAACTCAATTATTGCATAATTTTAACCTGACTTCAGTTCCCCAGTACCAGCAGTTTGAATCTCAGACTGCTGGGCATTTAGTATAAAAGGTACTTCTCCTGCAATTATAGATTTTTAAAGCATTTCAGCTTTATGCGAAAACTGTGTCTCAGAGTAATCCCTTGATGTTGGACCTAAAATTCTATTTGCTGTGTCCACTGCTAAGAATGGAACCTGAAGTAACTTCTGGCAACCAGTGACTAAATGCACATGTGATGTTTTGTTACTCGGTTGTTTATTCTAGAAAATGAATAACAACCATGCAGAAACTGTTGCTCTATTAAAAGTTTTGTACAGAAACTTCTTATAAATACTGTTCAGTAATGATATTAACTTTTTAACAGATATTTACAAGGATTTTGAGAAGTTTGAATCTTCCGGTGGGAAGTGGTCAAGTTTTAGTTCCAAGATTCTTAACAAATGCTTATGATATAGGACATGCAGTAATGTGGATCACAGCCATGATGGTTAGTATTCTTTTTATACAATACATTGAAAACTGGTAAATCAAAGCTATGTAGCTAAAATAATTTGAAGTATCTGGGTTTTCAGATCCAGGAGATGCTTATTTCTGAAGCTTTTTTTGTCCAGTGTTTATTTAAAAGTATCTTACTGTTGTCTGGAAAGTAGGACATAAAGCAGCCCAGAAATAAGCCTTAAGTAGTGCTTTGGAAATGATCTGCCAACTCAATGATTTAAAGTCTAGTACAAGCATGAAATTTGTTCACAGTGATGTTCTTCAGCGATGCTGTGCAAACAAGATTCTCGTTCTTGGGTTTTCAGCTCCCATTGTGAGACAAGCAGAACTTCTGTAGCCAAAGGGTTTAGAATATTTTGACCTGAGGCTCCACTCGTAACTGTCGCTGTTACTTTCTATTCCCATTGGCTATTGTGTCCTTTTATTTATATAAGTTCTTAATTGCAGCAAATTAGTTTTTCATAAATACCTCACCCATTAGAGACCCGTAATTGATCTGTCATCTGTTTAGATCTATAAAATATTATGCATTCCTTATGTACTGGAAACAGTACAATTAAACTTCAGGTCTGTTGCATTCAAATTTTATTGTTACTATAGTTGCAACTCAGCTCAGTATTTATAGTCCAGATTTTCATGGGTCTATTTCACTTCCTGCAAGGATAATTAAAGAATCATGAATTTAATTTTAGGTGATGTTAGTGCACAGTAATGGAGCTATGTTGTTTCATCAAAGAATGTAAAGAAATGCCAACAAAAAGGAAGGTTTCTAGCATTGTGCTGTAGCAGGGGTGGCCAGCCCGTGGTTCACAAGCCGCATGTGGCTCTTCAAAGGAAAAATTATAGCTCTTGCACCCGCGGCTCGGCTCCCGCACCTGCAGCTGTTCTGCGTTCCCTGCTCTGACTTTTTTTCCTTGTCTGGTCTGGGCGCCACTTGTGGCAGCAAGATCTGACGCTGCGGCTGACGGAAGCCTGCTTGGGCCACACACGGCTGTTACAGGGGCAGCTTTTTATTTTTATTTTTGTTTGGTTTTGGTTTTGTTTTTGCTCAACAGCTTCTTTCCCTCAGCTCTTTGTGCTGTATCCACCACTATTTTGGCTCTTTGTCTGTTATGGGTTGGCCACCCCTGTGCTATAGCCTACCAACATTACTGTATGAAATGAATTAAATCATTCTGAGTAGCTGCCCTGTTCTTAATGCCAATACCTTTTCAGGAAGCCTACATGTTGAAGTTTGTAGTGGTCCCTCATTCTGAAGTGGGGACGGAGGCCACTCTACCTCTCTGTGTAAGCAGCAGTACTCAGGCTTGCAGCCTGCCAGTGTGGCTGAGTTATAAGATATCTATCGCAGAGGCAATCAAGCAGTAATAGTCTGATGCTCTAGTCCTTTTGGGTGGGCAGAGCACTGAGCAGCCTTTAGCCACTGGGCTCTGACTGGCTGTAATTAAAAGTCTAAGGCCCTGGCCCTCTGGGTGGGGTGGTGCAGGCTTTAGCTTAAGCCTCCTAGCTAAAGCAAACACTCTCTTGACGAGGGGAAGCCACAAGCCGAGCACAGGTATTCACCCTGGGGTAGGGTTGGTGGCAGTAGGGGGCAGAGGTGTACTCAGACCCATCCGACTTATTGGGTGTCAGCCCAGGGCCTTAACAGTGGTGCAGTGTTCTGCCTTTGGGTCAGTGGGGAATCCAGTTATAACATGCTGGTCCCTGTTTCAGCAACCAAACCAAGCTGAAGTCCTGCAACTCCTCTTTAGGGATGGTCTCCTATGGAGGCAGTGCTCTGCACAGCGCAGGCTCAGCTGTGGCAGTTGGCAGCAGACTGGAGAGGTCTGTGTTCTTCTGTGGCTCTTGCCCGACTTAGTTGTTGGCCCTCCCTTTATACTTCCAGTTCTGCCCTGGTACTTCCAGTGTGGGGAGTGTGGCTCTGCCAACTGGGAGAGGGCAGTGGTCCTTTGCTCTCTGGTCAGAGACCACTGCACCTAGCTACAAGGAGAATGACGGGGTTATTGCTTCATGAGCTGGTGTTGTAGCTGGTCCTGTCAATGTATGTCAATGACTTGGCACAGGTGGAGGCCTGACAAGCAATCTATTTGGAGACCTCCTTGGCCTGGGTCAGCTGGGTCAGGAGTTCTAGTCTCATGAAGATAGGTGGCAGATGAGCTCCCTTGCACCTGCTCTTCAAGCTGTTCTCTTGGAGAGAAGATCCATTGCTCTATTTTGGTGTTTCCCTTTCTTCCAACATCCTTTTCAGCCAGTGAACTGGCAAGATTTGGAGGCCCATATGAGTGAGCAGCTGTAGAGATGGACAGGACTTCTGCGGCATCTCTCTCTGTGGGGGAGGGCACTGGTGCTCAATAAGCTGGTCCTGTCCGTGCTCTGGCACTGGCTCAACACCTTTAATCCTGCCCCAGGTATCCTGGCCAGGTTCCAGAGGTTAACTCTGGAGTTCTTCTGGGTAGGGCCCCACTGGTTGTCTGTTACACACATCTCCCATCTTCATGTGCAGGTAGCTGAGTCCTTGGTGTGATGGAGGCTGATCCTGGTAGAAACCATCAGGATTGGACACTACCTGGACTATGACAGTGGGGAGGGGCTTAGGTGGCACCCACAGTGCTCTGTGACTGCATTGGGCTATCCATCCATGAGGCACCTGTGTATACTCCAGGAGGTGGGGGCAGCCTTATTACCCATCTCTCAGGTTTTCTTTGAGTGAGTCCTGCTAGAGGGTGTTCTCTCTTCACCCAGACCCTCTGGACTTTTTCATTGGGTCCCTGCCCTGTGAGCTACGTTCCCCCTATGTGTGGTCACATCAGTCCGTGAAGTGTTGCACAGGCACTCAGGGCTCCATTGGGGAGAAGCATCTCTCCCTAAGCCTAGATCTTCTGTGTCTGGGGGAGAGGGGATCACCCCAGCTGCAGCCCTGTTGCAGCTGGGGGTGGGGAGAGAGGTGCCCCTCCCCCAGTCCTGGCTTAAACCTGCCACAGCCAGGGAAGAGTTGTCCTGGCCCCAACCCCAGCCTGCCTTGGAGATGCTGTGGTGGGGAGAGGCACCCCTCCCCTGGTGTGGACCTGTTGTGGGGTGGAGAGGGGCCTTTCCCCACCAACCCAGGTGCTGCTGCAGGGAGAGAGTTGGGAATGGTCCTCTCTCCTCACCATAGCCTTGCAGCCTACACTCCAAATCCCTTATCCCCAGCCCCATGCCTGAGCCCACACCCCTGGCTAGAGCCTTCACCTCTCTTTTCTAGCCCTGAGCCTCTCATCCTTGGCTCCATCCCAGAGCCTGCATCCCCAGCCAGAGCCCTCATCCTCTCTGTATCCCAGGCCTCTTCCCCAGAGGTGTCACACACAGCCTCCATACTAGTATGATCCATTCTGTGAACTTTTTCAGAATATATAGTGATTGGAATGTGAATTTCTAAAAGAAACCAGAAAAAACTTAAAAAACAACAAATAGTCTGGTATCCTTTTAAAGACTAACAAAATATGTAGATAGTATCATGACCTTTCATGGGCATAGCCCATTCCTTCAGGTGACCATGTGCCCATGAAAGCTCATGATAACATCTACATATTTTGTTAGTCTTTAAAGTGTTACCAGGCTATTTGTTGTTTAAGTTTTTCCTGTTACAGGCTAACTCGGCCAGCCCTCTGAAGCTAAAAGAAACCAGACTTACAATAATGTATATATAGGGGTGGCAAATTTTTTTTTTTGAATTTTGATCAGTAATATTCATGTTTATTTTTAAGCATTTCAGTTGTTTTTGTCTCTATTTAATTTTTCAAATTGTGAGAAATTCTGAGGGGGCGTCAAACAATTATTTAATTAGAGCAGTGATAGCTTCCCCAATTCACACCTCTAATATCATTAGCTCATAGACATTAACCTCCCCCCCAATCACCCCTCTGTTCTAAAATCTGATTTGTCTATTTTATATATGTTCACTTTTTTTTTTATTGTATCCCTTTGGTATATATGGTCATGCCAATTTTCTTCCACAATTTGGTCTGAGGAAGTAGGTCTGGCCCACGAAAGCTCATCACCTAATAAACCATCTTGTTAGTCTTTAAAGTGCTGCATAGTCCTGTCTTTTTAATTAGAGTAGACATTGAGATTTAGTACAATTTAAAGCATTGTAAAACTGCTAAAACACACGTTGTCAAAATCACATATTGGAATATACCAGGAATTGGCAAACTTTGGCTTTCGACCCATCAGGTAATCTGCTGGCAGGCCATGAGACATTTTGCTGACATTGACCCTCCACAAGCATGTACCCTTCTCCCCCTGCAGCACCCAGTGATCACTGCTCACTGTTCCTGGCCAATGGAAGCTGTGGGAAGTGTCATGGGCTTCAGGGGTGTGCTTCCGACAGCTCCCATTGTCCAGGAATGGCAAATCGTAGTTACTGGGAGCTGCAGGAAGGGAGGAGTGGTAGGGCATGTTTGGGACAGTCAACATCAACAAACGTCTTGCGACTCACCGGTGTATTGCCCTGACAGGCCAAAAGCCAAAGGTTGCTGGCTTCTAAAATATACAAATCAAATCTCCTTAAATCAGTCTCAAATAAGTTCTCAAACAGTATTTTTCTCTGTAAATTTTGATTATCATCTATGAAAATATTTTTTTGTTGGTTTGTTGATGGTAAAACTGATATTTCCCAATAAGAATCAAATCCTTGCAAGCCTATGTATATATATTTTTTTAATTATTAGGCTTCTTATGTCTGGTCATGGTTAATTTTTAGTGACACTGCCATTGTTCACTAAAAACTGAACAAAAGTTCATTCTCCTTTGCACAGTAGTTTGAATTTGTGTTCACTAATATGCTACTAAAATATTGTAGTGTCTTTTTTCCTGTCCATCTTCCTCCAACCATAATATTGCATGGGCATTTCTAATAAAAGATTTTTAAGAAATATAGTTCTAAAAATAGGCAGAAGGGGAATTCTTGCAAACTTTTAAAACTTCCTGCTCACAAGAACAGAAGAAAAGCATAGAGAGATAATAAAATGTTTTTGTGACAAGAACAAGCTCAGTGACTTGAATTCATTGTTGATGGAGTAATTGTTAGTTAAATGAAGTTGACTTTATGGAAGGATATTATATTGATTTGTAACTTGTCGTGATGCTGAATAATCTATTTGGGGTAAGTTAAAAATTTGATCTTGACAGTGTCCTTTTTCATGCTCTTCCTATGAGGTACATTAAATATATATGTATTTGGTTTTGGACAGGGTGGACCAAGTAAACTAGTACAGAAGCACTTGTCTGGATTATTCAATAGTATCACATCTTTTTATCATCCTTCAAATAATGGTCGCTGGCTGGTAAGTTTGTTATTTTTGGGGTGGGATTACAATTTTATCATTTTTTTTTTCTACTGTGCTCTTCCCTTTTTTATAAAGGGAGTGTATACAGCTTTATACTAACAATTTCATCCTATAGTAGATTACTGTGCACTATGTGTATATTTAAACTTCCAAGAAAAAATAGTGTGGTATGTGAGATTAATCAGAAAACTACTATTATCTAGTAAGAAAAATATGGATTCTTTTTTTAGCTGTGTACTATACAAGACGTGAAAATGAATGGGTGAAATTAAACTTCCTAGTCTCTACTGTGTCTGTCAGTTTTTTTCAAAATAAGGTTTTACTAGGTGCTTGAGTAATAGGTAGTATGATTCTAGTATCTGAAGCACACATTCTTAGTTAAGAGAACATGATATAATGTTGTCTTCGATTCGTAAGTATAGTGGAATCTAAATTTGATTAATCAACATGAACTGAGCTTTTGTTAAAAGCACGCTTAAAATCCATTACTTAACGTTTTACGCTATTTTTGTTCTAATATTTGGTATTGAATTTAGGACATTTCCCACCCACCCCTATCTCTCTGTGCTCGGAGCAGCATATGCCCCCCACAGAAGGCCACTCTGTGTGGCAGGCAGGGATCTACCGGGCTGCCTGAGTGACCTGCTGAACTTCTGGCTGGGAGCTGCCTTTTTGTAAGCACCTCTCAGCCAGAGCCTGCCTCTGGCACCCAACCCCCTCGGACTCCCTAATCTTCTGCACCTTCTCCCGCACCCCTATCCCACGTGTCCCAAAACCTCTGCACCCTTTCTCCTGTGCCCATACCCCTTCCCAGACCCTGCACCCCAGTCCTCTGTCCCAGGTCACAACCCCCTGCCAGATTCTGCACTCCCTCTTGCACCCCTCCTCCAGGTCAGAATTCTCTCCTGCACTCAAACCCCCTCCCACATCCCACATCCTCATCCTTTGCCCCAGGTCACAACCCCCTCCTGCCCTAGCTCACAACCCAAATTCCCACACCCTCTGCTCCAGGTCGCAACCCCCTCCCAGACCCTGCACCTCTACATCCTTTCTCCAAGTCAGAATCCTCTCCTGCATCTATTCCCATACCCCCTCCTACACCCTAATCCCCTATCCCAAGCTCCCTTCTGATCCACCCTTCATCCTAGACCCTGCACCTCCTCCTTTAATATCATGGAAGAAAGCAGCCCTTAACTGTTTACAAAATTCTTGGAGTGGTGTCCCCTCAAAAATTATTGCCCACCCCTGATTTTGCCCATAGCTTAGTTTTCACAGTTAAAATTGTCATTACAGTACAGAATTGATTTTTTTTTTCTCTTTCACTGCACAGTACTTTTGGGAGATAAAATGAGCATTTTTAAATCCACACTTATTTTTAATAAGAAATATCTTAGAAAAATGTGTGAAAAATTATTGGGTCCAATTCTGCCCTCCAGCACTGTTCTTGAATGGGAGTTGCTTGTGTGTAAGTTATGGCAGAAAGGATCTTAAGAGAGTTTATTTTTCAAATGGTGCAGACGTTACTGGTGAATAATTCACTGCACTGAATTCTGGTAGTACTGTCATAAATCAGGAATGGCTCAGAACCAGGTTAACTTACCCAGTATTTCTAGGTGTTTTTTACATTAATTGTCACTGGGAATAGATATTTCTTGAAATGTATGGGTGGTGGATCCAAGGGCATTTCCCAACCTGCTTTGCAAATACAGTCTATGAAGTGGGGTAGATACCCTAACAACCTTAAAGCTGCATTTCTTGACCTCGGGGGATCCTTGGGTGGCTTAGATATATTGTAGTGGCTCCTCTACCAGGCAGTGCAAGACATCACCCCCGATCCCTGGCACAAGTTAATGGCAAGGCTGCTATAATTCATGTCAGGGGCCAGCCTCATCTCTGAGCAGCTCTTGGATCATATTCCAAAATATCCCTGTAAATGTGAGTGTGCAGAGGATGCTCTGTATTAACAAGTTATCGTCTAAATTCAGAGGAATGAAGATCTCCATTACAAGTTAGGAATCTCAATTTATCTGATTTTTTTTTTTCTAGAGCTATTTAGTCATTGTACAGAGTAGGGGTGATAAAATGCATGTAATTAAGTAACCGTGTAATTGCTGATAACTTCAGCAGTTACACATAGATCAGCAGGTGACCGCCCCGGAGCCCGTGCGTGCCAGGAGCCTGCGTGTAACCGTGAATGTTAACCGATAGGCCCAGGCTCATTGGTTAACTGTTTACACAGTTATACTTTCACATCCCTAGTACACGGTACATAAGCATGTGTTTTAAATGTTGATAGAAATTATTGTAATGTTCCAAGAACTGAATTTATATTGCGAATTTGGGACACACAGATTTACTATATTTCTTATCCATTTTGTAACTGAGCAACTGTCCTGACGTTAACACAGTTTATTTTTGAGTTTCTAGAATAGGAGGGCTGTATCAAGTTTTGCCACTGTCCATTCTTGATGCTAATTACTTCAAATTGATTGTAACCTTTGGTTATATATACCCAACAGAACAAGCTGATGAAACTGCTTCAAAGGTTACCAAGTAGTGTTGTTAGAAGGCTGCATCGTGAGCGCTACAAAAAGAAGACTTGGCTAACTCCTGTGCCTGATAGCCATAAACTTACTGATCAAGATGTTACAGACTTTGTAGAATGCATTATTCAACCTGTCCTTCTGGCTATGTTTAGCAAAACTGGAAGCCTAGAGGCTGCTCAAGCCCTACAAAATCTTGCACTAATGCGCCCTGAGTTAGTAATTCCACCTGTACTTGAAAAGTAAGTTATAATTAAACAATGAAGAGAAATTACTGCAAATAGAGCTTGCCCCCCTGCAGCCATTGTGAACCACAGAAATGTTTTCTTGGTGCAGAGAAGCACTTGACCTGGCGGGAGCTGCTGAATTAGATCACACACCACACCTCCCCCTGCAACTAGGTTAGTCCGGGTGCTGCCAAGTGAAGGCGAAAGTGCTTTTCAGTTTTTTAGCTTGGCTGCTCCTTGACTCCTGAGGCTGTAGCTAGCTAGCATAAACTAGAATTTCCTAACCGGCTGCTCTAATTTATGATGGAGACGGTCACCAGACAATTTCAGGGTCAACTGTAAGCCTGTTTTGCATCCCTCACATCTGAGCTGTGCTGTTATATCTGGGCCAAGGTTTAAATACGTACACGTAATGTTATTTGAGTAGCATATACTTCTGCTGATTTTTTTCCCGTTTTTTCTTTGACAAATGATACATGGTATTGTTACAAGTAAGTAAGGTATTTGCTTTGTTGCCTTTGGTTTTACAAGATAATTACAAAGATAGCACTCATCTAGAACACTTTGGGCCCTAAAATATAATTGAAACCTGAACCATTTATCTTGATAGTATTTTATTAATATGGGCTTTTTTGGCTGACCTGTAGCACTTATAGCGGACAATCTTTAGTTTTTATTTTGTTTCTAATTTTATAGCCATGGCTGTAGTTCCCCACAGTGTAATAGAGTCACCCATAATCGATCCAATAATAATTCTGTGGGACACTGGTGATGGACAGTACTGCTCAGATAAGTACTGCTCACATAAGAAATGCCTTTCACAAGAAAGGCATTATTAAATTCACTGTGCAATGAAATAAAACAAAATGTTGGGACTATTGGATATTTTCTAAAACAACATTTTAAACTGACATGGTATTGCTCATCTAATTTAATTAATTAATTATGGTTTTTCTTTTAGAAGTTTAAAATTTTAGCTGATTTTAATTTGGCTTTGTTTTCAACCTTTGTAGAACATACCCTGCACTAGAAACATTAACGGAACCTCATCAGCTCATAGCTACTTTAAGCTGTGTAATTGGAGTAGCTCGTAGTCTGGTGTCTGGGGGCAGGTGGTTTCCTGAAGGTCCAACACATATGCTACCCCTGTTGATGAGAGCATTGCCTGGTGTGGATCCAAATGACTTCAGTAAATGCATGGTAAGTATAGAAATCTGATTTTTTTCCCTGACGTGTAAAAGACAGTCTGCCCATCTAAGGTTGCTTTGAAGGCTCCTTAGTATTGATCTCAGAGTTAGTGGAGCTTATGTTTCCAAAAGATTTTATGTCATTCTTTATGTTAAGGTTTCATTTATAAAACATTAATAATGATTAATAGATGTTATAAATGTATTACGATACAAATAGTGTGTGTATATAGATGATTATAAGCAACTTAATGACCTCCATAAACATGTAATATATTAGGCATTTATTAAATCACCTATAATCACATACTGATTCACTGTAAACTATTTATAAATGGAATTGTAATGTGAAGTGTGGTTGAATTCTAACATACAGGTTTTTAGGGAAATTGCCTATAGGGGATTTTGTCTCCAACTCTCATATATGCCAAAAAACAAACACACACAAAACCACCACAACCCCAATCAAAGCTATAGTACAGAGCATTTGTTTATTAGTGCAGCATCTGGATGGATTTTAGTCAGGCAATCCATGTAGTTTATGGACTCATGGACCATGTTCTGTGGCTTGTCATAGACCACCTTTCTATGTTGCTGTGCAGCAGTACTCTGCAGTGCAGATACAGTGGACTCACCTTGCATAGCCTTCAGGTCAGTGAACTGAATGGCAGGTTTGGGTATTGCACATCTGTTCAACATTAGTGAGACAGAGGCAGAGATTTGCTTCCAAGGGTATGTCTCCAGTTGAAAGTTAGGTGTAATGGTATTGAAGGTAAACATGCTAGCTTTAATCTAGATAGCACAGGTAGTGATAGCAGGGAAGACGAGTCAGCACACACAGCCCTGTGGGCTTGCAATGGCTTAGATAGTACAGGCTTGAGCCTGTACAGGGCGTCCCTTCTATAAGTCGCCCCAGGATACATCCATTCCACACTAAAGTTGTTGACGCTTGTCGGAAGTGATGCGTTATAAATCCTCCCATTCCATACTCTTAAGTTGGAGGGGGGCGGGCACCCTAATTTGCACAAATGTAAGTTAGCCATGGGAAAAAAATTCCTCACCTTAAGTTGTTTTGCTATAAGTCCAAGTTTTTTAGAACGTATCTTAGACTTATTATGAGGATGGCCTCTACTTCCATGTCTTCATTACTGCTATTACCCATACTATATAGATTAAAGCTAGCCCACGTACACTTACCTGCATTACAGCTGCGCTTTAATTTGCAGTGTAGACATATCCTAAGGATCTGATCTAAAGTTTGTTGAAGTAAATGGAAAGATTTGCTGTCTTCCGTGGACACTGGATCAGGTCTTAAAAGCCCATATAAGAATATAACATAAGATTGGCCATACTGGGTCAGACCAAAGGTCCATCTAGCCAGATGCCCCAGAGGGAGTGAACAGAAACTGGTAATCATCAAGTGATCCCTCTCCTGTCATCCGTTTCTATCCCCTGATAAACAGAGGCTAAGAACACCATTTCTACACATTCTGGCTAATAGCCATTGATGGACCTAACTTCCATGAATTTATCCAGTTCTTTTTTGAACCCTGTTAAAGTCCTAGTCTTCACAACATCATCTGGCAAGGAGTTCCACAGGCTGACTCTGCACTGCTTGAAGAAAAACTTCCTTTTATTTGTTTTAAACCTGCTACTATTAATTTCCTTTGGTGACCCCTTATCCTTAAGTTATGGAAACAAGTAAATAGTCTTTCCTTATTCACTTTCTCCATACCTCTCATGATTTTACAGACCTCTGTCATATCCCATCTTTAGTTTCATCTTTTCTAAGGTGAAAAGTCCTAGTCTTTTAATCTCTCTTCTTATAGCACCTGTTACAAACCCCTAATCATTGTGTTGCTCTTTTCTGAACCTGTTCCAATGCCAATATATCTCTTTTGAGATGAGATGACCACTTCTGTATGCCGTATTCAAGATGTAGGTATACGATGGATTTATATAGAGACAATAAAATATTCTCTATCTCTTTTTTTAATGATTTCTAACATTGTTTGATTTTTTGACTGTTGCTGCTCATTAAGTGGATGTTTTCAGAGAGCTATCCACAATGACTCCAAGATCTCTCTTGAATGGTTGTAGCTAAATTAGTCCCCATCATTTTGTACATGTAGTTGGGATTATTTTTTCCATTGTGCATTACTTTGCGTTTATCAACATTAAAATTCATTTGCCACTTTGTTGCCCCGTCACCTACTTTTGTGAGATCCTTTTGAAGATCTTCACAGCTCTTCACCCTTGTATCTTAGGGTCATGGTGTCCAACCAGTTATGAAGCACTCTTATGGGTACTGCTTTAGTGAACTAGCCACACTCAGCAAATAGCCACATGTGGCTAGTGGCTAGCATGTTGGACACCAGAGTCTTAGAGACTCATGCTGATTAGGTGAGAAAAATACATTCCTTAAATATCTACTGATGTCATTTTCAAATTTTTATGCTTCTTTCAACATTGCATACCTATGCATATTTTACATTTTAGGTTGGAAGTCGGTCTTCCTTAAAGTTCCATAATTGAATTATATAAAAAAAGAAACTTACTAAAAATGGAATTATTTTTGATACTTGATTTTGGTAGTACCTAGTACAGAAGTTTTCTGTTTGTCAAGGTGTGTCCCTGTGAGCATTCCACTGTAGGTGTTTCTGCGCCCCTGTGCTTATAATTGGAACTTTTTAGCAGCAGTACCCTGGGTGCCAACTGGCATGTGCAATGCTGCTCGCACTGTAGCGAGCGTGCTGAGGCACGCACATTGTCCACCATCCCTAGTTTCTTCTCAACTTCCTCAGGCTTGGTGGAACCCATCAGCCCTCCAGTTGTTTATACGAGATAAGATTGTTATTTGTGAGGTTCTTTCTAGTAAGCGTTTCCTTTAATTAGTTCAGGTTCCTTTCCTTCCTATTTTCTGAATTTTTTTTTTCTTATCCCCTTTTTACCAGTTAGTTGTGTAGTTATGCCATGCTCTCTGGGTTTCAAGAGATGCCTTACTTGCAGGCTGTCCATCCCTATATTGGATGGACATGCACAATTCATGCATTGTCTGGGGCAGGATCATTTCCCATAGAAATGTCATTATTGTGAAAAACTATCCCTAAAGGCCCGGGATATGCAGTTCAAGCTTCCAGTAATGGAGAAGACAGTGAGACCAGCATTGGAACTGGTATCAAAAGCCTGTCCTGCGCAAACGTCTCCCATGGCAGTTTCGGACCAAGGGACAATGGTACCGCAGGAGCTTCCAGCCAAGATGATGTCAGAGAGGAAGTATATATTCTCTCCCACCACAGAAAGACCTACAAAAAAGGTATCCCCTCAACAGAAATCTTCCTTGGCGTCGATGGCACAGGCTTCGGGGGATAAGCAGGTTCTAGGGAGTTGCAAAATACAGTTGAGTATCTTCCCTTTTGAAGGTCAAAGATTATTCTCTAGGTGGACAGATGCATCCCTTTATACACTCAAAGATTCTAGGGCTATGCTGCAGACCTTACACATGTATATCCCTCAGCCTAAGAAAAAGCAGAACCGCTTTTATCATCCTCGAGCTAGATCATCCTTTTCCATCTCCCAACTGAGAGGCTACAACTTCAGATGGTATCAGAGACCACAGAAGAAGAGGTAGCCTCAGGACCACTGGACTGCACCCCAGCCAACAACCACTAGACAGTCATTTTGAGGAACTGGTCTAGGATTCGACATCAGCTCCTATACTGAGTCAGCATCATTACAGCGTGCACCCTTTCCATCAAGCCTGGTTGCGTATAACTTCCAACAGATGGGTATTGGCGGTAATCTCCAATGGTTATACTGTCCCTTTCCTTTCCTTCCAGCCAACACAACCCCCTTCCCCGTCCCTCTTCAGGGACCCCTCTCATAAGACTCTCCTACAACAGGAGATAGACAAGCTTCTCACAATGAGGGCAATAGAACCGTGCTGCCTCCCCACAGGGGAAAGGGGTTTTATTCCCCATACTTCTTGACTCAGAAAAAAATCAGGAGGTGGGAGACCTGTCTTGGATCTGTGCAGAGTGAACCAATACCTAAAGAAACAACACTTCAGCATGGTAATGCTGGCAAAGATAATCCTGTCTTTTTGGAAAAAGGAAACTGGATATCATCCCTTAACCTACAAGGCGCCTACTTTCATATTACAATTCGCCTGTTGCATGGGAAATTTCTCAGATTCACCCTAAAAACCATCACTACAAATATCGTGTCCTTCCCTTCGGACTTGCCTCCACCCCAAGGGTATTTTCAAAGGTTCTTGCGGTAGCGATAGCACACTTAAGATCAGGAGTGATGGTCTTCCCATACCTGGATGACTGCCTCATAGTAGCACCCACAGCCCAACTGGCAACAGAATCCACAGCAAGAACTATCAACTTGTTCAACCCTCTGGGCCTACAAATAAACTCACAGAAGTCCCACCTGACTCCTATTCAGGAGTTGGAATTCATAGGTGTGACACTGGATTGCCTTCAAGCACAAGCCAGGCTTGCACTTCAACATTTCCAGTCTCTAGATTTATTAGGTCAAACCATTATCAACAGCTCTCTTATCTCTTCGTACACTTCTCTTCACGGCAACGTTTAGGTCCCTATATACCTGTACAGCTGTTATTTTATCTTCGTCACTGCCTGCAAGTGTGCGCTGTTTAACTGCCTTTCTGTTCTCAATGAGCTGCCATGTAGCATCTGAAATCCACTCCCTTCTCTGTTCTCCTTAGGGAAGAACAGGCTGGTTTCAGAAGTGGAAGGTCGTGCACGGACCAGATCTTCGTCCTGCACACCATAGTGGAGCAGTCAATAGAGTGGAACTCTTCGCTCGACATTAACTTCATCGATTTTGAGAAGGCGTTTGATAGCATCCACCACCCCTCACTCTGGAGGATTCTACAAGCATACGGGTTCCCTGAGAAGGTCATTAACATCCTGAGGGACCTGTACGCTGAGAATCAATGCTGTGTGCGACATGAAGGACAGCAGAGTGACTGGTTTCACATGAAGACAAGGGTCAGACAGGGCTGTGTAATCTCACCTGTTATCTTCCTTGTGGTCATCGACTGGGTGATGCGCAGAGCCACTGAGGGCAGGTCAAGGGGAGTGCTATGGGGACCGACTGCTCGGCTTGAGGACTGCGACTTCGCAGATGACCTGGCGCTTCTCGCGCATGATCAGCAGGACATCCAAGAAAAGACTGACATTCTTGACCAGACAGCCAGAAGCGTTGGGCTCAGAATTCACCCTACCAAGTCCAAAGTGATGAAACTGAGGACAACTAACACCGATAAAACCACCGTAATGGGTGAAGAGTTAGAGGAAGTAAATGACTTCAGGTATCTCGGCAGTTACATCTCGGCGGACAGCAACATCGACAAAGAGATCTCTGCTAGAATTGCCCTGGCAGCGCAAGCCGTCCAAAAGCTTAACAACGTTTGGAAGTCGTCACTGTTGCAGACCAGGACTAAACTGAAGATTTATAGGTCGAATGTGCGCTCAGTCCTGCTGTATGCCGTAAAGATTTGGAGGACTAACAAGAAGATTGAGAGCAGACTCAGAGGTTTTGAAGGACGGTGCCTTCATCGTATCCTCAGAGTCCACTGGGAACAGCATGTTACCAACAAGGAGATAAGCCAGCGCACTGGCATCAACAATGTTGTGGACGAGATCAAGCAGAGACGCTGGAGATGGCTGGGGCATGTCCTTTGGATGAGCGAAACAAGGATCCCTCATATGGCGCTCAGATGGATTCCACCTGGAAAGCGTAAAAGAGGGAGGCCGTTGGGCACCTGGAGGAGGACTGTGGAGGAGGACATGAAAAGGAAGGGCACGACCTGGGAAGAAGTCAGCTGGCTTTCCCAGGACTGTGAAGGCTGGAGAAGATTCGTTGGTGCCTTATGCTTCATCAGGAGCAAAGAGGATTAATAATAATAATAAATTATCAACAGCCCTAAAGTGTTGGCCAGACAATGCCTACAGTTGCTCAGCCACATGTCAGCTGCAACTTGTGTTGCCATATGCCCATTTGCACATGCGTTGCCTCCAAGCATAGCTTCCACACCTGTTTTCAGCCACACAAGCACCATCTGTGCAAGATCTTGAGCTCTCCAAAAAGGGTAAAAGAATCCCTACATTGGTGGCTGTAACCCGACAACCTTTGCAAGGGGGTGCCATTCCCCTCCATCCGTTACAATAACAACGGACGCTTTTCTAGAAGGATGGGGTATACACCTGGAGGAAGATAGCATTCAGGGAAGATGGTCTCCACCAAAGTCAGCACTCCACATCGATATTCTGGAGCTCTGAGCAGTCAGATGAGCATACAAATATTTCCTCCCTTTGATTTGCAGTGAATCAGTAAGAATACTTACAGACAACAAGGCTTGCATATTTTATATTAACAGGCAAGGAGAAGCCAGGTCTTACCATCTTTGCAAAGAAGCCACAGCTCTGTGGCACTGGTGCATCGAGCATCACATAAGTATTTGGGCAGTCTATCTCCCAGGAAAGCAAAATGTGATGACAGACCTTCGGAGCTGAAGCTTTCTTCAGAAAGATGAGTAGGAGATCCACCCACAAGTCTTGCATTACATATTCCATAAGTGGGGCTTTCTGGACATAGAGATGTTTGCCACGTTTTAGAATGTGAAATGCCACCAAGGTACTATTCCAGGGCGGGCCTGGGCAAGAACTCTCTCGGCGACGCACTGTTGTTCAGTTGGGTGAGCACACTAGCACGTTCTTTTCTGGGTTACTTTCTTGAGTAGTGGTGGGGGCGGAAAAGTAAGCAGGACAGGGCCCAAGTCATTAGTTGCACCGGCATGGCCCAGGCAAACCTGGTTTCCTTACCTGTCACAGATATCTGTGGCTCCCCCACTTCATCTTCCACAAGTCCCAAACCTCCTATTGTGGGACGAGGGCTGAATTCTCCCCTCAGATATCCAGAGGTTACATTTCAAAGCCTCACTACTCCAAGGCTGATCATATCCAATTCTGCCTACTCGGAAAAGTTACACATCGAGCACCAGGAAAACCTATGCTCAAAAGTGGTAATGTTTCGCTCTTTGAGCCACTCACAATTCACTATCATCTTCCTCAGTGCTTCTACCAAGGGTGCTAGACTGTCTGCTTCCTTGAGAAGCAGAACCTCTCAAACTTATCAGTTCAGGTTCACTTGGCAGCAATTTCAAGCGAGCATTCCCAAATAGTCCCAGTCTTTGCTCACCCATCTATGGAAGGTTCTTGAAAGGACTCAACAACGTGTTCCTTCTGTTTATGCAAACTCCACTATCTTGGGATCTGAACCTCGTCATTACAACCTTGACTGGTCGCCTCTTGAACCAATGGTGACTTGTTCTCTTTCGCATCTCTCAGTGAAAGTCGCTTTCCTCGTGGCTGTTAGCGAGCTCACTGCAGTCATGGCTGACCCCCGTTGTCCAGTATTTTACAAGGACAAAGTGGTACTCAGACCTAACTCAAAAGTTCTTCCCAAGGTGGTTTTGCAGTTCCACATTAACAAGCCATTATAGTTACCAGTCTTCTGCCAGAGTCCTCGTCCAGCTGCCAGTTCTGAACATCTTCGTTCCATATATGTTGGTCGCGCCATTGCCTTCTACCTGGAAAGAACAAAGCAATTTAGACATTCTCCTAAACTGTTGCAATCAATAGCAGATAGTCCCAAAGGTCAAGCCATTTCTAAGTAACTCTCTAAATGGATAGTTAATTGCATCAAGGTGTGCTACTTGATCAACCAAGTATCATTCCCAGATCAAATATGAGCTCACTCCACCAGAGCAGTAGCTACCTCTACAGCCTTCCTGCAGAATGTCCCTATCACTGACATTTGTAGGGCTGCAACATGGGCTTTAGTACATGCTGTCCGAAAACATTACACTGTAGATAGGTATGCCTATCAACACACTAAATTTGGAGTGGCAGTTCTATCCACCACTCACAATACACATCCAAAGCCCCTCCTTCCAAATTCTCAGGGCACTGCTCTGTAATCACCTATAGTGGCGCGCCCACAGGGACACTTCTCAAAGAAGGAGAAAAGAGGTTACTCGCCTTGTGTAGTTACGGTTGTTCTTCGAGATGAGTGTCCTGTGAGCACTTCACGATCATCCCTCCTCCCCTCTACTTTGGAGTCTTAACATCTCTTCCCAGCAGAGAAGGAACTGGGGACGGTTGATGACACATGTGCATTGGCACGCTCGCTACGGTGTGAGCGGTACTGTGCATACGTGTCAGTAGCCAGGGTACTGTTGCTAGAAAGTTCTGATTATAAACGCAGTGGCATTGAGACACCTACAGTGAAGCACCCATAGGGACACCTGTCTCAAAGAACACCAGTTACTGCACAAGGTGAGTAACTTTTTTTTTTTTTTTTCAATGAAAGATGCTAATAAAAGTTTCAAAAACAACTGTTTTCTCATTTTTACAGAATTTTTTTAAAGATTTCCTATCCTAATTAATACCTCAATCTTTTAATTCTATAGATTATTTTAAGTCTCATAAGTTTTTAAATATGGTAATGTGCATTGAGACATATTTGCAACTCCCAACAGATCACATTCCAGTTTATTGCAACATTTTCCACTCTGGTGCCTTTAGTAGATTGTTCATCTGTACTGCAAGAAAGGGATGATCTTTCAGAGGTAAGAATGCTTCCTACACATAAAATAAAAGCTACAAAGCACTGCCTACTCTCCTAGTACTATAGTGACCTATCTACAGAATACAATTTAAATGCCTTTTTGTACAAATGTGTTACCAGGAATCTTAGAGGAGGCGTCCTGAGAGTGTTGCCCTACATAGTTAAAAACAACATACTGCTTATTAGTAGTAGCTTATTATAAGATAGATAGATAAATTTTAAAATCTTAAAATCTTTTCACTGTGTAAGTTTACTCAGCTATATGAACATTGATCCCTTTTCACTTTTCAGTTATAGATTAGTACAATATTGCAATGTTTGGCGATGTTTTAAATCCAAACTGTATTTAACATCATTTCAGTGAACTCATCCTAAAATACACCACACAAATTGGAAGACTTTCTCCCATTCTCTTCCGGTGGGTAGGTGAGGCCAGACTATCCCTTCCACAGGCACTGATTTCAGCTCTGCTAGCACCTATGCCTTGGAAACAGTTCCCTTCTTTGTTCCCCCACTTCCTTCTTACCTTTGATTCTGGAGCTACCCACTGTACCAGCTCCTCTCCCTGTGCCTTTCTACTCCTCCCTACATGCTCCACTGTCTGCTGTTCCCATGCTTGACACAAGCAGTAAAACTGGAGTTCAGATAGATTTTTATAAATGGAGAAGTAGACTCTGCTGGTGGCAGCTGCAAACCAAAACCTATAGTTTAGTGTTTCAGCACAGCATCATCATGGCTGTGTTCAGAACTCTACCATCAATTACAGCTCAGGCAGGAATTCTGAGTTGCCAGAGACATTTCTTATTCAGCGGCCAGTTCAAATATGACAAAATCTCAGCACTCATGAAAATATAGCAAGAGTTTGCACTCCGAGTAGAAAGATGTTAACATCAGAAAATCTGCATCAAACTTAGTACTAGTTGACAGCCTTATTGGAGAGATGAGTGGGTAGGGATGTAAAATTTTGATTATTTGGCCAATCAAATAGTTGATGCAATTTGCATCGACTATTCAGTTAGCTGATAGGGCGCTTCCAGGGCTGTTGCTATACTTCAAAGGCAAAAGCGCTGTGGGGAGCATGGGAGCAGTGGAGTCCCCTACTGGCCCCATGCTCCCTGTGGCATTTCAAAGCGGCAGCACTGCATGGAGCCTGGGGTCATGGGGGGAGACCCCAGCTGACCGCAGGCTCCATGCAGAACTGCTGCTTTGAAATGCTGCAGGGAGTCTGGCATCAGGCTCCACATGACATTTCAGAGCACTGCATGGAGACCAGGTCAGCAGGGTAGTCCCCTGGGGATCCTGGGCTGCATGCAGCGTTTCAAAGTGGCAGCGCCACTTGGATCCCGGGATTAGCTGGGGATTCCTCCAATGACCCCGGGGCTCCATGTGATGCTGCTGTTTTGAAGCATCCACTACTCTTTCCTCCTCTTCCCCCCCTCCCCCCGCTGCCTCTTTATGATAGAGGCAGCAAGTTGTGGGGGGAAGGGGGAGGTGACTAGTCGACTAGCCTGTTGACTATCCGATAAGCATTTGCTTATTGGATAGCCGACTAGTTGTTCACATCACTATGAGTGCGGTCAAGGAATTAATGGCCATGAAGACTGAACTGCTTTCATCGAGAGGTTAAACCATCACATTGTGGCGCCAGGCATCCTGGCAGGGCAGCATAAACAAGATTGAACTATGGCTGCCTACCGCATACTTGGACTGTAGATAAAACTGACTACAATACTAAATTCTCCAGTCTTTTGATCCAAGTGCTAGCCTTACTTAAAAAGTATTTTTAAAAGGTAGTAATTTATTTAGGAAAAGTGAAATATAAGTCTTTCTTCTTTACACTGGAAAACTGTAGGTGGAGAGAGAATTGTGCTCTGCTACTGCTGAATTTGAAGATTTTGTTCTGCAGTTTATGGACAGGTGAGTGTATAGACTAATTTCACCATGAAAATTTTAAAACTAAGATTCTTTTTCATTAATTTACTAAATTTTGATTTGTTCCAATTGTGTAGATGTTTTGGACTCATAGAAAGCAGCACACTAGAACAAACTAGAGAGGAGACTGAAACTGAGAAGATGACTCATCTAGAGAGTTTAGTGGAATTAGGTCTGTCTTCCACTTTCAGCACAATCCTTACTCAGTGTTCACAAGAGATATTTAAGGTATGTGAAACTTTATTCTGAAACATTTTTTTTTTCCTTTTTAGTTTTGTGCAAGGAGGGTTTTGTTTTTCTAGTGATAACAAAGCACTTACACATTTGATGATTCTTCCTCCCTTGATAATAGCCTCACATTTGGACTTCTGATGAGACCCTGGCAAAAGAAGAGCTACATTCTTTGTGATGTCTGCTTTATAAGATACCACAGTTACTACAGTGATGTGCTCCAGTGTAGAAGTATTAGCTAACACATACTCAATACTCTTATTAGTAGATAAGAAAACAGTAGAGGTCAGTTTAATTTAGCAAGATGGGTCCCCCTTCATCTGCTAGAGGTGAGCACTGAAGTCCCAGATCCTTTCTTCTCACCCTCAAAGATTTGAGATTACTATTACTGTGGCTTCTCTGTTCACCAATGTTATAAGCAAAATCCTTCCTTTAAGATTATAGTAAAAGCTCTGACCTTGTGATATTTAAATTACAGTCCATGTCTGTTTAGGTACTTAGCATACAAAAATTAAGGTGCTTCATCAGTCATTCAGGAAATATATAGAATAGCTTCTTTTGGTTTAATATAAACTTTCTAAATGTTAATCTGAATGTTAATCTGTTTTCCAGTTGAATGGGTTAATTATTTCATTATTTGAATAGTGACTAATCATATGCAGGCTGCCGTGCATTTTATCTAACTTGTTTTGCAGATGAGTGGCAGGGTTAATCTCTTTTCTTTTAAATGTCACTTAACAAAATGTCTGAGACTTCCCTCTCTGTGCATCTAGCTTTGTAAGATGTGAGACAGTAAAGCAGCATGTATATGGGGTAGAAATGTTAAATTTCGATTGACTAATCGAATAGTTGATACAATTTGTATTGACTATTCGATTAGTCGATAAGGGCACCTCTGCCTTTGAAGTGTAGGAATAGCTCCAGGGCTGTTGCTAGACTTCAAAGCACGCGCTGCTCTCCCTCTCCCCCTCTTGCTGCCTTTTTCTGATAGAGACAGCAAGGAGGGGAAATGACTAGTCTACTACTGTGATGACTATCCAATTAGTCATTCACATCCCTAATATGGGGATGGAAACTAAAACTCTAGTGTGCGCACCTCTTTGAAAAGCCAAAGTGGAGGTGGGGAAAGCAGCTGCTCCAGAATTGGTCCAGCACCACTGCCAGGAACTGCCTCCTTTCACCCAATCCGGTGGCAGGAAAATGTTTTTTTTGGCCATTCAGTTGTGAGGTGGGAGAGGGATATTCCTCTGAAGAGTTCTGGGGCTTATTTGATGAAAAGCTCTTCTTTTTATCCCCAGTGTTTCTTTTTGGAAGCATCCTAGAGATGGATTGGATATTGCTTATGTTTGGGGTTTTTTTTCCTTTCCCCTAGTGTCATTAGATGCTGTCTTTATTAATGAGAGGATTAACCTTAAAACAAAAATAAAATCCTTAAAATATTGTTGCGCATAATATAAATAGAGCTACCTATATTTGAAGTAGGGATGTCACATTTCAATTAATCAGCTAATCGAGTACAGAGGCCACAAGGTGTGGGGGGGGAGGAAGGAGTGACTAGTCACTTATATCCCTAATTTGAAGTTTTTTCATTGGTGGTGCCAACCCTTTATCTTTTAAGTTGTAGCAAAAATTATTTGCTGTGAATTTTTATTTTTTCTCCTGTTTTAATAAAATGAAAGTTACTTTGGGGGCAAAAGTTCTCCGACTGTGAAGCTCCTTGCCCCTAGACACTGCCATATTGTAGTATCCTTCTCTTCTGAAACAGTGCAAACACTGAACTTGACATAGACTGCAGCAGCTTCAAGTAACAAGCTAGTCAGGCAATATAATCAAGGAATCATGCAGGATTTTCTCTGTCAATAAGTTGCTGTCTCCTCCTGTCCCCCACTCCACAACTTCTATAACTGAAACTAATTGAATGCGTGATCTCTCTAGAGTAAACTTTCAAGCATTCTGAGTATTTAAAAATTATTCTGCAGAGTTTCTATTTTTGAGTTCCTCTTTTATTTGATCTAAACTTTTGACTGTAAAATGTTACTGAATAATGATGATGTGATTTGCGGCACGTGTGGATCAACTCTGTTTATATGTACTTCAAAATATTACTGTATTCAGAAAGAAATTATTTTCCTCTTCTGTATTCCACTTAGGTTGCCTTGGAAAAAGTTTTTAACTTTGCTGTTTCAAATATATTTGAGACAAGAGTTGCTGGTCGGATGGTTGCTGACATGTGCCGGGCTGCAGTAAAAGTGAGTGAGAGAACATATGTATTTCACTAGGAGTTATTTAAATATAAGTTTATTGTTACTTATTGAACCTGCCTTACTTTTGTGGAAAACATTAAATGTGTTTGGAGACCTAGGTTTTCTTAGATTCTTTCTGTAATTATCCCACTTAAAATCTGATAGTTGTAATGTGATGAAAGTGTAACAAGTTAAATAGTTTGTGAATATAATTTAATATCCAAAGGACTTCACATTTGAGGTTCAATTTGTGGTACACTTTAAATACAGCTTTGTGCTTGCTGAGAAGTAGAAGCATGGAGTCAAACTCCAACCATTGAAAAGTTTGAGATGGAATACCAACCAGAACTGAATGAATCACTGTTCTTATTTGTTTACTTTTCTGTTGTAAATAATGTTGTTAGATTATGCTGATTGCTTGTTCTTGACAATGTTTTCAGTGCTGCCCCGAGGAATCTCTGAAGATCTTTGTGCCCCATTGTTGCAGTGTTATAACTCATCTGACCAGCAGTAAGTTAAGAAGTTTTCGAATAGTATTCCACTAGCCTAATACAGGGTGAAGTTTTGTGGATCTAATTTAGAATTGGTATTTTAAAACCAGCATCTACTCCTTGGAGAATATTCTGTTATCTTTTATAAATTAAAGTCATTGATTGAAGAAAACAATAAGTTAAAAGAGAGTTCTTTTATTAGGAAGCATATAGAAAGATTCTATTTATAAATACATTCTAAAGAAATGTGGTTTCCAAAAGTCATTTCAAGAGATAAATATTAACAAACTTCTTGTCTGCCATGTTTAATAAAACCACTTATAAGAAGGAATTTGAAGGTTGGGGGTGGTTAAACATTCATAAATGTAAGGCATTGGATGTGGATGGCTGAGCTTGTTTGTAATAATCAAGAGGCTTTAATTTCAAAATTTGGAAAACGTTAAGTTATGAACATTTAACTTCCATATAGTAACAGTAGGGCTTAACACTTTTGCTCTTCAGATGATGATGTCTTGCATGATGAAGAACTAGACAAGGAGCTACTCTGGAACCTTCAGCTTTTGTCAGAGGTATTACAAAGAATATTAAAAGTTAAATGCTGGTTGTCTTTTTGTATGTCTGTTTCATCATTGGCTCAACTTTAGTGCCATTGGGGAAAAAAGTTCATTTATGTTATTGCACTGTTATACTTAAATTTTATATGTAATATTTCATATGGTCTTTTTCCATAAGAATTAAGCAAAAGTATATTATAAATATATTACATACGTTGCAGAAAATAAACGTTCTAATTATATGGGAAATAAATTTAAAGTATTAGGTTCTAATACCAATAATGGGCAGGGGAAGAAACTGTCCGAGAGAAGTTATATATTTTACAATGAAATTTGATACACTGATGAAGACAGAAATCTTACATATGATGGCAATTGAACAGCACTGGGACTTTGGGAGGCCATACTGTCAGCAATTGCTGTTTCAATAATCAATATTGTTTCATATAGCAGAAAAAGTGTATGTTTCTATACATATTTAATTAGTTAGTTTTATATTAAGTACTATGGACTCATACTGGACTTTATCCAGTGTTACTGCTACTGATCTTCATTGTTTTCCTTTACTTTTTAATGTTTCTGTCTTTTATTAGATCACTCGAGTAGATGGAAAGAAGTTGCTGCCATACAGGGAGCAGCTTGTGAAGATTCTTCAGCGAACCCTACATTTAACCTGTAAGCAGGGTTACATTCTGTCTTGTAACCTACTGCACCACCTTCTTCGTTCTACTACACTTATCTACCCCACAGAATACTGCAGTGTGCCAGGTGGCTTTGACAAGCCTCTTTCTGAATACTTTCCTATCAAGGCAAGGATTTTCATTTATTTAGGATTAGAAGATTTGACAAGCTTTTTAAAAATGCTTCTCTATTTTATTTGTGTTTATTTCAAGGTTTATCAACACAGTGAATGTGGAAAGTGTAATTGAAAGATGCTTTAAACTTTGAAACCTGCATTGCAAATTAGTAGCTGTATTAACTGTGAAAGTTATTCTGATAGCAGAAAAGATTCATGCTAAATATTATGTTGAATAGCTTAATGACATGGAACATATCTTTGGGGATGTTCACAATACTACATGTAAATAGTATAAAGCAAAGCTGATGATTATAGATTTGTATTATGCCTAAATGTTGCAATTTATGAATTGACTTGAAATCTGACAATCATGAAATGCAATGGTATAAATTGTTGTTAACTTTAAAGTTGAGCAGTAAGTTTTGGGTTCCTCAACAGTCCACTCACTGACCCTCTTATTTATATTTATATTTATATTTATATTTATATTTATATTTATGTCTATACCTAGAAAATAATAACATGTTTCATACAGTCTCCCAAAGCATCATTACCTCACCTCTATATTTGATGAGCCAACCTTATAGCCCTTCCTATTCTTTTTTTTCTCCTCATGGGGATGTACCATTTCATGAAGAGTAGGAAAAGTATGCAAAATAAGTAAATATGAACATGTGGGTTTTTTAAGAATCTGATTTTTCTACTGGTTTGCCCTTTGTTTAGTCATTGGTACCACTAGAAAGTGGTTGGGAAACATGACTGTTTTCTAAAATATCAGAACAAATAAATATTAGACATATTTTAAGAGTAATATTTAAAGAAAAATAATCAGAATAATGTAGAGAGAAATAACGCTATCACATTTAAAATTCAGTTAAAATACAAATAGATTGATTCTGTATCATGTCTGAACTCTGTCTAGAATCATGAAGTAAGGGGTCCCTTTATAATACAGGTATGAGTTGCTGCAGCACAAACTTCATCTGGTCTCCTGAGCCATCCCAAAAAGTGTTAATGCCAGACTTAACTTCAGAACTATCCTCTAAATCTGAGCAGCAAGTTCCTGAGCCAGTTGTTTCTCTGGAAAAATACTGAGCTGAAGTGAAGAAGCAATATGAGGGACGTGCTATCATTCTCTGTTATGTATCGCCTCTGTAGTTAGATAAGTTTTAGGTTGTGTATGGGGCTGCATTTATACAACATGGACCTAATCTGTGACTGGGACTCCTGGGTTCTACAAAATCTCATTCAGTGCATACTAGCTGGCAGCAGTCCAATTTTTATGTTAACATGATTATCACTTTTCTTGGCTAAAATATGAATTAGAACTGGTTACCTCAGATGATCTTAATGTCTCCAAACTGGATAGAACATTAGTGCATCACAAGGGAATTCATATAGGCTTTTAAAATTACTAGACTGAATTTTGATGACCTGGGATGAGAATATCAAACTTAAAATTTTGTTTTTTATAATAAGTATACCTAATACTTCAGGATTGTTTTAAGTAGCTAGTGATTAAAAACCGATTAAATAGGACCTCTGATTTAAAGGTCAGAGTTAGAATTGGGGTATGTCCTGTATCCATCACCTATAAGTGAAGGACTGTGTCAAATGGAGAGAATCTGCCTCAGTGAGATCATGGAAATTTGTCAGCGAGTTATTCTTAGCAAGAATATTTTTTTAAATTCTAGATATTGGTTGCAGATTTCATATTGTTCTTGGTTTGCCAACTAGATTTGAGCATAAATTTAACTCCTTGAGCTGACAGTTTATTTTTACTTAGTCTTATATTTGAAAGTTATGTTGTTCATATCTGTTAACTTTTTAATAAATGTTTGCTTCATATTTTTCAAAGAGGAAATGTCTTTTTGTTTTTATTATTTTAGGACTGGGGTAAACCAGGAGATTTGTGGAACCTGAATATCCAATGGCATGTTCCTTCATCTGAGGAAATAACCTTTGCCTATTACTTACTGGATTCTTTTCTTCAGACAGAACTCACCAAATTAGAGCACTATGCAAATGGAAAACAAGAAATGTCCAGGTCAGTAGTGTCATGTGGGATGTACTAGGAGACTCTGTCCATATGTATAGTAGGAATGTAAAATTTAACTGCTTAACTGGTTAACTCATTAAAGGGGTGCAGGTGTGGGAGGAAGGTTGCTCCAGCCTGTTAGTGAATTAGAAGATCCAAAGTGCATTACATTCCTGCAGAGTAGATAAGTTGCTAAAATTGCACATAAAAAAGAAACATCTTTTTTAAAAAAAAAAAAAAAAAAAAAAAGAAAGAAAATAAATTGTCTTCACTTCTAATTTTCTTACAATAAAATTTTTTACTTCCAGAGATGATGTACAGCAGAGTCTCACTATAGTGCACAACTGCTTAATTGGTTCGGGGAACATTCTACCTCCTCTAAAAGGAGAGAGGATAGCTCACCTGTAAGTAAGCTGTGTTTTATGTAGGTTATCAATAATTAAAACATTGTTAGTAATATATTTTAGTACTATACTTGTAAACATGGTAATGTTTAATTTAGTACTTATGTTCTTATTTTTGTTATTGCACACTGGGTTCTAAGATAGAATTAGTGTTTGGAGGCATTCTTTGAAAACAAAACTTACCTAATCGCACTAAGAAAATGCATGGTTTCAGGTTTGTGTTTATAAAAACACTTAGATATATAAGTTGTGAAATATTACTTAACACATACACTTTTCATATATAGGTGTTAATATGCTTTACAAAGGTAAGTAATGAGTATTTTATCATTGCTTTAGTTTTCCATATGTATAATAGTGACAGAAAGAGATTAATTGATTTATTCCAAATGATGTAGTTAAATAGTGGTAGAGTCAGTTTGCTAGTTCTCAAGTTGTGACTTTTCACCCTCAGACTCTCTGCCCTCCCCCATGAGTGCACACACTGGATCAAACAGGCTGTTTCCCTTCTGCTAAAATTGCTCCATTGTCCAGTATTCAGGCATTCATTTAAAATATTTTTATCTTGACTGATCACAAAAAGAATACATTCAGTGTAAGCCAGTCTACTGTTGTCTTATTCAGATTCTTAAATCTGAAAGAATAATGCTATTAGGGCTCTGAGTGTCCCATGGTCTTTATACTAGGATGTTAACTTCAAAAAAGGTCAGAAATTGAATTTTGCGGCTGTTACGTTAAAAGAGCAGATTAGTTCCATTTCAGTTAGGTTACTGAATACCCATGCAAACATGGAAGACCAGCCATGAATCTGGCTACCAGCGCTTGTGTACTTTGGACTTGAGAAAATATACTACAATAAATTATAATTGTGAAAGTACAGGAACGTATATGTTTCCTGTTTCATGTTAGTAGTTCAACATTAATTCTGTTCATTGTGCTATAGTTAAGATCATTTGGGCTATAGTTGAGAAATTAAAATGTGACCATGAGTTAAAATGTGTTCCTTCTGTTATCACAAGATGGTGAAGCAGGCCCACAGATTTGGGTGGCAATTCCAAAAGGCTTGTGGCCCTTTAAAATTGCTGCGTCAGCATGTGCAAAGGTGCTCCAGACTCCTGCACATGGTGCTCCAGTGAGATGCGGGTGGTGGCACTGCACCATCCAGGCAGCACCCTGCCTTTTCCATCTGAGGCCCTGTCCCTTCCAGGCTTGCAATTCTTTTGTCTCCCTTGGACTGAAGAACTCTTCCAACATGTAGAGCTCTATTACAGCTTTTATATCTGGAGTTTACACTGGGCAGAAAATGAGTGCTGCGGTATTTCACCCAAATAGCAACCTCTGGAAACATTCTGGTTGAGTGGGAGTCCATGCCAGAGTGGGAGCTTGGGAAGTGGGAGTGGAAAGGTGTGGTACTGTCCCTGTCCTATTCTGTTGATCAGTGTGGGAGGATAGTGGGGCAATGGCTCCCACTACAACCTGTTGCTGTCCTCCCATCCTTGTAGTGCTTCAATGCTGCACAGTTACCAGGAGTTCAGGGACCAAAGTGGAGATGGCCTTTTGCCTAGGATCATAAAGGAGGAAGAAAGATCCATTAAGCAGTTCCCCCACTGTTATGCACTAGGGTAGAACCAGGCACACTTTGACGCTGCAACATGTCAAATAACCACAAGAATGGAACTTCTTTATCGTCTTTATCTTTAAACTGTGTATGTTGTCCCATCTATTCACTAGGCCGTGCTCTGTTTTCTCAAATTCAAGATTTAATTTGGTTGATGGTCGAAGGGGAAGCCTCATTTATTAGGTGATAAAATCCTTAGTAGACGCTTTAGTGAGTTGCAGCCAACAGTGGTTGGTAAGAAAGTGGAAAAAGGGTGGGTTTTTTAAATTAACATTGCAGTTGATTGTTTAGTTTATCCTCCTGGTTTGGAATTAGTACTGTTTGGCCAGTGAACCAGGGCAGTTCTCTGTCCCTGCTCTCTTCTTCTTCAGTGCTTAGCCAGATAGTCAGCTGTAGCAGTGGTTCTTCACTTGGTGTGTTCCTGGACACCTGTGGAAGCTTGATGACCTGAGAGTCCAACATTGTAACAGACTTGAAGAACCGATGTAAGGGGGCTCGGGCTTGGGCTCTGGACCACCTCCACCACTCAGTTGGTGGAATTTTATCCCAGATGTTACAAGCCACCCAGAGAATTACGTTCACTGGAACACCTTGTGGCATCCTTGCAACATGTCAGAAAAGTGTAAAGTGCCACCTGCAGACAGTAGTCCCAGTAGTCTGTAGACTCAAATGACCATAAACATTTGCAGTACAGATGAAGTCATTCAACTTTATGCCCAATATACAGGGCTGACATTTTGTGTGGAAAGCCTCTAGCTTTGTCCAGTCTGTGTGGCATATTCATGTTTCACAGCCATAAAACAGTCAAGGAAGAATATAACTTGACTAAATCCTGAACTGGGTTGTCATACTACATATCTGTTGTAAACAGTCAATGGCAGATACTACAATGCCAATCCAATGGAGAACCTCTTGTGAGCATTGGAGGAGCTGGTAAGTATAGAACCCAGATGACAAAATCTGGAAACTGATTTGATGGTTTAGTTGTTCAAAGAGATTGGAAACATAGGTGGACCTGGTAAGCAGTGGGGCACCTGTGCCCTTTAAGGCCTTCCATAATGCGACACAGTCTACTAAATCAAATGCAGCCTTAAGATCAACATACACAGTGTGTAGGGCCTCCTGAACTCATTTGTATCCAACAACAAGCAAAGGGCCAAAATGGCTTGTATATGGACTTGTAACATATAAAGCCTGAGTGTTGGGGAATACGCTTCTGATGTAGCAAAGGCTTCAAGCATGCCACCCAAACTTGCACAAACAGCTTCCCTGGAAGAGAGAGCAGGGCGATTAGCCTGTAGCTCTTGCATTAACTGAATTGTCCCTTGCCTTTATAGAGTGAAATCACAATACCATCCTTCCAGGCAATTGGCAGGGTTCCAGTTCTACACACCACATGAAAGAGGGCCTGAAGTGATTCTGCTACAGGAGCAACAGCTTATTTTATCGGCTCTGATGGAATGTCATCAGCACCAGCTGTGTGTCTGGTTTTTCAGTTTAGAGATGGCACACTTCAGGTCATCTCTGGCTAAGTCAAATTCAACATTAGCCAGTTGGTTCTAATATGCCTCACAATCGTGGAGAGGCTGGGTGTTAAATGTTCGCTTCAGCTTACAAGCTTATCACCCCACTGGTAGTCTTTGACCTTCAGTTTAATTATCTGGAA
This sequence comes from Pelochelys cantorii, assembly GCA_032595735.1. Lineage (NCBI taxonomy): Eukaryota > Metazoa > Chordata > Testudines > Trionychidae > Pelochelys > Pelochelys cantorii. The sequence continues at coordinate 176,214,117 of CM064328.1, read as the reverse complement.
GGCCTTCGCCAATAGCCCGGCTTGGTGTGCTGGATGCCTATAGCCAATTGTCTGATCAGCAGATTGGTTGAGGGTAAAAGTGAATGTGGTTGAGGGTAAGTGAATAGAACCGAGGCAATGCCACATTGTCAGACAGATTAGCTAGAGCTGAAAATCCGTTGTTGACGTCAGTACAAAACTGTTGGATAAATCTGATGTGTAGAGTGCATCATAAAATTTCTTCATCGCTGAGGTCTTACCTGTTCATTGGAGCATCAGTGACATAATGGTGGTCTGTGCTCTACACTATGATATTCTCTACAGGAGGTGAAGAGACACCTATTGCATGTAATGATGTGATCCAGCTCCTTCTGAGTGATGTCGTATTGAGAAATCCATGACATTTGGTGTATGTATCACCGCTTGAACCATGACCCAAGAATGGAAAGGTTCTGAGAGGCACAGAATGTAAGCAAGCAGCAAGAGTTATCATTGGGTGTGCCTGAACCACAATGACCAATGATCTGTTGAAACCCATTTTTCAGGAAGTCAGTAACTACATTTAGGTCCTCCAGGATCACAAGATTATAATGTGGTGGGACTATGCATACTAGCTGTTCTAGCTGATCATAGAAACGACCTTTAACTGAGTCATAGAATCATAGAATACTATAACTGGAAGGGACTTTAAGAGATCATCAAGTCCAGTCCCCTGCCCTCAGGGTAGGACCAAGCACCATCTAGATCAGGGATCGGCCACCTTTCTGAAGTGGCATGCCAAGATTTAACCCCCCTGCCCTAGGCTGTGCTGCCGTCCTGGGGAGAGGGGCTCTCTCCACCACGCACCCGGTGGACCACCTGGCTCAATGCAAACCTTTTCACGAATTACCAGTTGCTAATGGAAATTCATAGTTTATTACATAATTACTCCAGAGACATTTTGCTAGTGCTGCAGCTAGGGAGAATGGTTTAATGTAAATTATTAAATAGACTACACATTTTAACTTTCTCATGTTAGTTTATCAAATTTCATTTTAAACAAAGTAAAATATTAATTTATGTCCAATACAAAAAGTTTCAGTGTTTTCTTTCTTTATGGCAGGGATGGGAAACCTTTTTTGGGTCGGGGGCCACTGACCCACTGAAAAATCAGTTGGGGACCACACAAGTGAGAAGCAAAAAAAAAAAGAAAAAACTCCTCCAAAAACCCCCAACCCTCACTGATGTGAGCCCCCCCCCCCCAACTGAGACACCTCACTCCTCTGGTGCTCCAGCCCCCTGGGGCGAGGGGAAGAGACAGGGAAGACTGAGGTTCAGGGCTTCCCATAGGCCAGATTTACTTTTCTGGGATTCCAGGATTAGTGGATTTTGCGGTCCCCCTTAGGCTCTTGGGGGGGAAAAATGAGGGGTTCAGTGTGTGGAGTAGGGCTGCCAGCGAGTGGGATAGGGATGAGGATCAGGATGTGGGAGGGAGGTGTGGGGTGCAGAATTGGGAGAGGTTGCGAGGTTTGGGTGGGAGGTAGGTTGCAGAAGCAGGCTGGGAGTAGGATGTCTGACCGTGGGGAGGGAGCAGGAGCAAGGGAGGGTGCAGTGTGTGGCCAGGAGGGAGTGTGCAGGATAACGGTGGATGCAGGAGCAGGGTGGGAGTAGCTGTCTGGCCAGGAGGGAGGGTGTCTGGCCAGGAAGAAGGGTGCAAGAGCAATAGAGGGTACAGATTCTGGCCAGGAGGAAGGGTGCAGGAAAGGACTGGGGGTAGAGTGTCTTGATAGGAGGGAGGATGCAGGAGGGGGTTTGGGGTAGAGTGTCTGGACAGGAGAGAGGGTGCGGGAGCAAGGGAGGGTGCTTGGTCTGGAGAGATACTGTTCTGGACACTGGCACAGTCTCTGCCTATAGGCCCCCGGGGCCCTACACACAAGGGCTGCTCCGGATGAGAGCATCCTCTGTCTGCAGCAGGCCCTCTGCAGGGCTGGAGCAGCCCCCTGCCCTCAGTAAGTGGTGAGCTGCTCCAGCCTCCTCCGATTACCAGTTAATTAGAACAGGTAAGCATCATCCGTTAAGAGACTAAGGAAGTTGTTCCATGTAATTGTGGGATAGTTCTGAATGACTCCCAGGCTTTGATTCGAATGGGGCTGTATCTGTACTGCAAAGTAATAGGTCTTGGATCCTGGATCTCATCTTGAAATCGAGGTTGGACCTCTAGCGATGCATTGTCATGGGACCCTAGGTCTGGGGCCTGTGTTAATGCAATTGCAGTATGGTTGCATGGGGGGTCCTATGGGGCTCCAATCCATCCCTATTAGTAGAGGAAGGTGGGAAGAGTTCTTAGAGGGGTCACATGGCACCCTTTACTTCCGGCCATGTGTCCCATCTTGATCCCAGAAGTATTACCCCAGGAGTGGGACTTCCTGTTGCAAGTGGGCTTGGCTAATGGGATTGGGTTAGTGTGTCCGCATTTTTGGTTCAGAAAATATAATCACTATAACTATAGCACTTGGTGATTTTAGGGGTTCAGCTTGTTTGGAGACAGACAAAGTTATCACAAAGCAAACCTGAAGGTTTATTTTATTTCAACGGTAATTGCTATTTAATTTCCCCAACAACCTTGATTTAATATTTCACATCAATCCTCAAGTGTGTGTCTAGCAAACATACCAGAAATAATTATTCATTTGTCTAGTAGACACACCTAGGCTATAGTATTCTTTTTAATGGTACATTGGGGATCTGTTACAGGAATTTACTTTATGGTTGACAGACTCTTCATATTGTACCTATTTATGAATACAGTTTTATAATTTTATGACGGTATCTTCAATCCCTAATCTACACTAGTATCTCTCTTGTTTTTACAGATGTGTTCCCTTTGTTCTTGGTGGTGGTCATTAAACAAATAAACTTTTTCTACATTCCAGTTATCTTTTCTATTGTATATGGATCACTTGATGATTACCTGATCTGTTCATTCTATCTGAAGCACCTTGCATTGACCGCTGTCAGAAGGCAGCATACTGGGCTAGATGGACCATTGGTCTGACTCAGTATGGGCATTCATATTGTATTGCTAATAAATTTAAGAAAGCATTGCTCAAATTAAATTAATGTAATTCAATCAGTCAGTCATGTTTCGAACAATAAGTGTTAAAAAACCAAGGTTTAAATATGTAAGGAAGGAAGTTTTTAGGTTTAAATAAAAGTATAAAATTAAAAACTAATTATAAAAATTAATAATCATCCATCCAAATAAAAATGTCACAGGCTCTGTAACAGAAGGGTCATTCATTTCCAATAAGATCTGAATTACCTGTTATAATTAACCTTTATTTTCGTATAGAATTTCCAGGTTTTACATATGAGAAATTTTTCTTATGGTGAACTTTTAATTTTCTGAAGCTTCAGGGGATAGCCGAGTTAGTCTGTACAGAATAAACTTAAACAACAGATGGTTTGGTAGCACTTTATAGACTAACAAAACATGTAGATGGTATCCTGAGCTTTCGTAGGCACAGCCCACTTCTTCAGATGACCGCAGTTTTGAGTTTAGGATATGCAGACCCAAAATTTTCTGTTGTGCAAAAATAGTATTTATGTAGAGGACTGACATCTTTAAAATAACACTTGTCAACAGTTCTGCTTAACCTTTTTTACAAAGGAAAATTGGTTTAGGGCTTAATAAATTGATATGTCTTGATTTTCAAACTAATAATTTACTTGGTTGGACAAATGAAAGGGTTTTCTCTTGCAAGAATTTAAGATTGATTCCTATTCCCGGTTCCCTTGCTTTAGGAGTGCTCTTGCCAATAGCTCTCCTATGAGAATGAATTATTGTGGATACTATTACTCATCGTTCTTTTTCCTTTATTGATGGGGGAAACTTTATTATACCAACTTCCTTGCTTGTTTAAAAGACGTTTCTTAAACTTTTTATAGTTACAGCAAGATGTTTCTTTCTGTGTTTTGAAATGTTTTCTGCAAGAAAACTGTTTTGACCCTTTTTCAGTGTTCTTAATTTGCTGTGTCTTTTTTTTTTTTTGTCTAGTTCTGTTTCTGGTTTACTTTTCTTCAATGTCAAGTTAATGCACCCCAGGGACTTTAAAGTATACTCCTTACACACCAATGAATAATCCTCTTATTTCATAGGCTCAGAGTCAATGGCCTTTTTTCATATGTAATTACTTCATCAGTTTGTCACTTATCATCATTTAATAACTGTGGTAGCTACAGAGTGTTTAAAGAAAAGTCCAGCAATGCAATTGTGTAGTTTGGAGCATCAGTTTGGAGCATCAGTTTATTTGTGAGTTGGGTATCTGCTGTTACCAAGGGCTCTAAGAGAGTGCCTCACCCAGTTAGTGATCAAAAACTTCAGAGGGGTAGCCATCTTAGTCTGTAACTGGAAGAACGTAAAAAAACAACAAATAGTCTAGCAGCACCGTAAAGACTAACAAAACATGTAGATGGTATCATAAGCTTTTGTGGGCACAACCCACTTCTTCAGTTTTTCTAGTTAGTGATGTTGGGCTTCAGTAATTTAGTTTCTATAACACACTCACTTTGGTAAACTTGCTTTTCTAAAAATACGTAATTCCTTTATTTATATTTTAAGAATGGAATTTTGAAAGGTACCTTCCATGACTTAGAAGCACAGGTCCCATTCATTTTTACTTGACTTAAATAACTTGGCATGTTTGAAATCCTTTCTTAAGTAAAAAATAAAATACTGGGTACTCCATTTTAGGTGCCTGCCATATTACTGTGTAATTTGTCTCAGCAATTTTTTCATACATATATAACAGGTACATATAAAATAATCAAAAGAAATTAATTACTGTTTAATGCACACTGTATTTGACACACACAATGCATGGCTGCAGGAGGTCAGAGTTGAATACTGTTGCTGTGTTTAAAAAGGAGGTAGATAAATTTATGGCTAACATTTGAAGCTATGCTAGCTGTTATAAAAGTCTTTAGGCTGTAAGCAGATTGTCATGGATATAGGAAGGCATCCTTCTTTCTCATTTGTCTGAAACATACTTTTTTTTGCTGGGAGATGGGGATTTTCCATTTTTTGTCTGAAGTGTCACGACGTTAGAGGCAGAAAGTGGGTTTTATGAATCATTGGCCTGAACAAGTGCGTGCTACTTTCTCCCTTTGTAGTATTCTTTGTATCTGGTAAAGATAATGTTTCAGAAATGCTCTTTGACTAAGACATAGTCTTATAATGTAAGAAGAAGAAAGTAGTTACTGATTTGACTTTGATGTACTGAGTGACTTGTGAGTTCTACTCTAGCCAGGCAGAGGATGGAAGGAAGTGGTCTGGTCAGTTTTCAACCCATCTAATACAGGCGTATTGTGGCTGAGTGAAAAAGCCTAAGGGATTTAGTATCTCTGTAGTAGTGCTGGTGAGTTAAGGTCCTGAATAGTTAGTCAAAATCTTTAGTGGTGTGTGGTTTATACCCTGGTTGCAGAAATAAACATTTTGTGTGATACTTATTTTCACACAGTATTTGTGTACATAACATTTCTATGTACACAATCTCCTGTTATGCTCATGAGGTCTTCATAACATTGGTAGAGATTATAAATAACTTAATTACCTTTTATATGTAATGAAGCTCATGATACTGTAAACCAGGATTTTTCCAGTACAGTTTGCTTAACACACTCTTAATGCTAAAAGGTTAAGACCTCTTTCACAGCTCTCAGTTGTGTTCTTCCCCAGCTTCCCATTTCCACAGCCTATGTACTACTATGGTAGCTTTAAACAGCTCTTGTGGGAAAGCAAAAAACAGGGTTACTCACTGAGACTCCATTTTTCCTTCTTAAATACAGCTTGATTAGGACATGTATCACCACCTCCCTCTTTGCCACAACTGTTATATGAACTTCTTTAGTAACTTTTTCACTCAAGACATGCTGTCTGAAGGTCATGGATGAGAGACCAGTTCTTTTGAATGTGTAAGGTTGTGATGTCATTCAATGAGGGGCAGGGCTAGCTAACCTCTCTTGGCATCTCCAGGAAACTACCCAGCTCTGCTGGGGGAGCTCCACACAGAAAAGGAAACAGTTACTACTCCACGGTGAGTAACTCTGTTTTCTCCTTGTTTCACCTTCAAACTGTTTTCTTTAATTTTGAATCTCATGCGTTAAACATGAAATATTTGGTTTGGCCCATGATCTAATCCTAAACATGGCAAGATACTTATTTGTATTTAGGAAAACTTTCCATTAAATTGATGGATTGAAGCCAACTGACATTTGTTTTTGAAGCTGCATCTTATGACTGGATTGTAATAGGGATAGAGTATCTGTACAGAATTGGGCAAGGCGCGTAGCGAAATGTTTTCAAACTAGAAGAAAAAGCCTCTTACATTTTCTATTTACAAAGGAGGTTTTAGGATTGGTAGTGTGGAGAATTAATCCAACAAATTCCTCATGACGGTTTAATTTGAATTTATATGTTTTCAGCCTACACAAAGTGTAGGTTTTGTTAAGGCTCCCTCTGTATTGGAGTCAGTGTGGAATGAGATTCAGAAAAACACAGGAGATTGCTTTTACCTTCTGTTGTGTGGTGTGATTTACTTCGTGTATAAAATGAACTGTTATCTTTTAAAAATTGTATAAGTAGCCTCTCTAAGGGGAATGTTGCTTTTCAGCATCATCTGCAAGTGTAACAAAAACGCCGTGCTCGTGATAGTGTGTATACTAGAAAAGCTTGCTTTTCAGTAGTTGAAACTAAGCTGCTGATTCAGTAGCTGGGCTATAGTGCTGAATATTAATAAAGAGGAAATCCTATTATGGGACAAAAATTATACCTTTCTTCATTTTGAATATAGAACCTTATGCATGAGTAGGCTCACTGAGATCAGTGGGAATTCTTGTACAGAAAGATAGATACTGTGTGAATAAGGGTATTCCAATCTAGTCATTGATTTTTGGATTCTATCAGAGCTAGAATTATAAGCTAATGGTCTCCAGATCCTGAAGTGGTGGAGTATAGACTTGAGAGAGGTAAAATGTCCCTTTCCCTTGCTTCATAATTTAGAGATGTTGCTGCAGAATATGGCTTGTTTGCGGAAAATGATGGATTCTTCTGCTGACAGACTTCTGTCTGAAAACAATGGGATCCAGTTCAGGAAAAACTGTTGTGCTAGTGTAATCATGGTATAATGCCTTTTACTGCCTTGAGTATAGTTACTGTTTACAGACTGATCCATTGGTGGCTGTAGAAACAGATAAAGCATTAATTTTTCTACTATCTTTCTTTATATCTTAGAAATAATTTTTATAATAGAACTCATTTAGCAGTTGACATTATCCCCAACATTCTGCACTAAAGAAGTTAGCCTAATCTGTTTTTTAAAAAACAGATTAAAATTATTGATACTACTTCCTTACCTGTCAGAGAAGGGGTTGTCTTTTGTTTGGGGATACTGTTAATCTAGCTGAGGCCAGAAATCTGTCGTCTTGAGTGTCTTTATATTCCCACTTATGGAGTATTACCCTCCTACTGGTGCCTAATGGTAGAACCTTCTCCAGGCAGTGTCCATTTAGAGCTGTGGTGTCTAACAAGTTCTGAAGCAGTAGCCACTATAGTGGCTACTGCTGTAGTGAATTAGCCATATTATTCTGAAAATGTAAATAATGTAATGTACAAAATGTAAAGCCAACTAGGGGCAAGCATGTTGACACCATGGAGTTAGAGCGTTCATATGTCCCATGCTACCCCACTGCTCAGCATTTTTTAACATTCTGAGGACAAGGCTATGTGACGGGGCACAGAGATCTCTACTGCTTTGCTTCCTTCTCACCGGGTGCCAAAGATGGAAGTGAATCCCTCTCTAGTCCACTCAGAACTGCCCCTCTCCCCATGTTATTTGTTTCTTGTTAATTGTTTAACATGGTTGCTAGTGATAAGTATAGATAATTAAGTTAGTAGCTCAGTTCCAGGTTATGGTGGAACCAAATTTTTTTAAAAAGAAAGAAGCTGGGGATTTGAGATATGTACTTGGTGCCTGGTTGACTTCCTAGAGTTGGAGACTCTCATTATATGCCTCAAGTGATTGGGTGAGACACACTCTCCTGGGCATTCCATCTGCTGGACTTTAATGCCTAGAGCATGCAAGAAAAGGAACAGTTGGCAGCTCCTTCTCCTTATGGAGGTACTTGAAACTAAAAATCCTCTGATCCAGGTATTCATCAGATCCAATGTCTAAGAGGCCAGTTTCAGTTCCTGTGAGTTCTTCCAACAAATTAGAGCTGTGTAAAGGGGCCAGGAAATTGGAACCCTCATCATTTCCAGCTCTGGATCCTGCTTCTCATGCAGTCAGGTTTTTGGAAGGTACCATTAATGGAGATGGGAAGACTACTGGTGACAGAATCGAGAGCCATGCTGTTGGCTCTAGCTGTGTCAACTCCAAAGAATACTTGGAAAAGATGGCCATTGTTAGCAGAGTAGGAGTCCACATGTCAGAACCATCCAGCCATGGCTCCAAAACGAAGGGTGGTTGCATGTTCAGCTTCAAGAATCATGGGTGTGGATTTAAGTACTTCCCTCAGATCCTTTGCCATCTGAGGGTGCGTCTAGACTACATTCCTCTTTTGAAAGAGGAATGCAAATGAGGGAAATAAAAAATGCAAATGAAGCGCTGATTTACAAATCTTGAGCTTCATTTGCATAATCTCGTCAGATCACTTTTTCAGAAGAGATTTTTTCAGAAAAAAAGCAGTCTAGATGAGGTTCTTTCGAAAAAGGGTTTGTGTTTTTTTCAAAAGAACCTCGTCTAGACTGCTTTTTTTCTGAAAAAATCTCTTCCGAAAAAGCAATCTGACGAGATTATGCAAATGAAGCTCAGGATTTGTAAATCAGCGCTTCATTTGCATTTTCGATTTTCCTCATTTGCATTCCTCTTTCAAAAGAGGAATGTAGTCTAGACGCACCCTGAGTCTTTGATGCCAGCATGAATCTCTGCTCCAGTTCTGGTCCGTCTTCTACTCCAAAGAGGAATTTTACTTTAGTGCTTTATATGCACCATTTGATTTCTGAGCATTCCTTGGATCTGAATGAAAAACAGAAGATCTTGAGAAGAGACATGCTTTGCCTGTTCCTAGATTTGTGTTACGTTAATCAGAAAAATGGAGAGCAGGGGAGATTATTAGCCTTTCTCTTGACCTGTCTATTTCTCCTCCTCCTCAGACTCCTATAGGATCATCACATAGAACTTTCCTTTTTTCTCCTGTCCTCCCTCCAGCTCTTTTGCTGTCTCCAGTGTGTTCCATTGTGAATCTGAGGCCTGATTTGTATCCAAAGGAGGCTAGAGGAAGAATAAAGAAACTTGTTTCCCCCTGGTTCATGCCTCCTTTTGGTCCCCCTCCTGCATGTGTGTTCCTGAATCCCAGGTTTTTGGGGAAATCGAAAATCCAGAGTTCTATAATCTTATACGTGGCTGCCATAGGAATGTTTCTGTTGAAGGTGTGACTGGAGAGGTGATGTTTCATCTGTAGAGGGTTTGGCAGTACATCTGCCTGCATTTCAAATCTGTCTACCTCATCATCATTTTCCTCAGTTAAAGTTATCCTCATCCTTTTTGAACAAGAGTGTGCAGATAGACTGCAAACTTGATTAGTCACCAGACATGCATGTCAGAGCATGCCTCTTCCCCTTCTGACAATGCTTTATGGTTTCATGATCTGCAAGATCACAAGGCATCCTTCAGTACTCATGGATGGACCCACCCAACCAATGTTTGACATTGTTAGAGCTACCTACAAGAGTAAGATGTTGTCCCAATCCTTGATGGTCTACTGAAGCCTGCTAAAACTTTCTACTTTTGCAAGCCTAGGAGACGGTTTATTTCAGGTACCTTTGGAAGGGTTTTAATATTTTTATCACCGAATTCGCTTCTGGCGGTGGCCAGGGGTAGGAAACGTAAGGCAACAGGGGCTGGCCCTGGCCCCCAGCTTGCCTGGATCCAGCCTCTGAGGCTCTCCACCTCCCAGCATTGAGGAGCCTGAACTTGTGCTCCAGGCCTACCCTCCTCCACCATCCGCACAAGGGGCTGGAGCTCACAAAATGTACTTAGCCTGGGTACCCCAAGATTCTGATGTGTGAAGGGAATGTGGAGAATATCTTTTACCTTCTCAGTCGGGGACAAGTCAGTGAGATTTTTTTTTTCCTTTTTGCTTCTCGCTTGTGTGTGGTCTTGAACTCATTTTTCTGTGGGTAAGTTTGTCCTTATCCCTGCTCTAGAGAAGCTTATTCCACTCATTTTGATAGTGAAGGGGAAAAGACTGATTTCCTAGGAAGAAAGGTATTCACTTCTTAGTCTCTTGTTATTAGGATGGCAAATTACCAAGCAGTTATGGCCTGCTGTCTGTTCCACCTGTGGAAAAAGTCATAGTTTGCTCAGGTTTTGCCAACAATGAAGATTGGCAAATTGTGATCATAGTGAAGAGTCAGAATGTGTCAAAGCATGCTCTCAAGGCTTCATTTGATGCCTTAGACTCTTTTGATAGAACATTGGCTTCTGCAGTTACCCTAAAGAAATATGTTTAGCTTCCCTCTACACTGACTCGGGATACTAGAATTAAGATGGAAGATCTCTTTGAAGGGGAGGTCTTTTCAGTGAAAAGATGGATGAGCTGCTGAAAAAAAGCTGAAGAGACCAGATCAGTGCAGGAAAAATACGATTCTCCTGTCTTATACTTCAAAATATTACATGCACAAAAACTTGAACTTTATCATATTCGATAATGAGCAGTCCTGTGGCACCTTAGAGACTAAAACCCACTTCTTCAGATGAGTTGGAGTGGAAATTGCAGAATCTAGAGTATACATAACAGTAAAAGAAATTACTTGTCAAATGTAGGACCAGTGTTAATGAAGCTAACTAAGTCAGGCTGGATGTGTCTCATTTGTAGCATGTGATATGGAAATGAGAATATCCAAGGTGGGGAAATTCCCTTTTATAGTGTGTTAACCAGTTAAGATCTAGCCTTAGTTGATGGTGTTGAACTAGTAAATGAACTCCAGTTCAAGCTGTCTCTTTCTGTAACTGGATGATATAATTCTTTAGTAGAAGAATGGCTGTTTTCTTTATTGAATATCCAGGAAGTTTAAAACAATTGATAGGTAACTTATTTTGCTGTTATATGTACCCTGGATTCTGTAATTTCTGCTCCTATTCATCTGATTAAATGGGTTTTACCCATGAAAACTCATGACCTAATAAATTTGTTAATCTCTAAGGTGCCACAGGACTGCTTATTGTTTTTAAAGTTACGGACTAGCATGGCTACCCCTCTGAATTATATTGGATAGTTCATTTGGCCGTTCTTTCAGCTTACCATATTTTGGTAGATCGCTTTTTGTGTGTAACATAGGTAAGAAGTTTCTGAAAGTGTTGGCTAATATATATGCACCTTTGAGAAATCCTGTCCCTAATTGGGATCTTAATTTGGTTTTAACACTTACAAAACAACGTTTTGAATCATTGGCTGATTGTTTGCATTATTTGTCTCTTACAACCACATTCATTATTACCATAACATCAGACGGAAGGATGAGTGAACTAAATGTCTTGATAGGTGACTCCCCAATTATGCCTTTTCATAAAAAATAAGGTAATTTTTAGGCCATATCCCAGGTCTTTTCCAAAAGTAGTTTCTGAATTTCACATCAGTCAGACAATTAATTTACAAGCATTTTCCATCAAAACTGCTTACCAAAAAGGGGTAATCTGTTTTGCATACTTTGGATGCAAAAAGAACTCTTCTTGCATATTACTTAAATTTTCAAAAGTCTTGTGTTTTTATGCAGTCACATGGGTTATACCGTGTCTTTCCAACTACTTCTAGATGGGTTAAACAATGTATTGTTGAATGTTACTCATTAGCAGGAATTCCTGTACCTACACTGGTATGGACTTATTCCATCAGAGCTCTGGTAGTTTAAGCCAGTTCCTTGTTGCCAAAATATGCAGGGCTGCAACCTTGAGTTTTGTACACACTTTAATAAATATTTTGATTAGGTTTTCAGGGCTGATGCTAGATTTAGTAGTACTGTGTTTCAGTTTCTATTCATTTAGGACTCTGTTTCCTCCTCCAGGTTATTTTCAGCCCTACTGATCAAACTATCCATAAGTGGGAGTATACAGAGTCACTCGAAGAAATGAAAATTACTACTTGTAACCAAAATTTGAGATGGCTCTGCATATTCACGCTTCCTACCCACCTTCTCCTTGTCTCACAATTCTCTTGTTCTTTGTCTCTGGATTAGTGATGGAAGGAACTGAGGTGGCGGAGGCCTCTGGGCACCCTTATATAGCCTCACATTCAAAATGTTCAGTGATGATGAGGGGAAGTGCAAGAGTGTGAGTACTCAGACACTGCTTGGAGAAGGTTTTACGATTAAACAACAATTGGTGGATCAGTACCCTGAAAGTGGGAATATGCCGAGCCATCTTGAAGAACTCTGGTTATAAATAAGTAACATTCATTTCTTTAATATTGTTAATGTCTTCCAAATTTGACACATCTATTCATATATATATATATATATATATATATATATTAGAAGGATTTATGCTAATTAGCCAACAGTTTTCTAAAAATAGGTTTTTCCTATCTAGCACCTTCAGAATCTTATTTTAAAGGAAATAGCTCTCTTACTTTAATGCTGCAGCTGTTCAGGAATCAATGTTTATTCCCAAACAAGTAATTATAAATGGAGCACCCATGTTAATTTTCTTTTCATAGGGAAAAATAAGTGAAAAGTTGTTAGTAGTGAAACATTTATTTTCAAACTTCTTATATAGTGCTATTAGAAACACAGAAAGGAAAAATAAAATGAAAACTGATTTTCTTGTTAAATTGAGAGTTGTAAAAATTGAACTACAGTGTCTTCCTTTTTAATTGATTTAGGATTTAGATTAATGTGGAGATGTGAACATTAAAAATGGTTACATCAGTCAGACTTTACTTTAGAAAGTTGGCCTTTTTCTGCAGTTGTTGACATACCCAGTACCTCATCTAATGTAAGATTGTAGTTCCCTGTTATGTTTTAGGTACCAGTGATACGAGTTCTTGTTCTAGGATAAATATAAACCTAAGTTCTGGTCTTGGCGAGTAAACCTCTCAATTCACCATTTTAAATGTGAAACCTTGTTTCATTTTATCATGGTAGGGCTCTATGTGCTTGTGCCGAATGTGTAAGCACCTTTTGCCAAGTAAGCAAGCATCAGTAACAATAAAAGGCTGATATTGTTCCTCTTTCCAATTTTCTAACTTTTTTTTTTGCACCATGTCCACCATTGATACAATAGACCCTTCGATGGTACTGTTCTTGCACTGTTAGCGCAGTATGTATGTAGCTCTTGAATTTCTTTGAAAAGTATCCTAGTGGTTTTTCATTGAAGGTTTGACTCCACTTACTCTTAGTGTCTATGATGTAGCTTTAGAAACAAAACAGGAAAGAAAATGTAAGAAATATTCAAATGACTTAGTCTTGTCATCAGATACATTGGCATGCAATGCCACGGTCTGCTGTTTTATTTATGCAACCATGTGCAAAACCCACATTTTACAAGGACTGAGAATGGCTTAATATAAAAATTTAGAGTAGAGTCAAGTCATAATCTTGGTTAAGCTTTACTTTATAAGAAAAAGCTTGTCCTGTAGATGTATTTTTCTGACTATTATGTACTTTCTTGGCATGGTTATTATTAGTGGTGGGCTTCAGAGACTATCATGAACAATTGGACCTGGCCACATTGCACACCATTTTTTCTTTTTTAAATGAAAGCCCATGGTGGGGGTGGGGTGAGAAGGGAAGGAATAAGATATTGAATTTTTATATTAAGCCTTTCCTTAGATCAGGGCTACTCAACTTTGGAAGCCCCGGGGGCCACAGTGACACTCACAGCATATGCCGAGGGCCACAACTTAAGTGTGGTTGCATATACATGCAAATATATGCAAAGATTAAGGCAAAACTATACAACACACAGTCCCCATTTAAGTCCGTTCTGCTGATATTAATAAAATGCAATATTTACCCGATTTCTACCCATATGACAGCACTTTTAATGAGCAATGACAGTCCAAGAATTTAACTATATCAACAGAAGACTATTATATTGACTATTTTTTGTTTTGGCTCCCACCTGCAGGCTGCATGTAGAGCCCCGCGTAAACCCAAACCACACCGTGGGCCGCAAACAAATGGGTTGCGGGCCGCATGTTGAGTAGCCCTGCCTTAGTTTCTTATTAATAGATCCCTGCTATTCAGTAATCTGATTTGCCTGCAAATAACCTTGTAAATACTTGTATCGATGATCTTGTCCCCCATTGTCATGCTGTGCATTAGAAGAAGTGAAAGTCATTTCTAATGCTTGATAAATGGAACCTGTTGAAGATTTTATACCCAAAGTGTCCTTCTCTCTTGGTTTTCACTCTTTCAGAAAAGGTAGACTACCTGACCAATAGGTACTCCTAGGTTTTAGAATATTAATGATAAATAACAAATAAAATAAGTAGACTAAGTCTTGTGAGTCATCCACTAGCATCAGCCTTACTTTGTTAGGAGAAACCAGTTGTCAACAGAACGAATTTCCTTACCTTGTAATAAAATATGTTTTGTCTTTATGCAGGGTTCCAAGTCTGGTGTCTTTGGAGGAAACAAAACTTTTCACTGGTGTTAATTATGGTAGGTCAATCCTAACACAATTAAATCATTGAGCAGTCTTGTGGCACCTTACAGGCTAACAAATATATTGTATCATGAGCTTTTATGGGTAAAACCCACTTCATCAGATGTTAAATCAGGTCATTATGAGAATTAATTTCAGCCTCTTACTACATGCATAGCCAATTGATATGTTTACACTTGTGGTTCATTATTAAGAATTAAGTCCAACTAATCACGCGCAGATAAACGTGTTGTCTAAAAACATAGAACAGTACCGAAAAGAAAGGATTAATACATTACATCCTTCTGGGAAGCAGTCACAGTATTTAGTCCACTTTGCACAGAAGCTGTGCACTGAAATACATTCCCCAAACTGTCTATATTTATATTTACAAGATAAAAAACTAAAAGCACACTGTACATCCCAAACTAAAATTTACCAATTAATGTTTTACGTGATTTTTCTAGTATCATGGTGTATCTTTCCTTTTTCTGTTTTTGGATTCTACAGGTTGAACCTCTCTAGTCTGGCACTCTTGGGATCTGACCGGTGCCGAACTAGAAAATTTGCCGGACTTTGGGAGGTCAAAATTGTATAGCAGCATTACCAACACTTCTACTTCTTACTAAAGACATTAGAAGACATTTAGGGGTAAATTAGAACTAAATAATAGTACAGAGCACTGAGAGCCAGGACTGGTGGCTGTAAACAATCTTTATAGAACCGTGGGAGATTTGGTTACACCATAATAAGTGGACATTTGGCTAACTAAAATCATGCCAGAGCAAGGATGTTGCTGGACCACAGAGTGCCGGATTAGATAGGTTCAGCCTGTACACTCCAGATGAGTTGCCTGTGAAGGTACCTCACAAGCTTGTATCAGGACCGAGCATTCATGTGTCTCGTTTTTGACAAGTTCGGCATCCTCTTATGGCAAGTGCAGAGTGGTACTATGGAGGGCATTGTGGGATATACATCTCAGACTGATTGAACACAATAAAATTTAACATGATTTTGTGCTATTTTATATGTAATGTGTAATGCATATTGATAGGGCATGCAACACACATAACATATACTTTGGCTAACATTTCTATTGTTACTACAGCTGCAAGATATATCCTATTTGAGTGCATAAGAGCTGTGTGATCCTAGCTACTTAGGGTGGTTATCAGTTCTGTTTATTTTAAAGAGACAGTCTGTCTGTCTTTAGCCAGGATGGAGTTTGAGATCAGTATAAACGATATATATATATTTGAGTGCATCTGTGTGTCTGTGAACCCCTCCTAAACTGTAAGGGCTAGGACCACCAAATTTGGTATGCAGCTTCCTTTTTCCTTAACTTAAATCAAGGTCAGGGCTTGGTTGTGCCTAGAAAACGGGAATGAGACTATTTCCCATAACATGGAAAGGGAGGGGGCAAAGTAGAAGAATGCAAAAGGGAGGGGCACAGAGAGGAGGGATGCAATACTGAGTGGCCACTGGAGCAGCTGCAGCACCAAGAGTGGCAAGCCGGGCTGGGGCTCCACCATCTTGCCTGTCAGCATGCTGGTAAATAGCTCCCCAGCCCCAGCTCTGGAACCTCCCCCTTCTCCCCCCCCCCACCCCCCCCAGAAAGCCTGCAGGAGCCAGTCCTCCTCCCCCTCACCCCCCCAACAGCTTGCAGGCCTCGGGGTGGGGGGAGCGCTGTAGGAGGGAGCCTCAACACACTCCTCAGACAGCCTCCAGCCTGTGGGGGACCCGCTGCAGGGGGGAGCAGGCCCTAGAGCCTCAACCCCTCCCAGACAGCCTGCAGGTTGTGGGTGGGGGTCACTGCAGGAGGGGGCAGCAGCCTCTGGACCCTGCTCCCTCCCAGACAGCCTGCAGACTGCAGGGAGAGGCAGCTGGAGGGGACGATAGCCCCCGGAGCCTGGTTCCCTCCCCCCCAACCCCCCCCGACAGCCTTTAGGCCCTAGGGGAGGGCAGCTGGGGGGGACCGCTGGTAGGGGTTCACTGCCCTAGTTCTCTGGGAGGAGTCACTGCCGAAGCAATGCCACCCTCGACACCGTGGGCGGCTCCTGGTAAGCCCCACCCCACCACACCACAACCCATCCCCCTGTCCTGTGGCCCCTGCCCTGAACCCTGCCTTGACTTCAGCACCCCTTCCCTGAGCCCTGGATCAAAAGGAAGATGGCAAATGATTAGAGGAGCATAGACCTAGAGAAGAGTTTGAGGTTGAATGACTTGATAGACGCTGCCTAGGGAGTCAGTGAGAGCTGAGAGGCTGACAAGGAGACACACAGACTGAGGGAGTGCACTGCGTGCAGGACAGTCTGCTTCTCACAACCCGTAGATGGAGGTTAGCCTGGCTGAGGAGAGCTTACAAATGTAAAGGAAAGTGTGTACAGGGAGTACTGATACCTGTATTTTACAGAGAGGGAATTGAGGCACAGAGACAACAACTTGCACAAGGTGATACAAGAAGTTT
This sequence comes from Pelochelys cantorii, assembly GCA_032595735.1. Lineage (NCBI taxonomy): Eukaryota > Metazoa > Chordata > Testudines > Trionychidae > Pelochelys > Pelochelys cantorii. The sequence goes on along the minus strand of CM064328.1, from coordinate 176,196,990 downwards.
ATAGTGTAACAGGGATTTGAGCCTAAGTCTCTTTTTCGGAGCACTTCTAAAAGGATTAGCCTGGCGCACATGAAAGATTCTTGTTAGATGTGGAGCTTTTCTTTTTCCTCTTTGAATAAAACTTTTATTTCCAGCCACTGTCCTCACTGCTTGAAGGAATAGGAAGTTCTTTCTCTTTCTTCTTTCTACTGCTCCCATTGCCTGGATTGGCAAAATGCTACTTTCCTCTCCCTTCCAAACAGCCAAAAAGAATAGAAACTCTTTTCTCTCTCTTTTAATTGCTTAAAGGATAAAGTATCACTCCTTGAGCATTTCTGCTCTTCTGTCCCACCCCAGTAAGTATATTCTTCAGAGCTTGTTACATCATAGGCACTCTGCACCACTCTGACTTTTCATAGAAACTCTTATTTTGCTCTCCTAATCTTAGTCAAAGCACTTGACTAACTCAACCTCAGGGTATGTCTACACTGCAATAGAGGACCTGCAGCACAGCCATTACTGGCTCAAGTTAGCTGACTTGGACTCACAAGGCTCAGGTTGCAGGGCTAAAAATTGCAGTTTAGATGTTTGGGCTCTGACACCATGGGAGGAGGCCTCAGAGCCTAGACTCTGGCCCAAGTCCAAATATAGTCACTGTAATTTTTAGCTCAGCAGTCTGAACACTGCAAGTCTGAGTCAGCTGATTTGCTCGCTGAGGCTCAATGCCACAGGTTTTTTTTATTGCAGTGTAGATGCACCCTGAGAGACAGAAAAGAAGCATATCCCAATTTGCATGGTGAGACTGTAAACCATTTTGTGATATGCCACTTTGTTTGAAGAGGCATTTTTGTACTCATTTAGTGAGCAGAGCTAATTAAGTTGAAAAATGGCCTGTCCAGTATTTGGTCTGACAGATGGTGACTGCAACATAGGATTTCAGTGTGATGTGGAAAACTGAGTGGCGTACCCCATGACTTTGACATTGAGATGCTAAGAACTGATTTTATTCAGGTGTATGTATGTTTGCCTATAAAAATATACTATTTTTCCAAAGTATTTTATATCACCTTTATATAGTCCCTTATCTCATATGATTTGAGGTTTGTAAGGAAATTAATCTGTTCTTAAGCTTTTGCATGTCAGTTTCCACTGTTTTCAGTTAAGCCTCTCTTTATTTTATAACACTATGCAATGTAACTTAGAGAATATACTTTGTATATAATGAATGTTCTTATTATCTTGTGTAGATTTATCAAGAGAGAACCACAGAGAAACCATGGCTAGAGTCATAAGGAAACTGCTGCGTAAGTATATTTTTGTGTGTCTTATTCCTATATGCAGTACATATGCAAAGATTTGCTTTAAATGTTGTCAGGTTATTGTGCTTTTAAATCCAATATTAGCATTGTAGAACAGAACAAAGAGGCAAATCTGTTATCGTGAATTGTATAACAACATAAATGACATACAGTTTTGAGCTTCACAAGTAGATAAAATATTTCTCTGAGTGCAGTTAACTCTTTGAACTGTGCTTCCTATCAGATAACAAACTTTTTGATTCAATTTTAATGGTAGGCTATATACTTGACAACTCAGAAGATGATACCAAGTCTTTGTTTCTAATCATAAAGGTATATTTTTTTCAATAATTTTTATATATTTTGTTTTCATTTTTAATGGGTTGACTTGTTTTACATAATGTAAAATTGTTTGTTTGTAGATCATTGGTGACCTCTTACAATTCCAAGGGTCTCACAAACATGAGTTTGATTCCCGGTGGAAGAGCTTTAACTTAGTGAAGAAATCAATGGAGAACAGGGTTAGTATCTTGTTTACATAGTTTAGACAGGAAAAAACAACTTTAAAAAAATTAGTTTGGGCTGTTGTTTTACCTTAATGTCTTAATGGAACTCTGCATGTGTTCCTTGGGAAATTGATAAAAGTGTGATGTGGAAGACTGTGGCGTGACTTTGACATTGAGATGCTAAGAACTGCTTTTATTCAGGTGTATGTATGTTTGCATATAAAATATACCATTTTTCCAAAGTATTTTATATCGCCTTTATATAGTCCTTTATCTCATATGATTTGAGGTGTGTAAAGAAATTAATCTGTTCTTGAGCTTTTGCATGTCAGTTTCCACTTTTTTCAGTTAAGCCTCTCTTCTGATACTTCTGCAGCTACTGAAGCTGTATTCACCCTGATGCTGTCCAGAAATCTGGACCCAGTGATGCTGATGCTTCCACTCTCTGGTCAGGTCCTTCAACCACACCATTTTTCCCGGAGGACCATTTCTGACTCTCAGGAAAGCTGTTAGGCATCCCCGGTCAGGTCCTGGCACTGAGTAATACCAGTTTCATCTGGGATATGAGAGGCATGGACCTGCGACAGAGTATGCAGCCAACCCTGGGATCACTGGGATCAAGCATTGTGGTGCCTGGTACCATTATGATCATGGCATATGGACCCCCTGGGAAATAGTACCCTCTGGGGACTACCCAGACCCAGCCATTCCACCTCACTAATGAGGCTCCAGGGCCCCCCTCTCTCCCTCTCTCTCTCTCTCTCTCTCTCTCTCTCTCTCCAAGTCTGAGGGTCCTTCGTGACTTGTTCCTCCAGCCAGGCCACCATGTGTGTTTCCTCCTGATGGGATATCAAAGTCTTTCCTTTATTTTCAGTCCCAGGCAGTCTTCTCATTCACTGGCCATGAAGGGATCCCTAGGGTGCAACCTGGAGTCTGGGACCATTGAGCCTTCTGTCTCACCAATCCGGGGTATCCCTCTCATTTTGTGATGTTGCGTCAAGCTAGGGATGTTAAGTATCAGTTAAATAACTAACTGAGTAGTCGATGGAATTTCATCATCTACTTGATTAGTTGATGAGGGGGAGGGGTGTTCCCGCTTCAGCGCTGCACTTACTAAATGTAGTAAGAGCCTGGTGCGGGGGTTAGCTCCTGGGGGTGGCTGTGGCTCCTGCACCACAGAGATGGTTCTGGGGGGGAACAAGCTTTTAAGCTTATGCTTATCAGGTAGGCAGCTCCTCAAACAGTCGCTCACATCCCTACGTCAAGCCACAAATATCTGGCAGGTTCTGCACTTATACAGACATCCACAAGCAGGGACACACAGTTGAGTTAAATAAATGCTTTCTCAGCCACTCATGAAGCAGAGATAGAGGCTCCAGCCAATTTCCTTCAACTCCCAAGCCTGGGACCCCAGAGCTGTACCATTTTGCACTGGTCAGAAATCTGGTCAGCGTAAGTTCATTGCCCAGTCTGCTTCTCCTTCAATATAGAGAGGATACACACTAGGCTTTGTAAACTGAGCTGAGATTTCTCAAGTACTTCAGCCAAAGCACATCGTTCTAGGTAAAATATAAAACAGATTTGTTAACAATAGTAAGATTGATTTTAGGTGATTTTCAGTAGCAAGTGTAGACCTCAAAGTTGGTTGCCAAAGAAATAAAAATAAATTCACAGTCTGAGTTCTGTAAACTAAATAGGATTTGAATTAAGTAACTTCTTACCCTAATAAATTAGGGATATAAAATCCTGGTTAATTGGTTAACTGATTGACATGATCTGGCACTCTCCTCTCCCTCCCGTGTGCAGGGGTGAGGGCCTGCATAGGAGCCGGCAGCCCCAAGTGTGTGTGTGTGGGGGGGGGGGGTGATTCTGGTCCCAGCCCCCCTGCTGTTGGAGCAGCCCTCCGCCCGCAGCAGGCCACTCCTGGGTACCAGTTAACCAGTACCCAGTAAGCATTGCCTGATAAGGGTGATGCTTATGGGGTAACTGGTTAATCAGTTACCCATTCACATCCCTATAATAGATAGTACAAACAAGTCACAGATCCTAAATACACAGAAGGGCACTCCTTTCCAGGTGTAAGGTCACCCTTCTCTTGTTCAAAGTCTTTGACTTCTGGGTGTTGAGTTAGGTGAGGGGGATTGGGAAGACGCCAAGTGATGGTACACTTCTTTTGATGTGGGGATCAGGCAGTCTCCATCGTCTATATGTTCTTGCTGAGAAGTCATCTGAAAGAGCTATTGGGAGAGTGGATTCTCTTTAATGGGCCATAAGCATATCTAACTACTCTAGCTACTTTGAACCTCACAAGACGTTTCAGTTACACGCACATAACAAAACTTCATAACTTTATATACAGGGCATCCCTGCCACAGGTTGCCCCGGTATGCATTGGTTCCGCACTAACGTCGTTGACACTTATGGGAACTGTTCCGTTTTAAGTCCTCCCATTCCCCGCTCTTCCATCGCACAAAAAAAGAGACCAATTTGTGTAAACAGAAGTCAGCCGCTGGGAAAAAAAACACCCCACTTTACATCCTTTTGCTATATGTCCACATTTTTTTGAACGTATCTTGGACATATAGCAGGGACACCCTGTACGACAATGACACCTGCAACCCAAGACTTTTAAAGTGGTCTCTCACAAGGCATGTTTTCAACAAAACATATCTTAATCATGTCACCATAGTGAATAGGGAGGTTCCAGAGTGCTGCTTTCAGGTGCAAAGTGTCACACTGGCACTATGGTGCCATTTCCTAGTTGCTGGTAGGGGAACCTGGGCCCCTGCCCTCTGCTCCAGGTTCCAGTTCAGGAATCAGCAGCCAAGACTTGCACCCTCCTGAACCTTGCTGCCTCTTCCCTGAGCCCTTTAATTGAAGTTTAAACAAGAAATTTTAAAAAATCACTTGTATATTTTAGTCCACCTGTCAGAATGTTTCACTATAGAGCCTACTGATAGAAAAGGTAAAAGTCAGTGTAGAGATTTGAATAAAATTACTTTGTTTTCCTTGTAGCTTCAAGGAAAGAAGCAGCATATTAGAGCCTTGCTGATTGACAGAGTCATGTTGCAGCATGAGGTAATGTACATTTCTCTACTACCAATTTTTACTTGTTACTTTACTAGGAAATGTCAGTCTGTAACATTTTGTTTTTAATTAGAAGCATTCTCAATCTCAACAATTTTTGTTTCTTAAATTTGTAAAATTGTAAATAGAGACTGTCTAATTAGTATTTTTCTACTTCCTTTAGCTGAGAACGTTAACTGTTGAAGGCTGTGAATATAAAAATATACACCAAGACATGATCAGGGATCTTTTGTGTTTGTCTACAAGTTCCTATGGTCAGGTAAGACTATATCTTCCAAGCTAAATTAATGCTCTCACCAGATACATTTATTGAGCTTATTTTCAACTTGATATTTGCAGTGAAATGTAATGTAATATAGTTTTTATTTCGTTGGTAGAATTCAGTGTCATAGTATCTTTGTTTATTTCAGGTTTCGGTAAGCCCACAGAATTGGCCCATAGAATCTTTTGTTAGTTTTTAAGCTTTAATATCGTTTGTATTAAGTGCTTAGCAAATGTGTCAGATTGACAGTTGTGGAAACTGAAGTCTTCAGTCCACAAAACAGATGCAGCATGGCCCTAGCCAGGAAAGCTTCTGTGCACCTTACTCCAAGTGTGCCTAAAACCTAATCTAAAGAAATGGTGAGGATAGTTGAATGAACCTCCATGCCTGCTGCTGCTAACATTTTAAAATGAAGCAGGCTACATTTCTATGCACTGACTTACCATCTTAAGATCTGCATGTTAGTAATCAAAGAGAACAAGCATATCACTGCTTTGTATATCCTTTTGTGTACTTGAAGATCTCTAGTAGTACTTGTCTTTCCACAGGTCAGAAATAAAGCTCAGCAAGCATTCTTCACAGCACTGGGAACATACAACTTTTGTTGCAGAGATATCATTCCTTTGGTTTTGGAGTTTTTGCAGCCAGACCGACACGATGTTACTCAGCAGCAGTTTAAAGTACTGTCTCAATTACTTAATTTCAGATCTGGGTTTGTGTGTAAGATTTTTATGGTAAAAAATGCATGTGGTATGCTATTAAGATTATTAGTGTTACTCTGGTTGAATTAACATGAGTAGCTAATCCTAAAGTGACTTGGGAAGTCATCCCAAATAAGTACCCATAAAAATATTTTATACTGTACTCCACCTTCATGTATATACCCCATTTCATCCGAACCTCAGGAATTACACTTTATGTTAATAGCTGTTCGCTTTTATTTCCTTATTAAAACAAAAAATAGTACAAGGTAATAAAACTTCATCAGACTGTTCTTCAGTAGTTTTTTAGCAACCCTAGTAGAGCAAGGAAAGTACCCTGAATTTAACAAAGAGCTCATCAGCAGAACATGTTATGGTAAGTGTATATTTGCAGTGGCCCAAAGTGCAGCCTACAGGGATATGAGTAATGGTGCACACCATTAGTGTAAACCTGTATGAAGAGGATTACATTGAGAACTAGGAATAATTTTTGTGTGCCTGCAGTTTCCACTCAACAGAGTTATAGTACAGCACTTTACACATTTCAATTTGCACCCCCTATTGCCCGAATTATAGGGCAGTGCAGACAAGCCTAAGAAACACAAGTTTGTAATTTAAATGACCATGAATAGGTTTGTAGAAAGGCCAGATGTACTATTTGTTGATTGTAATTAAAATGTGTTCTGTGGAAATAGTTCCCTCACAACCAATCAATGAAAGAGAAATCCATTTAGTTAGCACTACTTTCACACACCACTAAAACAAATATTTAGTATGTCAAGAATTGTGAGAAATATCTTGTATATATTGGTGATAAACTGAATGGTTCAATCTCAGTTCGTTACAATTTAATAATTGTTAAAATACAGAGAAACTAATTTTTATTCTATATGAATGACCTCTTTATGTAACTTTTAATATTACAAAACCTGTTTTCTGTAGGGTGCCTTGTATTGTCTTCTTGGAAATCATAGTGGAGTATGCCTGGCAAATCTTCATGATTGGGACTGTATTGTACAGACTTGGCCAGCAATTGTTTCTTCTGGACTAAGCAAAGCTATGTCTCTGGAAAAGCCATCTATAGTGAGACTCTTTGATGACCTAGCAGAAAAGATCCATAGACAGTATGAAACCATTGGATTGGATTTTTCAGTAAGCAACAAAAAAAAAAAATCACTTAAAAGCTAATAAGAGGCTGTTTGACTTACCTTTGATAAAATGAGTTAATAATTTAATAAATGTCACACATTTCAGTTTAGCTTTGACTTCTATTACGATATATTGATTTCATTCTGATTTCTAATATGCAGGAATATATGCAAGTACAGGTTGCACCTCCAAAATCTGGGACTCTGGTCCAGCAACATCCATGGTCCAACAAAGACCACAGATGATGTTGCCCAGAGAGACCCCGCAGCTGGAAATGGGGCCTGCAGGAAGGCTGGCAGGTTGGCTGCAGTGGGGCCAGTACCAGGGGGACCAGTAGCAGCTGGGAAGCCCTGGGCCGAGCTGGCTACGGAGGGGACCCTGGTCAGGCAGGGAGCTTAGGGTCTGGGGCCGTGAGCCCTGCCAGGGGAAGAGCTCACAGCAGGGCTCCTGTTCAGAAGGGGAGATTTGACCTCCCCTGGTCCGGCAAACTCTCTGGTTCAGAACCATTCATCTTACACTGTCAGTACTTGTGTTGTATCTGTTCCATTGTTAGTCTAACAGCTTAGTCTAAATTTACTTAATTAAATGAAAAATGGTGATCAGAGCCATTATTATAAATATTTGAGTATTTTTGTTTAACCATAAAATCACAGTTTGTGCATGGCTTACCCACTGCCTTACAATGTGGACATTTAATCATAGCTGTACCTGTATTTTAAAACTACTTTCTTCCATCTTATTGTAATAAGACTGCTGGGAGCAGTGATTCCTTGCAAATAACAACTTGGATTGCCTCTCTAGGAAAGTTTGTAAAATATAATGGAAGGCTTATTGATATCTATGTGAAAGGAACAGTATGTACATTGCATTTGACTGTCTTTCTGGGAGTTGTCTTTTTTCAAAAACGATGACTAACATTCCTTGGCTGCTGTTCAGTTAGAGTTGTTTCCCCTCTTTCTCAACAGGTTCCAGAGAAATGTGTTGAGATAGCCATTCTAATGCAAAAAGCAAAAAGCCCAAGTGCCAGTGGGGTGATGCTTACCTCAGAAGAGATTCAGTTAGGAATCCAACGACAGAAAGAAAAGAATGCTGAGGCCTTGCAGTAAGTTCAGTAGGTCCATATAAACTTCAATAACTGCACAAATTATAGAACATATTAATTATTGGTTGATAAACATATAGAGTTCATGAGTTATGTTGTCCATTTTATCTAAAATTGTACATTAAATGTAATATTCCAGGAGGATGTGCTTTTTGTTTCTGAATTTTGAGGCTAATAAATAATTATTTGTGACATCTACATGTAGGGTTTTCCATAGAAGAAATGAAGCTATTTAAAAGTAATCTCTTCATAAAGGTGTTATTTTTGGGGTTTTATTTTTGTTTTTTTGTGGGTTTTTTTTTTTTTTACTATAGCCTACAAGTGACACTAAACTCCAACCATCTTTCCTTCCATTATTGAATCTTTACATTTTTTTATTGTAGCCATCTTGCAGTAATCCTTAGCTGCATTGGAAGGGACACTATTGCCTTGTATGAGAACCTGGATAGAATGGAATATCCCATATTCTCATCCTCATAGTGACTGAGTACCTTCTAATACCACATTCAGAAAATGGCACTTCATCTCAAAATTTTATACCAGTTATAGTTGCAAGTATTTATTCAGATAACTGTACTTCAGAGTCAATGAAAGATTTTTTTAAAATTAATTTGTGTATTTGACAGGTTTGTTTTCAGGCATTTTAATTGTGTATGTTCTGGTGGGATTCCCTTTTGTAAAGTCCTCCAGTGCGTGCTCACCAATAACAGCAACAGCGAAATTGAAACGAGGCAGCAGTGTGCCTGAGTATGAGACAACGTAGTAATAATGGAATATTATTTACTTCTGGGGAAATTGTGCCTAAAAATAAAAAATTCTGCATATTTTATTTATTAAAATAAGACAATATAATCACATCAGTTTCAGTTATTTTGATGATTTATTTCTAAATACCTGTCAGCAAGTATATCTGTAACAATGTAGACACAAAAATTCTTGATTTTTTTTTTTGACAAATTCCTTATTAGCCGTATAAACACAGAACTTTGAGTAAATAATTTAAATTGCAATGCAGATCCGTGTTTCAGACATCTTTCAGAAGCAGTGCAAAGGCTTGCGGGGGAGCCTGGGGTAACAGAGGAGCTGAAGGAGAGGGAATGAACCTGGAGAGTTGTTGGGTGTGGATGAGAGAAGTAGGGAACAGTTTTTTGGGGATGAGGTTAGTAGGGATCGTTAGGGATCTTCCTCCATGCAAACCCTGGCTCAGCCCTAGCCTCTCCCAATCAGTCAGGCACATCTGCCCCATCTCCATGTGTTCCTGCACCATGATGTGTCCTTGCATCCTCTCCTCTCAGTCCCATGTGCCCCCTTCACCTCCACTTAGACACCCACTCCAATATAGCCAAGGAATGTCAAAAACTTAGACTTGGTTATTTTGATAATATGCAGCTTTATCTAATTTAAATAGAGACCAACTGGTGTCACTCTAGGAAAATGGTATCCTGCTTTCCAAATCTCCAAAACACAAGTGTAGAAAATGCCAGTCAGTTGGGCAAATTAGCTGCCTTTTAAGACCTTATCTGGATTAAAGTGCAAAGGTGTACTATGTTGGATCATGTTAGCTTACTCTGAAATCCAACTCAGTCAGTTAAACATATGCTGAAGTATAGCTTGCCATGTCCTGACTCAAAAAGTTTTTTGGAGGTTTTATTAGACTGACCTGATGAACATGAGCTAACATCACACACTTTGAAATCCTAGTCTTGACAAAGCCACAGTGTAGAGGAATCATCATAATACTCTTCGCTTGACTTGGCAGCAATTCTCTCACCTCTACTCCTTCCCTTCAAAAAATTATCATGATGTACCCTGCTTTTGCAATGTTAATTGAATTACTAGACATTGTACTGTTTTTATATTTTTGTGAGAATTTGCCTTATATTGTTTATAAAAGAGTCTTTTAAACACTTTTCTCCATGATTTCTAGTTGTTGACAGTACTCTTCAAGTCTATATGCTCATTTTACTTTTTTTCCCCCAGAAACTATGAAAATTTGATCAACATGTTGTTGGATTGTGTGAACCAAAGAAACCTGTAAGTTTGCCTTTTCTCTGTGAACTATTTTTCTGCTAGCTTTTCTGAATTTAAAAAAAAAAAGCATGGTAAAATAGCATAAATGATCTGGAAATAACATATGCAGCATTTCCTGTACAGGACTGGTTAAAATGTAGTTTAGGTCAGTAGTGATGGAAAAATTGTACTGTCTGATACACACAAAATGTATTTGGATTTGGCTAACTTCTGATGGACAAAAAGTCAACATGAATTGGCATGGATATAGTGGTAGAAGAGCCATTTGTATGGTTGTTCAACTCTCCCTCCCAATTGAACAGGGAAGCTTCAGGGCAACATGAGAATTCTTGTATTGCTACCACCCATTCAATATCTGTATTATTGGTGAATGCAACCTTGTAGTAAGTAGCAGTTGTTATTTTCAGTTTCTCTCTCCATTCCATTTGTCTAGTTTAAAGAAATGCAATGAAGAGCAAGTACTTTTAAATTACTATTAACCAGGGAATTTATTTTTTTATTTATTTTTTAAATAAAGATATGATAAAGATATATGGGGTCTAATTCTTAATTACACAGTAGTAGTTTTATACCAGTTTAACAGTGTAAAGATCCTTTAAATGGGTGCCCCTTTTCTTTCCCCAAGTGATGTAGAGGGACCTTCTTTTAATAAGACAAAGCCTACATAGTATGGGCTGTGAAATAGAATCTAAGCTTTATGGTGGTTAAATGCACCTGTTTACCAGATAGTATGTGCTTTTAGATATGTTTTCAAAACCTTTTTTGAGCAACAGTGTTACATGCAGCACTCCACTATTCATTGTGCATGTTGTTTTTCAGCCCTTGGAAGTTTGAACACATAGGCATTGGCTTTCTCTCTCTCCTCCTGAGGGATGATAGGGTACTGCCTGTCCGTGCTATAAGATTCTTTGTGCAGTGTCTCAACCACGATGCAATAGTGGTTCGTAAGGTAAAGATGGCAAACTGATTGAAATTTCTCTTGCTTTTCCAATCCCTGATCAAATGTTGTTCGTTGTTGTTGTTTGTTTGTTTAGAGGCTTCAGTTAGGGAGCCAGGACCCTGTATACATATACAAAAGTCCACCCCTCAGAGCATAGTCTTGGGAGCCTTATGACAATGGCAGTTGATCTGAGTACGATTACATGACCAAAAATTTGTACTATTCATTTTGTTTGTCTTGCTAGTCAGTGAGACTTGGAAACACTTTTGGCATTGTGGGAGTCCTGGGTGGGAGGGGAAACTAGATGGCAGGTTTGGTGCGATGGCATGCCTTGCAAAAGAGTTTTAATTCTATATTTCATATTCTCTGGGATGAGTGGGCAATAATCTCATCTGGTGTGACTAAGTGCCACATGATAATGATAACTAACTTCAAAGGAATGCCATTCATTATTCACCTGAGGATGAGTCACTGTGATGTAAATCATCAGAGGGGTAACCGTGTTAGTCTGGATCTGCAAAAGCGACAAGGAGTCCAAGGCACCTTATAGACTAACAGATGTATTGGAGCATAAGCTTTCGTGGGCGAAGATCCACTTCGTCAGACCCACATCTGACGAAGTGGGTCTTTGCCCACTAAAGCTTATGCTCTAATACATCTGTTGGTCTATAAGGTGCCACAGGACTCCTTGTTGCTTTTGTGATGTAAATGACTAGACAAATCCTTGCACTGAAAATGTGAAATGGATGAATTAATTCTCTCCTTTTTAGATGGCTATCTCAGCTGTTGCTGGCATCCTCAAACAATTGAAGAGAACCCACAGAAAGGTGTCCATCTGCCCTTATGAAATCAGTAAGTGATTAATAAGAGATTTCAGATCCTAAATATCTAAATGTATCCTTAAGCCTTCAAGAAATATATTTTTCCGCCTAGCTTATCAATAGAAAACACATGGTCTCTTTAACATGTTACCCATTTTATTTACTTAAAATATTTAACTAAAACATTTTTCACTTGCCTTTAGAACAAAATGTGTTCAGATTTAAAAATTAGATACTTTTTCAGGGAGGATAGTGTGTATGCGAAGATCACCAAAGCCCTTTGAAAATACCATTTGTGGGTTTGAACATCTTTATGCCCACCCTACCCCAAAATTTCTGGTGATGTGCACAGTCAACAAATAGGAAAGACAGGGACAACCAGGAACTACTCCCGGAAACAAAAAGGCAAAGACCTTTTGGGGCAGAGATTTATTTGTCAGCAAGTCTTGAGCTCTGGGTGGCAAATCACCAGGCCCACCTCGACTGATACAATTTGAATATCTGGCCGTCTATGGCCAGATTTACCGACTTCCTCCCAGAAGCCTCAGGGAAGGAATTCCAAGTATTCTTCATGAAGGCCACCAGGGGATCATAAGTGTGACTCTGCTGGCGACCTTAGATGTGGCAGACTCTGCCGCACAGATGATGGTCTCTCCCATCTCCATGAGGCAAGTGTCATGGTTCCAGTCTTTGGGTCTTTCCGCCAGGGTCCATCCAAAACTTCCCTATTAATGGTTGTGCTCTGGGGAACAAACGGATGAGAAACTGTATGGCCTCAAGAATTCTTGCACCAGCTTTAAGCCTCTAGGCCTTTATGTCTTTGGGCAGCAGAGGCAGTGCTTTAAACTGCAGCTTCTTCCCCAGCAGCGTGGTCAGCATAAGCAGGAACCCTTCCCAAAGAACATGGCATTCCGATGACAGCAAGGTCCTCAGACCTCTGCCTCCATGCAGGCCAGTACTGTCTGCCCCAGAAGAGGCAGAAGTGGACGTTTTGAGGGTGTGCCCAAGGGCAACATTCCAGTCACAACATTGGATCTTGTCCTTCTTTGCTTCTGCACGCGCCTTTCTTTTTTTCTCCCGGCATAATATTGGACCCCTGGGTTCCCAACACTGTTGTGCAAGGCTATATTTTACCATTTGTTTCTACCTTGCCCTCTTCCTCCCCCCTCACACCTTCCTTCCCTGCTTCTCTTCAGATACCCAACTCTGCTGCAGCAGGAAGTATAAACCCTACTGCAGTTTGGGGCGGTACAAGAAGTTTCCCCCAGATCTTGCCTCTGGGGATTTTTACTTCAGGAACTTCATGATTCTGAAGGCCAAAGAGGGTTGCAAGACCTCAACATATATAAACTTAGCACAGTTAAAGCTGCGCACATGTTCTCTGGCCTCCATTATTCCCTTCCTGGATCCAGGCGACTGGCATACTGCCCTCAACTAGAAGAATGCGTATTTCCATATCACAATCTTTGAAGGCCATGGCACTTGCTCCATTTTATGGTGTGCCCACATCACTGTCAGTTTGCAGTGCTTGCTCCCCTCTGGCCTGGCAGCAGCACAAAGAGTGTTCACAAAATGCATGTTATTGGTGGCAGCTTACCTCAGATGCTGGGGTATTTTGATCTACCTATATCTCAGTGACTGGCTGGTCAGGAGACACTGAAGTTGTCAGGTCCAGAAGACCGACACACTACTGATAGGAAGTGACTGTCTAGGAAGGTACACTGCAGAAAGGGATCTAGGGGTCATACTGGACCACAAGCTAAATCTTCAGGGGGTAGCTGAGTTAGTCTGTACAAGATAACCTTAAAAAACAACAAATAGTCTGGTAGCACTTTAAAGACTAACAAAACATGTAGATGGTATCATGAGCTTTTGTGGGCACAGCCCACTTTTTCAGGTGACTAGAGTGTTGGAGGTCCAAGAAGTGGGCTATGCCCATGAAAGCTCATGATACCATCTACATATTTTGTTAGTCTTTAAAGTGCTACCAGACTATTTGTTGTTTTTTAAGTTCACAAGCTAAATGAGAGTCGACAATGAGACACTTGCAAAAAAAAAAAAAAAAAAAAGAAGAAGAAGAAAACATGATTCTGGGATGCATTAACAGGAGACAACAACTGAGATATAAGTCCTTGGAATGGTCTGTCATGAAAAAGCTGACAATAAATTATAATAGTGTGGGGTATGTTAACAAGTATGGGCTAGTGAACAAATCTACTATAACATTTATCATCGAAATCATCCAAAGCATAGGACTTGGTAGTGGGGACTTAATCTATCCAGACATCTGTTGGGAAAATAGCACAGTAGGGCCCAGATAATCCAACAAGTTCTTGGACTGTATTGGAGACAAATTTTTTATTTCAGAAAGTGGTAAAAGCTACTGGAGGGAGATTGTTCTAGATCTTGACAAATAAGGAGGAACTAGTTAAGAATTTGGGAGTGGAAAGCAGTTTGCATGAAAGGGATCATGAAATTATAGACTTCATGATTCTAAGAAATGGTAGGAGTGAGAATAGCAAAATAAAAATAATGGATTTCAGGCAGACAGAATTTAGCAAATTTAAGGAGCTGGTGGGTAAGAATCACATGAGAAGCAAGTCTAAGAGGAAGCACGATTGAAGACAGATGGCAGTTTTTCAGAGACATTTTTAAAGACATAAGAGCAAACTGTTCCACTGGATAGGAAAGATAGGAAGTATGGCAAAAGGACCACCCTTGCTTAACCAGGAGAGCTTGAATAATCTAAAAAATAAAAAAAGAGTTCTACAAAAAGTGGAAATTAGGTCAGACGGCAAAGGATGAATATAAAGAAATAACACAAGTATGTAGGGGCAAAATGAGTTCAAAATAGTTAGACGCATAAAGGGTAACAAGAAAACAGTCTACAAATACATTAGAAGCAAGAGGAAGACCAAGAACAAGGAAGGCCTGTTTCTCAATGAAGATGGAAAAACAGTAACAGAAAATATGAAAATGGCAGAGATTCTTTGTTTTGGTTTTCACCAAGAAGGTTGGTGATTGGACACCTAACATGGTGAATACAAGTGAAAATGGGGTAGGAACAGAAGTTAATATAGGGAAAGAACAAGTTAAAAACTACTTAGACAAGTTAGATGTCTTTGAGTCATAAAGGCTTGATGAAATTTACCCTACAATACACAAGAAACTGACTGAGGAGATACCTGAGCCATTAGCTATTGTCTTTGAAAAGTCATGGAAGACGGGAGAGATTCCAGAAGACTGCAAAAGGGCACATATAGTGTCCATCTATAAAAAGGGAAATAAGGACAACCCAGTGAATTTCAGACCAGCTTCTGCGGAATCTCACAGTTAAGCTGACTTCTGTACCAGGAAAGATAATGGAGCAAATAATTAAGGAATCCATTTGCAAATGTCTAGAAGGTAATGAGGTGATAAGTAACAGTCAGCATGGATTTGTCAAGAACTAATCATGCCAAACCACCTGATAGCTTTCTTTGGCAGAATAACAAGCCTTTTGGATAAGAGGAAGTGGTAGATGTGGTATATACACATGCATGTGCGCGCACGCACAACTGCTAAATTAGTCTTTGAAGTATTCTGCCTCCTTAATTTGGGAGTCTCATTCCTGGTGTTTAAATGTGTACTGACAGAAGCCTGTTGGCTATCCTGAGCAGGATGGGGGTGGAATTCTGCTCCTCTGGCCCTCCCAGATTTGTCCTTTTTTTTGGTGCCTCTTTCTGCATGCCTCCATCCTTAGAGGTTTTTAAGATACAACTTGACAAAGCCCTGGCTGGAATGATTTAGTTAGGTTTGGTCCTGCTTCAAGAAGGAGGTTGTACTCGATGACCTTCTGAGGTCTCTTCTATCCCTAATCTTCTATGATTCATTTATCTTTAAAAATAGGTGGAGTCCCCAAGGCTTCCAGCATTCAGGCTGGTGACAGACCTGATAACCAGTGGCTGCACTTTGATAGTCAAAATTTACTGAAGACTAAACAAGCTTGGGAGTCATGTTGTTTTGTGGAAAAAACACACTGGGGATACTACACCTGGCCTCAGTGAGTACTATTGAACTTAAAAGGACAGTATTAGGTCTAAATAAAATTTTAATTTTCTTAACTATAATTAAAACTAATGTTACCAATCCATTTTCCTTCTTATTTGTGCTACTTGTTTATTTTTTTGCACTCTCCTGGCTTGGGCAATGAAAATAATCTCCATTTCCATGTTTATTGTAAATCAGTTTCCAGCCAATTGTGACATGAGCTTTTCGTATACTGCAAACAGTGTGGAAAATATTTTTTGTTGAACTATTTCTGTTGGAATTGCATCTATTGGTCTTGGATTTTGTAAAAGCTTGTTTTACAATAAAGCAATAAATAAATATTGTGGGGCTACATTTGCCCCAACAATGCCCTTTTTAATGCCCTTTGCTATATTTGCAAAGTATTTACAATTATCACCAAATTAGGATAATGTCACATGCTATGAAAATATAGGAGAAGATTACTGAAAAGCTTATACGTGGAATTGTTGAAATTTGAAAAGGTTTCATCCTGGGAAGGAGCATAGTTGATTATATTTGTTGAATTGAATCCTCATGGATAAGTTCAGAAAAAAGAGACACCAACTGGGTCTGATCTTTGTCAACTTGAAGGAGGCATACAATTGTCAGAGTAGAGTTTGTACCAGAGGTGTGCTAGAAAGCTATGTCCATCTAAAACTAGGATATGTATGATGGAGTGATTACTATAGTCAGAACTAAATGGGGCTACCATAGAGAATTTCCAGTAACTATTGGCCTACTTTCCTTTTTGCATTTGTTATGGATGTGTAAGTGAGAATATATAAAGGGAACCACTTTGTTCAGAGTTGCCTTGCCAGTCTCTCAATCCTTCTGCACATATTACCAAGTTATAAGCAAACAACATATTCCAGAGGCAACATATTTTTGAGCAGGCTGAGTTTAGTGTCATGTCAGTAAGACTGAGGTTATGAATGAGGGAGAAGAACTCACCCATAGAGGGTATCGCAGGCAGGAGAGATTAGAAGAGTGAAACAATATAAATACCTAGAATTACTTGTTGGCAGTAGTGCTCTCATGAGTGATGCCCAGCATTACATTAAAGCAGTATGGTACAAATGGTGGGATCTGACCTCAGTTCGCTATGACAAAAAAATGCCATTAAAGTTTATAAAACTGTATTTAACCCATCTTAATATACAGAAGAGAAACTTGTCCACCCACAAGAAAAGAAATCAATAAGCTTTCCACCACGGAAATGAAAAGCTTAGGATGGTTACATGGTTGGACCCTATATAGAGAACAGAACAAGGTGTTAAGGTGCCTAATGTGAGTTGCTCCAACTGAAGACAAGTTTAGGGAGGCTTTAGACATTGGTATGGGGAGATCCAACAGAGACCTGAGTGTTATATCAGTAGGATGGCTCTTGCAGTGCTTGTATATGGGAGAGGCCCAAAAGGGAGACCAAAGACTCTGTAAATGGACTGGATAGCCATGGAAGTCACAGAGATCAGTCTGCACAACAGTCTTGTGTTCAGCCATGTATTTTGGAAGAAGGCTGTTCTATCATCAACTTCAAATAGTGGTGGCAAGAAAGAAGAAAAAGATTTGAAAAGTGATTATGACAAATTTTCTTTAGATTTTGGTGTTTGAGGCCACTAATTTAATTTGACATCAGTATATTGAATGTTGATAATTGTTTGGTTTTTATTTTTTCACTTATTTTGGAAGCATGATAATATATATGTCTTCTAATATTTAGACACATGGTAGTTTATGCTTCTGCTGAGCAACAGCCAAAGCTTGGGAGGAGGAGAGAGGAGTTGTTAGAGGTAAGCATGCTAGGATTTTTAATCACTTTTGAGAATCTGGATTGTTCTGATTCAAGACTGACACAGATGATTTGGGACTTAGAGCACTGAACAGTCACCAAGATTATGTTTGAAATAAGTTGTTGGCCACATTGAATGGCTCATTACTAGGGTTGTCAATTAACTCAAAACAAATTAATGGGTTAATCACATACTAGAGCACCACGCTCATTGATGTGTCACTGCATGCCCTCTGCTGCTGCTCTGCTACACTGCTACTCCCAGCTCCTCCTTTTCTCCTCTGTGCACCTGCCCCTGCCCAAGCTGCTCTAGGCTGCGCAGAGCAGTGGGCCTGTAGGGCTGATGTCGGGGTATCCCTGAGTACTTGATTGCTGCTCATCTGGGGTTGAGGAACACTGGGGGGGCCTGGTGGTGCTGCTAGTGTTTGCGGTGGAGCAGGAGTGCCTACCTCCACCCCCCCTTTGCTCCGTTGCCACCGCTGCTCCTACGCCTGCTAGCTTATCACTGTTTTCTTTTACAGGCAGAGCAAATCATATATGATCATTTTTCTGATCCAGCATTTGTTGAGCAGTTAATAAAGTTTCTATCTCTAGAAGACAGAAAAGGAAAAGACAAATTTAATCCTCGCAGATTTTGCCTTTTCAAGGTAACTAGATTTTTATGGATAAGTTACTTCCTTTTTATAGATCAGTGTAAAAAGCATTGGATTTAGTGACCCATGCCATCACTTTTATTAAAGGTTGAGGAAAGGTAAGCTCTAATTGCCACTATGACTCACTTCATTACACTGCCTTCTCAATTCTCGAAATATATTTTCCCTAATAGTGTTGATATAAAGAGGATAATTCTGTTTTGAACATACGACAAACACTACCTAACTATATACTTAAAGTTTAAATTTGCTTCTCAATCTCCTATGTCTCTTACGGAGGAAACATAGTTAAGACTTGTAACAGTATGTTAATATGTATATATTTGGCTCAGTTAAAAACTTGTGTGACTCAAAATGATGTATCATGTATGCATACTACTCATATTTGTATATTATATCTCCTACTGCTGTAGGTAGGTCCAAATTATGAGGTGTTTAGAACAATAAATAAGAACAGGAGCATTTCACATAGAAATAACATTATTAGTTTTTCAGTGACAATAGCAATATTGCTATTAATTGGTTTGGGAATATGAGTATAAATTGTATGCCAGGTTAAAATATTTTAAGTGAAACAGTACTCATGATCTTGGTTTTACAGGGCATATTCAGAAACTTTGATGATGCCTTCTTGCCAGTTCTAAAACCCCATTTGGAACTTCTAGTAGCAGACTCTCATGAAAGTACCCAGCGATGTGTAGCTGAAATTATAGCTGGTCTGATAAGAGGCTCTAAACACTGGACATTTGAAAAGGTGTGTATGTAACATTTAAGTAATCTGGAAAAGTAAAGGTGTCTATTCCAGTTGTTTAATCAGCATATGCCCATCAACTGAATGACCAACATGGAGGTCTTCCAGCATATGACTTAAAAACTAATTTTCATGTGCTACCTTAAAAATGCATTTCTATTCTGAAAAGTGACTATCCTCAAATGGTATTGAAATCCTGTGTTTATTGGGTCTCAGTGATTTCTGTATTTAAATGTACTCAATATCCAATAAAAAAAGTTTTGGGTTTTTTTTGTAACTTCCAACCTTATAAACTAAGTCTGAAATCTGAAAATAAACTTGTGTTCTTTCAATGTTATGCATCAGCAAAATAATGATGATTCTGCAGTCCAGAATAGCACTTAATTTATACCTATGCAACTATATAGTTTGCTGATTATACTCATTGACACCAATGCAAAACCATAGCCTTTAATTTTTCCGTAACTATATACATTTATGCATAGATTTAGACATTGATATTGATGTGCAAGGTACAATAAAATCCAGGTCGCTGAATCTTAACTATGTTGGTTCAGTCATATTAAAATAAGCTTGACTTTACTGACTAATTTGTCATTAAAATAAACAGAAATAACTCTGGACATAAAGAGCAAATATGAATTAGAAGAATTTCTTTCCCTTTCCAGAGTAAATAGTGTTTAAACTGTCAAAAAAAAAATACTGCACTCAGTAGAGCTAGGTGATTTTTCAGTTTACCCGGAAAGTGGAAAAGTGAGCGGTATATGTTCAGTTTGGTTCTGTAATCATTCAGAATTAGGAAAAGTTTATTTTGGGACTCCAGACTTTGAGGGTAAGAGGGTGTTCTTTTATAATTGTTTGACGGATGATTTGGAAACTTGGCCTAGGATGTGGACACCCAGGTGTGAATCCCCACTCTGAAGCAGGGACTTGAACTCAGAATCCACAAATGTCTCAGATGAGCATCATAACCACCCAGGCTATAGGTGCATTGCTCTTATTCTCTCCTGTTGAAGCTGTTATACTTTATGGATGTGGATTCAAATCTCTGTGCCGGAGTCAAAGAAGGGAATTGAATCTATATCACTGCCTCTGATCATCAGATTATAGAGTTGCTCTCTCTCTCTTCCCAATGAATATTTAAGTGTTTCTGCCAAGTGGAACAGCTTCAACAGGAGAGATGAAAAGCAACAGTCCCAGAGTGTGGTGTTTAGGATGCTCAGGTAAGATTGGGCATTGAGGGGAGGCAGATCTTTGTTCCAGGCCCTGCTCTAGAATTAAGGGTGCAGCTTTGAGTTGTGTCCTTATGTTTGCTTCACTGGAGGCGTCTGTGAGATTTTTGTATGTCCATTGAGCCCCCTGTGCATATCCTCTCCCTCCCTCATGGTATGCCTCAAAGCCATCTGGCAGTGCGTGGGTGAAACCCCTTGATTTCCTTCTCAACCGCCTTTGGTTGTCCCTTCCTTTTCTGCATCATTAGATATGGGCTTCTTGATTACACCTTTTTGGATTGCCCAAAGAGCTACCAGGAGACTTCCAATTTGAAAAGCCCAAACTCTTTGCAGAAAAGACAGATTTTTCTCTCCACATCCTCAAGGATTTCTAGACTACATTACTCTCCCTATGAATCTGCTCTGCAGGACGGAAGAGAAGCTATACCTCTCAGCCACACAATACCCATTATCTGAGGACTGCTACAAGCCACAGTGTAAGGGGACCAACACTCAGAAATGGAAGTGGTCCACACCCTAATCCATTACCTCTCAAAGCGCTTTTTCTAAGCACTTTTCAAAGGTTGGTGGAGGGCCTTTAACATATATGTACCTGTCACGTCCCTTCAGAAGTTGCTGGCTCTGATTCACAGCAGTTGTATCACCTCTGACAGATGGGTCCTGGAGATTTTCGAAGATTAATGCCATTCAGTTAATGTCCCTCTCCCATTTCAAACCTTCCCTATCCTCTTTCAGGGAGCCTTCTCACGAGAACCTACTTCATCAGGAAATACATAATTTGTTATGCCATTAAGCCAGCATTGGAGCCATTCAAGCACAAGAGGTTTCACAGCCTGCCAAACACAGTACTCTCAGCAGTCATGCACATCACCCAACCCTAAGGCCAGCACTGGCCCAAACCACTGAGCTAACGATGACAAAGGACAGACTCTCTCTGCTGAAAAACTTTCTCCAGCTAAAATTGATCAAATTCATAGTTATAGGTTAACTGAAACTTCATTTTAAGAGTATTTGCCTTGAAGGTTGTTCACAAGACAAATCACATTCTTCTTTGAGTGTCCCTGTGGCTGCTCCACTACGGGTGCTGGTTCATCCTGCACCTGCAATCAGAGATTTTTTGCTAGCAATGCACTGCCGTGCCACACATGCGCAGTAGTGCTCTCGTGTCATTGGTGTCCGTTAACTGCCCGTGCGGCATGGCACCTCAGCTCCTTCTCTGCTGTCCTCAGCAGTAGACAGAGCATCTGCAGTCACCCTTTCTTTTAATCTATAATGAAAGAGACTTAGTTGGAACATGAGGAAACTCAACTAAGTTTTTTCAACCCCTGTTTCTTGTTTATCAAAATAAAAGAGTGTGTGTGTTTTCTTGCCATTGTAGTCACCCTCTTCATTATGCCTGGCTCCCAAAGCTTTAAGAGATGCAATTCATACAGAGACCCAATGCCGGTCTCTGACGGACATTCGTCATGCATAAAATGTCTTGGAGAAGGCCATTTCTTCCAGAAGTGCCTGCACTGCCCTACACTCACGGCACAGGCAAGGCAAGACAGAGAAAACTGCCCTAAAACCTTCCTATAGGAAAGATCTCTTCAACCACCCCATGAGGGCCTGCCATCCTCTGAAATGACCTATCTTCCACTTCAACAAAGAAATGTCCCTCCTCTTCATTGGAGAAGTTGACTTTAAAGGCCAAAACATTTCCGGCCAGGTTGTTACCTCTAGTGCCTAATGCAACCAGAGTCAGTACAGCCAATAAGCCTGGCTCCTCCGGCACTGTGTCAGTGAAGAATGGTACTATTCATAAGTGTACACAGTCGGAACCGAGGCACCAATGACAACCGCACTGACCCTGAACGCCACACCAACCGAGGTAACAAATGTGGCTTCAAAGACAGTACCAAGACCATCCCGTGCCGACATGCTGCCACCACAGTCTCTGACATAGACATCATCCTCGGCACCACTGAAGCCAGTACCACACAGATCTTCTAAACACACTTTGGCATCAAGTCCACCAGCACGTGCAGAGCTGGAGGTTCTCTTGGTGCCGCACTCTCCAGCCTCACCTGTCTACTCCCTCTACTCCCCTGGATTACCTGCACCATCAATTTCCTATAATGACCATTGGACCAAGGGGCAACAGATTCTCATCCCAACACTCCTTTTCCATCCACAGACACCTTCCCCCCCCCCCCCGTCCCCCATGGAAGTCACGACACACTAGACCCTACCTATACAACTCCTTTGCCCCGATGGTATGGCCAACATTAGCTTTACTCACCACCACTGTACTCAGGGCACTGGCCACCATGGGATGCATAGTCCTCACACAGGAGCCAATATACAACACCCTGAACACCAGCAAGATCTTCTAGTTCTGCCCCACATCAGACCCAGGAGACGAGTCCTCCTCCTCCCGAACAACCAATATCTGATGATGAGGAGAACATGGCAAAAGAGGAGCAGAGAGCCCCTCCCCACAATTCATCCTCCTCTCCGGATGAGGCAATCATCCCTCTTCCCCCTGCTCCGGCGGACGACCTGAAACAGTTCCAGGAGCTCAAGAAATAGCCCCCCAGGAGATCCAAGAAAAACAGCATAGGCTGTTGTGAATCCTATAATAATCCAATCATCGAAGATTGCGCTTCTGATGGATGATGCAATATTAGACCATGCAGATACCACATGGCAGATGCCGGTGTCTGCCACACCCACAAATAAGAGTGGACAGGAGATGCTTTGTGCAAGCGAAAGATATGGACATTCTCTTTTCTCAGGCTTCCTTCCACCTAACTCTTTGGTGGTTGACGCAGTGCCCCATAGGTTGAAATACCCATAATTTCATAACAGTCCCCAACATAAGGACCACAAGCATCTAGATGTACTAAGAAAGAAAGTGTATTCATCTGTAACTGCAATTCCATGTCGCCAACTATTCTGCATTCTTAGCGGATTATGATCACACAAATTATTCAAAACTACAGGACTTTTTGGAATTCCTCCTTGACCAAACGCACCCACAAATTCAGGCCATCATCTCAGAAGGCCATACAATTGCCCACACAGCACTTAAAGCAGCCTTCGACATGGCAGACTCCACACCTCAAAGCATGGCAACAGCTATAGTCATGCATAGGGCCTCTTGGTTTCAAGTGTACCTAAAGAACTACAATTGAAGGTAGAGGGCCTCCCCTTCAACAGGACACACCTTTTTACCATCAAGATGGATGAAGTCCTACATACAATGAAGGACTCTTATATTACTCTCACGACCCTAGGCATGTACACCCCACCTAACAAACATGAGAGGTACAACACCGACCCTCAGTCTAGGGACACTGACAGGCAGACATAGAGATCCTTTGATTAAAAGCAGAGGCAACAAAAGCATAGGCCACGATGCCAACACCTGCCAATGAACTACTACAAACTAACCATCCACCTCCAAACAACAGGAGCTGTTGAAGGTTTGGTCAGGGATCTGAGCAGCATCTCTTTGGTACCATCTACACCAAAAGACCTTTAGTTCACCCACTGGCTTCAGCCCTTTTACCATCTTTGGGCTGAGATTACATCTGACTGATGGGTGTTAGAGATCATCCAACTGGGCTACTCCATTCCTTTCATCTCTATTCCTCCTACCCACCCTCCTTCCCTACCCTCTTCAGGGACCCCTCTCACGAGAGTTTGTTACAAACAGAAGTTCAATATCTGCTTCAAATTGGAGCAATAGAGACAGTCCCATTACTCTTCCACAGAAGAGGTTTTTATTCCAAGTACTTCCTAACCCCGAAGAAGACAGGAAGATGAATGCCCATACTTGGTCTCAGGTAACTCAACAAATACATCCGAAACCAAAGGTTCAAAATGGTAATGTTGGCAACCACCATACCAGCACTAGACAGCAGAGACTGTTTCTCAGCCCTTGACCTCCAGGACACCTATTTTCATGCTCACAGACGCTTTCTTCAATTCACAGTGGGCACCAACCATTACCAATACTGACTCCTCCCATTTGGTGTATCAACAGCACCATGGGTTTTCTCCAAAACATTAGCATCTGTAGCAGCATACCTCCACCACCTAGGGGTGACAATATTCCTCTATCTAGATGACTGTCTCCTCAAAGAGACATCTTACCACAACAAATGAGTGATTTCCTATGGCATACTGCTTAAATATGAATTATAGTAGTCTAGTAAATGAAACAATGAATTCATACTACTGTGGCTCTTTTGGGTAATGTTGGTTGCTCATTGGCTCCTGAGGTCTGCGTATCACTTTAGACAACTTCTGAATGCCACATCCAATTAGTTTTAAAATTTCAGGGAATATTTTATGCAGTGTGGTTGTAGCCATCTTGGTCCCAGGATGTCAGAGAGATAAAGCAGCTGAGATAATATTTTTTACTGGACCGACTTCTGTTGATGAGAGCCAAGAGCTTTGTTGAGCCTGCAGACATGTCTCTCTCACCAACAGAAGTTGGTCCAATAAAATATATTACTTCTCCCAGGGAATATCCTGTGCATCAGTGGGCAGAACTGTATTGAATTTGATGAAATATGGAAAATCAGAAGGTTGAAATGGGGGGGATAACACAGAGCCCTGGCATCTGGTTAGTAGACGTAGCAATTTCAGCCGCCTGTATAATGTTATTCCTAAGGGAATTCTCTACCAAAAAATTTAAAACTCTGCACCCAATATTTTAAAAGTCTGCAAATATAATCATGCCAGTTTCAATTGTTTTGGTAATTTATTTCAAAATAGCTGTCAGCAGGAGTGTCTGTAACTATAGACACACATACCTTTCCCCCAGAGGTACAGAGCTAAAGAACCCTTCGACAATCCAGTTCCATTTTCTCTGTCCCCAACCCTATACAGCACAGCAATGCTTTCTCCACAGCCGAGACACTCACGCCCCATCTCTCCAAGAGCTCAGCTATTTATTGGGCCCTCTTCAGCCCAAACACTCAGACCCTCTACCCTACCCCCAGGTCAGCTGCGCATGTACTCCGCTCTGGCCCAGAAACTCACACCCCATGCCCACCCCCCAGGCCAACTGTGGAAGACACTCACACTCCCAGGCACCAGCTTCAGGCCCCTCCCAGCTCAGACAACCTCTGCCCCCCTAGGGGCCAGCTGCAGGAGTCTTATGGCAGAGCCACTCACACCCTGTCCCCACAGGGGCCGCTCTTAGTCCAGACATACGCACCCATACATGAGCCCAGGTGTACCCCTTGGCCCAGACACTCACATCTCCCTTCCTCTGAGGCCAGATGCGGGCTACCCCTCATCCGTTGTGTCCCAGACACCTGTGTCCCCATGTCCATAGAACCCGGGGATCCAGAGAGAGGAAGAGCCCAATGTTGGGTCCTGGGCTTGCACAGAGTTATGTGCCACTGACTCCTTCCTTCAGGGCACTCTGGGAACTGCAGATCCTGGGAACCTGCCATCCTTTCCACTCCCCCTGGCTTTGTTGTCTATTCACAAGCTAGACTGCACCGAGTCCAGAAACCTTATTGGAAAATTTTGTAAGGCTACATCTAAAGGCCCCCTCCCCCAGCCTTGTGGGATGAACTGCTGGACCCAGGATCCAACTAAATGTAACAGCTAACGAATACAGCAGCCCTTTGTGGTAGTCAACATCTCTGCAGCCCATTTCTGTGGAGAAAAAAGGAAATTCTGCACACACGTTAATTTCTGCAAAAGTCTGTATTGTGCAATGGTGCAGAATTCCTCCAGGAATAAATTGTGTATAGATCAAAGAACTGGTTGATGGAAGCCAATAATACTGAGACCTAGCATGGAAGAAGGGATGGGTCATAGCAGAAATAGAAGGGAATGGGAGGGTGGCATCACAGTAAGTGGGGAGGCACTAGGTGAATGCAAGGAGCCCTTGGTGTATGCAAGGCACTCAATCTGCAGAAGCAACTAAGTGTGCAATCCTGCAGTAGTAGTGTACATAAACTGAAAAATCCTAAGAGGCTGCATAGGCTTGATCTTGACTGAGCAGTACTTCAGAAAACCCCAAAGCAGAAAGATGTTGGCCATTTGAATTGTTGCCTTTCCTGTTAATTTTTTTCATGATTCTAATAATGTTGAGTTACTGTAAGAAGCAAATTTCTTTTGAGGGGTCGTGAGTTATAGAAGTTAAGAAGGAGCCATAATTGTCAAAGTTTATAATTTCACCTTTGCTTTTCTGTTGAGTAGGTAGAAAAACTTTGGAAGCTTTTGTGTCCATTACTTCGAACGGCTTTATCTAATATTACCGTGGAAACATATAATGACTGGGGAACATGTATAGCAACTTCCTGTGTAAGTTCTTCATATTTGTTAGCTTTGCTCATTATTCATGTTAAAATAAATTAAACACACATATTTTTGGTAATATGTAAACAAGAATTTTTATGAAGAAAAATATACTTATTGTATTAGGATTGAATTTAGAGTAGTAAATACAATTTGAAAATTGTATTCTATACTAATTCTTTAAGTCCTACAGAAAACATTAAAATACATGTTCTCCTTCACAACTATGGTATTTTTTTTCTGGAAGTATTGTTTGCACTTTCATCTACTTTCTAGGTTTGTTATAGATATAAAAGAGCTAGTTGTTGATTAGATTAATCTCT
Organism: Pelochelys cantorii; assembly: GCA_032595735.1. Lineage (NCBI taxonomy): Eukaryota > Metazoa > Chordata > Testudines > Trionychidae > Pelochelys > Pelochelys cantorii. The sequence goes on along the minus strand of CM064328.1, from coordinate 176,170,007 downwards.
GCACTTACTGTAAAATCTTACCAGTATTGCTGAATTTTTCCTTATTGTCCTTTTGGAGCTCAGACCATAGAACTGTTCTCAGTTTCAAAAATAAGAGGCACATGACCCAATCATGCACATAATGGAAAGGAGCTGGAAAATATATAGATACAAATTAATATATCTAGGGTAGCCTATTGACCTTTATGGGCTTATCTACACTTGAAATGCTACAGCAACACAGCTGCATTGCTTCATTGTAGAGCAGTGGTTCTGAGCTCTTGGGTGTACACAGACATCTTCCAGGAGGTACATCAGGTCATCTAGATATTTGCCTAGTTTTACAGCAGGCTTCATAAAATGCACTAGCAAAGTCAGTACAAACTAAAATCTATACTGCTCTATATACTGAAATGTAAGCATGATATTTATATTCGATTTGATTTATTTTATAGTTTTATGATAAAAATGAGAAAGTAAGCATTTTTCAGTAATAGTGTGCTGTGAACACTTTTGTATTTTTATGTTTGATTTTTGTAAGCAAGTAATGACGTGAAACTCAGGGTATGCAATACAAATCAGACTCCTAGAAAGGGTGAGAACCACTGGTGTAGTGACAGCCTGCACTGATTGACGTGGTTCTTCGAATGTAGGTAATCTATCTTCCCCAAGAGGTCAACAGATGAATTCTTCCACTGATCTAGAACTCTGTACACTGGAGGTTAGGTTTGCTTAACAACGCCTCTCAGAGGTATGGATTTATCACACCCTTGAGCAATGTACTGAAGACATTTTAATTTTGATTGTGCCCTAATTTTGAGAAAAGCAATATGCTGATTTTAGTGATGTAATAATACATACATGAGAACCTAAAGAACATTTAATACAAATATATAATTCCTTCTTTTCATGTGGGTTAAAGTAGAATCACTGAATTTCTCTGTATTCCAGTTACTGATTTAATTGTCTGTCCTTATCAGGAGAGCAGAGATCCTCGGAAACTGCATTGGTTATTTGAGCTGTTGTTGGAGTCTCCTTTGAGTGGTGAAGGAGGATCATTTGTAGATGCATGGTAAAATGTTACCTTCCAACTGCTTTGGGGTTGACGGGTAAAGCATGAACAAATGTAAGACATGGTTAGAGTTCGCTCAGAGCATATTGTGACTTGACACTGCAAGATGGGAGGGCACGAGAGTCTAATCCAGTACTTGCACAAGAACCTGTCTTAGCTGTAGTTCCTTGTGCAGGCCCTTCCCTACTCCTCCCTTACTTCCCCATGTGCACAGTGGGGCCTTGAGGAGAAAAATATTACTTAAAACACAAGACTGTAATTAACTGGATTCAGTTAGAACAGCAGGTCTCTAACTGTGTTGTGCACCTCCCGAATGTGTCAAGAGAGGTGCCAGCAGTATGTTTTTAAGAGCTCTAGCTCTGAGCCCTGAGTGGCTGGGACTCACGAAGAAGGGCCAGGCACACTCAGGAGACAGGGATAAAGAGGAGAACTGCGCCCCCACCACCCAGGATCTCCTTCTGTCTTGCCCTTCTCACTCCCTAGCCCCCGGGTCCACACCAGGCAGGACAGGTTTTCTTTCTTCCCGCTCCCACACCAGGAAGCAGCTTGGGCTTGGTCTCTCTTCTCTTCTCCCCCTCCCCCAAGTTGCTTATCGGAAGGCAGCCTGGGCTCAGGTTCTCCTCCCTCCCTCTGGCCTCCCAGTCCCTCACCTAGATGCAGCAGGGTATGCAGCGCCAAAAGCCAAGTTAAGATACTTCGACTTCAGCTACGCAACTAAAGTCCTGGACTTCACAGCCTCCTCTGGCAAGGAGTTCCACAGGTTGACTGTGCACTGAGTGAAGAAAAACTTGCTTTTGTTTGTTTTAAACCTGCTGCCTATTAATTTCATTTGGTGACCCCTAGTTCTTATATTGTGGGAATAAGTAAATAACTTTTTCTTATTCACTTTTTCCACACCAGTCATGATTTTATAGACCTCTATCATATCTCCCCTTAGTCTCCTCTTTTTTTAAGCTGAAAAGTCCAAGTCTTCTTAATCTCTTCATATGGGACCCATTCCAAACCCCAAATCATTTTTGTTGCCCTTTTCTGAACCTTTTCCAATGCCAATCAATCTTTTTTGAGATGAGGCAACCACATCTGTACGCAGTATTCAAGATGTGGGTGTACCATAGTTTTATAGAGGCATTAAGATATTTTCTGTCTTATTCTCTATCCCTTTTTTAATGATTCCTAACATTCTATTAGCTTTTTTGACTGCCACTGCACACTGAGTGGAATTTTTCAGAGAACTGTCCACAGTGACGCCAAGATCTCTCTCTTGAGTAGTAGGGTTGCCAGATCGTTTCAACAAAAATATCGGACACACTTGACCTTGCATCACAATCTACATTACATCTTATTTAGAAAATAATGGACATTTATATTTTCTCAATTTGTTTCCCGAACAGAAAGCTCAAATACTGGACTGTCTGGTTCAAAACCGGACACCTGGCAACCCTATTGAGTAGTTGTAGCTAAATTAATCCCCATCATATTGTATGTATAGTTGGGATTATTTCTTCCAATGTGCATTTCTTTACATATATCCACATTAAATTTCATTTGCCATTTTGTTGCCCAATCACTTAGTTTGGTGAGAGCTTTTTGAAGCTCTTCACTATCTGCTTTGGTCTTAACTATCTTGAGCGGTTTGGTATCATCTGCAGATTTTGCCACCTCACTGTTTACCCTTTTCTCTAGATCATTTATAAATAAGGTGAATAGCATGGTTCCCAGGACAGACCTTGGGGGACCCCACTAGTTACCTCTCTCCACTAACAAAACTTCCATTTATTCCTACCCTTTGTTTCCTACCTTTAGGATCCAATCCATGAAAGGATCTTCCCTCTTATCCATGATAACTTATTTTGCTTAAGAGCCTTTGGTGAGGGACCTTGTCAAAGGCTTTCTGGAAATCTAAGTATACTATATCTACTGGATCCCCCTTGTCCATATGTTTGTTGACCCCCTCAAAGAACTCTAGCAGATTAGTAAGGCATGATTTCCCTTTACAGAAACCATGTTGACTTTCTCCCAACAAATTATGTTCATCTATGTGTCTGACAATTTTATGCTTTACTATAGTTTCAACTAATTTGTCCAGTACTGATGTTAGATTTTCCGGTCTGTAATTGCCAGGATCACCTCTAGAGCCCTTTTAAAATATTGGTGTCACGTTAGCTATCTTCCAGTCATTAGGTACGGAAGCTGATTTAAAGGATAGGTTGAAAACCATAGTTAATAATTCTGAAGTTTCCCATTTGAGTCCTTTCAGCATTCTTGGGTGAATGCCATCTGGTCCTGGTGACTTGTTACTGTTAAGTTTATCAATTTGTTCCAAAACCTCCTCTAATGACACCTCAATCTGGGACAATTCCTCAGATTTGTCACCTAAAAAGAATGGCTCAGGTTTAAATGTTCATAAAAGTGATATTACAAATACAACTTTTCACATTGCCACAACTCTGTGTTGCTGTTGGTATGTAGCAGCCTTCAGAACTGGATGTCTAATCGGCAGCCACTAGTCTATGTTTTGCCTTCCGAGCTGGGTGGCAGTATACTGAGGAAGGGGGTAGCTTGGAGAAACAACTACAGACAAAGGAGGGGGCTCAATTAAATTATTTGACAACCAGAACTATTGTGGAAGTACAGCATTGATGTAACATTATACTGTAATGTAAAATAATTCTCATTTTGTGATTGACAAGTTTTTATACTCTTGTGTATCTTTATTTCATGGATCATTAAATTATTAAAAACATGGCTTGGAAAAAATAACTTGCAGTTGTCAATACAGTAAAGCTAACTAACGTCTCCATGTTCCAATTTCTAGCCGACTCTACGTATTGCAAGGTGGCCTAGCACAGCAAGAATGGAGAGTACCAGAGCTGTTGCACAGGTTACTAAAATACTTGGAACCAAAACTCACACAGGTTTACAAAAATGTTAGAGAAAGAATAGGAAGGTTAGTGTTCTCTTCTGAAGGTTTTTTGTTGTTCTCTTCATATGCATTGAATACTGAAGTATTATTTTCTTTGGGTGATGACTGTCTTCCTCGGCATGTGAACACACGTGCATACTACTAGAATACAGACAAATAATATTTTCCAAAAAATAATGTGCCCATAAATTGCTATTTAATAGGCGCTTTTTAAACATAGGTTGATATCTTGCTTCCGATCCTGTTGTTTCATGTGACCTCTCATTTTCACACTGGGAGAGTTCTGAAGCTAAAGAAGTAAATGAACCCCAGCCAGATAAAATAGGTAGAATTTTCAAAAGCACTTAGGTTCCTAAGTGCTATTGAAAGTCTCTTAAATTGTACTAAGAGGAGCTCATGAATAATGGATCTCAGATGTGCTAGAGTGGGTTTCCTAAAAATATCAATAGTCATTGAATAATCTAGAAATGTAGCTGTTAGAGCTAGAAGGGACTTTGAGAGGCCATCTAGTTTAGCCCCACATGGTGAAGCAGGACCAAATACACAATCCTAGACTATATATGACAAGTGTTTGACTAATCTGTCTTTAGAAACTTAAGTGACAGGGATACCACATCCTCCCTTGGAAGCTTATTCTAGTATTTAACTATCCTTATGGTTAGAAAATTTTTCCCAATATCTATTTAAATATCCTGTGCGGCAGATTATGGACATGGAGAACAATCGATCGTCATGCTTTTTAGAAGAGCCATTGCCATATTTGAAAATTGTTTTCAGGTTTTCCTGCAGTCTTCATTTCTCAAGATTAAACATGCCCATTTTTTAACCATTTATTATTGTATGATTCATATTGCATGCCTGCACAAAATGCAACATTTAGGAAAGAGTTATAAGTAAACAGCGTATCTTTTCATGTACAGTATGCAAAACAGCATGTTTGTCTGATATAAGAAAAATAATTCTACATCAGTATATAAAGATACCTACATGCCAAATAAGATTCTGAATGCCATAAATAGACATCATAAAACATGACAAATGGGGATTTATAAAAAGTAGAAGCCATAGCATTTCTCCCCTTGATTCTTTCAGTTTCTTTTTCATTAAGTGAAAACCGTTCTTAGTCCTCAATTCAGTTTACCTCATGTTCTCACTGAGTTTGCGTGTGTGCGTGAGAGAAGGAGCTCAGAGTACAGATGTTGTTTGTCTCGGTGCATTACATTTTTATGGTATAATGCCTTAAGTTAAGGCAAAGATCTGAATCAGTGATATTGCATTCTGTTTCACATAGCATTTGATCTTAATTGTTTTATGATGTCTACAGGAATAATTTTTTTCCAGAGAAAGTATTACATTTCAACTAGTAAAATGCAGCAAATAACTACTGAACACATTGAATTGGTTTCTTTAAGTTGTACAACCATGTTAATGTATAAACTGTTGCATTATTTATTTTTAGTGTTTTGACCTACATATTCATGATAGATGTTTCTTTGCCAAATACTGCTCCAACAAAGTCTCCTCATGTCCATGAATTCACTACACGAATACTTGAAAAACTCAAACCTCTTATGGAAGCAGATGAAGAAATACAGAACCATGTTATGGAAGAGAATGGAGTTGGAGAACAAGATGAGCGAACTCAGGGCATTAAACTCTTGAAAACCAGTGAGTGGCTGAATTTAACTTGTGGAAGCAGACATGTTTGGCTTCATAGAATAATGATTGAATACTGCAAGTGATGTACTTGGACTGTATTAATGTATAGTTTAGTCCAAATGACATGACTATATCTTGAACTATATTTATTCTAATGAGAACTCATTGGCTGTGACATAGGAACACAGGGCCAATCTTACTGTGGATGCAGCTCCACTAACATCAGTGGAAATGTGGTGGGTTATGCCAGTAGTGGATTTGGCCTATACATTTGACCTTGTTATTCAGTGAGTATTTCTGTCTTTTTATAAACAGTCCTGAAGTGGTTGATGGCGAGTGCAGGTCGGTCTTTCTCTGCAGCTGTGACCGAGCAACTCCAACTCTTACCTTTGTTTTTCAAGGTACCCATTTTTAATTACTGAGCTTAGTTATGTTTGGTTTTAAAACAAGTTATAAACATACATGAATAAAAGCATGTAAATCCATGCTGCTTTTGCATTTTTGATCGGGCTCATTTACATTCCTCTTTCGGAAGAGGAATGTAGTTTAGATGTGCCCTAGCATTCTACAAAGGTTTTCAGAAAGTCCCCCTGACCAGCATTTCTCAAACTGGGGTCTGTAGACCCCTGAGGGTACTATAAGGGATACGCTGGCTCTGCTGATCAATTGCACCCCCTCCCATGAGTTCTCCCCTTTCCTCCCAGCGCCTCCTGTTCCACAGCCTGAGGCGGCACTAGGAGGGAGGGGAGGAGCGTAGATGGGGTGCACTTGGGAGAGGGGATGGAAAGGAGGAGCAGTGGTGGAGCAGGGATGGGAAGAGGTAGGAGCAGGTCTTAGGGGAAGGGGTGGAATGGAGGCAAGCTTGGACCTTGGATTTGGGGAAAAAATTTAAATCAAAATGGAATCCTCTATTTGCTAAAGTTTGAGACCTGCTGCCCTAGACTTTTCCTCTCTGTGGTGGAAAGTTCCAAGGGCACAGCAATATCAGCCCAAAGACCTTGTAAGCAGGTCTTGAATTGCATTGGACAGTGCTACCAAATTTGTAAAGTAACCACCTTCTCCCCTTCCCCCAACTCCATCTGTGCACTTTCTAGAAGATCAGTTGTCTCATCTGTCACTTTTTTCAAGGATATCCCTGTCTCAGAAATCTGCAGAGTGCAGACATGGATGTCAGTCAGTATCTTGCAGAACTTTAAGTGATCATTGGGGAGACTGCCTCTGATGCCATCTTGGCTCCACAATACTGTCATCTGTAACTAACTCATCTCCAAAGACCCAGCCCTACAAAAGGGGTACTGCTCAGGAGTTACCTGCAGTGGAGCACTCATAGGGCCACTACTTGAGTAGGAACTCACCTTGCGCAGTAACAATGACTCATGGAGAAGCATGTCCCTATGGGTGCTCCACAACCTACCCACCTTCCGTCTACTTCAGGGTTCTCATTGTGACTCCATGGTAAAGAAGGAACTGAGGATGGTTAGTACCCACATGCTGGCTAGACTTGTGGCACAGCACATCCAACGGATGCTGCTACCGAAGTTCTCTGATCAGCAGCACTGGGATGCAGACATGCCTACAGTGAAGCACTTATAGGGGGACACATTTAGAAGAAAAAAACAAATATTTAACTCTTCCTGTTTTGTTCTTATTTTGTAGATTGCACCAGTAGAAAATGACAATAGCTATGATGAACTCAAAAGAGATGCTAAGATGTGTTTATCGCTAATGTCTCAGGGATTGCTATATCCTCAACAAGTGCCTTTGGTACTTCAGGTGCTAAAGCAAGTGAGTCTGATCTGAATTGTTAAAATGAATGCACATCACTTTAAAATCAGTTGAGCTTGTTAACAGTTATGAAACCAAGTATTTCTTATTTCCTGCCATTGCTGCATGAGCAAAGGGGTTCTGTGGTTTTTGAAATGGTTTGCAGCTAATATTCTTTGAGTCTGTATAGTGACACTGTTGCCAGTGTAACTATTTTAATTGTTCATTTCTATATTGAAATGGTATACATGTCACCAAAATAACGATGAATGTTTAAGTACTTAGTTAATAAACTCTTGGTTGCAGTATAGTAATTCACTATTAATCAGCCAAAAAAGCCGTGCTACTGAGACTGCTGACTGCTTTTTGCTTTGTAATAAATTCCATGTTAGTGTTTGGTCATCAGGAATAATAATCTGGAACTGTTAACTTTGCAAATGGCTTTTGTATCAGCTGCCAATTTTTTTTAAATAACTTTTTTTTTTTTTTTTTTTGGCCAGAAATGCATACTAATTAAGCGTTGGGCTCTTAGTAAAGAAATAATTGCCTTTCTTCTAGTTTATTTACTAAAAATTATGCCCAGTATTTGAAAGTATAGTTCTCTCAAGCTGAAAAAAGGTTTAAGCTTACATTTAGGTTCCTATGAATACAAGTCCTATAAGGGGAAAGCACATGAATATTTCAAATTTTGTTTCTAACAGAATATTATCACAAAAAAGCTCTGTTCCCAGTTTTTTATTTTTTTACTTGTCAAATATTTGACACAGATGAGGTATAAAATTTATTTTAAGAAATAAAAATAAGTAAGGGTTTAGTAACAAATCGGCTTAAAATAAAAATGTCACTCTGAAAGGGACATAATCAATTAGAAATCTGTCTCAAAAACAAGTTGAAATGTGGTTTTAGAATGCAACATGTTCTTGGGTCCCCCGCTTCTACATTTTGTGGATTTACAATGGTATTTTTCTGCTAAAATGCATGTCTGTCCCACTTACAATTTTCTGAAAGACTCACAAAAATGAAAATAGACTATACAGAGAAATGGAGAAACTGTATACACAGTGCTATGAAATGCACAACCTAAAAAAAAAAATGCAAATAGATTTTCAATCTTCATCTACTCTCAAAAAATTATCTGTTGCTGAAAATGAGGCAGAAGCAGTGGTGATGAGAGTTCAGCTTTCACCCATTGCTTACATCTCTTGCCAGTAACAAGCTTTTTTTCATAGACAGACCACCAAAGTCCAATAATACAGACAATTTCAGTACAAAGTTGAGCATAACTAAACTTTTTGGCCACTTAAAACTGGCCGATATTTGAGGTCACTTGTTTAGTTTCTCAGTTGTGTATATGCAGTACTACATAGCCTAAGCATTTAGATACTTGGGAAATTTAGATTTAAAAAACATCGACAAAACAAAGCTTTTGGAGAGAAAAAAACTTTTATGAGTAAATTACTGCAGCAGCCCAAAAGGTTTACATAATGGTACATGACAATTTTTAGAGTAAACAGATAGCTTGTCTATATGTCCTTGTTTTTAATTCTGTGTAATCTTTGTTGCTTACAGACAGCAAGAAGCAGTTCTTGGCATGCTAGGTACACAATACTAACCTACCTCCAAACTATGGTATTTTATAATCTCTTTATCTTCCTCAACAATGAAGAAGCAGTCCATGACATAAGATGGTTGGTTATAAAACTTTTGGAAGATGAACAGCTTGAGGTAAACATGCCGTAATATCTATTACCTTGTATTTTGACTTTCAGTGAAAGACATTGAATGTGAATGAAAAATCAGAACTGAAGTTTTTTATATTTATTTTTTTTATTTATATCTATTTTGTTGCCTCTTACTGTGTACAAAGAATAGAAAGTTTTCCATACTTAGTATTCATAGAACAGTAATTTTTGTCTAATCTCTTGAATATATATTAAAATGCTAACTTGTATAAAATTATATTCTTTATAATATTTCACTTTCAACAGGAAAACAACATTATTCCAGAAGGCATTTAATTGGCAATAAAAAAATGGCACAGGCCTCCCAATGTTTTCTGTCCTGTTTTCAATACAACAGTAATAGTATTATTGCAGCACTGAAGACATCATGGGCATTAGTTTTCTCCCAATATTCAGATTTAAAATGCATTTCTACTCTAAAATCTGATGATGTAAATATAACACTTTCTTACTCCGCACTTATCACTTCATTCATATCAGCTGATTATAATGATAAAAGGCTTATACATCATCACTTCAGTGTAATTGCAGAGATATCATTTGAAGACAATGGTGTGCACACATCAGAGGGCAAAATTTGTCTTGCAGAAGTTTTATTACTGGCGTGTGATGCATGAGAAATCTAAAAAACCAAAGAATTAACCAAACTCAGATTCTTTTAAGTTGTGTCAGCAGGACTGACTTAGGGGGGAAAAAGACATCTTTTTTGCTTTTTAAATAGATCCAAGTTTGCTATGGAAGCCATCAAAATATAAAAAAAACAACTTCACAATGGTCTTTTTAAAGTGGAAATGCCTTTAAAGATCTTCCATTTATCACCTCTCTTCAATTTTTAGCCTTGTGTCTTTGAGAGAGTATCAGAATTACTAGAATCATCCAGAAGTCTATTCAGACTGGGTCAAATCTGGTCAAAAGCCTGAATTTTCAGACTAAATTAATCTTTCTTCAAGTGCTTGCTTATGTCCATTCCAATATTGAGTTGTGCTTGCTGTGATCATCACCATGAGAGTTTTTCCCTCCGGGGTATCCTGTAGGTTCACTCTGATGCCTCCTGGGCTATGTCTACGCTGCCGTTTTTTTCTGCAGAAGATATACAAATCGTGCACTCATTTGCATATCTTCTGCTGATCCTTTTTTGCGAAGAGGTTTTGCCACTAAAAAGCCCCGTGTAGATGGGACCATTTGTCGGAAAAATCCCTTTTTCCACAAGATCCCTTATTCCTCAAAAAATGAGGTTTACAGGATCTTGAAAAAAGGAGTTTTACACAGAAAATACTAATCTATTTTGGAAATCCACTCAGATGTTAGACAGAATGAAAGGCCATCCAGTCTCGGCCCACAGTATCTCCTCATGATCACTTCCAGTATCTGCACATGCTACAACTAAGTGAAGATCTTGGCTCCTCTAACAGCCCTTTCTACAAGACTCCCAAGCATTATCAGCTGCATTTGTGTCCCAAGTTCTGATTTAGGACATATGTAGGATGGCAACATAATTAACAGTCCACACTTTAGCTGATGACACAGCAGGATGCAAGAGATTATGTGAATTTTGGCTCAATGGAGTTAGTCAGCATGCCAAATGAACTCCAAACCCTCTGCTGGCACAGCTGCTTGGGAGTCACTTACATTGAAATGGACATGAGCAAGCACTCACAGAAAAAATGGTTGCTAGTCTTCTGTAACTACTGTATTTCAAGTTGTTACTCATGTCCATTCCAACCACCCAACATCGCTTCCCTGTCTGCCCTTTTGTTGGAGTTCGTGGGCAAGAAGGAACTGAGGAGGCAGCAGTTTGGGTGGCCCTAGATACCACCACTACGAGGGTGCGACTCCAGCATGCAGCAGAGCCGACCTGACATAGGACTGAATGAAAAACTTTGACAGTGGTGGCTGGGGCAAGTACACATCTACATAGGAATGGACATGAGCAATACATCTTGGAGAACAATTTACAGAAGGTTAGTAACCATGTTGGGGGCTTTTTTTTCTCCCAAGTTCCTAAGTAACTTAAATGCATCCATCTTAAAAGCAAGATGTTGACATGAGAAAACATAGTATCTAATTGGAGAACAAATAGGTCATAAGTACTCTGACTAACAAAGCAATACTCTGGCTTCTTAGACTCTACTAACGTTCAAGATTCACAAATCAAAGCAAGTCAAATCCAAATAGTGATTTTAATGCATGTGTGCTGTTGAGATCTCTAGTAGGCATGGATGGAAGGTACATTACAAGGAGCATTAATGGGAACCACAAATGTTTATCAGCAAGGCTTCTAATTTGTGACGTTCTTCCTTTCAGTAAAGCTTTTTAAATTAACATTTTATCAATAATGTATTGGCTATATTAAAAAGAGTTATATGAAATCGTGTATGTGTATTATATATAATTATATAATGTACAGTGCAGAATCATAGTGAAAAATGTTAATGTTTCAGCCACAACTGAGCGGTTTTATTTCTGGTCACGAAATACCATTTTGTTCTGTAGTTATTTGCCATGGACAACATATCCATAATGCCTAACATAAAGTCCATTTTCATGTAACGTATTTATCTTCCTGGAAGGGCAAGAGTACCTTTTGTGTAGTGCTCTTGTGTAAAATCTGTTTGAAAGTATGAAGAGTCTTAGCAGTGAAAATCTAATCTGCGTTAGGTGATTTGCAAATAATTTTTAAAACATAAATATAGAACTTATATTTCCAATTGTGCAAGAATGTGCCTTGTATTTAAAAAACAGCAATTTAACCTTCTGTTCCCAGTGCACTGATTTCATTCTCCAGCAGGTCTCTTTGTTATCAGTTATGTCACTGCATGTTCTTCATCTGAAGAAGTGGGCTGTGCCCACGAAAGCTCATGATACCATCTACATGTTTTGTTAGTCTATAAAGTGCTACCAGGCCATTTGTTGTTCTTTTTCTGTAACAGACTAACTCGGCTACCCCCTGAAGCTTCTGAAAATATATATCGTTTCATGAGCTAAACCCACTTCTTCATATGAACTCATGCAGCAGCTGAAAATGGTTTCTACTCCATAGCTTTTAGCTCATCATACAAGCCTCATGGCTTATGAATTCTTAAATATGAGTGATGTTAATGGGCATTGCAATACATATATATGAAAATGATGCCTTATTAATTTGTGATTTTAACTCCCTTGTTTCTAGGTGCTTCTTGCAATAGTAACTTGATTTGACAATACTGAAAATTGATTCTAATACAGTGAACAGTAATGTAAATTTATTAGAAACCTAGTGAACCTGCTCACTTTACAGCCAGGCTTCCACTTATTCTGAGACTTGAATTAGCACTTCATGTTTCATTTAATAGCTTTAGTCCTTAAGAGGCTCATAAATTGCTGATAAACAGTACTGGCAGACTGTTTCACTTCATACTTTACACTATTAATAAAGTGGATCATATTTGAATAGTACGTTGTAGATATGTAAATGGCAGGAAGTCTCAAGAGCCTATTGTTAACTTCCTATGTTTAATTATTACAACACTTGCAGCTATATTTTATTGCTTTGTGGAGGTTCGGAACATTATGTTCAAGGATATAATTTATTATAATCTGCTACATTGGATTCAGAGCGTTGGTAGGTGTTTGTACTCTAGATGGATGAACATTCTGTTTAGTGGAAGTGTAACAGTATGTACTTATCAGTAAATGAGGCTGCGGTTAACATTTTAATAAATTAATTGGGCTTTCAGATTTTTAAATGTTAGAATGTTCTTATGGTCAGCCCATAACCTCCATTTTAATAGCAATAGGCCTGTTATGACAGAACCAAATTTGAGGTGACATAAGGCAGAACCTATGTTTCTACAATTTATGATTTTTTTTGTATAGTTCTCTGATTTTAATGTCCTATTAGGAGTGGTGTTGTAACACTGAGCAGGCATAGGTATTTTTGTAAGCAAACAGTAATTTAATTGTCTTCAAATATAATTATGCCCAGTTGAAATTAAAAAAAAAAGATTGTAGAATTTATGCATAACCAGTTGAAATTGATTTGGCTTATACTTTTGTTAACTTAGTTACACACCACTCTTTTGTATCTCCAACATACCTATTTTTACAAGCCAGTTTACTGATGGATTGAACTCGGCTCAAGGCAGTAAAATGACAATTGGAAAGTTACAGAACTAAGTCAGTGACTGTGCACTACTGACACTATATTATCCCCTAATAATCCAACATTGTTTATAAACATATGCCAGAATTACAAGATTATGAAGAGAATTGTGGTAATTCAGCCATAATACAATGTTGCCTGGAAAATTTCCCTAGTTTCAGCTAGGATACTAAATATCAGGAATATAAATATTCTTAAACTTGTATACTTCTGAGATGTTCATCTTATGTTGTGGATTCTGATGGTTTCTTATGTAGCAAGGAAGAAATAAAATACTTGGGATATAGGTGTACTTTTCCCTATGTAAACAGATCTTAGTGTACCAATTTCATTAATGGGCAAAGCAGGTATTTGTATAATAATTGTATTTATATATTTTCTATAAAATCTCAGTAGCATTATTATACATTGTTTTGGATTATATATTTATCACACAAGTCTATTTTTAAAAATTCAAAATCAGTTGCTGTTTTAGCTTACAACACAAGTTTGTTGATACTGAAATTTTGTTTGCTGCAGTCATGGATCACTAATTTTGTCTAGCTGTGTAATGACCGTTTTAAAACTATATATGAACTTTATTTATTGCTTTGTATGTGACACTTTAGTATACCAATTATATTTAATAACCTGCTAAGATGAGGTGATAAAAACTTGAAAGATCTTTCCCAAGCACAGTATGCCAACATGATCTAACTGGAAGTCCAAAAGGGCCGTAATAAAAGTTAGCCATGCATGTTTACTCTAGTAATTGATGTAGCTGATGTTTCTGTTTTTAGGTGAGAGAAATGGCTGCTACCACATTGAGTGGTCTGCTACAGTGCAACTTCCTCACTATGGATAGCCCCATGCAGGCTCACTTTGAACAGCTCTGCAAGACAAGACTACCAAAAAAGAGAAAGCGAGACCTTGGCACAGCGGTGGATACCATTCCTTCTGCAGGTAAAGACACTGCCTCAAAGAAGCAAACTATACATCAGAAAAGTGGTACAGTTAGTTTAATTACATTATCCTTAAACAGCTTAGTATGTGAATAACCCAGATGCCTGGAACTTGCTCTGCAGTTAAGGAGGACTTTTTAAGGAGTATATGTGAAGAAACATCTGTGTATGCAAATATTTATAAAACTTAGATGTTTATAAACCATCATGACAAAACAGTTTTGTTTATAGAGTTGACATTTTTTTATATATGTTTGGGATTGGCATCCCATTGTGCTAGGATCAATACACGTAGATAGTTTGGGTGCTGATGTGGTGTAAATGTTAACTAACCATATACTACTACAGAGCAGCTATATGATCAGATTAGTAAGTTTTTGTGGTTTATTCTTACACCTGGCTGTACTGTTTACCAGTGGACATATATTCAGAGACTCACTGTCGGCAGACAGGATACTGGGCTAGATGGACCTTTGGGCTGAACCAGTATGGCCATTCTTATATTCTTATGGCATCAGACGCAGCAGACTTGGCAGCCAGGGTAGTCGCCATGGCGGTGGTTATTAGGTGCAGCTCCTAGCTTTATACCACTCAACTCTTGTAGGAAATGCAGTCCTCCATCCAGGACTTCCCCTTTGATGGGACCAGATGGATGTGAGGCTGCCTGGGCTAAAGGATAGCAGGGCCACCCTTCACTCACTGAGCATGTATACACCACTGTAAGCAGCTTTGTCCTCCCCTGCTGCCCAGGCCTTGGCAACCTCATCAAGGGCTTGCACAGAGAAGGGACAGATGTTGGTTTTGATAGTCACCCTTCCTCTTCCCATTCACCTGCCCAGCCTGGCACGGTAAAGCTTTCAGGAGGCCAGAAGCACTCATTTTGAGGGTGTTCTTGAAAGCAGTGCCCCAGTCAGTTTATTGGATCCATCTTATTTCTTCCTCAGGATGTCTTTGTCCCTACCATTTGGCCCAGTCTGGGATTACCCTGGACTTTTAGGTACTGAACATAGTATCTTGGGACTATACCTTGCAGTTTTTGGCTTTACTGCCAATGACAAATTATGTTTAATGTGTATTTCTTTTAGTACTTTTCGTATTTTAAAAATTTCTGAAAGAGAAGTTGAGTCTGGCTGTGTTGTGGAAACATATTTTGAGAGATTTGCATCCTTTCACCTGTATATTATGCCTTTCATTGCAGACTTGGTTAAGCGCCATGCTGGTGTGCTAGGACTTAGTGCATGTATTTTGTCAAGCCCTTACGATGTACCTACTTGGATGCCCCAGCTTCTGATGGACCTCAGTGCACACCTAAATGATCCTCAGCCTATTGAGGTAAAAATAGCTTGATTCCATTTATTTTTTTCTGTTTATTCGACTTAATCTAAAAACATATATATCACCCTTACTTTAGCTTTCTGAAGAAAGACTATGAAGAAATATATGTCACAAGGTGCACTATTTTTTCTTCAAAAGCTGTTTTAACTCAAAGGCAACTTAAAGAAAACACACCAATTCTTTGCCCTATTTCTACTTCTGCCTCAGTTGCTTTTATGCTAGAGCCAAAATTAAGTAGAAAGTATGAGAGTTATTTATAATAGGGAAATCCATTACTTTCTTTGTACTCAAAAATGACTAATCCAGTTGTTACTCAAAAGAAAAAAGCAAACAGAATCATTGGGTAGAGACCAGGTCCTCTAAGATTGCAGCCTGATCTATAAAAGTACTGGAAATTCATATGAGCAACTCAAAGAATGGCTTTGAATGGAAATACTTAAGTATCTTTGCCTTTAGCTGTTGCTAATGTTCTGATTATTGTTTATTAATGTAGTGTCTTAACTTCGTGGAGGGGAATTTCCTGGAAAGAGCTAACCAGTTTTTCTAGGGCTGACTTCTACTGAATCACAAAAACTAAATCTGGAGGGTGCATATAATATTTTGCCTTTGAGGTGCACCAAATGAGATATGTTAAATAATGGGAATAACATCTTTGGAATGTCACTCGCAAAATGGTTGGGAGATGAAACTTTTAAAGTTGTACGTGACCAAACAAATATTATGTAAGCCTTTTATGTTGTCTGCCCAGCAGTGAAAAACCCAGCAGAGCCAGAGCCCCTACAGCAGCATCAATAAGATTGAAAATTGAGAGGAGGGAAGAAAACTATTTTGATCAAGATTAATAAGAATTTATGATAGGGCTCCAAAGTGCCAAAAAAACCCAACCTAGCAAAGATTCTTTCATTATACATAAGAGCCTTGACAACACTGATCTAGAGAGACTAGAATTCAAAACTTGTTGTAAATTCTAAAATCTTCCAAATCTGGACTGGATGAATTTTTGGGGGCCCATTCCATACTTTCCAACTGTCCAAATATATGTACATGCCATTTTTAGGAGTGTAATAAAAATATGAAATTACCCTGTTACATCTAAATATTTGTCATCGGGTTTAGGGACACTTTCTACAGATGTAAAGAGCTTTAAAAATATCAGATTAGTACAGATCAAATTTTGTGTTCCCTGCTACACAGATGACAGTAAAGAAAACACTGTCCAATTTTCGGAGGACACACCATGACAACTGGCAGGAGCACAAACAGCAGTTCACTGATGACCAGCTGCTTGTCCTTACAGACCTCTTAGTATCACCATGCTATTATGCTTAAATAGGTAAGCCTATGTTTATTTTTGTTTAAATTAGAAAACATTGCCACACGTATGATATCCACTCTAGCCATCTGGTAAAAGTGAAAGAAAGAAAGAAGACCCCAAATCTAAGGAATAGTGTTACCTCCAAACGAAGTCCCTATCAAGGCTCCGAGTTATCTTCTATTGGTTGAAACCCCTGCTTTTAGTGACCTTTTAGTCTATTGTGTATAGGGATGTTACATTTAGTTTAATCAACTAGTCAATGATTTTCCATCAACTAGTCGATTAGCGGGGAGCCACAGTGGGATTAGCTCCCACCTGGGAGCTAACCCCGCTGTGACTCTGCCTTTTAAATGGATTAAGAGCTGCCGTCTTCATGTCTGTCAGAGGAGCATCACTCGAGAAACATAAGGTACCTTGAGACAGAGCCTGGTCCTTCTTGCCCTGCAGAATGAAGAATCAGACCTGAATGGAAGCCTGATCTCTTGCCAAACAGTATTGTATGTGGTGACTGCATCCGTGTGCCAGCCTGCAGGGGCATTTTTAATTACCCTGTTTTGTAGAACCACAAGAACACAGATAAAGATATAATGTTTTTAATTATTTTTATTTCAGGTGCTTCTTGGAAAAATGAAGACTTAGGAACATCTCTGCAAAAATAAAGGAAACTCAAAACTAATTTATTGTGTATAGAACTTTTAGTCTTGTAAATCCTGATGCCTAATCAAAAACATTTTAAATACGAACATTAGGTCCGAACAGCTCTCTTCATCAAGAATTACAACTCCACAGGGAGTAGCTATGGGAGGCCAGCAGCCTTCCATTACTGCATCTGCAGGGCTGGATCGTTACTCATTTCAGTGCATACTGTCATGGGCTTAGCCTCCTTCACACTGCATTCGCTCTCTTACAGGATCCAACTCTTTCTCTCGCCTCTTTTTTCTTTCTTACTTCATGTGCCTAGTCATTTTTTACATCTGTCGATTTGCACAGCACAAACTCCTGCAAGGCTGAACATTCTAAGAGAAGTGCTCCAGTTTTGGCTGACACTTTTTTTTTTATCATCTGATCAGCCCACAGGAGCTGATACCTACAAATTTTAAACCCATCTGATCCCATGACAAGAGGCCAGGAACCTGTTTTTCTCAAAGGATCCACTGCTTGCATTCAGGCACCCACTGATTAGATGACAAACTCTGTACCATTTAATCGAGCTGAAAACTGAACAACCCTTTTAAATCTTACCTTTGGTAGAAATGTAAACATCTGTTATGCCCTCTGCAGCCTAGATCAGTACTATGGACAGTGGGGCAATTTCTATGGCCTGGCCAAGGTTAGGCTGTAGTTTGACCATGTGCACAACTTAAATCCATGACCAGTTGTAGTTTCCCTAAGAGTGGAAGGCTGTGGGTCTTTTTATTTGACTAGAGCCCATAGAGAGACATTTTTTGCTATCAAGCAATGTTTTAATTCAGAGAATGAAGAGTATGTACAGTGTGCAAAAGCACTGAATGGCTACATTTTTTAACAGAATATTCTCATTAAAAAGACTTATTGGTCACTATTTGGAGAAGCATACCTTGCATAAATAGAAGACTGCTAAGGTTGTGGAAGTTCTGTTTTTAGGGGTGGGGTGGGTTTTTTTCCTGTTTGTTTGTTTGTTTTTTGGTTTTTGCCTGCAAATTTGTTCAGAGACTGATATCTATTGGCTATTTAATTACCTGTTTAATATGTGTTACATAGATGTAAAAGACTGTATAAATTGTAGAGGCGTTGCTTTCAGAAGACATTGTACAGTTTGAACCATTTTACATAACACCATTGTGAGATTAATTTGTAAAAATTCACACTTAGATGTTAATACTATAGTGCTTCTGGCTTTTATATCAAATCAAATGCGATTCGTTTTTTTAATTATTTTCTTTAGCAAAATATGGCTCCTTGTTTAAAAGACAGAAATTTTATTTTGTTTTAGTTTTCATTTATCTCATACCTGCATCTGATGAGGATTTTAATGAAACATTTGTGGCCATCTCTAAATGCTAACATCACATGTTTTGATGTGATAAGATTGTAGAATGCAGAGTACCTCCTACAATGAATTAGTTAACAAGTGGATGTGTTTCATCTTTCACATAACCTGTACAGTCTTCCTTACAGGAACACTACAATACATTTTTAAATATCTACCTGCTGATTGAGTGACTCGATACAAATTTTAAGCACAGCAGCGTTCCTAGTCCAGTATTTACTAAGTGTCAGCACACAGACGTAACCACTGTATAGCGTAGTGCCAAAATCATTTCAATTGTGTACCTAGTTTAAAACCCAATAAATGGATTGTTTGTAACATCTGCATTTTTTGTCTGTCTTGAGCAAAAAGTTCACTACTTTCAGGATCTAATTTAGGATTGTCTTCTCCAATTGCTATGGGGTTTTTGTATGAGCTCTATATACATTGTGGAACACAAGAGAATTCAGGTTGTTTATGCAGTGCAGCCTGCAGGTTGCCATTTTAAAAATTTCTTTGATACAAAATAGTCTCTTTACCCATCACTGAAATGTACTACTTCAGGAACAGACTATGGCATCTGTTCTAACATCACACAGCACCACTGTTAAAGACAGTAAGTGAATTTGATATGTAGGGGTAATTTTCGGTGGGCACAAGGTAATCACACAAATGGAAGTTTGGCCAGGATACTGAGATCAACACCATTCTACTGATCAGAGTTCTTTGGGATACTTATCCACAAGTGAACACAACCTGTTTTATGTGACTGCCTAGAATTAACATTTGAACAGCAATTTTACCTTAACACCTTACTTGAGCTATTCAGTCTATAGCTGCAGAGGGAAGTGTGCCATTTGTTGCATGACCATTCCCTACTCTTGTAGGATCCTAGGTTTTCTTTTGTTCTTGCATTGATGTGTTGGTGTTGAGGATGCCTGTCAAAGGCTTTACCTTTAGGACCCTCAATTTACTAGTCAAACAGATGTCTAAAGTCCAAGAAATTCAGATCTCTCCAGTCACATAAAAATTAACTTTGAAAGCACTATTGTAGAAAGCACATGCAATAATCTGTACTACTTAAAGGACAACAGTTCAACTGAGAATTGATGTTGGAAAGCAGAGGGCTCTGCTATGCTCCTTATGCTGGGGTTTAGGGTAATTGACATAGGAATCAGATCCACCAGCTTTACATTAGTTGAAAATTCCCATTTTCAGGTGGCAATCTAGTCAGATTATGGAATTGGGATTAAAAGTGGTCTGAGAATATGGCTAATAAGCAAGTAGCATTGACCATGATACGTGAGCTCTGCAATTCAGTAGTAAATGGCTCAATTTGAAAATTCCCTGGAATAGAAAGGTACTTGTGATTCTGCAAACAAGTTTGCCTTTTGACTATTTCTTCTGTGGCTCAGATTAATTTCATTCTGTTGTAGGGTTGGGCCATGACCGGAGCACATGATCTGGGGCAACCCCCTGCCCTAAGTCCCACCACTGCTCCCTCCTGCTCCATTGCACCCCTTCTCCAAAGCCCCCTGCCCCAAGAAATGTGAGCCAGGGCATTACCAGGCCCTGGCACAGGGTGGCAGCAGGGATCAGACCCCCTCCCTACACTCACCATGGTGGCAGGTGATGCAGGAAACAAAACAAACCAGCAGCCTGTGCTGCTCTGCCATCCTCTCCCAGTTGGGTTGCTCTGCTTCACTGCTCAGGGGAGTGGGGGGGGCTGGGGTGTTCAGCTTCCTGCCGCCATGGTGAAGTGGAACAAACCTGGGAGGTGGTGAAATGCGGCACAGGCTGCTGGGTTCCTCCACTTCCTGCGGCTCTCACTGCCATGATGAGTGCAGGGGGAACCCCACCTCAGCACCCACCCCACACCAGACTCCACAAGTCCTGCATATAGTACAATTGAGGCAGCTGCTACAGGGTTCCCCAGAAGCTCAGCCTGTGGTGGCCAACTGAAGCCATCCTATGAAAGGGACGGCTCTGGCCGTGACTTGTAGAAAGAGAGCCCCAGACATGAGGCCTTGTTATAAAAGGCCTGAACTAAGGCAGTGGTCACGCCTTGCTGGTATTAAAGTTCACAAATGTCAAGCTGTGAGCAGAAGTCAAGCCCTGTTACAAAACATGCCTGCTTGCAAGGTTTCAGAACCTGGCAAGAACATGACCAGCATTGCAAAAATGCAGACTTTGCGAAGAAATAGTAGGCACAGGATACTCCTGCAAACACATTCCAGAAGGGCAGTACAAGAACACCCCGATACAAGATTATTGTGTAAACACATTCCCTGAAGATGATACAAGGACATGCTGACCCTTCTTTAAAGATATGGTCAGGGTAACAGGGAGAAGGATAGAAATGTTTGGATCAAACCAACATATACAAGGTAAAAGGTGATACCATCAGAAGGACAACACATAACTTGCTTGCGTTGATGTATAAAGGGATCTCAGAGGCAGGTTTTGGGCTGGCAAGAGGTGAATGGAAAGTCCCACCGTACACTGAACCCATCAATGTGTTAGTGTTCCTGCAGAGACTATAGGATAGTAAGATGATGCTTCATTGACCAATAAACCTGGCCAGGTCCTTTTGCTCCTGAAACAGGTCTGTGTCTTTGTGCAGTTTTGATCGGCTGTGTTGGCTCCCTGTGCAGAGCTGGGACCACGTGCACACATGGTCAATGATTAGCTACGATATGTTTTGCCAAAACATAAGATTTAGGAACCATGTCATGGGGTACCATTTCTGTTCATTGCTAACATTTTCTTTGTGGTTTCCCTCAGTTAACTGACTCACCAACATATTTCTAATTAGCTTCCACCAATTTCAGCCATAAAATATTATTTTGAATCCCAACCCATCCCCCGCTCTAAGACATTCAGATTGGAGGCAGTTCACTTGGCCCTTCGGCACTTAAGCCAGATTCTGAGTGCTGGTTTCAGTGCTCCCACCTTATCATTGCAATCTTAGCTTTTAAAAATGGGTGGCTTGGGCAGTAGCAACATCTTTTCCCGTAGTCACTGCTCTGCCTTTGGGGACAAAAGATTCTTGGGCTTTGTTCTCCAGAGTATCTCCTATGTCTCCTCCCAACCATGGTGGAGCAAAGCAGAAAGCTGAGTTGCTCCATCGGCAAGGAGACCCTCTCAGGATCTGCAGAAGAGATTCTCTGCCACAACTGCTCCCGCCCAACCTGGCTGAGGGGGATTCTTCCCCGAATTGCCCACAGTAAAGAAGATAAAAGGGGCTTTGAAAGGACTGTAATGCCTCCCTGGCAACCACATTTTACTACAGCCATCTTGTTCTGATGCAATGACACAAAGTGCCTCTACATCTGCAATCCTGCCCAAGTTGTATCAACGCTATAAACCAGTGGTTCATAAACATTAGCAAACAGGACCCCCATGTTGATTTTAAAAATTTGGGGGACCCTCTGCCTCACCCCTTCTCTAAGGCCCCATCCCCAGTCACTCCATGCCCCACCCACCCTCACTTCACCAGGCTGGAGATTATGGTGCAAGAAGGGCATGAGGGTTCCACCGGGGGGGGTGCAGCCTTTCGGGTGGGGCTGGGGATGAGGGCTAGGGTGCAGGAAGGGACTGCAGGCTAGGACAATGGCTTGAGATATTGGGAGAAGTGTGGGCTCTAGAAGAGTATTTGGGTGTAGGAAAAGGGTCTGGGGGGCTCAGGCTTGGGCTGGGGATGAAGGGTTAGGGCTGCAAGAGGGGACTGCAGGCTGGGGTTGGGGGAGGGTCCTGGCAGCACTCCAGCTCCTATTCGTAGA
The DNA here is from genome assembly GCA_032595735.1 of Pelochelys cantorii. Lineage (NCBI taxonomy): Eukaryota > Metazoa > Chordata > Testudines > Trionychidae > Pelochelys > Pelochelys cantorii. The sequence continues at coordinate 176,147,346 of CM064328.1, read as the reverse complement.
GGGGAGATGTGCCACTGCTTCCGGGAACTGCTGGAGTTAAGCGCCACCTGCACCTCTGCTCCTCTCCTGGGCCCCAATTGGCTGGCTCGGCCCTGATCCCCCTCCTCTACTCCTCAGTCACAGCCCAGAGCATCCTCCTGTGCCCCAAACCTCTCATCCCTAACTCCACCCTGGAGCCAAAACACCCAGCCAGAGCCCTCATCCCCTCTCACCTCCCAACCCATTGCCAAAGCCTGCACCCCTCACCCCAGGGCCCACACCCCCAATTGGAGCCCTCATCCCCTCCTGCACCCTAGCCCCCTGAGCCAGCTGGGGAAAATGAGCAACTGAGTGAGGGTGGGGAATAGACTAAGGGTGTTTGGTTTTGTGCAAGTAGAAAATTGCAACCCTAATGCCACCCTCTGTCAAAACTCAAGGGCTACGTCTACACTGCAGGCTTTTTGCGCAAGAACTGTTTTGCGCAAGAGTGCATCCACACTGCCATGTGCTTTTGCACAAGAGCGTCCATGGCAGTGTGGATGCTCTCTTATGCAAGAAATCTCTGATGGCCATTTTAGCCATAGGGGTTTCTTGCGCAAGAAACCCCTGTTGCCGTCTACACTGGCCTTTTTGCGCAAGAGGGCTTATTCCTTGTGGGGAGAGGAATAACTCTTGCGCAAGAAGCCCTCTGTTCCAACGCTGTACTGTAAATTTACTTGCGCAAGAACACACGTGCAGTGTAGACACTCCGCAAGTTTTTGCGCAAGAACAGCTGTTCTTGCACAAAAAGCCTGCACTGTAGACGTAGCCAAGGACTACAGGCCCTGGTGCCCAGGCTTTTCATCACCACCCATGGAAAAGGCACCAGAGTGGGGACTTCTCTTATTGCAGGGATACAAAGGGAAGCTTCAGGGAAGCCCAGCTCAAGCCATGGGCCCTTTGTTCAGAGACAGGCCTGGGGTGCACCACTCATCTGTCTTCTGTTCAACGGCAAAGAGGAGGGCACGGGGCACACTGCAGCATGGTTAGTCTCTGGAGCACGGCCCCAGTCTCCTTCAGAGGCTATTCTGCTTCAAGGGATGCTGCCAAGTTCCAGAAATAGTGCAGCACGTGGAGCAAAACGTGAGAGAGGCTGTCTGAAGAGCGCTCCTCAGGACTCTGCCCAGCTTTCATCTTACTATACAGAAACTGACGTAGAGTTTGGGCCATGTTAACCCTTAAGAGGCTGAACAGTTCCAGGAGATGACAAAACTTAGGCTGGAGATAGTGACATTGCTGAAACTATGACTACGTCCAAAGGACCTGCTGTTGCTGTCAGTGGAATTTTCTAGGCCCAGATTTTTCTCAAGTACTTTCCCCTTATATAGCTTTTCTGTAAGTGCAGTTGATCCCCCCCCCCCCCTTCTTCTGTAGGTTCCAAATTAATTCACCCTGGTTCTACTGCCTCTCTGGCTTTTCATAGCAGTTTATCAACTTTTGAAAAAACTCCCCTTCCCCTTTATTTCATTCTGAAAGTGGTGAGCTGCGGGTTGGGGTTTTTTTTTTTATTTCATTTTCTTTTATATTTACCAGCCCCAGTCTACAGTTTTGTTTTAATAAATAAAGTTGTGAAACTCTTGCATTCTGTTATAAAGAGGAATGCTATTTAAAATTATTTTCAAAAATCATACCCAGCCTATTGCAGAGAATATTTATAGGAATGGCCTTGCATTGGAAAAGATGCCTTGGGAAGCCAAATTTTCTTAGGGCAGCAGTATTTACCAAAGGGTAAAGTAAAGTTTAGTATTAACATTAAAGACAGCTATATGTTAGAAATGCTAAGTGCTACCATACTATTTGTTGTTTTTTAAGTTTATCCTGTACAGACTAACTCGGCTACCCCTCTGAAGCTTGTAAAGAATTAGTTTATGTACAAATGTCTCATGAAAGATGCTGCAAAAGTTATTGCTATCATGTCTCCTGCCTTGCAGACATGAATGGATTTTGCTCTCAGCCATTCTCTTTAAAAGGAGAGGACTAAAGAGAGAGACTTAGGATCTCCATGGGAACAAGAAACAACACTGCAGAATTCTTTACCATTGGAAACCTTTTTGCCTCAATTCATCTCTTCACTTCCTAAATACAAGACCCAAATTCTAATGATCTTTTGATTTAGTGCATGCCACATTCTGTAATATTCATAGTAGCTCAGCAGACTCTGTACAATAGTTCTGTTCTCTTCTTGCTTTATTTTGCTGATTGATATTAAAAAGAATATTTGAACACACAACCTTCTACTTAAATTTTTAAAAGACTGTATCCAGAGAGGTGTATTCCTACATTTTGGTAACTACACTACTGGGGAAAAAAATCTCCTTCCTCTAAATCTTCCATTTTAATTAATTCATTATCCTTGTGAAATACTTTTTCATTTTGAGAAAGTGTCCAATTTACAAATATTTAACCTTTCACTACCACCTCTAATGATCAACAAATTTCAAACTGTTTTCTAAAATAAATTCCTAAGTCCATATTTTGGCATTGAATGTTCAGAAATGCCTGATGGACTAAGGAATTTAGTGCAACTTATACACTGAAGCTCTTAAGCGCTTTTGAAACACCCCACCCTAAATAAATAGCCTGCTTTTCAAAGTGCAGAATAGCCTTATTGCAACTCATTTATGTAGGTGCCGGAATGGGAAATCGGGAGCCTATTGATAGGCATCCAAATTTGAAAAAATGACCAGTAATGATATTTAGCCCTTTCCATCCCTAGACCCTAAAGTACATTCCCAAGAAGGGCAAGTCATTTCCATTGTCTAGATGGGGAAACTGAGGCTCAGAGGGTGTACATAACTTACAGAGATCATCTAGTGTGTCAATAGCGCAGACAAAAACAGAACCCAGATCTGCTAACTTTAGGTACTGCACCCTACTCAGGAACCCAAGCTGCTTCCCACACTGTCATAAGACTAATAGCAGAAGAAACGTTCTAGAAAGTTATATGAGCAGCATGAAAAATATTCACACACTCTCTGGTATAAGTTTTGCACAAACAACCCCTCGCCTTGCATTTATTGGGATCATGCTGTTCGTCCCCAAGCATACTAAATGGCTCTGAGATTTTTCCTTAAACAGAAAAGTATTAATCTCTTTGTGGTAACTCCCTCCTGCATTTAGATCAGAGAGTGCCTTTGTTTAATTACACAGTAATGTTTCCTCCTCTCTTCACATGATCCAGAGAGTGACAGCAATTCTCCATGCTGCAGGCCTGTTCTATTCCTGTCAGCTCTATCCTACTCTCATGCCCAGATGGTCTCCCAGCAGAGCTGTCCTGTCCATAGGATAGTTTGCAGTGGCCACCCCAGGCCCCCCACTTTGGAGGACTCTGTGGTGGCCACCTCAACTGTTCTATGGACCGCTGCCAGGGAGATTACTTGGGGGGAAGGGGCCTGGCACAGGGAGGCAGCAGGGGTTGACGGACCAGGGAGTCCCAGTGTAGAGTGTTTCAACCTGTATTTTAAATGTAGACATACCCTTTGTCTTAATCTGACTAAGGAGTATTGTTTCTCCTCCTCTGTTGGTGAAGGGACTCCTGAAAGGCACCATCTCAGCTAATCTGTACACTGTGTTCTTCTTAGAGGCTGAGCAAATCACAGAGTGCTCTTTCAGCTAGAGGAATCACCAGGCAGGAAAGCTTAACAGCTTTGTCTCCCTGTTTGAAAATGTTGCCCACACTACTTTGTAACAATAATGTTGTTTTTAAGGCTTCTAAAGAGTAGTCTACTTTAAATATTGAATGAAATGGAATTCATCACACTTCCGTAGCTGTTACATTCTCTTGAGGTGTGTGCATGAGCCACACAGGAATTAGCTTGAGCACTGAGAAAAGAATACATAATTAACCAGCTATATTGTGTACAGGGAGAAGGGGGGGGGGGGGAGTTGCTTTCTCCCAAAGCACAAAACAAAAGCAACTCTAGGATTCAGGATACCAGATCTGATGGAGCTTTGGTCTGATCTGGTGTATCAGTGTCTATGTTTAGAGCTTCTTTAAATATATGAAAGCTGCATTCAGGATAGGAGAGGAGCGAAAATGCCAGATGCAATATTTATTGCTGCTTTGGTGGAATATATAGGAATGACACAGTAGGTCGTTCTAGTGGGGGAGTGCCGCTGTACATGAAAGAAAGTATAGAGACAAATGAAATAAAAATCGTAAACAAATCAAACAGTACCACAGAATCTATGGATAGAAATTCATTGGTTGAAAAATAAAAGTATGGCAGGAATATACTTCCAACCACCTGGGGAGATCAAAGAGGCTAAGAAACAGAAAACCTAATAATAATGGAAGAATTTAACTATTGCCATATTGCCTGGGAACATGTCATCTAAGGATGGAATGCACAGACAAAATTTCTAGATACTATTAATAACTACTTCTTGGAGCAGCCACTCCTGGAACCCATAAGAGAAGAGGCAATTCCTGATTTAGTCTTAAATGGTGCACGGGATTTTGTCCAACAGTTGATATAGCTGAATGGATTTGTAATAGTGATTATAATGTAATTAAATTTAACATCCTGGGGGGGGGACACCAAAAAACTCACCACAGTAGAATTTAACTTCAGAAAAAGGGAACCACACAATAATGAGAAAGCAAGAAAAATTGAAATTAAAAGGAGCAGTTACAAGAGTGACACGCATGGAAACTTTTTCAAAATACAATAAAGGCTCAAACTATACGTATACTCCTAAAAAAAAAAGTTTGAGGACCAAATAAAATACCACTATGCCACCGTGGCTAAACAGCAGAGTAAAAGAGGCCATTGGAGACAAAAAGATGGCTTCCAGTTGTTAAAAAGTTAAGTCCTACTGAGTAAACTGCAAAGGAATATGACCTCTGACAAGTCAAATGTAAAAGAATAATTAAGCAGGACAAATAAGAATTTGAAAAGCAACTAGGAAAAGACACAAAAACTAACAGCACTTTAAGTATATCAGAAGTAGGAATCCAGCCAAATAATCAAAGGGTCCACTGGACAATCAAGATGCTAATGGATCCCTCAAGAAAAACAAGGCCATTATATAGAAGCTCAGTTAAGTGTTTGTATTGGTTTTCGCTGAAGATGTGATGGAAATTCCCACACTGGAGACATTTTTTAGGTGACAAATCTGAGGCCACAAACATGTGGACAAAGGTGATCCAGTACAAGTAGTATAGTTGGACTTTCAGGAAGTCTTTGACAAGGTCCATGTAGTCCGGTTGGGGGAAGGACTCTGCCCACCAGGGCTCAGTCAGAGGCCCCTCCCTCTCTGAGTCATTGGGTGGCCACTCTGCCTCACTACAGTCCCTCACCAAAGGCTCTTAAGGAAAGTTGGCAGTAATGGGGTAAGAGGAAAAGTCCTCTCACAGCTTAGAAAGTGGTTAAAAGATAGGAAACGAAGGTCAGGAATAAATGGTTGGTTTTCAGAACAGAGAGAGGTACATAGTGGTGTCCCCCAGCAGTGTTTCCTATAAGCCTGGGATGCTTGTGTGGCTGCTCAGGAGAGATTCCAATGCTGCCCAGTTAATTAGCAGGGCACCCACAGCTAGGTTTGTATTTCTACTGGTGGTGCCCATTCACACGTGACTTGGTGCACATAACAAAATTGATTCTGCACATGAATGGAAAAAATCCACACATGGATGGAAAAGATTAGAGGGAACATTGGCCCCAGGACTCTCTACTGGTACTAGTATTGTTAAATATATCCATCAATAACCTAGAAAAAAGGAGTAAATACTGACATGGCAATGTTTGCAGGTGATACTAAATTACTCAAAATAGTTAAGACTGAAGCTGACTGTGAAGAGGTACCCAGCAATTTGACGAAACTGGGTTATTGGGCAACAAAATGCCAGATGAAATTCACTGTTGATAAAATGCACATTGAAAAACACAATCCCATTTATACATACAAAATGACGGGGTCTAAATTAGCTGTTACCACACATGAAAGAGATCTGTGAGTCATTGTGGATAGTTCTTTGAAAACATCTGCTCAGTGTGTGGTGGAATAAAGGGACAGACAATACTGTAGAAAATAGCACAAGGACACTATATAAATCCATATTATGAATACTGAATGCAGTTCTGGTTGCCCCATCTCAAAATAATACATTAGAAGGGGATAGAAAGCAATGCAAATGATTAGGGGTGTGAAACAGCTTCCATATGAAGAGAAATTAAGTAAGACCAGGTGAGTTTGGTTAGAAAAGAGATGAGTGGGGATATGACGCAGTCTGTCAACATACAAATGGTATGGAGAAAGTGAATAAGGAAGTGTTGTTTATCTCTTCACATAAAACAAGCAGCAGGGTTCACCCAGTGAAGTTGAAATTAATAGACACCAGGTTTAAAACGTACATAAGATGAACTTTCTCCCATAACACACATTCAACTTGTGGTACTCGTTGCCAGGGGATATTGTGAAGGCCAAAGGCATTACTGAATTACAAAAAAAGAATTAGATAAGTTCATGAAGACTATATCCATCAATAGCTAGCAGCCACGATGGTCGGGGACACATTCCCATGCTCTGGGTATCCCCTAAGCTTCTGACTGCCAGAAGCTGAGACTGGACAATAGGATGGATCACTTCAGTGACGTTTCTGGAACCAACCCCTGTCAGGAAACAGGATACTGGGCCTTTGGACTGACCCCAGCATGGCTGTTCTTATGTTTTCAACTAGCTGATGGGCAAGCCATGGTTGGCTGTTCTTTTTAATTCCATAAGTTATAGAATTACTTACTGGGTTTATTTAGAAACAGAAATACAATAAAACAATGGGTCCAGATGCATTTTACACTGGAGGACTAAAGCATCACTTCTAATTCAACAGACTTACAGTCTAGGTTATTTAATCCCATAGCACTTTCCATCCAAGACTCTCAAAGCACTTCACAGACATCAGGGTCCCAAGTTTGTAACCTTTATTCATGCGGAGTAGTGATCACTCCCACAAGTAGTCCCCCTGCACATCTCTTTTGCAAGACCTTTCACAGAACAGATGTGGATTCTTTGTTAAAGATAAGAGGTTTCTATTTTCAAAAGTGTCTGAGGCTGTGTTTACACTTGCAGCAGCACATAGAGTACACGTAGCTACCCAGCACAATACAAAACTGACTGCATCCACACTGTTGTGTGGAGATACATATGTGGTAGTCAGAGATTCTGGCATGGAGGAGACAGCAGGGAAAGGCACTGGCTTTTCCGGTTGACTTCCCTTCCAGAACATTTCACTGCAATGAGGTAAGACTCCGGGACTATGTCTACACAGCTTCCCTCTTCCGCAAAAGCCTATGCAAATGAAGCACAGATTAGCATATTGCTGTGCTTCATTTGCATAATTAATTAGGAGCCTTTTTGCCCAAGAGGTTTTTGCGCAAGAGCCGTTCTTCCTCATTTTTTCAGGAAAAACGGTTCTCGAGCAAGAGGGGGTTTTTGTGCAAAAACAGCTCCTAATTAATTATGCAAATAAAGTGTGGCAATATGCTAATCCACACTTCATTTGCATAGGCTTTTGCAGAAGAGGGAAGCTGTGTAGATGTAGCCCAGACGTGGGACATTATACTGCTAAAATTAACAGTGTAGACAAGGGAGACACTGCTTGGGTGTGTAGAGAGCAGTGCAGGCTACATACCCACATGGTTCAGGTGTGTCAGGACTCACTATGCAGAGCTGCCCCCAGTTTTATTGCTATTCCTCCCCTTGATAGCTGGGGATGCTGCATCTGTATTCTGCATGCCACTCTAAGTGTAGACATAACTTAAGTAAGTAACTTAGGACCACAAGCCCCACTGGCTGTCAAACGATGGCTTTCTCCCCACAAGGGATCTGAGAAAATTGAGCAGATTGGTGGGAAAGTTTGCATTCCATGTGCAGATGCTGGTTTCTGCCATTCCAACACTTCAGGTCTTGATCCATGGGGATGAAAGTATTTAAAACCTTTTAAAAACAGCTAGAGGCTTTCCTTATGTGGTCTCTGAGCACCATTATGGTGATCTGCTGCAGGACAAAATTACCAGTCTGGGTGTTCTCCAGAAGTCAAAATACTACAAGCATTGACGCCGTGCTGATAAAAGCTCAACTACACTGGGCTGGACACATCAATAGGTTGCCTGAATGTTGACTCCCCAGAAAATAGTTTTCTATGGAGAACCGTCACAAGGACATTGGAATCAAGGCCACCTCAGAAAGCGCTACAAGGAGAGTATCAAGAACAGCATACACTTTGGTGCAATACAACTGGATGATCTTGAGACGACTGCATCAAATTGACCAAAATGGCGACACACAATAATACTCAGAGCTTTCCAAGCCTTTGAATAGGACAATCTATGGACAGCTGCCAGGGAAAAGCGTCATAACACTACTGCAGTTACCAAGATGCTCACCAATGACTTTGTCTCATGCTGGTGAGAATGTGCAGCATGCCTGTTACTTCAGAACCCACAAAAAGACAGTATGAACACGAGTGAACCTGTATGGCCCTTGCAACCTGTTTCACCAGAATGGTGAAAATGACTGACTGAGATATGGTCATTCTGATTATGCTGGGAAATGGAGGAAATTTGGGGAGGGGGAACAAGTGACTGGATTTGTAGATTCAAAGAATCCAAGGCCAGAAGGGACAAATTGTGATTGTCTAGTCTGACTTCTTGTATAACACTGGTAATAGAACTTCTGCAAAATAATTCCCAGAGCGTATCTTTAAAAAAATCCAATCCTGATTTGTCGATGTGGTGCCTGGTGTTGTGTGAACACCTTTTTAGGCATGTGAGTATCTGAGAGTAGCCATGGAGTGGAGTGAGAACAGCTAGAATTATAACAAAAGTTCTGCCGTCCTTGCTTTAAAAAAGGACATGTCTAGCCTTTTTCCTCACAAGAGCCTTGAAAATGTTACTTGATGGAAACTGATCTCTCGGCTTGAAAGACACAAGCAGTTTGCATCCCTTTCTGCAATAAGAACTGGGGGGGTTGGAGACTGAAGTTCTCTTTCTCTCTCACACACACAGCCCTGCCAAATGCATGGCCATGAAAAAATGCGTCATGAACCATCAAATCTGGTCTCCTCCTCTTCCCCCTTCTCCCATGAAATCTAGTTTTTTATGTGCTTTTAACCTATCCGATTTCACAGGGGACACCAGCATTTCTCAAACTGATCCAAAAGGGAGTTGCAGGAGGGATCACAAGCTTATTGTGGGGAGGGGAGGTGTCACTATTGCCATCCTTACTGCTTCACAGCTGCTTTCAGAGCTGAGCAGCCAGAGAGTATCAGCTGCTGACTAAACGCCCAGTTCTGCAGGAACTGGTATCAATACCATACCAGTCCATTGTTACTTCTCTGCTACTGCTGATGGCAGCTCTGCCTTCAGAGCTGGGCTCCCAGCCAGCAACCACCACTCTCCAGCTGCCCAGCTCAGGCTACGTCTACACTGCAGGTATTTGTCGGCAGAGAGTATGCTAATGAAGTGCTCATTAGCATTTGTCATGCTGTCATTTGCATATTCTCTGCTGATGCTTTTTGCACAAGAGGTTTTTGCGCAATAACAAGGAGTATAGACGGGTCTGGTTTGCGCAAAAAACACCTTTTGCACAAGATCCTGTATACCTCCTTTTACAAATACCTGCAGTGTAGACATAGCCTCAGAAGGCAGAGTCACCACAGAAGTAAACAGTACTGCAATCCCCCAACAACCTTGCAACCCCTCCACAACTCCTTCAGGACCCCTCCAGTTACAGCATTGTGATATTTAAGATTTAAATAGCTGAAATCATTAAATTTATTATTTTTTAAAACCTATGACCAAAATGGACTGTGAATTTGAGCCCTACATGTAGATACACACCTGTTTTATGAAAACCAGGTCAGTTAAGTGTGGGATGTGTCTCTGCCCCTCCCATAAATCCAGAAACCACCTGTACAGAGATGACGTGATGGACAAGAGTCAGTTCTGCATGAGATGTGGTTTGGGTGGCAGAAACATGTTTAACAGTTTACTGAGAAATTGCTTAGGACACTTCTGTGATCTGCACTAGTGACAGCACTGGTGTGTTCACGACTCTGTACCAGCATGTATGCCCTTGAGGATGTGGCACTGTGTGTTAATGCAGGATCCATCATGTCAGATAATCCTGGCCCCAACTTTGCTATTCTATTTCTACCCTCAGAATGAACGAAGGGACCCTGCAAGACTCTAATTACTAGCCCATCAAGTGGCTACACAGCACAGGATAGTGCTCCTTTGGAACAGACAGCGAAATAAATTAAATTTTAATTGCCATCAAATTACCCTATTTTGACTTTTTACACAGGGCTGAGGAGCCTTTTCAGTAGCTCTATCGTAATACTGTGCGTGGTGCTTTAAAAACAATGTTATATTATTGTTCTTCTAAGTAAATGAAGTGATCTCTGCAAGATAGGGGGGAAACAGATAAAATTCTAACAGGTCTTTATGAAATAAATGTGTTAGACACACCAAATAAGAATAGAAAATTGAGCCAGCTTGAAAGAAGAATTCAACCATCATGTGAAAATACAGTAAGAACTGGAAACTTGCATCCTGGAAACACCAGGCTAAAGTAACATGGAATGGAACCACATCCGAATAAGCGCTAACAGGTTACATTGTGTACTGGAAAGCATACGCCTGAAGTCCTTCAGCCACCTGAAAGTTGCCTCAATACCTTATCTCCTGGTATCCTGTTGAACTTCCTGCTGTTAGAGTCTAGGGCTCAGTGGCCCAAGAAAAGGAGGAGGAAATGTTTAAAAATCAATTGGGGAAAATGTATGCTTCCATTATGAAAAAGAGTTCCTACCTGAAGGATACAAGAAAATAGAAGGGAAAAGGGAAGTGCTGCTCTGGGGTAAGACATACTTGGTAGTCTCGCTGCATCCCGGTTTAAAACAGCAGAATTGTTTTAACACAATAAGCAGAGGGTCTCTCCACTGTTTTAGTGCTGAAGTTCCTAGCTGTGCACCCTCATGAGCCAATGCATGTGATAACACCAACAAAACAAAACAAAACAAAAACCAGCCAGTTACTTTGGCTCATCAGTATGTATAGCCATGCTCTAAGCCATAGGTTCCCAAACTGGAGGGCATGAAGAAATTCCAGGGGGTGTGTGAGGTGACCCAGCCCCCGCCCCCCCCATCAAGTTTTGCTGCCTTGCTCAGTTCCCTTTTTTTTTTTTTTGATCAACAAGGTTTTTTTTTGGTGGGGGGGGGCATGAGGGTTTTTCAAAAATCAGAAAGGGGGGCATGATGCTGAAAAGTTTGGGAACCACTGCTCTAAGCAATTGAACTTAACTGCACTTAGGGTTCTGTTACCCACAACATATGGCCTGAGAACTGATGATATTATGTTATCTGCTCAGCAGTCCTCCCACACCAGTATTCAGGGACAGATCAGCCTTCATACTAAATATCCAGCCATTATTCTACTCTCCTGATGAGCTTGAGACTTGGATTTCACTCCAAGAAAAACTTCCTCAGGCTGTTTTAACTGACTTGTCTTTCCCCTCAGGAAAACTTCTAGCATGTGCACCCTGTGAGTTTCCAATGGCAACTGACATGTAGCCTGCATTGCACTCTACAGCACAATTCTCACAAGCAGCCCGGAATTATGGAGCTGCCCTCTGTGTGTGAGCAGGGAGATCTTTGACAGAGATTGTGCGTGTGGCTGAGACAGACATTGTCTGTGAGACTGTATGTTTGACTGTTGTTATGATGCTGAGATAGAGACAACAATATGAGTCACTCAGTGGGAAGAAAATATCAAAAACAAACATCTAAGATGCTAACGATCCCTTCCAAAATTGTCACACTGCATCACCAAGGTAATCGTGGAAGCCCAGGCCAGACACTTATCAAGTACACAATCAGTCAGGTGACCATATATCACTTTTTGGCAGGGACAGTCCCTTTTTTAAGCTCTGTCCCAGCTGTACCAACATTTTTTACAAATTGGACATTGGTCCCATTTGCACTTGCCAGATGATCAGTTCACAAGAGTATTGTCAAAAAAGTGGAGCACAGAGAAATAGCAGGGGAGGGCAACTGGCAATGCCAACCCCAGATGAGAAGTAGAGCTTGGGAGAGCAGTATGAGCCAGGCCACAGGAGAGAAAGCTCAGGAGAGCCTCTCAGGCCCAGGTTGGCCATGCACATGAAGGCGGAAAGCAGGGGTTGGGCCAGTCTGAGTGGTGTCCCATTTTCCCTTTGGGAAAATAGGATCACCATAACAATCAGTGAACGCAAACTAGAGATGGAAACTAGGGGAAACCAATGCAGTGCAGGCCCATGCAAAGTAACAGAGAAGAGACTGAAAGGGAAAGATACTTATTTACTCCAGAGTTCAAACACACAGGAATGTAAGGAAAGTGTTCCCACAGGCTATTAGAAACAACAGGAGACTTTCTATCAGAAAGCAAGGAGAAAAACCTGCATAGCCCTATACAGAAGAAGAGAGAGTATATCATGCTATGTTGAAACTTGCAGATAATAGTGGCAATGGTCAGAGGTGAAGCCCACTCAGTCTGCTGCAGGGGGCTGTTCTGAATACTGCGCACACCCAGGGGAGCCGACAGCCACGCTGGGCTCCTGGGCAAGGAGGGGGGCGGGCCTGAGGGCAGAAGAGGTAGGGCCAAAGGTAGCTGACCCTCTATGCCGCCTGAACCATGGTCTCCCTCCCCAACACTGCCTGGAGTGGGCTGCATGATGCCTCCACCTCACTAGGCAGCCCTAAGAGCCCACCGCTGCCACTGAAGCCAGAGCCCCGGGTCTCTTTGAATCACCAGGCCTCAGGACAACTGCCCCATTTGCTCCCCGTCGGTGGGTCTGTGCACACCACTTCCTTCTAGGTCAGTGTTTCTCGACATGGGCCATGGGCTTGCTCTGAGAAAGGTGCTAACAAGCTGCTCCAGTTTCTTTACTTCATGGCTCCACAGCCACGTGGCTCCCATTGGCTGTGGTTCACTATTTGCAACCAAGGGGAGCCACAGGAAGCAGTGGCCTGGGCCATGCCACTTCCCGCAGCTTCCCTTGGTTGCAAATAGCAAACCACGGCCAGCGGGAGTGGAACTGTTAATAAACAAACTGGAGTGGCCCACTGGCAGGTTTCCCAGAGTGGGGCTACAGCCCACTTTGAGAGAGACTGTTCTAGGGACTCATTTCTACTTTGTGTACCACGGGCTCAAGGGCAAGTGCTACAGGATTCACTACAGGGCATCCCCGACTTACGAACGTGTTGACTTACGACCGTTTGTATTTATGACCAACTGCCCATTAAGCCGGTCCCCGAGTTACGAACACGATCCGCGCTTACGAACAGCGTGGCCACATTTAAATGAATGGGGTCCGACTTACGAACAGATCGAATTACGACCAAGTGTTTGGAAGGTAACTCGTTCGTAAGTCAGGGACGACCTGTATTACCAAGCACAAGAGAGAACAAATTATGAGTTGGATCTTCAAAAGTCATGAACTTGGACTCCACATTTATGAGACTTTTTTTTCACAAAAATTACTACATTATGGAATTTTGATCTGTGTTTTTCAACAACTTCTGCCCATCCTGTGTGAGAGAAACAATTAGTGCTGCCAATACCCCCAAATATACTGAGTAAGGGGATTCTGGCCTTTGCTAACAGTGCTCTAACCCTAACCCCCGCCAACCTTCACCTCTGCTCTTCCTATGGTGCTTCATCTTCCTCTCCCAGGCTGGAGGAGGGGTTACAGCAAAGTCCCATCTCCTCCTTCCAGGATGGGAACGGGTGGAGGGGCAGCTCCACAGGTCTCTTCACGCCCCCCGCCCCCGTCTCTCCCCAGAGGGATGGAGAGGGGGAGAAGTAGAGGCAGCAGCCAATCCTTATTGCTCACAGGCCAGGAAGGAACAGCCGAGTGGCTGAACTCTTTTGCTCCTTTTCCTTCTCCTCAGTGAATGGCTTCAGGTGGCCCATTTTTAACACTGTGTCATCTAGAACTGCAGGATCACATGACAGAGTGCGTCAAAGGGTAGCAGGCAACCTCGCTCTCCTGCTGCTACATTAGTATTTCATTTTGTTTTACAGTAATGCCTAGGCCCGTTACTGATTGGTGCTGTACCGTCAGGTAACAAGGAGATAGATAGCCCCACCATATAGTGCTCGCTCTCCACGGGACAGGGAGGCTTTCCCCCAAAATTGCCAGTCTTAAGGCATCCATAGGGTCTATCACAGTCATGGCTTATATGTGGGTAAGAGAGGGCTGCTGTGATCTGACGCTGTGTGCCTTTAAAAGACTTTGTTGCTGTAGCATTTTGTGCATCGCCATGTCGCTAGCAGTGTGTGTGTGTTACTGTCACACGCTCTGCAGTCTGGAGATGTGTTTTGTTTTGTCTTGTGTCACTGAATGTATATGTGTGCAATAGCAGTGCTTCTTCTGTGTTGCTATTTGTATGTTGCATTGCTCTCTGTGGTAGATGCAAGGATGATGCCTCTTTCCTGATGGTGTGTAGTTGTGTGTTGTCTCATATGGCTATGTTACAGTGTCTTGTGACAGATCCTCTCTTGTATTACTGATTCGTATGGCTATGTTGTCACATGATGAGGCTGTGTGTGATTGTCATTCTATATATGATAGAGTATTTGTCTGTATGGCTTTGTGAGGCTAGACTGCTGTATTTGTAGATCTGTGTGCGATTGACACACACACTGTCTGTACCAGTGTGTGCTGTGGTGTTGCAATGTGCATTCCAATGTGTGCACTGTTGTGGTGTAGTATGCATATATGCAGGGACTGTTGTGGTGCAGAATAAGGGCATATGTACACACACAATTGTGTTGCAATATGTGTGTGGTGGTGTAGGATGCAAAGATGGTCCACTGCATGTGGCAGTGGTGCAGGGTCGGTGTGCAACAGTAGTATTGTATATGGTGATGGCACAGTATGTGTGTTGCAGCACGTAGTGTGCGTGCCATGAGGGTGCAGAGTGTAATTGTGGTACGGTACGCATTGCAGTTTGTGGTTGTGGTGCAGTAGCATTGCAAAGTGTGGTGGAGGTGCATTGGTGGTGCATTATCTGGTTGTGGTGCAAGGTGCATTGCACCATGCAGTGAAGGTGCAGTGTGTGGTTGTGAGCATTGCAGTGTGTGGTGGGGGTGTGGTATGTGGTTCTGATGCAGTATGTGGTTGCAGTACGGTGCGAAATATAGTGTGCAGGTGTGCTGCAATGTGCGGTGAGAGTGCAGAGTGAGGTTGTGGTACAGCATGCGGTGGGAGTGCAGCGTGTGGTTGTGGTGCAGCGTGCACTTCAGTGTGCAATGAGGGAGCAGTGTGTGGTTGTGGTGAAGCAGGCACTGCAGTGTGTGGTTGTGGTGCAACACGTGGTTGTGGTGCAGCATGTACTGCCCTGTGCTGTGGGAGTGAAGTGTGGGGTTGTGGTGCAGCAAGCACTGAAGTGTGCGGTGGGGGTGCAATGTGTGGTGGTGGTGCAGCGGACACTGCAGCAGAGGGGGCGCAGTGTGCTTGTGGTGCAGTGTGCTGTTGTGGTGCAGCGATCATCGCAAGGTGTGGTGGAGGTGCGGTGTGCGGTTGTGGTGCAAGGGCACTGCAGCGTGCGGCGGGGGTGCAGTCTGTGCGTGCCCTGGAGTGCAGCGCGCGGCCGGGCTCTGGCTGCAGGTGGCAGTGAGGGGATTGATCGCTCCCGCACGTCGGCGATGACTTCAGCAGCCGCCTGTCCCCCAGCCCAGCCGGGGAAGGCTCCCGCCCCGCGCCTGCCAGCGAGCCGGGCCGCCGGGGGGCCAGGCCGGCGCCGCCTCAGCAGCCGGGGCAGAGCCGCCGCAGGCAGCGAGGTAAGGGGGCTGCGCGGATGGCGGCGCCGGCGGGGGGGACGCAGCCGGGCTTGGCGGGCGGGCCGGGGGGGGGCACATCTGCGCGGGAGGGGAAGGCTGCGGTGCCGGGCGCGCCAGGGGCCCTGCGCGCATCCTGCGGGCTGCTCCCGCCCGGGGAGTCCGGGCCACGCTTCCCTGGCCCCTCAGCCGGAGCCGCCGCAGCCCTGGGCTCAGCGACTCCCATTCCCGGCGCGGCGCGGGCAAATGTGATAGTCCCCTGCCCCCGCGGGCCCGTGTCTGTGCGGCGCAGGGGAGGGGTGACCCCGGGCCGTGTCTGAGTTGCGCGGCCGGGGGCGGGGGCAGGGGCAGGGGCAGGCTCTGAGTCGGGCCTTTCCCTTCTTGTAGGGGCCGGGGGAGGTCTGCCCCGACTCCCTTTGGCCTTATGGATTGGGAGGTGTCGTACATGTGGGGCTCCTGTGCTTGAGGGAGGAGCCCTACCCTAGCCGCCAGGGCGTGAGGTGTGTGCCCTGTTGGGTCCCTCTCGCTCCTGACGTCTGCAGTTCAGACTCTGTTGTGGGCTAATCTCCCTGCTCTGACTTTCTCTCTTTGGGGTGCGGTGGGGGTGCTTACAGGCTTCATCCACCATGGACTTACCCTGCCCCAGACCTTTGAGTTGAGACACTGGACTCCCCCTTTGGGGGTGGGAGTGTGTTTATTTTTGAGAAGATGAACCTGACACACAGGCTGCAGGACTGGGCCAACCAAAGGCTCCTGGACCCCTTCAACACCTCACTACAGCGGCTGCACTCTCTGAGTGGGAACTCCACCTCTTCCTCTTTCCAGGGGGATCTCCAGGAGATCATCCACACAGCCACGCTGGTCACCTGCACCTTTCTGTTGGCCATCATCTTCTGCCTGGGATCCTATGGCAACCTCATTGTCTTCTTGTCGTTCTTCGACCCAGCCTTCAGGAAATTCAGGACTAACTTTGACTTTATGATCCTCAACTTGTCCTTCTGCGACCTCTTCATTTGTGGGGTAACTGCCCCCATGTTTGCCTTTGTCTTGTTTTTCAACTCTGTGAATGGTGTTCCTGATGCTTTCTGCTTCACTTTCCACCTCACCAGCTCTGGCTTCATCATCATGTCTCTCAAGACAGTGGCTGTAATAGCCTTGCATCGGCTGAGGATGGTCCTAGGGAAGCAGCCCAACCGAAATGCCTCCTTCCCTTGCACCCTTCTTCTCACCTTGCTCTTGTGGGCCACAAGCTTCACCCTAGCTATCTTGGCCACCCTGAGAACCCGTAAGTCACGCCTCTGCCTCCCCATGTCCAGCCTGATCAGTGGCGAAGGGAAGATCATCCTCTACTTGTATGTGAGTGATTTCATCTGCTGTGTAACTGTGGTCTCAGTCTCCTATATCATGATAGCTCAGGCCTTGAGGAGAAATGCCCAAGTGAGGAAATGTCCCCCCATCATCACAGTAGATGCCTCCAGACCACAGCCTTTCACTGGACCTCCTGCTTCAGGAGCGGTGGATGGGGTGCAGTGTGCTGTGCCTGCTTTGTACAGGAACCAGAACTACAACAAGTTGCAGCACATCCAGACCCATGGCTACAGTAAGAATCTCAGCCAGCTGCCAGCTCCCACAGCCACCAGGCTCCAGCTGGTGTCTGCAGTCAATTTGTCCACTGCTAAAGACTCCAAAGCGGTGGTGACATGTGTGGTCATTGTCCTCTCTGTCTTAGTTTGCTGTG
Source organism: Pelochelys cantorii (assembly GCA_032595735.1). NCBI lineage: Eukaryota > Metazoa > Chordata > Testudines > Trionychidae > Pelochelys > Pelochelys cantorii. The sequence goes on along the minus strand of CM064328.1, from coordinate 176,129,772 downwards.
TCCCCCTGGGGATCTCCTTGGTGCAGGATGTGCTTTCCAGTAATGGTGGTTTCATCCTCTACCAGTTTGAGTTGTGTGGATTTACCTTAATTTTTTTCAAATCTGGATTAAATCCTTTTATATATTCCCGTAACAGTGCTGGACTTAGAAGGAGAGTTCTTTGGTGTCTCCAATATTTAGCCCTTGTTTTTTTCTGCTGCAAGCAGAAGACAAGGCTTCGAGCCATGGGCAAAGGGAGCTTGGAAGTCAACAGGAACAAATCATCCCATCATGAAACCAATTCGGCATACATGTTGTCTCCAAAACCTCAGAAAAAGTTTGTGGACCAAGCTTGTGGTCCTAGTCATTCTAAGGAAAGTGTGTTGAGTCCCAAGGCTTCTGTTGGACATCAGCACTATGCACAGAGCAGCTCAACTCCCATGAATACCCGTATTGAACCATATTACAGTATCTATAACAGCAGCCCTTCCCAAGAAGTCAGCACTCCTAATAGCTTACAGCCAGTGAAATCTACTTTTGGATTTGCCAAATCCTATATTGCCATGCATTATCATACCACCAATGACTTGGTGAGAGATTATGACAGCACTTCAGCTAAGCAGATTCCTATCCCCTCAGTTTAACTTGGAGTTTGATATCAGAGAAAATTGTCCAAACTTCATCTGGTTTTCTGTCTCCCTTTTATTTTTATTTGTGATTATTCTAAACTCAAGGTATAGTATTATATCTGATTTTGCTACACAGTTGCCAATTTACAAATTACTATTATTGTTAATATTTGGTTATTTAGAGATGAACTAAGAAGTAGAGTATGGTTTCCATGATATTTTCCTGAAAATTTTATAATTTGTCATTAATAAAAGGGCATCTTTTGTACTTGGAATAGTTATATTAGAGTGTTTTAGTTATTAAATGTTATGCTGACTACTGTATGTGTAGAAAGTGTAGGTTTAATTTATATCGTGTGACAAAGTATGGAAAGAAAACAGACTTTGCCAGCATTATGGTTTGTTATATATTTGCTCTATTTTTAAGAACGCAGAAAACTGTGTTTCCAGTGAATTGGGTGGATGCTTAAGGATTTATTTTTATAAATTAAGTAAAAAAGTTTGTTTTATTGTAGGCCTTGAAAGAATGAATAATATTCCTATAATAGGTGTGGCCTGATTAATTTTTCGATGGTGACGTGAATTCCTGGTTTTATTGAAATCAGTGGAAAACTATCTCTGACTTCAGTGGGACCAGGATTTGACTCATGGTTAGCTATAAATAGTGGTATATTACTATCTATTCAGAATGATCTTTGCAAGAGGCATTGAACCTTGTTATATGGTAATCTTAATTTCTCTTATACTTTTATTGTAGGCACTGGTTTAATAAAATACGATTTTAGTGGCATATGGAGAAGTGATTTTCAATTGATAAAAGTTAACTTACAATGCCTAATTATAAGTTTTACTTGAGGTACAAGTGACTATTGCAATATCACAGTGCTGCATTTATTGCTAATGCAATAGCCTATGTAATTTTGTAATTTACAAACTGTTACCTGAGGAGCAGTGTTGTTGTTTGTATTTTGTCTATGCCTTTATATATTTGGAGGATTAGGATATGACATTGCCATCAAATGCGGGTAGAAATAATGACTAATACCTGAGAAAGGACTATCAAGTAACCATAATATTATTCTTTTTGCAGATTTTCTTATCTACTAAAACATTTAAAAACATTCTAGTGATAAATAATTTATCATTAAATCAGATTGTCTACTTCTGCATTTTATTTATAGCCCTACATGAGGAACAAAATGTAGACATTAAATATTTTTATAATACCGATAATTAGTTTCATTGTAGTATGTGTATTATGTCAAATCCCTTTTGAAACAGGATGGTTTTAATTTTAAAATAAAGGTTTTGCTGTTATATCGGAAGCCAAAATGTTCAAATTGGTATTCTTAAAGTCTGTCACTTAAATAAGTGGTCTATATTTCAAAAGTGTTGAACACCTCTGAACTCCTGTTGACTTCAGCAGGAGCCCAGGAGCTCTGAAATAATTAACCCATTTGCAAGTTTAGGTGCCTCATTTTAGCCACCCAAGTTTGAAAAAGTTGGTACCTTTAATTAACAAAATTAAAGACACCAACCGTTGGGTTCCAGGGAAATTATTTACTAGTTAGAAATAAGAAAAACATCCTTTCATAGTAATGTGAATTGTTTTAGTTGGCTTTTTTAGAAACTAAACTATTTTACAGTGTTTCCATCGAAGAATGTCATTTAAATGAACAATTTTCTTAGACAAAATAAAGTGTAATAATCAGTAATTTAAACATAAGTTCTTGCAATAAGCAATCTAAGCAAGTTTCTATCACAAATGTATAGTTGAAATAATTTCAGTGGTTCTTTTCTTGCTACCCAGATATTTTTCTCTGTGAATGAATAACATGGTCCTTGCTAAAGTGATGATAAAATATAACTAATTAAAATGTCTCACGTTTGTTTTTTTGTCTTTGGGTTACTCCTTTCCACGATGCCCTATACATTATTTTGTGTGGGGGGGAGATGATGCTATGGTCTTGATCCTGCAGCTCTCAGACACAATGACTTCAGTAAATGACAGTTTTTCTTGGGAAAGGACATGAGGACTGAGCCCCAACTCTGGGAAATGGTTGCAGGATTAGGTCCTGTTTGGCATTTCTGGCATGTCCAAACCTCCAACTGAAGTCAATGGGAATTTTGAGTGTGCAAGGTTTGCTAGATCAGGTCAAGTGATTGATTTGTTTATGTTCTTTAAATTATGCATTTGCTTTGAATCATGTGAGTTCTATAATGTGACTAAGGGTTAAATCCCGATCACTTTGCTCATAAAAGTAAATATATTGAATATTTGTGTGATGAGTAAAATGAGAAGGATTTGTCCCTAAAACAGAAGGGCCAAAGTTTTATTACTTTCTCAAGATGTTTTACCAAGACACAAAGGAATTGAAATCTTTTCAAAATATTTTGTAATATTTGTTCTTAAGTTAACTGCTGATGTAACTTTGTATTCCTAATATTTTTTAAAATGTTTGCAGTGTCAGATAATAAAATGTAGTATTTCTGAACTTTTAATTGCAATAAGAAGATTGTCCAGTTTGAGTTGTCCTACATAATAGTAATTAGTAAAGCATTTTATGAAGCTGTATGGATGTGATAATTAGAAAATATGTTATGTTACTGTGCTTTTTTGGAAGTAATTCCTTAATTTAAGTCTCAGGAGTCACTAGATCACAAAAAAGTGATTTTTTATCTTTAGAATGTCTTATTTATTTGTATTATGGTAGCTTCATTAGATCAGGACACCATTATGCTAGACACTGTACACAGAATAGAACATGGTCCTTACTTCATAAAAATGACAGTCTGAGACACGGTGCAACATATGAATGGTTAGGGAGATGGACCACTCACATTAAGAGAGATTGAAAAGGAAGGAGATGAATAAGAGAGAACATGATAATATTATATAAAATACTGAAAGAGAAGGTAGATCTGGAACTATTGTTCTCTCTGTTTTATGACACAAGATGAGGACATTTGGTGAAACTGAAAGGTGGCTTGTCCTTTTACTGTAACACGGAATTAGACCGGAGAATTCATAGCTGAACTGTCCAATGTCATTGAAGCCAGGATTCAAAGAGGGATTGGACATTTATATGGGTAATAAGAATATTCAGAGTTATACTAGTTAATGCCAAGACATTTTTGCAAAGGATATGAAACCTCCCGCTTCAGCGTTTAAATCATTTTTTGAGTTAAGGATGAGGATGAAGGACAGATTATTCCACATCTTCCAAGTGTGGCACTACTTCGCCTTCCTCTGAAACATCTGGTGCTAGCCATTGTCTGAGATGGGATACTCTGTAAAATAAAAATAAGAAATTAGGGGGAAAACAATAACAATATTAATCAGATATTTGCACAGCCAGATTATTTTCAGTTGTTTAATTTCTTTCATAAGATATATAGTAAATCCTTATTGGTCATCTACCTAGTGGTATAATTTTGGCAATTTCTCATAGACTGCGTTGAAAAATAGATTTGGGGAGGAGACCCATCGGGGGGGCCAAAATAACATAGTAATCTGAAGCCTGAGCTTTTAGGGAATAGCAAAGCAATTTGCCTTCATCAGCACCCACATCCCCAAACCTACTAAACTCAACACAGAAACAGAGCATATAGTTGCAGAGGATGGATTCTCCAAGAAATTCTGAAAATTTAAAAAGATAACTCACTAATAAAAATGTTTCTTGTTCACAGCATGGAGAAATCTCTCAAACTTCAAGTGAATGCATGAGAGCCAAATGAGGCAGAAGTGTCAGTGCAGAAGAAAATCAAATGGCAACCAAAGCAGACATTCTGGAGAAGATCTCTGAGTTTAAGGCAGGGGTGGGCAAAATATGACCTGTGGACTGCATCTGGTCTGCCTAATATTTGTGTCCAGCCCGCTATGACTCTTGTGGAAGAAAACAAGCCTTCACTCTGTGTTTGTGAGCAACAAGTAGTCAGAGACAGTTTATTCGAGCAATGTTGCAAGGGAAGAAGCTGCTGCTAGGCAGATCGTCGAATACAAACAATTATGAAGCAGTTTATATACTGTCCATTAGATATAATAACATTAAACAATTAGTCTTCTTCTCATTACAAACACCAATGGAACTATTTTAGTTCCACCCAGATGCTCCTTATCTCAAGGTCCCTGCCAGAGTCAGCATTCTATCCTTATCTCCGTATGGAAGCGAGAGGCGAAGGCAGTGTCTTATTACAACTCTCGCGTTGTCAGGCCACAAACTTAGCCTGACTCTTGCTCTCTTGCTAACAAGACCAAGATGGCTGCACACAAATTCCCTTATTCCCTTTTCCCTGCTTCCACACTCTTGGTGAGGCCAAATCTCCGATATTGCATCTAGTTTTGGGCCCCCTACTACAGCAAAGATGTGGACAAACTGGAGAGACTTCAGTGGAAAGCAACAAAATGTATGTAAAGTTAGAAATATGGGGTATGAAATGGTGCATGGTTTTAAATGTGCAAGTGAAAGCCATCAAGGGTGTTTCCAGTGCTCTAATACTTTAATGACTGGGTGATCAACTTAAGACTTGAGAACAACCTTGTTTGTCCTTTATGTGGTTGGTCTCAGAGGCTACGTCTACACTGCAAGCTTCTTGTGCAAGAACTTTTTGCGGAAGAGATCTTCTGCAAAAGTTCTTGCGCAAGAGCGCGTCCACACTGCCATGTGCTTTTGCGCAAGAAATGTGCTTTTGCGCAAGAAAGTGTCCACACTGCCATGGACACTCTCGCACAAGAAAGCGCTGATGGCCATTCACAGAATGGCCATCAGAGCACCTGTGCTTTTTCCGATAGGGGTTTCTTTGCGCAAGAAACCCCTGTTGTCCATCCACACACACCTTTTTGCGCAAGAGCTCTTGCACAAAAAGGCTTATTCCTCGTAGAAAGAGGAATAACTCTTGCGCAAAAAGCCCTGTCTTCTGATGATCTACTGTACTTTTTCTTGCACAAAAACATGCTTGTAGTGTGGATGTGCCACGAGTTTTTGCACAAAAACAGTCATTTTTGCACAAAAACTCTGCAGTGTAGACGTAGCCAGTATGTGATCATCTCAGCTGGTAGGATACCAGTTTAACTGGGTAATTTTCCATTGAAGGTAAGAGAGAGAACAACAGAATCTGTAAAAATAATGGGATGCTATCCCCTTTGTCTTGATGGCTTTCATTTGCACATTTAAAACCATTCACCATTCCATACCCCATATTTCTAACTTTACATACAAGAGTGATACATACATCAAAATAAGATATACAGATCCAGCAGATTGTGACATTAAAATTGATAGATTACATGAGTTATTTTTGAGTTATGCATGTGTATACATAGGACAATTTCATAAACCACACTTCAGCAAATGGAAAAAAGATCTGGAGTGCTGGAAAGTATAGAATTTGTAGGTTCTAGAAATCAGAGTCACGTGAACGTGGTGCTCTTGCTCTGAGAGTCGCAGATAAAGCACTAGTGGGAATATAGATGATGTTTGAATCTGTATGGCATACGAAAAGAACAAGAGTGCAGATACTTTGTATAAACTTATTAAACAGGGTGGAGTAAGTGTTCCAAGTATTCTAGGGTAGTATCAATCTGGCCAGCTCAAAGTAGCAGTAGACTGGAGGTGCTCTACTAAGGGTGCTCTAGCAGCCAACGACTGGACCTTTATTAAACAACAAAATTGCAGCAGTGTAAACATTGCTAAAATACTGTGGATCAACAACAACAAAAAAATCTTGTCCTCAGGAAATGTATCTACCTCCTTTAGGTTTAGGATAGAATTAGAGATGAGTTAAGTTTTTTCCTCTCACCAACGACATCCATTGGATATAATTCAGATTTTAATTCAAATTGCAAACTAGAAAGCTTCAAAGGTTGTGAGAGCCACAGAATATATACACTTGGCCAATAATTCAGTAAAGAATTTTTCTAACTTTTGTAGAGATCAAAACTAAGTTTGTGACACACTTTTTCTTGGTCCCAATATTTTCAGACATTATGTTTCTCAACTTTCTAGAAAACCTGTTTTATATTAAAAGTTAACTTTAACAGAAATGATTGTTCATGATCAGGTAGGACACAAAAATAACTAATTAACATAATCTTTGCAGAAAACTTTCCTGGTAAAAAGGTTCCATATATAAAACACTGGGGAAAGAATGTAACTCAACAGATTATGACCGATGAATAGAGTTTCATGTGAAAAATAGGACTAGCAACCTCAATCTGTAGCACTATAAAAGCATTTTTTTAAGATTACTATACCAATGGTCAGGGCTTGACAAACCGTGGCGAAATCTACTCGCCAGCCCTGCACTGCGCATGTGCCAGGCCCGCATTGTGCATGCGTGCGCTGCCGGTGAATGGGGCGACCGGCTGAAATCTACTCGCCACGGGCGAGTAGATACACTGATTTGTTGAGTCCTGCCAATGGTACCCCACAATAGTCTGGTTAAAATATAGATAAGAACATAAGTATGGCCATATTGGGTCAGACCAAAGGTCCATCTAGCCCAGTATCCTGTCTTCTGACAGTGGCCAGTACCAGGTACCCCAGAAGGGGTGGATCGAAAACAATGATCAAGCAATTTGTCTCCTGCCATCCTTCTCCAGCCTTTGACAAAGAGGCCAGGGGTACCATTCCGTACCCCCGGCTAATAGCCTTTTATGGACCTAACCTCCATGAATTTATCTAGCTCTTTTTTAAACTCTGTTATAGTCCTAGCCTTCACAGCCTCCTCTGGCAAGGAGTTCCACAGGTTGACTGTGCGCTGTGTGAAGAAGAACTTTCTTTTATTAGTTTTAAACCTGCTACCCATTAATTTCATTGGTGTCCTCTCGTTCTTATATTATGGGAACAAGTAAATAACTTTTCTTTATTCACCTTCTCCACACCACTCATGATTTTATATACCTCTATCATATTCCCCCTCAGTCTTCTCTTTTCTAAACTGAAAAGTCCCAGTCTCTTTAGCCTCTCCTCATATGGGACCCGTTCCAAACTCCTAATTATTTTAGTTGCTCTTTTCTGAACCTTTTCTAATGCCAAAATATCTTTTTTGAGGTGAGGAGACCACATCTGTACACAATATTCAAGATGTGGGTGTACTATCGTTTTATATAGCGGCAGTAAGATATTCTTCGTCTTATTTTCTATCCCTTTTTTAATAATTCCTAGCATCCTATTGGCTTTTTTGACTCCTGCTGCACACTGCGTGGACGTTTTCAGAGAACTATCCACGATAATTCCAAGATCTCTTTCCTGATTATTTGTAGCTAAATTAGCCCCCATCATATTGTATGTATAGTTGGGGTTATTTAGATAGATTGAATGGGGCTAAATTTTGGAGAAATTGTGATGAAAAAGAGATTTTAGGCATGTATAGTGGATGTGTCTAGTAATTAGAGAGTATTGGGATGCAATTGGTAATGAAATATCACAAATTGTTGGATATTAATTACCTAATGATCTCTTGGTACTCCTTTTAGGGCTCCCAAGTGGAAATGGTCACATAAGAGGAAATGCAGAATTAATTTCCCATCTGCTAAAAGCTGCTCAGCTATTTAAAAGAAAAAAAAAAGCTGTTTCTTGCTCCTCTTTCTCTAATTCCATTGTCTCCTTAGACCATGAACTCTTAGGATATGGCCCATCACTACTTGTTGTTCTCAAAAAAACTAGTACAGGTTGAACCCCCCAAATCCAGGACTCTCTAGTCTGGCAAGGCCATGGATGTTGCTGGGCCAAAGAGTCCTGGAGGAAGCAGGAGCAATGCAGGGAGTGAGGAACCTTAGCTGGGCCAGGTAGCATCTGGGGAGCCCCTGCCCTGGCTGGGGAACCCTGGCATCAGCAGGGACAGGTGGGATTTGGGGAGCCCCCAGTGTGGCTGGGAATCCCCAGTGTTAGTGGGGCCAGGCAGCAGCCAGGGAGCTCCCACCCCAGCTGGGGAAACTTTGGCGTTAGCAGGGCCAGGTGACCGGGGAGTCCCAGCCTCAGCTGGGGAACTCCTGGCTGCGGCGGGGCTGTCTGACTGTAGGCAGCCCTGGCCAGGAATCCCAGCAAATTCCCACTGGCAGGGGGGTGGAGTGACCGGGCAGCCACTGCCGGGGGATCCTCCCTGGCTGAAGCAGGGCTGGTGGAGGTCAGAATCCCCAGTAGCAGCAGGGGCTAGCCCTAGCAGTGGGGCAGGGCAGCCAGGTGCCCCAACAGTGGAACCCCCAGCAGCAGCAGGCCCAGTGGCACTGGGTGGCCCCAGCCAGGAACTCCAGGGAACAGGAACACCCTGAGACAGCAGGACTGGCAGCGTCTAAGCAGTCCCCACTGAGAACACCAGGAGACCTTGGGGCAGCAAGGTGGGGAGCCGTGCTGGGCCAGTGTTAGGGGAGCCAGCAGCAGGGTAGGGATCCCCAAGGAGAGGAGCTTGGGAGTGGGGCAGCCAGCAGGGGAGCACTGACCTCTGCTGATCCAGCAAGTTCCCTGGTCCAGAACAGCTCAGGTCCCGAGGTTGCTGGATCAGGGAGGTCCAAACTGTATCACAAACAAATGACTAACACTAACAGTTTGTGCCTGGTGTTTTATGCATGAGGTGGCATGGAAGAAAGCACAAAGAAGTTTGTGGGAGAAATGTACAATCAATGGTGACTGCCAGATAACCTGTGCTTATTTATATGAGCATAATTATAGGTTATAATTTTAAAAATGTTTATGATATTGTAGCAGGTTTTTCAGTTCTTCCCTTCCACTGGTTATGATTAATTTCTATACACATTAGGCTGTTTGATGCCATAGTGTTTCTCTGTATATATTTTTCATTTCTGAACTATAAAATCTGATGTCATGTAATTATTCAAAATAGAGTCCTTACATGAGGTGAAGAAGTTATTAGAGAAGGCTTGACACTTCAGTGCTATTTGTGGCCTCTTTACAATAGAACTAAGATAACTTCTAAACTGAAGATCTCAGGTCTGAAGGCCTGGGTTTTCTACCCCTATCTCTGTCTACAGTCCAGTGGCACTTAGGTCATGTCCACACTATAGTGTTATTTCAAAATTACAAGGTGAGCATCCACACAGCAAGCCTGCTATTTCTAAATTATTTTGATATAACAGGCTTCTCATTCCAGACTAATAAACCTCCATTTCACAGGGAATAATGCCTATTTAGAAATAGCTGTTCCGAAATAGGGGTGTGTGGATGGTGCAGTTGTGCTTATTTCAGAATAATTGGCCTCCAGGGCTTCTCACAGCTGCCCTGGTGGCCACTCTGGCCATACCCCTCAAAACTCTATAGTTTCCCTCCGCCTGCAGGGTTTAAAGCTGCAGCCACAGAGGAAACAGCTCGTTGTACAATGCAGGCCCTGACAGCCCTGTGCCACACTGCAGGCCCCATTTCTGCAGCAATGATTGACCCCAGGTCTCCCACCAAACACCCCAGGGCTGCTAGTGAGCTGGCAGCCAACTCCCAAGCCCCTGCCCAGGGGCGGAAGAAGAGGGCCCCTTCCTGGTATGGTATGGAGATCCTGGATCTCATTGAGGTCTGGGGATAGGAGGCTAACCTGCAGGATCTTCGCCCCAGACACAGGAATGCCAATGTGTACAACCGGACGGCTGCCAGCCTGAGCCAGAAGGGCCACATGTGACCCAGGAGCAGGTGCGCATGAAAATTAAAGAACTCAGGTAGGCCTACATGAAGGCCAGGGAATGGAGTTCCTGCTCAGGGGCAGCACCCTAGTTGTGCTGCTACTTCGAGCAGCTACACTGCATCCTGGGAGGAGGGTTGGTCCCTTCCCATCTCCCCACCCTCCTGTCGTGGACTACGGCCTCCGGACACTCAGCGTGAGCTTCCTGAAAGGAGGGGCTGTGCTCGAGGAGGACAAGGACGAAGTGGACGAGGAAGATGAGGCCAGCCAGGACACGATGCACGCCAGCCAGGAAGTCATCATCTTCTTGGAGCTGGTACCTCCCTCCCAGGATGTCACCTAGGGCTTGGACGAGGCTGGGGAAGGCCTATCAGGTGAGTTCCATTACTTTCCCTAGACACACGCAGGGGGAAGCGGCGGGCTGCAAGGGGCTGTGCGCTCCTCGCTTGCCCGACTTGGCCTGGCGATCGCACAACAGCCTGTACACATGGAGTGCCAGTCTGGAGCAGACAGATGCATGAGGCTCCCACACAGGAACCTTTTGCTCCTTCTCACAAGGTTGCTGGAGAGGCCTGCCTTACTCCGGGTGGTGGGACACCTTCCCACCACAAACCTCCATTAAGGAGGCTGGAGTCATGGACACAGCAGTGCTGCACATAGCACAGGCTCATGCCCACACTCTTGGGGCAGCATCCGTTCCTGGGCAAGCATGGCGAGGTGGAGGATACCAAGCCCCTGCATGGGAACTTGCCAGGGGGAAGGAAGTGGAGGGGACCCCAAAAGCACCCTCCCCAGCAAGCAGTGTCTGCCACTCACACACATCTCCCCCAACACCTTCCCCTACCCTTTAGTGGGCAGGGATAGAAGTCCTCTCTCTATGGGATACTGCCACTACCAGACCCGGTGTGTGCACGGCATGGAGGGAAGGCGAGCCGCCTGTCGCCCCTCCTCCCGCCCGCAGGCTCCTGGCCTGGCTGGCACCTTCCCAGGCCTGCTTGTCCCCAGGGCCAGGGGGTAGTGAGGCTCCCCTGGGACATCTGTGACCCTGCAGGACAGAGCCTGCTGTCTAGGCCACACCACCTTGCTCAAAGCACATCACATCATCTGAACAGGGACCTTTGGTGTTGGCTTGGAAATTCGAGGTAGGCTTCATGTGCAGTATCTCCTGGGATGACTGCCGTTTTCACTTTTCACAGCTCGGCCAGCGGCAAGTGTGGTGCGTTCACCACCTTCTGCACCATCCTCCTGACCCTGTGAGAGATGCCGCCTCAGATGATCGCATGAAGACCTGTAGTGGGAACACATCACCCGCCTGCGTGCCCTCCAGTAGTGTCTCGAGCAGCAGGAGCAGGGGTGGGATGTGAACAAGAAGGAGCACCATGCTGACCAGGAGTTGCACCGCACCATTTGGCAGGAGTTTTCCCAGCAGAACCAGAGCACACGAGATCTTTTATAGGGGAGAAGGCAGCACGTCACATTTATTGAGAATACAATAGTTAGCATATGCTTTTCAGTCACCCACACATACACATACCATGCACACAGTCCCGCCAGTCGATGTTATAGTTACCAGTCCACAGAGTCTGGATCAATCTAGTGGCCAGCCAGATTGATCGCAGAGGGGAGCCAGGCTTTGTCGGTCACGATCCGATGCTCCTGGAGTTGGTGGCAAGACGAACCCAAAGTCCCATGGCAAAGCATGCTGTTCTTATAGTCCTTTTTCTCTGTTGAAGTCTATGGATTTTGCTGTGTCAGTTTGTGACCGTTACTCCTTAATTGGTGTTATCTTTTGATGTTAACGTTTCACAACACTTCCGAGAGGGTCATCCTGTCCTGGATTGAGTTAATCAATTGTCTTTAGGGGTGCCAGCCTCTACCTTAGGGTCGTCAATCTGCCCTTCCTTAATCATGGATGCGCATTGATGGTTCTCTGGCGTTGATAAGTCTCGTTAAATTTCTTCACCCCCCCCCTCCTCTCTTGACCATCTGGTTTTAACAATGGCCTTCACACCTTATCTTTTTCTGATGCATACATTCCTCATTCACACAGTCTTTTACAGAAATCTTCAAGGGTATACAAACAGCAGTGTTTTATATTGAGCAATAAAAAAGCATTGTAAATTAAACCTTACTAAATCTTGTAATCAAAACAGTTCACATTGTGGCCCGGGCCTTCAACATTCCTCTAATCTTATTAACATAGACACAATACAAGATCCTGTCTCTTACTAAACCTTAAAACAAAGAAATGTATATTTAACTAAAGGGCCTAAAGGTCTGTCCCTGCCTTAACATCAAGTACAGACACTGGCAGTCTGTCAGATGCGTTTCTACCAGTGCCCCAGAGGGTCACAAAAAAGGGTGGCTGGCCGGATGAAATTAAGTCATACATTACTACATTATTAAACCTGAACTATCAGTATAAAATCCCACTCCTACACTGTTGACCATCCAGTTTCTGTGATTGAGTGGACCAGCAACCGCCCCCCCACATCCACTCCTTCCCAAGTCCCCCCTGTATCTGCTCTTTCCCAGGTTCCTCCCCACACCCACTGTGCCCCTACCCCTCTGGCTTGTCCCCCTAATACTCCCCGTGGCCATTGAAGGCCCCACACACGAGGAAGAGGACCACCCGAGGGAGGCACCAGTCCCATTCCCATCCCTGAGCCCTTCCTCCCCCCGCCAGCTTCTTTCCCCAGTCCCTCCCCAGTTATATTTAATCCACAATTTAAAAAAAGACAATTGATTGTTTCACACCAAAAAGTCTGGTTTATTTTATCTGCAGGGGAGGGAAGGGGGAAGAAGATGGGAAGGGAGGGTGGGGGACAAAAGACACAGAGGGGCCATGCAGAGGCCCCTGGTGGGGAGGCCCAGGGGCGAGTGTCACAGCTGGCCTTCTCTGAAACTCTCTCTCAGGCCTTCCAAATGTGCACAGCCCCCTGATGGGCCTGCTGGATGGTAGCCGTGTGCGGCTGTGCAAAGGCCTTGGCCAGACACTCAGCCTCTGCCCCCCAGCCTGGCAGGAATGTCTCCCCCTTGTTCTTGCACAGGTTGTGCAGGACACAGCAGGCCACCACCACCTGGGGGACATTCCGTTTGCTGAGGTTTGGGCGGGGAAAAATGTTCCGGCATGCATCGTCTGGAAGAGGCTGAACATAAGAAAGTCCATACTAAGTCAGACCAAAGATCCATCTAGCCCAGTATCCTGTCTGCTGACAGTGGCTAATGCCAGATGCCCCAGAGAGAAGGAACACAACAGGAAATCATCATGTGATCTCTCCCCTGTCCTTCCCACCTCCAGAGAAATAGAGTTTTTCTGTTTTTCTGAGAGGCTGGAGTTGCAGAACATGCGGGCATCGTGCACCTTCCCCAACCACCCGATGTTAATGTTGGCGAAGCAGCTTTGGTGGTCCACAAGGGCTTGCAGCACCATTGAAAAGTCCTCCTTCCAGTTGATATAATCAGAGGCCCGGTGGTCAGGGGCCTGGATAGGGATGTGGGTGCTATCAATGGCCCCCCAGTGCAGTTGGGGACGCCCATGGAAGCAAAGCCGGCGATGATGGGGTCCACATCATCCAGGATGATGACCCTGCAGAGCAGGATGGCGTTGATGGCCCGCACCATCTGCAGAAGGATAAAAACAGAATCACAGAGTTGCCAGAGCCCATGGGAGGTCCCCGAGCCCAAACTCCTTCCCACAGCAGGATAAACCCCAACTACCTCATCTCTGTGAAGGGTGGGACTAAAAAACCTGCAGGAGGGGGAGACAACCCCCCCCTTACCTAGGGAACCCCATTCCAGTTTTTCACCACCCTCCTGGGACAATCGTAGTAGAGTTATACCTGCATGAGCATGGCCCCGATGGTCGATCTCTCCACACGGAACTGGTTCCCGACAGAGCAGTAGCTGTCTGGTGTGGTGAGTTTCCAAATAGCAATGACAACATGCTTCTAGAGAGGGATGGTGGGGGGTCACATGTGCGTGTCCCATTGCCTGAGGGTGGAGCGAGCCACTCACACAGCTCCAGGAAGGTGTCCTTCTGCATGTGGAAGTTCTGGAGCCACTGCTGGTCATCCCACCACTCCATGATGAACCAGTCCCGCCAGTTGGAACTGGTGTCCCAGTGCCAGAAGCAGCAGTGCACAGTGTGCAGGGGAGGGTGGAGGAGCTGTGGTGCATGATAGGCATGTGGAGTGGGGTGAGAAGGTGTCCCAGAATGAGCTGCTGGTCCTCCAGTGCCACATGGGCAGCCTGCATTAACTGTGCCAAGAGGTGCAGCATGAGGCTTAAGAGCTGGTGAATGCTTTGCAGCAGGTCCATGGCAGAAGTGCTGTGGTGTTTGCAAGGGCAACCAGAGCACACAGTGAGAAGAGTTGGCTGTTCCTTGATGAGGTAGGCAAAGGTGAAGAGTCTGAGATATGGCTGCAGAGGGGAGCCCCTTTAAGCATAAGCCTCAACCTCAGGCAGTAGCTACAGAAGTGACTGCTGTCCTGATGTCCTGCCCAGAGTGCTTCTGGGGGGGCCTTAAATGTGATTCAGGCACCAGTGTGGATGTGCTATTTCGATATAATTCTGCCCTATTTTGATGGGCATTTATAGTGTGGACACGCTATTTTGAAATAATTATTTCCAGAGTTGTTATTTTGAAATAGCTTATTTTAAAATAAGCGTATAGTGTGGACATACCCTTAGAGACCAACAAAATATATATATTTTCTTATATATTGTTAGTCTCTAAGGTGCCACAGTACTATAGGTATAAAAGCCCTTATTTCAAAATTACTTCCCTTATTTTGAAATAAGTGGAGCGTCCACACTGCCAAGCCCGTTATTTCAGAATTAGGAGTTGGTTATTTCGATATAACAACTCCTGTTTTCCACGCGGAATAACGCTTATTTAGAAATAGTTATTTCAAAATGGTGATAGTGTGGATGCTCCACTGCTGCTATTTTGAAATAACAACTCCCCAGAGTCATTCAAAGTAATTGCTCCCCGGTGCTTCCTGGGTCTCTAAGTTGAAGTAGCATGTCCACATTAAGGGAGCCTGCGTTGGACTAATTTCAAGGCCTCCTTATACTGTGGACACGCTAATTCAAAATAGTTATTTCAAGAGTTATTATTTCAAAATAAGTTATTTTGAAATAATTTTCTAGTATAGACATGCCCTAAAGGGCCACAGGACTACTTGTTGTTTTTAAAGTTACAGACTTAACACAGCTACTCCACTGAGACATCTAGCTACAGTCACGTCAGTATGTGTGTTGCGGTGGAATCTTTACAAAGCAGAGCAAGAGAAACTATGAGGAAATCTTCAGGTTCAGTGAAAGCCACAAACAGTAAGAGTGTTTAACTCTAGGCACACCTGCGTAGCTTGGAGACTTTGACCTAAGAACCAAATGTAAGGTTTAAATTTGAAGCCATTGAAGACTGACACAGCCAAGCACATCAAGTGCAATGAAGTGAAAGCTGCATTAGAGAGAGAACTGTACTAACAGCCTTGGTATGAGTTATTTACCCTGGCTGCAGTTACTCTGTCCAGCTTGCTTTCCTGGACAGAGAGAGAATGTAGTGTTGTAATGGTGTAGGCTGGGTACATGTAAATAGCTGGGGCTAAGGTAGGAAATCTGGATGGGGAGAAGAGGTATTAGCCTTGGAAGCCCGGACATAGTCAAAGGTATATACCACAGAATATTTCTGATTAATCAAACAGATTTTATGTAAGGCAGAATTTAATTATAACTTTACTAGCAAATACACGTGAAAATTGTAACTCCGCATTCTTCCCTACAGAACATTTTAGTTGAAATCCTCAGCTGAGTAGAGTTGAGCAAATAGTTGTTATAAGTGTTAGAAAATAGTTCCCAAAACAGGGACTATGTACCTCATAATTGTGAAAATGATATATGTAAATGCCACTATTTCCTTTTAAAATAACAGGACTCTAAACCTAATGGATCAAATTCAGCTCAGGGGTAAGAAAGAGCAATTGCCATTGAGTCAGTGTGCCTACTCATACCTCACACCAGGCTAAATTTGGCTGGTTGTATTCACTTGCTGATTAATTCATAAGGGTACTGTTTCTGCTCAAATATTACTCAGTTACTCCAGATTTTATACTGTTGGTAGGGACTGGAGAATCAGCCGCACTGGTGGAATGGCCTCACAGTAGGTGCAACCATGCGCTTCAGCCCTGTGCTGAAGCTAAGGGAAAGACCTTGGCCCAGCTGGCTGAGAAAGCCTTGCCCCCACAGCTCTGCTGGGCGTGCTCCCTCTGTGACTATAAAAGCCTCTGAAGCAGCTCAGTCAGGTTGGACTGCTGAAAGGAAGGAAGCATGGGGACAGCGCCAGAGATGGAGGAAGGAGTGAAGCAAGACCACCGGACCAAGAGGAGGCCCAGAACCAGAATGAGAGCACAAAGAATGCAGCTACCAGAGGATGGTAGGAAGTAACCCAGGGTGGGAAATTGTTCTTTGGGTGCTTAGTGTGTTGTGGCAGGATTCCCAGCTGAGCAGGCAGTGGATTATGCCACTGCCAACAGGACCTGGGGCTGGGACCTGGTGGTGTGGGAGGGCCTGGCTCCCCCATCCCCTCTGTAGCTAACTCGTGGGGGTGAAGTTTTTCAACAGGCCTCTAGACCATATTCCCCCTAGTAAAG
The DNA here is from genome assembly GCA_032595735.1 of Pelochelys cantorii. Lineage (NCBI taxonomy): Eukaryota > Metazoa > Chordata > Testudines > Trionychidae > Pelochelys > Pelochelys cantorii. The sequence continues at coordinate 176,112,884 of CM064328.1, read as the reverse complement.
GGGCTTGTGTATACACTCTGGCTACTAGACTGTATTACCCCTGGTGAAGGGGATGTGCCTTGAGGGGCTCTGAGGATAGGCTGCCCCTTGACAGTAGGACAAGAGTATTTCTGACTTGTAGTAACACTGAGGCTGTCGTATAATCAGTAGTAACCATAGTGCCAATTCTTCTGTGGAACCAGGCCCAAGCTCAGAAGGGGCCCATATCTCTTGCTTCCTCCCCACTGTGCTGTGCAGTGGGAGCCTGCAGCGCATGATGGGGTGGCAGCTGAGAGCCCAAGGTACCCTGGGAGCTGTAGAGAGCAGGCCCTGGAGCAGGGAAAGTATTAAATTTCCCAGTATTCCCTTGGCCTCTAGCAACAGGAGGGGGAGGAAATGGGGAAGCTGTGAGACCCATGCACAACACTCGCTGTGAATGGAGAGCTGGCTGCTAGAAAGGTGGGGAATGTGTGCATAAGGGAGTAGGCAGGTTTGGCCCAGATATCCCCATCAGAAGACTTCCCCAGACTGGATTAGGGATGCCGATGGCCTCAGCTTGCCTCCCCCAAAGAAGGAATCGGGTGGACTGAGTGGTTTGTGCACCTCTGATTGAAACCTAGCAAGGGAGATATTTGGAACCCACCAGGAAGGTTAATAAAGTAAGGGAGGGAAGGCTTTACAAGAGGGCCTGGGCAGCTTTTGGTACAATATCAGGCACACAGGAGAATTTGACTCTTTCCACAGCCATGGAAGCAGAAATTGGCTTTTCCTTTCCATATTTATCTAATACTCAGAAAGGGAATCTAGCACCTGCCTTCCAGATTTGAACATGAGTACTCAAGTTTAATTTGGGTTGTTGTTACATTTTTTCTCCAAAATCCTATACTGATCCGCTCTCAATTGTTGTAGAAATAGTAGGATGAAACTGAGCAACAAATGCTAGCATCTTCCCAGTGCTAACTGGGACTGGAATGCCTATTTTCAACCCCCATTACCATTTGTTTTAGTTTTCTTCTTTTAAAAAGAAGACTGTAATATTGCATTGGTGATCTCCCCACAGAAATGAAGAGTGGAACCAAAGAACAACAAAGGCACCTCAACTTTTTGTCATTATATGGGACAGTCTTACAGTATGGATCCAGATATTTTCCAATCTCTCAAACTGAAAAGTTGTTCTACTTTACTGAAGTCTTGTAACCACGGAGGAACTAGTCCTGTGTTCTGTGCACTTCTGAAGTGCTTTCCTTTTGAAACCATAGTATTCGGTATTTGCAGCCCTTGTAAGCTAATTGGGTGGGAGGCCTCTTAGAAAAAGTTAAGTGCTGCAGGAGGTGTTGATTATTCACTAGGTAATGTGTGATCCTCCTGTTACAATAATAGTGCAGCACAGAATGCACTTTACAGCTAGAATTTAGAATGGGTCTTTGCTACTATGAAAAGATTCTCACTTCAGCAGGCTTTGGGCAGAGCTGGTTATACACGGGGTAATGCGATTATTTTCATAAAGGCCTGGTCCCACAGTGGAGGGAGGGTGGTGTGAACTTATGGCAGAGCTACTGCTCAGAAGTGGGAATCTCTTGGCACCCCAGCCTCCAAAATCATTCAGGCTGCCCTTTCTGCATGACTGTCTGCTAATTGAGGGGTGCATGGAAATTGAGGGCCTCTGTTGCAGGGCATCTCAGGTACTTAAAGCCATGGCCTGGAGAGAAGCACTGAAATGCAGTCTGACACTTCCTAGGGCCAGTGCTGAGGATTTAGAGTCCCAAGTGCTGCCATTGCAAGTTTAAAATATACTCAGACTTGGAAGTGCCATTCCTCCCATAGCTAGTAGCTGCAGTTGTCTAAAGCTGGCATCTGGCATTTGGCCCCATGACTGTAGCCAGAGACATGGCAGGTGGCTCTGATTATTGGGACCATTAAGCTAGGAGCAGGTAAAGAAACTGGTGCTAACTTTGGTGATCACCAGCAGGAAAGGAGTGTGAAGGGGAGCAGGGAGAGAGGATGCAGGTCAGGCTTGCAGGGGGGGCGGGGGAAGCTCCAGCTGGCTGGGGAGTATGTCCAAGATAGAAGGGAAACAAGCACAGAGGAGAGGAGGTGGTAACCAGGTACTAGACTAGCATGTAGAAAGGAACAGAAGGAGAAAGGCAGGTGACTTCAGGTTCCCAGGAGCTAAGTGCTCACTTTGGGGAAATGGTGTTTGCTCAAATAGCAGGATGGGTGGTGGGAGGATTTGTCAGAATTGATCAGTTATCTGGTGGCTGTTGAACTTTATGGAGCTGAGACCAGGACCACACAGAGTGACTTGTGAAATAGGTTTATCGCCTTCCTTGTTAAGACATTCTATGGCCATGTCTCCAGGACTACCCTATGGGGTGTTTCCCTGGATCATGATGAAATTTCTGCTCGCTGTGGACACTGGTAAACCCGCATTTAAGTGAGGGCAGACTATTGTCAGCTCTGTTACTTAACAGATTCAGATTCATGGGAATATGACAACTTACTGGTATGGAGCTTGCTGTGGAACGTAAGAATCAATTCAAGGCTGTACAAAGCCCTTCAGATCTGGACAGGCTTGCTTCAGTCCCTAAAAAAGACCTTCTCTACTAAGAGAGGTTTGGATTAGGGCTTAGTTGAGCTAGATATAGAGGTGTACAAATGGGTGTATTTCCTTGTTCAATTCTGAAATCGATTCTGCATCCTTGACCTGGACAGATATAGGAAATACAACCTTTGACCTCCAGAGTTATGGAAAATAACCTTCTTAAGCTCTTTTTGTCCCTTCTTAGATACATAGCAGGGCTAACTATGCTAATTTTGTATCTTAAATCAAAATAGCTTATTTTGAAATTGGGTACATCCACACCACACTTATTTTGAAATAGAGCACTCTTCCTCCGACTTCCTTTACTACTCATACAATGAGGTTTACAGAAGTCAGAGTAAGAAGCCCGTTATTTTGAAATAATGGGCTTGCTGTGTAGACGTGCAATATGTTATTTTGGAATAATGTCCATTATTCTGAAATAATGCTGTTGTGTAGACATACCTTTGAAGAAACAATTGCAGAACCCCTGCTCTGCATTAACTCCACTTAACTAACAAAGTGGAATATGACAAGGACTGTCATCCCTGATGTCATGAACCACAGGATTTTGTTTGGACAATGTCAATATTGCACCAAGTGGGGCTGCAACCTACTTGTCCTCATCCTTCAGTGACACCTGCACAACACTTACAAAAGCTGAGCCTGGGAGCTTAAAATCATGGACTGAACAAAGAAGCTGGATTGATTGTTTGTTACAACAATCTGTAACCTCCTAACACCCTGCCTTTGCTGCTTCCACTTCCTCTTTCCTCCCTATGACCAGAGGGCTATTAATGAGTGTTTCATCTTGTATGGTTCATTGAAATATGTGTTAACTCCTTGTGCTAAACAGTCTGTTCTATGCTGTATTTAGCTGTGACACTGATTACATGTAAGACCTGAAGAAGAGCTCTGTGACAGCTTCTCTCACTAATAAAAGCTATTACCTTACGCACCTGGTCTTGCTTATGTATAAATATTTAACTTTTTTGTCCCTTCTTAGATTCATAGGTGATAATAATCATCTAAATTAAATTAGACTTTGACTAGCAGTTGCCTTTTCTTTTCCTGGCTGTGAAATCCCTGCTGTAGTAATGCAATGAGTCAATGTATAAGACCTGACAAGAATCATAGGGTTCTTTGAAACTGGAATTTCCTATAGAAGTATTTAATCTGTCAGTCAATGAACAGGATATGGCGATTAGCATTATTCGATATTGCATGTAACTCCATCATTTACTCACTCAACCCCAAGGATTTTAACATGTTGGTTGGTGGTTTTTTTTGGAAAAGTGCACGTTCCTCAGATGCGGCATTGCTTTTCTGGGATACCTCCGGAAAAGCACTGCAGTCTAGATGTAGCCCATGTCTAGGGCATCTGCTTGTTGGGTGTATACATATGTTAGCAATTTGGATTTTATATAGACAGTTTTTCCAAGACTCTGCTTACATATACTGTAATGAGTAATCTTTGTAATGTTCCCTAGTGTGCTTTAACATAGTGCCAACTCAGCCATTACTGTGTTAAAGCACACTAAGAATGCTGCTTGTTTTTGCCACAGATTAACAAACATGCCTTGGAACACACACCGTCTGCTTTAAAAGTCATACCACCATTATTACACCACAGTGTACACAAGCCTGTAGATAAAAATAACCATTGTCAGTGTTTTCTGGTGTTTAATCCAATAAGTACCGATTTCCTCTGGTGATCTTAACTGATAAAATATCTTGATTAAAAAAATCAGAAGCCCTAAAATATTAATTGATATAGTTAAATTCAGTTGGAGGGGAGTTGGCTTGTTGAAAATGCCAACAAGTGAGCCCACATTAATTGTAGTATTTGCTATGGACAAGTCAAAATTGATAACAATCTCACTACAGATGCAATGGCTACATAAGCACAGAGCCCAAATTGCCTATTTAGGCCTAGAGATGGTCTCTGACAATATGGAGACATATGGGCAAGGGACTGTTAGAAAGCATATTAGGTTGCAATATAAAAGTTTCCATGAACCTTCCTGTATGAACGAGAAGTCCTGTGGCACCTTATAGACTAAGACTTATTGGAGCATAAGCTTTTGTGGACAAAGATGCACTTTGTCAGATGTGTGCATCTGACGAAGTGGGTCTTTGTCAATGAAAGCTTATGCTCTAATAAATCCGTTAGTCTGAATCTGTATAAACAATGAGAAATCCTGTGGCATATTATAGACTAACAGGGCTGCCCCTCTGATACTTTCTGTAAAAATACTTTAATCTTCTCTATTAATAATAATATAAATTCAAAGATCTCAGAAGCTGATGGGCACAGTGTGGCAGCCATTTTAATTTAAATGAAGCAGCGATTATTTAAATCGCCGCTTCATTTTCCTATGCCGGGTAGCCTAATCTACATGCCTCTGTCGCAAGAGGCATGTAGTCTAGACATACCCCTAGTGCCCTTTTCAGTGGCCAATGGCAGGTGCCGAGAGGGAAACGAACAAAACAGGTAATCAACAAGTAATCCCTCCCATCACTTATTCCCAGCTTCTAGCAAACAGAGGCTAGCAATGCCATTCCTACCCATCCTGGCTAATAGCCATTGATGGACCTAACCTCCATGAATTTATCTAGCTTTTTTTAGAACCCTGTTATAACCTTGGGTTTCACAACACCTTTTCACAGAGTTCCACAAGTTGACTATATTGTGTGAAGAAATACTTCCTTCTGTTTGTTTTTAAACCTGCTGCTCATTTATTTCATTTGGTGATTCCTAGTTCTTGTGTTATGAGGAGTAAATAGCACTTCCTCATTTACTTTCTCCATACCATTCAGCTGTTGAACTCTTTATTGGGAGTGGGCTATGGCTCATTAATTAAAAGTAACCCCTTAAAAGTTGATGCTTTACCCTTATAGAGCAAGATGTCCCACAACATTTATATAGAACTTTCAGTAATCATTTCAAATTAAAGGTGCAGGACAATATTTTAATCTTTAAAAGTTTATCAATCTCTTATATACACATATACACCAAGTGGTTCGTGAGTCCCTCCTAATATATATTTCTGCTGGCAAGGTTGGCTGGCAAGTATCTCTTGGCTTTCTATGAATCAGATTCATAGATTGCATTGTCCTTTTAATTGGGCACTGAAAGGAGCCCATTTTCATCTGCTGTATCCAAGATCTTACAGATGACTGGAGATTCCACCTGAATAAAAACAAACAAACCCCCCACCAACTGTTAGGTGCTTTGAAACACAATATTGTTAAGTGTTTTCAAAAGAAAATACATAAAAGTAACATGGGCATACTACCTGACTTACGCATCACTGTTTCTGTAACTCATTGGGATAGTTAATGTATCTGTGAAAGCTGTAAATGCTCAGTGCTTTATTTGCAATAATGAAATCAAAGTATCATTACTGTCCCAAAACAAATGCAGACTGACAAAGGGACTACTATTTTTTTAAGCACCATTCAGTGCAAGAGATCCCAAAAGGAGCCTGCCTTCAAGAACTTAGTCTGAAGTCCACAAAAGACAAAGCACTGGGAGATCTGACTTTCTGAAAGCTACTTACTAACCTGTGAGCGAGTCAAATAGTTGCTTCAGAGAAAGTGATGGTTTGGTGGGAGAAGAACTGGTAATAAAAAAAATTCTATACTATGAGGTTATTTCCAGAAACTGAGATTTGTTACTGACGCTTAGAAATAGATTAGAGAAAATTCTAGATGACTGAGTTATTCTAATTATTTATGTAATGATTTAAGCTGTAACTCTTGTATTCTGCTGTTCGAATTTTTTTGATGAGATAGATTTCAATTATATAGAGATACAGGGAGTCCTCTGACTGACAAAATTTGTTCCTCAGAATTGCATGGTAAGTTGAAACCACTTTTCCCATAGGAATCTGATATAAAGGGGGGGGATTGGCTCCTGAACAACAGCTTGATACAATATTTTCATCACAATCCAGATTTCTGTTCTTAATGAATTACAGATCACTAATGTAGCATCAGTGTATTTACTGTGGATTGCATTTTGTAAACATATAAAGTCACATAAGCTTTGACTTTCCAGACCTGAGCTGGAAGCGGGTCCTTCACCATTACCTGTCTGAATGGCTTCCATGGCCACAGTAGCTTGTTGCCAGGTAGCCTTTCTACTTGATTTTGACTGGCTGAGCCCATGGCTGGGAGCCAATCAGTTTAAACAATGAAATCAAGTGATTTGTTAAAGGCTCAGCATGTGATATTAGTTTTCCATGCTGGCCTTTAGGCTTTTGTCAAGTGTGGCAGAGGTGAAACGGACAGTCAATTGAAAAGTGTTTTAAGTGGCGTCCAATTTAAGTCAGGCATCTTAAATATCACTCCCTGTACATTTACAGTGTCCTAAGGAACTAGATCTCCATCTCTAACTTTCATACCCAAGAGTGCACTCATTCAACAAGAATGAGCCTAACTGGCATTTTTAGAAAAACAATATGAGTCATATTTGTCAGGGGCCTCATCAAATCACATCAGTTTTATTTTAGAGACTAGAAGAATGAAAATCCAACTAGTTTAATAATATACTGAATGTCTCACACAGCAAAGGAAAATAACAGTTTTTTTCCAGGCTTAATATGCTAATGATTTAGAATCTTTTTTAAATTTTCTTCTGAATGCTTTATGTAAGGTTACCTACAATGTATTACAATAATACCAGTTTAAGAGCTCAAGCTGTTATGTACAGACATCACCTTCACAAATATAAATATTTTGTTTTCAAAGTATCAGAAAATCTAGTGCTGTGCTTACCAACTATGACCTAAGTTAGGGTTCAGTGTTCTATGTCTAATGATTGATTACATTGCCAATCCCACAAAAACAATATGGAACTAAATAAATAAATAAATCTGATATTTGTAATGCTTCCAGAGGCAGTGGTGGAGTCATCAACTTATATGCAGCAGAAACTGTTTGTCAAGTCAAAATCTAGTTTGTCAAGTTGTCAAGCTTAATGTAGCTTTACACCTCTGGCAGATGCAAGTTAGAGGCCTACTCACAACTGAATATGCATAAATCAAGTGAAGTCATGCACCTTGAGAAATCCTATTAGCTAGAAAGGGACAGGGCTGAGTGAATTCAAGCTTATATATTTACATACCCCAAGAATGTACTGACAAGAGTGAGGCTCCAGCATGTATACTGTTACAGCATGAGGGGAATCTGATTCTTTACACCTAAAAATAGGAATAATTTGTGTAAGTGTTCTAAAAGCACTGAACTCTATTAGTGGGGAAAAGAGACAAAACGTATGACTAGATGGTTTACTTAAGAGCATAACTTACTTCAACTTAACAGTCACCTGCCTTGGCTTGTCAGTTAAGTCACAAACGTCTCCGTTTCCATAGAAATGAGAGACCACTCTGCCAGAAAAGTATGGAATTAGATAATGTTTTCTGAGTTCAAATTCTTATCACCTTAAATGTGGAAAGCAAGCTGAAAGGTGTGATTAACTCCACTCACACACACTCCCACCCCCTTGAACACCAGAAACTTAAATATACATGAGGAAACAGAAAAAGGGAATAAAACCCTGACAAGTTACATTTAATTTGTCTACTCCTACAGAAGCAGATATGACCGTGATTAACGATACTTTTCTCTTTGCATCACACCTAAGAGACAGATGTTGAATTATAAATAGCTTCTTTTGTATTTTCAGTGAAATGAGTACCTTGTTCAACCTACTTTGATAGTTTATTGTATTGATTAGACTATAATTTACATAGCCCTGAAGTTTGGACTATGGGGTGTGTGAACTGCAGTGTGTTGTGCTGTAACTGCCTGGGGTGGATGCTGCTAGTGCAAATTAAGATCTAATTTGTGTTAACACATATCCGTAGTCCAAACTGTGGGGGTCCTGCAGACATGCCCTTAGTCTGACAGGCCATGTCATTACAGCTTTAAGCCTCTCCATTTCCCTTCCTCTGCAGTAGTAAATATGAAGCTAATTCTAGCACTCATATCATGATCAGAGTGGCTTTCATGAAGGGGACTTGATTGCTTTAATCATTAGTGGGTCTAAAGACTCAATACTAGAAATGCTAACTTTAAATCTATAACTTTCATAAGGTAGCTCATCCAAAGAGATTTAAAAAACCTTTCCCATCAAATTAAAACAAATTATGTGCAACACAGAACACAACCTCAGTTGTGTCAACAGCAACATGAAGCTAAAGTTTATGGGATAAAACTTTCAAAAAAGTGCCTCCATCACACAGGTGATTTTAAAATTTACACAAGCTGAATTTAGTACTAAATTAAACTGTTTTCAAACTAGTTACAAGATCATATGCCACAATTATAAGTTATTTTAAGGACAAGGATGAGAATCTAGTTTTCTGTTTTTAGAACGTAATATTTTCCATTCAGAATGGAAACTATGAATAGTTTATCAGTAAATGGTTTCTGAACAGCAATTCAGAGATGCTCCACTCAAAAAACAACCTCATCTTTTCAACATGTTATCTAAGATTTATCCAGTCAAATCTAACCGACTTACTTAACTGTTTGCATACCATCTTCTCGGAGATGATGGGCTCTAGCCACATTTTTCTTTGCCCATTCAATGTGTTCTTCTTTGTTCCAGGTACCAACAACTACAGAAGTTTTGCCACTTTCCTTATCCTAATATAAGAACAACAGATGATAAAACTCTTGTATCATGAGGTTTAATGAGCTTGCTGTAGAGAGAACATTTTAAAGGGGAGAAGTAGTAGAGAGTCAAACTTTTAATAATGGAGAAAATCTTATCAACTAATTGTTGTCACAATGTTACCGAACTCAAACAGCTGTGCAAGCACCCTTTACTTATCTACAACAGATCACAAGTATGCCTCAAAAGACATAAGATTTGTCCTATAGCAGAAGACTTTCATTTCTGATATTGATACAATTGAGTGCCTGCATTCATTATATGAACTGAAATTGGGCCATCTTGATATAAAATTTCTCCCACTGAAGTCAGGTGTTTAGCCTGGTTAAAATACATTGCTTATAGGCTTGTATTACACAAACATTTAGTTCATAGCAAGCTAGGCTGAGAATCTACCCCACATTAGTCTGCTGCATGCTAACTATCCATGTGGAGACTGCAGAGGCGCATTAACAGTTAGTGAGCTTTACGGAGGGGCTGGTCTTCACTAGAAAATTAGACTGCTACTTTGATGGAAGAAATCTTCTGTTGAGCAAGCTTCTGCCTCCAGGAGAGATGGGTTTGCCAGAATAATGGGAGAACCCCAGTGTAGTAAGAGTCTACACTGAAGTGCTATAGCAACACAGCTGTAGCATTTTAAGTGTAGACACAGCCTAGTCTGCTTCGAAATGGGACTAAATCAAAGTGCACTATTGAACGCCTAATGCACATCAGCAGGCTCCATATGGACAGATAGTGTGGAGCTGAATCACACCCACCCTTGCCAGAAACAAAGTGTTTGTGTAGACAAGCTCTAAAAGAATTTTATATATATATATATATATATATATATATATGGAAATATGGTGAAAAGAATATTTCCTATGGCTTGTTTGTAACTTGTTCACCATCTAGTGGCAAATTCCTCTCTTATGGTCAGATTTATGTACTCATTTTTCTCCTAGACTCCAACAAACCAACCAAACTCAACCCAATCCACACCTAACCCAACCACAGTAAATAGCTCCTGTAGAGATTGCTGTTCTTGTACAATGGCCCAAAACACATGCTGATACTAGAAAGCAGCCATGTAGGTTCAATTACTATTAGAGAAGATGAGGATGAACACTAACGACTAACAGCTAAGAAATACAAGGAAATCATGCCAAACAGCTTGAAATACTATCACTTTAAATGTTTATACAGCTTTTTGTTGAAACAAAATTATCCCCTTATTTCATGACTGATGGGGACTCAGGTCCAGGGAAGAGAAAGGACATAAGGGCTCTAGCAGAAGGGCTTCCCTAGGATAGAAGAGGGAGGAGTCAGTATCCGTGACATACTACACCCTCTGTAGATTGTGGACCTCTCCATATCAATTAATGTTCCCTGTTACTGCATGGAATCTCTGCGCCCACATGCTTGCCCTTCACACACTTTTTTTAAAATGTAAGGCTATGCTGTTACACTGATTATTTTCAGGAATAACGGCATTGCGCAAGAGGGGTTTTCTTACGCAAGAAGGGGCAGTGTAGACACCTTCTTCTAATGCAAGAGCTTCTTCTGCAAAAATGGCGGCTCATTAGATATGCAAATGGGGCTTGGCGATATTCCACACTTAGCCTCATTTGCATATTTCTCACGCAAGAAGCCTCAAGTGTAGACATAGCCTAAGTGTGCAGTGAACCAGAATAAAAAACAAAACAGAAAATCCTGCAAGACATACAAAAGAAGTCTAATATTTTAGAAACTAAAAAGGAGGAGAGGAAATAGTAACAACCATCTCAGTTAGATCAAAATAAAAATGTTAAGCTTATAGCTTTATTCCCATAGTCTATCTTTTCATGTATATGAATTGTATGACAGATACAATGGAGAGCATATTAGCTTGACATTTATGGTATTAAATGGTTAATACTGGCATTAAAACAGGCATTGTGTTTACAGTAAAATGAATTTCAATTTGGGTCTCAAACAAAATACATATCAATTGACACTGCAAAGCCTGAATGAAACCTTCAGAATTCACAGGTTTTCTTTACCAGTAGATTTCTATTGTCTGAACTCATGAGCACATTCATAAAATCAACTGTTCACCATCTAGTGGCAGACAACGGCACCTGCTATTCAGCATACCTCATGATACTGGTGTACATATTTGCCATAGCAGAATTCATATTTCCACCAACCAACACCCTGGAAAAATAAATGGGAGTAGAGTTTAAGTAACATGAAATACATTCTTTTTTCACTTATCTTACAGTAACTTCAGAACTGTGTAATATGGAGCATTATTGCTTTATACAGATGTGCCACCAATAGCACTCCATCTACATATGAACTTCTGGAAAGTTGTAAGTACCCAAAGCAGTGTGGTCCTTCTGTCTTTTTCCTGAAACTTTTATATTTCCTCTTCTTTTAGAAGTAGCAGTAGTCACAGACTCCCCCTTTCTTCTACTTACCATCCCAATTTTTGTCTTCCTGCCAGCTTTCCCAATTCTGGCTACCCACTATTGTCTATTTTACTGGGGAAATCAATTTTCACATTCCTACTTTTCCCTTACTTTGACACATTTCGTTCTCTAATAGAAGTGTTTAAGACTTCCCTCCTTATTACATGCCACACCCATATATTTCACCATCCGTGCTTCAGATAATCTGAAATACTAAATGAAGTTAAGTTAAAGTCAAAGATCTTAGTAAAACTGTTCCACTTTCTATACACAATTATTTAAATTTTGCTAAAGCAATAATTTCGCAACTCAGAACAGTATTAAAACATTTAACAAATTGGTACAAATTTGTTAATCTTTCAGAGGACCAGAGGTGGGAAATGTCACTGCAGAAGAGAGCATTCTGGCTATCCACTTTGAAGACCACAATGAAAGTCATTTCAGATCTTTCAAGAATAAACCTATCACCGTCTCATACACAACATAGTCTTTCAATTTGTTTTACAGAAGTATCACATTTGGTAGAATTACTCTACTAGAGTTCCAGATTGGAAATAATAAGAAGAAATCAAGCTAGCTTCTGAATTTAGTGATAATAAAGACTTCAGGTCAAGCTCTAGTCACTGGCAAATTACTGTGAGAAAACACTGATGATATGAGATACATAGCAGGTCTGAGCTGACAGAAGTTTTTCTGTTATCCAAGTCCACAAAGGAGAATGTGAAACAAATATGCATTTAATAAAGGCTATTTTACACAGTTAATTTCTCACCCCATGGAAGCAGTAAGAACCACTAAGAAACTCCTTTATGAGCTGGTCATCAGTCAATTTGGAGATGTGTGTTGTTCCAACAGTCAGCAATTGCTGATGGGATCCAACAGCAAGTGGCTTATGGACGGAGGAAAATTTCTCTTCCTTTGTTGAATGCATTTCTTCCTGAAATTAAAATTCAGGAATATTTAGATTTTACACACCCCCTACTAAACACACACTTTTCAACATCCAGTTAACTAGTATTAGAATAAATATCAAATGAGATGAGTAGTTGATAAATGTGCAAGAACTTATCAGGTCAGCCAGTTGACTGCTTTTTGCATTAAACATTTCCATCTAAAAACAGTGGAAAGAAGAAAGATTAAAAAAAAAAAACCATGGAGAGATTGGGGGTCATAGATTAGTAGCCCTAACTTTGACCTAGAGATTTTTTTTTAATATGACTGCAGCTATTGACAATTCCTGCTATTTGTCACAGGCTATTTGAAAGAATAATAATCATGTAGACTGAGTGACAATCAGGGATAGAACTATGTTATATATTTAAGATTACAAGTGCTGTAATAAGGGAAATTAAAAAAACCTACTTGCCAGTTTAAACTTACAAAACTCCTACCTCCTTAACTCTTCTAAAAGGCATCTTCAACATTTCTTGCTGTTGCTCCAGCTGTTCTAGATTATGTGGTTTAAGTGGGGATCCTGGCAGCGATTGGCAAAATATGTCATTCACAGGAGAAGCCCTGAACCTGTCCAAACAAATTTTACATATATCACCTGTTCTTTTGTAACATATATTCCCACTATACACAAAAGTATGCCAGCACAACACATTTGTTTTCAGTTTAAAAACTAATACAATATATTAACACTACAAGGTTAAACTTTGCATGCAACATGTCAGATCAGGATCTGCTTTTCATTATTGCTATAAACAAAAATGTCAGTTGTAGAAGTTTAAAGAAAATAAAAGTTCAGTTGATCATAATGTTTAACACTCGGGTTTGTTAAAAAATGCTTTATTAAGAAACCCACTAAGTGACTGAAATCTACCCTGTTTTTGTTTTCCTCGGTTTCTAAAACATCTTCCTTACGAAGAGGCAATTTTTGCATGTACTATTAGTCAACTTTAAGGGTAAAAAAAATAAACACTCAAAAGTCAGGAAATTCAGAAAGTTAAGATTAAATGCTCAGCCTTAACTCAGCCTTCTTATTTTATATATATCACATACCCACACCCCCCCCCTTTAAAACAGTGTCGTTATTTTTATCAAATACAACAGAACACAAACAAGACTCTTACACAACCTGTCATATAGTTCATAGACTATGTATGTTACTCAGTTAAAATTGTCACTGAATATTTCATTAATTCTTTTGGTATTATTATATTGTAAATTGAACCTTCACGTTTCAAACATGTTCTAATACAGAGTTCTCATAGTATTCTAGTTAAACCCAAGAGAATTACATTTGTCTCTAAACATGTTCAGAACATTCTAGGGCACTTATCTTCAACAACACAATTTTCACAAAATAGCAGTGTAAGTTCCTTGATCAAAATCCATTGTGAGTAGCTACTTGGGACCCTGTTAAAAAATGAAACCATAACGCCCCCTGAACAATGAAAGTCCAAAAGGCATTGGAATATCTACAAGAGATGAATTTCAGAAGTCACAATACCACCATTCTTTCCTTATTTCATACAAATTAGGGCCTCCTAAAAGCAGCTGGAAAGCCTAAATGAAAATTTAGATGTATCGTAAAAATATTTCAACATATATTTAGTACTATTAAATAAGAGTATGTTCATGATTTTTTTTGCAAATGTATCAGTTTTCTACAATTTCACATTACTTTATACTCCTCTCTTTTGTAAAAACACATCTAGCAATTTCACAGACTTACAGGTGCTTTTGAAAAAGGAAACGGATTTCCTGGACTATCATTATCATTGTTATGCAATAATGTGTGTGCTGTACAGAAGAATGTGTACAAAATTTCAGTTTGTATTTAAGATAATGAAAGTTGCTTCCTGATTAATAAGCAACTACTTACTACGTTAAAGGCCATTGAGTTTGAGAATGATGTTAATCAAACAGAACTAACAATTACATGCAATTATATCTTTTATGGATGTAAAGGGTTAACCATTTATCTGGTAAACATCACCAGGGAACTGGTTAACCAATGGACCAGCCCCCCAACTCTGGCACAGCGAGCCTGGCTGGGGTGTAGAAGCCCATCTGGGCTCACCACGCCACAGGATCACATTTAATTGATTAACTTTTAAAATGGGATTTTATATTCTTAATATTCCTTTTGTCTTTCCTTCCCATATGTCAGGCATGCTCTACCCCAATTCCTGAAACATGTTCACATGCTTAGGGAAAAGAAAGATTGTGCCAATAATAAAAAAATACACACTATTTTTACTTAGAACTAAAGAGTGCTCTTACTCCACAACTTCAGTTGCATTACTAAGCAGTAAAGATGTGAGAATGAGTGGGGAGGGAAGGATTCATGGCTGAAACACTTTCCTGAGCCACTTTGGGAAACAACATGAAGGTCTCTACAGGAAGGAAAAAATGTATTTTTAATATCCCCTTCCACACACACCTGTACACTGCTCTGGGTCTTTGGGTGTGCTACTCGTGCCTTTGCTAGTTATCAGAATGACTAGATTGAAAGAATGAGCTCTTATTCTCACTCACAGCCAAGAAGCCCTTCTCACCTATATGGTAATAAAAGGTTTTGGGGCAGAACATATATGATGGGGGAGAGAAAACAAACAGCAGTTAGTGGGTTTAAAAAAACAAACCAAAACAAATAAAAGTTTCCAGTCCATTCTTCTTTCTTCTAGACAGTTTTAATATGCTCATGTAATATTTGAAGTGCTTCTAATTTGTCACTCAAATGGAGGCGGGTGAGGTGGACAGATGTAATCCTTAAATAGAATTTGAAAATTCTTAAGAGTGAATCAAGAGCAGAATAATTATAGCAATCAAAGTACAGCAATGTATACATTCACCAGTCAGCCTCTGAGATAACTGTGTTCTGTACAATTGTTATGGAAATCTTCCTGTCTCAGAACATGTCAGATATATTAGCTAAGTACGGGATTTGCATACTGTAGTGCTAGACAAGAACGGCAGTAATTATGCCATCATCCTCCAGCCTGAATGTATGCATTCGCATTAAAGAGAAAACTATATAGCTCTGTTATTTGAAAGGTAGTGCAATATACTGACAAACTATTTGACAAATATAGGACTGTGGATTTACCCCAAGTAAGCTTTATTAGATAGTTCTGCTGCATCAGGAGTAGACACCTCTGCCTGCTCATCTTTATAGGAGGTGGCGAGTGGCAGCCACCATTTTGTTCATATGAAGACGCTACACTGTAAAGTATCCTCCTCTAGAACAGATTATATGTTAAGTATTCAATCTTGTTTCTGGTATTTCCTGACTGTAGAGTGATTAATCTCTCAGCCTTAATTCACACACAATTTTCCCTTACTTTTGAAAACAATGAGGTAAGAAAATCTGAGTTACCCATAATCCAGTGCTTTTCGCTTCTTTGATTTGGGACAATCTGGCTCATCAACTCGTGAAGAAAACCATTGTCAATTGAGGTCTGGTACTTCAACTGGAATTTTTATTAACATAGTATGCTATAATACATTTGCGCACACTCCCAATTTCTTCTAGAGACTGGAATAATATTAACTCCTATTGTTTTACTAAAGGATGCTGCTGAGCTAAACGGAGAGCAGTGAATATTAAATTTGCCTAGTTTAGCAGTCAAAAAGGGTACTGCATGTGAGCCAAACTTCAGATTTCAAACAGTTAACTACAGGTACTGAACATTTTCTTTAAACCAGGCCCAGTCTGAAATTTCTAACTTCATCTCTTTTTGAGTTAGTTAAAGGTAAACTCTCTTTAAATGTGATCATTGTCTATATTTTAGTAATACACAAGTGGGTGAACTGATTTTATTCAGCCTCTTCAAGAAAAAAAATCCTAAATTCATATTCATATGAGACCTGTCTGGAAAAATATCAATCTTCAATAAATTGGAGGACATTAAGAACAAATGAAGAGAACAGGGTGGGTTTAAAATAAAAGCAGGAATTTAAACTTAACTATAGCAGTGCTTCTCTTGCATACAAAGTCAAATGATCCATTAAAACTAGTTAGCAAATAATGATTCAACAGTGTAACTACCTATTCACAGTATCTTGCAACATGTTTGCATAGTGCATGACTGATGTTCTTACATTAGAGAGTACTTTGATATCAATCTAGCTATTCTAAAACAGGCTACAAATGATGTATCTGTGTCTACTCATCTCAGAACATGTTGCTATGTCAATGGAAATAGGTAATTTAAAAGCAAATATTTATTGCTTCCAACTTCACCTTCTTGTCAATATCTGAGTTTAGGATTCTGTGTTGAGCCTCTAAGAGCTGACAGTTGATAGACTGAAAACACAGGGAAGATTTCTGTTAGGGATGTGTTATGCCAACATTTGTGCTGGGAAAACTGAACCTTGAACTCAGGTCACAGCAAGTACTGTTAAATAGTGGATGAACTAATTTTCTTGTTTACACATACTATGAGGGATCTTAACACTTTTAAATAAAGCTATTAGATCACAGAATAGGATTAAAGTCTGCAAATAACTAATGTCAATGCAACACAGGGGTGGGCAATAATTTTTGGTTGGGGGCCACTCCAAGATTTTGGAAAGTAGTCAGGGGCCGCACTTTTCTGTTGAGGAGATGCGGGGTCTAGGGTGGAAGTTGGGTGCAGAAGGGTGCACGGGGTAAGGGACTGTTGTGCAGGAGACTGTGAAGTCTGAGAGAGAGTTTGAGTGAAGGAAGGGGTTGTGACCTGGATCAGGGGATTGGAGTGTAGGGTCAGGGAGGGTGTATGGGTGCAGGAGAGCATTCTGGCCTGGGGGAGGGGCTCTAGGAGGATGTGCAAAGTCTGGGAGGGAATTGTGACCTAGGAGAAGAGGAAAAGGGGATGCAGACTGCAGAGGGTTTGGGTGGTGACCTAGGGCAGTGGATTGGGGTGCAGGGTCTGGGAGTGTTTGGGTGCAGGAGTGTAGGCAGAGGTACAGAGTCTGGGAGGAAGTTGTGACCTGGGGCAGCAGGGTGCAGAGGGATGGTTACCTGGGGGAGGGAGTTGGGATGCGGGAGGGGCAGGGGTGCCAGAGGCAGATTCTGACTAGGAGGTGCTTACCTAAGTCAGCAGCCCTGCAGCACCTCCAAGGCAGGCTGGGCTCCCTGCCTGCTGCAGCCCCAGATCAGTTTAAACTGCAGGCTGCTCCCTGCACATGGCTCTCAGCTTCAGGAAGGGAAAGAAGCTTGTGCTGACCCCATCCCCTAGGCCAATTTCTCAGCTCCAATTGGCTGGTTGTTTACAGCCTAGAGGAGCTGAGGATTGGGCTGGAGTCTGGGAGATCACACAAAGCCTCCTCCTCCCTGCAGAGCAGAGAGTTGCACGGACTGCACTTTAACCATGGCAGCTGCATACCTGAGGATCCTGGCAGAGTGGTACACAGGCCGGATCTGGTGGCTTAGTGGGCTGGATCTGGCCCCCAGGCCATATTTTGCCCAGCCCTGATGCAACAGAATGTGAAGTCCCAGTTCTAAAGCCATGCGCTCTGTGGCAGGTGTACATAAAATATGCATGTGTAAAAAATGAGACATGATTTCTTAAGTTAAGCGAACAAAAGTGAACATGGAAGCAGAAATTAGATGCCTAAGTCCCCTTCTGTATGCACAGATAAGATAAGTGACCCGTGCATGTAGTTTAAGAAGTCTTTTTTATTTTGAGTGTGTGGGAGAGTGTTTTGTGCTTTTTTTATTTTTCAAGAACAAATGTTGGGGTCTTTTTCCTTGCCTAAAGAACCCTCAGGCTGCAGTCACTTCACATTTTAAATTTTTTATTTGCAACCACAATGGCTGAAAACTTACCTTAAAAAACAAACCTACGAAACCAAGACTCTCATTTGATGTCTTAACTCCAACAGCTGGAGTTTTCAGAAATACTCCAAATACTGTGATACTCAAGTTAAAATTGCAAGAGTTGGCATTGCTGCATTTGCACACAAGGAACCGCAACTGGCCATAATTTATGCACACACAAGAGAAAGCTGACTGAAAATTTGGCTCCATATATGGAAAAGGATTATTAGAGCCAAAATGTTAGCTGAAATTTGGAAACTGTACCTATATTTAGGATGGTTGCATAACAGAGGTGTCAATATGACCACTTCATATTCACATGTAGTAACTTCTGCTACAGACAGGATCTCATGTTTAGCTTCAGGATGACAGATATACATCACTGTACTTGATCTGGGCAGGTTTTGTCTCAAACTACAAGGTGTACCATTTCCCATTCCTACAGGATAATACGGGGTCATCTGCCCTTCTATGTTCTTTGTAGGAATCTAGGCGAAAGAGGAAAAAAGTTAATCAGAAACTGCAATAGAGCTGGTTCAATTCACTGGAATGACAACACTACATGCAGCTCATTAGACTCCATGTTTCAATAACGTTTTAATCATTTTCATTTCTGGATTTTCTTCTCCTGTTGCCAATAGGTAAAGTGTGGTAGCTAGTGGGAAGGGGCTTCACAGGTAGGAGAAAGTAGACAGTTAAGAATCTTAGTGTACATTGACACAGCAGGGCTGAAGTCAAATTAAGCTACGCAACTTCACCTATATCAATTGCATAGCTTAAGTCAAATAGCTTAATTCGGCTTTTGGCGCTGTCTACACAACAGGAAGTTGAAGGAAGAACACTCTTCCTTCGACTTCCCTTACTCCTCATGAAATGAAGGTTACTATGAGTTGGAGTAAGAAGTCTTCTAGCTCGATATGATTTGAAATAAAGGCATGTTGTGTAGATGCGCACTATGTTATTTTGGAATAATGTCAGTTATTCTGATATAACGCTGCCATGTAGACGTACCCTTAACGTACAACTAGGTAAAACCAATGAGTTAGCAGTAATATGATTCAATAAGATAATGTAAAAGCCTAGGCGACTTCAGCAATAGATTAATTGAACTGAAGTAGGGGAAGCATGGATAAGCAAATAAGTGCTACCAGAACATGACTACATATATGCCAACTTTAGTGAAAGAGTTCATAGTTTCTCACTTATCACGGATCTGTATTAAATTTAACGATTTGTGGCATCACTAAGAGTGGATTTTTTAAAATAAAACCTCAACAACAAGAATGTGGAAAGTGATTCTTAGTTTAAAAAAAAAAAGTGTCACCCTAGCCTTAAGGTTCAGTGTCTTGGGACTGGACTAGGCAACAAACTCATTGGTGGAAGAGAACAAGTAAACGTCTCCAAAACTGTACTAGTGATTAAAAAGGGAAAAGAGCTTAGTTCCCTACTCACATCTAGAACATTTAATCATATCTACATTTAAGGTGCCTCCACTGTTGACTTCAAAAGTGAAAGCAATGTTTTACACTTGCCTCTTTTGGATTTTCCTTTCCGTCTTGATCTACAAAATAACATCAGAATGAGAAAAGTGTAAAGGTCTTCAAAATATATAAAATAATAAAGATATGAAATTATATACAAAGTTATGCCAGATAGGTGATTCAAGTTTAGAAAGAAAGCTATTTCCTTTCAACACACCAGCCCTGACAACCTCACACTGAAAATGTCAATGTGGTACAAGCAAAGTCTGAATACATAGTTATTTTTGTTAAATACCAGTTTTCACTGAAATTGTATTTGTATGTTAGAAGAATGTTGTCAAATATTACATGGCAAACTCTTGCCCTAAAGTACCATAAAACTTTAATAATGTAATGTGTCAAAATTTCCCTTAATGTAAGTTTTTACTTATTTTGATAGGTCTGTCACTTAGGATTATTTCCTTTTAAAATGGATTCATTTACATCGTATTTGTTCAAAGATTGTACACAAAGTACTGTCAAATACAAAGTATACTAAAAGCAGTCAGTTTCTGTGCTCAATCTCACTTATCTGTAGGAAAAGTAGGAACAAGAAGAAAAAAGTAGTTGTAAAATAAAGACACTGATAAAGGGGCTGTAGCAAGCAGAGTAAACTCTTTTAAAATGACTAGTTTCAAAGTCAGTGTCCCTTTAAAAAAAAAATAGCCTCTTATATTTGGGAACTCAAGCTAGATTCTGCTCTGGGGTAAGGTTCCTTTGTGCTGGAGCAGTACCAAGTGACCTTACTGCTTTTCTAAAGGAGCAACTGACCACTTGCTTCATAATAAGGGAATTCTTTTGCTGGCACAACAGACAATGCTCAGAACTCCTGTCTTTGCCCATGCTCTGTGCTTAGGGAGCATGCTGGTGGGGAAAAGAGTGTACTGCATGCCAATGATCACCACTTGTTTATTTGTGTAAGTTGTTACAGGTCTCAGCAGCCTTAGGATTCTTTAAGCGGTGTGAGAAAAGGTTAAATCATTGCTAGGGAGATAAAAAAGGAGACTGAAGGCCATCCTGATATTTCTCTATAAACTGCACCAAGCTTGCACCAGGACACCTGGGGAGTGAAGTCACAAAATGTTTTGGGATTTTTTTAACCTATTCAGGACTATCCTGGCATGAATTATGTTAATATACAAGAATAAGGTGAGCCAAGACGTTTCAACTCCGTATGAAGCACAGGAAAAAAATAAAATTTTTCTCCTAATGGAAAAGGACAGAAATGTTAACATCCTTTTCTGAGTTGTTCTAAGGTCCCAGTTTATTGATGGTGCAAGTTTTACCATTGTACACTAGATTTTACTCAAAATTTGGCAGGTACTGTATAGAAGACATACTCTGCCCTGAAACACTTAGAATTTTAAACTCAAAGAATAGTCAAAAGCTGAGTTAATAGGCTACAGCATACAAGCAGAGGGATTATGACAAAACTGGCACCCAGATTCATTTTAAAATATTCTGTACATATGCTCTATCTCCGACTGTCCTTCCACCTAGCCATAATTCTTATAGGTGGTCCAGCTAAACTGATAGGATGAGACAGATGAGACGCCAAGAGGAAATTACCACAAAACAATGGAGTTAGAAAAAGTAGCATTCTATAGTATTCTACTTTTTTCTTCCTCTGGAAAGCGCATTGCACATTTTTCTATACATAAATTCTAGCATATTTTTGTGAAACAAATACTATCACAATGTATACACACATCACCAGAATTAGCAAAAACACCACAAGCAAAAAGAGACAAACCTGGGTCTGATAATGGGCTCTTTATCAGCATGTTCCCAAGGTAGTACTCCTGGATGTTTATTTTCTGCAACCAAAAACAAATACAATTATAGCTTTGTTTTTTTAAAGCTAACTTTCCCTACATAAGCTTCAAGGGCATTTTCTGTTCAGCCCCGTCAGAATTCATTTGTGGTAACTTCAGCATCAAAGTGTCAGTTCTAAAGTCTCCTATTTTTTGTTTGGGACTCATAAGATTGTACACACATACCTGGCCCGTTTCTTTCTCTTCATGGTACTGACGAATATGTTTTCCATGACAGACTTCATAAGTCCAATAAGATTCAATCTAAAAAATATTCACATTTTAGTCAGCAACACAAGAGTTGGACAATCAACATTTTCCAAAACTTTGACATAATTTTGATAGACGGGTAGCAAAATCAACCCCTTGACAGTAGGACGATTTAAGTAGCAAAAATCTGCAATGAGTTCTCTCAGCATTCCAGCAATATTAACTGTGTCCCATATATGAATAATGGGTGAAATTACGGGGTTTTTTCCCCTCATCTTTCATGTGGTGAGAGGCAAATACATCTCCACCATCACGGAGCCATATTGTGAGTTAGCAGCATAAACCTGCTGTGGCCACTGCTATGTACTACAGGCTGAATTATTAGATGCAGCCTACCTCCCTTCCTCTGCCACTTGCATAAGGATGTTAGGCCACTGTATTGGAACAGTAATGGGTGTTGAGTGCACTCTTGCCGGTCCATTCTCAGTGCTAGCTTGCTTGGAGGCAGGTATTTAGCTCACCTACACCCAATCCAACAGGTTGTCCCTACCCTGCTCTTGGCCTACTCTGCCTAGGACAAATGGAGAGAGCTAGGTACCCTGGTGAATTTCATCCTGTAAAAGAATTCTAAATAGTTCAGGCCTTTAATGGTAAGCGAATCTGCTCTATCCCACTTATCAGGGTTTATTGGGCAGGTTTAAAAATGTAGCAACTTTAAAAAAAAATTAGTAATATCAATAAGTTATGTTTAACAAGACAAACTTCTGGGGTCTCTGGAGGCACTTATCCTTTTAGTCTTGTTATACATCCAAGGCAGGCTTTGTAACCACAAAATGTCCTGTAGTGTGGTTTGACCATACTGGAAGTATGATGACAAACTGTTAATATATTCACTTTATCTACAATTATTTAATTTAGAATGAAATTTTTCAGCAATAATATTAAATATTAACACTAATGAAGTTTATAAAATATTCTTGCTGTAACGGCTGAATGGAATCCCACATACATATTTATTAGAGTTGACTACAATAAACATTAAAATAGGTTGAAATGTACATGGTTTAGGGACGTAAGTAAGTGACTACTCAAGTCACTACTCAACTACTCACTTCCCCGCCCCCGCCCCGCTCCTGGGCAGGGGAGGCAGAGCTGCAGCAGTCCTTGAGCCGGCGCAAGCTGGGACGGCTCAGTCCTGGCTTGTGCCAGCTCCGGGAGCCACCTATGCTGCAGCTCTGCATTTTAAATGCAGTAAGAGCCTGGCAGCAAACTGTGTCAACTACACAATTTGCCAAATACCTGGCTTCTTAACATCTTTAACATGGTTTATTCTGGTAATTTTCAAATTTGAGTGAAAACAGAAAGAACATACTCTATATGAACAACTACTTTGTTTGAAAAGAGGTTCCAACAATTCTCCTGGACTAGGCCCTTTATAATCTTTTTCTTCTTCCTAGAAGAAAAAAAAGAAGTGTCTCACTTTTAGCTATATATACACACAGTCTTAAAACTTAATGTACAATAGTCAGATAATTCACTTGAATAAGAAAAAAAACTTGCAAAGATTAAGATACTGAAATCTCCAATAATATGTTGTACGGTGATTAAAATAATCTTTAAATTGCAGCTATTAGGAAGGGACACTGAAGAAAAATAGAGTCATAAATAAATCAGTCAAACAAATCCAGGAATTACAGAATTATAGAAATGTGACTTTTTTGTATTTTTAGAAGTACTAGCACTCAACCTAATGATGACAAAATAACATACAAGCATTTAAACTTAGATGTGAATAATTCATTTCATAGGGAAGAGCATGGGAAGGCAGGTGGGAGCCAGTATGTGCAAGAAGCCAGCTTAAAAGCCAGCTCCCCATGTGCACCAGCTCCTGGAGAGTCTACTGCTGCCCCGCATGTAACACTTGACATTTTCAGTGGTTATACAGTTATTTAATTACATACATTTTAACATCCCTATTGAAAATGCCAGGAATATTTTGATCTGCCTTCTCCAATGCAAACACAGAGCTGCATGTACACTAAAAACCAATGCCCTACCAAAACAAAACATTACACACACAATTGTTTCTCTGCAGAGAAAATGAATGACACACAGAATGTTACTCACACACTTCTTAATGCACTAGTAGTTGAAGGTGCTCAGATATTAGTGAAGAAGATAGTATAAGAATCTGCAGCCCTGGACTTAAGGCACATAACTGAGACTAGCTAATTTATCAATTATTCTGTCTAATTAGGGCTATCAGGACTGGTTCACACCAAACCCATCAAGAGCAGAACTACCATACTGTCTATAATTAGGGCTCTATCAATTTCATGGCTATAAAAAATTGTGTTAAGGACCATGAAATAAGCTTTTCCCCACGAAACCTGATCTTCCTCTTGCTGCCAGGCAGCACCACTCAGGGAGCTTCTAGCTGCAAGTCCCAGCTGGGCTGGGGAAGAAGAGGACTTGTTGCTCCTTTGCATGGCAGCTCTGAGAAGGGCTGGGGAGGAGGGCTATCAGATCCATTTCTGGGTATCTTTTGGATTGGGACTTCCCCAGTTACAACACAGTGAAATTTCAGATTCAAACAGGTGAAAACATGAAGCTGACTAATTTTAACACCCCCTTCCAACCACTAAATTGATCAAAATGGACCATATCTACAATTAACACATTTAATTATAGAACTGCCATTTTGTGAAATATTTTGCACAGGAATTTTGTTTTAAAAAGAAAGAAAATTTTACAGATTGTGTCACTAACAATCTGTAACTACAACTAATTGTAACAATGAAAGCTTACGTTATCTCCATTTGCTATCAGTGGAAGTATACATTTATACTTTTCCTTATCAACAGTTGTCATAATGATGTAATTATCTTCTTTGTACAAAACACCAGTTGTAGGCTAAAAGTAGAACAAAAACAAATCAAACAAACATTTTAAAACCATACTACAAAAACAATTACTAGTCCTAGGTACCAGGGAACAGACACTGCAGGGTAGTCCTACTGGCGCATCGCCTCTAGTTACCCTTTCCCTGCACTCTAAGCTATCCCTTGTCCCCACACAATCCCTACCTACCTCTTTCCTGCACATTGAGCTACTCACTGTCTGCACACAGCCACTAGCTAACCACTGTCTGAATCCTGAGCTACTCCACAGGCACATAGCCCCAGATACCTTTTCCTGCACCCTGAGCTATCCCCGCCCGACACTCTGAGCTACTCCCTGTCCACACACAGCCTCCAGCTCCCACTCTCTACATGGTAGGCTATGCTAAGCCTGCACAGCCGGTAACAATCCCTCTTTCTACACCTTGAGCTACTCCCCCCTTGCACCTTGTTTTGAAACTCTTTGAGCGGACCCCCACCTTTACATTATACTTTTTGGTTGAGCCTCCCAGCCCTGCTACCACGGAGACAGGCTGACTGGCTTGCGGGGGTGAATCTGGGGTGGAGGTGGCACTGCCTCCCCTGACCTGCCATAAGGATTTAGCCCCTGCCCCCCACATTAGAAGTCATGCTATGCCTATGTCCAAGCTGCCTGCCCCAGACGCTCAACGCACTTCTCCCCTCGCCGAGCGCTAGAGCTTTTAGAGCACGTTGCGGGGCGGGACTACTGGAGAGTTCAGGTTCATTGCTACTGAACTTGGTGGAATCTGAGCAATGTTGCCAGGGGCCCTGCAGGCAGCACAGCGAAAGCCGGTCACGCGAGGCGCAATTCGTGTCAGGAGAGCGAGGCGGTGGGATGAAGTCTGAGAAACTCTGATCCCGGCGCTCTTCTGGCCACAGCCCCCCGCCCCCCGCCCCCGCCACGGGACCCCACCCGCCGGCCCGAGCGCTGCTGCACTGACCAGGCTGAAGTCGGTGCCCGGCCAGTTCACCCTGAAGGGGATGTCATCGCTGAGCTGCGAGAGGGCGCGGCCGCCGCCGCCTCCGGCCCCCGCCCGAACCCCGCCCAGCAGCGCCAGCAGCGCCGCCAGGCCCAGCCGGCACTGCCCCATTCCGCCCGGCGGGGGCCGCAGGGACCGATCCGGAGAGAGCCGGCAGCCCCCCAGCGCCACCCCAGCAGCCAGCCACCGGCCACGTCTGCTTCCGGCGGAGCGCCCGACGTCGCTTCCGGGGCGGGCTCAGCCCACATCAACATCCGGGGCAGGGAGGCTGCCTGAACAGATCGCCTCAGGCTTCCGGAGCGAGGCGGCCGCTCGAGCGCGGTAAGAGGGGACGGGGGCTGCCCCGCTACGGCCTGGACTGTATGGCGGGCGGTGCGGTCCGTGCCCAGCGCCTCCCGCTGGAGAGACCCGCCCCGCTCGCGCGTGGCCCCGCCCCGCCCCGGTGCTCGGCGCTGTACAGAGCTGTACCCGGAGCCGGCCCCTGCGACCGACAGTGCCCGGGGGAGAGCCCGAGCCCGAGCCCGAGCCCGAGCCGAGCCCGTCCCGTCTTGGCAGGTGGCTCGGAGGGGGGGGGGGGGAGTGGTGCGCGGTGCTGTGCGGCCCCTCGCTCCCTGCCTGCCCTGGGCACGGCTCGCTGCTGCCTGGCAGCTCGGAGGGCCGGCGCCGCTTCGCTTGGCGCTGGCGGCGGTGATTGCACCAGCGGCCAAGGGGTGTGGGGGCACCGGGCCCTGAGCGTGGTTCAGTGTCACTTCCCTGGTTATCTTCGGAAATACTCCTGCCTCTGGGTACAGGAGCCCCTCGGCTGGCTGCAGGCGAGCTGGCAAGCGGGCAGTGCTGGCACGGGATGCGGCTAGATTGTCTCTCCCTGGTCTATTAGCGGCCCCTCCCATTGCTTGCCTTGCAAGTGTAACTTCTCTGGTACACAGAGCTAGTGAGAGTTGTCTTTCGGCTGAAACATGCTGCATGTCCTCATCTCCAGTGAAGTCAGTGGGAGTCCAGGGCTCTCCACACTTCACAGGATTTGTTGCAGAGTTTGTTTGTGTGTGTGTGTGTGTGTGTGTGTGACAGACAGACAGACAGACAGACAGACAGACCTTTGTGCTAGTTGGCGATTTTCAGCTCTTCATAGAAGACCTATCTTAAGCAAATGTAGTGCAACAAATTAACAAACTTTTTGCTGCCAATTTGTTACAGGTAAATCCCAGGGACTCTCTGTGGAAGTGACCAGTGTTACTAACGAAGACTAGTGTCAAAACAGGTATGTACTCTGTTTTACTTAAGCAACGAAAGGGATAATAGAGGTTGTTTTCAAGTCCTGTGCTCAAAAATGGACTATTGGTGGAACTCTTCTTTTATTAGAGTACTCCTTAGCATAGTGGGGCCTGCCCTTTTTGTCCCCATACTCAATAAGTATGTTTAGCAGTTTCTGTGGCATCTTATAGACTAACCGAAGTGTCCAGGGACACACTATTGCAGACCTAAAGGTAGCCATCCTGTAGCAAAAAAACTTCAGGACCAGACTTCAAAGAGAAACTGCTGAGCTACAGTTCATCTTCAAGTTTGACTCAATCAACTTAGGATTAAACAAAGACTGTGAATGGCTAGCTAACTACAAAAGCAGCTTCTCCTCTCTTGGTAGTCACACCTCCAGATCCGCTACTAGAAGTGAGCCTCATCCTCCCTGACTGGATCCACCTCGTCATCTCTAGCCTGATTCTGGCCTGCATATTTATACCTGCCTCTGGAAATTTCCACTACATGCATCTGATGAAGTGGGTCTTTGCCCACGAAAGCTTATGCTCCAACACTTCGGTTAGTCTATAAGGTGCCACAGGACTCCTCGCCGCTTTTGCAGATTCAGACTAACACGGCTACCCCTCTGATAAAATGGATATGTTGATCAGAATGTCAGTTTTGTTACTTATCAACATGATATCAAAATTAGGTGTTCAGGTGCTATTGTGATGGCTTTATAAATACACTGTAAAGTATTAACTTATATTATTCTGCAGGGACAGAAGTGTGTTTTATGAAAATGGTTAACATGTAACACTGATACCATTTTAAAAAGTGTTGTTTTTGAATATATGAATATTGTATGGTAAATACTGGTTAAGCTTACATTATTGTTTACATTGAAAGGTATAAAAGATACTTTCTGAGACCTGTGATGTTTTAATTAGAGAAAGGGGTAAACAGTGAGGTGGCAAAATTTGAGGATCTAATAAACTATTCAAGATTGTTAAGTATGAAGAGCTTCAGAAAGATCTCACAAAACAAGGTGATTGGGCAACAAAGTGGCAAATGAATTTGAATGTTGATAAATGTAAAGTAAGGCACATTGAAAAACATAATCCCAACTATACACATAAAATGATGGGGACTAAATTAGTTATTACCACTCGAGAGAGATCTTGGAGTCATTGTGGATAGTTCTCTAAAAATTCAATGTTCAGCAGCAGTTAAAAGCAAACAATGTTAAGAAAGGGAGAGAGACTAAGGCAGAGAATATTGTTTCTGTATAAATACTGTATGCAGATGTGGTCACATGATCTCAAAGGTATCTCAGCATTGGAAAGTTGAGAAAAGGGCAACAAAAATGATTAAAGGTTTGGAACAGCTGCCATATGAGGAGAGATCTGTTACCCTGGGACGCAGTAACGAATGATTATTTAAATCCAATTAGGAGGACACGCTCTGACCTATCAAATAAAGTGACAGATATCCCAGGTCCCAGAAGATTGAGATTGCCTGAGGCCGATTACTCGTGGCCGTATCTATCACCGGCGCGTGGGTTTTCAAATAAAACTCCGAGTCACAGTTTAGGGCCAAACCATATATTGAATTTGAAAAATGAACTGAACAGAATATGACAACTCTTTATGAACAAAACCCTCCCTAACACCCTGAAGAGAAAGCAGATAGTGAAGACCCCTAAACGTTAGGTATATACATTACATTCAGCCGCATAGTACAGGTAGGAGCTCACGACCTCTATGCCTTGGCTAATTAGAAGCCGTGGCAGAGGAGCAGTGAGGAGACCCTCGATGTCTTCTAGGATCTGGTCTGGTCTTCCGGCAGGCGGTGGGGAACAGTGGATTATGGCTCGACGGCCTTCCGCACTCCGAGGTTAATCCGGTGAGATCAGTCTGAAGGTCCTCCCAGGAATTCTCCACAGGAATATCAAACTAATCGATCCCACAAATATGTCCCCCTCCACACACACACTACACGAACTATGCTATTCACTCTCACCCCTCACACTCTCTCTTTCATCTATCATTCATACACGACAAGGGAGAGACGCTCTACAGTACCCACACACACTGGAACCCGAACAAAAACTGGGAACCTGAACTAACGGTGCCTAGGGTATATAAACCCTTTTAGGCGGGAAAAGCCCCAGTGGTGCTGAGTGCACTGGCTTGCGGGTGGTGTGCATAGAATTCAAGCCGTGTGCAGCGGTTTTGAGCCGTGTGCAGCGGCCTCGAGCCGTGTGCAGCGGTTTGGGACGGGGTGCAAAACCTTAGTACCGTGTGCACCTACCTCAAGAAAAAGGCGGGAAACTCCCAACCTCTCACCCCCCTCCAAGGGATAATATTGAACTATTAACTGAGTTTCATGCACACAACCCCCTATTCAGTCACCTCAGGTTACAGATTAATAAGAGTTTCATCTTAGAAAAGAGGAGGCTATGGGGGGATATGATAGAGGTCTATAAAATCATTTCTGGGGTTGAGAAAATAAATTCGGAAAAGTTATTTACTTGTTCCCATAACACAAGAACTAGGAGTCATTACATAAAATTAATAGGTAGCAGGTTTAAAACAAACATAAGGAAGTATTCCTTCACACAATGCATAGTCAACCTGTGGAATTGCCAGAGGATGTTATGAAGACTAGGACTTTAACAGGGTTCAAAAAAGAACTAGATAAATGCATAGAGGATAGGTCCATCAATGGCTATTAGCCAGAATGGGTAGGAATGATGTCCCTAGATTCTGTTTGTCAGAAACAGGGAATGGGCGACAGGGAATGGCTCACTTTATGATTACTTATTCTGTTCATTCCCTCTGGGGCATCTGGCATTGTCCACTGTTGGCAGACAGGATCCTGGGATAGATGGACCTTTGGTTAAGTGTAAGGCTTAGCAGTGAAGGTTAACCAGGGGCGGCTGGTGAAAACCAGTGCAAAGTAAGTGAAAAAATGTTTCCCCATGTTAATTGTAACATTTTACATCTCATTAGCAGCTAGTTCTAGTCTAAACTTGAAAGTTATACTGGTATAAATATTTCCGATACAGATGTGAATTTTTACCGAAATAGTTATGTATGGACACAAACTGATACAGAGGTGCCTTATACCAGTATAGTTTAAAGTGTATTTTCTTATGGGAAGGAAAATAATGGTATAAACACATTTATCTCACTTAACTGTGTTCACTTCAGTTACTTTAACTACACCCTTAGAGCTGAGCAGCTTTTGTGACTATATGAGCACAAAGTCTTCAAGGAAGAGGCTAACTCAACGTGAATTTGATGAGAATTACATTGAAAAGGAAACAGCATTAAGAACCCCCAAATTAGTATAGTAAGAACCAGTGTTTAGATTCAAGATGCACATAATCAATTTAACCCAATAAAACAACAGACAAAGGAAGATGAGAGAGGAAGTCAGCTAGACTCCTCAAATTAAGAAATTAGCTATTGGATGTTCAATTAACAAATATAACTATTTTGTAGCACTTCATTCTCTTGAGGGAAAGACAGATGCAGTTGAGTTTTATCTTTCATAAATGGGAGTTTAGAATAATTTTCCAGTCATTCTAAGTGAACTTTGAAAATGTATTAGAAACATTTACAATGACTATTTAATGGTTACATCACCAAAAAGACTAAAAATTTATAGACACAATGCATGCATACACTTCCTTTTCAACAACAGGGTATCCAAATGCATTATTTTGTATTTACTTAATTTGCATGTGCAAATTTCTCTAATTGTATAGCTACATTTGTAGGCATAATTGTGTATATGTTTTTGCAGGAGATCTCCTATCTGTTTTGCAATTTTGTCCCTGTTGCTCATCTACATTCACTTATTTTTAAATTGTTTGTTTGTAAATCCTGATAATCCATACAGAACAAAATATGCATTTCTGAAATGTAAGTCAGGAAATCATAATTACTGTGTCACAATTTTAGGAGCTGAGATGGTTGAGCGTCTTGGGTTCTTCACAATCTGTTACTCTTAAAAGTTTTGACAATCCTGTCTTGTGGCTCTGGAGTTGTAGGACCCCACAAGTGGCCCAGTGTTCTGTTCACATATCTGGAACCCTGCAGCACTGTGAGTGAAATGTCCAGTCATGTGAGCATTCACCTGCATCATCAGACAAAACAGAAAGCATTAGGCAAACGGTCCTGTTGGGGGAGCTGCTGCATTTAATTTTTCAGCCTCCCTTCTGCTTCCTCTTGAGTGGAGCCTATATTAGGGATGTTACATTTAGATTAATTGGGTAATCGAATAGTCAATGCAATGACTGTTCAATTAGTTAATAAGGGTGCCTCTGACTTTGAAGCGTAACAACAGCCCCAGGGCTGTTGCTACACTTCATAGGCGAAAGCACTGCAGGGAGCATGGGGCCAAAGCGGGGACTCAAGCAGTCCCTTGCTGGCCCTGTCCTCCCCATGGTGTTTCCAAGTGGCAATGCTGCATGAAGCCCGGGGCCAGCGTGGGAGTCCCCAGCTGGGCCTGTGCTGCATGCGGTGTTTCAAAGCGGCAGACCATGGGCTCCACACGGTGCTGCCGCTTTGCAACACTGCATGCAGCCCCCTGAGTCCCCAGCTGACCCCATGGTCCATGTGGCGCTGCTGCTTTGAAACACTCCGGGGAGCCCGGCGTCAGGTTCCACGCAGCATTTCAAAGTGGCAGCTTTGCATGGAACCCATGGTCAGCGGGGGCGTCCCCAGCCAACTCCGGGCTCCACATGGTGCTGCCACTTTGAAACGCTGTGTGAAGCCCCCAGCTGGCCCCAGGATTCACGCAGCATTTGAAGCACCCTCTTCCTCCCCCCCCTCCCCCCCACTGCCTCTTTCTGATAGAGGCAGCAAGGGTGGGGAAGCAATTAGTTGACTAGTCATTCACATCCCTAGCTTGCATCCAGCCACATACCTCACTATGTCAGTTCTTCACTACAAGTTAAGAAATGGATGGATGGAGTTGGAGGAATTGGAAGAGATGCAGATCTTAATTCATTACAGGTGGCCCCTGTCGGGGGCATTGTAACTTGAACCCATATTTACGGTAGACGCCGTGTGCCATTGTTAATATGGGCTGAGGATGTAAGTCGGGGGTTTTCAGCCCCTTCTGCACTTACAAAAATGGTCGTAAGTGCGGGGAGTCGCAACTCAGGCCGTTGTAAGGCGGTGGTTTCCTGTAAACTGATGATGTGATGTACCGGATAACACCATGTAGTACTGTGGCACCTTAGAGACTAACAAAAATATACTGAATCATGAGCTTTTGTGGGTAAAACCCACTTCATCACATGAGTTGGAGTTGTACTAACAGAAAGCAAAATATATACAACAGCAAAAAAGGTACCTGTAAATCATAGGACCCGTGTGTTCTCAATTATTGGTACTGGAAGACGGTAAGGGGTGACCATTTTTGGTCTGAGATGCTCCAGCTTTTAAAGGTAAATAGTAAGGAACACTTTAGATCGCTATTAAACACAGACAGTAAATTATTCAGGCTATTTTAAGTAAAGTGTATGAGTCTCATACATCCTTTCATATTTCAGGTGAACTTTTTCAAATGTAATATATTTGCAATGGCAAGCAACCTACTTTGTTCAGATCTGAAGTGTACATCTGAGTAGGAGACCTATGCCAAGAGTTCTACACTGGTTGCAGTGTTACAACTCTTCTAGAGCATAGTTTTATGCTTTTAATGAGAAAAATGTGTGTTAGTATGCTAATTTTGTTGCGTCTCTTTTCTGCATTCTTTTGGCTGCTTAAAGAATATCGAACACATTCTTCTGCATGGGCAAACTAGATTGTTAGTCAACCTTGCCTAAAACAGATCTTCATCAGATTGTCAGCTTCTAACTAGCAGGAGCCTTTATATATGCTTATAATAGGAGAAAATACAGAGAGTAAAAATGAGAATATGGGAAGAGTTGAGAAAAGGATACATGGGCACTGAAGTTTTTGTAAATACTCTTTCTGCTCCCTCCCCATAGCTGAACTACTACTGCTTTCCAGATGTTTTTCATTTTTGCCCTTAAATTAAATTTGATCTTCCCAGCTGCAGTAATTGGCTCTTGCATGATGCCTTTAGCCTAAATGACGAGTGAAGGTCTAATTTTCTATGTGTGTTTAAAAAAAAAAAATTCCAAGGGCTACTTTGATTGCTCTTTCATTATATACTTTCAGGGATTCTTCGTCTTCTTGCCACATAGCTCTGTCCTTGGTCCCCATCTCTTCTCCCTCCGATTCTTTTTTTTTTGGGGAAGGGGGAAGGGAGGAGGCGTGTGTGTTAACCTCACCTGCAAACACAAATTCAACTATTATTTCTGTGCAGAGATGTACCTATCTGTTCCAGACTTGTCAGCTTCTGTCCAAGCTAAAGTCTCAGCCTGGCCCTCTATCTCTTGGATGTTCAGTTAGCTCATGATCAATGTAGCTCTTAATCTCCCACCCTCACCTCCCCACAAGCCCTTCCTGAACTCCACCAGCCTGCCTGTCACTCATGCTTGCAACTTGGGAGACATCTTCAACCAGGATGTCTCTGTAGGTCCTCCTACCCAGCTGATATACAAGTCTTGCAGATTCTTTTTGCATTACATCTCTAAGATACATCCTTCTTTTGTCCTCCATTCAACTAAAATTCTTGTCTGGGCTCTCCCCACCTTGCATCTCAATTATAGCTATCTATTTTTCTTTGGCATTGACAAATGCAGTCTTGCCCTATTCACATCGATTCAAAATGCTTTGGCAAAGATCATTTTCCTAGCCTGTCACTTAGTCTAAGTCAGCTCTCTTTTTGCATCCCTCTATCGGTTCTTTCTTCTCTGTTGCACCAAACTATACAATTTGTCTTCCCTTTTTCAGGTGCTTCACAGCCTACCCAGTCTCTCTCATTCAGTACTAAGAACTTGACTCCTTCCTCCAGTTCCCATGATGACATCCTCCATTGCCCGCTTGTTAAATTTTCAAACAAGTATCTTTATGTTTTCTCATGTGCTGCACCTTGCATGAGAGGAACATCTTACAAACATTTGCCAAACCACGTGATTGTTCTCCTTCACTCCTCCCCTTCTCCCTTAAACTTTGCCATGATTCTTACAAAAAACTTGACAATGCTTAGGCCACTGGTGTTTTGAGAACGTCAGCTATCATATGACCAGTATTATCTCACTGTTTCCTAGTATCTATTTCCTCTTTGTGGCAGGTGTTGCTTTTTTTTATTCTGCATTTGCATAGCACCAAGCACAGTAGGGTCATCGTCTGAGACGTGGCTCTTAGGTCAGCAATGAGCATCCTAGACCAGTGAGTGGGCTGCCTTCCTTCATTTCAACAGACTACAAGATTGTTGTAACTAAGATGATCTCCCGGGATAGATTAGTTTTGCTAACTGCACTTGCGTACTTAGAATTTGCAGGGTGTGCCGATTGATCTGTAGCAGTGCTTTGATTAGATGCAGGTTGGGCCTGCTAGAGATGGGGGGCTGCTCCGACTGGGCTGGAGTGTTCCCTTCCTCCTTCCCCCCTGCACATCCTGGCCTGGCCCGGCCCAGACCACTGTGGATGAGGGCTGCTCTGTCTGGGGCCCGTGATGGACAGGGGTTTGCTCCAGCCCCAACCAGTTAATCATTAACATCCCTACTGCAATCAGCATTGCATCTCACTTCAAGTACCATTGCTTTGTATGTGTGTCACTTTAGTAATATCAGTATGAAAAAAAATGATACTGACGGAAAACAGCAGAATCTGGCAATCTTGTGCCTGAGCATTGGTAAACAAAATGTCTTGCGTGCTGCGTATAGAACGCTGATGCACCACATGTGGCCTCAGGCTGGAGGGTGCCCACCACTGTCCAAGGTTTTATGAGGATACAGATAATGACAGTGGTTAATGTAAATAATTCCTACTACATTTGGGAGAGGGTTGTACTCCTGTATTGTAGGCTGTGTGATTGAGTAAATGGAAGATCCTAATGCAGGGGTTCTCAAACTTTGTGATACCACGACCCGACCCCCTAAAATGCTAAATGAATGTCTGTGACCCCCCCCACCCCCACCCTCACTGCCCTGGGTCACTTCCTCCCCCCTTCTCACCAGACTCCTTGCCCTCCTGGGGTTCCTTCAAGGCATTTGCGGTCCTCAACGCCCTTCCCCCCCTGCAGGTTCCTTCCCCCCCATTTCTTTCTCCTCTGCGCCTCTTTTCTGCTCCGCATCCCTTTGATTCCTTCTCTCTCTCCTCTCCTCCATCCTCCACTCCTCTCTCATGTCTCCTCTGCCTCCTCCTCTGACCCCCCCCATGCCCTTATTTACCTCCGGGTCCTCTGCCCCGACCCAATCCCCCAGCCCACTGCCTGAGGGACCTAGCCCTCTCCCAGCTGGGGAAGCGTTCGGTCACCTGGCAACCGTGCCCCAGCTGGCCCCTTGTGTGTCCGCGCCGGTGCCACTCTCCTGCCACCTTGCCTCCTGCTGCAGCTGAACTGCGCTCCTGGAGTCCCGCGGCCTCAGCCACGCTGCGCCGCTTGCCGGCGGTTGCCTTCCGCTGCCCTGCTACTCTTCGCGGCCCGGGAGAGAGGGATTGCAAGTGAAAAACTGAATCCAGCTGCGACCCCCCGGGGTCTCAACCCACAGTTTGAGAAATGCTGTCCTAATGACTTCACTATCTCTTCAGTTAGGGTATGCCTACATTGTATTCCTCTTTCGAGAGAGGAATGCAAATGCAGCCGAGTGAAATTGCAAATGAAGCGTGGATTTGAATTTCCCGCGCTTCATTTGCATAATCGCGTCCGGCCACTATTTTGAAATACCCTATTTCGAGATAAAAAACGCCATGTAGACGCGGTTATTTTGAAAGAAACCCCTTCTTTTGAAATAACCCTTACTCCTTAAAAATGAGGTTTAATGGTTATTTTGAAAGAAGGGGTTTCTTTCAAAATAACTGCATCTACACGGCATTTTTTATCTCGAAATAAGGTATTTCGAAGTAGCGGCTGGACGCGATTATGCAAATGAAGCACGGGAAATTCAAATCCACGCTTCATTTGCAATTTCACCCAGCTGCATTTGCATTCCTCTCTTGAAACAGGAATTCAGTGTAGACATACCCTTAGTCGCTCACTTACTTTGTATCGGCTTTGTTTCTCGTTCATCTCCTGGAAATGTGAGGCAGAGAAGAAGTTGAAAGAGGAAAGCAAGAAAATGAATTTGTTGTTAGGGAAGTACAAAGAATCTCATAACTTCAGCTCTTCTCTGGTTTCTCATAACAAGCAGACAAATTGCTATAGTTTACTTGTAAAAGTTTCTGGTTTACATTAGATACCAACAAAGGTAGATGTGAGATACCTCTCTGTTAGAGTTAATAAGGGTATGAAAAAAATATTATATTGCAGTTTCAAGTTAAAGATTTAGATTGCATAGTCATTTTGTTGCTGTAATTATACATTTTAATAACTGCCTTTATATCCAGTGGAACACTTTTAGTGATCTTGTTAAAGAATTTCAGGAATACAAAAGGCTCACTTGTTTATAACAGGCTGCCTTCTAGCTTTACTTCAGTTTGCAGCACAAATAAAGATGAGTTCTGTTGTCAGTACTGTTCCTGTGCTTATTTGAATTTTTCCAAAATAACTTATTTGTATAGCACCTTTTATTTTAGGGGTCCCCCATACAACACTAGGGGAATGCATGTCTTGACCTACTATAAATCCAGCTCCTCTTACTAAAGGACCACATACATCAGATAAGACGTACTTCACAAACTGCACAACATTTGTTTAATCACTTTCGCGGGTGTGAATGGTTTAGGTGACCATTTTGGGATTTGAACGTGTGATGCCAGAAATTAAAAATCTAACACTTAGACATTTATGCGCTCTCTCCATATTTTTAGAAAGAAGTTTAGAGGTAGATTAGTGGTGGATTTTTTCTTTTCTTTTCGGTAAATATATTTAGGATAGGATTAGAATCTCTAATTTCATCTCACAGATTAGGCACAATACTAACTAAAAGGAAAAAAATAACAAGCATCTAATGTATAGAAGATGTACATAGAATGGCTTGTGATCTGACCTGATGGCATATTCAGGTCCAACTAATGCACCTGATTTTGAGAGGCACAGAGAAGACGACACTCTTAACACTAAATTTATTGTTTTTTTGACTCCCATACAGAAAGGGAAAAGAGTGTTTTAACTAACTGAGATGTTGACACATCAGACTGTTTTCTATGAATATAACAACATCTAGCTCTTACATAACCCTTTCTATGGAAAGCTCTCAAAATGCTTCACAAAAGGAAGTAAATATCGTAACCAAGGCATTTATTATCCTAATCAGGTATTTTGAAAATGTCCCTCTTGGTTCATTCTATTCTAAAATACCTAGATAAAATTTCTGAAAATCTTCAACACCATTAAATAAATACACGATGCATTTTATTGTACTGAAGTTATATGCACAAAATGGAATGTATTATTACAGGTATTATTGCAACTGTTATGAATCTGGAAAAGAGATTGAACCAACAGTATTTTGGATATGAATAAAATTAAAATTATCAAACTTATAGCCATACAGGATCCCAATGCCCCGGCACTAGTGTTTAAATAAGCATATTATTATTGATGCAATTAGGGAATTATTGAACTGATAAAGGGGTTTAATTACTTCCCCTTCCATCTCTTGACAAACAAAAATAAGCCTTTGACTGAAGTGAGAAAAACTAATGAAAATACATAATTTTACAACTCCATCTGATGTACACTTTACATTTACAACTGTGTATTCAAAGCCCAGATATATGCAGAAAGAGAAATGCTGGCCTTTTTGAAAAAAAAATCAATATTGCTCTGCAGTGTTTACATACTCTTTAAAGAGTGCTATATGGAACATTTCTATGAAACCGAAGTATCCAATTAACACTTTGCAGTTATTCTGCATGTCAATGGGAATAACATCTTTAAAGGATCTTGATACATTGATGTAGGCAAATATTTTCAAAACTTTGATGCCTAAAGTCCTATACCTACATCTTCCTATACCATAAATGACTAGATTTTTCAGAGGCTCCCGTTGGAGTTAGCAGAGATGCATGTTCTCATCACTTTTTAACATTTGGTCACTTATTTAGTTTGCTAAAATTAGCTACTGAAGTCTGAATATTCTGACCCTGTACCCTACTGTCCAACTGTATTTACTGGGACTGATTCTTCCTTGCATCAGTGTAACATAGTGGAAAATAAAGACCTTTGAAGCCAATAGGATCCATTTCTCATAAGCTAGCATGCGAGAATAGTTCCTCAATATGAGGCAATCCCCTGTTCATCTGATTTAGACTGGTCCACCAAGTTTGATATCTTACATACTCCTAATTCAGTGGACTTCAAGCATTAACCTCTATTTTTGTTATGTCGCCAGTAGCTTCTGAAAGTTTAACAGGTAAACTTGTTTCCTAGATCCACAGTCCTTTGATAGGTGCTAGAAATATGGTGACTGAAATGACCATCCTGATCTTAAATCCAAAATCTTTTGTATTTTAAATAAACTGTTTCAAATGTATTTTGTGTATTTCAGCCTACTTATGGAGGTGCCTGACTTAAATGTCATTTTGTAAAATTCAATTGAAAATGTGTTTGCTATAATTATACTTTGTCACCTATAGAAATCAGTCATTTTGGTGACTTAATTTTTGGTCAGCTAAAAATATAAAACTGAAAGGAAAAGACTACCTGTGTGTACAAACATAATAATGGAAAAAGATTGGATGGAAAAATAAGACGAGGTTTTTGTGTGATGGTTGAACATACACACAAATACACTTGCTGTCGGATGTGATACTACATTACATTTCAAAGAGGACATTTTATATATTTAAAATACAAAAATATGCTTTGTTAAAGGCTTAAAGAAAATAACTTAAACTCTGAGAAGCAAGAAAATTCATAGTTGGGACGGAAACTCCTTATGCCCTTGTATCGCAATAGTTGGGCCTGTTGGGCTTAATTCGGCCCTCAAAAGTTTGCAAAATACCCTTTTTTCCCCCCCAGTGGGATTTATGTTGGCATATAAAGACACAGTGTTTTTAAAAATGGGAGTTCCGGAACATTCTTGCTATATTGTGGATTCAAGTCATATCCTCGGTTACTTTAACAGTTTAGGTTTACTTTTGTTTACAGTAATTTTAAAATAGAAGAAATGAGGCACTGATACGGTATGGCTTATTTGTGTCAATGTACCATATTTTGTTTCTAGGGGTTTGACACCATTAATAATCTAATGCATCAAGGGAAAGAGTAACTTTATATAGCATAACTGTTTTCCCATTGTGTCTAATGACAAACTGATATACTAAAGGTAAAACTATTGATTCAATGGAATAACTTAGTTCTAATGGAGTTGAACCTTTTACACAATAAATGTTTTGCCATGTACTTACTGTGAATGTACAGTAGCTGCTTAAAACATTTATCTTTTAGCTGCATTAAGAACCCAATCCTGCAGTCTTGACTCAGAAAGAACTACCACATCAATCATGGGAATTTTGTCTGAGTGCAGAATTTTGTCCTAAAGGTAGTTTAAAGACAACTATTTTTAGAACAACTTAAACCTGAAGTCACAGGAAAAAAAAAAAAAAAACCTTCCCTCAAACAAAAAATAAATAAATGAAGGGCCAAAGTTGACTTTCTTCAAATTTTGAAAAAAGAAAAATATGTTCTTTGGCTCAAACCTTGTATACCAAATTCAAACCTGAAACACTGCTGCCCCCCCTATTACAAACTCCTGAAAATGTAGTTTTACAATGAAATCTTCTAATGACCCTTAACTACATTGTCTTGAATGCAACATTAAAATAAATAAGATAGTGTAGTACAGATAAACATGCCTCCAAATCATATACCCGTTGTACAATGAAACCATTATTCTGAAGATGAAAGGAGAAGCTTATTTGAAACTATGAAATGATTTTTATAAGCAATTGAGGTTTTGATTTCTTTCCAAGAGTTCCTTTACTAGTTTCTCTAGAGAGAAGAGATGCTCATCGACATCTTCTGGTACGAGGTTCCGGATGGAATTGGCAAGTTCAAACAAATATTCTGTATTTCTTCCACTAGGACCAACTGCATTAAAAATCTGTTCAGCAATGTCTTCTAGAGGTGCTGGACCAAGGTAGTTAGGATTATCACAAGTTCCAATATATAGTAATACATTAAATGGTTTTATTGAGGGATCTTTTGGATAAAAAATGACAGTTGTAGTCCTGTAGCCTCCTTTCTCTCTGAAGTCGAGGTATGCTTTTACTTCAACTTCTTGTCCTGCAGGCAATCTGTAAGCAACACCCCATACACAACCCTGTGAAGAACATAACCAGAAAGGTGTAAATCCAAACAGTGCAAGAACACTAGCAATACACTTAATTTAAAACATATTTTGTGGGTAGACCATTTTCTTCTTTATATAGGAAAGGGCTGAAATCAAAATGGTGGTTCTTGTGTAAGGACTTTCAGTTGAAGTTAATTATGCCAAATTCTTTGTGAACCCTAATCCAGTTGTTGCATCTAAATTTAGAGCACTAACTACACAGGTTTATTTCCGTTAAATGTTTGCTAGTGTCAGCAGAGGGAGTACAAAATTAATTCTCAGTCTCACAAAAATAGATACATTCCTTAGATGGACTGGTAGATTTAAAGTAATTTTTATCATTCTATTTAGGTAAGTTGAACTTCATTTCTAAAACCTTGAATATTGTTTTATTCTGATACAAATCCTTTAAAATACATTTGTTTTAATGTATAGGTACCAAAGTATATAGAATTCAAAGCAAGAAGGCTATCTTAAAGTTTAGGCTTTCTTTTCTCAGAACTAAATCCTGTATGCCAGAGCACTCTACAACACCATTTGCAGAAATGGCATTAAAACATCTCTAAGAATCTGGATGTTTAACTGTTCCACAGAGCTGGATAGGAATTTTCTGAATAAATGTTTTAATTGGAAAATGCTGATTCATTAAAACCAAAACTTCTAAGGGAAATGTGTGTTCATCCCCCCTCCCCCCCCACACTTTTATGAAGATGGCTTAGGCCCAGGGTGTAGCCAACAGTTTCATGCTTCGGGTGCTCGCTAGGAATACTTATTAGCTAGAATGAGTAGGAATGGTGTCCCTAGCCTCTGTTCGTGAGGGGCTGGTAATGGGTAACAGGAGAGGGATCACTTGATGGTTACCTGTTCTATTCACTCCTCTGGGGCATCTGATATTGGCCACTGTTGGAAGACAGGATACTGGGCTAGATGTATTTTTGGTCTGACCAAGTTTGGCTGTTCTTGTGTTTTTATGGGGGGACTCAAGTTTAAGTCTCTGGCTTGAATCAGACTGAGTAGGGATTTGAATTTTGGTCTCCCTCATTCCAAGTGACTGTCCTAACATCTTGGCTATGTGGAGTGGTCTCGCTTTTTGTCTCCCTCTCGTTTTGGATACAGAGGAGCATTGGTTCAGATGTCTAAAGGAGGGGATAATTGGACAGGTTTTTTCTATTTTAAAAGAATTTTCAATGAGCTACAAAGGGAGAGAGTTAAAGCAGTTCTCCAAAACAACAAGTAGTCCTGTGGCTCCTTACAGACTAACAAAAATATATATAGTACCATGAGCTTTTGTGGGCAAAACCTACTTTCTCAGATGAGCAGAATCTCATCTGAGGAAATGGGTTTTGCAACATGAAAGCTCATGTAAGGTGCCACAGAACTGCTCATTGTTTTTAAAGTTACAGACAAACAGGGCTACCCCCTGAGACTTTAAAGCATGGAGTTCTCCAAAACATTTTCAAATTAAAGTTACCTCTCCACTTCTCATTGTTTTGTTTCACAGCCATTTGTGGTGAGTTTAGAATTAAACAAATCAACTGTTGAAGTAGTTGATGGTCTCACTACAATGAGGATATTCTCAAAATAACTTAGGGTTGTATATAAATCAAGATTTAAAAAAAAAAATCTAGTGATTTTGCTTTGGGACTCCTGCAATCACAAATAAGATAGTTTAACAATACCAATATAGCAAAAACAAACATAACAATTCTTTGCTTATATGAGAGTGTCTGTAACATAATGGTATCCAACAGTACTGTAGTGTTTTAAAAAAAAAAAAAAAAAAAAACTTACCAGAAAGGTACAGAAAGTCATTGATGGACACTGTACTACATTGTACTTGTTTTGTCAGCTACAAAAACAGTTTAAGCTTATTATTACTGTTACATTTACCTCTATTCATTGCTACCATTTCAGAGAAATGGCAATGTTACAAGTATTTTCTCTTGTTTGAATGATTAAAAGTATAGTGAATCTTCAATGTTATTTCAGGCACAAGCCCTGTTTCGACCAGCTCCCTCCAAGTTG
Source organism: Pelochelys cantorii (assembly GCA_032595735.1). NCBI lineage: Eukaryota > Metazoa > Chordata > Testudines > Trionychidae > Pelochelys > Pelochelys cantorii. Next base: position 176,070,388 of record CM064328.1, on the reverse strand, counting down.
CTCAAGCCCCAGCACGTTATGTATGCTGGCTACACATCAATTTCACCCTAGGCCAACTGTGACAACTAGTCTTAACACATATGACCTAAAAAACTAAAACTACCTCAGCTCTTTGCAAGGAGTTTATTTAATTGAGCTCCCTTCCTCTTCTCACATCACTGCTCAATAGTTTAGTGTCCTCCATGTCCCTAATTCCGTTGTATTTGAGAATCCCCATCCTCCCTACTCTAAAATAAATGGAAATCCAGGATTTTTCAGGGAAGTTATTAGTGGACTATTGTTTCTCCTCCCTCTTTTAGCATTGCTCTGGCTCGAACATTTCCTCCACGACTGACTTCCATGACTGACTGACTTAACAGGCAAGTAGGTAAGAATCTGCCTACCCTCTCCATCCTTCCCAGCGTAGTGGAAAATGTTCAATTCATCCCAGGAACCATGTTTTTCTGGCAGCAGTGCTAAAGCCAAAACCTGTATTATTATATCAGAGGGAAATCCCTTTTGAAAAAGGAGCAGCCTTTGGGTTTACATATCTTGGAAGGCTCATGAAGCTGTAGTGCAATCAAGCAGAGGCAGAGTGAAGGAGACAGGAGGCCAGTCAGTATCTTCTGGGACAGGATCCACAGGGGAAGGCTTGGACTGTGGTACAAAAGGCTACACAGGGATGTGATCTGTCTCCCCTCCCCCCTTCTTCTTTTCACTCTCTCAGAAAGGGGAATCATTGGACATTGGGAAGGGAGCTGGGAAGTCCCTACCGACTATATGAATAATTGAGTCTGACTGGCCTACCTTCCACTGGGAGGGAAGCAGATGGCTGTGACCTAGCCAGGGTTCCCTTTAAATTGCGTGCTTGTGCGTGCGCAGAAAAAAATCCCCCCCCCCCCCCCGCCCCCCCGCCCACCTCCTATGCAAAGCCATGCAGCCATGTGGCAGGTGGCTGCTGCAGTGGCTAGGGTCAGAGGAGCTGCAAGCCATGTGGGAGCTCGGATAGGAGAGTGGCGAAGCAGGTACCAGGGTCGTACCAGCGGGGGAGGCAGAGGGGCCAAGAACAGCGGGGACCTGGCACAGAAGATGGCTGGGTGGGGGGGCAAAGGCACCAGCCGTCTGTGGTGGTGGGAGGTACTGGATACAGGTAAATTCCGAGGTGTGGGGGGCAAGTTGCGGGTTTGCCCAGAGACATGTACCCAATAGGGAGGGAAACAGGCAAGATGTGGGGCTAGGGCTGTGGGCCCTAGGCCTAGGTACTGGCTGTTTGTGTTTGGTGGCAGACACATGGCCCTGGTACATATACTGGTGGCATATGGTGGGGGTGTGTGTCAGATTGCAAGGCTGGGCACAACTACAAGGCATGGGGGCAGGTGTAGATAGTTAGCCAGGCATATACAGGCACCAGCTGGCTGTGTGTGGTCCTGATGGGGGCAGAGGCAGTGGGGCACGCACAGTGTGTACTGGAGGCAGGGGTCAGCAAGCCGGGTGTTTTTCAGGGTGAGTGCAGGGTCATGCACCTTGTTAATTATCTGTTGTGTTAGTATTTTTTCTTACATAACAGTTTGTGTGTGTAATTTTGTTAGTAACTGGTGAGTGGCACACATCCAAAAAAGCACACATGATGTCAATATTGGTGCACAAGACAAAACTCACTCTGCTTGTGGATGGAAAATCTTAGAGTTGAAGCTCTTGGACTTCAGCCTCAAGCAGGGAGACTTCAGCTTTGGCCCCAGTGACTAGGCTCAAGCATTTGCCTGGAGCCCCAGGAAGTCTAAGCCAGCCCTAGCCACCCCATTATAATGGGTCTGCAACACACATTGGGGGTCCAACCCACAGTTTGAGAACCACTGTTATCTTTTACTGAGGCTGTACATTTGTCCATTTCTGCCATGGTTCCATATGTTTTATTCTGCAAATATTTCAGTGGGACTTTTCACGGAATAAGCATACCTATCCCGAGTAAGACTAGCAGAATCAGGTCTGTAACCATTTCTAAAAAGGAGCATTTAAGCTCACAATATGCAGCAGCTTATTTTTTTAATCAAAGAGTTTAAGTAAAATTTACTATGACTTATTTTTGACATATAGGTTATATTTTAGGGAGGCAAGTATACTGGCTGTTCTATCAGAACAGTCTCAAACTGGTAACACAAGTTGGACCTCCCTGTTTGTGAACCCTCGGGACGTGACTGATCCCAGATGAGGGATTTTTCTGGACCAGGGGAGGTCATTTCAGGCCCCCTGCTTCTGGACTCCCCTGCAGGATCCCGCACAAGGCTTCCTGGCTTCCCTTGCAGACTAACTGAACTGTGTGCTGAATCCCGCCCTTCCCCACATCGCAGCCCAGATCAGCTGTGTGCCAGCTCCTGGTGCCCCCCGCCCACAGACCAGCTGAGTCATGTGCCGGCTCCTGGGCCCCCACCCCCTCCCGCAGCACGCTGGGACTCTGATCCTGGAACATCCATGGTCATGCCGGACCACAGATGTTGCTGGACCAAAGAATCCCGGATTTTAGAGGTGCAACCTAAAGTTTCTAAGTTATATACATTTTACAGCAGGAAAACTGTTTAAACAAAAGTCTAAACTATGACTATTCAGGAAGATGCTTAAAACTCAGTCTTCTATAATCTTGAAGCCAAAGCACCTCTAGTTATTTATAGACTAAGTAAATTAGATCAGTTGAAAGCCATTATTTGTACAATTTTGTATAAAAGATCCAGATTTTAAGAACATATAGTGAAGTAAGAAAAATAATCAGTTATTTATCTACACAAAGATAAACAAATGTAGATTCCTAGTAGGAACGTTAAAATTAGTGTAATTTGCTAACCATTTAATTGCTGAAAAGCCAGCTCGCTGCACGTACGTGATCCCAGCAGCCGCCTCTGATACAGAGGCAACGGCGTGGTGCGGCAGTTGGCTCCCCAGGAGCCACGTGTAACCGTTGGTGTGTTTGATAAGTTCATGCTTATCGGTTACTCATTTAAACAGCTACACTATTACATCCCTAATTCATAGTGCCCTGAACAATTCCCAAATGCAGAACATTCTGTATACTTGGAATAAATATTACGTACAAAAAAGAAGTACTATACCTCAGGATCCTCAACAAGGGTCACAACTCTTCCAGGCTAAAAGGAAAAGAAATATTGCTAGTTCAGTGAAAAGCTTTTTTTTTTTGTCAAATCATTAGCAAAAGTAAACAGTAAAAATAAATAAAAAATTTTTAAAAGTGGAGCGAGAACCATAAAGAAGAGTCTCATTGAAGTCTATCCCTTCAGATGATTGGGGCTCTGGTGTGTGTGTGTGTGGATAATATTTGTGTATGTGGTGAAATGATCTGTATTATAAATCAGTATGAGAGCTAGTTGGTGGTAAACAAAACTTTAGCCTCTAAGTTGTGGTAGGAACACAGAAATAAAGCTAAGGTTGGTGTATCAGAACAATTCTGAGTTCCTTAGTTAAAGTTCAACAGACTCATCCCTTTCTTCCTCCTAATTTTGACTTTTTGGGGGGGAACTTTCATGTGACTCCTTTGAAGTATTCATTAGTCACATTTACTTCTGCTTCACACCATTACTTTCAGATATTTGAATCTTCTGGGTAATCTCCTAGTCTAAATGATGGACGTTGCTTTTTCTCTCATCTTTAAGTATATCTTCTAATAGTCCACTTCTTCCATGATGACTGAGAACCACAAAATCTCTTCTTCAGATCCTCATTCAAAGTGTTTAATACTAAAATTTGTGTTTGATGCTTCAGTTTGGTAGCAGTAAATGCTCTGTATCCAAACAGAAGCTAGACTTTTCAGTGATCATTTATGATCATTTTCTATTATTGTTTGTCTAGTAGATTAGGTTTTCCATTAGTTCTGAAATTCTAGGGATAAAGGACTTTCATTAGGAGTGCTACCAAACTATTAATTCAGGAACATGGAATGATAGCTGATTTCAGTGGTATGTAATGAGAGCCCTACTAAGGTAAAGGCTATTAGACCAGCATACATTCTGAATTTTGTGTCAATATTTTTGAATGAGTGGGCGGGCACCCCAGATATTGGAGGTGGGGAAACCTATCTGCCCCCCTCCATGTGTCAGTGGAGGTATTTAGATATTTTTATTTTCACTGTTTAAATATGCAACTGATACCAAACCTGATGTTTAATACACATAAAACCCTACAATTAAGTTATGTTGAACAAATAGCCTTATAACAATATTTTCTGTTATTTCTTTTGAGTTGTGTGTATCTTCCTTTCCTTCTCATTCCTTTCATGAAATTATACTTGTGTACAGGGTCTGTATGAGAGCTCATTTTTCTGTGTCATACTCGTCCTCAAGCTGAATTCGGTTTTGTGCATTTTCTACATGGCTATTCAGTCCAAGAACGCTGACCTATGTAGTGTTGTGTTTAATCTGTTAATATTGAGAAAATGGTAGAGGACTATTATATAAAAATTAAAAACAAGTGTAATTCAAAATCTGTATATTTTGTATATCTTCAAAAGCTGAGAATTTTTTAAAACCTTACTGCTTCCATATTTTTTCAACTCCCTACTCTTGAGTTCAGGTTATAAATGTCTCTGTAGGAAATACAACAGCTAATAAATAGCTAAACTTACTATATGTTTTATTTTAAAGTTTTACTCACCTCAGGTGGATAGATGGACTTTGAGACACATAGCTATGACCAAATATCAGACTCTGGACATGCTACTATTTTCAGTCCAGTGTTTTTGTATTTTCCTGTGGTCATTCTATAATAGTTTTATATTAATGTGCTCAGTAGTGTGTAAGGGCCAAATTCTGTCACTTGCTCTGTGGAGTGCCTCAGGTCTCTTGTAGAAATCATAAGGATGTCTCAAGGTATAAAGCACTATTTAACATGAGTAAGATTGGAAGACTCTATACCATTGGGTAAATCAGAAATTGCTAGACAAAGTATATAAGCAAACAGACTAAGGCTTCACTTCCTAGTTGAATAGAATAAAATTGGCTTGTGTGATGGGCATTCTACTAGTTCCTTTCCAAGTTTGATATTGATAGCTATTGCATACTTTCATACAGACAGATGTTTAACTACTCTTTTAGTGTTGCATTAAACACATGGGGGGGGGCTACTAATGTTTTTTAAAACGTTTAGTAACAATACATATGAACATTGTTCTGTGCCATTTCTCACATATAGGGTTGCCAGATGGTTTAACAAAAAATAATGAACCTTCCCCCCCCCCCCCCCCCAAAAAAAAACCCCACACCAGGGAAAAAATTCTGTCAAGGAAAAAAAAAAGGGGGGGGGGGGGAAGAGACCAAAGTTGTTAAGCAAAAGTTGCACCACTCCCTCCAGATTGGGGCCACACACTAACCCCCACTACACCCACCCCTCCCCCTGAGCCAGTCCCCCCATCCCAATGGACTCACCCCTCCCCCAGACCCAGGCCCCCCTAGTGCTCCCCCATCCCAATGCACTCACCCCTGCTTCAGAGCCAGGACCCCTGCAGCGTCTCCCCATCCCAGTGCACTCCCCCCTCCCTCTGAGCCAGGCATCCCCAGCACATGTAGTGCCCTGCCCCAATCAAATCTGCTCCCTCCCCCCCCTGCCTGGCAGAGCCAGGCACTGGAGGAACAGAACAGCCGGGTAAGTTAATCTTTTAAAGTAGCTGCTCTTGCCGCCCAGCCCGGCTGCCTCAGCTCACAGTGTGTAGAGGGAAGCATCATGTGGCCAGCTCCCAGGTCTCTGCTGGTCATGTGGGCCAGAGCATCGTGCACTCCGCTCCCACCCCAGCCCGGCGCCCCCCTAGCGTGGCACCTGGCAAGTGCCCCCTCTCGCTCCCCTTCGCTACGCCTCTGCTGCTCTCCTCACTCCTTTGCCCCTGCCAGACGCGTCAGGGGAAAATTGTCCCTGCCGGGCTTCTGTCCGAGGGAAACAGGAAATACCGGACATTTCACATGTCCAGTATTTTCTGTTTTTTTTTACCGGACGGAGCCCGAAAATACCAGACTGTCCGGGTGAATACCGGACACTTGGCGACCGTACTCATGTAGTAATGAATAAGACTTTTTTCCCCTCTGAGGGATTATTCATATGTATCTAAAAATAATTCTGGAAGTTTTGCTTTATTCATGTGTATTTTTAAAAAATGGGTTCTCTGTTATGTAAAGTTATTAATAATTGGTGGATTAAATTTATTTTGGATGGGAAATTAATTGTATCTAGTTTGTATTTTTCATTTTCTTTCCAACCGCTTATTTTTCTTTCTTTTTGGATACCTGAGCAATTACATATTTCAGTGCCTCAGGTTCCGCATATGTTGCTTTGTGGATCTATCAAGAAGTCAGACAAAATAGCAAACTGGAACCTCTCTCTCTTTTTCTAGCGTATGTAGTAGTACTTTGAGTATGTGTTAATTTATTATACAGCAGCATAAATGGAAACAGGTGCTAAAATGCATGGCTATTCATCTTGATGCATACTCTTTAGGAAGTAAAGTTATGTTAGAGGAATGAGTTTATCTAAAGGAGGTGCAGCATATTTCAATTGTTATATAAAGTGCCTGTCTTGCATAGAATTACTCAAGACTGACTGCTTTAAATATTTACTTATGGTCCCTATATTGATGTATTTTGCCACTGGTATGGAGTACAACTCCAGGAAGATACAGGAATCTCCCAGGTCATCTTAATGGTTGCAATAGGGTATAGTTTGGAGTGGCCTTTCATAACCTGATTCTAAACCAGGCATAGCTTTAAGGGTCTCTTCACATCTGAAGTACTAGTCCATATGCTTGAGCCCGCTTCACTCGAGGTGTGCAGCCATGTTCTACACTAGCCAGAGTTTCCAAGTGAATTTGAAGGGTAAAATCCCATGCATAGCAGCCTGGAAGTTACAAGAGGCATGGATGACAACAGTGAAGTCTGTAGTGAAGTGGCCAGTTATCCACTCACGATTGGAAAGGTGTTAAGACAGGAAAAAAAAAAAAAGTTGGGCAGGGGGAGTTCACAGGTTATAGATTTGTTGTCATAAGCCAATGTCTCTTCACCTTGAATGGTCCCTTTAAATGCATTAGCTACTTATGCTAAGCAATCTGTCCCACCTTGTATTGAACTCTTGAGTATATTTCCCAGACCTGAAGAAGAGCTTATACTGAGCTCTCCTTTCCAACAGAAGTTGGTCCAGTAAGAGATATGCGAGACACAATGTAGGTGAGGCAGTATCCTGGACCTATATGGCTACAACAAAAGGGCATATAAGAAATTATCACACACTTTAGGAATTTCTCCAAATCCACTTTTTCTAAAACTCTCCTCTATGTTAACAGCATGGTAGCAGTTAGGGGAGAACATTAACAGCTTAAACTGGTTCTTTAAAAAGGACATAAAAGTGTGTGTAGTTAATTAGAAGGAAAAAAAAATTCCAGATACCAGACCCATGCCTGACTCGCTCGGCCTGTTTTTAAAGCTCAACCATCATTTTGTTTTTCTCTCATCATTGAAAGAACCATACAATAGGGAGAATGGTCACTATATAAATGACTATATAGACTAAACACAAGATGTCAAATGCACACAGTATAACTACTAAACTGAGGAAAATATACTCCGATCTTTTAGTTGTAGTGATAGGTGTGACTTTTTAAATAGTAAAGCATTGGCAAAATGTGATGTTGGTATCTCAAATTTTCACTATTAAATATATATATTTTGTAGAAGAGTCAGTGCATGCAAAACCACCATTTTTGAAACATAAATGAAGACTCTGGTCTCCAGTACTTCCAAAAGAATTATGTGAAATCTTGTTGACAAATGAGGTTCTGTCTAACCAGATTCTCTTGTAGGTTTGGGGCATTTGTCTCTTATGAAGTGTCATGGTCTCAAACCCATTCTTCATGTTTTGCTCTTCAAATGGTTAAAAAAAATCAAATTTGCTAAAAGTAATGATAAACCATATCCTTCCTTGTTTGTTACAAACCATTACAGGTAAATATTAAGTGGCTGGCAAAATGGGTTAAAAGAGCCAAAACAAGAGCAAAGATGCAGCTGAAACACACCATGAAATTTACAGGGAAGATGAAAAGTAAAAGATGATAGAGTGGGGGAGCAGATGCCAAAGGAAGGAGTTCTAGCAAAAAATGGTTATGGAGAGGGATTGGACAGAGTGAGAGCAAATGATCACTTCTGATAACTTTTAAATTAAAATATAAGATGACTGATTCTCTTCATCCCACATGTCAACTATTAGGTCAGATCCTGGTTTTTTTTTGTATTCTGTACAGTAGAGGAAGCTGGAGCATTTACCTTAGGTCTGAATTTTGCTACAATTTTCAATTACATGTAGGCAAACTCCCAGAAGATGGACACTTGGATGTTCCTAGATGGGAATCCTACCCCCAAACGACCAAGTTTCTACCTTCCAGATGTAAGTTTGATTAATTGCCCAACAGTTGGTTGACTAGTCCCAATCAGGCACAACTCAGTAAGTGCTCTCACCACTACCGGAATTTTACCAAAGCCACAATAGAGCCCTGAAAATCCACTGATATCTGCTTTATATTCCTGGGTATCCACATTTGCGGATGTGAATACAGATATCCATGGCTCATTTTTGCAGATGAATACATATTTTTATCTTCATGCAAGGCTCTAACAATTGTGCTGCACGACATACATCTCTAGAATCTTTTTGTTTATAATAAGTCAAATACTCCCGTTTGATCAGTGGGAAAGATGCATTTGTCTGTAGGCATTGATGCTTACTCTCCTACACTTTAATTGGGTTACTGAATTCTCCTGTCACATGCTTTGGAAACATGAACACCATTCAGTCCATTAAGAAAGTCTGCCAGGTAATCACATTCTCTGGAACATGACAGCTTTACAGGTAAGAAATCTGAGGCACAAAGACAACAGCTAGTCTGTGAAAGAGCTAGTAGAACTCTTGACTCCCAAGTTTGCACTTTAACCCAGCCAATATTTATTGTTAAACATGCTAGTGTAATTTATTGAAGACCTACAGAAAGGCATGGAGTAAGAAATTTATTTCATGTTCCACAGCAGGCTAGGAAGTAGATCCAGAGCACTGAATTTTAACGCTAATAGTAGCATTAAGATTTGTCTCTTATCTCTTGAAAGATAAACCCTGAAGCAACTGAGGCATACAAGCCTAAGGAGATACCTCAAAACAGCTGTGATAGATACTTAATTTTCATGCATGTTGAAGACTGTTTCTTTACCAGGTTATAAAGGTATTCCAAGGATTTCAGTGTTACAGTATAACTTTTTTTGAATTGGTATGGCTTATTCCACTACAAGAAGGGGAATAAAGCCATATCAGCAAAAGGCACATTTATACCATGAAGAGTGCACCCACATTACCAGTATAACTATTCCAATAAAGAATTATACCTGTAACAGAAATAGTTAAATGGGTACAAAATCTCTATGTAAACCAGGCCTAAGAGATCTTCCAGAAAAGATTGTACTTGATGTTTCTTGCAGATCCATTTGTAGACCTATTGGCATTTCAGAACTTCATACTGCGTTGATAAGGGTCCTAGCAATCTGGTAAAGCTCTTCAGAAGTAAAATATAGGCCATTATTTTGGTATTTAATGAGGGGATTGTGTTGGTGTTTAAAATAAAAAAGTTTGAGACACAGAGAAGTTATATAACTACTGCTAATTCATGGTTGCATGAACCTAAGCATCCTCCTTTTAAAAATGCAGCATTTGCTTTTTCAAACAGTATAATTCTTACATCTTCACTAGAGCTGCTCTCCTGTCAGTCTCCTGTTTTAGCTTGGAGATGTCTATGGGGTGTGTAAATGAAGTGACTGCTTGGGAGTAAAAAAATCTTCCAAGAACAAATGAAAAGGTTTTTTTTAATTAAAATTGGCATTTACCATTTTTCTTTCACAAAGTAGGGAAACATATTTGGTTCATTTTCATATATCAGGCCCAGTATGGTGATTATCAGTTAAGTATTTCTGATGACTAAATCATTAGCCATATATGCAGCTGTAAATAACATAGCTGTGCCCCATCAATGTCATTCCCCTAATTTGCTAGATGTTTCTGTAACCTATTGTTTCCTTAGCATTTGTTGAGCTATTTAGAATTATATAAGGGTGATAGCTCTTGTACACTGAGAGCGATGCAGGATTTCAAAATGTAGTAAAACTATATTATGTTTTTTTCTGTTGCTTGAAAAATATAGCTGCCCACAAAATATAGCTGCCCACAGGAAACTGGAAAGGATGCTTACAACTGGAAATTTTTTAATGTTATTGTCCTGTGGTTTGGGGTTTTTTTTTAAACACCAGATGGAAAAAAGAATACAAATCTCTACTCTTTAAAAGTTGTAGTGTATGGAAAAAACTAAAAGTCCACATGAAGTGGTTTGCTCAGATCTCTGCTTTGCTTTGGCTCCCTATTTGTAAATTCATACTTCCCCCTTAAGATTCAACAAAAAATAGATTTATTTTCTCCTGTCTACTTTGTTAGATGCATATTATAATTTGGGATAGGTTTCAACTACTGAAATTAACTATTTTAATTCTTGCTGCCATTACCATCTTACTCTTGCATTGCTTAAAAGATGTCCTACAGTGTGAAAATCTACAATTTAGCTACAAAAATTGACTCGAGGAGTCTCTGAACTATAACGAGCAGTTAGCACCTAATACACTGTTGGCATCATGCTGAAATGGTCACTTCCTAATACTCATAAAAGGAAACCAGAATAATGTGAAGCAGAAGGCATGATTTACTCTTAGGATGTATTTAGTTGTGTGTACAAGGTAGACATATTTTCTTAAATTTTGAAAAAATGCTGAAAGGATCAGTAAAATTAATAACATAGATTCCACTAGGCACTCTCATTTTAAGTGATCACTTAAAGTATTTCCTTATCCCCACGTTTGTATAGTACCCAACACAATGGAACCTCATGCTTCTCCGGGATCTTTGGGTGGTGATAACTTTTATTGGCCCCTATGTTGGCTTAAGGTAAACTTCATTTAAGAAACAGATCAAAATCAAATGCATTTGTCCCAATATTGATACCATCATCCTTGTCTTCTCTTTTTCCCCTCCTTCATTTTGTTCTTGTTGCATTTTGTCCCTGTTTATACCCAGTTCCTGCTGCTGTACCCGAAGTCAGTGAGGCTCCACAAGGACTCCCCTGTGCCTATTTGTACTGAGGCATTTGCAGATAGAGATCTTGGACTATAAGTTCCATGGGGCAGGAATTGTCTTAAGAGTATGTACAGTGCCCAGGGTGGTGAAGCCTTGGTCTTAACTGGGGCCTCCAGGCACTAATACTATAATATAAAAGTATAAGAAATACACTACATTTTGGTGAGTTTCATAGAACACTAGAACTGGAAGGGACCTCAAGAGATCAAGTCCAGTCCCCTGCCCTCACAGCAGGATCAAGCACCATCTAGAATGATCATCCCTGACAGATGTCTGTCCAACCCGGTCTTAAATATCTCCAGTGATGGAGATTCCACAACTTCCCTAGGCAATTTATTCTAGTGTTTAACCACACTGGCAGTTGAAAAGTTTTTTCTAAAGTCCAACTTAAACCTCCCTTGTTGCAATTAAGCCCATGGCTTCTTGTCCTATCATCAGAGGCCAAGGAGAACAATTTTTCTCCCTCCTCCTTATAACACCCTTTTGAAAAGATTAGACATTTTATGGTTTGTTAAAACCATATAGAACAGTGGTCTCCAACCTTTTTACACCCAAGATCACTTTTTAAATGACAAACCAAGCCAAGATCTACTGCCCCACCCCTTCCTTGAAGCCCCGCCCCTTGCTTGAAGCCCCGCCCCCTCTATTTTCCTCCTCTCCATCACTTGCTATCCCCAATCCTTATACTGCTGCTTTTTTTAAAAAAAATTCTTCTGTACGAAGAGGTTTTTCCAACATTTGGCCTGTCTAGACTGGACCAAATGTCAGAAAAAAACCCTTCTTTTGGAAGCCCCCTTATTCCTTGTGGAAAGAGGAATATAGGGGTGACCGAAAGAGCATGTTTGCTCTTCTACTAAAAAAAGCGGAAGAACAAACGCAACCGTGGATGCAGAAGAGTTTTTCTGGGATATCTCCAGAATCCTAAAAAACTCCTGCAGTCTAGCCGGACCCTCGCTGGGTTGAGACAGGATGTGTAGTCTCTGGGGTGGGAATGAGGGATTTGGGTGTGGGAAGGGGTGAGAGGTGCAAGCTCTGGGAGGAGATCTGGATGCAGGAGGAGGTGGAGAAGGGGACACTGGCTCAGGGAGGGGGCTCCAGGCCGGGCAGTGTTGGGGTACTAAGCAAGCCACAGGCTTGTGGATGTGAGGGTGCAGGAATTTGGGTTGGGGTATGTGAGGGGCTCAGGACAGGGGGTTCCAGTGTATGATAGGCTCAGATCTAGGGTCTGGGTAAGAAGGAATGCAGGAGTGGTTGTGGCCAGATGGGGGCTTGGCCCCAATTGGGGGTTTGTTGGCCAGGCTTCATTTTTAAATAAAATACTATGTTAAACACAAAAAGTTTCTGCCTTGTCTTTATTTATGAGAATGGCAGGGAACCTGCCTTGAGTGAGGGGTCACTGACCCATAGAAAAGTCATTTGAGAGCAGGGGACACAGTACTGGGGAGGGGTGCTAGTGGGTTCTGGGGCAGGGAACAGGGTGCCAGTGGGTGCAGGGGAGAGGGGGCAGGGTGCCAGAAGGACAGGTTTCTGCGGCAGGGGACAGGGTGCTGGGGGGGCGGGGGGGACAGATTTGGGGCAGGGGAGAAGTGGGGAAGGCAGGGGGACAGGTTTCTGCAGAGGGGTGGGGGGGCACGGGAGAGGGAATAGGGGGGCAGGAGGGTGGGGGCAGGTTTGGGGCAGGGGAGAGGGAACAAGGTTCGGGGGCAGGGAGTCCCCTACACCAGCCACGGAGGGAAACCTCCGTCCTGCACTCCCTCTGGGCTGACCACAGGGCAGCCAGGCGGAAGTGAAGAGAAACGGCTTCTCTTCACTCCGGCCCGGCTGCCCTGCGCTCAGCCCAGGGAGGCTGCGCCTAGCTCCAGCTGTGCTGGAGCAAGCTTCCCAGGCTGAGAGCAGGGCAGCCGGGCTGGAGCGAAGAGAAGCGGCTGCCCGGTCAGCTGGCCATGGCGCTCAGCCAGGGTGCCCCACGCTCCACTTGGGCAGGCGCAAAGGAGAAGCCGCCGATCAGCTGGAGCGCGGGGCAGCCTCTTTCAGCTGAAAGTCACAGCCAGGTGGCCGGGGTGTTTCAGCCCTCCTGGCCTCCCAGCTCCCACCATTCTGCGCAGCTACTCACCTGTGTTGTTGCTCGGTGAGTAGCTGCTCCTCAAATGAGGAAATCTAATGTAAATGTGCTGTGCAGGCGTGCAGTTCAGAGAGGGCTCAAGAGCGACTCTTAGAGCCCCTGAGATCTACCGGTTGGTGACCACGGATATAGAATCTAGGTTCCTTCAGGGAATATCGAGTGTGTGCTGCCTGCATAAATGGCAGTGGTGATGGTAATGGGATGATTTTTGCATGTGATGACCCAGTGAAATTGAATCCACGTATAACAGGGAAATATCAATTTTGTAGCTCTGCTTGCTTATTGTAGAGCTTTGCTTGCTTAATCTTTCCATATTAGGAAACCCTTCAGCTACTCTGAAACTACTGGGATACAGAAATGGATCAAAGAAGAATCAATTTACTTATTTCATGCCAAATGGGAATTCGTATTAGTAAACAGTATTTTGGATCAGTAATTTCATTAGTAATTGCATCATTGCTTGAGGTGAGAAATGGACTTCAGTTGAAAGCAGCAGAATGGATTTTTGGGAGGTTACAAAACTAGCATTACAAGATTTGATGCTTGGTCTACACTACAGTTTATGTTGATAAAACTAATCCACGCTCCTGAACAATAGAGTTACACCAATCTAATCATTCAGAGTAGATGGCACTATATGATGGGAGGGGCTTCTCCTATCAACATAGTTATCACTCTCGGAGAGGTAAGCTCTCCCATTGGCATAGGTAGCGTCTTCCAAAAGTGCTACATTGGTGCAGCTGTGCCAGTGCAGTGCTTTAAGTGTAAACAAGCCCTAAGTATTGTACTGAAAATACATTTTCTAGTTTTGGACCTTTGAATATGCTGAGTTCTTTGGAAGTCACGTGTCCATCTCCAAAGTCCTGACATAGCTGGCATGGCTTTGGGATGTCTGAGGTATAACTTGTTACTGTAGCACAAAATTTCTCAACCACAAAACAAAAACTAGTAATTTAAATAGAGCAGCATAAATATTCAAATGATTAGAAGTACAGAGTTATGATCTTCTGCATGACTAAGCAACTATTCACCCAAATAAAGGAATACTTTGCTTCTTTGAACTATGCCATAGAAGTGAACCCCCTTTGTTTCAAAAGTTTAGTTTTGTATTTCAAAAAGACTGAAATGTAGAGATTGTGAAATTATTACATTGCTCTGACATCTTCCTGCTTTAAAGTGGTACTGCTGAATTTTTTGAAATTAAGCAATTTCAAAAAAAAAATCCAGTTTCAACAGAGCATTATTTTAATATATTCTGAAATCTTTAAAAAAATCGTTTTAAAAACAGTTTCAATTTTGTTTTTGGATTATATAAGGATATTTTTAACAGAGTTGAAACTGAGGGCCCAAATATGTAAACACCTAAATGATTCCATAAGAAGTCCCATGTAAGTCAAAAGGACTTAAGCACGTAAGTAACTACTCATTTGTAAATGCTAGCAATATTGAATTTTAAGACATCTATCTTGCAAGCTGTTTCAGCTCTCTTCCCTCCCAATGCCAACCCAGACCCTCACAGTGTTCATTATTTTGCTCTGCATAGGGTTTCCCCAGGCAGATAAGCTTTTGTTAGATTAGGGCCTTAATGACTATAGGGGGAAAGGGTGACACTAACAGTACAGAATGCTGACAAATGCACAAAATAAACTGGGGGTGGGGGAAATAATAGCCATTTTTGTTCTGTTAGTGTGAAACAAAAAGCTGTTACTTATAACTAATAGTAGGTATAAAATATTCAGTCCACTGTGATTTTTCCAGTTGATGGTGCAAAAGATTATCCAGTAACTTTGCTCATGATAATGATGTAGGAAAGTAAAAGAGGTGGTGCTTTGTACAGAGATAGACATAGATGACGATAGTTATATATGTGAAACTGGTATTAAATATGATGCAGTTGGAAGGCAGAGGAAAGGTAAAGGTATTTACTTGTAGAGAGTATCTTAAAACTATTAAGTTTTGGGGGACCTGTGTGAGGAGAGCAGAATTCGATTGTGTGTACTGTCTAAATGGGATCTGTTTGTGCATTAGAGAATGGGCGAACTGTGGAAGTATCCTTTGGTGCAGAGGATTGTGTGTGTGAGGAAGACGTGTGCGCCTGGGGTGTAAGGACCCGCAGTTGTGTGTGTTGGGGGTAGGTGGGGCTGCCTGCAGGAATTGTGCGTGGAAGGTCCGGGATCCATTCTAGTGGGGGGGAGAATGCCTGAACTGAGAGGAGGGCAAGCGTATAGATGCCCAACCCTCACATGGAGCAGCACGTACCTGTATGGGGGGCGGGGGGTGGAGGAGCTGAGCGATGGGATCTGGGTTAATTGCTGTATAAACTGAGTGGGGGTGAGCTCAGTGCTCCCCGCTTTGGGTGAGATGTTGGGTGGCATATCGCCCCCCTCCCCCCCGCCTCCGCAGCGGATTAACTATGGCCCGGGGAGGAGAAAGAGCAGCTGCCCCCGACATTTCCCCTCTCCTGCCCCCTGGGGGCGGCTGATGGGTGCTTCCCGCCCCAATCGGGGCACCGGCAGGACTCGCTCTCTGCTGCTAGCGCTCACCTTGCCCGGCACCCCGCGGTGGTCGGTGCTGCCCTGCCAGAACCTCCGGCTGTAGCCCGTGATGTACCCGACCATCTTTTCCTCGTAGGGGAAATCCACCTTCCAGATGAGGGAGCCGTAGCCGAACACCCACATGGTTCTCGTCCCGCCGGCCGGCAGCCGCCCCTGCCGGTCTCTGCTGCGCTTTCCCCGGATTAAGGGCAGAGCGGCCCCGGATTGCTGCGTGGCACGGCGCCGCCTGGCAAAGCACCATGGGGCTTGTAGTGCACGGGGCCCCTGGGCGCCTCTCCCGGCCGGTGCCCCGGCCCTGCCCCCGCGCGGGCGTTCGCCCCTTCGCCCGCTGCCCGGCGAAGCTGCGGGCAGAGGCCACTCCACTCGCATCCCGGCGGGGGCTGCGCTTGAATGCAGCCCCCTGCGCCCCTCTGGGTAGCGAGGCCGCCCCGCCCCTGCGCTCCAGTGGTGGGGTTGGCGAGGCCGGACTTGCAGGGCGCTGTGTCGGCCCGGCTGCGGTAACAGTGCTGTCCCCTTCGGGGCCCTGCCCCGGGGCGAGCGCCGCCTGGCCGCCACCCGCCTCCGGTGCCCCTGGCGAGCAGCCCCAGCGCTGGGAACGCGAGTCAAGGCAGGGGGTCCCGTGTTTTCTACGTTGTGGGTTATGGCATCGTCAGGGATTGCCCGGGTCTGCCTTTGTCTCCCGGGCAGGACTCCATTGGGGGCCCTTGATCTCGGCACCAATGTAAAGCCTGCCTATCCTCTCTGTGGTGGAGAGAATGCTACTCGCACACAGATCTCGGGGGCTGTATTGGGGATTTCTTTAACTCTGGGGTAGTCCAATTATTTTTGGTCAAGGTTCCTGTTCTAGAGCACAATAAAAACACCAATGATGATCAGAAATAAAGATTCTGGGGTCCACTCAAAAGTGTTTGGTGGTCTGCCCTTGGCTTGCAGTCTGCCTATTGACGACTCCTGGTTTAAGGGGGAAGACAGCTTTCAAGTTTGCAGGCCCTAGACCAGTGGTTCCCAACCTTTTCCAGATGGGGACCCATTTTGACAATTCAGGAAGACTTGGTGACCCAAGGCAATTCAAAAATGGGGGGAGGAGGGAGGGCAGAGCCTCCTGGGGAGACACTTGGTGACCCTTTTGAAATATAATGGCGACCCATATTTGGGTCCCAACCCATAGGTTGGGAAACCCTGCCTTAGACTTTTATGCAACAACTGATTTGAATCCTAGGCACAGCTCTCTTTAGTAACTTTTCCTTCACAGGTAGCTTAGCTAAGTTCCACAAAACGTACTGCATGTAGGTTTTACTTGCTGTGCATAGATTTAAAAAGTGCCACCAAGTCTTGTAAGAGTAGAGTTTTGCTTTGCTGTGTTACCATGTGCAGAGCATGGGGTCTCTTAATTTTCTGTTCTTAGGACAGAATTGTCAGTGCACTGTGTGTATTTCATTCTGAAAAAGGATGATTCCAGAGCAGGCCTGGGCAAAATACCCTCGGCCTCCGGACGCAGTGGGGAGCCTCAGGCAGATTCATTGCTTGCCCCGTGGGGGCCCACCCGCTCAGAAAAGCAGTTGCTGTGGCCATTTCTCTTTCACAGCTGTGAGCCCGGGCAATGGGGGAAGTGATGCTTCACATGCTGTTCCTGCCCCCAGCACAATCCCATTGAATCATGGAACTGAAAGAGACCTCAGGAGGTCATCAAGTCCAGCCCCCTGCCCATGGCAGGACCAGTCCCAACTAAATCAACCCAGCCAGGGCTTTGTCAAGCCGAGACTTAAAAACCTCTACGGATGGAATTTCCACCACCTCCATAGGTAACCCATTCCAGTACTTCACTACCCTGCTAGTGAAATATTTTTTCCTAATATCCAACCTAGACCTCCCCCACTGTAACTTGAGACCATTGCTCCTTGTTCTGCCATCCGTCACTACTGTGAACAGCCTTTCTCCATCCTTTTTGGAACCTCCCTTCAGGAAGTTGAAGGCTGCTATCAAATCCCCCCTCACTCTTCTCTTCTGCAGACTAAACAAACCCAAATCCCTCAGTCTGTCCTCATAGGTCATGCGCTCCAGCCCCCTAATCATTTTGGTCGCCATCTGCTGGACCCTCTCCAATGCGTCCATATCCTTTCTATAGTGGGGGGCCCAGAACTGGACACAGTACTCCAGATGTGGCCTCACCAAAGCTGAATAAAAGGGAATAATCTCTTCTCTGGATCTGCTGGCAGTGCTCCTTCTAATGCACCCTAATATGCCATTAGCCCTCTTGCCTACAAGGGCACACTGTTGACTCATATCCAGCTTCTCATCCACTGTAATCCCCAGATCCTTTTCTGCAGAACTGCTACTTAGCCATTCAGTCCCTAGCCTGCAACAATGCTTGGGATTCTTCCGTCCCAAGTGCAGGACTCTACACTTGTCCTTGTTGAACCTCATCAGATTTCTTGTGGCCCAATCCTCTAATCTGTCCAGGTCACTCTGGACCCTATCCATGCCCTTCAACGTATCTACCTCTCCGCCTAGTTTAGTGTCATCTGTGAACTTGCAGAGGGTGTAATCCATCCCCTCATCCAGGTCATTAATAAAGATGTTGAACAAAACGGGTCCTAGAACAGATCCTTGGGGCACTCTGCTGGAAACCGACCGTCAACCTGACATGGAGCTGTTGATCACTACCCAACAGTCTAGCCAGCTTTCTATTCATCTTACAGTCCATTTATCCATTCCATATTCCCTTAACTTGCTAGCAAGAATATCGTGGGAGACCGTATCAAAAGCTTTGCTAAAGTCAAGGTATACCACATCCACTGACTTTCCCATATCCACAGAGCCAGTTACCTCATCATGGAAGCTAATCAGATTGGTCAGGCATGACTTGCCCTTCGTGAATCCATGTTGACTATTCCTGATCATTTCCCCTCTTCCAAGTGCTTGAAAATGGATTCCTTGAGGATCCCCTCCATGATTTTCCGGGGACTGAAGTAAGGCTGACTGGTCTGTAGTTCCCTGGATTATCTTCTTCCCTTTTTTAAAGATGGGCGCTACATTTGCCTTTTTCCAGTCATCCGGGATCTCTCCCGATCTCCATGAGTTTTCAAAGATAATGGCCAAAGGCTCCGCAATGACATTTTCCAACTTCCTCAGTACTCTCAGATGCATTAAATACGGGCCCATGGATTTGTGTGTGTTTAGCTTTTCTAAATAGTTTGGTCTTTCCCCATCAAGGGCTGTCCACCTCCTTCCCATACTGCATTGCCGAGTGCATTTGTCTGGGAGCTGACCTTGTCCATGAAGACAGAGGCAAAGAAAGCATTGAGCACTAAAGCTTTTCCCACATCATCTGTCACTAGGTTACCTCCGTCATCCAAGAAGGGCCCCACATGCTCTCTGATCACCCTCTTATTGCTAACATGCGTGTAGAAACCTTTCTTTTTACCCTTCACATCCCTTGCTAGCTGCAATTCCAATTGCACTTTTGCCTTCCTGATAAGTTCCCTGCATTCTCGAGCAATATATTTATACTCCTCTCTAGTCATCTGTCCAAGTTTCCACTTCTTCTTGTGAGCTTCCTTTTTGTGTTTAAAAACACAAAAACATTGGCTGGTTTTCTGTCAACAGGAACTGCCTGTTGTTAACAGGCAGCTTGTGCACCACCCCCCCTTAGCTGTTTAAAAACTACATGGCCCCTGCAGCCAGTGTGGGGGTGGGGCAGGCAGGGAGTCTGCTTGAGAAGGCTGCTGGCTGGGAGTCAGTTAAGTCTCCCAGCCAGAGCCTGCCTCTTGCACGCCAACCCCTCTGCCTCTCTATCCCACATAACCCGAATCCTCTGCCCGCATATCCCCTCCCAGATCCTGCACCCCAATCCCCTGCCCCAGATCAGAGCCCAAACCACTCCACCCGCTTCTGCACCGTAGTCCTCTTCTCCAGGTCACAACCCAAATCCCTGCACCCTAGTCCCCTTCCCCATGTCACAACCCTCTCTTGCCCATGGTCACATCCCAAACCCCTGCATCCCAGTCCCCTGACCCAGGTCATAACTACTTCCTTCACCCAAATTCCCTCCCAGACCCTCTCCTTCACCCCAATCCCTTATTGTAAGCTCCCTTCTGTACCCAACCTCCATCCCAGACCCAGCATCTCTTCCATTAATATGGAAGAGTGTAGCCCTTGACCACTCTCCAAATTCTTGGAGTGGCCCCCCCCATCAAAAATTATTGCCCATCCCTGCTCCAGAGCATCTGAGATACACTTGTCAGATGTGCTGGAGTCTGGTCAGAATTTGACATTATTTAGAAATTTAAATAACATTTAGTGTGAATGTACTTATTAAATCAACAATGCAATTTAGCGGTTAGGTCATCAGAGCAATCTGGAATAATGACTCAGTTTTGATGCTGACTCATCATGATGTTGTATACATTAGGGGAAACTTTGCAAAAATATCCCCCTCTTGCTTATGCCAATTCTGTTCCATTGCTGTTAGCAACATTGGAAAGCATAATGTAGACAAGTTGCTGGATGCAGCTGATGTGTTAGGGGTTTATTTCAGACTAACTGGCATTTTTTTCGAATTAAAATGGACTGCATGAACTGGGGAAAGAGGTTGCATGGGGGGTGGTTCAGGAGAGGGGGGTGGGTGGTGCAGGAGTTAGGGTAGGGGGTTGGAAGATGTGGGAGGACTCATGGGAGGGAGTGGGAGTGCAGGAGTTAGGGCAGTGGACTGGAGACTCAGGGCAGGGGTGTGTGTGCAGAATTCAAGGCAGGGGGCTGGGAGGTGTGGCATGGAGTGCTCAGGGCAGCAAATTCTGGGGCGATTACAGCAGGAGGTGGGAGTGTAAGAGTCAGGGCAGGGGGCTCATGGCATGGAGTGGGGTGGGGGTTCAGGAGTTAGGGAAGGGGGTTTGGTGTGGGGGGCTTGTGGTGGGGGTGCAGAAGTCAGGAAAGTGGCTTGGAGGGGTGGGGGGTTCAGGTTGGGTACATGGTACAAGAGTTAGGGTGAGGGGCTAAGGGCAGGGGATGGGGATGCAGGAGTCAGGGCAAGAGCCTGTTTTTGCGGGGAGCTCAGGGCAAGGGATTGTGTGTGTGGGGCTAAGGACAGGGTGGGGGCAGACGGTAGGAGGTGGAGGGTGCAGAGTTGGGTATGTGATGAGGCTTAGAGCAGGGGTAGGGGAAGCTGGGCAAGGGGCTCAGAGCAGGGGGCTGGGAAGTAAGGGGAGCTTACCGGGGCCTCCCGTGGTGGTAAAAGTGCTGCTGGTCTGGTGGGGAGGGTCAGTGCTGCGGTGCTTAGCCCCAGCATCTCCTTGAGGCCCTGGGCATGTGGTGGTGGGAGGGTGTGGCTTGGTTTCTGGCTTTGGAATCTTCTCCAGGAAGTCTGGGTCTGCAGTTCCTGGGGTCTTCTTCTCTCAAGCTCATCTGATGTGGGTCTTGCCCACAAAAGCTCATGATACTATATATGTTTTTGATAGTCTCTAAGGCAGTGGTCCCCAACCTTTTGGGGCTGCTGGGCGCCCGGGGGCGGGGCTCCTCACGCGCCGGGCACCCAGGGGCGGGCCCATGCACGTACCTGGGAGCGGGGCCTTGCACGTGCCTGGGGGCGGGGCCACCCATACGGCACGCATCCGGTGCTGGCACCACCCATGCGCCGCACTCCCAGGGCCGGCGCCGGGGCCAGCGCCACTCCTGTGCCGCGCGCTCAGGGGTGGGGATGCCCATACGCCGTGCGCCGGGGCCAGAACAGCCCATGTGCCGCACGCCTGGGGGCGGGGCTGCCACCGCCCGTGTGCTGCATGCCCGGGGCCGGCGCCGCTCCTGTTCTGCACGCCCAGGGCCGGTGCCACCCCTGTGCCGTGCGCCCAGGGCCGGTGCCACCCCTGTGCCGTGCGCCCAGGGCCGGTGCCACCCCTGTGCCGTGCGCCCAGGGCCGGTGCCACCCCTGTGCCGTGCGCCCAGGGGCCGGCATGTCCCATATGGGGCCGGCGCTGCTCCTGTGCTGCGCACCTGGGGCCGGCGCTGCTCCTGTGCCACAGGCCCGCAGGCCGGGGCCGCCCCTGTGCCACGTGCCCGGGGCTGGCACCGCCCAAATGCCGTGCGCCCGGGCCGGCACCGCCCAAATGCCGTGCGCCCGGGGCCGGCACGCCCAAATGCCCGTGCGCAGCCGGGGCCGGCACCGCCCAAATGCCGTGCGCCCGGGGCCGGCACCGCCCAAATGCCGTGCGCCCGGGGCCGGCACCGCCCAAATGCCGTGCGCCCGGGGGCAGGGCCACCCAAACGCTGCGCACTTGGGGGCGGAGCCACCCATGTGCTGCGCACCCGGGGCCGACGCTGCCCATATGCCGTGCGCCCAGGGGGCCGGCACCGCCCATGTGCTATGCGCCTGGGGGCGGGGCCGGCCCTGTTCACTCGGTGGGCGCACAGAAATGGCCCGGCGGGCGCCATGGCGCCCACGGGCACCGCATTGGGGACCACTGCTCTAAGGACTAATCATTGTTTTCCATGGCATATAGTTGAACAGGACTTTTCTCTTACTCAAATGTCCAGTAAGGGCTTGTCTAGACTACGCTGAAGTTTCGAAAGCAGAGCTTTCGAAAGTGAAAGTAGTTGGGACGTGTTTTTTTTTCCAGCAACCGCACCCTTTTTCGAAAAGCCGGTCTTCCTCAAAAAATGATGTTTACACAGTTTTTCGAAAAAAAGGGGGGGGGAGGCTTGCTGAAAACTCCTGCATCTCGAGTACTTTCACTTTCGAAAGTGAGATCGGAAGAAGATATGCAAATTCCCATGGAATTTGCATATCCTCTTTCAAAATTTCAGCATAGTCTAGATGAGCCCTTAAAGGCTTTATATCCCAGGGGATTAGAAAATAAATTTGGTCTCCAAGAATGGTGTAGAATTAGAATACTATTAAGGTCCATAGAGATCCTGCCGCAACTTATTCCCAATAACATAAGTGAGTTTTGAAAGATTCCATTATCATTGACCTTTCCAGATGAGGGATGTTGAATGGCATTTAATCAGCTAATTGACTCATCGATGGAATTTCCACCAGGCTCTTAATACATTTAAAAGGCTGAAGCGCAGCTGGGGAGACCGGATGTGAGCCAGGAATCAGCTGTCCTGGCTTGCGCCTGGTCCCCCCTGCTGCGCTTGTACTTTTAAAAATGTATTAAGAGCCGCCAGCTCCCCTTAGCACTGTCTGCTGCTCCCCCCTTTGCTGCCTCTCTCTAATAGAGACAGCAAGGGGAGGGGGAAGCAACTAATCGAGTCACTAGTGGACTAGTTGCTTACATCTCTATTCCAGACCACCCCACATTAAGAGTGCTGAACCTGCCATAGTAATCAACTGCACCATAGAGAAGTACTCAATATTTTTAATGAAGTCTCAGCTGTGGTGGGAATACACACCAATGTAAGGTATCAAGGCGTAAGCAATCGATGTACTTCAGTGATCCTGCGGTCCAGCAGAGGGCAACCAAAATGATTAGAGGGCTGGAGCACATGACCTATGAGGAGAGGCTGAGGGATTTGGGCTTATTTAGTCTGCAGAAGAGAAGAGTGAGGGGGGATTTGATAGCAGTCTTCAGCTTCCTAAAGGGAGGTTCCAAAGAGGAAGGAGAGAGGCTGTTCTCAGTAGTGACGGGTGGCGAAACAAGGAGCAATAGTCTCAAGTTACAGTGGGGCAGGTCTAGGTTGGATATATTAGGAAAAACTATTTCACTAGGAGGGTGGTGAAGCACTGGAATGGGTTACCTAGGGAAGTGGTAGAATCTCCATACCTAGAGGTTTTTAGGTTTCAGCTTGACAAAGTCCTGGCTGGGTTGATATAGTTGGGATTGGTCCTGGTTTGGGCAGGGGGCTGGACTCCCTGACCTCCTGAGGTCTCTTCCAGCCCTATGATTCTGTGATGCCAGCTTACACATTTGGTGTTTTCTTCTGTCATGTGCCCTTCTGTGCAATCTTCCATGTTCCCTTTTAAACCTGTTCTCAAAATGTATTTGCTATGTCACCTCCTTGTCCATATTGTTATTAAAAATGTCATTCTTGTTAAGTTGCCTTAAGAAGAAGATTAATATAACTGACAAACAAGCAATTTAATTGAATGGAATCATCAAGTTGTACAATTATGTTTCCCAAGTAATCTCATGATCATCGTACTGTAACTCCCGTCTCTCTGAAGTATTTTTTACCCTTACTGCTGTAATAGCATAAAGGTATTTAAGGCATTGCTCTGCTCAGCATTGGAAAGCTAAATGATTTAGAAAGCTAAGTCTCCACGACTTAGTCACTTTTTGAAATAGGACTTGGCTGTTTGTCACCTTAAATTTTGCAGTGACGAGCAGAGCAGTGCCTTAACTACTTTTTAAAGATCTGGGCATCTCAGTCTATAATCATCTTCGTGATACTCCTCTGAGCAGAGAAGTATGATCGTGCACCAAGACTGAATCCTGGTTTACATTAACGAGGGAAGTTGATCTAAGTTACGTTAGTTATGTAACTTAAATCAACATTGCTTAGATTGATTTATGGAGGTATCTACAGTCTGTGTTGACAGGAGATGCTCTCATATTAACATAGCTTCTGCTTTTTGGGAAGGTGGAGTACTGAAGTCCATGACAGAGCATTTGCCCATCAGTTTACCATATCTTCACCAAACAGCCTAAATTGATGGTCAATGCATTAATCACAGCAGCCTGATTTAGCCCTCAGTGAAGATAAGCCATAAATGATTTGCTCTAGGTCACATGGAAGGTCTGTGACAGAGAAGGGAATTGAAAGTTGATTTCTGAAGTCTTAGGCTAGCTCTCTAACCACTTGACAGTCTTGAATCAGTGGGGTAGCCGTGTTAGTCTGAATCTTCATAAACGATGAGAAGTCCTGTGGCACTTTATAGACTAACAGATTTATTGGAGCGTAAGCTTTTGTGGGCAAAGACCCACTGTGAGCCAATGGTCAGGGCAGTGAGTGGTGTGTGTGTATTATACACCCGAGACTTCAACTGCTAGGACTGGGGTCCCTTAGCAGCAGGCAACCTGGAAGAGGTTGACGGGCGCCCAAGTAGTTTTACGTCTGTGTCTTTACCGCTAGGATCGGGATCCCTTCGCGGTGGGCAGCCAACAGGCCGACAGACGCCCCAGAGTTTACAGGGAGAGCTTATTACACCTCAGATTTTGACAGCTAGGATACACAATCCCTTCGCAGCAGGCAGCCTGGGGAGGCTGAGAGATGCCCCAACGGATCTGTCCCCTGGAAGCGACACGATCCAACGCTCAAGCTCTCCCTATATCTGTCCCTTATGACCGGCTGGAGTTCTTTTTAAAAATTGTGCTTGGTTCTGTTACAGCAACTGAAGGAGTCAGGTCACAGCTTAAACAGTTACTATTTTATTGTTACAGGGTAAACTTAGCTGTTAAATGCTACTACTGTGTTACAGATAACACAGCCTCTACAAAGGACAGGACAGAAATTACACTAATAAGTCACTTACAGGTACCATGAAACCCTTTTGGTTCTCTGAGCTCTTATTAAATGCATGCAAAATAGACACCTAGCAGGTATATATTCTCACCCCTGCGTTCCAGACTTGGCGTGGCCAGCGTCTTTCTCTCAATCCCTCGGGAAGAAGTAGGGTGAGGTTGGGCGTCCCACAGACCTCGGGAGACAACCAATACCTGCCAGCAGGTGTAGATGATTGGAGCTCAAATAGGGTGGGCTACTAAACCTATCTTTATACCCCTTGGGTCACGTAGGCTTCTTCCTGGTCTCAAGTGGCCAATTAGGGAAAATGGCTTTGAATGCCAAGTTTCCCATGAAGGGTGCAAAGCATAATTCACACCTGGGAAAATGCAGACAATGGGCACCTTCGCCAATGTGATAGGCGAAGATTCCTCTCCTGGGACAGTGCAGGCGTGTCAATTACTGGTACTAGCCATCAGGGCAGCGGGAGGCCCCGGGTCATCAGCTAGCCCATTTACTGTCTGGTTTCTGTTTATGGTAGAGTCAGGGACAGGCAGCACACCTGCGTTCCCAGGGCATCAAAGGCTGACTGCCTTTCTCTTGCTTTCGGGGGGGGGGGGCAAGATGGGGTTCGTGTCTGGCTACACCCACTTCATCAGATGCATGCAGTCTTGACAGTCTTGTGTTACCCACACTCATTTTCTGTGTATCATCTTTTTCATGTTTGTATATTTACCTTGATTCTGCAATCAGATTCATGGAGATCCTGTCTGAAACATGTAGGGTGACACATGGGTGGAATAGTCTGTCCGTGCACCTCTAATTACAGGATCAGGCCAATAATTTGTAAATTCTTTTTGGCCCAAGGATTGTGTCTTGTTAATATGATGTATGTCTGGAACGTTCAAAAATTTGTAAATTTTTGTAAAGCATTTGAGAAATGATATCTTTCATTCAAGAGTAAGTGCAAAGTATATATCACCCAAGACAGCCAAATTTCAAAATAATTTGAAGGAAGACTTTAAATGTCACTGAAATACAAATCAAAATCTTACCGTGCAGGATGGCAATAGTGTCAATACTACCTAAAATTAACCCCAAGAAAGGGGGGTCTCCATAAAATGAATAAAACTGAGCAGGCCTGACAGTCTTGGCTTGGATTTTTAAGAATATGTTGTTTGTTGTAATTGTAGACTTGCTGGACTAATGTGAGCGGTAGAAGGATGGATTTCACAGAGGCCTATTCTGATAGATGCTCCACTGTTGGACTTGCAGCTCGAGAAGGAAATGTCAAAAGTCTGAGGAAACTGATTAAACAGGGATACAGCATTGATGTTCCTGATAACAGAGGCTGGATGCCAATCCATGAAGCAGCATTTCACAACTCCAGTGAATGTCTGAAGCTGTTAATTAATGCAGGTAAGGAAACTTGATTTAAGATGAAGCAAGATATTTTCATTTCCTCTGCTCACTTCCCCATAAATAGAACATACCATAAGATAAATCAACCTCATTCACTTTTTGATTTTTTTGGTGAATTTTAATATAAATAACTATATATGATCGGGATGTAAAAGAGTAGTTGATTAGTTGAGTCGACTACTCACATTTCCTTCCCCCCTGGCTGCCTCTATATCAGAGGCAGCAAGTGAGGAAAGCAGGAGCCGGCTTAAAAGCTGTTTCTTCCCAGCACAAAAGGGGGGACCAGGGGAGGCAGAGGAGCAGCAGTGCTGCAGCTCTGCCTTTTAAATGTAGTAAGAGCCAGGAGCAGAGGTGCAGTGTGGGACCCAGTGTGAGTTGGAAATGATGCAATCCCAGCTTGTGCCAGGTCCGGGTGGCTCTTACTACATTTAAAAGGCAGAACTGTGGCAGTTCAGACCTGGTGTGAACCGGGACTGCTTCAGTCCCAGCTTCTGCTGGGTCTCCGGACCTACCCCTCCTGCGGCTCTGCAATTTAAATGTAGTAGGAGCTGGGTTTTTCTCTAATGGCTTTTAAGGTACATAGGCAATAGTGTGGAAGTGGGCAGGGGGAGGTGGCTCCGCAGTATGTGGGGTGAGGATGAGGGGAGGTGGCTTCCCACGAGCTGATGCTTGCAACTGCAGTGACTATAAAACATCACACTAAGTTCTTAACAAAAGTTGTCTCAGATGAATCATTTAATTTAAATAACAATTTTCTTGGTAGTCTTTTGCAAGCTTCACTTAAGCCAAGGGGAAGCCAAACCCTTAATGCCAGGTTGTTTGTAGCATGTGCAGATAGGATGAAAAGTCAGACAGTAGTCATTCAAAAATTGTCTGGGTCAGTGTTTCCCAATCTTTATACCACCTGGGACCAGCTTTATAAATTGTGCCAAAGAGATCTTTGGCACTGATGCCTAGTACAGACTGATTTTTGAAAAAATTTTGGTCTAGATCAGCATGGCAGTGTTTGTCAGATTTTGTAGAGGGACAAGATGATACATCCCATTAGCCTATTGGGTGTAATGCCTCTTGCCCAAATTCAGCATGGTTCCCATTCTATCTGATGGTAGGTAACCAAGGGTGGAGTTTCAGGAGGGTGGCGGGAGGGGGTAGCAGCAGCCATGTGCTCTGGGATGCGGCTTCCTTTTTATCCCATTCCCTGGACTGTGAGGGAATGAGGAGAAAGTACTTGCATGCCTCTGAAACCTGACTGGTGAAAGGAGCTCACCAGCCAGGTATCAGAGGCACATACGGCATGCAAGTACTTTCCCCTCACTCCCTCATAATCTGGGGAATGGGATGAAAAGGAAGCCGCATCCTGGAGCGCACAGCTGCTGCCCCCTTTACTAAGGATGTTAAATATCAACTAAATGGCTAATCATATAGTTGATGCATTTTGCATTGACTATTCGATTAGTCGATAGGGTGATTCCGGCTTTGAAGTGTAGTAACAGCCCTAAGGCTGTTGCTACACTTCAAAGGCAAAAGTGCGGCATGGAACCTGGAATCAGCTGGGGGCTCCAGCTGGGCTCCACGTGATTCTGCCACTTTGAAATGCTGCATGCAGCTCGATGCCAGGCTCCCTGCAGTGTTTCAAAGTGGCAGCGCCACATGGAACCTGGGGTCAGCGGGGGCTCCCTTGCTGATCCCGGGCTCTACGTGACGCTGCCACTTTGAAACAGTGCATAAAGCCTGGGGCCACCCCAGCTGGCCCTAAGCTGAACGTGGCATTTCAAAATGGCAGCACCGTGTGGAGCCCGGGGTCTGGCCCCAAGCTTCAAGTGGTGCTGCCACTTTGAAGTACCCTCTCCGCTTTCCCCTCCCTTGCTGCCTCTTTCTGATAGACTATATTAAATTGTGCTGAGGTATAGGTAGTTTAGATCCACCCATGCTTGTTAGAATCCATTCCACTGAGGTGCAGGCAGCTTCAATGAAAAGCATCACTATCTCTATTTTCAGGGCAGCAATATGGGATGTACTTTTCAGCTGAAACTATTCCTCAGTTGAGATCTCAAAAATCTGATGCCTGCCTTGGCAAAGCTGTCCTTTAATCATTATTGAAGTAGGACTTCTAATACCATCCTCCTGACTGAAGCCACTTCTTGCTAGTCATCAGAATTTGAATCCATGTGGACAATAATTCAAAAAGCAATTAATTACCTTACAATAACAGTGTCTCTAGAGATGTATTGTCTGCATTGATTCTACAACCTGCCCTTGTTCTCTGTTACCATGGAGTCTTACAGCATCTGGATTATGTCTTGGTGAAGGAACTAAGGGATGGTTGAGCCTGCTATACCCTTTGTGCCTTTGGGTGAGGGCTATGAGGGGATCCAAGGTACAGGAATCAGTTCCTGTAAGGTAAGTGACTATTATTTTTTGACTTTTATATTAGAAATCATCATTGACATCAACATGTTCCCACTACGCCTCTGGAATTTAGGCGGTGACAAAGTTCCTCCACTCCTTTGAAAAGGAGCCCTATTTCTTATATTTTCAGGGCAGCTATGTGGGATACTCTTTACATTTTCAATTGAAATTATTCCTCAGTTGAGACCTGTAAAATATTTCAGTGATTTCCCCAGCTGTACTCCAGGTTTTTCAGTTCAGCTTCCAGAGCTTTTTGCCATAGTATTTTTGGGTGATCTCTTTTTCAGGTGTCCATCTTACTGCTATTCTGGTGATGGAATCAGTTTCCATCCAAAGCACATGGCACATCCATCTCCGACACCATCTATAAATAATGATGATATTCATATAATCTTAGCTGCACTGTGTGAATTGATCCCGTTTGTGATAGCTCTAGGCCAAAAGATATGGAGGACTTTTCTGAGGCAGGTTATGGGATGAAGACAGTTTGGACATATGCTTTATCATTCACCAGCATTCTGCATCATAATATAGTGTTGAAAAAGCTCTGATAAATCTTGAGTTTGGTTTTTATGTTGTATTTTGATGCTTTCCAAACTCATGTTAGTAAAATCTTCTTTAATTCTTATTTTTAGCTCCATCTGATAACTACACAAAATCCAAGACATTTGCGGGTACATGTGCATTACATCTTTCTGCAAATCATGGATGTTTGGAAAGCGTCAAAGTTCTCTTGGAGGCAGGAGCTGAGACCAATGAGGTGACTTATGAAGAAACTACTCCACTATTCTTAGGTGAGTGTGTATGTGTATTTTTAAAAATTAGACCATGTTGGATATCTATGAAATTACCCCACAATTTCTTCATTATCCAGCAAGTTTCATATTCTTTTGTGGTCTGTGCAGTGACATGTTTTTTGGAATCTGAGATGGAGACATAGATGAAAACTTCTTTAATTTTTCTCCTTTTCTGTCTCAATGCATCTGCTTCAAACAATATACTTAAAGGGGACCACCAAATTGAAAAACATATTTTATGCTTTTTTGTTTCTTTGAAAAATAAACAAGGACTGAAAGTTTTGACCTTAAATATGTCCTTTTTGTTTTGTTTTATTCCTGCCTACTCTTACATTAGAAATTCAAGTCTACTCACGCTTATTCCTAGAAGGCTTGTGCATATTTGTTTATACTATTAGCTTGCTGGTATTTTTGATCTATGCTAGGGGGTTGTTAGAAAAAATTTCCTGTTTTTAAATTGCTAACTTCAGTGCACCTCCAAGTCAAAATTCTTGCAGCTTGCCAGCATTTTTAGACAACCTATTGATTAGACTTTTCACAAGCTGAGTGGATATTTAAACATGGTATTTAAAGAGTCAGTGGCTGCGGGAACCTTGTTTATGATAGTGCTCTTACTGTCAGCGTTAGCTGTGGATCTTCACTGCAGTTAGCAATGGTGAGGCATTTTTACTACAAAAAAAATCCATACCGTATACAAAGCCAGATGACTGGAGGATTAGTAAGACTTATGAGGTCATAGAAGGAAGAAAGCAAAACTTGAGCAACTGATAGGAGAGGGGATTTTTAGTCAGCCCTTTAAAAACCATATTCTACTTGATTTCATTTTGTGTTTACACTACCTAACTCAAATGCCTGATAAACAATTTGGAGGAAATTTTTCTATTTATGAAAGGTTCTACATACTCACCTCTTCAGCTGAGAGGTGTTCCTATTCCAGTCTGCTACAGAGTCCCGCAGAAAAACATGGAAAAGAGAGTTTAGGAAAAAAAATCCCTAAGGAGATCTTCAGCCATTTTTTGTCATCTGCAACCATGATTTTGCCCCCTTTAGATTTACCTTATTACTCATCCATAACTCCCATGCCTCTTCAGCCTCCACATGGAACATACAACCTTAATTCTCACCACAAACATCAGCTATTGAAAAAACATAACATCCCATACTTATTTATTTATATCAGCTGAATAAAACAATTAGAAATATTACAAATTGTCTAGAAACTCCCCAAAATGAGCAACACTATTAAAGACTGTTTCCACTTAAATCAGTTCTTTCCATTTACCATATTCTAACACAACACTTAAATATAGCTCTCAATTTAAAAAAAAGTGATGTGCACCTCAACCAGCTTTTCCCGCAAACACTAATTCAACATTCTGAAAAATTGTAAATTTTCCATATTAAATTATTCAGTATGGTTGCAGTTAAAATTTGCATGTATTGTGTGCAAGTCAAGGACAGAAGCACTTATGCTATGAAGTGGGCGTGTCAATATGGAGAAGGTAAAATCATGATTGTAAGGCTCAGTCCTGCACAGGAACAGGATCAAAGAATTGGAAGGATTTCCTGGCTTTTTTGTGTTTATATTGGTGGTTTATCAATCTGAGCAACTGTTGATGATTATTTTTAGTAAAGTTATTTGTTATATTTATATTCCTCAATCAATCTGGATTATGTTATTCATTGAATTAGATTATATTTGTGTCTACTTTCATCAGTATTGGAAATTGTGGAAGATCTGATGTTTGCAAGCAGTTATCATTTAGTCCTAGGGATGTAAAATTCCATTTAATTGGTTGATCGGTTGAATATATTGTTTAACCGGTTAACCAATTAAAGGGGAGGGCAGATGGGGGGCATTGCTCCAGCCTGACTGGACTTTGGCTCCAGCTGATTGGAACAGCTCCTGCCTGCGGGGCACTTGAGTCCACTGCATACAGTCAGAATACCACAGCAGCCCCTGCTGGGTGCCCAGCAGGCAGAGGCTGCTCTAGTGTCCTGGCCAGAAATGGCCCCTGCGTGTGGGGTGCCCAGGCCCGCCACAGGCAGGGGAGCAGTCCCAGTCCACAGCAGGTCACACCATGAGGCTGGAGCAGCCCCCTGCTTGTGGCAGGTGGGGAGCTGCTCCAGCCCCCACTGGTTAACCTTAACCCATAAGTCTAACCGATTAAGGCTTACTGGTTAACTGGTTAACCTTCATATCCCCTAATTCATACTTCATTTTTTCCTGCCGTCTTATTTTGGTTTTTTCTGTCATTGGTTTTTCTTTTGCATGTGTAAATTGTGAGTTCCATTCTTCATATAATGCAGATTTGTACGAAAATCTCATTATCTATTGAAAATAGTTGTACATATTAATTCTTTCTGTATTTGTAAGAGAATTGAACCATTCACATACTGAAGGGAGTATTTTTTTGGCATTTACTGGTGGATGATTTCACTAAAAACATTATGGTTTTAATAAGTAATGTCTGTGCAGTGTCAATACCACTGAAAAATATTTACTATTCTAAAATGATTGAAATATTATTTTTGACTTTGTAAGCCTGTGCGGTGTGCCAGTGGTCTTCTGAGGAAAATACTGCCGATGCACTGAATTGTAAATTCTTACTGGATTTGGAGGATGTAGTTTGTTGTACATTAATTTATGTATCAAGAGTTAAGCTTGTTCATCGCTTGTGAGTCAGCATGAATTACTGCTATGCTCAAATAACTCTCCTGTGATAAAATGGCAATAACTTAAACTACAGGAGATTTTTCATAATAGGACCTCTAACGTCTAGTTTGTTGTTTTATAGCCAGTTATTAGAGTTGGATATGTTAAAAGCCTTATTGCCTGTTCGTTCATTCTGGAACCAAGTTTTTAAAATTGTCAGAAAGCTGAGGTTTTTCATTCTTGTTACAATTTGTGTATGCTTTTTTTTTCTAACTGGCACACTAATAAAACCATAATTTAGTATTCTGAGGCAATATATATATTCAATATATATACTCAATTTACTGACTTCCCTGATCACACAAATCAGTTATTTTCTCAAAGAAGGAAATCAGGTTAGTCTGGTGTGACTTTGGTAAAGGCTTGTTGCATTACATCAGCTTTTATCATTTACTTCTGTGACTTCAATTATTCTTGCCTTCACAGTTTGCTCTATAATATTGTATGCTACTGAGATCAAACTAACAGAACTTTAATTGCTTAGATTCCCCCCCCCCATTTAAAAAAATATGTACAAATCAGCTATTCTTCAGACATATGTACCACTATTGAATAGATTTATTAAAAATCTTTGCTTTGGATTTAGTATTCTGGGATGAAAATTATCTAGTTCTTCCAAATAGAGCATATTATTTTTTAAAGCTTTTCCTCTAGCTCAGAGGTGATTGTTTCCATATGTAGACATTAATTTACATCAGCCAAACTGCTTTCATGCACATGTTCCATATTATCATTATTACTGAAAGCTGAGGCGAGGCATTCATTTAGTTTTTGGGCCATACCTAGATTACATGTAATCCTCCTTACCATCAACATAAGAATGGCCAAACTGGGTAAGATCAACAGTTCATCTAGCCCAGTATCCCGTCATATTAGAGTGGCTAATGCTAGGTGTCCTGGAAGGAGTGAACAGAACAGGCAGTTCTTTCAGATCCTTTCACCATCATCCATGCAGGAGTGGAATGGGGGTGCAGGGTCTGCGAAGGAGGGGGGTGCAGGAGTGGATTGGGGATAAGGGATCTGGGCAGGAGCTATGTGCAGGAGTGAAGTGGGATTGGTGGGTCTGGGCAGGAGCGGGGGTGCAGGAGCAGAATGGGGGTACAGAGTCTGAGTGGTGGGGTGCTTACCTGGTGCAGCTCCCCAGGGATACACATGCCTCAGTATCCCCTGGTGCGCTAGGAGTCAAGGGGCTGCAGGGTTGGAGCACCAGTGCTGGCTTCCGGATGCTGGGGGGGAGTCCTGAGCCTTGGGAGCCTGATCCAGGCAAGGCGGGGGCTGAATCCAGCCCCTAGGCCTTAGATTCCCCACCCTTGATGCAGGCTAATAGCCATTAATGAATGTATCCTCCATTAACTTATCTAATTCTTTTTGAACCCCACTATATTTTTGGCTTTCACAAAATATTCCCTGACAATGAGTTTCGCAGGTTGACTGTGCATTGTGTGGCAAAGTACTTCCTTTTGTTTGTTTTAAGCCTGCTACTGCCTATTGTGCTGATAGTAGCCCAACCTCATCCTTCCTTATACAGGGCATTCCCCAGATAAAGTGCCCTGGCATACATCCGTTCTGCACTAAAGTCATTGATGCTTGTAGGAACTGATGTGTTATAAGTTCTCCCATTCTCCACTCTTAAGTTGTGTAAAAAAAGCCCCCCAAACCAACCGAAAACCAATTTGCGCAAATGGAAGTCAGCCACAGGAAAAAAATTCCCATTTTAAGTTGTTTCGCTCTGAGTCCAAGTTTTTTGGAACGTATCTTGGACTTATGACAAGGACGGCCTGTACTTTTTGTATTTTTATAACTAAAAACCCTCTTTATCATTTATGTGGTTTCCTTGGCAAAATTTAATGCAGCTTGACTTGTATCAATTTTCACTTTATACCTACATTTTCTAACTTATGCAATATAGGTTGCTGACGAACTCCTTTTTCCATTTCCTATAGGCTTTTCTGATTACCTGTTCAAGGTAGTTGTTCATCCAGCTGGATCGGAAGTCTTTCCCTATACACTTCCTCCTTTCTTAGGATACAAATTTCAGATAGTTTTATATAGCTGAAGAATTTCCAAGCTTCCTCCTTATTTAAATCCTTGAGGTCTTCAGTCCAGCTGACATCTTCAACTAATTCCTTTAATTTCCCAAAGTCTGGCCTTCTGAAATGAAAAATATCATAGTTGATTATCTGATTTCGGTTATCCCTCCATTTAATTTAGATAGAGTAAACTTGTGATCACTAGGTCCAAGGTTATTTCCTACAATCAGCTCTGTTATGATACCCATGTCTAACAGTGCATCATCTCTTGTTGATTCAGTAACAGTTTGATGAAGAAACTGTTATTTATAACATCCAAGAATAACTGGGTCCTATAAGTATTAATGGCATTCATTTTCCAGTTTGTAGACACTAAGGCAGGGGTTCTCAAACTTTTTGATACCGCAACCCCCTAAATGCTCATGGAATTTGTGTGACACACACACACACACCCCCTGAGCCAGAGAAAGTTGTTGAGCAAAAAAAAAAAAAAGAACGCCAGAAAGCAAAAACTCACCCCTCCTGCAGTCGCTGTGCTGCAGGGAAGCCGCCGGCGCCGCGCTCCTCCTCCACAACTGACACCATCTCCCAGCACACTACGCAGCTGTGGGAGGGAGCGCACTTCCGGAATCCCCAGAAGTGGCGCGAAAGACCCCGACAGCTGCGACGGCCCTGTAAGTTGTGAAACCCTGCACTAAGGGTATGTCTACATTGCGTTCCTCTTCTGAGAGAGGAATGCAAATGTAGACAAGCGAAATTGCAAATGAAGCGCGGATTTGAATTATTTCTGAGTAAAGGTTATTTCGAAGGAAGGGTTTTTTCTCGAAATAACCCCTCAGGGATGGCGTTTGTTTTCTCGAAAGACGCTATTTCAGAAAAGCGGTGGTCCGTGATTATGCAAATGAAGCGTGGGAAATTCAAATCCGCGCTTCATTTGCAATTTCGCTTGTCTGCATTTGCATTCCTCTCTCGGAAGAGGAATGCAATGTAGACATACCCCAAGTTAGTCTCCCATTATGGCAGAATGCCCAAATATTTTTCTCTCTAATATGAATATTAAAGACATCACTATCCACATCAGATTCTCATCATGGGGCTCTGTAGCACTCTCCCAACACAATTGTTCCCCAAGAGATTTTGACCTAGCGGATTTTCTTCTGTCCAAACTATCACTTTTAAAAAATTTCTTTACAGTTTACTACTTTGTTGACGTACACCTCTACCCCATCACCTTTACTTTTATTCCCATCTCTCCTAAACAATGCATACCCTTCATTGCTTGTATTCCAGTCATAAATGCAATTTCACCATATTTCTGTAATCCCTAAAACTTCTGATTTGACCTCCTGCACCAGAAGTTCCAGTTGCTCCATTTTGTTGCCCAGATTGTTTACATTTATGTACAAGCATTTCAGATGCTTCCTTCAGACTACAGCCAGTTTGCATTTGTGTACAAGCATTTCAGATGCTTCCCTCAGACTACAGCCAGTTTGCATTTGTGTACAAGCATTTCAGATGCTTCCCTCAGACTACAGCCAGTTTGCATTTGTGTACAAGCATTTCAGATGCTTCCCTCAGACTACAGCCAGTTTTCTAGTTTGTAACATTCCACTATCCCTTACTAATCTTTTTTTAGCTGATTATTTTCACTCTTATGTATTGAAGCCAAGTGTGGAAATTTTACAAGTCTCTTTCCCAACCTTCTTCCTTATCTACTTTACATCCCTTCTTATCCATCATGCCAACCTTGATCCCAAAAGATTAATATTTTAGGTACACAAGTGGAGCCCATCAATTGAGATGAGTTTTCTTTCCAAAAATGCCTTCCAGTGTTCAGTCATACCAGAACATTCCTCCTTGAGCCATCTGTCAATCTTGAATATCACATCACACCTTCATCTGTCTTCTCTCAGGATCAGAAGTATTCCGCTGGAAGTCACCTGTGCTTCTATTTCTTTAAGCATCCTACTCAGCTGAGTATAGTCATCCATGATCCATTCTATTGGGAATATAACAGCGTTGTTTGTCCTGACATGCAGCACTATCTGTGGATTTTTTCTCACTTCTTTGGGAAACTCTGTAGCCTTATGTTCACATCTCATATATTTTCTCCTGGCAGACAGAACATTCTTCCATTCTCTGGATTTATTCTGGTAACAGGTTGATTCTTCTGAATATAGAATCTGAAGTCACAATAGTGTGTCTCTTCCTGGTGTTGATAATGAATCTGTTTTATGTTCTCTCTCTCTCTCTCACTTCCCTGAACGTTATCCTCATTTCTTCTTAGGTGCCGATCCATATCTGTTTCCATCATCTTTTCCTCCCCCCCCCCCCCCCCAGCAACTGTCTTCCCTTTTGTCCTTTCTCACCACTCCATCTTATGTCTGTTTCTCCTCATTCCTTTAGTGTAGCAAAACTGTTACTCAATTTGATGTCACCACTGCTATCTGATCTCTTCCTCTGCCTTATTCTTGTGGTTATATTCTTCCATGGATTAGCCTGCTCTTCTGGCAGGACAACCTCTAGATCCTTTTGTTTGGCAGGTTTCCACAAACCTTGAATTGACTGTTCACCTCCTCTCTCCTCTTCTACATCAAACCTTCATATCCCTGTCTGAATGCCATCACTATCTCCAGCTGTGTCTCTAATTCTTGAATCTTCTTTGCTATGAGCTCTATCAGATGACATTTCATGCATAAGTTCCTTCCATCAGAGATCCCCTCAAGAATGATGTACATCCTGCAGTTTCTTCATTCAACCATCTTCTTTCTCTCCTCTCTTTGGGGAAAAAAAATAGGGCAAAATTTATTCCTGAATGAAGTGGTGGTATCTCAAGTTTCACCTCAGAGCAGATTTTATTGACAGACTATGACACCTTGAGTAGAAGGGCTTTATAATAAATATGCTTACTATTAATATTAAGAGGCTTGAAGTAATGACATAAAATAGCTGAACAAAATAATAATTAAACTTATAATAACCTGTAGGTTTGACAATTTTATTTAAATGCCACCAGATGTCAGTATAACCTAAGGACCAGAAAATACTGCAGTGGATTACAATAGCTTTCATTTAGGTGTGTTCTTTTAAAGAAAAACAAAATGCATTTTGATAGTGATGAAGAAAGTAGATGTTTTCTTTAGAAAAATATGTACTGGTCAGTATGTGTAACCTATGTTGCACAATAGATGTTTGCTTTAAGCAAAAACTTCAGTGTGTTTAGAATTCTGTATTCAATATTTTATGTGCTTTTTATGTATGTGCATAAAACCTGAGCATAGAAATGGCAGTATGTGAAATTAGCAATGATTGGTACCTACTCCACAGAAATCATAGATCTGCTACAAATGTAAAGATTGTGGTATTCTCTCAGCAATGTTTATCAAAACCTGAAGTTCTAGATGAGGCAATATTTCTGATATATTAACTTAAAACTCTTATACTGTGGTTTAAAATGGGAACAAATTGCATCTGTTTAGCTTTTGTAGTCTTTGGGGCAGTGTTTCCTCTAAGATTTTCCATCCGTGAGTGGAGTGAGTTTTGTCTTGTGCACCAGTATTGACGTCATGCACTTGTTTGGATGTGTGCCACTGTGATACCAAAAATGTTGTTAGTAACTGGTGGGTAAGAGCCATGTGGCGGCTCTGGAATTGGCTGCCGGACCTGCCATACAGCTCACAGCTTCTCTGGTCCCAGCCACTAGAGCAGCCACCTGCTGCCTGCCACGTGGCTGCGTGGCTCTGCATAGGAGGTGGGCAGGGTGACATTTTTTTTGTGTGCATGGGCCAAGCGTGCAGTGTACAAGGAACCCTGCTTTGGGGTATTCTCACTGAAGATTTTCCTTAACAGTGTTTTCCAGGACATGCTTTGTTTGCTTGTATGCAGGGCTTTGGAGCGGAGCTCGGAGCTGGAGCGCGGAGCAGTGGAGCTGTAGGTTTTTGCCTGGAGCTGGAGCGGAGCCGGAGCACAGAAAATCTTGACTGCTCCACTTCTCCACTTTTTTTTTTTTTTAATTTTCAATCCAAAATGAATGATATTTTAGCAAGAAAGTCCTAATGGTGCCAAAAAGTTTCAGATTGTATAACAATTGTTATTAACATCTACTTTACCACTTTACGTAATATGTCACAGTTATTCTCACTTCGGCCGAAATCAAGATTTAATGTACAGATACAAAATTACAAAGTTCTATGGAGATATGTTTTATTAAAGAATCAGATAATTATCAGACATCCGGCAACACTGCAGACTGCTCCCACCCTTGTGTCAAGGTTAGGCAAGTACGTACTCGTGTAGATTAGTTAGATAGTTAGATTAGTATGTGTTTATTTTCAACCTTGTAACGTGTAGCCTCGTTACTTCCCAACAATTAATGTTGTAGAACAGCGATAGCACGTACTAATGCTATGGCACATACCAAATTTCATTGATATATCTATATTAAAGCGTTTTTGAGATATTAATTAAAAACTTGGAAAATATTTCGAATATTTTTACCGCAAAATTTCATAAAACTAACTTGCAATTTATAAATAAAATTTATATTAATTATGTATATTACAAATACTTCTTACTTCATTAAAATGGCAAGAAACTTGTTAAAATGTTAAAATATACTTTAATAATAATTTTGTATAAAAAGAAAATGCGATCATTTTTGTCCAGAAAATCCAAAATAAATTCGAAGTACCGTAAGTGGTTAAGATATCACAAGCAGGTACATTATAAAAAAATGTAATGCTTTTGTTCATTGCTTTTTGAAGATTATAACAAGAAACATTTGGATGCGGTAGCAGCACAAGAAGATTTGGCCATGGCTTCAACAAAAAAATCAAATCGGCCCCCTATGATTGATAGCTGATTTACGGAAAAGGATCTCAACCACGTCTTTACTTTTGAATTTGAAAAGCCCAAATTTGGGCTTTTGGGAAAAGCAAAGAAGAAATCGGCAACGTGCAAGGTGGAAAAGGAAGTGAATGGCGAGCTCAAACCATGTAGATTCAAGACAAGTGAAGCAAGTGCCATGAAAAGCTTCAACCTTTGGCGGCATGTAAAACGTAACCATCCTGAAAACTATGCGGATCTGGTTACAAAAAAGGACCAGGAAGATGAGGCAAAACAGAAAGCTGACGCGGCTAAACGATGTTCATCTGGCTCTTTGAAAACTGCTGGAGAAAAGATTCTTTGCGGAACTTCATCTGAAAAGAAACCCAAAATTGAGCAAACAAAACTTGACTCATATTTGAAGCCCTCAAAGGTTACAGTCACCATGGATGCCAATACTTTCCATGAAGGGCTGATGGAAATGGTTTGCTTGAGTTCAATACCGCTCACTACCTTCAGGCTAAAGAACACTACCTTCGGCAGCTTGGCGTTTCCATGGGGCAAGATGCGGTTCGTCATTTAGTTGTCAGCACAGCTGAGTCTAGTCGCGAAGAGCTCAAGAAAGCTTTGGAGCAAAAATTGTGCTACCTGAAAATGGATGCGGCAACCCACGGAAACAAAAATTTCCTTGAAATCAATGCTCAGTACTACGAAGAAGGAAAAGATAAAGCTGTGGTAAAAACCTTGGACATAATC
Organism: Pelochelys cantorii; assembly: GCA_032595735.1. Classification (NCBI taxonomy): domain Eukaryota; kingdom Metazoa; phylum Chordata; order Testudines; family Trionychidae; genus Pelochelys; species Pelochelys cantorii. The sequence goes on along the minus strand of CM064328.1, from coordinate 176,030,147 downwards.
GACACTGAAGGGCGTCACAATTCTTCCTATGTGAAAAGTCAACTAAAAGCTATTTTAGAAAAATTTGGGATCAGTGAAATGCAAGTGCTGAGCATCTGCGTTGACAATGCAGCAAACATGACGTGTGCCATCAAAAATTTCAGCGAGGACAATGAAACCATTTCTACCTCTGAGAACAGGGATGTGGACAGAACTGAAGCTATTTTGCCTGATGAAGGAACTAAAGGAATGGATGAAATCGAACTCAACATGGATGCTGATGCACAATGGGTTAATGACCCTAGCCTCATACTTCCAACATGGCTTCATGAGGATGACTCAGAAGTCCAACGGATGAGGTGTGGTATTCACACTCTTCAGTTGGCAATCTGGGATGGACTGAACAAAGAACATGCGAAGAAATTTCTGGCAAATTCGACAAGTCGTTGTCAAACTACGAACCCCAAGTATTCGAAGTGTTCTGCTTGATCTACATGGGGTAACTCAGTTATTGGATACTGTGACTCGCTGGGGTTCAACATTTGCGATGATTGATTGGCTTCTAGTTTTTCAATCTTACTGTGAACAAGTGGCTGCTGCTGGAACAAGAGAACTCAATTTAACAAAAGCTGAATGGGACAAAGTGAAGAACCTGTGAGACCTCTTGGCAAAGCCAAACCAAACAACCGTGAATCTTCAAGCTATCGATGTAACCCTGGGAGTTTTAATGAAGGAATGGCGAAAACTGTCAAAATTCTTGCAAGAAAATGGTGGACAAATTACAGAAGGAATTCTATCCTCCATGCAGAAATGCGAAGAGAAGCTCTTTGACAATATCAGTTTCCTTGCTGGAGTTTATGTTGACCCACGGTATCGGATTCTTCTTACCTCAAGGGAAATACCAAAGGCAAAGGAAAGGCTCCTTGATGTTGTTTGACAACTTGAAAAACAAAATCTATTGCTACATTTGAACTCAGCAAAAGAGGTCGAAGAAAACGAAACCCAACAAAAGGAGTCATCAACAATCGAATTTGCGGTTTCGAAAAGTTCACATCCTTCAGAAATAGGCTGTTCTCAAACTCCCGTCTCCACTCTGAACTTGTTCGAGTATCCATCCCTGTGACGTCTTCAACCATCACAGGGAAATTGAGATAATTCAAGCACCAATTCTTCAGAAGATGACAACTTCGAAAAGGAATTGGATAAACAAGAAAGACGCCAGTGAGTTTCTGCGATTCATAATTGTAATGAAGCATTATTCGAGAGAAACTTTTGGGAAGATTGTGAGGCGATGGAGTCTATTGGTAGGCTAAAAGTTAAGTCTGTTTTTGAGGCCATTCACAGCTACCCACGCTGCATTCAGGCTGCCTGCAGAATTGCTTTGAGCATGCCAACAACTCAAGCTAGTGTAGAGTGACTGTTTTTGGCTCTAAAGTTAATTTTAAATGATCTACGGCAGGCTATGAAAGACGACTTGATTGCTGCAATAATTTTTTACAGATTGAATTATGAATGATTCTAGTTTGTATCATTGTTGATGACATCTTTGTTTTAAAACTCTGAATAAACATAATGTTTTTTCAAAATTACAGTATGCACTTTTTTATTTAGTTAAAAATTAATTTGAGTCGGAGCGCGGAGCGGAGTCGGATCAGAGCTGGAGCAGTCACTATTGGTGCCGGAGCGGAGCTGGAGCGGAGCAATTCAAAAATTTGATTGCTCCAAATCCCTGCTTGTATGATTTAAACAACATCATTTTTATTTTCTTCAGTTGTCTTTTTCTTATTTGATACTGAAAAAAAATCTTAAATATTTTGACAGATTTTCTGTTTAACATTTGTATGTGTGGGATATGGCTGTAGGTAACTCACTCTAGAGATTGGAACCGCCTTCAACTTTTTCCCTTTGATTTGACTCTGAATTTGAGAAGCCATGGCCCTGTCCCCCAGTCACTATCACAGAGTTTCAGAAGGATTACATGGCCCTATGGCTGCCGCATACCAATGTGTAGGCTTACACACACACAAATATCCTGGTTTGCCTAGCCAACATTCCAGTTAGAGTGAGTTACTTTGTCAGAACTCCTAATCTTTGGGCATCTGTTGTTTGTTATCAATAAAGTTTCAGGTAGTTCAGACAAATTCCTGAATAATTTATTATGTATCTTCCTTTCCCTTTGTCCAATCAAGTGAAGTGATTGATTATTCTCTCAGCGTGCTCAGTATTATATATTTATATTACGCAGTCTTCATTTTTGTTACGGCTTTCACAAAATCATGGATTCTGTGCCTTTCATGACTTTCACAGAATTTCTGACTCTGAATCATTGGCACTTTGGGATTTCTGCATATGGGAAGTACATGCAGTGGGTGAACTATTGAGCTAATTTCATTGAGAAACTTTATTTCAGTTGAGTCAAACTTTGAATTGCATTGGGCATAGGAGCTCTTCAACAACACTGTGAAGCAGAAACTATCAGACCACTGAAATCTCACTGAGAGCTTGAATTCCCACAGAGGTGATAAAGATTCTCCTTCACTTTAGTTTGAAAACAGCAAAAAATTAATTCTGGTTCAACTCTATTCATTGTTACCTTAGCATAAGTATAATTCTTTGTTTAATTTTTTTCTCTAGCACAACCCTGTGGCATAGGTAAGCATTGTACCCATTTTGTAGGCAAGTAAGCTGTGTCACATGTAGGCTGGAGTGTTTATCTGTCCATGGCATACCTTTGTCAATGGCTTAGTGAGGGAAGTCTCTCTTTATACCTATAATATTTGCAAGAGGAATACAGAAAATGACTGATTGGAAACAAATACTCTGAGGAATGTCCCTTTGCATGTTCTGCTTTAGGGGTCTTGACGCCCTCCACTTGTAATCAGAGATTTGTGGTAGCAGCACCAGGTTGGGATGCACATGCGCTGTTGCTGTCTCATGCCATTCTGAGCAATTACATAGCAGTGCACAGCCAACCATCTTTCAGTTCCTCCTCTAATGCTTTTGGCTTGAGTCGGAGAGAACAGCAGCATCCTCTTTTACCTCAGATACAATTTATAATAGATCATAGTTGTAACTTGATACTATTAGCTACCCTATCTTTCCACCCTATTCTCGTTTCTTTTATGTTCACTAAAAAAGAAAATTCTTTACCTTCCACTATCTCTATCTCTATGGCAGGCAGATAGCTTTAGCCTCTGGCAGGGTTTACTCATTTTTGTTTCTGTAAGAGACTGGCTCTCTGACATACCTGGCTCACTTGATTTTAAATGCAGTCTGACTAGCAGACACTTCATACCAACCTCTGACAGGCACTCACGGTGTGTCTGCTGCCTTGACGAGACACACATTACTCAAAAGGGCCCTCACTGCAGAAATCTGACAGCCAGGGCAAGAAAAGCCAGGAATCTCAAGTGTAAGCTCCCCATGATGGAAAAATCTCTCAGGTCAGCCTAGGACCCTGACTCCAGGACACCTCCAGGCCAGTGGTCACCAACAGCAGCCTCTGATGGGTTCTGCTCCAACAAGAGCTAGCAAGGAATCTGTTCCAAGAAATACTACCAAAAAGTGATAAACTTAAAAAACAACAAATAGTCTGGTAGCACTTTAAAGACAACAAAACATGTAGATGGTATCATGAGCTTTTGTGGGCATAGCCCACTTGTTCAGATGACCAGAGTGCTGGATGTCCAGAACCAAAAATAAATAAGAAAGGGGGCGGGAGAGAGAGGAAAAAAAATGAGGAGGGGGGAAAAAAAGAGGCAGTGGGTATATAAATATCAAAGGGAAAGCCGAGCTAGTATGTAACAGGCAAAACTGATAGTCTATAAGCACCTAAAGACTGGATAGTTAAAAGAAGCAGATAAAAACCATTAGTTAGCAATTTGAGAGGAAGAGTACTAACACCAGATTCTACACAGACAAAGAACTGTTGGCACCTTCATTGTTTGTTTGGTTGATAATGTCCCAGCCATCTGGTATCTCGATTCAGACCATTGGCGTCAGAATTAAACTTGTGAATGAATTGTTGTTCCAACCCTTCCCTGTGTATTTCGTTTGTGGAATTGGTCTGTAACAAAACAGCAACTTGAAGATCTCTTAATGAGTGATCAGGCAGATTAAAGTGTTCACCAGCAGGTTTCTGTATGTTCCCTTTACGGAGGGAGGATATGATAGAGGTATATAAAATCATGAGTGGTGTGGAGAGGGCCGATAAAGAGAAGTTATTTATTAGTTCCCTAAATAGAAGAACTAGAGGACACCAAATGAAATTAATGGGTAGCAGGTTTAAAACTAATAAAAGAAAGTTCTTCTTCACACAGCGTGTAGTCAGCCTGTGGAACTCCTTGCCAGAGGAGGCTGTGAAGGCTAGGACTATAACAGAGTTTAAAGAGAAGCTAGATAATTTCATGGAGGTTAGGTCCATAAAAGGCTATTAGCCAGGGGATAAAATGGTGTCCTTGGCCTCTGTTTGTCAGAGGCTGGAGAGGGATGGCAGGAGACAAATCGCTTGATCATTGTCTTCGGTCCACCCTCTCTGGGGCACCTGGTGCTGGCCACTGTCGGCAGACAGGATACTGGGCTAGATGGACCTTTGGTCTGACCCAGTATGGCCATTCTTATGTTCTTATGGATATGATTTGTGTCCATTGATTCTTTCCCGTAGGGACTGTCCAGTTTCTCCAATATATATTGCAGTGGGGCATTGCTGGCATTTGATGGCATAGATCACATTACTGAGCCTCTGATTTGGTGGTGCATGTGGTTGGCTCCAGTGATGAATTTGCTTGAATAGGTATGTGGGCAGAGTTGGCACCGGGGCTGATTGCAGGGCAGGGTTCCTGGATGCTTATGATGTAGCTGTGTAGCATGGTTACTGGAAAGAATTTGTTTCAGGTTTGGGGGTTGTCTGTAAGCAAGAATAGGCCTTTCCTCCAAGGCCTCTGAGAGTGAGGGATCATTTTCCAAGATAGGTTGGAAGGAGGAGTTGGAGTGGTTCAAGTTGTGGACTGTAGCTAATGACAAGTGGATTTCTGTTGTTTTCTGTTTTGGGTCTGTCTTGAAGTAGTTCATATCTGGGTATTTTTTGGCCCTGTCAATCTGTTTTTGCACTTCTCCAGGTGGGTATTTCAGTTTTAGGAATGCTCTATATAGATCCTGTAGGTGTTTGTCTCTGTCTGTGGGATTGGAGCAAATCTGGTTGTATCTTAGGGCTTGTCTGTATGCAATAGATTGAGAAATGTGTCTGGGATGGAAGCTGGAGGCATGAAGGTAAGTGTAGCGGTCGGTAGGTTTCCGGTATAGGGTGGTGGAGATTTGTCCATCATTTAATTGTACTGTAGTGTCAAGGAAGTGGATTTCCCATGTGGACTGATCCAGGCTGAGGTTGATGGTGGGGTGGAACGTCCCCCCACCAAGAATTGCCTAAGAGAAAGCGATCTGCAGCTGAAAAAAATTGCCCTGGTGCCAATAGCACTGAGAGTGCTGGACCACTAGGCAGCAGAAACATCCAGTACTGAGAGTTCCTGAAGCACTAACAACCCTATGTGGCAAACTCAAATTGAGTTTCACAGAGTAAAGTGATACCTTTCAGCTTGGCACCCACAGAGCTGAAGAAAACCTTGGTAATGAGCAGTGCAATGGCGCCACCTGCTGTGCCTATGCCACACAGCTCTAAATCCTCTGCCCTGCTGCCATCTCTGGCACAGAGCCTTACAGTTTTGCAACAATTGATAAGTACGGGTCTACCAAATTCATGGCTATGAAAAATTCATCATGGAGTTATGTCTCTCATAAGTAGGATCTTAAAAGGATTAGATTTGCTAATGAAAGGAAATTATTTATGCAGTAATTAAAGGAATTAAACTTTCATATTGTTAAGAAGACAGTAGCTAAACTCTCAATTCAGTGGGGCCAGAATTTCTCCCAGATGTGTGCATAGGGCACCTGAACATAGGCATGTGCAGAAAGAGATTGTGTAGACAGACTTTAGTTTCTCCATCCAGTGAGCCCCCAAGTCTCTCCCCTTGAGAGGAATACTGTATAAAAACCTGAGTTTTCCCTCTGTTTATCTGCCCTTCCATATCATCTCTTACAAGTTTTTCCTTCAGGAGATGTGATCTGAGTTGAGGGAAAAGATGAAGGCTTGAGTTCTTCCAGTGGGGAAGTGGCAGGACGCCAGCAGTAGCTAATCACTGGGGGAAGATGAAGTTGTTATTTGTTAACAAATGGCATAAAAGGGCATAAAACACTCAAACAGAGGGCATGGGATTTATAGATTCAGGAAACAATTACAGCTACCGCTTGGCAGGCAGTGATGAATTTGTAGATGGATGGCCTGCAACCTGTCCACTTGGTACTGCAGAAATTCCTCAACCTGCTCACTGAAAATATACCTGTGCTTTGCTTTTTTTTTGTTAGTCTGCTTCTCTTCAGGATACATGGGGTTTGAATAATAACCAAAAAACCATGTAAGAATTTTTCCTTTTCATCTCTTAAGTTCTGTTACAGTATCACAAGTGCTAGTTAGAAATGTGAACATTAAAGAGAAATTACATATTTTCATTTACATGGTTATTTTGTCAAAAATGCATTAAGTTTGCTAGGATGTTGCCACAAAGACTTACTGGTATAAAAATGTCATTGATGTGTCATTGAGGATAAAAATCCATAAATAATGTAGCCATGGTACTTTATTTCCAAAGTAACATCATGTCTAAGAAAAATTGACACTCGGCAGTTTCATAAATATAATATACTAAATTCATTATTTCCAATAATATGGTAATATACTGATGAACAGATTGGCTTGTAGGCTAGTAACCCATTCAGTGATCAAAATTAAAGCTTTTGTGTGAGTTAAAGTTATGAGAGAAAACTTTTGAGGCAAAGAGCTTACAATCATTATTATATTACTGTACCTTATTTTCCTTTTGTCTTTGTCACTCCCTTCTGTCACTCTCCTTTTTGTTACTTACTACCTTTTTTCTATTCAGGTTAGGCTGCAAACCTACAGGGGAAATAGTGCTATATACTAGTATCTTATGTTTTTATTTCTAAATGAATGGCAGAGATCCTGCATTCATGCTGAGCGAGGGAGACTACAGTCTCATAATAGAGCACTTTTATTATCATAGCCAAATTAGCCTGTCAGAAATGGGTGCAACAGAAATGGTGCTGAACACGATTTAACTGCAAGTGTAAACAAGGAATAGAGTTCAGAATCTGCTCAGAATCTCTGGCTACAACCTACCTCACTTTCTGAACTGAGGGTGAAAAGGCATAGTCCTTTAAGCATTTGCTTCTAAACTGTGTTCAATACCAGTTTAGTTTCACTTGTTGGTGACACCTGTTGTCAGCAACAGGACATTTGCTAATGTAGGCAAGATTTTAGGCAAGGAGCAGCACTACTGTTCTTGCATAGTTTTGATTGTTGATAGTCCTTTGGACCTGTGTTGAACAAAGAAAGAAGATATTGTTCATCAGACAGAGAGAGCACCAACTTGTTTTTCCCTATATGCTCTGTAATCCTTACTTTAAATATCATTTGCCAATAGTAACCAGTATTAGCTAACTGTATTTTTATGTTCGAAAGACATCAGATAGATAAGGGAGGCCTTTGGCATGTAATTGAATCTAAACAGACTTTGTCTTAAATTTCAGTAGCCCACATTTTAACATCCCTAGTAGGGATGTAAAGGGGTAACTGGTTAACAGGTTACCCCAGTAAACATGCTAGTAAGGCAATGCTTACTGGGGTAATTGGTTATATCCCTGCTGTGTGGCCCTCTGATGTCACCAATATGCTAGCCTGCTCTCTGTAGATACATGTATAGCTGTTCTATTTTAAATATAATTCCTGTGTGGGTAAGTGGGATTTAGCATCTAGAATTGTCCAAGTGAATCTGGTTGGAAAGGGTGTTTTTTCCTTAAAAAAGAAAAAAGAAATACTGTGTATAGGAGAAAACGTTCAAGAACCATTCATCTCGCTGAATGTGACCCCTGTAATGCCACCAGTGACAGCAAGACTTATGGTGATAGCTTGGGCAAGCAGTAGCTGTGCACAGGGCTGCTTTAACTTTTGTACCTATTCAATTTTTCAAAGATTTAAAAACATTTTAGACAAGATAGTATCAACAGCTTGCTCCAGAGGCCACGCTCTTTCCTTCTTCCTTGAGCTGGAAATGCATAACCTCATATCTCTACCAAAATGTCAAAATGTGCAACCCATGCAGGGAGGCAGAATCACAGCTTTTCCTCATTTGCCTCTCAGAACTACGTCATGAGTTTTAATCAACAGCTGAGAAGAACGAGTGAGTGTGTGTGTGTGGATATAAAAATGGAGAGCTTCTCACTTTGCTGTTTTTTCCTTCTAGTTCAACAATTTTGCTCTTAAAGCCAAATAGTTGTTTCAATATAGAATAGTTTCCTATACTAAAGTTCTGGTTTTTAGTTAGCACGGTTTATATGTAAATATCAAAATTTGGTAAACGGACCTCTCAGTAGTGTTCCTGCTGCCTTACCTGACCAACGGCACTCTTGTTTCTAGCTGCTGTAACTTACCTTAGGAGAAATATACCACATCCTCACAACTGCACACAGAACACTAGGTCTTAAGCAGTGGAGTTTTGGGTGTAAACAAGTGTAGTTTACTGATTTGTTTTTCAGAAGCAGGTGAACCATGAGACACGTGACTGTTTCTTATAGTGGCCAAGTTTTGTTTCTGGATGAGTAGATAAGTAGCTATTTCAATCTGCACTTTTTTTTTCTTGAGATGAGCCACTTGTCTGATGGAATGGAGGTAATGGGATTCTAGATTACTATGTTGTCAGCTAGTTCCAAGGTCAGCGGATAATAGAAGTCTCTGAAAAGGTGTGTTTGAGTTTATAAAGAAACATACAATGTTTAATATAAAGTCCAGTTTGAATAATCTTGTAGAATTTTGACAGACTTTACAGTGGATATGCATTCTTGCTATGTACGCTAAAGAATCTACCTGGTGTGATTTCAGTGACCCAGTCCTTCCTTTATGACAGGTTCAAATGATGGTACTGGAGTAAGGGAAATGAATAGTCACTTAGCCCTCATCTGTACTAGGACTTCATTTTGAAATAACCCCCCTTAGTTTGAATTTATAATCGAAGCGTCCACTAGGGATGTGAATGACAAGTAGACTATCTGATAAACAAATGCTTATGAGATAGTTGACAGGATAGTCGACTAGTCGCTCCCCCACTTGCTGCCTCTATCAGAAGGCAGAACAGGGGGGTACTTCAAAGGGAGAAGAGGGGGGTACTTCAAAGCGGCAGCGCCACATGGAACCCGGGGTCAGCTGCACTGTGCAGCCCTGATGCTTTGAACGCCGCAGGGAGCCCGGCATCAGGCTAATCGCCTCATTTCAAAGCGGCAACACCGCGTGGAGCCTGGGATCAGCTGGGGACCCCCCTGCTGACCCCAGGCTTCAGCACTTTCATCTTTGAAGTGTAGCTACAGCCCTAAGTCTGTTGCTACACTTTAAAGGTGGAGGCACCCTATTGACTAATTGAATAGTCGATGCAAAAATGCATTGACTATTCAATTAGTTACCTGATACTTAACATCCTTAGCATCCACACTGCCAAGCCCGTTATTTCAAAGTAATGAGTCGCTTATTTCAAAATATGTACTCCTGCTTTTCTCGGGGAATAACGCTAATTTCAAAATAGTTATTTCAAAATAGCAGTAGTGTGGATGCTTCGGGGTGGCTATTTCAAAATAACTACTCGCCAGAGTAATTCAAAGTAATTATTTCCCAGTTCTTCCCGGGGCTCTAAATTGAGGTAGTGTATTCTCATTAATGGTGCCTGCCTTGGACAAATTTCAAGGCTTCCCCATTGTGGGGACACTCTACTTCAATTTTGTAAAATTGGGAGTTAAATCGAATTTAGTTATTTTGAAATAATTTCCTAGTGTAGACATGCCCTTAGTCAGATGTGAGCTACCACAGGAAGTATTTTTGTTCATCCTCCTCAAAGAGCATATGAACTGCTGAAGAATGTGAGGCATTTTGGTCTGTGGAAATGTATGTATGGTAATGGTAATTAGTTCTAGGTTTCTTATTCAGTTAGTTTTTAGTTTCTTTGCTTCCCTAGCATCATCCCAAAATAAGGAAAGAGAGTGAGTTGCCTGATGATTAATCTGGGTAAGACAGAGATGTAGCTTTTAGATTGGTAATCTAGAGTCCTGGCAGCTCGGAGTGTGTGTCCATGCCTGTCCCCCAAGACCTACCCCTTCTTGCCACCATTCTGCCCTCTCCAAGAATTCAAGATTGTGGAGGACCCCATTAGGGATGTTAAATATTGGTTAATTGAATAGCTGAGTAATCTCATGAATTCTTATAGATTAGTTGACTATTTTATAGTCCTAGGCTTGCCAGATACCTTCACAGAAAATCCTGAAGATAGCAAATTGGTTGAGCAAAAAAATAAACCATGCTCCCCCTCCCCCCCACCAGACGGGGAAAAAATGGCCCCACCGGCCTTCCGTCCAAGAGAAACAGAAAATACCGGACATTTTACATGTCCGGTATTTTCTGTTTTTTTTAAGTGGACAGAAGATGTGATTTCTGGACTCTCCAGGCAAAAACTGGACACTTGGCAACCCTATATAGTCCCCAGGGGTATGGCTGGCAGCCAGTGTACTCTGGCCCCTCTCCCGAGGAGCCCCTTGCCACTCCGCACTCCGCTCTGATAAAGAGGCAGCAGCATGGGGTGGCAAGCAGCTCCTGTCGGGGGATGGGGGAAGTGAGGGTGTGGGGGCGTGTAGGAGGATGCGGGGTATCATGGGGCTGAGGGAAGATACAATTTTACTTTGCAGAAGCTGCACTTTCTTTACTCCCCACTTCTTTGCCTCCCTCCCCAACTAGTTATTTGGCTGCATTCTTACCCTTTCACCTTTTCTGCGTTATTCTCCAGACTCCCTCTCGTATCTCCATCCCACACCCTCTCCTGCTGCCAAACTCCCTTCCAGACCCTGCCCTCTTCACCCCATCCTGCACTCCACCTCCCACCCAAATCCTGCATCCTTATCCCATTCGCTGGTAGCCCTGTCCTGTACATTGAACCCCTCATTTTTGTTCCCACCCCTGAGCCTTAGGGATCCACAAAATCTCCTGACTCTGGAACCCCAGAAAAGAAAATCTGGCCTATGGGAAGCCCTGAACCTCAGTCCTCCCTGTCCTTTCCCCTCATCCCATGGGGGCTGGAGTGCCACAGGACTGAGGTGTTTCAGTTGAGGGCCACATTGGTGAGGGTTGGGGGTTTTGGGAAATGGAGGGTGGGTTTTTTTGTTTTTGTTTTTTGCTTCTCACTTGTGTGGTCCCCAACTGATTTTTCTGTGGGTCAGTGACCCCCCCCAACTGAACAGAGGTTACCCACCCTTGCCATAAATAAAGAAAACATTGAAACCTTTTGTATTGGACATAATGTTTTACTTTGTTTTACCTTACAAAATGAACTTTGATAAACTAACATGAGAAAGTTAAAATGCTTAATCTGTTTAATAATTTACATTAAACCGTTCTCAGCTGCAGCACTAGCAAATATGGCTGGGGTGTAATTATGGAATTAACAGTGAGTTTCCGTTAGCAACTGGTAGTCCGTGGAAAGGTTTGCATTGACCCAAGTGGTCCACAGGGCACGCGGTGGAGAGAGACCCTCCTCCCGGGAAAGCAGCATGACCCACAGCAGGAGGGTTAAATTTTGGCACACCACTTCGAAAAGGTTGTTGACCCCTGCCGTAGCCCATTCCACTGCCTGATTCTCGTCCTTTGCACCGTCTTGCATTCTGTCAACTACACCCTGCTCATACATTGCCTACCTGTAGGTAGCATTTGTCCTATCCTCTTTCCTGTACCTCCCCTCACCACTGTTGCAGGAGTGTGCGGTATGAGACACAGCAACATATTTTGCATGCACGCCTGAACGTAGAGATGCTGCAAAAGCAACTATTATGGTTAGATGTTGGCCCTTGAATGTATTGCATGGACACCTGATTATATTAATATATCTAACAAAGCTGGGCTTCTGTCTTTGTCCCTGGTCATTGGAAGAACAGTACATTAGCCTGTATCAGCTGTGCGACACCCTGCCTCTGCTTACTTGCTTACTAGAGTGGGCCCCCCTTCAAACTTAGACAGTTGCCAGCCTCTGTGATACCATGTTAAGGATATTGTGGGGTTTTTTGTTTTTGTTTTTTGCAATGCCTTAGAGGAACCACTAATATCCGCAGTTATCACCTTTGCCATATGATATGGTATGGGACCCTGCAACACCTCTTGCAGCCTGTCCCTCGAGTAGATCCAAACACCTCTTCAAATTATGCATGTCCATCAGTTGTTAATTTAACTCACCTCTGCCCTCAGTGTCTCCCTCTTCTGTAATAACCGGAGTGGAATGTCCTAGATCTAGGTGAATCCTTACACCTTGCATGGCCTGCAAAGCTGTGGAAACAACCTCTGATGCAATAACCCATGCCTACAGGCTCTGCCTCCACAGCTTCCATTGGCCACTGTTCCCTGTTCTTGGTTAATGGGATCTATAGGGATGGTGCCTGCCAATGAGGGCGGTGCACAGACCCCTCTCTTCCCTCCCCAAGGGCTGCTGGGATGTTCTGGCTGCTTCAGTGCTGTTGCCCTGACTCCTGCACCCCCCACACACCTCCAGCTCCCTACCTTAAAGGACCTGAACAATGCCAGGTAAATCTTCCAGTAAATCCCATAATGTGCAAAATACAATTTTTAAAATTCCACAGAGGACCTCATAGAACCACACTGAAAAAAAATACATTTCTCCCAAATGTATCTCAGTTACATTTTTCTTACATCATGTTCTAAGCTGCATTATTGCTGCCTGTTTAGCACCTCGCAGGTGCTCAAGGAACCTATCCAGGGACCTGCCACAACCAGGAGAGAGCTTCCCAGCTCCCAAGTTACCCCAGCTCAGCCCTGGACCTTCTGTGACCTGGACAGCTCTCTCCCAGCTTCAACCCAGCCCCAGTTCAAACCTGCTCGGGCAGGGAAGGGGCACCTATCCTGCCACACCAGCCCAGAACTGTCATAGTGGGGAGAGGTGCCTTTCCTCCTCCAAGCCCAGTTGCTGCTGTGGGGAAAGAGAACTTGGGGGGGAGTCCTCTCCTTCCAGTAGTCCTGGAGCACCCTTCTTCACCCCAAACTGCTCAACTCAGCCCCACCCTATAGCCTGCACCCATAGCCAGAGCTTCTTGAACCCCAGTGTTCTGTCTTAACCCTGTGCCCCTCATCCCTGCACCCCATCCCGGGGTCCACAGCCGTAACCTCACACACTTGCACTCCAACCCTCTGCCTCAGGCCTGAGCCACCTCCCACACTCAGAATCCCTTGGCCACACCCCATCCTACAAATTTTGTTATGTGCACTAATATGAAGGTGATATGTCACACATTTCCATACTGGTGCATGTAACAAAATCCATTCCCTTCAGAGGTGGGAAAAATTAGAGGGAACACTGGTCATATTTACTACATTTTCAATCCAAACTATTTTATTTTGCCAATCTCTCTTAATCAATTTAGCTTTTGAAAATCAAACTGGTTTGTACATGCTTTATACATTTATTGCTAACACTTAATAGCAAAAATTATTCCACAGTCCAAACTTGGTTTTCTAATTATCGGACTGCAGTGGTGGTATATGAAGCTACTAGTCGGTTGTTAGTTTTTCTGGAGTTAGGTTGATTATATGAAAGAAATGGAAAAAATTGCTTTAGCTATTACAAATGACACAGGAGTCAACACAAATGACAATATGTTTGTATATGTATTGCATGGCTTCTCTGAAATAGCATATCTAAACAAGATTGTGAGATTACAATACTCATGACTGACAGAGGAAGAGAAAGACTTGAATGAATAGAGCAACAGTAGCAAATTTATGCTAAAACCTCATATGCTAAAAACTTAACATTTAGGAATATTACTTTCATGACGGCCTAAAGTTTCAGACTTAATACAATAGCTTATTTATCCATCATATATTTCCATTGGCCAGTAGGAGAAGATATTTGAACTAAATTCTCCCCTCATTAAGTACTGTCACAACCCTAAATCAAATGGAAGTTAAAGGTATCCAGCATGGTAGAGATTAGGTTCTATGTTACTATGTCTGTAACAATTTCTTTTGTTTTTGTCTGTAAATTTATAAAGGTTGGTCTAGATACAGCGATGCCAAAGTGCAGTGTTGAATATTCATATTTTGTTTCAATATTCTGGTGTAGGTTTTGTAATGTTTTATTTAGAAATATACATGTTTCTTCTGTTGTCACATTTACTAACAAAAGTTACATTTTTGTGAATGTTGTAATTAAAGAAATGCATGGGATCTTTTTCAGGGGGATAAGGCAAAACATCACATTTATTGGTAATATGTATATAATTAATCAACACTGTATTATATGATATACTGCGCGTGCGCGCGCGCGCGCGCACACACACACACACACACACACACACACACTCACTCTCTCTCTCTCTCTCTCTCTCTCGTTGTCATTGTTATCAACATGTTGCTCCCCTTAACTTCACTGGCAAGGTGAGTTAGATGAGGGAGGGGAGGAGCTGGACTTCTGCTGAGCTTGATTGTTGCTCCAACATTGACAAGACAATACCCGGGGTCCCCTGCAAGACACCTTACATTTATAGTATCTTCCCTCATGCAAATCTGTACACTTTAGCTGTATCAGTTAGTCATCTTATGCAAATCTATGCACTCTAGCTGTGTCAGTCATCTGTGGCGCCTTCTTCTGGGTGTTGTCCTCAGTGCTGCCACATTCATCTTTAAAGAGGGCTTTTGAATTTCCCCTAAAAGAAGGTGCTTGCTTCTGGCTCCCAAGGCCTTCTGTGTTTGATCTTTTCTCAATGAGCCCACGTGGCAGGTCTTAGGGTGTGTCTAGACTACAAGGTTTTGTCAACAAAAGTGGACTTTTGTCGACAAAACTATACCTGCGTCTACACTGCCGCTGAGTTCTGTTGACATAACGTCGACAGAACTCAGCAGTTTTGTCGATGGCTGTAAACCTCATTCTACAAGGAATAACGCCTTTTGTCGACAGAGTTCTGTCGACAGAAGGTGTTATTGCATCTACACTGTCCTTTGCATCTACACTACATGCAGCTTGCTTTGTCGACAGAACTAGATGTACTCTAGACGCTCTTTGTCGACAGTGTGTGTCGACAAAACTTCTGTCGACAAAAGCCTGTAGTCTAGACGTAGCCTTAGCGTCCTTGGGTTTGGCTCCTATTCTTCCCCTTTCCAACTGTTGCAGCTGTTCATCCTTGGAGGTGCTTGCCTTCCACGCCTCATTCATTCATCAGGGCCACATTCAAGTCAAAGGGGAGAGATGTATTCTACTTCTAATACAAAGACATTTTCTTTACCTTAATTATTCCTAAGGACTATAAGACTATGTCTACATAGCAACGTTATTTTGGAATAATGTCAGTTATTCTGAAATAACGTAGTACACATCTACACAGCAAGCCCATTATTTCAAAATAAATTTGAAATAACAGGCTTCTTACTCTGACTCCCGTAACCCTCATTGTATAGGAGAAAGGGAAGTTGGGGGGGGGGGGAAGTGCTCTGTTTCGAAACAACTACTGTGTAGACAGTGCCAAAAGTCGAAATAAATTATTTTGACTTAAGCTATGCAATTAGTGTAGCTCAAGTTACATAGCTTATTTCGAGTTTAGCCCTGCTGTGTAGATGTGCCCTAACGTTATAAAAAGACTTTATAATATAGAAACTTTATATTAAGAGACTTAATATGAAGTTTCTACAATATTAAAAAACTGAATACAAATTATGCAAGGACTTAATACAAAATTTCTACAATATAAAGCATAAGAAGACTACATTATAAGGCTAATACAAAGTTTCTATAAGACATTATGAAAAGACAGTACAAAGTTAAAAGACTTACAAAGTTCCTATATTATAAAATAACTAATACAAAGATTTATCTTCAATATGGAATATGAATTGTAATCTCTTTCACTGTCAAGACATAGTACAAGCAATTTGAAGAACCCGGTAAAGTGTTTACAGTGGGAAAATGCAAACTGGGTTGGGTACCAAAAACAAGCTACTTTGATCTTAACAAGAAATAATCTGTGGTGATAAGACATTGAAAATAAATGTTTGCTTGCAAAGAACCCCTGGGACCAACTAGGGCAGGGGTGTGCAAACTATGGCCTATGGGCCACATCTGTACTGTCAAGACCTTTAATCCAGCTCTTGGGATTACCAATTTGGCAGTGCAGTGGGACTAAGGCAGGATGAGGAGAATTTAAAATTACTAGCAGGTGTTTCCTTAATGATAGTTTCCTTATACTTCTACTTGCTGGAGAAAGAGATGTCAGTTTTCCTGTACATAGAAATTTTTATTTATTGTGAAAACACATTATCAAATTGATAGTACATTATGTTCATTATCCATGTACTGTCAATATTCTTAAAAATAGCTATCAATGTCTCCATCTTGGATCTTATAAATATTTTGCTTCAAAAAGAGGCAACACTAGATATAATTTCTGTTTCGTATGCAGAGTCATAAAAGGTAGATTTTGTGTGTTTTGGGTTTAGATCAGACCATGAAATTCTTGTAATCAGAGCTTCAAATTGGTTTTGGTGACTGTAAAACAGTTCTGACTACGGAGATGAAATTTGATGACAAAACCACTAAGCTGATCAGTTCCTTCAATTGTGTCTCTTTGGTAAGAGTAAATTTTTACTGTTCTGTTTGAAGCTGTAGAAAATGGACATGCAGACATTATAAAGCTTCTACTCCAACACGGAGCAAATATTAATGGATCCCATTCTTGGTCTGGATGGAATTCTTTGCACCAAGCTTCTTTTCAGGTAACCTATAAATTTATTATTTCATTTCCATGTAAATAGTGTGTTTTACCCTTTTAAAATGACAAGGTTGTACAGTTTTTGCTTCCTGCTCTGGTGATTTATGATTGTTAGGCTAGGGCAGAAAAGGCAGTCTAAATGCTAATGATCATTCTGAATATGTCATAGTATGCTACAACAGCTATAGAAAGTGTTGGGAAGCAATGATTATTTAAATATTAAAAGTACTGCATGTACTTAAGAAGTGATCAGATATATTATTTGGGAAGTAAATCTGTTGTAAGATGCACTTCATTTTTTGGAAAAGACTTTCATTGATGAGGCCAACCTGGTCTCTTCTGAATTTTTTTTATCCAGCATAAAAATGTATCAGCCTTATGGATCTAGTATGCTAATTTAATTCTGTTTATATTTATTGGACTGAGTAAATGTGGAAGTTGAAATTAAACCTTTCTGATGATTCTGCTACAGACTTTCAGAATAACATAGAATACGGAATGTGCTCGCTATTTTAGGTTCCTTTACAAAATAAGAATGAAAATGTAGGGTTCTATGAATTCCAGTGTTCTTTTTCTAACAAAACACAAATATGTTTATTTCAGGGACATACTGAAATAATAAATTTGCTTCTTGAAAAAGGAGCAAACAAGGAATGTGTGGATGACTTTGGAATCACACCTTTGTTCATTGCTGCTCAGTATGGGAAGCTGGAGAGTTTGCAAACACTTATATCACATGGTAATTTTCACTTTAGTTAGTGTTACAATGTTAGTGAAACATTGGCTATGAACTGGTATAAGAAATTATCACAAAACACTTAAATTTTGCGATTGCAGTAACTTGTCTTGTTTTCCGTTGAGTCAGACCAAGAAACAGGAAATAAAACTGAAATGCTACAGTGGCATAGTTTCAGCTGCACTGCTGTAGCACATCAGTGTAGATATTATCTGTGCTAATGGGAGGGATTATGCTAGGTTTATGGAAAGAATTCTTGGCTCGATTTAGCGTGTTGCTCTAATGTGCCCTGGGAGTTAAAATTTTTTATATCTCTGACTAACTTTTGGTTTGACTTATCTTTAATTAGACCAAGCCTAAATAAAGACCTAACCTCAGTAAAGATTAAGAGTCTGATTATGAAACCCTTAATCACACTGAGAAGTCCAGTTCATTTATATGGATTACTTCAGGAGGAAGATATTACACAGCATGATTAAGGGTATCACAAAATGGTCCTAAATTTGCAGTAGTAATTTCTTCAGAATTTCAAACCAACAGGTCTTGATGTGCATCTCTGAATAGTATTTTCTCACTAGCTTTCCCACATAATCAAATGAAAACCAAACAATCGTAACAGTTAAACTGATGAACACCCTAAAGTTGGCCAAAACATCCCACACTGATCGATAAATCTAACATCTCAATACTTGTGGGATACTATCTACAGAAAGTAATTTCAAACAAAATATTAGCTAACTCTTTTGCCATTTCTCCAAAGTGTCTATCTTTTATCTGGAATTGCCCTATTCTATTACGCTCCGAGACAAATGCTTTCTCTGATTTTATATTTGGAGTAAGAAACCTAATGTAAAGTTGATCTGTAAAGGTGTAAGTAAAAGTAATGACTCTGTGGTTTATAGTTCTATTTATTATGTATCTTCTACTATTGATGTATAATGTGCTGCTAGTAATTTGCCAGAGTGCAAGCCTGACAATCTGTCAGCACAGCAGGTTTACTGGCATGTTGAATTCTGGGAATGTCTTCCTTTGAATGGAAGAAAGTGGTTCAGCTCTCCAGCAAGTAATACTATTTTAGAGTTTGTATGCTTCATTAGCTACTAATTACTTGGACTGTATATTTTTGCTATATTTGTGATTAACTTAAAATAATATTTTTATATCATTCATTCACACTGTAACCTCCTCAGGTTTCAGGTGACCCTGACAGAGAATTTTAAAGGACTAGCATTTGACATCAATATTTTCTTCCTGTCAGATTTAAATGAAAATAAAAAGTAATTTGAGAACATTAGTTCTAATCACTGTAGTGTAAAGGTATGGGCAATTTGAAAACATTTGTAGCAGATTAGTAAATTAAATAAGATACTTTAATACCTGTGGAAAAACTTCTGAATGATGAAGCAATTTTGTGAAAGCTAATGCCTAATTAATTCTGTAATTTGTTTATCCCCTTTTGTTTTTTTGCTTGCTTATGATAATCAGGCAGCATGTTAAATGTTTCATTCTGTGTTAGGTGCAAATATCAACTGTCAAGCCAAGGACAAAGCCACTCCATTATTCATTGCTGCACAGGAAGGCCATGCCGAGTGTGTCGAACTATTGTTATTGAAAGGGGCCAATCCTAATCTCTACTGTAATGAGGAGGAATGGCAGCTGCCTATTCATGCAGCAGCCCAAATGGGCCATAGGAAGTAAGTGATACAAAAATCTAATAAATAATTCTGCTTACTAAAAAATAATCAAGTATGAGATTTTTCAGCTATAAATGGAAGGGAATTAATGGGTTATGGACTCTGTTTTTAGTTTGGAATTTCTAATGTTGTTTACATTACAGTTTCAGTGCCTGACCTTGCAGCTCTTGTCCATGTGGAACAATCATTGAAGTAAGCAGACATTTGTATCGGGGCCTGATCCAACTCCCACTAAAGTCTGTGGGTGTGCCACAGAGAGAGGGGCTGCAAAATCAGACTTTAAAAGCTTATTGCTGTTTTGTTTATTTTATATTTTAGGTGTAAATAAAGAGTTTTGGTCAGGCATATTGTATCATCAGGAGCCCTTAATTGAAATTACAGTTGTAAATGATAACCATATAGCAGCAAGAATAATCATATACAAGTAATGAAAAACTGACTGAGCCAGTAAATCCAAGCAGAAGAACAGTTTCTTTAATCCACTCAGGAACATCTCCTCCCAATAAAAAACAGAAAAAAAACCCCAAAATTGGCTTTTGCAGGACGATAGGTCATGACATTTGAGCTATTACATAGAAAGGGAGGAGTGTGGGGTACAAGCAAATTTGAGACCTCAGGGGTCTCACAAAGATCCCTCTGCAGTAGCCCCTATCTCTTTTATACATAGGGGGTCCAGTGACTACAGTTTTGGCTGTATGTCACAGGGAAAGAGAAGCATTCTCATGTTTCATGCCATTTATGGCTCTCTAGTTAATGATCAACACTTTAAACCCCACCTGAAGAGCCAGTGCAGTTCCTGGAGTGCCAGAACCACATACTTCCAGAGAGATGTCCCACTCACTAAGCGAGCTGCACTCTGCACCAGATTCAGTCTGTAAATGATTTTAAGGTGTAGACACATGTAGAATGTATTTTATGATGCGGGGGAGGGGCAGGGAAAGCATGGAAAACAGTGGCAAGGTCCATTTGTGAAATAAAGGATGCAACTTCCTAGCCATCCTGATTATGGCTGTCTAACTCTGGGAGGGAGGGGGAAGCTGACATTGCCTTTGTCTCATTCTCCTGCTGCTTCACGCATGCCACTATCTGAGCTTTGTTTGAAATGACCTTCAGCCAGTCACTCTCATCCATTTTCCAACCTCAAGAAACCATTGGCTGCGGCACTGAATCTTATTGTCTGGGTTAGACAAGACACATACATTTGGTTGTCATCGGTATTCTGAAAACACTGCACACCTACATACATCTGGTTTGGTTGAGGAGGAGAGATGTCCGTGTGACATCCTGCAGTACCCTGCACTTGTTCCTCTTCACAAAGGACTATCAAGTGTCCATAATTATGTGCTGCAATCTAGGCAAGAGAAAATAAAGCTACAGAAGAGCAGAACTGCCCTCTCCCACCAAGGTTTGCCAGTGAACCAACAGGTTTTCACAATCAGTCGAATGTAAGAATACCATATGGGAGCCTGATCTTCATCCATTGCCAGGAGGAGATCATTGACCAACATGACCAGTTAAATTTCTGTGCTCAAACTGATAAGGAACAAGAAGGCCAGAGCAATCTAGATAGTGTGAGAGATGTCTTGTCACCAATTACTGTCTTACTAAAAAATGGAAGATGAATTGGCAAGATTGTCAATGTCAAGGCATGGCTTCTAGAACAAAGGCTGTGTTAACGCGTCCTTTAAAGCAACAGGCAATTGGCTCTCTCTAAAAAGCAGCTTTGATAATCTCCATCTGCAAGGAACCCAGTGCTTACTTAGTGATATTCATTAGTCAGGAACAATATGGTCCATAGTACAGATTATGACACCAAATTCTCCACATTCAACACCTCACTGAGTACCATTGGACTGAATTCTAAAAGAGAAGGCATCCTTTGTCTACAATTTGTTAAACCATCCCCCTGATCTGAACACCCACTCCTGCTACATTGTAAAAGTCTAGATACAAACTTTGTAGTGTGTAAACCAATCCTTTTCAAAAACTAATTAGAATCTGAGATGTTATTACAAATACATCAGTCCCAGCTATAACTGAATAACAAAGCATAAAAGATGTTTAGAACATTATTTCAGTTTACGTTTGCAGATAGTTTTACATTAATGATACTGATAGTTCCATATGCTTAACCACATTAGATGTTTTTATGTAAAAATGACTGAAATGATTCATGTTCTTTTTAATGTATTTAATTAAAAGGATGTGATTGTGATTTTGTTTTAAACAGTAATGTCCATGGTGAAAATAGCCAGGAAAAATAACATCTAACTTTTCCATATATGTCAAAAGACTCCACAATAAACATAGTTTTAAATGTTACAGCATATTGGGATTGCTAATACCTGTTACTGATCGGACCTGTGACACAGGAAAAGACAAAGTGAGTCCTGTCTATTCAGCAGTTTATGGTGGTAATGAAGAGTGCTTGGAATTGTTACTTAAAGAAGGCTACTGCCCGGATGCTCAGACGTGCCTAATCTTTGGCTGCATATCACCTATGTGTATGGTTTTCCAAAAGAAGTATGTATCTCTCTCTAGTGTTTTTAATTTGTAATAGGTTAACTACATTGCTGTTTATCTCAGGCTTATTTTTAAAAGTGTGTATATTTTTTTTCTCTTCTCAATTCTTGAGACTACAGAGTAAATCTTAAGTACCTATATTGTGCATTGGTTCTGGGTCACATACATGAGCTAAAGAACCTTGCTAAAATCTCCTTTGGGAAGCTCTGTTCTTTGAAAAGGAGTCTTGTAGAACATAATTGCATTGTAGTTTCCTCGCTTTCAAAAGGCCTTATCAACCATCTCTGTCTTCTGGGGACTTGACATGGTGCTGTAATTGAATCAAACAGATTCTTAATTAATCTGATTCTTTTCAGTATGATTGCATTCTTGGAAAATACTGTTTTACTTTCTCTGTATGCCAGTCTTGAATGTAAAAACAAAGTAACATAAAATAGTTTGACAAATGCACCTCAAACCTTTATCTCAGGATTCCTGGTACAAGACTGTCCCATACCCTGAAAGCAGAGCTTTCAGTATATTACAGTTTTTGTGAATTACCAACGAATTTATACTTGGATTATAAATCTCTTAAGATCATGATCACTGTGTCCTATTTGTCGTGTACAGTGTGTATGACACATGCTGTTGGTGCTCAACAAATAGTAAAATAGTTATGATGGTTATTTGATATAACAGAGGAAAAAGTATAAAATGTAACCCTGCTGTTGCTCACATTTACTTAATTTACTAGATACTGAAAGTATCGATATATCTATATCTGTATTAGTGTGTGTCTGTCTGAGAGTCTGTTTGTGCTCCCACTTAGCCAACTGCCTTTTCCCAATGTGGCCCTGCAGCCCCTTGCCCTATCTCCATGTGGCCCTGATCCTCCACTCCCATTCAGCCACTGTGCCAGTTTGTGCTGCCCCACAAGCTCTTACGAGCTGTAGTCTGTGATCCCTCCCAGTAACCCTATGTGCCCCAAAATATGTGCCTCTCCCCCCTCAATCTCCTATCTCCTGACCTGACCCTGATGGCCGTCTCTTCTCTTCCCTATCACAGCTCCGGGGATTCTGGAAGCAGCTGCTTTGTTCTAGCACCACAGTGGCCTTTGGTGGTCAAAAGGCATAACTGCAGTAATTTTTAGCAAAAAATTTTTCTGTGAGAGGAAAAAAATTATGCATGGTACATGAATTATGCATACACACAATGGTGCAGAATTCCCCCAGGAATAAATATTGGTCGAGGTTTCTTATTTGTAGAATCCTATGTTTGAAAATATTAGACTGTGTGTATAAGAATTAAGTTATTATGAATGTATCACACATTTAAATAGCTTTTAATTGTTTTCTCAAGCAATAACAATGGGGAGTCCCGTGGCACCTTAAAGACTAACAGATTTATTTGGGCATAAGCTTTTATGGGTAAAAACCACTTTGGCAGATGCACCATGAAAGCTTATGCCCAAATAAATCTGTTAAGGTACGGCTACACTAGCTCGTTAGTTCGAGCTAGGTAGGGTAATGAGGGCAAGCGGAGTTGCAAATGAAGCCCGGGATTTAAATATCCCGGGCTTCATTTGCATGTTCCTGGGCATCGCCATTTTAAAATCCCCCTTAGTCCGAACTCCGTGCCCGCGGCTACACGCGGCACAGGCTAGGTAGTTCGAATTAAAGATCCTAATTCGAACTACCGTTACTCCTCATTCCACGAGGAGTTACTCCTCATTCCGTTACTCCTCATTCCGCTCCTCATTCCACGAACTACCGTTACTCCTCATTCCATGAGGAGTAACGGTAGTTCAAATTAGGATCTTTAATTCGAACTACCTAGCCCGTGCTGCGTTCGAACTACCTAGCCCGTGCTGCATGGAGTTTGGACTAAGGGGGATTTTAAAATGGTGGCGCCCGGGAACAAGCAAATGAAGCCCGGGATATTTAAATCCCGGGCTTCATTTGCAACTCCGCTTGCCCTCATTACCCTACCTAGCTCGAACTAATGAGCTAGTGTAGACGTACCCTTAGTCTTTAAGGTGCCACAGGATGACTTCTTGTTTTTGCAGGTTCGGCTACCCCTCTGAAACTTCTCAAGCAATGTTAGCCTGTGGTGATATGTACATGCATAACTGTAAGCAGATTGAAGTCCCATTGAAGTCATGGAGCTGTTCATATGAGTAAAGTTATGTACTGGTTGAAGTGTTTGCAGGATCAGAACCCGAATTTCAATTTTTTTTTCATCTGGAGCAGTTTTGTAAAATTCAAATAAGATCCCATACCAGTATGGGCATTTTTCAGAGGTTGGGAATACAGAATGAGTTCCTTTATAAATTTTAATCTAAAATTGTAATAGTATAGATCTTCAAAGTAGTTTTTGCATAATCTCCACCTAGTTATAAACATGTTTTAGATCACTTAATTAAAAAATACTATGGATTTAAATTGGCTTGATTTAAATCACTCCACCCTAACTTGATCATATTCATTACTTGGAATTCTCTGAGCACATACAGAATCTTCTGAGGGAGCCTGTCTGAATTATAAAAACCCTTCTAATTCCATATAGTAAATTTGAAGAATGTCTCCTGTGAAATCAATCGCGTCTGGTTAGTAGTTGAAGAAAATTAAAACCTGTTCAATATGATAGGTGTTCTATGGAGGAAGTGTGTTTCATGTGTCATAATCTCTTTCCTTCCTTGCTTCAGCTTTCCCCTAAGAATGTTTTTTTGTTTTTCCTTTTTTTGCCATTCCTTTCCATTTATATTTCCTTTATTTTGTTTTTCAGTTAGGGCTATACAGTAGCTTTGCCACAAATCCTGAGTAACACAGTTGTGCTACTCCATGAACGGACTTGGGACCAAATTGTGACTCTGAGTCCCAAACTGATCTCCCATTTTCCACTTGCTCTCAGTGGGATGTAATTTATGACAACCCTATAAATGTCACAGGTACTGACCATTGGCCAGACGGAGTCCAAAGTTCTCTCACTCCCTGCCCATTCTTGTTGCTGTGGCGTTACGGATAGATCATACAGGAGAGTAAGAGACATTTATACCTCCTTGCTCCTCTACCTGGTATGTAACCAGAGTGATGATTATGCCCTTTGAGATTTTTTTTTCTCTACCTTTCCTTTCATCCCTCTTTGTCTCTTATTTTGCTTCCTTCTTTCCTCTGGTTTTCTCTTACTTGTCTTTCTTCTCATCAATGTTTCCTCTAGGGATATGAACGATTAGTCAACTAGCCGATAAACAAATGCTTATCGGATAGTCAACAGACTAGTTGACTAGTTGCTCCCCCGGTCCCTTGCTGCTTCTACCAGAAAGAGGCGGGGGGGGGGCGGGAAAGAGAAGGGGGTACTTCAAAGTGGCAGCGCCGTGTGGAGCCTGGGGCCAGACCTTGGGCTCCACATGGTGCTGCCATTTTGAAACACTGTGTGCAGCCTGACAGTGGGCTCCCTGCAATGTTTCAAAGCAGTGGTGCCGCATAGAGCCCGGGGTGAACGGGGGAGTCCCCAGCTGACCCTGGGCTCCATGCAGCACTGCTGCTGTGTAACGCCATGGGGAGCATGGGGCCAGCAGGGCTGTCCCCCGCTGGCTCCGTGCTCCCCACAGCGCTTTCACCTTTGAAGGGTAACAAACAGTCAGTCGCATAGCTTAAGTGGAAAGCTTATTTCGGCTTTTGGCACTGTCTACACAGCAAGAAATCTGAAAGAGAGCACTCTTCCTTTGCTCCTCATAAAATGAGGGTTATAGGAGTTGGAGTAGAAGTCCTCAAGCTTGATGTTATTTTGACATTATGTTGAAATATCCTGGCGTAGTGTAGATGTGGACTATGTTATTCCGAAATAATACTGCTGTGTAGACATATCTCCTATGCCAGTCCCTCAGATGATTTGGAATTTGCTCTTAGTAATTTACTGCTGTTGTCATTTGCTAAGGGAAGTGATGCTTTCTTGAGTGCTGATTCGAAAGTTACCATAGATCTTTTTGCCTTTGGTATGATGTGCCAGGTATTAAAGCAACACACAATCAAATTTAATCAAATTATTTGTACAGCGCTTCAATAACAGGAGGTTATTCGGTTCCTAATTACAGTACTAGCATATAAAGCATATGTCTACTTATGATCATTTCCTGATTCCTAGTATCAAGTTAGCCTTATCCAGACTACAGAAGACACATTCATTGCCTCGTAGTAAGAGGTAATTTGGTTATTTCCTAGAAAGTTCTCTTATTTTTTAGCATGTTGGTCCTTAGTGGTTGTAGCCTTTGATAGATAAGGAACTGGCAAATTGTTTTATGCAGAAGCTTTCAGTAATGTTGGAATTTGTTATCCCTGCCATTTCGATGTTGATATTGGAATGTACATCCTGTACAGATTTGGTTTTGGCTACATTATGCTCAAATATTAAGATTTTCATGACATGTTAAGAATATAGTTTGTGCACTGTATATGTGAAAATTATAATGTGTATACATTTCTCTCATCATTAATATTGAGTGTTACATATTAGAAATGTTAAAATGTGTTTATTTTGATAAACGTGTATCTGCTGAAATTTTCAGTGGGTACATGTTTACACGTGAGAGAAGGGGATAGAGTGGGGGGGATGGCTGCGTGTAACCATGAAGGTTAACCAATAAGCCTAGGCTCATTGGTTAACTGTTTACCCTATTACATCCCTATTACATATGCTCTTCGACAGGATAGTTAACTCTTTAAAAAACCTCTCTAACCATATTGCAAATTGTTTTCACAAGAATCTTTCATTATGTGCCAGGTAGCTGGAAGCCGTACCCAAATTTTATAAATAACCTGCCAGTTTGGTGATTTTTCCTGAAGTGAAAATGCTGCAGCAACATTTGGCTTGAATTTATTCTGTTTCAGCTAGAAGGGCATATTTAAAGGGAGGAAATCAGCAAGAACATAATTTTTTTTTTTAAACAGTGAAAGCATGTCCCTATGACTGTGCCTATTACAGCTAATGCTTCTCTGGTCAGGCTGCAAATGATTTTGAATTGCTTGAGGCAGGAACTCATGCAGATCCTGAGCTGCGCATGTGAAATCATACATCTGGAAAATAGCCAGAATGTGCTCTGCCATGTCTCATATAAATTATGTATAAGGCTTGCAGTGAAGCAATGCCTAAGGTTTATTGTATTGAATTTCACTGCATACCTCTTAGACCAGGTCTTTAAAAAAATCCATGAGTATCATTTCACTGTTCTGTCCTATGCTTAGTGTTTAATATATACAGTTTTTAGAAAAAGGATCAGCCTTGCTAATGGTAGTCAATGTTACTACAAATGAGACAGGCACCAAACTGCCTCATAGAAGCAACATCCTGTAATCACATTGTTAACT
Source organism: Pelochelys cantorii (assembly GCA_032595735.1). Classification (NCBI taxonomy): domain Eukaryota; kingdom Metazoa; phylum Chordata; order Testudines; family Trionychidae; genus Pelochelys; species Pelochelys cantorii. Next base: position 176,002,950 of record CM064328.1, on the reverse strand, counting down.
AAAAGCCATATGTTCAACCACCACACACATTATTGGTCATAATAGCATTCATTGTCATAATATTCATTAGTAAAGATTAATCAGCATCAATTTTAAAATACGTCTTTCTGATAATTTCAATGAGGGCAAAGAAAAGCTAACAATTTTGACATTATCTTTTTATTTTTTAAAGGATCTAAATTGCTATGTAAGAGGAATAGACTATGTGGGTTAGGTGACCTTGTGAATATATACACAGGTCTTTTAGTCTGTAAAATCTTGATTAAAATTCATCATAGAAAAGAAATGGATCTTAGTTATGAGCTCTTGAGTTACAGCATTTCAGCATTCTAACACAATTGTCTCCTTTATTGCATACCACAAAACTTATCTGGACAAAAAGCAGATTTAAAAATTAAAAGCAAGATCTTTTTTAACTATTTGTAATGGAGGTGGGGGCTAAGCTAATATCTCATACAAATCATGCTAAATATAAACCTTAAGGAAAAAATGTTGATAGGCTAACTGGTTGATACTATTACTCTAACTTCAAAACCCGGAAAGACACTAGAAAAAACTACTTAATCAATTTGTTCAAAACTGAAGGACAATGAGTAATAGCTAGCAAGGATTTGTGAAGAATAAATCATGCCAAACTAATTTAATTTCCCTCTTTGACAGGGTAACTGGCTTAGGGAATGGTGGCTTAGTTATCTAGACTTCAGTAAGAGTTGATACCAACATGCATGAGATTTCATTAGCAAATTAGGGCAGTATGGTCTAGATGAAATTACTGTAAGGGGGGAATACAACTGGCCAAAGAAACATACTGAGAATAATTATTAATGGCTCATTGTCAGACTGGGAGGTCATATCAAGTGGGATTCCACTGGGGTCTGTTTTGGATCTGGTATTCAAAATGTATATTAATGACATAGGAGAGGTAATGAAAAATATGTGTATAAAATATGAGGCTATCATCAAGCTGGGAGCAATTTCTAGCACTGTGGAGGAGAATATTATAATTCAGAATGATTTTGTTAAATTGGAGAATTGGTCTCAAATTAGCAAGATGAAGTTCAATAAAGACAAAGGCAAAGTACTGCACTTAGGAAGAAAACAATAAAATACAAAATAGGAAATATTTGGCTATGTAGAAGCACTGTAGAAAAGGATCTGGGGGTTATTATAACATATCACAAATTGAATATGATTCAGCAGTGTGAAGATATAGTAAAAACAGCAAATGTCATTCTGGGATGTATTAAAAGGGGTGTTGTATGCAAAACATGGGAGATAATTTTTCTAGTTTAATTAGCCTGGTGAATCAGCTGTTAATCAGCTGAAGTATTGTGTCCATTTTAACTTGGAGAGATTCTAGGGGGAGAACAATAGAAGTGATAAAAAAAGGCTTAGAAAACATGACTTCTGAGAAAAGGTTGAAAGAATTGGGCATGTTTAGAGAAGAGAAGGCTGGGAGGCTGAAAGCAGGTTCTCAAATATATAAACGAGAACAGTGATCAATTGATTTCCATGTTCACTGTGTGTAGGAGAAGTAATCACCCTAGTTTGCAGCACAGAAGATTCAGATTAGATGCTAAGAAAAACTGTCCAACTATAAGGAGAGTTAATCATTGGAACAGGGTACTGAAAGAGGTTGTAGAATCCCCGTCATTGCAGGTTTTTAAAAACAGAGTGGACAGATACCAGCGAAGTATGGCCTAGGTCTACTTAATCCTGTGTTGGCACAAGGAGTGGACTAGACCAGCGGTTCCCAGCTGCCAGTCTATGGACCAGTCCAGTCCACGAACTGCTGGCTGTTGGGCCGTGGTGGCTGCCAGAGCTGAAGCCGGCTGTTCGTGGCAGCTCAGCTCCAGCAGCTGTAGTGGCTGATTTTGCCTGACAGTGGCGCTGGGGCTTAGGTGTCGGCAGGAGGAGCTAGAATGGAAGGCGCCTCCCTCCCTCTTTACCCCTTCCACCCAGATAAGATGGTGGCCAGGGCTCCGTGCTCCTCCCACCCCCCACCTCTACCCATGGGGGTGTGAGATGCTCTTGGTGGTGGAGGGAGCGTGCCACTAATGGCTGCTTCTGCTGCCCAAGTGGCAGTAACAGTTATGCTCCGTAGAGGGAGCAGCCTTGCTTTGGCGAGTGCAACGGGCAAAGGGGTGAAGGATGAGGGCACAGAGGGGTCATCAGGCAAGAGGGTGTTGGCATAGGCTGTAGGGGTCAGAGGTTAAAGGGTCATAGGGCACTGGGCATCAGGTGGGGGGGGTCAAAGGGAGTTAGGCACTGGGGAGCAATGGTCTGGGTTGGGACTAGGCAGACAGGCAACATTTTATTTGTGTATTTGCATATTCACTATTTGCATGTTGAATACACAAGTAAAATGTTGTTGGTCCACCAAAAGTTTGTGAATGGGTTTGCTGATCCGCAATATAAAAAAGGTTGGGAACCACTGGAGTAGACAACCTTTCAAAGTCTCTTCCAGCATTAGATGTCTATGATTCTGTCAATTACAGGACATTTCCAGGATTCTCAGAAATGGGGAGCATTTTGATCAAAATGTTATGTACGTGGTCTATCAAATGATATATATTAAAAAAAAAAAGTGTAATGATGAGCGTATCCTGTCTTCTTGTAACAGAGACATGGAAGACTGAGTAATAGGACTAGTATTTAAATGGAGGCATTTACTTCTAGGTTGCCTGTTTAAATGTGAATTAACAAGTGGTGACTGAATATATGAAAAATGTGAAATGGATTGGTAGTCTCAGTTCAGTAGCTGTTTGGTGCTAGAAAGAGACACCAATAAACTCCTGTTAATTGTTAGTCTCAATAGAGAGTTCAGAGATCGATAGAACAACCTTGCCTGACCTAAGTGATGTATACAAAGCTGTTTTGAAGCACACTGGCAGGACCACATGAGTTGAGCCCTGCTTGGATACAAAATTTGTATCTGCATCAAATCCGCAAACAGATTTGCTGGGTTCTAAATATAAAATTTGGATCCACATCTATCCACAGTCCACAGACATGATCCTCTGATACCCACAATTACAGGATGTAAAGCAGAAAGATATCACAGTTCTTCTTCCAGTGATTGCTCATGTCCATTCAGTGTAGGTGTGTGTGCTCATCACATGCACTGGTGCTGGAAGATTTTCCCTTCACAGTACCCATAGGGGAGCGGGCTCAGGCACCTCTTGGAGTGGTGCACACATGTTTCTCTGTATAGTGCACCTTTGCCCCCCTCTACCCTCAGTTGTTTCTTGCTTCTTGGAATCTGCTTTTCTCAGTGTGAGTTGTTGCCCATTTCTCTAGTTGAACTTCTTATTCCCTGTACATTGTTTGTATTGTTAGTTTCCTGTTCTAAATAGTTAATTAGTGTAGGTCTCTCCCATAGGGACTTGGCTTTGGGCCCGGGCATGCCCCATTCCCCAGACTTCAAGTCATATCACAGCTGTAATTGGCCCATGCCAGTGAGTGACCCCCACCGTGACTATTGGTGGTGCTTAGGAGAAGCTCACAGAAGTGATGATGGCCACATTTGCAAGTCCTTCAAGCTTTGCACCAAGGAGAGGGACAGTAAGACATTAATCTTAAGGCTCTTCTAATGGCGTCTGCCTTAGCTTCTGTGTGTGAGCATTTGGATTTGGCACCAAGCACCAGCATGGCATTGCTCACTGGCTCCCCACAAGCCTAGGCAAGGCAAAAGCAAGTCTCCTGGGCCTAAGAAGGACGGACCCCCAACGTTGAAGCTAGTGGACTCTCCTGCTGTTGCTCAGCAGATGCCTCAGGCCTCTTCCAAGCATGGGTCTCTGTCTCACTCCCTAGCCCAATCTCAGAGTGGGGTCGAATAGTTCCGGATGCTATCAATGCCGGAGGTCTTGCAGGTGGCTTGGACATCTTGTTCATGCTAGTGCTATTCACCCTGGTAGTTGTGGGATCACACCACAAGGGAAAGCCAGCCATGGCACTGCCCTGGTCTCCTGTGGGACAGTCACCAGTGGGACGTTGATGGCTTCACCTCTTTGTGGCGAAAACAACAGAGCCTGCAGCTGAGCCTGGTTCCCTGATAGGGCCCAAGGCCACTGAAGACAGCAGGCGGGACTCCTTGGGAGTTTGTCACAGATCCTGAAGCACACGCCCCCATTGTAGATGGCATGCTTGGGACTGGTATTCTACATAGTCTGAGTGTTCGAGGGCCAGGCCTCCGATGCGGCATTACACCTCTCCACAGCTTTCAACTCCTCACAGCATGTCCACGAGAAGCACAGGTCCCATTCGACTTCACAGCACCAGCATCAGCAGCATTTGGCTCATCAGCATCAGTCCTGCAATCACGCCCCAAGCCCGTTACAAGACGGTTGACCACTCTAGCCCAGACCACAGATCCTGTAGTAGACAATGCTTGCCGGAGGACCATTCCTGGTGCTCCTCTGCATCCCAGGTGTCAGTATCAGTGATCAACATGTGGTACCTCACTGATACCAGCCTTCGTTTCTGGTCCCCTCACACCGCATGTTCTGTCAGCCTGGCTTTGGACTGAGCCTTGGCACCCCTGGCACAGTCACCTCATCTGATGTCTCCAGTACTGCAGACAGTATCCCTGGCCACAGGCCAGGCCACCTCAGTAGTACCCCTGGCACCTGTGGGTGTTTTCTGCACTGTTCCAGGTATGGCACTTGGCAGCCGGTATACCAAGGGCACCATCAGCCATCTCCTCTTCCATTAAACGTCTCCTGGCACCTGAAGCTTCCTAGGCTCCCACCTAACAAGAAGAGCAGGGGGGTTGAGACACAGACTCCGGCCTCTCCCTGTCTTGAGGAGATTCCCCCAGTGCAAGCCGCCGCCTCCTCTTCTCCAGATGAGGCCATCATGGGACTTCCTCCAGTGGTACTTCCTGATGACATGCAGTCCACCTGAACTTCTACAAGCAGTCGACCACCAACTTAAACCTCCAAGTGGAGGAACTTGAAAAGTCAGAGGATACCCTCTTCAGGGTGTTGGGACAGTCAGTCCTGACCAGGGAGACCTTACCCCTCCATGACTGGGTGGCCAAGATCACCATGACCTTGTGGTAAAAGGGTGAAAAGAAAATACTTTGTCCTGGTGATGGGGCATGCGTACCTTTGCTCCGACCCAGCCCCCAACTCCCTGGTGATGGAGGCCATCAACTAGTGCAAAAAATAAGGGCTCGAGATTGGATTTATTCAAATGAAAGCTTTATTCATCCTCCAACCTGCAGCTCTGGCAAATCACCAAGCCCTTGTTAGGAATTGATGCTTACCTGTTCCAGTTAACTGGTGGGGGCTGGAACAGCTCCCCGCCAACCATGAGCAGGGGCCCACTTCAGCCCCACAGGGCCCGCTATGGAGAGGGGCACACTAGCGCAGCAAGAGCAGTTACTGTCCACTCTGGGACTTTCTGCATCCTTCATGGTATGTGTCTGGAGGCCCGCCTCCTCCCAAGCATGGGAAATCTCCTAACTGATCAGCTGGGCAGGGAGTTCTCCTCTCATCATGAGTGGGCTCTCTATCTACAAGTCGCTGCTATGCTCTTCTGGAGTGGGGCACTCCCCTGGTAGACCTCTTCATCACGGCGCACGACATGAAGTGTCAGCTTCTGCTCCAGATGCCAAGTGGATGAGGGGGTCTCTGAGGGATGCCTTCCTCACCCTGTGGTTAGGCGCCATGCTCTACGTGTTTCCCCTGACCCACTCGTCCCTAAGATCTTGGGAAAAGTCAAGCAGGACAGAGCTAAGATGATTCTTGTTGCATCAGCGTGGCCTGGCCACCATTGATATGCCACTCAGCTGAGCCTCATGGTGTGCCCCCTTAGCCCCTGCCACTCTGCCCGGACCTGCTCTCTCAGGACCAAGGCTGTCTTCTTCAGCAAGGCCTATCGTTGCTCCGCCTCGTGGCATGGCTGCTCCATGGCTGACAGCAGAGGAGTGTTCCTGTTCAGATGCAATTCAGCAGGTCCTTCTGAGAAGCCGTATGCCACTGGCCAGGCAGACTTTCATAGCCAAATGGACTCAGTTTACAATATGAGCAGAGCAACAAGGGCTCACCCCTACAGAGGCTACCGTCCAGACCATCCTTGATTATCTTCTCTACTTAGATGGATGGTAGCGCCAAGCCTTCCCCCTTCAAGTCCACTTGGCAGTGATCTTGGCTGTTCACTCACCGTTCCAAGGCCAGTCCATGTTTTCCCACAACTGGATGGCGAGACTTCTCAGAAGCCTTGAGTGGCTGTTCCCACAGGTACAGCCTTAATCTGGTCTTCTCCAAGCTTACTGGTCCACCCTTCCAACTGATGGCTACATGCGCCCTTTTTCACCTCTCCTGGAAGGTGACCTTTCTTGTGGCAATTACAACAGATAGAAGGATCTCCATGTTGTGAGCCTTGACTGTGGAGACTCCATATAGCCTTGTATAAGAATAAGGTGCAGCTGTGACCACACCCTGCCTTCCTACCTAAAGTGCTCTCTGCTTTCCATACGGACCAGGATATTTTCTTCCAGGTATTCTCCCTGAAGACTTACGTGACCACTGCGGAGAGCCATTCTGGAAATAACCCCAACTCTTTCTTACCAGTGTGAAGCAGATGAAGGGATTCCTGGTATCCATGCAACAGATCTTCTAATTGGATAACCTCCTGCATTCGGACATGCTATCAGCTAGTGGGTGCTCAGCCACTCCCACTGGTCAGGGATCACTCCCCCAGAGTGCAAGCCTCCTCAGTGGATGTTCCTATCCTGGACATTTGTAAGGCTGCAGTGTGGTCATCTGTGCACACCATTGCCACACACTATGCCCTGCTGCAACAAGCCCAAGAGGATGCTACTTTCAGAAGAGCTGTGTTGCACCCAGCATGCCAGGGAACTCTTCCCACATCCAGACATACTGCTTGCAGTAACCTATGCTGAATGGACACAAGTAATCACTCAAAGAGGAAAAGACACTCATCTATTTCCATAACTAGTGCTTTTCGAGATGTGTTGCTTGTGTCCATTGAACTTCCTGCCCTCTTTCCCCACGGTCAGAGTTGTTTGGCAAGAAAGAATTGAGGGTGGAAGGGGACCGATGACGCCTTATATGGCAGGGCATGTGTGTGTCACTCCAGGATACACCTGAGCCAGCTCCCCTACGGGTGCTGCTAAGGGAAAATCTCCTGGCATCAATGCATGTGGCGAGCGCACACACCTACAATGAATGGACATGAGCAACGCATCTTCAAGAATGCTAGTTACAGAAACAGGTAACAGTCTTGTTTGTAAGATTCTAAGTATGAGAAGACAGCAGCAGGTACAGTTTTGATTTCAGCTGTCCTTTGGATAATCAGAAGGCTTCATTTTCTAGTGTTATTCTGATCCAGCATCTTTCCCAAAAGTTACTTAAATGAAACATTCTTGCTGACATAATTTAATTGAAGGTTTGTTTTTTTTTCAGATTCAAAATTCAAAAGTTTTAAAGTGTAATACTGATCTCTTTTGGGAAATACAATTTACTTGAGGCATGTTTTATGTGATGCTTTCTGGAAATAATCACAGTCACAGTAGTCTAAAATGGTTTGTTACAAAAGATTCTCTAGTCTGATTGTATAGTAACTTTAGCAGAGTATTTTCAGTAATACCTTAACCAGATATCTTGTTTTCTGTGTGATCTTGCAGCTTTTGCGGTTTAATTCCTATTCTTCTGAAGTATGGGATCCACCTACTTGGGATTAATTTAGGATACTGCCTGCACCACAAAAGGTTTTCTTGGTTTCGACACTTCTTGAAAGTGGGCTGCCCAATGCCTTCTGGGGAACACTCACTAGAGTTTACAAAATATGCCGTTAAAGCACAGGAACAGTACAAAGAGTGGCTACCATATCTGTTGTTGGCTGGATTTAATCCACTGAATCTCCTGTGCAGATTGTGGTAAGAAAAATAATTATGCCTTGTATTTTATATGTTGTGTACTAAATACTGATCTCCAAATACATGACTAACCAAGTTTAATAAATGCAATCACTGAACAGCACATCATAACCAGTGCTTATAGTGTGCCCGGTGACAGTGGGCTTCAGACTCAGGAAATAAAAGTGCTAATCAGCAAGTCAAGTTCCTGAAGGTTGGGTGGCACATTTTAGTACCTCTGGAGGAAAACACCTTCTGATTAGCTGGTTTGTCCACTTACCTGCCCAATAGGAAAGAGAAGCCAATCAGAGCTGCTTCAGGAAGTAAGTCAAGCTCTCCCCTCTCCTCTAAGGCGCCCACACTATTTTCATGGGAGGACAGCAGGAAAAGATCAACTGCTCAAGGAGACTGCCCTCGCCTCCTTTTGCTCATTTGTGAGCAATAGGACAGCTTCTGTGCTTCTTCCTTTTGCTTTCCCTGTTTCCTCCCAGCAACACTTGGCCTGGGAAGGAGATAGGTGAGCCGGCTGCACACTCTCTAGTCTGGAAAAGGGGGCTGAAGAATTCCAGGAGCTGCAGGGAGGAGCAGAGGTAAAGCTGGACGAGGCAGGAGTGAGGAGGACTGAATTAAATGGGGGTACAATTAAGATGGGGCCTGGAAGAGGCTACATTGAGGGGGCAGAATTGATTTGGGAATTGTAGAGTAGAATTAATTTGGTCAGGGCACAAGCAGATGTAGAGATGATTATAGACCGCTCCACTTTTGTCAGATAATTTTAAGCACAGATCTTAATGCAGTTACCTAACTCAGTATTATGACTAATAGAGATTTCAAATACCTTGCGTGAAAAGTTCACACAGAAGGGCAGGGTTCAGTGTCATTAAACTTTTTCCCCTTCTCTGGGAAGAGCCAAAACAAGGCTTGGTCTTTTTTGACTCCAGGGAAAGGGATGCTTCTGAATGTTTCACTGATCAGGCTTCCTTCCCTATCAGTTCCCCCTTCTTGTATAAGTGGTGTGGTACCCATCCCAAATTAATAGAAAGTAGGGAATTACAATATAGCAATGGCATAAGAAAAATCTCAATGCACAGTTAATTTTGTATCAGTGTGGGAGGGGGAATCCCTCTAACATTAAATTCAGTGGCGGGGGGAAAAGGAAGGTGGATAAAATTCCAGATTGTCACTGTCACTTGAATTTTTTTCAATAAATTGTATGCTTTATGCAAAGCATGATTTAATACATTTCAGATACAAATAACTGGATTGCCTGCTTTCTTATATAATTAGTCCTCAAAATTATTCCAGTACTTAAAAGTCTGAATACATTTTATTTTGACTTTTCCCTACTTTTTTTCATGTTGTCATGCAGGATAGAAGCTTTGACTTTACATGTCCACATTTAGGACTTTACAAAATAATTTAAAACTATACAAGCACATGACATAATGGATTAGGCATAGTTCACCGACTTGGTATATTCACAAAACGTTGAATTTCCTGTTAGTAATTCCACTTCCATGTAATCTTTAATTTGTATAAAAAGTTACATTTTAGTGTCCACTCAGTTTTAATCATGGATTTATTTTAAATTTTGTGATATTTATACAGGTTGGGTCTCACTGGTCCAGCACCCTTGGGACCTGAGTGGTCCTGGATGAGGGAATTTGCCAGACCAGGGAAGTCTCCTGCCACCAGCCTCATCAGCCTGCCACCCCTCCCCACCACCGGCTCCTTTGGCCTTGCTGCCGGCTGGGTGACACGGCTGCCCCAGCCCCGCTGCCATAACTGCTGCTCCAGCCCCACTGCTCGCATGGCAGCCCTGGCCCTGTCTCTGCTGGCCGGTATGTGGTCCCGATCGGGCTGCCGACCTGCTGCAGTCCCAGACAGGCCTCCTTTGCTAGGCTGCCACGGCCCGGCCTTACTGCCAGCCAGGCTGCCACGGCTCTGTCCCCCCTGCTGGGCCAGCATGCAGCCCCACTTGGGCTGCCGCGGCACAATCCCACTGGCAGACTGGCATGCATGGGCTGTCCTGCCCCACTACCATGGCCCCACTACCTCTGCCAATCTGCTGAGGCCCTGGCCCCGCTACCATCAGTCTCGCCTTCACTGGGCTCTTAGCTGCTGGCCCTCCTGCCCAGGGGCGCTCTCGTTTGGCAACATCCATGGTCCTATCGGACCATGGCTGTTGCTGAATGAGAGAGTCCCAGTTTAGGGAGGTGCAACCTGTAGTTGAATTTTTCATACAGCTTGTAATGTTAACTTCATCATTAAACTGGTTTTCTTGATGTAGTGAAATTTTAGATTCTCTGATTTTCTGTTCAGAAGTTAAAACATTTTAAGCCTGAAATGATAAATGATATTTGTGATTATACTCTATTTACATATGTGTATGACTACAAGAGTAAACACTAGAACAATCCCATTTTGTGATTCTTATTCATTTGTATTATATGTAACTTTTTATTTTCAGATAAACTACAACTGCTTCTGTATTTGCTATTTAACTTAAATTGTTTAAAAACATGCTTGTTAAAAAAATCTGCTTGTTATAATGTATTCCACAAATTTGATTCACTTTTGCAACCCTAAATATAATGCATGTTCTCTCCCTCCCCTCCTCAGAAAATAATGGCAGAATAGTAGAATGCAAATGCCATCTGTGTATATGGTTGATTAACGGTCATTGGCTTATGATTGTACAACTGTACAATATAATGATTGTTGTGCTAAGTCACAGTACGTTTTAGCATGAATATCAAAAGTGGTAAGCAAACTCATTTTGGCATTAAATAAAACAGTGAAATTAGATTTACCATTAGGGATGTTAAGTAGCGATTAATTTGCTAATCGAGTGGTCGATGGAATTTCCATCGAGTACTCAATTAGTCGATTATCACTTCCGCATTCCACGTTTGAAATGTACAAGAGCCCCAACAGGGGCTCTTGTGCATTTCAAAATTGGAATGCCGCATGGAGCCCAGGGCCACAGGGAAGTCCCGCTGACTCCGGGCTCCATGTGGGTGCTTCCGCTTTGAAATGCACAAGAGCCCCCACTTGTGCATTTCAAAACAGAAGCACCACATGGAGCCTGGGGTCAGCGGGAGACTCAGAGTCGTGCACTGGCCCCAGACTCCATGCTGCGCTTCCTCTTTGAAATGCAGAAGAGCCCCCACTGGGGAATCTTGTACATTTCAAAGCTGACACTCTGCACAGAGCCCGGGATCAGATGGAGAGCCTAACTGATCCCAGGCTCCAAGCGGCGCTGCCACTTTGAAATGCCGAGTGGAACCTGGTGGTAGCTCTACCTGGCATTTCAAAGCGGCAGTGCTGTGCTGAACCTAGCTCCACGGGGTGTTGCCGCTTTGAAATGCTGCGAGGAGCCTGATGCCGGGCTCCCCATGGCATTCAAAGTGGCAGCGCTGCACGGAGCAGTTGACCCCGGGCTCTGTGTGGCGCTGCTGCTTTTAAGTATTCCCCCCCCTACCCCCCCCGCTCTCTCTATCTGTTAGAGGCAGCAAGGGGGCGGGGGAGAGCGACTATTCAACTATCTTGTCGACTATCCAGTAAGCATTTGCTTATTGGATAGTCGACTAGTCCTTTACATCCCTATTTACCACTGCTCTGTATTGTTTAAATAAATGCATTAAAATGATTTCCATGGTCATACCTGAATTAAATTAATTCTGAAAATGAAATAATAGAAAATACAGACTAGACAAGAAGTTTTTTTATTATTAGTTTTAGTCAACCAGTACATTTATGTTTCACATATTTTTATATTTTAAACCATTGATTGAGTCAGATGAGCATGCAAGAACACCTAGAAAGCATGGAAATATCTTCTCAAAGTATGTGTATGTTCAAGTATTGTATTTCAGTACATTTCCAATATCTTTTAAAAAAATAACTCATTTAGACTTCTTATGTAACCCACTTATGCTGTGAAAGCTATTGCTTGCCATTTCTTACACATTATCTTGGAGAACTGAGGTATATATCACCCTAAAAACAGTCTGTGTATAGAACTAAAATCTTTTTTTAAACTTTCTTAGGTTTTGTGATTTGATTATTTTTAAAATTACATAAGTCATTAAACATTTTTTTCAGATGTGATGGAAAGCCAAGGCAATAATGCAAGACATTCATCTTGGTTTTGATAGACCTTGAAAAAATCTTGATAGAGATGGAATAAGCAATTCTTGTAGAGAAAAATATCGCCTGTTATGAAGGCAGATACATTTTAGAACATATGTTCTCTTACAATGCAGTTTAATTCTAAAAGTAATGGTGGAAGATATAATTTGCGTTAGTAATGTGCTATGGCATCAAAAGTTACTTTAGAATTCCCTTTTGATGTTTTGTTCTGCTTAGGATGTTTCTAGGAACTTGTTATAAAAACATAAATCTTTCAATATTTTTCTTCCTCTCCCCCAAAATTATTTTTGTTTTGGTGTGTACACTAGTTCACTATGTTATGTCACTTTTTACTGTGTAGGATTTATTCTGTGAATGATGACCTCCTTAATTTCACTCTGGAGTTCACTAACTGGAAAAGGCTTCCTACAGCTGTAGAACAAAATCTCTCTGACCACAAAGAAACCTCCACCTGGGTTCCACATCGCCATTTTGGTAAGTAAAACAACCCATCAACTACTTTCTTCACATACACCCATTTCCAGAATTTAAGAGGGGAAAGCTCTTTGGAACAATATGTGAATTCTATAGAATGTACATGAAATTGGATAGAAATTGTGTTTTAACTATTGGAGAAAACAATAGTTGTCCTAAACTAAGATTATATTTGAATTAATAAAATAAACAAGATAGTAAGTGAAATATATAATGTGTTTCAAACTGGTAATTTTAGTCAGGATTATCTTCCCCATGTAATTACTGGTAGACAAATTTTTTATTTGATCTGTATAAAGTAAATACTAGTTTTTAAGTGCCCTTAAACATGAAAAAAGCAGCAGAATGTCTTTATAAAAACTATATATCAGAAGAAATTCAGAGAACCTATTGTTTGGAAAGATTTTGATCTAATTACTTTTGACAGTAATTAAAAATATAAACAAAATATGTGTTATAATAACTACAAATCCAGCAGCCTGTCTTCCTTTTCATAGTTAAAATAGTCAACTGAAACAAATGAATAAATATTTTCCCGCAAATACTAGCTCTCACCACACACATCTTTCCCAAAAGCCAATCAGAGCAAATGATCTGTGCAGTACTGGGCTATCTGAAAAATTATGGAGTCCTATTTCATATTTATTCATTGTAAAACGAATTTCTTTAAAAAAGAGGTGCTGTGCCATCTGTTAAGTGATTGTTTTTATATTTATTTTTTAAGATTTTCCCTGGAGTAACTCTCTATCTTACGTCAAAGCCTCCTTGATTTGAATGCCCCCTGTTGTGTGCCTCTTCTAGTCCCATTGTCAGGTTGCTCAAAATTGGCAGACGGCCGATCCACTTCACTGTTTCACCCCGAGCAGATTTTTCACCCTGAGCCTCACAAAGATTACAGAGTGTAACTCAGGCAGTTATGACCATTGAAATGTTTTCCTCACTTAGCTATAACCTGCCATAAAGTCATCACCAGCGCACTTTTAATCTGCCATTTGTACATTCCACAATCATTCTGCACCTGCTCAGCCTACTATCGAAAGGCTTCTTGCTGCTGTCCAGGTTTTCTGTGTAAGGATTCATGAGAGTAAGGGATACACTGGGTCTCCCAGATCACTGTGGGCATTTCAACATCCTTCACTGTAATCTTCTGGTTTGGAAAGAAAGTTTCTGCTTGTAGCTTTCTGTACAGTCGGTGTCCCTGAATATGTATGTGTCATTTACCTTCTTGAACCCACCCTGTGTTTTAGTGAAATGTCCGTGGTGATCAACAAGTGCCTGTAATATTATGGAGAAGTACCCCTTTCTATGGAATGGTTCTGTCGTGAGATGGTCCGGGACTAAAATCAACTACTTTCTTCACATACCCATTTCCAGAATTTAAGAGGGGAAGCTTTTTGGAACAATATTGATTTGAAACCAGCTAGTAGCAGTCTGACATCACCAATTTCCACAATCATGAGGGCTGTTCTCATTTTGATGTTCTTGTGCCTCGGAGCTGGGGGAAACTTCCAAAGGGTTTCCACATCCAAAGTTCTATAGCCACTGCTCCTCATGTTAGACCTGTATAAAGTCAGTGCTTGTTTACCAATCCCAAAAGTGACAGTTCAGCTGCTCTGTGAATGCCAGAAGTAATCTGATGTTGGTCTTTCCATAGCACACAGCAGGTATGGCAGTTCTGATTCCTGTTCAGATCGGGAGCTCATGATATGCTGCATGACCATCTGTGACAGTACAATCATAGAATCATAGGACTGGAAGAGACCTCAGGAGGTCATCAAGTCCAGCCCCCCTGCCCAAAGCAGGACCAATCCCAACTAAATCAACCCAGCCAGGGCTTTGTCAAGCTGAGATTTAAAAACCTCTAGGGATGGAGATTCTACCACCTCCCTAGGTAACCCATTCCAGTACTTCACCACCCTCCCAGTGAAATAGTTTTTCCTAATATCCAACCTAGACCTCCCGTACTGTAACTTGAGCCCATTGCTCCTTGTTCTGCCATCCATCACCACAATAGTGGAAAGCATTGCAGAGATGGTGAGTGCACTGTAAATGGGGGTAATTGAAAAATGCTGTGAAAAGCAGTAAGAAGCCTGTGGAATAATAGGACAAAAAGAACTTCAGGATGGGACATTGAACCAGCACTCATGATGAGCTGTGTTCCACTCCAGCTTCCCACAAGGTCTGGCTGCAGAAGGTGGCAAGCAGCGTGGTGGGATGGCTACCCACAGTACACCGCTCTCACTGTTGATATTAGAGCATCAACTGTGGACAAGCTCTCCTGATAGAAGGAGTGTAGTGTGAACATGTGAGAGCAATGTTGTTACAGCACTTTTTGGTCAGGGACATAATTTTTGTCAACAGAAGACTGTAGGGATTGTTTTTGGCCTTGGTGTCAGCATAAGGAAAACTAAAAGTGTTATCTGAGATCAGGATTGTAATGTGATGATACCAAAATATAGCGTGCTTCTAAATTTTCTCTTTTAAATAGCCTGCTGAGGAAGATGCACAGGTCAATTCTGGATTTATGGAATTTCTGTGGGGGTTTTTCCCCATCTCTTCCTTCCTCACTCTTCCAAATCTCTGATTTCCTTCTAAATAGTTCAGAAGTTTTAGGGGGTAGCCAAGTTAGTCTGTACAGGATAAACGTAAACAACAAGTAGTCTGGTAGCACGTTATAGACTAACAAAACTCATGATACCATTTACATGTTTTGTTAGTCTATAAAGTGCTACCAGATTATTTGTTTTCTAAATAGTTGTGAGGGCTATGCTTATTGTTAGTCAGAACACGGGACAAGCAGCCTCCTCAGTGTTTAATATCACTGCTTTCAAGAGTAAAATTTTTCAAACAGTGACAGAGAGATTTGGGGGGGAGTCCCAATCCCTTTTAGAAAAGACCGTTTTATTGTATTCTGTATTCTGTGTTATGTTTCGAATGGGACAGAATTTTTCATGAACTGGGGCAAAGTTGGCTCAGTTGATAGGAAGGCTGCAGGTAATATAACTTTTTTTTAAAAGTTCCACTTTTTAGTTGAAGATGCTGCATTTTTGAAAGTTTTAACCTTAAAAAAATTGATTTATTGCGGGGAGGGATAGCTCAGTGGTTTGAGCATTGGCCTGCTAAACCCAGGGTTGTGAGTTTAGCCCTTGAGGGGGCCATTTAGGGGTCTGGGGCAAATCTGTCAGGGATGGTACTTGGTCCTGCCGTGAGGGCAGGGGACTAGACTCAATGACCTCTCAAGGTCCCTTACAGTTCTATGAGATAGGTGTATCTCCATATATTATTATAGCTATTAAACCACTTTCCATTGTCCCTGCAACAAGTTCATATTGTTTTTGACTTGAGGCTTTTTTTAGGGAAATGTTTTTAAGTGACATGAAAAAGTAGAAATGAAATGGAACTTATCTCTTTATAGTCAATGTGACATTTGAATTGTGTGCTATTTTAAATTGGTGGAGGATCATTGGTGGAGGATATATGGAACATTTCAATATAACTGGCAGCCTTTTTGCTTTTATAGTTAAAAGATCTATTTGTGTCTAGCATTTGTGAGGTGATAGTCAACATGTATGTATCATATTAAGTATAAAACTGCACTAGTAGCATTTTACAAGAAATATAAGTGTGCTTTATGCCAAAGTAAAAGTGATATTTTACGATCTATTCTATATACATACTGTGGAACATATAAACATCATGAATGAAATAAGTGAAATTGAAGGCACCCAAGGCAAACATCATATTAGATAACCTTCAAGTATTGTATAGTTGGCTGAATATGAGTAATGAATTATTTGGGACTAGAAGATAAATACAGTACCACTTCAAAGTTACAAACACTGGTTACAAACTGACCAGTCAACCACACACCTCATTTGGAGCCAGTGTTACTCAATCAGGCAACTGAGTTGAAAAAAAGCAAAAATTGTATGGTACAGTATTGTGTTAAACTACCTTAAAAAAAGGGAAAGTTGAAGAATATTTGACAAGGTATGAAAGTTGTTTCTTTGTTTCATTTAAATTAATATGATTAAAAGCAGCATTTATCTTCTGCATAATAAAGTTACAAAGTGTATTAAATCAATGTTAAGTTTTAAACATTTGAAAGAACAATTATAATGGTTGTTCAGAGTTACAAATATTTCAAAGTTATGAACAACCTTCATCTAGAGTCTAGAGTTTATTTTGGGAAAACTATTGTCTTTTGGGTAATGGTGTGATCCTAAGTATTAAAGTGCTGTGGATGATCTTCCTCAATTGAGACTCATCACAAATTGTTTTCTTATGTGCTAAAATTGCCATTTTATATATTTCATTCTGTGCCACAGCAAGATGTACTAGTACTTGTGCTAAGTATTTTGTATTTTACTCAGAGGGTTGTAGGACCTTGTGTTTGCCCATTGTAGAATTCTAGAATTAATACTGCTGTTCACAAAGGAAAGGAAAATTGCATGTCTATAGTAATTCTGTAACATTAAAAGTTTCAAGAATTTTGAGCATGTAGTGTTGCAGTACCAGGGTATTTAATAGTCAAAGTATTCAGTGACACATTGCAAACTATATTAACCTATAGAATAGACAATCCCTTAATTATTGTGAGATTGATTCTCAGCTGTTAAAATGTCAGGTTAAGGATCATGAACCAAAAGTCACGGTAAGTGCTATAGTCTCAGCAGCAGAACTAAAATGATCTTATTGAAATAGTATCTTTGCATTTGTAACACTATTTTGAGACATTTTGATCTCAGAATGGCATAGCTTTTCCAAAAAAAAAAAAAAAAAGAAAGAAAGAAATCAAACTCAAAGAACACATATAAATTAATGACAGTAATCTACTGTGCATATAAAAGAGAATTAATCACCAATAACTGTATTTATCATGTGTGTATATATACATATATAGCAGCTTGCAAATCAACAGTTTTGACTTATACATACCTACTGATGTGAAGTTGGGAATATATAAAAGATCTGTGCTCCCTGGGGACATACATGTATTGCGATCCCAAGACCTTCAAAAGCAATGATTTTTCACCGTTGTACTAAACTCATGAAATGGGCTTAAAACTCAAGATTAAAATAATACATTTGGTTTTCATTTTATTTATGTTGTACCTTTTGAGTCTTTAGGGTTCAGATTTTTAAGGCTTTCTCCACAAATAGGAGAGCTATTTTTTTTTTTTTAAGTTGAGATTATGTAATTATATTACTTCAGGAACTTGGTCCTGAAGAAAAACACTGAATATTCTGAGATTCATGATGAAGTTGCAGAGCTGGCAGCATTGCATGTGACCCTTTTCAGATACGAACAAAGGCTATAAAAGGAACTTTGGCATGCATCCAACCATAGCTGTTTCTACTAAATTTTTAAAAAATGGGTGCAATAAATGGATCTGCAGAGGCAATGTACCTAAAGAGCAGATATTGGCAAAATAACTTCTTTCTCTTTTGCTCATTGTTCTTCAGATCCCCATAATTAAAAGGGATACAAAAAAGGAAAACCCAACATCAGCCATCCAAGAAAGAGGACAGAAGAGGCCTAATGATCGTAGAAATGGTCTCTGAGGGGAACATTTTAAGAGAATAATTCCTGGCTGGCAATTTGGGTAGAAGTGTTACAAATCTTAGCTCTAGGCATGTCATTGAAGCTTTAACCAGGCCTAGTACAGGTTGAAGCTCTCTTGTCCAGCACTCTCTGGTCCGGCAGGACCACAGATATTGCTAGACCAAAGAGCCCCAGCCACAGAAGTTGAAAGTGGCTGGGAGCAGAGCCTGTCTGGTGGGTGGCAGCCTGCAGGGCCAGTGACCTGGGGGCAGGAAGCCCCAGGAGCAGCTGCCTGCTGGTGCGGGGCTGGATAATGGGGGCAGGGAGCCCCAAGAGTGGCTGCTGTCTTGCGCAGGGCCAGGCGGCCAGTGACAGAGAGCCCCAATACCGACTGCCACCCTTTGTGGAACCAGGCGGTCCCCTAGAAGTGGCTGCCCCTTTGCATGGGACCGGGCAGCTGGGCGCAGAGAACCCCAAAAGCAGATTTCTCCCTGCTCGGGGCCGGGAGCAGAGCCTCATAAGCGGGCTGAGGGCAGCAGAGCTAGGCAGGTGGGCCAGAAGAGGTCAGGTCTCTGGGTTGCCCCGGGGCAGCAGCCAGGAGGGGAGCCCAGGGAGATCACGGAGATCTGACCACCCCTGATCTGGCAAATTCCCTTGTTCGGGGTCACTCAGGTCCCGAGAGTGCCAGATCAGGGAGGTTCAATCTGTAGAGTGAGGTGTCTGGCCATAAGGAACATCAAGTAGATCATTGCAAATCTGAATACATAGAATCAATTAAAAATATTTGAATAAAGCTAAGATTCCTTGTAAGAGAAAGGTGAAATGAGAGCATTTGGTATTGTGATGCCCCTTTCAATAGTCTCAATTGTTATTATGCCAGTGGCTGCTAACCTATTCCTAGCCTCTGATTGGGTGGGTGCATACATCGTAAAAGTGTGGATCAGTAAGAGGGCATTCTGGAAGGAGAATAAATTTTTAAGGCTGTAAGCTCATCTTTAACTCACAGCGTACGCTTTGATTTTGCTAAGATCTGTTGGTTTCTTTGTGATATCTGCTGCTGTATCTAAGAAACAAGAGCCCAATTGCATTTCTTTGCTGTTGTTGGATTTATGTCAGGCCTTTGGTATAGTTTTTGTGTGCATTAATAACTAATATATAATTCAGGTCTTGCATTGAGCCAATTGTTGCCACACTAACATTTCTTCACCAATGCTGTAATCTGTACTGTGCACCCTCCTCCTACTCCCTTGGAGATCAGGAGAAATATGATACTGAACAATAGCAGTGCTGTGAGTGACTCTGTGGCTTCTTGTTTCCTGACTGACTCTCTCTCCACTTGGAGAACAGAACTAATGTCCACTCCCTTCTAAGAGTATGTGTACACAGTAGCTGGGAGCATGCTTCCTAGGGTAGCTAGACAGATACATGCTAGCTCATCAATGGTTTAGATAAAGACAGAGAGAGAACATATGTAAAGTTTGTGGACAACACCAAGCTGGAAGGGGCTACAAGTGCTTTGAAGCTTAGGATTATAATTCAAAATGATCTGGACAAACAGGAGAAATGGTTTGAGGTAAATAGGATGAAATTCAATAAGAACAAATGTGAAGTACTGCAATTAAGAGGGAACAATCAGTTTCACACATACAAAATGGGAAATTACTATCTAGGAATGAATACTGTGGAAAGGGATCTAGGGGTCAGAGTGTACCACAAGATAAATGAGTCAACAGTGTGAATTTGTTGCAAAAAAATCACATGTCATTCTGGGATGTAGTAACAGGAGTACTGTAAGCAAGGTGAGAGAAATAATTCTTCAGTGCTACTCTGTGCTGTTTAGGCCTCAACTGAAGTATTGTGTTTAGTTTTGGGTGCCACATTTGAGGAAAGATGTGGACAAAATGGAGACGGTCCAGAGAAGAGCCACAACAATTATTAAAGGTCTAGAAAGTATAACCTATGAGGGAAGATTTAGTCTGTAAAAGAGAAGATGGATAGGGGATATAACACTTTTATACTTTTCAAGTATATAAAATGTTATGAGGAGAGAGAAAATTTATCTTTAATCTCTGATTATAGGACAAGAAGCAATGGGCTTAATGTACAGGAAGGGAGGTTTGAGTTGGACATTTGGAAAAAATTCTGAACTGTCAGGGTAGTTAAACACTGAAATGAATTGTTTAGGGAAATTATGGAATCTCTGTCATTGGAGATTTTGAAGAGCAGGTTAGACATACCTTTCAGGGATGGTCTAGACGGTGCTTGGTCCTGCCATGAGTGCTGGGGACTGGATTTGATGAGCCCTCGAATTTCCTTCCATTTTTAAGCGTTGTATGATTCTGTTCTAGGTCTGCTTGAGATGGTATAGGTGTAGGCATGGTGACACAGGTGGTGGTTTGTGTTAACCATGTGAGTACGTAACCTGGGGGTTGGGCAGGTATGCATAAACTGGTCATCCCTCTGTCTCCAGGAGGAAGAGAACACACAGCTCTCCCTGTCCACATGAGCAGGGGATGGGGAAAGGAAGAAACCTTCCCCCATACAATTTGTGGGAAAGTCCAAAGAGGATTGTCGCTGTCATTAAGGCTTGAAAAATATACCCTTTCTCCTGTTAGCCTGAGAGAAAAGGAATAAAGAAATGGCAGAAGATGGAGAGAAAACAGCTTTTTAAAGTTAAGACATTATTCTAGCTATTCATGTTACTGCACTTCATTATATTTCCTTGGTAAAAAGCGGACCTCAAAGGCAGGAGTTTCCATATTAAATTCTTGGGGAGGCAACAGACTGGTTGTGGCCTAAGAGAAAAGGGACTCTGAGGTGATAGCCCAGGAGTAGGGAACATGGATACAAGTTTGTTTTTTTCCAGTCAGAGCACTCTTACATTTTATAAAAGCCCTTGTTGCTCTGTCACACTCCTGCTCTTGAGATAAAGGTCAGCCAATTACTTATGGAAACCACGTAGCCACACACCACCCATTGGGAGAATGTGGGAAATAGAGTGAAGATACAGTATGTGATCGTCAGTTGCTAAATAGGCCAACAGAAGAACGAAATACCATCTTTTAATAATGAAAAGGTTAAGTTCAACTCTGATCAGAAGTTGTTTTCCTGTCTTTTTATGTGTTGGCTTGTATAATGTAATGTCTGCACCAGGATAGTTGTTTATTTAATTAACCTTTACTTTTCTCTCTCTATCTTGCCCCTCTGTTAGCTCGCTCAATAGATAGAAGATCTCCTCTTTTAATCTGGAATCTTTTTTTCTTATTGCACCCCCATGCGATTTTAAACTCCTACCATGATCCTTGGATCCGGACTCCCTTTTCCTAGCATTTGAATTCTGACACCTTTCACTAACTCCATTGCTTCTTCTCTTCCTTTTTGCCACTGAGGAATGTTGGCAAAAAATCTGGCATGCTGATTCTTTTTATGCTTTTAAATCTGCCTTAACTTCCATTCAAATTGCGCTCTTTGTCCTGTAAGCAAATCCTAATGTCATTCTGAAGATTTGATATTTAACATTTAATCAAGCCTTTCACTTTCAATCAACTTTGGCCATACTCATTGCACCCAAATGTATCAATCTACCTAACAGTTTAGACGTTCTATGTTTTGCTGAGGCAAAAATCTTTTAGAGCATCTGAAGCAAATCTGAGAGATTGTGGAGTCCAAAAATGATACAATCTAACTTTATTGATATCTTTCTATTTACTTTTTGCTGCTCATAACTCAGAAATGGCTTGGCCTAAATACTGGAGATCTGGTGTAAACCTTGGCTTTGGCAAAATTATTTTATTGCTGTAGCGGGTTCGCTCACTTTTTTTTCTTTTTGCCCGGCTCTTCCCTCCAGGGTGGCTGGTTGGGGGAAGTAGCTGGCTGCTCAGACACCCTGTTTGGGTGTGGTGGTGGCTTCAGGGAACTGCCCTCCGACAGTGACCACTCCTCGGTTGCTCTGTACCCCCCTTCCGGGGGAGAGTCCATGTTGTTGTAGTCCACTTCTCCTCCAGGGTCCTCCCGAGACTCGGGGACCCCCAGTTCTTCTCCTTGGGGACTCCTAACTCCCGTCGTGCCGTCCTGGCCTCAGGCCCCCTGCCAGCCCCTTAACAGCCCCTCCGGGCAGACCACAGGATCTCCAGGCCCCTACTCCCTAGCCACAGGCGCGCCTCTGCCTGACCGGTTGCCTCCTGGACTTATGGGCTGGGGCTTCCCTGGCTCAGCCTCCCCCCGACTACTGCAGCTACCTCCTTGCTAGCTATGGCCATCTCCTATGCGGCCCAGCCCTTTAGGGCTGCCTCCATTGCTCGCCCCGGCCCTTCATGACTGCCTCCTATGCAGCACTGGGCCTCAGGCCATGTAGCCTGGGTTCCTCCTGAGCCTCCTCAGTCCTGCCCCCTCCTCCAGGGAGCCTCCTTCTTCCCTGGCCATCAGGTCTTACTGCTCTCCCTCCAGAGCAGCAGGCAGGTGGATGACTCTCCTCCCAGGAGCTGTTCTTATAGCCCTCAGCTGGTCCCTCCTTATGGCCCTCAACTGGGCTCTCCTCCTTCCAGCTCCTTGGCCCCTTTAAGGGCCAGGGCAGGGCAATACCCTGCCACACTGCCTATATCACCTTGCATTGCCAGGTTGGAGGTAGGCTTTGGTAAAAATGAGACTCAGACCCTTAAATGTTTAAATAATGATACTTTAGTAAGATAGCGACCAAGAGATTGACAGTGAGAAATGTGAGTTTAAAACAGATTTTTCTATAAAAATAAGAAAGGAAAGGCGAGAGAAGGCGGTGAAAGGAAATAATTATATTATGGAAGACTCAACACAGTTTCCTTTCTCTTATATATCAGCTATATTTTGGTTCTCTCCTGGTGTGTGTGATAAAAATTAAGCCTGCACCAGGCTGTGATACTTCTTAACATTATGAAGTATCTAAGGAGACACTGCTGTTTGTTCACCTTCTAATAGATTGGTCACTCTTAATGAATCATATCTTATGGCAAAGTTATAGAGATAAAGCAAAAGCTTAATGAATTCTGTGAAGGCTTAAAGCTGCTTTCCAATGTCTGTCTGATGTGTTTGTTTATTTGGTATATGCAATCTAGTTAAGCCAAGCTTCAGCATTATAATAAACAGTGTTCAAGGCACAAAGTCCTCCAGGATGTTTAGTCATTCTGCAGTCTTTAACAATATAATATGTGTCATGGTTTGCAGTTATCCATATTGACATAATGGTCTGTCTCTAAAATACCACCAAAATTCCACTGTTGCCTCTGTATTAAATACTAACAGCATATTACAATGTGTTTCTGTGTGTTAGTACATCACTTGACCCTGGGGCTGCAATCTGATGAAACGCAAGAGAGGGATATAAGGAAATGTAGATACAATATAGCTTATATGAATATGTGTGAGAGAGAGGAGTTCACAGAGGGATGGTTTATTATTTCTAATTTCACAGTAAAACACATTATCCAACACAACAGGTTAACACAACTCATAAGTATTCTGTACAAATATGTAATCGTGAATCTTGGTTGATTAAAGGAAAAGCTGACTAGTAATAGCCTGAACAATAACAAGAGAAGATGACGATCATATTATCATTAACTCATTACTTTTGTCATCAATATTGACTCTTTTCTCCCCACAGTAAATCTGTGTCTCCATTGTTGACTTTCATATCTCTTGATTAATTGTCAGTCCCTGTGTATAACATGACATCTGCTAATCTCTTGCCAAGCAACTGGTGGTTCAGGCAGGTTGAATGTAACTTTTTAGTAGTGGGTAGGGATGTAAAGAGTTAATCAGTTACCTAGTAAACATGCCCCTTACGAGCATGCTTACTGGGGTAACCAGTTAACCAGTGGGAGGGCTGCTCTGGTCCCTACCACCCACAGCGTGGAGTGGTGGACCCACCTGGCCAGAGCAGCTCCCGCCCATGGCACAGTGCAGTGGGCTCGCCTGGCTGCAGGAGTTCCATGGCTGCACCCTTGATCCAGTCCAGCCAGGCCATCCACAGCGCAGTGCAGCAGGCCCTAGCTAGCATGATGGAAGCAGCCCTCTGCCCACAGTGCATTGCGGCAGGCCTGGCCGAAGCAGCCCATGGTGTGGCAGACCCAGCGAGGCTGCAGCAGCCCCCTGCTGCAGGATCATGGTTAACTGGTTAGATGTTACATTAGCCAGTTAGCTTTTTAATTGGGATTTTATATCCCTAGCATGGAATAGTTTTTCATGAATATCAAGATTAAGTTATTTTTATCCAGCTGATACAGAGACCTTCTAACATGCTGGTTTAAAATCTGCTAGGCTTCTTCATGCATTAGAATTGTGATTAA
The DNA here is from genome assembly GCA_032595735.1 of Pelochelys cantorii. NCBI lineage: Eukaryota > Metazoa > Chordata > Testudines > Trionychidae > Pelochelys > Pelochelys cantorii. The sequence continues at coordinate 175,978,571 of CM064328.1, read as the reverse complement.
TCATCTGGCAAGTGGGTTATTTAATGTGTTTGGCTTTTTTTTTAGCAAAGGAGAACTGCCTAAGAGAAGCAAAAATATAAACACATATCTTAATCCAGTAATTCTTTTCCTCAGATTGATTTTTGTTTCTTTAATTTTCCAGCCTTTATCCCTTCCTTGGCTCACCTTTGTCGTCTTGAGATCCGGTATATTTTAAAAAATGAACACCTACGATCTGACCAATTTATACGTAAGTTGCCATTGCCCACTTGTCTACAGGACTATTTGTTGTACTTAGATATATTGAGAATAAATGGCATTCCAGGACTGGTGGATGTTCAGGGTGAATGAGATGAAGGAACATTTTACTCACCTGAAGCCAGTTCAGAAGACCCCAAGAAGGGCAGCATATGGTGCTGATGCTTGATGGTCCAACTGCCTGAGATTGTACCCAAATGGTGTAGACTTTATGAATGTCAATTAGCAAACAACACAAGACAGCTACTATATCTGCATATTTGTTACTCAAATAAAGGGTTTTTTTCACACTGCAGTTTTATATTTTAATTATAAGTATGTTACTAGTTCTGATCTCAACTACCTAGAAAGCTTTTAAAAAATGTGTTCTAGTCCCTTCATTTGTATTGTTTATTTCAAATGAAAATTCCTTCCTCTTATTCAGAAAAATCAACCTGTTGGTAAACAGTTTCTAGATTGCTCGCCCTGTTGGTCACTGAATGAATGTGAAAAATCCTATTCTAGATACTATACCTACAAAACAAAATATGTATTAAAGTCAAAAAATATAAATTGAGTATTCTCTATTTGTATGTTGAGAAATGGCCCAGGTGAGCCAGACAATCACAATGCCCACAAGAAAAGTGCTTGTTGAGGTAGATCTGTTTTTGTGTTAATGGACAATAATTTGTATGAATTAATTAGTGTATTATTAGTTGCTTCTATTCTGCCTTCCATGAAAGTGTCTTAAAATATTCATTTTATTATACAAATATACATAATAGTTTATTTGAAAAACAGTAATACTTCCTCTCTCTCAACTTTAAAGATATGAAAATGTTGGTACAGTACTTAACAGATGTACATCAGGGTTTATGCACATACTTGATAAAAGGAATAGAAACACTATTCAGATTAGTGTTTGAACAGCAGAGACAACAGTGCTCTTTGAAATTATGTTTTAGTAGAATGGAAATGATGCAATAATTCCAACTGTAATCTTTACATTCATGGACTATTTTTTTCTAGTTTCTTAGAAATTAGAGTACAAAAGGAATTCAGGCCCAATATGAGTGTGATGAGTTGTCCTAATTATTTTAATTATCAGGAGGTTAAGTGCTTACGTGTTCAATGATCCCCTAGCTGCTGATGGCAAAGAGAAGTTTAATCTACTGAATGTATTTAACATTTCTCTAATTACAGAGTATATACATTCTCTGTTTTGGTTGTAAATGACTTGAGTTCTGGTCCTGTTTGGATATTCCTGGAGATGGAATGTCTGTTCTTGCTGGCTATTTTCATTTCTGCTTTTTTGTTACAAGTCCCAACTATGTCATGTATCTAGAGCTGACCATGGTCAAGAATGCAAACAATGATGGATATTATAGCTTACATTTAAAAAAAATTACTGCTGAGTTGGAAAAAATAGCTATCCTTCATAAATGGAAATGCAAACCATAAACATAAGTGAGAGTAATCTACTCAAGTTCCTTCTTGCCTTCAGAAGATAGCTTAGATACCTTTATTTCCAAATGAGGTTTGTACTGACAGGAATTTGTTAACACTATGTAGAAATGTGTCTGTGTACTGCGCTGTACCAGAGTGCATCTGTACATTGTCAATATACAATGCTAATGATGTAATCATTGGCATTGCCTATATTGTCCATGTGTTATCAACTCTTTTGTCTGATTTAATAAACAGTTTAAGAATATTTCTATATTGGTGGTTTTTATCAAATTTCAACATGTATGCGGTCTAGTTTAGTCTCTCTTCAGTTATAATTTTTATAGAAGTGGTTCTCAAATGTTCATAGTGTGCACCACGTCTTAATAAAAACAGTGTCCTGGGTCATGTCCATTCTCTTTCACAATTGTGCAATCCATTTTTCGCACTGCCAAGGGCCAGTGGCAACTATAGCAATTGTTTATGTGAAAAAGTAATAATAACAAAGTATCTAATGATCTATTTAGCTGTCTTTCAATGAAATTTAGCAGCTGGAAATAGGAGGAGATTGCCAGCCAGTTTCATCTTGTTGTGGATTTCAGTAGTTGCTCCACAGTCTACCAATGGACCAAGAACCACAGCTGGAGAATCTGTGCTTCAGAAAGTTGTCATCTTTGGCTTCAACCTTAGAGTTGTTAAGTGTGAAATAGTAAAGTGAGCAGATAATTTGAAGTAAAATATATCCTTTTTACTTGATGCCTGTACTAACATCCTTCAAATGCCAAAATGAGTGTGTGTCTAGTAATGTAGCGAGTAGGTGTGTATTTGATAAAATGGTAAAACAGAGTAATACAAATACATTAATGAGATTTGCACATCAGTCAAAACTTTGTCTCCTGGTTTGTGTCTCATGTTTGCCTAATAGGTGAAGTGGAACAGGTGCTAACTGAAGTGGGAACAAGAGTTTCATAAATAATGTGTTTCTCTCTTATTAGCTAAGGCTTATCACAACATTTTACTAGACATATTTCACAAGAAGTCACCTGCACAGTCAATGACAGTCCTACAGTTCTTTGTCTAGTTCACTGGCTAGCAAGTGATATCAAGAATTTTGACGAGTTTCAGAGTCTACACACAACACAAGCTAGCAGCAGATATGTACACCACCTTGACTTTGACAGATGCAAAAACATCAGCACAAAAATGTCACAAGATCTAGCAGTTATACAAGCCACCAGAATGCATCAGTTGGACACAAATGGACAAGTAACTCCACAGAAAGTTGTCTTAATGTGTACCGAAAATAAGAAACAATTTGATTTATAAGAATTCATTCAAGACCGAAGTTTTGCATGTGACACAGTCTATAGCACAAGCTAGATGTCACAGGGCGAGACAACGAGCCAGCTGAAATAGTGCAGGAAGAAGAAATGGCAAACTCGCATGAGGAAACTGACAACGTTGTTTAAGAAATGGGGATTGCAAAAGAGAAATTGGTGCGAATATCAGTATTATGGGACAATGCTGGCATATTTGTCTTACTCTTATACCATCATCTTTAACAAAGCCTATCTTTAGTGGTTATCAGTGTTCCCTCTAATTTTTTTTCATCCATCAGTGGAGTAATTTTTGTTACGTTCACCGAAGCATGCGCAGATGTGCACCACCAATAGAAATACATGTTGCTGTCTGTGGGCACTATGGCTGCTCTGCTTATCTGCTAGGCAGCATTTGAATCTCTCCTGCATGGCAGCACAACTGTTCAGCTTACAATGAACACTGATGGTTATGGAACCCCAAGTCTAACAGAGTGGTATGATAGATATCTGTGCTACTGCAGACCAACACTGGAATACTGTACCAGAACTGTTAGCTGATCATGCACCCTCAGGCTGTGATAAGATAACTTCCTGTTCTGACCTTGACAAACATACTGTGCTGAAGATTCTGTAAGCTGAATACTCCCTCTGTCTGCTGCATGACATCAGTGCAGCAATGCATGGCCACATGGTACAGACAGTTGTGCCACCTGTCAGAGGCATGGCAGGAATCTGGGCAGGGGAAACTGTCAAAAGTCTCAGGTCAATGCCAAAGCTGAAGCATTCATAGAAAATGTAACATCATGTATTTAAGCATGTATGTGGAAAAGCCTGGATCTACATGCACCACCACTTGATCCACTGCAGTATGGAGGGATACACGATAACCATTCCAAGCCTGCTCCCAAAACCCTAACTTCAAAATATCTAAACGTCTGGTAAATCCAGAACTCCTGTGAGAGTGATGTACCTTGTAAACATGATGTTTGTTGCGACAGAGCCAACTACCATATACCAAATTCTGTGCGTGCCAAGGAGGTGAGCTATGTTGCTGTGATCAGATAAAATCAGCATTAGCATTTACAGATGAAAAGTTAATATTTCAAAATGCTTAATGGTGTCAGGCAGATTCTTATGATGTATGGCCTTTAAATACTGAGTCCAGAAAAAACCTTGTGTGGCCCCTAAAGCAAGGTTGACCAGAATGGCTGCTGGACTACGAAAGAGAGTTGAATGTATGAACAACTGACAGAATCCACTGTGCTGTTCCATAAGCATCCCCAAAAGGCCACCCTTGTAGAATAAGCAGGGATGGCTGAGCAGTACCCCTATGACTCAGCTCCTGCTGATTATTCTTCACTATAAGTCCATGTAAGAGTTGAGTTCTTTGCTATTCCACACACTCACCCCAGACAAGTAGTAGCTGGTACAGGTCAATTGCCCAGTCACAAGTCTAAAGAGCCGTAAATAGGCCACAGTGACAAGAGCTGTAGCGCTCACCTTTTACAATGAGCAGGGCATCCCCCCATATGAGCTGGTTAGGAGGTTAGCTTGCAAGAGTGATGATAAAATTGGATTCCCTCCACTCCAGCCAACGAAAAGGGATTGAGTTCATTAGTTACTGGTACGTCCTCACCTCTTGCTACTACAGTTTATCAGACGTGAGACAGCTGCCATTCAATGCAGCCCCAGTTCCCAAGGAGATAACATGTATTGGAACAGAAAGAACCATCATGAGAGAGAATGCTACATTACTAGGAGGAGACTTAGCAATTTGCAGCATGTACCACCTGGAAAATTACTTGCACCACCTGTACATCCAGGAAAATCATACCTCCAGGAACAGATGGTGGCACTGGCTGAAAATTGCTAAACTTCTTAATATTGTACTGTGGAGCAGATGCCAAAAAGACTAATACAAATGATCTTGCCTTCCAGATGAACCTGCAAAGCACTTTAGTGCCTATGGAAACAGACACATAACTATGCAACTGACTTGCTGCTGTAGTCAGAATTACTGTCATCACCATATTACTCACCAGAGCGGTATCTAATAAGCATGTTGAGACATGGCAAGAATGGGCTGGATTTTTGTCTGTGATATAAAAAGACCCACTCTTTTATCCACTGTCTCCAAAGGACAAGATGGAGAATGGAAATGCTGGCAGCTGAGTGGGGCAATCTAAAGATGCTTCTATCACATTGCTACTGCTGACATAGCTAACGTTGTACAGGTTGCTACGTAAAGACCTAAACTGACATTCCAAGATCATTTTGTTTGTGATTATGCAATGTAAATATATTGACAACACAATTTTGGAATCACTGACATACAGTGCTTTCTTGTATTGTGTTTAGAAAGGTCTCTGTACAGTCTGCGCCTTACAGGCTCCATTGTTCATTTGCGGTATAATACTTAATTTGAGGATATTGCAAAGATTTGCATATGTCCACTGTATTAATGCAAATTTACCTGAGAATGTTTGTTTGCATGTGAGAGATCACCTATTCTTGTAACATTGTGTTAATTTCTGAAAGCACAAAGCACAGTCTGCTTCTGATGGGGTGCTAGTCTGTTCTGCTTGGGCGGTGGTGACATGGACAGGACAGGCGGGGAAATTATAGTTAAGTTACCACTAACAGGAGGAAGGAAAACGGGACTAGAATGTTAGGTCATTTTTTTAATGCAAACAGTGCCATATTTTAGGAAGGTTGGGATGTACATGGCTACTGAAAAGAGAATTGAGAAAAGAAATGTGTGTAACAAGGAATTCCCCAGAAACCTTTTAAAAATGAATGCTGTCAAAGCAGAAACAAACAGCTTGCAGCAGCGCTGGTCTGTATTCAAACTAGCCCTTGCAGCTGTTGTCACTACAGGGAATTATTACAACACATCCAGTATGCAGATGCGTGGGCACCACACAGAGTGGCTGACAAGAAAGTCCAAATGTTCACCTGTAACAAACACCCAGTCTATAATGTGTACGTCACTGGAGTTTGAATAAAAATTTAGCTAAGAAAAGAGATTTTCTTTTTTTTGCATATTACTCCATCTTTCTGTCTGTCCATTCAGCTATTTATATTCCCTCATTGCTGTGGTATCTGAAGCCTTGGTGGGTGGAATTTGAGGGAAGGAGTTGGGCATTTCCTACTAGCTTAGCTCAGGAAGGACAAAGCCATAATTCACGATCAGGAAGCCATGGAATTAGTGAGGAATTAGTGATTTAGCTGACATACAGGTTGGTTGTTTATTTCACTATGTCAATTTAACCTGTCAGTAGCTCTATATGCAGTTGGAAAGATTTTAAAATTAATTTAATTCAGACTTTATAAGGGCATTTTATAAAAAACCTCCCTGAAACCAGTTGCCAGATGAAACTCCTCCTAGATATGGTTTTGTAAGTAGTGCCGGACTTATGGTAACCATTCTGAGTTCTATGGGGTCGGAACATACACAAACAGTGACCTAGGCTGTACTGCCTTGGCTGGCTATAGGGCATGTACCAATGTAAATAGTATAAATGACTGCTAACATGTTAATAAACACACACAATGCCCCTCCTGGTTTTAGGCTGGCTGAATGTAGGGGTGATGATGATTAATACAACATAACTTTTGTGGCTTCTGCTACAGTGAAATGTTATTTAATTACAGGCAGGACCAGTAAAGCCATCTATTATTAAGGTTGCCCAAAACTTCTCATTATATGACCCCGTTTTCAGTTGCTTATAATTTTGTCAAACTTTAACCATTTCGGCTGATGTTTTTCATGATACGTCTGCCTTGGACTGTATGTTTTGTTTTTAATCAGAATGGTTTAGCCTTGTTCAAGAATGAAATTAGGGGAAAAAAGAGCCTACTTAGATTTTAGCAGCTAAATTTACTGACAATTTCATCTGCCTTGGGCATGCAGCGGCTAGGGACTAAGCAGGACTTCCCATGCAATTGTATCTCGGGGCTGTGGTGGGTCTAGTTTGGTCCAGTGAGCTTTTGCTGGGACCAGCCAGTTTGGAGGAACAAACTGCTTGAGTTGAATGCAGAGGGGTAGCAGCTGACATATAGAAGTGTTGGGTGATTAACTGGAACAAGGAGTCTTCTGAGGGGATTGGGTTTGGGGGTTCTGGTGGAAGGACACTGGGAATTGTGGGGGTGGTATATGGTACTGGACACTGAGGTGGAATGGGGACTGTCTTGACAAGGAGATTGGAATTGGGACCCAGTGAAGCCTGGGAAAGAGAGGAGGAAGGTAGAGTTGGTAAGGATCTTTAGGGGGTACAACTGGACCTAGCTGGACAAAGAGAACCAGGGGTAGGAACCAGGGATTTTCCAGATTAAGGAAATGCAGTAGATCTAATCTACCTGGATTAAGTAGGTGGTTAAAGGAGAAACTACAACATGCCATGTTAAAAAGTGAACTGTCAGGCCAGAGGAGGTAATAGTGGAGTTCCTCAAGGGTTGGTTTTAGGACCAATTTTATTTAACATTTTCACTAATGACCATGGCACAAAAAATGGGAGTGTGCTAATAACATGTATGGATGTGGAGAAGTATTGCTGATATGGAGGAGAACTGGACTATCATTCAAGATTTGGACAAACTTGAAAACTAGAATTACAGAAATTGTATGAAATTTAATACAGGTTGAAACTCTCTTAACTGGGATTCTCTGGTCTGGCAACATCCATGGTCCGGCACAGATGTTGCAGGACCAGTCCCGGTGGAGGGTCAGTGGCAATGATCCCTATGGGACTGGCAGGGCAATGGGTGCCCGCAACGAGCTGATGGCGGGGCCGCCCAGCATATGGCAGTGGCGCTGGCCAGCAGGGTGGGGAGACTCGATGCGTGGTTGCCTGTCAGGTCCTGGAGCCCCAGCACAGCGCATGCAGCTGCCCTGTGGGTCCAGGATCTTCAGCACGGTGTGTGCGCCTGCCTGGCAGGTCCTGAAACCCCAGCACAGCGGTGTGTGGCCGCCCTGCGAGTCCAGGGGCTTCAGTATGGTGTGTGTGCCTGCCTGGCAAGTCCACGAGCTTCATTGCAGTGCACATGGCTGCCCGGTGGGTCTCAGGGCCATAGCAATGATGTCTGCCCAACGGGGTCGGCATGGCAGCAGGAGGTGGGGAGACAGCTAGGAGTCCAGAAGCCAGGTGGGGAGAGGGACAGTGGCAGGTGTCCAGAAATGACCTCCCCTGGTCTGGCAAAATCCCTCATCCAGGACCAGTCAGGTTCTAAGGGTGCTGGACCAGGGAGGTCCAACCTGTAGTGCAAAGTGCAAGGTCATGTTGTATGGCACTAACACCAAGAATTTTTACTATAAGCTGCGGATTTATCAGTGGGAAGTGACAGAGGAGGAGGAAGACCTGGCTGTATTGGTGATCACAGAATGACTGAGCCACCAATCTGATACAGGTAAGAAAAATGCTAATTCAATCCTAGGACTCATCAGGTGAGGTATTTGCAGTAGATAGTAAGTAGTATTGACATTAATTAAGTTACCAGTGAGACCTTATCTGGAATATTGGGTGAAGTTTTGGTCTCCCATGTTTAAGAAAGATGAATTCTACAGATGATCAGAGGAATGGAAAATGCGTCCTACGAGAGGAGACTTAAAGAGCTTGGCCTGTTTAACTTAACCCAATGAAGGCTGATACAGCAGATGGATAAACACCTTGGCGTGAGAGAAGTTATTTAAGTTGCAGATCTATGCTGGCACAAGAACAAACTGATATAAACTGGCCATTAATAAGTTTGTTTGAAATTAAATAAAGATTTCTAACCATCAAAGGAGTGAAGTTCTGGAACAGCCTTCCAAGGGATGTAATGGGGCCAAAACATTTTTTTTTAAGTCCGAGCTTGATGTGATTATGTAGAGGATGGCATGATGACAGTGCCTGCAATGGGATATGGCCCATCCACAACTGCTATTAGCAAATATTTCCAATGGCTAGAGCTGGGACTCCTGTGGGGGGCGGGGGAGGGTCTGTGAGTTACCACAGAATATTCTTTCCTCAGTGTCCATCTGGTGTGTCTTGCCCACATACCCAAAATCTATTGCTATATTTGGGGTCAGGAGGGAATTTTTCTCCAGGTCAGATTGACAGAGATCATGAAGGAGGTTCACTTTTCTCTGCAGAGTGGGGCACAGGTCATTTGCTGGTCAGAACTAGAGAAAATGGTGGATTCTCTGAAACTTGAAATCATTCCATCAAGATTAGAGGACTTCAGTAATAACTCAGCACAGTGTATGGGCCTACTACAGGAGCGATGGGTGGTCTGCAATATTTAGGTCAGACTAGAATATCATGATGGTCCCTTCCGGGCAATGGTATATGGATAGGGAGAGAGACTGAAATTAGATTAGGTATCTGGGGAGGTAGATTAGTACCGGGAGCCAGTTGGGATGAGACTGAGTTGAAGAGGTAGATCTGGGGAAGTGGTTGATCAGAGGGGACAGAAACAGATTGGAAGGGACAGGGCATAAGGGATTACACTTTGGGGAATAGACATGAAAGTCTGTATGCACTAGAGCACACACCATTCCAGAATCTGGAATAGAATCCACATCACCATTCCTATGCTATCAGCAAATATCTGCACCACTTGCTGCCAACACTTGTCTCATCCCCCTCTCCTGCTGGTTTACAGGGAAGATGATAGCTTACTTCTGCTATCAGTTACTCCATTAGCTCAAGTGGCAGAAGTCTGGGCAGAGGATCTAAAGGTTCTAACCTGCCCATGACCCAGAATGGAGTCAATGTGAAGCCAAAAGATGGAATTTCTGTGTTTTCAGTTTGCTCTTAAAAAAAAAAAAAAAAAAACCTGCCAAAACTATATTGAATGAAATTACTCCTGAATAAGAACCCTAAACTAAAAGAACTTGAAGGTTGCAAAGTCAAGCACTCAAAAATTAGGAAATACCACAACTGAAGTTACTTGTAGAAAATCACCTGTATAATCATGTGGATGTTCTGAGATGGCTATGATGTTCTGAGATGTCCCTATCTCCACATGCAGCAGGATTCCTCTTCCACTTGATGCTCCCATGTGATTTCCCCCCCCCCTTTTCCCCAGTTATTAAAAGAGCAACGAAAGTAACAAGGAAGTACAAATGCAGAAATTAGAAGCACAGAAACGTGCCATAGTGTATATGTTACTTAAAAAGCAGATACAAATAAAGCCCAACCTCCCTTGCTCCCTCCCTCCTCCCCAGCACAAAAAACTATGTTAACCCAGCGGAGCCAATAAAAAGCCACATCTGTTTCTACTGATTTCCTTTAAAACAACTCCTCTTGAAATGAATATTGATCTTCAAAACTAGCTGGAGCTTTTATTCTTACAGTCTTTGCTAGCTGCAAAAGGTGATTTGCATCACAAACTACCAAAAGCTGCAGAATTACAGATGCATCCTTTTACAGTGCGATTTTACTCCGGGGGGGGGGGGGGAACAGCAATGAGAGCAGTTTTACTACAATGAGATCAACCAGAAATATTTTATATGCAATTCAGCTGTGTGAGGAGGAGGGGAAGTGGGAGAAGGGGGAGCCTGTACCTCAGGAATTGCACCTTTTTAAGGTGTGTTTGGAGCATGGATCGGAATTGTGATTGATTACTAAGCCTGCAAAAAAAAAAACCTATAAAAATTCAAATGATACTGGCCCATGCACCAAGCTGAACAAATTGAACATGTCAGCAGAATATCTAGGGACAAAGAAAATGGCTTGTCAAGGGCCCAGGGCTGGGTAAAGGCATAGGCGCTAGGGGTCCTTGGAATGATGAGATTACATCAGAATCACAGCCTTTATTTCTTTAAATGAGTTTCCTACCATCGCAGAAAAGCTGGACAACATGGCCTGAGTGTAACCAATGCAGCTGCCTGCAGCTGCTGAAAGAATGGAACAATAGTTCTGGGAGGGGGAAGTGCCCCATACATCCCACTGGGGTGTTAATTCCAGGCTATGATGTTCTGAGATGTCCCTATTAGCACCTCCCTCACTATGTGGTAGCAGGAAGTGAGTGCTGCATGGCTGGAATATCCCCTTTACCAGATATACCCTGAGGTTCTTCTCTGTTGCAATCCATGCCTGAATAGACCTAGGACAAGGATCCCTTTGGCCAGCTCTGCTAGCTCTGAGAAGTGGAGGTCTCTGCTGTTGTGCCTGGGATGCTGATGCGTGTGGGGCAATGGGGGCAGAGTCACTGGAGGCTGATGTCATGCTGTATCAAGGTTTTTGAATGCCTTGGTCAGGCCCTGATGACTTTAGTATCTTCATTTTGTCTCATTTGTTGTGCTGCAAAGGCTCAGTGCTGGCACAAGCTGATGATTCCAATCCGGGATGACTGTTACCTAGTTATCAGTACGGACAATGGTATTTTTCATTTCAGAACTGCTCTGGAAAATCCTTAACCATCAGCAGAGCATTTAAAATGAATAGGAATGCTGTTACTAGCTCAGTAATAAAAATGGAATTGCTTGGTAGTCATTGAAATTGCGGTCTTTTTAGGTTTCTTGGGCTGATCAATATGTAACTCCTATGCTGCAATGCCACTGAATTCAGTGGGTGGCTCATTAACTTCATTTGGGCCCATACAAAGGAGGGCAAGCCCATTGAGGCTAATTCTTGAGTTCTTACTCGTCAGCTTCAGTGGGAGTTGTGACCACATAAGGAATGCCGGATTTGACCATGTATGCAATGGGAATAGGATTGTACCTTCAGTTTTGGAGTGGCTTCCCTATAGTCCTTCCTCATGAGATTAGACCAAATGGAAATCTGCCAGTCTTTAGGACACAAATGCAAGACTATTTTCTGCACCAGCTTCTTTGCTCACAACAAAAAGGAAATAGATGAGAGGGGACCAGATTAACATCAAGCAGGAGGCTTTCAAATCAATCTGGAAGCCACAGATATGGGTTCAGTATAGCTGAAACAAAAGACAGAACTATGCAGCACTTTAAAAAGTAACAAGATGGTTTATTAGGTGATGAGCTTTCGTGGGCCAGATCCACTTCCTCAGATCAATATGTGGAAGAAAATTGGCACAACCATATATACCAAAGTGATACAATCAAAAAAAAGTGAACACACATAAAATTGACGAATCAGATTTAAGAACAGAGGAGGGGTGAGGGGGGAAGGTTAGTGTCTGTGAGGTAATGACATTAGGGGTGATAATTAGGGAAGCTATCTTTGTAATGGGTGAGATAATTAGCATCTTTGTTAAGACCCATATGTAAAGTGTCAAATTTAAGCATGAATGACCGTTCTGAGGCTTCTCTTTGAAGTCTGGAGTTAAAATCTCTTTGAAGCAATATGCATGTTTTAAGGTCATTGAGAGAATGGTCAATCTGGTTAAAATGGCAAGCAACAGTTTTCTCTCTGAGTATAGACACATTACCTAGAAAGATGGTATTGTTGTTTTCAGCATAATTAACTCTCACTTGTCTACAAAGGAACATGCTATAGAGGATGACTGCTCTCTGTTTACTTCTTTTATCTTTCTCATTTTGCCCCCCAATCCTTGCAGAACTCTAATCAAACTATGGCAAATGCAGATCTTCCTGTGCTGAAACATCTGTACAGTCTTCAGGAGTCAGAGAAGCATACTACAAAAGAGCTCTTCCCTGCTCTGGATCTGCCTACTCAGTTCAATCTGCATCATCCAGCACATGAGGGCAATACCACTGCGCTAAGATCTTTAAGTGGACCGCGTTCTTTTCGGTTGCTGGAGTAATGTCGCCCTGCCACCCAGAGTTTTTACATTCTCTATAATTATCTGCTGCTGGGCAAATATACATACCTTGGGGTGGCAATGGAGCTTGTGAGTACAAATGACAAGAAGTTCACTTGAACTGCAGCATCACAAATCTCTCTTTTGGAACGTGTAGGGTGGCCAAATAGTACTCTGAGATGGTCAGAGGGTTTGGCCTGGAAAATATACTCTATGAGCTCTTTATATGGAGTCAATATATAGCTCAGTCTGTGTCTACAATGCCATAAAATTATTTTCTAATGGAAAAAATATAACTCAGCATAATTTAGTTAGGAAAGAAAAGCTGCAGGTTGCTGACAATAGCTATCGACTGGTAATATAATTGAGGGCTTGTTGGAAAATTATTGAAAATTAATGACATAATTAGCTTCAAAATTCACTATTCCTTAAAAAACAAATGGTACTTTAATTGTTTTTACTAATTTGTTTTTCCTTGCTCTTTTGAGGGCTTGATTTGACAACAGAGAAATTAATGTTAAAGACAACCTTTGATGACTAAACAGTCACTGAACATAATAAGTATTAGTCTAAGATAGAGGAGAGAAATCCTACCACCCACAGGAGGCCACCAGTCCTCTAGGGAGACATTGAGAACAGATCATAAATATTTCTCTAGACTATAGTAGTAGTCATGGACTGGCTCATTCCCTTATCGAAATGACCTTCGGAATTTAACTGAAAATTATATTTTTGATAGTTGCTTGGACCATCTTATAAAATTCAGTAGTAGTTTCCGCATAGCAGCAATGTCCCTGCTATATAAAATATATAGAATGGTTCAAGTAATGTATAGAAAAAATAAGGAATCTGTAAGCTATCAAATCAGTTTCTAAAGAACCCCATTACATTTCTACGACCCCTCCTAATTTCAGAACTCTTAAATTCTAAAGGGTTTCTCCATGTGCATATATCTGTTTAGTCAGGCTTGGTGGAAGGGATGGGATTTCATCCTAGATTGCTGGTGAAGTCATTTATTTTCAAGGAGCTTATCCATGGAGCCCTAAATGCATGGGCAATGGGCGGAGCCACCCTTAGGGGAGGCTAGGTCCAGCTCTGCCACTTCCACCACATCCGCTCAGCAGATGGAGCCCTGAGACCCTCTGCCTCCCACTTGTTGTCAGAACCCAGTCCCCCCTGCTTCTCTCCATGGCCGGAGCCCTGAGACTCACCTCCAGAGAGGACTTGAGTACCCCCCCTCAGTCAGTGGAACCCTGAACTGATTGAAGTCCAGAGGCCCAAGTGTGCCCAGAAGAGCCCCAGGTTGGTTAAAGCCCCAAACCCTCCCTATGTGCCCAGAGAAATCCTGAGCCAGCTGCAGCCATGCCACACCTCCCCCACCAGACACCAAACAGTCCCAAGAAAAAGCATCTTTGCTTTGGAAGATGCTTTTGCTATGCCCCATGCAGGTTCTGGGGTGGCTGCAGAGGCAGTATGTGCTACTTAGCTTAATCTCCCCGGAATCTAAGCAGATTACTAATGAACCCAGGAAGCTGAATACCACATACTACATCCTTAGCCATCTTGGAATCTGCATTGGGCATCATAACTCAAAAGCCCTATAAATGGGGTCCAATGGCCTCAGCAGTCTCCTACCCCCTCAGCCTATTACACCTGCTGCCCACCACTGCACAGATTGAAAATTTGCATCTCTTCCTTCTCTGTGAGCTGCAAATAAGGTCTGTAGATATCTGCAGATATAAAGTGGTATCTTCAGATTTGCAGGGCCTTATTTATCTACCATGGGACAAAGTCCCATCAACTTCCATAGAAATTGGGTCAGCTGTAAATGTGCTTCTGAAGACATAATTTATCACTGCTGATGTTCAATACAGTTACCGAATACTTGTAACATTGTCGTCTTGGTTTAACCACGACATTTCTCCATTGGTATCTACTGGCTGCCATTCACTGAATCAAACACAAACTTCACTTTTATGGACCTTCCTGGCTTAGTCCTATCAACTGTTACACACTACTGAGTTGGTGGCCCTTGCCTCTGCTTTGCCATCACGCTAGCCTTACGTATGAATTAAACAAATTTTCCCATACATGCCTTTGGTCTTTCTCCTACACTGTCCCCTACACATTGGAGGAGCTCACCATACGAATCTACAAAGCTTCTATGCTGTCTTCCTTCAGATCTCTTTTAAAAATACACTTCTGCTTTGATGCCTTCAAGGCATAAGATAATGGCTAGGCAGCTGGTGTATTGTCACTTTTGCTTATCATACTGATCTCAGTGCCTCATTGTTACCTTGTGCCTCCCCATCTGTTTGTTGCATCTACTTCTTGTCTATCATCTTATACTTAGATTGTAAGCTCTTTGGGCAGAGTTTGTGTCTGAATTATAGGAGTTAGTGCAGCACTAAGGTCATGTGATGCCTCCTGTACTACAGCAATACAAATAAATACTAAGAACAACAACATATTCTGTAGCCTCTTACAATAATGTAATAGTGCTACTGCCATGTTTTGGGGGCGGAGTATAGAATACTGTAGGGTAGTTTGGATTTTTTTAAAAATTTAAGTTATTGATATTTGGTTTTAAGTCTAGAAAGGGATCCAGATGTTAAGTTGATAAGAGCGGAATGTATTTATATTTTAATTAATGTCCTTTTGTCTACTCTGTGAAATCTGTATTATGTGAGATATTGCTATGACTAACTGCATTTCCATCTAGGCTGAGAAGTGGGATAATACCGTTCGTCTTTTTTTTTTCGTCCAATCTACTTGTATCTATGGGCTTTCGGTCACATCTCTTGCCATGTTGTTTCAAGCCCTGATTCTGCACACAAGTACAGTTATGCGTGCTAGTCCATCTGAATACTATTTGAGAGCCATCCAAGGGAGTTAGCAAAGTGAGATTGCATATGGTTGTACTGTATTCTAAATTAAGGAATTCCCAGGAGCCATGATACCCATACCAAGGAGCCAGTCTTAATAACTGCTGAATCAATGACTTATACAGACATTCCATAGGTGATGTGCTACCTACTTTAGTCTGAGTGGCTTCCTAGCATGTTAGAGCTTACTCTGACATTGATCAGTCTTTTAAATTGATAGCAAGAAAATGAATTTTGAAGGTTTTTGTTGATGTTAGAACCAAGGTTTTTATGCACACCTGCTGACAATAGCAAACAATGGAATTCAAGGTCCTTAAGAGCAGAATAGTCAATTTGAAAGCTCTATTCTTGTACTTTCTGCCATACAACAATAGTTAAGTTACAAAGTACAGAGACATTTAAAAGGAGAGACCTTGACTTGTTTTGACTGCCTTTAAAGATCTGAATTTGGGGGAGTGAGTGAATGTCAAATTAATGCATAAATTTGCTGGCACTATATTTATGGAAGCGTTTGCCTTTTAACTTAAAGAAGAAGGAATTGCAAACAAAAAGAAAATTTACAATCAGTAAATATACAATAGCATCCAGGCTGCTCAAGGTCATATTTAGTACTGTGTGGGCCAATAGAATATTAATAAATGTATATTCTACACTGGAAAAAAAATCTCCTTATAAAATATTAATGAAAAGGGGAAAAATCCAAAATATTTTGACAGCAGAGGGAGCCAGATAACCAGGTAACAAGCACCCACCACAGGGAAGATTGATTAGGAAAACTACAGAGATTAAGCATTGTATTGTTTGACAGTATATTGCACAGTACAAGTAAATAGAAGGAAGCACGTGGACTCAGGCTTGCTAGAGGGTGGGGATCTCTGGAGAAGTGCTGAATTCCTCTAGTCCCAATTAGGGCTGGATTAAGGTTATAAGGGACCTATGGTTAATGGGAGGGAAAGGTCTAAGTATGAATTACATATTACAAAAAATATTATGAAGTCATCAAACATTTGTTTGTTTTAAGCTTTCTGTAAGAAAAAAGGTAACCGCTAGAAATGACACAGATCTTTAGATGGTAGCCCAGCATTTTTGAACTATGTTAACTCTTCAAAATTCAGTGTGCAAACATTAACAAATTTAATCTAAAACAATGCAGCTTTTGAATGACTAGGACAAAACAGACCTATTCCCTGTTGTGTTCTCTGCCCCCCTTAACAAAAAGACTTCATTGAAAATGAGCATCTCAAAAGAACAATTGGAACCATGTTTGTTTACTAGGCTGGTGCAGAATGAAGGAGCAGACGGCAAACAGATTTTTCCCCCAAAGTAGAATTTACTGCAGGACAGTGAATGAAATTCTGAATAGCCAGATGTAAAAAAAGCAGAAGGGACCCAAATCTATTCTTTTGCAAAAATCCCTTCTCCCAGATCCTGGCCTTAAGTCAATAAGGCGACAAAGGTATAAATGTCAACAGGAACTAGCCTTTGTTCTCATTCCCTTCTTGAATCACATTCATGCTTACTCAGCATTTCCACTTGAAAAAGAAATTAGTTTGAGTTGGGGCAGAAAAATTAGGACTAACTGCAGGTTTATTTAGCTTTAAGTTCTGGAATGATAATCAAATCACATGTGAGGTACTTATATGATGGATTGATCTGCTAGAGACCCAGCAAATGGGCAGAAACCTGTCTTAGCCTATTCAGCTAGTCTTTCTATCATATCCTTCTAAAAAGTGAATTTAAAATCCTTGAGGGAGAGCCTGGGGAAGTAAAAACCTACAATACTGTATGCTGAGTTTCCGCCAGTGCTTTTGCAATGCCTTAATAGTACAAAGATGCATAGGCCTGTGGAACTTAGTTACTTGTGTATTTCAATATAGAAAAACACATCAACAAAAAAGATTGATTTCTTTGATTCCAGTACAGTTTAGTATTGAATACATTGCACCTCGCTGGAAAGCACCGTAAAAGTTAAAGTACTGGTATTCAAAGTAGGGTGTTTCGTTTTTCTTAATGTATGGGAATTTGTTCCTTATACCTGGGAGGGCGTAGGGGCAATAGTTCTGGCTGGAGCTGGATAGAGTGTGTGCAGCTTCTCTGCAAGCTTCTCACCCTACTGATTTGGTACTGCCTCTTCCCCCAGCCACCCCTCAGGCACTCACCATTGCCCAGAAATGGACCCAACATACATAGAAAATGGTGATTGGCACTAGGATCCAGAAGGCAGCATTCTGGAGCTGTCTGACCTCAGATGAGAGGGGCACAGGAAGGGAGCCTGGTGTCCTTCCCTGATAACTAAGCAGAACTTGGGAGAAATTGGGGGTGGAGGGAGCTGGGACAGAAGAGGGGTAATGCCTGCTCAGAGCTGGCATGGTTTTCCATAGTAACCAGATTTTTAGTGTCTGGTCACCACTACTGGTAGATACCTGCCAGGCAGCAGTGTGTTCCTGCAATACAGCCAGAGAGACCCAGATCCAAGGGATTGGAAGCAACAGACTGTCCGGCTGAGCTGCTCCTAAGTCAGGGGGCTCTGCTTTGCCTTTCCTGCTGGCAGGAGCGCTCCAGGCTCCAGCAGGGCTATTTAGGCAAGCTCGTTCCCCCTCCCTGACTTGGCTCAACCCAGCCCCTCCCCTGCCTGACTAGTAGGGCCCGAACAATTGAGGGCCTAAGGGTATAGCCTTATTAGCCTTGTGGTTAATCCAGCCCTGGTCCCAATGTAGTCTATTGTCCCCATTCCGGAAAGAATTCAATCATATGCTGAAATGTATCCCTATTCAGGGTGGCATTTAAGAATGGGCTTAGCTTTAAGCATGGGCTTAATTCCTATTTATTTAAAATTAAATACATGCTTAAATATTATCCCGAATACCCTGAATACAGATGCTTTCCGGAATCACAGCCTGTTAGAGATAAAGGCGCTCAAACTTTTTCCACCAAAGGTTAACTATAAATAATAATTCCACTTTGGGTAACAGCAGTCAAAGCAAAGTTGCTAATAATTAGGATTAGACTGTCTGATGTGAATAGTATTTAATACTTTGTTCCCTTTGTATTTGCATAATTTGGCTTGGTTTGTGTTATTTTTGTATCCTGCCTCTTTTGTCTGCCTGGCTCAGTCATGCTGGGTGTATTCTGTATAACATCACTCGGGCTCTTGCCTCCGCAACTGGAGAATTTTCCTCCACATAATATTCACAGAAGGGGTTCTCTTTCCATCTGTAACATTGACTTGAATGTGTTTCTTTTCTTCCTGACATTTGGAATATCTTTATGCATGGGCCCAAGTACACTGTGGTTCTGTGACTATGCAAAGGGCCTCTCATAATTTTTATTTAGTCAAGTTGTTCTGAAAGTCCCTATGCATGTTGCACAAATCAATAAACTGCTGCCTCCTGCAGCTCTTGAGATTTTATCGCTGCCATTTTCCATTCCTGGCTCCTTCCTCCACTACCTCCTACCTTACTACTGCTCTTTAAAGAACAGAGAGGGAAGGCTGGGAGAAGGAGATCTTACTGACAGAGCAAAGACAAGAACCAGTCAGCCCACTGAGATCTCCTTTTAGAGGAGCATGGGGTCTTCTGCACAGCTCTATGTCTAGACAGAGGTGAGGAATGCTGGCAATTCGATGCTACTTAGGTGTTGAGCAGAAGGAGAGATGGTGTGACCTGCAGGAAAGGCGGGGAAGCAAGGAGACCAACTGAAGAAGGAGCCAGAGTATTTTCAGGGACAACTCAAGATTTGCAGGAACATGGGGCTTGCAAAACAGCCACCTTACTCAGTTGTGTAGATCTCCAACCCTTTCGTGATGTGTATGGACTAAACACACCATCAACACTAAGCTTTGCAAGAACTGCTTCCAAGAAGAGCAGCAGCACATGTGGACGTCCTTCTGCCCAAATTTACTTCAATGCACTTGGAACATCTGAAGTTAAGGCTGATTAATCTCGGTGAGATGTTAACTCTGACCTATGATGAGGTATTAACTTCTGGTGTCTGGGAGTATTGTTATCTACAACTCTATCTCTCCTTCCAAATTTCTAAATTATTTCTGCATAGGGATATAAATGAAATTACTTTGTGCTGGCTCTCTGTTTTGAAGGTTTGCTTACTGTGGAATAGAATCATAGAATCATAGAGCTGGAAGAGATCTCAGGAGGTCATCAAGTCCATCCCCCTGCCCAAGGCAGGACCAATCCCAACTAAATCAACCCAGCCAGGGCTTTGTCAAGCCGAGACTTAAAAACCTCTAGGGATGGAGATTCCACCATCTCCCTAGGTAATACATTCCAGTGCTTCACCACCCTCCCAGTGAAATAGTTTTTCCTAATATCCAACCTAGACCTCCCCCATTGTAACTTGAGACCATTGCTCCTTGTTCTGCCATCCATCACTACTGAGAACAGCCTTTTTCCATCCTCTTTGGAACCTCCCTTCACGAAGTTGAAGGCTGCTATCAAATCCCCCCTCACTCTTCTTTTCTGCAGACTAATCAAACCCAAATCCCTCAGCCTCTCCTCATAGGTCATGTACTCCAGCCCCCTAATCATTTTGATTGCTGTCCGCTGGACCCTCTCCAATGCGTCCACATCCTTTCTATAGTGGGGGGCCCAGAACTGGACACAATACTCCAGATGTGGCTTCACCAGAGCCGAATAAAAGGGAATAATCACTTCTCTAGATCTGCTGGCAATGCTCCTCCTAATGCAACCTAATATGCCATTAGCTTTCTTGGCTACAAGGCCACACGGTTGACTCATATCCAGCTTCTCATCCACTGTAATCCCCAGATCCTTTTCTGCAAAACTGCTACTTAGCCAGTCGGTTCCCAGCCTGTAACAATGCTTGGGATTCTTCCGTCCCAAGTGCAGGACTCTACACTTGTCCTTGTTGAACCTCATCAGATTTCTTTTGGCCCAATCGTCTAATCTGTCCAGGCCACTCTGGACCTATCCCTGCCCTCCAGCGTATCTACCTCTCCCCCTCGCTCAGTGCCATCTGCAAACTTGCTGAGGATGCAATCTATCCCCTCATCCAGGTCATTAATAAAGATGTTGAACAAAACCGGTCCTAGAACAAATCCTTGGGGCACTCTGCTAGAAACTGACTGCCAACCTGACATTGAGCTGTTGATCACTACCCATTGGGCCTGCCAGTCTAGCCAGCTTTCTATCCATGTTACAGTCCATTTATTCAATCCATAGTTCCTTAACTTGCTGGCAAGAATATTTTTGGAGACCATATCAGAACCTTTGCTAAAGTCAAGGTATACCACATCCACTGACTTTCCCATATCCACAGAGCCAGTTACCTCATCATAGAAGCTAATCAGATTGGTCAGGCATGACTTGCCCTTCATGAATCCATGTTGACTATTCCTGATCACTTTCCCCTCTTCCAAGTGCTTCAAAATGGATTCCTTGAGGATCCCCTCCTTGATTTTTCCGGGGACTGAGGTAAGGCTGACTGGTCTGTAGTTCCCTGGATTGTCCTTCTTCCCTTTTTTAAAGATGGGCACTACATTTGCCTTTTCCCAATCATCTGGGATCTCTCCCGATTTCCACGAATTTTCAAAGATGATGGTCAAAAGCTCTGCAGTGACATTTGCCAACTCCCTCAGTACCCTCGGATGCATTAAATCCGGACCCCATGGATAGTAGGTATAGAATTCCACTAGCACTGCACAAATAATGGTGGTTGTTAGTTATGGAATCAAGTCTAAACAAATAATAAAAAGTGATAAAGTTTTGAGCCTGTGTAGGCCTGACACACAGTAGCAGTGATATAGGTTTCATTTTATAGCTTTGTTTTATGTAGTTATATAGATTATAGCAACTGCTAGGTATTGAAATATATTCTGTATAAGATATTATAAGTTAGAAAGAAATTATTTAAAATTGTCTTTTTAACCTTGTAAGTCTGTAAGAAATCCTGCCTGTTCCTTTGTAAGAGAAATTGCTTTCCCCACTCACACAAAGCACAGTTCATTTCAGAGAATGTGGGAAGACAAGAGACAGAAGATGCCAGCACCAGATGGTCAGCATGGTTAACAAGAGGAGTGAATTCATGTGTCAATCAAATTCAGGATGGCTTAAGAAGTGAAGAATTGACTACTCTAAAGCAAGAGATGTATGAATGAGATGAATCAGCTGCAGTCACTCCCAAGACATTCATCAAAGTACTGGTGGAGCATGACAGTGGAAGCAACCATGAGGTGAAACAAGTAGATGACTTCAGGTTGACACTGCAAAAACCCATAGACTAAAGTGAGGACTTTCAACCATAAAAGGCATCAAGGTTTGAGTTAATACTATGAAGACAACTTTGGAGCATTGGACCGTAGCCAACAGAATCTGGATTCTTATTTGTGCCTAGACTACCTGGCCACTAGGCTGGCATGAGCACCAATAAGAATGGTAACTATAACACCAGCAGCAGGATGTGTGTGTGTGAGTGAGTGAATACACATGCTGTATTTTCAATAAATGGGGTGTATTGCCTTTTCCCCTGAAAAAGATCCTGTGCGTTTCTTATAAGGATAACATTTTTTGGTGGAGAATGTGGGCAAAGATCACACCTGTACAATGCTGAACCTGTGAAATTCCAAAGCGGGCTTCACAGTTACATTATTGCTGTGTCCTAGCTTCCCTGAAATGGCAAGCAACATCAGTCTGGGGGGTTAGACATCAACAAGTTCCCTCCAGAGTTCACAGGTAGGAGGCAGAAGAGCTGAGTCTAATTTTGAAATGCACACATAAGGAAGACAGTCTCCTAGGAAGGTGATGGTTGCTGCTTCAGGAAAAAGCTATTCTTCATTTCCTTAGGGATTACTACATACAAATATATTCACTTTGGCTTGTTTTGCATTATGAGCCTTGTTGAAAAAGCAGCTTAAGAGACTTAACCTTGTGTTGTTTCTCTGAAATAAATTAGCAAAGTTCTTGCCCAAGAATAGTCTTCCCATGCCATACGATTTAGGTCAAATTTGCAGCCAAATGCTAGGTGTGGTGGTTAGATACTTGCTGATCCTACTGTTTTTCTGTGAAAGGTTCATTTAACAGTTATAGTTGGTCAAATACTTTCCTCTACTTGCACATGCCAACCCACATAGCCATGCAACTGATGTCAGTGAAGGAGAGAGAACCCTTTCCCCACACAGGCTGCAAGAGGTGTACTGTAATTTTGACTTGCTGTTTTGACTGCATTGCAGGACCCTCTGCAGCCATAGAGGACAAAGCAGAATTTGCCCCAGTAATAGTCATTTGCTGACAGCTTTGAACTTATGTAAAATGTTGCTGGATTGAGACCTATGTTCTTAACTTTATGCAGCCAAAAAGTCCCACTGACTTCAACAGGACAATTCACATCCTTACATACGCATGTGCTTAAATGCTTTGCATTGTCAAGTCCTTAATGATGTACATGTGATGTTTATGCACAGAATATGTCTGGATCACACAAAGGAAGTGCAAATATTTTATGTTTCTGGCTCCTTTTGTTTCTTTAGACAGAAACATTTGTCCAGTTCCCTGTCCAGCATTTCTTTATTCTTTCTTATATGTAAAAACAAAAAATCAGCTTCAGAACATGATTGTATTTTGACACCCCCAAGGTGATGTCAGGGAGAATTCCAGTGCATGTTTTTGCATATTTATTTTAGCCTGGTTTAGCAACATTTGCCAGTTATACAGGTTCCATCTCAAATTATTTTAAGATAGCAACTGTTTTGCTATGATGGGAGAGAGGGGATGCCTTTCAATTTATACCTTCATGATACAGACCCAAATGAAATCTTTCCAGAAACTTGGTGCCTGCAATATGGGTGATTAGGCTAATGATGTAAAATCTATGCAGCCAGATACAGTGATGTATTTTGCTTCTGCTGGGCAATAAAGAGTGGGCATACATAGAAGATATATGCTAAATTCTTTTTCTTCTCCTCTCCATGTCTGAAATTCACCCCTGTGAAAATGGCTTGCTCAGGGTGCATATGTAACCTACTGATTAGGAGATAATGTGTGCTGTGTCTGACAATCTGTAGAGGATGTGAGTCTGATAGGCCTGGTCTATATTAGACCAGGCATGTCAGCTTACGGTGCACAACTCTAGCTATGCAAAATGAGTAGCTGGAGTCAGCTTACTTTAAGCTGAGCCATGTTGGAATCCACACCGTGGGAGGCCGATAGAAGCAAATGCTCCCATTGGCTTCCCTTGCTCCTCACAAAAGGAGGAACAGTGGACACCGGCAGAGGCTGCCCACAGCATTCAACTTATGGGCCTATACTAGACCCGCTAAATTGAATGCCAAAAGATCAACCTCTGGAGCATCGATCTTCTGGTAAGCATAGACGTGTCCTTATAGCCCCTGGCAACACAGCCTGGCTGGCTCTTTAGCTTGAACTGTAGAGGTTCATGCTTTCAGCTGTAGAGGTTCCTGTTTCAATGGCTTGAATTAGCCAAGACGATGACCACCACACTTGTATTAGAAAAGTCCTCAAAATTAGTCTTGAGTGATGCATTGGGCTCATGCTGGTCCTCTATACAAGAGTAAACACCACCTGTTTGTGTTTCAGATTTCATTAGACCTACATGAACTGAGCAACATGTGAATTACCTTCAAGTGAAATATGGAATTACTTAGCCATGGAAATGAAGTTAAATGTTCCCAAACAGGTTTCTGTGTGTTACCTCTTTGAATATCTGATTTGTGTCCATTAATCCTTTGTTGTAGAGACTGTCCAGTTTGGCCATTATACATAGCAGAGGGGCATTGCTGGCAATTGATGGCATAGGTCACATTGGTGGATGTGCAGTTATATGAGCCTTTGATGTGGTGGTTTATGTGGTTAGGTCCTGTGATGATGTTGCTAGTATAGAAGTGTGGACAGGGTTGGCACTGGAGTTGACTGCAGGGATGGGTTCCTGGATGATTATGATGAGATGTGTTGCGTGGTTGCTGGAAATAATTTGTTTGAGGTTAGGGGGTTTTCTGTAGGGAGGATTGGTCTGTCCCCCAGGGTCTGTGAGAGTGAGAGGTCATTTTCCAGGATAGGTTGTAGTTTGTTGATAACGCGCTGGAAGGTTTTAAGTTAGGGGCTGTAGGTGATAACAAGTGGTGTTCTGTTGTTTCCTCTTCTTGGCCTGTCTTGAAGAAGCTAATGTCTGGGTACTCGTCTGGCTCTGTCAATCTGTTTTTTCATTTCTCCGGGCAGGTATTTTGGTTTTAAGAATGCTTGATATAGATCCTGTAGGTGTTTGTCTTGGTCTGTGGGATTAGAGCAAATCTGGTTGTATCTTAGTGCCTGGCTAAGACAATTGATTAGGAAATGTGTCTTGGATGGAAGCTAGAGGCATGTAGGTAAGTGTTACGGTTGGTAGGTTTCCGGTATAAGGTGGTGGAAATGTGGATGTCGTGTAATTGTACTGTATTGTCAAGGAAGTGGATCTCTTGTGTGGACTGGTCCTGGGTAAGGCTGATGGTGGGATGGAAGTTGTTGAAATCCCTGTGGAACTCTTCCAGGGTTTCCTTCCTGTGGGTCTGTATGATGAAAATGTCATCAACCCCACAAGAGGAAGGCATCTATGTTAACTCCTCCTGACGGTCATAAGGAGAGTCTTGACTTCTACATCAATTGCTTCCGCAAACGTGCGTGAGCTGACATAGTCAGCAAACAACAAAATGTAACACATGACCTTAGTCCTGCAGAACGCAATGCTATACACAGCCTTAAAACAGAGCGACCATTTGATTTAGTGGATAAAGCATTGGACTAGGATTTAGGAAATTGGCTTCTGTTCCTGACTCTGTCAGTGTCCTGCTGGTTAACCATGGATGAGTCACTTCACTGCTCCGCGCCTTAGTGTCCCCATCTGTAAAATGGAGATAAAGATACCTACTCCTTTGTAAAATGCTTCAACATCTGCTGATGAAAAGTGCTAGGTATTATTATTTTATTACAGTGAGAAAATTAGAGTCCAAGAAGAAGTTATAAATCAAATATACAGACCATGAGAGGTGAAATGACTGTTCTATTCAAGAACACACAGCAGGTCAGGTAGAACAGAGCTCAGGTCTCCTGTAGCCCAGTCTAGTGCCCTACTCACTAGACTGCTTTGACATTCCTGAGGGTGAAATTCAGACTGCTGTGTCCCTTTAGCGTACCACCCTGGGGTGCCTTTTACACTGCTTTGCTGGCACCCAGCAACCCCTCCAGGCTCAGTTCACTTGTAGTCACCAGAATGTAGGGTTGGGAACTTTCTAATCACCCAACGACTGTTGCACTGCCCCTTCTCTGTCCCTTCCCTGAGGCCCACCCCTGCTCACTCCAGTCCACCTCCCTCTATCACTTGTTGTCTTCCACTCTCACTCGCTTTCACTGGGCTGGGGCAGGGTGTTAGTGTATTTAAGGGGGTGGGGCTGAGGGGTTTGGAGTGTGTGGGAGGCTTTGGTCTGATCCTGGGACAGGGGATTTGGGTGCAGGAGGGGGTAGGGGCTGTGGGCTCTGGAAAGGAATTCGGGTGCAGGAGTGAGCTCAGAGCTGGGGCAGGAGAGGTGTGGGCTCTGGCCAGGCTGCGCTTATCTCAGGCAGCTCCTAGAAGCAACCAGCATATCTGGTTCCTAGACTGGGGGCAGCCAGGTAGTTTTGCAGACTGGCCCAGCTTGCAGACACTGCCCCTATAGCTCCCACTGGCCACAGTTCCCAGCCAATAGGAACTGCAGGATCAGCCCTCAGGGTGCGGGCAGCATGTAGACACCCTCTGGCTGCCCCTGCACCTAGGAGCCAAAGGGATGTGCTGATTACTTCTGGGAGCTGCATGGAACCAGGGCAGGTGAGGAGCCTGCCTTAGTCCCATTGCAACCTGTTGGAGAACACTTTAATTTGCCTGGACACTCTTAACGGATCTCCAAGTCACCGGTTTGTTTCAGGCCAATTCCACGAGCCAAATACACAGAGAAGGGTTAGAACTTAACTTCATTCACAAGTTTAATTCTTATGCAAATGGTATGAATCAGGCTGGTTCACAAACTATCTTCCACATCCTAATGACTTAACTAACCAATGTAACAATGGAGGTGCTAATAGCTCTTATCAGCCTCTTGTAACTATTTGAACTGTCTACTCACTATCTCTCTTCCTTCCCTCCTTTCCCCCCCTCTTTTTTCCTTCTCCCTCCCCTCTCTTTCCCTTATTTATTCTTGGATCTGGACTTCTAATATTCCGGTCATCTAAGAAGTGGGTTTTGCCCACGACAGCTCATGATACCATCTGCATGTTTTGTTAGTCTTTAAGGTGCTACTAGACTATTTGTTGTTTTTAAAGTTTTTCCTGTTACAGACAAACTCGGCTACCCATCTGAAGCTTTTGGACTTTTAGGGTGTGTCTGGACTATAGGGTTTTTTTGAAAAAAGTGGCCTGCATCTAGGCTGCTGCTACATTCTTTCGAAAGAAAATTGAAAAAACGTGGCAGTTTTATGAGGAAGAGCACCTTTTTTCGAAAGTGCTCTTTTGAAAAAAAAGCTATGTAATACAAACTGTGTTTTTTCGAAAGAGAGCATCCAGACGGCCTGGGTGCTCTCTTTCAAAAAAGCGGCTTGCTTTTTTGAAAGTACTGGTTGTAGTCTAAACGCTCTTTTTTGAAAGAGGCTTTTTCAAAAGTATCTTGAAAAAGCCTCTTTCGAAAGAGGCTTGCAGTCTTGATGTAGCCTAAGTAGCCTATTAAAATCTCCCAGATTGGTTTCAATTCCGGGAGACTTGTGGCCAAACTGGGAGGGTTGGCAACCCTACCCACGTATATGGGCAATCTCAATTAAGTACATGGATGCGATGTCCAGCTGTCAGTAAATTTCATGCAGGGTTATGCCTGCATATCCACAGTCCTAACTCTACACCCCTGGAATGTGCATCTTGTACTGCTCAGTAGTTTCCTGGAAAATATAAGCCTGTAGACAGTCCAACTTCCCGACAATGGGTAATGTTGATACACTATATTAGGCTTGTTGACTTAAGAAGAAATTTTCCAAACACTTAAACACATTGTGTTAGATAAAAAAAAATGATTAACTAGAGAAAGATAGATTTTAAGTGGCAGCAAGTATAGATGCATATAGGTCAAGACTGATTACAAAATTAAATAAAAGGATAAACATGCAAGCTAATTCCTAAATTTTAGCAAGGTTAATAGGTTTAAAAACAGAGATTCTGTCTTACCATAAGCAGTAGTAAAACATCACAGGCATCATCTCCTTCCAGCCTGTGATCATTCTCCTCTGTTCAATTCTTTGAGCATTGTTGTCATGAGCAGAGAGATGGAAAGAAGTGAGAGGTGGTTAGGGACATTTTTTCTCACTTATTCCTCAACCCTTTGTGCTGGAAAAATTCTTGCTGGGTCATGAGGGCAAGCAGTTCCATAGTGTACATGATCTGCAAACTGTCCTTCAATGAATTGTAAATATCTTGTTTACAACACTCCTCCTGCTGGAAAATGTCTGATTAAGCTGATAATGGCTTTTTAAGCACTTTGCTGGCATGCTAAGGTATCTTTGTCTCTGAGGAACTGGTTTGTGTGTGCTACCCAGAATTACAATGTTTCAGTAACAATCATACTGTAAAATCTCATAATTTTACATTCAGTGTTGTTACATACATTTCAATGGGACAATAACATTCAGCAGTTTATGAGTTTTTAAATGATACCTCACAAGGCATACAGTGTACAAAATAATCACATAATATATAGAAGTGGATAACAGAGTATCAAAACCATCTTGCCCCTCTCCCCAGCTGTCTAAACATTGTAAATGCATGTCTACAAATAGGTCTCAGGATGTTGTTTTATGTCATCCGATGCCCTTGCCAGCAGACTGCAGCACTCAGGGTATGTCTGCCCAGGGGTCAACCACCTATGGCTCACGAGCCGTATGGCTAGTGGCTCAAGCTCAGCCCCTCTTCACTCCCCCTCCCCCGCAATGGGGAACCTGTGCTGGTAATCCAGCCTCACGCTCCCTGCACGATTGGAGCCAGCACTGGCTTTCTGCACAGGGGTGGGTGGAGAAAGCCCTGAGCTTTCCTAGATTTCAGAATGATCTTTTAATGTAGGAAATCTAGGAACCATCTCTCGTCTCGGCAGACAGGAACACCGAGGTCACCTGAGCACGTGGTGATGCACGTTGAGCGGGCTAGGTGGGGAGGGTGCAGGGGCAGTTCAGAGCCCAGCTGAGGCTGGGGGAGGGGTGGGGAGGGAGGACAGGGGAGGGAGGAAGGGGTTGCTACTGAAGTGGGTCCAGGTGACGGTGGATGTGGGGGTGCTGCTGATCTTCACCACGGCCAGGTCCTCCAGCTTGTGGGTGAAGAGTGGCTGGAGGGAGGGGTGCGCGCTCAGCCGAGTGCTGTAGGTCAGCTCCTCCACAAGGCAGGAGAGGGCCAGCTGTAAGTGCAGCTGTGGCAGCACCAGGGGCTGCGGGGAATCAGGCGCGGGGGGGTTGATCCTGGGCACCCTGCAGCACCCACTCCAGGAGGGACTCAGGGCTCCCCTTGTCCCTGGGTCCTGAGACCAGGAGCAGCCAGGTGGGTTCAGCCCAGGTTTTCACTGCAGAGGGGGCCAATGGTTGGGGGGTGGGCAGCAGCCAAGGGGGTTAATGGCTGAGGTGGGGGAGAGGAGTCACTAGCCAAGGGGTTTAAAGGCTGAGGTGGGGAGCTTAGCAGCTAAGGGGGGGGGGTGGTAAAATGGCAGAAGAGTCAGCCTTTGGGGACAAGGTATGGTTGGATTTCCTGAAGGAGCGGCACATGTGCTTTTTCCAGCATTGCCAACAGATCCTGCCCAAGATACTTGTCCCTGGAAACCAGCAGGTACTGCCAAGCTGGAGAGGTGATGGAAGCAGGATGCTGCTGCTGCTGCTGCTTGCGAGGCTGAGGGGGCCTGTTGGAGCTGTCTCAGGGCCTGTCCCATCGAGGTGCCTCAAGGTCGGGTTCTGCTCATGGCCAGCTCCCATGCTGGGGATCCCACCACTGCTCCATCCAGCCAATGGGATGCCATGCCTGGGACAGGGAGCCTGAAAGCAATGTGGGCACAAAAAACAAGTAAGTGCTGCTTAGACCCTGCACCCCCTTTTGCCCATGCTGAGACCCTGCACCCCCAGCCTGCTCCCTACCCCTGGCCAGATAGCCACCAGCACCCTGCTCCTGCACCCTCCCCCTGTCCAGACACCTACCCCTAGTTTGCTCCTGAACCCTACCTCCCAACCAGATTTGGCACTCCCATTCCTGTCCTGCACACTGGATCCCTCATTTTTGGCCCCACCCCAGAGCTAGGGGGCCCACAAAATCCACTAACCCTGGAGCCCCAGAAGAGTTAACCGTCCTGAATGGGACTCCAGTACTCCCTGCCTTTTCCTCCCCCACACCCATGGGGCTGGAGTCCCAGGGAAGTGAGGTGTCTCAGCTGGGGGCCACATCAGTGAGGGCTGGAGGTTTTTGGAGGAGTTGGGTTTTTGCTTCTGACTGGTGTGGTTCCCGACTGATTTTTCTGTGCGTCAGTGGCCCCTGACCCAAAAAAGGTTTCACACCCCGCCATAAATAAAGACACTGTTGAAACCTTTTGTGTTGGACATAATATTTTACTTTATTTAAAAATGAAGCTTGGCCAACAAGCCTCAAATTGGGACCTAGGCCCCATCTGGCTGCAGCATCTTAACACTCCTGCACTCCCCCCACACACCAACCCTGAGCCCAATATACACCTGAACCCCCTGCCTTGAGCCCCTCTTATCCCCACGTCCCCATACTCCTGCACCCTCCCAGTCCCAACCCCTGACATAAGATGGACAGAAGACAGCCTGAATGTGTGCATGAAGCTGGACTTGACCAGTTATGATGTAAACGTCCTATAGTATGTGCAAAAATATGCAGCAGCAGAAGTCCCATTAAGTAAGGTCTGTGAATACAGTGTTTCATTTATACTATTATTATTCATTAGGTCAGTTATCAATAATATTAAGTTGTATACATTCAGTCATGCAAACGGGCAGTCTTGTTCTGAATTTTGACGTAGTTTGGCTCTTTGGTTTAAAAAGGTTGCCCACCCCTGGTCTATACAGTAAAGAAAAACCTGCAGCTGCCCTGAACCAGGGGGCTCAGGCTGCAGAGCTTCACAGCTTCACCGCTGAATAAACTTCTGGGTGTGGGCCTGGGCTTGGGCTCTAGGACCCTGCTGGGTGGGAGGGTACCAGAACTCTGGCTCCAGCCTGAGCCCAGATGTCTACATAGCAATGAAACAGCCCCACAGCCTGAACCCGGTGAGCCTGAGTGAGATGGCACGGCTCAGACATGGGTCTTTCCTTATGTGGCCTTAGCCGCTGTCTTCCTGAGGTCTGCCTAGCTGATGTCCCACACACTTGAGCTCAGTCACAACTTAATTTTAGACCTGGATGTGGTGATGGATTAGTTCACAGGTGTGCTCATACTTGCCTTCCTCCTGCCCAGTTTCTGTTCACATAGGCAAAGGGTGTTCTGCTCTAGCTTCCATGATGTGGGAAATACGAGCAAAGCATTAAGCACTAGCATGAATGTGATCAACTGCAACCTCCTTTCTGTGGGTCCTGGGTCTACTCAACCTCCTGTCCCACCTCTTTCTGCCCCCTCTCTACCCTCAACCCACCTCTTCCTGTCCCAGACTTACCCTGTTTTCACTCCTCCCTCCACTAGCACCTTCTGCATGCTGCAGAATAGCTGATTGTGGTGGATGGGAGGCTCTGGAAGTGAGGAGTAGTTGATCAGTGGAGCTTCAGGCAGATGGGAGGCACTGGGGGGCATAGGGGAATGAAAGCTAATGGGTGCTAATTTTTTCTGCAGGGTTGGTGCCTATGAAGTCTATGCTATTTCACCACTCTATTTTCATGGCCCTGCTTTCCTATGAAGAAGTCCCTTCCAAGAGCTCACAGACTATCCTGAACTCACCACTTCTACTCCGGAGGAAGTCACAGCTTCAGGAAGAGATTTGTGAACCTTGTGCAGCCCTGGGAGGAATGGATGGGGAAGTTCTCCTCAAAGGCTTGGAGAGCAGGGTAAAGCTCTCCAGGGTTCAAGATTGACAGTGCCTTTCATTCACACCTCTCTTGGTCACAAAAGGGCTGGGCACCGACTCTGTTTCCCACTATCTTAGTGCAATCCAATCCTTAAGCCTCAAGGAGAAGTAGAGGGGAAATCCTAGCCTCAAAGAAGTCAAAGTTTTGCTGTTTACTTCAACTGGGCCTGGATCTCAGCCACTGTGTTGAGTGGGGGCTCCAGAAGCTGACTGTGTCAAGATCACATTTAGAGGAAGCAATTCCTACATTCCGGGAAAAATATTTCATAGGAAAAAAATAGGCTCTCAGCTCAATGAGAAGAACAAAGCTGAGAGCGGTGCACTGTGGGCACTCTCTCAAGGATGCTGGTTTTAGAAACTAAACAAAGCCCTTGAAAATAGGATTCCTTAACTGAAACCCAGCTCAGGTCAGGGTCTCTTCTGTAACAGAATGCAACATGAAGGTCATCCTGAGGGTTTAGCAGACTCACTGCGGGTATGTCTACACTTGCACCCTAGTTCAAACTAGGGATGCAAATGCAGGCATTCGAAATAGTCAATGAAGCGGGGATTTAAATATCCTGTGCTTCATTAGCATGATCTTTGCCGGCACGCTAGTTCAAATCACAGCTGATTCAAACCAGGAAGTTTGCGCCGGGATGCGTTAGTTCGAACCAAACCCCTTGGTTTGAACTAACATTACTCCTCATTTTTTGAGGATCAGCTGTGTTTCGAATTAGCGTGCTGGCGAGATCATGCTAATGAAGCGTGGGATATTTAAATCTCCGCTTCATTGACTATTTCGAATGCCTGCATTTGCATCCCTAGTTCGAACTAGGGTGCAAGTGTAGACAAACCCTGCTGCATTACAGGGTGGATAACATGATACAGCTGGCTGGGGTAGATACAGCTACTAAGTCAGCTAAAATCTGCTGACTTCCCCCAACAAAATCAAATCCCAACCCTGAGCTGTCAGATACTTAGGCAACTGGGAAGGGACACTGATGAATGGAAAAGCAGCTGACAAGAAATCGAAGCCTTTGTTTCTGCCAGCAAAGAAACTTTTCAATTCCTGCATGCTCAGATATAAGTCAAGACTCCCTCACTGCTTCCTACTACTGGTAGAAATAAATGGTTTCTATTCTTTCTGGTTTATAAGCTTATAAAAGTCAGACAGGCAACTGTGTTTGAGGGAAATACAGACCTATTACTTTCTCTGTTCCATATCCTACATTTTAAATTGCCCAGGGGCAACAAGTGGGCCTGGGGATGTGAGTGTGTGTGTGTGGGGGGGAGAGAGAGACCTGGCCCCAAACTTTGGTGGAGCAGGACCTCTGCACAGGAATATTTCTGGTGCTGTGGGCCCCTATTACTTGCTGCCTATGGTCACTCTGCTCTGTGTCTTTTAGGTAATATAACAATGCCTTTTTAATAACACCCTTTTGCCCAGATAGTTTCACTAAATAACACAATATATTTTTTATTATCTTAATATTTTTCTTGCCTTAACATTTGAATTCTTCAAAAGGCTCTTCCCATCTATCTTTGTCTATTTATTTAAAAAAAGGTTTTGTTTAAGCCAGTTAGTAGTCTAAAATAAAGTACTTCAGAATAGGATAAGACTACTGAAGTATGTTGTTATGCTTAACTCTAGGGCACAATTAAAAATATTTTTTTATTAATCCAATTTGTTTGCCATTCCTCTCTTAAATCTTTCTGTACAAGACTTGTGAATTCTTGTTAATAGAGGGTATTTTTGTAGCAACGCTTCTATTTCTTATAGCATTTTTAGCAGCTTTGTATGCTCTGTTATCCCCAAATGCGCTGGAATCCAAGCGAATGCTGCATGTATCCTCATCTGTACTAACTCTGTTATTAGAAATATGATTTAATTGATTGAATCACTTCTATATTCTCTCTTTTTTTATCACCATAAGACCTGAGATTGAATCTGAAAAAATGACCGTCACTGCTGGGCATACATCCCAGATCCAATTTAATGCTAGCATTACTGCTACTAGTTCAGCTGTCATGATAGCAATATAATCAGATATTCTCCTAGCTGTACTAATTCTGAATTTTGGTATACAATATGCTGTCCCTAATCTTCCTGTTTTTTTCTTTTCTTGCATCCATCTCTATATATTTGACAAAACCACTCCCATTTTTATTTATATTCCATTATACTTCTTTTTTTTTTAATACCTACTATCTTTTTGTATCCTTAAATTTAGAAAATAAATCTAAATTCACGTTTGGATATGCAACTTTCCATCCATAACTAATTTTTCCATGACTAAATGTTCTGACTTCATTCAGCTTTTTCTTGTCTTCAGCACTTGCATGCACACTTTAACTCATGTTACATGTGAACTTCTAACATTGTGTGCTAGATTTCAACTCTTGTATGCCTTCTTATATTTGTTTGGTACTTTCATCAATCCAGTTCCATTAACGTTAGCCTAGAAAGTTAGGTCTAGTAGTTTCATTCATAGTGTAAATGGCATTTCACTAGCAGCTATCTGTAGCGTGTAATAAATACACTTCGCACAATTTGTAGTGCCAGGGCTTGTTTTAAATAATTTTTAGTTCTGATTTTGATGCTGATCTAAAAGTTTGGCAGCCATAGACAATAAATCATCTGATTAAGACTCTCTGTACCATCAGCAGTGTTTTTTCCTGTGTCTACTTCTGTGCTTTGTATTAATGGGCTAATTAGCTCTCGACTCCCCAGCCCATTCTAATCTGCTAATTAGACACTGTCAGGTCCACCATGTGGGAATTAGTTGATTTTTAAGTGATCAGAGTGCTGGCTAAGCTGTTGATTCCCAGCACTCTGTCACATGGAGTCACCAGAGTAAATGAGAAGAAAATCAAGCCACCTATTTGCATTTCATGTTGTTATTTTCACTTGTGAGGGGACTATTTTATCTCTGTTTACCAAGGCACTAACGCAGGGTGGTATGATTTTTTTTAAAGCTGCTGAATACCTGAAATTCTCATTAATTTCACTGGGACCTGTGGATGCTTTTGGAACTCAAACTTACTTTGATTTCAGATTTAGCCTGATGTCTGAGGATTAACATGCTAAAATGTGGCCTCATCTATACCAGCAAGAAAAATCTTCGCCTCATATGTTTATTAAACATGGCCCCACGCGTCCTGGAACTTTGTAGGGGATCCATTACTCAGATTGAATTTTGCAGCTTTGGCTGCAAATAGTCATTCATGTCACTCACTAACCCATTTTTTCCAGTTGAGGTGGAGGGAATATCAAACATTTCATTATGTTTCAGGCATCCTAGTTTTCTTCATGCATTGATCTGGTTCAAAATCATCAGGGGATACCAGCTAAGTCCTATTTATAGAACTTTGTGCATGAGCTTTATACACAAACAGCTGCTCTGCTTTCTCACACGCGATGCCATTTAAAGGGCAAGAAGAAATCTGAAAATGAAATCTAACAGTTTTGTTTCCTTTTGATAACACAGACATTTAGTGAATTCAGAGTACTGGCAAGAATTATGGTTAGTAACAAAGACAGAACGACATTTGTTTATCAGGCTCAGATGAATTTTACTGATTGAAATTGTATTTTGGAATAATATAATTGCAGTCATTAGAGCTGAGAAATTCAAAATAGACTGATAGCCAGGTGGCCAGCTCTGAATTTTAGGGAATTTGGTCTCCAGATTCTGTAATAACACTTTAAAATCCCAACCTGATTTTGACAACTGAAGTGTGTGCAAAAAGGCATAATTGGAACATCATCATCTTAATAAAAAGCACTAGATGCCAAGTAGGGTGACCATATTGCCTGATGTTGAATATGGGACACCTGGTCAAGTGAGTTCAATGGCAATCAATCATACAAATGTTTAAATTAGCCCCTGAAATACTGTGTAGCTTGCTTATTTTTATTTACCTTCTTATCTTTAAGGCGTTAGGGTTCAAACAGGAAGGTGTGACACACACACTCCCATGCACCTCTCTCATAGATGGATGCATGTGAGACTGACTGACTCAACTCTTTCTGCCTGGCATTCTCTGCCCTCCACACCTTGCAGGGCCCCCAAGTCAGACCCATCTCTCCTGCTACCTGGCATATTATCTTCTTAGGGCAACATGTGTGGGGAGAGCAGGCAGGGTCACATGCTCCCCTCCTCAGATTTCTGCCAGCGTTCACACCAGAATGTGGCCAGCAGCAGTCTTTTGGCACTGTGCATAAGGCATAAGGGAAGAGAGGGAAGGAGCAGCAGGGGGGGAGGGGGAGGGGGAGAGGGATGATTTTGCAGCGCTTCTCTCTGCCCTCTCTCCCCCATCACTGCTCCCCTGTGGCTCGAAGCAGCTTGTCCCTTCATGCCCTCACAGTGTTGGAAAGTAACACTCAAGGGTGTTGCTGGCCACTGACCTAACCCAGCTGCCTCCTGTCCCCTAGCTACAGGATGCCCAGGAAGAGATTAATCCCTAAGGATGCATTGGGGATGAGGGAACCTGGCTACATGGACTCTGAGGGGGCTTCAGCAAACCTGGCTAGAGAGGAGGCTCAGGAGGGAAGGGTGCCTAGGGAACAGAGGAGCCCCATAATCCCTGGGAGCAGGGCCCAGGGCTTGGGGGAACAGTTGAAGAGGGGGCCGAGCACCTGTTCCTGCGGCTGCTCTGGAGCTTCAGGTTCAGGACATGAGCAGGCTGGAATTTGCATTCCCTGCCTCTTCAGAACTTAGCTGGGGTGTGGAGAGGATGCCCTGTGCCAGCGCTCTGCAGGGCTATGGAACATGCAAAGCTCTGCTCTTCCTGACCAGGGCCTGGGACCAAAGGACTTGGGGCTTTCCCAGAGCACTGGCCAGAGGCAGTGAGGGAAGGAAGAAGCCGGCAAGCCAGGCTGTTAGTGAGCTGAGTGCCCCAACCAGAGGCTGGTCCTCTGTACAGCACTGGGAGCGGAACACACCCCACCTCCGGTGGGGCATGGAGGAGCAGTGGGGCTTGAGGGGAGCATTGAAGGGATGAAGCAGACAGCAAGAGAGGGAGCATGGAAAGGGCTGATGGAGGGCAGCAGGGGCAACATGTAAATGGCTGCCGCCCAGTGCCTGCCTGCACTCACCAACCACTGCAGCCAGTGGCAGCTGGCAATGGAATGGGGGTGGGACCCCTGAGAGCTGGCACACAGCAGGGGCTGCACTGACAGACCAAAGGGGGAACAGCCAGCCCCGTGTGCTTTATCTTCACCCCGCTACCAGCCTTGCACACCCACAACCATTGTCAGCCACTGGACCTCTTCACTCCCTGCCGGTGGGCGGGCAGCTAGAAAGCAGGGATCTGGCCAGCAGCAGGACGTGCCAGAACTGATACAGAGGAGACAAAAAATATGGGTCATTTTCCCTGTTTTTAAGAAAAAATTAGGACACTTGCAGAAGGCCTTCAATATGGGACTGTCCCTTTAAGAACAGGACATCTGATCACCCTATGTCAAGGGGCTTTTGAAGCTCCAGGCCTTCAAACTCTTGACACTTGGGCCTCCCATGGATTTTAATTGCATTTCAGGGCACAGAAGTCTGGCAAGATCAAGTCCTAAGCATAGAGTTGTACAAACAGTGAAATCTTGAGTAGGAGCAGAGAGGTTATTTTACTTCTATATTTGGCAATGGTGGAACTGCTGCTGGAACACCGTGTCCGAGCCTGGTGCCCACAGCTCAAGAAAGATGTTGGTAAATTGGAGAAGGTTCAGAGAGGAGCCAGAAGGATAAACATGCCTTATAGTGACAGACTCAAGGTGTTAGATCTGTTTATCTTATAAAGAGCAGATAAAGGAGTGGCTTGACTACAGTCTCTAAGTATCTACCCAGGGAACAACCAGGGATGAAAGTAACTTAAATTTCTTACAGGTACTGTCCTATCACAACCCAGCCCCCTGATGGGAGGGGGTTACATCAGGGCAGGGGGTATTGTGATACAACAGTACCTGTAAGAAATATAAGTATGGGGTGGAGTATGGGGAGCAGAGGGTTGGGGTGCATGGGGGGATGCATGGGAGTGCAGGAGTCTGGGCAGGGGGATGGGGACAAGGGGAGGGAGTCATGTTTACAGAGTATGAGGGGCTCTGGGAAAGGGATTGGTGTGGGGGGTGGTGGTGCAGAAGGCAGGGCAGGAGGTGCTTCTGCATCCCATGGATAGAAGTGGTTTTCATCAGATAGAGGGTTTATAATTTGGTTCAATGACTCTGTATGCAAATTGTTCCAGCACCTTGAAAGGTGTATATATTTAATTGTGAGAGTAATTAACTTTTGGAATAATTCACCAAGTGTCATGGTGACACTGGTCTTTGAATCTATGAAATTCCTGGTTTTGCATGCAGTAATTTACTTGCTTTCTTAAGATTCTGTCCTTAAGTCTTTTGTTTTCATTCTTGTTGGGATTAAAAAACAGTTCCCATGTTGGAAATTTTAAGAGAAAATAAACTGCAAGGAAGATGGGCATGGTGATGTGAGAGAAATTGTAATCAAAACATGTCGGGCAATGGTAGTGGCTCTTCACTTTTATTTTTATTTTCCTTTCTCTCTTTAAACAGCAAAGATTTCAAAGATTGTTCAGCTCCACTCTCAAACCCTGATCCTGCAATTGACCACCATATCTGTGTGGAGTCCCTTGGGTCCATTTGTGTGGCTCCATTTGTAGGAATGGAGCAGTATTTTTGAACATGCTTAGTGGGGGCCAGTGTTCCCGCTAATCTTTTTCATCCATGTGTGGAATACAATTGATGATGTGTACCTGGGCATGTGTGAATGTGCATCACAAACAGAAACAACACACCTACCTGTGGGCACTCTGCTAATCAGCTGGGTGGCATTTGAATCTCTCCTGAGTGGGTGCCCAAGTGCACAGCTTGTAGGGAACACTGGCAGTGGCTTGCCCCTTCTCCTATAGCAGTGGGATTTACTTGCCCACGCCACTTCTTGTGGCTCCCTTTGGCTGCAAATGGTGAAACGGAGCCAATTGGAGCCACAAGGCTCCGTGGCTGCAGCGCTGGTAAGTAAACAACCTGGAGCGGCCAGTTAACAGGTTTCTCAAAGTGATTTTGTGGACTACTTTGAGAAACACTGTCCTACAGCAGTCAATGAGAGCTCTCCATCACCCACTTCAATGGGAGCAAAGTTAGGGCAAATCTGAGCATTTTGAAAACCCCTTCCTTTATTGGTTTCTTCAGGTGACTTTTAGGCCCATGTTAAGTAGTCTTTGTTCTGTTAGATAAATAACTCCTGTTTCAAACATTAAAACGAAGGAGTCCTCATTTGTAATTCTATCACTGAGATATTGAACAAAAATGGAAATGCTCTAAAACTAAATACAAAGTAAAGATTAATGCAGGGACTGATTCTTCATTGAGTTACTCTATAAGCACAGTTCCATTGAAACTGAGTTACACTCTTAGGGTATGTCTACACTTGCATCCTCTTTTGAGAGAGGGATGCAAATGTAGACATTCAAAATTGCAAATGAAGCTGGGATTTAAATATCCCGTGCTTCATTTGCATATTTGCGTTATGGCACTATTTCAAAATAGCGCTATTTCGAAAAAAGAAACGCTGTCTAAATGCGGTTATTTCGAAAGAAAACCCTTCGTCTGAAATAACCGGTAAACCTCTTTGTAGGAGGAATAAGGGTTATTTCAGAAGAAGGGTTTTCTTTCGAAATAACCGCATCTACACAGCGTTTCTTTTTTCGAAATAGCTCTATTTCGAAATAGTGCCATAATGTGAATATGCAAATGAAGTGTGGGATATTTAAATCCCGGCTTCATTTGCAATTTTGAATGTCTACATTTGCATCCCTCTCTCAAAAGAGGGTGCAAGTGTAGACATACCCTCATAGAACTAGAATAAAGCAGTGGTGAATTAGTCTCATAAAATATAAATTGCGTGCATGAGAGGAAGGCAACATTGCACTTTAAATTTTGGCTGTTTGGCAAATGAGTTCCTATGAAACTACAGAGGGTCATTATTAATATTACATGATATTATACACAGTGCTTGTATAGTACTTCTTATCAGTAGATCTCAAAGCGCTTTACAGAAAAAGTGTATTGCAAAACGCTTCTACAGACAACTAATATTTATTTAAATGAAAGTCCTGCATTTGACACTAATTTCTGGCATGCCAAATGTGACACAAGATAGTAACTCTGCTATTGATGCAAATTTGTCATTAGTTAATATTAGCCTATTGCTGTTTTTGCACAATTATTTAATTTATAAATTAAATTTCATATTGACTGCACCCCATGATCACCTTCTAAATATCTTGGTACTACTAATTTATTACAGTTTTTTATTTTTGTGGCAATAGAGGCAACCTTTCATTGGATTTAATACATAAGTAGGTTATGGTATTTATGTGTTATTTAGAACTCTTTAAGTATTTCTGAACACATTTTCCCAACATGCTTATGTATGTTTAAAACCACTCTGTTGTATTTAAAACTGTTAGGTAGACAAATGAGGATTTTACCATCTAATTCTATAGAAGATGCCACTTGAAGCCAAATGAATAATTCATACGGTTTAGGCATAATCAGGCTATGTGCTTTGTGAAATTCTCAGATGATGTGCAAAGGTTAATTTTTTTTTTATTAAAAAAGAGCTCAGATGGTTCTGTCCCCAACACAAAAGTACAGGTTACCTAGTATACCATATTAAAAGGACAGAAAGGTTCAGGATGTGTATACAACCCTTTATATAATGCCAAATACATTCCAGTACTTGTTTAATCTAATAAGCTTATTTATGTATAAAAGACTTTTCTAATCAAGTTTTTTTAATTTTTCAGAAAAAACAATGCAAAAATGGGAGAAATGGGAAAACTGGA
Source organism: Pelochelys cantorii (assembly GCA_032595735.1). Classification (NCBI taxonomy): domain Eukaryota; kingdom Metazoa; phylum Chordata; order Testudines; family Trionychidae; genus Pelochelys; species Pelochelys cantorii. The sequence goes on along the minus strand of CM064328.1, from coordinate 175,938,070 downwards.
GCAGAATGAAGGTGAAGAAATATAGCCACCCCAAAAGACAAGAGGGAGAAGAAAAGAGAAAAAGGTCAGACAAGGAAAAAGAAATAAATGCTTAGGAGGTTTAAAGAAACCTGATGTAGACAAATGGGGAATTACACTGATCTATCAATACATATATATTACACATAAGGATTACAAGGTGTGATGTCAATTTCCTTTTATTCTGTTTAGCCAGAAATGCCATCAAGATGTTTTCAAAATGTTGGAGTTTATTCTGTCATTTGTTGTAGGCTATTCTCTCCTAGTCTGCCAGATCACACAGTTCAATACATCAGCTCTCTCCATGTGGTCTGCAGTCACCTATTGCTTCAAAATAATGTCCTTGGCTATCAGAGAAGAATTCCTGCCTCACTTCCAAATCAGACAACACTAGAGATCTAGGTCCATATTCTCAGCTGGAGTAAATCATACAGGGAGAAATTCTTTTGTGCTACTCCTGCCTTAATTGTCCAGCAGAAAATTCCTTCAGCGTGGGCACAGCACCTGCATCAATTTCCCTCCTCATCCTGCAGTGCAGTGTTTGAAGGGATGGGGTGAAGCATGCCTGCATCTGGCTGGTTCTCAAATGGTATTTAGTTTCTGAGGGACTGTAACAAACTGGCATAAATTAAAGCAACCCATTTGCTAGACTAATTTATGCCATACCCAGGATAGTTTAAGAATCAGGGATTCCTGTTTTCTTGTTGATCTCCTTCTAGAACTGAATGGGTCTTGGTACAGCAGAGTCTTGGCCATCTTTTGTTCCTTGTATATACTTACATCACTCTGCATTTGCTCTGTTTAAAAAACATGACTGTAGCTCTCTAGAAAGCCTCTTGGGCTAGAGTTTGTATGAAGAATGCAAAATAAATGTATTGTAGGTGGTTGATGCATAACAGTTGATAACCCTCCTAGTAAGAACATTATTCTCTAGAAAGCTATCTAGAAACCCCCATACAAGTACTACTAGTGATTTAAGAGCATGAGTCCTATTGACAGATAAGTGGTTAACCAAACATTGATTCTCCTTCCATTAAAGTGAATGAGATGTGTGCCACTAAATTCAATGGAAGCTGCTACAGGCTATGAACATTTAAACATTTATAATCTAGAAATGTCATTGCAAATGTTTGAACAGAAGACAGACCCTCACCCCAACCTCAGCCTGAAACTATATTCAGCTGGACCCATTGGTTCCAGTGGGTGGATTAGCATGTATGGAGCTAACGGAGGCCCCAATTAGAAAGAAAAAAGTTAGTAAGTGCAGAGTAAAGATGAATTAATGAATGGTATCATTCTTCATTCTTATTCTGAATAAGTGATACCTGTGAGTTTACTCTCAGAGTAAGGCACTACAGGAAGGGTAGAAAAATCAGTAACAAGTCTTAAAAGTAAAACTGTAGTCACTGGATTTGCTGTATTCTTGAAAGTACAGTTGCCTGCAGACATTTAGACACTGGGCTAGAGAACAGATTAAAGAATATTTAGATAAATTAGATTATTCAGGTGAGCAGGGGCTCATGAAACTCATCCTAGAATACTTAAGGGACTAGTTGAAGCAATCTCAGAGCTGTTTGAGGATTGGAAAGGTCCCAAAAGACTGGAGAAAGGCAAACATAGTACTTCTCATTAAAGACAGGAACAAGGAGGACCTGCAGCATTATAAACCAGTCATCCTAACTTCAATATAATTGACCCTGGAGCAAATTATTAAAACAATCAATTTATAAGCACCTAGAGGATAACAAGGTTATAAGGAATAGTTAGCATGGGTTTGTCAAGAATAAATCATAGCAAAGCAACTTAATTTCCTTTTTTTATATGATTGATTACTTAGTGGATGAGGGAAAGCAGTAGGCATGATATACCTTGATTTTAGTAAGGCTTTTGACATAGTTCTGCAAGACATTCATATAAGCAAACTGGGGAAATGTGGTTTATATGAATTTACTATATGCTGGGTGAACAATTAGCTGAAGGACCATGTTCAATGAATAGTTATCAATGGTTTTATGTCAAATTGTGTGGGCATATCTAGTAGGGCCTTCCAGCATTTGCCCTGCATCCACTACTATTCAATATTTTCATTAATGACTTGGATAATGAAGTACAGAGTATGATTATAAAATTTGCAGATGACATCAAGATGAGATGGGTTACAAGCACTTTGGAGGACAGGTTTCAAATTCAAAATGTCTTTAAAAATTGGAGAATTGGTGTGAATTCAAAGATGAAATTCAATAAAGACAAGTCAAAGTACGTTACTTTGGAAGAAAAAAAATCAAACACAAATACAAAATGGGAAATAATAGGGCAGATGGTAGTACTGCTGTAAAAGTTCTGGGAGCCACAGTGGACCACAAACTGAATATGAGTGTTCAATGCAGTGAAGTGCCAAAAAGGCTACTGTGACTCCATGGTGTATTAACAGGGGTAGCGTACTAAAGACACAGGAGGTCATTGTCCCATTCTACTCAGCACTGGTGGGGCCCCAGCTGGAATACTGTGTCCGTTTCTGGGCACCACAACTTAGGAAGAGCATGAGCAAATTGGAAAGAGTCCAGAGGAGACCAACGAAAACTGGAGAAGTTTTAGAAAGCTCTCCTATAGGAAAGTTGAAGAAGCTGGTTTTACTTAGTCTTGCAAAAAGAATTCTGAGGGCTGATCTGAGAGGTCTTCCAATATTCTGACAGCTGTTAAAAGAGGATGGTGATCAATTGATCTCCATGTCCACCAAAGGTCAGACAAGAAGGAATGGGCCTAACTTACAGTTAGGGAAATTTATATTACATATTAAGAAAAACTTTCAAATGATAAGGGTAGTTAAACTCTGGAAGAGGCTTCCAAGGGAGGTTGTGGAGTGCCAATTGTTAGATGCTTTTAAAAACAAGTTAGATAAACACCTGTCAGGGATGTCTAGATTTACTTGGTCCTACCATAGTGCAGCAGGCTGGATTTGATGAGTTCTTATGGTCCTTTGCAGCCCTACATTTCCACAATTCTATGATTTACTGACAAATACCAAAAACATTAGGAGTGGATAAATGATATTTATTTTTAGCTATCCTGTTCAGTACTTTGCTTCTGGTTCCATCCACCATTTACTTTTATTATGCTCTTTGAAACTCCATTCGAATGCTCTCTCTATATTCTGCTTATATATTTATTGCAAGTTGAAGACAACTCCTTCCAGGTGTTCATGAATCATTGTTTCAATTCATTTTTGTGCTTGTAAGTTTTTTTATTTACTCCTTTCTTCAATTAATGGCACAATCCTTGTACTAGTTTCAAATCAGATGTCTGTGATGACAAGGCAGAAATCACTCGGAGCCAAATTCACTCAGGGTGTAAAGCTACCTTAGTCAATAGTGCAGTGAAGAACTATGACCCTTTTCTTCAAGATCTGTGAGTGTTTTTTTCAATATGGAGATTAGGATATCTTTTTACTGAAAACTACAGTCTTTCAACATTCCTTCCTTATGGGATGATATTGACTGAGCATCTTCAGTAGGGGTAGGTGAGAGAATACATTTTCTGTTTTAGCTTTTGGTAACGTAAATAGTAGAGAAAAATAATGCTAATTGACAATATATTTAATGTATTTCTGTAATTAAAGGGATCGTAGGCCCCAGTCTTAGTGGGGCAATGGTGGCTTTTCATGTTGTTTCATGGGAACTTCTTTTTGGACACTTGAAATGTACCTGTTTTTCATTTAATCACTGTAAATACTTTGTCACTTCTTAACTACAAACTGTTGTTTCAAGACACATTGCTTTACTGAGTAGAACTTGCCCTGGGTTTACTAGGAACAAACAGTCCAGTGGAACAAGTGTTCAGTGTATTAATAGGCTGTGTCTAGACTGGCCAGTTTTTCCGGAAAATCAGCCGCTTTTCCGGAAAAACTTGCCAGCTGTCTACACTGGCCGCTTGAATTTCCGCAAGAACACTAACGATCTCATGTATGATCGTCAGTGTTCTTGCGCAAATAATATGCTGCTCCCGTTTGGGCAAAAGCCCTCTTGCACAAATGCTTTTGCGCAAGAGGGCCAGTGTAGACAACCCAGAATTGTTTTGCGCAAAAAAGCCCCGATGGCTAAAATGGCGATCGGGGCTTTCTTGCACAAAAGCGTGTCTAGATTGGCCAAGGACGCTTTTCCACAAAAAGTGCTTTTGCAGAAAAGCGTCCGGGCCAATCTAGACGCTCTTTTTCGCAAATGCTTTTAACGGAAAACTTTTCCATTAAAAGCATTTGCGGAAAATCATGCCAGTCTAGACGCAGCCATAGTGTTTGGATTGAAGAAAAAAGCCAAATGAGTTTAGCCGTTACTGAAGCTGTTCTTCTGCTCAAAGTAAATGTTAAATAATACTTGTTCAGTATTTAATGATAAAGGCATATTTGGGAGAGCAGTGGGGGAAATCCTCCACTTTGGAAAATATGCTTCTATTGGTGTAGTTAGAAGCTGGCATATGTGATGCTAACACATATTTCCAAACTAGTGTACTTACTCTTGTCTCTTGTATATTTTATAACCTAAAAAAGTTGCCACAAAAGTGTCCAGGATTTTGATGTAGAAATCCTTGATATTGAAATATTTAAATTGCCACTAATGAAATGCAGCTGCCCAACACTACAGGTTAAACCTCTGTGGTTCAGGGACCATGGATGTTGCCGAACGAGAGACCCCCAGCAGCAGAGGTTGCCGGTGGCTTGGAGCAGAGATGGCTAGCAGGGCAGCGGAGCCTACAGGACAGTGAAGCCTGCAGCTGGTGGGGCAGGGAAGCTGGTGGGGGGAGGGGAAGGAACAGAGCTTGTGGGGCAGTGGCGCCCGCAGCCAGCAGGACCGCTGGGAGCTCTGGTGGGGTGGCACAGTTGCTGCGATGCTGGTGGGGTTGCCAGGAGCTCTGGTAGGGCAGCGAGGCTGCCACAAAGTCAGTGGGGCCACTGGGTGCTCCAATGGGGCTGCCATGAGGCTGGCGGGGATGCTGGGAACTCTGGCAGGGCTGCAGCAGTTCTAGCAAAGCTGCTGCAGCTTGTGGGGCCAGGAGCTCAGCAGAGCTGCTATAGCTTGCAGGGCTGGGAGGCTGGTACCCCCCTCCCAGACCTTCCTTGGTCCAGCAAACTCCTTAGACCAGGCATGTCAAACTTGAAGCCTACTGAGGGCCACACAAATGAAAACTGATAGCTTTCAGGGCCGCCAAAGAAATTGTACTTCTATCGGAAAGTCATGATTATATATTATTATAGATTATGTTTTAGGTATATTTTATAATATTTTTTCAGGGCTTGTTTGAATATAATACAATAATTTGATGTGTAAAATTGTTATTTGCATCTCTGAAGACTTTGAGTTTAAGGTGCTTCAGGCCCCCCCGCCCCCGGGCCTGTTTTAACCCAACGCCCTCCCCCTCCCACAGAGCCAGGCACCCCCAGTTCCACCTGCTCTAACCCAATCCCTCCTCTCCCTCAGAGCCAGGCACCCCCATAGCCCCATTCTAACCCAATCCCCCTCTGCTCCCCCAGAGCCAGGCACTTCCAGCCCTCCCCACTATTCTAACCCAATCCCCCCTCCCTGCCCCAGAGCCAGGCATCCCCCCCCCCCACTCTAACCTAATTCCTGGGTCCTGGAGCCACCACCGCTCCCATGTGCTTCTCCCTCCAGGCGCTGGGGTGCATGCACAGAGCGGCCGGCAGTGAGCAGTCCTGGCACATGGCTCAGAACCAGCAGGAGCTGCATTTCCTTAATCAAAGAGCTGCATGAGGCTTGAGAGCCAAGGGTTGGCCACCCCTGTTATAAACAATAGATCATTTATAAAGATGTAGTCGCGGGATGCAAACAAATTTGATCAGGCCGCATGCGGCCCACAGGCTGTATATTTGACATGACTGCCCTAGACCAAGACTGGTCAGGTCCTGAGGGTGCTGGACCAGCAAGGTCCAACCTCTATTAAAAGATTATAGCACCATGCAATGAGCCTGATCCTGAGAAGGGCTGAGCATCTGTTAATCTCTCTGAAGTGAGCAATTGCTATTCCTGTATTTTTGCTTATATAAATATCTTTGATGAGACAATGGTTTGGTCAAAGCCTCAGAGAATTATGTGATCATATGCAATTAATGCCTTCTGCTTTCTGCTATGCATTCCAGTAACTAGCTCACTGCATTTCATTTGTCCTTTATATTGCAGTATTGCCTGTAGGCCTCAACCAGGTCTGGTCCTCATTGGACTAGGCGCTGTAGGGTTACTCAGCAAATGACAGTGCCTGACCAAAGAGCTCACACTCTAAAAGACAAGAAATGACAAGGGAATTAAATGAGCTCACATGGGGCAGGAGGAGAGAAAGGAGTAGGGATGCTGAGGCAACAAATAGATTGAAAATACTTTTTTACCTAAAAACTCTGAGAACACTTTGAGGCACTGTGAATATTAAAATTAAAGTAATTTTACACCTGGTTGAATGAGTCACGCTGTAGGTAAAGGTCAGCAACTGAATCTGTGGCAGAATCAAGATTAGAACCCAGAAGTCTTAATGGCAGTCCCTTGTGCTAATCGGTCATATTGCCCTTCTCTTCAGGGATAGCTGCGGCATTTGGAAATATTTGGAATTATTTTTAAAGAATGTGAAGTTTTTTTCCATGTCTCTGCATGTTTGTGTCTACATCTCCCATGCCACTTCTTCCCATAATTCCCCTGCAGAGCTGAGTGTGATTTTTCACAGTGGTTTTTCTCATTGTTAATCATTATTTTCATATCTGAGCTGAAACGTTATAGTTTAAGGGCCTAATGCCTTATTTTCACTTACCACTTTTTCATGGATAACTGCATTTTTCTTCAGCCACAGCACAGTGGTGGTAATATATAATATACAGAATACTTTGAGCTGTCAGGTATCCCAAAGCTTTGTGAGAAATCATTTTCTGCTTTGCATGTGCTCTATTGCTTTCTGCCACAGAAGTGAAACAGTAGGAAGGGCTGGAGAGCAAACTTCCTATTACTCATACATTGACTAACATTAGCATAATTCTTTGACCAAAGGATAGAAATTATAGCAAATAAAACACCATAAAATTGGTTAATGCAGTCTTACACTGAGGTCATAATAACTGAAAGAATTGAAACCTTCAAAGTATTGCATCTCTGCATTAGCCTAGGCTTTCAGATCTGCAGACATGCACTACAAATGAGCCCACAGGCAGGGAATGTCTTTTTAGCTTACTCCTGGAGAGCAGTGTTACATTTTCCTCTTTTATACCAGATTTTTTCTGTCTGGGAGGAGAAAGGATAGAGATCTTTGTAAAAAAAATACATGGTGCTTCAGTATTACAAGGCAAGCTAGGGGAAAAAACCCCCAGAAAATCATATGAAATTAAACTCTTCACTTGGAAAGGGGGAAACCATCTTCAGTCCATTTTAGCCTTTTAGTTCATGATTTGGAAAGGAATGTCGTGGTTACCAATGTCCCTTGTTTCAATGTGTAGATTATATAAAGGAAATAATGCTAAAGGAATGTAAAGGTTGCAAAGTAGAGCACTCAATAGTTCAAAAATACCAGTATTATGGATGCTCAGAGAACCTTAATTTGACTTTCTGATAAGCATAGGATAGTACTTAGTAACATAATCACACTGTTTTCTCCATACCTTGCCTTGTTCACTGAATAATTATGTGATGGGCTATGTTCCCCACTGTTAATGGACTGGAGTACCAGAAACAGAGCAATTAGCATATCTGCAGGTGGGCTGGGCTAATCTGAAGATGAAGCCCAACCGAGAGAGAAACTGGGTGGCCAAGGGAGAAGGCCACAGAACGAGGGGAGGAATTCAGTTCTCCCTCTTTGGTTGCTGGAGAATTGAGGAAAAGCCAAGATATAGTAAGCCCAGGGAGGGGAAGTGGGTAAGGTCCTAAAGGAAGGGGAAGATAGGAAGAAATCCAGGAAAGCAGTGAAAAGTCTGAGAGAACAGATTTAGATGCTTGCCACTGCACCCCTGGACTGGAATCCATTAGAGGGAAGTCTGGTTTCCTCTGCTGGTCCATTGAAAAAATCCCGAGCAATTTGTCCTCCTGTTTTGATTTTCGTATAATCAAAGACTTAGAGAAGTAGCCATGTTAGTCTGTTTAAAAAAAAAAAAAAAGTAGCCCTGTAGTACCTTAGGGTATGTCTACACTACAGCACTAATTTGAACTAACTTAATTCGAATTAGTTAATTCGAACTAAGCTAATTCAAACTAGTGCATCTAGACCTAAAAACTAATTTGAATGAGCGTTTTGCTAATTCGAACTAGCATGTCCACATTGAGTGGACCCTGAACTGAAGTTAAGGCTGGCCAGAACCAGGACTTAGAGTGTGGAGCTGCTGCCTGAGGCTAGCCGAGGGCTGTGCTTAAAGGGACCCGACCCCCACCCCAGACAGACAGTTCTCAGGGTTCCCTGCTTGCTTGTCTACCTCGATGAGGGACAGCAAAGCAGTCCTGTCTTGGAGTGCCCTGAGTGCCCACACTCGGCACATCACAGCACTCGACCATCAGCCCGGCTGCACTTGCCGCAGGCTGCCATCTGGGGGGGGTCAATCGGGGGGCTCTGAGGATCCAGGAGGCCCTGCAGGAGAGCTTCCATCCCGAGGAGCCCGCAGAGCCATCCCAGTCCTCCCCATCAGGGGCTCGTGCCCCATTCCTCCCTCACCTCCTTCCACTTACCCCTCCCTAGTCCCCCTTCCTGATGTAAAAAATAAAGGACAAGTGTTCAAAAATAGAAACTCTCTTTATTTAACAAAACTGGGGGTGGGGGGATTAACCTCTGGGGAGACCGGAAAAGGAGGTGGGAGAGGGGAAGAGAGAGGGTAGGAGAGGGGAGGTGGAAACTTGGGAGGAGGGAGCTGGAAGGGGGAAACCAGGGGAAGAAGGAGGAGGGGAAGTCTAAAACTATGGTACACCATATCTTCAGTATTGTGTAGAGATGTGGTCTCCTCACCTCAAAAAAGATATTTTGGCCTTGGAAAGGGTTCAGAAAAGGGCAACTACAATGATTAGGGGTTTGGAACAGGTCCCATATGAAGAGAGGCTAAAGAGACTGGGACTTTTCAGCTTAGAAAAGAGGAGACTGAGGGGGGATATGATAGAGGTCTATAAAATCATGAGTGGTGTGGAGAGGGTGCATAAAGAAAAGTTCTTCATTAGTTCCCATAATATAAGGACTAGAGGACACCAAATGAAATGAATGGGTAGCAGGCTTCAAACTAATGAAAGAAAGTTCTTCTTCACAAAGCAAATAGTCAACCTGTGGAACTCCTTGCCACAGGAGGCTGTGAAGGCTAGAACTATAACAGAGTTTAAAGAGAAGTTAGATAAAGTCATGGAGGTTGGGTCCATAGAGTGCTGTTAGCCAGGGCATAGGAATGGTGTCCCTGGCCTCTGTTTGTGGAAGGCTGGAGATGGATGGCACGAGACAAATGGCTTGGCCATTGTCTTCGGTCCATCCCCTCCAGGGTACCTGGTGTTGGCCGCTGTCGGCAGACAGGCTACTGGGCTAGATGGACCTTTGGTCTGACCCAGTACGGCCGTTCTTATGTTCTAAGCTCAGGGCTCAGGGTCGGAGGTCTCACTGGACCAACTTGATTTTCATGCAACCCTGATCCTGGGTTCGCATGTGGCCTTTGGTGGCCAGGCTGGCAGCTATCCTGCTCTAGACGGCCTCATTCCTGTGCCTAGTGCGGAGGTTGTGGACATTGGAGGTCTCCCCCCAAACCTCGATGAGGTCCATGATCTCCACACTAGACCAGGCGGGCGCCCGCCTCTTGCAGCCCCGGGCAGGCTCCTGGGAGCCGCCAGCCTGGTCCTGGGAAGAGGCGGAGGGCTGGGTGGCAGCGGGTGGCTGGCTCATGCCGTGCCAGGTGCAGGGTCTGCTGGCTGGGTGCTGGCAGGCTTGCACCTGGCATGGGCACCGTAGCCAGACCGTGCCCCTTTAAGGGCTCCGGGGCCGGGAGGGGGGCAGAAGAGTTTCCCTGGCTTGGCCCAGAGTGGCCACCAGGGCAAGCTGGGAAGAGCTAGCCTCCAACTAGTTCGAATTAAGTGGCTACACAGCCCTTAATTCGAACTACTTAATTCAAACTAGGCATTAGTCCTCGTAGAATGAGGTTTACATAGTTCGAATTAAGTGCTCCGCTAGCTCGAATTAAGTTCGAACTAGCGGTTTGCATGTGTAGCACCTATGAAAGTTAATTCGAACTAACAGTTTGTTCGAATTAACTTTGTAGTGTAGACATACCCTTAGAGACTGACAAAAAAAATATATAGTATCATCCTCTCATCTGATGATTTTATTTATATATATACACGTTTGTTAGTCTCTAAAAGCACGTCTACACAGCAGCGTTATTTCGGAATAATTGACATTATTCCGAAATAACAGAGTGCGTCTACACTACAAACCTTTATTTCAAAATAATGTCGAGCTGGAGGACTTCTTACTCTGACTCCTGTAGCCCTGCCCTCATTTTACGAGGAGTAAGGGAAGTTGAAGGAAGAGTGTTCTTCCTCCAACTTCCTGCTGTGTAGACAGCACCTAAAGCTGACTTAAGCTATTTTGTCTTCAGCTATGCAATTGATGTAGCTGAAGTTGCATGTCTTAATTCGACTTCAGCTCTGCTATGTAGACGTACCCTAAGATGCTACAGGACTACTCATTTTTTTTAATGTAATCAAAGAGCTCTTGATGGAGCCATGTTAGAGCATGTCTACACAACAAGCCTTTATTTCAAAATAATGGCGAGATGGAGGACTTCTTACTCCAGCTCCTGTAACCCTCATTTCATGAGGAGTAAGGGAAGTAGAAGAAAGAGTGTTCTTCCTCTGACTTCCTGCTGTGTAGAGAATGCCAAAAGCTGAATTAAGCAATTTCAAGTTCAGCTACACAAAACTGACATAGCTGAAGTTGCATAGCTTAATTCCACTTTAGCACTGCTGTGTAGACGTATCCTTAGTGTCTTACTATTTGTCCTATCTTTCTTAGACAATGGGATAGTTTGGTGTTGTGCTTCAACATTATCTTGTTGAGAAACTGCAAACTTTTCAGAACTCATTTTTCTTTCTATGGGACCTTACATATCAGTTCTTCTTCAAGTATATGTCTCAATGGATAGTTTGCTATAGAAAGTGCATGCAACTCTTGGCTGGATATTTATATAAGCAGTGCTTGTGGTTCATGTTGGTGCACTATGCAACCTACTGCTGACACTGTTTAAACTACAGACTTATATTATCTCCCAGGAAAGGAACCTAATTAAATTGCCACTTCCAAGCTCACATCTATGATTTTATTTGGGGTTAATTTCAAAACACTTTCTGATTTGGAAGCAGCTAAAAACTGCTGTTCAGCCCAAAACAGTGATAACCTTCCAAGATCAGCTAATCTCAGGACATTTCACAGAATCACAGAATACTAGAACTCGAAGGGCCTCGAGAGATCACCAAGTCCAGTCCCCTGCTCTCACAGCAGGACCAAGCACCATGTAGATCATCACTGATAGATGTCTATACAAACTTCTCTTAATGATCTCCAGTGATGAAGATTCCACAACCTCCCTAGGCAATTTATTCCAGTGTTTAATCACCCTGACAGTTAGGAATTTTTTCCTAATGTCCAACTTAAACCTCCCTTGCTGCAATTTAAGCCCATTGCTTCTTGTCCTATCCTCAGAGGCCAAGGAGAACAATTTTTCTCCTTCCTCCTTGTACCACCCTTTTAGATACTTGAAAACTACTATCATGTCTCCTCTGTCTTCTCTTTTCTAAACTAAACAAGCCCAATTCTTTCAGTTTTCCCTCATAGCTCATGTTTTCTAGACTTTGAATCATTTTTGTTGCTCTTCTCTGGACCTTCTCCAATTTTTCCACATCTTTCTTGGAATGTGGTGCCCAGAACTGGACACAATACTCCAGCTGAGGTCTCATCAGTGCAGAGTATAGCGGAAGAATGACTTATTATGTCTTGCTCACAACACTCCTGTTAATGCATCCCAGAATCATGTTTGCTTTTTGTGCAACAGTGTCACGCTGTTTATTCATATTTAGCTTGTGGTCCACATTGTGAAAGTAGACTGAATTATATTGTAAAAGTAGAATGAATTAAAAAAATGTTTGTTCCTTTAGCAGGAAGAGAGATGTTAAGGTAAAGTTGTTTGTGTGTAAGCAGAAAGAAGGATGTTAAGGCAGAGGACAATGGTTCCACTTAAGGGTGATAGTGAGACATTAACAGGAGATTGGTAAGAGTTAATAAGGAAATGAGATACTTGACTGACCCCAGGTAACCTTGTCAGTTCACGCCCTTTTTCAATCCTTTTATCTGTATAAATAAGGTGGCTTGGGTTTGGGAGGGGGTCTCACTTTTCTGGTTGTATTAGCGAAGCACTTTGCTAATAAAACAGAGTGGTCAACGAAATTGTGAGTCCTGAGTCTAACTTTGACAATTATGACCCCTAGATCCCTTTCTGCATTTTTCCTTCCTAGACAATCACTTCCCATTTTGTATGTGTGAAGCTGATTTTTCCTTCCTAAGTGGAGTACTTGCATTTGTTCTTATTAAGCGTCATCTTATTTACCTCAAACCATTTCTCTAGTTTGTCCAGATCATTTTGAATTATGACACTCTCCTCCAAAGCACTTGCAACCCCTCCCAGCTTTGTATTATCTGCAAATTTAAGAATTGTACTCTCTATGCCAATATCTAAATCATTGATGAAGACATTGAACAGAACTGGTCCCAAAATAGGCCCCTTGCAGAATCCCACTTGTTATACCCATCTAGCAGGATTGTGAACCGTTAATAACTACTGTCTGAGAACAGTTATCCAGCCAGTTATGCAACCCCCTTATAGTAGGCCCATCTAGGTTGTATTTCCCTAGTTTGTTGATAAGAAGGTCATGCAAAACCATACCAAATGCTTTACTAAAGTCTAGGTATACCATGTCCACCGCTTCTCCCTTTTCCACAAGACTTGTTATTCCAGCAAAGAAAGTTATCAGATTGGTTTGATGTGATTTGTTCAACAAATCCATGCTGCCTGTTATCTATCATCTTATTATCTTCCAGTTGTTTGCAGATGAGTTTCTTAATTACTTGCTCCATTATCTTCCCTGGCTCAGAAGTTAAACTGTTTGGTCTGTCATTTAAGGCTGAAGGTCAAATTTTCAAAAGCAGATTTTTAAAGAAATGAGTCTTATGCTCTTAAGGAACGTAAGTGCCTATGTCCAGCATTCAGGTGCTATTGACACTCACAACACCACTGCTAAGAGGCTGCCTAACCCTGTAGGTGATTAAAATTCCCTAGGTACCTAAGCTTTTTCTGATGGGCACACACAAAACTTCCTAAATCTTGACCTCACCCCCTGCCTAATGAGCTGCTTGGAGCCCTTACTCATGCTTAGCCCCTGGCAAAAGTCTTAAGGTAGATATTTTCTCACTTGTGGGACCTGATCTGGTAACTGTGCTCAGTGCATGCCCAACCAGCAGAAAAGACCAAGCAGGTCAGGAACTTTGGGGCCAGGCTGACAGCTTCTGTGTCCAATTCAGAATACGCACTAGCCTCATTGTTAAGATATTTCACCTTCCAGCTGTAAGGACTGGAAGGGCAAAAGTTGAATCCAGACTCTCTTTGCCTTGGAGTAAGGACTTCAGACTTTGTGTCCGACATTCCAGGAGAGTGCCCTAACCACCAGGCTTTTGGATCTTCTAGGATGTGGCTTTTGCAATCTCTCCTCTTGAAGCTATTTTATTTTGTCTAAATAAATACAGCATTAGTTGGATCAGGGAGTTGAACCTGACGCTTCTACATGCTAGCTGAGTGCTCTAATCACTCAGCAGTAAAGTCAGCCTCTTTTTTCTGGTCAAACGAATAATCAATAGGAAGTGGAACACATCCAGCAGAAGGGATTAACTGCACGCTGCCATTTGGAGTACATCCCAAGGATGTGGGACAATGGAGTTCAAGTGCCTGCTCTGGATCAGACAGAACAAGAATTTGAAAACAGATCTCCCATATAAGTGTAATAACCCCATGGTTTATGGCTGGTAACAGGATGTGGCTGACCTTGACCAGGTCCCTAACTCCAGAAAAGGGTTGATGGCTGAGAATCACAAGCAGAGATAGATACCTGAATGAAGATGCCTGAGATCCTGACCAATGGGAATTAGGTACTTAAATCCTTCTGTAGACCTGAATCTTAAGTCCTGCCCTTTTCCTTTACATTTCACTGGATTTAGGTGGCTCCCTGCTCAGTTTGCTAGCTTGAAAATCCCACTGGTAGGCACTCAGCTCGCCCCTACAATGCACAAGGAACTTGGGAGTCCAACATGTGGCTTTGAATTCCAGGAGTGGCAGGGTATCTACAAAGTAGGCTGAATCTTTGGCAATGCCAAAGTGACGTAGGGTGCTCTTGGAAGCGTTATCTGAAATCTCATGAATAAAATTTGTCATATTTCAGTGCAGTTGAACTTGAATTCTGAACCTATTTACACACTCACTGTATCTGAAAACCCAGCTTGTCCCAGTACTTCACATACTACTTCTTTGTCCTTTGAGGGTACATCTATACAGCAGTGTCATTTGGAAATAACTGATGTTATTTCAAAATAACAAAATGCGCATCTACACAGCAAGCCATTATTTTGAAATAATATCAAGATGGAGGACTTCTTACTCCAATTCCTGTAACCCTCATTTAACAAGGAGTAAGGGAAGACAAAGGAAGAGTGTTCTTCCTTTGACTTCCTGCTGTGTGGACAGCACCAAAAGCTGAATTAAGCTATTTCATGTCTTAATTCGACATTAGCCCTGCTGTGTAGATGTACCCTGAGTGACTCGCTGAATGGCAAAGTTTTGGACATTTTTGGAGCTAGTACTATGTGGGGATCTCCAGAAGATTTGGATTCTCTTTCCCAGCCTGAGTTTCTGGTCCCGCAGTTCAACATCCTTGTATTACATCCTGATTAAAGGACCTATATGGGTCCAGACATCTCGTCTCACTCAATTTATGACCTTTGAATCCAGACTTCCTGTAGATTATTTTCAGCTTCCTTCTGTAGGTTTCAAAGATAATCCTAGTATGAGTCTGAACATCAAAAATATTTGTTGAGGTTGGCTGCATTATATAGGTAATAAGATATTTGTATATGGAAATGTATTCAGTTCCCCAGTATCTTATCCACTGAGGAAAGAGAGGATGGTTCACTGGAAGAATGAGTAAGACCATAGAAACAGGAAAAGATTTTGATAGCATCAGAGTAAATATGCAGATAATCTCTTTGAACCCTTTGCTGTGAATATAGCACTTTTTAAAGTTTCCTTGCATTGTATTTTATATGTTTGAATATTTGTTGGAAAAATATTTTTTATGCAAAATGTCTTCCTGCATGTTTGTTTAGTTTTAGATATTGCCACAGAAAGGGCTTTACAGTTCTCTTCTACACTTAAAATTTGATTTTCAGACAGCTGTGCGGTGGTACTTTAGGACTGATAAACAGATGCCTCAGTCAATTGGAATACAAATTACTTTAGTTCACTTTCAGACTACAATCCTTTTCAATAATGTAACATTTTCAACTTAGTGACATCATATCTAGGAAGTAAAACCTTTTGTTTTTCAGCAGTTGATAGATTTTTGGACAGAGCTATGAAATATATCAGCAGTGATACCTAGCAAGGCAT
Source organism: Pelochelys cantorii (assembly GCA_032595735.1). Lineage (NCBI taxonomy): Eukaryota > Metazoa > Chordata > Testudines > Trionychidae > Pelochelys > Pelochelys cantorii. The sequence continues at coordinate 175,922,355 of CM064328.1, read as the reverse complement.
GCATTTAGAGATGATTGAATTTCTTGGGTCAACTGTGATCCAGATAAAGGACACTGGATGGAACCTAAGAGGTCCCAGAGTAACATATGACAAGAACAAAAAAATCTCTGTAATATACCTGAAACATTCCATTTAATTTCCACAGAGTTCATGTGGATCCCAATGACATAAGAGAGGGAGAATCAATAGAATTGAAGATAAATTTAACACTATGAGACAAGAACGAAGACACAATCAATGCAAGCTAACTTCTTAGAAGTCCATCTGGTGCCAAGTACAGGTGAAGAACAGTGAAGGCTGACACTGGAGACCACACAATGGATGTGTATGGTAGAGAGCAGGGTTTCTCACAACAAATCCTTGAGTGGCCTGAGTGCAGCCACCAATGCTTGCTGATGGCCTCTCTGACAATCATTCCTAAAACACTTAACTGTTGGAAAAACAAATCAATATGCCCATACACACATCCAAATCATTGCAATTTATTTATATAATAGAAAGATGGTTGAAAGCAGAGCTCCCCATTCAGTGCATTTGAATTTGCTCCTATTCTTGTGCTCGGACTGCCTCATAGAGGGAGCTCCTCCCCATGCTAGGGAGCTGCCAAGCCCTGCAGCAGCCTGGAGCTGTTGAGCTACTAGGGCAGCTACAGAAACTGTAAATAGCCAATGTGGCCCCAGGACAGGGAAGAGCCAACCCGTCTCTCTACCCCGGCCTCCTACAGCTCCTCTGCAAGATGGATTGGGAACTCCCTAACCACCTGAGGAATCTCAGGCCCCTTGTGCCTTGTCTTGGCAGGAGTGGGGAGCTGCCCAGGGGTGCCCTGGTAACTGAATACTGCAGCTTCCTTTGCTGACAGGAGCTACCTCTGGCACTGTTCACACTGTTCTTCCCCTTCCCCATGTATCCAGCAGCTAGGAGGCTGAACGGTGCAGGGTGCCAATCTCTTCTCCCAGTGCCTGCGCAAACACCAAGGCATCAGATCTTGCTGCTGCTCTTGGTAACAGCTTATCAGATGCAATGGCTGGGAGCAGTAGGGAAGGGGTGTTGCTTTGCACCCCTTCATTTTCTACCTATGCTTCAGAGGCTGTAGTGGCCACAAAAAAATCAACTGGGGGTCACATTTGAGAGAGGCTAGCATAGAAGTGAAAGAGCAAGGGCTAGTCTTCTCCGATGATAAATATTTGTTTGTATTCAATGGGCTCAATCCTTAACTTCTGAAATTTGGTAATCTTCATTAAACTTTGATGGAGCTACACAATTTACACCAGCTGAGGATTTGGCTCAGTAGTCTCCAGGTTCAAAAGCAGATGTGTCTAATTCAACCGGCTTTTAATTAGGAAAGAAACTGAATCAAGGGCAGATTTTTCTTAATGCTTGGATGCCTGGCAAATAGTTCCTTTGTGAATTAAAGGGAAGAAGTTGAAATGCTTCCTCAGTGAAAGGTGTACATTAAAAATTAAGAGGTACGTAAACAAACTTTCAGGGCTGACAGGGAAATGAGCAAGGTGCACTCTAAGAGGTACTAAATGATGATAACTGACTAGTGGGAATAACTGAAACCAGTGGGATGTTAATGTTGGTGGCTATTGTCTGGAGAGGGTAGAGGGAGAGGGTAGGAGAGATGGTTTCACTACATGTCAAAATTGTCATATAAAACCAATGAGATACAATTTAACAGTAAAGCTCACAGCAGCAGTTGCCATTTGAGTAAAAGATTGTCAACAATTACAACACACTGCCATCACATTTCCCCATGCACTTAGAATGGGAAATAAGTGATCTCACATCCCTCTGTGTGGTAATTGTTAGGTAGTATGGCGGAGTCAGGCCAGAGGACTACAGGAGAGTAGTAGAAGGAAAATATATTAGTTTTAGATGAAATAGGTCCCTGTTCCCAGGATAAACAAACAAAGGCTGATCCAGAACCAGCAGGAATCTGCTAGAATCATTTGGGGGCATTCAGGCCAATTAAAACACTTTGGTCCAATTAGGAAGCTTCCAGACTCAAAGGAGCAAGACTAATCAGAACACATGGGGACCAATTAAGAACCAGTTGAGACTGGTTTAAAAAGCCTTCCCTTCTGTTAGCTCAGTGTGCGAGGAAGGAGCTGAGGACAGAAGATGTTGTGGAGAGTCTGGGAGGAGAAAGTGCAAGCGGGTACCAGGCGGAAGAGCCTGCAGTGAGAGAGGTGCTAGGGAAGGCCATGAGGAAATGGCCTAGAGGATAGTACCTGTCACACAGCTGTTATTGAAAACGTTTTCAGGCAGCTGTTTTCACAGGGTCCCTGGTCTGGAACCTGAAGTAGAGGTCAGGCTCAGATCCTCCCCCCCCACTCACCTCCATACCCCTAGCATTTCAGCAACATACAAGGACTAGATTTGGAAAAGAGGTTTGTTCAGCCCTGTACCACTTGGAATGGCCACAGAGACTATGAAGTTTGGTTTCTCCTCTTTTCTCCATGCTGGCCAATGATGAGAGTAGCTCAAAAAACAGCCAGCTATTACCTAGAGAAAGTGCTGAGGACTACTCTTAGCCTCTGAGGCAAGCAATCCACCTGAAAGCATGGGAGCAACCAATGTTGAGGAGGAGCTTTATTACAGTAGATACTGACTTTTTAAGGGTGATCTATACATGCCAGGTAATGTTACAAGGAATTTGCAAGGCGCAATTACATCATACATCTGATACAGATCCACCCAAATTGGAAAAGAATGGAAATAAATTTACTTCTTGGACCACCAATTCAGGAGATAATAGGACAAGTTCCTTAATAATACTTCAGAAAGTAGAAAAATCAGCTAGATGCAAAATCATCCTGAATTTACTGCTTACAGTAGGGAGGAGATGACAGAGCATGTAACTGAAACAGGGAGGCTTGTTTCCATAGACCACAAGCTGCTTAAATTCAGTATACAACTAGTTTTAGTTCTGTGTCTTATCAACCTATTTATAAATGATCTGGAGAAAGGGGTAAACTCTCTGGTATCCCTTGAATCGAGTAAGATTTCCCCTTGCATGCCTATTACTGATGAGTATGTAGATGAGAAATTAGGCCTATTCTGGAAAGGAACACTCTCTGGCAGTGGCTGCATGTGAGGTCTCTATCTCCAGCAGGGCTGACACCAATGGTACCAATAAGGGCTTGGGCACACTCCTTACATTGGGCTCTCTGATCTTCTTCATGGAGACATCACTTGATCTCAAAATGTTGGGCGCATCGTTCTTGATGATGGTCCTCCAAGTTACCTGATGCTTCACCTGCCTCTCCCAGGTTTCAGTGTCACTGCCACACTTTACCAAGGTGTTTTTGAGAACATCCCTGTAGCGCTTCCTCTGCCCACCATGAGACCTTGTCCCAGTTCTCAGCTGAGCGTAGAAAATGAGCTTAGGTAAGCATGTGTCAGGCATCCTGACCACATGACCAGACCATCGTAGCTGCCAGTGCCTTGATGTTGCAAGAATCAGACTCTACGAGGACGGTAATGTTGGTCCGTCTGTCCTGCCACATGATGCCCAATATTCTCCTCAGGTATCTTTGATGGAATTTCTCCAGATCTTTAATATGTCATCTATAGGGAGTCAGGGCTTCAGCTCCATACAGCAACATTGGGATGACTATGGCATTGCAGACGTCAGTCTTGGTCTGCATCTTGATGTCATGGTCATCAAAAGCTCACCTCCGTAAACGCCCATAAGCTGCACTGGCACTAGAGATTCGATGATGGATTTCATCATCGATGTCAGCATTGCTGGACAGATAGCTTCCGAGATAAGGAAAGCTGTTGACATTCTCCAGCACTTGGTTGCCCTCTGTAATGGTTAGTTCATATAATGGTATGGTGGGTTGCGACTGCGAGCGCTGCCAACACCCACCAGCACTGCTATGGGCAGAGTAAACAGTGAGGTGGCAAAATTTGCAGATACTAAATTGCTCAAGATAGTCTGCTTTGGTCTTAACTATAAAGAGCTTCAGAAAGATCTCACAAAACCAAGTGATTGGGCAACAAAATGGCAAATGAAATGTAATGTTGATAAATGTAAAGTAATGCACATTGGAAAAAATAATCCCAGCTATACATGCAATATGATGTGGATTAATTTATCTATAATTACTCAAGAGAGTGATCTTGGAGTCATTGTGGATAGTTCTCTGAAAACATCCACTCAATGTGCAGCAGCAGTCAAAAAAGCAAACAATGTTAGAAATCATTAAAAAAAGGATAGAGAATAAGACAGATAACATCTTATTGTCTCTATATAAAACCATAGTATGCCCACATCTTGTACACTGCATACAGATGTGGTTGCCTCCTCTCAAAAAAGATATATTGGCATTGGAAAAGGTTCAGAAGAGGCCAACAAAAATGATTAGGGGTTTAAAACAGGTGCCATATGAAGAGAGATTAAAAAGACTGGGACTTTTCAGCTTAGAAAAGAGGAGACTAAATGGGGATATGATAGAGGTCTATAAAATCATGATAGGTGTGGAAAAAGTGAATAAGGAAAAGTTATTTACTTGTTCCCATAACATAAGAACTAGGGGTCACCAAATGAAATTAATAGGTAACAGATTTTTTTTTAAAGGAAGTTTTTTCTTCACACATGGTTGGCCTGTAGAACTCCTTGTGAAAGGAGGTTGTGAAGACCAGGACTTTAACAGGGTTCAAGAAAGAACGAGATACATTCATGGAGGTTAGGTCCATCAATGGCTATAGGCCAGGATGGGTAGGAATGGTGTCCTTAGCCTCTGTCAGAGTCTGGGAATGGGTGACAGGAGAGGCATTGCTTGATGATTCTCTGTTCTGCTTACTCTCTCTGAGGCATTTGGTATTGGCCACTGTTGGCAGATTGGATACTGGGCTTGATGGACCTTTGGTCTGACCCAGTATGGCCATTCTTATGTTCATAGCACTTAAGTCCAGTGATCACAGACCAGGACCCCATTGTGCTAGGTGCCGTACGAATCCCCCAAAATATCATTTTAAAGGGATTTAGGTTCATAAGTACCTAAATCCCCTTGAAAATTAGCTTTAGGCTCCCGAATCAGTTAGGCATTGCATGCTGAGCACAGCAATACTGAAATACCTAAAAACCTCGGTCATAATTCCTAAATCATAATTTTCTAACAGTAAAAAAGCAATCCTGGCTCTTGAAAACTAGAGAATCATTCCCCAGAAAGTCAGAATGTCCAGGTCTATCGTTGCATAGTGCCCAGGAGAACAAAACATTCCTATAGTTAGATTCTTCTTAGGTTCCCTCTCCTTTTGGGGCTACATTAGTTTCAGGTAAGGGATTTAATGTAGGATGTGCTTCAAGTTTAATCCCTTCAAAGTTGCCCATGGGCCTCTTCTTTTTCCAGGGGCAGTTTGTTCTCTCATGCTGGTTTAATTGCAGTGCAATGACTCTTATTTGCTGTGGGGAGAAATCAGTGTGGGTTTCTCTCCTCAGTTCAGATGGACCTGAATTAAAAACTTGGTCCAGGGAGTTATAACTAGCTCTTGTAAAACCGCTGTTGGGTGAAGGCACTCAGTCATGTTTGTTGTAAGCACCAGACATTCCAAGCCATTAATTCTTGCAAAACTCATCTGCTATGTGTAGGCATAGCATAAAAAGACACCTTAAAAATTATGTCTCTCTTGATTTCTGCCTGGTCTTATACTAATGCAGAAGCTTGTGTAACTCTGTTCCGTAAATGCATGGCCACATGCTGTAGATAACAAAGGCAAATAAATATACAGTTAAAGCACAACTCAGTATCTTTTCTGAGCTCTCCAAAGTTGAGGGTAGAAACTGCTGGTGGCTGAATCTACAGTTTGGATGAAAAGTGGGTGGTGCACTTTCCCTTCCTCCACTGCTTTATATAAAGAAGGTTGAAGGGTAAAACCATATTTTTCAGTGGAGGAGAAGGAGGCTTTCGCCTTGTTGGGTTTTTTTTCCTATAGAAATATCAGGGATTCCAATGCTGATCCTGTTCTGTGGGAGTTTTTTCTTAGAGGACCCAGGTGTGTGTGTGCTCCCTACACCCTTAAATGAAAGGGCAGCAGTGTTCTCAACCAACATTTTCAAAACCCAAATCTTAAGTGAAGCACTGAAAAATGTGATTATAGTAACAGCTATATGAAGATCTTAATGGTATACATCTGAGCTCACATTATCAGGTACTCATATGTGTACATTTACTAATATTAAACCAAAACAGGTATGTTTGTAATAAATACCACACACTTGCAATGGTGAAAATAAAGACAAAAAATTTAAAAAGGAATATTGAATGTGAAGATTGTATGCTATTATTTCATCTGAGATGACAAACTCCTAAAGTACTTAATGACAATGATATAGCTACTACATGCAGTCACTACTAGTAAGGTTAAAGTTGTGCATTAACTGCATTTCCATATAGGGCCAGATTTACGCCTTATGCATCCCTAGGCACAGAATCTACAGGGCCCCCCTGCCTACAACTGATCTTTATGCTGCACACCATTTTGGAGAGGTAAGGTGCCACTACAATGCTGGTTCCATATGTGATTGGACGTAGCAACCGCACACTGGGACTGCAGAGCTAATGTTGCTTACTTAACTGAGGAGGCCCTACCCCCTCAGTTCTGCTGGGTATGCTCTAGCTGGAGGCCAGATATAAAGGCCTGCTGAGCAGCTCAGTCTGGGCTGACTGCCGACAGAGGGTGAAGCCAGTGATCACCTCTACTCCCTGCCCTAACCCCTCTCCCCCTCCCCTGAGTTCCCCCTTCTCCAAATATCTGCCCTTATTCCTGTACCCCACCCTCTGCCGTGACTCTTATATCTCCCACCCACTACCCTGAGCATCTCTTCAACCCCCCACCCTGACTCCTGCACTGCCCACATCCCCGGCCTCCTGCCCTGAGCTTTCTACATCCCCAAGGCCCTGCCCTGACTCCTGCCCTCCTTCATACTCTACCAGCCCCCTGCCCTGAAGGATCAGGGCAACATCGGGTAAGTCTTCTAGTATTATATGTTGTTAATAGTATTCAGCTGGGGATAAGAAATATATGAGCAATGAATCAATGACATAATCCAGAATCAATGACATTTTCAATGTAAACTAAAGTGAGTCGATTAAGTTCCTTCTTAAAATTAACCGTAGCATATTAGGAGGTCTGCATTCAGTCTGCCCCATTTCTGTATGCTGTTGCTTGGTGACCCTCCCTAGAGGTCAATGGAGCTTCACTGATTTGCATCAACTCATATTTTTCATTGATTTAATTACAAAATAGTGTTGTGTAGCAACAACACCTTCATATTTATTCTGTAGGGACAAGGTAAATATAGTCCTATAACTCAGAGAACACTTAGTTAGGAGCAGAGGCCAGCAAAACGCCGGTGGAAGGGTGTAAAAGGGTGACAGCTGGATCTGTGCACAGGGACATAGATCTCTGTACATGTACTCTCATGAGCTAGCATGCACACAGACAGTGTCCCTTAACACCCAGGCATTTTATGGTATATATGTAGGACATGATGCTAATAGGTGGCTTTTGGGAGGAGAGCCCATCCTCAAATAATAGAACTGGAGGACACCTCCAGAAGTTATTAAATACAGGCTCCCGCATTCATGGCAGGACCAAGCACCATCTAGACCAGGGGTTGGCAATAAGTAGCCCGTGGGCTGAACGTGGTTCACCAGGGTTAGCCCCTGGTGGGTTGCCAGATGCTTTTATTTATTTGCAGATCCACAAGTGCAGCCACTTGCAGCTCTAGCTGGCCGTGGCTCATCATTCCAGGTCAATGGGATCTGTGGGAAGTGGCGCAGGCTGGGCCGCCACTTCCTGCAGCTCCTATTGGCTTGGAATGGTGAACCATGGCCAATGAGACCTGCAAGAAGACACATGTGCAGATAAATAAGGCAACTGGCAGCCCGCCAAAGGCTAAGCTTGGAGAACCACATCTGGCCTGCGGGCTGCTTATTGCCCACCCATAGTCTAGACCTGTGGTGTCCAACACGCTAGCCACATACGTGGCTATTTGGCTGGTTGAGTATGGGTAGTTTGCTATAGTAGCAACCAATATTGTGTCTACTGCTTCAGAACTGATTGGATACCACAGGACTCTAGACCAACCTTTTCTAACCTGCTCTTAAAAATCTCCAATAATGGAGATTCCATAACCTCCCTAAGCAATTTATTCTTGTGTCTAAACACCCTGACAATTAGGAAGTTTTTTCATAATGTCCAACTTACACCTCCTTTGCTGCACTTTAAGCCCATCACTTCTTGTCCTATCATCAGAGGTTAAGGAGAATATTTTTTTCTCCCTCCTCCTTGTAACATGTCCCTTCCCAGTCTTCTCTTTTCCAGACTAAACAAACCCAATCTTTTCAGTCTTCCCTCATAGGTCATATTTTCTAGACTGTTTATCATTTTTGTTGCTCTTCGCTGAACTTTCTCCAATTTCTTTACATTTTTCCTGAAATGTGGCACTCAGAACTTGATACGAGACTCCAGTTGAGGCCTAATCAGTGCAGAGTAGAGCAGAAGAATTACTTTTTATGTCTTGCTTACAATACTCCTCTTGATACATCCCAGAATGATGTTTGCTTTTTTGCAATAGTGTCACACTGTTGACTCTTATTTACCTTGTGACTCCTACATCCCTTTCTGTACTATTCCTTCGGAGGTAGTCATTTCCCATTTTGCGTGTGCACAACTGATTGTACCTTCCTAAGTGGTTACTTTGCATTTATCATTATTGAACTTCATCCTATTTACCTCAGACCATTTTCCAGTTTGTCCAGATCAAACTACTTTCGATCCCTCCTGTCTTGGGATCATCTGCAAACTTTATAAGTGTACCCTTTCTGCTATTATCTAAATCATTGACAGAACTGGTTCCAGAATTGATCTCTGCGGAACCCCACTTATATCCTTCCAGTATGACTGAACTATTGAAAATTACTTTTTAGGAATGGTTATCCAACCAGTTATGCATCCACATTATAGAAGCTCCATCTAGGTTGTATTTTCCAAGTTTGTTAATGAGGTCATTAAAGACTATCAAATGCCTCACTTAAATATAGATATACCACATCTACGATTGAGTCTAGGGCTCTTAGGAATAAAAGGGAAAGGACCAAAGGGGTGCACTTTGGTGGTCTGGTAAGAATATCATTGGCCATCTGCTCAAAGGTTCCTTTGCATGCACAAGGTTATTAGGAGTATTAAAGTTCTTGATGAGGCAGGTAAAAAGACAGATATTATTAGTGTTAGGACCACCTGATATGCACCGAAGGGGTATTAGCATCAATTCAGAAAGTATCTAACTATTAACTACTGAGCACAGATAACCATGGCACAGCTAGGCAATTCAAGTGACAAGGTAGTTTGAGCCCAAATTTCTCTGCCCTAATTTAATGCAGAGACCATCTCAGTAAGAAGAATAGCACTCACTAAATTATCAGCAGAAAATTAATTGTAGAGATAAGTTACTCAGGATACTAAATGTGGTGTGATGGAGAATGGGTCGAAGAAGCATTATCACTAGGAGCAGATGAGCAGAATGTAATGTAATTCCAAGGATATAGGTTATTCCAATTATGTAGGTTTCCTGAATTAGTAACAGATTAATTAATACCCATCTTGACACTATAGGAGTTCGCTAAACAACACAATCTCTTCAGGCTGAAATATTTGTTACAAATTGAAAAGGAATTCAATTTCCTAGGGTTTGTTTGTTAAGAGACATTGGAAAAATGGGATGGAAACAAAATGAAAAACAATCACTGACTGTCAGGAAACAATTCTTCTGGCCTGTTAACAAACAATTATATGGTCTATAGATTGCACAAGGTCACAATGCTCTTGTCAGTGTTGATAATTGCTCATGTGTTTCTGAAAATAAAGCAATGGTCAAATTGACTTCTCAGTCTTTACATACCATTTTAAAAGTGGCATATTTCATAGGCCATCTAAAGGTGTTCCTTTTATCACAACTTGCCTAGCTCTACATGAGACCATAACATTTTCTCAGCCTTTGCAGATGTGATTGGTTATAATATGAGGGGGCACACACTGTTTTCACAATACAGAATAATATTTGGTTTGAAGGACTCAGTGGGGTGTAGATAATGTTTAATATCACAAAGCATCCTTGAAACAAAATGAGTTATTCAGAATTTTCATATTGATGTTCCAACTTGGTTTGTTTTACACTATTGTATATGTAGTTTTGTTGCCATCATGACTTAGTCTTAAAAAAAATTCTCATTTCTGATGAAATATTGTAATTGTTCCTTCTTGGCATTGTAGGCCCAGATCCTGCAACACATTATGCACATTTGGAACCCAGAGGTAGAAAAGGCACCATAAGAGTGTAATGCGTTGTTGGCCCAAGGCCTTGCTCTTTATCAGTTCTATGATTTGGATTCCATTGCGTGATACTGGCTCTGATTCTGGTCTTTGGCTGTGGAATGCACAACATAACTGAAAGTGGGCAGTGCAAAGGTGACTCTAAGCTACCTTTGTATTCCCCTGATCCTGGGCTGGCTGTGTGCTAGGCTCATCCCAGGACATAGGCCAGTCCAGCTGCCATCAATTGGCAGGGCACAGAGCAGCCCAGACCACAGCTCATTTGTCTATGCCACAACCCTATGCTCAGTTGCTGGGGTGAGTGTAGGAGCCATTGTGAGGGATTTATGCCACTAATCTCCCTATACTGGTTTTATTTCCTTATTGACTGCCTATGCCAGCTTAAGAGCTTCTTTGAGTTGGTGTGAGGCAAAGTGGCCTCAATGCAGGGAAGAATCTCAATTGGCATTTTTTGCTGATGGCTCTGAGATGTACATGATACATTTTATCCTTTGTTTTGAGCACATGCATAACAGCTCTCATTAGATTTTTTTTTCTAGATTCAAAACTAAAGGAATCACAAGATGTATGGTGTCAGGGCTGTTCCCCACTCTGGCACTCCGAGTGCAGAAGGTAGGGGCCCATGGAGACCTTAAATACCTTGCCTTTATAGGCTCAGTTTGAAAACAAACAAAACAAAACAACCAACTAATAAACAAAAAGAAAACAAAAAAAAATCACTCCCCATAGTCACAGATTTACTGACTTCGGGGGTTAGCTGCCACCACCAAGTGAAACAAAAGAAAAAAACTCTCTCCTTGAATCCAGGAAGAAGCACTTGGACTTCCTCCAGAGGGGTAACCCCAAGCTCCTTTACCACAAGAGAGCTTGAAAAACAAACTGGTAGCTCACCTCTCATCTTAGGCAGGCAGATATAAACACATAGAGCCTCTGTTCTTTTCCTGGACACAAGAATCAAATCATCACCTTAAAGTGAATTTTTATTAATGAAACAAAAGATCCTTGATAAAGCATACTTGATTGCTAGGTGTTACAGAGCAACTAAGTAAAACAAATTAAAACAGAGAGAAAATCTCTGGGAACAACTCTTAGATAGTGAATGGAGGGGAAGCATAGATTCACACAGAGCAGTTCAAACCACAAAAATAAAGAAAAATACCTTAATTGTGACTAAATACACGTTTCCCTTTATTTACTCATGATCTCTTCCTGTTTCAGTCCACTTCTATGCCCAAATTCCTTGGAGGCATGGTAATCCTGCCTGGGTTTAATTCATCCTGTGTCTCTCAACTCCTGGCTTAACTTCCTGTCATGTTATTGGATTCTAAAGATCACTGTTGCACCCATAGGAGGGGTGTTTGCCCCAAAAGTCTGTACAAAGGGGGTCATGTGTCACATGAAAGCTTATGTTCTACCGATTCTGTAGATGCTATTCATGTACTTGTATAATATCTGTATGTGGAGTTATAAATATGTACTCTGTGTTGATGCTGGAAAATTCTCTGTCTGAGGCAGAGCAATGTGACAGGAATGTTCGTTCAATGGCTATGCTAATTAGCAAGGCTCCGGGGACAATAGATCTCTAGGTGCCAAAGAGACACCTGAGGAATGAATCTGGATGCCTGCAGACCAGCCAGAATAAGGATTGCTGGCTTGGGACACAAGGATAGGTCCCTGGGCCATGTGATCCATTCCAGCTTGGAAGAGACCAAGGATGGATATAAAATGCCATGTGGCAGACTCCATTTTGATCTTGAGTTCAGCTCCTGATCCCAGATGCAGCCTTGCAGGGAACAACGAGCCGGGAAGAACCGTGGACCCATCCTGACATAGGATGTACACCAGAGACTTTTAAGATAGAAGTTGTAACATCTCTGCTAAGAGCCTGCATTGAGAACTTGGTGATTCGATGCATGTAATGTATTCTCCTTAACAACCTTACTCTCATGCTTTTCTTTCTTTTATTAATAAACCTTTAGATTTTAGATTCTAAAGGATTGGCTCAGCGTGGTCTTGTGGGTAAGATCCAGATTGTAAATTGACTGGGACCTGTGGCTGGTTTCTTGGGACCAGAAGGACCTGTTCAGGGTAGGTGAGATTGGGTTCTAAAACCCCTCACCTGTGTGTTAGGTCCGGGGCTGATTGGGGCATAAGAAGAGCTGGGGTGTCAGAAGCCTCACAAGAAAAACCCCTCTGGCTGGCCAGATTGGCGGCTGAAGCACTCAGTGTGGCTGGTTTGTGGCCTGTTTGGGAAGGTCTCCAGTCTGGAGCTGTAAGGAGCCCTGAGTTTGAGGAATTCACCCTGAGCGGATGCCCTCAGCTGTGCCCAGACCTGGCCCGGTCTGTCACACTTCCCCACACAAAGAAAGCAGGCAAAGTATCTGATACAATTCGGATTTCAGCACTGTATCCCCATTGGTTCTTTTGGCTCCCTACGAACACCCTTGCTAGCTACCTGAATTTAACGCCTTAGTCACCGGGTGTTGGCCAGCCCTCCTCCTATCCATCACATATTGCATCCACATTGACTTACAAGGGCCATATGTGCTTTATCTAGAATTTAATTTTAAACATATACAAATCAGCTATGCTTATGGTGCTGCACACTGGCTGTTTGTATGACATACAGAATAGAAATGTGCCCTCTAAGGAATGGGGCAAGTAGAGTTTGTTGTGACTGCTTGAACACATTTCAAAACCAGGATATTTACAGCATGACATTTTTGAGGACCCTAGTCTTTTTATTCAGATAATAAGTTACTCTGACTGGCCAAATACCATAATGCATCTCAAAAATAAAAATTTGCTTTCTTCTTCATACACTGATTTTTAGAAATATACATTCGCAATGAAACCCAGCAATCTATGGCAATCAGAAATGGATTTCCCAACTTATGAGTATTTTTTTTCTGCTGCTTTTAAACTAGACTTTGAGGACAGTTATACTCAAAGATTCTGTAATTTGTTATGCTTCCCTCTATGCCTGGAATTGCATTTTTAATATCCTGGCAGATGGTGTTCAAGCACTTATGAATTTTACACCCCCAATCCCCTGAGTGCCAGTTGGGCGTTACTTTTGAGCTGCATTTTTTATTCTCTGATTACACCACATTGCAGATTTTTTAAGTTACATATTTTAAAATTCAGTGCATTAATACAGTATCTCATCAATTTGCTAGATGTATATTTTCAAATTCCATATTTTTACCCCTATTTCAGTAGCTACACTAAAGTCTTGCAGCTTTTTTAGCTAATTGTGCACATCTTCAAATGGCACAAAGACATTAAAGACTGAGAAAAAAGGTAGAGGAATTTAGACTTCAGTGGGTGAAATCTGAGCTGTACACAGTGCCTCAGTGCAGGCCTGCCTGTGGCGGGGGGGTGGGGAGCAATTACCCAGGTGTTTGGGCAGTGGGGTCTGACAGCCACTGCAGACTCAGGGGCAAGGTGTGGGGGAAGCTGAAAGAGGTGGGGCCTTGGGCAGAAGGGGCGGGGCCAGGTGCAGCCATCCCTCTGTTCTGCCGAGCCCCCTCCCAGACCTCAGAGCCCTGTGGAGTGTCTGGAGTGGTGCTCCGGCACTCTGGCAGTGAGTCAAAGGGACTCGGGACTCTGACTACCACCACTCCCAGAGCAACTGTCTCCTTTGCCCTCCTGCCATTGATGGTTTTGGGTCTGGGAAATGTAAAAAGCCCTGGAGGCCCCTGGCTGCCAGTGGCAGTGTAGAGGGGCTAAAGCACGCTTCCTGCCAGCCCTCACTCTGCACTGCTCCTGGAAGTGGCCAGCATGTTCTGGTGGCCCCTGGGGAAAAAAGGGGGTCTCTGCATGCTGCTCCCACACCAAGTGCTGATTCTGCAACTCCCATTGTTTGGGAACTACAGCCAATGGGAGCTACTGGGTTGGTGCCTGCAGACAGCAGGACACAGAGATCACCTGTGCTCCCCACCTAGGAGCTGCTGCCACAGAGATGTGTTGGTCACTTTTGGGAGCCACCCAAGGTAAGTGCCAACTGCTGCCCTCACTCTTTCTTGCACCTCAACCTCCTGCCCCAGCCTAGAGTCTCTGCCCCATATCCAAACTCCCTCCCAGAGCCTGCACCCCACAGCCCTGCCCCAGCCTAGAACCTGTACCCCTCATTCAACCTGCACCCCAGCCCTATCCTAGCCTAGTGAAAGTGAGTGAATGAGGGGGAAGAGCAAGCAACAGAGGGTGGGGGGATGTAGTGAACAGGGCCTTGAAGAAACTGTGGAGAAGGGGTGTAGCCTCAGGGGCAGGGCAAAAGTCTTTGGCAACCCTACCGGGCAGGCATGTGGAAGCCCATGCTTTGCCAGCAGCTCACTGGGCAACAGCCAACGCAGCTGTAGCACTGCCCAAATGTCAGGTGGACTGTGTTGGCGTGGGCATGGCTTGTGCATACATGGGTTCCCGTTGACTCTTTTGCCCTGGCACCCAGAATTGATTTCAGTACCCTGCCTCAGTGTAAATAAGACTACAAACCAGAAACATAGGTATTCATTCAAGTTAGAGAGAGGGCCAGGAAGAGAGCTTGCACTGGATATGAAGAACCAAGTGAGGATAGCATTGTTCATAGACAGGTTAATTTGGAATCAGATGCTACCTTGGAGTAGAGAGCTGAGTTCTACTATACTTGTGAACTCTGGACAAGGATGTCCTTAGGATTTATGGGGCCCTGCACAGTACTATTAAACTGGTGCCTCTATGCCCAATAGCAGACTGGGGATAGGGGGAAAGAGATACAATTTTTTAGAGATGTGATATTGTAATCTTCGTCAATACACCAATAAAATAGTTTTATAGCAAATTTTAAACTAAGGTCCTATAGACTATCACAGTAAATTTAGAAACTGACAGCATATACTTGGCATTGGGAAATGTCTGTTGAATGGCTTCATTACTACCTGAATGGCTCTTTCACAGTTTCAATGTCTGCTAATAGGTCTGGCAGGCTTTTTCAATTTTGAGTTAATTAGATCCTCTCCAGAGAAAACAGAGCCACAGAACAGGGATAGGAAGAGGCAGGTGGGTGGACATTAAGACCAAGTGGTGCATGGAATTTTTGGGTGCCGTATGCAGCTACATATGGGTAAGGATAGCTCTGACTCTAGTAGATACTTATGTCTGAAGGGATGACAGGAAGCCAGAAAACACAAATAGGAAATCTGTTTCTGAACTTGGTCTTGAAATACTTTAAAGAGTGAATGAAATCACTCAGACAGCTACTGTAGGTCACCTTGATTAGGATTTGGAGAGCAGAAGCTGCAGAACAGTGGTCTTGATTCTCCATTCCCTTAAGTCATTTTCACGGCAGAAAAAGGGTATAAAGAACACTTCATGTGCTCAGTATGAGTGATTATACAAAGAGCAAAGCCATGGATATCAAGCCCGCTACGCTTGAAGGACAGCTGCTCTTGAGGCAGAATACCCAACTGTCAAACAAGGTTATTTAGCAAGAGCATCAAGATTCTAAAGAAGTAGTCAGAGCTGCTAGCTGAGCCACCGAACCAATGACTAGTAAGAACAAGTCACAAGGAGCTCTTTAGATGAAAAGAAACAGAAAGATAAGAAATACAAAGCCTATGTGAGACAGCACGTTATAACAGTAGCCATCTTGATGTAGCACACTTGGGGTACGGCTACACTGTGGGGGGGTTTTCTGAAGAAGGTATGCAAATTGCACTCGCATTTGCATATCTTCTTCTGATTCTTTTTCCAGAAGAGGATTTTCTATATTTGGCCTGTCTACACGGGGCCAAATGGAAAAAAAAAACCCCCCTCTTTCGGAAGCCCCCTTATTCCTCATAAAACGAGGTGTACAGGGGGCTTCCGAAAGAGGGTTCCCCCTCCTCCCACATTTGGCCCTGGGTAGACAGGCCAAATATCATAAAATCCTCTTCCGGAAAAAGAATCAGAAAATACGCAAATGCGAGCGCAATTTGCATACCTTCTTTGAAAACCCCCCCCCACATAGTGTAGCTCTACCCTTGGAAGAACAGTGCAGACTGGTGAAGTAGCTCACTCTCCACTTGCAGGTGCAGTACCTAGAGAAGCAGCCTTACAGAGGCAAAGTGGTATGCACTACACATCAAGTCTGAGTGAGCTATTCAGATGACAGGTCACTAACTATAAAAAAAAATCCCATCCTGCTACCAAAGATTGCTTAACCACGAGGATTGTCTTCAGACAGTGAGAATTGCTATCCAAATACCAGCTGCTGTTTACATACATGTCTTAATGTTCATACTTTGCTTAACTTTTGTTCTCTTCAGACTATGACTACAGGAGCCAGATGTCAAACTGGGACAGTAGATCGTACTCCATCAAAAGTTTGTCCACTAGTGAGCTCTAATGGCTATACAGGAGCTAGATTCTGCTACTAAAATATGGCCCATTATTTTCAAATTAGCATTCCAATAAGTGTTTGCAAAGGAATGTGAAAAGCCTGTTTATACTGCAGTAATAGAGAGTCTTCTGTAGATTAGATAGTAATCATAGTTAATTGTAAAAGGATTGTTTTAGCACAAACATGGAAAATGACATTTAAATACTTAATTTTTTTCCTCTCAGAGTTCATATGTTTTGCTGTTACTACTTTCCCCATATCTTTGTTTAAACCCATTCCCAAATAAGATTATTGCACGTTAGAAGAAGGAGGTTAAAGCCCTTCCATGTTTATTTGGTTTTATTTGTTCTGGAATTAAAATTAAAACCTTCACTAGACCAAGTGTATCAAGGGCTTTCAGTTTCATTTTATGAAGTCTGTTGTTATGCATAGTTCATTCTGATAAAAACTGAAACTTGTAAACTAAATTAAAATGCAGGGACTGGATCATTCAGAAGGGACCTCTGGAAACACTGCAGAGTTTTCTCATTAACTAGAGAAATATTTTAACTGTTGCTTTTTCCTCAAGGCAACTGATGAGAGGAACTGTGGTGGCAAGAGTCTTAAAAGCTGCAAGGTGGGATTCTTATGGTTATGGCCATTTATCTTATGTTACCTGAATCTTCATGCTACCATCTGTCTCAAGACCTGATGGGAACTGCTTGTAGTTTCAGGGGTTGGAGAAGATCTGAATTACAAGGGGCTTTAGAGAAAGGATGCACACATTTCGTAATTGCAATTTTTCTCTCTTTTAAGTCTCGCTTCAACACACCATATGTTATATCAGAAACAAGAAAAACACAGATTCTTTTCTTCAGTGTTTATGGTGTACTGAAATCTGTGTAAAAATCTATGCATAATTAGATGCACTCTCCTCTCATGAACAGCCCTGGCTGAGTGCATGTGGCTGCATTCTGTCTGTGGTGGCTCTTTGGTGGCTCAGCCCTTCTGCCGAGTCACATAGTCTGTATGTGGAAAAAACGAGGCAAATCCCCAGTGCAGGGACCCTGTAGATAGCAGTTATCTTCAATATTCCCTGGGCCACTTCCCAAGGGCTCCAGCACATTCTTCACCCTTATTCCCAGGGCCTTGTCCCAGTGGAGTCCCAGCCCAGAACACCATCTGCTTTCCTCCAGCTTTAGCAAGAAGCCGAACAACCTCTTGCTGTGCAGCTCTTCTTATGCTAGGCTGCTAGGCCCTGATTGGTTGTGTCTCACACAGCTGCTCTACGCAGCTCAGAGGACCTCTCTACTGTCCTTTTGTGGCACAAGGTGTGGCAGGATCGCAAGCCTCCAGCAGGGGTCCTCGTGGCCTAATCCACCTCATCACACTATAATTAAAAATAAGTTTTAATACATTCACTTTCTGACTGACTGACACGTCCTCACCATATCTGGTAGCGCTTCATTATGATTTAGCCTTTTACCAGGGACAGTACTGGGAGGAAGAGGACCAGTTTGATTAAAACTTTCACAGAAAGGAAGATGGAGAGAATTCAGCGATGAAGTAACAATTGTGGTGTTTTGGCACTTTGGCAATTCATTATGATTTTACTAATGCAAGTCCCTTTGAACACAGACAATATGGCACATCCCTTTTGTAGCAGGATGTAGGGAAAGAGGCAATCTCTGAGAAGACTGGGCTATATAACACTCTTGTCAGGTATTCCAGTTTACATCTAATCTGATGATGCATTCTGGGAGAAGCTTTTCAGAGGCAAAGATGAGAGTTGGCTAAATGGCCAATCCATTACGTTTTAGTGGGAGCAAGGTACCAAACTTGTCCTTCATGTATTTTAAAATGTTCACTCATAACTATGTGTCAAGGCTTCTTCCCCACTCTGGCACGATAAATGCAGGAGTGGGGGCCCTCAAAAGTACCCAAAACCTTATCTTTCCAGGCTTTGGTATAAAACTTCCACCCAAAATATTAAAAACCTAGATTTTGGGATAAAAATCCACTGCCACCACCCAAGTAATGATAAGGAAACCAGGGAAGAGATCACTTGGAAAATCTCACCCCTAAAGTAAAAACCAGGACACAAAAAAAATTAACCAATACCAGGTTAATTAAAAAAAAAAAAAAAAAAAAGAGAACTTTTAAAACTTTACCCTAGTTACAGATAGTGAAGCATCTTTTCTTAGAGCAAGACATTTTGTCTGTCCCCCCTCAGTAGCTGGAGAGAAACTGCCCAGGGACAAAGGAGGGAAAAACCAAAAAATTCCTTTGTCCCAGTTTGAAATTCCTACCTACATTTCTATTGGCTGCCGGCTACCTGGTTAGGTAAGGGACATAGTTAACCTTTTAGTCCCCAGGCTGCTGGCTAACCCTCATGGTCATGACACTATGTGAAATAATTCTAGGATACCACATATTTAATTATCAGAACAGCATATTACATTGGCTAGAATTATATTAGCATGTAACAGCAGTTAAGACCTCAGTTGGAATATTGTGTCCAGTTCTGGGCACCGCATTTCAAGAAAGATGTGGAAAAATTGGAGAAGGTCCAGAGAAGAACAACAACAAGAATGATTAAAGGTCTAGAGAACATGACCTATGAAGGAAGGCTGAAAGAACTGGGTTTGTTTAGTTTAGAAAAGAGAAGATTGAGGGGGGACATGATAGCTGTTTTCAGGTATCTAAAAGGGTGTCATAAGAAGGAGGGAGAAAACTTATTCATTTTGGCCTCTAGGGATAGAACAAGAAGCAATGGGCTTAAACTGCAGCAGGGGAGGTTTAGGTTGGACATAAGGAAAAAGTTCCTAACTGTCAGGGTAGTCAAACACTGGAATAAATTGCCCAGGGAGGTTGTGGAATCCCCATCTCTGGAGATATTTAAAAGTAGGTTAGATAAATGTCTATCAGGGATGGTCTAGACAGTATTTGATCCTGCCACGAGGGCAGGGGACTGGACTCGATGACCTCTCAAGGTCCCTTCCAGTCCTAGTATTCTATGATTCTATGAACAGCTCCAACTGTTACATGCATATAGAAGATAAGATTTTTCATACCACTGGTTATCAGTGACATATTTGCCAATAGAACTTTGCCATACTTAATATCAGATGTTCAGTATATACGGCACTTCTTATAGTATCCCAATAGGCCTTTGGCTTAGTGCACTGAGAAATCTGTAGGAATCGGATGAGATGCTTGGTGCCTCTGAGACGTATGTCATTGATAGAAGAGCTTTATGATGTCACAGGGTATGTACACCCCATCCTGTGAACACCATCAGTCTGTCACCCTGAGACACTGAGGCCTATTAGCCAGAGTCAGTAGCATAGCCCTTTGGTCACAGGGCAGCCAGGCCCAATGGCCAGAGTCAGTAACTTAGCCCTGGGGTGCATGACAGTATAGCTTAATGGCCAGAGTTGGTAACACAGCCCTGTGGAGCAGGGCAGCATAGTCTGATGGTTAGAGTCTCCATGGTTTGGGGCAGCAGTCGCAGTAGGGGAGTTCAGGCCCACCCTACTCCACCAGGCCCCCAACCCAGAGCCCTATGAGCAGGGGAGTGATCCACCACTCATTCAGCAGGGAATCCCACCGCAACATGCTCAGCTCATTTGGATGAGACACACCACGTGCGCACCCTCTCTGGTCACTTTCTACCACATCTGGTATTGGGATGATCCATGTATTTTCAGGGTCCTCTGGCTCTGCAGGACCAGTCTCTCCCTGAGCCTTCTCTGGTTCTGGAGGCTTGATATAGTCTCCCCGGTCTCGGTCTCCCATCATTTGGGTTTCCGGGTGGATTACCTCTGGAGCTCCTGCAGCAGATCCCTCTTCTCCAGCATCTAGCCCAGACTGATCTGAACTGCTCCCTCTTATGCTGCCCCAGCACTTGGAGGATGCTCAGTCTGGGTGGAGGGGCAGAACGTCCTCTGCCCACAGGAACTTCCTCTGCCCACTTCTGTCTCAGTGCGGGGTATGCAAACCCCATCACAAATGGAATGGAAGGCTGCATTTGTGTCAATGGCAGATACACAACAAGGTTTTCTAATTCTATGGGTGCACTGCAAGGTTGTATTCTGTCACCATCAGTGTTCAATATTTGTACTGATTGTTTGCTGGATAAGCTCAAGGAAGCAGCTCTTGGTGGCATTGAGCTGAACATCTTTTGCTATGAGATTACAAATACATCAACGATGTTGTGTTGTTGGCTCCGTCTGGTGAATCACTGCAGCAGATGACTCATTTGGTCATGAAAGAAGTAATGATATCTTGGCATTAGAAAAAGTTCAGAAAAGAGCAAAAATGATTAGAGGTATGTAACAGCTGTCATATGAGGAGAGATTAATAAGATTGGGACTTTTCATCTTGGAAAAGAAATGACTAAGGGGGGATATGACAGAGGTCTATAAAATCATGACTGGTGTGGAAAAGTTAATTAAGAAGAATTATTTACTCCTTCCCATAACACAAGAACTAAGGGTCACCAAATGAAATTAATAGGTAGCAGGTTTAAAACAAAAGGAAGTACTTCTTCACACAATGCACAGTCAACCTGTGGAACTCCTTGCCAGAGGATGTTGTGAAGCTGAAGACTATCACAAGGTTAAAAAAAAATTAAAAAAAAAAAAAAAAGCTAGATACATTTTAATGGAGACTAGGTCCATGAATGGCTATTAGCCAGGATAGGCAGGAATGGTGCCTCTAGCCTCTGTTTGTCAGAAGCAGGGAATGGATCACTAGATGATTACCTGTTCTGTTTATTTCCTCCAAGGCATCTGGCATTGGCCACTGTTGGAAGACAGGAAACTCGGCTAGACGGACCTTTGGCTGTTCTTATGTCTTATGGTTTTCATCTGAATAAAATTAAGTCTTTTGGCATTACCATCAAGCATCTTTCAGCTCTGGATTACAACCAGCTGGATGAGATATTAACCTGTCTGGATGAGACATTAAACAGGTGGTAACTGTCAAATAATTGGAAATGTGATTGTGAATGCCCACATCTTTCATGTGTCCTCCAGCACAATCAAAGCAGCAGCTGTGACTTTGAAGGGACATTGTAATATCAAACTGGCTGCAAAGCTGTGTAGAAGAAATATTCATAGGATACAAAAACTGTTTCCCATCCACTCTGTTCACATAACTCCAGTTTTCGTATTTCTGGCTATTTGGCTAGGTGCTATGACAATTAGTTCACACTGAGTGGGCCTTGATAACATGGCTATGCTCACTCTAGGTCTTTTGTAATTCCATGTATTTTCTAACGTCGTTTTCTGTTGCTTGCTAAAGTTTAATCTGGGATGATTATAAGAAACTTTTGAAACAAAAAAGAGATCCTAGGCAAAATATTCCTCTTGATCAGGGGTGTTTTCCCTGACTAAGAAATGGTATATTTCCTGAACGCTGAACACTCTTGATTTGCTGAAGGCAAATTTAGGTAGCTTGCAAGGGATGCTCAGATACTGCAGACTCTTAAAATATTTAAGTTTCTAGTTCTCTTGGTTGCAAAGATATCCTTCCACATATGCCTGAGCAAGAACCAATGCAGTATTGTGTTCTTGAATTTGCAAACAGCCTTACCTCATAACTTTAAGAGGTGTGAAGTACCCAGTCTAGAGGTACACATTGATCTTTCTGTGATGTTGACTCCAATGCCTACTTATGACACTTAAAATTTGACTAATTCATTGCTGATCATTTTAATAGAGGATATGGAGACTGGGTGAGCATGAAGCCTATGAGGAATGTGAACTGGGAATTGTTGCAGGAAAGAAAAGGCAGAAGAAAAGATTGGAAAGGGGAGAAACTTAATGGGAAACAGCAGAAATAGTGGTGGTCAAAAACTCCCCCAAAATGGTAAGAGCTATGAACAAACAGACAGACAGACTCATGCACAGATGCACAGTCAAACTCTCTCAGATATATAGTATATAGTTACCAGTTTTATTCCAGTAATATAGTTATTCATTTTCCTCTCTATAAAGGACTCACTGGTTAATGCAAAATATGAGAGCCAGTGTTCAGTTCCCAAATAACTCAAACAGTGGTTATTTAACCAATGTGTACATTTTTTATATCCATATATATTTGCACACTATGTATTGATCATTAAAAAAAAAATAAAGCCCCAACTAACACTTTCTCCCTTTCAGGACAACATTAATTGGTTGAAACAAGGAGACATTACTGTCTACATTAATTAAAGTATTTTCTTTACAGCAGCATAAAAGGCAGACAATGAGAGGTAAGTGCATTACGCACAAATAAGAAAAATAGCCTCAAAGAAAACCCAAAAGAGAATAGGAATTAACACACCTTACTAATGAAAGGTGATACTCTATAAAATGTCCTTTGCATATATTGATATCTTGCAAATAAAAGTTGAACACATTTTTATGTGATATTCCCTCTTCCTTTCCTTTTTAGCATTGCTTCTTGGCATAAGAATATAAACAACAATAATAGTATGGTTTAATGATACATACTAATCATTTCTTCTAAGGCACCTCATAGTAGGAATCACTCAGAGGAAGCAAGAACTTGTGGCTGAAGCATAGAACTGGGAAACAGCAGACTTGGATTCTTCCTGTGTGTCCTTGGGTAAGTCACTTCTGATAAAATATTCAAATGTGGGTGTGGTGGGATGTATCCCTAGGGTGAAGCCTGAGAGCTGTTGGAACTGCTGTGCCTTCTAACTCAGGGGTCAGCAATCTTTCAGAGGTGGCATGCTGAGATTTAACTTACGCACTTCTATTTATCGGTCAGCGTACCAGTGATACTTTTTAAAGTCAATAATAGTCCTACTTACAGCAGCTTCAATAATAAATACAGATGCAGATCTTACCATTTAATGTGATCCTTGGCCTTGCTTTGCCTCACTGAATTCGCTGATCTTGGGCTCGTAGTTTGACATGGTTACCCCCAAAAAATTCCCACTGGAGACCACCCAGGGTTACATTAGCATGGGTTTATTGTTTGAGGAATTAGCACTCTACTATATTCACTACAAAAATAGAGCTGCCACCAAAGGTTTAAACTAAAGAGGGAACCAGCTATCTCTTTTTCACACACACAAACAAACACACACACACCTCCATTCATTCACACACATTCATTCCTGCCCTCAAGCACTCACACACTTACACAGGCATATGGGTTGCAGAAGGAGTCAAGGCATGTAGATTCTGGAGGGTCTGTCTGCTGATCATGGCTGGGAAGCTGGTCAGGAAAGGCACTGGCTGTAGCAATGAGTTTCTCAGGATCAGGGGAAGAAAGAGAAGACAGTCTCACATGTGCTCCCTCTCCTTTTATTGTGTCTGCATGGCCCTTGTGACTCATCCATCTTGTCACCAGGGAGCATGCCCAGACTTCCCTTTATCCAGCAAAGCAGCAGTCTCTGATGACTCATCACCATGTGCTCCAGCCTCAGCATTGCAACTTCAAACACACGCACACACACACACCCCTCCATTCACTCAGGGGAGAATGCAGTTTAGAGCATGTTACGAGCAAGGTGGCTGAGAGTTAAAGATTACAGCAAGTTGCAAGGTTTGACAAAGGTTACGAGTTGCAGTTTAAAACCTTAGACCCTACAGTTTAGTGTATTTCCAGAAAATGCATCTGCTCAGGCAGAGGCTTTTTATGCAACTGACACTTTAAGCAGCACACAAGCCTCTGAGTCAGGGTTTGGCAACCTATGGCATGCCAGAGTGGCTGCCTGAGCGGCCGCCTGAGCAGCCATCCGCGTCCAGTGCAGCCACGGGCCCATCTATGTCTCCAACCTGCCTGCCCACAGCTCCAACCCCTGGCAGCAGCAACCTGCCCACCCGTGGCTTCAAACCACCCCCCTGGCAGCTACCCACCCACTTGCGGTGTCAAACCACCACCCTCGGCAGCAACCCACCTGCCTGTGGCTTCAACTCCCTCCTCAGCAGCAACCAGCCCACCCACTTCTTCAACCCCCTCCCCTCGGCAGCAACCCACCTGCCTGTGGCATCAAACCACCACCCCCGGCAGCAACCCGTCCACCTGCGGCTTCAACTCCTTCTTTGGCAGCAATCTGCCCACCTGCGGCTTCAACTCCTTCCTCGGTAGCAATCCACCCACCTGGGGCTTCAACTCCTTCCTCAGCAGCAACCCGCCCACCCATGTCTTCAAACCCACGCCCCCCGGCAGCAACCTGCTCGCCCACCACATGTTCTAGGCCCGAAATGCTGGCAGCAGCTGCCCCACAATGCGGACTCAGCCCCAGTTACAGCCAGCCCCCTTCTAGCCTTTGTAGGGAAGATATGCACTAGCCTTTGTTAACAGAGCTAAGATTCCCTAACCCTTCACTCAAAAACACACGGATTAAGACAAAAACATAGACCCTGGTTCATTAACTACAGAAAGACTGTGATTTTGTTTGATTTCCTAGGTAACCTGATTTAATCTGTTTGCTATCATAATCACTTAAAATCTAAGGCTATGTCTAGACTACATGGCTCCGTCAATGGAGCCATGTAAAATAGTTTATTTGGCATAGTCAAAGAAGTGGGGATTTAAATAATCCCCGCTTCATTAAAATGAAAATGGCCGCCGTGCTGTGCCGACAATCAGCTGATCTGGCACAGCGTGGCAGTCATTGACTATGCCGAGTAAACTATTTTACATGGCTCTGTCAGTGGAGCCATGTAGTCTAGACGTACCCTAAGTCTCCTACGAGCAAGATAGGATTTGAATCAACAATATCTCACCATGAATAATGTAAACTGGTTTACAGATTCTGGAGGCACAAGCTGCATCTGCTTTGCTGCCTGGGTTCCCCATTCCCATTCAAAGTCCTTTGTCTTGCAGAGGTTCTTTCAGATGTTGAGTTGTGGGGGAATGAAGAGAAGTGATGATGTCACTATCCATCTTTAATAGTTTCTTCAAGCGCTGGAGAGTTTATGCATGTGACATGGCCAAACATTTTCCATTGCCTACATGCCCTGTCAGAGAACACTTCCTTATACAGAGTTCCTGTGTTAGTGGATTCTTCCCTCAATGGGTGTTGATGACAGCAATCAACACTGTCTGGCTACCACACTGTACCTGAAAAGCTAGTTTTTGATATTTCCAGCCTTACATCATACTTCAGTAATTTACAACCAGCAAGGTTTCATAACTTCACATACGATAGCCCATACAATCCAATGAGGCATTAATGTTTAGCACACCAATACTTTTAGAATAACTCACAAGGCACAATTTGTACAAAATGTATCATAATTACTTTGGGGTGTCATACTGGGTGCCTAAACGTAAGGATATAAATAAGCGGCCTTATTTCCAGAGTTGTTGAGCACCCACAACTTCGTTGACCGCAGTGGCAATGTTATATGCTGTCATTACAAAGTATAGAACTATTCATAATTTCAAATCACAGAGTTCTGCTATACCATAAACCCTGTATCATATGGCAACCATATTCAATCACCTCCATCAGCAAACACTATGACATATGGTGACCATAATCAGTCAGTAGGACTGTTCTGGTCTGTTTTTGCCTTGACATCACTGACAGAAAGAGACAGCCTGTGAGATGCATCTTTACCAATGGCATTAGTCAGAAAAGGTGGCTGGCAGGTTATACCGAAGCACATAAGGCTACATATTAGCTAAATGGCTACCGGAATAGTGGGTGTTTAGCATCTCTGAAAATTAGGCTTCTCTTAATTTAGTTGCTTAAATTATGCCTATCTGGATTCAGGTTAGAAAATATTAGATTTAACCATACTTTGCCTCAGCTTTCCCAAATGTGAAGCTGGGATTTACACCCCTACCTCATGGAGGGGGCATTCAAAATGTAAGGAGTCAGTAGTATATCACTTTGGGAATCCCTGAGGGCTCTTGGGGATGATGTACTTGGTACTGGCTATTCTTCAGTACATCCCCTCACAGTTCCTGATTCCTAAAGTGCTTCTTCTGTGGTGCTTCCACAAGGTTTGGAAAAAGGTGAGATTATGTTGCAGAATTGGAACCACTCTGTCTCCAAACCCAACCTTATATATTCTCTCTCCTTGCTAGTGGGTAGTGAAAAATTAGGTCCTTGTCTCTTAAAGATTCACATTACACTTATTAAAATGGACTTTTTAGAATATAGAGGGCATAACTTCATGGTTTTGAATTTGCTGGGGGTACCAGGCACTGGGTTTCAATCCACCTCTGTTTTCACTCTTATAATCCAGAAACTTTCTTCTCTATAACTAGAAAAATCAGGTTTCAGACCTTGACATTTTTCTCCTTCCTCTTGCTATCCTCTGACCCCAATAATAGGGGTCAGAGGATATTTTTTTATTCAGTGCTGCTTTATCTGTAAAAATACTTCTCAACACTGACACTTCAATTCAACAGGACTATAGTCTCATCAGCTCTGAGCTAGCGCATAATTCAGAATCTTTTTCCTTGTTCAGTAAATAGCATTGTGGTAATCTGCCCTGCCTTTTAAGTCACTTGTCAGAAAATGTTTAGGGAATAAAGCTTCATGGGAAGATGTCTGCTTAGCTTGTGAATGCACCACTAATCTTGCATTTTTTGGTAACTTAGAGAATACTGCCTTTCCAGGAAAGTAGTTCTCTAAGGCAGTTGTACCAGCCCCCTTACAAGGTCTGAGTACCTCACAAAGTTTAATATAGTTTTCTTCACCAACATCCCTGTGAGGTAGGGCACTGCTATCACCTCCATTTTAAAGAAGGGAAACCGAAACAAAACAACTTGATCAAGGTCATACAGGAAGTCAGCAGTAGAGCAGGAACTTGAATCCAGGTCTCCGGAGCTTTAGGCTAGTGTCCTAACCACTGGACCATCCTCCCTTTCTATTGTAAATGATACGTTTGCACATGGAAACCAATCAGGTGCCCACAATTTTTCCATGATGGTGGGGAAAGGAAAAATGGGAGGCATGCGGAAATAGATGGGAAATTTACTTCTGTTTCAGCTTGCCAAATATAGTACCTACCTTAACCCTCAGAGCTCCTTAACCCTCAGAGCTGAAGACAGAGCTTCCACTTCTCTGTCTTCAGCAGGGAGCTGCTGCTGTCACTGAGGGAGAAGCGTCCCTCCCCTAGCCAGGCAGCTCTGTGCACAGAGCCCTGAGTCACTGGCTGGGCAAGGCTCATTAAGCAACTGCGAGGCTGTGCTGCTGCGTAGCTTAGAGGGAACACTGTTGGCTAGCCATACGTTTTTAGAGGCTACTTATTGCATAACTCAAAAATGTTTGCCACCATACAGCTGTTTTAAAACACAATTAACCATGGATTAACAGTGTAAAACTCAAATATTCTTAAATAGAACAGCCCCATATGGCACAACTTTAAATAATAAAAAAGTTTAAAAACATGAGATTTTCAGTAACCTATTCAGCCTTTTCTTCGTGTGTAAAAGAGCAGTAGATTAGTAAAAGAATAAGTGAAAAAACAAAACCATCTTTCTTCCTGATTTTTTTCTTCCGCTGCTCCCCTATCTTGGCTTCATCTCTGCTTCCCCATGGCAGAATGGAGTTTACCCAGATTAAGGATAAAATGGCTTAATTTCACATAGTCTTTTCTATTTAACCTGTTCCTCTCCCTCCAGAATCTTGGGAAGGGGGGGGGGGGGCTGTTGCAAAAATGTATATTTTAGTATTGGTTATAAGACTGTAAGTATGATGCATTATGATTTGATACATAATGGTTTGCATATAAGTTCTGTATGCTTCTATTTCACACTGTCTCTCATGATTAGATATTTATTGTAAGGTCTTGCTTCCTATTAGCATTAAAAATTAAATTGTACCCCTTGTCTGCATCAAAAACTAAGTTGTGCAAGATTCCTTTCTTTTTGCTGTTCCTTTAGGAACTATTAAAAATTGTTTCAGATTTACACACACATCCTCCACTCACACTCTGCAAAATTGTTTGGTGTCAGTGGAGGATGTGTGTGTAAATCTGAAGGCCATCACCAATGCCCAGGTGGTTAAGAAGAAACGAAAACTTTGAAGATAACCAGAAAACATCCATTGTGTCTTGAGACAGAATTAAATTACCAGCATTGACAGAATCCTGGAGACAGGAAAAGACCCTGGGGCTGGGTCTCCCAGGCAGCGGGGTGGCCTAGTGGTTAGGTCCCAGAGTTAGCTGGCCGCAAACGGGGGTGTAGGTCCTTGCCACCGGGCTCCAGGCCTAGGAATTCCAACCTCTTATCTAAGTCTTGTTCTTAAGTTTGGGGCATGGCCCCAAGAGTCCGGTTTCTCCCTCCTCACTTTTCCCCCTTGTTCCTTGTAGGGTCTCCCACTTTGCACCAAGGGGAGGGTTTGGAGGCTTTTGTGCTCCTGTGGCTGACCCAGTAGGTGGCTTTGGCTCAGGTCCTACATACAGCAGAACCAGCTCCTGTCTCTTCGCTGGTCAGCCCCTAATTGAGTCAGGTTCCTCTCTTTTATGCTCCCTCCAAGCCTGGCATTGGCTGCAGGTAAAATGGGGCAGGGCTAGTTGGGCAAAAAGGCTTTGTTTAGCCCCTGCACTGCCAGGTCCTCCTCTCACTCCCTCACAGACCTTCAAGAGTGAGAGACAACAATGGGAAGCTTGACAATCACCATCAAAGGATCACTCTGTTACTCTTAAGAATGAATGATTGCAGCATGGAACTGCAATATCCATAAACTGAAATGGAAACTTACATGTATAAGAAGGGAAGCTCTGGCCATTACACTCTGGGTTCAATCCTGCGCCAAGCCTCAGAGGAGTCTCAAAGGAACCCCGACTCTTCACTCAGTCATGCCTAGCTAGTAAGACTGACTTGAGGCACAACAGACTGGTAACTATGCACCATCTGCAGGACCTCTGTGTGTGTGTGTGTGTGTACGGGCTTTTCTTTATGAAGCATATGCTAACTGCTTCTCTACTGTATTCTCAATAAATGTGGTGTATTGCCTTTTTCCCTAAAAAAGATCCTGGGTGCTTCTTATAAGCATAACAGGGTGGGGGAACTATGGATATAGGAAGTCACTGCCAGTGGAATTGCAGAATGGTGAGGAGAGAGGTGGTTGTCTGCAGTGAGAGAGACTGCACAGACATGGGAGCATTCAGATACGGGGGAAGGTCTTTTCTAAGCCTATAGTCCACGCCTCCCCACTGATGGAATGGTAGGGATGGAACTCTGAGGAGGATACTTGGAGGTTTCCTCCCCCCAGAGTACCCTCCTGTGGGTTTCATATGGAAGAAAATGATCCAAGACTCATCACTTACTGAACCGTTCTTGCTAGTGAAGTAAATCTTGCGCTTTTCTGTGCACTATACTGGCTGATCTAGCAATTATTCTGAAGTATAAAGAAAACACTTCTTTCATACCAGATGCCTGATTCTAACCTCATTTTTGGCAGCATGTATACTGCTGGCTCCACTGATGTCAATGGAGTAGCACCTGATTCATACAAGGGTGAGATTAGAATCAGGTCCATGCTCTCTTTGAATGTAACAACAGAGAATGCTTCTTTGTGCCTTGATCAGGTGAGTGCACTGTTACTTATCATGAGGACATGTTACTTTTACTGTGGTATATCATTGTTTACACCCATTCCCTCTGTGAAATGAAGGGTTCTGAAGTACTATTTAGTAACTTCCTATTGTAGCAAGGAGGACCTGGGAGAGAAAACTATCCTTGATTTTAGGGTACTGTACTTTTGTTCCCATTACAAAATCCATTATACCCTATTCACTTTAGCACACACTGCTTTCCACGGCAATCAACCTTATCAAGAGTTATCTCCTGAATAGCCCAGAAACCACTTCTGAGTGTAAAACTGCCATGCACAACCTTGCCTACGGTAATAACCTAAGTAACAGACCCAAGAGTAGTATTCTTCTTCAAGATTTTTAGTAGCTTTTGCTGTTTGCAGAAAAAATCATTCTCACACTCAGAATATTTCCTTATTCACATTATTGTATGTCGTACTGAACTAAACTGCCAAAAAGCAGTAGATTATAATGATAAACTCTGGATGGAGTTGAAGAGGTTTTCAAAATCTGGTCTGTTTCTTACTATTCAACTACTTTGGCTTAATTTAATTTATCAATATGCAATTGAGTTTTATGGAAAATGCAACTTCTATCTGTCCTGCAAGTATATTTGGAAAAATTGATAGTAATATTCATATAAGAGGCAGATTTTATTGGTGTTAAACAGTTTTCTGTAGTGTTTTTCATAAAGAAATAAACCTACTTGAGAGCTCTCATTGACACTTTGGAACTCAGCAATCAAAGCCAGCACTTTCAGATTCTCAGCATCATGATAATATGTCTGTTTTGGCTTGCACTGAGAATTCATTAGTATACTGTAAATAAACACTTTTTTTTTGCTATTATTGATTTTTTTCTAGCAGTGAATGAATGCACCTATTTAGCTTGTTCATTATCACTATGAAGCATCTTGACAGTTTCAATTTTAGAAATACTTAGCAGAAAAAACAATAAACAGGCATTTGAAGAATAGGTCACCAGTATTCTCCAGCATACCTCAAAATGTGAATTTCATTAGACATCAGAACTAAAAAAGATGTAGATTTTACAATAACTCTAAGATTCTAACATAAAACAATTCAGCAGGCTTGAATCTGTTTTTTAATATGCAATTCACTCCCCCATTTAATCCTCTTTATTCCATATTCAGGTTCAAGTACAGTTCATGTCATGAATATTACTACTTTTCCTCTACTTTCTGAATGCTTCTAATTGACTAGAGATGAATAATAATTATTCTCCTTTTTGACTAACCTTTCTAAAAAGCATAAGGTGTGTTAATCTGTAACTTCAAAAAGAACGAGCAATCCTATGGCACCTTAGGGCATGTCTACACCGCAGCATCATTTCGAAATAACACAGTGAGCATCTACACAGCAAGCTTGTTATTTCAAAATAATATCAAAATAACAGGCACCTTATTCCAAAATCTGTAACCCTCATTTTATGAGAAATAACATCTATTTCGAAGTAGCTGTTTTGAAATAGGGCGTGTGTAGTTAGGGCAGCTGGAGTTATTTCAAAATAAGCGACCTCCAGGGCTTCCCACAGGTGCCCTGTTGGCCACTCTGTGCACACATAGAATCCTAGAATAGTAGGACTGGAAGGGACCTTGAAAGGTCATCAAGTCCAGTCCCCTGCCCTCATGGCAGGACCCAGCACTGTCTAGACCATCCCTGATAATGTCTATCTAACCTGCTCTTAAATATCTCCAGAGATGGAGATTCCACAATCTCCCGAAGCAACTTATTCCAGTGTTTAACCACCCTGACAGTTAGGAACTTTTTCCTAATGTCCAGCCTAAACCTCCCTTGCTGCAGTTTAAGCCCATTGCCTATTGTTTTATCCCCAGAGGCCAGGAAGAACAATTTTTCTCCCTCCTCCTTGTGACACTCATCAGAACCCTACAGTTCCCCTTCCCCTGCAGCCCTTAATGCCCCAGCCACAAGGGAAAGGGCTTGTGGCAGAACACAGGCCCTGCCAGCCCTGTGTCACACTGCAGCAGCCTTCACAGCTTTTGCTGCACCATGAGCCACCCCCGTGCTCCGTCTGAGCCCTCCACGGCTGCAGCCGAGCAGGCAGCCAGCTCCCAGGACCCTGCCCGGGACAAAAGAGACACGTGCATTCTTGGTCTGGGGTGGATATTCTGGACCTCATTGAGGCCTGGGGAGAGGAGGCAAACCTCCAGCATCTTTGCACCAGACACAGGAACACCGACATCTATGGCTGGATGGCTGAGAGCCTGGGCCACAAGGGCCACATGTGCATCCAGGAGAGCTCAGGCAGGCCTATGCCAAGGCAAGGAACTGCAGCTTCCATTCTGGGGAGGCACCCACTCCTGCCCCTATTATGATGAGCTCCACCGCATCCTGGGAGGAGGGTCAGTCCCTTCCCCCCCACTCATTGTGGACTCTGGGCAGGAGACGCCCATGTTGTGCTCCCAAGGGAAGAGTCAGAGGAAGAGAAGGAGGAGCTAGATGAGGCCAGCGACATCTCAATGCCACCAGCCAGGTCATGCTCGCCCTGGAGCCAATATCCCCCTCCCAGGATGTCTCCCAGGCTTTGTCTGAAGCTGGGGAAGGCCCATCAGGTGAGTGCCAATACTTTCTCTAGACACACATGGGTGGAGGTGCAGTTGGCAAGGGGCTGCGGTGCACTCTTCACTTGGCTTTCTTGGCCTGGGGATCGTGCAGCAGCCTGTGCACGTGGGTGCACGTGGAGCACCAGTCCAGGGCACACAGCCCCAGGAAGCAGCCACAGAGGACCCTTGTGCTCTGGCTCACAGCTTGTCTAGAGAGGTCTGCCTTACTCCTGACACTGGGGTCGGTCACCCTCCCACCACACGACACCACTAGAAGGAGGCTGGGGACATGGAGATACACACACATGTGGTACACGCGTGCACGCACACACACACACAGAGAGCAGTGTTGCACACGGGCATGCCCACACTCTTGGGACAGCATCCATTCCCGGGGACAGTGCGGTGAGGTGGAGGACATCAAGCCCCTGCCAGGGGAGCCTGCTGGGAGGAGAAGGAAGTGGAGGGGATCTCAGGAGCAACCTCCCCGGCAAGAGGTGTCTGCCGCTCACACACACCTCCCCCAACACCCTGCTCCCCTATCCTCCAGCGGGCAGGGATACAAGTCCTCTCTCGCTGCAGGATACCGCCACTGCTGGACTCAGTGTGTGTGCAGCATGGAGGGAAGCCAAGCTGCCCTGTTGTGCCCTTCCCACCCCAGGCTCCTGGCCTGGTTGGCATGTTCTTGTGTCTGCTTGTCCCCGGGTTGTGTGGGTAGTGAGGCTCCCTCCTGGGACATCTGTATCCCTGCAGGAAAGAACTCACTCTCTAGGCCTCTGGTGGCCTTGCTAGAAGCACATCCCCTTCATCTGACCATTTGGTGTTGGCTCAGAGATGAGGGCTAGGCTTCATGCACAGTGTCTCCAGGAATGACTGACCTTCTCTTTGTTCTCCACAGCTGAATCAGCTGTGAGTGGGGCATGAGCCACATCTCCCATGCCATCCTCCTGACTCCACATGACCTGCAGGCGAAGGTGAGGGCAGGAGAAAGAAGGGGTGGGAGAGGAAAGGCACACTGGGCCACTGCAAAGGCCCCTTGTGGGGAGGCCCAGGGGAGAGTCTCACAGCTGGCCCTGGCTGAAACTCTCCCTCAGGGCCTTCTGGATGAGCACAGCCCCCTGATGGGCCTGTCGGATGGCAGCCATGTGCAGCTGCTTGAAGCCCTGGTGAGCCGGTTGGCCTCTGCCCTCCACCCTGGCAGGAATATCTCCCCTTTATATTCACAAAGGTTGTGGAGGACACAGCACGCAGTCACCACTTTGGGGATGTTCTGGTTGCTGAGATCTAGCTGGGTGAGGAGGCAACAGAACCTCTCTTTCAGACAACCAAAGGTGTCCTCTACCACAAAGAGGGCCCAGCTGAGCCTGCCATTGAAGCGTTCCTTGCTTTGGTCAAGGTATCCAGTGTTAGGGCTTCATTAGTCAGGGGAGTAGAGGGTAGGCTGCATCCCCTACAATGCACATCGGCATGTCCATGTCCCTGATCCTGATGGTGTGGTCGGGGAAAAAAATGCAGGCGTGAAGCTTCTGGAGCAGGCTGGAGTTTCAGAAGATGCGGGCATCGTGCACCTTCCCCAACCTCTGACATTGATACCCATGAACTGGCTGAGGTGGTTCACAATGGCCTGCAGGACCACTGAGAGGTACCTCTTGTAGCTGATATATTTCTATGCATGGTGGTCGGGGGCTCAGATAGGGATGTGGGTGCTGTCAATAGCCCCCCTCCGCAGCTGGGGAAGCCCATGGCGGCAAAGCTGGTGATGATGGGATCCATGTTGCCCAGACTGATGATCCTGAGCTGCAGGACAGTGTTGATGGCCCTCCATGGTAGAAGGAGACAGATAGAAAATTGCAGGGTTGTCAGAACCCTCAGGAGGTCCCTGAGCCCAACCCTCTCTCCCCTTACACCAGGAGCAACCCCTACTTACCCCATCCCCCAGCAGGGCTTTGTGAAGAGGGACTAGAAAACCTCTTGGGTAGGGGTCTTCCATCACCACCACCCCCTTCCCTAGAGAACCCCATTCCAGCAGTTCACTGCTTCTCGAGACAATAGCACAAGAGTGTTATACCAACATGAGCACAGCCCCGAAGGTCAATCTCCCCATGCTGAACTGGTTCTCCACAGAGCGGTAGCTGTCCAGTGTGGTGAGCTTTCAGATAACAATGGCGACCAGCTTCAGGAGGGGGATGGCAGGTCGCATGTGGATGTCCCGTTGCGTGAGGGTGGGGCGAGCCACTCACACAGCTCCATGAAGGTGTCCTTTCACAGGTGGAAATTCTGGAGCCACTGCTGGTTGTCCCACTGTTCCATGACAATCCATCCCACCAGTTGGAACAGGTGTCCAGTTGCCAGAAACAGTGGTGCATGGTGTGCAGCAGAGGATGGGAGGGATCGAACAGTTCCTGGAGAGAGGAGAGGAGGTGCCCCGCAATGAGCGGGGGGTAGTCCTCCTGCAGAGCCATGAGGGCAACCCGCAGAAACTGCATGAGACGTAAGAGCCATCGACTGCTCAGAGGCAAGTCCGGCTCCACAGCAGGAGTGCTGTGGTATCTGCAAGGGCAACCAAAGCACACACCGAAAAGGCTTTGCTGTCCCTCAAGGAGGTAGGCAAGGGAGAAAAGCCTGAGTTATGATTGTAAAGGGGAGGGTCCCTTTAAGCCCAAACCTTAGAGAGCCTCAGGCAGCAGCTACGGGAAGTGAATGCTGTCCGGATGCCCTGCCTGAATCAACGTCCAATGAATATGGACACCCTATTTTGAAATAGCTCATCCCTATTTTGATGGGCATTTGCTGTGTAGACACACTTTAAAAATAAGCTATTTCAAAATATAAATTTTGAAATAGCTTATTCCGAAATAAGCGTGCGGTGTAGACGTACCATTAGGGCATGTCTACATCGCAGGGTTAAACTCGAAATAAGCTGTGCAACTTGAGCTATGCTAATTGCATAGCTTAAGCAGAAATAGCTTATTTCAACTTTTGGTGCTGTCTACACAGCACTTATTTTGAGAGAGAGCACTTTCCCCCTGACTACGCTTACTGCTTGTACAATGAAGGTTACAGGAGTTGGAATAAGCAGTCCTCCAGCTCAACATTATTTCAACATTATGTCAAAATATCAGCTTGTGTGTAGACACAGACTATGTTATTTCGGAATAACGTCAGTTACTCCAAAATAACACTGCTGTGTAGACATAGTCTTAGAGACTAACAAATATATTATATGTTTTGTGGGTAAAACCCACTTTATTCAGTCTCTAAGGGTATGTCTACACAGCAACATTATTTCAAAATAACTAGTGTTATTTCAGAATAACTTAGTCGGTATCTACATAGCCAGCAGTTGTTTCGAAATAATGTTGAAATACTGTCAAGCTGGAGGACTTCTTACTCTGACTCCTGTAACCCTCATTGTACGAGGAGTAAGGGAAGTCAAAGGAAGAGTGCTCTATTTTGAAATAATTGCTGAGTAGATGCTCCCAATTTCAAAATAAGCAATTGACGTGGCTCAATTTGTGTAGCTTATTTCGAGTTAAAGCCTGCTGTGTAGATGCACCTTAGGTCTCTATGGTGCCACAGGACTGCTCATTCTTTCTAAAAAGTATAATCATTTAGTTCAGAAGTGTAAAACAAGCTCTGACTGGAGTTTATAATGAAAGCAGTGATTTTTTTATTCTTACTCTGCAAATAAAATACAGAAGTAATGAATGTACATAGTAAGCATTATAATAAAACAAGATTTTGTATTCTCAAATCTTCTTTATTTAATGGCACTGTGTTTTATTTTTATTAGATCATTAGAACTGTAGCATTCGATGGCACTGGACAGCTTTACTTTGCAGTGAGGGGAGTGTCATTCATTAAATATATGGAAACCTGCTTCTAAATTTCTCAAGGCCTGAGTTCTACTGCCTTGCCTGTTGTATAGTCACTTATCAAAGGCACAGTAATGCCACCAGTTGGCACAGGAGTAATGACACACCATTGCACAAGAGCCTGGGTAACAAACTTCTATGTTTCCTATGTTGATATCTCCAGAGGACACTGAAGATTGGACAAAAAAGGCAATAACTTATGGTATGTCTCCATTACTGGGTAGATTGATGCTGTGGCAAGTGATCCACTGAAGATTGATTTAGTGGGTCTAGTGAAGATCTGCTAAATTGACCACTGATCATTTTCCTGTCAACTCCAGTATTGCACCAGAATGAGATGAGTAAAGAGAGTTGACAGCAGAGTTTCTCCTGTTGACCCGGTGCAGTGTGGACGCTGTGGTAAGTAGATCTAAGCTAGGCCACTATGAGTTTCACTACTAATTCAAATTGCGTAGTTTAGGTTGACTTGTCCCCATAGTGTAAACCTTCCCTTAGTTTGACTAGGTCCTTGAAAAAAGGGGAGACCAGTTTAGATCCTGCTGATACTAATTGGAACTCTCTGTCTGCCTTTCAGCCCAGCCGTCCCGTACTCTGAGCAGTTAGAGAAATAATCGCAGTAGTTGATATTTGGTGGCTGTGCTTGCTTGAGCCAGGGGACATGCACCCCTGGCTGTGCCTGCTGGAGCTGGAGAGGATTGCTTCTTGTAAAACTGAGCAAATGTTGGAAGAGAACTCAGGGCAGGCTCAGGGAAGGCAGGAGCTCAGGGTGGGTGAGCAGAGTGCCACCTTTGCCTGATGGCCCCAGAACTCCATTCTGCGCTGGCTGGGGGCTGTGCTAGCTGTGGCAACTCTGTGCTGGGGCCATGAGAGGAACTGCCTCCCCTCTCCTCCCACAGCCCCGTGGCAGCTCTGTGCTGGGGCCATGAGAGGAACTGCCTCCCCAGCCATGGCACCCAACCCAGTCATGCTCCAGAGATGCTGCTATCTGGTGACAGGCAGTCCTTCTGTGGCCCCCACCTGTACCCAGCCTAACCTGGACTTGCCCCAGCTGGGGGACATGCACCCCCCCACAGGCTGTGCCCCTGGCACTTCAGCGGCCATAGAGAGGCGCTTCTTACTTGGCCCCAAGCTGTTGCGGAGAGAGAGATGTCCAGGGCAGCCTACATACTGAACGCCTCATCCCTAGCCCCACCTAGAGCAATGATTTAAATGAAGCATTTTCATTTTATTTTCCACAAAACATACATTAATTGTGTTAAGGACCTGAGCAACACTGGGTAAATCTTCTAGTTGCATGTTTTTAAAGTATGAAATTAATGTGAATTTTGCCTAACAACTGAAGACTTTGGCCCAATGAAAATGTTATCTTCATTTCTCCTGGCCACTAGCACAGTGTGGATGCTGTGATAAGTAGATCTAAGCTATGCCGATTTCATTTACGCTACTAATGTAACTCAGATCATGCATTGTGCCTTCTATCAGTGTCCCACTAGAGGATACAAATGTTACTGTACTTTCCATACAATGCACATGTTATGAAGTGCAGACATCACTCTCTATATACTAGTCAGAGATCTGCCTGCATCCTGCCTGCTCTATACACTGACCAGAGGGTTTCCTTCTTCCAGGGTCTGCTGTTGTACTTTATAGCCTTTGAAAATCTACATAAGGTGGGAAAAGTGGGTATGGTATTGGCTGTGCTGAATATTACCTGTCAAAGAACGCACTTGAAGTTCATAAAGCAAACAGTTACAATGTCTATTATATGTATGGAAGATTGGAGTCTGGACAGTGTTTATGGAATCTGAATCTAAATTTCCGAACAATCAGCATTTAGTGTAAGGTACAAGATTCTAATGGGGATTCTTTTTAATTACACTCTGGGTAATTAAAAGAAATCCAATATTAACTCCATCTTGATGAAGGTTTTTGTTTGGGACTAATAAGTTATCACCAACTTGATTATCAGTTGTGTCAGGGTATGTATTTTTAAATTAATTCTGGGCACAAATTGATATAAAAATACTGTAGTAACTTGGGAGCTGTTGGCACCTGGGCAAACACCATTTTGACTTGTGTACATACATATTTAGACCAAAGCACTATTTACCCAGTTTAACATGTACTGTATAATGGTACCTGTGCTGTATGTATTTAATTGGACTGCATGTGGTTTAGTCTGTTAAACTGTTTTTCTCTAATGCCTTGAAGCTATTATACCCTACTGGATAAACCATATGTTTGGTATGATCTCCAGTTCTTTTGTAAAAAAATAATATTCACCCAGTAGAAGGTAATGGATCCTAATACAGCAACCTGAGTAAACCTGAATGTTCGATAAACATTATCTGTTTATCTTTACAATAACTGTGCTTTCCCAGATTTTCAGTTGTTGCCAAGAAGCAGTTGCTATAGCAGGGGTTGCAAATGTCCCTAGAGCAAGGGGGTGCAGTCTCACGCCCTGCCAGACAGGGAGAGACCCACAACTGCCTCCTGATGGGCAGAACGGAGACACCCACTGGAAGCAGAGGGGGGGATGGGGACAGGAAGTGAGACTATAAAAGACCAGCCCTCTAGCTCAGCTAGGGCTGCCAGAGAAGCAGGATGTCTCTTCCCCACTGCTAGGGCCTGGAGATGACAGAGAGCTGCCAGATAATCAGTGCATCTCTCCCCAAGTCCTGGAGCTGGGAAGAGATGAAGACTGTTGCTGTGCTGGAGACCCAGCTGGACTGCCAGAGCTGCCAGATACCAGTGACACCAACGAGCTGTTAGGGCTGCCACTTGCAGTTTACCCGAGGGAGACGCAGGACAATCCCAGAACTCAGATACCCCCAGATGGGGAGGGTAGGAAGGAGCCCAGGGAGCTGAACAGGGTTTGGCTGTGGGACAGTTGATAAACTGGACAGCACTTTGTGGGTGGATCCCCGCTTACCTAGTGGCGGGCTACCCCGCCACTGATAGGACATAGGCTGGGGTGCAGTGGAGCGGGAGGGCCTGTGTCCCTCAACCCTGGCCACCCCATCCCCGTGATATCTCCCCATGATAGCTCGGAGTCCTGGATTGATCTGCTGCTGCTGGAACTAAGGTGCCAGACACATTTGCTATAGCACCTGCCTGGGAGCTAATTCCCCAGTGAAGCACAAGTAGAACGCTGGCTGCTGGCTGCCCTGCCCTGATAGAGGGACTTGGGCAGCGAGACTGATAATTGCCTGGACTGGTTGCCAGCCAGGCACGGCTAACAACTGGCTGCCCTACCCTGACTGAGCATGTGGGACAGAGGGTACGTCTACACTACAAAGTTAATTCGAACTAACAGCTGTTAGTTCGAATTAACTTTCATAGGTGCTACACATGCAAACCGCTAGTTCGAACTTAATTCGAACTAGCGGAGCGCTTAATTCGAACTAGGTAAACCTCATTCTACGAGGACTAAAGCCTAGTTTGAATTAAGTAGTTCGAATTAAGGGCTGTGTAGCCACTTAATTCGAACTAGTTGGAGGCTAGCCCTTCCCAGCTTGCCCTGGTGGCCACTCTGGGCCAAGCCAGGGAAACTCTTCTGCCCCCCTCCCGGCCCCGGAGCCCTTAAAGGGGCACAGTCTGGCTACAGTGCCCATGCCAGGTGCAAGCCTGCCAGCACCCAGCCAGCAGACCCTGCACCTGGCACGGCATGAGCCAGCCACCCGTTGCCACCCAGCCCTCCGCCTCTTCCCAGGACCAGGCTGGCGGCTCCCAGGAGCCTGCCCGGGGCTGCAAGAGGCGGGCGCCCGCCTGGTCTAGTGTGGAGATCGTGGACCTCATCGAGGTTTGGGGGGAGACCTCCAACGTCCACGACCTCCGCACTAGGCACAGGAATGAGGCCGTCTAGGGCAGGATAGCTGCCAGCCTGGCCACCAAAGGCCACAGGCGAACCCAGGAGCAGGTTTGAATAAAAATCAAGTTGGTCCAGTGAGACCCCCGACCCTGAGCTTAGAACATAAGAACATAAGAACGGCCGTACTGGGTCAGACCAAAGGTATATCTAGCCCAGTAGCCTGTCTGCCAACAGCGGCCAACACCAGGTACCCTGGAGGGGATGGACCGAAGACAATGACCAAGCCATTTGTCTTGTGCCATCCATCTCCAGCCTTCCACAAACAGAGGCCAGGGACATCATTCCTACCCCCTGGCTAATAGCACTCCCTGGACCCAACCTCCATGACTTTATCTAACTTCTCTTTAAACTCTGTTATAGTTCTAGCCTTCACAGCCTCCTGTGGCAAGGAGTTCCACAGGTTGACTATTTGCTTTGTGAAGAAGAACTTTCTTTCATTAGTTTGAAGCCTGCTACCCATTCATTTCATCTGGTGTCCTCTAGTCCTTATATTATGGGAACTAATGAAGAACTTTTCTTTATTCACCCTCTCCACACCACTCATGATTTTATATACCTCTATCATATTCCCCCTCAGTCTCCTCTTTTCTAAGCTGAAAAGTCCCAGTCTCTTTAGCCTCTCTTCATATGGGACCTGTTCCAAACCCCTAATCATTGTAGTTGCCCTTTTCTGAACCCTTTCCAAGGCCAAAATATCTTTTTTGAGGTGAGGAGACCACATCTCTACACAATACTGAAGATATGGCATACCATAGTTTTAGACTTTCCCTCCTCCTTCTTCCCCTGGCTTCCTCCTTCCAGCTCCCTCCTCCCAGGTTTCCACCTCCCCTCTCCCACCCTCTCTCTTCCCCTCTCCCACCTCCTTTTCCCAGTCTCCCCAGAGGTTAATCCCCTCACCCCCAGTTTTGTTAAATAAAGAGAGTTTCTATTTTTGAACACATGTCCTTTATTTTTTACATCAGGAAGGGGGGCTAGGGCGGGGTAAGTGGAAGGAGGTGAGGGAGGAATGGGGCATGAGCCCCTGATGGGGAGGACTGGGGTGGCTCTGCGGGCTCGTCGGGGTGGAAGCTCTCCTGCAGGGCCTCCTGGATCCTGACAGCCCCCTGATTGACCCCCCCCGGATGGCAGCCTGCGGCAAGTGCAGTCGGGCTGATGGCCGAGTGCTGTGATGTGCCGAGTGTGGGCACTCAGGGCACTCCAAGACAGGACTGCTTTGCTGTCCCTCATCGAGGTAGACAAGCAAGCGGGGACCCTGAGAACTGTCTGTCCGGGGTGGGGGCTCAGGTCCCTTTAAGCACAGCCCTCGGCTAGCCTGAGGCAGCAGCTCCACACTCTGAGTCCTGGTTCCGGCCAGTCTTAACTTTGGTTCAGGGTCCACTCAATGTGGACATGCTAGTTCGAATTAGCAAAATGCTCATTCAAATTAGTTTTTAGGTCTAGATGCACTAGTTCGAATTAGCTTAGTTTGAATTAACTAATTCGAATTAAGTTAGTTCAAATTAGTGCTGTAGTGTAGACATACCCAGAGAGACTCCCTGCTGCTCAGCCCTGTTACAGGCTAGAGCCCAGTGACCCTCACTGATTCCCTGGGACTATGTTGCTCCAGGAGGGAGTGGATGGAGCAAAGGGGATGGGGTCTCCCACCCAGCCAGACTTCAAGGACATCTTACAGTGTCCTTTGCAATTTCCATTTCTGGAGCCAGTTTGAACCAGTTCAGTCTTCTTGTTCAGGGTACAGTAGCCTACTGTACATGCCAACTCCTGGCAGCTCCAAGAGACCATAGAGCATCCATTGATCACTTGAGCACCCGCTACACTCCCTTCCTTGGGTATACTCCTTTCCTCAGCTGGGAAGAATGAAGAAGGAGCTGTTACTGTTGCTCTGCCTCATGAGACACCCACAATACAGGGAAGCTCCTTCAGGGGCTGGACCCTCGGGCTCCTTAGAGCTGGCAGAGTGAAGAAAACAGATCAAACTGTGTCCCAGAATCAGCACCACTAGCTGTTCAGTTGCTTATTTGAATGGCAGTATTTGCTTTGGTGGAATGCCAGTGCTGTGTTTTAGTGCTGATATCCTTCCCCAAACAGCAGGCAGAGGGAGACTATCTCCTCTGAATTTGGATCTAGAATTTGAGGCAATGTGCATGTGTAGCAAGTTATAGCACTTTATAGACAGCATGGAAGTTTGTGGCAAGTCTTACAAAGGAGATATTTGATTTTCAGAAAGAGCATTCAGACAACAAGTGTGTGTTTGTAACTAGATGGAAGGGAGCCAAGGGAGGAAGAGTAATTAGATATAGGGAAATGGAGGGAATTAAGGAAAAGGTCAGAAAAGGACTGGGTGAAGAGAACAAGCTGTATAATTAGAGACACATAAAAAGAGATTTAGAGTCAGGCTAGGCTGAGGCTGGAACTAGTATTGGAAGAGGGAGAGGAAAAAGAAGGGTTGTTGTAGTTTTCTTTTTAGACTATAAGCTCATTGTGACAGGGTTTGCATCGTCCTATGACTTTGTGTAGTCGCAATGTGGCCCTGATCCTGACTGATGCTTTTGGTTGCTACTACTAGTCCAGCTAATATGGAATCACTTTTGTCCAATGGCTCTTGGTGTTTCCTTCAATGTACTTTATGTCCTGCCGATCTCTGTTTGCCAGGAACGGAGTGCTAAGTTTCTCTAATACACTGGGTAAAACACAAAACTTCATGGAAAGTTGTCTAAAAATTATTCTGTGAGACTGTCCTGACAGCCTCCCTATGGTGATAGTTTAGCAGACTGTTTCATTACAGATCCCAAACAAGTAGGTAAGAAATATAAAGGAGACTCACTTTTAAGGGATTTCTTTGTGCACAACCAAATGAGCTGCACATGCTGAGCCACTTTCAATCTGAAGAAAACCTTATTATGCCCAATCAGTTATGCCAGTCTTCATCACCTGTGCAGCTTTCTTTCAAGGACCTTCATGCTTTATCCAGCACTGCCCCTTTTGCATGGGGAGGCATCCTATTAAAAATCTAGAAAGTGACACACCACTATCCTCTTAAATCTCTTTGCCCTAACACCTACAACACACTTGGAAGTGACCAGGCAGGGGGTGAGCAACATATGCTCATATTACACACAGGGCCCCTACCCATGCAACTGACAGGCTAGAAAAGAGCAATCTGAGGCCCAAGATGTCTATTTAGAATTGAAGCTGACACATCTGTAACT
The DNA here is from genome assembly GCA_032595735.1 of Pelochelys cantorii. NCBI lineage: Eukaryota > Metazoa > Chordata > Testudines > Trionychidae > Pelochelys > Pelochelys cantorii. The sequence continues at coordinate 175,878,606 of CM064328.1, read as the reverse complement.
GCACCCAGGTCTTGAAAATTGGATTATGATCCCCTACCAAGATTCCCTATGTTTTAGATAAGTGCGCTATCCATTGGGATGTTGGCAAGCCTCAGTGTGCTTTTTTCTTCATCAAAAAGTTTGAAAGGTTTGAGCGTTGTCCCAATGCGGAATAAAACCAAATACTGAAACCTCATAAATCTTTGTGAAAAAAAATTCTTGGTGGATTCTCTGTGACTCGACCTCTTTACATGAAGATTTGAGGGCTTCAGTGGCTCAGACAGAGGTTGTAGGCTAATTGCAGGAGTGAGTGGATGAGATTCTATGGCCTGGATGTGCGAAAGATCAGTCTAGCTGATCATGGTGGGCTCTTCTGTCCTTAAAATCCATGAGTCCTGTTTTCAGCTATAGTGAGACCTTAATATTTTTCAGGAAATGGAATTCTTGTTTTCTGGACATCCCTCCTTCAGACTGCTACTGTTTAGATCTTCTCACCCGTCCCTGTTTTTCTTTTCTCTACACTACACTACAGGACAAAGTCAAATTAATATCTGCAACTTCAGCTACATTAATTGTGTAGTTGAAGTCAAAGTAGCTTAACTTGGCTTTTGGCATTCTCTATACTGCAGGAAGTCGAAGGAAGAACACTCTTCCTTTGACTTCCCTTACTCTTGGTGAAATCAGGGTTACCAGCATCGACGGGAGCACCCTCTCATTTCAAATTAGCTGTCTTAACTAGACTACTAGTTCAAACCCTGGAAGATTGACAGCGGCAGCTTTGATCTTCCACTGTAGTGTGGATGTACCCTACGTCTACATCTACACTGCAGGCTTTTTGCGCAAGAACACCTGTTCTGCAAGAACAACTTGCAGAATGTCTACACTGCATGTGCGTTCTTGTGCAAGTAAATTTACAGTAAGGCATCGGAATGGAGGGCTTCTTGTGCAAGAGTTATTCCTCATTCCTCTCTCCTCATGAGGAATAAGCCCTCTTGCGCAAGAGCTCTTGCGCAAGAAGGCAGTGTGGACGGGCAATTGGGGTTTCTTGCGCAAGAAACCCCTATGGCTAAAATGGCCATCACAGCTTTCTTGCACAAGAGCGTCCATGGCAGTGTGGATGCGCTCTTGCGCAAGTACTTTTCTGCAAGAACTCTTACGCAAAACACTTCTTGCGCAAAAAGCCTGCAGTGTAGACGTAGCCTACCTGTTTTCACTTCTCACATGCTGAACTCTTTGGTCTCATAGGCAGCATCACAATGAAATATATTTTTTGAGGACTGGTCAGCTTTATTTATTTGTATTTCCTAAACTGTTTCTCCAAAACGGAGGATATGGTGGGTATGGGACTTGCAATTTAGTTGCCAAAAGATTCTAAAGAGAAAAAGGCATGAAGAATTAAGTATAAAGTATAAAAAACAAATGGTAAAGTTTGCACCTGTCAAAATGAAATTGGTACAAATCACCTATGGATAAAAAGTAGGTGCTGTCAGAGGGTATCTGATGAAGTGTGAGGAAGCAACAAGCATGTATGGAATAATTAGGCTTTACTAATTCATGTCGTTTCCTTCTAGTCATTTGTTTACTCCCCTCTATCAACATGATCAGACTAATCCCATTAGATCTTACTATTTTCACCTCAGGCCCTGTCATCATCACATGGTGACCAGCTAAAAGCATTATTTCTTTCACCACACACTTGTATTTGAAATCAGCCTTCTCAAGTATATTTTAATGAGTGGGTGATATAACAGTTGGACATGTGTTTCTTTTAGTACAGCATCACAAGCAGTTGTCCTTGTAGTAGCTGTGTTGGTATATTTTCAAGAACAGGGAAATCCTTAGAGACTTCATCCCATCCCATATTCCACAACACATTTCTTGATCATCAAATGGCATCATGCTCACTGCTGATAATACCTATTTTGGATTTGTAACCCCTGTAAAGAAGACTTGATCAAGAGGTACCAAATGTGCACACACACCAAAGAGCAAAATCCAATCCATTGTTACTTAAACAATGGGACAGATATCTCACTGTGACAGCTCTTTTTGCTCATGAGAAAACAAAGCAGTTGCTTAACTGTGTAGCTGTCAAGTCACCAACTAAATAGATACCCAAATAGTTCTACAATATTCTATGCTTCAGCAGAGGGGATGACATGTCATAGTGTGTGCAGAAGCAATTAGGAAACACTGAACCATGAAGTTAGTGAATTCTTTTAATCTACTGTGCCATCCAGCCTGGAGAGATGAAGATTACATGGCCAGCTACAGAGACAGTATTATCACCAATACATTCTGTGTCCTCTTGGTAGGATATCATAGTTAAATTTTCAAGACATGGGTGCAGATATAGATGTGTAGGCTTCAGTTGTAAATAGACAATAGGGCCTCACAGACGGATTGCTTTTTTTCTATCTGCCAGTTGCATGGGCAGGGCCCTGTGTGAGTGCAGGGCTACATATATTGTGCTCCAGGAGATGTCCTTTTAAAACGTCTCTCTACCCCTTCAAAATGTGAAACAAATAGATAGCAATGAAGTAACCCATTCCTGGTCCTGCATGCAACCTGAAATAATCGCTCTAAGAAGTCCTGTTTATACTAATCCTGAAGGCTAATGATGCTGCTTGAAATATAAACCTTATCTGTGGTGATTATTAACTGTGAGCATTCTAGCAACAACATCAAACTAAAGTGCCACCTTTATTAGCTCTAGGGGTAGACATTAGAATAAGGTGAGTTGGAGTCGGTAGTTGCTCTCAAGTTGTGCTGCACTGTGCAATGGGAAACAAAGAATTCAATCCCACCACTTTCAGATCTTTCAAGTCTCTGCCTGTGCCTGAAATGGGGAGACATGGAGATGAGATATCCCTTTCTCCCCAGTACATAAATCCTTGAATGCCACCTTGGTTCCAAAAGACGCCAAATGCTTATGTCTCCCCGGGTGCAAATGGCCCAATTGTCAAAATTTCCAGCTCTCCATGGCAACTTCCGTAAGGCAGTATTGTATCTTCAGCACCAGAATCTGGAAAACTGCAAAAGTGTAAATTATTGGGTAGCATAAAATAAATCAAAATTTGTAAACAAAGAAGAGATCTTATATTGGAATGGGTAGGGTGAGTTGGCTTGAAATGATCTCTGTGGCAGATGGTGCAGGGTTTTGACGTGGCTGACAAGGAGAAAGATGAAATGAGTTATGAAAATGTCTCTTGTCCAATGCTTTTTGAAAACAAGGGAAGGTTTGAAAGTTCTGTGATTTAGCATAGTTTAGGAACAGGGCTAGAAATAATGTGACAAGTTAAACCACATCATTAGGGACGGGCGAAGAGACAACTTGTTTGTAGCTGGGGCCTAAGGATGCAGTTCTACATAGAGTTTACATAGGCTTATAGATGATCAGGACTCAAACCATAGAAAGCAGTAAAACAAACTGCATCTGGAAACAAACTGGTAGCAAGCTCAGTCTTTGCAGCACATGGAATATGGAGTAATTTCCATTCACTCATAATACTGAAACACAACATTTGAAAGTCTAATTTCCATTTGAGTTCAGAAACAGGTTTAAAAAAGATTCCTGTTGAGTGATTGCAACTGTCAAACCAGGCTGCAGCATGAGAATATGCTTCTGTACTCATGCAAGAAAACTCTTACATTATTAATAGAACCAGGCAAAATTTTCCTGAATTTTAATTTTGAGGAAAAAAACCCTATTCCCCCTAACAATCAAAGAAACCCAATCAACCCACTCAAAAAGTGATCAAAAACCATCAGCGATTGTAGACACCCATAGAACTGATTGATTTTTAATGACCATCAAAATTTCTGATTTTTTTTAGTTTAAAAAATAAATTAAAAAAAAAATTCCTGTGAACTTTTTACTGTCCCTCCCCCAGAACTAGTTTTTGTTATAGGGCAATTCTCACAAAGCAGTTTTGATAACATATTATTTTGTTTTTCAAATCATAATATAAACATTGCATAGCCATACTGTAAAATGGTGATAAGCCATTTCATAGCATACAACGTGGATTCAATTCCATAGTCTGCTATTATTTCTAACGGATAGAAGCAAATACCAGATTAAAACACCCCTGAATTTTGTGTTCATTCTAATCCAAACCTTGTTGCTTAAATGCATCTCTATTATTAGGATAGAAATTAAGGATGTTTAAAAGAATTGAAGTATATTTTTATCAATGAACAGAAATAAGAATATCATACCTGGAATATAGCTAAATGTTTCTCCATCAGGTGTGAAATTCATAATTCTACTTAATTACCAGTTTCTGAAATCATAACCTTGGCCTCTAACTGCAGTACTATTTTTTCCCTATGCGAACTCTGATTAGTAACTCAACTTGTCATCTGTATAATAATGTCAATTATCTTTTCTTTTCTTTTTGAAAGAAGCCATCCCATAAATCAATTTTCTTTGCTTGTCTGACAACTGGATTATAAAGAGTTTCTTTGGTTTATAAATCCTTTATTGTAATGTGAACATATTGTACTTTGTACACCTCCAGTGCATACTTACGGTATTTGTCAGAAGCTAAGTGAAGCAATTGTGAATCAAAGTTTCATAAATAATGTATTTATTTGAAACTAATGGTGGTAACCATGTGTTCACAAATTTTATGACAATTTTGATATTTTAATGGGCCTTTTAATACACAGAGTTATTAAAGTATAATCCACATGAGATTTCCAAGTCATTAGATCAGTTTCAACCACAACTTCCCCCTTAAGCCTGTAGATATAGAAATAGGAAAGTTGCTAGTAATTGGAGAGATCTAAGCATAATATTAAAAAAACTCAAGGAGCCAAACATTGACCTGCCTTTATAGATTACTGTTGTTAGACTGAAGTATTTTGAGGTAAAGTCTACACAGCAGATGGCAGGATGCTTCTCAGCTTGGGTAGAGAGATACTCACTAGCTCTGCAAGCTTGTGTGCTTTAGGTCAGGTGGCCAGGAAACACATGGCTTGTAGCTTGGGTTAACCTCCTGAATGTATATTTGGGATTTTGTATTCAGATGGCTCTGAATTGCTATTGCAATCCCTGGCAAAACTGCTATTTTTAGCATGCTACCTTGAGGAGAGTCATTGTATGTCTATCTACGCAAGCTGGGAAGCCTGGTCCCAGCTAAAGTGTAACATGTAACATATCCACAGGGCTCAGTCCTTCTGCTGCTTGCTACTGGGTGTAAAACATTGCTACTGTGAGTAGATCACTGTTACATTCAAGAGTATATGTTTGCAGATGAAGCCCTATGTAAGTTATGTTGAGAATTGCACCATTGTCACTCCTAATTGATCAAAGATTCCTGAGTCATGGCCCCCTAAATTGTGAGATGGGCTATTTATTTATTTAGTTTCCTATCTTCTGGCTTTGAGCCTTTATGGTTCACAATTTCAAACTGTTCTCTACAAACATGAAGACTTAGAAATTTCTTTTTAATTACAGAAGATTCTCACCTTTTCTTGTGACTCCAGGAGTTGGAGTTTTAAGAAAAATACCTACTATTGAGAAACTTGTAATAAAATCAAGGTAGCTGGCAGTACTGAGGTTGGATGCAATGAAAAACCATGGGATAGAATAGTGAGTCTGGCTAGCTCTATTAATGTTCTTTGTTTTTTTTTCTTTTAAATTATGTTTCTCCCACGGATGATAGGTCTTTTGGAGGATGCATTTTTAAAGAGGATCACAAAGGGAAGAGGGTGGAAACATTGTGGGCTCAGATGGGGGTGAGTTCCAGGCAGATGGAATGGTGGGGTGAAAGGGCTGAATGTAAGGGGTGAAATCTTAGCCCCGCTGAAGTCAGCGGGAGTTTTACCACTGACTTCAGTGTGTCCAAGATTTCACTCAGCAATGGGAAAAAGACATGAAGAGCTATGTGCCATGAAAAAGGTGAAATAAGAACAAAGTAGTAGGTAGGAGCTGGCTTTGCAGGAATTCCTAGGCTGGCACAAGGAGCTTTAATTTTGATGTGGAATATAAGAATGGATGTAATTAGAGTGTACTAGCCTCTTGGCCTGTGGAGAGATGATTTGAGAGGGTCATTACCCTATCCATCTTGAAGTAGTCATTGGAATAGAGGAAGTTGGTTCTGGGGAGAAATTAGAGTCTGGGGGAGAGAAGCTATAGGACCATCTCAAACCACTGTTTCTTTAGGGGCCTCAGATGAGGAACTTTGTAGTGTGAGTGGGCAAGGCTCCAATCTCTCTCAGATGGGTGTTTGGGGTGATTAGACCCACCTGGGGAGTATCAAGAGACTGATTAGTTAACTAGGTGGGTGACTCCAAAGGAGGCTCCAAGCTCTTCATGGAGAGGGCTGTTGACTGTGTGCCTGTGAGGAAGAGCTCTGCTGGGACACAGCTGAAAGCAGGAGGACCAGGCAACCCTAAATGTGAGGGGTCAACAGGCCAGGATGGGAAAGGCACTTCTGAGAAGGCAGGCTGTGAGACTCTAAAATTGAGGGATGAATTATGGGCCAAAGAGACCAGCCCTTAAAGCCATAGTCATAAATCTGAGGAGTGAATGGAAAGGGGACTTTTGGGAGTTGAATGATATTGAATAAACTAGACCCCCACAAGAAGAGGTAAACTGTTTCAAAGACCTTTTCTGTGATTGAATTAATTGCAGGAAACTGAGGCAGGGGCTGCAGTGGCATGCTGTGTGATAAGCAGGCATGCGCAGAGATTATAGACCCATTGAAACAGACTCTAACAACAATGCCTCTAATGCAGTGTTCTTTTTCTTAAACTGGCTGGCACCTGGCACTGCAGAAGAATATGTAGGAAATGCTGCGAAGGGCATTTATCATATAGTCTGTCTTTAGAGAAGTCTCTTCCTCAGGCACGTAAGTTAGAGGCTCGGTCCTGGAGAAGGTTTATAGTCTGTCTAAAAATGGTTAAATGCTGTCTAATATAACTGTGGATGTTAATTCTCAATATAAGCAGGGTCTGAATCAATACTTCCATTACAGCCAGCTGGAATGGGAAAGGAATCCTTGGTGTGGTTGTGTCCACTCTGTTGCTTAGACCTGCTAGTTATTCAACTGTTATGTAAATACAGTGCACACTGGTATAGGAAAGAAATCCTGTGTGTGGTTATGTAAATACAGTTCATGCAGTTGCTTAGGCCTGCTAGATATCCAATTGTTAGAATGGTATTTTGCCTATTGTAACCAATTTGGCTGTGGGAGAGGGGAGGGGAGGGGTGGGGTGCGGGTCACAAACCACGTTAGCTCTAAATGTAGGAATTGTAAAATATGACCACCAATGCTTGCAGTTAGTGGGAATGCAGAAAAGCAGACTGTGTTATCTCAGCTCAAAGGAGAGACACTGTCATTGTAAAGAACCTCAGTCAGACAAGGCTTTCTCTTCCAAACTCTGTGAGGTTAATTGGGGGGGGAAGGGTAGAGCTCTGAACCAGTAGGCTACATGACCTCCAGGCATGAGCTGTAAGACTGGTTCAACCTGTTTCTCTTTCTCCCCCCCCCCCCCCCCCCCCCCGTTCTAAAACAGACTCCATAAGGAGTCTCTTTATTATTTTAAAATGTTATTCCAGTGGATGCTGGAATCTTTTAGCTGGACTGTGCTGTGGTCCAAGAGCTGAAATCAGAGAAGCTGACATCAGAGAGCTGAAATCATTAGGTTTGGCCTAGAGCCAAATCCATTACAAGGCTGGCTAGCAGGAGCAGCAGCAGGTGGCCAATGGGGCAGCTGGCAGGAGTGGCCAGCAGGAGTAAGTAGCTGGCAGGCAGTTGGCGGGAGCAGTGGCAGGAAGCTGGGCAGGAGCAGCGGCAGGTGGCCGGCTGGCAGGAGTGGTATGCATTGCCACATGCTCAATGAGTGGAGACATCAGGATGATGTACCTATGGACTCTGGTTCTTCACTGACTAGACAGAGCAGTGAGTGGGGTGTTTGAAGTAGGTGGGTGGGGAGGAGCACACTATATGAACAGGGGGTTGGACTAAATATCTTTAAGCAAGATACTTAGTACCTGTGGACACTGGGGATGGTACCTTGCTTATGGGTTTTCTTTGTTTGTGTGTTATTAAACAGACAGTTTCTATCTCCAAATCAGTGCTTGCGAGAGGGGAAGAATTGCCTCTAAAGTTGCCCAGTGGGTAAGCTGGAATTTTCCCAGTTTACTGGGTGGGGGCTCGAGTCAGTTTGGTTACCTTGTTGAAAGAACCTCCCTAGACACTGAACTTGGCCCTTCTGGCTGCAGACTGCTACCGGCAGAAGGGTTACATCCATAAAAATAGCTAGCCATAAAAATCCTACTAAGTTCTTGGTCTCAGTAATATTGTATAACAGTGAGTTCCATAGACTGATTATACATTGTCTAAAGAGGAATTCTCTTTTATCAGTGTTCCTTTTATTTCTGTTTTCTTGGGTGTCCCTTATTCTTGTGTTGTGAAAGAGTAGATATAATAATATTATTAGGGTAAATCAGGAGCTTCTATCCCCTCTTGTATGCTTCCTCTTTTAACAAAAAGCAGCTTCATTCTTTTTACTCCCTTCCATAATGAAAATTCAAATCTCTAATTTTCACTGTATAGCTCTTCCATTTTTTGCTGTTTCTTTCCTGAGATAAGTTGCTGAGACAAGCACACCATTTTCCAGGTGCAGCATGCTGTGCATAGAATGGCATATATAGCATTTCCAGTATAAAGTTTAATTCTCATTTCTTCAGACTTTTTTTTTTATATTCCTCTCTGCACTGTCCCTAGAATGCCAGGGAGGAATTTGAGGAGTGGACCAACATGGGCCAATTGTGAGGTGGGATAAAGAGATTTTATTTTTTGGACAGAATTGTATACTATGCTCGGGTTCCCCAAGAACACAGAACTGGTCGTTAACACAGTGCTTCAATTTCCTGTCATAGACATAGCTTGTGAAATATGCCAGAAGCCTCACAGATTTATGCCCTTTCAGCATAGGCTTATACCCCACCTTGTGACAGTGTTAAATAAGGTTACATATATATTGATCAAACTAGGACAAAGTAGAGTTATTTTTACCTCCACTTGACACAGAAGCACAGGTGGATAAATGATGTGAATTTTTAAGGAATATTCATATACCAGCTGCCAAAAAATTTCACATCTAACACAGAGGCCACTTTAGCATACCATTTCCCTCCAAGATCTCTGAGGAGAAGAATATATTATGAGTCTGACAAGAGCCTCTTGTTGCTAGGTGTACATTTCAAGTTAATGAACAATACCTTCAGGGCATCACAGAGCATTTGGAGATAGGTGGGTGTTTTTTTTGGTTTTTTTTTTTTTTTTTTTTTTTAGAGCAGAGAATCTTAGCATCCACCCTGGGAAATGGAAAAACAAATCTGCTTGGACTACATGTACGTATGCTGCTAGACTAGTAAGACAGTAGACCTTTCCTAAGAGTCAATTCCTTACAGTGAAGTTAGGATTCTGTTGCAAGGTAGCCCTTTAATATGTTTGCTGAAAAGCTCTCAGAGGCTGAGAAACTAAGCAGGTTTGGGCTTCAAAAATGATTTTGTATTTTCAGCTGGAATCTGTTGTCGGTAACTTTCATTTTGTATGAAAATGAAGGTCATTGTGCAGTCTACAGCTCTTTAAAGAAACATTAATTAAAAATAAAATGCAACTGTGTTTGTGTCAGACTCATTTGCTTTCTTTTGGAGGAGGCCTGACTCTGCTGCAAACTGATTGTCCAGAGTTTCCTCTGTTGACTGTAGTGGGCTTTGGGTCAGGGTAGCTATTTACAAGGAGGAACACAGGGCAGTGGTGGGAGGCTGGAAGACAAAGTTTGCCTGTGCCTGCTCCAAGACTTGGGCTCAAAAACCAAGATAAAGAAGTAGCTCTGCCCTCCAAAATCAATGGGAAGAAGCAGGTAGGAGTCATGCCATGAAGGGACTGGGGACTTCTGAGCTGGCTGTGTGCCGTATTGTCCTGCTTCCACCGTTCTAGAACTCTGCTGCTGGTGGGCCTGTGATGTAATACTGAGATCAGCTGTGCTGCGTTTCACCTTCTGCAGTCCCAGGGCAGAGATACAATTTCTCTTTTCTCTCCCCAGTAGATTAAGGGGGAAGGAGAGACTCGGAGTGCCCAAAGGACTACTAAGAGCTGTGCTGAGGTGGACAAGGGGCTCACAGCTAGGCAAGGGAGCAGGAAGGTGTAGGTTTCACTGTATTCATCTCTACTGTATTTCGCTGGTGGATTCTGCCTCTTTCTGAAGTTTGGATTGCTTAGTATATGGACACCTACTCACCAGAATCAGCTTGGCTACCTTTAGCCACATGACCATATCTCTCTCATCAACACAAGTTGGTTTAATAAAAGACATTACCTCAGCTATCTTGTGTCTCTGATCAAATCAATGCCATTTAAACTGGATGGTGCCCAAAACTTGTACTACATTTATTCCTCCCAGTGAATCAACTTGGTGCTCTGAGTTTATTCTGACAGGTGACATACAATGTTTCATGAAACAGGCTTTAGAAGGAGTGAAGTGCGTGGGTGAGAGCATAGCTCTATCTAATCTCATAGCGGGGTTCTAAACAATGTGAAAACTGTCTTCCTGCCATGCCCCTTTTGACTATAACTATGCAGCCAGATGAGCTCTGAGCTTCAGGCTAACTTTTGCAGAGGGGCACTGACCTGTATTAGGGACTGTACAGCCTTACCCCTACAAGGGAGCTTATGGAAAGAGTGTTCCTCAAGGGAAGAAAATCTCTTCCCATTGTGCAAGAGAGTGTGTTTGCAAGCTTCACCATGCTTTTGGATAGGGTAGAACATGCCTTATTGTGGTGATGATAGTAAGGGACACACACGCATAAGATGCTATCCATACAAACCTCTGAGGACAGGTGTTGTGAATGCAAGAGGCCCTGACCCAGGACAAGTTTCTAATACTATCCTGTGCTTAATATTCTTTAAAAATCATGAAGAGTCTCTCTGTGGTACTTGTATTCAGCTTTATGTAGTGCCTTTTTAATTCTTCCCTTTTGAAGATAATTCATTGTAAATTAAAGAAGGAGCTCTCCCTTTTTGGTCATGGATAAAGGAAACAATAAAAATCAGTTGTTGAAAAAAATCAAGAAAAAAAAATCAAGAAAATATCTATGCACTTTCATGTTTCTCCGTTATGAGTCTGAATTTCCTGGTTCAAGAAGTTGGGGAATGTGGAAGATTATTTTGGAAAGTAGCTCAGGGCTTTGCTTCTGGTGGGAGTGGAAAGCAGATAACGATATGACTCATAACATTAGTTCAGAGTGAGGAAATCTTTGTCTGATGAACATAAATCAACATTCTCCTCAGAGCTAATGTGTTTCTATAATAGGACACTAATTTGTGGCTAGATCATTTTATCAAGAAGTCAAAAATTAGCAAAATATACTGTTTTGTCCCTAAGGCTAGACAAACTCCTGCTCTCCTGGAAGTCAGGATCAAAATTCCTTTTGATTTACACAGCAGCTAGGAGCATGCCTCCCTGTTCACACAGCCAGTCACATGCTAACTCTACATGAGCTAGTGTGCTAAAAATAACTTTATGGATGTTGTGGGACGAGTGATAGTGTGGGCTAGCCATGCAAGTATGGAACCCAGGGGCAGAATGGTTTGTACTAGGATGATTAGCCTGTGCTGCAGCTTCCACACTGCTATTTTTAGCATGCCAGCTGGAGCAGAGCTGTTATGTCTGTCCACCCAGACTGGAGGTACACTCCCAGAGGCAGTGAAGACATACTCAAAGATGCCACCTGACCACTCATCTCACATGCATGCAGCTTTGATAGAGCAGAGGGCACTAACCTCCTGTTTTCTCCCTTCTGCAAAAACTTCTCTCTGTTTTTTGCTTTACTTGCACTGCCTACTTTGCATTAAAAGATAAGATGCAGGAGAACAGAAGTAGAGATGTAAATGATTAGCATGTAGAAGAGCAGTAGAGCAGGACACCTGGGCTTATTGTAATGTCATTTAAGTCATCAATTCTCTCCCTCTACCCATGACAAGTTTGCAATTATGTTGTGTGTGACGGCCTGGCCTGGCCTGGCTGCCTACACACTACTTCAGGGGAATTCTGAGCCATTGTATACATATAGAATTCATGTTTCCTTGCAGATTTTTTTTTTCTCCACAGAATATTCCAAATTTCCAGCTAACAAATTACAGCCGATTAGAGCAACCGTAAAATGAATGTTTGTCTTTTGTGTGACTCTACATCACATTTACTTTTCTACAGTGCATTAACCGACTCTACAACAGTCAGTGACTAGGAAGTGTTCAGATACTAAGGCTATGGGTGCCATATACAAAAACCCAGATTTTGGAGATCACTAGTCAGTGTCTTCTTATAGCCAGACAGGTGCTGAGAGAATCCTAAATGTTCTGAATTATAGCATGGAGCAGGCACACCAGCCTGGGATGAAGCACACATAGTGGACTGTCCTAAAGCTTTGGGAAGAGGTAAAGTCAGAGGTTTGGGCCACAGGAACTGCAGCAGTGGGCTCTTCACAGCCCCTGGGCCTCTCCAATGCCTTTACCTCTGTTCCACAAGTTGAACACTTGTTACACGCTACTGAGTCATTGGCCACTCTGGCCACCCATTCCTCTTTAACTGCCACATTCCATCTGCTGTCATTCTCGCTTCAGTTGTATCACCATATGGCTTTCCCTTTCTCTCACTTCTGCACCTGTGGGGGTTACTACCTCATAAAATTGTCATTCTATTCATCCTGTAGATTAACCTCTTGCCATTTTGTGTAGATATGCTGAACAGCACACTTCCTCCCAGGCAGAGTCTCCAGGAAGTCGATAAAGAATGCTTGCAGATCTCTTTATGGAATCAGAACTTGGGACTGTAAAAGGGTCTGCAAACACTCAGTAACGGACTTCACTGAGACTTTACATGACGGAACCAGAGCTTGGTAGTGTAAACTGAAGGTGACAGGGAGTTACTCCTTTTCAAGTCTGTAAAACTACTATCAAGTTTTAGGAGCTATCCAAATGATAGTAACCGAATGCCGTTTTAATTGTAGAAATTAAGCCCCTGTTGCATTATTTTCTTGCTACTAATGTCCTCTCTACTGTTCTTGTGATAGTGAATCCTCATTGTGTGGTGAGAATCATAGAAATGTAGGGATGGAAGGGACCTTGAAGTCATGTACTATGGCAGGACAAGGTAAACCCAGGCCATCCTTGACAGATTTTCATCCAACTTATTTTTAAAAGCTTCAAATAATGGGAACTCCATGACCTCCCTTGATGTTTGATTTCTAGCTGAGGAAAAGCTCCACTACAGCAGTCCGTCTAGCCTGAGCTGGCCCGACAAACAATATGAAAACTGCAAAAACTGCAGAGAATAAAAATCACCTAAACAGCTAGAGGGACAGTCAGCCCGTTTCAGATGGGGATCCATTGTCCAAACCTAAACTGGATATTCTGTGGCTTGAAAATAATTAATATTTTTTTTCTCACAAATTTCAGTGGTTTACAGTTCCAGTAAGCCCAGAAATGCAGCAAGCAAAATATCTTCAGACTTTTCTTACGTTATTTGACCAAAAGCTCCAACTCTTAAGAACCGATTGTAATGAGATAGTTACCTCAACAGTGCAGGCTGAAGGGCTGCTCATAGTTCACCTAATCAGCTAGACTCTTACATATTTATCTAAATAGAACTCAATCTCCTGAACTTTCAGGGATGACCCAGTGATGGTAAATGATACATGGTACACAAGGCTAGCAACAGTAGCTTCTGCTGCTGTAGTCAAACTGAATAAGGGCCAATCCCAAATTTCAGTGTCTCATGCTAAAAACATTCATTGTCCCTAATATTTTATTGCCTTAGGAGTTACCCTGGTCATAGCTGTGTGTGAAAGCTGCAAGAGTTCTGTTGCAGTACTCTCCTGTTAGTTCAGGATCGTATCTTGGTCATGGACTTGTGTTTGAAACATTCATGAGATAATGAAGTTTTTATTGTGTGGAATAGGATAGCTCATTGCATAACGGTATATGAAATTCTAGTCTAGCAGAGCAGCCTCCTTCCTCGCTGGAGATTGAGGGGAGCACTACACTCCCATGCTCCCAGACCCACTCTGCCCCCCTTGCTAGAAGTGCTGGGGCAGGACCAGAGTATAAAAGGATGGCCCTGAAGCTCAGTTGGGCTAGAGCCCACTGTGGAGAAAGCTGGCACTGTTGTGCTGCAGCACCCAGGAGAACAACCCCTGGCCCTGTACGCAATAGACCTTGAAGAGGTGTTGCTGGGACCACCTTAGCTGTATACTCTGAGGAGCCTGAGACTCACTCGAAATCAGAGGTACCAAACCCCAAGAAGGAGCCCAGGGGCAGCTGATAACTGGCCAGCTGCTGAGTTAGCTGCATCTCATTTGGCATGTTGCAGCTGGATCTTGGGCTGGGGCATGGTGGAATGGGATTGGCCTGCATCCCCCTCTGACCTTAGCCTGGGGGTGACTGATTCCTTTGCCTGGAGGCCTGTGCTCTTGGGAAAACCCCTTACTAGCTTCCCTATGCTGCCTGCTAGGGCACAAATCTCTGTTTGAGCCCTAGACTGGGTGGGCACTCCCTCTTTACCTGTTCCTGTGTTTGTTTGCTGGCTGCCTGAGCCCTCAAGCCCAGGCTAAAGCGTGCTTCCTGTTTGACCCTGCGCAACGGGCTAGAGTTGCTTGACAGCCTGTTACTTGTTGTCAAACTTGTGGGGCTGTGAACTAGAGTGCCCATAGGGCTTTGCCTGCCCAGTGGCAAGAACCCAGGGCCCAAACTGATACTGTGAGTTGTTTCTTCCTGATGGGCCTAGAAATGTAGACTGCTGACGCATTGGCCTCACCATGGTGACCCAAGGCCGATGATGAAACCCATAAGACAATAAAGCAGAGTGGCCATGCTCCCCATTGGTGAGGGGCATTTCTGCAACTTACTTAAAAGAAACATGGTCTGAACATTTAAGATTCAGAGAGGTAGCTGTGTTAGTCTGTAACTTTAAAAACAACGAATAGTCCTGTAGCACAGGGCTACTCATTTTTATGGTCTGAGTAGTATGTAGCTTTCTAGAGAGACGTGGCAAGTGGTCTTTGCACGCACTGGTTGTACAGTTTGTAATAATTAGAACCAATATCATGAATAATGGCAAAGAAAAGTACTATTCTGAGGACTTATTGCTAGCAGATTTAACAATTCACTTTGCTATCTGAGAGATCCAGAGCCCTCCTTTTATTGTTTCTAAGGAAAAACATACATTACATGGATCATATTGAGGATTTTCTTGTGTTTTGAGATGCAGGAGGAGTAGAATCTGGTTTGGTATGTCCTTAGGCTTTGTTACTTTGGATGAAATAGTACCTGGATCTAAACCACTGTTAGGTTTTTTGTCTTTTATTCCACAGCAGTTGGATTGTTTGAGCTTTGCAAAACCAGAATTATTCCTGTTTTCCTATTATACAGATGTTCTTGGCTTGTCCTAATTATCCTCCCAAACTTTGATCTGAATACAATGGGACTCAGCTCACAACCAGCACCTTGCCTCATTCTCTCTGATGTCAGCTAAAATGAATATCTGTATAATAGTGCTGCAAAGATGTAAACTTGCTTCTAACCTGATTCAGCTGCTGTTTTTAATCACTCTCACTTTCTGGATCTTCTTTTCCATTAACTTTATATGTAAAACTTAAGTGGGCCTATTGCGCTACTTAAATAACAGTACCCCTCTGAACTGATTTTGGCTTAGGAGTTTATGGCATGTACATCTCTAGTAAATGATACACAAAATGATGATGGAATAAAAAGACTTGCTTCCCAGATTACTACAAATCAATCTGGTAATTACGAAATGAAGGCTTTGCATGTGCTTTCAAAGAAAACATTGAACCACAGGATAGTTACTTGCTGTTAGGTAGCCAGCTTGGTAACTAATACATAATGACCTGGCAATTTGCTGCACAAAGACTTATGTTTTTGCTTTGCCTGATTAACCAGGAGGCCTATTATCATTTTACTAGTGCCTGTTATTCTACTGGTGTATGTATATATCCACTAAACAAACTATAAAACATGACATAATGTAGATGTTTCAATTTAGCATGCATGTTTGCTTGAATAAAACACCACTTAAGAATTTATGTAGGCTTTCACCACATTTTCTTTGAAATTAAAAGTGCCTTATAATTAGTGTCTCCTGCACAGAGAGAAGTTGTGTTGAAGATATTGTACATAATAACAGTTTGTAAGAGAATACATCACTCACTTTTCTAAGGTGGAGAAGTTATACAAACAAAGAGAAGGAATAAAGAAGCTCAAACTGACAGGCATGAATTTATTAGAGAGAGAGAGAGAGAGAATAACAGATGCTAAAAGGGGTGTTTATTCTCCAGCATGGGAGAAATATAATTCTCAAGTGGGCAGATGTCCAAGGAGAATTATTTCTACTACATTAATGAGATGCTTAAAAGATGATCCTGAGAATCTCAAAAATTCCCTTTTTAATGTCTATTTTCATTATTTGTCTCCCTCTAAATGGTTGCTTTGTTGCTGCAAGGAACAGAAAGTGTTAGAGTGAATGTCTTTGAGTAAAAATAGATGCTGAAGGGACTGCTGGGGTGGATCACAAAGAAATGTAGAACCATTTTTAGTTAAAGTGAGTCAAATATTTGTCTGAAGCTACTGATTCCTTTTTTATGTAATACTGTTCTTGACAGTCCTATAACTAAAGAGTCTAAAAGCCTTTCTTTAAATAATAAAATGTTCCTTTTTAGAGGAATCAGAGGGCCAAAAGGACATAATTCCTAAGAATGGCAACTTGTTTTCTTGTATACTTTGTGGAGACTGGATATTGACTCAGTCGCGAGCCACACATCGAAGCTTAACTGGTAATGTACATTTCAAAGGGTGATGTTGATATTTTGGCAGATCATCCATCCTTCCAGAAAGACATACGTAATGTCCTGATAATATTCCCAACCAAGACTTGAGAGGAATCAAAGAAGAGTATGGCTCCAGAGAACCCCGCCATATTTTAATATGGACTCAGTGCGTTCTGGGTGATGGCCTTGGAGTTTATTCATTGTGTCTGTGTGTTTCTGTATTGACTACAACTGATATCTCATTATAAAGAAATGCAATGTAATGTAATGCTCTCAAGAGTGCTTTACAAACATCCATATTTTATTAGAAATGATGCCAAGGCACAGAGGGATTGAGGTACAGAGGCACAGAGTCAGGAATCAACTCAGGCATTGTGCCTCCTACTGCAAAATCTTAAAATTGGATCATATTCCTGCCTGGATACTACTACTTAGTTACTCTGTCAGTGACAGGTATTTCTCAAAGACCCCTGAGTGATTCAGGAAGGTGAAGTGGACACTGGAGGATCCAACCATGGTGACTAAAATCAGATGACTGGAGAATAGCTAATGTGACACCAATGTTTAAAAAAGACTTCAGAGATGATTCTGGCAGTAACAGGATGGTGAGCATACCATCACATCCAGGCAAATTGCTTGAAACTAGTAAAGAACAGAATTATTAGACACACAGATGAACACAATGTGTTGGAGAAGAGCCGCCACAGCTTTTGTAAAGGGAAACCATGCCCTACCAATTTACTAGAATTCTCTGAGGTTATAACAAAAATGTGGACAAGGTTTCTCCTGTGGATATGGTGTGTTTGTACTTTAAAAAAAGCCTTTGAGAAGTTCTCTCACCAAAGACTCTTAAGCAAACTAAGCTGTCATAGGATAAGAGGGAAGATTTTCTAATGGCTCAGTAACCAGGGGCGGCCCGTCGCCTAGGGTGCCGCCGGCCCAGGGCACCTGATGATGATGTCATGGTGCACCCAGGTGCCCGATGATTACGTCACGGCCACTGACGGCCATGCAGGTGGTGGCGCCGATTGCACCTTCCGCCTGGGGCACCAGCTGCCGGCCTCGGGCCGCTCCTGTCATTAACTGTTTAAAAGACAGAAAATAAAGGTTAGGAATAAAGTCAATTTTCAGAATACAGAGAGCTAAAGAGGGATCTGTACCGGGACCGGTGCTGTGCAACACATTTATAAATGATCTGGAAAAAAGAGTAAACAGTGAGACAGCAAAATTTGCAGATGATACAGTGTTACTCAAGATAGATCCAAAGAAGAATTACAGAGAGATTTCACAAAACTGAGGCTGTGTCTAGACTACAAAGTTCTATCAGAAAAAGATACGCAAATTGTGACCCGCAATTTACGTATCTTTTTCCACTTTTTTTCCGGAAGAAATGTTTCAGACGATTGGCCCGTCTATACTAGGTCAAATGTCAGGAAAAAAGCCTCTTTCAGAGCATCCCTTCTTCCTCGTAGAACGAGGTTTACAGGGATGCCGAAAAAATGCGTCTGCTTTTGCGAAATTTTTTTTGGAAAAGCAGACACGTTCCTTTGGACGAGGCAGAGCTTTTCTGGGATACCTCTGGTATCCCAGAAAAACTCTGCAGTCTAGATGTACCCTGAGTGACAAAGCAACAAAATGGCATCTGGTAGTGAGAGATTTCCTCCCAACCTCCTCCATGCTCAAGACAGGGTTTGTTGCTGGGATAATATAGGACCAATCCATGTTTTATAGTAATAGAGATGTAGCCGTGTTAGTCTGGTCTAGCTGAAGCAAAAGACAGGACTATGCAGCACTTTAAAGTCTAACAAGATGAAAGCTCATCACCTAATAAACCATCTTGTTAGTTTTTAAAGTGCTGCATAGTCCTGTCTTTTGTTTCAATCCATGTTTTGTTACTCATTAAGTTCTTTGACATATCACCAAAGTGAACATGCTGAGTTTATATGTAATCTCCCTTTACTATAGAAGCCTCTCTCTGACTTTTACTGGGAGGATCCTTGATGCTGCAATCTAGCCCTAGAGACTAAAACTCCCATGATGCTTTGGAAAAAAGGAGAGAAACTGTTACTCTCTTTCAGGTAGTACAGGGAGAGAGTTGGTGGGTGCCAATTTTGGAGAGAGGAGCCAGATTGCTGGTATGGAGCCTTTTCCAGTCTAGGAGCTGATGCTGGAAGCTAGAGCCTGATGCTGAGAGTCCACTGGTGCTTGGATTTAGCAGGCTGCTTCAGGGGCTGTTGGTGATTTTTCTCTGGAGGTGAGAGACTGGCTGTGCCTGTGGCTTAGAAGGGCCTGCATAGATGGTACTATGAGTAACTGTGGCTATTTGGGAAAGTGCTGCCTGGGACGGAGCACAGAAAACAGACTGATTCTGCATCCAAAGAGAGGTAGAGTGATCTGCCCAGTGAACCAGAGCTCCTGGCATTTGGTGGGGCCTGCTCTAGTGCCATTTTTGAAATTGACAAAAGCCCTAGTTCGAAATACCTGTTAAACCTCATTGCAGGAGGAATAACAGGTATTTCAAACTAGCGCTTTATTTCGAATGCCTGTTTCACTGCTGTGTGTAGACGCGGGCAGTTATTCCAGGCTTGTCGATTTCAAAAAAAAAAAAAAAAAAAAAGGCTCCCGGCTGGGAACATGCAAATCAAGCGCGGGATATTTAGATCCCGTGCTTGATTTGCAATTTCGAATGCCTACATTTGTAGCTCTATTTCGAATTAGGCTGTAGGTGTAGACATACCCAGAGGGAGTTTGCAGTGGTTGCCTCTCTGGGCTGACATACACACAATCTGCACAGTGCTGGGACTCTGAGACTGGGTGTAAGTGTCTGGGACTCTGAGATCTAGAAGAGTGCATGCTCTAGGGTGGGATAAATGGTGGCAGTGTAAATGCCAGTTAGATAAGTTTCCTTTATTTCTGTGTACTTTAATTGATTTTATTCACTGATAGTCTGTGTCACGGGGTTGCTGGCCCTGCGCCTCTTGGGGGGGTGTCAATATGGTGGTCACGGGGTTGCAGGCCCCATGGCCGAGTCTCTAGCCCCCCCCCCCCACAGTCTGGGGTCAATATGGCCCAGCGGCCAAGTTTCTAATGCTCCTTGTCAGGGGCGTAAGCCCTCCCTCTCCATTGGGCCCCAGCCACTGGCTTGGCAGGGAGTTCCCCCCAAAACACTCAGAGTCCGCCAGGGCCCCTCCCGTTCCCTGCCCTGGGCTGCTTCCTACCCCACTCCCCTGGCTGGCGTAGTCCCCACCTGTGTGGATGAATACCGCTATGGCATCCGGTGTGGTGTCTGGTGCGACAGCAGCTGGTGTGGCAGCTGCTGTTGGCACGGGGGTTGCGGCCGTCGTTCTGGCTGGTGCGGTGGCTGGAGGTCCGGCAGCAAGGGTGGCTACTCCCGTGCTCCAGCAGGAGTTCCTTCCCCTCCGGAGGTCAGCCCCAACTGAGCTACTCTTTTGGCCTTTATACTGGGCCTGCAGGTGGAGCACGCCCAGCAGGGCTGGGGGCTTGGGGCCTTCTCAGCCCAGCAGGCCTGAATAGCCTCCCCTTGGCTAGTGCGGGGCAAGTACGCCCTGTCAAAGTCTGTTAAACCCTGTTTCTTTAAGTTGTTAAGTAAAGGTGTCTTAATTCTAATGTAACCAATTAGATGAATATTATTTATAATTGTTGTTTTGGAGTTAGATCTAGATTATTACTAGAATAAATTTATTCCTGGAGGCTCCCAAGGTACCCCATTAAGGCTATATCTACACTGCAGCACTATTTCGGGATACGATAGGTATCCCAAAATAGCTATTCCACATCTTTTGAGTGCGCCTGTTGTTTCGAAATATAACAGGCTCGTTATTCCGAGGTCCCTGCAAACCTCATTCCAAGAGGAGTAAGGGATGTTTCAGGGTAGTGATTTATTTCAAAATAAGTGATGTGTAGAAGCAAGGGACTGCAGCAAGGGGGTGGATAGGGGATTCCCAACTATCCAACATCACTGCTGGGATGCTCAGGATCTCCTTTAATGTTAAAAAGATCAGGTGCCTGGCACACAGGTGAGTGTGGCCTTCTCCCAAGTAACCCAAGGAGGAAAGAGGGGGGTTACATATACAATTATTACACGATGATGGATTTGACTGTTGATTACCCTGTGGATTTGACTGGGTAAGGATTGCAGATTTAAAGCCTCCTACAGGCCTATATTTTGTAAATGGACGAGGCCTGGACTTTTCAAATCCTGCTCTTGTGACTGAACTGCTTGCTCCGCTCTCTCCTTCTTCTCTTCCTGCTCTTTTTTTTTCTCTCTTTGGAGTGCATCCTTCATCAAGGAGAGCATCTCTTTAAGTGAGGCAGCAAATGGAAATAAAGCATTAAAACTTAATTCCCTGACAGTTGAAACCACACACTTGAATCCTTCTGTTGCAGCTGAATTTGTTTTTGGGGTTGTTTTTGCTAGCTTTGACCATTTTAATGGTTGCTCAGTAGCTGCAGGGAAAAGTGCACCAGTTGAATTCATCCCTGTCTTTTCAGATTTTTCCTCAGATGGAAAGGAACAGGATTTTCTCATGAAATTTTAGCCATTAAGCCTTGACTTCCTTGTTTAATGCCACCCCTTCCCTCCTGGAATATCTAGCAGCAAGTTCATTACTCACCATGAATTTCAACACTACAAACACCTAACTTATCAGGTGGGTTCTGGCTGATAAGCAAATTAATCAGATTTTTTGGTTCATGTATATGTTCAACAGGCTCCTTCACCTCATGGCATTTCCTGTGCAACTGTGCCCTATAACACAGTTTATTGAATTACTGCAGGATACAATATTTGTGTTACTGAAAGATAATCTGAACATCAAAGTTTATTTGGAAGACACTGTAGACTTTATACATTCAGGAATGCACATGCCAGTTTTGTGTCAGACACTGGAAAACACATAAATATTGGTAAATGTGACTTGATATGTGTTAATAATGTCATTATGTAATTTAACATTGGAAGCCACTGGCAGAACTATCATGTCCATTGGACAGTTTGGGGCAACTGTCCCTGGCCCCATACTTTGGGGAGCTCTGCAGGGAGGCCTGGTGAACTAGTGGGAGGCCTGCAGGGTGGCCTGGGAAACTAGCGGTGGGTCCTGGAACTGGCAGCAGGGGCTGGACCTTCTCCCATATTAATTAGCAATGGCAGGAACTACAGGAAGTGGGGTGACCCCATTCCAGCCGGCTCTGCCATCTCCCAGCGGAATCATTCCACAACACTGTTGCAGCAGGAAGTGGAATGCCCCAGCTGTAGACTGTGCCACTCTCCCGACTGGGAGCTGGGCTTGGGGGAGCACAGTGGGCTGGGACTGGCTTGCTCTGCTTCCCGCTGCCATGATAAGTGTGTGTGTGAGGGGGGGAGCATCCTGCTACCAGTGCCAGTCCCCCTGCCCCAGTAATTCCCTCAGTCACATCACTTGGAAGAGGCTGCTTGGGGGAATGGGTGCAGTGGGGGTGGAGCAGGGGCAGGAAGAGACAGGGCTGGGGCATTGCTTTGGGAAGGGACATAGTGGGGGCAGAGCAGGGCAGGAAGAGGTGGGGTGATTGCAGGGCCTGCGGTAGAGCGAGCATAGTCCTGGGCACCTCCGTAGGGCTGGCACTGACTGCTGGAACCTTGTCTACATTAGAGCCCCCAACAGTGATTTGTGGTTTTTGTTTTGTTAAAACTCTTTAGCGAAGACACTATTTTTTGCACTAGCCAGTGAGTAGCATACACTATCATATGGGTGTATTTTAGAATGGCTTCATTAGAAGTTGTCTGAATTTTTTATGGTGTGACTGTGCCTTAACTAGAAAAAGGAACAGACTTTCACTATGTTACAGGATTTCATAGTTCAGATTGTGTTTGAAGATGAAGTCAGGATTATGTAAACATTTTCTCACAACTATGACAACTGCAGTTACTGAGTAATGTATAGGTAGCTTTGTTTTAAGTAGCATATTAGCTGCAACACATTAGTATTCAAATTTTGGGGTATGTGGATAATTATATTTCTTTTTTTTTTTTTTACTTTTAAGATTTTTTTTGTAATTTGACTATATATCATTTGAAAAGAGATTTTATCATGCTATTTTTCTGTAGAGTTTTTTAAAAAATGAGTATATATTCCTAAATACTTCCGTCTCTCCAGTCAGGCCTTTGGCTACTTATTTCCATCTTCCTCTTTTCCCTCTTAGAAGTAGATTGCCCCCCTGATGAGCTGCAAATGGCAAGATGATTATGAGAGCCTGACTGAATGAAAACACATATTTTTGCCTCCATCTGAAAAGTGGTAAGAAGGAAAGAGGTATGAAATTACACTCCTACTTTACATTTAATCTTTTCTTTATCATTTGCCTTTTTTTTTGCTTACCAACTCCAAAATAGAAATCTGTCCAGACTTTGTTTCCTCTTGGGTACCACGGGAAGGTCTGTTTGAAGGTATGTCTTCATAGCATATGAGGGCATGACTGTAGGAAAAGTCTGCGTACCTATGTTAGCTTTAATCTAGCTAGCATGAATCAGATTTAGTAGTGAAGAGGTGATGTCATGGGAAAGCCACCTATGGTCAAGCCCAGTGGAAGCCCAGGTACACACCTGAGTTGCTTACACAATCTGAAGCTTCTCTTGCCATATCTTCACTGAGCGTGCTAACTACTTTCTGAGTGGTATCCTTTCCTGTCTTAGCAATCTATCTATTGACTTTGATCTTTATCTGCTTAGGTTTAGCACCCATTCTCCAGATACTTAAAGAAAAAACAGGAAGGGGGGTGGGAGACAGAGCATTATTCTCTTCCTCCTCCCCCTCCTATTTATTTCGAGTTTTCAAATCCCCTACTCATAACTCCGGTCATCTGAAGAAGTGGGCTGTGCCCACGAAAGCTCATGATACCATCTACATGTTTTGTTAGTCTATAAAGTGCTACCAGACCATTGGTTGTTTTTTTCTGTAACAGACTTCTGTAACAGACTAACCCCCTGAAGCTCCTTCGCTACCATTGTTACTTGTGCCAGATAAAAGCCAGCATCGGAATGTCTGCCAATGCTACAACCACACCTGCACTTGCAGCGCAGACATCCATTTAAAAGCAAACAGAATCTCTTGGTATAAGGCTACGTGGACCTCTATGCTCATCTAGGCCAACCTCTATATAAAACAAAGGATGTAGAACTTCCCAAGAAAAATTCCTGTTTGAACCAGAGAGTATCATTTGGAAAAAAAATCCAATCTTGAGTTAAATGTTACCAGTGGTGGAGACTCTACCATGACCTTTTGTAAGTTTATAAATACCCTCACTATTAAACATGTAAGCCTTATTTCCACTCTGAATTTGTCTAGTTCCAATTTCCAACCATAGACCTTGTTATATTTTTGTCCGCTAGACTGAGGAACTCATTGCCAAATAGCATATTGGATGCTATTACTTGATTTATGGAAGGGATATGACTGCAGGAAGGTCAGTGAGAGATTTTATATATAAGGCTAAATTTTTTTTTTCATGGAGGTCAGGGAAGTAACAGAATCTGACTTCCAGCAACCTCTGTGACTTCAGCCCATGGCAGCTGGAAGCTGCAGGGTCCCCCTGGCCACTGTGGGCAGCAGAAAGAACCCTACAGCTCCCAGTTGCCACACTTTATCCTTACAGCCCTGCCCCCCGAGGCCCTGCCCTTGTACTGCCTCTTCCCCCAAGGCCTGCTCCTGTTAGTTCTGAAATTCAGGAAACCCATTGTATTTCTACTGTCAAACTTGATCGAACCTCAATTCCCTTTCTTTAGATTTGTGATGTCTCTCCAATGCTACTGATGTGGCCTCTTGATTTTTCATGGCCACTTTGATTCTCAAGCAGCTGACTCCCCTCCTCTTTGATATCAGCTTTCATGCACCCTGTGTGATGATTGATTTGACTAATTAATACTGCATTTGGTCCCACGTAGATTGATTAATGTCCTGGATCCATGGTGTGATCCTTCAGGCCATTCTGCTCTACTTCTCTTTATATCCCAAGTGCTTCATTCTTCCTGAGACACGATGGCAGGGTGATTTTTTTTTAACTTTTTCTGCTTTGCTTCCCCAGTATTTCAGTAATTACTTTCACTGATTTTCAGCAGGCTTTAGAACAGAGAAGGTTTCTATGTAGATATAGGTGAGGTGTGTGCCAGTTCTCTCCTATAACTCCTCCCCAACCACGCAAGTATGTGAAAGTTCTGAATGGCACCAGGGAGCACATTTTCGTCTGCCACATTTAGGTTTTGCCCTGTGTAGTATGTAATTAGGTGAATCTGATGTCAGAATCTCAGTATAAACTAGTGGCAGGAAAGGGAGGAGAAGGTTGTCAGTCAATCTGACAGGTTATCTCAGTGATCCAGGTCCTAAGGAGCATATTTGCAGCAACTTGTGATGCATCATGCTGGGTCAGTAGTATAGAAGCAAATATTTTATCGCAAATTGAGAGGTGAAGGGGAAGAAGCAGCAGCAATACTGTCTTGAGTTCTGAAGGAGTCCAAGAACTTGTACCTAATGAATCTAGCAAGTAACACTCAAACACTTCATTTACACCACACAGATTTTAGTGACAGGGTTGGGTTGCTGAAAGTCAGGCAGTCTGAACGATGTTTGTCGGTACTTTTTTCTGACAAAATATTTCTACCCTCTATGAGCAGGGTTTGCATTGTTGACAGGATAGCGCTACTTCTGACAGGTTTTGAATATTTTTCAGCATTTTTTTGGTCTTTACATACCTGCCAGCATTTCATTGCAAATCATAGCATGCCAGACAGAAAAGTCAAGGTAACTTTTGTTTTTCACAGTGGAGTTTTTGTTTTTGTTGACATCCTACACTCACTGATTGCATTGTCTCCTAAAGATAAGTTTATGTTGTTCTGCCATTGTCAGCTAAACCTCCCCTTATCATTTTTCTCAGATATTTGTCAGAGTATTTTTAACCTATTCAAGCTGTGGATTTGTTGACTCTTTCAGGTCATTCCTACCAAAAGAGATAAGAAGGTTTATTAAGTGTACACATACAATGGTTTGGGGAGAGGGGAGTGAGGAGATGGAAAGTGTTTGTCTATCTTATCTTTATTCATGAAGCCCTTGAGGGTGATGGAAAAGGGTACCAGGAATCCGTGCAGGCTGTTGACTCACAGAGACACATTTAACTTTGTTGGTCCTGGATGCCTTAGCTAATGCACTTATCGGGCTGTGCCAAGCTTTGTATGCTGCTTATTCTGCATTTTTAATGCTATCTGAAATGTTTACTTTTACATGCTATGGGCTGAGGTAAGATTGGTACTGATGTATCTATACTGAACACAGCATTGATTGCTGTGACACTGTAGTTCCCTGAATTATATTAGTACTGAGTAAGCACAGCTGCTGTACAGCAGTCTCTAGTATTTTTCAGCACTGCCAAAGGCTATGGTCCAGAACTAAAGGCCCCTTTTGAATTGCTCAGTATAAAATATATTAACAGGTGAGCTGTCGACACATACATACGTAGAAAAATTTAACCAAGCCAGGATGGCCAACATTTGTGATTTTTATTGTGATTTGCATGGTATTTAATGTTTTTCTTAAAAGCCCCAGCTCCTACTGGCTAGCACCAACTGAAGGTAGGAAGGATTAGGGAGAGGCTCATAGACGGGCATTAGGGTGGGTCCTCCAGTGTTGTAATGGATAAGGCATCACATTCCCAAGGCTGGGATTGAGAGTTTGAGACCTGCCCAGCTGTTGGAATCAAGGGATTGCATGAGAATCTTACCTTTCAATTAAAAAAATAAGTTTGTTTCCAACATCATGGTTGTGGAGGAAAGCTTGAGAACATCAAGCAAGTGGAACCTAAGGGCTCAGAAACCAGAAGGGAAATAAACTCCTCCCACAATTTATCATGTTAAAATTACACTCATGATTTTTAAACAAATCTAACAAGTTTTAAATGCCTGTCTCATGTTTTCAATGTTTGGAATTAACAATACTGCAAACATTTGTTTTCACATATTTTGAAAAGTTACAGCACATTTTTGGAATTCCATCAAAGTCACATGCATACTTGAAATACAAACATCTATATAGTTCCTTATGATAGCTAAGCCTGTAGTCAGTAGTAGGGCTACCATACATCTGGATTTCCCCAGATTTTGTCTGTTCTCTGTCTGGCCTGGGTTGATTTTTGAAATAAGAGTCAAACTTTGGGGTTTTTGCAGAGCAGATATTGCTGCTCAGAAAGACCCCAGATTAGTCTGCTTCCTGATTGGTCTCTCCCCTTGCATATGCAGTTGGTTGGTCCTTTCCCCCGCAGCTCTGGTTCCCTGCCCTAGATGAGAGCAGCCCGTTTGCAGAATGACCCTTGTGGGGCTGGAGCAGTCTCTTTGCAGCAGGTGGGGAGTTGCTCCTGTCCCACACCAGTTATCATTTAGGGTGATGCTTACCAGTTAACCAGGTAACCTGTTAACCTTTCAAATCTCGAGTACACCTCCCCTCCGCTCTGACTACCCTCCCAGTATCTCCTTGGGCACCACCAATTGTATTCACCTCTGTCTCCCTTCCTCCCCTATGTCCTCTTTCTGGAAACCTGAAATATGGTAACTCTAGTCATTGGAAGCTGGAGTTGTGAATGAGGGCAGACTTGGTTCTGTATGCACAGTTCCCATCCTGTTTGGCTCTGCCTTTTTAATGTGAATTTGAAGCTGAGAGCTTATTTTTCTCAGCTGAACCCACTACAGAAACTAGTTTACAGAACTAGATAATGTGGTCAAGGTTAATGAGGTTGAAATATTTTTGGGGGGTCAGAGGAACTGGTATTGTGTAAAGACTTAATTCCCATACTCTTCTGCTGTGCAGAGTTTGGTTCACCTGAGTAAGAATGAGATAATTAACAGTGTTATATTGAAGCATTTGCACAGAGTGCTTGGTTGTGTTTTATCTGTACATATAATTAAGGCCAGGCTTGACAAAGCTCTGACTGGAATAATTTAGTTGGGGTTGGTGCTGCTTTGAGCAGGGGTTTGACTAGATGACCTCCTGAGGTCTTTTCCAACCCTTATTTTCTGTGATTCTATGATCAGATATCTATTATATATTTTGAAGAGTGAGTTTGTTTGTGGATTTGTTGTGCAAAATAAAGTCATATTTTGCGATTGTCTATAGATACCAAATTTTTCATAAACAATCCTGCCACTTAAATTAGCTGAATGCCCTACTTTTTACATCAGAATATGCTGGATGAAAGTTTTAAATAATTATTTTTGTTTTTCATCAAAAAAAAGTCATGACTATTATGATTAAAGTTCATAAAAAATATTTGCTAACAAAATTAAGATGGAGTTGCTTATGCAACCGTCATTTTAGGGCAAAGAAAAATTTTAGTTACAAATCACAAAATGACTCAAATTAGTTACAGAAAGACTAATGGAATCTTTATGAGTTTCTGATTCAAGTTTAATATGTATGGTAATTATTCAATAAAATGAATGTTTGAAGTTGAAATCCTACAAATTTAAAACTGTTCTTTCACTTCCTTTTTGCAAGCACAATAATAAACACTTTGAACTTGAACTTTCCTGTAAGTGTAATCTATGCAAAATGATCCTAATCTGCCAGTATTATACACACACACACACACACACACAAAGGACTGTATAAGCAAATCTACAGAATTTTTTTTTAACATGAGTTTTTTGTGGCAGTGTTACTTTGTATGAGGTATGTGTGTGAACTCATGCATGCAATACACATCTACAATGTGCAGCTGATATCCATATAATACATTTCAGTCACATGATACATTCATTTATCATACATCTTTGACTGCCTCACCTGCTTTCACTGGAGTCAGCAGTATGATCACCATAGCTCCACCTGATTTATGCTGAGTTTAATGCTGGGTAATTTTATCTGGCAATAAAACCTCAAACAAAATAGCCTGCCACTTCCAAGAACAGTCCTGAGATTTTGTGCATGCATATATATGTGATGGGTCAATGCAAGCTAAAATTATAGTCTAGTCACATTTCCCAGAACAGTATTAAAGCAAACCAAACAGTTAAACTTAATCCGAGTGCAGTATTGCAACCCCAAAATCATGAGTCAGTCCCCTAAAAATCAGGAGACTAGCTTAAAAAATAAATACATGTTGTTTTGTATTTGTTATTTGTCTATCAGATGGTTAGGGTTTATATTTTGAAGGTTTTCTGCATAGGGCTAAAATGTCTATTTAAAAAAAAAAAAGAAAGTTGAGATTCTCACACAATTATTGAATTCCAGGAGCTGGGTCTTTTAAGAAAGATTCCAATTAATGATACAATTGTGAAAGCTGGCAACAGTATTTAATGAACTTTCCAGGTGTGCTCATTTTGGGAGACAATGTGTTAAAGATACATTGGTTGTGGTCAGAAATTCAATAACATGGGCTATTTCAACTGTGAATGTAATCAGAGTTGATTTGACTCTGAATGTAACCAAGTTGGCTGTCTTTCTCCTCTGCTGATCCATTCTGTTGTATCACTGGAAGCTCTTGGCTGGAATTTGCATTGACTTGGTTCATACACTTTCCCAAAATACCCAGAAAATATTGGCTCCTCTAGATATAAGGACCAAAGGTTTTTTTTAATCTTTACTTCATTCCAATCTGTTACTAATGTAAAATGACTGAAAAAAGTCAATTTCTAATTAACAACAAAGAACAAGATCGATAAATGTTTAGATGTATTAGGTTTACAGCACACTTCACCTAAACTTTAGCATTTTGATGCTGAATCTTAAACGACTTACATTCCTGAGCAATTCAACATATTTTAAGCATTAATTCAATTGTAATGGGTTGGTTAATTCAGACAACAGGTAAGTAGATCAACTAGGGAAATAAGGTCTTGTCTAAACTGGCAAATTTTGTTGCCAAAAAAACCTTTTTTTGTGACTAAACCCAGAGAGCAGGACATTGCAATGTTACAAAAGTTGTGACAAGTGCCCAGTTTTGGTAACAAAAAACTTCCACCTTCATGAGGGACTTTTGTCTCCTACCTCACTTTGCTGTCAACAGTCATGTAGTGTGTACTATAGTAGGGGTAGTTTTTTTTTCTTTTTTTTAGTTGATTGTTCTCCAACATGTTTTCCACAATGCCCAATTAGCCACTCTGGGCAACACTTTGAATTCTGCTGCTCTGCAGCCACGTAAACAGATAAACAGATGAGCCTCTCCCATCTGTAAACCCCAGGAACTTTAAAATCTGTATGGCTCATTGTGTAGTGGTCCCTGTGGTGTCTTTTCAGAAAAACAGGGGCCGCTATTGCTCAAGATGCAATCCTGCTTGGAGCACCCCAGAGCTATTGGATCGTATTAGTGTGTGGGGTGAAGAATCAGTGCAATCATAGCTGCGAGTGACCCGTAGGAACTGGGACATGTATGATCACATTTCTCAAGCCCTTTGTGCAAAGGGGAATGATCGAATAGTAATAGAGATGTAGGCGTGTTAGTCTGATCTTGCTGAAACAAAAGAAAGGACTATGCAGCACTTTAAAGACTAACAAGATGGTTTATTAGGTGATAAGCTTTCGTGGGCCAGACCCACTTCCTCAGATCAAATTCTAGAAGAGAATTGGCAGGAACATATATACCAAAGGAATACAAAAAAAATGATGTACAAAAAAATTTTTGGAACAGTACAGTCACTCTATTGTGAATGGTTACCTTTCCACACCAGACCTTGAGAAGGCAGACATAGTCTGTCTGTTTAGGAACACGTCAACTAAGGCTAAAGCCTCAGAGGACAAGAGAGGATCTGGTCAAGGATTTGTTGCAGCATTCAAAGTTTCAAACAGAGAAAAGGGAGCAAAGGAGGGCAAGGGCGATAAGGGACAGAAGAGAAGCTACTGAGCACATGCTAAAGCTCATGGAAGACCAAACTGAGATGCTGCAGTGTCTTATCAAGATGCAGAGCAAACAGAACCAAAGGCCTTCCTGTCAGCAGTCTTTTCACAGCAATCATCCCTCTATGCCCACACATCAGCCTCCTTGGCTGCACATGCAAAATTCTTGATCCAACTGCCCTCCCTCTATGCCCACACACTCATTTTCCCTGTCAGGTAATTTTTTCCCCAGCACACCCCTGTTACAGCAGCTGTGACTTTGACAGCTGGTCATTAACACAACGGTGAGGTTTTCTAATAACCCTTACCATTCTTTAGCACCAAGTGTTCACCCTATGTGTGACTATGTTAGAAAAAGATCAAGCAAAACAGTTGTGATGCAGGTTTCCATGAGTTTATTTTGTGACACAACCCACACCAATCACTCTGGCCCTTGCGGAAGCCTGTAATGTCCTTTGGTTTCATGGGAATGCCTCACTCTGGATGAGCGGTGGGGGGGGGGGGAAGCAACCCCAACACACACACATGTCAATGCCCCTCATTGTCAAAGTAGTTCCTCAGAGCCTCCTAGATGTTGATGGCCACCCTATGGACTCCTCTGACAGCATGAGTATCTGGCTGTTCAAACTATGCACCCAAGTGCTGTGCCTCACTGCTCCACCCATGGGCAAACACTTCACCCATACTCTCACACAAATTACATAAGACCAGCATGTGGCCACCACCATGGGGATATGATCCTCCAAAAGGTCCAGTCTGCCATTAAGACACCTCCATCTCCCTTTCAGTCTGTGAAAGGCACATTCAGCAACCATGCAACATCAGCTTAACCCAGGCCTGTGTAAAATAAGGCCCGTGGGCCGGATACGGCTCACAAAGTTACCGGATCTGGCCCACGGATGCTGTGGGGAGCCCGAGACAGGCTCCTGGCTTGCCTCCCCGCACCTGCACGCTGCTCAGAAATGTGGCTGCAGGGCAGTTTTTCTTTAAAAGCTGTCAGTCCAGAGGGGAGAGGGGAAAGCTTTAGCAGCTGCTCCTGCCCCCAGCACAATCCCATTGGCTGGGTTCTGGCCAGAAACTGGCCAATGGGAGCTGCCTGTTTCAATAACAGGCAGCCACGAAGCACAAGGGGCTTCAGAGTTCATGGTTGCAGCCTATGCAGGGGTAAGGCAGCAGTGTTCCCTCAAAGCTGCGGGGTAGCATAGCTTCACAGGTGATTAATCAGCCCTGCCCAGTCAGAGGCTCAAGGCTCCTTGCACAGAGCTGACTGACTGGGTGGGACTGATTAATCATCTGTGAAGCTGTGCTGCCGTGCAGCTTAGAGGCTATACTGGCTGGCAGGAAGGCTGATTCAGGAATGGGCTGCTGGCTGGTAAGTCTCCTGGCCAGATCCTGCCTCTGGCACCCCAGGCCCTCCCTTCCCCAACCCTTTGCTCCCCACTTCTGCCCCCTACTCCACATACCCAAATCTTCTTCCCCCCTCCTGCACCCATATCCTCTCCCAGATCTGGCACCCCAATCCTCTGCCTCAGATCACAGTCCCCTCCTGCCCTAGCTCACAACTCACATCCCTGCACCCCCTCCTGTACCTTAATTCCCTGCCCTAGGTCACAATTCAACCCCCTGCGCCCCAGTCTAGTGTCTCAGGTCACAATTGCCTCCTTCACCCAAACTCCCTCCCTTACCCCAAGCTCCCTTCTGCACCCAACCTCCATCTCAGACCCCCACACCTCCTCCATTAATATAATAGAAGAGTGCGTCTCTCAACCACTTTCCAAATTCTTGGAGTGGCCCCCCCATTGAAAAGTATTGACCACTGCTGGCTTAGCCTGTTGCTGAACTGCTCCTTGCTGCTGTGTAGGTGCCCTGTGTAAGGTTTCATGAGCCAGGGGTGAGCTGCATCACTTAGGATTACTACACTATCATTTTCTGATCTGGAAAGAAAGTCCCAGCCTGCAGCTTTCTGTACAGGGTACATTCCTGAAGATGCATTCATCATGCAACTTTCTAGACCACCCCGCCCAAAAGCAATGCTCTACTGTAAACAGGTGCTCTGTGACAGCCCAGTGCAATGACACTTCACTGCTGCCCCTGTCACTCACATTGTCATCTGCATTCGAGTCTTCTTCCTATGGATGTAAGCGAGTAGTTGAGTACTAAGCAAGTAGTGGAGTACTTGACTACCCGATAAGCTTAGCCTTATCAGGTAGTCGAGTACTCGACTACCTGATAAGGCTAAGCTTATCGGGTAGTCAAGTACTCCACTACTTGCTTCCCCCTCACTGGTGGGGATAGGGGAGGCTGCTGCAAAGCATGAGCCAGCGTGCCACCCAGCTCTTACTCCATTTAAAACGCAGAGGTGCAGTGGTCTTGGAGCTGGCATGAGCCACCTATGCTGTGGCTCTGCCTGGAAGTTCTTATTACATTTAAAATGCAGAGCCCTAGTGGTCCAGAGCTGGTGGGAGTTGGGAGTGCTCAGTCCTGGCTCGTGCCAGCTCCGGGAGCTACCTCCACTGTGGGTCTGAAGAGTGGCTCCCCTTATTGACTAATCGTGTAGTGGATACACATTGTATCCGCTACACAATTAGCCAAATAACCACTTAACATCCTTACTTCTTCCTTTACTATTAAGTGCATAAGCAGCTCTGCTGTAATGCGTGATATCCTAAGCACATTGAACACAACATGGGAGAGGAATCTGAGATCCATGATTTTTCACAGCAAGGATTGACATTTAAGAGGCACGAAAATGAGCTGGAAACCTCAGGAGGGCTGGGAAGCAAAGAGGTGGCTGATGGGACATTTTTCATGTTCCCCAGATGCCTAGTGATATGTTGAGTGTTCCCACTGTGCCTAGTGACTGACGGTGATGTCAGGCACTATGGGATGCTTGCCCACATTGCTTTGCTCTTTCTGTCGATGGGGGAGCTAACAATGTAGCCATGATACGTCGACAGAGGGTTGCAGTGTAAGCTAGGGATGTTAAATATCAGTTAATTGATTAACCTCATGAATTCTGATTGGTTACTGGATTATTCTATAGTCCCGGGGGGGGGGGGAAAGGCAGGAGAGCCAGCGTGCTCTGGCCCCACTCCCAAGGAACCCCCTGTCACTCCACACTGCTGCCTCCGGGTGCCAGGTGAGAGCTGGTCCGTGAGGGGAGCCAGTTTAAAAACTGGCTTCCCTCACAGACTGGCTGCGTGGCACCCCATGCTGCTGCCTCTAATACAGAGGCAGTAACGTGGGGTGGCAGCAGTCCCTGTCTGGGGGGGGAGGGGAAGGGGAAGGGGGAGGGGGACAGTTGGGCTGAGGTCCCAGACCTGGTGCAAGCTGGAACTGAGCTGGGCTGCTGGCCAGCCTGCTAAAAAATTTACTGGTGGTGGTGGTGATGGTGGTGGGTGTGTGTGTGTGTGGAATGCATGTAGTCTATAGCATTAACCTATAAGCTTTTTGCTTATTGGTTAATTGGTTAATCGACTACACTATTACATTCCTGGTGTAAACATGATTTGGTAACTTTTTTTTTGGTGACTCTTTCCATTGCAGACATAGTCTAAGGAAGCATTTTTAATTGCCACCAGAAATGTTTACATGACTATGATGCATAAGGGCTATGACATCAAGTGTAAGAAATATATTTATTAACATGTAAAAAAGAGAAACACAAAATCGCATTTAAAAATAAAAGTCTATTTCCCAAAGATATACTGAATCCAGTAATACCATTGGTCCCCGTCAAAGGCTTTCTGTAAAATGTATGAGATTTTTTACATTGCAGGATGATAGCTGTAAAAGGCACATGACAAACAGCTTTGTGAAGAGGATGTCACTTGTATATGGAAGTGCTAACTATTACATATTAATGGAGTAATTTATCAGTGGATGATTAGCACAATACATGCCTTCAGTGGCAGCCAGATGTTTATGATACACCCACCAACAGATTTTGTATGTAGGGGAAAAAGAAATGAATCATCATAAGGAGAAAAATAGCTACAAAAATTAATTTAAAGCAAACTCATGCGCCAAGGCCAGGGCATAAAACCAGATGTGACTCTCTAGGGACGTGAAGGGTAATAATAAAATATTTTACAAATACGTTAGAAGCAAGAGGAATATGAATGGCCATTACTTAGTTGGGTGGTCAAGACAATGACAGAAAACACAAGAATGGCCAAAGCATTAAATATCTTTCTTATTTCAGTTTTCTCCAAAAAGGTCAGTAGTAATTGTACTCTTAACATACCAAACATCGGTGTAAATGGTGTAGGATAGGAGATTCAATTAGGAAAAGAATTAATTAATAATTACTAAGGGCTTGTCTCTATGTATAGTGAAGCAGTGGTGCAGCTGCACTGTTGCCGCTGTGCCATTGTAACATTTAAAGAAGATGCCACTTACGCACCTGCGTAGCTCTCCTATTGACACAATGCAGTCTACACTGGGACTTTAGTGTAGATTTTCCATACCCCTGAGCAACATATACCGACATAGGGTTGTACTGTAGACCATGGCTTAAACAAGTTAAATGTCTTCAAGTCAGCAAGGCCTGATGAAAAAATCCTAGAATAGTTCAGGAACTTGCTGAAGACATCTCTGAGCCATTAGCCATTATCTTTGAGCATGGAAGATGAGAGAAATCACAGAGGACTAGAAAAAGGCAAATATAATAACAGTCTATATAAAGTGGAATGAGGACGAGCTGAGAATTATAGACCAGTCAACTTAACTTCGGTATCGAGAAAGAGGATGGAACAAATACTCAAGCAATCAGTTTATTGGCACCTACAAGATAAGTAATAGTTATATGGATTCGTCAAGAACAAGTGATGTCAAATCAATCTAATATCTCTCTTTGATGGAGTAATAGGTCATGTGAATGGAGAAATATTTCATGTGAAATATTTCAGCATTAGTAATGCTTTTGATACTGTCTCACATGACCTCACAAGCAAATTGGGTAAATCTAGTCTAGATGAAACTACTGTAAGGAGGATGCACAACCAGTTGGAAAAAAAGCACAGAGAAGTTATCAAACCATCAAACCTTGGCTGAATGTGAATAATAACCAGCCTTGATCTTACAGCATTCCCTAGTTATGAACATCTAAAAAGATTCAGATGTGTGGTCAAGGAGACAACTTTTCCTTTGATTCTTCTACAGACCATCCTCACTATAAGTCCAACATACGTTCCAAAAACCTTAAACTTACAGTGAAACAACTTAAAGTGGGGAATTTTTTTTCTCGTGGTTGACTTCCATTTGTACAAATTGGGGGTTTTCTTTGCATGACTTAAGAGCGATTAATGGGAAGACTTATAATGCATCGGTTCCTACAAGCATCAACGACTTTAGCGCAGAATGGATGTATACCTGGGCAATTTATAGCGGGGAGATTTTCCAGCTCCATCACAGATTCTCCCACTCTCTCAGGTCCCCCGTCCTTTATCTCCCCTCTCCTATATCACCAAATGAACACACTGATGCAATCTCCCCCTTAAACATTTCCTCCTTGTTTTCCTTTCTCTGCTCCTATTCACTGCTCTACCTTATTTTCCAATCTCTCACCTTGGGACTGACTCCTTTTTTCTTTTTTTCCCTCTCTTCTCTCTTCAGTCTTCTCTCTTCTTCCCTCTCTTCTCCTCTTCTCTTCTTCACAGTGTCACCTCTGCATTCATCTTTCTGTGGCTGCTGGGACTGGATTCCAAGGACTAAATTCTGGTGGGATTAAGATCACCCTTAACAGATCCCAATTTTAATTGGGTTGTGATTAAATTAATGTAGCAGAAATGGAGGTAAATAATGTTTGTTGATGACTGGAAGGGAGTTAATGTGACCTTATCACAGTTGCCTAGTTCTTCCCATCACATTCTGGAGTGCAGTTCACACCAATAACAGGTTGTATCACTGCTGTTGTTATAACCCTGAGCACCCCAAAATGGTTCTGCTATGGATGGTTTGCTATTGAGACACAGACAGCATGCACTCTGTGTTCCAAATATTGTGCAGTTCTGCTATAACCACTTTGAATCCAACAGCTTGCTGGCAGTTATCACACACGCACACTCTTGTCTTGACCAGATTTGATTAATGTTAGCTGGTGACCCCAGCACACCCACAGTCCCAAACTTCCCCAAACCCTTCACTGTACAATGTTCAACCCTCTCCTGCAAAATTCAGTGGAATAATAAGATCCAATTGCACCCTTAAAAGACAAAACCCTCCAGCTTAGCACATTAACATTCACTCTAATTTCAACACAGCACGCTGCTGGTTTAGATGGACAGTAAGACAAGTTTTTAAAAAAGATAGGATTTTAAGTGAGTTGAGGTATAAGAGGTAAAGTTAAAATGGTCACAAGCAAATAAAAGTGAAAACTTATCTAAAAGTCTAAAACTTAATCCAACAAGGTACAGGCTTTGTTTAAGATGGCTTTTCTCACAGACAGTTTTTTAGCTAGATGTTGGCTGGCTCCCTACCCCTTTGTCAGGAGCTCCTCAGGAATCCCCAAAGTGGACAAAGTTCCTTTATCTACTTAGGGGGCAAGAGATAACTTTGGGGTTTTCTACCTCTTTGTTTTATAGTCCAGTGAATTTGTGAAATGGATTCTTCTGAAGGTCGCCTTGAAAGTAAAGATTATGAATTCTGTGAGGAATGTGACATGTAGCCTGTAGTGATGGAAGCATCATGTTGGTTCCTTCCCCCCCACTCCCATTTGCTAAAATGCAAATTGTTCTGTTTCCTGCTATCTGCTCTCCCTATTATTTTGATAGTCCTGATTACTACTTATATGTAAACTGAAGTAAACCCACATTCCTTTATTCAGGGCAGGCCTGTTTACCAGCTCTCCCTAGAAGCCTGCTTTAAACATATTTTAGCCATAATTTCAGCATATATCCATACTACTTAATACACGTTGGATACACAAGTCACACAAGAATATTTATGATCAGTGAGTTCTTAATTTTCAAATGATACCACACAAGGCATATTTTATACAAAATACTACTTCAGTAGGATGTAGGTGTGAAATACCCAGGTGCTCTGGCTCACACTTTCTCCTCAGCAGGTTTTCTGAGGCAAAATGAGCTGAATAATAAATATCCTATATAGAAGACATAAAAATTATGGTTAATGCCAGTAATTTGACCAAGAATATCACTGCCATTCAGGAACAAAAAATAGTGTTGTCCATCCTCTTTAAGGCTGTGTCTATACTGGCGCGATCTTGCGCCAGAGCTATGCAAATGAGGCTCAGTGTGGAATATCGCCGAGCCTCATTTGCATAACTAATGAGCCACCATTTTTGCGGAAAAGCTCTTGCGCAAGACAGAGCTGTCTACACTGCCCCTTTTTGCACAAGAAAAACCCCCTTGAGCAAAGCTGTTATGCTGATTATTTTCAGGTATAACGGCTTTGCGCAAGAGGGTTTTTCTTGTGCAAGAAGGGGCAGTGTAGACAGCTCCGTCTTGTGCAAGAGCCTCTTCTGCAAAAATGGCGGCTCATTAGTTGTGCAAATGAGGCTCGGCGATATTCCATGCTGAGCCTCATTTGCATAGCTCTGGCACAAGATCGCGCCAGTATAGACACAGCCTAAGTGTATAAGTTATTTTATAAGAAAGAAGCTGGTAGAAAGAGATGCTATAAGTGAATTCTGAGTTAAAATATTACCTTCAAATATTCTTCCACATACTTCTAGATGAACAAAGGGTGCTAAAGTCAGCAGGCCCTTTATTTATTACTTCTGATGTGCAATTACATTAGCCATGCACAGGAGAGCTCATGCTGTTAAGTCTACAGACTCAGAACCTCATCCCCCACAGGGTTCTATTGCTGTGCAGTCAATAGATATAACCCCTAGAGATGAATATATATTTTTAATTCCCATCCTCTGAGATAGATCAAAGTAAAAACAGCTACATCTTTATCTGGTCTTACTTTGAACTGGAAAACAAACTGTAGCTTCGTTTACACCGTCTTCTATGATTCATCGGGGGATATCAAATGTATATATTAGAACAATGTAGTCATAGACATATATAGTGATGCATTTTAAGATAGAAAAAGAATGCAGATACTTGATGTGTCTGATGAACATCTGCCTAACAATTACTCATCCACAAATATTCAGCATGGCTTACTTTGTGACCATATCTGTGCTGCTATAGCGGGAAAGAAAAGGAGGATGCAAGAAAGGTAGTTTTAGTGCACAGGATTTGGAACCAGGGGATTTAGGCTCTATTCCTTGCATTATAAGAGGCCTCCTTTGTCCTTGGGGCAAATAGTCTTACTTCTCTATGTGTTATTTTCTCCATCTGTAACATGTGCTGAGGCAGATTCACTGATGTGAAGCACCAGAATGGGTTATCTAGAGAGGTGGTGGAATCTCCATCCCTAGAGATTTTTAAGTCCCAGCTTGACAAAGCCTTGGTTGAGATGATTTAGTTGGGTCTGGTCCTGCTTTTAGCTGGAGGTTGGACTTGATGACCTCCTAAGGTCTCTTCCAACCCTATGATTCTGTGTTCTGTGTTTGCAGAAGGTGTTGAGAACCTTTGTTGGAAGGCATTCTAAGGTACTCAAGGCTATGAGGGGCCTAGAGGTGTGATTGAGAAGTAACCCTGTTCAGGATAAGGGTTTCTCATAAATGCATACTGTCTTTGGTAGGAATTGGAAAGGATTTGGCATACCAGCAGCTAAACTTATTTCAACCCCTGTTGAAGAGTGACCTGGGAATGGAGGGGGAAATAAACACCATTTGAAATGCTATGCTAAATGGTATTATACTGTTCAGCTCCTAGGTGGCACTGTGTTATCAGGCCTGCCGACTGGCCCAGGGCTCCTGGCCACCACTGCTGCTACTGCAGCAGTAGTGGCACCCGCAGCCCCAGACCTTTTAAATCACCACTGGAGTGCAGTGTGGCATACTCCAGGTGGCTCTTAGGGCTGCCTAAGGGAGGCAGGGCTGTGGCACACTCCAGGCAGGGCTGTGGGGGCGGGGTGTGCCACAGTCCAAGGGAGTAGAAGAGGCCTGGTGCTGTCAGCAGGGGTCGGGCCTTTCCCTGCAATCACCAGCAGTGGAGAGAAGCAGAGCGACCAGCCTCAGTCCGCTCCATACTGCCGGCTCAGAGTTGCATCACTACGCTTCCCATGGCTTGGAGTGCAGGGGGCAGTTCCACCCCTTTCCCCAAGCTCCCTCCCCATGAGCAACACAGCTGGGAGCCAGAGGAGTGGAATGGGCTGGAGCTAGGTTGCTCTGCTTCCCAATTTCACTGTTGAGTGCAGGGGCAGGCCAGCCCCCTGCTGCTGATGCAAGGCCCCCTGCTAGTCCCCCAGGACACCCTGGGGATGGCAGGGCTCCCCAAAGCACAGGCCCAGGGTGGTTGCTCTGAACCATCCTATAGACTGGACAGCTCTGCCAATAAGGCTTAACGCAGGGCACATGGGCCCTATAGGGCAAAGAGTCTCAGTGAACCAGTCAGGTGAGAGCTGCCTTTGAGCTAGAACAGTGGTCTCCAACCTTTTTAACCACAAGATCGCATTTTCAGATTAAGTGCAATGTAAGATCTACCTCAAACCCAGATACCCTTGCCCCACTTCCTTCCCACCCCTTCTCTGAAGCTCTGCCCCTGTTCCACCCCTTCTCCAAGGCCTCACTCTGGACTGGGACAGGGATTCAGGAAGCTGGCTCTGAGCACCGTTTAACTGAGATGGCTCCTGGGTGGTGGTGCAGTGGGGTTAAGGCAGGCTCAATCTGCCCTGGCCCTGTACCACTCCTGAAAGCAGTTGGCATGTACAGCAGTAAACCTCATTTTTTGAGGAATACAGCCAGCCCTCCGAAAAAGGGTTTATTTTCAACAGATCTGCATCTAGACTGCCGTGTTTTTTCAAAAAAGCTCTGTGTCGAAAAAAAGCGATGGCCATGTTTATGCTAATGAAGCATGGAATATTTAAATCCCTGCTTCATTAGTAATTTCGATGTGCTTGATTTGCATCTCTCTGTCGACAGAGGGATGCAGTCTAGACGTAGCCAGTGTGTGTGAGTGACAGATATTTGCATTGCCAAGCTCCCTCCATCCCCTTCTCTCTGTGTGGAGATAGGGTACAGGAGTGGGGGGAGGAGGGACACCCTGACATTAGGATCCCCCCTTCTCCTGCCCAGACCCTGCATAGCAAGCAGAAGGCTTCAAAGGGAGCAGCTCCAAGGTAAAGGGCAGGAGCAGCAGGACAGTGGGTAGAGGGGCAACTGAAGTGCCAGCACTTGATAGCTTCCTGGCCAAACCAGTCAAGATCACCTGTCAGAGACTCCAAGATCTACCGGTAGATCCCGATCTACTGGCTGGTGACCACTGAGCTAGAGGCTGGCAAAAGATAAGAGCTGCCAGGACAAGATTGACTATTTAATCCCCATCCCATCAGAGAAATCCACAGCCCCCTTTGGGAGTAAGCTCTCACCTTTTGTAGTGTAGTTCTTTATAAAACACATTTTTCAGCTAAGTTTTTATACCATATGATCACTGATAGAGACCAAGTCCCTATACATTCCAAAAAGAAATACATGGGAGTTCAGTTTCCTCTCTGTGCTTCTGATAGAAGTTGTGGTTTTTGCAAGGAAGCTTGGATGAACTTTGTGTTAGGTTTTTATTTCTAAGGTGAGAAATTCTGATCCACAATATGCCAATCTACAGTCACTGAGAGCATGGCCCACTTCTTTTAGCTAAGTAGATAGTAGCATCTCTTGACAATGTTTATACACAGTTTCTTCAGCATCCGTTCTGAGTGTATTCGTGACCACCATCTACATTCTGATGGTGTGCATTTTTGTGACTATATTTCAAAATCTTCCTCATTAATAGTGGAAAAATATCTTTGAAATTTATGGGCTTTCCCTCAAGCCACTTTTAAAAAAATTTGCTCTTACAAATATATAACAATCTCAGACTCACATGTTATACCATAAGGAACTAGGTATGCATTTGAAATTGCTTTGTTACTTTGCACCCAATGTTCCAGAGATATCATATCCTAGAACATCCTGTGCCATTCTGCATGCCAACAAATGGGACTTTTCATACAGCCATTGGCATAGCTTTTCTGTCTCAGTTTCAGCATTGTAAGCCACATGGAACTGGTACAAAATCTGAAGATTAGGAAGACTTGATAATGCAGACTGACATTTTAGAGTCACATCAGCATGATTTTTTTATTAACAGAGTTCTGTGTGTTTGAATAAGTATCTAGATTTTTTTGTCTGGACAACCAAACTTCCCACTGTATTATTGTATCTTTTGTACGAATTTAATCTAAACATGGTTTAACTACCATACATATTGGATTT
Source organism: Pelochelys cantorii (assembly GCA_032595735.1). NCBI lineage: Eukaryota > Metazoa > Chordata > Testudines > Trionychidae > Pelochelys > Pelochelys cantorii. The sequence goes on along the minus strand of CM064328.1, from coordinate 175,836,563 downwards.
AAGAGGATTATTGATTTTAATATAGGCTATAAAATAACATTTGCTTCTATATAAGAGACTAGGAATAGGGTGACCTTTTAAGATTATAACCCAGGGGAGCCGACAGCCTCGCTAGACTGCTGGGCAAGGGTGGAGGGAGGGAGGGAGCGGGGGGGGGGGAAGGCCGGTTTCGTGCTACCAGAAGATTGGGTCCTTGACCAGAAGTAGTAATGCTGGGACAGCCAGCCCTCCATGCCACCCAAACCATGGCATGCCCACTCCTGCTCTTACAGCCATCCATAGCACAGGGCTCCAGGAGTAATTTATAGGGGCCTAGGGCTTTGTCGCTGCCACAGTGGCAGCCAGGAGCCCCAGGTTCTTTTGAATGGCCCCATTTGCCTTCCTGACAGGCCTTTTATAACTTTAAACTATTCCATGGCTTGCTACAGAAGTTGGGCAATTATGTAGCTGGACTTTGGTTTTCTATTTCCTTTCTTTGAAGCCCAGACTTGAAGGTCATTGTTCGCATGCAGTTTGATCATGTCAAGTCCATTGTGCTTGAATAAGTTCAGATGTTTGAACAGATTCCCCAGTGATAATAGGTTGTTATTTCAGTCAAACTTGCCTTCAGGTTGTGGGCCTGGTGAACTTTAGTACAATATTGTTTAAACAAAGTGCATTAGGCAGGTGGATTCCATAATTTCTCAGCGATATTCTGCAGATGTGAAGACAGTATTATTTCTTCCCTCCTCGGCAACAGGCGGCTACCCACCTCCAAAATCTATGAAACTAAAATGTATAGCTGGCATGAGTCAGAGATAAAAATAAATGTGAAGAAGCTGCAATACTTTCAGTGAGCCTGATTCTCCATTACACTGGTCTATGTGTGGTCATCTACACTTGTGCAGCATTGATGTAAAATGCAACTAGGTCAGATTCCTATACTTACACTAGTGGCAGTGTTTCACATGCAGCTTGCTAAGGTTACATGTGAGGTGCAATGCAAGGGAGAATCAGAATGGAATCTCAGAATGGAATGTCTTTTCCTCAGGGCAATACAGTGAGTGATGGGAAGAAATTGCCTTATTCTCTGTGTAAATATATTTGCACAGTTACTATGGATTTATAATATAACTGTATCGTGGTGAACAGGCAATACTTGCTAGTCAAATCATGTACAATGCTTATTTGCACAGAAGGCTGATTTTAATGTAGCTGGCACTTATTTTTTACAGTGAAAGATCAGCTCATTGATTCAGTATGAAATTCTGTAAAGCACTATATTTGGGACATTTCTCAGCCTGATCAGCCCAATGAATGCCTGGGTGGAGGGTCATCATCTCCCAGGACTGGGCCCTTAGTTTGTTGTGCCCCAAATACCTATTAACTGTGTTTCATTTAGAAGAATAGTTCTCAGCCCTTTTAATCAACTCATCTGATGAAATGGGTTTTACCCACGAAAGCTCATGATCCTATATATAAATCTCTAAGGTGCCACAAGACTACTTGTCATTTTTAAAGTTACAGACTAGCACTGCTACTCCTCTGAAACTTTCTACTTCTCACCTCATTGATTCTTCTTCCGTAATTTCAGGATCTCCCCTGCATATAGTTATATAGAAAGGGAAGGTGAGTTCAACACCTTAGTCTTATTTGGAATCTCTAATCTGAGAAGCCACGTGCTGGAGTGGTTCAAATGTAAATTGGTTCTTAACTCAATGTCCCACCGGTTGCACTAAGATTGAATGTTTCAAAACGATTAAGGATGGGGAAAAAGCTGAAAGTTTTTTAGCAGGACAAACTTGTGATCAATGCACTCAATAACTATCTGTGGGAAAACTCAGCATCCAAGGTGAATGTTAATTGTTTGAGCATGGTGGTTTCTGGAATGAGGTGAAGTCTGACTCAGAAACTGATGCATTACGGCAAAGCAGATAACTGAGGGAACAGAGGTAATCTTGATAAAGGCTGATGAAGAATTTAGCCCATTTATATACAAAGAGACAAAGCTAATAAATACATGACAAGGATAGTTCACTTCCTGCTGAGAGATGAAGATGAGACTTTGGAAAAAGGTGCATCAGACTAATGTGTGTGTTGTTCGACTTACAGAATTAAAGAGAGTCACAAAGTCAAGTATGTGTAACATTAAATATGAATGATAAGGATGAAAATGAGACTGGGTGAAAGTCAAATCTGTGTCATTTCACACAAGGCAGTGACATTTTCTCAGAGCTTTGGTAGAATAAAGGGGAACTGTCTAATGGAGCAGATGGGGTATTTCATATAATATGGGGGCCAATGTAAATAACAAAACATCTTTTATCTGAGCTGTTTTCAGAAAATCATTAACACGACTTTTGATTGTGCATGAATAGATCATTGTGATGAGCACTTCTGCAATTTGCCTCAGAAAATGAAAGGCAGAGAACAAAGAACAGCGTGAGTCAGAAACGGCTGAGAATGGAGTGCCAGATAATGAGGAAGAATACTGGCAAATACAGAGATGCTTTAGATCATTTAAAGGATAATAGATGAGAAAGATAGTTCAGTGCAGAAAAATGTAGAATAAAGATTACTTTGATTAATCTTTATCACACTAGACTGTATATGTCACAAAACAGATTTTAAAAAAAGGAAGAATCAAAAGACTCTGTGCTCTGCTAATGAATGATGTAGAGGAGGGAGACAAATCTTCATAAGTAGAATGCTCATGATGACAATGTGGCTTGATCCTTTGTGTTTTGAGGTGGCATAGAGGTGTTTAAAATCTCTGAAGCAAAACAAAAACAGAGGAATCCAAAAGATAAAAGTATCTATCTATCTATCTATGAAATGATGACTATGGAATTGAATATTGATGGACAGACCCATGTGCCAACACTTGATACCCAAATAACTTCCATAAATATAATACAATGGGGTCCTAAAAGGATATCCCTCAGTCTACTACTAGCAGCAGCAATATTGGGTATTAGCAGCATCTCCCCATGGAGCTGTGAGGCAGATATCACTGAAGTTATATTATCCTAGAGTCATGAGAGAGATGACATGTTCCTTCCATTGCAAGTGAAAGTGGTGCAAGAAAGTGAGGCAGAGCCTGCCTGGATGAAATTGGCCATCCTGTGAGTGAAGGGGCCTACAGTGCTGGTGCTTTGCAAAGGGGTCGTGTGCACCCTCTGCTAGAGTGCTCTGCATGCTGCACCGCATGCGCTAGGGAGAGAACCTCAGGCCATATGCTAGCCCTTATCCCCTTTGAAACTGTGTTGCAAGGAGAGATTTCAGTGCTACAGAGGAGTCCTACCATGGTATGTGTGTTGGTGTGTCCCTTCAACCTTTCTTCTTTTCCTTATCTTAGTGGGATGCACAAAGCATAGGCAGTATTTTTCCCTTCACTGGGGTACGTGGGGGAAGGCTGGGACAAAACACTTCATGCAACGCCTCAAAATGCTTATAGCATAATGTGCAAATGCCATTGCCATATTGTTGGGTCAGTTTTCCCGAGAATATAATCTGGAAAGCAATTCCTGCTTGTGCTGTCAAAATGATATTTGGGACCCTGAAATTGAGGCAGATTTAAGCAGGAAAATGGAATCTTCCCCCTCCACACAAGCCTCACATTTAAGCTTGGAATGATTAGATTTTTATCAGTAAATGTCCATTTCACTATGCAAACACACAACCCAAAATCTGAAAATGCATAAAAATTAACACTGATATTCATCAGAACTGAATTCTGGCAAACCTAATTGTGAGCTCCTTTCCCCGCCCCACACACAAAATTAAAAATGGGTGCCTCCTCCTCTTTCCCTGTTTTCCAACACTGTTTTCTAATCTTAAATTATTGATGCTTGATCTCATGCATTGCTCCCTTCTGTCACCACTTATGCTCAGCATGTGTGCAATGCCTTTGGGAGAACTACTGAGGTGATGGTGTGATTATCTGTAGGACTGGAATGATACTCGGCGCTAAGTCTTAGGACACTACTAGGGTAATTGGGTTACTCATTGTCTCCCACTGACAGAGCTACCCCTGAGCCAGAAAGTTACAGCGCTGTAAATTGCCAGTGTAGACTTAGCCGGAATGAGCTCTCTTGCAGGCATAATTAAAGCACCTTCAATGAACAATGGTAGCTCTGTCTGTGGGAGAGCGTCTCCTACTGACATAGCTCTGTTCATATAATCACTTTTCTCACTCGGGGGGTATTTTTTCACAGCCCTGACTGAGAGAAGTTTTGCCAGCAAACAGTGGTAGTGTACATAAAGCCAGAGAAAAGCCACCAAGTTGTGTCAGGCATTGCTTTGTTCAGCCATTTAATAGTAAGTAGTGTTGTTCTCCTGCTATATTACCAGCTGCTGATTGTGTGATGTTGCCCTCTTGCTGATCTGTTCGCCTATTGAGAATTTAGCACCCAAATATGACCACAGAATGCAAAGTATTTGTTTTAAAAGGATCCAATGGCAAAATTGAGGTCCAGGTTGTTTACATTTTGAAATCACTGACACACAAGGCTTCAGCTTTTAGCTATGCTGTGCCTAGCTCTGATGTCATTAAGCTTTTCAGCTCACTGCCACAAGGGACTTCAAAGATGAAGCAGAAAAACAGATTGCTTCTTTGCCTGCGTGGAAACGAGTTGAAAGCTTAATGACTAGGAGCCTTCCCTCACTCCCACTCAAACCATTGGAAATCTTGCCACTGAACTGCATGGATTCAGACTCGGGCTCAGCAGATGTATGTGTGAACGCCAGTGATGCACGAAACTCTGCATATCAGTGAGTTCAAAGTTTGTTTATTTTATTTATACTAAGCTTAGTTTTTCCATAGCAACATATGGATGTGAACACCAGGAAACTAATGTGACTGACAAGAAGAAAACTGACGCCTTTGAGATGTGGTGCTGGCAAAGACACTTGTGTATCCGACCACTAGAAGGCAGAGATAAGTCAGAGTAGTACATCCTACATTCTCACCATGGTGAATAAAATTCCTGGTTACCACACCCTTCAGGGCAATCATGGCAAAAACCAGGGGTGATGGAGCCTTCCAAAAAGTGGGGGACCAGGATCCACTGTCCCCTGAAAGCCCACCTATGCTCCACCTCTCTTCTCCCAAGACTCCTTCCTCCTGAGGACACTCCTCTTCCCTCCAAGTCCTGCCCCTTCCTCAGAGGCCACAGCCCCAGCCAAGCAGGAAGCTGGAGTAGGACTAGGGACTCTCAGCATCCCCCACCTGGGTTAGGGGTTGGGCAGAGAGCAGCCCCTGGCCCATGTCCCTGCCTCCTCCCAGAACCCCTGCCCAGGGCAAATGGAGTGTTCACACTTCTGCTGCCTGCGTGACTCTTGCCATGGCTGGGATGCAGCTCTGAGGCCCTGCCCCACCCATCAGCTGGGGTAGGTGGAGGGTCTATGCCACACAGCTCCCAGAATTGCTCAGGCTCCCCAGCTTGGCTCCACCAGCTGGCCTGGCCAGGGGGTGAGACCTTGGGTGGAAGAGAAGGGGAATGAGTCCACCCCAGGAAAAAGTGGGAGGGACAGCCTCTCTTGTCCCCTCCCCTTCTTCTGGCACCATTGGACAGAACAACTGCAGGAGCCTTCTTGGCACTACTTTGTTGATCCCCATGGCTACCCCAGCAAGATGCTCACAGACCGAGGCATGTGCTTTGAGACAGATGTTCAAGGAATTGTGCTTCTAGGTGGCAGTCACAGGCTGAGGATAACAGCCTACCCCCCACAAGGCAATGACCTCAATGAAAGAGCTAAGTTAATTCTGATAGAAGGTCTAAGGATCCTGTCAGAGGCACAGTTGAGAGACTGACTTTCCTAACTGCCACAGTTGACCTATGTTTAAAACAGTGCTCACCTCCACAAAGTACACCTCTACTTCCTGATGTTCAACAGGCATGGTGGGCTGTCAACAGACATGACCTTGGGCATTTGACAGGGGACCTCAGAAACCAGTGTCCCCCAGATGGATCCATGAGCATCACCAATGCTTCTGAGAGACAGGTCAGATTGCAGCTGCTAATGTGGGCTAAGCTCAAGACAGAAATGGAGCAGAGACAGGCCTGCTAGTGCTGGGATATTGGTGTTGGGAGGATCAGGGCCTACTCAAGCAGTAAAGGTGCCCTAAACTGGACAGCCTGAGACCCAAACTGTACATTGTCTATGGGAGGCAATCCTAGTCTTAGCAGCCAGATAGCAGGGCTGGAAGGAGTTCTAGGTCTCCCGTTATTAAGGGGTGATCACACTGGGGGAGGGGATTCCCACTGAAAGCACATGACTATGGTCCTGAGGCAGGGGGAAAGCAGAATGAGGTAGATCATCATTGGATCCAGCAAGGAGATACCAGAATCCGGCCCACAGCAGGGGAGGAGAAAAGCAGGGAGGAGGCACCTGAGCTTGACCGTGGGGCAGAGAGTGAACCGGTAGTGGCATCCCAACATTCCCAAAAGCCAAGTATGGGAGAGCCCCTGCTACCTGACTAACGCAGCAGTGCGGAGGGGGCCAAGCTGTTGGGAGTGCCCGCTAACTGTGTTTATGCGGTGACAAGGGTGGGATGGATAGTGACTTCCTCTGCCTTTATACACCTTCCCATCCCCTCTCCTCACGTCCCCAGTGTCTCAGTGCAAACCAGGCCAGCTGTGGGGAGAGATCCATGCCAAAGAAGGACACAGAATCAACTATGAACCACCTGGGAGGGTTTGAGCAAATGGACAGATGAGGGCAGGAGGCAGGATGGGGAAGATTTCCCAGAAGTTTTGGAGAGAGAACTAGGAGAGCTGGGCAGAAGCTGAAGCAGCAGCACTGACTGAGCAGCGGCAGAGTTTCAACTGGAGCTGCATGGAGGAGAGACAGATGGGGCTCGTGAAAGGGGATCTTACATCTTGGAACTGACAGGACAGCTGAAACCACACTGCAAGGCTCATCGGTCTGGGTTCAGAATGCATATCAGCCTCAGAGGGCATGGACTGACCCAAGCAGGTTGAGGGTTTCATAGACTCAGGGCAGAGAGTCTGTGTATATTTAGTCAGGCATAGGTGGGAGGTTGGAGGATGGAGAGCTGTTCTGGTGAATGCTATGCCACGGCGAATAAGTCTCTGCAACTGCTTCCAGAGATCCTGGGCTTGATCTACTTCTGGTTTTGCTTGGGTGAGATAAAACTGTTGTTCTTATGTGTGATTCTTGTTCCACGGTTTTAACATTGACTGCTAGGTGCAGGGGATGTGGTCATAGTGTTTGTGACAGGTGTGTGGCTGGAACGTGGGACCCCCTCTCACTTGACAGATGACAAGAAAACTGAAGCCTTTGAGATGTGGTCCTGACGAAAACTCTTTGGGTATCTATCTCCTGGATAGGACTGAAGATGAACACCTATGACAGAAATATTGGAGAGAAGCTGACTCTGCTCTTGGAAATTATACATGCAAAGTTATATACCTGGGTCACATCAGGCATAGAGATGGAAATAACCTTGAGAAAGTTATCATGGAAGGAATGGTGGCAGGTCATCATAGGAATTAGGAGGTGAATAGGCAGTATACGGTAGATCATGGTGAGGTCAGCTGAAGAGTGTATAAAGTTAGTGATGGATGGAGAAGGCTTGTGAAAATTCTGTTATGATGTCACCAGTATTGAGACATGATTTACTTATTTATACATTATTTCAGTTCATTGGGTGATGCTTTACAAAATGGTATTTTATTAATTTTGGAGATAATAGAATCAAAGAAGTGTAGGGTTGGAAGGGACCTTAAGAAGCCATCAATTCTAGCCCCATGCACTGTGGCAGGACCAAGTAAACCTAGACCATTCTGTGACAGGGTGTGGTCATAGAAGTCCTCTTTGGATTTTTCCCTGGTATGCTGATCATTCCACTGACATGTACCTTCTTCCTCTCTGGGGCTCCCCACCACTCTGTCCTGCTGGACCAGATCCTCTGGTCTACCCCAGACCAGGTACAGAGTTGGGGTAACCATCCCCCTGCAGAGCAGTGCAGATACTGAACCACTTCAGCTCTGGGAAGATGTAGTTCTGGGGCAAAGCACCCAGGAAACCAACCTCCAAAAGGGATCACAATCCCAAATCCGTTTTTCTCTGTGTAAAAGTTTTACACGGGGATAACTCATGAGGATGTTCATCCTCTTTATCAATGAAAGAGAGGTATGCACACTAGTCATTCCCCCCAGATAACAATTATTTACACAGGGCCTCATAGAAAATAAAAGTACAAGAGCTGTACTCTAAAATGGACTGTTTTTTTTTTTTTTGTCCCACCAAGACATCACTAGGGATTCTTGGCTTAGAACATTCCGCAACTGATTTCTCCCATTTTCTGAGAGAGCATTGTTTGCACATCACTAATTCAAACCATTATTCCCATTAAAAATTTCTGCAGACATAGACTGCTTCAGTACATAAAGAAGTAAAACTTCAAAGGAAAAATTAGATTCTAATATAAAGCAGACAGCTTGGCTGATAAGGTGTTAAAAATAATTATTCAGGAAAATGAGAAATGCTGTACATTTCCAGATAATGACAGTGTAGTAGGACCTTGAAACAGGATAATGGTCTCCTGATGCCAGATAAATGCAAATGCAATGCCAAAACATACTCCCCCCCGCTTTTACAATAGAAGATTCCTATCACGGGACAATGTAGAGGGATTAATGTTAGAGAAGCAGATCAACAGGAATCCTGACTCCTGGGCCCTATTCCTTGCTCTGCGAATTGCTGTGAGACTTCCTCCAAATAATCTAGTTCCTGTGTAATGCAGTTTTCTTATCCACTGAATGAGAGAAACACCGTCCTTACCTACCTTACACACATGTTCTGAGGAGTAATGAAGTTTTGTAGAGCACTTTGAGACCTGAAATGAAAGAAGTGATATAAGTGCACTTGTGATAGTGGTTTATGATGTTTAGTGGCTTTTATATTATATCAAATGAGCGATCTAGACATAAGCATTTTGTCTTATAGATGTTGGTACAACAAAATAACAGCTGCTTATTGTACCATATAAATGAACTATGATAGGCTTATTAAATGCTGTGTTTTTATCCAATCAAAGACCAGTGTATGAATAATGTCATTTTTAAAAAAAGTATATAAGAACTCGAAGATGAAAGGCTCCTTATCCTACTACTAATCCCCTGAGCCATTCAATCCCTTAGTGCCACGGGCATCTGAGCTGTGGGAACAAACTAAAAGGTTTTAGTATGGTTTTTCTGTGAGTTATAAGAAAGAGTCCTCAACCTGAAAGATCCTCTACAGCTGATAGAAGAATTGTGTGTATTTGTCTAAATTGTTCTGTCATGTGGACAGAGAGAGAGAGAGAAAGTATCTCCCTAAGCGAACGTGATTTAAAGGAAGTATCTGTTCTTGTGTAGACGAGATGAATTAATTCAAGATCTGACTGAATTAGTGGAGACAGGTTTTAGGAGAGTAAGAGGTAATAAAAGAAATGTGTTATGTATTGTCTCTTTATCAGAGTCCTATTTTAGTATGATCTGAAAGAGAAGGATAATGAATTTTGACTTTCAGAAGACTTTAACTACATTTAGCTTCATTTGGCTTGTCCCTTGTGCCCTAAACTGTCTAATGCCAGCTCTGGTAATTCCATTAAAACAGGATCTGACCCACTTTAGGGGCCTGACCCACAGTTTGAGAACTGCTGACCTAGATGGTGATGAGCGAAAGCATAAGATCTATGATGCGACCCTTAACATAGAGGATGAGTTAAAGCAGGTTGGCATAGAGGCGTTTATACCCTTTTAAACTTAATAGGTACACCACAGCTTAGAATTTGGATAGAACTAAAATAACCAATCAAGACAGAAATAACAAATGTGATATTCAATCACAAGAGGTCACAGTAATGAATTGTCATATATGATAAAAAGTTGAGATCATTGATGTGCTAACTTGTAGCATGAAGATACTCCATGATGAGTAAGGTGAGGAAATATAAGTAAGGGAAAAAAATCCCTTATTGAATATGCATTGAATATAACAGTGCCAGTGTAACTTATCATAAAAATGGCATCCCAGCCCAGGTGCAGCAGGATTGAGAGGTGGGGCTCTTGGAAGATGGCAGAATGATAGCCACTGGTACTGATGGGAAGGGTGATGGTGATAAGGAAGGTGATGGCTCACATTTCAGGTTGTTCTACAGGAGATGGTGGTAGTATACAGATGAGCAGATGTACATTCTGCAGTATCCATATCTTACCAACTCTGGCTACATATCTTTACAAGTGACTCCATCACAGGACCTAATCACATAAGCCATAACATGAGGGGCTTGTATAACTGCACATTCTCTAATGTGCTCTATGGCATCAAGTGCCAGCAATGCCCCTCTGCCATGTATATTGGCCAAACTGGACAGTCTCTGAGGGTATGTCTACACTGCATTCCTCTTTCGAGAGAGGAATGCAAATGCAGCTGAGCGAAATTGCAAATGAAGCATGGATTTGAATTTCCTGTGCTTCATTTGCATAATCGCATCCGGGCACTATTTCAAAATACCCTATTTAGAAAAAAGAAATGCAGTCTAGACGCGGTTATTTCAAAAGAAAACCCTTCTTTCCAAATTACCCTTAAACCTCATTTTATAAGGAGTAAGGGTAATTTGGAAAGAAGGGTTTTCTTTCAAAATAATCTTGTCAGGACTGCGTTTCATTTTTCGAAATAGGGTATTTCGAAATAGTGCCCGGACGCGATTATGCAAATGAAGCGTGGGAAATTCAAATCTGCCCTTCATTTGCAATTTTGCTCAGCTGCATTTGCATTCCTCTCTCGAAAGAGGAATGCAGCGTAGACATACCCTGAGACAAAGGATAAATGCACACAAATCAGATATCAGAAATGGTAACACACATTATCCTTTAGGGGAACATTTTAACCTGTCTGGTCACTCAGTCATGGATTTAAAAGTAGACATTCTTCTAAAAGGAATTTCACCACTCAATTAATAAGCTATATTTGTAAATATAAGAATTCCTGTTACGTGAGGGTTGCAACTGTGCAAATTGGGGTTCCTAACTGTGTACTAATTTAAATGATACTGGGCCTGATCCTCTGCAAGTACCTGTTAACCCTCAAAGTGATAACTGAATTCTTAATTAATCAGTATAATTTACACATGATATAAAGGTCAGGCAACAGAGGAGAATTTACATTTGTACCTATTCAAATATGGTGTCATGTTTTAGATACTTTTGAGTAATTCTTTCTTTCTTTCTTTCTTCCACAAGCTAAATTATAGCAAAGATCTACACATTCAATTAGGAAAACTAAATTCAGTTAAGATGGGGAAAATGGTTTTCAGATCAAATTTTGAAATGTGGGCTGAGTGGATCAGAATACTGTTGTGCAGAAAATACGATCACGGATGAGCAATTCCAGCATTCCATATAAAAGCAAATCAAATCCGTTTAACTTTAGCCTTCTCTTTAAAATCAAAATTGACATGCCATCCACCCCATCACGCTGCACCTGCAGGTCAGTTAGCTGTGCTTGAAAACTGTTGTCCCCCCCCCCCCATTCACATGTCCATTTAAATGAAAAGAAATCAATGGATTTCTGTGGTTCTGTGTGTATGTACTTTTATGTACGGATTTTAGATTCCACTTTACAAAAAAAGGCCTTAAAGAATATTAATTATGTATGAAATACTTCCTGTTCAGAGGCATTTGATGCTTCAAAGTCAAATCAGCACAAAACATTAGCAGAATAAAGAACTCACTACTCCATAATACGCAGCTAACCTGAAATAAAGGATCTGACAAAATGGCAAATCTGATAACCTTCAGGAAAAGCACCCCAGAAGACAAAAGGGGGGTGGCATATTCCCAATTTATACCAAACATCAGGCTGACAGTACACCCACCAACAAAACCAAAAAAGCAACTCATGGGCTGCATTAGATCATCAAGGATATACCTCCATAATAAGTGTGGCTTGACATATGTTGCCAGGACTTTCAGCAAAAGACCTTAGCAAACCACCTCTTGGAGAATTTCACTGCAAAACCTCTAAGAATGCCCCACCCCCACCTGAATCCTGATTGACCTAAGCGTAGACCTTTCCCAGATGTACTCATAATCTATTAATGAATAATTATTAATACATAACCAGATAAGAACATAAACAAACTCTCTTCATTGTGAGTATGCACATGAATGAAATAGACAGGGTAGTGATAAACCGAGATGCAAATGTTACCAACATAATGGAGAAGCCAGCTTTTGAGAATACCTGAGTCTTATGACCTTGAAGAGCTCAGTTACAGGATGTTGAACTAAACTCTTATTGCAATGAGCAGCCACTGTAACTGAATAAACAATCAAATGAGAAGAGTGTCCCTAAACAAAATTATTTTCCTTCTTTTCTGAAGGGGGGGGGGGGCAGTAACTTGGAAGGAGTCTGCATTTGGTTCTAGGAGTGAACACTGATTCCTTCAAAGTCTAGCAACCATTTGGCGAAGGGGACAAATGAGGGAACCATAACTTCTTCTTATTGTCCATTCATGGTTGTGAGAATTGCATAAAGAATTCTGCCCGCCTTTCAGAATTTGTAGTGTGCCTTGCTCTTGTCCTAGACCGGGACTTCAGATATGAAACATTTGGTGCAAATATCATAGCTTATGTTGACTTAGTTATTATATCAATGAAGGTGTGCTGCTGAAATGTGACCTGCTGATTTCTTAGCCTGTTGGATGGTTTAGATAAAGAAATAAACAGAAATAGGTTGCATAAGTATAGAGGAGTATGGGAAACTGAAATTGCTAGTCAGAGAACATTAGAGATAAGTTGGAGATACAATGCTATGAAAAGTAAAAGTTAGCAGGGATATGACCCAAGGTTATGCTACTGTTATGTTCTGGGTAAAAACTGGTTTGAGCAAGATTTTTAATAAGTTTTAGGAATTGTGAATGTTTTATTAGAATACAGTCTATACTGATAGAATGGGAAAGACATTGGTGCAGATGTTAATTTTAATTAATGTGCAATGTAAAGAGCCAATCAAGGGATGTCAGAAATATAATTATGGCAAATTACAATTTAATGTTAATTTCTATTATAGAGGATTATAAAAAGATAGATTTGCTAAACTGCAGGAAAGCTCCAATTTTAGTCAAAAGGATGCCATTAGGTTCCAGGCTTTTTAGGCTGTACTTCCACTCTGCTGTCAGTAGATTGATCGCCCAATGATGTGCTTTGAGTGTAAGTATAATTGGAGTATTGTGTAAGTGGTGCTTGCATGAATGTTTGCTTAACTATTCATTTTCCTTTTGAGTAAAGTTTTATTTTATCATTCAAAGTGTCACCTAGTGGTCCTCTATTAAATACATTTTCTGTTAATGACTTTAGAAGCTCAAACCTGAAAACTAAGCAGGATTTTATTGCACCTTTATCTTTAACAACTTAATATTCAATGGGAACATTTCAACACAAAGTCACAAAAAGTAACAGTTTCATCCATGAAAATATACTGAGAGTGCCCATGAGCACAGATTTTCATAGCCGTCTTGAAGGTAGATCATATACTGATAAGTCTTCTGCACCGCTTTGTTGCACAATCAACATATGAACCGATCTCCTAATATAATATTATTTGCTATTACATTGTTCATGTGGATTTTAATAAGCTCTCAAACTGGGCTCATCATGACTTTGCATTTTATATTGGTGGAAATGGAACCATGGTCACAAATGACTATAGGAAATAAGGATAATTGTTTCTACATATGAAGCTATCACTGGCTTCTGTGGGACTAACGATCATTAAGTGTCCCAAATGCCTTTACATCCACAACATACTGGAAAAGCATTTATACCCATTATAGGCCACTATATACACCATTCATGGTTTCAGGAACCTAGTCAGTGTGTCCCAAACAATTCACCACCCTCAAGGAATTCCTTTTGATGCTCTTGGAGGAGAGGGAGGTGATCAAGAACAGTCAACATGGGCAAGTCATGCCTGGCCAACCTTATTGCCTTCTATGATGAGGTAACTGGCTCTGTGGTTAAGGGGAAAGTGATGGATGTGATATACCTTGACTTTGGCAAAGCTTTTAATACAGTCTCCAAATGGTATACTTGCCAGCAAGTTAAAGAAGTATGGATTGGATGAATGGATGCTGGTTTGATCAACATCTTCATTAATGATTTAGATGAAGGTCTGAATCCCCTCCTCCCAGGAAGCTTGCAGATGACAGTAAGGTGGGGGCGGGGAGAGAGGCAGATATGCTGGAGAGTAACAACAGGGTCCAGAGTGACCAAAGAAAATTGGAGGATTGAACCACTGAAAATTTGATGAGGTTCAACAAGGACAAATGCAGAGTTCTGCACTTAGGATAGAAGAATCCCAAGTACTGCTACAGGCTGGGGACTGACTGGCTCAGTAGCAGCTCTGCAGAAAAAGACCTGGGGATTACAGTAGATGAGAAGCTGGATATAAGTCACCAGTGTGCCCTTGTTGCCAGAAAGGCTATCAGCATATTGGGCTGCTTAGTAGGAATATTGCCAGCAGATTGAGGGAAGTGATAATTCCTCTCTATACAGCCCTGGTGAAGCCACATCTGGAGTATTGCATCCAATTCTGAGCACCCCACTACAGAAAGGATATGGACAAATTGCTAAATGTCCAGAAAAGGGCAATGAAAATGATTAGGGAACTAGGGGGCATGACTTATGAATGGATATTACAGTCATGCCCACTGGGCTTATTTAGGGTGCAGAAGAGAAGAATCAAAGGGATTTAATAGCAGCCTTTCTCTGAAGGGGGGTTCCAAAGAGGTTGAAGAGATGCTGATCTCAGTGGTGACAGATGACAGAACGAGAAGCAATGGTCTCAAGTTGCAGTGGGGGAGGTCTAGGTTGGGTATTATGAAAAACTCTTTCACTTCGAGGATGGTGAAGCACTGGAATGAGTTGCTCAGGGAGGTGGTGGAATATCCATCCTTAGAGGTTTTTAAGGCCTGCCCTGACAAAGTCCTGGCTGCGATGGTTTAGTTGGGGTTGGTCCTTCTTTGAGCAGAGGATTGGACTAGATGACCTCCTGAGGTCTCTTCCTGCTCTAAACTTCTATGATTTTATATATTGTAGGGAGATAGACGGGTCACTTTAAACTGCTGACACCATCTCTTTTGTCTCCCTCCCTCCCCCCCCCAGCCTCACTCTCCTCAAATTGAACCTCTTCAGTAACTAGGATCCATCCTCCAGTTTCCAGTCTCATTCTACTTTCAGAAGCCACAAGAGAGCTGCTTAGGCTATGCTCAATGTCACAGATGTACTGGGAGCCAAAGCCGAGGTTTCCTTTGGAAGTGCTGAGACTAGCACTTCTCCAGGTGGTAGTGGGCAGCGTCTGTTAATCGTCTGAGAGCATTTTGAAGTGGGCCCTGAAGGAATAAATCTGGAGCTGTGCTAAGGTTCTTAGTTCAGTTATGTGCCTGAAAAGTCCATGTTTCGGTGGAAGTCAAGGGAAGGAAGTTGGGAAGGGCTGTTTGTGTGGCGAGGCAGAGGTGGGTGAAGCAGGCAGGCTGTGACTCTGGTTTGAGGAGAAATCTCTATGTGTCTATTCTAGTAAATGGATTTTAAAGAAAGAGGAAATGGTGGAACTTGTTTCTGTAACTTCTTCTGGTTCTTTCCAATCAATCCCTCTTAGGTATTTGGTAGCTACCTCGCACTAAAATATCTGCATGCTGCTCTATGTATCAATGTATTTAGCATTTGGCATGTCCTCCTTTCATTTTATCTATTTCTCCCCACTTCTAGGATTTATTTTTGTCCAATCTGCTATCTCTTTCCTCTCTAGGAGATAGCTCTCTAGGCAGAGCGACCTGGATAAGATCCAGCCTGAGAAGCAGCAGATCCTCAGCTGGGAGAAGGCTGAGTTTAGCTGGAACTGGGGAGAAGACTGCATTAGCTTGAATTTTGTTCTGAAAGACTCTGTGAACGCCTGGGAGAGAGGAACGCTGAAATGGGTTTGGGGCACAGAGGGCCAGTGGGCTCAATGAATGGGATCCCTTCTGAGAACTGTTTGAAATACACTGTGAACTGTGACTTCTTGAAGAGCCCCTGTAGAGATGAGATGACAACAGAGGCAGGGTGTTGTAGAGTGGCCTCTACTCATCAGGGGCTTGAAAGGCAGTAAGTGGCCATGCAGCTAAAGCCCCCCGATGTGCTTATGTCCCCTCTGTGACTTCAGTCAGGCCATAGCTTGGACCGGTAAGGAGCTACTTTGTCAGCATTCCACTGCTGAGAAAGTTCTGTCCCAATGACACAAAGCCCAAATCTGGGCTCCTCTAGTGCTAATCATCCCTGTGGGCTGAAGGAAATGATCCCAGACAGAGCTGAGTCCTGACCTGGCTGACACAGTAGAACCTGAGACTCAGTAACAGAAGCCAGGATACCTGGGGAGCACAACAAGCAAGCCCATCCCCCCAAAGCCCCAAACATGCAACCATAAACCCAGCTGAAAATGATGAGCAAGTCTTATACTAGTGATTATTTTTAACTAGGACAGAGACAGAGATATGTGAGTGTGAGGGGTGTTTGTGAGCAGGATGGGAATAAGGGGCATATCATGGCAATAAAATAATCTAACATTGCCACTATTGCCCTGGAATTTGGGCCCTTCTACCACATGTATATGTTGCCAACCCTTCAGGATTCTCCTGGAGTCTCCAGGAGTTAAATATTAATGTAACCCTTCTGCCAGGTAGCACCAGCAGCAGCCAGTGACACGTTCAATATCTAGGGGTTTCTCTCCATCCATCCAACACTGAATTGGCTCAAGTCCCAATCCAGTAACCTGGGAAATTCACACAGCACCCCTGGGCACCTCTGAGAGGCAATGCTTCCCCACTGGCAAGCACAGAGTCTGAGTGTAGAAAAGAAACCTTTAATTAAAGGGGAGGGAAGTAACGTCGCATTCATTTGGGAAACCACAGAGTTCATAACCAAAACCACGAGTAACAGTCCCACCCCAAGTAGGTTGGGCAATGTCCTTTTCTTCTTAGGTTCTTAAGTCTAGCCCTGTAAATGTCCCCTTCATATGCCCAAACCTTATCTCTGCACCCCACTCACAGTTGCTGCCCTCGGTCAGGGCAGACCTAGAGTTCAGAGGTACATCCACAGAGTTCACCTCCCATCTTTGGTGGAGGGGAGGTAAGGAGGCATCTTACTCATTGCATTGGTCACTCGCCATCTCGCCATTCATCTCACCTCACTGCCACTGCTCTGCTGGCCCACTCACTGCATCTTCCACTTGCTTGTGGTGGATTTGGGTCTGGGCCAAACCTAGTGATTTCTCAGTGACTTCAGCTCTTGGCCCAAAGCACAAGCCACAAGAAATTCCAACAGCCACTGGAGTAAATAAAAAAATAAAAATAAAAGAGACTCCTTATGGAGTCTGTTCTAGTGTTATCAATAGAATGGGGGAGGGAGGGAAGAAGAAACAAGTTGAACCAGTCCCACCCCAAGGCTCATGCCTGGAGGACAGGTAACCTGCTGATTCAGAATCCCACCCTACCCCCACTTAACAAAGTTTTGACAGTGGGGCCCTTGTCCATCCATCCAAAGTTCTTTACACTGACAGTGTCTCTCCATTTGAATTGAGTTAAACAGAGTCTGACTTTTCTGCATTCCCACAATAACTGCAAGCACTGGTGATCATCTCTCACAATTCCTGCATTTAGTGCTAACACAATTTGTGACCCCACAACAGCCAAATTGGTTACAATGGGCAAAACACCATTGTAATAGTTAGATATTCAACAGGCCTAACCAAAGCTGGGGCAAAATGTATTTACATAAACACACCCAGGGTTTCTTTTCCATTCCTGCTGGCTGTAGTGGAAGCATTGATTTAGACTCTGCTTACATCAATCTTTAATTAAATATTAAGTCATGTGATGAAACCTCTAGGAATAGGTCCAAGCAAAATCGGCAACCCTACAGGTACATAAGAGCCTTCTTGTATCACTGTTATTATAAGTGTTATCCTGGAGGAAAAGACTCTGCTCAGTGCATTTTTGCTAATGTCTGATGAGCTGTTCCACCAGCTGAGTAGCACATAAAATAGAGTTTTAGTTCAGAGTCTTGGGATATAATTTCATGTATGCAGAAAGTAAACACAGAACTCCTTAGGTCTGGGTTCAGCCCAGTCCTGCAGTCCTGGGCACAGAGTCAGACCTTTCCAAACATGTTTTCTTTTCTCTCTCAAGCATGTACTCTACTTATTCCCTCCCTAGAATCTTGCTCAAGACAATAGTTTAGCTGGTAATTTAAATCCATTGGTCACAAGGAAGAAGATTCTACTACAGCGTGTTTTGCTCTTTGTATGTCCCCAAAATTTAACTCGTGTCTAGTGCTTGGCCTTGTATCTATAAACTTCCCCTCAGGGCAGAGAGAGGATCAGTGGATGTTAGGTGCATACTCTATTCCTTTAAATTGTAGCCAACCCTTGCTATTAGAAGACTTAGCTGAAGCAGCATGCAGCATATTTCCACACCTGGGTATGACATGACCAGAAGTTTATGCTTCTGAATGATAGCACTATGGAAAGTACATTCCAGTTTATGAAGTGGAGACTATCAGCTTAAGCAAAATTCCCATTTCATTCATGGATGAGTGGAGAATAATTTTTTAAGAGGATAGTAGTATATGAATCAAATGCTTTTTCTACTGACAGGAGAACCTTTATAATTACAGATGGCCATGCTTCAGTTACTTTACACTTCCAACAATTGACAGTGCAGAGTCATTAATATTCACTATCTGTAAAAAGTAGTTTGAAGCTGTAATTCTGCAAAATAACTGTATATTCTGGAATCTTACACTGCTAAACTAGAGTCCTCCCGACCCAAATATTATCTTTAACATTGTAAATGCTGTCAGAATGACAGCAAAATATGAATACATTCAGGTCAATCTCTCTCTCTGTCTGTCACTCACAACTCTTGGTTTATTTTTAATAGCTGAGTCAGAAATAAGGGATTTACAAGCACGAATAGGGGAGGAGATTGACACTTACGAACTATGGGACAGCTACTGAATTTTGAATATGACACTTGGAAGGTTCAGCCCTCAAAGTGGTACTCCCTAGGAGGATGGTACATTAGTTGGAAAGGCAATCTGGATGGCTGGTAACATTGAAACACTTCTGGACTAAGCAATGTCCCAAGGGTTAACATTTTCTTATCCTTAATTGGTTAAAAAAGTTCTAGTCCAACCCAGATAAAAATCTTCAGATGGGTAGCCTAGTTAGTCTGTAACTGGAAAAACTTAAAATGAATAGCCTGGCAGCACCTTAAAGACTAACAAAACATGTAGATGATATATGAGCTTTTGTGGGCACAACCCATTTCTTCAGATGAATGGAATTATTAAAGGTCCAGATCCAAAATAAATAGGGGATGCGGGGAGCGGGGGGGAGAGAGGAGAAGGGAAAAGGGGGAAAATTGTCAATTACAGTGTTCATGCTACATGAAGCTGATAGAGAAGGTGCAAATTGTTCTTAAGTACCCATTTTTTGTTTTTTTAAGTCATTAGGATGTAGAAGGTAGTGTGCTAGCCAGGTAATGTCTTTATTCATATCTTTGTGATGGGTCCCAAACCTGTAAATGAAGTTAAGTTCCAAAGTTTTCCTGTGTAGTTGGCTTGTGGAATTGGCCTGAAACAACACGGTGACTTTGAGTTCCATTACCGAGTGCCCGGGCAGGTTAAAATGTTCTCCAACAGGTTTCTGTGTGTTGCCTTTTCGGATATCTGATTTGTGTTCATTAATTCTTTCCCATACAGACTGTCCAGTTTGGCCAATATACATGGCAGTGGGGCATTGCTGGCATTTGATGGCATAGATCATATTAGTGGTTGTGCAGTTAAATGAGCCTCTGATATGGTGGTTGATGTAGTTGGATCCAGTGATGAAATCGCTTGTGTAGATGTGAGGACAGAGTTGGCACTGGGGCTGATTGCAGAGGTGGGTTCCTGGATGATTATGATGGAGGTGTGCTGCGTGGTTACTGGAAAGAATTTGTTTGAGATTAGGGGGTTGGCTGTAGGCAAGGATTGGCCCATCCCCCAAGGCCTGTGAGAGTGAGGGGTCATTTTCCAGGATAGGTTGTAGATTACTGATAATGCATTGGAGTGGTTTAAGTTGTGGGCTGTTGATAATGATGAATGGAATTTTCTCCTCTTGGCCTGTCTTGAAGTAGTTCATGTCTGGGTACTCTTCTGACTCTGTCAATATGTTTTTTCACTTCTCCAGATGGGTATTTCAGTTTTAAGAATGCTCTATATAGATCCTATAGGTGTTTGTCTCTGTCTGTGGGATTGGAGCAAATCCGGTTGTATCTTAATGCCTGGCTGTAGACAATTGGTTGGGAAATGTGTCTTGGATGGAAGCTAGAGGCATGAAGGTAAGTGTAATGGTTGGTAGGTATGCCATCAAATGCCAGCAATGCCCCTCTGCCTTGTATATTGGCCAACCTGGACAGTCTCTATGGGAAAGAATTAATGGACACAAAACAGATATCCGAAAAGGCGCTAGACAGAAACCTGTTGGAGAATATTTAACTCCATTCATCTGAAGAAGTGGGTTATGCTCATGAACGCTCATGATACCAATTACATGTTTTGTTAGTCTTTAAGGTGCTGTTAGGCTATTCATTGTTTTTTAAGTTTTTCCAGATAGAAATGTTTGCCTTTGACATCCATGGAAATAAAAGCAGTACAATAAAGTTTCTAGTCCCTTATTCTTTTCTTTCTGCAGTTTCTTCTTTCCATAGCTCTAAAAGGAAGTAATTGGGGGGCCTTTAACCTCTAATTCCATTAACCTGTTCTAGAGGGAGCAATCCCCATGCTGGCTCAACTTTTTCCTGAAGCAGTTGTAGCCCTTAGTTACATGGAAAAGCAATGTTTGGAAAGCACTTGAGTTGAGATGTTGATGAGTTCTCTTCAATATGCTGTGCAGTAGCCTGGGTGGTTTCCCCTTCTATGGGTGAGGTTTTTACATTATAAGCACTAAATCTCTCCCTTTGATGCCATCCCCCACTGTTTTAATTGCTCTATGTCACGTGACGCTTTGGTTCTGTTCTATTATCTGTTTGCTAACCCTAATGTAGTGCGAGGAAGTGAAGCAGGAGAAGCAGCTGCCAGTTGTGAACTGAGTGAGCTGCAAACAGAGGGCATTTGCCTGGAGGGAGTTCCCACAGAGGGCTTTTTGCCTTTCAAGCTTCTGTGAGCAACAAATACAACATCAGAAGAGGCTCTTAGAAGGAAGAAAATATGGATAGTGAACGATCAGTTGTTGTGACCTGCACAGGATGTGCCATGTTTGTCTTTCTCCCAGAGGACAGAAGCAAGTTAGTCTGTATGAAGTGCTAGCTGCTCCCCATATTGGAAGAGAAGGTTAAAGAACAAGAGACCCATTTAACTAGTTATTCCAAACACGGATGGAAAAAATTAGAGGGAACATTGACCACACTATATTGTCAAGTTTAAGGATCCTGACAAAAGGAAAAAAGTAGAGCAGCAGAATACAGACCCTGGACTTCAGAAAAGCAGATTTTGACTCTCTCAAGGGAACTGATGGGAAAGATCTGCTGGGAGGCTAATATGAGGTAGAAAGGAATCCAGGAGAGCAGGTCCTCAATGAATCCCTTTTGAAACACTTGGAAGAGAAGAAGAATGTGGAGATGAGGAAAGGAAGAGAGAGAGAGAGAGCGAGAGAGCGATTCTCAGGCATGTCTGTTAAAGTCGTTTGCAGGAAAGTATCTGAGGCAATCCGAATTTGAACCCACTATCAGCATGAGTTTTTACTTCCATTTAAAATGCGGCGAGGGCAGTACAGTCACAATGCTGTCAAAAATCTGTCTGCAGGAAGCGCATGCACTTGTCAGTCTCCTCGCACCAGAATCCTTACAATTCCAAACCAAATCTGAGTCTGTTTCAGAAATCGTTAGAGATCCATGTCGTTATCATACATTAGTGGAGAAAGGCAAGCAGGAAACAACCTGAGCTCAGTATCTTGGCAATCTTGTGCCTGCATTATGCAGACTCTCATGTGGCTTTATGTCATCTCGGGAATCAAAAAGCTCTGCTTAGCTTGCTAAGACCCCTTCCATATGTAATAATCTTTTTGTGATTCCCACTGCTGAGGCTTAAATTAAAAATAGCACAGGACTTGTTATAAATTGACACACCTCTAGTGCCCTTAAGGGCAGGAATGATAGATGGTTTCTGTTCTCCTTGTCCTGGTTTAGAATATATGCAAGCTCTGCCCCTACCTTGGATCAAAATTAGAATTCCAATTGCTCAGTCAGATCTACATTTGTATCTGTGTCCGTTCATGTAGATGTGTTTGGATCCAAGGGGTTGGCCTGGCCCATTGCTGAGATTATGAGCCCTTTAGGATACGGCATGTCTCTTTACAAGTCATCCAGACATATATTGGGACCTTGACCCCTTTAGTTGCTACTTTAGTATGAATAGAAAATAACAAGAAGATTTAACTGACATTCCTCAGGTCCTTAACTCAATTAATGTATGTTTTTTTGGAAAATAAAATGAAAATGTACATGCGTCATTTAAATCATTACTTGGGAGTGGGGCTGGGGATGCGGGGTTCAGTATATAGGCTGCCCCGGGAAAAGAAGACTCCCTCACTGCAGCAGCTCGGGGCCAGGTGAGAAACTACAGCAGGCAGAGTTAGGAGAGAGTTCATGTTCCCCAGCTGGGGCAAGTCCAGATTAGGCTGGGTGGGGACCATGGAAGAACCACTCATCCCCTCAGCAGCGACAGCTCTGGGGCAGCTCTGGGTTGGGTGCCAACGCTTGGGGGGGGGGTGGAGATGCTCCCTGGGCTGGGGTCAGATGGCCGAGCTGGCACTCTATGAACCCACCCTGAGCTCCTGACATACCTGAGGCTACCCTGAACTTTCAACATTCACCCAGTTATGTCAGTTTTGAGGACTGTACTGAATTTAGTGATTCTGTCTCTTTTCTGTGAGGTTTTATGAGAAGCAATCCCATTCCAGGCACATCCCATTTTTCTGGTACAACGAAACCCCTAGCTTGCTTCAAGTTATGATAAGAAGAGCTGCATACCAAATTTGGTGGTCCTAGCTCTTACCATTTAGGGGAAGTTCTTGGACAGACAGACGGACAGACATACTCTCTCAAAAATATAGTAGATAATTGCCTGGAGCGTTCGTAGCTGGAAAGTCTAGATCCAAAATTTCCTAAAATGTATAGGACTGTTTTGTTACTTCAGCTGATTGGATGCTTTATAAACACAGACATCCAATTCCAAAGTCCCCCCAGGTTTGAGGGATGTTTGGACCTGGTGCAATGTTTGGTATCATCTGTAATCCAAATTTGGCTATTCAAGATTTCATGGCCATTTTCCTTGGAAATCTGCTAAAATGCTGAAACTGTTGTGATTTTTGCTTCTTTTCTGTAATATAAGGAGAGGACCACTTAAGCGGTGTCCATGTTGTTATGTCACATCACATGGAATCATCAAATATAGGCCAGAAGAGAGGTTTTCAATCTCTTTATCATACTTGTGCCATAGTCTGAGAACTACAGCCACCCTCAAAACCCCTTCACAATTCCTTATCCCATAGTACCTCTGCCCAGAGTGGGCTAAGGAGGAGAATATTGGGCTAGTTAACCAGGACCTGGACCTGGCCCCTGAACTGGGGTCAGACACCAGAGCCCCGTGCAGGGTTGGATGGTCAGAACATGAGACCAGAAGGCCCATAGCGGGACCTGGGATCCTGCCATGCGGGGCTTAGTGGTTGGACCAGGCAGCCCGCAGCAGGACCAGAACCCCCAAATGGGTGGGACAGCCAGACCTGACCCCTGGAGCTGAGCCTCCACCCAAAACTTGAGATTCTGCAGCACCCTGTCCCTGTCACCTGCCTGATCAGCATTGCAAATTTTGTTTTTTTTTCTTAGCACACAGCTGGGCTGGATGTGGCCATGAGTTGCAGATTGAGAGCCACTGGTCTAGAAAGAACTCCTGTTCCTGGACTGCAGCAGGGACAGCAAGAGAGCTCATCTCCCCCAGGACCATGTTGGGGAGAGTGAACTTCCCCAGTTCTGTGGCAGGGAGATCGCTGTCCCTGCCGCAAGCCCAGGGGCTGAAGGAGCTTTCTTGCTCTTCTGCCGTGGCCAAGGAGGAATTCTGCTGGGGACCTGGAGCTGAAGGAGTTTGCTCTCTCCCATCACCAAAGAAGGTCTGATGCCCTCCCTCAAAAGGTAAAATGTAAATTTCTGCACATGCCCCATGGGCTGACTAACTTTATAAGGGGAGCCAGGCTGAACTTTGCCTGCAATCATGAACTATTTTCCTAGCTGACTCTAACAATCTGGTTATCAGTGGTCTTGGGTAATTATTGGACCCTGCTGAGAGATTGAAAGGCCTTAACAGAAGGCTGAAAGTCTTTAGCTGGACAGAGGCGCTTCCCGAAGCAGTTGATACCTTGGAATTGGTGCTAAGGAGAGTAGGCAGCAGCAGGGAAGGAGACTTCTGAGGTGGTCTGTGAGAAGGCCAACCAACAGGGCGATGACTGGGTGGTAGATGAGAGTTGAGGATCTAGACAAGACTGCAAAGAGGCAATCCCAGAGAGTCAGCATCCTGCAGAAGAATGGACTGGGGAGGACTTGGGTTGGATTAAAAGCTCAAGGTTGGGAAAAGGGAAGAAGTTGTTTTTTGTTTTACTTTTGTGTGTGGTAGTGAGATTCCAGGGAGATGCTTAGGGGCCACTACTGAAATAGAAGAGTGGAGTGCAAGAGGAGCCCCAAAGGGGCATAATATGTCCAGTGCAGTGTGGGACCCTGCGTATTTGGGACATTAATACCCTAGTAAGTGTAGGGTTAAAAGCCACTTGACCAGAGGACTAAGGGATGAGAAGAGCCAGAATACCTCAGGGCTGGAGTGGCTTTTGGAGGGAGGTGCTAGTTGAGGAAACCTGCTATGCTGCTCCCTGCTATGCGTGGGTGCATCAGCAGTGTGGTGACTCTTCTGATATTGCATTGCATTGCACTGCAGATAGGTGTGAGACCAAATTCCCTCTCACTACAACGTACAAAGCCCTTTAATTGCTATGTTCTTGAGCCTCTAGAAGAGTGGTCCTCAAACATTTTGGCCCGTGGCCCACCCTGCTCAGCACAAACCTTTCTGCAGACCACTAACCAACCACCCATGATGACAAAATGAGCCCAGAATGGATTGGGGGTCTGGGTCTGGCTGGGAGGTTGGGTGTAGGGGGGGGCTGGGGGTGGGAGATCTGGGCAGGATTCTCACCAATGGGAGCAGTGGGGAAAGCCTCCAGGTGTGCAGTGTCTTGAACTGCCATTTCCCCAGCCAGGGGCGAGGGGGAGCGGCAGCATGGGAGCCACTACCTCCCTCCACTAGCTGTGTCCAGCCTCTGAGGTTTGGGACTATCCCCCTGCAGCAGCAAGTCAACCTCTCAAGAGGGGTATGCGGGGCTGAAATATCAGCACGGACTGCTCAGTATGGGGTGGGGAGAGGCCCTCAGCTCACAGCCCACCTGCAGGATAGTCACAGACTTTTAGTAGTCTATGGACCACACTTTGAAAACCACTGCTCTAGAATCATGGTCCTGTTTGTTTCTTTTTTCTGCCGTGGAAATCTGGCAGTTGTATTACCACGTTCTATTGTTCTGGCAAAACTATTAACTGCATGAACAGCTCTAGAAATGGAAAGATCAGCAAACGTGATTCACCCAAACCTCCCATTCATCTTTCATTTTGTATCTGCTCCAGCCTGCGTGGTTTTTTTCATTGTGTTCCTTTGACCTGGAACTGGTCTTTGAGCAATGAGTCAATTTTTGTTTCATTCAATTCCCTCTCAGGCAAGAAGTGATGTCACCAACCCATTGTTAAAATAAGTCATACGTGCATTAAACCATGTGGCCTGTGGGCTGGATCTGGCCTGCCAGACTGCTAGATGTGGCCTGGCACCATCCTGTGGCCCAGCGGGAGACTTTGGTAGGCTCCCTGCCTGCTGCTCTCCCTCATGCCATTCAAGACAGCTGGCTACAGGGCCCAAGTGCTCCCCGTATGCTGCGTGCCCTGGAAACTGGACAGTGGGAGCTGCCTTGGCTATGCTTGTGATGCAGGCAGGGCATGGAAAACCCTGCCCCAAGGGATGTACAGTGTGCAGAGAAAAGCATGGCCCCTGTAGCCAGCCTCTTTGATCAGTGTCCAGGAGCTCAGCAGGCAGAGAGCCTGCCTGAGAGTCCTGCTGGGCTGGTGGCTGGCAGCCACCTAAGATAAGTGCCTCCTGGCCAGAGCCTGCAACTGGCACTTCTCCCCAACCCTCTGCCTCCCCTAGCAGCACCCCTGTCCCTGGTCACAACCCCTTCCCAGACCCTACACCTCCTTGTGCATCCCAAGATTCCTTCTGCACGCTGCACCTCCTCCATTAAGAGTGCAGCCCTTGACCACTTCCCAAATTCTTGGAGTGGCTCCCCATAAAAAAGTATTGCCCATCCTTGCATTAAACTCTAAGACAAACTGAGTTCTACATCTCCCATTGCATCTACAGTCTGAATTTTTTAAATTTACTTTGTAAAGTCCTTGGGGGCAGGGATGAATAATTTCTCTTTTACCGTTGGTAAGTGCTCAATAAATTAAATATTGAGTTCTTACCTTTGACTAGCTTTCCATTGAGAACACTAAAGGCCCCAGTGAGAAACATCCCTTTGATAGCAGAAGTGATGCTTCTTGTAATATAAAATTACTTTTTCTACCCTTTGCATGATGTCTTTTTTGCATTTTCAAGTTTCATGAGTAAGACCAAAGGAGAGAAATCGAAGATAGAGATGATCAAGTGAAGTAAGGTCCAAGCCCCTACTTCAGCATCTACTGGTAAATTTCAAAGCACATAAGTAAGTTGTTCAGCAGGTTCAGCTGGAACAGAGTAGAATACATAATATTAATAAGACATTCTACTGGTGTTAGCTGTACACTCCTGCATTTACAAAGCAGAACTTTAGAGACTGAAGGTCAGATGAGGCTCAAGATTCTGTCATTGCTCATGAAATGTAATGGGAATCTCCTTATACAATGCCTGAATTTGAGATTTACTCTGCACAGGTGCAGTCAAGGATAAGCTATTTCTTTTGAACAGTTTGTTATCCTCCTAGAACAGATGTACTCTTTCTTACAGATGTAATGATCTATTTTGGGGGGTTGGGAGGTTGGCAGAACTTGAGACACAACAATCTACTAAAGAAAGCCTATGAAGTTTTTACATGTTTGAGATTTCAAAAGGGAAACTATTTAACCATTAGAACCCCTATGCGACCATGAACATTAAACTAGTAGATTCTCTGTGTTAAAGACGTAACGAATGGGCTCTTGCACATGAAATTTGATACATTTTGATTTGCGACCTCCCAGGTATAGAAGCTTATTTATCAAATTACAAGAGTCCACAAGCCCTTTAAATTAAATATATATGGTAATACATAGTCATGGTTTTGTTGCTAAAGGAAGTCAACAGTAACAAGAACTGAGGAAACAATTCAAAGAATTTCACCTCTTTTTCGTTTGCCCCTTGATCATCTGTACATGGTGAAATTCTGAACTTCATTCATTATTCAACATTTTGAATTTCCTCAGTGAATTTCTTCAATGAACAATTCTTGGCTGGCGGATCATCTGAACCGTTGGTTGTAAAAAATTCATAATAGTTGGTTATTGGCATAATCAGAAGGGCTTTTTTTCTGTTTAATTGCCACAGCATGAACTGTGAATTTTACATTCTGAATATACAGTTGCTTTTGGTGACTATTCAAACATTCAATTTTTTTGTAACTATTTTCACTTAAGATCTCAATTCAACTAAACAGTTGCCTAAATGCTTAAGTCAAAGAGATGTATACACATGCTTAAATGCTTCCCTGAATAGGAATGGATTTAAATGTTATGGCTGGAATTTCCAAAGGGAGTTAAGCACTCAGCTACCATCAGGTGGAATTTGGATACTCTCTCCCTCAGACTCTTGAAAATGCCAACCTGAAATGTCTAAATGGGAGCTGAGTTCTTGTAATGATCTGACCACCTATTTTAGTGCCTCAGTGGGAGTTTAAAGACTAACAAGATGGTTTGATAGGTGATGAGCTTTGACCCACGAAAGCTCATCACCTATCAAACCATCTTGTTAGTCTTTAAAGTGCTACATAGGTTTCCCTTTTGTTTCAGCAAGATCAGATTAGCACGGCTACCTCTCTATTACTATTCAGTGGGAGTAGTTGGTGCTGAATTCTTGAAAATCTAAATGTCTGTTAGGTCCCTGTTAACAAATTGGGGCCTCTAAAACATAAGGACACACAGTACTTTGAAGACAGACAGTCTTGTCTATAGCTACCTGCTCTAAGCATTGTATTATGTCCTAAGATTTAGGGCCAGATCCAGGCTTCAGAGGAGCTTGTGCAGATTTTATACCCACTTGCCTATACCCTGTAATAATGGTCTGACACACAAGGGTATGGATATAAACATGGACTATTTCTTAGCTATAGTCATGTGAACTGTGTCAGGCTAATCAGTTTAAATACCCTTATCATGTGAAAGGATTCAGCGTCCACAGACTCAATTATTACTATGCTATTGTGCTATTCACAGGTCCCAGTGTGCTCACCACTTGGAACTGAGAAAATAGCATTGTGGTTTTTATGTACATTAATTGTTTGCTTCTAAAGCAAAAAATAAACACATTTTAGAAGGCATATTTATCAAGAGTGATTATTTGCAAACGTGGTTAGAAGGTGATAGGGACAAAAAGCTATTTGTGAATAGGAATTTCACTGTGTCCAACTTACTCATTTCCTCTAGGTTTCTCTCTGCTACCATTACTCGGGACTGCTCTCATTCTATTTATAACTACTTTCAACCCTAAGTGAGAACAATACGACTTCTCCTTTATTGTATTAGGACAGAAGATCTCTACTTAGCAGCTCTTAGTTTTCATCCTATGTAGAAATGAAATTTTTATGTTTCTCTCCACTTTCCTGCTTTCAGTAGACTACTTTTTCTTTTATCTCTTGTCTATGCTGATATATATAGTCTCTACTGTTAACTGAAATAGCCCCTGCAATTTGAAATTCAGTATTTCTCAGTGCTCCTTTAATTGTCCTTTTTAACTGGCTTATGCTTTTCTTTTTTTAACAGACTAGTTATATTGTTAGAAGTCCTTTTGCCTATTGATTTTACATCCTGACTTAATCATATTGGCCTCTGTTGCACTTTAACTTAACTTAGATGAATTTCATGTACAGCTTTCCTCTTTGTTTCTTAAACATTTGTCCTCTTTCTTCAGTAGTTTTTTCTATACATTAGAGGTGTAATCATAATTCTATGGCCTTTTCACATTAGCTCAAAGCCAGGCTTCCACATGTCAAAATCCATTCCTCAGGTTCTTAGCCTCTCTGAGCACCCAATATTATAACATCTCTCTGCAGACCCATTATGATCTCACCAATATTGCCATTCTGAAGCTGTATTTTAACTAGCAAAATGAATTGTGAGATTCCACAGTAGCTTTCCTGATTCAAGCGTTATCTTCAAGCATTAACAATCCAATGAGTAGAAACACAAGTACAAACAGTGCCCATTTCAGCACTTTTGGTAAGGGGGTCCTTTTCATCTGTGAAGAAACATTTGGGCTTAAAAAATTCTTCCGTTACCGCAGTTTAGACTTCTTAACTGAGCACACATTTGACTTCCTCCTGCTGAACATTGGTGTAAAGTGGTTATGGCCCTGTTGAAGTTTTCAGGTGAAATCCTGGCCCCTTTGAAGTCAGGAGTTTTGCCATTGACTACAATAGGGAAAGATTCCACCCTCTGTGTTTTCTGATGGGAAAATTTAATGTGATAGAATGCTTACTCTCTCATCCAATTCTTTAATGAAAATGTTAACAGACTTAATACCGATATGTCATTAGATCTTTTCCCCTACTGGGCTACATTGCCACATATTATTAACCTTTCTGAACAGTCCTTTGGCCGTTTATATCCAAGGGAGTGTGTTCCAAGCTATTTGAATTAATTTTGAAATTTAGATCTTGTCTGACAGTCTTTCAAACACTCTCCTAAAACCACTGTAAGGGGCAGCATTAATCCCTGGTGTAATTCCATTGATTTCACTGGGATAATACAAGAAGAATGTGGCCCATTATGCCATTCCCTTCATCCACTAATTTTGAAATTCTTTCCAAAAGTGCTGTACTGCACCACGGGGACAATAATCCCAGCCCTTTCATGATGTGCTGCCTGTTATTTTACTTTAATGCCTAAAGGCATAATTGGTAGCAAATTAGCTTGAAGCTAAGCAAGTTATTGTCCAGCTCAGATTTCCAATCAATTTCTTCTTTTGCCCAGAATAGAGAAGCTACGTTAATAGCATAAGGTAATTTTTTCAAACAGAAATACAATTCATTTTAGCACTGAGACGCAGTTGAGCCATCTTCAGCTAACAATGCAGCATCTTGGCTCAACACATGTAAGCGTGTTTCTTAAATACGTGTGAGGCAACAGCTTTGACAATATACACTGTACTGCCTGTTGCTGTCTCTCCCCGCAGCTCCATGTTTCCTTAGATTGAAATCTGCTTACCACACTGCTGCTTTGCTGAAGGTCCACAGCTCACTGTTAGCAACGTTGTCAAAGAAAAAGTGACACTGTCAAGTTCTTTGCTGTATGTTGCTTTTCAATTAGCACCAGAATTATTTGTGTGGAGGTGGGAGAGGGGAAGGGTCTTGAGCAATTATTTTGTTTCCACTTTGAAAAGGGAAGAATGTGAGGAGTGAGCAGAAATCCCTTCTTCTGCTATTCTCTTGGAACATCTGTCTCATTGTCTGTGAGGACCATCTATTCTGCTCATCTGACTTCTTACTAACCCCATTGCTGAGGTACTGCCAAGGGAAGCTAAGAAGAACAGCAGTAAAAGTGGTGGTAACAAAATGATGAGGCTGCAAACAAGCAAGCTGCTGCAATGAAAGAAACCAAATGAAGAGTTCATTATTAAAGAAGGTCAAGTTGGAGGGGTGTGAGAAAGGCTCGCTTGTGCAGGAGTCTGTGTTCCTCATAATTCCTCTTTCCTTTAATTAGAGCTGTAGCATTCAGGCCCAAGTTCTTGACATTTTCATTGTATTAGTTATTTTAAGCTTTTATGTATAATGTTCTCACTATCACAGCTGTCATGCAAGCAACCTCCCGTGGTAAATCCTCAAAGATTAAAATTCTGATACAGCTTTATACATTTTAAAAGAATTGTGTGCCAACTATATCAGAGAAACTACAAAGGAACCATAGATACAGTGATAAGCCCACAACCCTATACCGAGCGAGCTGGTACAGAATATCTGTATTTTTGCAATATTGTTGCTTTTGAAAGACCTTAAGTTTGGCGTAGAAAGAGAAGATGTTTGTTTGCTTTCATGTTTGCTGTTGTCAAGCAGAAGGCAACTGATGTTGATATTGGCTTCTCTGAGTGAAATCAGATGGACGAGGGAGGGTAACTGTCTCCAGCACAGACGCACTGACTCCATGGCCACTCTGGGCTGGATGCTCCGCCACCCTCCTAGCACTTCCCATCTGCTGTAATCACCTGTTCCATGGCATGCAGGAGGATCTGGGAGGGTGGGGAAGGAGCAGTGATGAGGTGTGTTTATGGGAGGGGGTGAGAAGAGACAGGGTTGGGGATTGGGGGAGGGGGATGAGGTGTGGGCAGGGCCTAGGGCAGAGCAGGGGCACAAAGAGGCAGGATGGGGGGGTGCGGCTCTGGGGGGAGTGGTCAGGTAGGGGTGGGGGCAGGGCCTGAGGTGGAGCAGGGAGTTGAGCACCCCTGGAAGAAAGTTGAAAATTAGGAAACAAATTTCCCTGGTGAATCTGTAAGTGTTCCTCAGGAGGGAATGAGATGACGTGGGAAATCCGTACCTGTTCTGTGATTTTCTCTCACACGCTGAGAGGGGGACTGTGACAGGGTGCTTGGCCTGGACTGGCCCTTTAAGGGCAAAAACGCAGCCCTGAGCGTGGGCTGAGAGTGAAGCCCCAGCTGAGTCAGTTGTTGCTAATGAGGGCTCAGCTGGGGGCTACATAAAGAAGGGCTCCTGGAGAGAAGGGAAAATGTACTGCTGCTCTGCATAGAGAGCAGGAGGGACCTGGCTGCCAGGGAACCAGAGCAGTGCTGAGGAAGCTCTGACCAAGCTAGTTCCCAGGCTGCAGGGCCTGAAGCAAGGCCTGAAACCACTAGGGCTGCAGAGAGGCAGTCATGGTAGGCAAAGGCAGCAGATCCACACCCCTTTGCCAGTGATGAGTGGCCATTACAGACGGCAAGTTTGCCCTGAGGCAGGAGCAGGATGAAGACTGGCAGTGGGTCACTGAGGCAAGGTGGGTACAGGGGAACTGGGTGTTCCCTGGGAGGAGAACTGGGTGCCCCTTCGGAGAGGAGGACCCTGGAGTGCAAAGCTGGATAAACAACAACCCTTCCCCTCCCCCCCCCAGACGGGAGCTCAGAGACACTGGAGTGGGCACTGCTGGAGGGCAGTGTCCTGAAGAGGATGCCATGGTCCAAGAATGACACGGGTCTGGACCAGAGAGGGGAGCGAGAACACGGGGAGACAGCAGCTAGAGGGAGGTGTCCAGTGATCTGGTGAGCTAATTCTCAGGGCTACCGGCTGGAGGCGCCATGGTGGTGAGTCTGCCCTGTGATGGGGACAAAGAGGGGTATGACAGGAGTAAGACATGAGAATGAAGCCTTTCTTTTAATTGCCTTATCACGGTGCTCTGGGAATGTAGGGATCGATGTAGGCATTGGATCTGACAATGGCTGAGAATGTGGATCCAAATGAGGTACTCGTGCTACTACTCATATGGTGGATTCAGCTGGAATTGAGGCATCAGATCTGACTTCTAGAACCAATACACTTGGACTATGTCTACACTAGCAGCTTCTTGCGCAAGAACTATTTTGCGGAAGAGTTCTTGCACAAAAAGTCTTCCACAAGAGTGTGTCTACACTGGCATGTGCTTTTGTGCAAGAGTGTCCATGGCAGTGTGGATGCTCTCTTGCACAAGAAAGCTCTGATGGCCATTTTAGCCATAGGGGTTTCTTGCACAAGAAATTCATGTTGCATGTCTACACTGCCCTCTTGCTCAAGAGGGCTTATTCCTCATGGGGAGAGGAATAACTCTTCCGAAAGAAGCCCTGTTTTCTGACACTGTACTGTAAATTTACTTGCGCAAGAATGTGCGTGCAGTGTAGACACCCGGCAAGTTTTTGCGCAAGAACAGCTGTTCTTGCGCAAGAAGCCACCAGTGTAGACGTAGCCTTGGTATAGTAGGGGCATGACCCTTCATTTGGGATTTCTCTTGTGCTGGGCCTTTTACAATGATGGGTTTGTATTTGCTCTGGGATTGGGGCACTATTCCTTCTGGGAGCTCTCAGATGGACTGTGTTCCCAAAATGTCAGGAGTTGATGCAGACAGATAGTTCATGGGTCCTTAGGTTTTGGAACACCAGGGTTTGGCTGCTGGAGCCTCTTGGAACAGCAGGGCTTGAGGTGGGCTTGAGGCTGGCTTTGGCACTCCTTGCAGCCATTGGGGTGAAAATGCTGTCTCACATACTCAATGAAGTATAAATAACGGAGGTACCATAAACCACACCTCAAATGTATTTGTATTTGCAGTCAATCTTTACTCCACACTACAACCACTGTAGGGGTGGGTACATGTCACCCCCCTCAAGACAAATTTTGGTGACTAACAAGCTGTGTGTTTTATATGAGCTACAAGTATCAGATGTCACAAAGGAAACTGACACCTCTGAGAAGGTTGGTCTGTCTGTCTCTCTCGCATTTTAAATGGAACTTGACTGAGATGCCTAAAGAACATGTCAGGTTCCATATAGTCCAGAATCCACCACTTTTCACATATGCATATTTCAGTGCCTGTTTGAAAACATGGTCTATAGTTTGATGCTTCAATTCATGTTTTACCCTGAGTAATGTGATAGCTAAATGCAGCTTTTCATTTGGTATCAGGGGTCTTTGGTATCTATTTAGGCGGCTGTTTGTTTGGGGGTTAAAAATCCATTTTCCCCCACAGATGGTAGAAATGAATAAAGATGCTAGAGAAGGACAAGTATTTGAAATCCTCCCTGGTAGTAGACAAGGTATATTTAAATAACTCGCAGTACTGCAGCTGTTACCAAGAGACATGTTTTAATATGACAGATGAATGGCAGCTCATTGTCTGTGATAGGAAATAAGAGAGAAGGGAAAAAAACACCAGGTTTTGTGAGCACTTTGCTGCGTGCCTGATTTGTGCAATCTTCAAGTAGAAAAGGAATGTGCAGGTTCCCTCAGTGAAATCTCAAGCAGCTAACATGATACTTTTACTGCATGTATAATTAAGAAAAGGGGGGGTAGGGAATAGTCACTGAGAAGTAGCCATTAGGTTCCCACAGGGATGCTGGAACAATTTATATAGTAGGGGTGCTAATAGCCATTGAACCAAACAGTACATCGTGTATCTACTGGAAACCACTTCAAGACAAGGGGTGCACCAGCACCCCCACAAACCCAGTTCCAGCACCTGCTGCATTTGAATGGATTCATGATTTTGAAGAGGAAAGGTTTAAACTTTGGAGGAAAGTGGCCTGTTTTGTGATATTTCAGAGATGACTCAGAAGTCAGAAGCTGTGAACTAAGGCCAATTAATTAAAAGTGACACATTAAAAGCGCTAGAGTAACTGGAATCACAAGCTGTTCTACTGCAACACTGTCTGTCTTACTTCTCCAAAGATCAGACAAAGTAACGCAGACAGATAATGTCACTGATGAACAGAAGCTGCATGGTTTGATTTAACAGCTGCTTTTAGTTGTCACTATATTGAACTAGAAAATACATGAATGACTATTTGGTTTTTCTGGCAAGAACATATATGTTCCATAGTAGAATGGAGACTGTGCAATGAGGATTCCATACTGTTTCAGCCACAGTGCTATGTAGGGGGCAGCATGGAAGGGCACCGCAGAGGATGTATCAGTAGACATTGTAACCAATGAATTATTCCCAATACATGGGCGGTATTGAGACTGTGGCTCAAAGGGCTACTTGCAAAGTTAGGTCAGCTTATCTCCTGGTTTAGGGCTGTGAAAAAATTCCAGCTTATGCCATGGTACAGACACCACCTTGATGAGCTGGATTTACTACAGTGATGGAAGAACCCCTTTTTCTGCCACTCTTGGCTCTTCACTACAATACTAAAGTGGCACAGCTGCAGTATAGCTGTGGTGGTGGTGTAACATTTCTATTGTAGACCAATGTTCCTCTAACTTTTTTTATGTAGCCCTTCTGCCAGGTAGTGCTGGCAGCAGCCAGGGCCAGGTTCAATATCTAGGGGTTCCTTTTCATCCATCCCACACAGAATTGGCTCGAGCCCTCACCCAAATTTAGCCTGAGAAATTCTCACACACCCCTGGGTGCCTCTGAGAGGCAATGCTTCTCCACTAGCAAACACAGAGTCTGAGCATAGAAAATAATTTTTTAATGAAAGAGGGAAAGAAGTAACCTGGCATTAACTTGGGAAAACATCACAAACAGAGTTCATAACCAACCCACGAATAAACGTCCCAGCTCAAGAGGATTGAGCAATGTCCTTTGCCTCTCAGGCTCACAAGTCCAGCAATGCAAGTGTCTCATTCACATGCCCAACCTTTCTCAGTACCCCACTCGCAGTTGCTGCCCTTGGTCAGGGCAGACCAGAGCTCAAAGATGATTTTCAGAGCTCACCTCCCACCCTTGGAGGGTGGGGTGGGGATAGGAGGCATCTCTCACACTCCATTGGCCACTTGCTGGCCGCTGCTCCTGTCAGCTGTTCCCACAGGCCACCGGCCGCCCGTGTGCTCCTGCCAGCCACCCTGCTGGCTGCCTGCTGCTGCTCCCACCGGCCAGCTGCCTGCTCCTGCCAGCCACCCTGCTGGCCAGCTGCTGCCAATGGGTTTGGATCTGGGCCAAACCTAGTGATTTCAGCTCTTTCTGGTTTCAGTGATTTCAGCTCTTGACCCACAGTGCAGGCCAACATAAAATAGAGACCCCTTATGGAGTCTGTTTTTAGTTATATTGTTAAAACAGAGGGGGGTGGCGGGTGGGAAGAGAAACAGGTTGAACCAGTCTTACAGCTCATGGCTGGAGGGGCATGTAGCCTGCTCCGCTCTGCTCTCCCCCCCCCATCCAATACACTTAAGTCTGGAAGGGAAAGGCTTGTCCATCTGAGTTTCTTTACAATGACAGTGTCTCCTGCAAGCACTGATGGTCATATTTTACAATTTCTACATATAGGCTGTGTCTAGACTGGCAAGTTTTTCTGCAAAAGCAGCCGCTTTTGCGGAAAAACTTGCCAGCTGTCTAGACTGGCTGCTTGAATTTGCGCAAGAACACTGACGATCTAATGTATGATCGTCAGTGTTCTTGCGCAAATACTATGATGTTCCCATTTGGGAAAAAGCCCTCTTGCGCAAATGTATTTGCACAAGAGGGCCAGTGTAGACAGGGGAGGACTGTTTTGCACAAAAAAGCCCTGATGGTGAAAATGGTGATCGGGGCTTTCTTGCGCAAAACCGCGCCTAGAGCGGCACGGATGCTTTTCCGCAAAAAATGCTTTTGCACAAAAGCATCCATGCCAATCTAGACGCTCTTTTCCGCAAATGCTTTTAACGCAAAAACTTTTCCATTAAAAACATTTGCGGAAAATCATGCCAGTCTAGACGCAGCCTTAGGGTTTACATGGTTTGTGACCTCACAACAGCCAAATTAGTTACAACTGGCAAAATACCATTCTAACAACTGAGTATCCATCAGGCCTATAGCACTGGCTGAACTGGATTTACATAAGCACACCCAGGATTTCTTTCCCAGCCCAGCATGAACTGTATTTACATAACAACAGTATAATACCTTACAATGCTAAACAACTGAATGAGTATAACCACACCTAGGATTCCTGTCCCCTTCCAGCTGGCTGCCTTGGAAGCAGTGGTTCAGACCCTGCTTACATTTATGTCCATGTGTGGAATGAATTTTATGTGCACCACAATGAAGATGATGAAAGACACATCACCTCCATAGTGGTGCACATAAAAAAACTCATTTTGCACATAGACAGTCTATGGCAGGGGTGGGGCTGAGGATGTCAGAGTGTGGGAGGGTCGTGGGGGATGAGGGACATACTCTAAGTCTCCTTTGTGCCACTAGAGCAGCACAACAAGGATGTTAAGGAAGCACCCGAAGAGTCTTTCCATAGGAGAGGTATACACCAGCTGCTTCTGTCCACATTGGACCCCTAGCAAAGGGGATGTCCTGGGGTGGCATGGGGTGAGGAGAAGATGTGTGATTGGTAAGAGAGGGTGGGAATCAGTTTGACTAGTGCCACAGTTCTGCAGGTTAAGATTTCCTTGAATCAATTCTTTAATGCTCTGTAGAGCTTGAGTCAGAACATAAATCCTTTCACCCTACCTTAGTGTTAGGGCTAATGGTAATGTGCTATTATGTTCTCCTATGTAAATAAGTCACAAAATAAAAAAGAGAGATTGATCCTTAGAATGCTGTAAAATAGGAATAAAAACACAATTTTAAATGTTCAGTAAAAAGAATTTAGTTAGTAGCTAATTTAACCTCCTTGTTAATATGTGCTAAAATCTAAACGCAAAAACAAACTAACCCGACTCTGATTTAAGGAAGTTTCCTTTGCCATTGATCAAGCCTCAGTTCAAACCATAACTTCTGACCCTTATGGATTTTACAGCAGACTCAAAGTTTAACTTATTAAACAATATTATTTATTGCCTAATTCCTATCAAATGGTCTTAATCATTCCATTCTGTAATTCAGTGTTTCTCAAAGTGCGCTGTGAACCCACTTTGAGAGAGCCACTAACAGGCCTGCACCACTTTGTTTACCTATAGGGTCTGTAGCCACACAGCCCTGTGGCTCCCATTAGCTCCAATTCACCATTTCCAGCCACGGGGAATCACAGGAAGTGGCATGGCCTAGGCTACCACTTCCCATGGTTCCCCTTGGCTGGAAACCGTGAACCAGCACCAATGGGAGATGTGACGCTCCATAGCTACAGACTCTTTAGGTAAACAAAGTGGCAAGGGCCTGCTAACGGCTTTCACAAAGTGGGCCCATTCTGAGAAACACAGCCGTAAGTCACGAAAGCCTGGTCATCTGTCCCAAAAAGGAGCCATTCATATTTTAAAATAAGCTTTCACTGATTTCCTCCCATTATCTTCACCCCAAAACTCCCGCAAGTCAATGATGTGCCACTGTAGTTAGAGATGAGAAATGCTACATTCTCCTTTGAGTTGCCTCTGCACATTTGCACTCATGAGACACACTGGCGCATACGGTGCTCATGGAAAACATCTGACAATAGCGATTGTTGAGGCTCTTCCATGCCATGTCTTTTCCTTCCCTTCACCCTTCCGTGGGGGAGACTATAAAAGGGAGTGTGGTGCTCCAATCATCTTAGTGGCCACACTGTGTCTGTAGGAGCAAATGAAACAAGACAACTCCTGCTCCCAATTGGCTATGGCTAGACAGTAGAGCTGACTCTACATCTGGAGAAGGAACATAGGAATTGCTGGACTGGATCACACCTGAGGTCCATCTGCTTTGGCATCTTGCACCTGACAATAGCCAGTACAGTACTAGATGCTTGACAGGAATGTTTTAAGACCCTCAGTAGGTACATATGGAGTAATCTGTGAGGCACATAGATCTCATCTAATCCCTCATAGACAGAGGTTGGCACTAAACCCCAAAGCATCAGGTTTAATATCCCTTGCGATACTTTTTTTGTTGGCACTAACTATTGGAGCTTTGAATATCCTTATAATCCATACAAATGTCCCTTTTGAATCTTGCTAAATTCTTGGATTCAACTATTCCCTGTGGCAATGAGTTCCACGGTATAATTTCATACTGAAATAATATTTCTTTTTTGTCAGTTTTCAGTTTGCTACTTTAGGTTTCATGGAGTGTCCTCCTGCTCTTGTGCTATGAGAGAGAGAAGAGTTATTCTCAATCTGCCTTGTTCGCACCAATCATGATTATATTACATTTTATTATTTTCCCTCTTAGTAACCTCCTTTCTAATGTAAATAACCCCAGTCTTTTCAGCTTCTTTATGTATAAGAGCATTTCTGTGACTCTTTTGACCCTTTTCTAAGCCCTCTCTAATTCTGCAATATTCTTTTTTAGCTGGTTTGACCAGTACTGCACACACAATTCCAGACAACGCTGCACCCAGATTTATATAAATGCATGATGTCCTCTGTATAATTCTTACAACCCAACATCTTGGTTTCTTTATTTGATTACAACTTCATATTGAGCAAAGATCTTCGTGAAGCTATGCACAGTCATGTTCGGGCCCCTTTCCAGAGCTGATACAGTAAATTTTGAACCTTGTAAGGGGTATGAGTAGCAACATTTTAATACACAAGAGGGTACTTTTGCCTAGTAGCCCATGAGCATGGTTTTGCTGTGAGCTGTTGGGCAGATGCCTTCACATCAGCCTTCAATACCACCTTGTTCCATGGGTGGATGAAGCAAACTACACCATCAAATGAGATGCTGCCATTGCTGTAGTTGTACAGTTGAGTGGAGGGATTGTGCAAGAGTAGGCACAATCCCTCTCTGAACTCTCCCTCGGGCAGTACATCTGCCCAACTCTATAGGACCTATGGCTGTTTTGGTAGAGACTGGCGTTTGCTCTTTTGGTTGAGGTTAAGGTCCTGAATGATATGAATGATTGGAATGAGTAGTAGCAGGGTAAAATGTCCTGCAGAACTGCATATTGTTATAAGCCAACTGGACCCCTTACAATAAGAATCAAACATTGGCATGCACTGTGATTTATATCTGTTTCTGTGAATTATAATATTCCTGAAAACCACATTCTGGACAATATTGTTTAGACCCAATACAGAGCTTGCGAACAGGTGAGTGCTAACAGGGAGTTTAGAGAGGGAGTTCTCCAGGTAAAGGAGAAGCAGATACAGGACTCTTGAGGGAAGTGTGTGTTGTTATTGGGGCTTTCTTACTGTGTGCTGAGCTTGTGTTTGTGAGTGAGGGTTGGTGTGTGGTGGTTTGTTTGGTGTTGTGTTGGGTGTTTTTTTTTTCTGTTGTTGTGAGTGAGGCTTTAGAGAGGGAGTTCTCCAGGTAGAGGAGAAGGAGATACAGGACTCTTGAGGGAAGTAAGTGTTGTGTTTAGGGCTTTCTTGCTGTGTGATGAGCTTGTTGTTGTGAGTGAGGGTTGGTGTGTGTTTTGTTTGATTTTATGTTTGTTTGTTTTTTTTCCCCTGTGTTTGGGAGTGAGGCTTCCCCCCCCCACACACTTCTCCTGTCCTTCATGGAGTGTGTGCTGTGAGTGGCAGGTGGAAACTGTTGGCTTCTAATTAAGTTTGAATTCTAGAAGCCTCTGCTGATTGCTGAGCCTTGGTAGGGGGAGGGACTTTCAGGCAGTCCAGGTCTTTATAAGGCAGTGGGCAAGCGATCAAGGAGCTTGCGAACAGGTGAGTGCTAACAGGGAGTTTAGAGAGGGAGTTGGGAAGGGGAGGGGGAAGGGGGCAAGGTTCTCTTGCTTTTTTTTTTTTTTTTTTTAAATCCTTTTTCCAGGACAGCAGGGATGGATGGTGATAGGTCTGCTGTTGTTACCTGCACAGCGTGTGCCATGTCTGTCTTCCTCCCGGAAGAAAGAACGGATTTCATCTGCACGAGGTGCAAGCTGGTCGCCATTTTGGAAGAAAAAATTAGAGGACTGGAGGCACAAGTGTCGACCCTACACTCGGTCAGAGAGGATGAAGACTTCCTCGATAGAAGGCAGCGGTTAATCCTACAAGCACAGCAGGCGGAAGAGCCAGAGACAGCAGTACGGGACCAGGAAGAGAACTGGCAGCATGTAACTTCTAGAAGGGGAAAAAGGCCAGCACGGGAATCCCCCAATGCTATAGAGGTAAGTAATCGCTTTCAGGCTCTCTCCACAGGCTCTGCGGTGGTGAATGCTTTGGAAGGGACCTCACAAGGAAGAAACCACAAGGGAACACCATCTACTGGAAGGCATGGGATACGTAGTCCTAGGGATGGGGATTCCACAACCACCACCCCCAAAAGAAGACGACGGGTGGTGGTGGTCGGGGACTCCCTCCTAAGAGGGTCTGAGCCATCCCTCTGCCGTCCGGACCTGGAATCTCAAGAGGTGTGCTGCTTACCGGGAGCTCGAATTCAGGATGTGACTGAGAGGCTTACCAAGCTGATCAAACCTTTGGATCGCTACCCCTTCCTGCTTCTCCATGTGGGAACTAATGATATGGCCAAGAATGACCTTGAGCGGGTTACTGCGGATTATGTAGCGCTGGGAAGAAGGACCCAAGAATTCAGAGTGCAAGTGGTGTTCTCGTCCATCCTCCCTGTTGAAGGGAAAGGACTGGGCAGGGATCGTCGAATTGAGGAAGTAAATGCGTGGTTGCGCAGGTGGTGTCGCAGAGAGGGCTTTGGTTTCTTCGACCATGGGACTCTGTTCCGGGCACAAGGATTGTTAGGAAGATATGGGATCCACCTAACGAAGAGAGGAAGGAGCATCTTCGCGGGCAGGCTTGCAAATCTAGTGAGGAGGGCTTTAAAATAGGTTCGTTGGGGGACGGTGACCAACACCCTGAGGGGAGTGGGAAAGTCAGATACCGGGAAGGAATGCAAAGAGGAACGAGCAAGAAAGGAGGACCCCTGATTCGAATGGAGAAGATGGGGCGATCAACTGGCTATCTGAGGTGTTTGTATACTAATGCAAGAAGCCTGGGCAACAAACAGGAAGAACTGGAGGCCCTGGCCCAGTCCAAGAAATATGATTTAATTGGGATAACAGAGACTTGGTGGGATGACTCGCATGACTGGAGCGCTGTCATGGAAGGGTATAGACTGTACAGGAAGAACAGGCAGGGGAGAAAAGGAGGAGGAGTTGCACTATACGTAAGAGAGCACTATGATTGCTCTGAACTCCAGTATATAGAGGGAGAAAAACCTGTTGAGAGTCTATGGGTTAAGTTTAGAGGTGCAAACAACAGCAGTGATGTTGTGGTTGGTGTCTACTATAGGCCACCGAATCAGGTGGATGAGGTAGATGAGGCTTTCTTCGGACAACTGAGAGAAGCTTCCAGATCGCAGGCCCTGGTTCTCGTAGGGGACTTTAATCACCCTGACATCTGTTGGGAAACCAATACGGCAGTACACAGGCAATCCAGGAAGTTTTTGGAGAATGTTGGGAATAACTTCTTGGTACAAGTGCTGAAGGATCGACCAGGGGCCGTGCGCAGCTTGACCTTCTGCTCACAAACAGGGAGGAACTAATAGGGGAAGTAGAGGTGGGTGACAACCTGGGAAGCAGTGATCATGAGATGGTAGATTTCAGGATCCTGACCAAAGGAAGAAAAGAGAGTAGTAAAATACACACCTTGGACTTCAGAAAAGCAGATTTTGACTCCCTCAGAGACCTGATGGGCAGAATCCCCTGGGATGCTAACATGAAGGGGAAAGGAGTCCAGGACAGCTGGCAGTATTTTAAAGAAGCCTTATTGAAGGCACAGAAAGAAACCATCCCGATGCGTAGCAAGAGAGGCAAACATGATGGGAGACCGGATTGGCTTACAGGGGAAATCCTTGGTGAACTTAAGCACAAAAAGGAAGCTTACAAAAAGTGGAAACTTGGACAAATGACCAGGGAGGGGTTTAAAGGTATAGCTTGAGAATGCCGTGGGGGTTATCAGGAAGGCGAAAGCGCAAATGGAATTGCGACTGGCTAAGGATGTGAAGGATAACAAGAAAGGTTTCTACAGGCATGTTAACAAGAAGAAGGTGATCAGAGAGGGTGTGCGGCCCCTACTGGATGAAGGAGGTAACCTAGTGACAGATGATGTGGGGAAAGCTGAAGTACTCAATGCTTTCTTTGCCTCTGTATTCACGGACAAGGTGGGCTCCCGGACTAATGCGCTAAGTGATGCAAGATGGGATGAAGATCGAC
Organism: Pelochelys cantorii; assembly: GCA_032595735.1. Lineage (NCBI taxonomy): Eukaryota > Metazoa > Chordata > Testudines > Trionychidae > Pelochelys > Pelochelys cantorii. The sequence continues at coordinate 175,793,454 of CM064328.1, read as the reverse complement.
AGCCCTTAGTGGGTAAAGAACAGGTTAGGAACTATTTAGAAAAGCTAAACGTACACAGATCCATGGGTCCGGACTTAATGCATCCGAGGGTACTGAGGGAGTTGGCAAATGTCACTGCAGAGCTTTTGGCCATTATCTTTGAAAAGTCGTGGAGATCGGGAGAGATCCCGGATGATTGGAAAAAGGCAAATGTAGTGCCCATCTTCAAAAAAGACAAGAAGGACGATCCAGGGAACTATAGGCCGGTCAGTCTTACCTCAGTTCCTGGTAAAATCATGGAAGGGATCCTTAAGGAATCCATTTTGAGGCACTTGGAGGAGAGGAAAGTGATTGGGAATAGTCAGCATGGATTCACAAAGTGCAAGTCGTGCCTGACCAATCTGATTAGCTTCTATGATGAGGTAACTGGCTCTGTGGATATGGGAAAGTCAGTGGATGTGATATACCTTGACTTTAGCAAGGCTTTTGATACGGTCTCCCACGATATTCTTGCCAGCAAGTTAAGGGAATGTGGATTGGATAAACAGACAGTAAGATGGATAGGAAGCTGGCTAGAAGGCCGGGCCCAGTGGGTAGTGATCAACGGCTCGATGTCAGGATGGTGGTCGGTTTCTAGCGGAGTGCCCCAAGGTTCGGTTCTGGGACCGGTTTTGTGCAATATCTTTATTAATGACCTGGTTGAGGGGATGGATTGCACCCTCAGCAAGTTTGCAGATGACACTAAGCTAGAGGGAGAGGTAAATACGCTGGAGGGCAGGGATAGAGTCCAGAGTGACTTAGACAAATTGGAGGATTGGGCCACAAGAAATCTGATGAGGTTCAACAAGGACAAGTGCAGAGTCCTGCACTTGGGACGGAAGAATCCCAAGCATTGTTACAGGCTGGGGACCAACCAGCTAAGTAGTAGTTCTGCAGAAAAGGACCTGGGGGTTACAGTGGATGAGAACCTGGATATGAGTCAACAGTGTGCCCTTGTAGCCAAGAAGGCTAATGGCATATTAGGTTGCATTAAGAAGAGCATTGCCAGCAGATCCAGAGATGTCATTATTCCCCTTTATTCAGCTCTGGTGAGGCCACATCTGGAGTACTGTGTCCAGTTCTGGGCCCCCCCACTACAAAAAGGATGTGGACGCATTGGAGAGGGTCCAGTGGAGGGCAACCAAAATGATTAGGGGGCTGGAGCATATGAGGAGAGGCTGAGGGAGTTGGGTCTGTTTAGTCTGCAGAAGCGAAGAGTGAGGGGGGATTTGATAGCAGCCTTCAACTTCCTGAAGGGAGGTTCCAAAGAGGATGGAGAAAGGCTGTTCTCAGTAGTGACGGATGGCAGAACAAGGAGCAATGGTCTTAAGTTGTGGTGGGAGAGGTCCAGGTTGGATATTAGGAAAAACTATTTCACTAGGAGCGTGGTGAAACACTGGAATGGGTTACCTAGGGAAGTAGTGGAGTCTCCATCCCTAGAGGTATTTAAGTCTCGGCTTGACAAAGCCCTGACTGGGCTGATCTAATTGGGATTGGTCCTGCCTAGAGCAGGGGGCTGGACTTGATGACCTCCTGAGGTTTCTTTCAGCTCTATGGTTCTATGATTCTATGAGATGCAACATTATTGTACAGATAGACATGTAAGTTTCCCCACAAGACCAACTATTGTGCTACTAAATTAAGATGACAGATTTTAATTGCAGTTTTTATTTTTTGAACACATTGCAAAGTTCCATTCAAGTCAATAAGACTCTTCACATGCTTAAAATGAAGCATGCACATAAGTAATGTGTTGGATGGGGGCCAGCAAGAGTGAGATATAGGTCATGCTCCAAGGAAGTAAATGAGAGAAGAGCTGTAGTTGTGGCAAAACTGTGAAGAATTTGAAGATGTGGTTAAGAACCATCTACTTGACATGCTAAAATATCCCCCAGAAAAATAAAGAAGGGGAATGAGTTATTCCTTTTTTTATTAAAGACTTTGTTGTTCTGCTATCCCCTTACATAAAGATGAGTCATGCATGTTGGTTTCTCCCATCACCTGAGTTTGCAGCTCAGACCACATGTCAGGAGAGGGATAAAAAACTTACAAAGAGGAAACAGATATCTCCATGTTGCTTGGTCTTGGGCATAAGTGTTTTCTAGGCATAATCAAGAGATTCCCAATTGCTTAGTCTGGGTTATCCGTAAAGGACATACAAGGCTTGTTTATTATAGAATTACCTTTTATTACCTTTTAAAATTTAAGATTGTGTATGCTTAATTGCTTTAACATGGTAAATATCACTTCTTTCTTTTTCCTACTTGATAATCTTTATATTTGGGGTGAAAAAACCTTCTTTTAGTCAGGGGGCCACTGACCCAAAGAAAAATCATTTGGGGGCTACATACAAGGAGAAACAAATTAAATTAAATTAAATTAAAACCCTCACTGCTTTGGCCCTGGAGAAACAAAAAACACCAAAAACTAACAAACAACCTAAACAATCAAACAAAGAAACAAAAACTAAACAAACAAAAAGAAACAAACCTCACTGTCCTTGTCCCCGACAAACACACTCGTGTGCCAGCCCTACAAGGCTGGGTGCAACCCCCAGCTTCCCTTGATCTGTCCCACAGAGAGGCTTGGGGCTTCCCCAGTGGTGTGAGCCGGCACTTGGGCTCCAGTCCCACAGGGAGTGTGTGCGCTGAGGCAGGGAAACTTGCAATGGAGCTGGAGGGCTAGTGCTGGCTTGCTCCACTCTGTGTGTGTGGGGGGGAGCTCCAAGCTTTGCCACAGGTTGGATCAAGGGAAGTCAGGGACTGAATCTTGAAATGGATCCCATCTACGGGCTGTAGGTTCCCCACCCTTGATTTATATAGTTTTTTAGACAATATGTGGTGGTGTCCTTGGTGTGAGATCTAAGGAACAATTGACCTTAGGTAAGTGATTGATACTTTGGAACAGCGAGTAAGCTGACTAGGTCTGCGATTGTGGAAATCAGGGGCCATCTGTCACAAAGGTATGTTTACCTTGGAGGTGAGATAGTACAGAGTGCCAAATGGGACTGTCCGTGCTTGCATATTAAGGGTTTTATATGTTAACCCTACTAGCCCAGGTCTGTTGATGTGGGCTGGGATCCTGACTCCAAAATGCCACCGAACTTCATTCTGGAAGAGCATTGCCCACACGTGGTATTTTCTCTTTGCAGGATTTTAATAGCTTATCTTGAAATCCAACAGAGGTAAATTAAATGAGAATACATTAAATGTTACATTTTTCTCAAAGGAGGCCAAGCTTCTCTTTTCATGGTTCAGATGATATTTTGTTATCTTAGATGAGCAATTCTTTTACTGCCAACACCCTGTCGATTTTTGGAAACTCCTGGGAGTCTAACTCACTCAGGATGTTGACAAAAAATTGGAATCTGCATTCTGTGCCTTGGGAATGACATGACAAAGCTGTTAGTTTATTCCATCTCTGTGCTTGTCGACTCTCAGTGTTTTCACACAGAGCTCTGTGAAATATAATGCAAAATTTATATTCATCTAGCTGGCTCAATTTCCATCCACCAGATATTCAAAAAAGATTGGATTAAGAACAAACAATTCCCTTAGCCTGACACCCCCGTGAGCTTGTGTGCAGTTTGAGCCAGCTTTCTTATATCTGAATCTCCAGTGCTACTTTTGAATGCAAGTCCCATAAGTCCCATAATTCCTCATGAATTTAAAACAGAGCAGTGATTAGATTTCTTCAGCAGACTGACCTCTAGCGTTCCAATATGACAAGCTTGAGAGGAAGAGGAGAAATAAAAGTAGGTAATATGGAACGATGCTTCCAAATCCTTCTCACTGAATGATGTTTTACAAGCCCACAAGGTAACTGATTGGTTTCATATAAAAAGGAAATCTGGGAAGTATTACTATGGTCTCATGAGGTGTAGTTATGTATGTAGCTTCTGCCACATATGGATTCCACGGTATTTTAAATTTTTATTTTAATTACTGTGCTTATTTCTTTGAAATTATAGAGGCCTAATATTTTTTGATTATGCAGGATTCTGAGTGATTGAAATATTAATTGGAACGAGAGCTGTCTCCTTCTTCCCTGAGAAGAAATCAAATCATCTCTGAAGCCCCAGTTACATGCAAGATTTGATTAAAAGTCTTATGGAGGTCATTGGAACAGCCAGCACTGAAACATGCTCTTATTTTATGCCTGAGAAGCTTTAGTTTAATGTTAGAAACAAGACAGCTATATCTATTATTCATAATATATTTTTTCTTTATGAGCATGAAAGAACCAAAAATACCAGTGGAATTTTATTGCTTGGGGCCTGAGCCCACAAAGTGCTAAACTGCTGCCATGAGGCACCGAGTCCCTCTAGTTTCCATTGAAGGAGCTAACCCCAGTCTGCCTCCACTGAAAGTATGCAGCAGTACAAAAGGGTTGCTGTTTGCTCACATTTCTAAAGCAGATTTCCAGAGACAAAAATAAAAAAGGGCTTCATCTATTATTGTGATATTCTAAGGGAAGCTTTTCTTTTTTTCCCCCCATCTGATCCGTTCCACATACATTTCATAAAATCAAAAGCATATTCAGATATTTTTGTGGAACTATAAAATCTCCATGGTGAACAGACGAGATTGCCTCTTGAAATAGGAATGTTAGCTACTGTAGAAAATATTTAAAAAATAAATGTGTGATAAAAATTTTCACACTCAAACCAAGCTCAGCCACTTTTTAAAAATTGTTCTGCTGTGGAAGTTCATTTCCTCCTCTTTCCACAGAAAGTGAATACCTGGCTTCAAGCCCACGCCCGTGGGTCAGACCCTTAAGAAGGTGAGTTGGAGGGTGGGAGAAGAGGGCACTTTGGTGCTAGTGTTCTCAGCAACAGTCAGGGTGGGACAGAAATGCCTAGCTAATTGTTCTACACCTTGACATCTTGCTTGAATAGAATCTTCTAGAACAGCATTTCTCAAGCTGGGATCTGCAAGGGTACTCCAGGAGGTCTACTGGCACCACTGATCAACTCCTCCCCCTCCCTCCCAATGCCTCCTGCAAGCCAGGGAACAGATGTTGGCTCTTAGGGTTGCCAACCCTCCCAGTTTCACTGGGAGTCCTTCGGAATGAGGCCCAGAGGCTACTGAAGCCAAACCAGGAGATTTTAGGCCACTAAAAAGTGTGGTGGCACAACAGGGCTAAGGTGCTCCCTGATTGTATTGGCCGCACATTGCTTCCTGAAGAGGCCAACATTTGCCTGCAGGTCCCTGAGGAGGGGTGAGGGAGGGTCTCTGTGCACTGCCCCTGCCTGAAGCACTGACTCTGCAGCTCCCATTGGCCAGGAATTGTGGCCAATGGTAGCTGCAGGGGGTGGTCCCTACACCCCAACAGCCACAGGGATGTGCTGGCTGCTTCTGGGAGCAGCATAGGGTTACGGTAGGCAGGGAACTGCCTTAGCCCCTCTGTGTTGCCGACTGGGAGCTGCCTGAGGAAAATGCCACTTGGGCAGAGCCCACAACTGTCACCCCTTCCTGCTTCCCTCACCCCAGCTCCATGCCCCATGAGTCCACTCCCTCAACCAGTATTCCAAACCCCTCCCACAACTCAATACCCTGCCCTATCCTTAGTCCCTCCTGCACCCAAGCTTCCTCCCAGAGATTGTACCCCAACCCCTTCCTGCATCTCCACCTGGGCCTGCGACTGAGTGTGAGAGAGGGATTTGGACTCTTGGGGGGTCTGTGAAATTTTTAAATAAAACTGGGGGTCCTCAGGTCACTTAAAGTTTGAGAACTGCTGTTCTGTAAATTTGGCCTGCCTCATTTTCCATACATAAGTAATTATCCATGCAAAAATGGATGTATACATACTGCCTTTTCAGAAATCTGCTGAGGAGATCAGGTTAATACTATATAATATGATAATAATACTATATAATAAGATCAGATAAATACCTCTTGGTATTAACCAGAAGGCTGCTGTTAGGGAGTTCTCCAGTAGAGCCACTTCCAGTTGGTGTGCATTATTCTTACTCCTCCAGGTCAAACTAGCTTGAATCTATTGACTTTCAGGGCAAGACTTATCTCTTTAGGAGAGTTGCCAAGGATATGAATGTTGCCTGAGAACGTGTGTATTGAAAGTTTGTCTTTGTCTTATTTTTTCCCATATAACATTTCAGTGATCACTATCTTTTATGGAGTTTGGTTTCTTTTGGACACCTGGCTTTGTTTGCATTAATTCTCAGAGGTATGCAGAGTATGATCTAGTTTAATACACCTAAAAAATATAGGTTACTCTCCCCCCCACACACACACAATGGGTGTGTAATGGCTAGTACAACTAAGTGTGTATGATCAATGCCAGCTTGAGACTTGCTGAAAATGTGGACCTTAACAGCAGAAGGTTGTTTTTTTCCAATGGAAAGAAGTTACCAGATTATTGTATTGCAAATGAAGTTCTACTGATTGAAAAGCTTTAGAGACTTATTTACAACATTACACAGTGTTTACTCTAATAAAGTTCCAGAAGTAATATATAGAAATAAGACATCCATTACACCATGTCTGCATAAATAACGTCAGTAGAAATGTGCATACGAGGAAATATAGGAAAGTATAGCATTATATGTTCCTTTTGCAAACAGAGCCATGTTATCTGCTGGTCTATATTGATGTAGCTCAATGGCAAACAATATTATATGAGAATTTGGATAATGATTTTAAAAATAATATTAAAGTTGTCATATTTTTGCAATGATCTAATATGTTAATGTGGGCTGAAATCTGCTTTACTTTTTCATGACTAATTTTTCTTAACATTATTACATGTAAGAACCTAAATTTGTGCTCTGAATACTTATATCTATAAGAGGAAAAATTATATGATCAAACTCGTTCCCTTTACCCTTCTAGTTTAATTTTTTACATCTCTATTGTTACAAATTGACTCAAGTAGCCTATTCATTTTTTTCTCAAGGTAACAGGCACTGAATAGATGACCAGAAATAGCTCTCTTCATGTCAAACTTTAATTGAACCATTCTGAATAAGCACGTAGAGGCACAGACATTTTCTTAATTTAATCACACCTCTAGCACTGAAGTTACTTTCACAACCTTCATGAGTCAAAGAAAGGTTAGTGATCTTTCTGAACATGTTAAACAACTCTGAATGAGAAAGGGACATTTGCTTGGCTCAGAGAACTGGTAACGGGATTAGTAGATGGTCCTCAATTCAAAACTGGACTAGGCTGATAATGACTGCTGCTTGGCTGTTTACAGTATGTGAAATGAGTTACTAGCTTCAATCCACCTCTCAGAACCAACTGACATTAGTGGTGGGGGGGTCTCAGCAGAGTGTTCAAAGACTGAATGGGCAAACTAATGGCCATACTGCCTGAGAGATGGTCTCTAAAGAACAGAAATCTAGAAAATTTGCACAACCAGAGCAAGTTTCAGCTATTGTATCTGGACTGCAGTTTTCACTGCTATTGATCAGGTACCTTTCACGAGTCCAGCACATACAAAGATCTCCCAATTCTTGTGTACATGGTGAGTTGGTGCTTAGCAAATCAGGGTGTGATTCTTCTGGTCACTGACTTGCCACGTGGACCCTGCTAGAATGCTCTGAAAGTTCCATCGTGTACATTGATGTAGCTCTGTTTCACACTGCAGTAGGTCAGGGTGCACTGTGGAACACTGAAGGTGCTGTGGCAGTGTCCTCATGAGACATTATTGTTCAGCAAGTATGTGTGAGATAGATTCACACCCTGAATTGCTGTGTATTCCTCACAGCGTATTCACAATGTGCCTCCAATAGCATGTGGCCAGTGTTCATCACTGAAGGTGTCCACTGGTTGTATCATTAGCTTCCGCAAGGTGAGTCAGATAAAGATGACGAGCAACATGCTCCCCGTTGACATCTAGAAATGTCCAGAGAGATAAGCCCATGATGGTTTTTGAAAAAAAAAAAAACCCCAACTTTAAAAACAAAGGAGAACAGAATACAGGATCTTGTTGTTTTCAGCAGTAAGGCCTAAAAGTTGCCATATATCCAGAGGCAATACCTGCTATGTGCTCTCAAAACAATTTATGTTAAGCAACTACTAACTATATGACTGACAAATTGGCTATGTTTTAATAACGTCTTATCTATTTGCATTGGACTTGCATGTAAACTATATTGAAAAGTTATGTGCAATTTTTTCACCTTTTGTGTTCCTAGCTAGCCTATTGTAGACTAGTGGCTCAGGTTCTTCTTCAAGGAGTGTCCCTGTGGGTGCTCCACCATAGGTCTTTGGGATGCTGCTGGGTGCCTAGTTAGATTTATAGTAGCAGTGTGCTCTGGTAGGCTGCGAGGCAGGTGGCACGCATGGTGCCGCTACCACGCGTGCGGAGCCAACTGTCCCTTCAGTTCCTTCTCTATTAGTGCTGGCGTTGGTTGGAACCACGGTTGCTTTCTAATTTCACCTTGAAGTATTTTAAAATTTTGAATTTTTCTATGTTAATAGTTACCTAGTGTTACAGTTCTTTCTAATTTAGAGTTAGGGTTTTTTGTTTTCAAATTAACCAAAAAACAACTTTTCTTCCATTAGACGGCTACCATTTTTGGCCTTGCAGACTTTTGCTACCTGGGATGCCTGGTTCCCAGGGATTCAAATGTTGCCTCTCCTGCAGGCTATCTGTGCCTGTCTCAGACGGTCATTCCCAGTGTGTGTACTACTTGGGTCAGGCACATGCTACTGCCCAGTGCCAGCATTGCAGGCAGTTACCAGCTGGGAGCTTCAATTAAAACTTCTATCACTTGAGAAAATGGTGAGACCCACTTCAGACCCAGAGGACCCCTCTTTCCCCATGCCAGCCATCCCCCTTGGCCATGTGTGAAAGGGCTGTGTCTTCAGGCTCGACCTTGAGAGACACTTCCTCCGACCAATCTAGGAAGAGATCTCATTCTTTGGGAAAAGATGACTTTCCCTCAAAAAAAAAAAAAGAGCAAGCACCCAAAGTACTCCCTGCTCCTACCCCTGCTACGGCTCTGAACAGGGACTCGCCAAGACTGTCCAGCACCAATGGTTCCCGAGGGTTCAAGGACCTAGCAAAGTCGAGCACCAAGGTGCCAGACAAAGCCAAGTCTAAATCTGCACCATTGGCTCCATCGGCACACACATCTGTGCTGAAGAAAGATAAGACCAATCCATCTTTGGCCAAGGCAGCATCAGCACCAAAGAAGCCTAAGCCTTGTATGGCACTGTTGGTACCTATGCCACCTCTGGCACTGAAGAGGCATAAACACATGGCACCAATACTTCCCCGTCGTCACCACATTCAGCACCGTCGTCACCACAAGTAGCAGCCATAGTCCCATCTCAGTTGCCATCAGCACCACAGATGCTGCTACCAGCCCTATTCACCACCTTGGAGGAGCTCAGGGTATTCTCAGTACCCACAATGCCTCTGTTAGGCACCAATGGCATGCCTGCATCCAGCAGCTTTTTACATTCAGCTACACTGCGTTCAGCACTGTCATTGTCTAGCAATAAGGACGAGAGCCCTTGGTCGGCACCCACACCCCAAAGCATTCATCTGCGAAGCAACCCCAACCACAGCAACAGCACACAGTGGTGCAACTGCAACCACCGCAGTGGTTGCCCCCTCCCATGCTACTTCCTTCCAGTTGGCCATATAAGGATCCATGGGCACCGTATCAAGCTCAATATCCACAGCAGATGCAACAACATACATCAATGGCACCTTCCTCTAGAGCAACATCCCTGCCATCACTTGACAGGTCAATCTATCAAGAGAATGAGGAACTGGCATCTAGTGATGAGGAGTCTTCTGTTTCCTCCCGTCCCACATATCCTCTTCTCCCAATGACACCCTGATGCTTCCGCCTCCCATGGTGGGAGACGACTTCTGTTCTTCCCAGGAACTCTACAAGCATGTTGCAGAGGTTCTTGAGGTCTCCCTGGTCAGCCTTCCTGAAACTCAGCACAAACTGACCAGCATACTCCATGCCTCACATGCCTCCAAAGTGCCTTACCCATAGGCCCCATGCTTATGGACCCCGCCAGGGTCATATGGCAGACTCAAGCCATGATACCACCGGTCTGCAAGAGGTCCGACTGTAAATATTATGTGGCCTCGCAGGGTGAGGATTTCTATTCTCCCACCCATCCCCTACCTCTATAATGATAGATGCAGTTTATCAGAGGGGCAAACAGAATGCCACGTACACCACCCCATATGATAAAGAATGGAAGTGCTTAGACCTCATGAGAAGAAAGGCCTATTCCTTGGCCTCCCTTCAGCTCTGTATATCCAATTACACGGCAGTGTTGGAAAAATACACCCACCATATCTTTGAGCAGCTTTCACTTTTTATTGGCAACTTATCTGATGATAAGAGAGCAATTCACAGCCAGCATAAATGAGGGGCATGCTGATTTCCTGTACAGCCCTACAAGTTGCCCTCAACGCATCTGACACAGCATCATAATCAATTGCGACTGCCATCATGATGAGAAGGTCCTCCTGGCTTCACTTGTCAGGTTTTCCCTGTGAGGTACAGGCCACAGTAGAGGATCTCTCCTTCCAAGGATCAAAGCCGTTTGCAGACACCATGGATGAATCCCTCCATTCACTCAAAGATTCTAGGATGACGCTGAAAACTCTTGGCATACTTGTACCTGCAGCCAAACGCTAACAGGTATTTTAATCAAAGATAAAAATCTTTGCCCTTCAATCAAGCTCAGAGGCATTTTGAGAATAGGAGGAGGCAATGACAAATTAGATGTAGATAGGCCCCTGACCAACCTGCTACATTTCAACCATCAACCATGAGGTAAATGTTTTGAAGGTCAGGTCAAGAGTCCAATAACATCACCTCATCTAGAACTGCCTCAAACCCATCTGCTATTCCATCAATGCCTACTACCCTTCTACCACCACTGGTCCTCTATCACGACCAACAAGTAGGTGTTAGGTGTTATGAAGGGCTGATTCTACGTTCCTTTTGCCACTATCCCTTCTTCCCACCCACCTTTCCCCATCCCTCTTCAGGAACCCATCTCACAAGAGCGTTCTACTCCAAGAGATTGAAAACCACTTCCACCTAGGGGCCATAGAACCCGTGCCCCAATGGTACAGAACAAGGGTTTCTTTTCTCACAATAAAGAAATCAGGAGGGTGGAGATCAATTCTCAATCTCAGGAGGCTCAACTGACACATATGTCAATGCTTCTAGACAGTGACTTTAGCTATGATAATACCAGCCTTAAAAAAGGGGATTTGTTACCCGCACAAATTTCTCTATCCCTTCCATACTGGAGGGACACACACCTTTACCCAGTTCCTAGGGCTCAAGGTGCAATCCTGTTAATTTACACACCCAGCCTTACCCAATTCCTAGGGCTCAGGGCACAACTTCCTGCAGGTTTTGCGTGATCTTTAGCCACTGAAAGAGCCTCACACAGTAATATTCTTATCCTCTATTTATGGACAATTCCCAAACAAGCAGAATACACATGCTAAGCACACAGTGTTATGCTCACCAATCCTGGCACAGGTAGACTTCCCCCGTTGGCCAAGCAATATCAGTTTCTCTGGATCTTAGCTGCTGCACGTCACGGTCATGCAGGAGAGTCCTGGCAGCTCTTATCTTAGGCTGCATCTCGGAGGTGAGTTCTTCTTCCAGGTCTTCCCTCTTCTTCTTGGTGTTCCTTGTCTACCTTTAGTCTTTTTCCAGCCTTTTGCTTCTTTCCTTCTGCTTCTGTTACTTCCGATCTTCCTGGTCTCCTTCTTGGACCCCAGTTTATATAATGAAACCTGAGTCCTGCTTAGCTATACCTTAAACAATTATTTTAGTATAATTTTACTAACCAATCATAACAAAATTACCTAACCAATCATACCCCACCCCCTTAATTGATTTACACCTAGCAAAATTAATTATACAGCAGACAGAAACAGTTACAAACCAGACAGCGATCACACAGTCAAACAATAGGGAAGTGTAATGACAATGATCATAGAATGAGGATTCCACATCCTCAACTACTGATAAGCAGTATTGATAAGCAGTTTCTTGCCAGACAGAATGGTGTTACTTAAGTTTTCTTTACCCATCTTGAGATCTGTTTCTTTATCTGGTGACAGTGGGGGAGCTATCAGGACAAAATCCCCTTCTCACAGCTTGGTGTGACACTATTTTAATACAAAATAGATGGAATGTGAGTATGTGACTCTAGACCTTACAGCTAATGGCTGCTGCTCTTCAGTCTGGCTGCAGAAGAAGGCTTTGGCTGCCAATATGGCTTCAGACCTTCCATCATGATTACAGAAAAACCATATTGTTACAGTTTGGTTATCAACTCTTGACTTCTAGGATGCCTATTTTCATGTATCCATCCACCCAGCACATCGGAAGTACCAAATATTTGCATTTGGCAATGCATATTTCCAATACACAGCCTTCTGAGCAGCCCCAAGGGTTTTCTAAAAAATCATCACAGTGGTGGCCGCACAAATGAGGGGTATCTATATTTCCATATCTCAACGATTGCCTGATAAGAGCAACCACAAGCCAAAGACCCACAAAGTGGTCTCCCTGGACATTTTTCTATTCCAGACTCTGGGGCTACAAATAAATCTATCCAAATGCAAGCTCCAACCAGCTCAGACTATAGAATTTATTGAGACTTACCTTGACTGTGCCCAGGCAACAGCCTTCCTTCCACAACAGTGATTCCAGTCTATCAAGAACCTTATCAAATTGTTCCAATCCAGACCACAACTCTCAGCCAGAGCTTGCCTCCAATTACTAGACCACAAGGCAGCGGGGTGACACGGGCCAGATTACATGAGACCGATGCAGCAGTGGCTAAGAACGGTATACAGACCTCATTACAACAGTATCAACAAACTGATTTCAATTCCAAACAAAATCAAACACTCGCTAAACTGGTGGGAAGACCCAATAAAACATGTGGATGGGGAATCCTTCCAGAGAAGTCCCCTGATGATCACGACGAACACCTCCCTCCTGGGTTGAGGGGCCCACTCCAGCCCCTTTAGAATCCAGGGCTGATAGGATCCACATGAGCATTCCCTGCACATCAATGTATTAGAACTCAGAGCGGTACAATATGGATGCCAGAACTTCCTACATCAGATATAGGGCAACACTGTACAGATTTTACAGACAATCAAGCCACAATGTACTACATAAACAGGCAAGGCGGAGCCAGATCTCATCGCCTATGCAGGTAGGTAACCCACCTATGGTCATGGTGCCTACATCACAATGTCTGCATACAAACCTCTTACCTCCTGGGCAAGGAGACACACTCAGCAGGAAGTTCAACTCCAACCATGGCAGACACACTCAGCAGACACACTCAGCAGGAAGTTATGGCAGACACACTCAGCAGGAAGTTCAACTCCAGCCATGAATGGGAGATGGATGACAACATATTACATATGATATTTAAATGCTGGGGATTCCCCCATGGTGGACTTATTTGCAACCAATGCAAACAGTCAGCATCCACAGTATTGTTCACTTGTGGGCATTGGGTTACACTCCCCGGGGAACGTCTTTACAATACCTTGGAACATGCGCCTTCTATATGCATTTCCACTGATCCCGCTTTACCAGGTGGTCAACAAAATAAGAGCAGAGGCAGCATCAGTAATACTTATAGCTCCAGCATGACCATGCCAAACCTGGTACACTTATCCACGAGACCTCCATGGTGCCTCCCGATAGTTTCCCATCTTCTGATTCAGCAAGATAGTCAAATCTGGCATCCATCCCTCCAGACCCTTCACCTCTGGGCATGGTTCCTCAGCGGCTCTCCTCAATAGAAGCAACATTTACAGATCAAGTTAAGCAGATCTTAATAAGGAGTCACAGAGTAACAACAAGAAAGTCTTACCTCTACAAGTGGCACAGATCCACAAATCCATTAACAATCTCATTGCCCAATATATTAGAGTACCTTTTAAACCTAAAACACTTGGGTTTTCCTTTAGTTCATTCAAGATGCACCTCACAGCCTTAACAGCTTTTCACCAACCCATCAAAAACAAATCTGTATTTGCCCACCCAACAACTAAGCACTTTTTAAAAGGCATTCAAAACACATTCCCACCAGTTAAAACCCCAGTTCCAGCCTGGCACCTCAAGTTGGTACTCTGTGCTCTCACCCACACACCACTCAAGCCTATAGCTACGTGCTCAATGCTTCACCTCTCAATGAAGGTGGCTTGGCTGGTTGCTCTTGCATCAGCCAGAAGGGCGAGCAAAATTGGGGCACTAATGGCTGTCCCACCAGTCATGATGTTTCATAAGGATATGGTGGTTCTGCGACCACACCCAAATTTCTTACCAAAGATACTTCCCTCTTTTCATTGCAACAAACCTTTTGTGTTACCTGTTGACCTTCCAAAACCTCACGCCACCACCGAAGAAGATAAGTGGCACATGCGTGATATGTTCTGAGCGATTGCCTTCTATTTGGAGAGGACAAGGACAATTCATAAAACAAACAGACATTTCATCTCCACTGCTGAAAGATCCCTTGGCACGCAAATTTCTACCCAGAGACTATCCAGATGGATTGTAGACTGCATTTGCCTGGCTTTAACCAGGAGCCTCCACTTCAATTGCATGCACACTCCACAAGGGCCATGGCAACCTCGACCACTTTCCTTAGTAGCATTCCTCTCACGGACATTTGCAGAGTTGCAACTTGGTCTTCTGCACACACCTTTGCCAGACATTATGCTCTCGACACATACTTGAAACAGGGCACTGAATTCGGACATACCATCCTGACCAAGGTCCAACACAGCACTTAGGGTACATCTAGACTACAGGCTTTTGTCAACAGAGGCTTTGTCAACAGATACTGTCGACAAAGCTTCTGTCAACAAAAAGCGTCTAGACTACATCCAGTTCTGTTGACAAAAAAAGCCGCTTTGTTGACATGAAAGTGTAGATGCAAAGGACAGTGTAGATGCAATAACGCCTTCTGTCGACAGAACTCTGTCGACAAAAGGTGTTATTCCTCGTAGAATGAGGTTTTCCACCGTCGACAAAACTGCCGAGTTCTGTTGACGTTATGTCCACTTTTGTCGACAAAACCCTGTAGTCTAGACACAACCTCAGTTGATGCATCTGCCTTCCTGTTACAGGTATTGCTCTATAGTCATCTAAGGTGGAGCACCCACAGGGACACTCCTCGAAGAAGAGGGTTACTTACCTTGTGCAGTAACAGAGGTTCTTTGAGATGGTTGTCCCTGTGGGTGCCCCACCTCCCACCCTTCCTCCCCTCTGCTTTGGACATGTTGATTTTTTCCTTCCGGGTCAGAGAAGAAACTGAAGGGACAGTTGGCTGCACATGCATGGTAGCGGCTCTGCACGTGCTGTCTGCCTCGCATGCGCAGCCTACCAGAGGGCACTGCTACTGTAAATCTCCGACTAGGCGCACAGCGGTGCCCCAAAGACCTAAAGTGGAGCACTCACAGGGACAAACATCTCGAAAAGCCTCTGTTACTGCATAAGGTGAGTAACCCCTCTCTTCCTAAGCACTGCAGCAATATAAAAAATAATAATGATGATGATGATGAGAGACACTCCAAGCCATAAGTTACCTTGGAAACATTGCTGGAGAAACACTGGTACATTTGCACAGACACAAAGAGCAGAACATACATTTTTGCAAAGTAACTTATCTCCAGTATGTCACTGGAGCAGAGAATCACATTTTTCACCCTCTTAATTAACTTTTTGGGTCCTGGACTTGAGGCTCTAGAGCTATAAATCATCTGTTATTGGTTAATGACACTTTGCACTGTAGTTAATTTGCTTGTGAACTGGAAAATGGGCTTCATCATCAAATCATAGAATTGTAGGGCTGGAAGAGATCTTGAGAGGTCATCTAGTCCACTCCCCTGCACTCAAGGCAGGACTAAATGTTATTTAAACCATCCTTGGCAGGGGGTTGTCTAATCCAGTGTTTCTCAACCAGTGGTTGAGAAACACTGGATTAGACAACCCTTAGGGGTACTTGCGAGAAGTCCGGGGGGGGGGGGGGTACATCAACACAACTGAAATTTGGAGAAAACTGAATTTTTGTTTTACATTTTACAGCACTTTATTTTTATACATTTTACATCCAAAAATTTCATTGTCTGCCCAGCTACGATTAAATTGTTTAAACAAATGTGTTGCAATGGTAGAAAAAAAAATGTGTGTGTTGGAAAACTGTAGGTACTGGGGGTACTTATAATTTTTTTTGAAAAAGGGGTACCTTACAAAAAAAGGTTGAGAAACACTGGTCTAATCTGCTCTTTAAAATCTCCGGTGAGGGAGATTCCACAACATCGCTAGGCAATTTAGTCCAAGGATTAACTACCCTGACAGTTAAGTTTTCTCTAATGTACAATGTTAACTGCCCTTGCTGCAATTTAAGCCCATTGCTTCTTGTTCTGTCCCTAGAGGTTAACAAGAACATTTTGTTGCCCTCCTCCTTGTAACAATCTTTTATGTACTTGAAAACTAACAGCAATTAGTCAAAGTGTACTATGCAACATTATGGCAAAACAGTCATGTAATGGCTCTCTATCTTCTCTACTCCATACTAAACAAACCCAAGTTTTTCAATCTTGTCTCATAGGTCAGGTTTTCTAAACATTTAATCATTTTGTTGCTCTTCTCTGGACACTTTCAAATTCATCCACAGCTGTTCTGAAATGTGGCACTCAGAACTGTACTGTATGCAATACTCCTGTTGAGACTTAATCAGCACAGAGTAGAGCAAAAGAATTACTTCTAGTCTCTTGCTTACAAAGCTCCTGCTAATATATTCCAGAATAATGTGTGCTTCTTTTTGCAATATTGTATTTAGCTTATGATCCACTATGACCCACAGATCTCTTTCTCTAGTACTCCTTCCTACGCAGTCATTTCCCATTTTACATGTGTACAATTGATTGTCCTTTCCTAAATGTCGTACTTCACATTTGTCCCTATTGAATTTCCTCCTATTTACTTCAAACCATTCCTCCAGTTTGTCCAGATCATTTGAATTATAATCCTATCCTTCAAAGCACTTGCAACCCCTCCCAGGTTGGTATCATCTACAGATTTTACCTGTGTACTCTCCATGCCCTTATCAAAGTAATTGAAGATATTAAATACCCTAGCCTGTTTATATTACCTTCATATCTTGGCAAATTGATATACTGTGCCTTTTACAATATTCTTGGCTTATTCCTTGTGCCCCTCTTTCTTAAACTTTCCTTCTTTGTCATACTCCCCCAGTCTGTTCTATAATCCCATGGACATGGATTGTTATGATAGACACTTTGTATTGTTCACTAGTTTTTAATGCACTTGCAGTCAAATTATGCTCTTCTTGTCCTCCTGTGTAATCTTCTCTCTCTCTTTGATGACCAGCAGCTTTGGTAACCACCCATTTCCCACCCCATCCCCTTTATAGCTCAGCTCCTATTATACATTTCACTGTATGACTATTGGGAGAAAAATCTTCAAAGGTACCAAGCTGTATTTTCCAGCTTCGGTAGCTGAAATGTCAATTTCCCACTGATGCTTTATGATGCTGCTTCTGCCCACATAGGATGACCAGAACCTTATGATTACAGTGGAGAACAGATGAAGAATGCTGTTCAACATTTTCAAGTGCAACAGCTGCTGTGAATTTTAAGACAAGGAATTAAATGCAAAAAGTGTTCAGAATAACCACCCTATATTTCATAATATGATTATTATCAATTGTAAAGACAAAACTTGTTATTTATGCAATGAACATTTATTCTCTTGCACATAAAGATACTGGGTAAAATTGATTGAGCCGATGGGATTTTTGCTTTGACTTCAGTGGAGTCAGGATTACATCCACTGTGCATAATAGGATTCCACGGTGGGGAGGAATGCTTGGCTTATTTAGAGCTGGTTTATGGTCTCCTTACCTTGCTCTGGCAGATGAAAGGCATCTTAGTGGGACAGAAACTTGTCCAAAGAGCTCACCAACAGCACAAGCCCTGAATACTACTGACCCCTCACATTTGCCACTGTAGGAGATGAGGAAATATGGGGAAACGAAGGGCAGTAGTCTGGTATCCCCCTAGGGAGAGAGCTAAGGGAACATCTTCACTTGTTGCACTGGAGGTCAACCTTCCGGCGTTTGATTTAGTGAGTCTAGTTAAGACATATAAATCAAACACTGAGGGCAGCTCTGGCTGGCACCTGTACTCCTCACAGTCCTGAGGAGTAAGGGAAGCCAAAAGGAGCATTTGCTCCCCTTGGCCTCCTGCTGTGGGAATGCTGCCAAGCTCATCTTAAGCTAAGTCAATTCCAGCTATGTATTCTACATAGTTGTAGTTGGGTACCTTAAGCTGTCCTTTCAGGTCTAGTGAGTTTACATGTGTGGTTTGCAGTGAATGGTAGTTATGCTATTAGGGCTAGATCCACAAAAGGATTTGGGCATCTAACTATCTTGCTAAGTGTCTAAATCCAAAATTTAGATCCTTAAAGCCACTACTCCTCTGCTGCTGAATCCTGAAAGTGCCTAAGTTAAATGATTAGGCATTCTACCCGAAAGAGAGAGAGAGTGAGTGAAAAATTGACTATACAGTCTTGTTGTTAGGGCCCTTACTCACAATGTGGGAGACATACTTTCATATTCCTGTTCCAATGGCTATTTCAGAATTTTAAGTAAAGTGGAACAGCTTAAACAGGAGAGACTGAGAAAGCTCAACCCCACAGCTCAATGTTTAGGTCTAGGTTTAAATCTTGGCACCATGTCAGGTGGAGGGGGATATGAACTTAGGTCTCCCACAACATCTAGGCTAAAAAGCCCCAGAGTGGTTACACTGGTACCACCATTTCTTGGGAAAAGGGGTTGGGTATCTAACTCCAGGAGAGGGCTCATGGATATGAGCCTTGAGCAGACATAAGAACCCCCCTCTGGCTTGGAGTCCCTGTGAAGAATGGGTCTTAGGCTAACATTTCCTACTGGCTAGTGGAGGTGGCTCCCCCTCTGTGTATTGGTTTTTGTGAATCCTACTCTTAGATGTTTAAATTTGCCCATACATTGTGCAGGGTAGATTCTACTAGTTGGCAGATCCCCTAAATATTAGGTGTTGCAATGGTGAGTCTAAGATCCTTTTGTGAATCTAGCCCATAGGGAGTCTGTGTCGGTGGGTAGTGGAGACTGAACTATTAGATTACTTAAGTTTTCATGTGCTTTTTTTTTTTTTGATTCTCTGATAGATACTATATGAGGATGAGCCTTTAACTGAGAGGCTGGGTGGTGTTTTTGTGTATGAATATGTATAAATAAGCACACCCAGCCGTCCAAATGCATACATCTGGGCAATGGTGCTCCTTTCGTTATATACAGATTTCTGACTTTGGTGATAATTCTTCAGAAGACTGAAGAGCCCCCTCCCCTCTGAACCCCTTTGAGCAGGTGCAGTTTGCACTCACAGAGTCAGGTCTACACTAGACCTCGCAGGTCAGTTGAAGGTACGCAACTCCAGCTATGCAAAATGTGTAGTTGGAGTGGGCTTACCTTAAGCTGAGCCTTGGTGGTGTCCACACTGTGGGAGGCTAGCAGGAGCAAATGCTTCGATCAGTTTCCCTTACTCTTCATGAGTATCAGACATTGGCAGGAGTGCCTTCAGAGTTCGATTTATGGGTCTATTCTAGACCTGCTAAATCAAATGCCAAAAGATTGATCTCCGGAGTGTTGATCTTCCAATAAGTATAGATGTGCCCAGAGCGTTTGTAGACCTGACCACTGTTACTTGTACCTCTAGCTACCTGATTTGGACTTGCATTTAGAGGGAGGGGCACATTTAGATTTACATTAATGATTTAACTGCAAAAAATGCAGGCATAATTTTGTGGGTGCTAACCAGGCCCACAAAGGAAACAGTTCTTTTGAAAATCAGACTCTTAATGTCTCTGATGCTATCAGGACAATTTTGAATGTGGTGAGTATTCTCTGCACAATGGGTATTTTACTAGCTGCAACACAACATAAATGGGGACTACATGTATGTAATCCATTGCAATTGGATCATATCCATTACAGCACTTTATTGCATGCTGGTGTGCTGCACTGTTAGTGGTGGTGTCTTTTGAAAACTATTTAAAAACAAATTCCCTCCTTCCTTGTTTTTTGGGTGTCAGATATTGGGATTTTTTTTGGGATGGGGGTGGGGGGGTTGCTGTTAAATATCCCAGGGCTCTTTTTGGGGAAAAATCTGTGGGGTATCTCAAACAATGAGGACAATATGTTCTTTCTCTGTGAAGCTATCTTATGATTTTTTACTTCTTTATGTTGGAGGTTATGCATGATTATTTTGTGAGTTTTCTCTTTGCCAAATTAATCTTCTACTGCTGCTTAAACCTTAACTTCACACGAAACCTTTGGCAGCTTAGTAGAACCTGTAATAGATGACAGAGTATTTTGAAGACTAGACCATAGTCAGAGCTGCAACAGAGGAACTGAACTGCAGATTTCATCATTATGCTATTTTAGGAGGGATAAATTAATCATACCACGTCTGTATAAAAGAGATCAAATTGCCAAGAGCAGCGTTCTCACTAGACAGGCTATTTAACAGCGAAAATAGCATAGGTTATGGCTTGAATATACAGTGCAATGTAGCAGTAACAGTTTATCTTAATATTCTTGGTTCGTTGATGTGCATAATAGCTGGCAACTCAGCTAACAGAAATTCTTGAAGTGGTGGGTCAAATTCATGGCCCCTATGTGGATTCTATTTAGGATTTATAGAGCATTAAGCTTAGATCTGCACAAATCACTGCATGTGATTTTTTTTCTCCTCCCAAGGAAAAGAGCCCAAATGTGGTGAACTCTACTCACAAACAACATTTTACAGACAGCAAACCAGTTGAGGCATTGAAATAGGTACGTCATGTGGCGACAGACATCCATCTTATATGATGGGCACCTCTTTCTAACAGTTTTACGTACATGTGGGCTACATAAAATGAAATATACAGACCCTGGGACTGTGGCACAATTCCATGTTTAAACAAGCTGGAACAATCTGGTGGAGACATTGGATGCAATGACTTCTCTCTTAGATGGGATGTACCTGCCTCCTAATGTGGTTTGTAATCAAGAGAACCTTTTGGATCTTCTGTGGCTCTCAGTTATCAGTAGTCAGTGGCATTTTTTTTTCGTTTGCATCTGACTCAGAAGTTGCAACCTTTCCTTTTGGATGTGGACCGCCCTGTGGTTAGCCATGCCTTTCTTGCCTCTATATTCCGTCTGATTTATTTGGGCTACCACACTGAAGAATCTGCGAATGTCACTGTTTGTTATTGTATTTAACCTGGCACAGGAGAGCTGACAGCTTGAGCAGCCCCTGGGCAAGGTGTGAGGGGGCCTGCTCCATGCTCCCGGAAGGGATGGGGTCTCAAGCAGAAGGGGCGGGGCCACTTTGAGTACACCACTGCAGCCTCCCCATCCCTAGCCCTTAGAGCACACAGAGTGGGCAGTAGCAGTGGTGGTGACCAGGAGCTCTGGACTCCTTTGTATTGCTGAACCCCAGGGCAACTGCCCGCTTTGTCCCCACCCCATCGGCGGGTCTCACCCAGCACATCCATGTCAGGTAGATTATTCCCATCTTTATAGATGAGGACCTGAGGCACAGAGAAATTTAGGGCCCGATTTTCAAAGACATATAGAACTTAAGATTCAGATAATTGCCTTGTAGGATTTTCCAAGGTACCTAAGCTGGTTGTGTCTAACTTCTGTTGATTTCAATGGAAGTTAGGTGCTTATAATTTTGAAAATCCCACTTGGCAACTTTGCGCATTTTCAGGCACTTAAGTACCTTTGAAAAATCTGGCTCTATGTGATTTGCACAAGGTCACACAGGAAACCCAGGCTCCCTGAATCCTGGGTCAATGTCATAAGTATTAGACTAAGGCTGGAGCTATACTACATTTAAGTCAACATAAATGACGTATGACTAGCCACCCGCCGACTGACATAATTTATGTCAAGTTAAGATCTGGTTTGGACAGCATTATGTTTCTGGGAGAAGCTGTCGTTCCGACTGCCGCTGGTGGAAGCTGGAGTAATTAATCCAATGGGAGAACTCTCTTGTGTCGGCTTAGAGCAGCTACACAGAGAGCTGGCGGCACTGCTAAGCTGATGCAGTCATAGGCTATGTTTTTGCGCTTTGAACTGTGTTTTTCCTGTAGATTATTATAAACTATATTAATTGTTTTAGCATATACACAGGGTGCTTCGGATGGCTCATGACCAGGATTGATCTCTGAATGTGTTCCTCTGGTTGGATCATTGGCTTTCCCATCCTGGGACAGGTATAACTCTGATCCACGCCACCCTCCCCACTATACTAAAACAGTGCAGCTATATTTGGGCAAAGCAAGCTCAGGTAGTTGGGGCACTGAGGCTGTATGAAGTAAAAAGCACGATTAAAAATAGGTTTCTTTACCTGAGACATAGGGGAAACCATTGTTTTAAATTATCAACACTTTTATGCAGCTTGTCTGTCAGTGAGACTCCACCTTTAGAAATACACGTGGAGCTTAGCTCCTTTGACCTAGCACTAGAAGGAAGGAGTGTAACAAAGGTGGATTGGCAGTGACTAGTTCAGTCTCAGGCATATGTTATGGCAATCTCCAGGCACCTGGCTGACTACAGCCTCAAGGGGCTGTTGTGAGAGCTAGGGCATGCCAGGTTATAATGATTCTGTGGTCCTACATCTGTGGTGGAGGGCAGTGTGGGAGGAGGGGTAGCAACTGGCACAGTGGCCCATAGTCTACCATACATAAGAAATGGTCCTCCCAGGTTTGGGGGGTAATTTCCAGAACCCTAATGTTCTCCTATGCTATAATTGCAGAGAAAGTGTCAGCCAGTAACTATTTATTTACTTTTCACTTGTTTTCATTATTTTCATAAAAATACTGCAGGCAAGGACTTCTTTCTTCTTGGAAGGGATACGAATTCTAGCTAGAAACAAGAGTGGGGTCAAATTTAGAATGTGTAGCTTTGCAAATAGATCTTTAAATATCCGTGCTATTCTATGGAGACTAAGCACATCAATGCCTGTGCTTCATTTCAACAATCACAATGGGTTTTATAAAATGTCAGGTGCTTCCCCAATTCACAGGTGTGTCTACTATAGCATATCCTTATTACTCTGGAGGGTACAGGGAAACCTGGCTTTAACATGCAGGGGTAAGTTCAATGCTTTAGTCCCATGGACAGCAGCAAGTGTGCATATTTTACATCTCCTACAGATTAGCCATGCAGAATACCAAATGCATGCCTGAGGGAGGCTTGGTGCTTTGAAAATGGAATCCAATTGAAATGTACGTATTAGTAAAGGAATCAAATACTGAGCTAGATCTGCAGTGGAGTAAATCAGCAGAACTCCATTAACATCCATTACCTCCCTGAACCTGGGAAGACCATTTCTTATGTATGGTAGACTTTGTGTGCACTGTGTCCATTTGCAAAAGCTGAAGCTGGCCTGTTGTGAACACAACCATAACCATATTTCTATGAATAAACTGAAAGTATTTTATACAATGTTTTACATAAATATATTTTCTTAATGTAAAAATCTGATGTAGTATCTGATCTTACAAAGCAGCGGTGGGGAACCTTTTTTGGACTGAGAGCCGCTGACCCACATAAAAATCAGTCGGGGGCCACACACAAGTGAGAAGTAGCAAAAAACCAAAAACAAACAAACAAAATAAACAAACCAACCAAACAAAAAAACCATCCTCACTGATGTGGCCCCCAACTGAGAAGGAGAAAGACACTCCTCACGTTCCTCTCACACCCCAGAGCCTGTGGGGAGGAGTGGGAGAGGGGCAGCCTAGTAGATTTTGTGTGATCCAGCCCCATGGTGGGGCAGCAAGGGGGCTGGAGTGCCAGCCCGGGTTCCCCAATGCTAGGGGGACCCTGAGCCTCGGGGGGGAAGAGGGGGAGGCAGATCCAGGCAAGCCAGGGGCTGCATCCAGCCCCCAGGCCTGAGGTTCCCCACCTCTGTTATAAGCACTTTCAACTGGGTATAGCCCTTATTGCCATAACAGATTGCCAGAGATGTGATCCACTTTCAGAAGAGAGTCTGCAGAAATTGGAGTGAGGAAAGAAGTACCTTAGCAGGGAGGTACAGAAAAGAGCTGAGAGCCAATCTGCAGCCCAGCGAGCATGTTGGCTAGAAAAAGAGCCAGTTAGTAACCATTCACAAGCTAATGTTGGGCCAGTTTTTAAAAAGACTAAACAGAAGGGGGCAGAGGCCTGTCAGCCTGACATAGATGCTGGGCAAGATAATGTCAGGGCTGCTAATGGGATTTGATCAATAAAGAATTAAAAAAGGTAATGCAAATCAGCATGGGTTTATGGAAAAGATATAAATTTAGTTTGACAGGATATTTTCTTTATGAGATTACCAGTTTGATTGATAAACATAATAATGTTGAGATAATATAGATTAAGACATCTCTGAGGTGTTTGACTTGGTACCAAATGACATTCTGATTAAAAAGTTCAAATGATACAAAATGAATGTGGCTACAGTAAATGGATTAAAACTGGCTAATTATTAGTTCTGAGAACGTAACTGTAAATGGGGAATTGTCACTGAGTGGTGTGTTTCCAGCGGAATCCTGCAGGGATCAGTTCTTGGCCATATACTATTTAATGTTTTTATCAGTGACTTGGAAGAAAGCATAAAATCATCACTGGTAAAGAATTCAGAGGACACAAGAATTGGGGGAATGGTAAATAATGAAGAGGACAAGTCACTAATTCAGAGATGTGGATCTCTTGGTAACCTGTGTGCAAGCAAAGCATACGTGCTTTAATATGGTTCATTGTAAATGCAGACATCCAGGAACAAAGAACATACATCATACTTATAGCATGGGGGATTCTATCCAAGGGAAGCAGTGTCTCTGAAGAAGATTTAGGGATCGTGGTGAAGAGTCAGTTGAATGTAAGCTCCCAGTGTGAAGTTGTGGCCAAAACAGCTAATGTCATCCTGGGATGCATATACAGGAAGGAGTATAGAGCTTATTTTTCATCTACATTTGGCACTTGTATGACTGCTACTGGGAAACTGTGTCCAGTTTTGTTCTCCGGGCTGTGACTCTGTACCTGACTGTGACCGGGCTTTCGATCCTTGCCTTGCCCTGCTCCACTCCTGGTCAGGCCATGGCTCAAATCCTGGCTCCAGCCCCACCTCTAGCTGGGAGTGTGACCCCTGCTTCAGGTCCTGGCTGTCAGCCCATCTTTGGCTTTTAGGGTTGCCAGGTGTCCAGTTTTGAACCGGACAGTCCAGTATTTGAGCTTTGTGTTCGGGAAACAAATTGAGAAAATATAAATGTCCGGTATTTTCTAAATAAGATGTAATGTAGATTGTGATGTAATGTCAAGTGTGTCTGGTATTTTTGTTGAAACCATCTGGCAGCCCTATCTTTGGCCCCAGCCTTGGTCCCCAGTCCTCGCTGTAGCCCCACTCCCAGTCCCAGCTCCTAACAATAGCTTAGAGGGTGCAAGGTGAAATGTTTGAGACTACTGTCTTAGGGTATGTCTACATTAGCCCCCTAGTTTGAACTAGTGAGGCTAATGTAGGCATTCGAAGTTGCAAATCAAGCCCGGGATTTAAATATCCCATGCTTGATTTGCATCTTCCCGGCCGGTCGCCATTTTTTTAAATGTACAAGTCCGGACTAACTGCTACACGCGGCAGGGACCCGGTAGTTCGAAATAAAGCCCTAAATTGAACTACCTGTTAAACCTCATTCCAGGAGGAATAACAGATAGTTTGAACTAGGGCTTTATTTCGAACTACTGGGTCCCTGCCACGTGTAGACGTGGACAGTTAGTCCGGACTTGTAAATTTCAAAAATGGCGACCGGCCAGGAAGATGCAAATCAAGCGTGGGATATTTAAATCCCGGGCTTGATTTGCAACTTCGAAGGCCTACATTAGCCTCCCTAGTTCGAACTAGGGGGCTAGTGTAGACATACCCTTAGAGTGAGAAGAGGAATGACTGAAAAACTAAATTTGTCTTGTTCAAAGTGTTTTGATCTCTCAAAATAGAGAACACCTTCTGTCTCAGGTCCAGGGGAGACAGCTGTGAATTTTTTGGTATTCATTTATCAAAAAATGACATTTACTGGGTGTAGTGGGGCAGAGTGGCTGCCCACTGACCCTGAGGGGGAGGCGCCTAACCCTAACGCTGGCCCTAACGACCCACCTGACTGGAAACCAGGAGGTGTGGCCAGAGATATAAAAGGCCTGCCAGAGAGGACAGTGAAGCCCTAGCGGCTGAAGGATCCAGAAACCTCCCCTGCACACCCAGAGAAGGAGTTGGACCCAGGAGAAGCTGAGGGCTGGACTGGGCTGCCAGGCACACGACTCACAGACTGCTTGGAAGGACTGCACACCTGGCCAGAGGTTACCGAGTGACAGAGCCCTGAGGATTTACACTGGACCCAGGTACAGCCCAAGGAGGAGTGTGGAAAGAGCCCAGGGAACACCGACTGCCTTTTGGCTGAGCCAAAGCCAGGTCAGTGCGTTGCGGAGTGGATCCCCACTGACCCAGCAGCAGACTGCTCTGCTGCTACCAGGGCCTGGGGCTGGGACGCAGTGGAGTGGGTGGGCCTGCGTCCCCCCTGCCACCCTACTCCTGGGTGGCAGTCTCCCCCGTTGGCTGTGCCCGAATTGCAGCCTGCATCTACTGGACCTCTGCCTGAACAAGGGGATCCAGCTGGGTGCTCATGTTAAGACTATTTGTTTATGTGTTTGTTTGGCTGCCTTGCCGTGAACAAAAGCCAGGCTTTGAACTATTTGTTGCCTCCCCACCCTGAACCAAGGCTGGGCTTTGACTGTTTGCTTGGCACCCTGCCCTGAAGCAAGGGCCTGGGCCTCTGAACTGTTTATTTTGCTCCCTCATCCTGAGCAAGGGCTTCGGTGCTTTGAACTGTTTGTTTGGTTGCCCCACCCCAAACCAAGGCCTGGGGCTCTGAACTATTTGTTGCTGTTCGCCCTGAGCAAGGGCCTGGACTCGAGACCAAAGCCACCATTAATTCTCCAAAAGACTAAACAGGGTGTTGTGGGGTGGGCTGGCCGCCCACTGACCCCGAGGGAGAGACGCCCCTCCCAGAGACCTCTGGGACAAGGAGGGTTTTCAAATATTTGATCTCATGATTTGAATTGGCACTGGCAAAGATTTTAACAAATGGTTGGTTAGAAATTTGGGATAAAGGAACTGCTTGGAAAGAAAAAATAAATATCTATTAAATGTTCAGTTTGATGGAGCTATATAAGAATATAGTCGGCTCAGCAGGATTGAATACTGCAATGTGATTCTAGCTTGTCCCAGTATCACCCGAGAGTGGAAATAAATGATAACTCTCTCTTGGCACTTACATTCCAAACACTCAGAAAGCAGGTTCTGCTATTCTGCTGTCTCAATGTTAACATTATTCGTTGACTCCGGGGTTTGCAACTAACTCCCAAAATCTCTTTTATTTATTTCCTCTAATAGAATTTTGTTTCAAACCAAGAGGGAAGACCCTTTCATGTTTGCTTTTACATCTTGCACCAGCAAATGCACTGTAGAACCTCCTTAATTATTCAGCATTTACATTGTTGTAGGTGTAAATACTACCTGTTTTATAAAGGAGATGTTAAATTATAACCTCAGTGGCTCTCCCTCCCCCAGATATGTTCATTATTGAAGACCACAACAAAAGGGACCATGAATATAATAGCAGCATTCTCCAGACAAATGAAATATAAATCGGTGATATTAATTAATCTACTACATATTTTAGAAACTTTGTGAGTCTGCTTGTCTGTCCACGAGTCAGTCGATTTATTCAAGAGCTCCCCCTGAACAGTAAGAGCCAGGACCGCCAAATTTGGTATGCAGCTTTCTTTTATTTTACCTAAAAGCAAGGTCAGGGTTTCGTTGTGCCAGAACAATGAGATGTGCCCGGAATTCGATTATTTCTCATAAAATGGAAAGGGAGGGGGACAGTTACACTGCAGATTGACCACAAGGTGAGGTAGCAAGGGGCCCGAGATAGGGACTGGTACAGCTATAACCCCGTTGAGCCGGCAAGGGGCAGGAATGGAGAAAAGGACAACTATCTACTACGGGGTGGGCAATAATTTTTTGCCGAGGGCCACTTGGGAAATTTTTCAAGTGGCCCCAGGATGCACAGGAAGGGGCAGGACATCAAGCAGAAGGGGTGGGGCATCAAACGGAAGGGGGTGGGGCCAAGATACTTCTGGGTTCCCCACCCTCAGACTATGATTGGTCTGGGGGTGAGGGAGTGCCTTTGCCCCTCCCTCATGTTCCTCCTGGGTGCCTATGCCCCTGGCATGGGAGGAGACTTTAAATCGGCTTCTGTACCTAATGACTGGAAGATAGCTAACGTGACACCAATATTTTAAAAGGGCTCTAGAGGTGATCCTGGCAATTACAAACTGGAAAATCTAACATCAGTACTGGACAAATTAGTTGAAACTATAGTAAAGAATAAAATTGTCAGACACATAGATGAACATAATTTGTTGGGAGAAAGTCAACATGGTTTCTGTAAAGGGAAATCATGCCTTACTAACCTGGTAGAGTTCTTTGAGGGGGTCAACAAACATATGGACAAGGGGGATCCAGTAGATATAGTGTACTTAGATTTCCAGAAAGCCTTTGACAAGGTCCCTCACCAAAGGTGCTTATGTAAATTAAGTTGTCATGGGATAAGAGGGAAGATCCTTTCATGGACTGAGAACTGGTTAAAAGACAGGAAACAAAGAGTACGAATAAATGGTAAATTTTCAGAATGGAGAGGGGTAACTAGTGGTGTTCCCCAAGGGTCAGTCCTAGGACCAATCCTATTCAACTTATTCATAAATGATCTGGAGAAAGGGGTAAACAGTGAGGTGGCAAAGTTTGCAGACGATACTAAACTGCTCAAGGTAGTTAAGACCAAAGCAGACTGTGAAAAACTTCAAAAAGATCTCACCAAACTAAGTGACTAGGCAACAAAATGGCAAATGAAATATAATGTGGATAAATGTAAAGTAATGCACATTGGAAAAAATAACCCCAACTATACATATAACATGATGGGGGATAAGTTAGCTACAACTAATCAGGAAAGAGATCTTGGAGTCATCGTGGATAGTTCTCTGAAGATGTTCATGCAGTGTGCAGCGGCAGTCAAAAAAGCAAACAGGATGTTAGGAATCATTAAAAAAAGGATAGAGAATAAGACAGAGAATATCTGATTGCCCTTATATAAATCCATGGTATGCCCACATCTTGAATACTGAGTACAGATGTGGTCTCCTCGTCTCAAAAAAGATATCCTGGCACTAGAAAAGGTTCCGAGAAGGGCAACTAAAATGATTAGGGGTTTGGAATGGGTCCCATATGAGGATAGATTAAACAGACTGGGACTTTTCAGCTTGGAAAAGAGGAGACTAAGGGGGGATATGATAGAGGTATATAAAATCATGAGTGGTGTGGAGAAAGTGAATAAGGAAAAGTTATTTACTTGTTCCCATGATATAAGAACTAGGGGCCAACAAATGAAACTAATAGGCAGCAGGTTTAAAGCAAATAAAAGGAAGTTCTTCTTCACACAGCGCATAGTCAATCTGTGGAACTCCTTGCCTGAGGAGGTTGTGAAGGCTAGGACTATAACAGGGTTTAAAAGAGAACTAGATAAATTCATGGAGGTTAAGTCCATAAATGGCTATTAGCCAGTATGAGTAAGGAATGGTGTCCCTAGCCTCTTTTTGTCAGAGGGTGGAGATGGATGGCAGGAGAGAGATCACTTGATCATTACCTGTTCAATTTACTCCCTCTGGGACACCTGGCATTGGCCACTGTCGGCAGACAGGGTACTGGGCTGGATGGACCTTTGGTCTGACCCAGTATGGCCATTCTTAGGGACCTGAGCAACACTGGGTAAGTCTTCTGGTTATTAATTCAGGTAAAACCTGTCAGTGTTTGGGCCAACATTTAAAAAAAATAGAAGCCTACATTTAGGTTTTTCAATTTACATACTGACACGTATGCGGGTGTCTGATTTTCACAAGTTCTGGCAACTTGCAGCTCCTATTTGGTTGATTTATGGATCTTGCATCAAAATATATCTTAATTAGAAGTTTAAATTCCATGGTCAGGCTTCTGTTTGTGTGTGTAATCTCACTCTCTAGAAATGGACAGCTACGTGCAGTGCAATAACTTAATGTGCAAACCTCTTTTTCTCTCCTTTCTCCCAGTCACTTTTTAGAATCAGTTTTGGTCTAACAATTTGAAATTGAATGGTTGTTCTAAACAAATAGACTGATTGCTCAGCCCTGTATTTTATGTTCTAAACCTGAAACTGCAGAAAAGGATTGGAAATCTAATCTGTACTGCTCAGATAATTTCTCAGCAATGGTAACAGGTGAAGATTTTTCCATAGACTGACTTCTGGAGATGACCTTTTTAGGTGTGTTTAGAAAATTTAACAACTCAAAGAATCTTTTGTTAATAGCTTCTCTAAACTCATGAATCTCTTTTCTCTCAACGTGCCAACATTTTTTCCACCTCCAAATGTTATCCCCTCCTGGGAGCTGATTAGAAAGACACATAGTCACCCCATTTCCCACTATTGCTTTGTGCAATAATTGTAACACCTGGGGCAACAGTTGGCACTCCAGGTCATTTTTCTCACTAAACAATCTGTTATTTTAAACAATACATGAGGGGAGAAGCTTTTTACCATAAGATATACATAGATGAATAATCCAAGGTGAACCTCAATTTTGTTTTGTCATTATATAACAAAAGTTATGACGCTGCACATGTGATGGGTTCTATGAACCTTGCCCTAGAACTGAAAGGGTTAAAGAGCAATTCTGGGCCCATTGTTGTCCAGCCACACCTGCACAGCATGCTCCAGATGAAGGAGGGGCTGACCAGGTAGGGAGAAGGACCTGGCTGGGGAAAACCTGAGAAGGGGCACTGTAAGGCTTCTCCTCTCCTGAGGAATACTCTATCTGCTGGGCCCAGAAAGACTGAAGAACAGTTAGAACCTTTCTCTATTGCCTATTCACCACAGATTGCAAAACTTGGATGATATAGCGTGGGTAGTAGGAAGTGGTCCAAAGAGGCCAGACATAAGGTGCTTGTCGTTGCTGGACCCCAGCTAAACCTTAGGGGCTCTGGGCTGGAGCCTGGTGGAGTGGGAGGACCCAAACTTCCCTACCAACCCCCCTCTGCATTAAAGAGGTGTGACCCACTAGCTGACACTTCCTATGAACACCGATTATCACAGCACACAGTAAATAGCTGCTTACATTTCATGGAGTTAATGTGTGAGCCACACTGAGTTAATACTTGGGTATGATATTTTTTATTATATAACAAAGCAGGAAAATGTATGCTAATTGTGAACAAACAGACTGTCTTCAATTTGCCTGTTGAACCCCATTGACATCAGTGTTGATCTAGGGAAGCATAAAGCCTGGAAAATCCAAGGTGAATATATATTGCAGTGAAGGGTGGAGTGTAAGAAACTGAATAGAACAGCATGTAACCTCAAGAATTAAGGTAATGCGCTGTAGCAAAGAGTCACGTTGCCTTCTATCTTAGGCTATGTCTAGACTACATGGCTCCGTCAATGGAGCCATGTAAAATAGTTTATTCGGCATAGTCAAAGAAACGGGGATTTAAATAATCCCCGCTTCATTAAAATAAAAATGGCTGCCATGCTGTGCCGACGATCAGCTGATCCGGCACAGTGCGGCAGTCTAGACACGGTGCGGTCAACAAAGGAAGCCTTTGTTGACTGCTCTGGTATGCCTTGTGAAGCTGATCGTCGGCACAGCACGGTGGCCATTTTTATTTTAATGAAGCGGGGATTATTTAAATCCCCGCTTCTATGACTATGCTGAATAAACTATTTTACATGGCTCCGTCGACGGAGCCATGTAGTCTAGACATAGCCTTAATGTTCAATGGATTAACACATTTAAAATGATATCTCATGCTTTGTACAAAGCTTGTCATAATTATATCACCATGGTGAATATGGGGTGCAGAGTGTCCCTTTGGGGAACAGATCATCTCACCTACCCTGCCATAGTCATTAAGGGGTTAAGAAAGAGAGTGAGAAGATTTCTTCCCCACAATAGCTAATTGGCAGACCATCAACAGCTGGGTTAAGGGCCTGCCGACCAAGCAGAAGGGATGGCCTAGGAGTCTGAGTAGATGGGATCGGCCCTAAAATGGGAAGAATATGTGAAGAGCTGAAAATTCAGGGGAGAAAGCCTGGGAAGAAGTTGCTCTGTAGAAGAGGAATGATAGAAGATGAAGGTAGGAGAGTGGCCCAGAAAAACAGCAGTGATTTTGAAGTAGCTGTGTGGCTTAGTATAGGGTTCCCTCATGCTGAAGAGACCTGTTCAAACTGAATAAAACAAATATTGATAAATAGCCATTATTTAATGACCAGAAAGACTTACCTGTATTAATGGAAGTTATTCTCAGGATGGTGCTGGAAGAGACAACAAACATCATCTACCATGGCACCTCTCTCTATCATATTAGAATATTTGCTGGACTTGAAGGAATCAGGCCTATCTCTCGGCACCTTTAAGGTCCATTTGCCCACCCTTATGACATGTCATGAGCCAATAGAAGGTTTCTCAATTTTTCCCCACTCCATTACCAAATGTTTCTTGACGGGGATCCAGAATATATATCTGGTGGTATGGGATCCCACACCACTCTGGGGCCTTAACCATGTTCTCAGGAGCCGGAAAGGGGCTCTATTCAAACCCCCAGCCACATGCTTCCTTCTCCATATGTTCATTCCTAGTAGCAATCACATTGGCCAGATGGTTGGGAGAGATAGCAGCCCTTATGGCGGACCTCCAAACACTGCAAGTTGCATTATGTACCCACCCCACATTTTTTTGCTCTAACTTCCACATTAACAAACGGATACATTTACCTACCTTCTTCCCCAAACCACACAAGGACACCTTATAGACATCTCTTTACAGCCTTTGCCTTTTACCTTAGGAGAATCAAACCCTTTTGTAAGTCTCTGAGATTTTTTTCTGTCAATAGCTAAGAATTCTAAACATGAAGCAATCTCGTTCCATTAGCTTCCAAATGGATATCAGCTTGTACACATTTGTGCTACATGATACATAATAAACAACCACCACAGAGAATAATGGCACACTCCACCAGAGCCATAGCAGCGCCACGGCTTTCCTCAAGCATGTCCCATTGATAGATATATGCAGAGCAGCAATGTGGTCTCTGAAATATCTTTGTGAAACACTCTACATCTAGACTGCAAGCCTTTTGAAAGAGGCTTTTTCAAAAGATACTTTCGAAAAAGCCTCTTTCAAAAAACAGCGTCTAGACTACAATCAGTACTTTTGAAAAAGCAAGCTGCTTTTTCGAAAGAGAGCACCCAGGCAGTCTGGATGCTCTCTTTCGAAAAAGCACAGTTTGCATTATATAGCACCTTTTTTCTAAAGAGCACTTTCGAAAAAAGGCATTATTCCTTGTAAAATGAGGAAAGTGAAAGTAATTAAGACGCGGTTTTGTCAGCAAACCCTCCTGTTTGTCGACAAGCCGCTTTTCCTTAAAAAATGAGGTTTACTCAGCTTGTTGAAAAACCAGAGGGTTTGCCAACAAAACCGCATCTTAATTACTTTCACTTTCGAAAGTGAGCTCGAAAGAAGATATGCAAATTCCCGCAGAATTTGCATATCCTCTTTCGAAAGTCTAGCGTAGGTCTAGAAACACCCCTAGAGTGGAGCACCCACAGGGACAGCATTTGAAGAAGAAGGAGTTACTCACCTTGTGCAGTAATGAGGGTTCTTTAAGGTATGTGCCCCTGTGGGTGCTCCACAACATACCTTCCTCCCTTCTATTTTGGAGTCCTTCTATGGGGTTCATGGTAGATAATGAATGGATGGAGCCATGCCACTTGCATAGTCAATGGATGCCAAGGGCATCACGAGATGGCTTCTGCACATGTACAGCATGTCCAGTCAGTTCTAGGAAAAATTTCCAATCACCAGCGTGAGAACACACCAACACCTAAAGTGGAGTACCAACAGGGACACATATCTTGAAGAGCCATCATTACTGCACAAGGAGAGTAACTTCTTTTCATTCTACAAATGATCATTTCCTCATGCTAGTCTTTCTTTACACTAAAATATACAGGACTATTCTCAACTCTTGAAGGAAATTATATTTGTTTCTCGGTTACACTTTTGTGCAACTTCACTACTTCATTTAGAACATTCATATTTGAACACATCATGAATCCCTGCACCAAAAATTGTTTTAAGAGATTCTTTATTATAAATGATTTATTGTGTTTTATACTCTGCTTCCATAAAAAGAAGTGCCTGACTTTGCTTTGAAACATTTTAGAACTACAGTTAATAAATAGACCATTCCAGTACTCTTTGCCCAGTAATTAACATACATAACCCAGGAGCTGAAAACATATTTAAGGTCTTTTCCAACTCCCTCCAGAATTCTTATCAGCCAAGGAAAACAAATATTGATTCTGTCCTTTGTTTCTAGTTGTACTCTGTGAGGTACAGATGATGTTGTTCTTGCCATGCGTGGCATTCCTACTCTTAAACAGGGATGTGAATAGTTAATGGGTGAGGCAGCCCCTGTCTGTGGTGGGCCTGGCCCAATCCCCCCCCACTGCAGGCAGGGACTGCTTCACTTAACTGGCTGGAGCAGCCCTTGTGCACAGCAGAGGTTGGGAGGGCACTCCAGCTGCAATGGGCTGGTGGACTGCTCCCTTATAATCAGTAACTGGTTAAACATGTTTAACCAGTTAAATGGGATTTTACATCCCTACTCTTAAACATTTTTTGCAAAGTTTGAAATAAAAACAAATGCATTAATGGACACAAATCAGATATTTGAAAAGGTAACACAGAGAAACCTGTTGGGAAACATTTTAATTTGCCTGGGCATTGCTAATGGATCTAAAAGTGACTATAGTATTACAAAGCAATTTGAAAAACCAGCTGGAGAGAGAAGCTGCAGAACTTGGTTTCATTTACAAGTTTGACACCTGTAATCAAGGTTTGAACAAAGATCTGACCTGCATGGGCTGCTACATTCCACATCTTAATGACATAAATAACTAAGCACTGAGAACTTACAGCCCACTCTATTAGCCCCATTTAGCATGGACACTCTAACTGACAATATTTTTTTCCTGTTTTTTTCCCTTCTCTTTTCACTCCATTCATCTGAAGAAATGGGTTGTGCCCACGAAAGCTCATGATACCATCTACATTTTTTGTTAGTTTCTAAGGTGCTGCAGAACGATTCCTTGTTTTTTTCAGTTACAGACTAACACGGCTACTCCTCTGAGACAAATCAAGCAGTTGGTTCTTCAGAGTACTAATGAATGACTCATCCTGGGACATAACCCCAGCAATTAGCAACTTGGCTTACACAAAAGGAGAAAAAAATCTCACAAAAGTATCTCAGAGAGTTGACTACATTTTAACTGTTTATTAGCAGTTTATTATAATGTACCAAATGACATGCTATAGTAACATTTAAAAGAAAAAATGTTAGCTTTCATTTTAAGTGTTCTTTCTTAAATTACTCACTCTGTAGAATCTGCAACAGAGAGCACTCTAGGATATTGATTTTGAAATTAAACACTGAAATTCTCTATCAGGAAGGGATTCACAATAGTTAAGGAATGCTTTCTCCAGATTAATGTGGCAATTCAGGCAATTTAATTAGGTAACATTAATTTTTTAAAGGTGCTACTGGATAAACTCCAGCAAATAAAACTGAAGCTTTTTTCTTTGAAACTTTTCTGATCTTTCTTTCTTTCAATTGTTTATGCATTATAAAAGATCCCATAATATGCACATCAACTGTGGCGTTAAGTTACTTAACAGATCTTTTAAAGACAGACTGACTTCTTGATGGACTTTCACATAATAAGGCAGCAGAGAGAGGTATCCTGCTGCTATGGAACCATTTCAATGGTTAACTGATCAAAACTCTTAAGGGCTGTACATGTTTTAATTTGGTTCACTGTTAAAGTGTGGGAGAAAAAAGAAGTCACCATTTTCATCGTTCTGTGTTTCTTTTATCACTATTCCGTGAAGCTTGGATCACACCAGTATATGCTGTTTGAAACTGCCCAGTAATAGACATGTGCCAATTAATATTTTTGTGAAAACAGTTGGATTTCTGTACGTGGTCAGTCTTCTATTCCTAGATCCTTATTGCTCTTGTGCTGCTGCCATATTGAGCAATTCAGTTCCTCCACTGATTATGGTCACTCACTAATTGTGGTACTTCTCAAGTGATGCCAATATCATTCAACATCCTCCTAACATATTTCTGCAGCACACAATATCTTCCTCAGCCATCTGTGATGGGCAGTCTTCAGCTTTTTGGTTAACCACTCACAGGCCCGAACACTGGGGCAGGGAGTGGGGGGGGAGGGAGGAGGGGAAAGGAGACATCTGCCTGGCAATTCAAAAAGGCCCGGTGTTCCTGGCAACCACCGCTACTGCAGCTGCAGCAGTGGCCTCCAGAGCCTGAGAACCTTTAAATCACCGCTGGAGCCCTGTGCTCCAGGCAGTCTTAAGGGCTGCCTGGGGAAGGTGCAGTACCCTCTGGGTAGTGCTTCTAGGGGCACAGAGTTGCCCCCCATAGGTGTGGGAAGTAGATGTGTGTGGGGGGGCATGCTTTGCCAGCCCCACAGATTCCCACCAGAACTTAGTGTCTTGCCATGAGCTCCTCAGCCTGCCAGCCGCACCTGTCTCAGGTCCCACCGCCAGCCCAGGGCTCTGCAGCTGCCTCAAATTGTGGCCCCACCCTGGGGCAGTGAGGGTTGTCAGTTCTGGACTGGACGGACCAGGCACCATTTGCAGCAATAGAGTCTGGTCTGTCCGGTTCAGGAGAGTTGGCAACCTGATCTCAACAGGTCTAAAGTGGGGGTGCAGCTCAGCACTCCCACCTCCAAAATAGTTCCAGTGCCACTGCCTCACCCCCTTGCCCAGGGGCTCGGTGAGGCTGTCAGCCCCACTG
The DNA here is from genome assembly GCA_032595735.1 of Pelochelys cantorii. NCBI lineage: Eukaryota > Metazoa > Chordata > Testudines > Trionychidae > Pelochelys > Pelochelys cantorii. The sequence continues at coordinate 175,756,311 of CM064328.1, read as the reverse complement.
ACCACTCTAATCAGCCAAACGTCCGCTCCATATAGTAGTGTGCTCCATGAAATTGCATGGTTATAAGCTGACTTTAGTCTGGTGTGGAAACCTCTAATTGACCAGATGTTGTTCATCCTTCCAAAAGTGGCGTTTGCTTTTCCAAATCTTGTATGAAAAGCTTTATCACAGCCACCTTCAAATGTCGTCACACACTACAGAGAGCAGGACTCTTCTACACATTTGATTTTTTTCCCATCCAGGTGCACCTTTTGCATCTTTTGTCCCACTTCCTACCCTCATGTCTGGTTTCTCTGCATTTACTTTCAACCCAGTTTTTGCTGCATCCTGTTTTACCTTTGATATGAGGGCAGTTCATTCTGTTCCACATCATACTTAATGAAGCAGAGCTGCTGATCCCAAGCGTGGATATAAAAGAGTAAGATTCTGCAGCTGGGTTTGTGACTCAGTCAGGTAAAACCTTACCTTGAGAGAAACAGTTCTGTCTTTTTGTTTAACCTAATTTTATCCAGAGCCATCAAAGAGTGCTGCAGGCTTTTCAGGGTACAAGGACAGAATTCTGAATTCAGTTTGTGGAACTTTCAGATGTACAAAAAAGACGACTGCTGAATGAAAAATATGGCTTTGAATCAGAGCCTTATTCCACAGAATCCTGAAACAGAACCCCTGTTGGCTAAATCCTTTTAGTTAACTTACAATTACTCCTGTTCATGCACAGAATTCATGTCCCTCTGCTGGTCTCTTTGCTTCCCTTTAGAATGTTATGGAGAAGCAAAAGGAACCTGGGTGGGGGTGAGACAGAGGATGCCCCTGAGCAGGGCCGGCTTTAGGAAGTGCGGGGCCCAATTTGAACAATTTCGATGGGGCCCCGCAGCAATTTTGGTTGAGCAAAAAAAAAGCACACAAGTTTCAACAGGGGGGCCCAGGAATTTTTAACTGAGAAAAAAAAGCACAAAAAATCCCCTGCCGACGCACACACACACGCCCTCCCGTGGCACAGAAAAACACTGCGCTAAACTCACACCTCCTGTGGCGCAGACAGCCAATGCACTCCACCTCCAGGGCTGGCAGGGGCAGCAGATTTGTATAATTTTTGGTGGTGCCCCATTAGCCACGCCCCGACTCCCATTAGCCACACCCCTGACTCCTGTTAACCAGGCCTCTGGAGGTAACACGCTCAGGGCAAGATGGACACATGACCAGAAGTAAAAGGTGTCATGTCACCCCTCTCGAAGGACTTTTCCCACCATCCTCCTACCAACAGGGATTAGTTTGGCCCCCCCACCAAAACCTCCTTGTGCAACTATCCTGCAATTGCATTAACCTAATGTGTGTGACATTAACTCGGGGGCAGAGAGGCTGGGGGAAGTGTTCCCTCTAAGGCTATGTCTACACTCACGGCTTCTTGCGCAAGTACAGCCGTTCTTGCGCAAGAACCCACAGAGCATCCACACTGCCCGCCTGCTCTTGCGCAAGGAAATTTACAGTACCGCGTGGTAAGAGAGGGCGTCTTGCGCAAGAGCTACGCTCTTTTCTAACAGGTGTAAGCTCTCTTGCGCAAGAGGGCAGTGTGGATGCTTGGCAGGGATTTCTAAAATGGCCATTGGAGCTTTCTTGCTCAAGAGAGCGTCCACAATGCCATGGATGCTCTTGCGCAAAAGCACAGCTCGCACATGGCAGTGTGGACGTGTTCTTGCGCAAGATATTCTTGCACAGGAACCCTTGCGCAAGATATTCTTGCACAAGAAGCCACCAGTGTAGACATAGCCTAAGAGTTTCCTCCCATGAGCAGAATGGATTTTGTGTTGTGCACCTGTACTGAGTTCATGTGGCTTGTTTGGATGTGCCACTGTGGCACCCAAGTTATTAATAAATATTTTATAAACCTTTACCTTCTCTCTGCTGCCATGTCTTCTCCCCATGCTCCATCAGCTCCCCTGGTGCCTCCTAACTCCTCACCCTCCTCCGCTGTCCTGACTCCTGCCCTTCTCACTGCCCTCAGCCCTCCTGCGACCTGCCCCCCTCCACCAGCCCTTCTCTCACCCCTGTACCCACTCCTCCAGTAGCCCCACTCTGATCATGTGAGCTACCCCTCCTCATCCCCTCTTCTAACACCTCCCTCTACACACCTGCCCTGCCTCTCTCCTCTGGTGCTGGTCCCTCCCCTGCAAGTGTCTGCCCTTCTGCTTCACCCCAGAATCCCCTGGCACCTGCATCTTCCCTTAGCCCTGCACCTTCCTGGTACCTCCCCCTTCCCTTACTGCCCTGCCCCCTTTTTCCCTGAGGCCCACCCCCTCATCACTCTCTGCCCCGTTCCCCTCTGTGCCCTCACACATGACTTGCTCCATCCCCACCTTTCTCATGCCCACCCCTTCTTTCAAGCCTTCTCCCAGCACCTCCCCCTCTCCCTCTAGCCCCCAATGCCCTGCCCCTCTCCTCTCCTCTCCCAGCATCACCCTGTCCCCGCTCCCACTTGCACCTCCCCTCCTGCCCTTTTCCTCATTGTCTGCACTTGGCCCCCTGGCATTTGTCTCTCCTCCACCCTGTCTCTTGGTGCCTTCCTCTCTCCCCCTTCCCCCTCCCCCTCCCCCTGTGCACAAGCCCCTTCCTCTCCCCCCCCCTCCGCCTCTGCACAAGCCCCCTCCCCTCCCTCTTCCCCCTCTGCACAAGCCCCTTCCTCTTCCCTCTCCCCCTCCCCTCCCCCTCCGCACAAGCCCCTTCCTCTCCCACCCCCTCCCCCTAGTTTTCCCCCTCCCCTACCTTCTGCCTTCCACTTTGTGGGGCCGGAGTCTGCACTCGGGCCCCGGACTCCAAACCCAGAGCTGCTAGGCCACGCCGTGCCGAGCACTTTTAAATTCCCGGGCCGTGACGTCACATCATGCCCAGGCATCCTCCCCGCCCACCTGAGAATGCTGCGCATGGCAGCAGCAGCAGTCGGCGAGGGGGAGCCGCATCGAGAGCCGCACACGGCAGGGACGGGACAGGGACGAGGGGGACGCTCTGGGGGTGGGGTGGGAGGATGCGCTGGGGGGCCGGCAGGTGGGGGCTGGGGCCCACTCCAGGCAGAGCCGGGGGAGAGACCTGTAGCCAGACATGAACCCCATCTTGTTTCCCCCCCCCCCAGAGAGCAAGAGAAAGGCAGTCAGCCTTTGATGCCCTGGGAATGCAGGTGTGCTGCCTGTCCCTGACTCTACCATAAACAGAAACCAGGCAGTAAATGGGCTAGCTGATGACCCGGGGCCTCCCGCCGCCCTGATGGCTAGTACCAGTAATTGACACGCCTGCACTGTCCCAGGAGAGGAATCTTCGCCCATCACATACCAGAGGTGCCCATTGTCTGCATTTTCCCAGGTGTGAATTATGGTTTGCACCCTTCATGGGAAACTTGGCATTCAAAGCCATTTTCCCTAATTGGCCACTTGAGACCAGGAAGAAGCCTACGTGACCCAAGGGGTATAAAGATAAGTTTAGTAGCCCACCCCATTTGAGCTCCAATCATCTACACCTGCTGGCAGGTATTGGTTGTCTCCCGAGGTCTGTGGGATGCCCAACCTCGCCCTACTTCTTCCCGAGGGATTGAGAGAAAGACGCTGGCCACGCCAAGTCTGGAACGCAGGGGTGAGAATATATACCTGCTAGGTGTCTATTTTGCATGCATTTAATAAGAGCTCAGAGAACCAAAAGGGTTTCATGGTACCTGTAAGTGACTTATTAGTGTAATTTCTGTCCTGTCCTTTGTAGTGGCTGTGTTATCTGTAACACAGTAGTAGCATTTAACAGCTAAGTTTACCCTGTAACAATAAAATAGTAACTGTTTAAGCTGTGACCTGACTCCTTCAGTTGCTGTAACAGAACCAAGCACAATTTTAAAAGAACTCCAGCCGGTCATAAGGGACAGATATAGGGAGAGCTTGAGCGTTGGATCGTGTCGCTTCCAGGGGACAGATCCGTTGGGGCATCTCTCAGCCTCCCCAGGCTGCCCGCTGCGAAGGGATTGTGTATCCTAGCAGTCAAAATCTGAAGTGTAATAAGCTCTCCCTGTAAACTTCTTGGGGCGCCCGTCAACCTCCTCCAGGTTGCCTGCTGCTAAGGGACCCCAGTCCTAGTAGTTGAAGTCTCGGGTGTATAATACACACACACACCACTCACTGCCCTGACCACCGGCTGACAAGACCCAACTCCAAATATTGCTGGAGCAGGGCCCCCGGCTCTGAATATTAACTCACCCGCCCATGGCGCCCGGCACACTTCCGGGTTCAGGGTGCGGGGCCCCTTTAGGCGTGGGGCCCAATTCGGGGGAATCGGTCGAATCGGCCTAAGGCCAGCCCTGCCCCTGAGTGTAGGTTTGCAGGGACATTGCTTCTGTTTGGAGAAGGCAAGGCATGGAGGGCACATGGGGCCACCTGCCACTGGCTCCCATCACTGTGAGCACAGAGCTGTCTGGTTGACAGAGTGTGTCACTTGGATGCCCCTTCCTGTATCCTAGTGCTGATGGTGCTCTTCTGGTGTGTGCTGGGAGCCCCCAGGGCAAGGGAGGTGGAGTGAGGGGAAGAGCCAGTGTGGAAGGAAGACGGTGGCATATGGTGGGGTGTAGAAGGGATGGGGCAGGGCACAGCACTCAGAGCTCCCATGGAATCCCCACACTCCTGCTTCCGAAACCCAACCACCTTCACCTGGGACCCCTTGCAGAGTCCTGTTGCTCGTGCATCTGGAATCCCCCAGTGAGCCCCTCTGATATACTTCAAATAAAATTCAGATCTGCTTTCCAAAAGCTTTCCCCTTTGGAGTTATTTGGGGCATTCCAAACACCAACTAAAATACCAAAATCTGCAGATAACAAAAGTGGCTTTGGTTTTTAAAACAATCAGCTGATTACTAAATGGTGAAACTGACAGACATTCATCTTTCCTTGTAGGAAAACAGTTTTATTTCCCATAGGCTATGTCTACACTCTGGGGTTTCGCTGCATCCAGGGAATGCATTTGCCCTTCCGCTTTTTTTTGTGGAAGAGCCAGACGCACTCTTTCGAAAGCCCTTGTATTCCTACTTTCACGAGGAAGAAGGGCTCTTCCGAAAGAGGAGGTTTTTCCAAAATTTGGCACAGTGTAGATGGGCCAAATTTCAGAAAAGCCTCTTCCAAAAAACCTATCAGAAAAAGGTACGCAAATTGTGGAGTGCAATTTGCGTACCTTTTTCCGATAAATCATTGTAGTCTAGACATAGTCTTAGCTCTCTTGAGCTTGTGTTTCTGTATCAAAGGCAGGGGTGGCATGAAAGTGGGGTTAGGGTAGGTTTCTCATTCCAGTGTCTGTGTGTTTAAACAGATGGAATTTTATTTTCACAGTTGCTGTGAACTGAGGATAACAAGTTTTAAATGGCCACTGAGTAGGTGGAGAGGTAAAACAACAACACTCTGCTGCAGTCTGGACCCTGAAATACAGAAATATGAGCTACTCTGTAAAATAACCACAAATTGTGCATGATTTATGAATGATACTACATCATATAACCATCTCTCAACCATTTACTAATTAATTTGGTTCTTACAATTTAAAATCCTTAGACACATTAATAATAGACATACAGTTAGGAGGCAGAAATGAGTAAATGAACCCCTGGTTTGCTCCAATGATATTAGCTTACTGAATGAAAATGGGCAAGATATTACTTATGGAACAATGTAGACAAAAGAATGTCACTACTCCATATGTAAACACCAGACAAATATAAAAACCCCTAAAACACAAACAAGCAAACAAGGGGTACTTTAGTGGGTACTAAATATTCTTATCAGCTTAATTTAGTGTGGGGACACTGACAATTTCTCTCCCCCCCCCTTTTTTTTTCTTCTTCCCAATCCCCTCTCTGTGTTATTTATTTGAAAACTGGACTGACCCCTTAAACTCCATTCATCTGAAGAAGTGGATTGTGCCCACAAAAACTCATGATACCATCCACATTTTTGTTAGTCTCTAAGGTTCTGCAAGACAATTTTTTTTAAAGTTTTTCCAGTTACAGACTAACACAGCTACCCCCTCTGAAACCAGATAAATATATTACTGCTACCTGTAGTTTGTTTTCATGTGTCAGCTTGTCTGGAAAACTGTAAAGGAAAAGGAAGTGTACCTGAGGCTTTCCTGTCCTCTATTGATCTCCAGCTGCTGTATCAGCCCTTTAAGGCCACTGGCAGCTATTCTGAGTTACTCTGAAAAGTCACCTGATCCATGGCTAGTGCAGCATGGGGAAGCAGGCTATCTTCACCCTTCTGGCTGTGCTGGGTTCTCCTTAGTCACAGTTTACAAGTTGATCATTAGTAATTTGGGCTTGAATAAAGATATTAACTAGTTAACACACTACAAAGGCAATTTCCCCCACCCTTGAAATGTGCATTTTCACATCAAATGGTATTAATGAGACATATCCAGACTGCCTTAATTTGCTTCATTAACACTGGTCCTACAATTGACAGGTAACTGCTTTTGCTGTTATGTATACCTGGATTCTGTAATTTCCACTCCAATCCATGTGATGAAGTGGTTTTTACCCACGAAAACTCATAACTTAATATATTTGTTAGTCTCTAGGGCTATGTCTAGACTGCAGAGTTTTTCCGGGATACTGGAGATATCCTGGAAAAACTCTGCCTCGTCCCGGGAACATGTTTTTTTGGGAACAGTTTCCAAAAAAGCGGGCGTGTTCTTTTGGCATCCCTGTATTCCTCACTTTATGAGGAGATTTTTCAGACATTTGGTCCTGTGTAGATGGGCCAAATGTCGGAAAAGCCTCTTCCGAAAAAACAAGTGGAAAATGATACACAAATTGCGAAAAATCCCCGGCAGTGTAGAGATAGCCTAAGGTACCACAGGACTGCTAATTGTTTTTAAAGTTACAGACTAGCATAGCTACCCCTCTGAGACATCTTCGTCACAGTATTACATTTCAGCTGACCTGGCCAAACCCTAGGCAAACTCTGAAACTGAGGGCATGGCTATGCTTTGTGCTGGAGGGGCCATACCCTGTTGGCTCTGAATTAGTGCTCTAAAAGCAGCTGTGGTGCTGGGAGGGCTTGCTGCCTGAGTACCTGCTTGGCATGGTGGGATTGCATTTGGTGACTAGCCTAACTTCTGTTTTTAGCATGCTAAGCTCAATTAGAGATGGAGTGCGTGTCTCCTTGAACAGGGAATTACACTTCCAACTTGTAGATATACTTGCAACAGTGCTGGGAATTGGCAACTGAGGCAGTCCCTTGGTCACTCTTTACCCAGTACTCTACCACATTTAAAACCATGTTAGCTTGTTGTTGTGTTGTTAATGGCAGTGGCGTGGGGGGAGCCTTGACTACAAAATAAACCAAGACTGTCTTTTCTGCAGAAAGAGCTTTGCCTTTATATTGAGACAGCCAACTCAAACTAGTTCTCTCAGAGCTAAGACACAGGCAGATTTATAGTTGTTTAGTGAAGACAAGCCCTCTGGGTGTTTAATAGAATTAGAATTCAAGATGGAGGACGGGACAAAGCTGGGAAAATTTAAAGGTGTTTCAGGCATAGTGCTCCTTATCTACTTGCCAAAGGCTTCCTGTTCCATTTCAGCCTTCCACTGATCCTCTGCACCAGCGTGATTTTCATCTCTGTTTATTTATATCTCTTCTGTATATGAAGTCCTTAAAGTAGGTATGACTAGAGATGAGCAAAAGTCACTATCTTGTTTAGAATTTAATAAATAATATATGCACCTATTGTACATTTGTGTGGATGCAACTGGGGATATTGAATAGTTTCCTTAACTGGTGATCTGGCAAAAGTTATGCCTACCAACTAGAAGTCTGAAAATATGGATAGGCATACTAGGAATTTCATTTTTAGCTTCCATGTGTTTCACTGAACTGCAGAAAGATTTTTGATTCCGTCATATGGAAATGTGGACACTAATTGAAATGGGATTTACATTTTAGTTAATTAGATACGCTCAAGAACTGCATAATAATCAACAGTTAGTAGCTGAAACTGCCACTATGATAGCCTAGTTGGGTACTGGAAAAAGAAGGGATTGCAGGGATCAGAAATGCATCCTATTTCAGCCAGTGCAGGGATGCCAGCAGGTTTCATGACTGCATATGTTTAGGATTTCATAACTGGGTATAATTCCTCCCATAACATCTTTCATAATCTTTCTACTTAATGATCCTGCAAATGTGGAGTTTTTACAGTAATAAAATCAGGGCACAATTTAAAATAGCATCAGATTCACTGTTTTACTTTAAAATAATCCTCCCAGACATGTTTGTGCTGGCCCTTGTCTCTAAATGGTGGATTGTTATTTGGTGACTAAGGCCTTGACTACGTTAGTGCACTAACAGCAGCACTGTAGGACCACTGAGTAGCCATTGTATGCTGAGGGGTGAGAAGTCTCCCATCAACATAATCAAATCATTTCAATAAGTGGTGGTAGCTGTGGGTGGGAGAATCTCTCCTGCTGACACAGCGCTGTGCACACCACCACTTACATTGCTCGGGGTCATTTTTTCACATCCTTTTGTGACATCTGAAGCTTACAGATTATACAGAGCTTCACTACTGAATTGCAAGGCAAAGGAAGACATAAGTCAGTAGAGAGGGGTACAAAAAAATTCACGAGGCAAGCAGCCAATGATAATACTGAGAACGAGAGCTCAGAGTAATAGTAACAGCTCAGTCAGAAATTGGGAAACAAAGAGGCACTCTTTCAAACACAGTAATTGAGCAGTGTACTGTCAATGAGCAGAAAGGCCACAGTACAAATCTAGTATCAGAGGGGTAGCCGTGTTAGTCTGAATCTGCAAAAGTGGCGAGGAGTCCTGTGGCACCTTATAGACTAACTGAAGTGTTGGAGCATAAGCTTTCGTGGGCAAAGACCCACTTCGTCAGATGCAGTACAAATCTATTGCATTGGGAAGAACTAAATATTTAACTGAATGATTTTACATTATTGAGGTAGAGGCAAGTCAAGGCTGCTACTCCCAGCAAGCCAAAGATTTTCCTCCTTTCAAACAATTTAATAATTCTTTCCTCAGAGCTTAGTTTCTCCACCTGTGGTTATGGTCTATGAATTTTATGCAGTGAGGTTCAAAGGGCGGGGCACTGCACTAGGAGCCAGAAGATCTGAATTCTATTCCCAGACTAACCACTGACTTGCTATGTGACCTGCAAGTCACTTCACACCGCCGTTTCTCTTCCCATCCCTTGTCTGTCTTGTTAATTTAGATGAGGGCAGGGACTGCCTCTTTCGTCCCCATGTATGTGCCTTGCACAATGGGAGCCTTGCTTACAATTGGGGCCTATAGGTGTTACTGGGGCTGCTGTGTATGTGAGGAATCCTAGGTTATGGAGTCATTCCACAACCCTAAGACTGCGGTAGCCTCAGTCCATTTCACTATGGCCTTCCCCGTCCTGTTTCACTTTTGCTGCCATGGAAGTTTGAGTTAAAATTTGTCCACCTTCTCTATATAAGCAATTTTCAGGAAGATCGAAAACACAGGAGATGGTCCTAAATAGCCCAGACCTAGTTCAGACCTTGCAGGGAGTAACAGTTGTGGGATGAGTGATTTGCAGGAAAATTGGGTGGATGTATGGTGAATGGCAGTAACTAGGCCACAGCCTCAAGCCCCTATATGGGGCTAGGTTTTGCTAGAGAAGATTTTCCATGGTTTATATGCTCTCTGAGAAGTCTTCTGGCCAACTTGATTTCCTTTAATGGGCCATCACCTCTGGCTACTCCACTGTTGTACCTGAAGGGCTGTTTGTGAGTATTCCCAACCTCAAAACATATTTCAGAAACACATACATAGCAAAACTTCACATGCAATTCAGCAAGATATTAATGTGCAATAGATCAAGACTTAAAATGATATCCTAAGCCCAGCCCCAGACCCCCATCTGCCATGGTCTCTCTCCCTGCTGCAGTGGAGCAGCCTGTTCAGGGAGCTCAGCCCCTCCCCTCACCCCGATGTGGTCAGAGAACCTCTGTGTGGCTGGGGCAGCTTTGAGCTCCACTTGCTGAGGTCAGGACAACCTGGACTCCCTCCCTACCACCGCCATGGCCTCAGCTGCCCAGACTCCCTCCTGTGAACCCCCTGGTCTGGAAGCCCCCCTGTGGTAGCCTGGCTCCGAGCCCTCTCACACACCCCTTCACTCCACCCCCAGCCACAGCCTCACCCCAGAGCCACATTCCCAGCCAGATGCCATACACCCCAATCCTCTGTCCCCACCCTGAGCCCCTCATCCTTGGCCCTACCCTAGAGCCCATACCCCTAGAAAGAGCCCTCACACCCTAATCCTTGTTCTAGCCCTGAGCCCTCATCCCCAGACCCACCCCAGAGCCCATACCACAAGACAGAGACCTCACACTCCTGTATCCCAACCCTCTGCCCCAGGCCTGAGCCCTCTTCCGCACTCAGAACTGCTTGGCCCCACTCCCACCACATGAATTATGCTATGTGCTCCAACGTGAAGATGACATGCCACACATCAGTTCCATATTGGTGCACGTGACAAAATTCCTTCTGCTTAGGGGTGGGGGTAAAGGAGCGGGAACCCTGCTTTTCACCTTAACTTTGTATTATATTTTGTTGTGCCAGATGGGATCATTGTCATTATATGGGGCCTTTTTAGTGTCACTTTAAATGTGGATATTACTGTGAATTATTGGTGGTGTTACTCACTGTTTTCTTCTCATTGTTTTATAGCATTTCTGGCTGAATTTGTTTTGGTGTGAAACTCAGTCTAGAATACTCTCAATGATCACAGGTCATGCTATTGTAGAACTCCGGGTGTATTTTTTTGAGTGATAGAGGAGAATTTGATAATTTTGCTGCTCATGGGGACCTTGCAGGTTTTGAAGTAATTGCTGAGAAATGGAGATGACCTGACAGAGTTGTGGAACAATGGTATTGTGGGACCTGAGAGCATCCCATGGGAGAAAACCACAAAATACAGACCCCTATCTTTAATACAATGGTAATACAGATAAATACTATTCCACAATCTGGAGAGTATGCTCCTAAGAGCTTTGAAGGAAAAATCCATTAAAAACTTTTGTTTCAGTTTGTTTTATGTGTCTGTATATGAGTGTGTGCAGACATGCACAGACTAGGAATACCATGGAACTATCTGTTGCTTCAGTGCATAGTTTAGTTTGTTCTCTGGTTGTCAGGGGAACATGAAACAAAATCAGATTTTTGGTTTCTGGAACAAAGGTAGCATAGTTCCCTGTTGTCAGCAAAAACCATGATCTGGTTAGACAAGCATCTTCTCAGGATGGTCTAGATAATGCTTAGTCCAGCCATAAGTGCAGGGGACTGGACTAGGTAGGCAACCTCTTAAGTTCTCTTCCAGTCCTGTGATTCTGAAGATGAGAACTCCTGTTCTCTTCTCTAGCACTTGCTTCAGAATTAATTAAATAACAGAACTCACTGTTTTTATTCCAAAGGTTAGTGCCCTTGTCACTTTTCAACCAGCTCCAGGTTAGGAAGCTACTAGTCTCCCTTGTTAGCACTAGACTTCTGGTAGTAGCTTCTTAGCACTAGTTTACACAAGGGCTTTATTTTGAAATAACCCCCCTTAGGTGAAATTTATAAGCAGAGTGTCCACACTACCAAGCCCGTTATATAGAAATAAGGGGCCACTTATTCTGAAATCTGTACTCCTGCTTTTCTCGGGGAATAACGCTAATTTCAAAATAGTTATTTTGAAATAGCGGTAGCATAGATGCTCTGGCACCGCTATTTTGAAATAACTATTCCATAGAATAATTCAGACTAATTACTCCCCAGTGCTTCCTGGGGCTCTAAGTTGATGTAGCACGTCCACATTAATGGAGCCTGCCTCAGGCCAATTTGGAGGCTTCCCTGTAGTGGGGGCATGCAATTTTAATTTTTGTAAAATCAGGAGGTATTAATTTGAATTTAGTTATTTTGAAATAGTTTCTTAGTATAGACATGGCCTTAGAATTTCATCTATCCATGGCTGGGGGTGGGGGGGAGAGATTCATTCTGTTCCTTCTGGAATATGGCTGGATGACCTGTTCTCTTTATATCCTTCTAGCAGGTGGGGCCCATCACTGACCTGGCAAAGTCATTTTGCATAGATTACACTTATAGGAAAGTTCAAGAAATTAAATATGTGTAATAGAATTTTTTATTAATGTGCTTTCAAAAGGGGAATAAAAGAACAGTTTAAAATTTGTAGGATTTCAACTTCAAACATTATTCATTTTATTGAATAATTACCATACATAGTCAATTTGAATCAGAAACTTGTAAAGCTTCCATTACTCTTTCCATAACTAATTTGAATTATTTTGTGACTTGTAACACTAAAATTTTTCTTTGCACTAAAATGACAGTTGAATAGGTCACTCAATTTTAATTTTGTTAGCAAATATTTTTATGGACTCTAATCATAATAGTTATGATTTTTTTTGATGAAAAACAAAAATAATTATTTAAACCTTTCAGCCAGCAAATTCCAGTGTAAAAAGTAGTGCATTCAGCTAATTTAAGTGGCAGTATTGTATATGAAAAATTTACTATCTGTAGGTAATTGCAAAATATGACTTTATTTTGCACAAAGAAATCCATAAACAAACTCTTCAAAATGTATAATTCTTGAGTAGCCATAAATAATCTTCTGTAGAACTGGCAGGAAGGTAACACCTCAAATAATGCATGTCTACTAGTACCATCAGTAGAAATTTCTCCTACTAATCACAATTGGCTGAAAAACTGCTGCAGACTGATTCACTAACTGTGCAAATGCTAGTAACAATGTTATAGTGCGAATATTCACTTATTACATGGTATTTTCAATAATCTTAGTGGCCACAACACAAAATCATTCCCTTATTTTTCTATAGTGGGTGCACAAAGGATAAAGTTCAGATTGAGTAATAATTTGCATTCCAAGGGAATGATCCAAAAGCCCACAATCAAATTTCCCTGAATTCACAAAGTCTGATACAAAGGCCATTTTTTCCCTGTTCACAAATTTAAAAAAAATTCTTTTGTGATGAAATTTTCCATGCTTTTGTATTAGTGCATGTGTAACCTACTGGTGTTTCAAATCCCCACTCTGTTCCCAGTACATAAAGGATAGAAGTCTATTATAGCCCAAGCTAGAGTACCTTGGCTCCTAAGCTCAAGCTACAACAGCTCATGCTTTTAGCTTTGCTCGTTCCTGGGTCAGCCCTGGTATATTGGCTAAGATGATGGCCAGCAGTAGAGCCCTACAAAATTTGTATCCACATCTGTATCTGCAAAAAAGAGCCACAGATATCCACTCTGACATCCACACATGCGGATACCTGTAGATATAAAGTGGAGATCCACAAATTAGAAGGGTTCTAGATACCAAATTTATATTTGCATCTGCATTCATTTTCGTAAAAATGAGCTGAGGATAACTGCATCCGCATCTGTGGATGGGGATACCCATGGATATAAAGTGGATATCTGCAAATTTATGGAGCTCTAGACATCAGTATGCATGTTAACAGCACTAAGAAATAGAGATGGTTATTGGTCATATATTGCTAGGGAGCTTAAAAAAGCTATAAACATTCCTGTACTATCTTTTCTACATGATGTTCATGGAAGAAACATGTATTTTTCCCATTTTTTAAATAAATAAACCATTGTTTCATTAAATTGATTTTCATATTTAGATTTTGAGCTGTCTTATGAATAAGATATGAGAGAGAGAGAGAACTATTCTAGGCTTCTGGATGTAGGGGAGAGATCTAGTTCAAGATTGCTTCTGTAGCTGGGAAATGCATCACTGGCTGTAGAACATGTCCTATAAATACCTAGACAGGGATTCTATAATTGAAGATATGGGGAGAGATTTTACAAAATCAGCTTGTATGAAATCACTTAAACTCAGTAATAGCTGGTGACACCTTTGTGGGGGTCTTAAAATGAAACTCTTAAACAGATAGTCACTGTCTCTACCTTCTCAGGTACTTCTGCAATCACATTGCTATAATACAGAGATGGTTTAAAAAAAAAAAGGTGGTGGTTTGTGAGGGTTAGCACCTAGCAAACCACTGCTGCTATATTTACCCGTGTCTCTGCAGTTACTGGTGATCGGAAATCCCATTGGCTGCGAAATGCTATTCCTGGCCAATGGGAAAGGTGTGAAGTGGCACAGATGGGGACACCATTTCCCGCAGCTCCCATTGGCCAGGAATGACGATGATCAGCCAATGGTAGCTGCGGTCACCTGTACCTGCAGACATGCAGGTAAACAAAGTAGGGGTGGGGGCCTGCTTGTGGCTAGCTCTGTTCGGCCAGATCTGGCCCATGAGCCGGTATTTGCCCCACCCCTGCTATAATATTAGTGCTTTTCAAGCACTGAAGAATTTATGCTCTTAATACTCCTGTGACATAGAGAAGTGCTATTAATGCAATTTTACAGCTTGGGAACTAAGGGCAGACACATAGACCAAATTGCCCAAAGTCATATAGAATATCTGTGGCTGAGGCAGGTCATCAAAGTCCCAGATCAGTGCCTTAAGTACAAGACTATCATTCTTCTCTTACAAATTAAAGGCAAGATACCTTGTTAGTATGAAGGCAGGGAACTTGATGTTAATTTAAATGGCAGCTGCTCTAGAAGGACAGCTATTATGAGCAGAATACTTAATGAGATGTTTTTGAAACTGTTCCTATTGCCTCTATTGTAGAGTAATTTGATTTCTTACCTTTGATTTTGCTCATCCAGACTTTGTTGTTGCTAAAAATAGGAGTTATCAAGAAACAGTGAAACCAGATTGAAAGGGATATATTTCTTTGCAATAGCTTAGACTAATACTGGAAAAAGCAATTTGATGTAAATATAGGAGTAATGAACGGAAAGAAATATGAAATAGCAATTCAGCATTGTAATCAGGAAAGAGAGTTGGAGGGCATATAAGAAGCACTGAGTTATCACATAAGTGTAGTCCAGCATTTAATAATTTGATCCTGTAATATATTAACAAAAGCAACACAATTTCTGTAGGAAACAATGGTAAAATTTAATTTAAAAGTAGGCTGTTTGCTCAAATGGGTAAGGTATTAAAAAGAATAGTGGCCACAATATTCAGCACAATATACCATTCTGCACAAATCAGAAATAAAGACTAATGTTTTCAAATTTGGGTACCTAAAGTCAGTTACCGTAATCTGTAGCAAGACACTTAAGTAAAAACAGCTTAGTTTTGCCGAGCATCCGCAGCTCCTGTTAACTGCAGCTGAGTTGCTAAAATGTAAAAATCAGACCACTTTTATCGAGGCATCTGTTAGAATATTTTGGCTTGACAGTTCAAAGAATTGAAGCAGAACTATTATTCATACACAGAGCAGGATAGGGTGATGGGCACCTCAGCTCCGGAGAATGGAATATATTCCACGACAATTGACTCAAATGGGAGCGGAAGGTGCTCAGCACATCACAAGATCAGGCTTGGATTGCTAAGCACATCAGACAATCATACAAGTCAAGAGCTTAGGGTCTGATGGCAAATTGCAGATAATGAATCTGAACATTCACTTTATTATTAGTGTGTTTTCCCAGATTATGTCTAGAAACACTATAGAAACATAGGGTAGCTGTACAATGTGTACCTTCACGGTCACATATATCACTCTTGTAGATTGAACAGAGCTATAAGCACACCTAAGGACAGAATACTTTGCCTTTTTCTTTAAGTCTGTCAGGTCACGTGGACACTATGAAATATCTGTCCAATTCAGAATGCTAAGTAATAGAACAGAACAGGGTTACTCTGTGGAGAACTGGATAAATTATCGTAAAGCACCCCACATCTTCCATGTGTTAGGTTATCTATCTTTTAAGGCTATTCAATGTAACTTGAGGTTTGGTTGCTTCTAAGATAGAAATATTTTGACAGAACCCCGCCACTCATCTTTTTTTTTCTGTAATTTCTGTAGACCTAAGATTATCCTGAGTTAATACATAAAAACATACATCAACTGCTTTTAATGGTTCCATCCTTCCTCCAACCTTATTAAAATAAAATATTTAAAGTAAATTACAAGAAAATGCCCGCAGAGCTCCCCTGTTAATCTTTGTGACTCTTGCCCCCACTGCAGCTACAGCATTCACTATTAAAGAAGTAACATTTGCCAGCTGATACTGCATAGTGGTAGCTGAGAAAGTGTGCTACTCCACTATAAATGGAGCTGGATGGAAAACAAATGCAGGTGCATGAAAGTATCTATTTTAACCATGGACATTTTGGACTTGAGTTACTAATGTTGCAGGGTTATTTGTAGAGACCAAGGTATCCAAATACCTGTATTTCAATAGCAGCATCCACCTATTTAAGGGTGTGTCTACACTGCACCCTTAGCTCAAAATAAGATACACAATTTGAGCTACGTTACTTTCGAAATAGAGAGTTATTCCAAAATGTCCCTTAATCCTCATGGAACAAGGTTTACAGGGATGTCGGAATAGTGTGCCAGTTATTTCGAAAGCTATTTCGAAGTAACGGGCGCGCTGTCAAAACATGGCAAACACTATTTTGGGAAATTGCAAGTATCCTGAAATAGTGCTGCTGTCTAGACACACTCTAAGGTAGTTTTATAGCCCTGCCATGATAGAATCAGTGCCTCATACTACCCCTTGACTGGGGAATAGAGTCATTTGTTCAAAGTCACACGGGCAGCCTTACGGAAAATCAGGACTTGACCCCAGTTCTCCTGAGTTCTAGGCCAATGCACTAACTTCTCCTCCTATTCTTCCTTTAAAAGAATTTGTCCACTTCTACATTTATTCCAAACACTGTTTCCCCCACTTTTCTTTCCTTTCACAACTGATTTTAGTAGTAATCCATCTTTTCTCTTTGAATCCCAAACTGATGCTGAAATCTCACTTTGCTGCCAGCCTCTACAAGTCTCTGTGCTTGGCTCAACTTGTTTGGTTTATACATATGTTTTGTTTCCTAAAACTATAGGTATCTTAGACTCAGCAGTATATACATTTGGCAATATACAGATGCTACACATATAGAATAGGCATTCTAATACTCTACTGAAAACATAAGCTACTTTACCTTTTGTATATCGTGTATACAACATTCTGTATTCTGTCAGAGTGCTGAGGACTTTGTGCCATCCTTCATAAAAATGAAAAATCAAATCAGTTGTCAGATGCCATTAACCCATGCTGTTTTGGCTTAGCAACTTGCAACTTTTTTTTAGCATTTCAAATACTGTTGAATAATTAAAACGAGATCTCAGTGATGCATTTTGCTTGTAAATCAGGTAGATTTGTACAACAAGAACAATTACTTTTAGTGTTCTGGACTTCATCAATACTACTTTCCTTGGGGTATTTCTTTATTCAAAACCTTACATAGTTGTTTTGCTTATGAAGCACATACTGCAAATATTAATGAAATAAAAAATTGCAGATGCTTTGATTGTAAGCCAAAACCCTAGGGTTCAAAGAGTTGATGTATTTCTATTAGGCTCCATGCTCACTATATCCAGCTTGCTCTGAGCTTTTGAAATGTTAAGCAAAGACCTTCGCATTCTTCCATTTATAAATCAGATTCTCTCTGCCTCTTATGCCCCTATGGTGTGGTGTGAGTCTGGGTTATATTTAGTTTCAATTTAAAAATTCTAACACGCTGTTTCATGTTGGGCAGTCATCTGGGGGATTCTGCACCTCAGCCTGTCTTGGGGGCATGTGCTGTAGCATCAGGGTGCACTGTGGACAAGGAGCTAATTCAAAGATAACAGAAAAAGAGAGGAATTTTGGACTACCTCAGTGTGGCTTCAAGATTCACAAACAAAACTTCCAAATCCAACATACCCCCTGAGCTACTGATTTCCCCACTACCACTTGTCTTTCAATATGCATTTGTGCATCCAACTCATTCCTAAATACTTCTATTTCTCCTCTGAGTGTGCTGTAACTTTTCCTCATTACCCTTTTTGTGTATACTAGTAGGCAGAGGTCCTAAATTGCCAGCAAGTTGCTTTTAGCAGTTTGGAAGTTGTTTAGAACCTGAAGGAATTATTCCAGTTACTCATGTGCACACACACCATTCCCCTTGTGCAGCAGATAAAGCTCTTGACTACTGCAGTGCCTGTGTTACTAGGCACTCTACCTTTTTTTTTTCCCTGTGAGATCAGTGTGATGCTGTCAGATCCTATTCCAGCTCATGCTAAGGGCCCAGACCTTACTGAACACTGACAAACACATACCTGGAAACCAGTCTGGCTTACTAGTGGTGTTAGTATTGTTCACATAGATAATAGTTACAGGAGATGTTATTTCTGCCCCTACAAAAGAAGGTATACAGATATCAGACAAGTCATTGTAGACAATAGACTTTGATTGCTTCCCCCACCGTGGTTAAGAATATATGCACAAGGTCTTTGTCTCATCAGAGCTGGGAAAAGGGAATAAGATGCCTATTAAAGAAATTGTTATCCCTTTGCTACTTGATCTCTGAGGAGTGAGCATATGCAAGGGGTCCCCAGCTATGTAACTTGCGTTAGCTTGAAAGGATATATAGAGTTTTCCTTATTATACAAGTTATCTTTTGAAACCTATGACTGTAACTTGTGTGTGTTTATCTGCTTTAACTTTGTAACTAACGCTCATTTCTTTTTCCTAGTTAATTACAGGTTTGGCTTTAAGTGTCCTCTTTGGTTTGAGATCTGAAGCACAGATGAGTTGGGGTAAATGACTAGTCCTTTGGGACTGGGAGTAACCTGAATATTGATGGGATTTTGTGCATAAGGGACCTTCTTTCATAAAAGACAAGCTTGCTTGGGTGACATGATAGACTGGCATGCCTAAGGGGGCTGTCTGGGTACATCTACACAGCAATGTTATTTTGACAATGTCAAAATAATGTCAAGCTGGAGGACTTCTTACTCTGACTCCTGTAACCCTCATTTTATGAGGAGTAAGGGAAGTTGGAGGAAGAGTGTTCTTCCTTCGACCTCCTGCTGTGTAGACAGCACCAAAAGCCCAAACAAGCTATTTCAACTTAAGCCACACAATTGACGTAGCTCAAGTTGCGCAGCTTATTTCAGCTTTAGCCCTGCTGTGTATACACACCCTTGGTGACTCTGTTGTTATAGGACTAGCTTGAGATTTGTGCCCTGTTTCTGGACAGTCTGCCTTTTGTAGATGAATTTTTTTTGGCATACACAAGACTTTAATCTGGTGGTATGGTCTGTAGATTCAGTAAGGGTTGTCCAATTAGTGGAGCTTCTGCAACAGAAGAGAGACTAGATTGTCTGCTAAGTTCAATCTGGATAGGCAAAAAAAGGCCAAATAGAGACACACACCACTTTCCTGATGCAGTGAAGGAACAAAAGAATGTCATGATTTATTATTTTATGCTTAGTTCACCAGGTTTTGCAAATTCTGCTCCTGGTATCTCAGAGTACATTCCATCCTTGGCTAAGATTCTGCTCTCCTTTTTGATGTGCTAATCAGAACTGTGACCAAGCAAGAAAAGTAGCAGTTTAGATGATTGGATAATAGGCATACATTTGCGGTTCATTGCAAGGGACTACGTAAAGTTTAGAATTGATTGTATGAGACTGATGGAGTGGATAATATTTACAAAATCTTCAGATAGTGATGATCAAATTCCAGATTGTTCATGACTGACTAAGACCCTATATCGTTAAACCCTTTCTCAATAGAGTGTCAGCTCCTATAAACCAATAAGGGTGTAAAGGTTATTCTATCACAGCTAACATCTGTGGTATCTTCCCCTTCATCAGACAACCATTCAACTGGCAATACTTCTACAAGATACAACTGCATTGTTAGGGTGCATCTACACAGCACCCTTACCTTGAAATAAACTATGCAATTTGCACTATGCAAATTGCATAGCTTATTTCGATGTAATTTTGAAATAGCTTGTTTCGCTGTCTATACAGTACCAAATTTCAAAATACAGTGCTATTCCAACAATCCCTTAACCCTCATGGAATGAGGGTTGCAGGGACATCAGAATAGCTTGCCCGTTATTTTGAAATATATTTTGAAATAACGGGTGTGTTTAAAGATGCGGAATTGCTATTTTGTGATACTTCTGGTATCCCAAAATAGTGCTGATGTCTAGATGTAGCCTTAGAGCTCCTTAAATTTGTCAGTTTTTTAAAAAATTCCTTAAAAAACCTCTGATTATATCTTATGTCTGAAAGGTGAAATCTCTGAGCAGGAAAACTTACATGCTAAATGTACACACTTTTGGATGAATTTCAATAAGTAAAGAAACTTTGGGTAAATCTTAAGATGTGTTTGTGGCTGCATCTATAGTCATACTTAAACAACCAAATATGCAGCTTGGAAAATTAAACTCACAGTATATGCTCCTATATGTATTGGTGCATAAAATGCAATTTTAGTTTTTATGTAATGTGTTTTTTTATTAAATTGTAATGCACCTGTAAAATCACACATGACCACAGGTCTCCTTTGGGAGCAATCTATAGCAAGTAAGCTTTATAAAAGATCAGTTTTTCACATAATTATTGATTTTTAAAATTGTGTAACTGCTATTCTTGGTATTACTGGTCATAATGAATCAAAACAGAAGTTCAGGCTCAATGGGTGCCTGGCTAATATAATTTGTAAAGCCCCAAAAGAATTTGAACTGTTATTTGTGATCTTCTGCTTTCCGCCATTTAAAATATATATGTTGACACACTGTGTCCTTTATATAGGAACTGTTATACAAGACTATAAGAGATTGCATTCCAAGTGGTATATTCTCTCCTTTGGCCAGATACTTACAGATGTTTAAAACTTTCAACTGATATCTTTACCTGAATTTGCTCAAAAGATTAATGCTCAGTATTAGAATGATTTGACCTAAATATCTTGGTTGTTTGGGTGAATGAAATATAGCATCCTTTTATTTTGTGCACATAAATAAGACTCTTTGCAAAGCATATAATTGATAGAAGATTTAATTTGGGTTGCTCAGGTCTTTAACTGAATTAATTGTTGTTTTTCATCATTTGAATCATTGCTCTGGCGTGGGGCTGGGGATGGAGGGGTTCAGTATGGAGGCTGCCACAGGGAGAGAGGACTATTCCTGCCCTTTCTCACCACAGCTGCTTCAGACCAGGTGAGAAGCGCCTCTCCATAACCACTGCAGGTCCAGTGGGCACAGCTCGGGGAGGGATGCATGTCCTACCGCTGGGGCAGGTCCAGGTTTTTCTGCCCCCTGTTCTCCCCAGTCAGATTAGGAATGGAACAAATTGTACATTTTCTCCTTGCTCCCCAATGAAAGGGAATAGGCAGCAATTTTCCCATAGGAAGGGTGGAGGGGCTTCAGCCCCTTGCCCTCCTTAAATGGTGTATGAGCAGTGGGAGGCTTGGGTCTGGGGCAGTCCTGAATGGGGAAGAGGGCATGCCCCCAGCCTTTCACCTGTTGGTGATTCTGTCTGTCTTTTCTGTATGTTTTTATGCATTCCTGTACCCACCGGGGGGAGCTTCAGCCACCCCACCCTCCACCGAACCCTTACCTTGCTTTAAGTTCTGATAAGAGGAAGCTACCTATCAAATTTGATGGTCCTAGCTCTTACTGTTTAGGAGGAATTCTTGAACAAATAGATGGACAGACCGATTTGCTTGCTTGCTCATGGACAAACAAACTCTCTGTGATTGATGGGAGGGGTATTACCCGTTACACTTTCTTCATACCCACCCCTTAGCATTGAAAGATAACTGATTGGAGAATGTCCAAGTGTTGATTAGAGTGCACTTCCAGTACTCTGATATTTACACTGTTGAAAATTCAGATGCAGCATTCCATGTTTTATAGTGGACACTTAATATTAAAAGCACATATCTCTGGAATTAACTTACCTGAAAAGTACCCAAATATATAAGCTCTGATTCCCCGCAGCATCCTTCAGTTTTGCCTGACATAATTCCATTTATTTGAATGCTGTTATACGGGTGTAACGCTGTAGCAATATAGTGGTGAATCAGTTCAGTAATCACTTTAGGGAAAGAATGATGACAATTATCTTGACAAAAAATATTGAGGCTTTACTATTTAAGTGGAAAAAACCCATGGCCTTCTGGGAGACCTGCACATTTATAAATGGATTCCATCCTGCTATGCAGAATGTTTCCTTTAGAACTCAATTGGGAGGATATTTTTCTGTCTAAATATCAGATGTCACTCAAAGGCAAGATGCGGAATTCTGAAATACTGCGATGAAAGACAGATTCCTAAAAACTATTTACTATATCATCATAAAATAAGAGATGTTCTGGGTTCTAAAAGCTTATTTCAGATCAGCTCTACAATTGACTTGATTAAAAATTTAGATAATTACGAAAAATACCTTAGGCAACCAAAAAAGTAAAAAAAAAAGTAAAGAATAGAGCTCATAAGCCTTTTGTCAGTGACAGAGGAATAAATTTTATTATAGGCTTAAATGTAATGTCAAATATAAAAGATTGGGTGTTTGGGATGAAGTTGCTTTGGCAGTTATATTAATTGCTACAAAGCCAATGACTTTAGTGTAACATGACAGAGTTTATAAAGGTTGATGATCTGAGTGGGTTCAAAATGTTATAAGTCTGTAGACAGGCTTCATTAAGGTGCATACATTTCATTAACTTCTATGATATGAGTAGCTCCTTAATTAGCATTGAAAAGAGTGTTAACAAAATGCTTGATACCTTGGCAGTTGTCAGATCTGAAAAATTATTCAGGTTCCCTTGTTTAAATAGTTCAAGACACATTAACTAAAGAATTTTAAGGTAGAAAACAATGTAAATATCCTATTCATATGCATACAATACAGATAAATATTCAAAGTTCAATGAGGTGTGACCTAAGCAGTTCTTATTAGCTAAATATTCTTCCTACATATACACGCAGACATGTAAAAACACTTTTCTCTAGTTGATTAAAACAATCATTCCTGCTGAAAAGGCAGATTTTTTTTTAAGAAAGGGGGGAAATTACTGACTTGACTAATCGTGACGAGAATACATCTAGCCTGCAGTTAATTAAAATCAATTATAGCCTTGCAGTCCTATTGAAAATAGCAAAAGACAATAACACATCTCCTACTGAATTTCAAAAACTCTTCTCTTTGTATTCAGGCAGCATTCCCAAATGTGGCCAGAGTCAGAATCTGGGTCTAATAAGCTCCTGCCCACACTTCAACTGCTAGGCTGAAATGAGTTGAGAACTGTCTTGTGTCTTTTTATTTTTTCTGTTCACATTCCGGAGGATAACATTCTCATGGAACTCCAACTATAGAAAGCACAAGAAATTAGAGTCCCGGTATTCTCAAAATGCTGTTAGAAAGTAGAGTTAGAAGAACACTTTCTCTGACATTTTAGTTGAAAACAGAAGCATAGGAGTGTAGTCAGCCTGTGGAACTCCTTGCCAGAGGAGGCTGTGAAGGCTAGGACTATAATAGAGTTTAAAGAGAAGCTAGATAATTTCATGGAGGTTAGGTCCATAAAAGGCTATTAGCCAGGGGATAAAATGGTGTCCTTGGCCTCTGTTTGTCAGAGGCTGGAGAGGGATGGCAGGAGACAAATCGCTTGATCATTGTCTTCGGTCCACCCTCTCTGGGGCACCTGGTGCTGGCCACTGTCGGCAGACAGGATACTGGGCTAGATGGACCTTTGGTCTGACCCAGTACGGCCATTCTTATGTTCTTATGAAAACCAGAAAAACCACAGAAGAGTAAGTGGTGACAAAGGCCAGGTGAAGAAATTATTGAAAAGAACAAATAACCACTTCTGTTTAGGGATGGTATGAGACAATGGAAGCAGCTCCGATGGGACTGTGTGGATGAAAAAGTCATTCCCATTTGTTGTGAGCAATCTGTTAAGCAGAGCTTTTCAGTGATGGAAGCCCTTAGAGAGACAATTTTACACAAGAATGAAAATAATGTGAAAATGTAAACCAAATGAGAGCTGGCCCTCTGTGCAGTGTTTTACTCACCCTGTGCAGTAACTGATGTTCTTCAAGATGAGTGTTCCTATGAGTGCTCCACTCCAAGTCAAGGTGTCTTCCTGTGCTTTTGATTGGAGATTTTGACAGCAGTACCCCCTCTGGGCTGTGTACACTCACTGCCTGCCTTGTGAGTTGTCATTCCTTGACTAGCAAGTAAACAACGTGGGATCTTTGGTTCCTTCTCTACAACTGATTGAGGTGCAGTTCTGAAGTAGAGGGGAGGTGGGTGGGTAGTAGAGCATCCAAAAGGGGACACATCTTGAAGAATATCCGTTACTGCAGAGGATGAGTAACCTTCTCTTTTCCTTCAAGAGAAGTCCCTGCAGGTACTCCATTCCAGGTAATTGTTAAGCAGTATCTCTTAGGGTGGTCGAGGCTTTGGATGAGGTAAAAGGGCTCCTGATAAGACAGCTCAGTTCATTATAATTTCAGATGATGAGCCTTGTAAGAGGGCATAATATTTTGCGAACATAAGGTTTGATGTCCACGTGGTTGCCTTGCATATGTCAGAACGAGGAACATTACGTAGGAAGGCAGTGGAGGTGGGCACAGATTGCATAGAGTGTGCTCTGATGGCTGTTGGAGGCTGGACTTGATTCTGTTGCTAACAGACATATACGGGCCACAATCCATTCTCCAAGTAGAGATTGTGTTGCCCTGGGATCAGTGAGTGGTCACTTCAAAGAGCTTAGACATGTGTCTGAAATGTTTTGTTCTACCCAGATAGTAGGGTAGTGCTCTTCACACATCCAGAGCCTTCACAGCAGTTTTGAGTGGGTTAGCATGTGGTTTTGGGAAGAATGTTGCTAAGTGGATTGGCTTGTTGAGGTGAAAGAATGAGTGTACCTTAGGTAGGAATTTGGGATGAGTGCAGTGTGTGACTTTTTCACAGAAGAATGTAATAGAGGGAGGGCCAGCTATAAAAGCTCCAAGTTCTCCTACCTTTCTAGCACAGGCAATTGCCACTGGAAAGGCTATTTTCATGGCTAGGTGGAGAAGAGAGCAGATGGCCAGTGGTTCAAAAGGTTTATGGACTAGGGCATTGAGAACGAGATGCAAATCCCACAGAATTTGCATATCCTCTTTCGAATCTTCCCTGTAGTCTAGACGAGCCCTCAGTGGTTAATTATTTCACAGTTAGCTTGTTTCCCTTTCCTTTCTCTTTGGTTTTGTTTTTAAACCGGACCTTCCTTTTTTCTTCCTTGACTTGTGGGCTACTGTTTGAGGAGAATTTCAGTCATACCTCAGCATACAAAGCCATTTTGAAGGCAATAGACCTTCCCAACAAGAATGCACCAACCATGGCTTCTGACCAGGGGCGGCCCATGACTATAGGCTGACTCGGCCATTGCCTAGGGCGCCGCCTTCAGTGGCACCCAATGATGACGTCACGGGGTGCCCGGGGTGCCCGATGATGACGTCACCCCATTGATGGCCCATGGACGGCCGTGCAGGTGGGGGTGCCGATTGCGCATTCCACCTGGTGCACCAGCTGCCGCAGCCCGCCTTGGGCCGCTCCTGCTTCTGACAGGAGTTGTTCCTCCACATTGGAGCATCCTGCCAAACTATCACTTGGAGAGGTTGGCACCTGTGCCCACACCACAGAAATCGGCCAAAAAGAGCCATGCTACAGGTGGACATCCAGCACTGGCACCGACTGCGCTGTTTGCACCAACTGCATTAGCAGCATCAGGAGTTGAAATAGCAGAGAACCCCAGCACTGCGAGCACCATTAGATACAGGGACTCTACAAGTTCTAACAGAGGCACTAAGCGGAAATCAAAGCCTATTGGAACTTCAAGATGTCCACGACACTTGTTCCCACTTTGTACCTCTCATCAAGGAAAAGGCTATTCAAATTATTTTGGTCAGTATAACCTGCATGTATTCTGTGAACAAGCAAGAGGGAGCACTCTCACATTCCCTTTGTGTGGAAGCCATAAAACTCTGGTAATGCTGCATCAGACACAATATCCACATCACCGCGACATACTTACCTGGATGTCAGACATCACAGCGGATACCTGCAGACTTTTTTCTCAGGACCATGAGTGGGAGCTTGACAAAACAGTATTTCTACACATATTTCAACAGTGGGGATTCCTGACAATAAACCTCTTTACAAATACCCAAAATACCCAAATGCTCCCATTTTTGTTCCAGTATATGTCCTCAGCTTGCTGTCATTTAGTTGGCATGGTGCCAAACAAAACAAATGGCATCCATCCTAGTTGTACTAGCATCTATACTGGATTCCCTATTAGAAGTCAAAGAGTCAGGCCTATCCATGAGCTCAATAAAGGTCCACCTGTCTGCTCCCACAGCTTTCCTCCCTAAGGTGGATCAGCACTCCATCTTTGCCCAATAACCAACTGTTTCCTCAAAGGACACAATAATACCTACCCCAATCCAGTCTTTTGGGCCTTCACCTCTCCCCTGTTTAAATTTATGGTGACATACTCACTACTACTCATTTCTAGGAAAGTAGCATTCCTCAGGGAAATTACATCAGTCAGATGCTTGGGAGAACAGGGGGCTCCTATGGCAGAGCCCCCCATACACAATCCTGTCCCTCAGACTGCACCCCAAGTTTTTGCCAAAAGTCACCTGAACTTTCCACCTTAACCAACACATCTATCTGCCAACATTCTGCCATAAACCCCACAGAGAGAGAACACATTACATGCTTCATGCTCTTGGTGTTCAGAGGGCATTGTTTTCTTCGATAGACAGGATGAGACCATTTTGTAGATCACCCAGACTATTCCTGTCCATCACTTCATGTGCCAAAGGGAGCACCATGTGTAAACAAAGACTCTCCAATCGCATAAAACTCTATCAACAGTGTGACCACCTCCATGGGGATTCTCAACATTCCACTAGAGCACTATCAGCCTCCGCTGCTTTTCTGAACAATATCCCTATCCCAGACATGTGTAGAGCCGCTACCTGGGCCTCAGCCCATACCTTTTATGCAGCACTATGCCTTAGGCCACATCTGATAACTGCTTTGGACACTCTGTACTGTTGTCTGTCACAACCTGAATGCCAAAGACCCCCTTTTTCATCAGAGGGCACTGCTCTGACGTCACCTAAAGTGGAGAACCTATCGGAACAGCCCTTGAAGAAGAGAAGGTTACTCACCCTGTGCAGTAATTGAGGTTGTTCGAGATTTGGGTCCCTCTGTGTGCTCCCCTACTTTCCTTCCTCTGCTCTACTTTGGAGTTTCTTATTCAGTCTCTGCAGCAGAGAAGGAACAGAGTGGAGGTTGGTCATATAGCACCAGTTAACTGTTTGGATCAGTGCAAGACAGGGACCATACATGTGCATACCGACTGGGCACTGCTACCAAAAGTCTCCAACTCCGAGCACCTGGGCACACAAACACCTAAAGTGGAGCATCCACAGGAACACACATCTCGAAGAACCTCAGTTAATGCACAAGGTGAGTAACTTTCTCTTCTTTCAATACTTTGCGTTTTGTCAATGTATTTCTGGGGATGAGGTAGTTAGAATAAAGGCTATTTCAAAAAGAAAAAAAAACCACCTTGGTTCAGGTTGCCTGGTGACCGTGCTATAATTATCTCTCATCATTCACTAAATTCAACATGTAAAAGAAGGAAATGTGCAATAAAGAGCCTCATATTTTAGTCTAGCTGCATAGTAAATAGTCTTATAAAATTTAAAGAAATACTTGTATTTTAGAAAATCTCCCTCTTCTGCATTACTTTTAATGTTGGAACTATGTGTCAAATTACTTCCATCACTTACCAGTCACAAATTAATATAGAACTTGCTGCTGCTTTTATAAGACCATTAGATTAATTTCCTCAGGGACACCTTTTAATCTGCTCTCTTCTTGCTTTCTGATCCTTAAACACAGTTCACATTATCTGTCAATAATGCATGTACTGAGAAATACACATTATTAAATAAAAGGAAGGAAAAAATAGCTGAGCTCTTTGGCCTCCCCTCCCTCCCCCCAAGTGCATCTAATCAACATTTACTACTAGATTTATGTGAACAAATATGAAAATTAAATGCTTAAATATCATGTTTGTGTGAGCAAATGTGAATTTTCATGCATAAATGAATCAATTGTTAAGTGATGGCAGGCTTAGCTGCAAATGTGTGTCTTCAGTTTACAGGCCAAGTTGAATCTGGTGGGACATCTGGCTTTTTGTAGTCATAATTTTTTAAATCATAGAGAATGGAAGATTTATCCTTGGAAGGGGAAGTTAGGTTTTTAATGTGATCCCAGAGGTTTGCTATATTAAGATGAGGATGCAACTTTAGCAAAAATACTGATGCTAGTAAGGAGGAGAATTGCAGGTGAGTCTGGAGGTTTGCGTGAGAAGGAAAAGCACATGTGCTAACCTGGTAGTACCTGTTACCAGTTCATTAATCATTCTTGTTACAATCAACTGGGAGGTGCATCTCTTCAGAAAGGGCACTAATTTGGCATTTCAGTTCTTTTGCCATGGTATTTGTGATGGTGTGCGGACACAGAAGACCCCTTGGAGGTGCTTCCTGGAGTGCTACAAAGGCACTGACACTTGCCTCCTGGCTCTTTGGGGCTTCTCAGCACCCTGTCCTGCTGGGCCAGCTCACCTGCTTTCCCTCAGCCAAGGCACAGAGTTGAGATCTCCCCCTCCCCATGGAGCAATACAGACATTGAAACTCTTCTGGTCTGAGGAAAATGAAGCTTTGGGCCCAGCTTCCAGGGGAAACACTCCCCAAATGGGATCAGAACCCCAAATTAATTATTTAGATAAGCCCCCTTTAACAATAAAAGGAGGACGTACATACTGATTGCTCCCCTAGGTAACAATTACTTACACTGCGCTTGATAGTTAATAAAAGTGATTTATTAAGAACAAGCAGTAGATTTTAAGTGGTTGAAAGTTAAAACAAGTTAATTACAAATTTAAAATAACCAAAAAAAAAAAAAAAAACCCAACCCCAAAACCAAAAAAACCCCAACCACTTAGCTAATTCTAACACAAACTCAGCCTAAAACTGTTCTTATTCCAGCTAAGCCTCCAAACCAACGAAGTCTCCTTTTCCCTCAGGTCTTTGGTTCATTCTTTTGGGCATGCCATGCCAGCCAAAGACAAAGAACTGAAAAAAATTGCATCTTAAATAGCCTCCCTTTCAGGCGGGAATTCTGTTTTACATTCTCCCCTCCCATGGAAAAATACCTGATCAGCCCCTACCAGTTAGGGAGGTCGCATGACTTCCTAAGACTAACCACTGCTAAGACTCAAAGGACAAAAGGAGCTGTTTACATGTGATCACACAGACATTGAGGGAAACACCCTTGATGGCTTTCATTTGCACATTTAAAACCATAAACCATTCCATACTCCATATATCTAACTTTACACACAAGAATGATACATACACCAAAGTAAGATGTACAGACTCAATGGATTATGACATTAAGATTAATAGATTACATGAGATATTTTGTCCAAAGCATCTTCGAGTTTTGCATATTTGTGTCCGTAAGTAATTTTCATAAAGCGGGGGGGGGGGGGTGTCACAGTATCAAATGCAATATTCCATTGAACAGCTACTCAGCCAAATACCTAAGCATGTATTTAAATCCCATTGATTTAAATGAGATTAAACTACTTTGTGGAATTGGGGCCTTGTATAGAAACTGAGACACACTACAGTGATTCATAACATGTACAGCTGTGAATTGCTTCTGGGAGTGTTGAAAATAATCCCTGTGTATTGGACAGGGATGAATGTAAGAAAAGCCTTGGGAAATGGACCTTTCTCCATAATATAGCCATAGTATATTTTATTTGGCTTATTTAAACTCATTACAATGGAGTTAGCAAAACAGTGTGTTTTGCATGGCCCCGATACACTGTATTTTTAAAGCAAAACTAGGGCAAAGATAAAAATGATGGAAAGGCTAAATATTTTTAAAAAGTCACTTAAAATGATCAGATTAAATCAGAAATATCTCTCCACTGTCTGTTGCTATAAATTGTCTAATAATTCTCATGTGACTGTACTTTAATTGCCATTTAATTATGTTCCCATATACAGTTTCAAAGTGAATTTTCTTTTTATGTTTGACACATAAATTCTATTCATTCAGTGTTAAAACAGTGATTTGAACAGAAATCTATAAGAAATAATTATAAGATGCTTAAATGGTGATTATAGGATATTATCTGACATATAATAATAAAATTTTATATATAGGCTTTCAAAAAGAGAGACAAGTGCTTCAGGCTTTTTAGAAAATATGTATGCAATTACTGTATATAGCTTTAAAAAAAGGAAAATGACAGAGCAAATGCTTGGAACACAGGGAAGCGGAGAGGAAAAAGTTTAAGACCTGCATGATGCCATAAATTGAACAGAAAGTTGAACTGGAAGTTTGACATGAGAAGGAAGTAAAAGTACTGACCATTTGCTTGGATGTAGCCAGTTTACTTTTCTTTTCAACTACCATGTTCAGTTGGCAGAGCCTTTCTAAAGATGTTTAAGACTCAGGCTAATTTCCTAAATGAGTTTCTAATTTGAATATAATAAGTGGGAGAGATGATGTGGATGTGTCTCCCAGTTAAATGACGTGAAGAACCTCACTGCAGAAGAGCAAATACAGTGAAACCTTCTATATTTACAACACAAACTCAAAATATACACAGATACTTTTATGCTTCACCTTCATTGGAAGACTATGTCTGCTAAATAACTGTTTTGTGATGTTCTCTTAAATGTTTGGTTAATAGTGGTCTTATCTGTTACTTACTTAAATATCATTCAAATAGATTTCATGCACTCATGCCAGTTGTCTGCAATACTTAAAATTTTGCTAATGCTTATGGAAAACATTATGAAGGAAAATAACAGTATTTGTTATGTATTTATAAAAGTAGGATTATATATCTGTAGATATCCTCTGCTTAAAAAACTGTGCTGAAGACACAAATGATATGTTTTATGATGACCATATATTTCTTTTGTTGTTTGAATGTATTAAGAATGGCTATTCCAGGCATTATAATAGCATTAAATGTTGTACAAGCCACATAAAATCTTGTCCTTCAGAAAACACACTTCATTAATAATCCGGGGGAGACCTTAATAGGTTTAATAATGTGCTTTGAGAATTTAAATGCTTAGCATGAATGGGATCTTGAAATTGCACATCAGCAAAAATAAAAATCTTGTCTATAAGAAAAATGGCAGAAGGAGAAAATGTGCATTGTTAAAAAATCCGAATTCATAATCTAAAATCTAACAGAATTAGAATGTCTCATTATTTAGGATTTAGGAGTAACAGACATCAGTTCAGTGGTGGTATTAGGACTCTGGGGCCATATCTATACTATAGATAAGATCGAAGCAGCCACAGTCGATCTTCCAGGGTTTGAATTAGTGAGTCTAGTGAAGACACACTAATTCAAACTGAGAGAGTGCTCCTGTCGATGCCAGTAGTCCTGCTTCCATGAGGAGTAAGGGAAGTCAAAGGGAGAGAGTGCTCCTTTTGACTTCCCACAGTGTGGGTGGTGCCAAAATTCGAGTTTAGATACTTCAACGTTAGCTATGCAATTAACATAGTTGAAGTTGCATATCTTAATTTGAACCTAACCCCTAGTGTAGGGGTTAGGTTCACCAGCGGTGAAGGAGTGGGGGCAATTCTAATTCTGCATAATAATAATATTTCTGCGATTAAAAATTACTTGTAATATTACAATAAACTTACGCCTTTTGCAAACTATATATATTCCCACTATTAAGACGGCGTAATGAAGGTTGGAAATCTGTGAAAAATAGGTTAGAGCAAGCTAGGCAACAGTCTATTAATTTATTATTTAAGAGGCAGCTAAACATTTATAGCCAGATTGTGAATTCCTAACTCACTGGTGAGCATCTGCTTACACAAGTAGACTCTTTGTCTTCAAGGAGACATTTGATCGGAATGTTTGTGCTGCTAGGCCATGTGCATTCTGACATGCTGCTATGTTATACTAGCTTGATGTTGCAAAGTATATTCCCTACATTTGGCCTTTATCCCTGAGGACTTTCTCACATGAGTAATAGATAGGGTGCAGCCTGCTTATCCAGGACCTGATCTGCAAATGTAGCTATAATGATTTTCTGCAACATAGAAATACTGGCTAGATATTACATTTATTTTCTGGCTCTAGTCTCATCAGTTGACATCTGGGACAAGATTGCAAAGGATAGTACTTCTGACCCATGATGGCACTACATTGCAGCACGATCCAATGTCTCAGTGGCTAATGTTACAGCTACACGCTACCATGAATAGTCTCATTGATTGTAAATGTCTGAAAATAGTAAAAGTCTGAGTCTTAGCTAGTAATTTCTTTCAAGGAGAGACATTGTCATTATTTGCACAGTACCATGAGTATTTGATCTTTCAGCTAAATCAGAAATCTAAATGCAAAATATAGTACTTCCAGTTGTATTGTCTTCCCTTCTAGCCTACATAGGAGGCCTTCTACCATTATTGTTATACATAAGGTTTTTTTTAATGTATATGCTGCTCTGTGTTTATATTGGAGAAGGCAGGGCAAATAAGCAATCCTTGCACTCAAAAGTGGTGAGATTCCTTTCTGTAGTATGACCAGCCCTTGAGAAAGCTCTGAATTCTACACAGACAAGCTATTCCCTCAGACTTCCTGAGTGACCTTTGGCAAATTGCTTAAACTCTGTGCCTCTGTTCCTAATTTATTTGTATCCTTTTCTTTGCACCTATTGTCTGCATGACCAATTTATATTTAAAATTCTCTGGGGCAGGAATGTTCTCTTACTATATGTTTTATAGTACCCTGCACTGTGGGGACCTGAATGGGACTGGTATGCACTGAAGTAATGTCAAGAACAGAATAGAAGCCACTAAGTACAGGATGTAAGAAGGAACTGCAATGTTTTATGGAACATGCTGGATTTTCAGTTAAGTGGAAGATTTTCACACACTCGCCCCATGGATTAGGCATGCCACAACTGATATGCTAGCTAGAGATGTGCTTTTCACTTCACAAAGATGCATGCCACACGGTGACAGCAGATCGTAAGAATAGATTGTGCAATTCTGAAATCCACCAAAAGACAGAGTTTGAGTATGTCATTCAGGCCAGTGTCAATAAGCCATTTTTAACTGCTGTGCAGATCAGATGATATCCTCATTATCTCGAGTAACTCATACCTTGAGTCATGAGCTATCAACATTTTAAACTGATTTTTCATTTTTCCTATGAAGTTTTATTTTTAAATGCTACTATACATACATTTTTGGGTAGGTGGTGGTGGTGGTGGGGGGTCTGCTCCATATTTTCTAATTTGATTTTTTGTCAGGTGTGAAGCAAACACAGACTCATGCACTCCAGAATAACTCTGTCTGACAGAAACTGAAAATAGCCATCCACTTTCAGTCATTATCTCCTAATTATTCTCTCAACTGCCAAAATACTTTTTTCCCCACAAAGTTTCATTAATTTTCAGTATGTTAGTGGTTGAGAAACTCTAGTTGAATGCATGGATACTATCACCAATCCACCACATGAGTTTGGAGGTCCCACAGCTTCAGGGACTGGACAATAAGTGAGAGATAGGGGACTCGGACTTGGAAAAGACAGTGAGGAAACAATTACTTAACTGCAAACAAATGTTGGTGTCTCTTTCTTTGAAGAAATATGGCCTTTTTGGGTCTTCAAGGATTGGACCTTGCATGCTATTGAGTGCCCCCAACTCATGATGAAATCAGCTGGCTGAAATGTTATTAAAAGGTGCTCAGCACCATACCAGGAGATGGTCAGCTTCCTGCAGGATTGTAAAGGCCTGATTTGCAACAGCTTCACTCCAGTTTTATACTGCAGTAACTCCATTGAAACCAATGGAGATACTGCAGCATAAAACTGGAGTAATGTGGTGGTGAATCAGGCCCTAACATTGTAGCACAGCAGCACTTATTGACATGAGTAGTCCCACTGAACACAGTAGGTCTGATTCTCTGTGCAGCCATATTGGTTTTTCATCTGTGTAGCCCAATATACTTGATTCTCTACTCTCACCTGTGTAAATCAGGAATGATGCACTGACATCAGTGGTTTTACATTACCACAAAACTGGAGTACTACAGAAGAAGAGATCAAACCATCCTGATGACTATTGAAGGAGTGCCTATACTGTAGCACTCCAAAACCCCATGTCCCAACCGAGCATAATTTCAATCTTAGAGAGGCCAGAAAATCACTTGATCATGTGGAAAAATTAAAAGTCATGTCACAGGGACATTCCAGGTATGTTTATGTTTGTTTTTCTATTTCTACAATTGATTTCAGTATTTGTGAAAAGCTCCAGTCTCTGGTCTGGAGGGCCATGCTTTCTCCATGTTAATTCAGTCTTTGGCTTCACTGCTGAATATGCCAAGTAGGGAGGCAGATGTGTACCAGTTTTGAGCATGTCTTGGACAGTCCATTGGCCACAAGGCAGAAACCACCAGCTTGTTCTCTTAAGTCACCAGGACAAGACAGCATTCATCCAAGAGTTCTGAAAGAACTCAAATGTGAAATTGCAGAACTACTAACTGTGGTTTGTAACCTATCCTTTAAATCAGCTTCAGTTCCAGATGACTGGAAGATAGCTAATGTGATGCCAATCTTTAAAAAAGGGCTCTAGAGATAATGCTGGCAATTACATACCAGTAAGTCTAACATCACTAATGGGCAAATTAGTTGAAATTATAGTAAACTGAATTGTCAGGCATTATTTGTTGGGGAAAAGTCAACATGGTTTCTGTAAAGGGAAATCATGCTTCACTAATCTACTAGACTTCTTTGAGGGGGGTCAACAAGCATGTGGACAAGGGGGATCCAGTGGATATTGTGTACTTAGATTTTCAGAAAGCCTTTGACAAGATCCCTCACCAAAGGCTCTTGAGTAAAGTAAGCTGTAATGGAATAAAAGGGAAGATCCTGTCATGGATTGATAACTGGTTAAACAATAGGAAAAAAGAGGAGGAATAAAAGGTCAGTTTTCAGAATGGAGAGAGGTAATTAATGGTGTCCCATGAAGGTTTGTACTGGGATCAATCCTATTCAACATATTCATGTATAATCTGGAGAAAGGGGTAAACAGAGAGGTGGAAAAATTTGCATATGATACTAAACTGCTCAAGGTTGTGAAGTCCAAAGCACACCGTGAAGAACTTCAAAAGGATCTCACAAAATTAGGTGACCAAGCAACAAAATGGCAAATGAATTTTAATGCTGATAAATGCAAAGTAATGCATATGTGAAAACATATGCATGACTATACATATTGTGACAGAGCAGGGGTGATACAGCAGGTTAAAGAGCTTGGTGGAAGGGGAAAGAGGCAGCTCTTGCAGAGAGAGTCAGCAATCCTGGCTAATTAGGGGCAGCTGCGACAGGGTGGCTGCAAAATCAATTAAGACCCAGGTGAAACTAATTGGGGCTGCCTGGAGGCTTATTTAAGAAGTCTCCCTGGGGGTGAGGAGAGAGAGAGAGAGCTATGACGGAGTTTGGAGAGCTGTGACGGAGTGTGGAGAACTAAGAAGGAGTTTGGAGAGCTGTGAAAGAGTGTGGAGAGAATTGAGAAGGAGTTTGGAGAACTGAGAGAGAGTTTGGCGAGCTGTGAAGGAGTTTTGGAGAGTGAAGGAGGAGTTTGGAGATAGAAAGACACCGGAGGAGCCAAGAGAGCAGCATCGACCTTGTTAAAGACGACAGGGAGACGACAAATCTCAAACAAAGGTGAGTGAGCCATATACTGTGACTCCTAGACTGTGGGACAGTGGGCTGAACAGGGGTCAGGGGCCCAGCAGTGGGACTGACCCTGCCACAATATAAAATAATAGGGACTAAGTTAGCTATTGCCACTCGAGAGAGATCTTGGTGTCATTGTAGATAGCTCTCTGAAAACATCCACTCAATGTGCAGCAGCAGTCAAAAAAGCAAATGGATTGTTATGAATATTTAAAAAAGAGAGAGAGAATAAAATAGAGAAGATCTTATTGCCTCTGTATAAACCCATTGTATGGCCATGTCTTGAATATAGTGTGCAGATGTGGTCGCCTTATCTCAAAAAAAAAAAAATCTTGGCATTGGAAAAAGTTCAGAAAAGGGCAACAAAAATGATTAGGGGTTTGAAACGGCTACCAGAAGAGGAGGGATTGAACAGACTGGGACTTTTCAGCTAAGAAAAGAGGAGACGGAGGCCTGGTCTACACTAAATGGGGAAGTTGACTTACGATATACAACTCCAAGTATGTTAATTATGTAGCCGGAGTTGAAGTAACTTACATTGCGTTTTAGCACCGTTGACTTCCCTTACTTCTCATGAGGAGCAGGACTACTGGTGCCAATGAAAGCTTCCTCTCAGTTCAGATTAGAGGGTCTTCACTACATCCACAATTTGAACTCCAGAAGACTCACTGCGGCAGCA
The DNA here is from genome assembly GCA_032595735.1 of Pelochelys cantorii. NCBI lineage: Eukaryota > Metazoa > Chordata > Testudines > Trionychidae > Pelochelys > Pelochelys cantorii. The sequence continues at coordinate 175,719,831 of CM064328.1, read as the reverse complement.
TTAATCTTCTTCATAGTGTAGACAAGCTCTAGGGTGGGATATGATAGAGGCATATAAAATAATGACTGGTGTGGAGAAAGTGAATAAGGAAAAGTTATTTACTTGTTCCCATAACACAAGAACTAGGGGTCACCAAATGAAATTAATAGGTAGAAGGTTTAAAACAAACATAAGGAAGTACTACTTCATGCAACGCACAGTCAACCTGTGGAACTCCTTGCCAAAGGATGTTGTGAAGGCCAGGACTTTGATAGGATTCAGAAAAGAACTCCATAAATTCATGGAGGATAGGTCCATCAATAGCTTTTAGCCAGGATGGGTAGGAATGGTGTCCCTAGCCTCTGTTTGTCAGAAGCTGGGAAGGAGTAACAGGGGAGGGATCACTTGATGGTTACCTGTTCTGTTCATTTCCTCTGGGACATCTGACATTGGCCACTGTCAGAAGACAGCATACTGGGCTAGCTGGACGTTTGGTCTGACCTGGGTACAGCCGTTCTTATGTTCTTATGTTTTGCAATAATCTGGGGAAATGGCAGTGTCTCAGCAGTTTCATATGATCATAGATTTTTAGGGCCAATCCTCGGCTGGAGTTAATGATCACTGCTCCACAAGCTGAGGCTCTGCCCCTTAGATTATACATAGGTGTTGCATAGGGTCAGATTTTTTGTCTGGCTCCAGCCTGGATGCGCAGATAGAGGTATTGTACCATGCAATTCAAGAGTGCAACTCTCTCCGAGATACTGCTCTCGAGGCACATCATTTCCTGGAATTCCCTAAGGCACAGAACACTGTGGTTCTGGCAGCACTGTGGAGTCAGATTCTGACACAAGCAGAGTGAGTGGTGGCAGCACAAGGTGTCTGCAACGTGCCATGTACCAGGGGCCTGGAGATGGTTAGAAGTGAGAAAAGGCTGAGAAAAGTTTGTGATTGGGGCAAGCTGAGGATGTTTTATGCTCTTTGGGGGGACTTCTGCCAATGGAAGACAGCTTGAACCTTCACCAGTGCTTTATAGAACTGCTGGAAGACAGCAGTGGTCACTGCCTGAGCTCTTATAAGGGTCTGTTCCCCTTTGGGCTCAGCGCCACACTGCCACAGAGGTGCCCGATGCAACTCCTTAAGCCTGACACAGTGGAACGGGGACTTGGACTCGGGTGCCTGCCCTAACAACTGGGTCTGAGTCATTTCACCAAGGGTGCATCTACACAAGGGCAAGCAATTCCCATTTTGGGTAGCTCGGCCCAGGTGATGGCCTAAAAATAGCAGAGTGGCCACATTGAGCATTTTGTGATTGTACTTGAGTGGCTAGTCCAAGGTGCCTGCGCCATCATGAGCATGCTGCTCATGTCAATGTGCTAGTTCAAGCAGAGCCTGTTTATGTGCAGCTACCCACACTGAGAACTGCACCTCCCAGCTCTGGTACAGACAGTTCCTGAGTGTGTCTGGATGAAGGATTGTTCAAGTATTTATACAACATGGAACAGCTTCAAGAGGAGAAATGTAGAGTATAACCTATAGTCAGGGGGTTAGGGCGCTCACCTGGGAGTAGGGATGTTAAAGACTAGTTAACTAGTCAACTATCCAATACGCATTTGCTTATCGGATATTCTTTTGACTAGTTGAATAGTCGATTCCTCCTCCCCACTTCCTGCTGCCTCTATGAGATAGAGGCAGCAAAGGCGGGGGGGGGGGGCGGAGTTACTGCAAAGTGGCAGCATCGCACAGCTGTGCAGTGCTGCCACTTTGAAACCCCAAGGCAGCGTTTCAAAGGGGCAGTCACTGCACAGCTGATCCATGGATCAGCTGTGCGGCGCCTGCCCCTTTAAAAAGCCACTTCTGGCATTTCAAAGGGGTAGTTGCTGTGAAGCGCGGGGTCAGCTGGGGACTGCCAGCTGACCCCAGGCTCCCCATGGCATTTCCCCAGAACTAGCTGACCATAGGTTCTGGGGAAATGCAGCACAGCGGATCAGCTGTGTGGCGGCTGCCCCTTTGAAATGCCGCCTCCATGCATTTCAAAGGGGCAGTGGAGCCTGGGGTCAGCTGGGGACTCCCAAGCTGATACTGGGCTCCACCCAGCACTTCCTCAGAACCCGGGGTGGGTTCTGGGGAAGTGCTGTGCAGAACCCAGTGTCAGCTGGGGAGTCCTCAGCTGACTCCAGGCTCGTAGTGCTATGCAACGTAGCATGGAACCTGGGGTCAGCAGGGGACTCTGTGTCCCTCGCTGACCGTGGGCTCCATGGCTTTGAAATGCACAGGAGCCCCCACTGGGGACTCTTGTGCATTTCAAACCAGGCACCCGCATGCAGCCCGGAGTCAGTGGTACTTCCCCCAGCGGGGGCTCTTGTACATTTCAAAGGAGGAATGAGGAAGTGCCTATTGACTAGTTGATGGAAAGTCCATCGACTAGTCAATTAACCGCATTTTAACATCCTTACCTGGGAGGGAGAACTCTGCATCCAGTCTCAGAGGACTGCAGGGACTTAAAGCAATGTTTCCTACATCCTAGGTGAGAGCTGTTTAGAAATTAATTGAGTTAAATTGGTGCAACTTATGAGTATAAGAAAGGCGTTATAAAGTCCTGTGTCATCTCTTGGGAGCTGGCTCAGAATGTGGGGTGGAGCCAAAGTGTGGCCATAATATATAAAATGTGACACTCCTGCAGTAGAATCATACAGAGAGGTGAAATTATGATATTAACTGGCAAGAACTTTTTTTCCCTAAAAGAAAGACGTTAACATCTGCCTGGAAGGAAAAGTTAGAAAATTAAAACCACAAACTCAGTATGGAGGCTCCTAAAGAATATCTTATCGGCATCATAGATGCACACATCAGAATTTAAAAAAGAAGCAAGGAGAGATGCCTCCACAGCATGCTTACAAGATAAGATTATTTAAGCCAAAAAATAAACTATTGTATCTTTTAAAAGATAAACTTCTAGACCAAATAATTTTAATACACTGAAAGCTTTTGGTAGATAAGAGACTAAATGGTAACCTGAAGAACTAATGCCTAAACATATAAAGATAAAGCATAAATTAAATAATCAGAAATAAGATATCGGGGGAGAGCCAATTGATCTGCTAGACCACCAGGAAGTACAGGGGACAATCAAAAAGGAGACTAATTGTAGAGAAGCTTATTGGGTTGCTTTATTTATATGCTAAAGGAATTTTGCATTCTACAATCAAGAAGAGGCTAAATTGTAGCTTTCAGGACAAATTTGATAACACCCTGGTGTTGGTAAATAATCTGAAATCTAGATCCAGTCCACATCAGAGATTTTTGGTGAAGTAAATGTATTCTCGTCTAGTTCAATGTTGATTCTGAGAGTTGGTCCATGTCATGCACAGGTTTTAGGTGCTAATAATCTCAGAGGGTTGTAATAACTTGCATACTGTCTCTTATAAAAATAATAAATCTTTTATTGGACCAGCTTCTGCTTGTGAAAGAGAGACAAGCTTTCAAGCTGACATGGAGTTCTTTCTCAGGTCTGGGAAAGGTACTCAAAAACGTGTCTCTTTCACCTACAGAAGCTGGTCCAATAAACGATATTACTACCCCCATCATGTCCCTCTAATATGCCTGGGCAAACATGGCTTCACCAACATTATTTCTATATAGTCCACACAATACTCTCAGTATTTTACAAATAACATAAACAAGAACCCTAGAGGTTGAATCCTTCTAACACATGCACCTTTGGCACATATTTCCATTGAATTCACTGGTACAACATGTGCTTAAAGTTAAGTACAGATATAAGTGTACTCTGTACTGGGGCCTAATTATATACCTAATACAAGTGCATGAAAGTAAACGACGGGGGAAGCTATAAAGGAAGGGGATGAGGATAATACAATAAGTACTCATAGCTATTGCAAATTTGTGCATGTATTGATTGGTTCTGCTATAGACTTAAATAGCGTGACTTTCATTTTTCTTTTTCCTAACCACTTTTATTCAAGAACCTTCACTGAAAATAAGAATCGAACCTTTTTTAAGGTTTGAGAAGTTTGGTTCACTTTTTTGTTTTGTTTTTTTGCCTATTTGTGTCAGATTCTGAAGGACTAATCTGTAAAAGCTGCATTGCTTTTGTCTTTCTGACATCTGCTAAAGGTATTGAATTTTTCCAAAATTAGAGACAAAATTGCAGAACCACAATTTCAGTATTATAAATGTAACATCATACTACAAAAGCAAATGTGACAGATGTAAAAACTACTACAGTCTGCAACATATCTATCTATTTCTAGTGCGTGGGGGTTAGAGGTGCCTTTGCCTAGTCTGTTGTTTTCATTAAGTATTATGAAGTCCCTGAAAGGATGGGCCGGTAATCCAGAGTATCCCTGAGGTTGGAGCTCTGGAGAGGACTGAGAAGACATTGGAGGTTGTGCAAGTTGGAATAATGGACCAGAGGATCTTCTACCTAGAATAGGGATACCAGACTAGGGAGCCTGTATCCTGGCAATGTATCTGAAAGGCCAGGTACAGGAACAGTGTCTAGATACTTCTCAGACTCAAAAGCATTTGGGATCCAAGCTTTGAGTCCAGTAGAGCAGCCTGGTGACTGCCCGCAATGGTGAGATCGGTCAGGGCTGTAACATTAAGGTATATGTCCCACATTTTCTTAGCATCTGAGCGCCACATAGGCTACGTCTACACTACGAGTTTTCTTGGCAAAAAGTATGCTAATGAGGGGCTCGTTTGCATGAGTCGTGATCTCATTTGCATATTTCCTGCCGATCCGTTTTTGCGCTGGGATTTTTGGGCAAAAACAAGCAGTGTGGATTTTTTTCTTTTTGCACAAAAATGCCTTTTTCTGCACGATCGGTATACCTCCTTTTTTTGAGGCATAAGGATCTTGCAGGAAAAGGGGGTTTTGCACAAAAAGAAAATGTTCACACTGCTTGTTTTTGCACAAAAACCCCAGTGCAAAAACGGATCATCAGAAAATATGCAAATGAGATTGTGACTCATGCAAACGAGTCCCTCGTTAGCATATTTTTTGCCGAGAAAACTCATGGTGGAGATGTAGCCATAATGTATTTATACTCACACCAGCCCCATGATATAGAATCAGTACTAATACACTCATCCTTTTGACTAAGGGTGAAATTCTTGCTACATGTAATTTAGTGGGAGTTTTGCCATTGACTTGAATGGGGCCAGGATGTCGCCCTATGTGACTTACTCATAATCTCACAGTCTCAGAGGGGCAGCTGTATTAGACTGTAATTTTAAAAACAAGTAGTCTGCTGGCACCTTAGCCCTGCTCTATACTATGGTGCTATTTTGAAATAAGTCTCCTTAGGTCGAATTTATAAGTGGAGTGTCCACACTACCAACCCCTTATTTCAAAATAACAGGCTGCTTATTTTGAAATCAGTAGTCCAGTGGCAGCTGAGAGAGCAGCAGGAGTGTTCGCAGCCATGGGAGGGTCCGAAGGAGCATTGGGGTCTGTCATGCCTCCCTTGGATGCTGCTGTCTCGCATGGGGCTTTCAAAGCTGGCTGTGTGCAAGAAACCTTTTCCCTTCTGCCAGGACTTTTAAGCTCTGCAGGAAGAGGGGAACAGTGGACATGCCAGGTGTGACCAGAGTAGTCAGAGCTGCAGCTGCATGAGGGCTCCAGAGGCCAATTATTTTGAACTAGCAGCACAGGAACATCCATGCTACTGCTATTTTTAAATAACTATTTCGAAATTGGCATTATTCCCTGAGAAAAGCAGGACAGGGACACAGTAGAGCTCCAATCTGGACTGGTGCGGAGATCCCGGACCTCATCAAGGTTTGGGGTGAGGAGACCAATCTCCAAGATCTCCACACCAGGAAAAGGAATCCTGAAATTTATTGCTGAATTACCGCCAGCCTGGCCGAGAAAGGGCACACCCAGACCTGGACCCGTGCTGGATGAAGTTTAAAGAGCTCCAGCAGGCTTACCACAAGGCCAGGGAGCAGCATAGATACTCCAGAGCAGCACCACACAGCTGCCTGTACTATGACCAGCTGGATGCCATCCTGGGAGGGGGGGCAGGTCATGCCCCCTGCCATCATCATCAAGTCTGGTCCGGACACACCCAGTGTCAGCCTGCAGGAGGGCGGGGTGGTAGAGGGTGGTGATGACGAGGAGACCATCCAAGTGACCATGCCCAGCTCCTCACTCTGGAGCCGGTCCTCCCCCCCCCCCCGCCCTTGCAGGATGTCTCCCAGATTTCAGAGGAACTCGGGGAGGGCACTTCAGGTGAGTTCTATAACTTTCCCTATCTACACACAGGGGCAGGCAACAGTCTGTGGAGGGTTTCACACTCCTCTCTTGGCCTACTTAGCGTGGGGGCCACACATCAGCCTATTCATGTGTATGCACATGGAGTGCCAATCCAGACCACTCAGCTCCATGATGCTTTTTCACAGGAACCCTCGGTCCTTCTCACAAGGTTTCTAGAGAGGTCTGCCTTCCTCCAGCCTCTGTGGTCAGACACCTTCCCAAGATAAGCCACCACTAAGGAGTCTGGGGCCTTGGAACCACAGAGCAGTGCTGCAAACAGCTCAGGGTCATGCCCACACTCAGTCAGCATCTGCTCCAGGGGAAGGAAGATGTGGGGGATGAAAGGCACATCTAAGGAATGCAGGGCCCCCCTGTGGAGAGGTGGAGAGTCTGACAGCTGGCTTTGCACAATACTCTCCCTTAAGGCCTCTCTGATGAGCACAGTCCCTTGATGTGTTCTCCTGATGGCACTGGTGTCCGGGTGCTCAAATTCCCTGGCCAGATGTTCAGCCTCAGCCCCTCACCATGGTACAAAAGTCTCTCCATGCTTTCGCAAAGGTTGTGGAGCACACAACAGGCTGCCACCATGAAGGGGATGTTGTGCTTGCTGAGGTCCAGTCGGGTGAGGAGACTCTTGAAACTTCCCTTTAAATGGCCAAATGTGCACTCCACCACTGTCATAATGAGGAGTGCTGACCAACACCCGGTGAATAAAGGGTTAACTCAGGTACCTAGCAAAGGTGTCGGGCAGTCAGCCAATAACAATGCAGGTAGGAATTTCAAACTGGAAAAAAGGGTTTTTTTTTCTTTCTTCTTTGTTTGAGAGCAGAGCGGTTTCTCCCAGGTATTGTGAGAGATGGGAGACACTTCTCTCTCCAAGAACAGACCTCTTGAAATATGCAAGTAGGAAAAAATTTAGATAGTCGGTCAGGGTTTATTGTTTTCTTTGTTTGGGGGTTTGGAAATCATGTCTGAGCTTGCTAATTGTTTTTTTCTCTTTTGTAACTAAGCATTCCAGCCCAGGGGTTTTCCCTGAGTATCTATATCAAATGGTGGCTCTTTCCATCTAACCACTTTATTATGCTTGCAACTGTAGTTTTGTTTTGATAATAAAAGATTGTTTTTTTTCCTAATTAACCGGTATTGGTTGATTGTTGTCTCCTTAGGACTCAGTGCCTAGTTACAAGGGCAGAGTCCATTGTTGTCTGTGGATGCCCTCTGTTTTTCCCAACTCCAAGGAAAACGGAGGTTGAGGCTGTGGGGGAGAGCTTTACCTTAGGGAGGAGATTTCCCAAGTGATCTCTTCCCTGATTTTCTTGGAATTACTTGGGTGGTGGCAGCGAGTCCCCCAAAATCTAGGTATTAGGATTTTGTGGAGGGAAGTTTTGTACCAGTGCCTGTATAGGCAAGGTTTTGGAGCACTCTTGCAGGACCCCAGCTTCTGCATTTGTTGTGCCAGAGTAGGGAACAGCCTTGACAACCACCATGCAGCACCTGCTCAGCCTGGTGTGGAATTGCTCCTTGCTGGGTTCCATGAGCCAGGGGAGCAAGGGATAGGCTGTGCGAGCCAGTGGAACAAGGGATAGGCTGCATCACCCAGGATGATGATGTGCATGTCCATCTCCCCTACTCTGATGGTGTGGTCAGGGAAAAAAGTGCTGCTATGCATCTTTTGGAATAGGCAGGACTTCTGGAAGATGTGGGTGTCATGTGCCTTTCCCAAAACATCCAATGTTGATATTAGTGGAGCACCCTGGTGATCCACAAGGGCCTGCAGCAACATGGAGAAGTACCCCTTTCTGTTGATAAAGTCCAAGGCACAGAGGTTGGGGCCAGGATGGGGATGTGGGTGCCATCTATGGCCCTCCCTCCCTTTCCCCCCGCAGTTGGGGAAGCCAATGTGGCAAAGCCATCAATGATGCTGTCCACATTCCCCAGAGTGACAACCCTGTGTAGCAGCACGTGATTGATGGAGCGTAGCTACCTGCAGGAGCATGTCCCCAACTGTGGATTTCTCCATGCTGAACTGGTTCCTGACAGAGCAGTAGCTGTCCAGGGTGGTGAGATGCTGGAGGGTGATGGCCATGCACTTCTGCATGGGCATGGTGGATTGCATGCGGGTGTCCTGTCACTTAAGGGCAGGGGTCAGCTATTCGCAGAACTCCAGGAAGGTGGCCTTCTGCATGCGGAAGTTCTGCAGTCACTGATGGTCATCCCATACTGGCAGGATGATGCGGTCCCACCAGTCCAAGTTCATCTCCCACTGCCAGAGGCAGCATTCTGCAGTGTTGTCAGCCGACAGTCAGGGCAGTGTGTGTGTGTGTGTGACACCCAAGTCTTTAACTGCTAAGACACAAGGTCCCGTCGCAGTGGGCAGCCTAGGAGGCTGAAGGGCGCCCCGAAAGTTTAACGTCTGTGCCTTTACCGCTAGGACCGGGGTCCCGTCACGGAGGGCAGCCAACAGGCTGACAGACGCCCCAGAATTTATAGGAAGAGCTTATTACATCTCAGATTTCAACTGCTAGGATACAGGATCCCTTCGCAGCGGGCAGTCTAGGGAAGACTGAGAGATGCCCCAACGGATCTGTCACCTGGGAGTGACACAATCCAAAACGCCCAAGCTCTTCCTATACCTGTCCCTTATGACCGGCTGAAGTTCTTTTAAATTGTGCTTGGTTCTGTTACAGCAACTGAAGGAGTCAGGTTAAAGCTTAAACAGTTACAGGTTTATTAAGGAGACTTATAAAGCATGTGGTTACAATGGCTATTGCTCTATTTCTTAACGGCTAGCAAATATATATCTTAAAAATGGTTACAAAGAAAATAAAGATAGAAAATAGAAAATAATGGTACCAAGTGACAGCTTAATCTTTAAAGAGCTCTAAGTCTATGTGTACACTTAAGACAAAGGACACATTCAGGTACAATATTTACCCCCTTCTGTGCCTCTCGACTCCAGTGGGTCAAGCCAGGGCCGGTCCGTCAATTCCTAGGAAAGACGAATACGAGGTGGGCGTCCCCATGGAACCTCGGGAGGCAATTACCTAACCCGACCAGCAGGCAGATGGTAGATTGACACTCAGAGGAAGTGTGCTGCTGGACCCATCTTTATACCCATAGGGGTCCATATCCTCTTTCTTATCTAAGATGCCAAATTATGTTGGTCTGTCTTTGTGACGCCAGTTCTTACAAGGGAGTTTCAACTTAATTTACACTTTCAAGAGAGATAACTAAATTGCGAGTACTGGACATTCTTTACTGGGTGGGAGATTCTCCCCCCCCCCCCCCCGGACGAGTGTGTGTTCGTATCAATATGAGTTTCAGTCAAGGCAGTTCTCGCAGCCTCGAGGTCAGCAATCGGCGTATCTCTGTTTACAGCCATCCATGGTCACAGCAGCCAGCATATCCGGGCCTGCTGTCAAGGCTTTCAAAGACTGTGCTTATTTTACTGCTCTGTGTGCCCTGTATGCTCCAGGCAAGCAAAAATGGATGTTACAGGGGGGTTCCTATCTGGCTACAAGTGTCCAGGGACTGAGTAGGATGTGCAGCAGCAGGAGTGCCAGCACCTGGGTGAGCAGGGCCTGTGGTCCATGCTGGGGTTTGTCCAGCAGGTCCTTGTCTTCATCCTGTTGGAGCAACATAGGGCACAGAACTTCTACACTGCACACGAGATGCAGCATGAGGTCCTTGAACCTAGCACTGCCTTGCAGCAGCTCTGGCTCCATGCTGAGAGCGCTATGGCATTTGCAAGGGCAACTAGAGCACGAGAAGACACGCGCCCACTGCTTCCCTTTTGTGTCCCGCAGTGGAGGAGTGCCATGTGAGATGCGGCCACATACAGGAACCCTTGAAAGCACATGTCTGCCTTCCTGGTGCTCTCCCCAGAGTGCTTCTGGAGAGCTTTAAGTCTGAGGCAGGCTCCATTCAATGTGGATGTGCTATTTTGGATTAATTCTAATTAATTTCAATGCTTCCCTGTAGTGGGAACACACTATTTTGATTTTGTGAAATTGGGAGTTATTTAATCCATTTTAGTAATTTGGAAATAATTTCCCGGTATAGACAAGGACTTAGAGACTAACAAAAATATACAGGTTCATGAGCTTTTGTGGGAAAAACCCACTTCATCAGATATAGGAATAACAGAATGGAGTGGAAATAACAGAATCCAAGATAAATATAACTGGATTTGCTCCAGTCCCACAGATAGAGGTAAACGTCTACAAGATCTTTATCAGGCATTCTTAAAACTTAAAAACCCACCTAGGGAAGTAAGGAAACAGATTGACAGAGGCAAATGAGTACCCAGAAATCACCTACTTCAAGTCAGGCATAACAAGAAAAATAACAAAGCACCACTGGTCATTACCTACAACCCCTAGCTTAAACCCCTGCAGTGCATCATTGACAATCTACAACCTATCCTGGAAAACAATCCCTCATTCTCACAGACCTTGGAAGAAAGGCCTGTCCTTGCCTACAGAAAACCCCCCAACTTGAAGCAAATATTTACCAGGAACCACACACCACACCTCAGATACAGAGGAACCTACCCCTGCAACAAAACTCATTGCCAACTCTGTCCACATCTCTATACATGCGACACCATCACAGGACCTAACCACATAAGCCACAACATCAGGGGCTCATATAACTGCACATCCTCTAATGTGATGTATACCATCCAGTGCCAGTAATGCCCCTCTGACATGTATGTTGGCCAAAATGGACAGTGTGAAAAATTAATGGACAAAAATCAGACATCAGAAATGGTAGCACACATAAATCTGTAGGGGAACATTCTAACCTACCTGGTCACTCAGGCATGGATTTAAATGTAGCGATTCTTCTACAAAGGAATTTCACCACCTAATTACAGAGAGAGACTGCAGAACTGGAATTCATCTACAAGTTTGCCACTCTTCCCCTGGGTTTGAATTAAGACATTAACTGGTCAGTGCATTACAAAGCCAATTTCCTCTGCCTTTAACATCTGCATTTTCACATCAAAAGCTATGAATGGGACACATGGAGCCCACTTACTTAGCCTCATTAACATGGGTACTACAATTGACAGGTGCTTTTTTTCTGTGTTTTATATATATATATATATATATATATATATATATGTATAATCTTGGTTAAAGTTATTTCCACTCCAACTCATCTGATGAAGTGAGTTTTACCAAAGAAAGCTCATGATCCTATATATTTTTTTTTTTTAGTCTCTAAGGTTCCACTCATTGTTTTCACACAGGAAGTCTGTTTCAGAACATGGAATTTCTCTCGGATCTCACTAGCCCCAGGCTAGCTCCCTAGCCATTGGACTGTCCTGGTTAGTTTAAAAAGTTTAACTCATGGGAAATTAAAATGAGTAAAAACAAAACAGCCCCCCCCCCTTTTCCATTTTGTATTTAATTTTTATTCAGTGTCCTAGAGCTCCTCCATGTATTGCTTAGTTTTAGGCTTGGGCAGTGTATCGATTGGAAAGCAGAACTTCAGTATGTATGTCAAAGGCTACATTTGCTCTTGTAATATAAAATTCAGTTTTATTTCCTAGGAATGAGATTGGTTTAACAATCTTATTCTTAAACCATTGCTCTTGAGATTTTCATATTACCATCTTCAGTTTACTTGAAATCACTTCTCAGATTACAACTGCAGGAATAACATGTCAGACATGAGTATACTGACTGCAATCAAGACAACATGCCTACTTTAAATCTGTTTAAATGATAACCAAGAGCATTAGGGCACAGGAACAACAGCAGCAACAAAATCTAGAGAATTATTCGTAAGACCTCGTGAGACCTCGAACAAGGAAAATAGCATTCATCTATCACTTAAACTACTGCTCGGAGAGCTTAAGCAACAAACAAAATACTATACACAATTGCTTCAATGAAATGCCTTGTTAGAAATGTGAGTAATACTTAGCGATGGTGTTTTCTTCCTGTACATTATGGTGACACTTGTGGTGCTTTCAAGAATCCTGCTTTTTTCTGTGTCCTGGTTCCAAATGGTGTCTGGGAAGCTCAGCCCTTGATGGTACAACCTCTGATAGCAGAAGGTGGTTGTAGCTCCTCAGGTAAGGTTGGGCTGAGCTTTTTTTTCAGTTAGAGATTCAGCCACTTCGTTATATATGAAGAACATACTGTCTCCTAACTTGAAAAATGTACCCCCTCTTAGCACAGAATGCATTTTCTCAAAAATTCAAATAAATCGTTCAATTAATTTGAATTAAAATTTCTTTTAAAAATGAGTTTCTTAAGAAACTTTGCACAGTGACAGGCTGGGTTTTTTTGTCCCATACACAGACAATTCAAAGTTCTAGTATAATTAAAACTCATTGCAATCTTATACATTGCCTATATTTGAATAAATTAAATTGTGGCTAAGCTAAATTACTAGTGACTATTGTATCTAACTGTTATGATTATACATAGAGTATACATACATGTTAATGGCTTGGGCTTTATGTATCTGCACCAAAATTGGTAGGGAGCAAATCTTAAGTACACCCGGTACAATGGCGGTTTTTGAAAATAAATGATATAGTAAGGGTGATCATTTACACATAGGAATTTAAAGCAGCCAAGCACTAGTAAACCTGTCCCTAAAAATGAATAGTCTTGCAGCACCTTAGAGACTAACCAAAAATGTATATGGTATTATGAGCTTTCGTGGGCACAGCCCACTTCTTCTGATGAATGGAGTTAAATGGGATCCAGTTTTAAAATAAATAGCAGAGTTTCTAAGGAGCTGCAAGACTATTTGTTGTTTACGTTTTTCCAGTTACAGACTAACATGGCTACTCCTCTGAAACTTCTGTCCCTAATGTCCCTAAAAGTTAGTTTTAAAAACAGCTTAGGTTGACACTAATTATCTGAAGATCTGTAGAAATATTGAATTTGGATTTTTGTTTAATATTGGTGTATACAAATTTAGTAATAAAGTCTGGGGATTTCCTTTTTGTAAAACTACTGTTACCACTGAGTTAAGGTTGAGTATGTGTTAGTAATCTGGGGAGTTAAAATTACAGGAATGTTGTAATTATCTAAATCCAGGAACTGAGTTAAAATAAAAACAATATGCAACTCAAATGTATTTGTTATCAGGACTTCACCGTTTAGGTACCCAAATAACCTTAGCTTTGCCCTGTATTGACACTGAGAGGACAAATCCCCAAACCCCTAAATTCTTTAAAAATCCATGTGACCTAATCTGGAACCACAAACAATATACACTAATCATAATTGTATGGAATAATTATTGCATGGTCTTGCTGCAGATTTTCCCATGGGCGTGAAGTGGTGCAAGCTCACATCAGTGGTGCAAGTAAAATGAATTTCTTACTAGTAATGGGAAAGGGGTGGGCACTAGCTAAGGGGGGCCACTTGACCTCCCTATGTGACCCTTCATGTGACTCTGAGTCAGCCCAGGGCCCTCATGCTGTTTCCCTCCCCTTACCATATCCATCCTTGTTACGCGGGAGGTGGGGATGGCTGGGGATGGTATAGCTGCTAGAGGAGCTGTTGGCTCTCTGCTCCTTTCCTCATTGCCCCCCCTCAGTGGGGAAAGGAGCAGAACTTCTTCCAGTCCTGCCCCCTCCACTTTCACGGAGCTGCATCTCCTCCGTCTCTGTCTGTTTCACAAGCAGCACCCCCAGAGGACAGGGCTGGGGTGGGGGGCAGGGATAAGGGTTCTGCTCCTTTTCCTGCTGGGAGGGGTGTCGAGGAAAGGAACAGAAAACCAGCAGCTCCTCCAGCTGCAGTACCACCCTCCCCCAATCTTGTCCTCCTGCAGCAATGCTGCTGTACAGATGGAGCAGGGGGGATGAGCAGGGGCAGAGTTGTGGCCTACTTGCACTGGGAGCCCACATCCACCTATCCAGCTGTATCTGAGACATTCTTTTTTTGATTGCCCTGTATTACTGAAATCTAAATATATTTATTTAAGCTAATGACTCTCCTTCAAGGTCTGCTTTTCCATAATGCTGGTTGCCTTCCCTACCAGCACTCCAACCAGTATGATCAAATCTAGAGTCTAAGCATTTTCCAACTCCCACCTTATTTATCCATCTTGGTTCATTTCCATTTGTTTGCTACAGGATAACCTCTCGTTTCTTTTGTTGCTCAGCATACTATGCAAGGAAGTAGTCATATATCACCTCTCTGAAAATGCTTCCTTATTGGAATTCCCACTTTTATTTCTGGGTAGCCTGTGGCGACTGCATGTCTCCTTACATGAAAATAATGTCCTTGCTCTGCCTTCTTACCTTGATAGTAGGTCTATAAAATTATCTAGGGATCTTTCCTTTCTATTCTTTTACTTCAGGTTTGCTCTACACCAGCACTACTCAAAACGCGGTCCACAGGCCACATGCAGACCATGGCCCATTTGTTTGTGGCCTGCTGTGTGGTTTGGGTTTACGAGGGTCTCAATACATGGCATGTGGGTGGGAGCCAAAACAAAAAAGTATTCAATGTAATGGTCTTCTGTTGATATGTGTTTTGGTAGTTAAATTCCTGGATATTCTGTTGATATGTGTTTTAGTAGTTAAATTCTAGTAGTTAAATTGCTCATTAAAAGTGATATCATATGGGTGGAAATCAGGTAGATATTGCATTTTTATTAATATCAGCAGAACTGACTTAAATGGGGCCTGTGTGTTATGTAGTCTTGCCTTAATCTTTGTATTCATGCCCGTTAGTGTGAAAGAAGCTATTTGCATATATTTGCATATATATTTGCATGTATATGCAACCATATTGAAATTGTGGCTCTCTGCATGTGCTTTGAGTATCATTGTACCATAAATTCTGGGCACCGCATTTCAAGAAAGATGTGGAGAAACTGGAGAGGGTTCAGAGAAGAGCAACAAGAATGATTAAAGGTTTAGAGAACATGACCTATGATGGAAGGCTGAAAGAACTGGGTTTGTTTAGTTTAGAAAAGAGAAGATTGAGGGGGAATATGATAGCAGTTTTCAGGTATCTAAAAGTGTGTCATAAGTAGGAGGGAGAAAACATGTTCATCTTTGCCTCTGAGGATAGAACAAGAAGCAATGGGCTTAAACTGCAGCAAGGGAGGTTTAGGTTGGACATTAGGAAAAAGTTCTTAACTGTCAGGGTAGTAAAAAACTGGAATAAATTGCCCAGGGAGGTTGTGGAATCTCCATCTCTGGAGATATTTAAGAGTAGGTTAGATAAATGTCTATCAGGGATGGTCTAGACAGTATTTGGTCCTTCCATGAGGGCAGGGGTCTGGACTGGATGACCTCTTGAGGTCCCTTCCAGTCCTAGTATTCTATGATTCTATTATTTTAGCCCCCGGGGCTTCCAAAGTTGAGTAGCCCTGCTCTACATTGTAAAGTTACATCTGCATAACTACACATCTCAAGTGTGAAAAATCCAAACCTTTGAAAGATACAGTTAAGAAGGTGGATTACCTGTTGGGATGGGAGGACCGCTCACATTGCTATAATAAATGTCTACACTGAAGTACTAGAGTGGTGCTGGTGTAGCATTTTCAGTGTAGACATAGCCTCAGTCAAAGGCTTTAACTACACTTTCAACTGATCAACAATATTTTTGTCATTCATAGGTTTTGTCAAGTGAAAGTGTAAACACCACTTTGTTCGCAGGAGTGCATACGGGGACTAGAAGTATTTTGTTAGCAAAAAAATGCTGATCAACACCATTCACATGCACTGACTTCTAGTGGCAGGGCTCTGTCAACACAGCCTTGTTGCTAAAAGCTGTGTAGTGTAGACATAGCCTAAGTTTCTGTTCTGTCAGCTGAAATACTGGTATCACTTTCCTCTTTACTGAACTCCCACTGAAGTCTCAAAATTGTGAGCTTGAGTCTCTCTCATTCAAGTCAGAGGGTTTTGACACTGACTTTCCTAAGAAATATATCTATGCAACAATGCAGCTCCTTTTGTTTCATTGTTACTTAATTTGTATATTGCGACTCTTTATTTATAGCTTTCATTCAGTCTGTGCCCCTCTTTCTCAAGAAGCATTTTGCAAGAATTAGGAAAGAAAATAGTAGATGTTTTTTAGTAGCATTTGGAAGTGTTGTTATAAGCATTTCGGTGTGTCCTGTTCAGGAAAAAAGAAAACTGGTATTCAGATCCTGGAGTAAGGCATCTAGCCCTAACAATTGTCTATAACAGTTAATATTTTTTGTTATATTAAATAAAACTAACTCCACTGCTGTTCAGTCTGTGCTCCTCATATTAACATACACATTTCTTAGCTCCCAGGAATATCTGATACAGAAACTATGTTCTGTAACACTCTCTAAATTGCTTTGACCATCCACTTGGATTTTACTGATTAAGGAAATTCTGTAGCTTCATCAGAAATGAAGCTTCCATCTCCCTCAATCTCAGGTAAGGGGAGGAGTGGGGAGAAAGGAAATTAACTTGATTGAACATATAATGTGCAAGTGTAACGTGACCTATGTAAGATGTTAAATAGCTTCTGTTTTGCTGTTATTGCTGTTGACAGGCTGACTATATTATTATTTTGTCATTCAAATAAATTGCTGGTGAGGGCTCTTGTTAATTCTAAGAGGCATATGTAAAAATGTTCACATTAGCAGACTTTAGCTTTTTCTCTTTTGCTAAATGATTGTATGTGTGGGGGGGTGAGGGTACGGGGGGAGGGATGCAAAAATCCAATTAATTTTTTTAGCTATCCCCAAATTCTACCTCATCAAAATTGAATTATAAACAGTTCTGGTTAATCAACATGTGACATCTTTCTAGATATAACTGGAGGATTATAATGGCTGACTGAACTGAAGAAAATTTCAACTTGGCTTTTACTTTCTAATTATTTAACAGCTCAGCAGCAACAAAAATCCTTCACCAGCAACATTCCTGTGGGGCTTCTCATAGACAGATGTAGCTCAGTAGAGTTTAGCTACTGCTGAAGAAAATTGCATCTAAAATGATTCTGAAATATTTGAAAGCTGAGAGACTTTGCTGCACTTAAGGATATAATAGAAATTATCAATTAGATTGCAAAAGTACTAATACATCAAAAATTTAAAATAGTAATAATAATATAATTAAGCCAACAGCAGTCTAGATGACATGCAAAATTAAATATATTCCGAATACTATATTTTTTGAAAGTAAGTTATGTCACATATATAGAAAACTGGCTTGTGGTAAGTCAACAAAAGGGAAATTATGCTCCAAGGTTTTTGTCATTTTCTTGAAATGTTGAGGGAATATTTGACCACCTCATAGACAGAGATGTACGCTAAACCTCTGTTTTAAGAGATCAGTATCTTATGTGTTCAACTTTGCATGCAAATATACAGGTACCTGCCCTTATAGGTGTCTGTTTTTGTGTTGCAAGTTATTCAGCATTTGCACACCCAGTCCTAATAGTCCAGTGCCTTCAGGTGCACAAGTTTTAGGTAGTTTTTGAGACATTAATAATTGCGACATTAATAATGTTATTTGTCTTAAATAGAATTATTGAACCTAGTGGGTGGTAAGCAGAATTTCATAGGTTGCCTTTAATGTTTCTAGTCACCAGAATGTTCAAAAACACCCTGGTAGCTATGAAACCTATAGCCTATTTAGACAGTTGTCCTTAAGGGTATGTCTACACCACAGCACTAATTCGAACTAACTTAATTCGAATTAGTTAATTTGAACTAAGCTAATTCGAATTAGCACATCTAGACTTAAAAACTAGTTCGAATTAGCATTTTGCTAATTCGAACTAGCATGTCCACATTGAGTGGACCCTGAACCGAAGTTAAGGCTGGCCGGAACCAGTGCTGGCAGGGCATCAGCTTAGGACTTAGAGTGTGGAGCTGCTGCCTCAGGCAGGCTGAGGGCTGTGCTTAAAGGGACCCGACCCCCACCCCGGACAGACAGTTCTCAGGGTTCCCCGCTTGCTTGTCTACCTCGATGAGGGACAGCAAAGCAGTCCTGTCTTGGAGTGCCCTGAGTGCCCACCCTCGGCACATCACAGCACTCGGCCATCAGCCCGGCTGCACTTGTCGCAGGCTGCCATCTGGGGGGGTCATTTGGGGGGCTGTCAGGATCCAGGAGGCCCTGCAGGAGAGCTTCCACCCCGAGGAGCCCGCAGAGCCACCCCAGTCCTCCCCATCGGGGGGTCGTGCCCCATTCCTCCCTCCTTCCTCCTTCCACTTACCCTTCCCTAGCCCCCCTTCCTGATGTAAAAAATAAAGGACACGTGTGTTCAAAAATGGAAACTCTCTTTATTGAACAAAACTGAGGGTTGGGGGGGGGGGGATTAACCTCTGGGGAGACTGGGAAAAGGAGGTGGGAGAGGGGAAGAGAGAGGGTGGGAGAGGGGAGGTGGAAACCTGGGAGGAGGGAGCTGGAAGGGGGAAGCCAGGAGAAGAAGGAGGAGGGGAAGTCTAAAACTATGATACGTCATATCTTCAGTATTGTGTAGAGATGGGGTCTCCTCACCTCAAAAAAGATATTTTGGCCTTGGAAAGGGTTCAGAAAAGGGCAACTAAAATGATTAGGGGTTTGGAACAGGTCCCATATGAAGAGAGGCTAAAGAGAATGGGACTTTTCAGCTTAGAAAAAAGGAGACTGAGGGGGGATATGATAGAGGTCTATAAAATCATGAGTGGTGTGGAGAGGGTGCATAAAGAAAAGTTCTTCATTAGTTCCCATAATATAAGGACTAGAGGACACCAAATGAAATGAATGGGTAGCAGGCTTCAGACTAATAAAAGAAAGTTCTTCTTCACAAAGCAAATAGTCAACCTGGGGAACTCCTTGCCACAGGAGGCTGTGAAGGCTAGAACTATAACAGAGTTTAAAGAGAAGTTAGATAAAGTCATGGAGGTTGGGTCCATGGAGTGCTATTAGCCAGGGGGTAGGAATGGTGTCCCTGGCCTCTGTTTGTGGAAGGCTGGAGATGGATGGCACGAGACAAATGGCCATTGTCTTTGGTTCATCCCCTCCGGGGTACCTGGTGTTGGCCGCTGTCGGCAGACAGGCTACTGGGCGAGATGGACCTTTGGTCTGACCCAGTACGGCCGTTCTTATGTTCTAAGCTCAGGGTCGGGGGTCTCACTGGACCAACTTGATTTTCATGCAACCCTGCTCCTGGGTTCGCATGTGGCCTTTGGTGGCCAGGCTGGTAGCTATCCTGCCCTAGACGGCCACTTTCCTGTGCCTAGTGCGGAGATTGTGGATGTTGGAGGCCTCCCCCCAAACCTGGATGAGGTCCACGATCTCCGCACTAGACCAGGCGGGCGTCCGCCTCTTGCGGCCCCGGGCAGGCTCCTGGGAGCTGCCAGCCTGGTCCTGGGAAGAGGCGGAGGGCTGGGTGGCAGCGGGTGGCTGGCTCGTGCTGTGCCAGGTGCAGGGTCTGCTGGCTGGGTGCTGGGCTCCGGGGCCGGGAGGGGGGCAGACGAGTTTCCCCGGCTTGGCCCAGAGTGGCCATCAGGGCAACCTGGGAAGGGCTAGCCTCCCACTAGTTCGAATTAAGTGGCTACACAGCCCTTAATTCGAACTACTTAATTCGAACTAGGCGTTAGTCCTCGTAGAATGAGGTTTACCTAGTTCGAATTAAGCGCTCCGCTAGTTCGAATTAAGTTCGAACTAGCGGTTTGCGTGTGTAGTGCCTATGAAAGTTAATTCGAACTAACAGCTGTTAGTTCGAATTAACTTTGTAGTGTAGACATACCCTAAAATACTTCAATAAACATAAGCAGTGTTAAATCCCTTCTGGTCCTGGGTATTAGGCCTTGTCTATACAATTGTGTGTGTTTGACAAAAGTCAGCTTGCATGAACAAACCAGCTGTGGTGTATATACTACAACACTCCTCCTGCTGAGAAAACTGTCTTGTTTTGCTGACAGAATACTGTAAAACCACCTCAACAAGAGTTATAGAGCTTTCTGCAGCAAAGTTAGAAGGACCCAATCTGAAGCCACATGCATGCAGGAGAGGCATCCTTGCCCACCGTCAGAAATGAGATATCAGCTACTTGTGGAAAATAGTGGCAGAATTTATCACATTATCCCTAGTCACTTGCAGTGATCCTCGTAAAAAGCCACGGAGACAATGGGTGAAAGTAATTTAAAAATCTTCCTAGCACACGGGCATGGCTCCAGGCTAGCTTCCACATAGTGATTGTCACCCTCTTTTCCATTGAGAGGGCATTCATACTGCATTGTGCAAGCCAGCTGAGGCTCTGGCAGTGATTTAAAGGGCCTGGGGTGCTGGCTGCTGCCATGATACCATTAGATGGGAGCCCCTGGGCTCTTTTAAATGTTAGGCCCTGTCGTACCTGCCCCTACCTCCTCCCCCAATGGTGGCTCTGCTGGTAGGGTCTGGCAGAGTTGCCACGGCAGTGCTTTAATGTTGGTTGTGTATGAGCCAGTACTGATGGTCACTTCTTACCGGTCTGCCGCACTGACCCTCTTTCACCTCTGACCTAGACCCTTTGCACTATCTTGAATTGCAAACTTGGCATATTTAGTGCATTTGCAAAGTCATGTGCTTGCTAAGGGACAGTGAGAAATAGGGGTATTTAACTCTTGTAATTTGAAGGTGTAAATTCTCTAACAATCATGTTTCTGTTTATTGCTTCTTGTGCTGGTGCTTGGTGATCCACAAGCTCCTGCAACAGAGAAATACTTCTTCCTATTGATGTACTCGATTGCAAGGTAGTCTGGGGACAAAATTGGGATGGGCATGCCATTTATCACCCTGCTTGAGTTATGGTTTCCCAGTGCTGAAGAGCTATTCATTATTTCACACACATTTCCAAGAGTCACGGTCCTTTGTAGCAGGATGTGATTAATGGCCCTGCACACTAATGTGAATGCAACTCTCAAAGTGGACTTCCCAACTCCAAACTGATTCATGACTGACTGGTAGCAGGTTGGAGTTACAAGTTTCCACACAGCGATTGCCACACACTTCTCCATTGAGAGGGCAGCTCTCATTTTGGTGTCCTTGTGTCTCAGTGCTCAGGTGATCCCTCCCCCCAACCTTTCCCTGAAGGTGGCGTTGAGCACCTGAAAGTTCTGCAGTCACTGCTCATAATCCCAGACCTGCACAATGATGCCATCCCACTACTCCATGCTTCTTTCCTGAGCCAAGAAGCACTAGTCCACTGTGTATGGCTGCTCCATGAATGCCCGAAGTCACCTGATATTGTTTCTTCCCACGACACAGAGCTGGGCAGGCACTCAGATTCCTGTTCAGATTTGAATTTCATTATATACCTCATGATCAGCTGGGCTGTGTTCATTACAATAACTACAACGCTCACTTTCAGACAGAGATGGTGAGTGCACAGTAACCAGGGGCTATTGAAAAATGGCACAAAATGTAGCTGGAAGCCCATGGATTTATTTGGGGTTGGTCCTACTTTGAGTAGTTGGTTTGACTAGGTGACCTTCTGAGGCCTCTTCCAACCCTAATCTTCTATGACTCTGTGGAATGATGAGACAGAATGATGGACGTTGAGCCACAGCCATGATGAAATGCAATCCACTCTGCCCTTCCACAACTCCTATCTACAGGAGATGGCAAATTGCACAATGGGTAATGTAACAGGTTGAGACTCACTGGCATGATACCGCCTCATGGTCTATCCAGGAATTGGCTCTTCCAGCCCTGGAGTGCCCCCTGTTAGCCAGTTCCTCACCCTCAGTTACTTGTCTTCTTCTGCACTACTTCAGGTCCTTTGTCCTCCTGACCCATGGGGCACCTTTACTTTTAGTACTATCCCACAACAGCGCTCTTGCACTCTGCGGTCCTCCCCTCCCAGGGAACTCCAGTCCCCTATATCCACCTTGCCTCAGTGACCCACTGCTACATGTCATCTAGCCCCTGCCTCAGGGGCAAAATGCAGTCTGACATGGCCACTCATCATAGACTAGGGGGTGTGGACCTGCTGCCTTCTCCTGCCTTAGCTGTCTCCTTGTAGCCTTAGTATCCCTCAGCCCCCTGTATCAAGCCTGCAGCATGGGAGCTAGATCAGGCCAGAGCTCCACAGCTCCACTTGCCCTCCCCCAGCACTGCTCTGTCTCAGGTACCCTCTCTAGCCTAGTCAAGCAGCGAGGTCCTTACTGCTCCACAACTGGAGCAAGGGTGTGAGTCTCAGCTTAGCAGCCCCTATTTATATTGCCCCAGCTGTGCCCTTGGCTGCTACCTGCCTCAGCTGATTGCTCCCTGGTCCTAGCCCTCTGCCAGGGTTTAACCCTTTTCTCACCTGGAGGAGGGTGACCGCCCTGCTTTTGATAGCTGCCCACAGCACACTGCTCTCACTGTTGATAGAGCATCAACTGTGGATGCACATCACAAATAGAAGTGTTGTGTTAACACACGCAGTGTAATTATAGTGGTTTATGATCATTGGCATTACTTGTGTCAATTTAATTTTGTAGCGTACACATAGTCTTAGCAAGAGAAGTCATCAAGTCCAGTGACTGCACTCATAATAGGACTAAGTGTTATGTAGACAGCTCTTGCTAAGTGTTTGTCTAACCTGCTCTTTAAAATCTCCATAAACTTGCTAGGCAATCTATTCCAGTGCTTAACTACCCAGACAATTAGGAAGTTTTTCCTAATGTCCAACCTAAACCTCCCTTGCCGCAATTTAAGCCCATTGCTTCTTGTCCTATCATCAGAGGTTAAGGAGAGCAACTTTTCTCCCTCCTCCTTCTAACAACCTTTTAGGTACTTGAAAATGATTATCATGTCCCCCTCAATCTTCTCTTTTCCAGATTAAACAAACCCAGTGTTTTCAATCTTATGTTTTCTAGACCTTCAATAATTTTTGTTGCTCTTCTCTGGGCTTTCTTCAATTTTCACAGATCTTTTCTGAAATGTGATACCCAGAACTGGATATAGTACTCCAGTTGAGCCTAATCAGCACAGACTAGAGCAGAAGAATTACTGCTCATATACGTCTAATACGTCCAGAATGATGTTTACTTTTTTGTAATACTGTTAGCCTATTGATTCATATTTAGCTTGTGGTCCACTATAATAAGCCCCAGATCCATTTCCACAATGCTCCTTCCTAGATAGTCATTTCCCATTGTGTATGTGTGCAATTGATTGTTCCTTTGGAAATGGGAGTACTTTGCATTTGTCCTTATTGAATTATTCCTGTTTACTTCAGACCATATCTCCAGTTTGTCCAGATAATTTTAAACTACAAGCCCATCCTCCAAAGCACTTGCAACCCCTCCCATCTTGTTATCATCCACAAATTTTATAAGTAAGTGCACTCTATGTCTCATTATCGAAGGCTATGTCTTCACTAGACAGAAGATTGATGCTTCCATGATTGATCTTCCAGAGTTTGATTTCACGAGGGCACCCCTGCCGGCTGCTGGTACACCTGCTTGTGCAAGGAGTAAGGGAAGCCACCAGGAGCATTTGGTCCTACCAGCCTCCCACTGCGGGGACAGCAGGGAAACGTGAAACAGGGTATGTCGACTCAAGCTATGTAACTAACATAGCTGTAGTTGCATATCTTGCTTGGACTTTCCCTATGAGTGTAGACCTGGCCTAAATCATTGATGAAAATCTGGAACAGAACTGGAACCAGAATTGATCCCTGTAGGATCCCATTCATTAAGCCTTTACAGAGTGACTATGAACCATTGATAAATACTCTCTGGGAATGATTTTCCAACCAGTTTTACACACAAGGTTGCATTTCCCTAGATTGTGAGAAGGCCATGCAAGATAGTATCAAAAGCTTTACTACAGTCAAGATATACCATCTCTACCACTTCCTCACAATCCACAGGGCTTGTTACCCTGTCACAGAAAGCTATCAGGATTGTTTGACATGATTTGTTCTTGACAAATCCATGCTGCCTGTTAATTATCACCTTATTGCTTTAGATAAAAAACAATGAATAGTCTAGTAGCACCTTAAAGACTGACAAAACATGTAGATGGTATCATGAGCTTTCGTAGGCAAAACCCGCTTCTTCAGATGACTGGAGTATTAAAAGTCCAGATCCAAGAATAAATAAGGGAAGTGGGGAAGGAGGAGTGGGAGGAGAGAAAAGAAAGTGAATAGATTGTTCAATTTACAAGAGGCTGATAAGAACAATTAGTACCTCCATTGGTTGGTTGGTTGGTTAAGTCATTAAGATGTAGAAGGTAGTGTGTGAGCCAGCCGATATCTCTGTTCATTCCACTCTGATAAGAATTAAACTTGTAAATGAAGTTAAATTCCAACCCTTACCTGTGTATTTGGCTTGTGGAATTGGCCTGAAACAATTTGTATCTTCAAGTCAGCGGCATAGCCATGGGCTCTTGCATGGCCCCACAAAGTACCAACATCTTTATGGCTGACCTTGACTAATGTTTTCTCAGCTCTCGCCCCCTAGCTCCCTTACTCTGCTTACACTACATTGATGACATCTTCATCATATGGACCCATGGGAAAGAGACCCTTGAAGAATTTCACAGGGATTTCAACAATTTACGCCCCCCCCTCAACCTCAGCCTAGATCAATCGATATGAGAGATCCACTTCCTTGACACTATATTACAATTAAATGAAGGACTAATTTCTACCACCCTACCGGAAACCTATCAACCGTTACACTTACCTCATGCCTCTAGATTCCATCTCAGACACATTTCTCAATCTATTGTATACAGCCAAGCCCTAAAATACAACCGGATTTCTCCAATCCCACAGACAGAGACAAACACCTACAGGATCTATATACAGCATTCTTAAAACTGAAATACCCACCTGGAGAAGTGAAAAAAAAGATTGACAAAGCCAAAAGAGTACCCAGACATGAATTACTTCAAGACAAGCCAAAAAGACAAAACAACAGAATTCCACTTGTCATCATCCACGCCCCACAACTTAAATCCCTCCAATGCATTATCAACAATCTCCAACCTATCCTGGAAAATGACCCCTCACTCTCACAGGCCTTGGGGGAAGGCCAATCCTCGCCTACAGACAACCCCCTAATATCAAACAAATTCTTTTCAGTAACCACGCAGCACACCTCCATCATAATCATCCAGGAACCCACCCTTGCAATCAGCCCTGGTGCCAACTTTGCCTACACATCTACACAAGCAATTTCATCACTAGACTCAACAAATTCAGCCACCACATCAGAGGCTCATTTAACTGCACATCCACTAATGTGATCTATGCCATCAAATGCCAGTAATGCCCCACTGCAATGTATATTGGCTAACCTGGACAGTCTGTATGGGAAAGAATTAATTGACACAAATCAGATATCTGAAAAGGCAAAACACAGAAACCTTTTGGAGGACACTTTAATCTACCTGGATACTCATTAATGGATCTCCAAGTCACCATGTTGTTTCAGGCCAATTCCACAAGCCAAATTCATAGGGAAGGGTTGGAACTTAACTTCATTTACAAGTTTAATTCTTATTAGATTGGAATGAACAGAGATATCAACTGACTTGCACACTACCTTCTACATCCTAATGACTTAACCAACCAACCAATGGAGGTGCTAATTGTTCTTATCAGCCTCTTGTAAATTGAACAATCTATTCACTATTTTTTTTCTCCTTTTTCCTCCCTCTTCCCCTCCCCCCTTCCTTATTTATTCTTGGATCTGGACTTTTAATACTCCGATCATCTGAAGAAGTGGTTTTTGCCTATGAAAGCTCATGATACAATCTACAAAGTGCTACTAGACTCCCCCCCCACCCCGCACCATAAATATACCCCCAGCAAATATACCCCCAGCACAGAAAAGTCTTGTATACCCCGTGGGTTATATTCGTGCATGGGGTATACAAGTTTTTTTTACTCAAATAGAAAAAACCGCGGGGTATATTTGGGTGCGGGGTATATTCAGGTGTGGGATATATTTGGGTGCGGGGTATATTCACGAAATTATGGTACTCATTCAGCTCTTTTAGTAGTCTAGGATGTATTTCATCAGGCCCTGCTGATTTCGAGACATTTAACTTGTCTAGGTAATTTTTATAGTGTTCTTTCCCTATTTTAGCTTTGGACCTTATTTCATTTTCACTGGCATTCACTACGTTAGTCCTCCAATCACCATCAAACTTCTAGGTGAAAACTGAAACAAAGTTATTAGACACCTCTGCCATTTCCATATTTTTATTCCTCCCCAGTGAACAACAGTTCTACCCTGTCCTTGATCTTCCTCTTGTTTCTGATGTTTTTGTAGCATAATTTCTTGTTATCATTTATGATTTTAGTTGGTTTGATCTCTCTTGTGCCTTGACCTTTTAAATTTTGCCCCCACATACTTTGTGTTATTTGATTATATTCATCCTTTGTAATTTGACCTACTTTCTACTTTCTATAGGACTCCTTTTTGATTTTCAGGTCAGTGAAGATCTCCTGGTTAAACCAGGATGGTCTCTTGTCATATTTCCTATCTTTCTTATGCAGTGGGATAGTTTGCCCTTTGTGCCTGTTGTGATGCCTCTCTGAAAAACTGCCAAATCTATTGAACTCGTTTTCCCTTTAGACTTGCTTCCCATGGGATCTTACTTACCACCTCTCTGAGTTTTCTAAAGTCTACCTTCTTGAAATTCATTGTCTTTATTTTGCTGTTCTCCTACCTACCATTCCTCAGAATCATGAGCTCTTATCATTTCATGATCACTTTCACTCAAGCTGCCTTCCTCTTTCAAATTCTTAGCCAGCTCTTCCCTATTTGTCAAAAGCAAATCTAGAATAGTCTCCTCCACCAGGAGTTTTCCTCACCTTCTGAAATAAAAAATTGCCTTCAATACATTCCAAGAACTATTTGGATAATTTGTGCCCTGCTATGTTATTTTCCCAACAGATGTCTGAGAAGTTGAAGTCCCCCATCACTACAAAATTCTGTGCTTTTGGTAAACAAGACCTAGGTAAGTGTCAGTCTTTCCTTTCAATATATTCTTTCAAGGTTTTAGGGAGTGCGTTGTTGCAGGATATGCCAACTTTTTATGAGATATAAAACTCTGATCCTGATCACTTGTCTTTAAAAATCCCTGGCATTTTCAAAAAGAGGTAAGCACAGTTTTTTAGGTTACATTCTATTGTGGGTAATTACATTCTGCTTACCTAAAACCCTTCCAGCAGTTTCAGCTAATTAAGTATTCTTCTCTACCTGCCCTAGACTGCTGTGTAGCATAATTATGTGCTGATAAAAACAGATTGCATTTGATTTTAAGACAAGGTGATTTTGTTTGAGAGGGTCATTACTTCCCTCATATTATCTTCAAAAGTGAGTTATAACCCAAACCTTTAATTTAAGTCTTGTGGGCAACACTAACTACTTTGCCCAGATGAAAAAGTTGTCAGAATCTTCTTTTGAACCAGATGTTCTAACGAGGGCTTGGATGCCTGGAAAACAAGAAATTGTTTGACATTCTCAAAAGGGAACAACATAAACAAATATTTATTACCTTGTATAAGTAAAAAATTTCATAAATATATAAACAAGAACATCTCTCCTGCTAATGTGAGTTTTTCTTAATTGTACTAATAGAATTCTTCTAAACCCAGGCTGTGCAAGGAGCTAAATAAAGAAGCAAGTGTTTCAAGAGTATGAGCTTTATTACAATACTGTGCATAAAACAGTAACATTCTATAAATATTGAAAGCAAGTTGATATATTCGTGTGCAGACATATCCCAGAATATGGAAAGGTAATAAAAATGAGTATAAGTCCAGCAACTTGAAGTGTGATTCTGCCCTGAAAATTGACTCTAGAGGGGGCGTGATGGGTCTTAAAGAAGTCTATATCAACTGTATAGTTCACAAATGTTTTTCATCTAATTGGCAGGCCTGCAATCTACCGTTGGCATCTTATAGTTCAGCAATGTTCTTCCTGGCTCACCCAACATTACTACAAGGTATACATTGTTGAGGCAGGCTATTAGTATATTACAGTGTAATGGAGGTCTGCACTTCTGAACACCTAGAGATAGTTAGCAATGAGAACTCAGGGGTGTTGTTAGAAGAATGTGTGGAGGGGCCTTCGGTCTTCCCTGGGATCCGTGAGTGGTGCAGACAGAGCAGATCCTCACTTCTTGGAGAACCTAACCTGTTCTGGGCAGGAGGAGGGAACAGGGGATGGGGCTATTACCTAGCACAGATTGGGGAGGGCAGGGTGCAGGTGGCTTCACATAGCCATGCACTTGCAGGCAACTGCCTCCCCACCCCATGCTCCCACTGGCTGCCAATGGAAGTGACTGGGGTGTCGCCTAAAAGTGAATATAGATATTGCATAGAGTTAGAGATTCCCTGCACTGTTGTTCAAAGAGCCACATCCTCCGCTTGCCAGGCAGCACCCATGGGCCGGATGCAGCTCATGGCTAACATTGATCCAGCCCATAAGGCTTAGAGGCACTCCCCTCCCCACACTGGTGCCTCAATGGGAGGGGGAGGCAAGCCTTGGCACTCTACCACCCAATGACTGGAGCACCAGCACTGGTTCCACCCCCCTCAAGGGAGAGAGGCCCAAGCATAACAGCCTGCAGGCCCTCATACTACAACTAGGAAGCTTCAGCATTTTGGATACCAATACAGGACTTTGTACTAGAAGGAGCATTCCATGCTGAGCCAGCCAGCCCGAAATGGATTTTAAAGTTCTTTGGGTTGCAGGGGGATGGTGGGGAAGGGGTGAATTTCTATTTACTGCTCTGCAGTCAGGTTAACAAGTAGAGTTCAAAGTGCAGTAAAGGGAATGGGAGGGACAAAAGTCCTTGTGGAGGTGAAGGTTTTTTGTTGCCCAAACTGTTTTTTTCCCCCCATGACTTTTGTCTCAATTCAGTGTGAATGCTCTCTGGGTTTTGTTGCCAAAAAGATTTTTTTTTTGGTGACAAATCTTGCCAGTGTAAACAAGCCCTAATTATATTGTTTTTATATAGCATACAGTTGCTTTTCCTGGTCCTAACTTTACCCTACATTTAAAAATAACAATGTATAAATAAACTCTCTGATGTCTGGGAAGATCAATACAAGAGAGAAGCAACTCTATGCTGTTTTCTTTTTTCTGCCCAGGATTTTGTAATGTCTTATGGAAGTAAATCCAAACACGCCAGCAGGTATAGGATTTGTGCTCGTCTTTTAGCAGAACACCAGCAATCTGCCCCTGGTTTTAACAACTATACTAACTTTCAGCAGCATAGATGTTCTCATTACAGTTTAGTGGATTTAAAGGGACACATCATTAAAGATTTCTCAGGCCATTATTTTCCTGCAAGGAAGGAGGGAAAAAAAGTAGAAGATACTTTTGCTCAGACAAGCAAGTAGATTAGGTATATATGCAAGGAGGTGAAGGAGACAACCAACATTAGCATTTGTATTGGACCTAACTGGCTGGCAGGGCCCTGCAGTTGTTACAAAAAGGGTTGCCTATGGCAACATTTCTGTCACTGGCTCTTTCAAAGCACTTTTCAAGACAAAAGTGGGATTTCACATTGCTCAGTCTCGTTTGCCTGTGATACAAAAAGGCAACATCGGGTTTAAAATTAATTTGAATATTAGTCTATCCAAACAAGAGGAACCAATCAGCTTTAAGCTTTTTGTTGTGGCCGTCTGACTGAGCAGCACGACACCACTAGGCATTGCTCAGGTTTTTAAGCTGCAGGAAGGATTTATTAATTGAGATTTCATGGTTTAGGAAAGGTTTTAATAAGGAAACAGTTGTGGCAGGCATGCTATATTACTGGTTCTGAGGACCCAGGGAAAACAGAGTCTAAGATAGCACAGGTTTTAATGGTAACAGTACACTTGTCTTTTTTGGCATGACAATCAGTGAGTAGAGAGTTACCTCTCAAAGGGGAGTTTTACCTGCTTTGCCACTCCAAACTGTGGCTTTTTGGAACCCTGTTGGAAAATAGGCCCATTACTTTCCTCTCTCCAGAAACTAGGAGCTCATTCTGAAAGTCCTGCATTTTGGAACAAAAAACAGGACTATGTAGCACTTTAAAGACTAACAAGTTGGTTTATTAGGTGATGAGCTTTCGTGGGCCAGACCCACTTCCTCAGATCAAATAGTGGAAGAAAATTGTCACAACCATATATACCAAAGGATACAATTAAAAAAATGAACACATATGAAAAGGACAAATCAAATTTCAGAACAGAAGGGGGATGGGGGGGGGGAGGTAAATGTCTGTGAGCTAATGATATTAGAGGTGATAATTGGGGAAGCTATCTTTGTAATGGGTGAGATAATTAGAGTCTTTATTCAAACCTAGGTGTAAAGTGTCGAATTTAAGCATGAATGACAGTTCAGAGGATTCTCTTTCAAGTGTAGTCTTAAAAGGCCTCTGAAGCAGGATGCAGGTAATCAAGTCGTTGAGACAATGTCCTTTCTGGTTGAAATGGCAAGAAACTGTTTTTTCTTTGTGATCCTGTCTAATATCTGTTTTGTGGGCATTGATCCTTTGACGAAGTATCTGAGACGTTTGTCCAATGTGCATAGCAGACGGACACTTTCGGCACATGATAGCATAAATTATATTTCTGGATGCGCAGGAATATGTGTTCTTGATCTTATAACTCACTTGGTTAGGTCCAATAATGGTATCAGCAGAGTGAATATGTGGACAAAGCTGGCAATGGGGTTTGTTGCAAGGGAAGGTACCAGGGTTGGTATTAGTGTGGTATGTCCTGTGGTTGTTGGTAAGAATCATCTTGAGGTTAGGTGGTTGTCTCTACGAGACTATGGGTCTGTCTCCCAGAGCCTCTTGGAGTTTAGTATCCTGTTCCAGTATAGGCTGTAGTTTATTGATAATGTGTTGGACAGGTTTAAGTTGGGGGTTGTAGGTGATGACAAGTGGTGTTCTACTGTTGGTTTTCTTGGGTCTGTCTTGAAGTAGATGGTTTCTAGGTATTCGTCTGGCTCTTTCAATTTGCTTTTTTATTTCTCCGGGTGGGTAGTTGAGGTTTATAAATGCTTGGTAGAGATCCTGAAGTTTCTGGTCTCTGTCAGTGGGATTAGAGCAGATGCGGTTGTATCGAAGGGCTTGGCTATAGACGATGGATCGTATGGTGTGTTCTGGATGGGAGCTGGAAGCATGTAGGTAACTGTATGAGTCAGTGGGTTTTCTGTAGAGAGTGGTGTCTAATTTTCCATTGGTGATTTGTACTGTGGTGTCCAGGAAATGGATCTCTCGTGTAGAATGGTCCAGGCTGAGATTGATGGTGGGGTGTAGGTTGTTAAAATCTCTGTGGAATGTCTCCAGTGTTTCTTGGCCATGCGTCCAGATCATAAAGATGTCATCGATGTAGTGTAAGCAGAGAAGGGGTAAAAGGGGACGGGAGCTGAGGAAACGTTGTTCTAGGTCAGCCATAAAGATATTAGCATACTGTGGGGCCATGCGTGTACCCATGGCTTTGCCGCTGATTGTCTCAATGAGGACATTGTCTCAACGACTTGATTACCTGCATCCTGCTTCAAAGGCCTTTTAAGACTACACTTGAAAGAGAATCCTCTGAACTGTCATTCATGCTTAAATTCGACACTTTACACCTAGGTTTGAATAAAGACTCTAATTATCTCACCCATTACAAAGATAGCTTTCCCAATTATCACCTCTAATATCATTAGCTCACAGACATTTACCTCCCCCCATCCCCCTTCTGTTCTGAAATTTGATTTGTCCTTTTCATATGTGTTCATTTTTTTAATTGTATCCTTTGGTATATATGGTTGTGACAATTTTCTTCCACTATTTGATCTGAGGAAATGGGTCTGGCCCACGAAAGCTCATCACCTAATAAACCATCTTGTTAGTCTTTAAAGTGCTACATAGTCCTGTTTTTTGTTTCAGCTACACCAGACTAACACGGCTACATTTCTATCACTATTCTGCATTTTGGAGAGATTCCTTCTCATCAGGCAAACCGCCCCACAGTGAATGCTTCATTCCAGAGCTGTCCCTTTACTGTTGGTAGGTGGGTTGTTTTGCTCAGCTTCCCCAGCACTAGTCTATGGGCGAAATTGTCAGGAAATGGTCTGGTGAGTATTGATCCTATTAGAATGGATAATAGGAATTAGGAGGCATTTCTCTAGCTTATTTTTCATTTCACCAGTAGCCTCTAGAGAATTTCCAATCTGGTGCACCAGGGATCTTATTGCAGAATTTAGGAAGAGCTCATCCTGGAGTGCATACTTGGAGCTGTAATATAAGTGCCATTGCTGGGACATCATCTGAGGCACTCACAGAAACTTGGACAGTGCCTATCGGAGTCTCATTTTTGTAGTTAGTGCTTAATTTTTGTCCTCACAGTAGCAACATATACCCCAATAGGTGAATAAAAATGCCATACTTACATTCCCACAAATATCTGCCAAAATACTCAATCATTTCCTTCCACTCAGACTTCATCTACTTAAACTATTGGTCTTAATTCAATACAGTGTGCTCCTTATACC
Source organism: Pelochelys cantorii (assembly GCA_032595735.1). Classification (NCBI taxonomy): domain Eukaryota; kingdom Metazoa; phylum Chordata; order Testudines; family Trionychidae; genus Pelochelys; species Pelochelys cantorii. The sequence goes on along the minus strand of CM064328.1, from coordinate 175,687,145 downwards.
ATGAGAAGTAGGGGCAGAGTGGCATGGGGAAGAAGGCTGCAAAGGATGTTCAGACACCTGACATGGGGAAATCTTACTTTCTCATAAATGCTAATTCACTGTTACCACATACAAAGGCTAAGTCTGCACTGGCATTTAACAACACTGTAACTTTCTGGCCCAAGGGTGCTGAAAAACTCCCCTCCCCGCAGCGCAGCAAGTTACAGTGCTATAACGTGCCAGGGTGACTAAGCTACATGTTGAGAGCAATGCTCCCAGCACTCTTAGCTATGCCCCAGGTGGAGATGATTTACATAGAGCACTGGGAGCTGCAGCTGCACCTTAAACTTTTAAGTGCAGACAAAGCCAAAGTAAAAAAGGAACCAAGATCACTTAAATGAAACTCTAATCTACAATACACCTTCAACTGCTTCTCCCCTAAGAACTCCAAAACCCATAGGAGGATCTTTTATAAAACAATGAAATTTAAAAGATAAAAGTCTTTCTCCAAAAATGATTTCATCTAGCTTATCATTTTAAACATCTATTACCTTTTGCGTAATATAAATAATCAATCTGTGTTTTCCTGGATGCACATGTGTAACTTCCAGTAAACCCCTAAGTGGTATCAATGTGTCTTCATGAGTATTCAGAAGTTGGCTCTTCTGCTGTGTTTTCTCTCTAAAGTTCTCTTTCCAAAGGAGCATTGGGTTTACATACACAACAGCTTGAGATTGAAAGCATGACTATGGCCAGGTCTCCACTAGAGGAGAAAGTTGACCTAAGAGATGCAATGCCAGCTACATGAATAGTTGATGCACTGTAGGTCAAATTTCTGCAGCCTCCCCACTGCAGGAGATTGACAGGAGAAAGTCTCATTGCAACCCGGTGGAGCACCGGAATCAATGGGATGTGATTAGCAGTTGAGTTAGTGGGTCCTTACTAGACGTGCTAAATTGAACCCTGGGAGATCAATCTCTGCAGCGTCAATCTCTCAGTAGATGGAGACAAGCCCTATGCCTTATAGGATTCATGTGATAAATCCAAGGAAAGTTGATTAGCGAGTCAATTCCCTGTCACTCAACAAATTTATAAATTTGTGAGTTACTTCATACATTTACATATTTGCTTATCTTCCCACTACTGATAGGTTTCTCTCATAACATATGCTGCCCCTAGATATCTAGGTTTAAATATTGCTACTTTCATCACTTACTGGTTTACTATTGAACTACAGTTCTCATAGGAAGTTCAAATGAGAATAACAGAAAACCTACGCGTATATTTTTTTCCTCTCCATGGAATTGAGGTTACCATCATCTCCCTGGCTTACCCACAAAGCTCTACATTACCATTGTGATCTGTAACCTGAAGAAGTGGGTTGTGCCCACGAAAGCTAATGATACTATCTATATTGTTTTATTAGTCTTTAAGGTGCTACAGGGCCACTTGTTTTTAAAGTTTTTTTTTTTAAGTTGGACTAGCATGGCTACTCCTCTGAGACTGTTCTTTGTAGATCATCATCAATAGCTAGCTACTTTGTGGAATGGTCTGAAACAAGGTGCTTGCCCTTAAGAGCTAGCACTCTGAATAGACAAAAATGCTCATCTGTATGCAAGGGATTAGCATTCTATGCATTGAGGGCCCCATGCAAGCACAGAAAGAATAAACCAACACCAAACTCAGCAAGAGTCCTCCCCAGAGTGCAGTGTTTTTGGTGGGTCCTACTAGTAGGCTCCCTTAGGACCATATCTTGGTATCTACCTGCATTGATATAACATTTTATCTGAAAAATATCTTAAGAATCTTTACATATTTAAACTATTCTTTGTTTCAATATGCAGAGTCCTGGTTTTTTGTCCCTGGTCTGAGTAAATTTTCCTTGCTACCAACAAATTCAGTCTTTGCTGGTTTCATCGATCACAAAATCAAGGTAAAACTGTAACTGTGACATTCATTTCCTTTCATTCCCTTTTGCTACATTTTTCAAGATATGTAATGTTTGTGAGGAGGAGGAAGCACAATGTGAATGTTCTGATGATTGATAGTGGGAAAGCACTTGGTTAGGAATGAGTTTTGAGGGCAGTGCAATGGAGAGATAGTATGATCTGCCCATTAGACCAAAGAACAGGTTTTCAAGCCTGTAGACAATTCAATAATTAATACACTAGAATAATACCTAGAATTCTCAAGATATTTTTTATCTATAGATCTCAAATTGTTTTACAAAGGGGATGAGTGTCCTTTACTCCTTTTACAGATGGAGAAATGAAATGACTTTGCCCAATGTCACCCAGCAGTCCAGGACAGAGCCTCTCTCTTGAGTGCCAGTCTGGTGCCCTAGCCACTGGGTAACACTGCCACCCATATCACCTAACTTCTGAGCTTTAGTTTACTGATCTGAAAAATGTTTTGTAAGATGTACTATATGGACCAGATACATGTGTTCTGAGGCTTTAATTTGTAAAAATAGTCTGTAATAGAAGGTATAGTGTAGGTGCATAACTCTACTGATAGTGCTATAGTGGGGAAAGAGAAAGCTGTGTTATTTTAGGAGGTGGGTAAGGAGCTTTCAGCATGTGGGCCAGAAACAGTTCGCCAGGTTTAGCCCCTGGTGGGCTGCCAGATGATTTGTTTACCTTAGCCTCTTGCAGCTTCCAGTGCCCATGGTTCACCATTCCTGGCCAATGGGAGCTGCAGAATGTGGTGGTCCGTGCCACACCTCTTTCCACAGCTCTCATTGTCCAGGAACAGCAAACTATGGCCACTGAGAGCTGTGACCTGTCGTGCCTATATATGCTCAGGTAAACAAAGGGTCTAGCAGATTGTCAGGGGCTGAACCTGGAGAACCGTGTCTGGTCAGCCCTCCAAAGGTTTCTCCCACCCTTCCCTGATGTCATGTTATTTTAGGAAAATAACAAGGCATTATTCCACATGTATAAATAGCAGAATCCCACCCAAAGGGGTTTTTAAAAGAGTGACCCATCATAGCCATTGGGATGTAAGCTGTGAGTCCACCTCTCTTCTGCTATTTGTTACTTATAGAAGAGTGAAGTTCTGCTGATGTCATGAGCATCGATTCAAGATAAATCCACTTGCAATGACACATTCACTTTGTCTTTTGTTCCTCAGCTCCTCTGCCGATGTAGAAAATATATTGAAGAACTTGGTTCAATGATCTTTTCTTTTCTTTTCTTTTCTTTTCTTTTCTTTTCTTTTTTTCTTTTCTTTTCGTGAAATTGCAGACACCAATGATTTCTCTCAGCATCAGAAACTTTGTGCAAACTTTTAGAATCTCAATGTATTTAACAAGTCCTAAGCCCTGGACTATCTTGTTTACAGTGCAGTTAGACTCCAATCATTGGCTTATGCCAACTGACTTGTGGTTGCTGGGATTGGGCTGTGGGGCTCTTTAATTGTGGGGCAGACAATTCAGGCCAGGGCTGCAGCCTGGGCTCTGGAATCCTCCCTGCTCCCAGTGTCCTAGAGCTGGGCTCCAGCTTAGGTCCTGATGTCTACCATATAATTAAACATTTCTGCCACCTATTCCCTGCAACCTTATGTCAGCTGTCGTGAGCCAGCCTCGGGTTTGTGATTATTGTGTAAACATACCCTTAGGGTACGTCTAGACATTGGTGCTATTTTGGGATACCTCCGGTATCCTGAAATAGTGTTTTCCACGTCTTAACAGCATGCGCGTTATTTCAAAATGCAATTGAAATAACAGTCTCACTATTCTGACACCCCGGCAAATCTCATTCCACGAGGATTAAGGGACTTATTGGAATAGTTTGAAATAAGCTACGCAACTTGTATAGCTCTAATTGCATAGCTTATTTTGAGCTATTGCCACTGTGTAGACACACCCTTAAGCTAGGTCTACACTTCAACACTATTTTGGGATACTGGAGTATCTCGAAATAGCTATTCTGAGTCTTCACAGCAAGCCCATTATTTTGGGCTTGCTATTCCGACGTCCCTGAAAACATCATTCCATGAGGAGGAAGAGACGTTTCAGAATAGTGGGTTATTTTGAAATTTGGGGCTGTGTAGACTGTGCCAAATTATGAAATTAACGATTGTAAAATAAGATCAAAATAAGATATGCAATTTGTGTAGCTCCAATTGTGTATCTTATTTTGAATTATGGTGCAGTGTAGATGAAGCCTTAGTCTCCTATGGTAAACAAACAACATTCCATCGCTCCTTCTGATAAAATTTCTTACTCCAGCTCCTGCATTTTTGAGAACTAAAGTTAAAACAAAAGGCATCAAGGATGATATGTGCATGAACCTACTGATACATAATAACCTTGGATGTTATTACTTATTATTCAGATTTAGGACAGATCAGAATAGAATGGATGTGTTCCTTCTTATATACACATATAGTTATCACAATGCCATATTTTATGAATTGCACTAAAATAATAAGCAGAACCTAGTGATCTGCTGCCAACATTTTAACAAGGGACTTCTTCCAAGATTTCTTCCCATAGCCTGTGACAAAACATATGTATTATGGGGTATAGGTTCTTACAGAGAGGGAGGGGGTGAAGGAATGGGGATTTATTCCCACTGTACATAATAATATTTTCTCCCAATTGTCATTGCAAAGAAGAGAGGCAACATTGCTTAACAAACTCATAGCATTAATGTAATCATGACATTGAGACACTACTCAACATCAATAATTTAGGAGCGTGGGGGAGTGTGAAGACGTTGTGGTAGGTTCTGGACGTACACTCTACTGGGAAATGTATTTTTCAATACCTAGTATCTGGTGCAATCTGCCACACTGCAAAGGTAAAGTTTTAAGACCCCAGGTACACTGTATTAAAGTCCATGGGAAGGGCGACTAATGTTCAACAGAGGCAGGGAAAGCCCTTCATTGCTCAGCAGAGGTTTGTCCATAGGGCTCGCACTCAAACCCCACTCCTGCCTCCCCAAAAGCCCACTAGCACAGAATAAATTTAAACTTCCCACACAACGCTATGCAAAGCTTTGCACCCTTTTAAACCTCTTCATTTAAGAGAAGAGCTCTTCCAAATGGAGCTTCTGCACTGAACAGTGGCTTTGGTGTGTTTGGCTGTAGGCACTGCAAAGCAGGCTGTGCAGTAAAATGCTACTCCTAATAGCCACACACAGCACTGTGCTGCTTGTCGAAAAGGGCCCTCTGGTGCTGAGCACACACAGAGCTAGGCAGAGTACTGTGAAACACCTAACATGTAAATCTACTGCCAGCCCTTCCTTCTGTTGAAGAATATTTAATGAGGGGTGCTGGCACTTCTAGCACATCACTGGCAGAACTTGACTTTATCAGAGACATCAGATTGGTAAGGCACTTAATGGGCCTGATTTTCAAAAGAGCTGAGTATATGCAGCTGTCAATGAAGTCAGCACACTTGAAAACCCTGTTATTGTGTGTTTGTAAGGGAGTAACAATATTGCTGTTTAATCATTACTTTTCCTACAGCTACATCTCGCTAATATAAAACACATGCTTATAATGGCATGGCAGATGCATTTTCTTTCTTTCTACTTATCTGGTATCTACTTAGCTGGTACAGTCATTGATTATGGGCTCGCTGGCCTAGGAGGAAAAAATTTCACCTTTGCCCTTTTCACTTGGAGGTAATTTTCCTGTAAAGTATGCTTCTACTTTGCAAAGTGGCTTCGTAATCATAACACCATGGGTGTCCCACTAATATGGAAATAATTGATTCCATAAAACATTTGCTAAGTTCACAAGTGAAAACTTTTGCCTACCAGCCCTGTAAGCAGCCTGGGATCTGAAAGTCATACTCTTTTTTTTTTTTTTTTTAATCTTTTGTACACTGTGGACAGTAATGAAGCTTCGGCAGGCCAGATGCTGCCCTCATTAAAGTCTGACACATCTATCATCTTCAAATGATTCCCTTGGTTCTATCTGCACAACCCCGCTGAAGGCAGCAGTGCAACTGAGGACAAATAGCCATGCAAATGGAATATAATTAAGTGTTCTGGTGATGATGCTCGGGCCAAAAAAGAATCCAGTTCTCTGGGTGGTTCTACAGAGCTGACAGCAGTAGAGGACAGGAATCTCACTTCTTTCACTCAACATGACTCTGTGCTGCTGGTAAGAAAACATGGGTGTTCCATAGCCCCCTTGTAGGCAGAGATCTGAAATATGCCTCTTAAAATATAGATAGAAACCCTAACATAATTTTTTCTGAAGTTTAAGATAATTAACTATTACTTATTTAACAAACTTTAAATAACCAGATACGCCTCTCTTCCTCTTCCCACAACTTGCAACAGGAAACAATTAAACATGGGATTCTCCTTGGTATAGGATTACCCCTGAATATTGAGGAAGGTGGGGATAACTGACTTCACAGCGACAAGACAAGAGCATACATCCTCCACAGCAGCAGCAGAACTCCATCTTGTTGCTGCCGCTGCTTCATTTTCAGCATCATTTCTCTGAATAATGCTGCTACTTGCTGGTTCCATTGTTGCTCCCTGATGATGGCAGATGTGTTGTAACACTACATGTGTGTATGCAGTGCAGTAGTATCTGTGTTGGCCCCAGGATAGAGGATATTAGGGTAGAGGAGGTGATATCTCCTTTGGACCAACTTCCCTCGCTGAGAGAGAGAGGCATTCAAGCCATACAGAGCTCTTCTTCAGGTGGTCCCACGCTGTGTGTAGTTGATGGTTGCATAGGGCAACTGTTCCCACACAGTGAAACCCCACCACCACTGAGCCTCAATATCTGGACATGCAGCTGACACCTTGTTGTAATTTCTGAGAGTAAAACATGTTTGAAGTGCCTCCAGGTGAAGGACCTTCCTGCAACTTGGGTATCCCCTCCCTCTTCACTTACCCTTTCTTCCTTGCTGCTGCTCATCAGATGTTGCATTCATTTATCTTTTTTGTATGGCAGAGCCAGGGATTTTAAAACCTCTGCTGGTTCTTACTTCCTGACAACCAAATATGACCCTACTCTATATAGAAGATGGCCAGATTGAGGAGTTCTTTTCTGGTTCTTGTATTTATTACAGCGTTTTCATGAAAAAATTGGTACTGATACATATCTTAGGAATGATGGCTATTTTAGGAAGGATGCATGAGAGAGTTTGGAATTTTCAAAATCAAGTAGAAAAGCAATAAACGTGCTTCTAGTCTCTGGTTCAATAAAGCACTTAACCATATGCTTAACGTTAAATGAATGTCTAAGCCTGCATGACGTGTTTTGCTGAATTAGAGGCAAGCTGTATCTCCATCTCTTGCCTGGAAATGCTTTAAAAAACAGAGATTGCAAGCAAAAGCTGTCTTCCATACATACATTTTTTGCCCAGCCTATAATCATAAATCTTGCTGACTGCATTATAGGGGTCATATAATATGTTCAGAGAGATGAACTGCTTTTGAACTTTTTCTCCAACACATTAGGCACAAACTGTCTTCAGTGTCCAGCAGGCCTTTTTTTTCCCCCTCTTTCAACCTATTTTTCCCCTCAAAACATACTTTTGCAGACACTGCACAGAGCATTAGTCTCTGCTAATGTTTTAAAACCTATTTGGTGGTATCTCCAAATAGTGATTGATTGAAGTAAGAAATTGATCAGCACATGCAATATGTCTTTTTTGAGGGGAAAATATCCTCTTCAGGAAGACGGCAGTGACATTGAGAAACTGGTGGAGTTTATTACTTTGTTCCAACACAAGTTCCTTTTTTTTCTCGCTCCCCTGTACAGAGGGAGATTTATTTTAACCTTCTTGGCTGGTGGAGATTGAGAGTGGCATGAGCAGGTTATTCTTCTGGGCCCACAGGCACTCTCAATTCAGTTCATCAACCTGAGATACCGAAGACAGGCAATGACAATGAAAATCCCACTTTCTCTCTTTTTAATGGCTCTTTTTCATCTTCCTGGCCTGAAATTTTTCATTAGCCTTCCTGAAATTAAGGTTACTTCAGCACTTCTGTTTTAATCCCTTATTTTCAGTCACTCATAATGTTGTGTAATGTTCATCCTTCAGGATTTGATCACCACATGCATATGATATGTAGGTTTCAACATCTGAGCCCAAATGATTTGACTTGGGAGTATATGATGTGTGTGTGGCACTTCCCCATTATTTAAAATAAAGAAATCTTGTACCATTTTTTGAAAAGATCTAGCGAAATGGCTGGTTGTGGAAGGATTTTTGATGGTGACATAGTCCTCACTGAGAGCTGTTAACTACCATTTTAAATCACTTTGGATATGACTTAGATCAATGCTTTAGAAACTTATGCTTTAGAAACTTACCCCACCCATGTACATCACAAGCAGTGTACTCTTAAGGACAGTGTTTGGCACAGACATTGACTGAAGAGAGATGTAGGATAAAGGATTACCTTAGCCCTATGATGCTCAAGGTATGCTGTTTCAAGGCAGCACTCAGCCAGGCACCCATGATAGGAGATCCCAACAGGGTTGAAGATCCTCAGAATATGGAGTAGCAGATGCAGTGTTTCAGTGTGTCTAGACATGCAGTAGTTGTTATGTTCAAGTCTCAGCCTTAAATACCAAGCCAGTAACTAATTGCACTCCCTCAATTTAAAGTATTTAGTACATGTAATTGAAAGCAATACTGTGTTGTTCTGAATATACACCTCAGATGACTCTGCACTCTATCTTTCTATAGAGTCGAATATAGAAACCATTAAATCCTTCTTCCTTCCCTCCTCCATTTAATTTGCTTTTAAGTGTTATAGTGGATGACACTTTCACAGCTCTTACGAGGGCTTTGATGTTTATATGTTAAGGTATTCTGCAAATTAATGAACTACGCCACTTTTGTGACTATGAGTCAAATTTAGCAAACAAGTCATTAAAGTAATTTGTTACTGATGACAAGCCAAAGCATATTTTCCCCATGGATTCTGTAGAGGTAGGCTGGATTCTCCTCTAAAAGAACTATAGCTTTTCATTTAATTACAGTGATACTTATTGTGAACTGGAGAGCTATTTTACCTGCACTGAAGCATTTGACTCTCAAATTTCAGCATGGATATACATATCAAATCTCTGTAGGTTGCTGAAGCAACACACTCAAGTCCCCAGGACAGCTTTTCAGATGCTCAGCACCCATTAGTTCTCAGTATTCAGCAGCTTCCATTGAAAACTTGGATTTTAGCATCACAAAAGGGCTTTCAGCATCCAAATGAGATTTTCTTAAAAGCCTAAATGGGGATGGAGGTCTTTCGACAATAAACTGTCCTACTCACCCCAAACAGTACATTGCTTATCAAAAGATTTTGGGTTGGGTTTTCAGAAGTATTCGGTATTGATGTAATTCTGCTCCCATTGAAGTCAATGCAAATTGTACCACTGACTTCAATGGGAGAAGTATAAGGCTATGTCTATACTGGAAAGGCTTGGTGATGAAAGTGCTGTCGCCATGCAAAAATCACCAAAAGTGAAAACCAGGCAATAGAGGTTTTCCTGCCTCCTATTGTCCACATTTCGTGGCCACATTGCTAGCATCCTACTGATAGATAAGAGCAAAGCAATGTGGATAAGCATTCCATAGGGCAGTGTTGTGGAAAGGCAGAGCTGATCACTGCACTTCTTGGGATTCCCTTGTAGTTCTGTGAGCTCTTGGTGCTAAGCGGCACAGCAGTCGCTCCAGCCCTCCCGCTGCAGCAGCAACCTACATGCCGCTGTGTTCATAAGGCAGGGCAGAAGAGGAGCATTCTGATGATTTGTTCTTTGATTGTTCCCCAAATGGAGCAGCTCTCTCAACTGTCAGATACTTGCTGCAGCTATGAAAGGCGGGGGGTGCATGGCTGCAGGGCAGCAGAGATCACAAAACACTGAGCACAACCATCAGGGCAGGCACTGCAGGAAACTGGAGGAAGCCAGTTCTCTCAACAAAACAAACAGTAGAGTCCACACTGGATCTTTGTCAACAGTAAAGGGAAGGGAAAAGACAAAATATGCCAGTATAGACAAAGCCGAAGATCAACACTGAATGTGTTTTAAAATCCCCTCACACATTGCAAGTTGCGCTAGCGTGAGATCTTTAAAAGCACTCAGCACCTAGCAGCTTTTATTAAAAACAATATTAAGTACTTTTGAAAATCTATTTAAACTGTAGTGTTCTACATTTGTATCCAGACTATCTGATGTTATGGAATGTGAGAACATTTCTAATTTGAAGGGCATCCTCCAAGTAGCATCCTGGTGCTGCAGAAATATTGTTAATGATTCAACATGTGGCATTCTTCCCACTGATTCAATACTGACCCAGTGCTGCAGCAAGGCAGTATAAGAGAGGACACTGTACACCTAAAGGCACACTTCTTCAGGATGAGATATAAAACCCCCCAAACCCTAGAGGTCTTAAGCTCTTTTAAAAAAATTTATTTAGGAGCATAAATGCTCACAACATTTTACAGAATGCATAGTTTGGAATTGTCTCTGTCCACAACAGCTTACTCTCCAATTTGGGTAGATACCTTATAAACAATACCCTGGGGAAATATGGATTGTTTGCTAGATAATATAGACATTAAAAAAGCTACACAGCAACAATGTTACCATGTATGACTCCAAAAAGTTAAAAGTATGGGGACTGTCAGTTAAACAGATGAGAAAAATCAGATATTTGAAGAATAACCTTAAACTGACCTAGCAGATGTCACTTTTATACAAAGACCAGTATTGGTCATTAGTTAAATATCTGATCAGGTCTGGGACCTCTAGATACTACCGGAATACAAATAATAGGGACAATTTAAAAAGTATCAAAACATATTTTCATCTAGGAATGGGCTAGAGAATAAAAAACTAACACTGAGATCAAGATCCAAACCTTTTCATTCTGAGGGTAAGGATCAAGGGGCCTTGCAATAGATTTTAATGGAGTCATGATTTCACTCCAAAGCATGGTGAGTCAGCTTCAAATGCAAATTAAAAAGTGTTTCCAGATCTAGGTCCAAAGCTCACATGCAATACGAATTTAGTTACAACATACGGAACGCTTGTGGAGCTCTTGTAAGCCATTTGCTTTCTATTTTCCACAAAAACTATATTACTGATAGAGGCATGTGCGTTAGAAAAAACAGTACATTTTCCTTACAATACCTAAACCCAGTGTAGTCTAGTAGTTTCACCTCATGTCTTTGGGGAACCAACCACTACTTTGGTGAACCAATCACTACTTTTTACAGATGTCGGTTTGAGCTGGAATTAGGTCCAAGCCTGTTGCCTAAATAAATCCACAATGAATTGCAAAAAAGACATTGCTCCAGTCACACTTCCAGAAGTCATGACTTCCTGGATGTCTGTTGATTCTATAATGACTGTAATGTATTCTGATGTGTCTCAAATCAATATGGTTGATCATGGTTAAGGGGCAACATTGGAAGCAATGAAGCATAGAATGGTTAACTGATAGGAGATTGTTCAACATTGCTCCAGACTATGTAAGTTCTCCTCCTATCTCTCCATTGCTGCTGCTTCAAATGCTGGTCAAAATATTAGGTATTTGGACAGGTTCAAGGCAAACAAGCTGAGTGAGACAAAGTGTTGAGTATGTGGCAATATATGTATGGGTGCATGGATTATAAAAAAGATTGATCTTATTGTCATTATCCCATTTTGATGCTGACAAACTATCTCAGGCCAAAGCCATAGGCCAATTCACTCGTGGGCAAAAAATGAGGTTTACAGGATCTTTCGAAAAAGGGTTTTAGTTTCGAAAGATTCCCGTCTAAACTGCCGGGGTTTTTTTTTTTTTTCGAAAAAGCCCCATTTCAGAAAAAAGTGGCAGCCGCCATTATGCAAATGAAGCACGGGATATTTAAATCCCTGCTTCATTTGCAATATTGACGTGCCTAATCTACATCCCTTTTTCGAAAAAGGGATGTCGTTTAGACACAGCCTAAGGATACATCTACACAGCAGCATCATTTTGAAATAATGGCTTTTATTCTGAAATAACAATGCGAGCATCTACACAGTAAGTCCATTATTTCTAAATAAATTCAAAATAACGGACAGCTTATTCCAACTTCTGTAAACCTCATTCCACAAGGAATAACATCTATTCTGAAATAGCTATTTCAAAATAACTGTAGTGTGGACACTCCACTGCAGCTATTTTGAAATAGTTCCTCCCCAGGGCCATTCAAAGTAATTAATGCCCAGTGCCTCCTCGGGCTCTAAATTGAGGTAGCATGTCTACATGAGGGAAGCCTGTCTCGGACTAATTTTGAGGCTTCCCTGTAGCGTAGACATGTTATTTCGAAATAAGCTATTTCAGAGTATTTCTTCTGGAATAGCTTATTTCAAAATAAGCATGCAGTGTAAACATACCCCTAAGTGAATTCCTCACTATCTGTCATAAAAAAAACCCCATGTGGTTAAAGACACTAACAGCTTGCTTGATAGCATGGGAAAGCTATACATATGGATTCAAGAAGAATCCATCATCTGTGGGTTCTTTGGGTTCTAATCAGATAAAATAACTGAACAAGAAGACTGAGATCCCCAGAGTTATTTTGGATAGCCCTGCAAAGACTTTTATGGAACCGGCAGATTGCTACATCTCTGCTATCATTTTGGACTTACAAACTTTGAGTCAACTGTTATTATATTTTATCTGCTTTAGCATTTCAATAGCTCTTTCTTCTTAACTAAGAAACCTGTAGTTAGTTTACAATAGAACTGGCTGCCAGTATTGTCTTTGGTATACGTTCTGGAGTATCAGTTGATCTGGGGTCCCATGGGACTGGGAGAAGCATGATATGGTGAGACATTAATTTCAGTTTGTTCAGGTGGCAAGATCGCTTGGAAAGCCCAAGGGGACTGTCTGTGACTCCCTGGTAGGACAGATATAGTGATCCAGGGGTTCACACTTGTGATGGGCTTAATTAAATCTAGTTGTAGAATATACCACCATTTTGGGGTGTCTGCCTTGTTTTCTCAGCATCTGGCCTACGACTGGCCCTCACACTTGTGTTCCTCTCAGACAGCATGACAACTGGCATGGTCAAGATAGGACTCACATGCCATAGGTCAATTAGGCTTAAAGGTCATAATGGCTTAAAGATCATAATTTAACACTATTAAAAAGTTTTGGTATTGTGAGTTGTAGGAATTAAGATGAGTTACAGTGGGTGACTCACAGTCATATCAGGGTCTTGAGAGAAAAGACCGTGAGCATTTATGTTTGCAAAGAGACTTACACTTTAAGAAGAAAACTTTACATCAAGAACTGAGAACTTTGCTCATGGACTTTGATAGGGTCTGAGCATCCCAGTGCCCCAGATGTTGCAACAGTAGAAATTGCTTGGCACCTGGAAGCCTAGGAACAACATAAGTATTAAGGAATGGTGGCAGGGTAGTGGGTCAGAGAAACTCAGGCTGAGAAAGATGCCCACCAAAGAGGTAAACATATGACAGTGTGACATTTATCAATTACTATCAATTCAGGCTCAGCTCTCTCTTGCTCTGTATTAATTAGAAAAGTCCATCAGTTCAAGGGAAATTTCTTTTAGTCAAGATTGTTTATAAAAACATGAAGAACACGTGAGTTATGAAAGCCCTAAGATAACTCTTTTAGCCTGTTTCTTTCATTGCTAGTTTTTCTTTTTATAGAATTCTTCAAAATGGAAGCATAAAAACTGTTTGCCAATCATTATGTCCTGCTATCTTCTCAGGAAGGCCAGATTAGTTTAGTGTCAGACCCTGAGAAACACTTCAATCAAACCTTCATAATGGTTCAGTACCTGTAAAGTGATGGACTTTTGCCTTCCTTTCTTGTAACCAGGATTTGGATACAATTTGGAATGTAAGAGCGGGCACAAAATAGACTTTGATGGGGAGCTAAAAAAGCATACCACAGACTAGACCTTTTTGTTTGCTTGTTCCTTTTAAACACTGAGGCTAAGTCTACACTGCCCTCTCTTGTGCAAAACATATGCAAATGAGGCAAAGCATGGAATATCGCTGTGCCTCATTAGCATAATTAATGAGGCTCCGTTTTTGCGCAAGAGGCTTTTGCGCAAGAGCCGTTCTTCCTGAAAAAAAGTGGAAGAATGGCTCTTGTTCAAGAGTGTTTTTTTGCACAAAAATGGAGCCTCATTAATTATGCAAATGAGGCACGGTAGACATAGCCTGAGGGTATGTCTACACAGCAACATTATTTTGGAATAACTGATGTTATTCCTAAATAACAAAGAGCACATCTACACAGCAAACCATTATTTCAAAATAATGGCGAGCTTGAGGACTTCTTACTCCAACTCCTGTAACCCTTATTTTACAAGGGGAGTTGAAGGAAGAGTGTTCTTCCTTTGACTTCCTGCTGCGTAGGCAGTGCCAAAAGCTGAAATAAGCTATTTCGACTTCAGCTATGCAATTTATGGAGCTGAAGTTGCGTAGTTTAATTCAACTTTTGCCTTGCTGTGTCGACAGGTATGTCTATCCCATGGTACAAAATCTTGTGGCTGGCCAATGCCAGCTAACTCAGTCACCTGGGATTCGGGCTATGGGGCTCTTTAATTCTGGTGTAAATGTTTGGGCCTAGGTAACAGCCCTGGGCTCTAGGACCCTGTGAGGTGAGAAGGTCCACACTGCAATTAATCACCTCCACAGTCTGAGCCTTAAGTGCCTGAGTCAGCAGGCATGGGCCAGCAATGGGTCTTGAACTGTAGTGTGGACAAGCCATAAAGGCACATCTTTCTTGGTGCAAAGTATGAGACACAGGGCCGGCCCACAACATTTTGGCACCTGAGGCGGGGAGCTCAAATGACACCCCAATGCCTCCTCGCCGCACCAGCAGCAGACACAATTTTCTACACTCTGGGTCCCAGTGGCGCCCCCCCCCCCACAGTCTGGCACCTGAGGCGGCCACCTCAGTTCACCTCATGGTAAGGCCAGCCCTGATGAGACACTAGGGAGCATGACTCTGATTACCATTAATTGCAGTTGTTATGAAGTCAAAGGACTGTTAGGAAAAGGACTCTTGAATAACATTTGTTACTTGTAAAACAATGATTGATCTATTGACTCTATTTACAGCCTCATATTTTGTAATGTACTGTAAATCTTATGAGTTGTGGAGACCTATTATATATAAAATGTCTTCTGGCAGTCTGGAAAATTGCCCTGAGTTTTAGTACATTTATTTAGTCTTCCCTTGTGGACATCATAGTAGTCTCTCATAAATTACATCAGAGTGTTGTTGGTTTTTCTTTGTTTTTAAACAGATGACTCCTCTGCTGTAATTAGATCTTATATTGTGTGGTTCCCAAATATTTGTTCTGAGCTCTGTAGTTAATTAGCCCATGAGATAATAAACAGGATGTAAGGCTCTGTAATTAAAAAACAACTCTTAATTGCAAACTCCTCTTTCTGGACAGTTCAAAATATGCATGAAATTAAATGTAATAAACAAATATTAGCCCTAGAAATGGTGTTGGTGCCCAGAACAGGTCCAAGTCCCTTCCCACCCCACCTGCCTAAAGCTCTGGGTGGGAGTTTGGGTTCTGGGGCAGGGCTGGCAGTGCGGTGAGGGGTCTAGGGTTGGGAAGGGAATTTAGGTGCAGAAGGTGGTGAGATGCAGGTTCTGGGACACAGTTTGGGTGCAGGAGAGTGTCTGCGGTGCAGGCTCTGGGACCCAGTCTGGGTGCTTGGTGCTGCCTCTGGGTTGGGACAGGGGTGGGACTGTAATAGGGCATAAGGCATCAACACTCTGGGAGGGAGATTGAGATGAGAAGGGATGTAGGGATGCTGCACTTACCTGAGGCACCCCCTCGGGCAGCAGCTCCTAGGTTGGGGGGGGGGGTCGGAGGGGTCTCTGTGCTCTGCTGCCAGCAGGCACTGTCCCCACAGTGCCCATTGGTACAGGGATGCTTGGGGCAGGGGCAGCATATGGAGCAAGCAGGCAGGAAACCGCACTAGCCCCGTTGTGCTGCTAGTGGAAAGCCGCCCCCCATGCTCTGTCAAATCACTTGGGGGTGGCAGGTGGGACCAGGGGAGAGACCCAGCCCCAGACTTTGGTGGAGCTGGGACCCTGGTGCAGGAATATTCCTGGAGCCCAGGCATCATGGTCCCATATAACTTGCCACCCCTGGAGGGGACTCTCTTTTTGTTCTGCATCCATACAACCCGTAGCCCAGAGATGGGCAATAAAACAATGGTGGTTCACATGGTTAGCCGCTGGTGGGCCACTGCCGCTATATTTACCTGCACCTCCACAGGTATGGGCAATTACAGCTCCCATTGGCCAGGAACAGTGATCTGAGGCCAGTGGGAGCTGTGATCCTGCGTACCTACAGAGGTGCATGTAAATGCAGCGGTGTGGGGCCCTGCCAGGGGCTAACCCTAGCAAACAGGATCTGACCTATGCACTGGTATTTGGCCACCTCTGCCCTAACAAAATGGAATCCATGGTAGTACAGATAATATTTAGGTGATATTTCAATATTCCCAGTTTCATGCATTTAAGTCAAACATACAGACTCAGCCTTCCAAAGTTGAACACCTGGCATGTGCCCACGTCAAGGAATGTATTGATTAAATTGTACAGATAGCTAACTGGCTATGAAATATTAAGAATGAGCAGGAGACTAAATAACTAAACTCAGCCAAATCTATGATCTAAAGACAAATCAATATGGTATATGAGAGAAAGATAATATATCCTTTTAAAAAACAAATTCTTGTAGTGTGTTTAGTCTACCTTATACAGATATGCTTTCTAGAGTACACCCCTAAAACCACTTATAGAGGATGTTTTGCTTACTGGGTAGACAGTACTTTATATGCCACCCAAGGCTGCATTCTTCCATTACTTAGTTTTCTGGCACCATAGTGTATCACTGTTATCTCTTGTTTTCAAACACAACATTCCAGACTAGTTGGGCCATGAACACATTCCCTACCTGTACATTAATGTAGGTTTTCTCTCACAGGTTTCCTATCCGCCTATGTATGTCAAATGCTAAGTTGTACTGTCACTAGTATTGAGGAATACATAGGATAAGTGAGTAAGGCTATGTCTGTACTGCAGCCTTCTTCCACAAAAGCTTATGCAAATGAAGTGCTGAGTAGAATATCACTGCACTTCATTTGCATAATTAATTAGCAGCCGTTTTTGCGCAAGAGGCTTCCGCATTTTTTCAAGAACAGCTCTTGTGCAAGAGGGTTCTTTTGTGCAAAAATAGCTGCTAATTAACTATGCAAATGAAGCGTGGCGATATTCTACTTTGTGCTTCATTTGTATAAGCTTTTGTGGAAGAAGGCTGCAGTATAGACATAGCCTATGAGAAAGCATAACTCCATTTTAGCATGATTACCTTATACCCTCTTGTATTAATACCATGGGTGTAAGACCTATTAGAGAGGAAGAGAGAGGGAGGGAGAGAGAGAGAGAACTATATCCATTGGCTAACAGATTGTTTGTGCACATATTGATTTGTAGATACAAATAAGGATTTTCTAGAATCTGTTTTGGAGATAGGTTGAAGCATTTGAATAAGTACCAGTACTATTAGTATTTTAACTGCCAGCACATATTCTAGCTAAGCAGGCTTGGTTTTTGACAATTCATCCATTCAGAGAGCATATTTAGAAGTTTCTATTTTTATATGTTGTCTGGAGCCTTAACAAATTACTCTAATTAAAAATACAGGATATCTGCTTTTCTATTTCAAGCTTTTAATAGGGCTACAAAAAGCTTCATACCAAACATTAAATTCAGTATTATTGCAAATGTAGACACCTTAAAGCTACAGTAATTTCCATTTTTTGGAGTTTGATCTAGCTGAAGCGGCTTACACAAATGATTAAAATCTTATCCTAATAATCATAATGTAAACATTTTATACCTGTGTGAAACACAGCATGGTGTGAAATAACAGGAAACATTACATAAAGTCAGAAAATGGGATTATCATTTATAATATCACACCAAAAATTATAGCTGCATGATAATTAAGAGATGGCATAAATTATTTATGATATTACAAATAGCTAGATATGATCCAAAATGGGTACACCCAATCACCTGATATGAATATTATCAGATCCAAAGAAAAACAAACAAACAAACAAACACAAAAATCCAGAAAGAGGGATTTGCAATTAAGAGTTGTTTCTTCTTTCTGGACAGTTCAAAATTCTTCAATAAAAAACTGATACTCTTTGAGAAAAAAAATTACATAGTTGAAACTCCAATTTTGTATTCATAATGGTTTCAATGGAAAGCTTTTCAACAACTCTGCACAGAACATTCCCTTAAAGGGGAGAGGAAAAGTGGATAAATGAGAATACTACTATGCAGTTTAGGCCCGGTTCTATGTGCCTTAAGTAACATTTAAAGTGTTATAAAATGTGAAATTCATGTGTTGTCGTTCTGGACCTCTTAAATTTCATCAGTCAGTGTTGAAGCGTGCCCAGGGGCTTCTGAATGATGTATTTCATCCAACTATAAGTATATTATGCAAAATTATGTTTCATCTCATTCTAGACAGTAATTCCTTGGATTTACAACTGTGTAGACTATATTAGTATATTTCTATGGCTGTTTTCAAAGACATACTGTAGGATAGAGAATGGACACCCAGAGAAATTTGGCAAGGAGTAGATGTAACATTTTTCAGCCACATAACAGTGTTATAAATCAAATACAGCCGATAACTTCAGCTAGCAGCTAGTACTGAATGATGTATTTGCAATGACTAATTTGTTAATTGGATTTAGCCCTATCTTCCATTTTTATTGTTGGCGGATAGATTATAATTTCCCCAAATTTGTCAGTTATTTGAATTCAATCAACAAATGGCTTATACAAACATACCTCAGCCTATGGAATGCATGTAAACTGCTCATTGTGAGCTTTGCTTTAAGTACTGGAATCTGAAATATAAAACTCAAGCTGGTTTCCTTGGACACAAAATACTTGGTATATTTCTATACCCATGGTATGTAATTCTTTGTATAATTGCTATATTTATAATCATATACTACCCATAAATATTTTACCACAGCATTTGATTGTACTTCCATATTGTAACATGATGTTATCTAAATGAATGATGCAAAACCAGAGTTTCCTTAAACGCAAAAGTTATCTGATGCAACCAAAGCCCAAAACTATAATGCCTGTCTCCCAGGCATCCGTACACCAAAGAACACTTATGAGAATACTACCAACATTGTTAGCAGTTCTGGTGATTGTATCGTGAGCGTTCTGTTACCTGTTTTTTTCTGAAGCCCCAGCTCCGGGAGTCACGTGCTCTTAAAATATTTTCTAAAATATCATTTTTTCCATGATATTTTGTGAACAATACAAATTCCATTATGGTAATTTTTGCTTTTTTCAGTTGTAGCTAGTAGAGTGACTTCTCTGGTTACAACTATACTTTAGGAAGAATATTTTTCAGTGAATTTTCACTTTCCATAGCATACATTCATGCCTCTGTGTCCTCAGAGAGTGACATAAAAAGTAGAATTGCTACTGTGTGGGAAATTCAGAGATTTTTGAAATTTAAAGTAAAAATCACAGACTTTTTGGTGACATTAAATATCATAATTTATTTACAAGATTTTGTTTTTACTTGTTATATAATGTTATATACAATTAAAATCAAAATGGAATTTCAACTATTTCAAAAGGAAACATACTGATAGTTTCCCACTGAAAATTTCTATCAAATTAATACATACCATGAAAGGTCTTTATTTAGTTAAATCAGCATTTCCTGGTTGAAACTTTTCCCGTGGACTTATTTTCTATTATCTTTGTCCTCATACTTTTCCTCCACCACTCCTTTTCCTAGCAAACATACCAAGCTAGGCATAATCTAACCCAAGTTGTCTTGTTTATTCTTTGATTTTACTCTCTCTCTCTCTCTCTCTCTGTTTCTCTTTTTGTTTTGATGGGTCTCATGTTGGTGATAGTTCAAGACTCCCTTCCATCAAGAAGCTATTGACAGGCCACAGCAGTCCCTTCACCTCTTCTTGTTGCTATTGTTGACACCAGTTGTAGCACACACACACTCCATTCAACTGATAGAGTTTTGGTTACATGCAAACAAATTGGTACAAACTTTCACCCATTCGCATCAGTCTCTAGATAGTAATCACTTATCTCTCTCAAGTGCTGACCCAAGGTGTTCACATTTTATTGCTTGATTTGAAAGGCGTGTGCTCTGTTGATTATTTGTCATCATGAAAGCATTAATCTTTCTAAGCAAAACAAATTGAGTGGGTGTACATACATATTTTTCTATTTCCTAACCTGAGACATTGAATATGCTATACGATTCTCATGAGACACTCTGTTCAAAATGTGTCTTTTAATAGTTTTCCTTTCTAAATGAAGAAACAACATAACTACATATATTTGATTGGGATGAAATGGTGTTCAGTGGTAAGCAGCATTAGTATAATTGCGCATTAATGAATAATAGGTTCAGATTGGAAAGCATGTTAAGTCCAATGGATGGGACATTGGAATTGGAGTCAGGTTACTTGGATTCTAGTCTCAGTTTTGTCACTGACTGATGGTTGGGAATTGGGCATATACTTAAGTCTAATTTTTCAAATGTGATTACCAATTTTGGGTCTCTATTGTTTTACAATACCCATTCTGAGACATACACATCAAGATGGACATCCCAAATTAGTAAATACCTTTGAAAATGCGGGCTGTAACTTCTCAGTTTTCCCTCTTATGCAAAATGCAAATAATCATCCTTACGCGCCTTTGTGAATAGTTTGACATTCTGAGATAAAAAGTACAAAATCAGAACTTAGTATTGTTGTATTCCGATTGTTTATTATTCTGGATGGTACAATTACATAAGGCTCTTAGTGCTTTGTTGCTGTAATTAATTAATTAAGCTTACTACAGCTATGCAAGGTAAGTAAACCTCAATAAATGTTTTGGATTTTAAAATTACCTTTCAGCAAGAAACTAGCAACTATCCTTAGTTTACTTAAACCATTTCTGTCAATGAGAAATTAATCTGTCAGCAGTACAGTTAAGTTTAGGTACTATTCCAGTTCCAAAACAGAGTTCATGCACTCTCATCTTGCAACATAATAATCAGACTGATTCCTAGAGGTATCCTGCACTGGCATTTAATTTAGCAGACTCAGCTCTTAGAGGCTCAAAATAGATTAGTGTGAAGAACAAAAAAATTGTCTACTGCCCTGAGGGCTTTTCTCTTCTCTGCAGGATAATAAAGGAACATTGCCTTCCATGAGAATGAATGAACTGCAGAGTTTGTTTCCACTGCTTGCAGTGGGAGAGGACAGAGGGAATTTCCCTTTTGATGTGACACAGAAATCCCTTGTCCCTACCCTGAACAGATACTAGTACAGATAGTACTCTAAACATGCGCAGACCCAACAGCAAACCAACAGTTTTCAGCATATTTCTATGATGGCACAAGACTCTTTTGCTGAATCTGTTCAGCACATTATGATCTGTGCACCCTGAGGTGTCAATCTCAGGTGATCCCTGCACTGAAGTTAGCAGCAAAGCTGAGGGTCACCTGCATGCAGATTGGGCAAGGTGTGAACAATATTCCTGAAGGAGTATCTGTGACTTCATCTTGTCTGGTTTTTACTGTCCAATGTCTGTTTAAAATGAAATCCAGAAATTATGGGAAGGATTGCATGATTTAGCATACACATGTAACCTTTTTTCCTTTTGCATAAGAACTGCAAGCAGATTATGATTTATTCAAATATATTTATTGTTCAATAGTATTTAACTAATTAGTTTGTTTTCTTCCAGCGATTCTGTGGCTCCTGGCCACTGCCTCTGCTACAGTAGCAGCAGGAGTGTATGAAGCTCCGGGCCCTTTAAATCATCCCCAAAGTCAGCACTGCATGCTCCATGTGGCACTGATGGCTGGCTGCCTTGTCTCTGCCTCTTTCACTAGAGGCTCCACCCCTTCTGGGAGCATGGAGCCGCTCCCCTCACCCCCAACTTGCCCAGAGGCCCACAGAAACTATCGATTCCCATGGCACATGGAGTACTTATGGGAGGAGCTCTCCTGTCAGTGTATGTGGCATCTTCACTAAGTGATATAGCAGTGAAGCTGTCCTGCTGCAGCACTGTAAGTATAGACATGCCCTTACTTAATCACATTTTACTTTTCTGTGGGAATTTAAGCCAGTAAAACTTGATTGCACAAAGGACAATGGAATGTGAACACAAACGGTATGAGTTTGGCCAACGCAAGTTCATTTTTACTGACATTTTAAGCTCATTGGCTGCAGAAATCGTCTTATGTTCTGTGTCTCTATACTGAATGGCACAGAAAGACCGTGATTCACAACTGAAACTCCTAAGTACTGCTGTATGCAAATAACAGTTTGAAAAAGTAAGTAAATATTTGTAAGGCCTACTTTCCACATGCTTTTATATTTGTTCATTATGTTGATTTTTTTAAAATAATGCCTTTATTTTTAAACTTTAAAATTGCAACCATCAAACTATTTCTAACAAATTTTTATAGTCATTTAAGGTGGCTCTGCAATAACAAATTCATGTGATTTGCAGTTGTAAACAAAGTCAGAGTTAGCCACAATAAAATTCATAACCAGAGAGAAAAATAAATTCATATAAACACCCCACCTTTTTCTCTCCCCAAACAACACAGCCTCAATCTCAAATGTGGTTTCAAATGCAATTGTTCTGTCACACATTATTTGCATATCTAAATTGTGCATCAGTGTTAATTTAATGTATCATCATGAGCCAGAACCAAACCCACCAAGATTTTCTTCTGAAGTGAATCTCTCAAATTTAATTTAAAGGATGGTGAAATCAGCCTATCAGAGTGTTTCACTTAATGAAAACTGGGATCAATTTTAATATGTACAGTCTCATCACCATAGATAGTGTAAATCAGTTACATATACACATCCTATAGATTGTACTGCTGACCTCAGTGACAGCAGGTATAGGAAGAAAAAAAATGCAGTCATTTAAGTGTAGATGGATTTTGACTTTAGGTTTTCAGTTTCCCTATGTTTTAGCCTCTAGAAAACATTTTTTCACTTGTATTTGCTTGTAACCATTTGTAATTCTATCCTTCTTACCTGAACTCACTAAAATCCTATCTCCTTTTGCAAATAATTTTATTCAGCTTTTATTCTGTGGTGTGTTTTGAATAGAAGTGACAGTTAACTCCAGTTAACTCCCATGAAGTTTGTTTCTTTAGAGGAGCAAAGGAATCTTATTATTCCTCTGAATGTCCAGGAGAGGATAAGACACCACAGAATACAGCGTTTTGGAAAAATCTAAGACTGGTGGTGTTAGGTTATCTTATAATTTACAGTATGCATCTTCAGTATGTAGATGAATGCGGAAGAACGGCTCTTGCACAAGAGGGGGTTTTTGCGCAAAAAGGAGCCGTGTAGATGTCTCTTTTTTGAGCAAAAGCCTCTTGCACAAAAACGGAGTCTCATTAAATATGTAAATGAGGCACGGCAATATTCCACACTTCGCCTCATTTGCATATTTTTTGCACAAAATGGGTGCAGTATAGACATAGCCTACATGTTTTTACAGATGCCTATCAGAGTCTGTGTCTTTCTCTCAACAACTGGAAAACCATGGTACTTTACCAGCCCCCCACCTGCAAAACTATTCTTCATACTCCACAAATCAACGTCAGTGGAGAAACCCTGGAAAATAAGGACCATTGTCCATAGTGTGGTAGCCATCTCTCCCAAATAACCAGCTTTGACACAGAAATTGAATAAAGGATTCACTGTGCCAGCATATCCTTTGTAAGGTGACTTAAACAAGTCTTCCATGATAGGGATCTGCAAATAGACACCAAAATCTTGATTTAGAAGGCAGTTGTCATCCCATCCCATTCATCTCTGTGGGTATAAGAGCTGGATAACCTCAAGTGGCTGGAGCAATCCCATCAGCAGGAGGATTCCCAGGCTCAGCTGGGTAGACCAATGCATTAACAACAGAGTTCTCTCTGAGTCGACACCTGTAGTGTAGAAGTGCAGGTCATGAAACACCAACTCCGCTGGGCTGGTATTGTGTACACATATGCCTGACATTCACGTTCTGAAGCATGAGCTCTTCCCTCAGGTACAACAGGGAAGAAGGGCTCACAAAGGGCACTGGAAGCAATTCAAAGGCATACTAAAAGTGCACCTTTAAAAAGGAGACATCAACCCAACAAACTGGGAGGACTCTGCGTGGAACAGAACATAGTACTGAAATACAATATACCAAGCCACAGCTCACCTGGAGGAGATCAGATGTGCTCATGAGACAAAGAAGCAACAAAGGAGGAAAGAAAGGGCACAACAGTCCAGCCGCAACTATATCTTCTCCAAGATTACACCTGTCACTTCTGAGGGAAAATCTTCAGGGTATGAATTGGGCTCTTTGGCCACTTAAAAATCCATCAGTGAACCCTCTTGGCAGACATCAGCCTTGCATTGAGGGATAGGCAAAGAAGTGTGGGTTAAGGACCTGTAGATGCAGCAGAGATGGTGCAAGTGATGACAGGTAATTCATTCCTCTAAGGATAGGTCTACACTTCACGCTTATTTCGAAATAAGCTATTCCAGAATAATTATTCCAAAGCAGCTTATTTCGAAATAGCATGTCTACACTGCACAGAAGCCACAAAATTAGTCCAAGGCAGGCTTCCTTAATGCAGATGTGCTATCTCAATTTAGAGCCCCAGGAGGCACTGGGAAGGATAAACTGGTGAGGGACTATTTTGAGATAGCAGCAGTGGAGTGTCTACACACGCCTTATTTCAAAGTAGCTATTTCAGAATGAGGTTTACAGATTTCAGAATAAGTCGTCTGTTATTTCAAAATTATTTCAAAATAACAGAATGGCTGTGTAGACGCTCGCATTCTTATTTCAAAATAATGCTAGTTATCTCGAAATAACGGTGCAGTGTAGACACATCCTAACTGTGAAAGCTGCATTCACAAAGCTAAAATTATGACATTAAATTATCAGACTGCATGACTTCTTAAAATTCTGCTTGACAAATGCTTAGCATAGCTCCGTTTTTGTTGAGAGATCATTGGCCTTCTGAAGTGTTAGAGCTGTCAACTGGACTAAATGAATGGTGTATTTAATATTTTAACAGGTATTATGATTTATCATGGAAATGCCTCTTTTCCCATCACATTATCAATGACAATCAGTTTGCTTTTTTATATTGATTTGCTTAAATGTGTTTTTGAGTTATTGTTGAAAATGAAGTGGAATCCCCTGAGTCTAGGAGGCAAAGGAATTTGATTTGGCATTTTGAACAGGCACATTCAAAAATATTGCTTTACTTTATAGAAAAATCTCTCCAGAGTTTTCTACATTTCCATTATTGGTAGTATCATGCAATATTATTATTATAGGTTGTTAGAAGAACATTGGTAGCTTGGTTTTTGACTGGAAGAAAAAAATGCTGCTATATTTTATTCATTGTTTTATAGCTGTGTAAATTAAATCATAAAAACAATGAGGAGTCTTGTTGCACCTTAGAGACTAATAGATTTATTAGGGCATGAGCTTTCATGGAAAACCCACTTCATCATATGAATTGGAGTGGAATTTACAAAATTCAGGGTATATAACAGCAAAAGAAGTATCTGTCAATTGTAAGACCAGTGTTAATAAGGCTAATTAAGTCAGGGTGAATGTGTCTCATTTGCAGCATTTGATGTGGAGATGCAAATATCAAAAGAAGGGAAATTGACTTTGTAATGCATTAGCCAGTTACGATCTTTATTCAAGACTAAGTTGGTAGTGTTGAATTTGTAAATGAATTCTAGTTCTGCTGTCTCCCTCTGTATTCTGGTGATAAAGTTCTTTTTTTAGAAGGATACTTTTAAATCCATTATTGAATGTCCAGGGAGGTTAAAATGTTACCCTACAGGTTTATGATGTCTGATGTCTGATTTGTGTCCATTTATCCTTTGACACAGAGATTGTCCGGTTTGGCCAACATACATGACAGAGGGGCACTGATGACACTTGAAGGCATATATCACATTTATGTATGTGCAGGTGTAAACTCTATAAACTTGACACAAATCCTTCAGCTGGCATAAATTGGCATATTTTCCTTGCAGTCAAAGGAATGAGAAACTGGTCCAATATTTGTCTATTTGTATTAACTACAGTGCCTAAAGCTTTTTTCTCTCTGGTCAGCCTTTTAGATTTTTCTCTCCTTCCTCTTCCCATTTTTTTTTCATTGGCCAAATATGTTATGCAAACAGTCTTGGGGTAAACAAAATTATGGAATTTGATTTCAAAATATATTTTGAAATAAATATTCTTCTTCTATCTTAAGTCATAAAGGGGGCATCCTGCAAAGGAATGTTTACATGGTGATGTATCCAGACAGGCAAATAATTTTAAAATGGATGTG
This sequence comes from Pelochelys cantorii, assembly GCA_032595735.1. Classification (NCBI taxonomy): domain Eukaryota; kingdom Metazoa; phylum Chordata; order Testudines; family Trionychidae; genus Pelochelys; species Pelochelys cantorii. Next base: position 175,660,743 of record CM064328.1, on the reverse strand, counting down.
TAAAGTTGCTAATTGTATTTATTTGAAACATGCTCATATAAATTACTTGATTTTCAAAAAAACCAACAAATGGTCTGGTAGCACTTTATAGACTAACAAAACATGTAGATGGTATCATGAGCTTTTGTGGGCACAGCCCACTTCTTCAGATGACCAGAGTTATGAGTAGGGGATATGAAAACTGGAAATAAATAGGAGAGGGCACGAGAAAAGAAAGAGGAAGGGGGGTGTGGGTGGAGAGAACAGGGCATCATTAAGTATCTGGAGAATGGGTACTGTCGAAGCAAAGGCCTCACTCAGTTTTTGTGCGGCTAAACAGACAGCTTTATTGATCAGTAAAGCAAAGCGAGCCAAACGTGGTCCCAGCAGAGCCGGGCCCAGTAAGGCTGCTTAATACAATCAGTTCTAGTATCTTTATACCCTTAACCAAACAGTCTGACGTCAGGGCATCCAATTACAGAAATCATCAATTAAACTTGGAAAAACAAAGCCTTATCAACAAGATGGCGGACAGGTACGAGGGAGTACCTCTCCTGTCTCAACCAGCCCAATTAACACATTCCAATAGCCCATCCTGTAGGCCTCTTCTCACGGGGTGACAGAAAGTTCACTCTGGTCTACATGCTAAAGAGAAAAGCTGAAATGGTTTCTGTTATACAAGATGGCTTCTAGCTAAATATGAAATGGTTTCTACAGTACTTTAACCTAAGCAGATAAAGATCAAAGTCAATAGATAGATTGCTGAGACAGGAAGGATACCGCTCAGAAAGCTGTTAGCATCTTCAGTGGCAGAGTCCCCACCAGCCTATATCCTGATTGAGTCCGAATCGAGACTAACTCGGCTACCCCCTGAAGCTCTTGATTTTCAAAAGTGTACTGAGCATCGGCTCTCATTGACTTAAGCGATCGTGGACCCATAATGGTGACATGGAAGATAGTGTTGCACAAAGTGGTTAGAAGTGAGGAGGTCAGTAGATTTATATTCGTACTGATACTGTGGATGTTTATTCAAACTTCTAAAACTTTTGAGGTCTGTCCTTAAACTTTAGTTTCTGGGGTATCTCTCTCTCCCACCTCTTCTTTCCATTTCTGAGAGACCTCAGATAGAATCCCTTCCTCCATGCCCTTCTATAAATAAGGCAAATAACCCACCTGCTCTGGGATCTCCAGCAAACACTGCTTCATCCAGCAGACCCCATTTACTTCCCTTCCCAGGATCTGAAATTGAGCCTACGTCTCAAATGTAAGCTTCTTTTGAAATAAGCTTTTCCAGAAGATATCTTCCAGAAAAGCTTATTCTGAAGTAGTGCATCCACACACAAAAAGCACAACGAAATAGTGATGTGCTCGTTCAAAAGATAGTGTCTACACCGATTGGATGCTATCTCGCATTTAAGGCCACCCAGAACCAGTTCAGGCAAGGCATTAGGTCAGCAGTTTGCTCTGGGTGCTGTTGCCTAGGGCTATCTGAGATGCATGCTTCAAGGGAAACCCCTAGACAGCCATTTCTCAGCTTCTTCTGCTTGCTTGCCTACCTCTCTGAGGGACAACAAAGCATTTGCAGCGCGTGCTCTGGTTGCCCTGCGTCAGGACACCACAGCACTCCTTGCCATGGAGCTGGAGCTGCCCCTGGGCACGCGATGGCCCCACACTGTCATGCTGCAATTTCTGCAGCAGTTTCTACAGGCTGCCTTCCTGGTCCTGCATGAGCTCGACTCAGAGCTCATCCTTGAGAACCACTGCCTGTGTGCTGGAGCAAGGCCCTTGCACCCGCACTCCATGGTAGAGAGATGGTTCTGGAGGCTGGACACAAGCTCTGATAGGTGCGACCGGCTGGTGATGGAGTGGTGGGATGACCAGCAGTGGTTCCACAACTTCAGGATGAGGAAGGAGGCCTTCATGGAGCTGTGTGCCTGGTTTGCCCTTGCCCTCTGTTGATGTGACACCCAGATGCGACTTGCCACCCCCCGGAGAAGTAGGTCGCCATCACTGTCTGGAAGCTCGCCACACCAGATAGTTACCGGTCAGTGGGCAACCAGTTCGGTGTGGGAAAGTCCACCCTCCTCATAGAGGTAAGGCACTCTTGGGCTGCAGTCCCTAGAGGGGGGGAGTACTGGAAAGGGGGACCCTAGGAAAAGGGGAGGTTGGAGGTGAGGGGGTGGGCTGGGGGTTGGGAGGGAGCCCCATCCCTGGGGGGGTTCTGCAGTCCCACCTTCACACAGCCCTGTGTGGGGGAGGGAGGGTAGCCTCATAGGGGGTGGCTCTTAGGGTGTTTGTGTGGGGGGAAGGCAGGGGGGCTTGGGGATCTTCCAAGGGCTCAGGCATCCCCTTTGATTATCTGTTTTGTGTCTTTAATTGTCTCCTTTTGCAGATGATGAGGGCCATAAATTCTGTCTTGCTGCGCAGGGTCATCTGCCTGAGAGACCAAGATTTGCTGCCTTGGGCTTCCCCTACTGTGTGTGTGGGAGGGGGATAGATGGAATCCACATCCCCAACCGGGCCCCAGAACACCGACCCGCCCAGTACATCAACTGAAAGGGCTATTTTTCTGTGGTGCTGCAGGCCCTGGTCGACCACCGCGGACAGTTTTTGGACACTTTTGTTGGGTAGTTGGGGAAGGGCGCACAACGCCCGCATTTTCAGAAACTCCACCCTGTACCACAAGCTGGAGGCTGGCACATTTTTTCCCCAGTGCAACATCTGAGTTGGGGATGTGGAGATGCCATTGTGCATCATGGGGGATGCGGTCTACCCTCTCATGCAATGGCTGATGAAGCCATACACTGGCCACCTGGACCCAAGCAGGGACTGTTTCAATGCCCCCTGGGCAGGGCCCGCATCCAGGCTGAATGCATCTTTGGGTGCTTGAAGGTACAGTTCAGGGCCTCCTGACCTGCCTTGATGTGGGGGAGCACAACATCCCCCACATAGTCTCCACCACATCATGGAGAGGAAGGGGGAAGCCTTCCTTCTGGGGTGGGGAGGCAGAGGCCGGCCGGGAGGGAAGAGCCTTTGAGCAGCTGCACACAGCTGCCATCCACCAGGGAGAGTTTCTCACAAGGACCCCAGTAACTCTCTCCAGGGCCTCCCCACTAGAGGCCTGTGCCTTGCCCCCTTATGCCTTCCCCACAACAACCCCTCCCTTTCCCTCTTCCCTATACAGTCAATAAAAAAATACCAGTTTTCTGTTAAAAAAAAGTCTTTGTTTTTTTAAAAATAAAAGTAATGTGGGGCGGGGGGGGGAGGAGAAGCTCAGAGCTGGGGCTGAGAGTGGCATGTGGTGCGGGTGAAAGTTCTACCTCGGGTCCGGGGACTTCAGTGGTGGTGGGGTCCAGGGAGAACAGGGAGATAGGCAGGAGGGGGGGCCGGAGCGGGGTCAGGCATGGCCGGGAGAGTGGGGGCAGGCATGGCAGGGGGAGCAGGGACAGGAGCCAGGTACACCATCATCTGCTGGATGGTGGCACACATGTTGTGGCTCTGCTGCAGCAGCTCGGTCCACATCTGGGCCCCCATTGTGCATCATTCCACACCTTCTGGGCCAGCGTCTGCTGCATGTCTCAGAGGATGGACACGTGCTCTCTCATTAGGTCCTTTTGGACCCTCCGATGTCTGCAGCTTCTCCGGGATCGGGCATCTGGCTCTACTGGTGGTGATCGCCCCACAGTCACGGCTGGTCTGTCTGGGGAGAACAAAGAGAGGTGGTCAGTCATGCCTGGAGAGACTGTCCCTGAGGCCTTGAACTCATCAGCGAGCTGAGAGCAACAGTCCTAGGGCCAGAGGACGGTGATGTCCCAGGAGCAAGGCCATGTGTGGCCTGGACAGTGGACCCTCTCTCACAGGGGGCCAGAGGTTCCCAGGAGACTATGCTTCCCACCACGGACAAGCAGGCAAGGGAAGTGTCCAGCCACACTGGGATCCCAGGAGTGGGAGAGTGGCCTTGAGCAGCCTGGGCTTCCATCGGGCCCGCACATGCACCAGCTCCTGGCAGCGCTGTGCCCAGGAGCAGGTGGTGCCTTGAGCATGCAGGCATGCCCATGTGTGGCACTCCAGAGTCTGTGTGTGGGTGTCTGTGTGCACTTGTCCCCAGCCTTCTTCCAGCGGTGGCTGGTGGGCGGAGAGCATGCCCCCCAGGGGTCAGAAGTGTGGCCTCCCCAGAGCCTGTGAGTAGGAGCCTGGGGGTGATCCGGGGCTGCCTCCTGAGGCTGTGTGGCACAGACTGGCACTGCACGTGCATCCACAGCACAAGGGCCAGGCTGAGAAGGCCGAGTGACGATCACACCATAGCCCCATAGCGCCCACCACCCCCACCCTGTGTGTGTGAAAAAACGAAGAGCACTCACCTGATGTTCCCTCCCCGGCTTTGGAAGATGCCTAGGAGACATCCAGGCCCTGGAGTATCAGCTCCAACGTGAGCGTCATCACAGTGCTGGCTGTCTCCTCCTTCCCCCCTCCTCCTGGGCTGGGACCCCCGGCTGGGCAATGATGGGTGTTTCCAGCCCAAGTCCACCTCCATGGGCGGGGAAGGGGCTGCCTCCCTTCTCCCCCAGGATGCAGTGAAGTTCATTGTAGTAGGGGCAGGAATGGGGTCCTGTCCCAGAGTGAGAGCTGTGCTCTCTGGCCCTGGCATAGCCCTGCCAGACTCTTTCACCTCACTCAAGAGTCCTGGTGTGGCCCCTCGTGGCCAGGGTCTCAGCCATCCGGCCATATATGTCCACATTCCTTCATCTGGAGTGGAGATCCTGGAGGTTCTCTTCTTTGCCCCATACTTCCAGGAGGGTCAGGATCTCCACCCCAGACCAGGACAGCATATGCCTTTTCCAGCCCCTGGCAGGCTCCTGGGAGACCTGGGCATACTCTCTGGGAGGGCCAGTGTGCGCTTGAGGGGCTTGTGGCTGGGACATGGGTACCCGCAACTGTGGGACTGGCAGATGCACAGTGAGTTGCAGCCCCGAAGGCTGGCTTCCTGCCACATACTCTGTCCCGGATGTCTGCGGCTTTAAGAACTGCTGGGAGACAGGAACTATAGAGTTGTGATGAGTGTGGACGGAGTGGCCAGCAGGGCACCTGTGTATCCTGGAGGCCTCTTTTTTCTAAATAACTTCCTCCTCCGCGTCCACACATGCCTTTTTCAGAAAAAGCTTTTTTGGAAAAAGCATTATTCCTCTAGAATGAGGTTTACCGCCATTGGAAAAAGCCCTCCACTGTTTCAACTTTTTGTCGAAATAACGCTATTGCAGTGTGGACACAAGTATTGTTTTTCTGGAATACGGCTGTTATTCCAGAAAAATGCTGCGGTGTAGATGTACCCTGAGTAACAGCATCTTTCTCTTTTCCTTTGGGACATTCTTAACTTTTGAAAAACCTCTTTTGGAGACCTCAGTTTCTTTGCTGGCCACTGTTCAGTGTGTGAACTGGTGCTTGCTCATTATACATACCTCAGAACACACTGAATGCTTTCAACAAGAAAACCCAAGACCATATGAAATGTAAATTCTGTGGTTTGCTCTCACCTCAGCAAAAAGACACATCTCAGTTAAAAATTCTAAGTGGAGAAATTCTGTTTCCAGTTAGAAAAAAGAGAGAAAAATTGAGCTATTTAATAAAATTAGTAATGTTACCCCTATTACAGCTCCAGCAGAAACCTGTTTCCAAATTTCCAAATGCTATTAATATGCTCCAGTAGAGACTCAAGTAGCTGTGTTTAGATTTGGAGAATTTTAACATTCTCTATGCCTTGAAGAAGAAGAAAGAAAAAAAAAATCTATGGATGAGAAAACTTGGAAGGATTTAACACTGTATTAGAAAGCTGGTGGCTCTTCTTTTGAGATCAGGAGTGACGCTCTCATTGAGGTGAACAGAAGAAGATGTCAGCGTATGTGCACATTATCTCAGATTACACTGCAAGAGTGCTTAGAGTCTTAGTTTTAAGCTTCAGTGTGAGGAAAACAATGGGGTAGAGGAGCAGCATGCCAAAAGCATTGGGATTTATTCTTCAGCATGAGCCAGAGTCAACACACCGCAGCCTGATTCAGGCACAGAATTCTTGTGAGCTACTCAGCTTTTAAGATTCTAGATGATTTAGCATTATCAATTTCCATGCCTTTGGTTTTGAAAGAAAAAAGGGCTCTGTGAGCTTAACTACATGTCTTTGTAACACTTCCTTAAGCTCACTGACTCCAGTAGATGTCACTATGGCCCCCAAATTAGAGAGAGCACAGTTTTAGGCATTATTTGGTATGTTGTGCAATACACCTGATATCAACAACATTCAAATGTCTTTATAATAAAGGCTCTGAATCACAACACTCTGTTTTGCCAAATTCAGCTCTCTACTGAGCCAGGAGAGGATGGATACCTGTCATTTCCCTTCTAAACTCCAACAAGGAATGTAAAACAAATGCATACATGAACTGGGACCAGCTGCACCAGAAAAAATGAAGAAAACATCCCAGTGGAAAATGCTAGAGAAATTCTTTCTCCGGGCACAGAATATTGTTATGTGCTGTGTTACAGAGAGCCTTGCATTAATACATATGACCTTAGCATTAAGGTAAAGAATAGCTGCTTTATTGAATAAAGTCAGCAGAGCTTGGAGCCCTATGTAAAGCTGAAAGCCCCCCAAATATCCTGCCCCAGGAATAGTTCTTGAAATGGATTTTTCAGAGCTAGACACTAATTTGATTCCTTCATGTGAGGGATCTTCTGCTGAACAGGAATAAAGGGTAACAAATGGATTTTTGACACCTGGCACCCGTAGTTCTCAATCTGTAGCCATCGTTGGCACTATAAGTAGGATGGGGTGTGAGAGGCATCTGCCCTGGATGCAAAGCCAGCAGGAGGGCACGTAAGAAAGGGATAGTGCAGAAATGGGCCCCAGCAGGATTGAGCCCAGCAGAATCAGCCCTCTCCCTCAGAGGACTGGACCCAGCAGCAGCTGCAGGAGGCCAGGGTGCTCAGGATTGTGGATCCAGTGACTCTGCCTTGTTTCCTGCATAAGTTCCCTGTAGTAGGACCATGCTGACATATGGGTAGGACAGGCTGCATAGCTGAACTATGTGAAGACAAGATAGGAGATAAGTGGGCATGGGTTGAGGCCTGAGCAGGCTGGGGCATAGAGCTGGAGATGTAGCCGGTGCATGGAGGACAGACTCTAGGTCGGGGAGACTGGTGGCTGAGGCACAATTCCTGAATAGGGGGCTAGAAACCAGGGCACAATTCCTGTAGGAGGGGGTTGAGTGCTGGGAGGCAGTCTCTCAGGCGGACCTTTCTGCACTGGACAAGGTACTCTGTCTCTTCAGGACAGGCACATGTGCCAGTCCAGGGTTGGGTGGTGGTGGTGTTTGTACACTGAGGGGACAGTCCCAGAGGCGTTGGATGAGGAGGAGGGATGCATGGGGGCTGGCCTGAGCCAGGGGGGTTCCCTGCACTGGGAAGGGCTCCCCATCTTTTCAGGCAGGCTCCACAGCTGTTGACTCCAGGTGCTCAGCCCAGCCACACTGGGGGTGGCAACACTCCGTGCTATTTTCCCTCTGAGCTGCTCTGAGCAGTGGGGCCCCTGGAGTCAGAGCTGGGACCCCACAGCTGCTGAGCAGTGTGGGGACCCACAGCCACTCTACTGATGGGGGTGGTGAGGGACTCCAGAGCCGCAGCAGCCATGGGAATTGGAGACTTCTCCCTCCCTATTTTGTCACAGGTATTTTTAGTAAAAATTACTGGCAGGTGATGGGCTTCTTCAATTGTGCTTTATTGCCTGTGACTTTTACTATAAATATCTGACAAACCCTTAGCCTTACATATAACACAGAGAGAGTTGCATATGTGACACACAATGGTAAGGAGGTTGAGAACCACTGCCTTAGGCTATCAGATATGGAATCATCCCCTGGAGAAGCAGATTGGACAAATGTAACAAGATACAGCTAAATGAGGATACCCTGGGATGCAAGGCAGAGTGCTTCTCCTTTCTTCTCTGGAGCAGTGAGGGAGAGAAAAGAAAATGGACGGGAAAGATTAAAAAGATAAACTTTGTAAAATAAGGGAATGAGGGAAGAAAATTAAATGTACAGTAGCATATCAAGTGCTTGGATAAATGCTGAGTATATGTTTAAATTATGACTGATTTATGTTGTGTCCTCACTATCTTACTTCTTAGCTCCCTCCTCCTTGCAGCAGAATTTTTATATCCCTCATTGCTCCTTCAAAGGCAGTGACAAAAATGTTTTGGATCAGCAGCAGAAGGACATGCACCTTCCCCAGTCTCAGAGTGCACAGAGCCTTTCACCCAACCTCCCAGTGGGGACGCTAGTGATGGCAGTCCCACTTCACAGCTGGGCTGGCATTTACAAAATGCACTGGCAACTTTTTCCTTTTAGCAAATGGGGCAAACTCTTCGGAGTCTCTAATATATGTGTTTATTTTCCTTGTGGTTCTAATTAAAGCACAAACCTAGTGCAATAAGAGACATTATCACTAAGGGCTTTATTTGGCTTCTATATATGTACACAAACACTAAATGTAGCAGGAAACGCTTTTACAAAATCATCTTAGTGTACCTCCAACAGTTGGCAAATTGTGTCTACCCTGAATCACTATGCAGATTCAGGGCTGGAAGATCAACTATGGACATGTTATTTCCTCGGCGCGAGCTCCAAGAAAAATGCAGAGTGCAGCAGTGAAAGTAATTTAATATTTCTTACAGGTACTGTCCTATTGCAACCCAAGTCTCTGCCAGCTCTTTAAATAGCTCCCTGCTGGCTTTTGCTACAGCCCAGCCAATTCTTGCAGGAGCTGTGCACCAGGGTGCACCCCTCTTATTTTCACCTGTGGCAGAATGCAAAACTGACCATTGGGCATTGCCTTTGTGGACTTAACCAAAGCACTTGATACAGTCAACAGAGCATGTCTGTTCACAATACTAGAAAATATAGGATGCCCCCCAGCCCTATTAAGTCTTATCTGTTCATTCCACAACAACATGAGAACAACTGCCCCAGTTTGACAGGTCCACTTCAGACACCTTTGAGAAGAAAAGCAGAGTGAAGCAAGGATGCATTCTTTCCCATACACTCTGTGTAATCTTCTCAGTACTCTTGAACTATGCATTTGTAGTGATGGAATGAATCTCCACTCAGGATTGGATAGGAAACTTTTCAACCTGTCACAACTTAAGCCAAAGACCAAAGTAAAAAATGTGCTAATCAGGGAACTTCTGTTCACAGGGGACAGAGCAGCACTGAATGCCCTGGGGGCAGGATCTAGGGTGGGGGCAGCATGTAAAGAAGGTGCAGGCAGAGGGGGAATGGGCATAGTGGGGGGCAGGACACCTGGGGCTGCTGCCTGCGAGGGCCAGGAGGGTCGCGGGGGGCTTGAGACTCTGCTGAGAGTGGCAAGGCCTGTGGTAGGGAGAGCCATGCAGTGAGGTGCTGCTCTTAGGCTGGTTTCCTGCCACAAGGCTTGTCCAGGGTGCCTGCAGCTTTAAGAGGGGCCAGGAGACAGGAACTATAGAGTCCTGATTACTTTGGATGGAGTGGCCACCAAGGCACCTGTGCTATTTTCTGGAGGCCTCTTCTTCCGAAAGAAAACCCTCCTCCCCAACTACACACACCTTTTTCCGAAAGAGCTCTTTCAGAAAAAGGCTTCTTCCTCGTAGAAAGAGGAGTACCAATGTCAGAAAAATCTCTCTGTTCTTTTGATTTACTTTAGGAAGAACGCAATTGCAGTGTGGACATTCCACAAGTTTTGTCAGAAAAACAGCCATTTTTCCGACAAAACTCTGTAGTGTAGACATACCCTCAGAGAGGTTTGGAACTTATTCAGTCTGATCAACTTGGTACCAGCTGAATTCTAGGCATGGAAATCACTAGGTTAAGTTGATTTGATTTGCTACCAAGGACTTTGTCCTGTAGAACCCAAGGGGGAAGGGTGGCATTGGAGGTTTGTCCTTTTAGGCTTCCCTTTTCCTCCTTCCCTTTCTCTTCTTCTTTTGTTCCCACCCCCTTTTCCATTCCTCCCTCCCTCCATGAAGGAGGGGTGTATGTGTGTCAGAGGGTTTTGCTGTTACTGTGAGAGCCCTCACAAAGAGTAATCGGAGACTTTTTCTCTCTGATGGTGACCTGGGCCATCCTTTTGGACTTCTTCTGAGATCCCACTGCCTCCCATCTCTCAAAGTCTCAGTGCTGATTGGCTGAGCAGGGGGCTAGTGACAGGGAAGACTCAGGTCCTTTTGTTCTCTTTAAGACCAAACAAATAAGTCACAAACAATCAGGTATTTGATTGATCGTGCTGCTTTTCTGCAATTATTGTCTCTGTGCAATTCCTGATTCTCTCTAATGTGCCAGTTCTTCTCAAATACTTGTTGAATGATGACTATGAGCAATTGTTGGTCTGCAGCTCATTTGAGAGCACTTTATTCTGATAAGTCAATGAAACCCAAGTGGCTGATTAAAGGCAGGGCATTAGCCTTGTAGAGCAGGGTGTGTGTGTGTCAGTGACATCACAAAGTCCTGTTGCAAGACCTCAGCTTATTGGGGAAAGGTGGTGGGGCAGTGGTGACCCCACAGAGAGACCCTGATATCAGCCAGGTAAGACAGAGCTGTAAGGAAGAGAAAACCTCAGAGATACCCTTAGGGCTTTGTGGGAGGCTGTCACAAAGAGATGGGGCTGGAATTGTTCTGAGACTGAACCCTTATGGTGGTGACCTGGGACATCCTTTGGGACATCTGCTAAGACCTTTCAGCCTCCCACTTCTCTGACTCTTGATGCTAATTGGCTGAGACGGGGCCTATTAACAGGGAGCAGAAGTTTTCCAAATTTCCCAACTGTGATCCCTGGCTGTCCCTTCCTTTGCAAGCTCTGCAGAAGGCTTTGTCTAACCCCAGGCATACTGGAGAACCTGCTGGCACAATCCCCAAACACAGACAAGCGCCATGTGAGCATGGTCAGGAGAAGCTGAGGGCGGTTTTACATTAGCACTGGGAGGAACTGGAAAGGGGAGACTGGAAATCCATTTTCAAGTCTGTCTTCCTAGCCTGCACCCCAGTGGGCCATCTTTAGGGCAGTGCAATATTGGGTCCTTCCTCCTTCAGGGACAGGAGAAGGCGATGGAACTTCAAGTCAGAGCCCAGGCTGACTTTGGGATTGAGATCCGTAAATCCCCCACCCTCTTCCCAACTTTCCCCACTCCTGCCATGAGATCCAGGAGATGGTGCTCACATAAGAGTCACAGACTCTTTCCTAGAGATCCACATGGGCCCAAGGGGAATCAGCTCTTTTTTCCTACCGATACTGAGATTCAGGAGGTGGAGGAAAATTGTCCTCACAGTCACTCCCTTCCTCTGACCAAGGGCTTTTAAGCCAGTGAGAGAGCAAAGAGTCTGTCTCAATCCTGACAGTTGATTCATGAATTGGGTGTTCAGAAAGGATGGAACCAGTCCAGAGACTGAACAATGTGCCAGTCTAGAGAGACAAAGACAAATTGTGGCAATCCCCTTCTCAAGTGCCATGATAAGTGAGCAGAATGTCTCAGCCCCAGGGATGGGGTGAGCTTGTTTACACAGCATGCATACTGGGCTATTGATTCTGACCTGTCTCCTTCCTCCACAGTGTGCCAACTTCCGCATCAGGTCCAGAGTGTCCCAGGAGAGAGCCAAGAACATAAGGAGTAGCAGAGCTCCATTCTGATTCACCATCCCCCCTCCCCAAATTTGATGTAAGTGACCTCTGACCCCAGCTTCCTGATGCCAGACATAGGCAGGCTTGCTCTGCTAGGCTGTAGGACCTGCATGTGCAGGGGCTGTGGGTAGGGAGAGTTCCCCTTGGGAAGGCAGAGTAAGAGCAGGGAATGAGATAGACTTGAATCAAATTAATCTTCTCCTGGTTCAGTGGAGATCCTGGGCTTTAAAGGAGACCATGTCCCAACCTCTGCTCCAGCCAGGCTCATGCCTGGATCTGAGTCCCTTCTTGTCCTCATGGAGCAGATGGGGGGGTGGGGGAAGAATTCTCATGGAGGGCCCTGCCTACATCGCTTTTCTCCAGGTTTCCTTGGGGGCAGAAGGAGCTGAGGGTCTAGCTCTAGCTCCTCTCCCCCAGTGTCTCCAGCAGAGGGACATGGGAGAGAAAGACTCTCTGGCCCAGGGGAGATTGAGAGCTGACAGTAGAATGCCGATGGAGTCCCCTTTCCTTCACTTCCATTAGAACTCAGCACAGTTCTCTAAGCTAGAGAACTTGATGGCTTAGCTGCAACTGTCCATCAGTGACCCAGACAAGGAGGGATTTTGCTTGCTCTACAAACTGCTGGCACACTGGAGGTAAGGAAACCCAGCTGGGACATGGGATCCAATAGAAAAACGACACTTACAGAACCCAGGCAATGAGACCCCTGAAGAAATGATCCACCTTCCATCTGAGACTGTCCCGCATTGGTTAAAACTTGATGTTGAAACTTGCTAAATCCTCTGAGATTGGTCATAACAGGAGGATAAGTCTATCTCTCTCATTCTCTCCTACTCCATTTAGGATCAACCCCCTTCCCTGGCACCAAGAATACTCTACCTACCATAGGGAGCCCTGCTATACTGTGGTACTGGAGATACAACCCAGCTGGAGTGGAAGAATACAGCCACCAAAACCAGATAGAGAGATCTGACAATGAGAAGCTGCTAAAGAACAGCTGTCATAGGGAAATGGGGGAATGGAGGCAGGAGCTCCTCCTACAGTGGGGTGAAGGGTGGGTCTGGCACTGGAAGTCACTGGAGAGGAAGATGAGTCCTTCCCAGGTTGCCATTTTCCATTAATCCTCCCTGATTACTGGGGGCATCCAAGTCTCTGACATACCCTTGTTCTCTTGAGACAGGAGGACATCACGGCCATGGCAATGTGCTAGCTCCATTCCATCTGATCCTGTCACCAGAATCTGCAGGGGCTATGCCTTTGATGGCCTGTAGACCCACACTGGGCAGGGCAGATTAGAAAGCAGAACTGGGCCACTGGGATCCCATCCCAGCACCTCTGGGATGGGATCCAGCTGGAGAAGAGTTTCAAAGGGAGCCCACATGCTAGCTCAGAAACAAAGGGTTAATCCAGGCACTGCCAGCCATTGTTGATTAGCAGGCAAACAGCTGCTGGGAGGATCAAAGGGCTGGGAAGCAGATTGGAAGGGCTGCTAGAGGGGAGTGAGCAAACAGGAGAAAGGAACTCTGGGCACCAGACTGCTAGAGAGCCATCCTGGGACAGCCCCACAGCAAGGGGTGAAGAAGGCAGCAGACTAAACCCCCTGATGATCCTGACCATAGAGTGGATTTCCAGATTCCTGGGCACGAGGAGTGGGATCATAGCCCTACTGAGCTGAGTGAGTTGGAGCCACATCCTCCATCTCTTTGGCCAAGTGATGTGCCTCTGACGCACCATCTCCCAGAGCCAGACCGCTCCGAAAGGGAGAGACTACAGGCAACAGAGAACAAGAGACTGGCCTGCAGAGATGCTGAAGAAGGCTGCAGCAGGAGTCCTGGCTGCAGGAGACTCTGCTAGAAGCATCTGCCCCGTGCCTGAGAGTCGGGGCCAGCTGTTGCCTAAGATTATAGACCCCTTTGCTCTGACATCTGGAGAATTCTGGACATGTGGCCATGTGCCCCGTGGAGAGGAAGGGACCAGGCTCCCACACTAACCACCTATTTCATGGAGAGGATCCAGACCCCTTTTCCCTCTATTGGAGAGGAGAAGAAGAGAGAGACATGATAAGCCCTGAACTATTCACAGGAACCAGAGGTGAGCTGCAGACCCTTTCTTTTGTGGGGATATTGGACTGTACATTTTGTTGCAGTCTGTTAATCTGGAACTCAGTTGGTGACCTGGCTGGAGGGCCAAGGTCTCAGCTCCCTGTCACTGTGACTGTTTTATCCCATACCCCCCCCCCCTTATTCCCTGCTATATGGGAGGCAGCCTCACAGGATCCTTGATCTCCTCCACAAGGCATGGGACGAGCCAGGCCCAGGAACAACCAACATGGGAGAATGCACGCTCTACCTTTCAAGCAGGGCAGACAGAAAATCAGAGCTGTTTCTGGTAATAGCATAGAAGGAAGGGTGGCATGGTATGATATTGCCTCCCTTCCTTCCGTGCCACTACTGAGGGCAGCACTGAATTCCAAACTGGGAGGCTTCAGAACAGCAGCCTCTCACCAGGCACCAGCCTTGAAAGGCAGCAGCGCATAACGAAGAGTGGCATTTTATGGTATTGCTGTCCTTCCTTCTGCGCCACTGGTGGGGACGGCCCTATCTGCTAATCTGCTTAAAACCTGCAAGTGACTTATGCCTCATGCTGCAGAAGAAAACAACTTTGCCCCCCTAGCCCCCAAGGTCTTTGCAAATCATGGGGTCAGTCAAACCATGAGTGTTTTGATAAAATTCACCAGCCAAACATGTTGGGATTCTGGGAAAGAATTCTCTAGTAACTCAGAACTAGGGTGATCGTATTTCCCTAGGCTCAATATGGGACATCTGGTAAAATTATCCATAGTCAAGTGTTGAAAGGCAGCTAACACCTTCAAGCTGCCATAACCCAGCTACCTCCTGTCCCCTGGCTAAAGTGCAGGCAGGAAGGGGTTAACCCATAAGGATAAAATGTGCCCCAGGGCTCAAAGAATCTGTCTGCAGGGGCTTCAGCAAACTGGGCCAGAGAGGTGTTTAGGGGACAGAGCAGCCCCACATGCCCTGAGGTCAGAACCTGGCGGGGGGTAATGTGTGAAGAGGTTGCTATGCCCTGGCCTAGGGGGCTGCCGGGGAGTGTGCAGGGTCTGGGCACAAACAGGCTGGAAATAGCTTCCTCCCTGCCGCAGCAGAGTCATGCCAGTGCTGTGAGGGGCTTTGGCATGTGCAGGGCTTGGCTCCTCCTAGGCAGCACCCTGGGCCACAGGGTCTTGAGATTTCCCTGGCTGCCAGCTCAGCCAGAAACAGTGGGGAGAAGGAAGGAGCCTGCCAGCCAGGGTGTTGGTGAGCTGAATGATCCGCTAGGAGATGGTTGATTGTTCCCACAGTGCTGGGAGTGGAGTGCACACTGCCAGGGATGTGTGTGTATGGAGGAGCAGCAAGATTGGGAGGTGAAGGGGCACATCAGGGAGAGGACAGTGAAAGGGGAAGCATGCAAAAGGGCTGATGAGTGGGCAGCAGAGATGACATGTAACTAGGGATGGTAAAGCTTAACCGGTTAGCCAGTTAACTGGTTAACCCTTAACGGGTGATGCTTACCAGTTCTGGTTAACTGGTGTGGGCTGCAACAGCTCCCCACCTGCTGTGGGCTGGGGGCTGCTCCAGCCCCACAAGGCCCCCTGTGGAGCCCCTGTCCATGGTGGGCCCAGCGGGGAGGGGGAGAGGAGAGTGTCTGCAGGCCAGCTGTGGTGGGGGAGATAGGGCATTGCAACCCAGTTGGACTGGAGTGCCCCTTTTTAATTGGTTAACTGATTAAACTTCCTGTTTAACCAGGTAACCAATTACATGGGATTTTACATCCCTACCTGTAACTGGCCACCGCCAGCCCACATTCACCAACCACTGCAGGAAGTAGCCAATGCTGGCTGGAAACAAGATAGGGGTGAAGAGGGCCTGCTGGGCAACAGGAGACACACAGCAGGGACTGCACTGATGAACCAGCTGCATCTGTGCCCAACCACCAGCCTTGCACACTCACTCCCATTGCCAGCCACTGAACCCCTCCCAGACATTCCCGCTGGTGGGTGTGCAGGTGGCAAGCAAGGATCCGACCAGCAGCACTATATTGGGTTCCTATGTTCCATCTTAAATATAAAGCTCCAATATATGATAGTTTACTAAGGTAGCCCTCAGACAGCATGTAAGATGCAATGTGCTTGAATTAACAGGAAGAAGCAATCTTAATCTTTGGATTTCCTCACTTATGAGAATTTGGTTATGATTAATTAATGTCTGGGTTATTTGCATTCCATTGATCTAATCTAGCCGCTATGTTTGTGGCCCCTATCCCTCAGTATCAAAATATTGTAGTTGCTTGACTTGCCTGAACATATCCTGTTTCCTTAGGAATGACTGTGTCTCACTTTTTAAAAGCATGGAACTATTCTGATCTAGCCAATACAGTTCTGGGTTCTTTCTTCTCCTACTTTATCACGGGAGGCTTATGCTAAAGGTTCTCAAACAGAAGACCCTTGAGTAAAGCTATAATCCTAGCCTGGAGCAAGAGGCAATAGACCTGTCAGTATTACAGGAGCACTGGTAATGCTGCTGTAACTCAGATTCTCTCAGCTTTTTCATTATAAAGCACTATAATAGAGGGTTTGTATGGTGCTGCATCCATTTTACTTTATGCTGTATTGAAAAGTGCTAACCATGTTGTCAACTTCACTGCAACTGTTTTCCCATAAACTCCCTCTGCAAAACATGCATAAAATCCTTTTAATTACATTTTATATATAGTGCACTAAATCCAAAAGAATTTCACACTAGCAAAATTATCAGGAAAATATGCAAGTCCAGGCACAAAATGTGTTTTTCCAATCTGTTACCATGGAGATTTATCATAGTGAAAATCTGAATGAGATTTTCCTTGCTAGTTTAAAAACATAAGCAGATGACTTGTTCTGGGTGAACAGTTACAAAGTTATACCTGGCATTTATAGACAATTTAGTTTGTCTGGCTGAAACTAAAGGGTGTTAAATTAAAACATTACCCACTGTTTTGCAAAATGGAATAAGTGCTTTTATTTGTAAACTTATGGGCAATGTATAAACCTTATTCAACTAAATGGCTGTGTATTATCAAAACTCATCAGGGGGTTTGATCCTGCTCCTATGGAAGTCTAAGGCAGTTTTCATTTACTTGGAAATCTGTCTTTTTATTTTTTCAACATTTTTTAAAAGGATCAAATAGTGGAAAATGAGTTAACATTCACTGTATATAAGCCTGAGCCCTTGATGTAATGCTAGTATTATAGTGGCAATAAATATCTATGTAAGTAGTTAAAGTCCATCATTGTGAAATCTGAGGCTATGTCTACACTACACTGATCTATCGGAAAAAGGTACGCAAATTGCGCTCTGCAAGTTGCATACCTCTTTCCGATAGCTTTTTCAGAAGAGGCTTTTCTGAAATTTGGCCCATCTACACTGGGCCAAATTTCAGAAAAGCCTCCTCATGGGAGGAGGAAGATAGGGCTTCCGAAAGAGCGCATCTGCTCTTCCACAAAAAAAAGTGAAAGAGCAGACGCCGTTCCTTGGATGTGACAGAGTTTTCCGGGATACCTCTGGTATCCCGGAAAAACCCCATAGTACAGACATAGTATGAGCCTCTCACACTAGCTGGTTTGATAGATTATTTAGGGGCACATCTACACAGGAGGGCAAAAATCGAACTAAGATATACAACTTCAGCTATGTCAATTGCGTAGCTGAAGTTGAAACAGCTTAATTCAGCTTTTGGCGCTGTCTACACAGCAGGAAGTCAAAGGAAGAACACTCTTCCTTCGACTTCCCTTACTCCTTATGAAATGAGGGTTACAGGAGTTGGAGTAAGAAGTCCTCCAGCTCGCCATTATTTTGAAATAATGGCTTGCTGTGTAGATGCACACTATGTTATTTTGTAATAATATCAGTTATTCCAAAATAACGCTGCTGTATAGACATACCCTATGGGTGCTGAAAAAAATCTACAGGTGAATGCAGGTCTTACTGCTTCCCATGTGAACCTGAGTGGGAGCAGATGTGGCTGTCCATCAGTGTTTCCAGCCTGCCCCTCTCTCTCTCTCTCTGACAGGTACAACAAAAAATTTAGTCAATTTTACTTTTGCCCCCAAGGCTTTCAAAGGGGAGCTTTCACGGCGCTCAGTTCAGTGTACATATGGGACCAATGAGAGACACAGAGCAGCATGTTCAGTATATGAGAGATGTTACCCAGCACAATATTTCTGACTCATCCACAACCACTGACCACTTTACCTAGTGTTTGGGAGATAATTGCAGAATAGATGAGAGCTAGCAGGCTAATTGTCAGTCCAAATAAGACAGAAGTGCTCCAGGTAGGATGGGAAAATAAGGTAATTAGGCTCAGTACAGGGGTTTGAATTTATCTCCTCACCATTTGTCACTTGAGTTTTTAAGTCTCTGGCTGTTATATGATCCCCAGCTGCTTGCAGATAATCATAGGAAGTGTAATTAGGTTCTCTCTCATTTAGATATGGTCAAAAGGTCATGACCATTTCTTCTGACTTCATAGATTATAAAGCCAGATGGGAAGATTTGCCCCCCTAATCTGACATCCTATATAACAGACACTAGAATTTTATCCACTTTCCTCTGCATGGAGTCTGATAATTTGTGTTTTGAATAAACCACATATCCTCAAAAGGCACTTGGTTTTGATTTGAAAGCAACAAGATATGGAGAATCCACTGGTTCTCTTGGTAGTTTGTTCCTCTCTGTAACAAATGTATGCCTTATTTTGAGTTTGAGTTTCTTCAGCTTTAATTTACAGTCATTGGCTCTATTAAATTAAACAGCCCTTTTGTGATTCGGTATGATAGAAACATGATCCTTTATATCAATAATATTGCCACTGTTTGACAGCTGCAACAAATCTTGTACAAAGTTTATCATGTCAGATGTAAATGGAAAAGTTATTATTTGCTGAGTATGATTATCTTGTTTATATGCATGTATAATTTTTGTGATTAAAGTTTTAAATATTGACCCAGGATGCTTTATTCGAGGGGGCCAAAACCTCACTACTCTGGCCATGTCAGCAGCTGGAGTCACAGTGATAAAGCAAGGGCTGGAATGCCTAAAAAAGACTGCATTTTTTACTTCTTGTTAACTGGGGCGGCAAGACAAGTTTACTTTAGTTACTGGCTTGGTTTGTCTAATGGTAGAATAACCACCAGTCTGGGGTGTGTTTGCCCTATTTCTTAGCTGTTTGTCCTGAATCTGATATTTTCAGCTGTGACCCACTGGGGCACGGTGACACCTTTGTTTCCCCGTATTTTCTCCCCTTTTAGGTACTTACATACTCTAATCAAATTATCCTTGACATTTTTGATAAGCTAAACAGCTATTTAAGTCTCTCATTGTAAGACATTTTTCTCTAGTTTTTGAGTCAATTTTATGGCTCTGTGCTTCCTAATTTTTCAATATCCTTTTTAAAATGTGGACCCCAGACTCAGGGGCAATATTCTGATATCCGTTCACCAGTTCTGTATGCAGAGAAAATCACTGCCCTGCTTCTGCTCAATACTCCCCTGATTCCACATTCAAAGGTCGCAGTGGTCCCTTTTGCCACAGCATCACACTAGGAGTTCATGTTGAATTGCTTGTGTATTGTGATTGCTAAATCCTTTGCAGAGTCACTGCTTCCAGGGTACAGTCCCCCATTCTGTCGGTAAAGGCTGCATTCTTGGTTCCTAGGTGTATGACCTCATTTTGGGCTGTATTGAAATCTATTTGGTTTGAATGGACCAAGCTCACCAAGTGATCCAGGTCGCTCTGTGTGACTGCCCTGACCTCCTCATGATTTACCACTCTGGTAATCTGAACTATACAGAGATCAGCAGGGCTGGCCCACAACATTTTGGCACCTGAGCTCAAATGACGCCCCCACGTCCCCTTGCTTGGGCCAAAACTTTGAAAGGTCTCAATTCTGACTTCTTCCTGTTCTACACCTCTCATGGTACTGCAGAGAGAATACATATGCACCAGCAGTAGACACAATTTTCTACACTCTGGGTCCTAGTGGTACCCCCCCCCCCACTGTCTGGCACCTGAGGCGGTCGCCTCAGTTCGCCTCATGGTAAGGCCAGCCCTGGAGATCAGGTTGACAATGATTTTATATTTACTTTCATATCACTGATAAAAATAATCGGTAGTATCAGGCCCAAACTGAGCTGTGCAGAACCCCTCTGGAAAGCCCCTCAGGTGGTGTTCAATTTCCCATGGATGCCATCTGTCTGTTATATGTGGTACCAGGAGTTTCAGGGCGATGTTTCCTAAGGGAAACCACTAGCCAGCCCTCATAACTAAGGTGCCACAACTGAGATGAATCAGGCAATTGCCTATAAGGAGAAGCAGGAAGCTGCAGTGAAGTATGGTAGCTCAGGCAGAGACTGAAGAAAGGTTCCTGTAGGGAAGATATTGAGACTGGGGAGATGTCCCTAGAAGTCTGCTAAGGCAGGAGGAAGAACTTGATATGGAAAAGTGAAAATCTGATCATAATGTGTGAACAGAAAAAAGCACATACTAACATGAGCAGGTCTCTCAGCTTTTGTACAGACTTACAGAGCATGCTCCTCATGTCTCCTCAGGCTTTTCCTCTGGAGAAGAGTGCAGGATTATTACTATATTTTTAAAGTGCAAGCTGAGGTTGTTTATAGCTTTTTTAAAGTAACAGTTGAGGTTATTTTTAAGTTTTATACATATACTCAAACATTTTTTTTAAAAGGGCATAACACAAAGAAAGAGGTTACTAAGGCCTAGCTTACACTAGAAAAGATTTGCAAGTATACCTATGCAGGCTGGGGATTAGCTTTTGGCAATATAGCATATACAGTTCCCTGAAGCTAAGCCCTTTGTTGTCAGTATAACAGTATCTAGCTTTGGACTCTTGCTGGTATTAAAAATATAAAACACCACATTCCTAAATGATGTTATTATGTGCTGATCCATTTAGCCAACTTTTTAAGCATGTGCTTACCTCTGTTCCTATTGAGAAGAACTCTTAAAGGCCACTAAAATCAATGGTGTTATTTAAACATATGCTTAACCTTATGCATGCCCTAAAATGCTTTGCTGAATAGGGATGGATTCCTGATATGGGATCTAAACATGACTCTCTAAAGAACAGGGGCAGCCAAGTTCTCCATTAGCTGCAGGTTCTGAGGGCCCTTTAGATGTAGCCACAAATAAGGAGCTTTGCAGCACTTCAAACTGGAAGTGACAGGTGTTCGAGTGATTATGTAGAGAACAACATCCTACAGAAGAAGTCAAGACCATTTCAATGAAAACAAAACCTTTGCATGTAAACACTCCAGGCTGTGTTTACTACTGAAGTACTGCAGCATTGTGCCAGTGTGAAACAAGGAAATGACACAGTATGGACACAACCTAAACTGACCAGTTTTTTTTCATTTCCCATGCTGCCTGAATGTAACACAAGGCACAAGAGGTGGAGGTAGGGCTGCTGGCTCTCAGCACCTCCAGGACCGTGCCCCTCCCTGCCGGTGCAGTCCAGAGCGCACTGCCCAGGACATTGCAGCGCTCCGCTCAGGGCTCTGGTGGTGATTTAAATAGCCCAGAGCTCTGGGCCCTGCCACTGCTGCAGTAGCAACATCAGTGTCTGGGAACCCTGGGCCCCTTTGAATCACTGGGAGTCCCAGAGAAGCTACCCTCTTATACCCTTATCGGCAGGCCTGCCTGCAGTAACAATCGTGTATTATGCTATAAAAATTGGATTTCAGTCAGGGTTGCGTAGCTTGTCAGAGTCATCCTGAGGAGCAGGAGGGAACAAAAACCCTGATTGCTGCTCCACTTGTGCCTGGCTCAGGTTATGACTTCACCTAGAGCAGGGAGAACAAGAGCTACTCACCCCCCCATGTCTGGCTGCAAGTAAGTGTGAGGGGTGGGTGAAGGGCATACAGAAGGGGTAGCTGGCCCCGTACAATGAGTAAGGTGCTAGAAAGGAAGTAATGTAGTTCCTCGTCTAGTCCCATCTCACTGTGGGAGGAGTGTCATGCCGTCACAATTTGTTTTCTGGTCTGCTCCTGGTGTGGGGCAGCTTTCTTCTCACACAGAGCCATCTATAACAGTGGCGGGCAGCCTGCAGCCTTTGGGTTACACACAATTCATCAGCGTAAGGCCCTGCAGCCTGAGCTGCTTCCTGCTGTTCCTGTTAATTGGGAACAGAGAACAGTGGCCAGCTGAAGCTGCAGGTAGCTGTACCTGTGGACACAAGATAACAAACTTGTCTGAAGGCCTGCCACAGGCTTACCCTGGCAAACTGAATGCCGCCCGTGGGTTGCTGGTTGCCCATCACTGGTCTAGGTAGATACAATCTAGCTCTGTCAGGATGTACCTTCCCTAGAATTACAGGTGTCTCCTGATCTTGAGCTGGGTAACACGTAGCACCAAGTAAAATCCAAGTGAACACAACACAGTCTGTAACTTTCATAGCTTTCCCTCCCTCTCGGGAAGAAGATGAGGGCTTACTTCAACCGGCTAACTCATGTTAAAACACATGGCAGCTAACATGGGGTAAAATTATGCCTTTGTTTCTAGTGAAGACAAGGACTCTGTGTCACAATGGCAGATTTGCTCTTTAAAATCAAAGTTTTAATCTGTCTGTGTCTCAAATTGTGTGTTTGGTCTTCCATTGGAAGTGTTGTGTAAAAAGCTGAGAGATAATGTTCTGTATGATAATTGCATTTTGTGTTTTCTCACTCAGTAGTCTTTGCAAACTTTTAACAAGAGATTCACTGCCCATGCATTAGCAATATATAGCTGAAAGAGACCCTGTAATTGTACCACTACTAGTCAGTTAGATACCCGTATCTTCTTCATTTCCAACAAACTTACATAACCAAGGTTTATTTACTGTTTATTCATTCAAAAGTATTTTTTTAACAACGGTACTTTTCTAGTTGCTAGAACATAGTAATAAATGAATTCATATGAACTGATAAATTCTAAGCTCATAAAGTCTTGAGTACTTTTCTTAAACACTTGAATCACTTTTAACTTGTTCAAGTGTCAGCTTTTTTAATTCTGTATTGTATTTTCCTCCTGCCTCTCCAATACTCACCATATTTCAGTTGAAGAAATGGTCCAAAATCATCTTTGAAATGGTTGAAGATAACGTGAAACTGTAACACCCTGAAAAATACTGACAGTACCAAAGAAGTAAAGCGAAGGAAACAATTACCTCATAATGAAGGCAGGAACTATACTGATGACCCATTTTCTACTCTTCAAAGAAATAATGAAGAAAAGGGATTGAACTTGATTTTTAAAAACTGAAACATCTGTTTTGGATCTTAGCTTTTGGCAGACTCTTACTGCTTTGCTACGTTAAATAATTTGTAGAATATGCCTCCTGAATGCTTAGGAAAGAATATGGTATACTGTACCACGTACATAGTTGTCATAAAATGTCTGCCAAGTTGGCATAAAGAGCTGCAGTAGTCTTATTTTTATCTGTCTGTGACTAAAAGAAGGTTTGAAGTAAAAGATCACAGGGAACTGGATGGCTAAGAGGACAGATAATGGCAGGAGGGTCCTTATTCCACCCCCTCCGTATGTGCTACAACACTTCTGTTTCTGCTCCCAGTCAGAAACAGGAAGGACAACTGCACTTTTAAATGAAGAAAAATGTTGGGAAGAAGACAGGGGAAGGGAGGACAAGTCACCTAACCTTTTTTCAGGCTTACAAAAAAAGGTTAAATTGTTCAAAGGTGGAGAAGTAACACTTTGTAAGGATAAATACAGGAAGACTGCAAGGTGTTTTGAGAGCTTCAGAATGAAAAGCACTGTATCAGAGCTAGGTATTAGAATTATGTGATCAGCCAGCTATCCATGGATCACAAGAATGTGAAATGGGGATCCTTTGATGGAAAACTCTATGGCTACGTTTACACTGCAGGCTTCTTGCACAAGAACTGTTTTGTGCAAGAGTTCTTATGCAAAAGGTCTTCCACAAGAGCACGTCCACACTGCCATGTGCTTTTGCGCAAGAGCGTCCATGGCAGTGTGTGGACGCTCTCTTGCGTAAGAAAGCTCTGATGGCCATTTTAGCCATAGGGGTTTCTTGCGCAAGAAATTCATGTTCCCTGTCACACTACCTTCTCGTGGAAGAGCTCTTGCTCAAGAGGGCTTATTCCTCATGAGAAGAATAACTCTTCCAGAAGAAGCTCTGTTTTCCAACGCTGTACTGTAAATTTACGTGCGCAAGAACGCGCGTGTGGTGTAGACGCTCTGCAAGTTTTTGCACAAGAACAGCCATTCTTGCGCAAAAAGCCTGCAGTGTAGACATAGCCTATGTGCAGTAAGGCTGGTGGGGAAGCGCTCCTGTTGATCCTGGCTAGTCTTCTCATTTTGCTGGATTACCAGCATCGATGGGAGAGCACTTGGAGATAGGAGTCTAAGCAGACGTGATAAATCAATGATTGACTGCTACAGCATCAAGAGTAGACAAAGTAGAGGTGCTTACGAAAATTGTGACTGCTTCTTGATTTTTAAAATGTTTATTCTGCTTTAAAATCAGATCAGAAAGTTAAGTGTCTTACAGAAAAATGTGACCATGTAAATAAAGTTCTATGATAATCCATTTACACAAGGGAGAGGAATATAGGTTGCACAGGCAACCTTATTTCTGGTATTTTCTAATTCCCAAGTGCTAAACTTTACTACTTTAATACTCTTTTAACATAGGTATTTTTTGGCTAATTTCATGTAGACTAGACGACTAACTTTACATTTGACACACCCAGAGGATACTTAAATAACACTATCTTTGCTGCAGTAACTGCAGCAGAACTAATTAATGGTAATGATATTTCTGTTTCCTGTGCAAACCTCTCTTAAAATGGCTTACTGATATGGAATATCATCTGTATTGTAAGTCTTGTTTTTGAAAGCTGCCACTGTTTACTAATTGTAGGCATATTTTCCACTGTTTAGCAGAGAATAACGTAATGATTATTTTCTCAGTAGCCTACAATCAACATGTAATACTTAAAAGCACTTTTTTTTCTTACTGTAAACTTTTTTGGGGGAGTGGAGGGTGAGAGTAGAAGCAGTTGTTAAAAATGTCTTGAGTAATCTGTTCAATTCTTTCCTGGTTAAACCTGCGAATTTGATACTTTATTATAGGTTTCCAGGTATTTTAAAATGTCCTGGGTATAGGAACACCTAATGGTTTACACTGGAAGGATAAATTTAATTTTGTTACAAGTTCCATATTTCAATAGCAAGTATTCCACACTATATAATAGAGAACTCTGTACTTCCTTGAGTTTACTTTTGTCTAATAAATATATTTAGAATGAATTATGGATTATTTCAGGGGTTTTTTAGTGCAGTTATTTATGAGAAAATTTGGTATACTGAAAATGTGTCCTCCACATATATATAACTGCAAATTCATTTGTAGAATATTAAATCTGAGAATGTTATTTCCCACTTTGTCTTCAAGTCAATGTAGGGTTTCATACTTAACTATAATTTTGTTCTCTAAAATCAAGTGAGTAACTCTAGAGAGAAACTGTCCAATTTGTACAAATAAAATCATATTTGTGAAATGCATAAAACTTCAGACACCACTTTCATTTTAATAACTGCTGTCTGACACATTCAGATTGAAGTATTTGCCCCCTAACTAGGAAGACCTGTTTGGAATGTTTTTTTAAAGTCACACATAGACAGAAAAGGTGTGGAGTAGCTTTAATTAAAGAAACAAAATTTGATATTTTTTTTCATGTGAAAGGGCACACTAACTGGGGAACTCCTTTGACCTCCATAGCAATTGAAGGGGTGATATATGTTTCTGAAATGTTTAATTTATACTTTTTATTGGCAGTTCTTCAAGGCTGAGGGTGATCTCTTTCACAGATTTTATTTATTATGGATCCTTTGGTGACTGAGGAGTCTCATCCTTCAGCCACAGGTTCCTTGACAGATGTTGCAGCTGGAGTTGGAAGTCAGGGATGGGCCATGATTGCTGAGTAACAGTTGTCTACTCTCTCTGCTCAGGCAAGGTGGGGGTGTGGAAGGGGTGGGGTTGGGGCTAGACAGCCCTTAGTGCTGCTGGGAGAGCATCATACATCCCCCAGGCAGCTCAGCACAAGTCACCCTTTTTGCTTCTCCCCTCTGTCGCTGGACCTGATGGTTGTCAATATTACTGTAGTTTTGGAATGGAGATGAGAAAAGTTAGTGAGGTTGCTGTCAATCTGATATTGGATGCCTATGCCCAGTGGTAGATGGTCTTGGGTTAACACTTTCATAGCTGCTAAGAAAATGGGAAAAAAGGGGTAGGTGCCAGCACACAATCTCATTTTACATCAGTTCAGATAAAAAAAGTTCAGAGGTACAGCCACCATGCAGGATGGACTCAGTCATGTAGTCATGGTCGAGTCTTTCAATGGTGATAAACTTGCTTGGGCAGCCAAACTTCGATATGGCTTTGGTCAGATTAATAAAGGCCATATACAGCTCCTGGTGTTGTTCTTGACATGATTTTTGCAGCCAGGCAGGTCCAGGAAAAATGTAAAAAAATAATAGTTTATACTGGGAAAGAGGCAAAAGCAGACATAATGGGCTAAATGCTCAGCTGGTCTATATTGGCAAGGCTGCAGTGAAATCAATGGAAATCATGGAACTGTACCAGCTTACACCAGATCTGTCCCAGGACATTAGGAATGAAATTAGCCAAATCAGTTACACAAAACAAAATGTTGTTTCTTTATAGACCTGTTCTGTTAACTAGATTTTAATCCCTTTAGTTCATTAGTGGCCCATTCTGATCTCATACAAGTATCATTATACTGACTTCAGTAAAGTTATTCCTAACTTTAACAGTATAACTATGATCAGAACTAGGTCCTCAATCTAAATATTACCTGACAGCCCCTGATGCAAAAGCAAGCAGGAGGAAAGCTATAGAACAACCTTAGCAGCAGCAGCCTCCATAAAGCAATTATTTCCCTTAAAATGGCTGTTATTCGGAAGAGAGAGCTGTTGCAAGCAAAGCTGGTCAGTACTTCTCTCACTCGGTTTACTCAAAAACTTTTTCTGTATCAAGCAATGCAATGTGAGATTCTCGGGCATGTCCAAGACAATAGAGGTCATTAGAGGTAGATGACTTGCCAAGCAAGACATGAATCTGTTCCTGATGTGTAATAGAAATGATTCTAGAGATCATTTGTTTACGTAGAAGCTTTGAGAGAATTGCAAGGTCCGTGTATGATTTATTTAAAAAAGCAAAATTGTTCGTCAAGAATAATAGGCCAATCTTCATCAGGAGAGAGAGGTGTGCTAGTTTTGTGGCACCAGGTGTTTAACTGGAGGATAAATTATAGTTAAACAAATTGGACAGATGTCCAAGATAATAAGAGCTAATTTTCTTGTAATGATCATCTGGGCCAGATGATTCACTATTAGCTACTTCTACATTATATTTAGCACCTTCTCAGGAGTGACAGGTTTATTTAAGCCCACTGAGTTTTTGAAAGTTTAGGCAGGGTTAATTTATCTGAGAGACACTGCATTTGAGAATTTGGTTCTGAGGTCTCAGTGGAACATACATTTACATAAAAGGTGGCAAATTCCACTCAGAATCATACTATTTTTGTTAATAGTTACTCCTGGGGGCAGATCTAGTCCAAGGTTGAGGAGGACCAACCATGCATGAGACCAGCTAAGATCAGTGAAGTTTACATTTAGAAGTGCTCGGTTTTTATCCCTATCAGGATTCATTAAAGTACCAGGTTCCACCTTGAGTATTTTGACTGCTTCCTGCTTTTTAATAGTATTTATGGTTTGCTATAGGCTTTTCCAGATAAGTTTGCCAGCTCAGAACAGAGACTGAACAGTAAAGTCAATAACCTGTCAGTCATTGCTATCAATTTCCCAACAGCTATAAGAAATTCTTCCTCTGCACCCTTAATTGCAATGGTATAGGTTTAATCCTGCTGAAAAACCACTAACCAGCAGAATACTTTAAACAGAGCTGGCTGACACTTTTTTCTTCAAAACTTTTTTTTATTTTGATGAAAAATGGCTTTTTTCCCCTTAACAGAAAACTTATGCAAAAAGCTTGTGGGTTTTAGATCAAAGCCAGAAACTTTGAATGCTCAAAATGGTAATTTTGTTCCACCTTTTTTCTTTTTACCACAGAATGTAACAGAATGTTCTGTTTCAAACTCTGCCAAATGGAAACAAACTTCAAATTTTAACTTGTGTCATGAAATTGCTTCTCAATTTCTGAAAAAGCACTAATTCCAAGTTTTTACATATATTTGCTCTGCTTTTAAGAAACTCTTTGTGCTTCTTTAAGAATCCTACAATATCCTCATGGAGGAAAAAGGTTTGTTGTTCTTTGAATAATTTTGTACCGGGCAATTCACTAAAATAAGTAATGTATCTTTGATAAGGCAGGAATGTAATATTGGGCCTTGACCACTCCTCTTTCTCCACATCCTACCACCCTCCATAGGAGTAATGGAGTGTGGAGATTTCTTGTCTGTATACAAAAGAGCACGGTGATCACTTTTTCAGATTTCTTATTGTCACAGATTGTCCTACAGGTCTTTTCCTCTTCTGACACACTACACAAGACTTGCAATAATCTCTTAGGGCATGTCTACACTAGGAAATTATTTTGAAATAGTTTATTTTTGAACAATAACTCCTGAAATAACTATTTCAAAATAGCGTGTCCACACTACGGGGGAGCCTCAAAATTAGTCCGAGGCAGGCTCCCTTAATGTGGATGTGCTACATCAACTTAGAGCCTCAGGAAGCACAGGGGAGTCATTACTTTACGTGTCTCTGGGCAATAGTTATTTCGAAATAGCATCAGTAGTCCATCCGCACTACTGCTATTTTAAAATAACTATTTTGAATTAAGCATTATTCCTTGTGGAAAGTGGGAGTTATTATTTCAAAATAATGGGCTTGTTATTTTGAAATAAGGGGAGTTTTAAAATAACTCTCTAGTGTAGACCAATGCTTAGGTCATTCGGTATTTCTGGCTAGTAAAAATTCCTCTTTAGTCTATCATAAACTCTCTGTACCCCCAAGTGATCAGCAGAAGGACCAACATGGGCTAGTAGCATTAATTCCCCAAAGTGCTGCTTGGGTAGTGATAAGTGCTTATAGGACTGCTGAGAGCCTTTGATTAGCGCTATTTCGAAATAACAGGTAAACCTCATTGTATGAGGAATAAGGGTTATTTGAGAGAAGGGTTTTCTTTCAAAATAACCGCATCTTAACAGCGTTTGTTATTTCAAAATGGTGTTATTTCGAAATAGCGCCATAATGCAAATATGCAAATGAAACGTGGGATATTTAAATCTCGGCTTCATTTGCAATTTCAAATGTCTTCATTTGCATCCCTCCCTCGAAAGAGGGTGCAAGTGTAGACATACCCTGACACTGTGGGGATCGATCTTCTGGGGTCAGTTTAACAGGTTTAGTAAAGACCCATTAAATCAACCGCTGATTGTGCTCACGTCGATTGCAGTACTTCAGCAGACTGAGAAAAGTAAGGGGAGTTGACAGGAGAGTATCTACCTTCGACCCCCTGCAGTGGGGACAATATGGTAATTTTAATTAAGGTATGTCAACTCCAGCTACACTATTCAAAAAGCTGGAGTTGTGTATCTTAGTTCGACCTTGCCCGCTAGTGTAGACCTGGCCTGAGAGTGTGGTATCTTTCTGTGTTGTGAATGTCTCATCCCAGTCCCTTCCTTATCCAAGGACAGGCTTCCTAATGCAGAGGAATTGAAGAGATTTTCTCCATTCCCTCCAACAATTTCTGGAACTTCAACACTTCCTTCCAGGAACCCAACACAATATTCCTTCTTACTGTGTGTCACCACACTAAGGCCAAGTCTACACTGATACCTTATAGTGCTGTAACTTTCTGGCTCAGGGGTGTATTCCCCCCCTCTCCCCCCGAGAGCAGCAAGTGACAGCATTGTAAGGAGCCAGTATGAACCAGGCTACAGTGCTGGGAGCCGCCTCCCAGTGCTATTAGCACCACGCAGAGGTGGGTTACACAGAGTGATGAGAGAGCTCTCTCCTAGGGCCACACTTTCATTTTAAAGAGCTTCCGTGGCAGTGTTGCAAACTGTTAAGTACAGACAAAGGCTAATAGTTTTAGTCTTGTGAAAAAAATCATTCCCAGCTAGCACAGCTAGGATACCTTCTCTCGCCCCCATAGTCAAAACACTTTCCAAATCTCACCCCACAAGAATTCTAGGTAGTGGCATAGGGAAGCTGGCTCTGCCCCACCATACAATTTCTGACATTTCACCAGGTAATATGCTGGTGTAATACCAGCAGGCAAAACTGAACGTAGGACCTCTGGAGTTTAGTGCATGAGCCTCTACCACTTGAGCTAAAAGCCAGCTGCCTCTCAGCTAAGGCTGTGGAGCAAACTCATTCTCTCGTGCCGTAAGAGGGTCAAGATCTACTCCATGGAACAGTACACCACACGCAGTAGGTGCGTGGGTTACACTGGCATCTGGGACCACACTCTGCTTAACTAGAGTGTGTGTGTGTCTCTCTGTCCTTCTACCTCCGAAACCCTTTGGTCAGGGTTAAAAGAGGAACCCCATTTTCCATCAAGTTTAAACCCCTCTTTCTGTGGTTCACTCTCATACATGCCTGGGTCTACTCAAAGACATCAGATAAAGGTGCCATCTCATCCACAGTTTTAATGTTTGTGTCCCATAGACACTGTTTCACATCATCTTTACACATGCTTAGGAAATGCTTCTGAGTAATAAGGCCAAACATTTCTTCAAAGCTTGCAATCCCTTTTCTCCTTACCCTTTTTTCCATCAAATCTTTCACCCTGTTTACTTATGCCTCATTACTCATACCAGCATTTCTCTTAAGATTCCTAAATTTCACAGTAAGTGTTTCAGGCCTAATCTGAAAGCATTTCAAAACTGTTTCTTTGAGTTTACAATAATATAAAATATTCTGACTGGCATTTCATTGAATATCTTCAGAGCTTTATCAGTTAGTTTTGCAATCAATTTTGGGATTTCTTTTTCTCCTCAGGAACCTTATGAATCACACACAGCCTCTCAAAAGTAGTGAAATATTTTGAATCATCTGTCTTTTTGTATGCAGCACACAATTGTTCCCATTTGTGGATTTTGGGTGAGGTAGGAATCAATGGGGTAGAAACATTCCGGTTTTGCTTATGTCCCAGATCCTGTTGATGTCTTAACATTCCCTTTCTTTCCTTCACCTCCATGATTTTCAGCTCTAGGGCCTGTTGATGTGCTAACTCATTATCTTGCTTCTGATCAGTTCCTATAACTCCAAGATTTGCTGATGTTTTCTTTTTCTACCATATGCTCTCTGCACTGCTCCAGCATTGCAACTGCATCACTATTGCCCATCTTTCTACTTTTTTTGTTCCTATTTTGCTTTCCTGAAATAAGCAGCCAGAAACTGCAAACTGGTAACCTTTTCTGTGAGTGTTCTCAGGCACCACGCTTACAGTGTCACTTAAAATCTCCATACCAGTGTATGAAGCGTAAATCCCGCTCAAAACAATAAGCTGTGCATTTCACTCTGCTCACTGTGCCATTGTGATGGGATTCCTGGGGTACACCTGGACTGTGGGACCACTAAGCCATCTGTCCTTCCAACCTGGCTTGCCTTGTGCATTCTGATGCATTGATATCAAGTTGCAAACTTCTGGTAGGTGCTGCACTTATACAGACATCCATAGGCAAGGATACACCCAATTCAGTTGCATGAATGATTTCCTAGTCACTCATGAACCGTCAATAGAGAGGTTCTATTTCAGGGGTGGGTAATAAGTGGCCCAATGGTTGCTTCATTTACCTTTGAGTCTGAAGGTATGGTCACTCGCAGCTCCCATTGGCCAGGGATCACTTTTCTCAGCCAATGATGAACCACAGCCAACAGTGACTGTTAAGTGGCTGTATTTGTGGATGCAAAGGCAAATAAAGTGTTCAGCAGCCTGCCAGGGACTAATCCTGGCGAATTGTGTCTGACGTGTGGATTGCTTATTGCCCACCTCTGCTTAGCTAATTCTATCCCACTTCCAAGCCTTGTACCCCAGAATGGTACCATCTTGCACTGGTTAGAGGCTAGACCAAGTTCACTACACCGTTTGCCATTCCAACAAAAGAACAGTGGATGTGACGTAGCCCTGGTTAACGTGAGCTGATATTTCCCAAGTACAGTAGACTTCTGATAGTCTGGAACCTTTGTTATCGGATATGCTGGACTATCAGGAGGTACTATAAGCTGGTTTTATATATATATATATATATATATATACAGTATATACAGTGGTTTTAACCCTTTTTATTGTAGCACAAGCACTGTCCAGCGTCACACAATGCCAGTGGCAGACTGACTCGGTCCTGTCCGGTTTCGCTCGGTTCAGCTGATGCCACTGCTGCCTTGTGACTCATTTTTTGCTGAAGCTCACTCACTAGGCCCTTGCCATTTTGATGCTGGACTATCGGAAGTGCCGTACAATTGGATGCTGGACTATTGGAGTTTTACTGTATTTTCAACCAAAACATGCCATTTTAGGTAAAATATAAAACAGATTTATTAACTACAGAAAGACCAGATTTTAAGTGATTATAAGTTGTAGGCATAAGATAGCTGCTTTAAGGAAGCGAAAAATTAACACTCATTCTAAATCCTAAACTTTTAGTCTAAGCAAGAGTTGAATTAAACCACGTCTTACCCTGACAGATGGGGCAAGCAGGTTACAGTTCCTTAATACAGTAGTTCCCAACCTTTTTTATACCATGGACTGGCAAACCCATTCACAAACCCTTGGTGAACCGGTAACATTTTATTTGCACATTTGCATACTCATTATGTACATAAAGAACATGCAAATATGTAAATAAAATGGTACCTGTCCACCAAAATATGCACCTCAGCCCCGGCCCCCAGAACCGCCGCACTGCAGCTGGCTTCAGGTCTGGCAACTGCCACGTGGCAGGCGACTGCTGGAGCTGAAGCCGTCTGTTTGTGGCAGCTCTGGGGGCCAGGGCTAGGGTACACCCTGGCCCCCTGAGCCACTGTACAGCAGCCAGCTTCAGCTCCAGCAGCCACCACAGCCTGGCAGCCAGTGATTTGATGCCTGGAACTGATATGCGGACCAGTGGTTGGGAACTGCAGCCTTAATACAGTGGTTAGAACTACCTTCCAGCCTGAGCCACCTTTCCCTAGTTCAAAGTCTTTGTCCTTGAGACATTCTTCTGGGGTATGTCTACACAGCCGTTATTTCAAAATAACTTTACCAGCGTCTACACAGCCAAACCGCTATTTTGAAATTAAATCAAAATAGTGGAGGGCTTATTTCAAAATTGGTAAACCTCATTCCATGAGGAATAGCGCCAATTTCAAAATTGCTATTTTGAAATAAGCGCTGTGTAGACGCTTATTTCAAAATAGGGGGCCTCCAGCCCTTCCCAGGGTGCACTGGTGGCCACCCTGGGCACAACCAAGAAAACTCCTCTCCCTCCCCCACCCCCCCGGAGCCCTTAAAGGGGTAGACTCTGGCCACAGTGCCTGTGCCAGCTCCAAGCCTGACAGCCCAGAGCCACCAGTCGCTGCAGCTGACCCAGTGGCCCCAACATGAGCCAGGCAGCCAGTGCCAGCCAGCCCTCCAGAACCAGTCTGCCGGCTCCTAGGAGCCTGCCAGGGGCTGGAAAAGGTGGGCACCTGCCTGGTCCAATGCGGAGATCAGGGACCTAATTCAGGTTTGGGGGGATGTCTCCAACATCCATGATCTCCACACTAAACGGAGGAATGCAACCGTCTACAGGCGGATGGCTGCCAGCCTGGCCACCAAAGGCCACATGTGAACCCAGGAGCAGGTTCGCATGAAAATAAAGGATCTGTGGCAGGCGTATGCCAGGGCCACAGGGGGCAGCTCCCAACCAGGGGCAGACCCAGACCCCTGCCCCTATTTTGATGCCATGGACCGCATCCTGGGGGGCAGGATGGTCCGTGCCCCCCAGGTGGTCATCGACCCTGGGGCAGAGCTTGCTGCCTCCTGCTGCTCCAGCCCCTGCTGCCTCCCCAGCTACCGCTCCTCCTCCCACTCCTTCTCCCCCTCCCGCTTCTTCCTCCCCATCCTCCCCACACCTCCAGGGATGCCGAGGCCCCCGCACCCACGGTGCTGGGAGACAGTTGGGCTGGCGAAACCCCCAATCCTGCACCCTGAGCTTCTCCTCCCCCTTCCTCCCCTTGCCTCCCCCTGCCAGCTCCCTCCTCCCAGGTTTCCCCCTCCCATCTCCCACCCTCCCTCCTCCCCTCTCCCAACTTCTTTCCCCAGTCTCACCTCAGTTTCATTCCCCCCCACCCCAGTTTTGTTCTATAAAGAGGCTTTGTTGTAATAAACACGTGTCTTTTATTGTACAGCAGGAAGGGGAGTTAGGGAGGAATGAGCCACAAGCCCCCAGTGGGGCACACCAGGGAGACTGTTACTGCCTGCAGAACATGCTGCCAGGTTGACAGCAACACGTCCAGGAGAAGCACCAGAGTGCCCAGGGGCGGCTCCGGCTCCATGCCGCAGAGTGCTGTGGTGTCCTGAGTGAGGGCAACCAGAGCACGCAGAGAAAAAAATGCTTTGCTGTCCCTTAGCAAGATATGCAAGCAAGCAGGGAAACCTTAGAACTGGCTGTCCAGGGTGGGGGGGGGGGGGGAGGGTCCCTTTAAGCACAGGTCTCAGATAGCCTCAGGCAGCAGCCACACAAGGTAACTTCTGACCTGATGCCCTGCCAGAACTGGTTCCGTCCGGCCTTAAATGCGCTTCAGCATCCTAT
Source organism: Pelochelys cantorii (assembly GCA_032595735.1). Taxonomy (NCBI): domain Eukaryota; kingdom Metazoa; phylum Chordata; order Testudines; family Trionychidae; genus Pelochelys; species Pelochelys cantorii. The sequence goes on along the minus strand of CM064328.1, from coordinate 175,626,179 downwards.
CAGTGTGGATGTGCTATTTTGAAATAGCAGAATGCTATTTCGCAGTGCATTTTGTGCCTAGACGCACAAAGATATTTCGAAATAACACTGTAGTGTAGACATACCCCTAGGTCTTGAGTTGGGGGAAGAGAGAGAGATGTTAAGTGATGATGTCACTTCCCCTCTTTTATATTGTCCTCCAGCTTGCTGTAAAGATCTTTGTGGTGACATGGGGGTCAAGCAATCCCAGTTGTCAAGCAGTCTCCATTACATATGTAATCTCTCGGAAAAGTCTTTGGGGTGGTCCTTGGGAAAGTGATTTCTCTTTAATGGACCATCAGCAGGTGTCTGGCTGCTTCTTCATTGCAGCTGAAGGGTTGGCTGTCAAGGTATTTCAGTAACATATGTAGCATTGCTTCATAACTTCACATATTATGATGGCACAGATTGTCCAAGGCTATTACCATTCAACAGATCAGAACATTTAAAATGGTACCTCACAAGGCATGCTTTGTATAAAAGATATCATAATTATATGGCAGTGGTGAATATTGGGGTTCCAGAGTGCTACTTTGAGGCACAGGATGGGATACAGATCACCCACTAATTTCTTTCCTGAGTTTAGTTTTTTAGAGGCCATCTCCAGCCTCTTCTCCTGCTATGAGGTATGCTTATGGAGTCTATTTCCTGCAGTATTTTTCTGCTCCTATTTTCTCTCTATATATCAACCCCTTCCTCTAGAAGCCCACTTTGAAAAGAAGAGGGAGAAAGTCATAGATTTGTTTAACTCTGAAGGTATGGTTTTGTTTTTTTAATGTCTGATTTTAATTGAAGTAAGACAACAGGGTGAGGGATTGGACTCAGATAAAAACAAGTAAAGGAAATGTCTTGCAGTAATTGTTAAACAGAGGTAGACAGACTTGTTTCCCAGTAAAGTCACTTACATTGGTGAAAATCACAAGTAATTGTAATTCCATACTCTTCAATCCATCAGTGTGAGAGCAGAACTGAACTCTTTAGGCATTCTATTCCTTTGTGTTTGGGTGTCATGGAGAATCAGACAGTAAGTAAACAACCTTTTCACTTTAGAAGTACAAAAATTTGATATAAAATTTGATAACTTTTTTAACCACCCACATTGTTAACAATAACAAGTTCAACGGCTGAATATCAGCTCTGATCTTGAAAAGCTTGCAAATAAATAGCCTTGCGTATATATTCATTCTGTGTTACCCCTTGCCCCCTTCAAGCTAATCTGAACAGAGTTTTAAATCCTGCACTAATAGAGGGTACAATACAAGTGATTCCCATTTCACATAGGCATTGACCTAGTAAAAGGAGAGATTACACAACTCTTTGACTTGAAATAGGTTATGCCAATCATTAACTAATGAACCAAATCCTTCGTGAGATTGTTCTGAAATAGGGTAACAGAACAAGTATAAAATGTAATTTAGAGCCAGACTCTGCATCCCATGAAGTGCTGCTAGCATGAGTAAAAGTACTCCACATGAGTAAGACTGGCATTTAAAAAATAAAAGTTAATAGCACATATGAGAATGGAAAAAGATAGTTGTTAGCTGTTTCAATATTGAATAATAGGATAATGTGATTGGGTAAATCTAGAGGATTAGATATTATTCTCACTGTTAATTAACAGCTAAAACATCTATAATAAAATGTTCTATGGTCCAATTTGTCTGCATCTCAGTAAACTTTGCAAATGATTAGAAAGTTGGTGTACTTCTCAAGGGGTTTTCCCTGGTTTTGTTCCCTGTCAAGTTTCTAAATACTAACTAGTCTAGTAAATAGAATACTAGATTTGTAATCGTATTGTTAGTGTGATTTTTGTAATTTGTAATATCATATATATAGTAGCTCAATGTCTGTGACTCTGTAATGCTGAAATGCTGGCAGTTGCCTCTGGGCGGCGCTGTTGCCTGAGTCACATCCTTCACCTCCCACCGTGGCGCTCGCTTGACTTCTGCGCTGCTCAGCTGGGCTGCTGCAGGGGAGCAAGCGGCGCAAGCGGCTGTTTGGGCGCTGTGGTCCCCATGAAGTACCCCTGTGCTGCATGGGGAGCACGGGGCCCAAACGGCCGCTTGCGCTGCTTGCTCCCCTGCGGCGGCCTGGCTCAGTGGCGCAGAAGTCAGCTGAGCGCCACGGCGGGAGGGGAAGGGGGTCAGGGCGGTGACGTTCACGGCCAGGGGCCGGGGCATGGCTGTGTACGTCACCACCCCACCCCCCTTCGCGCCCCCCTTCACCTCCCACTGTGGTGCTCGGCTGACTTCTGTGCCACTCAGCCGGGCCACCGCGGGGGAGCCCAAACGGCCGCTTGCTCCTCTTGCTCTGCTTGCTCCCCCACGGCGGCCCAGCTGAGTGGCACAGAAGTCAGCCGAGCGCCACAGTGGGAGGCGAAGGGGGGCGGGGCAGTGACGTGCGGCATGACAGTGGCTCCAGGCCCTGCCCCATGGCCGTCAACATCACCGCCCTGCCCCCCTTCGCCTCCTGCAGTGGCGCTCAGCTGACTTCTGCGCTGCTCAGTCAGGCCGCCATGCGGGAACAAGTGGCGCAAGTGACCGTATGGGCTCCACACTCCCCATGCAGCACGGGGAGTGCGGAGCCCCAACGGCCGTTTGGGCTCCGTGGTTCCCCAAATGAGAGGCAGGAGGGGGAGGAGAAGAGAAAGAGAGAGATGGAGAGAGAGGCAGGAGGCAGAGGAGAGCTGAGGGGGGGGGGCAGTAGGAAGAGGAGAGAGAGAGAGACATGGAGAAGACACCCAAAAATCCCATCTTATGATGTGCTATTGGCTAGTAATGTAATATTTGACAAAGTGTAGTTCAAAGACCATGGAGCCAAGAAGCAACCTTACAGTGACCAATGAGATCTTAAAATGGCTAAAGGAGGAGGTGCCTCCTTTATAATCTTTAGCCCGGTGGTTTTCAAACTATGGATTGCAACCTAGTACTGAGTCATGGAATATCAGCTACTGGGTCTGGTTGCTCCAGGATGATCAGGTGACTAGTGGGTGCACTAAGGCAGGCTACCTGCCTCTCCTGACACCACAGACTGTGCTGCACCCCAGAAGTGGCCAGCAGCAGGCTTGGCTCCTATATGGGGGGGGGGGAGGGGGCAGGAGGATCATGCACAGGGATCTGCACACTACTCCTTCCCCGAACACTAACTCCACACTCCCATTGGCTGGGAACCTGCTGCTGGCTGATTATGAGGTGCAGCATTGTCTGTGGTGCCAGGAGAGGCAGGAAGCCTGTGCTAGTACCCCCGCTGCACCACCCTCCTGCCTCAGCCCTGACACTCCCATCCCTGATGTCAGAGCTTCCTGCTACATTCCAAAGCTCTCATCCTCAACTCCACTTCGGAGCCCACACTCTAGTCAAATTATATTGGGTCATGGGCATAATCCATTTTCTTCAACTGGGTCATGAGAAAAAAAGTTTGAGAACCACTGTTTAGCCAGTGGTTAGAGCTCATTGGCAATTCTTGGTTCAATTCCCCTTCATGAATAGGGGAGAGAGATTACAAGAGTAATAAGCCCGATATATCCATTCAAGACATTTCAATTAATCATTTGGTCAAGATTACAGCAGGCAGTGATTATACTTTAAAAATAACTCTTTGGAGGAGTATAGTCCATACTTGTGTTAAAGCACAGCCCACACCAGATGACTGTTTAGCTGTGTTTTTGATACAAAACATTCCTGAGGGAAGCCAGTTCCGGAGCTATAATCCAGTAAAGTCGTTATTGGCTTGTTCTGTTGGGATATTATACATTTTGAACCAGGTGTATACCTCTGAAACAAACGAGCGGTGGGTTGTTGCTGTAGCTTTATCACCTTAGGGAGAGATTTCTTTATGTTTCAAATATATTGGGCTCATTCTATTAGGGCAGTGTTTCTCAAACTGTGCTCCGCGGAGCCCCAGGGCTCTGTGTGACATCTCCAGGGGCTCCATGAGCTTGACAAACTGGAAAGCCTTCAAAAGCATAATTGAGAATCTCCTCGAACTGACGCAATTAACACACACCGCTGGGGCTCCGCATAAATTTTTACGCATGTAAAGGGTTCCAGAGCCCAAAAAGTTTGAGAATCGCTATATTAGGGTATGTCTACACTGCATTCCTCCTTCGAGAGAGGAATGAAAATTCAGACAAGCGAAACTGCAAATGAAGTGCGGATTTGAATTTCCCGTGCTTCATTTGAACAATTGTGGACGTCCGCTTTTCCGAAATAGCGAATTTCGATAAAAAACCCCTTCTTTGAAATAACCCTTAAGAGTAAGAGTTATTTCAAAGGAAGGGTTTTTTCTCAAAATAACCCCACGTGGACCACATTTGTTTTGTCGAAATACGCTATTTCGGAAAAGCAGCCATCCACGATTATGCAAATGAAGCGCAGGAAATTCAAATCCGCGCTTCATTTGCAATGTTGCTTGTCTGCATTTGTATTCCTCTCTTGAAGGAGGAATGTAATGTAGACATATATCCTTAGTGATATGTATGGAAAGGTGACTGTTAACTACAAAATTATTGAATATGAGCAGTAAAGAATGTAATTATTTTAAGGTCTAGAGAATGTAATGATATTTAATTAATAACTCATAATTTATTCAATGTAATTGTGTCAGCATATTTAACAGATAATTGATGCCTTCCATGTACATTTAAGGTATAATACTCTGGACTTAGTTATGTATTTAGAATGAGATGTAAAAGAATGATCTATCTGATCTGCTGTGGGTTGTTGTTGCTTTTTATTAACACGTATCATGTAACATGTAAATTTCTATGGGAATTTAAATACATGGATACATTACAAACAGGGGATAAGATTTGTTCTTAGCCCTGAAGAGTTCATAGGCTAAAGCCACAATCATACAGTCAGATCCATATCAGCCTAACCTTGCATCTGTGTGGAGAGCCATTGACTTTAGCAGTGCTCCAAGCAATTACAAAGATCAATTCCTACAAATCCAATCTCAGTTGAAGGCTGAGTTAGACAAGGCACACATGGCAGATGTTGGACAATGGTATGAAGAATGGGGGAGCTGCCTGTAATATTTTATGAATATTATGTTTAATTTGTTGTGGTATTTACTGTATGTATACAACGGCTTAATTAAAGAATGGATTAGCTGCCCCTACAGGAGAAAAGAGGAGAGGGAGAAACAATGACCCGATAACAGCTGGTTTGGCAAACACCTGAGATAATGTAGAAAACCAACTGCTTTGAGCTTTTCTTTTTTACTCATTCAAGAGCCAGTCAAACTGGCACAGGTGAAGAACAAAGGATTTCACTTATAATAGAGTGTTTTGCTCTGGTGAGCCTAGAATAGTCAATAGCCTTGTGCTTAGGACAGCCTTTTGGGATGTGGGAGTCCTGAGTGCTAGTTCCTTCTCTAGAATGAAGATTTGAATCTAGGCCTTCCTCATCCCAGGGGAGTGCCTTAGCCATTTGGGTGGTGGGAAGCACTCTCTGTTGCTTGCCTACACTTTCATGGGATTTAATGGACTTTTAGAAGTTGATTGTCCCCATCCCCCAGGCATTTTTAATTCATGAATTTCCACTTGAATACTTGACTTTGCAAATGTAATGCTCTGCTTAACACAGTTGTGTGATTTCAATAATATCAAGAACTGTCTATTTGTGTGCTATAAGAATGATGCAAGTAACTTAGCACCAATTGCTATAGGTACAGAAAAATAACATGGTGCTTGTTGTTATTGTGACTATACCAATCAATTATGTGCTTTTTGTCAAATGTGCAATTAAACACTGTCCATGTAGTTCAATATCACCTCTGAGTCCACTAACTTTGAGTGTTATTCTTTATTCTATTGTTCTGTCCTTGAGTTACAATATTGTGCCATATCACTGACCTGTAAGTGTACAAATTCACATTTTTTAATTTGATAGCTCTACAGTGGATTGTTAAACACATTATTTTGAAAAGCTAAACAACATTGTTTTGAAAAGCTCATTTTTAAAATGGAGAGTGAATGTCCTTCAAAGGTAACATTTGTTTTTTACCCCCATTGCCTTATATGAAAGAGATCACTCCAGAACCACAGTGCAGCTGTATTCAGTCACAACCTTATCAAGTCAAATGCATTGTTCAGTACTTGTGGTATTTTTGGTTTATATATAGTCACCTAGAATTCAACAGAAAAAGGGTTAGATTAATAGAAAGAGTATTTGGCTTGGTGTTACTTTAAGCTTTTAAAATACAGAAGTTTCAAAATCTTAAATACATGTGCCATATTTTTCATCAACACACTTTTTTTCAGAATGACTATTTAATCTTGCCATATGGCGAAAAAGGTGAGGCTATTGTGTTAAAAAAACAAAAACAAATAAACCAACAAATTTGCTACTGCGGAATGTTAAAAATGCTTTATAAAGACTTTTGTGGAGCTGTTATGGTGTGGTGGGTCACACTGTTCTGTCATGTCAAGTTACATTCTATCTAATCTGATCTGACATGATTTGATGCTGTAGCCCCACAGATAACCAAAAAGCAAGCAATATAATATCACTGAAATACTTCCAACATTTTAAAAAAATTAATGTCACCTATTCTAATTTTGTTAGCAAACGATCAAACTTAATGTTATTTTGTTTTGAATGGGGACAAAACCAGATGATATATCAACACAAAGTAGGAATTCCTCAGACCCCTCCCTCTGACAGAGCCAAGTGGTATGTCAACAGTGTAATTCCATTTTGGAAGAGGCCTGTGAGACTATGTTTTTATGTTCCATTTCAGAGCTCAGACTTCATAGCAGCTGGAACATGACACAAAACTCTGGGAATATTGCAAATGTAACAGACATCTAAACTACAACTACCTCGAACTCCATAACAAAAGAACTCTTACAGCTCCTCTGAATCTTCTTTCTGGGCTTATGTTGCTCTGTGGATAGCTCCCAAGAGTGCCTGTTTCTCTCCTGGGTATTGTCTATGTAGTTCTGCAGTACTTTATCAGTGATTCTAAGTGACAACATCATTCCTAGAAGACTGGACCAGAAAGATACTATTTTGGTCAAAGTAGGTAAATAGACCCATGTCCAAATGTCATACCAGGCTATGTTGGTACTTCTATTAGCTAAAATTTACAGTTTTTCATTTTCTGCTTTAGATGCCCCAGAGACAAAATCCACCTCTGTGTAGGATCATAGAATCATAGAACCATAGAGCTGGAAGAGACCTCAGAAGGTCATCAAGTCCAGCCCCCTGCTTTAGGAAGGACCAATCCCAACTAAATCAACCCAGCCAGGGCTTTATCAAGCCGAGACTTAAACACCTCTAGGGATGGAGACTCCACTACTTCCCTAGGTAACCCATTCCAGTGCTTCACCGCCCTCCTAGTGAAATAGTTTTTCCTAATATCCAACTTGGACCTCTCCCATCACAACTTGATACCATTGCTCCTTGTTCTGCCATCTGTCACTACTGAGAACAGCCTTTCTCCATCCTCTTTGGAACCTCCCTTCAGGAAGTTGAAGGCTGCTATCAATTCCCCCCTCACTCTTCGCTTCTGCAGACTAAACAGACCCAACTCCCTCAGCCTCTCCTCATAGGTCATATTCTCTAGCCCGCTAATCATTTTGGTTGCCCTCCGCTGGACCCTCTCCAATGCATCCACATCCTTTTTGTAGTGGGGGGCCCAGAACTGGACACAATACTCCAGATGTGGCCTCACCAGCGCCGAATAAAGGGGAATAATGACATCTCTGGATCTGCTGGCAATGCTCCTCTTCATGCAACCTAATATGCCATTAGCCTTCTCGGCTACAAGGGCACACTGTTGACTCATATCCAGCTTCTCATCCACTGTAACCCCCAGGTCCTTTTTTGCAAAACTACTACTTAGCTGGTTGGTCCCCAGCCTGTAACAATGCTTGGGATTCTTCCGTCCCAAGTGTAGGACTCTGCACTTGTCCTTGTTGAACCTCATCAGATTTCTTGTGGCCCAATCCTCCAATTTGTCTAAGTCACTCTGGACCCTATCTCTGCCGTCAAGCGTATCTACCTCTCCCCCTAGCTTAATGTCATCTGCAGACTTGCTGAGGGTGCAATCCATCCCCTCATCCAGGTTATTAATAAAGATATTGAACAAAACCGGTCCTAGAACTGAACCTTGGGGCACTCCACTAGAAACAGACTGCCATCCTGACATCGAGCTGTTGATCACTACCCGCTGGGCCCGGCATTCTAGCCAGCTTTCTATCCATCTTACCATCCATTTATCCAATCCACATTCCCTTAACTTGCTGGCAAGAATATTGTGGGAGACTGTATCAAAAGCCTTGCTGAAGTCAAGGTATATCACATCCACTGACTTTCCCATGTCTACAGAGACAGTTACCTCATCATAGAAGCTAATCAGATTGGTCAGGCACGACTTGCCCTTTGTGAATCTATGCTGACTATTCCTGATCACTTTCCTCTCTTCCAAGTGCCTCAAAATGGATTTCTTAAGGATCTCTGCCATGATTTTTCCAGGAACTGAGGTAAGACTGACCGGCCTATAGTTCCCTGGATTGTCCTTCTTCCCTTTTTTGAAGATGGGCACTACATTTGCCTTTTTCCAGTCATCCGGGATCTCTCCCAATCTCCACGACTTTTCAAAGATAATGGCCAAAGGCCACCTCAAGTCCCAGGCATCAACTAAGTCCTGCTTAACACTCATACATCTTAAGAGGGACTTAACTGGTGTGCAGGACCATGCTGGTGCTCAATAATGGAAAAGGAGTGAATAGGTATCACCAAAGTGAACAGGGATTGCCTTTGTTCAAGTCAAATTATGAGGAGTTACATTTCAGGCTTCAGGTTATAAAGGACTTGTGGGGAAATAAGAACTCTTTGTATCACTTGTTCAGGCTCAGCCATAAGGATAAAAGTTTGGTTTGAGAAACACACTGTCAGGAATATAAGGACCCTATGGGTTTTGGGTTTTTTTAGTTCATTTATTTATTTTTGCATGTGTACTTTGACGAGAAAGAATAAGTGAATTTATGATGTCATAATGCATACAGAAAAATGATTATCTATAGGGAAACTCTGGCCCAAATTCTCTGCTGACATAACTTCAATGAACTGCAGTGGATATACCCCAATAGAGAATTATAGGCCTTGTATTTCTTTTTTTCTTCATGCAAAATAACATGTTATAATTTGTTGTAGGGAGCTGTGCCTCATGCTTGCTACAGGCACCAATCCCCCTCTCTCTGGCCACTTTCATGGTCTGACAGCCTGATGATGTGGTTATGTTGCACAGCAGGAAAAACTTTATATATATATATAGAGAGAGATTATAATAGCATCCAATTAAAATTGGGGCCATTGTGGTAGGCACTGTATTTTTATCCTGTAAGAGAGCTTATGCCCAAAAGAGCTCATGATCTAAACAGACTACACCAGGAAGGAAGGTGGTGGTATGTTCCCTGTTTTCAAGATGAGGAACTTTGGCCCAGAAACATCACCTGCATGACTTACCTGCATGTCAAAGCAGAGTTCTGGGGCTCAGCTAGGAATTAAGTCCAGAAGTCTGAGTACCTTAACATAAGACATTCTTCCTTTTTAAATAATATTTTACAAAATAATTTATATACAAAAAGCCAGTTACGAATACCTCAGAATAGAAGTTGTTCATATCTCTGAACAAAATTTTGTTTGTGTTCTTTCAAAAGTTTGACTGAATATTGACTTAAAATTGCTTTTAAACTTTACTATGCAGAAAAAAGCTATATTCCCTTTTTCAGTAGTTTACATTTCACAGAATACAGTACTGTTTGGGTTTTTTCATTTTTTAGTGATCTCTCCTGTTGCCTGATTGTGTTTTTCCAGTTCCAAGTGAGATGTGTGTTTGGTAAATTTGAAACTCTGGTGTTTGTAATTCTAAACTTATCTCTTCCTAGTGACATTGTTGTGCCATCGTTTTTTAAGAGGATTCTCCTCCTGGGGATGGAAGAACCAGTATTATCAAAGATGAACATAAAAATTTCTCCTGGAACTACTAGGTTTGCTATTAAAGGAAACTTACTGGATTTATGTCTTGAAAATGAAATATCAATGATACATATTTTCCAAGCAGTTTGCATCCAAGTAATCCAGAATTCAGCTCTCTATCTGGATAAGTAAAGTGCTAGTGGTTCTGCTGCCAAGGAATTAAACTCATTCAAATTGAAATACTTAACTTTAATTTTTCATACATTATAATTCTTGTACATATTAACCTTGTTTATATTTTTCCAGAAAGTCTCCTTGATGTATTAGTGAGCTCTATCCAAATATCAGTACTCTCATCCTGCTTTTCTTTCTTGTATTTGGATGAAAATCCAAGCACCCAGATGCTAAGCAATAGAAGATTTTTCTAGCGGTAACATTTCATTCCTTGGCAGAAACTGCAGGCAAATGAGGCAATTGTTTTGATGATTTTTGGAGTCACATTTGAAGTCTGTCACAGAATTCATATGATGATGAGCTGATTGGTCTGCCTTGTCCTCCTGGATGCTCTTTTTGGCTTTGATTCTCCATTAATTCTATGTGAAAACAAGTTCCAGTGCCAATTCCATTTCACAAGGGGAAGTTGCAGATGACTGTTCATGATCAAAAGGAAATAGTATTTTCTCATGGCCATATGTTTTTTTAAAATCTGTTTGTTGCCCTCAGAGCTGATGTATATTAAGGTTGGGCACCAGATTACAGTTCAGAAAGGGTTGAAAGATAATGAAATAACTGGAACCATAGGAAATGTTTATGCCAAGAAAACAAGAGCTTCGTATTAATAAACTGAAAAGAAAATCACCAAAAAGTCACTATCAAATGCTATGTAATTCAAAAGAAAGGTCCAACTGTAAATCACTCAGTAGGGAGATGATCTTACATCTTGTTCATTTGGCTGAGGGCCAGGCATTTTCAGTAACCTTCACAGAGCCTACATTACTAGAATTTACAGAAAACAGGGGTTCTGTTACTTTTTATAACACAAACACACGTTGTATGTGGATTTTCTAGAAGTTCTCAGAACAAAACTATAATTTTCCAAATCATTCACAAAATACCTTTTTTCCTGAGAGCATTTTGCTGACAGTGTGTGTGCGTGAGAGAGAGAGACTGACTTCATACTATATATATATAATATTAAGTATAAATTTTATTTTATAAACAGTTGGAATAGTTGACATAATTGAAGATGAATGTATAGGTTCTGGCTGCCTACTACCATTCATAGTACTTTTACTTTTGTCTTTTATTTTCAAAAAAGAAAATGTTATATCTGTTAAAATACTAAAATCATCATAGTTCTATAATACTGAAAATCATCAAAAGCTATCCTCATTATTAAGAAGAGGCTATTCATGGGAGGCACCATATACAGCATTTGTTGCTAAAAGAATCCCTTTCTTTCTTCACAATTAGCGTCAAATGAAAGAACAAACAGATATAAAGGAAATAAACACCCTAAGAATGGAGAGTTGTAGTCAATTGGGTGCTCTGACAGTTATGTCTTATGTCAGTTGCACCCAGTACTAGTTGTTTATATGACACTAATACTGAGAATTAGACCATGTCTAGGCATAGCCACAGAGGTTATATATTCGTAAGATTCATGGTGTCCAAAAGGTATACTGAATATTCTGTCACCTATCTTATGCATCTCTAGTCATATCACAGCCCTTTGCATATTAGGCTTATGAAGATTTCAGGTTTATGAAAATTATTCTCATAACACACATGTAAGTTTCACAATTGAGAAACACATTTTCCATTGCCAAAAGGATTAGACATACAGAGCTCTCAAGATAATTCACAATGCATTCCACTGAGGCCAATCTTCCACCCCCCCCCAAGGGAAGTGTCTTTATGTTAAATTAAGTGAAATTGACCTGCTCATCTGGAATACTGTGTCATCCAGAGATGTTTCCAAGTGGATAGTTAATAGTCATTCTGATGGTCAGAACCCCTAAGCATAGGCTTTAAGAATAACAGCAAACACAAAACACAGTGCATATTTGCAGCCGATAAGACTTTTTGGTCTTGAAATAGCAAAGCCTTGAAGAACATGCCTGATTTAATCACACAAGTACTTCCAGTGAAAGATGCTATGTCACTAAGTAACAGGGCTGATTTAGGCCCTGATCTAACAAACAACTCAAGTATTTGTTTAACTTTAAGCATATAAGTACTTCTAGAATGAACTCAAACACCTTGTTACCTAGTGACATTTATTTAATAACATGTTTCATTTATTATGGTTCATATTCCATTAGGAACTTTAGCTGTAATATATATGTTCATCTTCTTTCATCTTCTTTAGTAGGATTCTGGTCTGAGTAAAGATTTTAGGATTTGGCCGCATATGCAATTTGTTTCCCAATGGAATTCAGTCCTCAGCTTTTAAACAGTGCATTTCAGCACTGATGAACAGCAACTGAGGAATACCACATCTGACTGAAATTGTAGAGGGAATTTAGGAAGGAAGAATGTAATTACCTAAGTTGGACTTTGGCCAAGACTTGGGAGCTTACATACTCCTACTTCCCAAGAGCATCATGGGATTTCCAATCACCATGAGTCATGAGGAACTTTCTTTTATTATTATATTTAATCTGCAATGCAGTAATGGATGTTGTTGATCTTGGAATAATTTGATATGATTCATTTTCTTTAGCAAGGAATGAATGATTGACATTTTCAATCAGTATGAAGTACTCCTGTAAAGCATTTCTTGTGTCAAATGTCTGGCAGATTCTTCTCTGGTAAACTTATTCTAATTAATAAAGCCAAAGGAACCTCTGAAGGATATTCTAATTCTTTTTCTTGTTTAACATATTCACTCTTCATTGCCAACAACTGGTTGGACAGTAGCAACCCTTTCAACATTTTTTTAAATAAGCAAAACTTATAATTTAGTTTCTTTTATATATATATATATATATATATATATATATATATATATGAAACCAAATTATAAGTGTTGCTTATTAATATATGTAAATATACATACACACATTTGACAGTATAATACCTGTTAACTTTAAAATCTAATCAAGCCCCCCTAAATTCAAATTTCCTGTGTTTGTGTGTGGGCAAACTTGGCTGTTTGCCAAGTTATCTACAGTAGAACCTCAGGTTACAGACACCTCAGGAATAGAGGTTGTTCATAACTCTGAAATGTTTATAACTCTGAACAAGCTTTTATGGGCTGTTCCTTACGGCAAACTGTTCAAAGTGTAGGCTCACAGCTCTGTAGTGATTGCCAAGTGAATGGGGGTATGGACAGGCAGCTTGTTCTAGCCCCTGCTCCCTCCCCCTCCAGCTTGCAAGGTGAAGAACCTGGGGAACCATAATGTCAGCAAGCACGCAGTAGGCTGTAACTTTAAAAGTGAGCTGCTCCTCCAGAGCGCAGTGTGCAGGCAGGAGCTCACACTCCAGCTCCAGCAGTGTATACTTCAGGCCAGGTTTCAGTAGCAGCTTGGGAAGCTTTTTCCTGGCAGAGATGTAAGCGGGCTAATGTGGGCAAGTAGAGCGCACTGGTAAGAACCAGCTGCCGGTACCAGCCCATACATGGCTGACGTTAAATGCTGCTTTAAGGACCCTCACATTTAATGTTAATGCCCCTTTTGCTCACCCTTGTTGGCAGCCCTGCTGGTGGGCTGTGCTGCTGGACCCTACCAGCAGCGCCACCAACAAGGGTGAACAAAAGGGGCCTGGAGATTTGAAAGGGTCCCAGGCTCCAAGCTGTTCATATTGCTCACGGAAGCCCTGGAGCTCCCAGCTTCCACTCCTGCAGCCCTAGGGCTCTTGGCCACTGTGGTAGCAGCAGCCATGAAGTACTAACTGGGGAGACTGCCCCAGCCCCACCCCTTCCACCCTAGGCTCTGCCCCTTCCAGGGGCCCAAGGATGCTGGCACAGGGTATACCAACAAATCCCAGCATCTACTTTCATCCCTGTTTCCCAGGCTCTGAGCTTCCAAGCTTGTCCCCATCCCAGCTGGGGGATGTGGGGAGGGAAAAGGGAAAACAGCATTCACCACCTCTGACTTTTCAATGGCTGCCCTGTGCTATGGTGAGTAGGGGGTGGAGCTGGGCCTTGACTGGTCAGTCCCTAATTCTGGTGTTTGTATCTTTGAAGATCTATAGCAGGGGTGGTCAACCCAAACCGGAGAAGGAGCCAGAATTTACCAATGCACATTGCCAAAGAGCCACAGTTCTATGTCACCAGCCCTGATCATCTCCCCACCACCACTCTCAGCACATCCCACCCACTGGCAGCCCCACCGGTCAGTGCCTCCTTCTCCTTTTCTCCTGCCAATTGGGTTCAGCTCTTTCTCAGTGAGAGACACTGGAGGGGGGGAGCATGGGTGTGACAGGCTCAGTGGAGAGGGTAGGAAGTGGCAAGATCCTAGGGGGACAGGGTGGAGGGGGATAGCACCTAGGGCAGAGCTGGGGGTTGAACAGTGAGCACCCTCCGGCCCAGTGGAAAGTTGGCACCTGTAGCTCCAGCCCTGGATTTGGTACCTATACAAGGAGCCACATATTAACTTCTAAAGAGCTGCATGTGACACTGGAGCCACAGGTTGGCCACCCCTGGTCTATAGTACATCCTTCATTTGTGAATTTTCTATTCCAGAAAGCTGCAATGAAAGATATGGATTATACTTTGAGTAGAAATGACCTTTAATTATGCGGTTTTGAGCTGTATCCATATTCAAAACCACTTATTTCTTGAAAAAGACATAACTATGACTTAAGCACGTGTTGACCTCTGTAAGTGAGTTTTAAAGGAGTTAGAAATTCTTATTGAGTACGTCAGCTTAAAATTAAGCATAGATTCTAGTATACATGAGCAGTTCCACTTACTACCTTTTTTGTAACTTTTATTTAGTGAAAGCTTAATATTTAAAAATCTAATTTATTGATTTAATAATTTTGAGTTGTGTTGTGTTGGATTGTGTTATGTACAGTATATCAGTTTTATAATACAACATAAGCAGAATCTATTTCATCAACAAGTTTAGAATCAAGCAGTTAATAAACATAACCCACACATTGTGCTCCAGAGGACAGTTAACCTTTGTGTTCTTTTCAGTTCAAACCAAGCTCAAAGGTATACATACTCATTTTTAGTAACTATGGAAACTATAGTCAAAGGCATATTAGGCAATATTATAATTTAATATATTATAATTAACGTTCCTCTATTTTTTCCACCCACGTGCAGAATAAATTTGGTTATTTGCACCAAAGCATGTGCAGTTGTGCACCACCACTAGGAACACATGGTGCCAGCTGTAGGTGGCTGTGGATACTCTTCTAATCAACTGGGTGGCATTTGAAACTCTCCTGGGTGGCCGCCCAAGTGCACAACTTACAAGGAACACTGATGATATTATTACTATAATTTTTCCAAAAATCCCTGAATAAATTTCAGGCCACCACTAGTACTCTAAGGCATTTCAGGCCACATTTTTTCTGTGTTTTTTTATTCATTGCAACATGCAATTTCTTTGTCTTCCACTCTTTGTTCTTATAGTATTCTACCTGTACAACAACCACCATACTTTCCTTCTTCCTTTTTATTCATACCAGTTCTCTTTTTCCCTTGAACTGAGAATTGTTTAGCATCAAAAAATTACGATTTTGAGAGTCTCAGCATGAAATCCCCTGTTATAGACCTGCTTAAATATGACAGGTGATATCACATCATACCATATGCTAGTTTAAGTCTTCTAGAATGTTTTTGGGTTTGGATTGCTTGGTTAGTTTTTTTAATCCATTGCTCATAGCCTGTCTCCCAAAATTTTCCATGAACCTGGCCAGGATTACTTCTATACAGTTTCTGTGGTTTCTTTCAATAGATTTAAAAATAGTCTCTACCTCTGATGTACTTCTTACACTTTCCATCTGTCTCACTAAGCCAAATGGGATATTTAAAATAATTGCCCCAGATCAAGATGTAACAATAGGATACTGCTGTCATATTAATATATCCAGGCCAGATCTCTCCCTCTGTAGAACAAGTTGGGCTTTGGGCAAGGGAAATGTCATAACGATACTCTTTCAGTATTTTCTGCACACTGTGTTCCACCAGGCACTTGGATATGATTTTTATCACTTTCCAAACCACTTTTAAGAGGTTTAAATGACACAGGCAGTGGAGAGGGACTTTCTTCCTAAGTGATTCCAAGGAATTCTATGGGAATCATGGGGGAATTTAGATTGACTTACAACTTCTTCCAGGGCCTTCATACAAACAATTGGAAGAGTTACCAACCTTAGCTTGGAGAGGATGTTTGGTCTAGTGGAAAGTGCTAATCTAGGGTCTGCCGCTGACCTGATGTATGACCTTAAGTATGTCAGTTCATATCTTTGTGCTCCCCCTCTCCCTCTGTGTAGTTAGAGATGTGCAGAGGTTCATAGAATACTTTACAAGTGCTTTGAAATTAATGGATTTCTCTTAAGGCCCAGTTTAGCAAAGCACTTAAGAATATGCTAAACTTTAAGTCTGTGAGCACCCCTGTTGAAACCAATGTGATAACTCACATGCATGATACACATGCTTAAGTGCTCTGCTGCATCAAGACCAGATAATCCAGGAACCTATTTATGGATATAGTCTAATTTATCCCTGCTCAGACTGTCTTTTGTGATTGATTGACAGTGATGTGGGGAGCACCTGACAGAATTATTTTCAGAGCTCTGCTTCAGAACAAGTCTTCAGAATTCTGTAATTAAAATAATGGAAAAATTATATTTTTCTGTTTTTGAAGGTTAAGAAAGCTAAGCTTTTCTGCCAACACACTACTGCAACAGAACATATATAGTTGAAAGGAATTGAGTACACCAGAGAAAGACCTTTAAGACCTGAGATAATGCAGCATTTTAGTGTTCTAGCCTGCTAGAATGTCAGCCATCTGCAGTCGGTGCTTGAGTGACGAGGCTGTCATTTAGGTTGGTATTTTGAAATCAAAGTTCTGCTGTGAATTTCTAAATCTTAAAGTACAGGTGGGAGGGTTGATTTGTAAGGAAAACAGGCAAATAATCATGAATGCTGGAACATTTGCAGCAATATGTCAGCCTTGCTGCCACTGTGTTTTTTGTACATGACATGTCAGAAAATATCTCCAGAAATGGAGAAGAGCATGGGAAACAGAATGGACAGTACTGTAACAAGGTGTTTAGTTTCTAAGGGTACGTCTACACTAGCCCCCTAGTTCGAACTAGGGAGGCTAATCAGGGTGACTGAAATTGCTAATGAAGCACGGGATTTAAATATCCTGTGCTTGATTAGCATATTGCCGGCTGGTCACCATTTTGGAAACTGACTAGCCCTAAGTAACTGCCCGAGTCTACACGCAGCAGAGAAGCGGGATTCCAAGAAAAACCCCTTAGTTCGAATTAACTGTTAAACCTCATTCCATGAGGAGTAATTTCGGTCGCCGTCATTAGCCTCCCTAGTTCGAACTAGGGGGCTAGTGTAGATGTACCCTAAGTGTTTCAGGTACACATGTATTCCTGAACAGAAAAGTTCATCTTCTGGGCCAGCCAAACATTAGCAATGAGTAGATCTGATGTTACATATGAATAATTGTAAAGCTAGTAAGATAAATGGTACTACTTTGCATTTCTATAGCTCCTTTCATTGAAGGATTTCAAAGCCATTAATGAAACGCCCCAAAGTCCCTGTGAATTACCATAGGTAGGTATTTTTATTTTTGTTTTACTCTTTTGAAATCAGTGGCACTGCCTGTCTGTGGTCACACAGTGAGTCAGTGGCAGAACCGGAAACAGAACCCAAACTTCCCTACTTCTGGCCTTGTGCTCTAAGAAATAGGGGTTTGATTCATATCCCACTGAAATCATTGGGTATTTTCCCTTTGTCTTTTATAGGCTTTGGCTGGCTCATTGATGCTGAAAGGCTCCTGTTGACTTCAATAGATTTTGTTTGGATTAGGGATGTTAAATATTGGTTAATTGAATTAACCTCATGAATTCTTATCAGTTAGTCGACTATTCTATAGTCCCTGGGGGGGATGGGGGTGGAGGGAGCAGCCAGTGTGCTCTGGTCCCACTCCTGAGGAGCCCCCTGCCATTCCACGCTGTTGCCTCTGTATCAGAGGCAGCAGTGCAGGGTGCCAGGTGGGAGCTGGTGCATGAGGGGAGACAGTTTAAAAACCAGCTCCCCTCGCAGACCAGCTGCCAGTCATTCCATGTGGCTGCCTCTAAAACAGAGGCAGCAGTGTGGGGTGGCAGCAGCCCCTGTCTGGGGAGGTGCGGGGGCCTGAGTTCCTGGACCCGGCATGAGCCAGAACTGAGCCAGGCTCCTAATACATTTTAAATGCAGAGCCACAGTAGGAGTAGGTCCCAGACCCAGTGCAAGCCAGGACTGAGCCAGGCTGCTGGCTAACCTGCTTAAAAAGTTATGGTGGGGGTGGGGGTGGGGAGGGGATGTGTGCAGTCTATAGCAGTGTTTCTGAAAGTGTACCACGGAAACACTTTCAGAAATACTTTAACTGGCTGCCCCAGTTTGTTTATGTACCGGCGCTGTGGCCACAGAACCTCACAGTTCCCATTGGCTCTGTTTCATCCTTTGCAGCCAACGGGAGCTGAGGGAAGTGGTGGCTCGGCCCACTCTGCTTCCTGCGGCTCCGCTTGGCTGCAAAGGACAAAACAGAGCCAGTGGAAGCCGCGAGGCTCCGTGGCCACGGCGCCAGTACATAAACAAACCGGGGTGGCCAGTTAAAGTATTTCTGAATGTTTCCACAGTACACTTTCAGAAACACTGGTCTATAGAATTAACCTATACACTTTTGCTTATGGGTTAGTTGACTACACTATTACATCCCTAGTTTGGATCATGTCCTTAATCACCCTATCTTTTTTCCTCACAACAATATTACCAGTCTGTATGCTGTGACTGCCTATGATCTGGGGGACCTTTCCAATAGCAGATACTATTTTTGCTGTGAAACTATTTTAAGTCTCCTTTTATCTGAGATAAGGGCCATCTCTTCAAATCCCTCATTCGATCTAGAGCACTATGCCTTGAGGATGTCATAGTACACTTTATTACCATGTTTTGCAAACTTCTTTGGCTAGCGCAAACAAAGCCCTCTTACCATCTAGGTGAAAATGAATAAGATATATGGGTTATTTACAGAGCATAACATTAGTAAAAAAGCCATATACAAAAATAGGTAAAAGAGAAATGAATCAAACTTGAAGGGTGGGGGGGGGTGAACCTTTCTGAAACCCACTCTCTAAGGATATGCAGGAAGAATAAAGTAAAAAGGTCAGTCAGTGGTAAGTCCTTGTATCATGATGCAACTCACCACCATGGCACCTCCTGTTGGTCCCTTGGGAATTATCTCCCCTCAGCGCTGGAGTGCCCCCTTCTGGCTGGTGTCTCACCTAGTGTTACCTGTTTGCATTAATGGGTTTGCCACCTCACATTCAGACTCACATCCCTCGCAGATGGCAGTGTCCGCCCCTCTAGGTACTGCCCTGCTGCAGTGCCCCCACACTGTAGGGTCCTCCCCCTCAGGGAACCCCCAACCCTCTATAACCAGCTTGCCTCAGTGAACTTGCTGTCAGATGGCATCTAGCCTTCTACCTCAGGGGCAAAATGCAGTCTGAAATTGCCACTCATCATTGGCTAGAGATGTGGACCTGCTGCCTTCTCCTATCCTGGCTGTCTCCCTGCAGCCCTAGTGCCCTCAGGCCTTGCAGCCTGGGAGTGAGGTCAGGCCAGAGCTCCCCTTTCCCACCCGCTTTTCCCCAGCTCTGTTCTGTGTCAGGAAGCCTCTAATTTCCCTGGCAGCCAGGTCCCTCCTGCTCCACAGCTAGAGCAAGAGTGAGTTTCCACCACTCCAGGAGCCCTTATTTATAGAGCCCCAGCTGGGACCTAATTGGTTGCATCTGCCTTAGCTGCAGGCTCCATCATCTCAGGCCTCTGTCAGGGCTGGGTGTTAATCCTTTTAGGACCAGTGCAGGACAGATGCCCCATCACAGTCCTTGATTGCAGCTCCCACCCACAAACTCTGTTCTAAGAGACTAGAGGTGCAGTCACTTGCTATCTTTGGCAATCAATCCCACATTGTGAGCTGCTATCTCCTTGCATGGTGTAGGCAGGGAAAGAAAAAGAGAGACAGCATACAGTCATGTGCCCAGTGCTTCTGCCCACACTCCCCATGCACCTGGGAGAGTGCTTTCACTCTTTGAGCCTTTTCCTTGATTTCCTTAGCTGATGTTTCCTTCTGTTCCGGGAAAGCGCACACAGTCTGTATGGCAGGCACATCCTTGGGCACTGGGTGGAAGACAACTGAACCTTCTATGGCACCAGCCCATTGAATGTCACTCAGAGTGTGCTCTTTGCCTACTCATTGCAAGGTTAATTCTGATCGGGTACAAATTCTTGATGAGTTAACTAGTTCCAAACATCTCACTAATTCTAGGCATTTGTTGTTAGACTGTTTATATCCCTAACCTATGTATAGGGATTTAGCGTATATTATGTCATTCCCTGCTGTCTCAAGTTAATTAGCATTTATAAGATAAAGAGTGAGAGGATACTAAAGTTTATTGGAGTATTAGGAGCCTGTCTGTAAGCATATGGATGCTTATCCAAAGCTTTTCCAAACTATTAGAACCTCTTGAGCCTCCAGAAATAGGCCAAGTACTTTGCCAAGTACTTTCCTCACAGGGTGCACAGTAGGTCCTAATATTGGTTGGTTCAGATGTGCCTAAAGAACAGCAGTTTTTGCATTATAATACCCCTTCTTCTTCCAGTGAAGAACTTCAGAATTCTACAAAAATGAAGACAGGGGAGTAAAAATATTTAGAATGCTGAATGAAGTGTCAGGCCATTTTTTTGTGGGAACCATTTCACTCATCTCTCGCCAATAGGGCAGATTTGTTGATATTTTGTGCTTGGTACATTTCAAAACCATTGAAGTTGATCAAAAGAGTCCCATTCAATTCAGATCATGGCCTATATTTGAAACAAGCAGGTCTATTTTAGTGAAGAAAGCAGGAACAAACGTGACCATAATTCTCTAAACAACGTGAATAAACTGAGAGCCAATGTTTTTTTCACCTGATTTGATAATGCATATTTTAGACGCAGGAAGGAATTGCATATATTTACAATACTATACAAATAAGGTGCTGGACTAAAAAAATACTGTCTTAGAGAAAAGCTGTATTTTTAAATTGTTTTTGTTTTTTAGGGTATGTTTACACTGCACTATTTCAGGATACCAGAGTATCCTGAAATAGCTATCCTGTGTCTTCACAGCAAGCCCATTATTTTGGGCTCGCTATTTTGACATCCCTACGAACCTCATTGTACGAGGAGTAAGGGACTTTTTGGAATAGCGCTTTATTTCAAAATTTGGCACTGTGTAGCTAGCACCAAATAATGAAATAAGCTATTTTGAAATATCATCAAAATAAGATATGCAATTTACGTAGCTCAAATTGCATATCTTATTTCGAGTTATGGTGCAGTGTAGATGCACCCTTAATGTGTGAAGGAAAGGTATGAATGTATTATGGTTAATCCATACCAGGATAGCTTTTATGAGATCTGTGCCTGAATGTGATGCTAAAATAGTCAGACGAGGGAAACACTGCTTAGCTTCATAAACTGATACCTCGAGATAAGGAACAATAGTATTCCAAAACTGGATTTGTAGAGTGGCATACTAGCAGTATCTCTATACTAGAGTTGAGTGATAATTATGTGGCCTAGAACTTGTCAGAAATTTTGATTCAATTTAGTTGTTGTAAAAATGGTGTTTTCTATGAGGAAATGTTGATTTGGCTGAAACTATTAATAGATTGATTGGAAAGTTCCATAAAAAACATTTGAAATTAATTTTTTGACATTTAGAAATAGTCTAAATTATCAGTGTTTCATAATGAAATGTTTTGTTTTGAATCAACATTACAAAATGAAACATTTCCTTTTGATCAAAACTGTTAACATTTTTCATTTGATATTTCCAAATTAGAAATTTCCAGAACTTTTTGTCCCTATAAAGCCATTGATATTTTGACTTTTTATCCGGTTTTGTGGTGAAAACAAAATTAAAATATTAGAAATTCCTATGGGATACAAACTTTTAAAAATTATTCTAATTGGGCCTGATTCTTTTTTCCCCCCACTGATTTTAGTTGATAGGTCTCAACTGAGTGCTTTTGATATACATTACTGTAAACAGGAGGAGAATCATATATCCCATATAACAAATTTAGGGACAGATGGTTTTTAAGTTGTCTGACTTGTCCCCATTTGCTTGTTTAATTACAGGAATAGTTACTTAGTATTAGGATTTACAACACATTGCTTAACATATATGCCCATTCGTAAGTAGAATGGAGTGACTGATTTTTTGTTTGGTGACCAATTCAAATTGACGATTTATATTGAGAATGTTGATTTGAAACAAAATGTCAAAATGGCTCATTTTGGGATTTCTGATTTCCCTCCTCTCCCACCCTTGGCATTTTGGCAAGTTGAATTTTACCCAAATTCACAAATAGTTTTGCTGCCCTGAAAAAAACTATTTTTTTGGCAAACTTACTATCTGGGAAAAAATAATTCAGAAGACTTACTGTTATAGAGGGCTCAGGCACACACAGGTGCTTGAACTTTATCATAAACTTTACTGTAGTACCAGATGCAGGAGATCAAACTACAGTAAGGACAAGGCACATAATTCAGCCTTTCTAATTTCAAGGTCCAGTGAATTCATGGTATTGCCAGCATGTTTGAGAGACAAGAGGCTATAAACAAAAGAAAGTTTAGGACAAATACAATTTCTTTTGGGTATCTTTCACACAGCACTTCACAGAAGTTTGTAGTTAGTCTGTTTGTGAGATGGGGAATAGTAAATTTAAAAGCGGTAAGAGAACCCCACATAATGATAAACATTCTACCCTTACTAACAAATTTAGGGATATTTTAAAAAGCATATTTGTAGGTCTGATTTCCTTGACCTTTTAATGTGTGCAGACAGATCTGTGCAAGTGAGCGTAAAACCCAGCCAGAGTTATCCACTCCCTTCCACTTATGGTGGTGTTTTATAATAACTTTCTACAGATAGAAATTACTACACAAGGGGTAAATCAGAGTAAAACTCACTCCCTCTGTTTTGCAGTTACAGTACCTTGCCTTCAAGATTTGTTTGACTGTTCTTGAGACACTGTGATACCATGGTAAGATGTCATTAGAGAATATTTAAATGCATACTTTTGAAAAGCATATTTTGCACAAAAACTATTATATGAATGATTGTGTTACCATGTTCATATTTAAGAAATAATAAGCAGATAAAATATACATTTGACCTGTAACATAACAAGTTCACAGGTGATAAGCTTGCATGCCTGACACCTGGAATAATGCTTGGCTTTTCAGCTATGTGGGCAACTATCCATTGCAAAAGAAATAAGGGAGAAGGGTGGAAACACTGAGGAACAATCAAACAAGCCTCTCTATAAACTGTGAGTGCCAAATTTAGTTCCTCACATGGGGTGGACAGCATCTTTATCTCTGAATAAGTTATGCAATTTGTGCTACGTAAATTGCACAGCTTATTTTGAATGTATTTCAGAATAGCTTATTTCAAAATTTGTTGGTGTCTACACAGCATCACATTTCAAAATAACACACTATTTCAAGACATCCCTTATCACTCATGGAATGAGAGTTATAGGGATGCTGGAATATCATGTCTGTTATTTCAAAATCTATTTTGAAATCTATTTCGAAATAATGGGCATATGTAAAAGATGCAGAATAACTATTTCGGGATACCTCCGGTATCTCAAAATAGCTCTGCTGCCGAGACGTACCCATGTACCCACATGCAATGGCCACTGAAGTCCAATTTTTCCTTGTGTTCTTATTTTCTGTTGTTCGTTATTTTACTTTAGCTCTTACTTTAAAGAAGACGCTCTAGTTTAGTCACAGAGGGGTAGCCGTGTTAGTCTGTAACTTTAAAAACAATGAGTAGTCCTGTGGCATCTCAGGGTGTGCCTACACAGCAGGGATTAACTCGAAATAAGCTACGCAAATTGAGCTATGTCAATTGCGTAGCTTATTTCAAAATTGGGAGCATCAACAAAGCACTTATTTCAGAATAGAGCACTTTTCCTCTGACTTCCCTTACTCCTCACTCAAGAAGAGTTACAGGAGTCAGAGTAAAAAGTCCTCCACCTTGACAGTATTTGAAATAACTGCTTGCTGTGTAGATGTGGACTAAGTTATTTTGAAATAACACTAGTTATTTTGAAATAATGTTGCTGTGTAGATGTACCCTTTGAGACTAACAATGATTCTATATATTTTAGTTAGTCTCTAAGGTGCCACAGGACTACTCATTATAATTTAGATTATCTGTATTCTGATGTAATCACTCCTTATTGCAATCTCCCATATTAGTTAGGCTTGGATTTAATGCAGCTCCTAAATACCTTGTCCTTTACATATGGGCAAGGTTCCCTCTAAGCTGTGTGTGTCCGCATGGCCACACACCCACTCAGTGAGCACCACCCAGAGATTCAGGGTTGCTGTGCGTGGAGCTGTCTGACTGGGGGAAGGGCACTTCTCCCTTAACTAAAGCAGCAGCACCCTGCTGAGGACAGACCAGTGAAGGACATATAGGGACATATCTTCTCCCTACCAGCTAGGAGAAACTTGCTGCTCTGTCTTCAGCAAGGAGCTACTGCTGTAGCTGAGAGAGAAGTGCCTTCCCTGGGCCAGAAAGCTCTATGCACAGCAGCCCTGAGCCCCTGGGTGGAACTCATTAAGTAGCTGCATGGCTGTGTTGCTGCGCAGCTTAGAGGGAACCTTGCATACTGGTATTTCTCTCTCTTAAAGAGATTGAGGGAAGTAGTCTAGACAGAGGTGGCATTTAATCTGCAGGATAGGACCCTAATCCTGCTTTTGCATCCTTTCCAGGTTCCCCTACTTCCCACCCTTGAAACTAATTCTATTTCTGCCTTCAACTTGAGCAGACTTTCCCTCCTTACTAAAGAACCAAGCAATTTGTAATTAAAGCATTTTGTTTGAACCAGTTCAATGATTTTATTTGTTTATGCTGTTGTTTAATGTCAACAATATTAGACCTCAGTAGACCTCCTGAGGTCTCTTCCAATCCTAATTTATGATTCTATGAACATTTGTCGACCGCTCCGGTATGCCTCGTGAAGTGAGGTTTATCGGAGCGGTCGACAAAGGCTTCCCTTGTTGACCGCGGCGCGTCCAGACTGCCCCGCTGTGCTGCCAAACAATTGATCGGCACAGCACGGCGGCCATTTTGATGTAAATGAAGCAGCGATTATTTAAATCCCCGCTTCATTTTCCTATGTCTAGTAAACTCATCTACATGGCTCTGTTGATGGAGCCATGTAGTCTAGACATACCCTTAGAGATAGGCATGATACTCAATGTGAGTTTCTTACATCTTTCTCTAAAGCATCTGGTACTAGCCATTGTGAGAGACAGGATACTGGACCAGAAGGAACTCAGTTCCGGTTCAATATGGCAATGCCTATATTTCTGCCTTAAACTGGTTAGTTCATTGGACTTAACTGGCTTAAAGAACCAGTGCAGCTTTGCCCAGAGTCCACTCTAGCACTGTTACAAACCATGTGAGTTACAGTTCACTTTGGACAGCTATTTCACAGTTTCCAGAAAGGAATGCATTCTGGGAGATTTCTAAAGTTTAGTAATGTGCTGTGGAATAGACCAAGAAAGATGAGTTGACCTTTTCAGCTTTTGGCCAATCTGGCACTAAACAGGTTCATACAGGATGATACTTAACACAACTGAAAGATTAATCTAGTTCAACTGATTCATAGAACATTTATCACCAGCTGAAGGACTTTTGTGTGTTTGTGGATGTGAAATATTTTGCAAATATGCTAGGAAGTTAAACTGGTTCTTAAAATGGTACATTTATCTAGGCTTCTGCATATGCGGCCACTAACTGCTGTGGTGTTTGTTCCTCTCCTCCTCCTAGTCTAGGTTGGGCCCCACAGAGCTGTTCTGTGCAATACTCCTGTTACTATGTAGACTGCCAGCAGTGCTGCAGAAAGAAGCAATAAGTAGAGCCACTCTGTTCAAGGAAAAGGAAGCAGAAAGCACAGGGTGCAGAGGCAAACAGCTGGGGAGCTGTGGTGTGGTTTCTCCCACCTTAGAGCCGCCAGAAAAACAAGGGAAGGCCATTAGTACATGAATGAGTCCTCCCATTTACCACAATCTAGGACTTAGAGCTTTAAGCCTTGTGGAATTTGCATATTGTTTGGTAGAACACTTTGCTGTTCATCAAGCCCATCTTTCTCTTAACTATATGTGTAAAAGTCTCAGAGGGGTAGCCATGTTAGTCTGTAACCATGGGCATCTGGTATCCTAGGAGGGGGAAGACACAGCCTTCCCAAACCACCAGCCTGGCCCCACCCATACTCCGCCCTCAGAATGCCTACTGTAAGCATACTGGGGGTGGAGTGTTGATGCCCCGAGAGTTCAACCTCTCTGTGATCCAGGGCTGAGGAGGCTGGGAGTTTAGATGGGTGCCCATGAGTTAATATTGGTTCATATTATCAGGAAGCTAAGTTTTTGAGCTTCTGTTATAGCTGCACAAAAAATACTACAGTTCAGTTTGTGTCTGATTTTTTTTTCACCATTAGCTTCAATAGGAAAAGGATTAGGCTCCAAATAAAGTGGAAAAGTGCCTGTACACTTGAGCATTTTAAATGCAGTTTCAAATCCACATAGATGCACACTGTTTCCTCCCATTTATTTATCAGGACAGCTCAACAGCCTAAATAGTTGCAAGGGAATTATAGTGCCTTCTTTGCAGGTCGTTTCTGTTAAGCCAAGGAGAAAAATTATTTTTGTATGAATTTGTATTTGTAATGTTTAAGTCTACGTGGATGTTCCATTAGAGATGCTGCATCTTCAGACCTAGCCGTACAGTATGAGCAATACTGACATAGAAGCATAGGATTGGAAGGGTATGTCTACACAGCAGTGTTATTTCAGAATAACTGACATTATTCCAAAATAACATAGTCCACGTCTGCACCACAAGCAGTTATTTTGACATAATGTCGAGCTGGAGGACTTCTTACCCCGACTCCTATAGCCCTCATTTTATGAGGAATAAGGGGAATCAGAGAAAGAGTGTTCTTTTCTCGAACTTCCTGCTGTGTAGACAGTGCCAAAAGCTGAAATAAGCTGTTTGGATTTAAGCTACGCAATTGACGTAGCTCAAGTTGCATAGCTTATTTTGGCTTTGACCCTGCTGTGTAGACGTGCCCAAAGGGACTCTGAGAGGCAGGGGTGGCCCGTGATTATGTCATAGCCATTGACGGCCGTGCAGGCGGGGGTGCCAATCGTGCCTTCTGTTTAGGGCGCCAGCTGCCGCAGCCGGCCTCGGGCCGCTCCTGCTGAGAGGTCAGACTATGTACAGTGCCAAAAGCTGAAATAAGCTGTTTGGATTTAAGCTACGCAATTGACGTAGCTCAAGTTGCATAGCTTATTTTGGCTTTGACCCTGCTGTGTAGACGTGCCCAAAGGGACTCTGAGAGGCAGGGGTGGCCCGTGATTATGTCATAGCCATTGACGGCCGTGCAGGCGGGGGTGCCAATCGTGCCTTCTGTTTAGGGCGCCAGCTGCCGCAGCCGGCCTCGGGCCGCTCCTGCTGAGAGGTCATAGTCCACTCTCATACACTCATAGCATGGCTAACGATTATGTAGATCATCCCTGACAGGAGTTTGTCTAACCCGCTCTTAAATATCTTCAGTGATGGGAATTCCACCACCCTAGGCAATTTATTCCAGTGTTTAGCCACCCCTAATAGTGGAGTAAATTCACCGGGTACAGAATCAGACTTTTCATATTTATACTTTGAAAAAACATCACTACGTTGGTTTTCAGAGACAAATATCTGTTAATTGTTGAGCAGAGATGTATAGGGAGTATTTGTCACATATATAGAAACTAAAAACCCCTTTAATCCTGAAGAGTGACTTAGTATTCCTTACAAAATAGCATTTTATTAGTCTTATTTATATTATGGCATTGTCCAAAAATTCCTTCACTTTTGTTGCTGTAAATCCTCTTTTTTGCATAGAGCTTGCATACATTTTTGTGTTCTTGCCATTCCTGTGAACTTTGAAAATATTTGTTAATCTTATTACACTACGTATTAAAGATGATACCATCCTACTCATCCCCACAAAATATAACATCCAGGTAACTCATTTATTTTGCTTCTATATTACATTGTGAATCAATTAACTCAGCTTGAACGAATATATTTACCATTCCTGGATTCAGTGTAACTCCTACACATCTCATACCTTCTTCTACTCATTAAATTTCTGTTTCTCACAATTCATTTAGGATTTTAATCTATAAAGAGATGTGATTAGTGTTGCATCCTGACTTTTATTTTTGCATAATTCCCATAGTTTAGTGTATATTTCACTAGTGAAGTAAAAACAGAACAAACTTCTGAGACTAGTTTAGCAATGCAGGTTTTCAAGTTAGGAATTGCACATACAGCCTACAAAAGTCACCGAATAACTACCTAAAACTAACATAAAGACGTTTGAAGAGAAAAGGAAAAATAAGTAATAAGTAAACTAAAAAATAGTCACATTTAAATCAGAGCAGGAAATATGTTTTCAACCCCGAAAATATAAGTGAAAGTCAGTTGAAATGATAATTTAAGCTCAGTCAGGGATACTGATGGTTCTAATTTAGGCTGACTTGCGTGTGTGTGTATATGCGCATGTTTTCAAATTGTTGTTTTAATTTGATGGATAAACTCCCCTGGATTGCAAATAATTGTTTTAGTGACTTCTAATATTAAAGGGGAGTATTTGACATGGGGATCAGCTGCCATAAGGAAAATAATTTCTCATGGAGTTGAGTGGTTTGTTTTCATCAGGATAAGGTGGGGAGGAGCACGAGAAAAGGCTGGAGTGTAAGAAGTCACAAACTTTTTTTTTATGAAGAATTTTGTTGAGATATTTAATAGTTGGGAGGAAGCCAGGATAGATAAATGGTCTGATCCTGCAAGGTAGTGCTGAGTGTTATCATCTCGCATTGACTTCATCAGGAGTTCAGGATAGTTAGCATCTCCTAAGAAATGCCCAGTGCCTGCTGGGCTCAGCCCCTTAATTAGGATTCACCCTTTAAACTATATTTATGACTTGTGATCTACCTGCCCAGTGGGGAAAATGTCTATAGGATCCTTGGATAGTGCTGATAGTGCGGATTGTTGTCTAGTACTGTCTGTGTTATATCAGAAGAAGAATTACGCTACAAGTGAAGGAAGGGGAATTTCTTGGCAGAAAGAACGGAGCCTTGCTGTTCACAATTTCTCTTTGTAAGGAACTGCTGACTGTAGGTCCCTCTGCATGTCTGATGGTATGCAATTTAGATTACTGGAATTGCTGAGCAGAAGAGAAATGTAGATAGGTGTGTGTGTGTGTGTGTGTGTGTGTAAGAGAGAGAGAGACAGAGAGAGGGGAGAGAGGGGGGGGAGAGAGAGAGAGTTCTCTTGTTACTGTAGCAGGCCCTGTTTCCAGAGATGTGTTGATGACAGGATGATACTTGATTTCTTTGTGCAAAGATACAGTTAAAAACAAAACATATTGGTATCAAATATCTTAGTTATGTATAAACATTTCTAAAAAAGTAGCTATCAAGGATCTATCTATGTGGTCCCATCTACCAAGTGGAAAAGAATCTCAAAATGATGAATAGTAAATTCTAAGTAGTGTTGAGATTTTTCAGATGGGGGGGGGGGAAATGGGAGGGAGGAAGGGTGCTCTGGACAAAGAATTGCTCAGCTATTTTGTAGCTTTTGGTGTAAGCTTGATGCACATCCAAGGTAACAGCCATTCTTTACGAATCTAATCCCTTTTGCCATAAATGCTTCTTTTCTTTTCTTTTCTTTTCTTTTCTTTTCTTTTCTTTTCTTTTCTTTTCTTTTCTTTTCTTTTCTTTTCTTTTCTTTTCTTTTCTTTTCACATGAAGAATTTCTTGGTGCTGTTTGTACCTTGGCAAACTGTTCCTCTTGTACTTGACTGCCATGGCTTTTATTTATTGCCTCTCATGATGGCTAGTAGTTTAGGATACTCTCTCTGTATTTCTTTTTCTCTCCTTTTGACAAAAGGGAACACCTTCAGTGTGCTTCATCTGCTGTGGAACTCATTTTAACATCTACATTTTCCATATGTCTCCAAAGTGTCAGTACATTAATGTGGACCACATAGATTCAGTTACTTTGAAAGTAATGGAGTGTAACCATCCAAATAGTTATCCTGAAATCGTTCAGTCTCTAGATAGAATAAAGCTAAACT
Source organism: Pelochelys cantorii (assembly GCA_032595735.1). Classification (NCBI taxonomy): domain Eukaryota; kingdom Metazoa; phylum Chordata; order Testudines; family Trionychidae; genus Pelochelys; species Pelochelys cantorii. Next base: position 175,595,787 of record CM064328.1, on the reverse strand, counting down.
GAAATGTCTCTGTGGAACACAAGCAGTTTCCACAGCTGTAACATAGCAATTTATGGCATATCAGATTTTCTTTTTTACCATTGCAGGAAAGGGTGTACAAACTGAATAACTGTAATTACAATTCTCAGAGGGGTAGCTGTGTTAATCTGTATCTGCAAAAACAATGAGGAGTCCTGTGGCACATTAAAGTTTTATTTGGTCATAAATTTTCATCCAATGAAAATTTTACCTATGAAAGTTTATACCCAAATAAATCTGTTAGGGTACGTCTACACTAGCCCCCTAGATCGATCTAGGGAGGCTAATGAGGGCGACCGGAATTGCAAATCAAGCCCGGGATATAAATATCCCGCGCTTGATTTGCATGTTCCCGGCTGGTCGTCATTTTAGAAATTGACTAGCCCAAAGTAACTGCCCGCATCCACACGTGGCAGTGAAACGGGATTCCGGAATAAAGCCCTAAATAGAATTAGGTGGTATTCCTCATGGAATGAGGGGCTGGAAGATATGGGCACCTTCCTGGTCTAGTGCGGAGGTCATGGACCTTATTGAGGTGTGGGGGGATGCCACCAATCTCCATGATCTCTGCACTAGATGCAGGAATGCAGCCATCTATGGCTGGATGGCTGCCAGCATGACCGACAGAGGCCACATCCGCACCCAGGAACAGGTGTGGATGAAGATAAAAGAGCTGTGGCAGGTCTATGCCAGGGCCACAGGGGGCAGCTCCCAACCAGGGGCAGACACAGACAGGTGCCCCTACTTTGATGCCCTGGACCACATCCTGGGGAGTGGGATGGTCCGTGCCCCCCTGGTGGTCATTGACCCTGGGGCAGAGGGCCATGATGATGGCACGGATGAGGAAGAGGAGGGCCAAGAGCCAGTGGAGGCCAGCGTCACCATGACGCTCAGCCAGGACCACCGAGCCGTCCCTGCGGACCTGTCCCAGGTGTCCTCTGAAGCTGGGGAAGCAACAACATGTGAGTGCCATCACTGCCCCCTTAAGCAGGGGTGGGGATGGGGGGGGGAAGGGAGGGAGACCAGGGACTGCATGCGTTGGCCTTGCTGGCCACGGATCATGCAGCAACCTGTGCATATACCGTGCCACCCCTGGGCACGTGGCCCCAGATGGATGCCACACAGGGGCCTTGGCCTGTTAGCCACAAGCATGTATGGAGAGACATGACATGCTCCTGACCCCGGGATGGGACACAGAAGGACGCCCTCCCTCCACAAGCCCCCTCTACACAGAGGCAGGGGACATCCCCCCCCGCCACACCCACACCCACGCTGATATATAGCACAGGGGCATGGGTGCAGTCTCAGGGCAGCTCCCACTCCCGGGGATAGCAGGACATCCCGAACATGGCCTATGTGCAAGCACATCAGCTCTGATGGTGCAGAGAACTGTTGTCCTCGTCTTGCAGAATGGGGCTGGGCTTCACGCACTGGCTGCGTCTAGACTGGCAAGATTTTGCGCAAAAGCAACTGCTTTTGCGCAAAAACTTGACAGCTGTCGACACTGGCCGCTCGAATTTGCGCAAAAGCACTGACGTTCTAATGTAAGAAATCAGTGCTTCTTGCGCAAATACTTTGACGCTCCCGTTCGGGCAAAAGTCCTTTTGCGCAAAAGCTTTTGCTCAAAAGGGCCAGTGTAGACAGGCAGCTAAGACGTTTTGCGCAAAAGCAGGCTAAACGGGAAAAAGCCCTATGGATGCTTGGAGACTCCGTAGCCACAGTCAGCTCCCCGGACTTCCTGGTAACTCGATCCCCCTTAAAGCAGACGCAGGCTGCTGAGCTCACGCAGCAGGAGCCTTCCTTGCACCTCTGGCCAGAGGTCTGCCATGTGGCCCCTGTCGTCCAACAGACACCCCTCAAGCACCATGGCAGCTCCAGGGGGGATCAGCCACCCACACCCCCAGCGCAGGAGGCCCCCAGGGGCCACAAATGAAGGGCCCCATCCTGGTCCTCGGGGGAGCTGGACAGCCTGCTGGACCTCTGGCAGGAGGAGGAGGCCCTCCAAGACACCCGCTCCCGGCGCCGGAATGTGGACATCTTCGCCCACATGGCCCAGGCGCTCGTCCAGCAGGGCCAGCCAGCCCGGACCCTCGAGCAAGTCTGGGCGAAAGTCAAGGAGCTGCGCCTGGGCTACGTGCGGGCCAGCGAGGGACAGGGGGCAGGAGCAGACACCTGCCCCCACTACAACCGGCTCCACGCCATCCTGGGCCAGCCAGCCCCACAAGCCCCATCGACAGCAGCGTGCGCCCCCCCGTCACCAGGACCACCGAGGCGGGGGAAGGAGACAGCAGTGCGTTGGAGGATGAGGCCAGCACTGCCACCCAGCAGGCCCCCTCCGGCAGCCCCGACGTCTCCTGCGCATCCTCAGAGGCCGGGGAAGGATCCACCGGTGAGTGTTGCACTTTGCACTCACAAGGGCGGGGGGGGGAGGGGGAGCCAGGCACCCAGAGGGGGGAGGGGGAGAGCATGTCACTCAGGCCATGTGAGCTGCACGCTGTGTAACATTAGGCAGTAAGCAGCACGTGCAACCACGTGCAGCCTGGTGACCGAGCGGCATGTGGCCGCAGCAAGCAGCTCCAGGTCACGCCTCGGACTGTGCTGCTCACACACATCCGGCGGGACCAGGGCGAAGGGTGGATGCCGGCTGGAACCAGCCAGGGCCCCAGGGACTCAGGCCAGAGCCCGCACCTCCGCAAGGGTGCAGCACGCAGAATGGCACACTGTCCCATGCCTGGCTGTGAGGCACAGCCAGCTGCTCCTGGGAAAACCACAGTGTCACAGCCCTGTGAACGTGGCCCCCCAATGAGCCCCTCGCCTGTTCCCAGTGCCTTGGCTGGCTCCCCGAGGGAAGACCCCACTGCGGCCACACATGTCCCTGGGCTACATGTGTGAGGGATAGTGGGAGGGAGAAGGGGGAGAAGCGCTCGGGCCGCCCCTAGGGCCGCCTGAGTTTTGCTTCAAGGATGGGACACTCACCAGTCACTCTCCTGGCTCCGTCCAGGACATATCCCACGCGACGGGGATCTGAGAGCCCAGACCACGTCTGCCAGATGTGCTCCCAGGCACTGTGTGGGGATTCATCTCGTTCCCTGTCAAACACCACTGATTAGCCCAAAGCCTCACAGCCTCCACCGGCAGAGTGTTCCACAGGTTAACACAACACAAGCGCCCTCCCATCCTCCATGGGGCCAGGACACAGACCGGTGGTTACAATAAATGGAGGAGGACCCTACTCCAGGAGCAGTCCTCTTTGCAAACATACAACACGGGGAGCAGGGGGGGAACCGAGTGGGCCCAAGCCACACTACTGTGGTGTCACCTGGGCTCAGGGGCGGAGGGCATGAGGTGTGGGGACAGTGGCCGGGCTGCCTGACTGACCCATCCTTTCTTCTGTTCCCTGCAGCGGGACCAAGCACAAGCTGGGGACCTTCCAGTCTGGCGGCAGCAGCAGCACCCCCAGCCACCCAACCACCGAGGCAGAGGCTCCGCCACCGGGACCAGCTCCTTCGGCGTCACGTGCAGGCCATTGAGTGCGTCGAGGCTGCCATCACTCGGCGCGTGGAGGCGGACCTGCAGTGGTGCCAGGAGTCCTAGGCCGCCTTCCAGGCCCAGTGTGTGCGGATGGCCGACTCCATCGCCACCCTCACCGCCCACATTGGCCATGCCATACATTACGGCATGGCCTTGCCCCATGCCCCCGCTATCCCTCCCCCAGCACTGCCCCTGCCCCCTCCTGCAATGGCCCCTCCTGCTCCTGTCCCTGCCCCTCCTGCAATGGCCCTTCCTGCCCCTGCTCCTGCCCCTCATGCTCCTGCCCCTCCTGCCCCTGCTCCTGCTCCTGCCCCTCCTGCTCCTGCACCTCCTGCCCACCTCCCCGTGCAGCCTGCCCCGACGCAGCCTGCCCCCCACGTCCAGGTCCGCCCCTGCAGAAGCGGCCGCAGGGGCCACCCCTCCGAGGAGTAGCTCCTCCCCTTCCCAGTTCAAGGTCTCCTTCCCCTTCCCCTCCCAGTTCAAGATCTCCTCCCCCTCCCCCTCCCCGTTCAAGGTCTCTTCCCCCCTCCCCCTCCCAGTTCAAGGTCTCCTCCCCCTCTCCCCCTTGTAAATAAAAACATACCAGTTTTTCTGTTGAAAACAAAAGTGTGTTGTTTATTGTGTTACTCGAGGTAACTTAAATAATTGATTTGAGATGCCAATTAGCCAACTAAATTTCAGAAGATTACAAAATGCGGACACCAAATACCGTATCTATCACCGGTCGTTCCTTTAATTGGTCATTGGTTTGTGGCGCATAAATAAATACTGACACTTTAAGTAAAATTTAAACCACAAGACTATATTAACATAGATAACAAACAAGCAAGAAAGGTTAAAACACGAACACAGAGAATATTTATATAGTCTAGACGCAGGGATGATTGTAGTGTTGCTGGCGACCTCAATCCTTTGGTCCTTCCGGGCCTCGGGAGAGGAACAGCCAGGCATCCCTCGATGGAAGACGCCGCCGAAGCTGGCGACCTCAAGTCTTTGGTCCTTCCGGGCCTCAGACAAGGAACTGCCAGGAGATCCCTTGAAGACGACTGGAATCGGGTATGCTGAATCGAGCCTTCTGCACGAATCACGAATCCTCTTCCTGTTCTTTGGGACAGCTCGAACAGGCGATGGTGGCCTAAAACCTAGCCTAAACTAAAAGAAAAACCCTAGCTTCGTCCGACGCACCCAGCGAACATGCATGATGACGGCCGATATGCTTCGAACCGACGCTGCCTGACGAACAGTCACGATGACGATAGCTAATTTAACTAAACCTAACTCTGGACCCAATTTATATTGGTAGGTGCAAGCCTTCCGCTTGACCTGACCTGACAGATAAGACTACCAGGAGTCTTCGTACCCAACAAAACAAGTATAACCAAGGTTGGTTTGTTCAGTGCAGTAAATTTACAATTGGGAAGTAAGGGGAGGGGCGGGGGAAGGGTAGGGGATGGGAGGGAGTCGTATGGGGAGACCGAGGCGACCCTAATATGGGGCCTGTGCGAACATGCCCACCAGGGCCTCTCGGATGCGCACCCCATCCTGGTGCGCCTGGTGGATGGCAGCTGTGTGGGGCTGTTCATAAGTCTGTGCCTTGGCTGCCATCCATGCGGGGAGGAAGGCCTCCCGACTCCGCTCCACAACATTGTGGAGCATGCAGCACATGGCCAGTACCTCCGTTGCATTCGGCTCACCCATCTCGAGACGGGTGAGCAAACAACGGAAGCGGGCTTTTAAGCGGCCGAAGGCACGCTCCACTTGATTCCGGGCCCGGTTGAGGCGGTCGTTGAACCGGGCCCAATTCTGGTCCGGCTGCCCCATGTAGGGCTGCATTAGCCAGGGCAGCAGGGGGTAGGCCGCATCCCCGATGATGCAGATGGGCATAGGCACATCCCCGACAGTCAACTCCCGCTGGGGGAAGTAAGTGCCCGCCTCCAGCCTGCGAAACACTCCGGAGTTGTGGAGGATGCGGGCGTTGTGTGCCCTGCCGGACCAGCCCGCATAGACGTCCAGGAAGCGGCCCTGGTGGTCCATGAGGGCCTGGAGAACAATCGAGCAGTACACCTTCCTGCTCAGAAATGGGCTGCTTGATGCTCCAGGGCCCGGATGGGGATGTGGGTTGCATCCAGGGCTCCCCCGCAATTGGGGAACCCGAGGGCAGCGAAGCCGGCCAGCGTAGTGTCCACGTTGTGCAGGCGGATCACTCTCGGGAGCAGGACATCGTTGATGGCGTGGACGACCTGCAGAAGGGTGCAGAGAAACACAGGGGAACACATCACAGAAGGCAGGGGTGAGTGTGTGCTCCCTTGACCCCCCTCCCCTGTGATTCCCTCTGTCCTCACGCACGCACACACACCACGGCCCCCTCGCCCCACGGCCCCCCCCCCACCAGCAGGCCTGTGCAAGGGAGGGACGGCCCAAACCCCTGGGTGACCCAGCCTGGAGACTTGGCTGGCCCTGGGCATGGAGTGCAGCACTCTCCCCCCACCCCACTCCCCACTCCCCCTTGGACTTACCTCCATAACGATGACACTGACGGTGGATCTGCCCACCCCGAACTGGTGTGCCACCGATCAGTAGCTGTCCGGGGTGGCCAGCTTCCAAAGTGAGATGGCGACCCTCTTCTCGACGGGGATGGGTGCCCACAGCTGGGTGGTGGCTCTCTGGAGCGCAGGGGCGAGCCAGGCACACAGCTCCATGAACGTCCGCTTTCGCATGCGGAAGTTCCGGAGCCATTGCTGGTCGCCCCATTGCCCCAGGACCAGCTGGTCCCACCAGTTGGTGCTGGTGTCCAGTCTCCACAGTGGCCTCTCCACCCTGGGGTGGAGATGCCACAGGGACGCCATGGCCTCCCTGATGAGGGAGTCCAAAGTGGTCTGCGCCTCCTGGTCCTGGAACAGGAGGGCACCAGCCTGGAGCAGCAGCTGCAGGCACTCCAAAATGGCCGGCAGTGGCCAGAGCAGGCACATGGCCACCCCTGGCTCCATGGCAGACAAAACAAGGCAAAAGAAAAAAAAAACAGGCAAAAGCACTAGGTGGCAAAAGGCAGTGGTGTCCAAAAGGCAGAGGGAAACCACCAAAACTGCTACGGCTGTCAGTCCCTACAAGAGGTCCTAAAGCACGGAGCAGGAGAGAAACGGCTATCCAGGGAGATCCCTTTAAGCACGTGTCAAAAAGGAGCTCCAGCCCCCCGCCCCCGGAAAGGGCTGGTGCCCTTTTGCCCTCTGCAAAATGGTTCCGGGTTTCTGCTTTTGCGCAAAAGCGTGCCGCCAATGTAGACGCGCTTTTGCGCAAAAGCGCATCGTTATAACGATAACTCCGTGCCAGTCTAGACGCACTTTTGCGCAAATACTTTTAATGGAAAAACATTTCCGTTAAAAGTATTTGCACAAAATCATGCCAGTCTAGACGTAGCCACTGTGTTCTCAGGGATGACTGACCATTTATCCTTGTTCTCCACAGTCGGACCAGCTGCGAGTGCAGGGCACACCACACCACCCAGGACATCCTCCCGCACCTGAGGGCTCCGCAGGCCCACCCGTGCAATGGAAGACTACCAGCAGCAGCACCTGGGGGCACTGCAAGCCCTGCACCGCACCCTTGACCACTGGGTTGAAGAAGACCTGAAGCTCCAGTGGGAGAGCTGGTAGGAGCAGCTTGCCCAGGGCCGTGCCATCTGTGCCCATCTGCAGACTCTGGTGCAGATCTTGCTGCCTCCTGCTGCTCCAGCCCCTGCTGCCTCCCCAGCTACCACGCCTCCTCCCACTCCTTCTCCCGCTCCTGCTTCTCCCTCCACCCCCTCCCCACCCCCTGGGGATGCTGAGGCCCCTTCACCTGCAGTGTTGGGAGACAGTGTGGCTGGCAACACTCCAACCCTGAGACCTGAGCCTCTCCTCCCCCTCCTCCCCTTTCTTTCCCCTTCCAGCTCCCTGCTCCCAGTTTTCCCCCTCCCCTCTCCCATCCTCTCTCCTCCCCTCTCCCACCTTCTTTCCCCAGTCTCACTTGAGTTTCATTGCCCCCCCCCCCAGTTTTGTTGAATAAACAGAGTTTGGTTTAATCAAAACACGTCTTTTATTTTCCATCAGGAAGGGGGGTTAAGGAGGAGTAAGTGGAAGGACGTGAGGGAGGAATGAAGCCAAAGCCTCCAGTGGGGCAGACTAGGAAGACTGTTACTGATCCTCCGGGTGCAAGCTCTCCCGCAGGGCCTCCCGGATATGGACAGCCCCCCGATGGGCCTCCCAGATGGCAACTGTGCGGGGCTGCATGTACAGGCTGGCTAAGTGCTCAGCGTCCGCCACCCAGCCTGGCATGAAAGCCTCCCCCTTCTGCTCACACACATTGTGCAGCACATAGCACGCTGCCACCACGTGTGGAATATTCCGCTGAGAGAGGTCCAGGCGGGTGAGGAGGCATCTAAAATGGGCCTTCAGCTACCTGAAGGCACCCTTGACCATGATGCGGGCCCTGCTGAGCCTGGCATTAAATGACTGTCAGAAAGGGTTGAGGAGTCCAGTGTATGGCTTCATCAGCCAGGATTGTAGGGGATAGGCCACATCCCCCACCAGGCAGACAGGCATGCCCACGTCTCTGACCCTGATGTGGCGGTCAGGGAAGAAAGTCCCGGCGTACAGCCTCTGGCACACGGAAGAGTTGCGGTAAACCCGCGTGTCGTGTGCTTTGCCCAACCAGCCCACATTAATGCCCACAAAGTGGCCCTGGTAGTCAGACACGGTCTGCAGGATCACAGAAAAGTATCCCTTCCAGTTGATGTACATGGAGGCCTGGTGGTCTGGGGCACGGATCGGGAAGTGTGTCCCCTCGATAGTCCCCCCGCAGTTGGGGAAGCCCAGGGCACCAAACCCCTCGATGACTGCGTCCACATTGGCGAGGCAGATGACTCTGCAGATAGATCAGGACTCGGTTGATGGCCCTGACCACCTGCACAGGGACACACAAAACCGAGAGTCACTGGGGTGCCAGGGTGGCTGAGAATGCCCCCTCCCCACCACTGCCCTGCTCCCCCACTTCCCAGAAGCAACCCCCCCTGCAATCCTGGCCACCGCAGGCAGTCCTTAGTGTGGGTGGGACAGAACAAACCCTCCCGGGGAGAGGACTTGCACCACCTCCCCCCCACTTTTCCCTAGGGCAGCCCATTCCCTCCTTGAACCCCCCCTCCTGGCACAATCGCTGGAGATTACCATACCTGCATGAGCAAGGCTCCAAAGGTGGATCTCCCCACACTGAACTGGTTCCCCATGGATTGGTAGCTATCCGGCGTGGAGAGCTTCCAGAGGGCGATGGCCACACACTTGTGGAGGGGAATGGCGGGCCTCCTGTGTGTGTCCCGTCTCCTCAGAGCAGGGGCGAGCCACTCTCAGAGCTCCAGGAAGGTGTCTTTCTTCATCCTGAAGTTCTGGGTCCATTGTTGGTCTCCCCAGTGCTCCAGGACGATGTGGTCCCACCAATCGGTGCTGGTCTCCAGACACCAGATGCGGTGGGGCACGCTGGCATCCAGGAGCTGCAGCTGCTCCTCCACATACCCCAGGAGGGTCTGGAAGAAGGCCTGGGGGCTGGGTTGCTGCAGATCCTGCGAGGCAGCCTGCAGAAAGTGCTGCCAGACTTGCAGCAACATGTCTAAGAGCAGCAGAGTGCCTGGGGCAGCTCCGGCTCCATGCTGCGGAGTGCTGTGGTGTCCTGAGTGAGGGCAACCAGAGCACATAGAGAACAAATGCTTTGCTGTCCCTCAGCAAGGTAGGCAAGCAAGCAGGGAAATCTGAGAACCGACTTTCCAGGGGGGGTCCCTTTAAGCACGACCCTCAGATAGCCTCAGGCAGCAGCCACACAAGGTAACTCCTGATCTGATGCCCTGCCAGAACTGGTTCTGGCCAGCCTTAAATGTGGTTCAACATTCAATCAGTGTGGACGCACTATTTCGAAATAGCAAAAAGCTATTTCGAAATGCATTTTGTGTGTAGACGCGTTATTTCGAAATAAGATATTTCAAAATAACTATTTTAAATAAGATATTTTGAAATAACGCTGTAGTGTAGACATACCCTTAGCCTTTAAGGTGCCACAGGACTCCTCGTTTTTTTTGTAATTATAAAATGACTTTTGTTACAAAAGTCTTGGGCTACCAAATCCTTCATGAAATTGGGATACTGAGGAGGAGTATGGGGGATGGGAAATAGCCTTTATAGACAGCAGTATTCCAGACAGTATTGTGAATTAACTTTCTAAGTGAAGGTAAAGATAGACCAGTGATGAATACCAAGTGTATTGCATGCAAATGATATCTCTAGTCTATCTGTCATACATAGAAATACTTCATAGAGTGGTATTTTAATGCCATTAAAACTTACTACCATATTAAACATAAAATCTGAGTGTACTCAGGTTTTTAGGAAAGAATTGTCATTTTGTATAAAACATGTACATTCAGCTCTCGTAAAATTAGGATAATAGCATATCAGTTTATCTAGGTCAAAATTATGACAGCATTAATCATACTGACAATTCTTTAAACCAGGTATTGGTTAAGATGCTACTAAATGTAAGGGTATTAGCATCTAGACCTTACCTATATTAATCCTAACAATCCCAACCCACTGTCACCTGACCTGTTTGCAGTGTGAACAAAAGTTATATGAATGTGTGAGACTATGTAATGAAATACTATATCATAATGCACAGGCACATGGTTTTATAGACAATCTAAATTCAGGCATTTCCTAACTTTTTTGGAATGCTTGACTACACAACTTTAACATTATTTTACCATGTTTAGTATTAACGCAATTTCCTAAGATTTAAAAAAAAATTCATATGGAACCAACCTGGGTTGTCAGTAGAGTTGGGCTCGAAAGATTCTAGTACTGTTCTTTACCATTTGAGCCAACAGCAGAGCTAGTCTCAGTAAAAGACTATTATTATCTTCTGTGCACATCTGCCACTGAGCATGGGGATGGAATCACACACTTTTCTAGTGGGGTTCAGAGCAATTTGCTAAACAGCACATTATGGTCACAGACAGATACTCCTTCCCTGTCCTCTGCAGCTTCTTTGGCTCCTATTTGCCTGCTCCCCTGCTGCTATCCCACAGTCTCCATCCTGCTCTGCCTGTCACCTGTTCCTAGTTCTCTCTCTCCCTCACATTCCTTAGCTGCTGCCTTTTCCCTTTGTCTCTTGACATAAGCCTGTCCTCTGGCTCCCAGCTCCCTCTCCTCTTTCCCCCTTTCTCCACACACTCCCCATCTTCTGTATCCTTTACTTCTCCAGACTGTCCTGCCCACAACTGTCCAGCCACTGTTTCTTCCTTTTTTGCCCCACTGCTTAGCCACCAGCATTGGGAGCACTGATAGCACAGAACAGGCTGAGTACACCTGACATCTCTGGAAGCTTTGCTCCAAAATATGGAGGTGCTCAAAACACCAGTTGTTGAGCATTTTTTAACATGGGTAAAATATGTTTTTTCCTTTGTGACATTATATGATTAAAATGTGACCATGTAGATCATTGTTGCATCCGCTGTGGTATAATCTCAACAAATCTTGTACACATTGTGTCAAGTAAGGTGCAATGGAAATGATAGGATTTGCTATTTCACTTTTGTATCTGAAGTTATGAATATTGACTATGTACCTGTAATTCAAAAGTGTTTTGCTTTTGTAGTGTCACCCACACAGTAATTTGCACCCAGTCTGGTCAGCATGTTGTGAAGGGACTATTCAAGTTGAATGCCCCATAAAGGACACTTAATTCACAGTGGTCCATAGAAGAGGCTTATCCACATCTGATGGATTTTCACATGAATGTTCTAACTAAAGTATGGGTAATGGCCTCAGCTATGACTCAGTGAAGTATGGAAGGGCATGTGACTATATAATGTAACCCTAAACTCCATATTGTTACCTTGTTGTTTCCACAAGCTGGGCTGGGTTTCCCTACACAGAGCAAAAGCTATAAAAGGCCCTGAAAGCATCTCCATTTTCCCTGTTTCCTGTTCAAACGTCTGGACTATGAACTTACACTATTGGGAACATTCTAACCAAAGGACTGAAGGACCTTCCAATAATTTGGGAGCAACCAGAGACTTAATAAACCAGTATTTTATTTTATACTTCTTCAAGCCTGGTCCAAGAAACTTACAATTATTGTATGTAATTCTTTTAACTAACTAACTAAGGGTATGTCTACACTACAAAGTCAATTCGAACTAACAGCTGTTAGTTTGAATTAACTTTCATAGGCGCTACACATGCAAACTGCTAGTTCGAACTTAATTCTAACTAGCAGAGCGCTTAATTCGAACTAAGTAAACCTCATTCTACGAGGACTAACACCTAGTTCGAATTAAGTAGTTCGAATTAAGGGCTGTGTAGCCACTTAATTCGAACTAGTTGGAGGCTAGCTCTTCCCAGCTTGCCCTGGTGGCCACTCTGGGCCAAGCCAGGGAAACTCTTCTGCCCCCCTCCCGGCCCCGGAGCCCTTAAAGGGGCACGGTCTGGCTACAGTGCCCATGCCAGGTGCAAGCCTGCCAGCACCCAGCCAGCAGACCCTGCACCTGGCACGGCATGAGCCAGCCACCCGCTGCCACCCAGCCCTCCGCCTCTTCCCAGGACCAGGCTGGCGGCTCCCAGGAGCCTGCCTGGGGCCGCAAGAGGCGGGCGCCCACCTGGTCTAGTGTGGAGATCGTGGACCTCATCGAGGTTTGGGGGGAGACCTCCAACGTCCACGACCTCCGCACTAGGCACAGGAATGAGGCCGTCTAGGGCAGGATAGCTGCCAGCCTGGCCACCAAAGGCCACAGGCGAACCCAGGAGCAGGTTTGCATGAAAATCAAGTTAGTCCAGTGAGACCCCCGACCCTGAGCCCTGAGCTTAGAACATAAGAACATAAAAACGGCCGTACTGGGTCAGACCAAAGGTATATCTAGCCCAGTAGCCTGTCTGCCATCAGCGGCCAACACCAGGTACCCCGGAGGGGATGGACCGAAGACAATGACCAAGCCATTTGTCTCGTGCCATCCATCTCCAGCCTTCCACAAACAGAGGCCAGGGACACCATTCCTACCCCCTGGCTAATAGCACTCCATGGACCCAACCTCCATGACTTTATCTAACTTCTCTTTAAACTCTGTTATAGTTCTAGCCTTCACAGCCTCCTGTGGTAAGGAGTTCCCCAGGTTGACTATTTGCTTTGTGAAGAAGAACTTTCTTTTATTAGTTTGAAGCCTGCTACCCATTCATTTCATTTGGTGTCCTCTAGTCCTTATATTATGGGAACTAATGAAGAACTTTTCTTTATGCACCCTCTCCACACCACTCATGATTTTATAGACCTCTATCATATCCCCCCTCAGTCTCCTCTTTTCTAAGCTGAAAAGTCCCAGTCTCTTTAGCCTCTCTTCATATGGGACCTGTTCCAAACCCCTAATCATTGTAGTTGCCCTTTTCTGAACCCTTTCCAAGGCCAAAATATCTTTTTTGAGGTGAGGAGACCACATCTCTACACAATACTGAAGATATGGCGTACCATAGTTTTAGACTTCCCCTCCTCCTTCTTCCCCTGGTTTCCCCCTTCCAGCTCCCTCCTCCCAGGTTTCCACCTCCCCTCTCCCACCCTCTCTCTTCCCCTCTCCCACCTCCTTTTCCCAGTCTCCCCAGAGGTTAATCCCCCCCATCCCCAGTTTTGTTAAATAAAGAGAGTTTCTATTTTTGAACACGTATCCTTTATTTTTTACATCAGGAAGGGGGGCTAGGGAGGGGTAAGTGGAAGGAGGTGAGGGAGGAATGGGGCACGAGCCCCCGATGGGGAGGACTGGGGTGGCTCTGTGGGCTCCTCGGGGTGGAAGCTGTCCTGCAGGTCCTCCTGGATCCTGACAGCCCCCCGGTTGACCCCCCCGGATGGCAGCCTGCGGCAAGTGCAGCCGGCTGATGGCCGAGTGCTGTGATGTGCCGAGTGTGGGCACTCAGGGCACTCCAAGACAGGACTGCTTTGCTGTCCCTCATCGAGGTAGACAAGCAAGCGGGGAACCCTGAGAATTGTCTGTCCGGGGTGGGGGCTCGGGTCCCTTTAAGCACAGCCCTCGGCTAGCCTGAGGCAGCAGCTCCACACTCTAAGTCCTGGTTCTGGCCAGCCTTAACTTCGGTTCAGGGTCCACTCAATGTGGACATGCTAGTTCGATTTAGCAAACGCTAATTCGAATTAGTTTTTAGGTCTAGATGCACTAGTTCGAATTAGCTTAGTTCGAATTAACTAATTCGAATTAAGTTAGTTCGAATTAGTGCTGTAGCGTAGACATACCCTAACTAGCTAACTAACTTTTTCTTTCTTTCCTTCTTTCTTAGCAAAGGTGTGATTATTGGGTAAGATCTGAGTTGTATATTGACCTGGGTATATGGCTGGTCCTTTGGGATCAGAAGAACACTTTGATCAAATTGATTTTGACTAACCACTCATCATTAAGTCTAATGTCTGGGTGTTAAATCCAGGACTGGAGTACTGATTTTTTGTGAGAGAGTGTGGAGAGACAGAAGTTTACTTTTGTTAATGAATTGGTGTATCTTATGGAAGAATAACCACCAGTTTTGGGATGTGTTTGTCTTATTTTTCAGCAGGTTGTTATGAATTTGGCATTCTTGGTTGTGACTCACTGAGGCATGGTGACACCCCTAATCTTGCTCCTAATGTGGCTGAATTGTTTTTGCTGAAATCTTAAAAATTAGCATGAAATAGACTTCCAGCACTGAAAACTCCAAAATGAATGATTTGTGTATGAGAAGATATAAACAACTGAGTATATGATGTTACAGCGGAAAGTGGTGGGCGACCTTAACTATAGGCATTGCTATTTGCACTGCTTTTAATACTAGAAGGAAATATGAGAACTCATCCTAACAAGAAAAAAATTCCAAATATTTAAGAAAACAGGGACATTTAGAGTTCTACAATTTCAGTAAATCATGTGGAAAAATCAATTATGCCTGTTTTGCCTTAGTGAAAATCAGCTCGAGAATGGTAACTTTTTGTAGCATGTTGGAACCAGTTATAGAATTCACGTACAGGGATATCATTCACTGTCCAATTCAGTAAGTTGGTTTAGAAATTCTATAAGAAAGTTATCATTCTCTAAAATTTTTCACTTTTCCAGATTTTCTGTAGTATCCCTTTTTGCTTTCACCCCTACAATATATTGTAGTCATTTTGTAAAAGTTTCAAAAATTGAAAGGGCTACTTCTAGTCCACCAGTGGCCTAGAATAAAGTGGCAATTTTTTTTCACAAAATAATTTTGTGCATTTTCCACCCTATTGTTCAGAGGAACTTTGTTTTATAGTTCTAGAATTGTCACATATGCACATAAATGCATGGATTCAAAGCGTACAGCACAGCAGTCAACAGAATTCCTAGAATTTCAGGATGTTATCTATTAGAAGATTTGTTCATGCCAGGTTGTGTCCTTTAATGAGTAGGATGAGCCCTCTTGTGGGAATTTGACAATTAGAAACCCTTTGAATGTAAAAAAAAAGCATATTTTCCCTTGCATAAGTGGACAGGCATGGGAACGAGGGTAGTAGGGGGTGGAGCTGCAGCACTGGTCCCAGTTGCTGGCCCCAGCCTCCCCCTTCTTATTCCTGTACAGGTTTTCCCCCTTCCAGAGATATGGCCCTGCTCCTGGCCCAGCTGGGGGGGAGAGGAGAGGTGGACAGTGTTACTAATTTAACATTAGTAAAACTGTTCCAGCATCACTGCATAAGTGACATAGTACTGTGGGTTGTCTCCCTAAATTAAATACTATTTGAGAACTTATGAATAAAATATATGGGCAAGAATATTGATTTTTTTAAAAAACACCCTCCACTAAGATGAAATTGTTTTTAGCACAATAGGTCAAAAAATAGTCAGTCAAAAATCCATTTTGCAGAAGCCAACATAAGACCATAATAACCTTTTGGGTAATAAAAATGAAAGTCTGGGGCTTCAGTTACCTTAAGCAGACTTCATAGCACCAAAGCAGAGTATATTGTGTAGTGAAGCCAGGTTTGTGAAAAAAAGTAAAGAATACTTATAAATACCTGAAAAATAAGTAAGTAGGAAACCTTATAAAAGAAATCACTGACAGAGAGGCAAAATATGTCCCTGGGTTGAATCCTACTATATTGACTGTTGTATTAAAGTAGATGGAACATATGGACCCAAAGGCTATGTCTAGACTACATGCCTCTTTCGAAAGAGGAATGTAAATGAAGCAAATTGAAAGTGCAAATGCAGCGCGGCTTTAAATATCCTGCACTTAATTTGCATATTCACGTCCGAGTGCTTTTTCAAAAAAGGGTTTTTCAAAAGTGAAAACACAGTCTAGACGGGGTTCTTTTGGAAAAAAACCCCTTTTTTGAAAGAATCCATACTCCTCAGTTTTTCAGGAGTACGGATTCTTTCAAAAAAGGTTTTTTTCCCCCCAAAAGAACCCCGTCTAGACTGCGCTTTCACTTTTGAAAACCCCTTTTTCGAAAAAGCACTCAGATGTGAATATGCAAATGAAGTGCAGGATATTTAAAGCCGCGCTTCATTTGCACTTTCGATTTGCTTCATTTATATTCCTCTTTCAAAAGATGAATGTAGTCTAGACATAGGCAAAGTGTCAAATGTGTTAAAATAACGTTGCTACTGTTCAACATTAAACAGTTTTAAATCAGGTTAGGGGTTTGGAACACAAAGACCTCAGCCTGCCTTGGTACACCATTAATTATTTCAACCTTTTATCAAAGAAGGAAAAATAGTTAAACCAGCTAAAGTATTAAGGATTAAGTAAGGCTTTCATTTGAACAGCACTTGTTCTCTGTTACTGTAGCTGAAAAGGAAAAGAAAAACACCCCTTGTTTGATAATTTCTTAGATGGTATTACAGACGGTAATAGATGTCCTTTTTCAGGAAAAGAGGAAATCTTAGTTTGAATGGCTGAAGATATTGTTTTAAGCCTGATTCAGCCATTTTCTGAGTCTAGAAATCAAGCCAAACATGGATGCTTACAGCACTGACATTTAGCTGCCTGTTGGGTCACAGATTTACAGTAGTATCTTAAACAAGACAGTTTTGGCCACCTAAGTTATTAGACAGAAGGCAAAACTGTCTTGTTTGTGAAGCCAAAAGGAGAAAGATAGAAAAGAAAGAAATAGTGTGGAGAAGGAAAAAGACACTTGTGTGTGTCAAACTTACCTCTTATGTGGTAGGTGGGTGCTGATGGAGATAGCCGAAATGATGATGTTTCATGGCTCTCTCTCTAGGCCCAGATTGGTCATGGTATGGTGCAGGATCAGGACAATGAAGACCCAATAATGTCGCAGTGGATCCTACAGTCTGTTTCTTCCCCTTTTTTCAGTCAGCAATGATTTCCCCTTTGCTTCCTCTCCACTCATTTTCTTCTGAAAGTCTCTTAAGGATCCAGTCCCTCATTATTTTGTCCCTCAATAAGGCTTGATTTCTGACACATTGATTCTGGTTCATGGATTTCTGGTTCTACCCTTCTCTAGTTTAACAGGTATGATCTTAACAAGTCCTTGAATTATAAGAGCAGGGCATTATGCCTCCTGTTTGCACCTTGTGTCATCCACATTTCTTGTTGTAGCTTATTAAGACATTTTATGAACTTTCACTCATAGTTTACACTTAATTTCAAAATTGGGATATGTTTGTACGCTGAATTATTGCAACACTATTCAGGCAAACTTCTCATTGAAGTGAAGAAAGAAATAGGTCATTTAGAAATGCATATTAATCTTGAGCAACAGATGTAAAATATGAGCATCTTGGAACAAACTCATTTAATCCCTAGGGAGACGTGCTCAGGTTTATATCCCAGTTTACAAACCCAAGAACTGCCTGCAGGGTATAGTATTGTATTAAAAATTGGCATCACCACAGAATGTCATGGACAATGTAAAAAAGTACAACAGAATGACTAGAAAAATAACTGATGGATAGTCATCAAGATGATATATGAGAAAGGTAGGACATTTTTGACTAATGAAGAATGAAAGGATGAAATATATAAAAATGATATAGGTAAGGAATTACCTTGAAAGACATTTACACCCAAATTTGCATTGAATGGAGGTACTGATACATTAACATTTGTTGTAGATGAAGAATCGAATTGATTGAAATGATTTAAATCTGTTTCAGAAGGGATATAAAACTCTGTGCTTCAATGTTTAAGCGGGATGAGACCCGATGTGAGGGCCAGATTTTTCCACATCTGGCTATCTGAGATGCTGTTACACCTTCCTAAGGAAGTGGGTTTTGCCCACAAAAGCTCATGATACACTATATACATCTTTATATACTTGTTAGTCTTTAAGGTGACAAAGGGCTACTCTTTCTATATAAAAAACTAAAGGGAAAACTTTCCCCCTGATTATCAGGGACCTGCCCGATCACCATGAATTTTCAAAGATGGCTCTGCAATCACATCTTCCAACCATTTCAGCACCCTTGGATATATTAGATTCATCCCCATAGATCTGTGTATGTCCAGCTTTTCTAAATAGTCCTTAACTTATACTTTCACTACTGAGGGCTGCCCACCTCCTCCCCATATTGTGCTGCCCAGTGCAGCAGTCTGAGAACTGAATTTTTGGCTCTGAAGACCAGTCAAAAAAAAAAAAAAAGAAAAGCTTTGAGTACTTCAGCTTTTTCCAGAGTTACTATGTGGCCTTCCCCATTCACTAAGGGTCTCACACTTTCCCTGACCACCTTCTTGTTGCTAACACACTTGTAGAAATGCCTCTTGTTATCCTTTACACCCCTTGCTAGCTGGAATTCCAGTTGCTCTTTGGCCTTCCTGATTACACCCCTATCTGCTCAAACAATATTTTTATACACATCCCTAGACATCTGTCCAAGTTTCTACTTCTCGTAAGTTTCCTTTTTGTGTTTAAGCTCACTGAAAATATTTCTGTTAAGCCAAGCTGTCTTCTGCCATATTTGCTATTCTTTCAGTACAGTGGGACGGTTTATTCCTGTGTTCTCAATAAGGTTTCTTTAAAATACAGACAGCTCTCCTGGACTTCTTTCCCCCTTATACTAGCCTCCCAGGGGGTCCTGCCAATCAGGTCCCTGAGGGAATCAAAGTCTGCTTTTCTATATTCTGAGGGTACATCAACACTACAAGCTTCTTTCAGAATATATCTTCTGGAAAAGCTTATTTTGAAATAGAGCGTCCACAATATAGGGAAGCCTCAAAATTAGTCTGGGACAGGTTCACCTAATGTGGATGTGCTATCTCGACTTAGAGCCCCAGCAGGCACTGGGGAGGAATAACTTTAGAATGCCTTGGTGAGGAGTTATTTCCACATAGCAGGAGTGGAGTATCTACACACACCCTCTTCCAAAAAAGCTTTTTTGGAAAAGGGCTTATTTCTTGTGGAATGAGGTTTACCACCGTCAGAAAAAGCCGTCCGTTATAACACAATTGCAGTGTGTAGTTTTGTCATTCCAGAAAAACGGTGCAATGTAGACCCACCCTAAGATCCATAATCTGCTGCCCTCCTTTGTGCCTTTGGTCAGGATCCTGAACTCAACCAACTCGTGGTCACTGTTGCCCAGGTTGCCACCTGCTTCTACTTCCCCATGTTCTAATTCCACCATATTTGTGAGCAGCAGTTCAAGAGGATCATGAGTCTTAGTTGGTTCCTCCAGCATTTGCACATGGAAGTTGTCCCCAGTGTTCTCCAAAAAGTAGATTTGGGCTGGAGTTTATTGTTTGTTCCCTTGTTAATTAAGTGAAACCCGAGGAGAGGAATGAGCTTGGAACCCATACATTATTTGGTAGGCGTGAAGTGGGAATACCATGTGTTCACCACTCTCATTTAGAGCAATGAAGCAAATCCCATCCATGACTGTTCTGATGGCTCAGGAACAGTCCCATGAAGCTGAGACCACATGTCATATGCACTCCAAGAATTTTTTTATACGCTCGTGGTATGTCTAGACTGCTTCCCTCTGTTGGCACAGGGATGCAGATTAGGCAGGTTGACATTGCAAATGAAGCAGGGATTTAAATATCCCGCACCTAATTTGCATAAAAATGGCCACCGTGTTTTGCTGACTCAGCACTTTGTCAGCAAAAAGCGGCAGTCTAGAGGGGGATCTGTCGAGAAAGAAAGCCTTTTTCAGCAAATCCTGTAAACCTCCTTGCAGGACGCATAAGGGATCTGCCGAAAAAGGCTTTCTTTCTCGACAGATCCCCCTCTAGACTGCCGATTTTTGCTGACAAGGTGCTGAGTCGGCAAAACGCGGTGGCCATTTTTATGCAAATTAGGTGCGGGATATTTAAATCTCTGCCTCATTTGCAATGTCGACCTACCTAATCTGCATCCCTCTGCCAACAGAGGGAAGCAGTCTAGACATACCACAAGCGTATAAAAAAATTCTTGGAGTGCATATGACATGTGGTCTCAGCTTCATGGGATTGTTCCTGAGCCATCAGAACAGTCATGGATGGGATTTGCTTCATTGCTCTAAATGAGAGTGGTGAACACATGGTATTCCTACTTAACGCCTACCAAATAATGTATGGGTTCCAAGCTCATTCCTCTCCTCGGGTTTCACTTAATTAACAAGGGAACAAACAATAAACTCCTAAATGGTGGCTAAATTACATGATAGCAGCAGTGGCAGATTTGGAGTTAGTGGGGCCCTGTCCTCAGCTTCATTTTTGGGATTCCCCCAGGGACCCAGACAAGAAAAAGAACATTAATTCTTCCTGTCTCTCCCATTTTTTATTCTTTTTTTCTTCATCCTCCTCCTATATGATAAGTAATAAGTACATTAAATAAAGTATTATATTAAAGTAACAAGAAGTACCTTGATTGTTTTTGGAGTCTTGTTTGGACCAAGATTTGGAAAGGTCATTAAGAGGTCCACTTGCTGAGGGTCTAACTTATTAGAACTTCTGGCCTAGATGAAAGCTGGTATTTGCATTAAGTTAATGTGGAAAATGTGCAAAAATAAAATGTTTAGATGAATGGAAAAATAAAAGCTAACTTCCTCTGAAGAAATTTGTTCAATGTGTCTACCTGAAAGTGGTAGGATCACAGTTCCATCAGCCACCTGACCACCCCTTGCACGGAGCTCTCCAGCCCCCAGCCACTCTCCCCCTTACTCATGGGCAGCAGCCACTCACCAGGTGGCAACCAACAGCAGCACAATATTACAGGGGCTGGAGGACTCAGGAGGAGGTGGCAGCACAGCCACGCAGCCAGCTGCTGGAGAGAAGTGGTGGTTTCCCGCTTCGAAGTGTGGCTTTTTCTTGCTGGCTGTGAAGCTTGCGGACTCTCCATCCCCCAAACACCCCCACCCCCACCGTCGACAACTGTGGCCAACCGCACTCTCCACCCCGTGGGCAGCCATCACTCACCAGGAGGCGGCCAGCAGCATGAACACAGGCTGGAAGGCTCCAGCAGCTTTCCCACTTCAGAGCGCTGTTTTTCTCCGGCCAGCTCAGCGGCTGCACTTTGCTCCTCTGAAGCCTTCCAGCCCATGTTTGCATGCTTGCCACCTCCTGCTGGCTGTCCTGAGGCTGCAGCCTGCAGGAGAGCCCCCCTGCTCTCCTGCCCACCCCACAGCCCTCTCTGCAGAGGGGCTGCTCCCTCCCCACAGAGCGGTCAGAACTGGTGTTGGACTACCTAGCCCTGGAGGCCCCGTGTTGTTGAGGGGGCTCCATGCCAGGGCACAGTATGTTTAATTGTAAATCCACCCCAAACGGCAGTCATGTCACTGCAATTACAGGAGGAAAACAATTGCAACTATAAAGGTGGAGCTTCTTTCCTAAAATAGGGATACAGCTGACTTCCTTACTGTGACATAAATGGCTGCTGTTGGAAAGCATAACTTGTATGGAATAGTCAAGTTGCCAATAGCCAAAATATACAATGTTAAGAGTACCGTATAATGAACACAAATGAACTAGTTATTATTAATCATCCATGTCCAAAGAGACCTGTTTTAAGGCCTCTGTGATTTGGAATTTATATTTAGCCTCTCTCTAACTTACTGCATTGTTATATTTAAGTTTTAGGTTTTATTTACATAGAAAAAAAGTTAAAAGATTGTCACTCATTTTGGAAGAACATCATGTTCTTGTGAAAACATTCAGTTGATTGCTGCAAAGATCATAGACTGAGCTGTAGGGAACCCTTAGAAAAAGTCAGAATTATTTTTGGGCATTATTTGCATTTCTTACATATTCCTTTTCTTTTTCTCCCCACAGTTTACAGCACAATCTGTTTTTTACATTCGTTCACATGTCAAGGTGACTGTGTAAGTACTGATGGAACAGATCTTCCACCATTCTGAAATTTTATGGTGATTATGTTATATGCAAGCATGTAACATCTCTAGTTAAATTTTAAATGTAATATTGCTATAATTTTGTCACTTGGTTGAATAACAAGCTGCTCATCATATAATGAGGTTTATTCTTAGATGGTGGAAGACAGTACAAGCACTCTTTCTGGCTCGATGTTTGCCTCTCTGAAGATGTAGATATGGGTCAATGTTGTTTTGGGAAGCTGACTCTAGAAGTGTTGTGATGTGTTTTATAAACCCCACAATCACTGAGAAGGGGTTATTGAGAGCCTGTGGGTTCAATCATCACCAAACTGCTACCTTGGTGAGAGGTGTTAAGTCTGGAAGGGGGTGTTACCCTAAACCCTTCATCTTTGTCCCCAGCCAGAGTACTCACCCCTTCCCAAAACCCAACCTCCTACCCCAGAAAAGGAGTGAGTAAACAAGTGAGTGAAGGTGAGGAGAACAAGTGACAGAGGGAGGAGGGAAGGAGTGAGCAGTGGCAGGGGCATGTAAAACGGATAGGGCAGAGGTGAGGCCTTGAAGGAGGGGTGGGACAAGGGTGTTTGGTTTTATGTGTACACAAAGTAAGCAACCCTAGCAGGGAGTCTGAGGTAGCAAACCATAGCTTCTTACTACAGGGTCCTAGTTTGGAACCCAGAGGAGAGGAAAGACTTGGGTCCCCCTGCCTGCCTCCAAGGAAAGGATATAAAACCCTCCTGACTGAAGGCGGGAGCAAGGACTGCTTAGCTCAGGGTGAGGCTGAGGACTTGGCATAAGGTCATCGGACTGTGTTTGTTGGATTCTTTTTATTACCCTGGAAGGGGATTGGAATTCTAAGCAACCCAGCTGGAGAGCTGAGTCATGAGAAAGGGAAACTATACCTCAGGCTCCGATTAGCTGTTGGTAGGAGTTACAAGAGTTGAAGAGGCTGCTACACTCCGCCTGGAAATGAGGGGCACACTGGCTGTTTATTGACTCCCTTACACCTAATTAATAAGCTACCTTGGAAGCTGTAGCACTTAGTTCATAAATGCAAAAGCCTGTTTATACTTCTAGCACATTTTTGTCTATTCACTTCTGTCTGATGTGAATACAAAACAAGAGCATTACTGTTTTTGTCTCAGCTGAATGAAATGCGCCATATTCATTTGTTATGGTACATTAAATTGTAAAGGCACTTATGACCAGTCTCTGGTACTGGGTTGTTAAACAAAGACCTAACTAGGCAGAGGTGAAGCCATTAAGGAAGACACAGTGATGGGATATATAAATTTCAGAGGCAAATTACAAATACATGCTATTTATTAGTGTGCCATGATCCAAGAGGTATGTAAGATACATTGAAAATCAATAGGGATGGAATGAAATGAAATGTTCTTGTTTGAAACAAAGGGATGTTTATTAAATAGAACAGCTACATTAGAGGCTTGATATGAATTTCTTTAGAGCATTAGAAGAGACTTCAGGAGCTAAAATCGTGTGTGTGTGTGTGTAAATATATAGTGTAATGATTGCCACTCTCACATTAGATGAACGGCTGCTGACTGTGGTTTGGAAGGACTGGAGCAATAGAAATTGACAGTGAAAGTTTTGGGCATAGTGCTGTCCATAGCAGGTTCTAGAGGAGATGATCCTGCTACATGAGCACTCTAAAACCATGTTACATTTTAAGAAAATGTGGCGTCACCTCAGTCAGACTTTACTTCATCACATTCCCCTTCTGACAACAAAAATTACTATATGACCCCAGGAGGGGGACCAAAGCCTGAGCCCCCACAAAGTGCAAGGTTTCAGCCCAAGGCAGAGAATCTGTAATCTGAGCCTGGGCACCCAGGGCTGAACCTGAGGCCTGACCCCTACTGTCCAGGACTGAAGCTGTTGGGCTTTGGCCCTGGTCAATAGGGCTCAGGCTTTGGTTTTGACCCTGGGCGATAGCGTTTGGAATTTGGCCCCCGGCGCCATCTACTATTATGCCAGTCATGGCATCACAACCCACTTTGAGTGCTTGACCTGCAGTTTTGGAGCCACTGATTTAGGTAATACTGATGCTATGCTATATTCACTGTGTATATATGTACACAGGATAACAGTTTGTTATCACCAGATCATGTCCATATCTACAGTGTAACAGGACTTCTTTATGAAATAGTAACTCCACTAATGTGTAAATTAAAGTTTTTAAATACATGAATTCTTCTGTATCATTGATGGAAAGGTCTTGGATTAACTTTTCAAAAACACTTCTTATTTTCAAAAGGGACTTAGGCTGCTAGTCCGAGATTTTTAAAGATATCGCGGCATTCTCTGCTCAGCTAGTGACTTAGGCCTTGATTTTTAATGAGACTTAGGCTCATAGTTGGCTGAGGGTATCTCTACACTACAGCATAGATAGGGTGCTGCAGCTCTGCTGCTGTAGCACTGTAAAGTAGACACTTCCTACACTGACAGAAGGGGTTTTTCTAGAGATGTAGTTATACCACCTATGAGAGTTCTTCCATCCCTCTAGCTGTGTTTACCATGGGGGTTAGGTCAACCTAATTATATCACTCAGCATACAAAACATTTCACAGCCTTTAGTGATGTCTACACTGCTGTTTTTAGCCCAACTATGTGAGCCCTAGCTAGGTGACCCAATCTCTGGGACTTGCTGTCAAGCATCGTGTGGTTGTTTTTGTTGTTTTGTGGTGTTGACATACCTTAGGCTCCTAAATCAATCAGGCGATGAAATACTAAATGGAGCAATGCCTAAATACTTTTAAAAATCTGGGCCATGGCCTGTGTCTCATGGAAAGTCATTGGGACTTGGGCTCCTCAGTGACTCAGGACTTAGGAGTCCAGGCAATTTATACCCTGTGTCTGAATGGCAAATACAGAGCTTTTGTTAGTTAAGCTGGAAACTTTTTTGCTTTCTTAAACTTTTTTTGATGCACACATAAACAAACAATCTTATGTCAATATTGCCAAAGGGCAGGTGAACTAAAATGAATAGCACTTTCTCTTCCAAAATGCTGTTACTTTAATACCTTTTATATGGTATTTGTTGGCATGGAAACATGATACTGGAGCTTTGAGAACTCATCTGTGGAGGCAGACTTTCCTCCGCCTCCGTTTTATCTGCAGTCTGCAACTACATCCTAATTAGTGACAGAGATTGGGGCAGATTTCATCAACAAAACTCTCCTAGCTTTGTAATCAAGTAACACAGTAGCTAATAAGGTGACAAGGATCCTGTGACTCCTACAGGAACCAATGATCTATAATATAGAATAGCATATTATTTGTCAGTTTCTGTTATTTGGCTACATCAACAGCAATTTTTACCCAGTTTTCATGTCATTATGGTAACAATATATATTTGACTCATTAATGCTTTCGATCTAATCACAACAATAATAATCTGCCTAAGCCTGATGGATTTATTTTAGTTCTTTGATCCCGAGCATATCGGTATATGTATATTTTGCCAAGCAAGCTCGAGGCTGATTGACTTGCAAATATTCATTGATTCTTTGTATCACAAAAAGCCTTTGACTGGATATTTTTATTAGATCTTATTGTAGTGCTTTAATTTAAAGTTATTCTCACTTTCTTTTTAAGTACCTGACCCAGAGTAGTCCTAGTAACCTAGAATTAAACAGGTTCTTAAGTGCTTCTCTGGACCCTGAGGCCTGAAAGAAGTAAAGCTACTTCTAGCACACACTACATCCTTAAAAGATTTCTTTCCATATTATCTTGCTCCTTTGACCTTCTGCATTATCATCTCTTTTCTATTGACTAATAGTAAAACAATCCTGGGTAAAACTGATTTTCTCTCTTTTGCCTACTGCACTTCACTCTGAATCAGGTCATTAGTAAGAGATTGTTAGCATATTTGTGTGAAACATTTCCCCAGATATTTAAATTACTCTTTATCCAAATAGCTTGCCAGAGGAGCTCATTCCCTGGGCAAGTTTCAAGAGGACAGTCATGTCATTTAATCCACTACACATTTGACACAAATCAGTACAATTGATGGTCTTAGTTTCAAACTGGCCCTTAGTGGCACAAATAGCCTTTCATTCTTGCAGAACAGTGTTTTTCCATGTCAAAGTGTATTCGAGAAATAGTGTGATTACAACTGTATAATGCCCTTGGCCCCATTCTGATGATAAAATAGATGTTCAGCTTGCAATGGGTTCTGTATACCTCATTAAATGTAACCCTTTTCTCATAGCTGAAGTGTAGTTTGAAATGCACTTTTACTGTATATCAGTACGTATCTATTTTTCAGTGTGAGATAACTGTGATTTTGAAAATTCAGATTGCTATGTGAGCTACTTCTTTTCTGTCTTAGCCTTTTCTATCCTTTTCTATCTGGAAAAGCCACACAAGTCAGTTGGCAACACCATGGAAAAACTGAAGTAAACATCTGGACCTATTGGCTTTACAAAGGCTAACTGTTTAAGGATTTATTAGTTTGTGCCTATATACCATCAATACTTGTGCCTTTAACCACAAATATTCTTTGCAATTAAGAAGCATTAACATAACAAAACAGAGATTTGAAATACATATGCATATAAAACAGTAACATTGAGGGGTATATGTCGCAATAAGAGCAAGGGTTTAAAATATGCAGTCTTTAGCATTCAGATGGGGTTTGCCTGAGAGTGCACATTTAATGTATGTGCAAATGATTCCATTTCTTCAGGCTGATTCTACCAATGGAGTGCTGAAGACTGACCACAAATAGCCATGAGCAGTCAGAGTCTGACATAATTACAATTCATTGGCTGAAGTGGAGATATTTCAGATGGACACTGCTATAATGAAATGAGAACCCAGCCTTTGGTATCCAGCAACACCAACAACAAAATCAACTTCCTTCAAGTGGTTGGCTTTAATAGACCAGGACAGGAATGTCTCACTCCCATCTACTCCCTGATACTTTCGATGCTGCCGTTTCAGATATTTAAATGGCTCTCACTGTTGTCACTGAATATTGCTGAGCACTCGGTAAACCGTTACCCTCTGAATATCTATATGCCATGAAGCTGGAAACTATGTGGATTTGTTGGAAGAAGTAATGGAGGATAAGAAGGGAAGCTTGAAGTAAAGATCTATTAAAAATAAGAAAGGCACAGCTGCAAGGGACACAACATGTAGTTCTTAAATGAAATGCAAGCAAACTTTATATATATAGCATGCACGGGATGGAGGAGGCACGGGTTGGTAAAGCCCCCCCACCCCGCTCCTGGAGCTAAGCTCCACCCACTGCCAGCCCAGTTTTCTCTGGCCACATGGAGAGCCAGGCTTTACTTACCAAGGCCCAGCCTTCCCCGGAGGACAGAAGCAGGGCCAGGTCTGGCCTGGCATTCAGCAGCTGTGGCCTGGCCTTCACCAGGGGCAGGGCTGGGCCTGGCATGGTGGGGATGGGGTGGGGCGAAGGGGCTCAGGCTATACTATCTTCTGAGTGGCCTCAGAAAGTAAACACCTTAACATCTGGTTTAGCTAATACCTGGATCATCCCAGCAAATCTGAGTTGTAGTAGACAAAGTATATCACTGAGCCAGTCTTTCTGGTGGATTTGTAAATGCTAGGTTTGTAATCTGGGTTTCCACGAGTGAAGCTGAAGAGGTAATCTAGTGTTTAGTGTTTCGAGAAAGTTTGAATAACATTTTGAGATTGTCCTCTAGAAAGAGCTATAAAACTACACAGTATAAACAGCATGCCACAGCTTATGGCTTGCCAAACTAAAGTAGCATTGGAGAATATATGAATCTGAAAAAAATCTCTGGATACTGGTAAATCATTTTTATATCCCTAGAGATTGTACAGTTGGAGAGATTTTTTTTTTTTTTGCATTTGGAATACACCAATTTCTACACAATTTCCCCAAAAATATATCCTTTAAGAGACAATAATGTTCTCCTCCAAGCTCTCTGCACCCACACAGCAAGCTGTGCAAATCCATGTGGTGCTACATTATCGATGTATACCTCTTCATATTTTTTTTTCAGACTAAGTATAGGCATGTTCAGTAAAGTGTGCTTAATACGCTGTTCCACAAAGAGATGTTACCACCTCCATGGTTACAGTTACAAGGCCACGCCACATTTAAATAGAAAAACACATGAATAGAATGTCTGCTTCCTCTTCCTGATTAGCCATATCTTCAGCTAGTATAAATGGACATAGCTCAGTTACTCATTGTGGGTACATCTACATAGCTACTCATTGTGGGTACGTCAGGAAGAGGAGCAAGAATTACACTGCTGAGTCATGGCGCTATCAGGAAATGGGAAATTGAATTAATGATGGGAGCCAGCATAGGTTCTGCAGTGGTACAGTATGAAATGAAATCTGACTGGTACACATTGTTCTAAATATGATTTTAGTTATGAGATAAGCTGAGCCTTAAGCCTGGGAGAACAGCTGAATATCAACAACAGGGCTGCAACCAAGAGTGGTGGTTGCAGGGGGTGAGGGAGGAAAGGTGGCAGTTGCCCTGGATTCCAACCATTTAAAAGGGTCTGGGACTCCTGGCTGCCACTGCCACCACTGCTACAGTGGCAGTAGCAGTTTCTAGAACCTCAGGCCCTTTATATTGTTACCAGAGCTATGCATAGTGCTCAGGGCTGACTGGGGGCGTTGTGATGTGGTCTGGTCAGTGCTGAAGGCTGGCTGTCCCTAGCCCTACCCCTTCAAGGGGCCTGGAGCAGCCCCCCCGCCCCACACACACATTGCCCAGGGCCTGGTGAGGTCTGTCACTAGCCCTGTCAACAAATCACTGTCCACATGAGACAGCATGACTACTTTGGGAGTCAGAAGGAAGAATTGATCTTTCTACACCATCCCCAAGTTTTACCCTGCCAGGGGTGTGTGTGTGTGTGTGCGCGTGCATGTGTGTGTGAGAGAGACTACGGCCCTCTCTAACAGACTGTAAAAAGTGGTTTTTATCAGTAGACCTGGATGAATTATTCATTGCAAATATTCTAATTAATGTAGCCAGGGGAGTTGACAGCCATGCTGGTCCCCTGGGCAAGGGGGATGGGGGCTGGCTCTGTACTTCCAGAAGGTCTCAGGTGGGACCAGGGCAGCCAGCCCTCAGAGCTGCCTAGAGCATGCCACGTTGCCCGCTCCCCCTAGCCTTCTGGGCTCCACCTGTGATTCAAAGGGTCCAGTGCTCTGGGTGCTGCTGCTCCTGCAGTAGCAGTGGCAGCAGCCAAAAGCTGTGGGATTTTTAGAATTGCTGGATCATGGGGCAGTTGGCCCCTCTGCCCTCACCCCTCCTCCCCCCAACACACATCGGAAGGCCTGAATGTAGCTGTTCTCTTCAGAAATTGGCAGAAATCGGAATCCACTCACAATGTTTTTGTTAGGAACTGTTTGCCAGAGAGTTTGGGTGAACAGTTTTCAACCTCTTTGACATTCACAGATCTTTCACTTTGACTGTTCACAGCAAGGTGGACTCCTAGCTTCAGCGAAGTCATCTGAGAGTTCTGCCACTGCCCTCAAAAGATTTAATTCCACATGACTGGTCATAAATTGAGGGATATTGTTGGATCTGTGGGATTTAGCATTTTGAACCAAGCAAAAATGAATGATTAATAATGAATCACAAACAGCATCTACTCATTCTCTTGTATGAAATCTATATAGGCTTCCCTCCTGTTTGCAGTTAACTTCCTCTGAAAGATTCTTTAGTGTTGTGCTGCCTTTAGTAAATCCAGCTGGTTTGTATATTAAACCGAGTTCTTCTGTTTCCCCTTTCCTTAAGCCCTGGCTATATGTCAGTCTGTCCTGAGAGTATTTGCTTCTCAGAGAGACAATCTCTTCTTGAATATCTGGAAAGTGCCTGGCAAAAAATAATACACAGCTGTTTCCCAAACTGCCATGTGAAGAGTGAGGAAAATGGATGATGAACCATATCAAGCTAAGCAGCAACTCAGAATAACAGCTGTTGGAAGGGGATAATTGTTTTGCAATATTCAACTCACGCTACTTTGTATGCTCTGCGGTCACACTTGTTGTGGCTACAGGCTGTTTTTGATGTAGTGGGGCTGGTACAGCCTTCAGAAGAAGTTGGGGGGAGCCCCAGCCTCACTGGTCCCTGTACCAGAAGAGACCCATTTTTATAACGGTTTACCTCAGCCATATATCCTTTCATGCTGTCTTGCTCCCCTGCTGCTCCGACCTTAGTACGGTCAGAAAGAGGTCTGCCATAATGTGGGAACAGCAGCTTTGGTAAAACAGTGTTTAAAGTTTGCCCCCCATGCCGATTCCAAGCACTGTTCCTACTGTTACTCCACCTCCCAGCAGCTGCAGGGCCAGGAGCTCCCCTGGAGGTGATGCAAAATTGTCTCTATGCCTATTCTATAGGTCCCATGCACTGTTGCTATCCACTGGGGAAGGAAGGAAGGAAGTTAATGGGACTCATGCAAGTGTCCAAATCCCTCTCTAATGCTGATCCAATTGCTGGAAAGGGCCTTAGTGACTAAATAATATCTATTTTAGGTGGATGTGGAAATAGTTGATAACAATTTGTAAGCAATCAGTTCACTGACAACAGGATATTTTTAATATAAAATCAGGAAAAGTCCGTCTGTCTACACAATTTACAAAGAGGAAAAAAGGGCTCAATTTGCTGAGTTAACTTTTCATAAAGTTTAACAAGTATTCAAATCACTAAGTAGTATGACTCAGTTAAACATTTTTCAAATTCATTCATGTTATTAAAATTGGCCTCCATAACGCCATTGCCCTCTCTGTCACACAGGCTTGTAATTTGAAGGTAATAATACACTCTCCTTTCCATCTGCCTACACATCTAGGGCGAGGCCAAGTCTGCTGTTTGTTCTTTCCAACTCTTCTGAAGAACCACCATTCTTCTCTTTACTGACTGCAAATCTGTGCCATAATCATCTTTTATTTTAATGATTGTAACTTTCCTTCCTCTGGCTTCCCTGATACCCACATAGATCCCTTCCAAACTGTGGCAGCTAAAATTATCTTCCTCACCCATGGATCTAACCACGGAACTTAAATTCTCATGGTTGGCTGAATAGCTCCATAACTGCAAACCTGCCAGCATATCAGTATAGTTGCTTCTGAGTTAATTCCTCTACCACCCACTTTTCTACACAACCAAGGGTGTTAATTTCATGCCCAATTTTTCTATCTCATCCGCTATCATCTCTGTGCCCTTTCTCTTGTCCTCTATACATGTAATGCTTACACAAGGGTGGTTTGACTGGCCACTCTTCTCAGTTATACCCCTCCTTATGACTTGCACAATAGCAACCAGTGATGAAACCCAAGATACTAACTGAACTACCAAAGAGTGTGCCTACCTGAACTGAGAAACTGCAATGCACTTTGTCCTGTCTTCTCCAGCCACTTTTTACTGCTTTTTACCCCACTAATTGCAACCCTTCCAAAACTAGATGATAATCTGGAGGGGGAGGGCAAAGATGATGGTTTGTTGTTTGCACTACAAGCACTGACACACATTTGAGATGCTGCAAAAACAATTGTATATACAGTATTTATTCTAGGGTACAATGCTAGTGGATGGTGCTACAATGCTTTTCTTGCCATTTCAATCATTTGCTGTTCTAGATGGGACACATGCAAATGAATACATATTTAAAGAATATGATATTTTCATATTAGGTTTTAAAAAGAGCTATTCTTTAAAAAAATGAAATGTGGGAAAGAAAACACTTGTGCTTGTTGAATAAGAAGTGCAGAAGGGAGATTTTCCTGGAGTACTTAATTTTTATAGTGCAGTATATCATAATTATCCCTTTAATGCTTTAAAAGAAAGAGATCTTATTTCACCTGGATACATTCAACACACCTGGATACATTCAACACACCATCAAACAAACTGAATCTCAAGAGTCTCAGTACATGTTTTAATTCAGCTTTATTCTTAATATGATCATGAATTAGAGTAAACTGGGGGTTGGGGTGAACAGGTTCTAGGAACTCCAAACAGGCAGAGATGAAGGGTAATATAGAATATCAGAAAGGGAACTTGTTCAGCAACAAGGGCACTATATCAGAATGAGATCTCATTCTTAGGGTATGTCTACACAGTAACATTATTTCAAAATAACTTAGTCCGCATCTACACAGCTGGCAGTTATTTCAAAATACTGTCAAAATACTGTCAAGCTGGAAGACTTCTTACTCTGACTCCTTCAACCCTCATTGTATGAGGAATAAGGGAAGTTGGAGGAAGAGTGCTATATTTCGAAATAAGTGCTGTGTAGAAGCTCCCAATTTTGAAATAAGGGTACGTCTACACTAGCCCCCTAGTTCGAACTAGAGAGGCTAATAAGGGCGACCGAAATTGCAAATGAAGCGCGGGATTTAAATATCCCACACTTCATTAGCATGTTCCCGGCCGGTCGCCATTTTGGAAACTGACTAGCCTGGAATAACTGCCCGCGTCTACACGCGGCAGAGAAGCGCGATTCCGAGATAAACCCCTCAGTTCGAATTAACAGTTAAACCTCAGGTACATGTTTTACCTGAGGTTTAACCTCAGGTTTAACTGTTAATTCGAACTAAGGGGTTTATCTCGGAATCGTGCTTCTCTGCCGCATGTAGACGCGGGCAGTTATTCCGGGCTAGTCAGTTTCCAAAATGGCGACCGGCCGGGAACATGCCAATGAAGCGTGGGATATTTAAATCCTGGGCTTCATTTGCAATTTCAGTCGCCCTCATTAGCTTCCCTAGTTTGAACTAGGGGGCTAGTGTAGACGTACCCTAAGCTATTTTGAAATAAGCTATGCCATTGATGTAGCTCAATTTATATAGCTTATTTCGAGTTAAGCCCTGCTGTGTAGATGCACCCTAACTGTGAACTTTTACAGGGCATGTGAGATTCTATATGAGCTTCTTACTTAAAGAGGTGTGGGGATGGCGAGTAGGCAAGGATATGCAACTAATAGTTGAACAAGGGGTTCCCCCAAAAGATTTCCCCAGAGAGAAATTTTCTCCTTAGCCTGTGACAAACTCTGCATGTCCTTGCAGAGAGAAAGGGGAATAGGACTGTTGGGGCATATCTACACTGCAGAATTATTTTGAAATAACTTCCCTTATTTTGAAATAACAAAGTGAGTGTCCACACTGCCAAGCCTGTCATTTTGAAATAATAACTCCTGCTTGTGAAGAGGAATAAGTTTACTTTGAAATAGTTATTTTGGGAGTTATTATTTTGAAATAACTTATTTCAAAATAACCTGGTAGTGTAGACATAGCCTTGGTGTTTTTTCCCAAATGTTTATCCATAGCCAAAAAGGAAACAGCACTTGGCAAATATGAGTTAGATTCTGTCTTGCCCTTTGAGTGTGTGTATATGTGTGTGTGTGTGGTGGGAAGAAGAGAACATTCTCTATTTGTCTCTTCCCACTCTGCTTCCCCCCCCCCCAACAATCTTTCCCAGCCCCTCTCCTGCATTTCCCCCTCCCAAAAGGATCTTTTCTCCAGCCCCTCTCCTGCATTCCTGTGGAGTCTGGAAGCTATTTTCTCTATGCATCTCCAGAAAAAGGCAAAGTCAGGCCGCATCCCCTATCTGTGCTACTTAGGCAGATGTTTAAAGGACAGTGTGCTGAGCCATTGGTGTAGCATGCACCATCTTCCTGTGTGCTAGGCACAACCTCTCCCACAGCATCAGTGCAGCTCTGTGTATCTCCATGCGTGGGCTTGTGTATACGTTGCACAATCTGTCTCTCTGCTGAGACTATGCCTTTGCTACTTAGAAAAGGAGTGTTTTACAGCAAGGTAACTCATTCAAGACAGACATCTCTCTGCAAAACCCTGCTGGGGCAAGGACCTGAGGAACTTTTTACGTCAATGTAGTAAAGGAAGATCACCTTAATATATTCCCATCCCCACTGGCCAAAGTTGATGAAGCCTAGCTACACTGAGGTAAGAAGTATACAGCCTTGTTTCCCCAAGGATTTTACAATGAGTTACCTCATATGAGTTGAGTATCTTAGAATAAAAACACAATTTTTTTGTCATCACGTGGTCTCAATATATTGATTTTGATAGAATGTGTCACCACCCTAATTCCATGTGATAAAGTCTTGTGTTCCTGTGTGCAGAATAGCAACTATCTTCCTTGGTTTTATGCTGGAATTTCTATTTGTGTTGGGTTGATTCTGGGCTCTTGAATATTTTTATATACACTTTGTTTCCATGTTCCTGGGAGGGGTGCTGGCATAGAGTGAAATTCCAGATAAATACCAACTGGGCATTTACTCTTATTGTATAAACTGCTCCCCCCTGGAAATAAATTCAATCTTTTAAAAAGCAGGTGAGTGTGCCTTGTATTTCAAAACTTTCCTGGAGAAGCCCTTACTTTCTAAAGTCCCACCCCAGCATCTATAGCCCCTCACATTGGTTTGGGTGGCTGCTTAGTTAGTTAATCAATTTTAGGGTCATCACCTTAGTGTCTGTGAACTCACCTGCACACATTCAATACACATTCCTTAGCAGATGTCAGTTGTGATGATGTCTAGGTCATCTTGCTCGTTTGGTGTTTATCTGTCCCTGCCTTCTGATCCTGATGCCTTGGTATCCGGACTCTTGATTCCTGGCCTCTGGATTATGATTCAACACAACCTGATTCCTGGCAACTGGCTGTTGCACCCTCTCTCCCAATATTAAGCCCTAGGCCAGGCTGCCCATGTTCTGGCTTTGACAGAATGCAGCCACACTTAGTTCACATCTTAATCTTGTCTCTTAGGGTATGTCTACACTAGCCCCCTAGTTCGAACTAGGGAGGCTAATGTAGGCATTCGAACTTGCAAATGAAGCCTGGGATTTAAATATCCCAGGCTTTATTTGCATGTTCCCGTCCGGTCGCCATTTTTAAATCCCACTAGTCCTAACTAACTGCCCGTGGCTACACGCGGCAGTCAAATGGCAATTCTAAGTAAGTCCTTAGTTCAAATTAACTGTTACACCTCATTCCATGAAGAGTAACAGTTAATTAATTCAAACTAAGGACTTAGTTCGAATTGCCGTTTGACTGCCGCGTGTAGCCGCGGGCAGTTAGTTAGGACTAGTGGGATTTAAAAATGGCAACCGGACGGGAACATGCAAATAAAGCCCAGGATATTTAAATCCCGGGCTTCATTTGCAAGTTCGAATGCCTACATTAGCCTCCCTAGTTCGAACTAGGGCTAGTGTAGACATACCCTTAGGGCTCTATCTCAGTAGTCCCCAAGCTTTTTCTGTCAAGCCCCCCAACCCATAATGAAATTCCTCTTTGCCTGGCTGGGGAAGGGCCAGAGTTGAAGAAGGGGCTGGGGGCAGGTCTAGAGGTAAGCCAGGGCAGAGTGTGGCTGTGTGATGCTTCCTCCCTGCTTTCCAGGGGGGCTGACAGAGGCCTCACTGTGCCCCACTGAATGTTTTAGTGCCAAGCCATGGGGTACACCCCCACAATTTGGGGATCTCTGCTCTAATATTAAAAAAATTGCATCACAAGAGAAACAAACCTAGCCCCTGATGGTTTTTTATGTGGTGGTACACAAAACAAAGATTAAGGGCAAGTCTACATAGAGGGCTAAAGCTGAAATAAGCTACGCAACTTGAGCTATATAAATTGCGTAGCTGAAGTCGAAATAGCTTATTTCAGCTTTTGGCACGGTCTACACAGCAGGAAGTCCAAAAAAGAACACGCTCCTCCAACTTCCTTTACTACTCGTACAATGAGGGTTACAGGAGTCGGAGTAAGAAATCCTCCAGCTCAACATTATTTTGACCTTATGTCAAAATAACCTGTTGTAGTGTTGATGTGGACTATGTTATTTCGGAATAACGTCAGGCATTCTGAAATAACACTGCTCTGTAATCGTACCCTTACTATCCTGTGTGACTGCCTGATCCCTATTAATCCACCCCAGTAGCGGGTCAACGGCTCTTTGGCAAGAACATTTCTCAAGCATGTCTGTCAATGGTTCTCCCTTGAAATTGCCAGAAATAAGTACCAAGAACCCTTACACAGTCATTTTACACTTACTTGCTGCTGGATGTATCTCTTTTTGCGTCTGGCTGGTAAATTACTAATTTCCATTGTTTCCTTTTGTTTTTCCTTCTTGTATTCCTGAGAAGATGGCATTTTGTCACATTCCCCTCATATCTGTCAAGTGTTATGTTTTCTAACCATGTTAGATAATATGATCAAGAAAAGGAGAGAAGTGGGGTCACTAAACAACACAATCTGCTGACTAGATAAAGTCAACATTCTCCTCATCAGAGAAGCTGAGTGCTAACTTTAAGGTGCCTTCCTTTGGAAAGGAGAGGAGGAAAGAGATGTTCTGCAGAGCACAAGTAAATGAAAATATGTTCACAAAACAAATTCCAGGCTTAGAATCGCTGATTATTTTGCTTTGACTTGTTCATTCTTTTTATAAGGAGAAAGGTTCTTTTGGTACATAGTTTGTTAGTTTATTTATATTATATCTCAGTAGTACCTGGAGGTCCCTACTGAGACAGTAGCCCTGTTGTGGTGGGTGTTGGGGAGACATGAAGTAAGGGACTGTGCCTGCCCAAAAGAACTTACAATCTCAAGAGAATAGACAAAATGTGGAAGGAAATAAGATATTATGTTCTTTTTACAGCTAGGGAGCTGAGATTCAGATAGACTGTCATTTACCCAATGTCATACACAGAATCTGTATCACAGTCAAGACTTGAACCCAGATCTTTGAAGTCCTATTTAGTAGTTTTACCATAAGATGAACTTGCAGACATTCAGATAAGGTCTTCATTCTAATCTAGTTCAAAATCCTGCTCTATAATATGTTCATACAATATGTTCAAGCTACAGTGTGTGGTGGTAGCTTGAACATATTGTATGCATTTAATATACAGTGCAAATGAGTTTTTGAATCAGTGATTTTTTGTTTATTTGAAAAAACATGTTCTTATCAGCCCCCTACCACCTGCTTTATATGTGTATCTCTGTGTCCTATACTGGAAAATGTCCTGTTGTGCAATGAAATGGGAATTAATTTGTATAATTGCTCATTAATTTAAAGGGAGAGGGAAATAGCCTTCAAATTACTACTTTCACAAGCAGGAATAGTTTGTGCACCTACATTTTAAAAGATTCAACTTTCCATTCTTTTGTATAACGTGTGAAGTTTGGGGTCTGGAGAACATAAAATATATTGTTTGCATAATTGAACTGTAAATGACAACTTCATTTAACACATGGATTCTTTGCACTTTCTGCCCAAAGATCACACACATGGTGAAGAAAAAAAGTAGCATATGGCATGTATGGAAATTTTTGTTTAATACCTGATATGCATGATCAAGACTATTGTTTACAAAGTGACAGGTATAAACAATTCAGAATAAATCATTCAGAGTACATTTGGCCGTGCTGTGTGTGTAGAAGCCATTTTTAGAAAGTTGTTCTTATTTAACCATGCTTGCATATTGCTGATCGTTACCTAAGGGAAAAAAATGGCTAAGATTTCCTGCTGACGATCTAAGGGATATGAATAAGGATGTTGGCAGATGGCTTACAGATATAATTCTGAAATACCTTATACTGACAAATAACAGTATGTATAATTAGTACTATACAGATGGTATGCAAAATGTTCTTCTGAATCTTAGCACAGACCATTTTTTTGACAAATATTATTTTAGGAGTTGAGCTTGGAAAACGCTGCAACTCCATTAAGGATTGATCTTATTGTTACCTGAGTGCTAGCACAATGTGTACTAAGCATCTTGGGGCAGAAACTGTCTTTTCATTCTGTGTTTGTACAGTTTGTACTGTTGAGGGCATAGTATCTCTCCTTTCCCACATTAAAGAATCTACTGGGATTTTTATGTTGGATCCCGCTGGTGAGCCTTACTGATATGTTTTTGACCAGGCTGATGTCAATGCCCCCCTTTGACATATAGAATCATAGAAGAGAAGGGTAGGAAGAGATCTCAGAAGGTAATCTAGTCCAACCCTCTGCTCAAAGCAGGACCAAACCCAACCAAATCATCCCAGCCTGGGCTTTGTCAAGCCAGGACTTAAAAACCTCTAAAGATAGAGACTTTACCACCTCCCTGGGCAACCATTCCAGTGCTGAAGCTATAGGTGGTCCTTCGGCACCCTCCTAGTGAAGTAGCTTTTCCAACTTAGACCTCCTGCAATGCATCTTAGAACCATTGATCCTTGTTCTGTCATTTGCCATCTGTGAGAATAGTCTGGTTCTATCTTCTTTGGAACCTC
Organism: Pelochelys cantorii; assembly: GCA_032595735.1. Taxonomy (NCBI): domain Eukaryota; kingdom Metazoa; phylum Chordata; order Testudines; family Trionychidae; genus Pelochelys; species Pelochelys cantorii. Next base: position 175,557,643 of record CM064328.1, on the reverse strand, counting down.
CTTTTAGATAGATGAAGGCTGCTATCAAATACGCCCCTCCTTCTTCTCTTCTGGAGACTAAATAAGCCCAGTTGACTCAGCCTCTCCTCAGAAGTCTTGTGCTCCAGCCCCCTAATCTTTTTCATTACCCTCCGCTGGACTCTCCAATTTGTCCACATCCTTTAGACAATTTGTTCATATCCTTTGTGAGGTGCAGTGGCTGAACGGTTATAATCCTAAAAGCTGATGGTTTGTGTCTTGCTTAATCTCATGCTGAAGGACAACTGTACTCAACCAAGTACATCCATTGGGTTACAGCAATCAAAGGGGATTTCACTTGATGCTGGTCAAGCCACTTCCTTGGGTACTGTTAGCTAAGAAAATTGCATGCTTTACTAGGGATGTAAGCAAGTAGTTGAGTAGTCGACTACTCACTCCCTCTGCCTGCCTGCCTCTGTATCAGATGCAGCAAAGGGGGGACAGGGGCTGGTCCTGGGAGGAAGCTGGTTTTCCCCCAGCACTGTCTCCATGGTGCCACCTGCCCCCCCCCCACGATGCTGCCTATATCAGAGGCAGCAGAGGGAGGCAGGGGGATAGGGGAGTCTGCCCCATTCAGGCTGTCCCAGTCCCTGCCCCTGCTCCGGCAGCAGCCCTTGTTCACAGCAGCCTGGGCTGGCCTCAGGCAGAAGCTGCTCTGGCATCAGCCCCTGTTCGCAGCCAACTTGGGCTGCCATGAACAGAGGTTGCTGCTGGAGCATCCTCTGTTCACAGTGGTTAGGGCTGGCTGCGTACAGGGGCTGCTGCCAGAGCAGCCCCTGTTCACTGCAGCCAGGGCTGGCCATGGACAGGGGCTGCTGGACGTGGCATGAGCAAGACTGAGCAAGCCTGTCTCAGTCCCGGCTTACACCGGTCCGGGACCACTGTGGCTCTGTATTTTAATAGAAGAGCCTTGAAAGTCAAGATCAGCATCTTATGTTTGATGCAAGAGGGAGAGGCAGTGGAGGAACACAGAGAGAGGTGTGACATGGCTAACATTGACAGGCTAGGAAAATGATCCTTGCAGCAACATTGTGAATGTACATGAATCATGCAAGATTGCATTGCAGTAATTAACACGCGAAATGAAAGCCTGGACAAGAGTATTAGCTGTTTGGACTAATTTTAAAAAGGCTGCATCTTAGAGATGTGATGCAGAAGGAGTCCACAAGACTTAGATGTGAGAACTCAAGAGTTGACAATTATGCCCAATATATAGGCCTGAGTGACAGGTGAAATGGTGGGATGAGGGGTTCTGTTTCTATGGGGAAGAATAGGGTAGGAGAAGGAATATTAATAACTCTGTTTTAGCCATGCTGACCTTTAGCTGACCACTATATACCCATGCAGAGATTTGAGAGAGATTTTAACTTGGACAGAAGAAGATAGGTTTGGAGTAAAGAGTTAGATATGAATAGTCAGAATAAAGATGATAATTAAATGTGTGGGTTTGGTGAAGATTACAAAGAGACGGTGTAGAGGGAGAAGAGAAGGAATCAGAATCTCCACAGAAAATGGGAGCATATGAAAAGGATCTTCTGAAGGATACACTATTAGCATATAGAGAGATAGGAAAAGCATGAGAAGACAGTCAAGTCAATCAGTGGAGCTCAAGATTTCAAAAGGACAACCAGGGGACCTAGGGTCACCAGATCAAATTAATAGATAGCAGGTTTAAAGCAAACAAAAGCAAGTTTTTCTTCATGCAACGCACAGTCAACCTATGGAATTCCTTGCCAGAGGATGTTGTAAAGATCAGGACTTTAACAGGGTGCAAAAAAGAACTAGATAAATTCACAGAGGTTAGGTACATCAATGGCTATTAGCTAGGATGGGTAGGAATGGTGTGCCTTGCCTCTGTTTGTCAGAGGCTGGAAATGGATGACAGGAGAGGGATCACTTAATCATAGAAAACTAGAACTGGAAGGGACCTTGAGAGGTCATCAAGTCCAGTGCCCTGCCCTCATGGCAGGACCCAGTACCATCTAGATCATCCCTCATAGATGTCTATCTAACCTGCTTTTAAATATCTCCAGAGATGGAGATTCCACAACCTCCCGAGGCAATTTATTCCACCCTGACAGTTTAACCACCCTGACAGTTAGGAAGTTTTCCCTAATGTCCAGCCTAAACCTCCCTTGCTGCAGTTTAAGCCCATGGCTTCTTGTCCTATCCTCAGAGGCCAAGGAGAACAATTTTTCTCCTTCCTCCTTGTGACACCCTTTTAGATACCTGAAAACTGCTATCATGTCTCTTCTCAATCTTCTCCTTTCCAAACTAAACAAGCCCAATTCTTTCAGTCTTCCCTCATAGCTCATGTTCTCTAGATTTTTAATAATTCTTGTTGCTATTCTCTGGATCTTCTCCAATTTCCCCACATCTTTCTTGAAATGTGGTGCCCAGAACTGGACACAATACTCCAACTGAGGCCTGATCAGTGCAGAGTAGAGCAGAAGAATGATTTCTTGTGTCTTCCTCACAACACTCCTGTTAATGCATCCCAGAATCATGTTTGCTTTTTTTGTAACAGCATCACACTGTTGACTCATTTAGTTTGTGGTCCACTATGACCCCTAGATCCCTTTCTGCAGTACTTTCTTGCAGGTGGTATCCCGAAAAAACTCTGCCGTGTCCAGGGAACGCACTCTTTCGAAAGCCCCCATATTCCTCATTCTACAAGGAAGAAGGGGGCTTCTGAAAGAGGGTTTTTTTCTCTACAATTGACCCAGTCTAGATGGGCCAAATGTCGGAAAACCCTCTTCTGATGAAAGAATCGAAAAAAGGTACGCAAAATGAGGAGCACATTTTGCGTACCTTTTTCCGACAAAAATGTGTAGTCTAGCCGTAACCTGTGTGTGTTGTTGCAACTCACAAAAACATGTGCAGCTATCATTCTATATCTTAACATGTGCAGCTATCATTCTTTAATTTTTTCAACACCTACCTTATTGTTTACCTCTCCACAGTCTACTTCACCATGTAACAGTAGGATGAGCAGTTAATGGAGTGAATGTGAGAGCTTATGAAAATAAGACTGGAAGCAAGGAGCTAGATAAAGGTATAACATGGGTCTCTCTGGCCTGTCCTTTAGCACACATACACTTCTAATATTTTATTTAATGCTTTGTGAGGTTATGTTTAATCTCCACTTCTGCATGGCCAAGATTAATAGATTAATAAAATGAGTGCTCAGACTCAGCATATCCTTTTTGGGGTCTATTTTATATGTATTATGCACATCATTCTTGTTTAATGAACTAAATAAAAGAATGAAAAGAAGCAGCAGCAAAGATTACCCAGATGTACTGCTGCTTTCAGCATACCAGCAAAACAGCCTGGAGGTCATGTTCCCAGCTAGAATATATAGTTTTATCAGCCCCTCTGTTCAGTGCATTCAAACCTTTTCAAAGAAAATGTGCCTGGGTTGTCAGTCAAAATCAGTACTTCTGCAGGCAGATAGCATGTGCTATTGATCCTTCCAGAGATTCAAATGGAAGGGTTCATTTCATCACTGGTGCACAGCTGTTAAATGTAGCCTTTCACCTGCAACACCTTCTATTACACTGAAACCAGAGGGGTAAGTGATGAAGCAAGTTTGAGGGAGCCTGAAAGCTGCCTCTGGGCCAAAGGATATGGGTGACAGCCTGAAGATTTTGGAATAAGTTTTGTATACTTACCCTCACTTTTGAGGTTCATCCAATGCTATTTTTGCACAGGTAGAGCAGCATATTACTTTATACAGGGATAGGTCCAGGCCTCTAAAAGCTCCTGGAGTTATCTGAAATTTATGAACTGCCCAGTTCAATAATAAAGAATAATTATTTATGTTGTATGGTTTCAATTTCCAGAAGTTTTATTTTAACATTTCAGGGGCTAATATTGGGTGTGTTAAGAAGAGAAATCTGTGTATTGCTGGCTCTATTGATTGAGTTTGGATTTATATGTAATCTATTAATCTGGATTTCAGTAGCCATGATCTCCCCCTTGGGGTAAATTGTAACTAGTTGGTGTAAATTAGTTGATAATATTGTCTTAGTGAGACATTGCATTTCTGCGATGATGTCAAACTGTTGCAGTTAGGCTAAAATACAAGTAAAACAATTACAGTCACTCTGCCATGTTCAAATGCATCTAAATATCTACACTTCTCTAAAAATGCAAAATAAAAACCTTTCAACCAAGAAGGTGACATTGCAAAACCCTTTGTAGAAATATTTCCTCAGCACATTTATTGAGTTTTACATTGTTAGCAGTTGTGCTTTTGTCAAACTTATCATTTCTGTTAATAATACCTGCTGTTGGGCTGTTGGTGATGGTGTCACTGTACCTGCTGCCATATCTGTCCACCAGGTCCCTCATAAATGCTTGACATGCTGTGATATCTTTTCAGAAAGCATGTCCAAATTCAGAACTATCACCATTCTTTTAGTAGTCCTGGACTACATACAAAATCTCCCCCAAGCCCAATTCACCAGACAGAGCACCATCCCCACATCCTGGCCTCCTTTAGAAAATTTCACTTCTGGTCCCCTCCTACCTTCCCTTGTGGGTTGGTCACCAGAGGCTACAGAACTTCAAACAGGTGAAGAAAAGGAGTCACCATATCCACAGTGGGTGTGTCACAGGAAGTTCCTCCTGCCACTGAAAGAGGTGGTATAGTTGGATGTGGAGGAGGGGAAATGTGCCTGGGATAGCTGGGTTCCTGGTGCCTACAGGTGGAATATACAAGTTCCTCTATAACTTACATTTGCCCTGACAGGATATGCTGTCTCTGGACAGCATAGATGACCATTCAGGCCTGGTCTATGACCACTGTACACTCACTGTACAGGTGCAAGGTGAACAAAGTACTATGCCCAGGGAATATCTTTGGATCAGGGGGCCTTCCTGCTATATGAAGAACTGATACAGCTGGCTCTACACTGCCCACTTCAGGATGCCCAGCTGGAGTGTGTGGGGGCTGCTGAGCGATGGGGATATTTGGCATCCCTATGCCCAGAGACTCAAAGGGATGGTTTTGGCTAGGCTGCAAATTAAAACAGCCTTCAAGAGAAGCTCTCTGTCCCTGTGCCTGGTCTGATATCAGCGCAGGGCTGAACTGGTCAGGAGACTAAGCAAAGTCAATTGTATAGTAATCACAGGTCAATGCTCTGAAAACTATCTCAAGAAAAAATTTGGAAAGTTCATTTTTTATCCTTGGGTGAATTTGTCCCTAGCTGAGTCAGTACAGTAATAGCACGAGGACCCCTTTGTGGGTAGAAAATGAGTATAGGACATAAAGGACCCGGGAGTGTACAACATATCACAAAACAAAAATAGCTGCATTTTAAAAAATATAAGACTATACAGGAGCATAGCAGAAGCCCAGCTGAGGAGCTCATTACATTTTATGGATACTCAGTCTAAAGACTTTAAATTTAACAATTAAAAAGACACTGGGGAAGAAAATAATGTTCCATTTTGGTACACTGGATGTATTGTTTATGTTTCGCTTACTGGGCTCTCCATGTCTGCAGTGGCTGCAGCTTAAAAATTGAGGATTTGCTTAATTTTAGAGGGAAGCAAACATCTGAGGTCAAAGCCCTATAATTGGGAGCAGGCCAAAATACTTTGTGCAAAAAATGTAAATCCCAATTGGGCATGGGTAAGAACTCGCACTGATTTGCAAGTGATTCATATCTGTTACTATAGAGAAAGTAATAAGTACGCTTTTGAAATAAGGCACACTCTACAGTCCTGAATCAGCCAAAATCTCCATTCATTTCAACGGGTTTTGAGTGAGTCAGGACTACAGGATTTGGCCCATTCTTTTCTAAAAGCATTCATAAAACAGAATGGATATTGCTTAAGACTAAATGTAAAATGGAAGCATTGGACCATTTAATTTCTTCACATTGGACTTGATTCTTATCTCCAGTGTAAATCAGGAGTAACCCCTGTGGTAATACCTTTCTCTGACTTCTGGACTGATGTAAGTGGGAGGAGAATCAGATCCATAGATCTTAACAGCTCTCAAAACTAAGGAGTGTCCTCTGTTGTGTTGCATTCTCATCCCTCCTGATTTGGGGGAGACAAACTGTCTTCTGTGTAATAGTTTCTCATAACTGTATTATTTATATGTATTTAGGTGTTCCATTGCGTGGCAGTCCCTGCACAAAAAGGTTATGATTTTAACAGACAAGCACAGTGTTTAGGATAAGGGATATGTTGTCCCATCCATAGGATGAATCAGGGTGGCCAGCCCCATGCCCCGTGCTTTTGGGGGCCCCACGGCAGCTGCCCCAACTATCCTATGGATTACAGGGCCCTGGCATGGGGCAATGGCAGGAGGGGCGACCCCTGCTACCACCATGTCAGAGGGAGGCAGCAGAACACTACACTGCTAAAAATATGAGTGCAGATGGGGGAGACATTGCTTAGGTGAGTAGAGGGCTGTGCAGGGTATATTTTTGGGCATATACCAACATGCTTCAGCAGGGTTTTTACTTAACTTTCCTAAGTAATGCCTTCCCCTCCTAGCTTCCCCAGGGACCACCAGGGCCCCAGAACATGGGGTAGTGGGCCCCCTTGGGCAGCTAAAGCCTCCAGACCACCTGGAGGCAGGCGCCTCTCCCATCCCCATCCCTGAGCCCTTCTCTCCCATTCTAGGTTCTTTTCCCAGTCCCTCCCTTGTTCTAGGCCCCCACAATAAAGAGTCCTGTTTTTCCCCCCAAAAGATGGCTTTATTGTTAGCTCTGCAGGGGAGTGAAGGAGATAGGAAGGGAGGCTGGGAAAGAGAGGGGTAGGTGAGGAAAGACACACACAGGGAATACAGGGGCCCCTTGAGGAGAGGCATGGAGGAGAGTTTCACAATTGACCTTACATGAAACTCTCCCTCAAGGCCTCTCTGATGAACACAGCCCCTTGATGTGCTCTCCTGATGGCACTGGTGTCTGGCTGCTCAAATTCCCTGGCCAGACGTTTAGCCTCAGCCCCTCACCCCAGCAGAAAAGTCTCCCCCTTGCTTTTGCAAAAGTTGAGGAGCACACAGCAGGGGATGTTGCACTTACTTGCTGAGGTCCAGGCAGGTGAGGAGACTCCTGAACCTCTCCTTTAAATGGCCAAATGCACATTCAACAACGATGAGGCACCTGCTCAGCCTGGCATTGAACTGCTTCTTGCTGGGATCCAGGTTGCCTGTGTAGGGCTTCATGAGCCAGGGGAGCAAGGGGTAGGCTGCATTGCCAAGGATGACAATGTGTATGTCCACCTCCTCGACTCTGATGGTGCGGTTGGGGAAAAAAGTGCCAGAGTGCATCTTTCAGAACAGGTAGAAGTTCCAGAAGATGTGGGTGTTGCGCACCTTTCCTGACCATCTGACACTGATGTCCATGAGGCATCCCTGGTGATCCACAAGGGCCTGCAGCACCATGGAGAAATACCAAGTCTGAGGCATGGTGGTCGGGGGCCAGGATGGGGATGTGGGTGCTGTCTACAGTCCCCCCGCAGCTGGGGAAGCCCATGGCAGCCAAGCCATCCATGATGCTGTCCACATTCCCCAGAGTGATGACCCTCTGTAGCAGCATGTGGTTGATAGCCATGGCTACCTATAGGAGCATGTCCCCGACTGTGGATTTCCCCACAACGAAGTGACAAAGAGGTAGCTGTCTGGCATGGCGAGTCTCCACAGGTTGATGTCCATGTGCTTCTGCTCGGGGATGGTGGATTACATGTGGGTGTCCTGTCGCCTGAGGGCTGGGGTGAGCCACTCGCAGTACTCCAGGAAGATGGCCTTCTGCATGCGGAAGTTCTGCAGCCCCTGCTGATTGTCCCATACTTTCAGGATGATGCAGTCCCACCAGTCTGTGCTCGTTTCCCACTGCTGGAAGCAGTGTTCCACCGTGTCCAGGGGATTGAAAGGTATCTGCAGCAGGACCTGAGTGAGCAGGGCCTGCGGTCCATGCTGGGGTTTGTCCTGCAGGTCCTCATTCTCATCCTGCTGGAACAACATGCAGGCTGTGTGGAAGTACTGTGCCATGAGGTGCAGCATGAGGCCTGTGAACCTAGCACTGCTTTGCAGCAGCTCTGGCTCCATGCTGTGAGTGCTGTGACGTCTGCAAGGGCAATCAGAGCACAAAAAGGCACGTGCCCGCTGCTTCCCTTTTGTGTCCCATGAGGGTGGAGGCAGTGGAGGAGTGGCTTGTGAAGTCCAGCCATAGAGAGGAGCCCCTGAAAGCACGTGACACAGCTTGACTGACCAAGCAGCTACAGGAAGTATCTGCCCTCCTAGTGCCCTCCTCTGCGTGCTTCCGGGGGCTCTAAGTCCAAGGCAGGCTCCAGTCAATGTGGCTGTGCTATTTCGGAATAATTCAAACTAATTTCAGTGCTTTCCTGTAATGGGGACACACTATCTTGATTTTGTTAAATGGGAATTAAGTCAATTTTTGTAATTTCAAAATAGTTTCCCAGTGTAGACATGCCCTTTGAGAGCTCATATTTGCTGGTTATCTGTCATGACTCCCAAATCTCTTTTAGTCATTGCTTCTGGGATAGGTCCACCATTCTTTCAGCAGAGTCTGCATTCTTTGCTCCTAGACTTCACATTTGACAGTACTGAAACCCATATTGTTTGCTTACTCTGAGTTTATCAGACTATCCAGATTGCTCTGTATTAATGCCATGTCTTCTTCATTATTTACCACTCTTCCAATCTTTGTACTATCTGCAAACTTTATCAGTAATTGGTTTTCTTTCTTCCAGATCATTGATAAAAATATTAAGTTGCATAGGACCAAGAACTGTTACTACAGGACCTCACTAGAAACAGTCCTGCTAGATTGTTGTTATTCTTTCACAATTACATTTTGGGGACCTATTAGTCAGTTTTTAATCCATTTAACAAATACCATGTTGATTTTTGTAGTCATTTAGTTATTAATTAAAATGTCAGTCAGTGGTAGATCAGCTGCCTCACAGAATTTTCTACAATTCTAGCTTCTAATTTATATTCATTACTATCTACTTGCCCTTGTTGAATGTCTCAGTGTTTAGCACAGTTATTTATGTACTATAATTTTGATGGATGGTAAAGACTGTTATCCATAGACATGATGTCATCCATACATAAAATATCTCAGGAAGACTTCTTTCCTGTCATGACTTGCCAGCGGCAATCCATTTTCACTGAGTTATTCTAGGATAACACCATAAAAGCTGAAGATAACAGTTACTGTATGTCATTCTCCAGGGCTACCTGAGCAGAAGCATGCTCAATTCCTGCTGCTTACTTGACCATTTAATTGCCCATTACACTTTAGACTGAAAACTATTAGAAAGAAGTGTCTCTTTTTAAGACCTTTAAATGCTATTCTTTTTATTGGAAACAAATTAAATTCCTTTGAAGAATTTTTAAATGTTTTTGCTAGCATACTCTATTCTTGCATAAGGACTGATCATTTAGATGCAATGAAGCAACCTACATTATTTAAAAATGAAATACTACAGTAATATTAACACAGAATACTATAGAATTATAATTGTATGATGTAGGGATTTGGACCATTACTACTATTGTATATTTTATGTATGGGCTAATGTATCTTTTGTTTTGAATTAATTACCTTTCCTGTTATGGAGAAACTTATTTTCAGCTGGAACTGTGAGCATTCATGTGGAGATATCTGATACAAATAGGATCTTCTGATATTTTGCTAGCCATCTCTTTACCTTTTCCATCATTGCTTTCAAATATGAGAACTTATTTCTTTTGTCTGATTTCAGAATGCTGCACGAAAATATAAAGGGTAATTTTCTGAACAAAAAGAGATTGGAAGCATAATACAATCTAGAAATAATTTAATTTTAAAATGTGAAGGAAAGTTGTTCTACTTTTAACTAGGAGAGGTAGAGTGGATAGAATAGATTTCACGATGAGCATTCAGTTTACAGATAGGAAGGAAAAATCATAACCAACCTCTGGATAAATAGGAGGGTTTCATAACTGACTGAAACAGTTCTACCTAACTCAAATTATTTAAAGCATTTTCTTTTATAGATACAGTGTATGAAATGCTGCTAGTATTCACCTGACCTGAATTCAAAGTAAAGGTAAAGGAGGACAATCATTTGGATATTGGTGGTAACCTGGAAATATATGGAATTGCAGAAATAGCAGTGGTGACTATTGTCTAAGGTTGAATTGTCAACTGAATCTGGTGTAGGGGAAGAAGCTTTTTCCTACTGACCAGGATTTAGAATATTTTTATCTTCATGTACACAATGATCACATATCAAAATGAGATAGCACTATCCCATATTGTCTGTTTCATATGACTGTGGGAAAAAACCAGGCAGGCAGAGGTGGATCACATTTATCTAGCTGCTGTTGCTAGACTGTCTGAATATTTTCCAGTACAGCAAACCAGAAATGACAAATGCGTTTATCTCTCTTTCCCTATCCTTCTGGAGAAATAGCCTGGGTAGTTCATAGCTGTCCCACAGTAAGTTCTAGACACACATTCCTCCCCAAGTCAAAGTATCTAGTTTTGTATTTATCCCTTGGGCTACATCTACACTGCAACTCTATTTTGGGATACCAGAGTATCACAAAATAGCTATCGCTCGTCTTCATAGCAAACCCATTATTTTTAAATATAATGGGCTCACTATTCCGGTGGTTCTGGACCCCTCATTCCATGAGGAGTATGGGACATTTTGGAATAGTGCTTTATTTCAAAATTTGGTACTGTATAGACAGCTATTTTGAAATGATACATAATTTGCATAGCTCAAACTGTGTATCTTATTTTGGGCTATGGTGCAGTGTAGATGCACACTTAAAGAGGTTAGTTTCATGGTTGGCTTTCCTCTTGCAAAAGTGCATTCTGTAGTGAAGATCTGCCTCATGGAAACTATTAGAGTGATGGAGAAGCAGTTTTCCCTTCCCATGAAAACTTTCATTAGATCCAAATTTTGTTCCTATTCTGACTCAAGAAGAAAAGCCATAATCCTGAAAATTTTCATGAACCAAAAAACTAATTTTGGGACTGGGGGACTAGGGATGTGTAGAGCATGGGAGGCAGTGGTGTTGGCCAATCAGAACATTTTGTTTCAACTGTGACTTTTTTCTTAATTAACCTTTTACTCTAATTAGCTTGAGTTTTTAATAAAAAGTAATTTTGAATTGCAAAAATGGAAATTTTCTACAGAAGTCATCAAAACGAAACCTTTGGATGATTTCGACTCTTTATTTATTTATTTATTTATTTATTTATTTGAGTTAGCAAATTGTCAAAATAAGTCCTTCTCTCCCAAACAGTGTCAATAAACCAGCATTTTTTCTCAGCAAACAATTCCCAACTAGGTTTACTCAGGAGTCCCTTATTTTGACCAACGTTTGCATTGTTGCAGCTGGGCTCTTTCAGGTAGCTTGGGTTAGTTCCATGCAGGGCTTTGATTATCAAGGTAAAGACTCTGAACTGATTCTTCATTCAGCAGGGAGCCAGCGCAGAGCACAGAGCATGCTGGCATGATATGTTCACAGCTACCTGTCTTGTTGATCAGATGTGCTGATGCATTTTGCATTACATGGGGTTCTGTTAGACCAAGTGTCTCCATTCTTAGGTATTGTTGAATGAACTGCAATCTTCCCTGGCTTCTTCTGCATCTTATGACAGAAAGAAGGGGAAAACATCTTTAGTGCTTTTGTTGGCTCTCTACCATTGCTTCTTTGCAGTGCTCTTTAATCTATGAGTTAGTGGATGCAGCTTTGATGAAACTGACATTGATTTGAAGGGGAGCAGAAAGCAGCTGATGATGAACACTTCTGAAAATCCCACTCCATGCCACTGTGGCAGCACTGATCCCAGCAGAGTTTGTTACTAGTCTGTGTATTTTTTTTAAAAGTTGCAGAATCTGCGTGCTACACTAACCATCTCCACTAGACAAATGGAGAGGAGAGCGAGCCCAAAAACCTCTTGGAAATTGCTGCAGTTATGCAACTCATGTCAAACATACTTTTAGTTAAATACTTATTGCAATGTTGTTACAGGCTGCAGTTGTCCATTTTGCTGTATGTTTTCTCATTCATTTTGAGATACATAGAATACCTCTTTATCTTAGCATTTTGAATGTATGATCCTGTTAGCCATGAAACAGTTTTCAGTGCAAAGGAAACTTTCTGTTACTTGTAAGTTTTGTGCATGTTACCTGCAAGTTGATTCTCAATAGACTGAGAAGGAGATTTGTTGCCTGGCGTAAAGGAAAACACCAACTGTGGTTTTCAAATGCTCTGAATATCAAAAACAATTGAGAATTTACTGAAGTTATTCCTAAATATTTACATACTAGAAGATTTACCTGGAGTTCCTCAGGTCCTTAACTCAAATCAGTTTTGTCTTTCTTCATTTAAATCACTGCTCTGGGATGGAGCTGAAGATGAGGGGTTCAGTGTGCAGTCTGCCCTGGGGAGAGAGGACAACCCCAGCCCTCTCTTACTGCAGCAGCTTGGAGCCAGGTGAGAAGCACCTGTCCATGGCAGCTATAGCTGCAGCGGGCACAGCCGAGGGAGGGGTGCATGTCCCCCAGCTGAGGGCTAGGCAAACACATAGACAAACAGACACACAAATAGACAAATTGTCTGAAGTATATAATAGATAGCTGTCCCTTTTTCCATTCCTGCTACCTGCTAGCTCAATGGGGCTGTAGCTGTCCAAGCTCCCATCTCTAGCCTCTTGCGGCCCCCCGTGGTCATTCTGCAGTATAACTCCCTCCTATGAGACCCATCCCTTTCCATTGTATGAGAAACATTCAAATTCCATGCATACTCCATTATCCTGACACAACCAAACCCTGACCTTGCTTTAAGTTATGATAAGAGGAAGCTGCATGCCAAATGGGGTAGTTCTAGCGCTTACCATTTAGGAGGAGTTCTTGAACAAATAGACTCACAGACAGACAAGACAGCTAGACATAAAAACCCGCACACTTCTAAAATATATTGTAAGATGATCACCCTTGGGCAAGGTGGGAGGGAGGCAGCTCTGAACCCACAGAAGGGGCAGTGTCCTCAGGTGGAAAGGGGTGCTGGGGCTAATCTCCCACAGGAAGCCCTCAGTGCTTCCTAGAGCAGGACTCCAGTGACAATTTAAGGGCCTGAGGCTCAGGCTGCTGCTACTGCAGTAGTAGCAAAAAAGGTCGTCAGTAGCCCTGGGCCATTTTGAATCACTGGGCCCCCTTTTCCCCTCCTGCCAGCAGGCCTGATCATTAGTTACCTACAGTGTAGCTGCTTTATATTTATGAAACACTCTTTTTTGGCAATAGAGAAGATACAAGGAAGCTAAAAACTAAGAAGGGGGTTGGGAAGAAAGAGTGAAAGCAACAAAGGATGAGGCTGAAAAAGATGGGAAGAAGCAGGAAGAAGTATTGAAGGAAACAAAGTAAATGTGAAGAAGTCTATGTCTACACTACAAAGAAAAGTCAGAAAAAGATACTCAAATTGCAAACTGCAATTTGCATATCTTTTTCCACTTTTCTTCCGAAAGAGGCTTTTCCAACATTTGGCTCATCTACGCAGGGCCAAATGTCGAAAAAAAACCCTGTTTCAGAACATCCCTTCTTCCTCGTAAAACGAAGTTTACGGGGATGCTGAAAGAACGCGTCTCTTTTTCCGAATATTTTTTCAGAAAAGCAAACGCATTCCTTGGATGCGGCAGAGCTTTTCCGGGATACTTCCAGTATCCCAGAAAAGTTCTGTAGTCTCGATGTACCTGAAGGGAAGAAAGGGAAGAGAAACAGAAGTGCAATGAAGAAAAAGGTATGAGGAAGGCCAAAAAACAATTGCAGAAGGGGATGGATGGAGAGAAAAGAAAAAGGAAGTAGTGAAGAAGGTTAAATCTTTTTAGTCACTCTGTCTGCAAAGGAGACTGCAAATGTAACAATTAAATGACATTTCCCGATCGTTGCCATTTTCCCCAACTGTTACTGATAACTGCAATCTACTTGGTTCTGAGAACATGTAATTATACAGTTAGCACCACAGTGGCTGCAAAGCATTCATTTGCATTCACAGAGAATACTAATTTCATTTTGATTGAATCAAATGACAGCAAACTTTCCCTTGTTTCAGTTACTTTTTCCATCTTCTTTTCTCTTCACATGCTTTGCAGATCTCTGTTTGCTTTTCTGCAGAGTGAATACAGATGATGAAGATAAAAGAAGCATTGGAAAGATAAGGCAAAATAACAGGGAAAATATTTTTGGATATTGGATGCCAAGCTGTCATCTAGGACAATGATTCTCATCTCAGGTGTTTGAGAACTTGAAAGAAAAATAAATGGCCACACCACACCATATTCCTTCAAAATAACCTCTGATACTACAGTATCTATTTTCTCCCAGCACTGAATGGAAGTAGCACATGGGAAAGTACATATTTGTGGCATCTTCTTCCTCTGAATATGACGTGCTAGTAAGAAAAGTTATGACACATTAATTTCATCTGTTTTTTTAGATGGACAAATTTGGAAAAGTAGTAGTCTGAAAAATTATGGGTATTTTTGAGTTTCTCTGAGTTGGAAGTGTTCTGACTATCAATCAGTGCTAGCTACATTTAATTAAGCCAGAGTTAAAGCCTGCTACTATTGCCCACTAACAGCAATGGTAAAATTGCTAGAAACTTCAAGAAGATCAGAATTGTGCAAATGGGGGGCTGGATAGTGGACAGGGGTTCTGAGGGTTGGTCAGGGGGTAAGGAGAAGAGGGATCCTGGGGGCATTAATGGAGTGGGGAGCAAAGGGGGCTGAATAGAGGATGGGGGTTCTCAGTGGTCAAGGGGGTTGGACAGCAGGTAGGGCCAGGCCATGCTTGGCTGTTTGGGGAGGAACAGCCTCCCCAGCCTTCCCTACCTGCTCCTCCAACAATTTCTTTACACAGTGTGGCTCTCAGGCCAAAACATTTTCCCACCACTGAACTAGCAACACTCAAGCACTCAGAAGGCTTGTCCCAGCCCACCCGCATCGCACCCTCATGCTCCTCACTGCATCCCCCATTCCATGCCCCCTGCACGAGATGCCTTACGGTCTCCTTCCCTGTCCTAATCTCCCATCTCCCTCACTTCATCCCTCCATGTCCCAGCACGTGGCGGAGATGGGGATACACCTATCTCTCACTAGATGCTGGCTATAGGATGACAGACCACACATGCTACATCTCAAGCCACGTCAGACTAGGAGTGTGAGGAGGGCAGGCAGCAGCCAGAGAGGGGTCCATCACACAACCCTCAACAGCCACCGCCAGAGCACTAGAATGGTGCTAGTTAAAGAGTGGGCAAACTTTTGGCCCAAGGACCATATTGGATACTGAAATTCTATGGAGGGCCAGGTAGGGAAGGCTGGGGAAGGCTGTGCCTCCCCAAAGAGCCAGGCCTGGCTCCCATCCCTAGCATCCTGTCCCAACTGACCCCCCCCCCCCGTCTCCTGGGATGCTAATGCACTATCCAGCGCTGCCCGCTCAACGTCCCCTGACCACCATCTCTGGGACTCCCCATCCTCCCTACTTCCTGCCCCTTGAGCACCACCTATGGGACTCCCCACCCCTTATCCAAACCTACCTGCTCTCCACTCTTTGATCCCCACCTCCTATCCATGCCCCTTTGGAACTCTGCCCCCTAACCAACCCTACATACTTTCCACTCCCTGACCACCACCCACGGGAAACCACTTCCTGCTCCTGGCCCTTTGGCATCCTCCAGATCTCCCCTTCTCCCTGTCCCTGACTGGGACACCCAGAGCATTGGGGCTTGCAGCACAGTCGCTGCACCATGCATGGGCTGGGGGAACTGTTGCTGTTACTGGGGGAGGGACCAGGGGCTAGCCTTCCTGGGCAGCCAGATCACACACTTCCCCCCTCCCTCCTCATCATGCTTTCTGGGAGTAGTTCCTCCACTTCCTTGATCCAGACAATGGGAGCTGTTCCTGTGGGGTGGAGGGGCAGGGCAGCACAAACACAACCCCCCCCGGACAATCCCCAATGCTTGGAGCCTAGACATGCTGGCATGGCTGCTTCCTTGCAGCCCACACAATAGCTAGCATAGAGACTGCCCATCCTGCTGTGTCGTCGCAAACTAATCAATGGCCTGGTCAGTAGTAGTGGTTACTAGAACCTCTCAGATTCCTTTTGGACAGGGTGTGCCTGTCCAAAATCAGACACCTGGTCACCCTATGTCCTGGTCAGTGCAGGGTAAGCACACCCTGTCACAGTCACTGTTTGCTAGTCAAGGCCTTGCAGCTTTCCCATCATTGCCTGGCTGATCACTGAACATGCTGCTCCTCCTGCGTAGCCATTTGTTGGAACATCCTGCCAAGGTCCCAGGTCCCTCCAGATAGAGCAGCTGTAAGTTTGGGGTGAGGGTCAGAAACCCCCTGTCCTTTTCTTACCTGGATTCTTCTGAGATAAGTACTTCTAGGAGGTTTTCTCCATCTGTTTTGACCTAGAAACAGTGCTGGGTTTCTGGCGGCTGCCTTGGCTGGCAGGCTAGTGATCCTTCCCTCAGGTGGGAGGGCATCAAATTCCTGTCTCTTCATCAGCCAGCTCTGAACTGAGTCTGTGTCTCTCCTTTTTTTCTCCGCTCCTAGGGCTATCATTGGCTGTAGATATAACAGGGCAGGGCTTGCTGTCCCCAAAGACTCTCTATAACCCACTCTGTGCTGCTGGCTGGTTTCTGCTTCACCCTGCTCCTCCTCCAGCTAAAGCTGTAGTTTCAGTAGGGTGGGATCCCAGCAGCCCAGAACTGCTATCCAATCCCTCCTGGCCTACTGTGTGGTTCTACACCCCATCCCAGGCTCCCTAAGGGCACAGCCTCTCCATTGCCTCAGGTCCTCAGCAAAGGGAAGAGCTGGAGCTGCTGCATTACCATGCCTGTGAAATCTTCTTCCTGCAAGAGAACAAGAACATGTCAGAGACCTGAATGTGCCTAGGAATCAGGGACAATTAATGGCGGCATTTCCACCTAGCACCTACCCATGTCTCAGGGACTCTCCTGCTCCCTTCCTCTCTAGCAACCTCCAGTGCTAAACACCCACCTCCCTATTGTAGGTGAGCTCCAGCCTCCATTCCTCAGCCTCCCTTTGACACTGTTCCACCTCCCAACCTACCTGGGGACACAGCACACATTCTCAGAATCTCTCTTCCCCTAATCATTCCACTGAGCTAGGGAAGGGAGGAGGCTGTGGCTAAGGGGTCATGAGGAATTCTAGCAGCAGTAATGTAGGATGAGGGAGGTTGAGCTTTTTCCTCAAATGGCTAACGGTGGAGCTGTAAGATGGCAACCCTAGTGAATGGGGCTGATTGACAACCCCCCGCTGACTGACTTCTCCAGTTCTGCCCAGAGAAGGTCCAGCCTGGGTGGCAGCAAATCTATTTTCCTCTAACCCATGTGCTTCAGCACTGCCTGGTCAGCTTGCAATGCTAAAGGGTGGCTCTGGGGACACGGAGCGTGGGATTCTCTGGCAGAGAATCCTTACCTCTACCACCCTGGCTGTATTCCTGTAGCCCATTTTCCTGCTGCCAATCCTAGCACCACAGGCCTTCAACATCATGTATCATCAGCCCTGGAGAAGACTGAAAGATGCAGTCAGGTTTCCCATTCTGGTTTGGTGCCTGTATCCTTCCCATCCCACTAGCACTGGAAGGAGCTCTTGCTGCATCCCTGGCCCAACAGAATAGCATCCCTGCATCCCTGTATCCTTCCCATCCCACTAGCACTGGAAGGAGCTCTTGCTGCATCCCTGGCCCAACCTTCAGCTGGGAGTATCTGATCCTAAACTGAGGAGAAAAAAAGAGTCATCCTCCAGCTGGGGTCAATCTCAGAAGAGTGGGTAGGTTTTGGCAGGGGCCCCATTACACAGTTGGGGTCACTCTCATGTAGAAGGGGACTGATTTCTTCAGGGGAATCATAGGCCAACTTCCATCAGTCTTAGTCTTCTTGCATTTCCGGATGGCTTTCCTTACCTCTACACAGATACACACATTGTCAATGTATCTTGTGGGTGACAACTTTTCACTGTCTCTCTTGCTCGGGACAATGTTCACAAGCACAGCAGCACTGGGCAGAGGTTGTACACGTAACCCTAAGTCCGGTGTTTCCTAACATAGGCTTGTGCTGCACATCGTTCTGTGTTGTTATAGAACTGTTTTGGGTGGGGATGGACCTATTTCTTTATTTCTATCTAAATAGTATTCCCATCATAATTTTTAGTATGTGCACAATTATATCTTCATAAAAGAGCCTTACACTAACAGAGCTAATTTCCTTTGCTATCCTGGTATAAAGTAGCTTTATACTACTATGACTATATCTGTACGATGAAGATTGTGTCTCTTCAGCTATACTAGTGGAGCTCAAGCAATACAACTTTCTTGTGTAAACAAGCCCCTGGTTCACCAATGCTCTTGCACCCTTAGATTGAAATAAAGCAAAAGAGTCAAGCTATTGTTAAAGGGGAAGCGATGGATAGTGGTGCATGGAGGCAGGGCTCCCTGCCCCTGCCAGACAAAGGCCATGGACCTAATCTGGCTTGTGGCTTGCTTTGATCTGGCCCACAAGGATTGGGGCTCGGCCCTCTCCTCCTCAGCAGTGAGAGCCAGAGCTGGTTCACAATGCTGCAGGGGGAAGGGAGTTGCAAGCCCCAAGTCTTTCAGGCCAGATCAAAGCAAACACCCCTGATATAGATGAATGCATGTCAGTGCATAGGGTCATAGGGTTGCTGGTGCCTATAAGGATAGACTAGGCCCAGGCTACCTCTGGGATCTAATTTACAAGTAAAGATCCCATGTAAGACAGTTGATTATCTAGTAAGCACCCTGGCCATGCTAGAAGATCATTAGAACTGAGAGGCAAAGAGCAGTTCTTGGGAACAGGAGCTCTCTGTTGCTCCAGTAGGAGACCCATAGTTTCTTAAATCCTTTAAGCCAGTGTTTCTCAACCTTTTTTTTATAAAGTACCCCTTTAAAAAAATTATAAGTACCCCCAGGACCTACAGTTTTCAGACACACAATTTTTCTTCTACCATTACAATACATTTATTTAAACAAATTAATTGTAGCTGGGTGAGCGATGAAATTTTTGGGTGTAAAAAGTACAATAATAATAAAGTGCTATAAAACTTAAAAAAAATTTCAGTTTTCTCCAAATTTCAGTTGTGTTGACGTACTCCCCAGACTTCTCTCAAGTACCCCTAAGGGTATTCATACTACTGGTTGAGAAACCCTGCTTTGAGATGTCAGGTAAACTGATGGAATAGAAAGGGGAGAGCTTCAGCCACCAGCTCAGCCAATTAGAACTGAGACTGTGAGACACAGGAGTCTGAAAGTCCCCCTGCTCCATATGGCCCTGAAATGCCTCAGGTCACTGAGGGGGGTGTCATTCTCAGAGGACTCTTCCTGTCCTATCTCTTTAATTCCCACCAGGAGGGTTAGAGAGTAACCCCCATGCCCAAGAGTGGTGGGAGGAAAGCAAGGAAAAAGAAAAACAAAATATTCAAACCCCAATGTTTGGCAAAGACTCAGATGGGAAAAAATTCTCCCACCTTAATCTAGTGTTTTGTATGTGTTCAATTTGACCTGCACATGCTGGGTCAGGCTGCAAAAATACCAAACCTCTCAGATGATCTTATCTTCTCTATGGGGTCATCTGTCATCTAGCTCAATTAGTAGCAGGAAAGGAGAAAACTCCAAAGGGGCTCCTCCTTGTGTGCACATACATGATCCTGAATTCACTCACTCCTCAGGAAGTAGACTGTCTGTGGCAAAGCCCTGGGGGGCTCTGAGATGGCTCCTGTCCTGCAGCCTGTCCTACTCGACCATTGTCAGGACTCTCTGTGAGGTCACTACCTCCCAAACCCCTTTAACCAATAAGTGGAAGTGCTGTAAAAGGCCTTTGTGATGTCACTGCCATACCTGCACCTGCCCTTCAGGGCTAATGACTTGCCCCTGGCTAGCCCCTTTGTATGCTTGAGCTGTTCCCTGTGTATCTCCCCCAAGTCACTCAGTGTTAGTTCTAGGGATCAAGCAGGCTACACATGGAAATATCACTGTGCCACACTCAGTTTTGCATAGTTTTGCAGACTTTAAAGCCCTAAGCTATGCTTAGATAATCGAATATGACCCCCTGCATACTGGAGGCCTCCTGTATGGAACAGAAGCGAGCTGTGAACCAGCGCAGATTTTGGAAAGGCATTTGGTCTTTACTGGGAGACATCAAGAGATGGAAAAACCACAATTTCCCTTGGTTGTTTGGGGGAAATTGATGCAGTGAGGAGAAGGGAAGGGACTTGAAGGCTACGCACATGATGCAGTATCATAATACATATGCACAACAGCACTGCACTAAGGCTGTACACCAGTGGTCCCCAATTTTTTTATGCTCAAGATCACTTTTGAAATTTAAGTGGAACCCAGAATCTACCCCATCCCTTCCCCAATGCCCCTCCCTTTCCCCAAAACTGCACATTGTTCACTCCATCCCGCCCCCCTCTGTTGCTTGCTCTCCCCCTCCCACCCTCTCTTTTACTGGCCTGCAGCAGGGGCTTTGGGTTCAGGTGTGGATATGGGGTGCAGGAGGGGATATGGAGTGCTGGCTCTGGAATGGGGCTCAAGGCTAGGGCTGGGTGCTGGCTCTGGGAGAGTGGTTGGGATGGTTCAGGGGTGCAGGAGGGAATGTTGGGAAGGGGGTCAGGCATGCAGGAGGGGGTGCTGGCTTTGTGATGGTGGTCAGAGCTGGGAGAGGTGCTTGAGGTGCAGGAGGGGGTTCAGGATGCAGCAGGTGGTATAGATGCTAGCTCTGGGATTGGGGTCAGGGCTGAGGCTTGAGGTGCAGCAGGGGGTACAGAGTGCTGGCTCTGAGATGGGGCTCAGTGACTAATCCTAAACCATATTACCCGATGTAAAATCCTGAATAAAATTTACATGTTGTTTTCCTGCTTTCAAAAATGAGACACCGTGTCTCATCCTCATTCCGGTTGTCTGATGGGTTCCAAGGTGTAGTATTTGCTGTTGGCATACAGGAGAACAATGGTTACTCTTTCAAAGCCAATCACTCTTCAACAGGTGGACAAAACCTGAATAGTTGAAATGTGATTTGGAAGCTTGTTCCATATTTGTAAGGCTTTCTGCGAACAAAGGCAAACAGTTAGGCTATGTCTACTCTACCAGGTTATTTCAAAATAATAACTCCTGAAATAACTATTTTGAAATAAGTTTATTACTCTTCATAAGCAGGATTATTATTTTGAAATAACAGGATGGTAGTGTGGCTGCTCTCCTTGTTATTTTGACATAAGGGGAAATATTTTGAAATAACTCCCCAGTACAGATATGCCCTTAGGGGGCACATCTACACAGCAGGGCAAAGCGTGAATTAAGCTGTGTAACTTAAGCTATGTCAACTGTGTAGCTGAAGTTGAAATAGCTTAATTCGGCTTTTGGTGCTGTCTACATAGGGGGAAGTCAAAGGAAGAACACTCTTCCTTCGACTACCCTTATTCCTCAGAGTAAGAAGTCCTCCTGCTCAACATTATTTTGAAATAATGTCTTGCAGTGTTGACACGCTCATTTTTATTTCGGAATAATGTCAGTTATTCCAAAATAATAATGCTGTGTAGACTTAGCCTTAGATAGTTAAACTCACAACAAAAAGGCAGGGCAACAAAGGGAACGAATGAACTTTCATGTAGGGCTAAATCAGGGTGTAGAAAACAAAAGTAATCAAAGCACCAAGGAGTGTGAAGGGCAGACCTTTATTAATTACATATAAACCTATGTTAGTAGCCTGGGTAATAAATAAGAGGTATTGGAATTGATCATGTAGTTGCATACATTCAACATAGCTGGTATTACTGAAACCTAGCGGGAAGATTTGCATGATTGGAATGTTGAAATTAATGGTTGTAACCTAGTTACAAAGATTGATTAACAAGAGAGAAGGGGCGGTGGCACTCTATCAAAAACGGCTTTACCTACTTCTGAGTGACTGACAACTCGGAAGAAAATGACCCTAAATGTTTTATGGACCAAGATCCTAACAGCTAAAGCACAAGATGGAGAACTAGTTGGTATATGCTATATTAGGAACAACAACAACAAAACTCTAACTATGTTATTGGTGTGATGGAAATAGCAGAACAATCACTAATAATGCAGAAAAACCAGCAGTGTTTACTACATATTTCTGGTCTGGAAATGGGGAAATAGCCAGATCTGACTAACTCTGGAGGATGTTAAACACCAGCTATTAAAGTTAAAATATTTCAAACAAGTATGTCCAGATAATTTGAATCTATGAGTTTTAAAAGATCTGGATGAGGAGCTCACTGAACCATTAACATTGAAATTTTTAACATGCATTGGCACACTGGAAAAGCTCCAGAGGAGTGTGAGAAAACTGATGTTGTGTCAATATTTAAAGCTGGTAAACAGGATAATCTGTCTGCCTGACATCAGTCCCAGGCAAAACAATGGAATGGTTGAACATGAGCTCCTAGTGTGACACTGTAGCCAGAAGGACTAATGTGATTCTTGGATGTATAACCTGGCATCTAGAATAAGAGTAGATTGGAAATATCATCCTTTTTTGGCACTGCTGAGGCCTTTACTAGAATACAATGTCAGTGCTGGTGTGCACATTTTCGAAAGGAGGTTGATAAATTGGAGAGAATTCACAGAAGAGCCACAAGAAAACAGTGGAAAACATTCCTTTATAACGAAGATTCAAGGAGCTGAATTTATTATTTTATATCAGAAAAGATTATGGGGTAACATGATTAGCCTATAATTACTTACATGGGAAACAGAAATTGGGTAGACCGGGGCGCCTTAATGTAGCAGGCAAAGATATAATACAATGAAAAACGAGTGGAAGTTGAACCTAGACAAATCAGACTCAAAATAAATTGTGAATTATTAACAGTGAAGGTAATTAAACATTGTAACAACTTACCAAGGATTGGGATCTATTTTCCATCAATTGAAAGTTTAAAACAAAGATAGATTGTTTTTTCTAAAAGATACACTTTTGCTCAAAACAGCCTTCCTTCAAGGAAATCCTTTGGCCTATGTCATATTAACTGATCACTGCAATCCTTTATGGCTTATGAATAAACAAGCAAAGGCAAAAGCAGGTTTTTAAAAATCTTTATGTTAGGTTTGACTTATAAAACATGTAAAAAAGAGAGGAGCCACCATCAGATGAATCATTGTAAATCTTCTGGAAAGTAAAACTATCACATGGGGTAAGTTATGTCATGCATTGACAACTTTGAAAATTTCCCACTTCTGTGAAAGGATCCTGTAAGCAAGTAGAATGTTTGTTTGGTTCCTCATTAGCTCCAAACACTTAATCAGTAACCAAATGAGAAAAAAGGTGATAGTACAGTAGTGGAATGCAATCGATTTATATTCTTCAAATGGGTTCCACTTAGAAGGTTAATATACAACAGATGAAGACCCTGAGGGCACAGTATTGTATCATAGTACATTATCAAGTGCCAGGCCTAGCAGTGCATGAGCTGAAGGTCAGGAATTCATCATCCTTTCATTAAATAATCAAAATGGAAATCAAAGAACAATAAAAAAAGTAAAATCAACAGCAATAGTGGCAGCAAGATTAGAGCTAAGGCTTGCAGAGGGATTACTATTAAAGCTTGTTCGATTTTAAATGGCAAGGTTGTTGGGTTGAACACCATGAGCTATTTTCTTCTGGTGCAGTGACCTTTTGTAGTAATTTTCCTTTGGGCAAACTGAAAACAGTGAAAAAAGGAGGGGAAGAACCTTAGCCAGTTTGTTGTGATCATTTATATTCTTTTTAGGAACTCAAGATTCTGTTTAATTGATAACCCTTTCTTATACTATGTCTGGAAATGCATAAGCTATTTAAATTGAATGCACAGGGAAAAAACACGTTCAATTATTCCAATAGTTTTGCTTTTATAAATAATTGTGTTCTCTCTAAGGATACATCTACGCAGCAGCGTTATTTTGGAATAGCTGATATTATTCCAAAATAACATAGTGCGCGTCTACACTACAAACTTTTATTTCAAAATAATGTCAAGCTGGAGGACTTCTTACTCCATCTCATGGAAACTCTCATTTCACGAGGAGTAAGGGAAGTCAAAGGAAGAGTGTTCTTCCTTTGACTTCCTGCTATGTAGACAGGAAGCCTGAAGCCAACTTAAGCTATTTTGACTTAAGCTACACAATTGACGTAGCTGAAGTTGCGTAGCTTATTTTGATCTTAGCCGTGCTATGTACCCTAAGTGAATATGTAACTATTACCTGGTTTATTATGTTTCTGCTTTATTCAATAAGAAGCTTTCAATTTTAAGCCTTATAGAAAGGATGGGATTTTCTTTTACCATATTTTTTTTAAAAGATTTTTAGTTATTTAAATAATGTATTTTAGCTGTTTTGGGCTGAAACACTCTACGATACAAAATAAAGGAAAAATATCTTCTTCTTTCAGTCATATAGTTATTAAAATAAACTGATGAATATAATCTGCTATAGATCTTTCAGACATGCCTGTATGTGTAATATATGTTAAACTTCCTTCCTTATTGATGAAGTCAGCAAGGAGTCCACTTTATCTGTAATCTAATTTCTGTATGAATACAACTACTGGTCATACCATCAACTGGTCACATAGAAATGTCTAAGAGCATATTTACAGCAGAGTAATAGCTAATCTGGTCAGCAATTCAGTATCCAAATAATTATTGTATATTATTCTTCTTTCACTGGGCTTTGATTCTATTTCAGGGAAATAACATATTCTTTCTTCTCAACCATGACAGATAACGTTGAGAGTACAGGAATATTTTATTAGCTGAGCTAATGAAGCAGCTCTTTCTGATAAACTTATGTATGTCTTTGGAAATGGCACGTGTTGCTTGTTCAATTTCAGTCTGCTTCCTAGACATGTTACCAACTAAAAAAGGTCCCTTCCTCCTCTTTTCCTACACTGCAGTCCTGAAGCTTCACTTGCAGCTAATTACTATGATTGCAAATATGTAGACACTAAAGCTGGGTGAAATATTGAAAGGAAATCTGCAAATGCTTGTTTGACTACATAAATGTTTGTTTGACTATATAAACAAATCAGTTATGGCTATATTTGGACCCCTTCTCAGACTGTTTTTGCCAGAAAACCTTTACCAGAAAAAATGCTTGTAAAACTATGAATTTAAGCAAATATTTTAAATTGCTGGAAAACAAATTTCAAAATAATGATCACAAGTATTCCCACTGAAAACCTGGTTCATAAGCAAACTATTGGAATTATACAAGTTGTTGTGGATTAAAGAGCTCACTAGTTTCCATCGCCTAAATAAGGTTAGGCAACGAAGCTGCCTATTTACACCTTCAGAGAACTTGGCCTATAATTATCTTGATAGAGCCATCTGGGTGTCATTACTTGAGATGTGCATCATTTACCTTTGGGGAAATGAAGGACTTTAATGCCAAAATAAATGTACTATGCCACCATTTTAAATATATATTGAATTGTTTTAACACTCCTGTCTTTCTCTCTTTACTGAGGCTGTAGGAGCCCTGCAGTGCTCAAATTATCCGTGAACCATTGTGGAAATGCATGTTCAAAGCCTCACTATTACTTTTGGTATTAATCCCCTCTTAAATTTTGCAGAGGCTTTTCTTAAAGGATTTCTCATTCTTAGCCCAGAGTACTCCATAACATACAATAAAAGAATTGTTAATTGGGGTTGGAAGAGAAGAAAGATGTAGATCAAGAGACAGCAAATGAGGAAGGAAATAACCCTCATTGAGAAAATCTTTTATACAGCATTACATTTGTAGTTAGAGATGAGAAAGAGGGAGAGATGTATTAATCATTTTTGACCAGTAAATTTCATCCTTGTTAATTTATTTATGGGCACGAGAGGGGCAGGATTTCACGGAGATGAGGGGATTCTACCAAGCTGAACTAACAAATAGCATAAAACCACATAGTCTAATTTTTGCAATTTTTTGCCCCTAATCATTCTCACTTAAGTGAAAAGGACTGTAAACATTTGAGCAACATGCACTATTAATCAAATTTATTAAATGAGAATGAAGCATACTTCCATTCACCTTTAATACTCACACAACAATTTTATGGAGCAAAACAAAATACACAGAACATAAACTGACTATTTTAAGGAATAAAATAGACAGGATAGATGGTTAAGTGGCTAGAGTTACAGCCTACATTTTAGAAGACATAGGGACAGAGGATTGGAAGGGAGCTCCTGGGTCATTGAACCAGTTCCATGCTAGTGCAGACAGCCCTCTCCTATAATCTAGTTAATACATTTATCGAGATGCACCTTAAAACTAGTTGAGGAGTTTGCTCTCACTACTCCTATTAGAAGGTTGTTACAGAGCTGCTTTCCTGGGGTATGTCTACACTACAGGCTAAAGTTGAGTTAAGATAGGCAACTTCAGCTACATTAAATGTGTAACTGAAGTCCAAGTACCTTAACTTGAGTTTTGGTGCTGTCCACACAGTAGGAAGTCAAAGGAAGCATATTCTTCTTCAACTTCCCTTACTCCTCGTGAAATGAGGGTTACAGAAGTTGGGGTAAGAAGCCCATTATTTCAAAATTATTTCAAAATAACTGACTTGCTGTGTAGATGTGCACTCTGGTATTTCAAAATAAAATGAATTATTTCAAAATAAGGGTGGAGTGTAGACATAGCCCTGGAGACCAAAGTTCTGTTCCCTCTGGGACTCTGGGCAACTTACTCACTCTGTCTCCATATATAAAATGGAGATAGCAATACTTCCTTCCTTTACAGGGGTGTTGAGGATTAATACACCAAAACTGTTCAGGTACTATGGTATAGGGGCCATTGAAGGGCTTAAGAAAGGCAAACAGAATAGTAGAAAATGCAGGGATTACAATTTGGCCAAAGCTGTTCTCTAGAACTTTTTTTTGTTTTTCCTTAGAATAATTTACTGGATCACATTAGTACTATACGTTTTTATTTTTTAAAAAATAGATAAATATGTGCTAATGCTTGAACCTACATTAACTTAATTTCAAGCTTATACAATCAGGTCCCTCTTCTCTATGGGTGAAAAATGTAAGAGGTTGACAGTGCTTTTGATAGAAACTAGGACAGGCAGAAGAAATATATTCTGTTGGGAAATAATATATAGTCTTCCTGGTTCCACATCCTGCCTCAAAATGTACCATATATTGTTAGATAGGATCTTAGAGTAGTTTATAGTAATAGCAGAAATACAACTTCTGGTGAAATACTGTAAAAAGAAACAAAGCCAGTTATCTGTAATGGTTGTAAGCAATTGAGTTTTGCTATGTTTATATGCAGTAACGGACAAAATGCAGTTTATTGTTTTAATTGTTTATTTGACAGACTTTGAAAATGCAATTATATAACAATTAGATTAATTTAACTCTGAACTCATTACATAGAAACCAAAAGATGCTGTACCTAATTGTTTGTAGTAATTTTTACTTGCATCGGGTGTAGAGCTGAACTAACTTTACACAAGCCGTGTCTATACATAAGGGGAAGGCTGACTTAAGATATGCAACTCCAGCTATGTTAATTATGTAGCGCTCTCAGTTTGAATTAGCAGATCTTCACCAGACCTGCTAAATTGAGCTCTGGAAGAACAACTGCAGCAGCGTCAATCTTCCATGCAGTGTAGACATGGCCAGTGGCTAGGGGGATGGATTTAATAGTATGAGCAAAATTTCCAGAAACCCATCAAGCTGGCCCTAGTTTTGTTTCAATACTGACATATATTCTACATAAAGAGTAGACTCTTCAACAGCTAATATTGTGTATCCACTATTCTAAGTGCTGTATCGACACGTAGTGAGGGGCTCTGCCCTGAAGAGTTTACAGTCTAAATAGAAAAGCTAGGTTTTACAGGTGGGAAACTGAAACACAAAGAAAATAAGGGATGTAGCCATGCTCACATAGGATGTCTGTGGGAGAACCAGGAACTAAACCCAGATCTTCTGAGGCCCAGCCTTAACCATTCTTTGATATTAGATTTGTTACATACATCTTGGAGGGGAAGTATCCTGGACCATATATCTGCAGATAGAGGGGATAGTTCATGTGCAGGTCTCCTTTGAAACTGAAGTTAGGCTGAAATGGAGATTATGAAGCAAACATGATATACCTGAAGTGGTTTAATCTTTTCCATGGAGTCCTCTTTATGGTAATCATCTGTCTTTAAAGGGTGTGCAAGGACAGCCATGGCCAGAAGAGACCCTGCTACCATGGTCAAATCAGACCTATTGTCAGGTACTAGCGCTAGAACGTCTAGTGTCACAGAATTGTTGTGGAGGCACAAGGCCCCCATATAGATGGCCCAGGTTTTCCCATGATCTCCTTGGATTATGGTTCATGGAGGCAAGATCCAGCCCCTCCAATGGAACTCTGCAAGGGATTCTTGTACATGTTTAATGAGAAATCACCGCAGAACACTTGAAGTGTTACTTTGATTTTTGATATGCTGTTTTTCAATTTAATTCCTGTGTCTGGAATAATTTTACAAAAAAAAGCTATGCATTTCTCATCTCAGTTCCAATTTATATTGCAGTCTTTGGCCTTCAGTCTCAAACAGTTACAGACATGTTTCACCGTTAGCACATGAGTAGTCCCATGCTTAAACATAATGCCTTCATGAGTATGTGTTTGCAGGAGTGGGGGTTTTGTACACTTCAATGTATGCACAAAGTGAGGGCAAACATGTAGTCATTCTAGGAAGCTTTGAAATCACTTAAGTACCATGAAGCTACTTAACATTTTATCTTAAGTTCCCTATTAATTACTCAGAATGAATGAGTCCTTACTGAAATAGATGTGATCATTAGTTTAATATACAAATAAGAAATCTGTCAATTAGTATAAGTCCCAGAGGAGACGTGACACCTAATCAGAATCTGTCTTACTATGTAGTGTGATTGTTGGAAGGATACAAGATTCTTAGCATAGATTTCATACTTGATCTAGATTAAGTTAGCATCCAGAACTGCAGGGCCAGACAAAAGGCCATGCACCACTACATACTCACACAAATATGTAAAATAAGACTTTGGTGGTACAAGCTGAGCATCTGCAAATTTCTCCCTGTAATCCAGGATTTGGGTGCATGATTTGTGTAGGGAGCAGACATGTGAAGTCTCCGTCCTTGGTTCTGAGACTTACTCATTGGCATGCTATCTCACCGTTATACATATTCCCAAGCTTACCTCATTAGTTTTGAGTAAATATGAAAACATTTAAAATATTTTTACTCGGGTGCTGAAACAGATAAGAAACAGTGTTCGTAAGTTTGGTCACAAAACAGGTTGTACAGCAGTTGGAAGAGGAAGACAATATTAATCCTCTTACAAGAGCATTCTATACTAGTGTAGCTAAGTATGCATGTGAAAAGATGGCAGCATTTATAAAATCACAGAAGATTAAGGTTGGAAGAGACCTCAGGAGGTTGTCTAGTCTAACAAAGCAAGCACTTCATCTAAATTTGTGAATTTGCTCAGGATGAGCATTGTTTTGGCAGATACCTGTACATGTTCACTCTTCCTCCACCTGAGACAGAGAAGGTACAAGAGGAATGTGTTGACTACCAGTCAATGTGGAAATCAACTAATTTTCAGTGTTTATGGGATGAGGGAGCACTACAAACTGACAGAGATGACACCACTGTTCAATGGTCTTCTCAAGTTCCCGTTCCTGGTCAGAGTTGCCAGGACATTTTTAGTTTCACCCCCTCTCAAACAGAGGAGAAGAGAGAGCATTCAATCTTTTTCAAAAGCTTGACACCCATTCAGCCAAACCTTGGACTATCCAAATAAAGCTGGCAAATGCTGAGCTATCATTCAAATTTGAGCCACCAAGAGGAGTTATAAAAAAGCAAAAGGAGCAACATTGTAATATAACAAAGCACATGATAAAATTTGAAACCAAATTAATTATTAAAAGAAATGTGGAAACTGAATTCTTATAGTTTGTTAGCTTCAGATTAATTCAATTAAATTTAATTATTTTATTTATTTTACATTCATTTAATGGATTGTTTGAGTGTATTTTATTTTATTTTATTTTTATTTATTTATTTGAATTAATTTATTTTGCATTTATTTATTTTGAAATCTGATTATTTTAGTTTGCTGTAAATGTAATATGAGCAAGAATATACAAACCAAATAATATTTTTATTGTAAAGTGTTTTCCAAAAAGATAATCAGTAAGACAAAGTGATATGAAAAACATATTGTTGTACTGATAAAACAGGTTTCTTTTTCTGTGGGGTTATATAAAACAGCTTATTTTTTAATATTTCTATTCTATCCAGTGACTGTGTACCTAAGCCACTGTTTGTTTGTTTTTTCAGAATAACGGCTGTTATTCCAAAATAACTATGAAAGTGTCTACACAACAATTCTGTTATTTCAAAATAATTTCAAAATAACAGATGGCTTATTCCAACTTCGGTAAACCTCATTCTATGAAGAATAATGCCTATTCTGAAATAGTTATTTCGGAATAGGGGCTGTGTAGATGCTCCACTTTTGCTATTTCAAAATAGCCCCTCACCAGGGCCATTCTAGAATCTTAGAATCATAGGGCTGGAAGAGACCTCAGGAGGTCTTGGAGTCCAGCCCTCTACCCAAAGCAGGACCAATCCCAACTAAATCATCCCAGCCAGGGCTTTGTCAAGCCAAAACTTAAAAACTTCTAGGGATGGAGATTCCACCACCTCTCTAGGTAACCCATTCCAGTGCTTCACCACCCTCCTAGTGAAATAGTTTTTCCTAATATCCAACTTAGACCTCCCCCACTGTAACTTGAGACCATTGCTCCTTGTTCTGCCATCCGTCAATACTGAAAATAGCCTCTCTCCATCCTCTTTGGAACTTCTCTTTAGGAAGTTGAAGGCTGCTATCAAATCCCCCCTCACTCTTCTCTTCTTCAGACTAAATAAGCGCAAATTCCTCAGCCTCTCCTCATAGGTCATGTGCTCCAGCCCCCTAATCATTTTGGTTACCCTCCACTTGACCCTTTCCAATGCATCCACATCCTTTCTGTAGTGGGGGGCCCAGAACTGGATGCAATACTCCAGATGTGGTCTCACCAGTGCCAAATAAAGGGGAATAATCACTTCTCTGGATCTGCTGGCAGTGCTCCTCCTAATGCAACCTAATATTCCATTCACCTTCTTGGCTACAAGGGCACACTGTTGACTCATATCCAGCTTCTCATCCACTGTAATCCCTTGGTCCTTTTCTGCTGAATTGCTACTTAGCCAGTCGTTCCCCAGCCTTTAACAATGCTTGGGATTCTTCCATCCCAAGTGCAGGACTCTGCACTTGTCCTTGTTGCACCTCATCAGATTTCTTTTGGCCCAATCATCTAATCTGTCTAGGTCACTCTGGACCCTATCCCTGCCCTCCAACATATCTACCTCTCTCCCTAGCTTAGTGTCATTCACAAACTTGCTGAGGGTGCAATCTATCCCCTCATCCAGGTCATTAATAAAGATGTTGAACAAAACTGGCCCTATAACCAATCCTTGGGGCACTCCACTTGAAACCGACCACCAACCTGACATCGAGCCATTGATCACTACCCGTTGAGCCTGACAATCTAGCCAGCCTTCTAGCCACCTTACAGTCCATTTATCCAATCCATACTTCCTTAACTTGCTGGCAAGAATATTATGGGAGACCATATCAAAATCTTTGCTAAAGTCAAGGTATATCACATCCACTGACTTCCCCATGTCGACAGAGCTAGTTACCTCATCACAGAAGCTAATCAGGTTGGTCAGACATGACTTGCCCTTGGTGAATCCATGTTGACTATTCCTGATCACTTTCCCCTTCCAAGTGCTTCAAAATGGATGCCTTGAGGATCCCCTCCATGATTTTTCTGGGGACTGAGGTAAGGCTGACTGGTCTGTAGTTCCTTGGATTGTCCTTCTTCCCTTTTTAAAAGATGGGCACTACATTTGCCTTTTCCCAATCATCTGGGATCTCTCCCGATCTCCATGAATTTTCAAAGATAATGGTCAAAGGCTCTGCAATGACATTTGCCAATTCCCTAAATTATTCCTCCTGGGACTCTAAATCGATATAGCACATCTACATTAGGGAAGCCTGCCTCAGATTAATTTTCAGGCTTCCCTGCAGTGTAGATGTGCTATTTTGAAATAAGCTATTTTGGAATAACTATTCCGGAATAGCTTATTCCGAAATAACTGTGCAGTGTAGACATAGCCTAAGGTGCTTCAGGACCATTCGTTGTTTTTTAAGTTAAACCACTAATTGTTAGTTCAAGTCTTCAGGGATCTCCAACCATTCAGGTTTTTGTTCCAATCAAAAAATACTGTTTGTATTAAAAAGCACTGGTCTGCATTGCAGATAGCATTCTCACATGCCTAGACTTTAGTATAAATTAGGACATTTAAGCATTTCATATGTAATATTAAGCAGCGTAAAACAAAACTATTACAAACTATTAAATGAGGGTTGGATTTAAAAACCTGGACTATTGGATGTCACAAAGGACCAAAGGTGAGAGTCCCCATCTTATGTAGTGACCTGGAAAGTCTCACTCTTTGTCCCTAAATCTCTCTTTCTGTGGCTGTCAATCTCACTGGCTATGTCTACACTCGCGGCTTCTTGCGCAAGAACATCTTGTGCGAGCATTCTCATGCAAGAAAATGTCCACACTGACATGTGCGAGCTGTGCTTTTGCGCAAGAGCGCCCATGGCAGTGTGGACGCTCTCTTGCACAAGAAAGCTCTGATGGCCATTTTAGCCATAGGGCTTTCTTGTGCAAGAAATCCCTGCTGAGCGTCCACACTGCCCTCTTGCACAAGAGCTCCTGCGCAAGAGGGCTTACACCTGTTAAAAAAGAGCATAGTTCTTGCACAAGAAGCCCTCTCTTACTACGCCGTACTGTAAATTTCCTTGTGCAAGAGCGGCGGGCAGTGTGGATGTTCTGCAGATTCTTGCGCAAGAACGGCCATACTTGCGCAAGAAGCCGTGAGTGTAGACATAGCCACTCTTAAGGACAGACAACCCTTAGCATCTCTGAGGGACATTGAGTCTCTTGCTTGTCCAGGCTCTTTGCAATAGATCAGGCTCTTAGGAATGTTGTTCTAACCTTGGAGTGGGCTCTTTCTCACGAGAGTCAGAAAGGAAAGAACTGAGTTTTGAAACGTGGGCCCTTTAATCAGCTCTCTTGTAGGAATCACCAGAGAACAGGCCCCGTGGCTTGAAAAAAAAATTAACCCTCCCTTGTCTCTTCTCAATACTGGGCCTACTTTGTCTTACAAATACTGAAGTTCTCCTGAAGAAGCAGCTTTCACTGCCATTAGGGTCCTTTCTATCCCTCAGTGGACCTTGCCAAAGTCTCTAGCTAGTCTGCTCTTTGTGAATAGGTTTGATGTTTTGGTCCAGCAGCATTGCAGCAATGGACTTGTTTTTTATTGTAATGTTCTTGGCCCCCCTCTTTTTTTCTTTTTTTCAATCTCATGTTTCTGCAGTAACTTGCTCGGAGTGGGCGTGAGAGCACATTCATTTTCCTGAAGTGTAGCTATGATAGGGCTGTATCATAGGAGGAGAGAGAATAGGAGAGGCTCTCCATTTCTGTGTTTACAGTCACCTGTCGCTATTGATCATTAACTAATCTTGCTAGCAGTGTGGCTTCAATTTTCCTTTTTCAGTCTGGATTAAGCAATGTTGCCAACATACATTTTTCTCTGTCAGATATCACAGTAAATGTGTGGTGCACAAAAAGGTGAAAAAATGTTCCCCTCAGCCACTATTTAAGAGAGCCTTTCATTCTAAATGGATTAAAACTTGCAGATATAAACCTTTTAATGGTATTAAAAATGAGAATGTTACACTTTTAGCTGTCTTAAATAGCTGTAGAAAGGCTGAAAAATGAACAACATAGTTCTTTTGTGAAGATCTGTGGAACAGCAGTGGCTAGAGCTAGATGTTTGCTTTGGAAAGGGCTGAAATTGCAGTGAGCCTTTTAGATACTGGAGCCTGGTCTACACTAGACCAGGCAGGTCAGCTTATGGTATGCCATCTAGCTACGCAAAATGCATAGCTGGATTTGGTTTACCATAAGCCGAGCTCCCACAGAGTCTATACTGCAGGAGGCCAACTGGAGCACATGCTCCTGTCAGCTTCCTTTACTCCTCACAGAATGAGGACTAGACAACACTGGCAGGGGCTGCCTTCAGCATTTGATTTGGGGGTCTACACTAGAGCCGCTGAATTGGATGCTAGAAGATTGACAAATGGATGTTCGATCTTCTCCGTAGCGTAAACAAGACCTGACTGAGGGAGTATTGGAAATCAGTGCAGAGGAGACTGGAGGGAAGGAAGGTGAAAATGACTTCAGACAATGATAGAAAGAAACAGGAAAGCCTTGAGGCTCCAGATTTGGAAATGAAACTGAACAATGATCTACATAAAATGTCCAGAATGAAGGACATTTTCTACCTGAAAAGAAATATAAGTAATAGTGTCAATAGCTCATAGATGAAGGAGTCATGAGACAATTTATACCTGTGAATGCTCCTTCTACTGTGGAATCCAGAGGGTCTCATGTTTTCAGTGTTTCCAAGACCAGTAACAGGCCCACTGGAAAAATTGCTGCAGGTAAATACTAAGATGATGCTTTTAGCTAGGAATGATACATGATTCACTCCTTCACTCCTGTGGCTTTCCAGCACTACCCAGGCAGGAGCTGGAAGAATGTATCTGATCGAAATAGATCATTATGTATCACAAAGTTTACTCTTAAGAACTATGGTGTACATGAGCCAGTACACTTCACACAGATTTGTTATTGTTTAATAATTCAGTTTGCAATTGTTCTGAATTTACAGTGTTATAAAGTAATGGAATTATAATTAAAACTATATAAGAATGTTAGGAAGAAAAACAATTGAGCCTCTGTTCTCCTCCCTGAGAGTAATGTGCATAGGGCAGCAAAAGCTCTGTAGGTGTTAATGTGTTGGAATTTTTCAAGGGGTGCGTGTGAAAGAGTCCAGAAGTTCCATGTCCAGCACCCACATATCTGTCCTAGGCTGTACAAAGGCACCTTGTCTCCAAAATGCTCACTACTCCTCAACATGCTACAGATGCTGGACAGCTCAGCTGCTTCTATGGATTTCTCCGGACTGCTAGCTGCCATTTTTCCAGGCCGCAGCAAGTCACGCTGCTGAGGATTGTGTGTGTGCACGTGGTAAAATCTAGCTTGCTCTCAGATGGGATCCACAGGCATAGGCATGTGTATGGGAGTCATTATGATAGGGAAGTCAGGCTAAAAGCAATAATAAAATGCAATCATTCTTTCCTGTGAGTTCAGGCACAAGATAAGTGTGTGGCAGGCATACTTGTGCTTTGGGCTTGTCCTAAAACTATGTCCTTTATTCTGAAAGCTAATCAGTGAACACAGTGAAATGTATATGATTATATCAAAGCTTTAATTATATCACTCCAAGCAGTACTGAATGGTACACATACTTGTGTCTGATAGTAGCAGTAAAATATAGAGTTCACCCGCTTGTTAGAGTTCACCATCTCAAGAACAGTGGTGTGCCATGACATTTTTAGTAAGGCATGAAATTCTATACTTGCATACAAGGTGACCTTATGTATAATGCATGCAAAGTGAAGCTTTGTGGAAGTCATCATTTTTTTTTACAAAATGGCACCCTCCACAATTGTTTGGGAACTAGCAGGAATCATGCTATAGGCACAGACAGTCAAGAAAGTCATAACTAGGACTTTCATAGCATCCAGTGCCTGAGTTGTATACATAGATGGCACACTGCTGCTAAAGATTGGTTCCACACACACACACACACACACACACACACACACACACAAAGCAAAAACAAAAACAAAAAGCCCATAAACAAACAAAAAACAAAACCCAGTCCTTTCCCACCTACCACCACTTTCCTCAGCAACCTGAACAAAGAACTAATGTTCCAACAGCATTTTAACGTAAATACATAGAGCTAGTAGAAATTCTCACACAGCTGTATTAGTGCCTGGGAAAAGATATAAAAAACTGTAGGCCAAAGATAAGGGAAAACCCTAGCTAAATAGAAGATTAATCTTGCCTCAAAATAAATAGCATTATTGGGCTATTATCTAATGGTGAGAAACTGAAACTTGCATATATGAACACTGTATGGTAAAATAGATATTATGGAAACATTGGTTGTTGAAAAAAGATCTGTCTCTAAGTTCAGTATACATGGTTGTTAGAAGTGTTGAAAGAATGAACACGGGAGGCTAAAGGTGTAGGATCAATGGCACATGTGGGATACACTGAAAAAGAGAGAGAAGATAGAGATGTGGGATCAAAGCACACTGTTGATAAAGAAGCTGCATTTGCCATCTCTCAAAGAGAAACACGAGTCAGTAGAAGTTCAGACAAGAGTAAAAGCACATCTAAAAAGGGACTCATTAGAAGGAAGCTACATATTGTGTTTCCTGAATGTCAGAGGATGAAATACTTAATAATGAGAAAGGCATCAAGATAAATCAAAATAATCAGATAAAGTGCAAGTCTGAGAAAAGGAGATTTTAGCTCCCAAAATATTCACTGACAATTCTTTAATTTAAGGTTCATGATGCAAAAGCAGTAGCAATGGCGACACATCACATGGTGGTCTCATTCCTGAGCATGACATAGCCTTGATAAGAATTTTTGTAGTTAGTGGCTAACGGGAAGCCACTTAGAAATGGTGGTTTATTCTCAGGACCATTGGCAGAGATATTAACTTTCATTTCATCTGGAAAGTAAGGCCAGTTGCTGACAAACATATTGATTGGCCTAAAAAACCTAGTTGATATGTCAATAAAATAATAATATTTAGTATTTATATAGCACTATTCACCCATGGAGATCAAGCTTTTTAAGAGCTGGGTGACACTCCTATTTAACAGATTAAGAAGAAGAGGCACAGATTCATTAAGGTCCCATCCTGCTCTTCAGCATAAGTGACATACAAAGAATTATATAGCAAGACTGTAGCAAAGTTGTTAATATAAACCACTAGCCCAGAGAATGGAGGTGCTTAAGTTATTTTAGTCTATTCACCATGGTGCCCTATGGTTAGCCTATAGGAGACCACTGTGGGTCAGTAGTTAAAATTGTGTTTGTGCGTACGTGTGCAGAGGGGAACAGTGACTGGGGATTGCTGCCTGCTCAAAAAGTGAGGCCAGAATACTGTTGGAGACCACATCAAAAGCTTTGCTAAAGTCAAGTTATATTATGTCCACTGCTTTCCCCCTGTCCACAGATCTACTTATCTCATCAGAGAAGACAATCAGATTGGTCAGGCATGACTTTCCCTTGGTGAATCCGTGTTGACTGTTCCTGATCACCTTCCTCCTCTCCAAGGCTGTGTCTATACTGGCGCGATCTTGCGCCACAGCTATGCAAATGAGGCTCAGCGTGGAATATCGCCGAGCCTCATTTGCATAACTAATGAGCCACCATTTTTGCGGAAGAGGCTCTTGCGCAAGACGGAGCTGTCTACACTGCCCCTTCTTGCGCAAGAAAAACCCTCTTGCGCAAAGCCATTATGCCTGAAAATAATCAGCATAATGGCTTTGTGCAAGAGGGTTTTTCTTGCGCAAGAAGGGGCAGTGTAGACAGCTCCATCTTGCGCAAGAGCCTCTTCTGCAAAAATGGTGGCTCATTAGTTATGCAAATGAGGCTCGGTGATATTCCACGCTGAGCCTCATTTGCATAGCTCTGGCACAAGATTGAGCCAGTATAGGCACAGCCCACATGTTTGAAAATGGATTCCCCCATCTGCTGCAGGTGCCTGGGGTTGCAGCTGCTCTTCAGCTCCAAGCTATGTTTGGCTCTCATTCAGCTGATGAGAGCTGTCCAGATGGCTCCATGGCTGGCAGAGCCCTTGGGGAGCAACCATGGGCACATAGCCCTGAACAGGTGGGTGGCCTGCTGAAGTGAGTCACGGGGTAGAAATAGTGCAAGTGGTGCTGCCTCCCTGCACTCTGGTGTGCAGAGCTTCCTGGAGTCTCACTACATCCCCCTTCCTCCGCTCTCGCAAAAATTAGTCAAATGATGCTTATGGAAGGTAGATTGGTTCCAATCTGGTGAAGCTGCAGGAGTTGCAGGAGGGAGGTAAAAACAGCTTTCAAAAATATGAGCCAGATACTTAACTCTGATCTAAGATATTGTCGTCATTAGAATAAAACAAAACTAGCTGGAGTTACCCGGCGTTGCTTGGTGGGGTCCTGCCGGGGGTGCCCCGTGTGAGGGGCGAGTGGGAGGGGGCGAGCATGGGACTTAGGGTGGGCGGGGCATCCCAGCTCGAGCCCTGGGCTGCAGGTGCTGCGGGGGGCAACAATGCCACCACGCACCCTGAAACTTTTGCCCTGCTACCTATTGCACCATGGGGCTGTGCCGGTGGCTCCCCTCTCCCGCGGGCTGTGGCGAACAGGTGCCAGGCTCCACACCACATGACCAGGAAGCTGCACCAGACCCCGGGTTGCTCCCAGCACTGCCACCACTGCCACCGCCTCCCCGCTGGGCTCACCCCACTGCGCCCACAACCGCCCCCTAGCGGTGGCCATGAGCTCCAGCCCACCGCTTGGCAACCCTCGGCTGCTGCTGGAGGGGAGGGGCCTGGGTGGAGTGACATCACGGGCGGGAGGGAGGAGGGGGCTCCCCCGCCCTGGACGCGCCTGCGCAGTAGAAAGGCCTGGTAGAGGCAAGTGGGGCAGCTGCCACTC
This sequence comes from Pelochelys cantorii, assembly GCA_032595735.1. Lineage (NCBI taxonomy): Eukaryota > Metazoa > Chordata > Testudines > Trionychidae > Pelochelys > Pelochelys cantorii. The sequence goes on along the minus strand of CM064328.1, from coordinate 175,518,800 downwards.
GGAGCACCGCCCCTCCCCTCGCACCTCCGCTGCCGGCCTTAGTGAGTGACTGTCCCCGCCACTTTCCCTGGGAAGCCGCTTCTGCCTGCACTGCCAAAAGTACCTTAAAACCTTCTCCTGGAGGAAAGGTTACCCCATGCAAAGTTTGGTTGCAGTAGCTCTTATAGTGCCCAAGTTAGCGCACAAACAGACAAACATTCTCCATTATATATTAGATTATTCCAAAGGAGAGAAGTGGCTTAAGAACTTGAAAAAGAGTATGGAACAGATCCTTACCCGAGCTGTGCAGATTTATACCAGCCAAGACTAAAGAGAAAGATAGAAAATAAATACTGCAGACACTGAAATAAACACTGAAGAGAGGTAGCACTGCTGGAACTACAAAAAGATTTACCAGGGCTGAAATTGAACTGCACTGATTCATCTGTTTTACATTATCAGCCCAAGGTATTTTTGTCATCATTGCACAGAACCTTACAGGACATTAGGAAAGTTAGACTGTATTCATAACAATGCCAGAAAAAATAAGACTCATATAGTTTTCACTATACACACAATGGGTGTGTCTAGACTACAGGTTTTTTTTGAAAAAGTGGCCTTTTTTCGAAAAAATGTCCCCTGCATCTAGACCGCTGCTGCTTTCTTTCGAAAGTAAATAAAAAAAAAAGTGGCAATTTTTTCGACTGCGGAAAACCTCGTTTTACGAGGAAGAATGTGTTTTTTCGAAAGTGCTCTTTCAAAAAAAAGGCGCTATGTAATGCAAACTGTGCTTTTTTGAAAGAGAGCATTCAGACTGCTTGGGTGCTCTCTTTCGAAAAAGCGGCTTGCTTTTTCAAAAGTACTGGTTGTAGTCTAGACGCTCTTTTTCGAAAGAAGCTTTTTTGAAAGTATCTTTCGAAAAAGCCTCTTTGCAGTCTAGACATAGCCAATGACTTTAAACTATTTAATAAAAGAGAAAAATCTACCTGTCCAGAAGTTTTAAGTAAATAAAATGACATATTACATTAAAACTGATGTACAGAAACATCCTACGGGATGGAAGACTTTACAGCCTTCCTGTCACTGTCTCATCCCATCCCTGCCCAATAATTCAGAAATAAAACAAGAAATAAGGGAACAAGCAAGATGCATCCTTCCACTGTCTGATCAGTTTGCTTATAGACTGTGCTCTTTCCCATCACAGATTATCTGTATTTTGTCACATTAGGTTGTAACGTCTCTCTCTGTATATTTGTGTACAGAGATGTTGATCCTAGTTGGTCCAGTGTCCATTGCTGCAATATAAATGAATAATAATCAGTTTAAGTGGTACTACTGACACATTGCATTCAAAAGTCTCAGAAGGGTAGCTGTGTTAATCTGTATCTGCAAAAACAACAAGGAGTTCTGTGGTACCTGAGAGACTAGCAGATTTATTAGGGCATAAGCTTTTGTGAGTAAAACCCACTTCGTCGGATGAATAGCAGTGGAAGTTACAGAAGCGGGGGTATAAATAAGGAAGAAGTTGCTTGTGTTAATGAAGTTAATCAACTCAGGGTGGAAGTGGGTCATTCACAGCTTTTGGTGTGGAGATGTGAATATCCAGAGAGGGGAAATTGCCTTTGTAATGCATTAACTAGTTGAGATTCTTCTTCAGTCTTCAGTTGATAATGTTGGATTTGCAAATGAATTCCAGTTCATCTGTCTCCCTTTGAAACTAGCTTTTTAAATTCTTTTGTAGAAGGATGGCTACTTTCAAATCCATTACTGAATGTCCATTAAAGTGTTCCCCTAAAGGTTTATGCATGTTACCATTCTACAAAGGGAGACATCTGAACTGGAATTCAATTGCAAATTCAATACTATCAATTTAGGATTGAATAAGCATCTCAGCTGGTTAATGCATTACAGAGGCAATTTCCCCTCTCTGAATATTCATATCTCCAGGTAAAATGCTATGAATGACCCACTTTTACATTGCATCCAGTAAGTAAGTGTTTAAAGGGAAGCATAGTTTTGTGACAAAATACCTAGGATCCCAAATCCTTTCAACACCCAGTGATTCCTGATGGTTGGGTCCTCACAAAAGCAGGGTGAAATATTTGGTAAGCTCAAAGAATTTTTAGAATTGCCAAATCTGTGTATATATTTTAGAGATTTGTGTGTCTGTCTGTTTGTGAGTCCATCTGTGTGTCTGTCTTGTCTGTGTGTCCATTTGTTCAAGAACTCCTCCTAAATGGTAAGAGTTAGGACCACCAAATTTGGTATGCTGCTTCATCTTACCCTAACTTAAAGCAAGGTCAGAGTTTGATTATGCCAAGAAAATGGGAAGTGCCAGAAATGGGACTGTTTTCCATAGCGTGGAAAAGGAGGGGCACAGAGAGGAGGTACGCGATTTTGAGAGTTACCACTGGGGGCAGCGAGCCCACAGGGGAAACCTATACTGTAGAGAGACCACTGGGGGCAACTGCACCATTAAGAGACTAGTGAGCTAAGACTGGAGGACACCATCTTGCCTGTTACCAGACCGAGCAAGTAACCCCCCTGCCCTTTCGCCCCAGTCCTTGACCACAGTGCTGGCTGGGGGTGGGGAGAAGGCCCCTGTCAACCAGGAGGGCTGAGGGGAGACAAGAGGCCCCTGCTGGTTGGGAAGAGGCCCCTGCCAGCAGGGAGGGGCTGGGGGGTAGAGAGAAGGCCCCTAGCAGCCAGGGCAGGTCTGGGAGAAAGAGAAGGCCCTGGTGGTCAGGTGGGGGCTGGGGGAGCAGAAAAGGCCCTACTGGCCAGGGGGAGAGAAAGCCCTGGCGGATGGGACCTAGGGTATGTCTAGACTGCATTGCTCTTTCAGGATACCAGAAGTATCCTGAAATAGCAACACCGCATTTATAAAAGCGCCTGCTATTTCCTGAAATAACACCCAGTGATACCTGGTGTTGGGTCCTCGCGATTTGCATAGCGCAAATTGCATATCCTGTTCCAACTGAAGGGTGCTGTCTAGACGCGCCCCTACCACCCGGAGTCTTTCCTCACCCCCAACCCTCACTCTCTCACCTCCTCACTCCCCCAGACTCCTGCCCTGCCCCCTCCACATACCCAAGGCCCTGTCCTGACTCCTGCATCCCCCACACTGCCAGCCCCCTGCCCTGAAGGGCAGTAAGTCTTCAGGTTTTTTATATTGAATACTTCAATGCCACATCCACTTAAAAAAATCCGCCCAAAACAAAAACATCTTCATCTTTCAACACTTTTGAAATGAAACATTCCCATTTTTTGGTACAAAAGGACTTTTCACTTTCAAAATTACCTTCCAATTTTAAAATGTTTTAAAACCATTAAATACTGATTAGCAAAGTTGTCTGATAGCAATATTTGCAAAAGATTGCAGTTCCTGAGCACCAGAAACCCCCAATATCACATTTTTTAGACCAGTGTTCTAATACCTGAAATAGGGATCCCACCTTTGCTACCAGTTGCACCCTTTCCCTAATTTTATCATCCAGGTCCATATCCTTCATCCAGAGCTATTCTGGTCAATGACTGGACTGACTTTAATACTGAATTAGTGTGTTATAATGCTCATGGCTGGATTTAACTCTGAGCAATTTAGCCCTGGCTAGAAAAGAATACAACACTGACTACCAAGCAAAGCAGGTGACCACAGATGAGTCATCCTGCCAAAAGCCTGTTCTCAGTGCTTTCTAGTGGGATGTAAGATATAAAACAGACTATATGTAACAGATGCCCCAGTGAAGTATAATTTGTCTCTTATGCATCTAACTTTGCCAGCATAAACTGAGATGTTGAGTAATGGAGATGGGTAATGTGACTGTCAAAATGCTAAATAACACCAGAGAGTTAATCTTATAATTAAATTGTAATAGGAGACAGGTTTAAATCAACTGTAGAAGAAGTATAACAGTAAAAACCATGAGAAGAGTCACAAGCCAATGTATATATTTATTTACTTATCTTTTGGCGCTGCCTTTTTCACTGCTTGATTATAAAGTATTTTGGGCTGGAACTGATTTGTTGTGACTCGATTATCACTTCATTGTGCCATGTGATCTAATGACTATCAGCAAACAAATCCCAGGAGGCACTGCCAGCATTCTTGAGCTAAAATGGTTAGTGGATCAGATGCAATTATCCCCAATTCAGGTGACTTAAAAGAACAACAACAACAACAGAAAACAACATTAAAATTGCAAGGAGAACATAAGAAAAACATTAATGTATGGATTAATGTGTATGCATTATGAGCTGATTTTCATCATGGATGGTCCTAATATATAAATTAGTCCCAAATATCATTGACTTCTTGATTCAAAATAAAATCAAGCATAAAAAAGGATTTTTCTTTGTTCTGAACAGTGGGTAAGAGGTGAGATTCAGGAAATTAGTCAGAAGTAAACTCATGCAGGCTACCTTTTTCTCCAGTGTCATATTTGTTATGTATATTTCTTTTTCTTCCTTCTGTGCTGCATTATGTCATGCTAGATTGTCTAAATTAAATAAAACTTCACCTGAAATGAGTATTTGAGTAATTAAATCTGAACATGCAGCAAAGTATCTGGATAGGTATTTGAGTAAAATTCATTAATGAGCATGTCACTTGATGTTAGTAAAGGAAAAAAAAAAAAGGCTACACTCAGAGGATAACAGAGACTGCTCCTGCTATATTAGGTTGGACAGAAGATTGATGATCCCATTTACTCAGAAAGCAAGTTACATTCTGGTTTGAAAAGACCATGCAAATTCTTGCAAACAAGGGATTTTAAGACGCATGTTTTCATTTACATGGAAAAACATAGCCTCATGCACTTCTAGAATTGGCTGTTACAGAAGCATGGTGTCTCTGCATTAGTTTAAGTACCTGGTTCTCCACTAGTATTTATATCCCTTTTTAGAGCCAAAATAATACAAAATTCAAATTACATGGCTTCCCTCACTCCATTCTGACGTCCTTGCAATTTTAATGTTGTTTTCTGTTGTTGTTGTCATGGTTATTCGGCCCAAGGCCCTGCTCCTTCCAGGAGCACAGAGCCACCTCTCCCCCCACATACACCTTGCCGGTGGCCTGGCAAGACTGTTGATGCCCCTATAGTCCCTGATAATAATAATTATATCTGATTAAATCTGACTAGTGAAAGTGACACTAAGAAGAGTTGAGGAATAAGCCTGAGACCTCTTCTGAGAGAGAATGCAAACAGCAGACAGAAAACCAGTGACTCTCATCTGATTTATAATTCATGGATAAATGGATTCCAATAGTGCTGACTAACTCCCATCCCCAGGTATTGGTCCTGATTTGATTTAGGCTAAAAACATCCATAGGGGTAAAGAGAAAAATTAAAACTTAACATTCTAAGTGGACCCAACTATATAGCTCAAATCCTGGTCATGTAAACAGAAAAGGGATCAGGGTCTCAGAACTTCTCTCTCTCATTGGTAATATCATCCCATTATGTGAGGAGTGAATAATACAACTCTGTGTCAGACTCAAGCAGAAACTGGGCCATGTTTCCAAAACAGTCTTCTGCTACTGCTCTATTATACCATATTAGTGGGGGCACTTTTCACCCCTATTTTTCTTTGGAATGTCCCTTAAAAGGAGTAACAAAAAGCAGGAACTTCAGAAGGAAATGAGGTTGCTGTATTTGTGATGCTTCTATGACACTGCAGTAATGATTTCTATGTTGTGCCTCTCATTTTTTTTTGTGGTTGACAAATAGTGGGGTTTTGTCACTATATAGATGGTTATGGTTTGTACAATGAAATATGCTCTAAAGCAATTATTGGTGTTATACAGATACTGCAATCTAAATTTCTTCAAAGATAGGGACACAAGAGAGTCAAAAGTTTGAGAATCCTAATTTGAAAATACCTATTTTCATCCACTGAAGTAAAGTTAAAACTGTGTGAAATATAACATGAGACTCATTGGCTCTCAAAACAGGTCAAATTTTGGAAGAAATTTCTCTCTTAAAACTCTTTTTTAAAATGTGAACATCCTTTTCACTTTGGCAGATGTTTCTTATTCCATGTAAATCTCCTTTTACTGTTTCCCAGTCTTATTCATCTCTATCTACAATAAATGATTTTGAAACTTTACCATTAGAATGGAACAAGGTACAAAGCATGTTCATTGTCTGTAAAATAAACAGAAATATCCAGTTTTAGGAAAAGAGGGTTTTGATATTTGCAACTAATAGTAATGTTAACCAGTGCTGAATTTTTGTCACTGGGGTTATGTCTACACTACAGCACTAATTCAAACTAACTTAGTTCGAATTAGTTAATTCGAACTAAGCTAATTCGAATTAGTGCATCTAGACCTAAAAACTAATTTGAATTAGCGTTTTGCTAATTTGAACTAGCATGTCCACATTGAGTGGACCCTGAACCGAAATTAAGGCTGGCCAGAACCAGTGCCGGCAGGGCATCAGGCTAGGACTTAGAGCGTGGAGCTGCTGCCTCAGGCTAGCTAAGGTCTGTACTTGCTTGTCTACCTCGATGAGGGACAGCAAAGCAGTCCTGACTTGGAGTGCCCTGAGTGCCCTCACTCGGCACATCACAGCACTTGGCCATCGGCCCAGCTGCACTTGCCGCAGGCTGCCATCCGGGGGTGGGGGGGGCTGTCAGGATCCAGGAGGCCCTGCAGGAGAGCTTCCACCCTGAGGAGCCCACAGAGCCACCCCAGTCCTCCCCATCGGGGGCTCATGCCCCATTCCTCCCTCACCTCCTTCCACTTACCCCTCCCTAGCCCCCCTTCCTGATGTAAAAAATAAAGGACACGTGTTCAAAAATAGAAACTCTCTTTATTTAACAAAACTGGGGGTGGGGGGATTAACCTCTGGGGAGACTGGGAAAAGGAGGTGAGAGAGGGGAAGAGAGAGGGTGGGAGAGGGGAGGGGGAAACCTGGGAGGAGGAAGCTGGAAGGGGGAAGCCAGGGGAAGAAGGAGGAGGGGAAGTCTAAAACTATGGTACGCCGTATCTTCAGTATTGTGTAGAGATGTGGTCTCCTCACCTCAAAAAAGATATTTTGGCCTTGGAAAGGGTTCAGAAAAGGGCAACTACAATGATTAGGGGTTTGGAACAGGTCCCATATGAAGAGAGGCTAAAGAGACTGGGACTTTTCAGCTTAGAAAAGAGGAGACTGAGGGGGGATATGATAGAGGTCTATAAAAGCATGAGTGGTGTGGAGAGGGTGAATAAAGAAAAGTTCTTCGTTAGTTCCCATAATAGAAGGACTAGAGGACACCAAATGAAATGAATGGACAGCAGGTTTAAAACTAATAAGCGAAAGTTCTTCTTCACACAGCACATAGTCAACCTGTGGAACTCCTTGCCACAGGAGGCTGTGAAGGCTAGAACTATAACAGAGTTTAAAGAGAAGTTAGATAAATTCATGGAGGTTGGGTCCATGGAGTGCTATTAGCCAGGGGGTAGGAACGGTGTCCCTGGCCTCTGTTTGTGGAAAGCTGGAGATGGATGGCACGAGACAAATCGCTTGGTCATTGTCTTCTGTCCATCTCCTCCGGGGTACCTGGTGCTGGCCGCTGTCGGCACACAGGCTACTGGGCTAGATGGACCTTTGGTCTGACCCAGTAGGGCCGTTCTTATGTTCTAAGCTCAGGGCTCAGGGTCGGGGGTCTCACTGGACCAACTTGATTTTCATGCAAACCTGCTCCTGGGTTCGCATGTGGCCTTTGGTGGCCAGGCTGGTAGCTATCCTGCCCTAGACGGCCTCATTCCTGTGCCTAGTGCGGAGGTCGTGGATGTTGGAGGCCTCCCCCCAAACCTCAATGAGGTCCACGATCTCCGCACTAGACCAGGCTGGCGCCCGCCTCTTGCAGCCCCAGGCAGGCTTGTGGGAGCCACCAGCCTGGTCCTGGGAAGGGTGGCTGGCTCATGCCGTGCCAGGTGCAGGGTCTGCTGGCTGGGTGCTGGCAGGCTTGCAACTGGCACGAGCACTGTAGCCAGACCGTGCCCCTTTAAGGGCTCCGGGGCCAGGAAGGGGGCAGAAAAGTTTCCCTGGTTTGGCCCAGAGTGGCCATCAGGGCAAGCTGGAAAGGGCTAGCCTCCAACTAGTTCGAATTAAGTGGCTACACAGCCCTTAATTCGAACTACTTAATTCGAACTAGGCGTTAGTCCTCGTAGAATGAGGTTTACCTAGTTCGAATTAAGCGCTCCGCTAGTTCGAATTAAGTTCGAACTAGCGGTTTGTATGTATAGACGCTATGAAAATTAATTCGAACTAACGGTTGTTAGTTCGAATTAACTTTGTAGTGTAGACATACCCTAGGTTACTTAGATTCAGAATTATTTTCTGCACAACTTAGGTTAATTTAAAAATAACCAAAAAGCAGGGCTTAAATTTAGCTCTGGTTGTCTGGAGTTGAATGCTGGTAAATATTTGCAATCCCGCTGGTGTATGAATAGTATGTATGGGGGGGGGCGGTGCTCTGAGAAATACTCAATAACAATGTAAGCCTTGACAAAAAGGATTGTATTAAAATAAGAGAGAGACTTAATCTCCTAAATAATTTAGTGCTTTTTGAAAATCCCACATCAAAAGTCTGCCATGATAGGTATATGTCTGTGTCTAATTATGCACTCTGTGGTATACTGTATGTAGAAATGCTGACATGGTGACTATACAAATCTGGACACTGAATGCCAGAAATCTGTCCTCTCTCGGCCCTGGTCTACGCTAGGGAGTTATTTCAAAATAACTTTTCTTATTTCAAAATAACAAGCGGAGTGTCCACATTACCAATCACATTATTTTTAAATAAGGGGCTGGTTATTTCAGAAGAATAACTCCTGCTTTCCACGAGGAATAATGGTTATTTTGAAATAACAGTAGTGTGGACGTTCCACTGCTGCTATTTTGAAATAACTACTCCCCAGAGTCATTCAAATTACTCCCCAGCACTTCCTGGGCCTCTAAGTCGAGGTAGCACATCCACATTAAGGGAGCCTGCCTCGGACTAATTTCAAAGCTTCCCTGTAGTGTGGACACACTATTTCAAAATAGTTATTTTGGGAGTTATTATTTTGAAATAATTTCCTACTGTAGGCATGCCCTAGAAGAGGGGCTTGATAGCTCAGAGAATGACTATCAGCTTGACTCAGCAGGATTGCAATTTTGACCCTTGATGTTGGATAATTCTCAATTACTGGCTCACTTTCATGGTACAATGGTTTCTTTACACATTAATCTGCATGAAGTTGTGGAGGCAATTATGACAGTAGTCAGAGATCATGGCATGGTGATAGAAGTTCCATTCTGTGCAGGCTTCAGACTACTGTCATATGCAAGAAGGATTTGCAGGAAAAAGAGGACTGGAGGGTCTCTCTGCCCAGTCTGGGATGCTGCTGAATCATATCCCCACACAAGGGCTGCGTCTAGACTGGCATGAATTTGCACAAATGTTTTTAACGGAAAAGTTTTCCGTTAAAAGTATTTGCGCAAGAGAGCGTCTAGATTGGCACAGATGCTTTTGCGCAAAAGCACTTTTTGCACAAAAGCGTCCGTGGCCAATCTAGACGCGCTTTTGCACAAGAAAGCCCCGATCGCCATTTTAGCCATCGGGGCTTTTTTGCGCAAAACAAAACTGAGCTGTCTACACTGGCCCTTTTGCACAAAAGGTTTTGCACAAAAGGACTTTTGCCCGAACGGGAGCATCAAAGTATTTGCGCAAGAAGCACTGATTTCTTACATTAGAACGTCAGTGCTCTTGCGCAAATTCAAGCGGCCAGTGTAGACAGCTGACAAGTTTTTGCTCAAAAGCGGTCGCTTTTGCGGAAAAACTGGCCGGTCTAGACACAGCCAAGGAGTACTGTCAATACTATGAGAGTTAAAGTGTCTGTGGCTAAGACATTCCTTGGCTAAGCCACATAAGCCTTCTCAGCTCCCCACCATGGTCCCCCTCTTCCTGGGCATCAAGTTCTTGTGCTGTATTTCATTGGGTATGTCTACACTGCAGCGATTTTCCAGAATAACAGCCTTTATTCTGGAAAAACAAAACTTCTGTCCACACTACAATAGCATTATTTTGACAAAAAGTCGAAATAACGGAGGCCTTTTTTCCAATGGCAGTAAACCTCATTCTATGAGAAATAAGGCTTTTTCCAAAAAGGCTTTTTTTTTTGGAAAAAGACGTGTGCGGATGTGGAAGAGGGAGTTATTTAGAAAAAAGAGGTCTCCAGGAAATAACACAGGTGCTTTGCTGGCCACTCTGTCCACACTCATCACAACTCTGTAGTTCCTGTCTCCCAGCAGCTCTTAACACTACAGACACCTGGGGCAGGCCTTGTGGAAGGAAGCTGGCCCTGGGAGCTGCAACTCACTTCAGGCTGCCAGTTTCTGACTTGCGGGCACCAATGTCCCAGCCACAAGCCCCCTAAGAGCCCACTGGCCTTCCCAGGGAGCATGCTCAGGGCTCCCAGGAGCCTGCCAGGGACAGAAAAAGGCTTACAATGTCCTGGTCTGAGGCACAGATCCTTGTCCTCCTGGAGGTATGGAGCAAGGAAGAGACCTTCCAGGATCTCCGCTCCAGACAGATCAACACCAATATATATGGCCAGATGGACAACAGCCTGGCCACAAGGGGTCACACAAGGAGCCTTGAGCAGGTCAGGAGCAAGGTCAAGGAGCTCCAGCAGGGCTATGCCAGGGTGAGAGAGCACACCTCTCACTCCGGGGCAGAATTCCACTCCTGCCCCTACCATGCCCTAACTGCACCACATCCTGGGGGGCAGTGAAGCCCCTTCCCCACCCTGGTCATGAACTCGGGGCTGGAGATGCCTGTCATCACCCAGCTGGGGGGTCCCAGCCCCAGAGGAGGAAAAGGAGGATGAGGAACTGGAGGAGAAGGAAAAGACAACGAGCACCATCACTCTGGAGCTGGTACCCCAGGGCCTGGATGTCTCCCAGCCATCCTCTGAGGCTGGGGAAGGATCATCAGGTGAGTGCTCTTAATTTTTCACACACACAGGGCCAGGGTGATGGGCGCTGAGAGACTGTGGAGCGATTGTCACTCAGCTGCAGTCTGTGCACGTGCATGCACCTGCAATGGCAGTCTGTGCCATGCAGCCCCAGGAAGTAGCCCCAGAGCACCCCCGGGCTCCTGCTCACAGCCTATGGGGAGGCCAGACACACTTCTGACCCCCAGTGGGGGATGCCCTCCCACCACCAGCCACCACTGGAAGGAGGCTGGGGACAAGGGCACACAGATGCTCGCACATCGACTCTGGAGTGCTGCACATGGCACACATTCATGACTGAACATTCAAGGCACCACCTGTTCCAGGGGACAGTGCTGCCAGGCGCAGGTGTATGTGCCACCCTGATAGAAGCCTAGGCTGCTCGAGACCCCTCTCACAGCCCTTGGATCCCAGTGTGGCTGGCCATTTCCCTTGCTTGCATGTCCGTGGGATGGGGGGAGGGAGGGGCGTGGAAGCATGGTCCCCTGGGCACCTCGGGGCTCCTGTGAGGTGGGGCCCACTGTCCAGGCCACACATAGCCTTACTCCCTGGACATCATTGTCCTCTGGCCCAAGGACTGTTGCTCTCAACTCGTTGATGAGGGTAAGACCTCAGGGTTCGTGTCTCCAGGAATAACTGACCACCTCTCTTTATTCTCCCCAGCTGCACCAGCTGTGACTGTGGGGTGATTACCACACGACTCGGGGGAGCCGCAGGCATCGGAGGATCCACGAGGACCTCATGAGGGAGTATGTGTCCGTCCTCTGGGCCTTCACCATCACAGCAGACGCTGGCCCGAAGGTCCGGGATGACATACAATGGCGGGCCCAGGTGTGGACAGAACTGCTGCTGCAGGGTTGCAGCATGTGTGCCACCATCCGGGAGATGATGGCCTACCCGAATCCTGTCCCTGCTCCTGTCCCTTGCTCCCCCTGCCATGCCTGACCCCGCTCCAGCTCTCCTCCTGCCTATCCCCCTGTTCTCCCTGGACCTACCCACCCCCAAGGTCACAGAGGTCCCCGGGCCCAAAGTGGAACTACCACCCACACCATGCACCACTCTCAGCCCGAGCTCTGATCCTCTTGTCCACCCTCCAAGGTTCTCACCCCCTCTCCACCCTCCCCATATCCAGGGTCTCAGCCCCCTCCTCCCCAGTTACTTTTATTTAAAAAAAGGCCTTTTTTTAACACAAAACTGTTGTTTTTATTGACTGTATAGGGAAGAGGGGAAGGGAGGGGTTGTTGTGGGGACAGCATAGAGGGACAAGGCACAGGCCTCTAGTGTGGAGGCCCTGGGAGAGTTACTGGGGTACTTTAGAGAAACTCTCACTCAGGGCCTCCCGGATGTGCACCCCCACCTGATGGGCCTGGCGGACGGCAGCTGTATGCCACTGCATGAAGGCTCTTCCCTCCCAGCTGGCCTCTGCCCCCAAGCCCGGAAGGAAGGCCTCCCCCTTCCTCTCTACAATGTTGTGGGGAACTTAACATGCGGAGACTACGTGGGGGATGTTGTGCTCTCCCACATCAAGGTAGGTCAGGAGGCACCTGAGCCAGGCCTTATTCCACCTGGATGTGGGCCCTGCCCTGGCAGGCATTGAAATGGTCCCTGCTTGGGTCCAGGTGGCTGGTGTATGGCTTCATCAGCCACGGCATGAGGGGGTAGACCATGTTTCCCATGATGCACAGTGGTATCTCCATGTCCCCGACCCTGACCTTGCACTAGGGGAAGAAAGTGCCCACCTCTAGCTTCTGGTAGAGGCTGGACTTCCTAAACGTGTGGGCATCGTGTGTCCTCCTTGACCACCCAGCGAAAATGCCCCAAAACTATACAAAGTGGCCAACCAGGGCCTGCAGAACCATTGAAAAATATTCCTTGTGGTTGATATACTGGGCAGCACAATGCTCTGGGGCATGGATGGGGATGTGGGTTCCATCTATTGCCCCCCCTGCCATTGGGGAAGCCCCAGGCTGCAAATACTTCCATGATGGGGTCCAGGTCTCCCAGGTGGACGACCCTGCACAGCAGGATGGTGTTTATGGCCCTCACCACCTGCAGAAGGAGACAAACAAGTACACAAAACAGAGAATCAAAGGCGGTGCCTGAGCCCCTGGGAGGTCTTCAAGTCCCTCCCTTCCCCCCCCCACAGACACCCCAGGAGCCACTCCCTTTGAAGCCACCCCCCTGCCTCTGTAGGGCTGTTTGAGGGTGGGACTGCGGAACCCCCCGGGGATGGGGCTTCCCTTCTACCCCTAGCCCACCCCTGCATCCCCAGCCCCCCCCTTTTCATAGGGCCCCCCCTTTCCAGTACTCCCCCCCCACCAGGTACTGCAGCCTGAGAGTGCCTTACCTTCATGAGGAGGTCCCCAACAGTGGTCTTTCCCACACAGAACTGGTTGCCAACCGACCGGTAACTGTTTGGGGTGGCGAGCTTCCAGACATGATGGTAACCTGCTTCTCCAGGGAGGTGGTAGGTTGCATCTGGGTGTCACGTCGATGGAGGGCAAGGGCAAGCCAGGCACACAGCTCCATGAACGTCTCCTTCCTCATGCGGAAATTATGGAGCCACTGCTGGTCATCCCACTGCTCCATCACCAGCTGTTCCCTCCAGTCAGAACTGGTGTCCAGCCTTGAGAAGCACCTCTCTACCGTGGGGTACGGTTGCAAGGGCATTGCTCCCGCACACAGGCAGAGGTTCTCAATGATGAGTTCTGAACTGAGCTCGTGCAGGGCCATGAAGGCAGCCTGTAGAAACTGCTGCAGAAATTGCACCATGGCAGTGTGGGGCCATCACGTGCCCAGAGTCAGCTCTGGCTCCATGGCAAGGAGTGCTGTGGTGTCCAAAGGCAGGGCAACCAGAGCACACACTGCAAATGCTTTGCTGTCCCTTGGAGAGGTAGGCAAGCAAACAGAAGAAGCTGAGAAATGGCTCTCCAGGGGATCCCTTTAGGTATGTGTCTCTGATAGCCTTAAGCAACAGTACTTGGAAGCAACTGCTGACCTAATGCCCTGCCTGAACTGGTATTGGGTGGCCTTAAATGCGAGATAGCGTCCAATCAGTGTGGACGTTATCTTCCAAAAAAGCAGATCGCTTTTTCATTGTGCTTTTTGCGTCTGGATGCTCTCTTTCAAAAGAAGATTACTTCCAGAAAAGCTTATTCCGAAAGAAGCTTGCAGTGTAGACATAGCCTTAGAAGCACACCAGAAAACCTCACCCATGTTAATTTGTACAGTGTGTGAGTTTGAATTCCAGTTTGCCTTGTAGCAGGCTACTACACAAAACTCTTCATGGTGAAGCATGGAAGGAAACGTAAAGCGAGCAAGGAGAAATTTCAGATGGAGACCAATTTAAAAGGGCAAGTGTCAAACAGCTATGATGAGAAACTGACAAAGAAAATGCGAATGACAGAAAAATTAAGCATGTGTGATACTGAGAGAAAAATAAGAATTTATGTCCCATTTTATGATCATTTTAGAATACAACCAGGGCTGGATTAAGAAAGGGGCATTAGGAGCTGCAGCCCATGGCCCCAGGCTTAGGAGTGTCGTGCAAAAAGATCTCTGGGTCACCAAATGTGCAAATCTTTTTGCAGGACTCCTTTACCCTAGGCTGCAACCACAAAAGCCCCTGTGTGTCATCCTGCCCTGCCTGGCTGTGGGGGAGGCAGCACCATGTGTGTGCCATGAGTGCTATGGGACACTTCATCACTGCACCACCCTTGCCTACAGACTCTCCCCCCACAGCTTCCAAAGGCCAGGATTCCCAGCCAATGGGAGCTATGGAAGGTGGTGCCTGCAGATGAGCACAGGACAGCATGGGTCATACTGAGCCACCTGCTTCCCCTCCTAAAGGGAAGCTGCCTCAGGTTCCAAACTCCTGCTTCCTGCCCTGAGCCCCTTCTGCACCCTAGGTTCCTATCTCCCAACTAGACCCCACACGCCCACTCCAGCTCCCTGTCCTGAGCTTTCTCCTGCACTCTAAACCCTTTGGTCCAAGCCTGAAGCCCCTTCTGCACCCCAAACACCTCATCCCCAGCCCCACTCCAGAGCTTGCACATCCATCCCCCCATTGGAGCCCTCACCCTTCCCTTACCTACCCTTCTGTCTCAACCTGCAGCCCTCCTCCCACCTTCTGAACCCCTTATTATTGGCCTCACCATGTAGCCTAGGGGGCTTCACTAAGAGCCCCTGGTCCCCGGAAGAGTTAATCTGGCCTGGATGCAATCTTAGCTGTGTAGTCATTACAGATAATATTGCATTGGACAAATAATATGAAAAGAAACTATATTTTAAGATTTAGAGTTAAGGTCAAATATGCAACCTTCACTTTCATAGTTTTGCTGAATTTAGAGTGCATGATTTCCCATCCCTACTGTTACATTATTTTTTTTAAATGGAACATGGTCTATTTTTCATCATTTAAAAAAGCTATTTAAATATTAGTCTTGTTCAAGCATATGTATAGTTTTAAAAGACTGAGATTTAATTCTAACTTAAGCATGTACATGTGCAAGTCCTTTGTTAAGTAATATGTATTCTATCTGTTGTAGTCTTTGATAATCATTGGTCTTTAGAGTATTCATGGGTACTCATGCTGGCATGGAGGAGATTTGTCTTCTAATAAATAATCTGCCTGTCCTGAATTATGATGTCTGTAAGTGGATTTTTCTATCCTGTCACATTCTTCTGTTGTGTTATCTGTTGTCAGTATATTTCTGCTAGTCCCACTGTGGGTTGGTAAATATTCAGGGCCTTGTGAAACTTAGGTCTTTTTATTTTAACATCAATAAAGCTGATTTCATAATATATATGGCTGACAATAAAGATTAAATGTTTACAACAGTAATCATGTCAACAGCATATTAATCCTGAATGCAATTCATTACTAAATATTTATGTGTTGTTCTGTAGCTGCCTCCACTCCCTGAGGGAAGGAAATATATTGCTTGAACCACTCTCTTCTCTGTGACCCAGGTGGAGTGTCCATCTGAGCTAAAGGGAAACCATTCATTGTGTTTCCATATTTTAAATGCAACTATTAAGCTGGTTGAATTATTTTTGAGGAAACTTTTTCCATCAAAAAAAGTAATTTTATCAAAATCAAAATGTCACAGAATCATATGAGTGTCATTAGGAAGGTTTCTGAGTTCCACAGTGAACTCCAAGACAGAAAGGTGGTTAGGGGCCCTGGCCCGAGAGACCTAGATTCAAGTTACTGAACTTTCAGAATGAGGTTATCAGGAATGAAAAACTCTAATCTGAATCAGGCTTAGCACGAATATGGCTTTCCCAGACCAGTGGCCTGACCACGCAGCTATTCTGGGGTCCCTTTCTCTTTTTTTTTCTCATTTTGTTGTTCCATATTGGAAGAAAACCAAATTTTTAAACCTCTAAATGTTTCACAAAATGAAAAGGAATCCTCTAGTCAGTTTTTACCAACTATGCACCTTGGTGTGACAGATATGGTGATTTTCCGTAATATTTGTGGGATTTTCACTGTGGACCTAGAATTGCATGCAATTCCTTGGAGAAGAGTAATCCAGGAGCAAAGAATAGTGAAGGGTAATTAGGCCAATTTTCTGATTGTAATGCTTATAGAGAAGTATCTCTTCCTGGAGAGACTTGCACATACTAGTTGAAACTGGATTCTCCAGAGGCTAATAGACAAAGAAATGGCTTTTGAGTAAATGGCATCAGTTAACTGACTCAGGGCTGTTTTTCTGATCAAGCAAATGGACAGGACCTTCTGTCCAAAAGGAAGTCCCCAATCCTTTGGGACTGACAATGACCGGGCCCTGTGTGTAGAAGGAGGTGAGAGTGATGGCTTGTAAGTTTATTAGCATGTGTTTAGGTTTTTATTGCTTTTAATATGTTTTCTCTGAAATGCTTTTACCTTAAAATAAAAGTGCATGCATTAAAAAGCTGCATGGTGACTTGTAACTGTGGGCAATCACCCTGTTCATAGTTCTCAGAGAAAAAGCAACACACCAGTTCAGGCCTGTTTAGGGACTCTGTCTTGTTGGGGCTATCAGAGTGTAGACAGGGACCTGTGCAGGCTGGAAAACCCCAGGTTAGAGAGAGTGAGAGATGTGGGTTTCTTCCTGCTTGTCAGCTGTCAGTTTGCTTGGGAAGTCTGAGCACACGCCATGACTGGAGCACAAGGGGGAAATACTGAGGCAACTGCCCTAAACTATGACACCATGTATCTTTGAAAACACATAGCCTTGAGTTTAACTTCTGCATTGGCTGGACCATGAGTACACTTTATGCATGAGAGGGTTAACTAGGGAGGCAGTGTTAGTGCAGTGTGATAGAGGAATGCAAGTGTGTGTGCTATGTGTGCAGCACTGAGGAAGGGCAAGGTATTGGAGCATGAAGGTAGAAAGTAAGATACTGAATACAGAGCAAATGATAAAGTGTATGTGGGTGTCTCTACAGCTGTATTAGAAAATGGCTTTAAAATACTAAATACATAATTACTGTACCATATATCTCCTCTTCCTGTCAGTAAATTCTACTGTGTGGGTACAATATAACTTCACTTTATTTCCTTATTTTCCTTTCCACCTGCCATTTTATAATAAGATATTCTGCTAGAAAACCTTTTTCACCTGAAGATTGAAGTCACAGGGACCACATGCCTCACACTTTAGCTCTGGGTGAAATTCATGTCATTTTTAAGGTGAAATTTCCCATGGAAGTTTTTGCTAGTTCCATCTTTGTGATACTGACAGCTCATTTTACATCTTGGGAGTGTTTGAGTTTTGGTTTTCGAACCTAAATATTTTTAACTGGTTAATTTGCAAAATCCATTCTGAGTCAACATTTTGTAACTTTGTCATTTCACATAATTGCAATTTTATATTGAGTTTTACCGAAGTGGAAATTTTGGCCTGTGGAGAAAAATAAAGATGGTTCTCATGGCACCAACCCTGTGGCTACCTATTTTAAAAGAATAGGTGCATACATACTTCAAGGCATCAAGGTTGGAAGTATTCTAGAGTGTATGCACTTCTTTTCTAACACTACAAAAAGCATAGGGATCTACTCCTAGTATTCCCCCCAGCCCATGGTCTAGAAGGTGCAGATAGCTAAATTGAGCTAATAAGAAATTGACTGTTGCAGTTCATCTTTCCTCTGAGTGAGATCAGGTAGCAGTGTATGTGATAGTTCTCACTGGTTCCTCTGGGGCTGCTCTTATTCAGAATGACTGGGCACTGAGGGAGCTTAAATAGCTACTGGGTGACTAATAGTGGTGTCATGCTCTTATTGTGTAGTGTGACAGGGTGCATCAGCTCTGCTCTAGTACTATGAGGGCTAACACCACTCTTTGGGCTGAGGAGGCCATACCTCCACAGTCCTGTTGGGCATGTTCCAACTGGGGACCGGGTATAAAAGGGAGTAGTTTCGCTCATTTTGTGTGGATGGCTGCAGAGGAAGGACCTGTGGTGGGGGCTCCTGTGGAAGAACCACTGCCACCATGGCCGGGAAGCCCTGGATGCCCATGAAGCCCAGAACCCAGAAAGACCCAGAAGATCTGCTTTGCAGAGGAGCAGTGACCACAATGGCCTGTGGATGGGAGCCTTGAGGCAAAGGGTAAGAAGAGACCCAGAGAGGGTGAAGGAATGGTACTTCCCACCCAAGTAAGTCAGTATGTTCCAGTTGGATTCCCTGCTGACTCTGTGGTGGGACAATTCTTCACTGTTAGGGGTCTAGGGTGAGGCCTGGGGGAAGATGGCTGCTGTGACTGACTCTGTGATTGACTCTGGCTGCTAGGACATGCTGCCTCAAAGGTAGACTATAGAAATGAATTTAGGCCATTAGGCCACAGTATCCCATATGTGAGAGTGGGACCACTTAGAGCGTAAATATCCCCACCTCACTCCAAGTGACATGCAGCTAAGGGGCATTCTACTAGAGCAGTGGTTCCCAAACTTTTTGGCATCATGCCCCCTTTTTTATTTTTGAGAAACCCTCACACCTCCCTCCCCCCCAATAGCAGCAAAACTTGTTGAGCAAAAAAAAAAAAAGGAACTGACTGGGGCCAAAAAACAAAAATAGCAGCAAAACTGAGGGGGGGAGGGGGAGGGGAAATTGACCGAGGGGGGGGCTGGGTCACCTCGTGTCCCCCCTGGAATTTCTTCATGCCCCCCCAGTTTGGGAACCCGTGTACTAGCGCTATTGAGGCAGATAGGTGCTGAAGCAGTCAAAGTAGCTACTTCCTTTGTTCCGTTATCGTTAATTGGTTTCTCTTTTGAGTCTATTGCTCATCCTGCCTTTTTAAATGTCTCATTCCCTTCTTCCACTGCTGTCCATGGAACTAGATAGTGCGGCTTTCAAAAGAGAAACCAGTCAAAAGAGAGTGTGGCTATAAAAGAGAATTTGGGACAGCAAGAGGGAGGGAAGTAAGTTTGGAGGTTTCAGGGAGAATGGTTGCTGCTGTTTACTGTAGCAGAAGATAAAACTCAATGTGTTTTGTATCGGTCCTATACATGCTACCCGAAGAATTATTGGTTCTCATGGTACTTACTCTGTGGCTACCTGGGGCATAGAACGTGCAATTTAACCATGTTCTGTATAAGCCAAACTTCATGCCAATCCAACGAAAAGAAAGAGGACCAGAGCTTGAATCCTCATTTTGGAATCCTCCCCACCGGGCTGCATGGCTTTCTGTCCCCACATGATCCTCCCCCTTCATTCTTGCTGGTGTTGTCCTTGTGCAGGGAAGGACCGGAAACCTGCTGCTCCTGGTGGTGTCTTGGGGAAAGGATTATCTACACCTGCATCACCAGACATTGTTGCTCTCCCTATACACAACATTAGGGCAGAGCAATAAGCAGATCTCATTCAGATAGCAGCAAGCAGCACAGAATCATTTCTGCTGCCACTCTTTTCTCCCTGTTAGTTTCAAAGAGAACTTACAAAATGGTGCTGACAAAGGTTGTGTGTCCTGGGGTTCGAGACTAATGTATTTGTGGAGAAAGCATAAGGTCACAGGTCATATACTAAAGATAGGCAGTGTCTCAGACATTAGGGAATGAGGAACATTCATGTCAGTTGTTTGGAATCAGAGAAGGGGCTAGTGACATGGTCAGGCAAAATAAAAAACACAGTTGTCTGGGGAGGAGGATAACGGGAAGATATAGGAAGGAGGGAGAACTGAGATCACAATAGGTGCTGAAAAATTTGGATGAGCATTGTGCATTAGTGTATTGATACTAGAAAAGGAATCAGATGTGCAGCCTGAAAACTCAAGCAAGACTAATGGCTGTCTCAAACCTCAGGGCAGAAACCATTTTAAACCTATTTTTAAAATTATTATATCTCATACCATGCTCTGCTCTGTTCCTCATTTCAAGGCACATCCAGAAATTATTTTACTGGGCAATGTATGTTGATCTAATCAGTAGATGCTTTGGAAACTTACCATTGGATTAGGATCAATAGCAATTCTCTGACCAAAGCTCCCTTTTCCCCAGGGACTAAGAGAAGACATCTATTATGTACTTTGTGGCTGATGACTCATCATATACTGCAAGAACCTGCAGTGTCTGCATTGTCGGTATCCTGATATTATGAAGTAAAGTTTACTGAGAGAAAACATGTTCATGTTCAAGAAATTAGGACATGTGACCACGAAGTGATCTGAAACAATTATTTTCTGAAAGCCAATCTCTGGTTGCATTAGATTTATCTTCCAGTCGAACATTATGCGAAAGGCTCTTTTGAGTCTCTGTGTACAGGGAGATGTTGAATGTTGCTAAGTTTAAATGTATTTAATATGTGATCTTTCTTTTTGACTCATTGATTTATGGTGTCTGCACTGCACAGTATGTGTAATACATGATACCAGTTAGTGACTGCTGCATGGGTCTGTATGGTTCAAATGCATGGTAATGTGAAGCACTCAGTTATCTGAGTCTAACAGGTGCATTATGTTTGACATCCTTCACTGTTCTCTCATCTATCCTCCGCAGAGCATCTGTGAGCCTTGTGATCTCCCTTTAGCTACTCTGGACTTCTTTTCAATCTCACCTCCTCATCTATTTAGGTCCTTCTAATCTTACCACTTTGCCATTCCTTCCATTTGCTTCAGCTATTCTAAATATGTGAGCTCACTCTGACTACTATTACCCTCATGAAAAATCCCTCCACCACCTAGTTCATATTTTGTGTATCCCTGCCCTCACATACACATATAAGCAAAGCTTTTCCTGGCACCAGTCTGGATTATTCAGAGTGATTTTTATTTTCTTACTAAGTCAGGATTTTCCATGTTTTCCCAACTCAGCTTTTATATTCATTAGTCATTTACTGGCCAAGACGTGCAGCCTGAAAACTCAAGCAAGACAAATGATTGTCTCAAACCTCAGTGCAAAAACCATTTTTAAACTTATTTTTAAAATGATTATACCTCATACCATGCTTCTGCACTGTTCCTCATTTCAAGGCACATCCCTGTCTCTTATCCCAGAATTCCTTAGGTTCCAAACTAATTTGGGGGTTCACTGTATTTCTGAGGCAAATATTTTTAAAAATAACAGTTAGGAAACTGAGGTCCTAGCAAAAGGTTTTCACACTAAAGGGATGACATCCCCAGCGCTTCATCTCTGGGTGGACTTTTTATTGTGTTCTTCATTTTGGGTCTTTCCTCATGCACTGTCAGATTCTTGGGCATTGACAGGTTGATGGATGTCTTAAACAATGGCTTTGTCAGCAGTTTTATGGGAAAAGACACAACATGTGACCCATATATACTATCTACTAAAAATTGCTGCTGTTACCTTAAGCTGCATCCAAACTAGTTCTAACAACAGTCAATCATAATTTAGATTTTCCTTTTGTTTGCCACATATCTGTTTGAATAGCCCTTGCTTCTACGAAGGGAAAGAGTATGGCATGAAATGTTATCTACCACAGAGGTTCTGACATGATACCATATCAATATTGGAAGGATGTGATCCCTGATACCTGTTTGTGAAGGATCTCCATGCTGAAAAAATATCTCAGAAATGCAGAGCTTTGACAGCTCCCACTCATTTCAGCTTAAATTTCCCAGCACTTTTGTATCTAACTATTGTTTAGCTTAATTCTCTCTTTTTTAAAGTGAAGATTAAATAAATTCCAGGATCACATTATATTAGAATAGCTGCTAGTAAAACGGGGGAGGGGAGGTAGTGCTTGGTGTTGTCATCATGGGGTGCTGTGTACAAGCGCATAGAGTATGCCTCTGCACATCCATACTCCCTAAGCATATGCCTAATGTTGGCACTATGGAGGTGTTAAAAATGCCCAGCACAATGCCAGGTAAAGTAATAATGAGCCCAGGTTACTCTGCTTCCCCCTTAACTCAGCTACAGGGTAGGCTGCATTGTAGCACATTCTAGTTTAGTGCTTAAGTCACCAACTGATACCAGACAACCATTTTCTGGTCACAAAAGCTGTACCTCAGCTGACGTTCAAAAGGCAAGATGGATACCATATGTGAAAAAAATCTTTATTTCTCTTCAGTATGCACAGTATATCCTATTAATCTGTCTTCATGCTCCCATCTCAGTGGGGTTGGGGCATGGGGGGAGATTGGGGAGGAAAGAAAAGACTCTTCCCTCCCTGTTCTGTAATCCACACAGATTGTAGATGCCTTAAGAAAATTGTTAACAGCAGCTAAAATTGACTTATTCACTAAAGTTCCCTGTAAACACCAATTATTTTCCTTACCTAACATCACCACTGGACACCTGCAAGTGTAAAGAGCTACTGTAGAAGATGTGTTGAGGCAGCAAGTCTCCAGCAAACTAAAGTGCCTGTGTATCAGAATGAGTCAACTGTGAGAGATGCTTCCCTAAATCTTTGCTATCAGAAATGACTGTTTTATTTACTGTGCACTGATGGGGGCTGTGTTTGCCTGTTTTCTATATTAATGAATAGGAATATGTTGATGAAAAGACCTGTAATGTTACTTTCTATATTCTTGGATCAAGCAATTTTCTAGGCTCTTATTCACAGTGCAGGCTGCAGTTGGGAGCCAGACAAACCCCTCCCAGATGTTAGCCAGCTGTACATTTTGTTTTATTTTGGCTTCTATAAATTTACATGGCACATCCATCAAGCTTTGTATAAAAAAATGCTTACAAATTAGAAAGGGATTTCACATGCTTCTGAAAAATGTCAAGTAAAGAGTTTATCTCCCTCCAATATAATTTAGAGCATAAAGTCACCAGGGAATACCAGGCAACCATTTTCTGTAAGCATCCACATGCAAGCTTTATATCGATGGTCTCAATGCTATATATTTCTAAGATGAGAGATCCAAAAAATGGCACAATTCTTGCTTTACCTGAAAATGTCACCTGTGAGGCCACTGAGGAATCCCAGGCTCATTTCAGCTAGCTATCACATCTGTTGAAATGTTTTTATTGCTTTTTCTTCATTTGTTTCACAGTTACAGTATCTCTTTAGTAGTATTTATCATGCCATTAAGGTTCTATCAAAGAAAGCAGAGTTATCTGAACAAAATCAGCCTTGTTTTATTCAGTCTCAGATGAGATTAAAACGAATTGCTGTTTAAAAGACAGAAATCCCTTGTCATAGGAATCCATCAGGGCTACTGACCAATATTTACAGTTAGATCAGGAAAGATGTTAATTTAGTTGATCAAAAAATGTATCAAAAACACTGACCTAACAATGAAATAGGGACCTGCTGATACCTCCCCCCCCAATTTTTAACACATTCAGCTCCTAAGTTAACATGCATGCCTATCTCCTGATGAAGTCAGTGAGATTTTTTTTTGCACATAAAGATTGCTAGAGAAATTCAATGTGCATTATAAGCAACCTTCTAGCATGTTACCCTGAGAAATGGCTTCATGTTCTCAGGCCAGCCTAGAGGAAGGATGTACAGTAGATTAGAGTGATAGCCTTTCACGTTTAAATTCAAAGGCTAATTAGATCAAAGACTGAGAATGAGCTTCCCCTTATCCTAATCTCCTTTGAATATTTATTGACGTCACAAAACTGCTTTGGCATCTGGCACAATTTGACATGATTAACAGTCCCTGTTCCAAACAGGACTGAAAGAACAGGGGTAAAGCAGGTCAGGGTTGAGGTAAGTGGTACTGTCTGGAAGCTTTTACAGTGACTCAGGATCACTAGGCCCTTGGACAATGGAGGTGGGGGGGAGAGTGGCTCTGCACTCCTGGAGGGGGCAGGGCTGGGACAGCCAGTCCCCAGCACTGCCTGGACAGCCTGGCACCCCTCCACCCACCAGTCCTAAAAGCTGGCCAAAGCATATGGCACGAGACTCAGGAGTGTGCTGCCCAGGGCTTAACAGCGATTTTAAAGGGTCCTTTGTGTCTCCCTGCATCAAAGAGCTTGAAGTTACTGCATTCACTGTGCTGGGCTCAGGCTCCTGCTATCAGGCCTCCACTTTCACCAGCTTTAATTTTAGACACACAAAAAAACCCCCCTGCGTCCAGCATAAGAATGGTCTTTAAACTTCTTCTAAACAGTCCAATGAAAAGCAGTTTCACAGCAGATAACACCTCTTTATCCTATCCTTACACTATTAACAAGTGAACATGTATGCTGCTTTTTAATGGCCTAATCCTGCTCTTACTGAAGTTCAGTTTGTTTTGCTGTTGCCTTCTGTGGGAGTAGGGTCATTTTGTAAAAAGACAAATGACGTTATTCCAAAATAACATAATGTGTGTCTACACGTTTCAAAATAATGGCGAGCTGGAGGACTTTGTACTCTGACCCATGGTAACCCTCATTTCATGAGGAGTAAGGGAAGTCAAAGGAAGAGTGTTCTTCCTTTGACTACCTACTGTGTAAACAGCACCAAAAGCTGAATTAAGCTATTTCGATTTCAGCTATGGAATTGACATAGATGAAGTTGCGTGGCTTAATTCAACTTTAGCCCTGCTGTGTAGATGTACCCTAAGATGCCATAGGACTACTTGCTTTTAAAGTTACAGGCTAACACGGCTACTCCTATGAGACATGAAATAAACATCTAAGGGCAAATCTTTGGCTAAATTGTCAATGGGGAGCGGGCGGGGGGGGGCTTCAAAAAGGGAGCAGTATCAATTGAATCTTAAAAGCTCTGATTTGCTATGTGTAAATTTGATAATTACACATGGAAATTGTATTTAGATGTATAATGTGTTTGGTTTTGCAGACACAATGGGTCTCATTCTATGGTCAGACTGGTTTTATATGGGTGTAACTTATTTCATTTCAGTGGAATATCATCTCTTTTATATTGGTGTAAGTGAGAGTTCAGTCAAATTGGTGGGTATATATGCATCCCTGGAAATGTTGGCCCTAATGTTCACTTATTTTATGAAAGCTTGTTTTATTATTCTGTAACTTTATAATCATTTAAATAAAAATAAGCACATTTTTTCATTAACTGAAGAAAATAACTTCTTAGTTACAATTTGTTTTTGCAAAGATGGCTCAGACACCAGAGTTTGAGCTTTCCCTCGATCTTATATATATTACTATTTCAACCTGGAGCATTAGCTATTCTGTTTATAAAATCCGCATACATCAATGTGGCTCCTGTTTTGGACAGGGATATTAAATTGTGACTAATTGACTAATCGAATAGTCAATGCATTTTGCATTACTATTTGATTAGTTGATCGGGCGCCTCTGCCTTTGAAGTGTAGCAAAAGCCCTAGACCTGTTGCTATACTTCACAGACGAAAGTGCTGAAGCTCAGAGTCAATGGGGGGGGGGACTCCCCCTCTTAACCCGGGTTCCATGCAGCGTTGCCACTTTGAAATGCCAAGGGGAGCCTGGCATCAGTCTCCTTGTGGCATTTCAAAGCGGCAGCTCCCCATGGAGCCCAGGATCAGCTGTGGACTCTCCCCACTGATCTTGGGCTCCATGCAGCACTGCCACTTTGAAATCTCATGAGGAGCCCAGAGTCAGGCATCCCAGGGTGTTTCAAAGCAGCAGCACTGCACGGAGCCCAAGTTCAGCGGGGGAGCCACCAGCTGATCCTAGGCTCCATGCAGTGATGCCTCTTTGAAATGCTGCGTGCAGCCTGGGGACACCCCAGCTGGCCCCGGGCTGCATGTGGTGTTTCAAAGCAGCAGCACTGCATGGAGCTTAGAGTCTGGCCTCAGGCTCCATGCGGTGCTGCCGCTTACCCTCTCCTTTTCCCCTCCTCCCTTGCTACCTCTTTCTGATAGAGGCAGCAAGGGGGTGCAGGGGAAGCAACTAGTCAACTAGCTTGTCGACTATTTGATGTCCTTCACATCCTTAGTTTGGGACAGCTACATTGGTGGTAATTCAAAAACATCGTAATATTTTTATCTTAGGGAACATTCCCTTGTTAATGGCAATTTTGCCTGTTTGAAATTCCAGACACTATTACAAATACTTGAGGTACGTTATCTTGTTATTTATGGTAACTGAAAAGAGCTGAAACAGCACTAGTGTACACCTGCTACATAATGCATTGTGAGGATCACAAGTTTAAGGCTTGATACTGTCAGATGCTGAGTGCTTTCAATTCAGTGGGATTCAGCCTACAGAAGTGCATAATGCAATGCAAGATAGAATCCTTATGGGCTCCCATCATTGGACAGAGCAATGACATTACCAGAGGTATCCCGGAAAAGCTCTGCCGTGTCCAAGGAACACAGCTGCTTTTTCGAAACAGTTTCCAAAAAAGCAGACGTGTTCTTTCAGCATCCCTGTATTCCTCTCCGTGAGAGGAATAAGAAATGTTCTGAAAGAGGAGTTTTTTCTGAAATTTGGTCCCGGGTAGATTCACATGGGTAAATTGCGGTTCACAATTTGCGTGTCTTCTTCCGACTTTTCTCGGCAGTGTAGACGTAGCCTATGTCTACACAGAGGAGCTATTTCAGGATATCTCGAAATATTATGGGCTCACTATTCTGATGTCCCTGTCTACCTCATTGCATGAGAGATAAGGGATGTTTTGGAGTAGTGTTTTATTTCAAAATTTTGTGCTGTATAGACAGCTCCAAATTTCAAAATAAGCTATTATGAAATAACATCGAAATAAGCTATGCAATTTGCGTAGAGCAATTTGTGTAGAGCAAATTGCGTAGCTTATTTCAAGGTAAGGGTGCTATTGTAGATGCACCCTGATGGGGCAATAAGAATCCGGATGCTGCTTTAAAGTCTGGCTTGTTGCAAAGGTGAAAATAGTACGACTGTCCAATGTGTATCAAATTGAGCTATTAGCTTCACAAGGGAAAGAGGGGAGGGCGCATCTGAGAGAGAATAAAACAAACATGTTAGTGGTACACTTATTTGGTCTGAACAGTATATCAGTTTCTGTATTCAGAAAATATCTTTCTCTGAATATTTTAACACCAATGTTTTATTAGCCTGATATAAACTGCTCAAATCTAATTTATTGGACAAGATAACCACAGGAAGAGAATCAATTGACATTATAGATTCTCAAATGGTGTCAAAATTAAAACTATGCCACAAAATAATCTTAAAATACCATTCAGTTGTTACAGCAGTTACTTGTAAGTTTATTGGTTTGGTGTTTTTTAATAAACGGGGGAAGAGAAATAGCCATCTTCACCTGTATCTGGAAGACATTAATAAGCTAATTCATATTAAGGCCTTCATTACTGCTACTAGCAACTGTTAGAAAGGAAAGGATTTTAACCTCTGAGTAAATGAAGTATGGAGAGGGGTATTATTCCCCCCAAAATAAGTTTAGGATATTTATTTATTTGTTTTCTGTTCTTTGATATCTGATTTAGAGCTAGAAGGAGATTGCTATATCACTGAACTATGGTAGAAGGTCTCTGAAATTGTCAGAAAAGTGTGGTTGTGGGTTTAGTCATCTTTTCCTAGAGCTGTGGGGCAGAGCTCTTCAGAAATGTAAGTAAAAAATCTTGTAGAATGGTGTTTCTCTGCCAAAGGGCTATCTATTGGTTGCCTCCAGTGATATTTCTTATAGATGAAGACAAAGAAGAGGGGGTAAACAACAGTAAAAAATGGAAATATTAATAGGCTGTATTGTTTGTTTGGAGCTTTAGCTTTTGTAGCTGTGTTCATGCTTGACATTGTTACAGTGGGAGGACTTAAAAGCTTTCTCTGTTTCTGTAACTTGAATCTTTCTATCTTGCTACTATTGCTATTGCACTATATGCAGCATAGTAGGATGAAGTGGTAAAAAAGCTCATTATTCTTTCTACTGCTATTCCACTTGTGTGCTCCAGGTGGCTTCACATGACCATTTCATGTACACACATGTGCCTTCTCTTTATAAATGTATTCTAGACACCCTGCTTTTCAGTCACTGTGAATGAATGGTTTTGAAAAGGGATCTGAAGTGAGCATCTTAGCAACTGGGCTATATGATAGTCTTATGTTAGGCTTCCTCAATCTCGCCTATGGAACCCTATGACCCAGAAGTGAAGGTAGCACAGGCTCCCCATTCCTCTGCCGCACTGCAGTTACCTGCCAGGCTGGCCTGCCATAAGCCCATTCCTGCATCACTAGCCCAGGAATGCTGCTGCTAGTATCAGGGACCAGCGTCTCCACAGCCAACTCTTTGCACTCCAGGATAGAGCCATGAACAGTACAAAATATCATGTATTAGCAGGAATGTTGAAAGCAAGATGCACGAAGTAATTTTTCCAGTCTACTCCTCAATGATTAGGCCTCAACTGGATTACTGTGTCTAGTTCTGCTACCACATTTCAGAAAAGATGTGGACAAATTGCAGAAGAGAGCAACAAAAACATGTATTGCTCTGGCAGCAATACATCCTACCCTATAAGTTCTGTGCCCATACACCAGCTGCGCCTGCTATTTCTCTGCTAGTACCTCATGAGGAAACATGGGGACTTGAACCATGGGTCTCTCACACCCAATATAAATTACCCTAACCACTGCACCAGAAGTTATGGAGGACAGCTACCTCTTTCTTCTTGCCCTGTTGGCTCACCCTCACTGGTCCTACCTCCCCGCAAACTGTTTTGTGAGTGTGTTCCAAAAATGATAGTCCAGGAATTTAACTACTAAAATGTGTATCAACAGAAGAGCGTTATACTGTCTACTTTTTTGTTTTGGCTCTCACCCGCAGGCTGCATGTTGAGTCCCGCGTAAACCCAAACCTCACTGCAGGCCTCAGACAAACAGGCTGCGGGCTACATGCAGCCCATGGACCACATATTGGGTAGCCCTGCTTTAAGAGGAACTTCCATCATTCTTTAGCCATCCCTTCAGCTACAGCACTGGTGTACTTGATTGTACAGTCATTTTACCCAATGATAATATAACCCGCACCCACTTGGTACAAAGCTCTGTTTCCCTCTAGTGGTGGCTATGCCACATGTCCATGAGGCTGTGTCTGCCACATCCATGGCTTGTAGAACTGCATTTTTCACCTCAAGTATGATGGGCTTTGACTTTTAGAACCTGAGGTCTTAGGTTCAATCTTTGCTACTGATGGGGCCCACCCAGTGGTACATTATTACAGTAGCTTGCTTTGCACAGAATGTGGTAGTACTAAAGGGGGAATAGAGTGGGAATCTCAGGGGTCAGAGAACCTGTGCAAAAGGAAAGGCAATACAATATATTGTGATGTTTTTGGAAATCTCTCTTTAGATTCACTGAAAAGATATTATTTTTGGAACGTGGGTTGGGAAATCATTCTCCCAGCCCCAGGATCTATATGATGAGGAGAGAGACAGTTTGCAATGTATTTTTCCTTTCCTGAAAGGAGAAGATACCTCTTTAGCTGTAGAAGGGCATGGATTAATGTATGCAGAAAGCAGGAAGGTAACAATGGGGTGGGTTTGGGAAATATAATTTGTCTTCCAACAGTATGAAAATCTACCAAAGGGCTAACATAGCAGAGTGCATGCATTAATTAACTCATGTGTCTGAGAGTATTACTAGCCTGTTGAACCATCAATATGAATTTTCCATACATTTCTACAGGTAGCATTTGTTCTATTTAAAAACAAAAACAATGCAAACGCAGAATAACTTAAACTAGAACCATGAATCAAGAAATCCTCTGAATTTTTGAGTGGTTTTGTGAAGGGGTGTATCAACCCCACACTGGGGCTGAAGGGGTTAACTTGGCCCAGCTGGCTGAGAAAGCCCCACCCCCACAGCCCTGCTGGGCATGCTCCAACTGGAGGTTGACTATAAAGGCCTCAGGAACTGCTTAGTCAGGGCTGATGGCTGCAGGGGAAGGAGGTGTTGCAGGAGCTCCAGGGGAGGAAGAACAGCTGGAACAAACAGCGGCAGCCAGGCTGAGAGAGACTGCAGCAGAAGCCTTCAGATCAGAGCGTGAAGATGGAGAGGACTTATGGAGAGGACTTTTTACAAGATCTCTGTAGGAAATAGCCTAGAGTGGGGAATTGCTCCCTGAGAGCTTGGTGTGTTGTGGTAGGATTCCCTGTGGAACTATCAATGGACTATGTCACTGCTAACAGAGCCCTGTGCTGGGACCTGGAAGAGAGGGAGGGCCTGGGTCCTCAGATACCCTGGAAGTTGAGGGAGCTTTGCCTTTGAGATATAGACTTGGTGGCTGCTGAGCCATGCTATGCTGACCCCAGAGGGACTGGATGTTGACTTAGTGGCCACTGTGCTGAGCTCTATATTGATTCAGTGGCTGCTGGGCAATGTTGCTCTGAACACAAGGGGGAATGTTTGGACTCTGTGGCGGCTAGGCCATACAGCCCTGAGCGTAGGTTGCAGTACATAGACTTTGTGGCCGCTATGCCACCCTATCTTGAACTAGGGGCCACAGTGGACTTTCACCACCCTCTTTGTGGGTTTTGAAAGTGAACCTGTTGAGGGGCACCTTGTCCACCCATCAGTGTTTATCACTAAAAGTTTGTACCAGTTATGTGGTGTTTTAGGTCCCAGTGCTGTTCTGTGTCAGCTGTTTATAAAGAGTTTGTTGCATGACTAGAGTTTTAGAGTGCACCGGATCCTTCCCATACCCATGTAAAAGAGGTTTATACTAATAGTGGGGCAATGTTTAGGATATCCTGACTTTTTAATGGGACTTATTTGAGTTCTAGCTTCTCCTCACACCAATACTCTGCACTGTACCCTAAAACTAACTGGATCCCCTACTACTTTTATGACAAATCTTATATTGCAACATGAATTTGCTACTATTTCAAACTGTCTTACAGTTTACTCGTTAGCATAAAACACATTTGGGGGGAATTGCTACTTGCCTAATTATCAAAGATATTGTCCATATTGCCACTATTTCATCTAGCTGTATATGTAAAATACAGCACACATTATTCAGACATAATGATAACAAATATAGTACCTAATATGCATTTACCTCCTGATTAAGTATCATTTCTTCTTCTAACCACAACCAGGGAGGTTATTTTTAACTGAACATCAAATTTATACAGGATGTAAGTGCTACTTCAGAGAGACAAAAGAATCAAACATAATTCTATTGAGAAAAGCATTCCATAAATATGGCATACTGAGAGCTGGGCAAAACTTTTTGAATGAATACTTTGTGCTGAATAATGCAGTTTTAGGTCTACTGAAACTATCTGATAATTACATATGAATAACCATGAGATAGTTTGGCTAAAGTATTTTTTCAAGCTAAATTCACAAGGGAACTTAGACACAATTCATAAAACCAAATCTAGTGTTTAAAGCACTCACACTGGCTGCAGAAAACCCAGGTTCAACTTCATGCTCTGACTGCTTTGGATTTGGGTCTCCTGTATTACAGGTGAGCTCTCTAACTTCCAGACTCTAGGCTCTTCTGAGGTAGGCAGCCCTTAATCCCTCCTGTGAAGCTGTTCCAATTTGTATAAATATTTAAATAATCATTAGCCAGAATGAGAGCATAAGCATGACTTCATAGCTGAGATGATGATACACTCATTTGAGAGGGCAAGCATCTTAGTAGCCTCGTCTGTTGAATGCTTAATTATCTAGACAAGATAGAAACAGTGTCCTTGGCACAGTAAATGCTTTAATCATGGAATCATAGGGTATAAAGCTTCCTCTTCTTCCTCTGGTTTTTGGGATGGCATACTAGATTTCCTTTCTTTTAATAATAAAAATAAGTAGTTCATAGCACACAACTCATATTTACTTTGTCCCAATGTTTTGTTTTTTGTTTTCTTTTGCTGAGAAGCCCCCCAAATTTTGAGTTGATGTGAAACATATTTTTTCCTATTTCTTTTAGTTCATGCAATTGAACAGAAACATTGATTATTTGCACATATCTGTATATGGGCTATTGAAACATAAGTGACCCACAGAACATAAACTATTTATCAAATGAATATAGGGTTCGAGGGGATTGTTTTTGAAATGCAAACATCTGCTTCGGGAGGGAGAAAAATTGTTCTCCTTGACCTCTGATGATAGGACAAGAAGCAATGGGCTTAAATTGCTGCATGGGAGATTTAGGTTGGACATTAGGAAAATCTTCCTAATTGCCTAGAGAAGTTGTGGAATCTCCATCACTGGAGATATTTAAGAGCATGTTGGATAGACATCTATCAGGGATGAAGATGGTTCTTGATCCTGTCGTAAGGTCAGGTGACTGGACTTGATGACCTCACAAGGTCCCTTCCAGGACTAGTATTCTATGATTACACTGGTCTACAATTTTTTAGAAGTTATCTGCTTCAGAGATAAAATGTGCTATTTATTATGTATTTTGATGTGCTGAATTCAAATATGACAATTAAAACAACTGATTGGCTACTGTTTCCAAGATATTTAAGGTTTTTTTTACATTTTACATCTATGTATATTGTGTAGATAGTAGAGTTTTAATCATAAATTGTAAACCTAGGTCTTTTCATGTGTTTATGGTTGCTTTACATAATATTTCACCTGTCCTGTTTATGTAACACTTTAAAAATCAGCAAAAGAGTTATATAAATAAAATTTATTATGAAACAAAAGGCAAAAAACTATTATGTACATAGTTTAGTCCTATTCAGTGTCTACTCGGCACTTCTTGGCTTGTCTCTTGTATTCATTAAATGAAGCATCTCTTGTCACTGTCCAGCAATAGTCTGCAAGCATTGATGGGCTCCATTTACCCTGATAGCGTTTCTCCATTGTTGCAATGTCCTGGTGAAATCGCTCGCCGTGCTCGTCGCTCACTGCTCCGCAGTTCAGTGGAAAAAAATCTAGATGAGAGTGCAAAAAATGTATCTAGTGACATGTGGCAACCAAGGCTTTTGTATGCCTTGAGGAGGTTTTCCACCAACAACCTGTAGTTGTCTGCCTTGTTGTTTCCAAGAAAATTTATTGCCACTAACTGGAAGGCTTTCCATGCCGTCTTTTCCTTGCCACGCAGTGCATGGTCAAATGCATCATCTTGAAGTTCATGAATCTGAGGACCAACAAAGACACTTTCCTTTATCTTAGCTTCACTTAACCTTGGAAATTTTCCACGGAGGTACTTGAAAGCTACTTGTGTTTTGTCCATGGCCTTGACAAAGTTCTTTATCAGACCCAGCTTGATGTGTAAGGGTGGTAACAAAATCTTCCTTGATTCAACAAGTGGTGGATGCTGAACACTTTTCCTCCCAGGCTCCAATGACTGTCGGAGTGGCCAATCTATCTTGATGTAGTGGGAATCTCTTGCACGACTATCCCATTTGCAGAGAAAACAGCAGTACTTTGTGTATCCAGTCTGCAGACCAAGCAAGAGAGCAACAACCTTCAAATCGCCACAAAGCTGCCACTGATGTTGGTCATAGTTTATGCACCTCAAAAGTTGTTTCATGTTGTCATAGGTTTCCTTCATATGGACTGCATGACCAACTGGAATTGATGGCAAAGCATTGCCATTATGCAGCAAAACAGCTTTAAGACTCGTCTTTGATGAATCAATGAACAGTCTCCACTCATCTGGATCGTGAACGATGTTGAGGGCTGCCATCACACCATTGATGTTGTTGCAGGCTACAAGATCACCTTCCATGAAGAAGAATGGGACGAGATCCTTTTGACAGTCACAGAACATGGAAACCCTATCATCACCTGCCAGGAGATTCCACTGCTCTAGTCTGGAGCCCAACAGCTCTGCCTTACTCTTGGGTAGTTCCAAATCCCTGACAAGGTCATTCAGTTCACCTTGTGTTCTGAGGTGTGGTTCAGAGGAGGCGGATGGGAGAAAATGTGGGTCCTGTGACATTGATGGTTCAGGACCAGAAGTTTCATCCTCTTCCTCTTCCTCGTCTGACTCAAGTGAGAATGATTCTGGTGCATCAGGAGCCGGCAGTCCTTCTCCGTGGGGTACTGGGCGTATAGCTGATGGAATGTTTGGATAATGCACAGTCCACTTTTTCTTCTTTGACACACCTTTCCTAACTGGAGGCACCATGCAGAAGTAACAATTGCTGGTATGATCTGTTGGCTCTCTCCAAATCATTGGCACTGCAAAAGGCATAGATTTCCTGTTCAACCACTGGTGAAGATTTGTTGCACAAGTGTTGCAGCATATGTGTGGGGCCCACCTCTTGTCCTGATCTCCAATTTTGCAGCCAGAATAAAGGTGATAGGCTTTCTTAACCATAGTGGTTATACTGCGCTTTTGTGATGCAAAAATCACTTCACCACAACCATAGCAGAAGTTATCTGCACTGTTCACACAAGTACGAGGCATCTCTGCTCACTTTGGCTAAACAGAAATGTGTCCCTCTGCAAAATCAAACACTGACAAATAAAAGAGCACGACACTGTATGATTTCTAGAGCTGATATAGGGCCATTTGTTCAGCAGAGTGATGTAAGCTTCATTATGATTGCATCATCCATGACTTCGAGGAATAACATGATGCAATTCACATCATGTATGATGCAATATCAGCTTCAGATTGCATCATTCATTGTTTTGCCTAAAAAGCAAGTACTGTCCAAACCCAGTCATAGATTTATTCATAGATCCAGTCAAAGATGTATTTTAGTCATTTCTGGTTTAAATAGAATCCCTTCCCTTTATAACTCACTTATCCTCCACCATTCCCAAGTCAAGGGTCGTATATACTGACGCAATAGCATATCTTGAAAACTAGAGCCAATCAACAATTTTAAGCATCATTTTCGTTCTCAGTGACCCAGAATTAGTAAAGTTGGACTCCATTTATTTCAGAAGCATTTTGGCTGTAGAGCAGTGTTATTAGTTGTTGTTGATTGTCCAAATAGCTTTGCATAGTCTTGCTGCCTGCTTGTATTTCTGAATGGCAAACACCATCACTAAGCTAGTTTTCCCAGTTTTGTCTCCCATGCTAATTTATGGCCTGATACTCCCGCTCTAATTATGATTAACAGTTCCTTACCTATACTCATTGGGACAAGGTACGACAAAGTGCTAAAATACATAAGGCTGAAGGAATCAGGCCCACAGTGAATAAAACAGTGGTGTCAAAACATGTTTGTGAGGATAACACCATGCAGTCTCAGACCAATGGTTAACACGCCTGCCCTTTCATATATAGTTTACTTCTAAAACATTTTGTATTTAGGAGTGCCATCAGTATGATTGCTAGAAGTGTGCTTAGTTCAAATGTACAGGCTCAGGCTCTGTATGTTAACATATATCATCCACTGGAAGGACAACGGGTCATCACCTTTGGGATGGAATGTATGGGATGGGCCCTTGACTAGAAATCTGTTTGAGGTTTGCCTAGTGTCAATCATTGCATTGGGGATGATAACTGCAAAAAAATCCCCTGAACTTTCAGTCCTTAGGAATCTACATAAATCTCAATAGTCTGCAGGTGGTGAAGGTCATCTGTACAGAAACCCAGGATCCCACTTGACCCCAGGACCCACATCTTCCCTACTTGGGACTCTCCTTGGCCATGTACCACCCAGGAACCTTGGTGAGCATAATCATAGATGTTGGGGCATAGGAAC
Source organism: Pelochelys cantorii (assembly GCA_032595735.1). Taxonomy (NCBI): domain Eukaryota; kingdom Metazoa; phylum Chordata; order Testudines; family Trionychidae; genus Pelochelys; species Pelochelys cantorii. The sequence goes on along the minus strand of CM064328.1, from coordinate 175,482,927 downwards.
TATGTAAAAAAGATAATAGAGCCCTAAACTGCATCACTTCTTTGGATTACGCTCTGTGGAAGGATTGTGGGTGATGAATATACATCCCCTAGACCCTTTCCAGCAATGCAACTTGAACCCACAGAGTGTTCACTTGTAGGGTCAAGAGCAGGATTAGAATGGTGCTGCATGGGTTATTATACCCCCCCCCCCCTTCTGAATGGGATGAGTAAACATCTTGCTCTCACTCAAAGATCTTCGATTACTGGGGGCCAAGAATACAATATAGTTTATTTTGCTATGTTGCCAAATGCAGGAAGGTTTCCCACATGGGTTTATTCACTATATAAAATCTGGGTCCCACTTGCAGCTCTAATCCAACCCTGTTAAAGTTTGTACCACCTCATTTTCTCACAGTTTAATGAACAGCAGCTTTTCCTGCAGCAATAGAGATGCAGTTGCCAAAGAATCTAATTCGACATCTCACAATGAAGACTGTTGATCACTCTGCCTTTGTTATTCAGCTAACTGAACACCCTACTCTGCTGTCACATCATGAAAATCCTTCAGTAACTGGAGTCACCCTGAGCCCATGAATAAGAAATCATCCACATAATGCTGTGTATACACTAAAAGCATCAAAGTCTGGGCAGGAAATTAAATAGCCCATGGGCTTAGCTGTAGAAAAATTTAACTTGTTCCAGGAAACAAAAATATACTGATTTCAAAATCAGTTGTGTTTACCAGCAAAGAGAAATGACAAGCCAAATTGTACTTGCTTTTTTTCTTTCCCCCCCCCCCCGCAGCAAACTACAGCCTAACCACAACACTGCACCAGGTATTTACTTGGTCCCATCAAAGTGACATATGACAGAAAGCAAAGTCTGTATAACCATTTGCCAGTTATGCCTTTGGACTTAATAAATGCTGTTTGAGCTTGTATTCCCTAGCTGGCTTATTTTGGGGGAATCACCCAGACCTATGAAATCTGAAAGTTCAAGAGAAGAAATAATAAAAGGGAATATCTAATTCTTTAGCCTACACTTCCAAAGCCTACAAAATTATGAAAAAAATACTGAGGTGGCAATCTATACCAGTGGTTCTCAACTGTTTTGGGCTGTCAGGATACATTTGTTAATCTTACGGACCCATAGATGACCACGTCCCAAGATGTCCCCTCCCAGACGGGTCCTTCAGAAGCTCAGGAAAGTCAGAACTAAGATTCCATATACTCTAACTAGCTAGGGAACACCCTTACAGGGAGCTGTGGGAAGGGCCAGTGACTGACAGCCTCACCCAAAATACCCTTGGGAGGAGATTGCAAGAGGTAAGGAGCATGGGGGGGTAGAGGAGAAGTGGGGAGATCATGGGCCAGAGGTGCCGAGTAGAAAGAGATGGGGGTTTGGGGAGGGTTGTGGAAAGAAGAGGGCAGGGGAGCCGGGGGGGGGGGGGAGATATCTCCTGCATGATCCATGATGTAGAGGATAGAGATGTGAAGGGGAGATAAAGGAGTGGGGCTGAGGAGAAGTTGCTGGGGTAGATCTGGGAACCAGGATAGCTGGTATGACAGAGAGGGAGTTGGCAGGGGTATGTTGGATAGCCTGTACTGGGGGCACGCAGGGGGTATTGAAGATGAAGTGTCACTTAGCTGCAAGGCAGGAGGGACCACTTGCTCAAGAACATGTCACCAGTTGCTCCCCCCATGGCTTGTCCCATGGGTCTGGCTGGGCTCAGCTCCACTTTCAAGAAGGTATAGCAACCTCAGGGGTAACAATGCAGCTCAGGTTTGGGCACATGCAGGCACAGCGCCTCTCATTCAAATTTTGCACATCTGGCCCCTGCCAACATAATGAGGGGTAGGTGACAGACGAATCTGAGTGGCCCTGTGATCCTATGCACAGGCTGCAATGCTTGAAGTGGGGATTTGAACCCTGCCTGTCCCCTGACACATTGACTCATTCTGGTAATTTGAGACCGCAGGCTGAGAAAATTTGTTCTAAAGTTCTGTACTACATATGGTTTAAAGCTGGGTTTAAAACTGTGTTGGGATGCTGAGCTTTAGCATACAGACCCATACTTCCTTTGGAATCTAAGTTCATCTTCTCTACTTTGATAATTTTAGCAGTAAGGGTAATGAATAGTACTGCCTGATATTTGATCTGTATACTACTACTCCAATTTGCGTTAGTCACACAAATATGGCATGGGGATTGCTCAAAGTCCCTTTACTTTTCTGAACTTTGCCTCCTTCTGTATACTGTGTGCATGCAAGTATGATACATCAGATGTAAAATACAATTTAAAAATCATATTAACTTTTAATTTGTCATTAACCTCTTTGAGTTAAAAATAATCATTTAAATTAAACAGATGTTTATAGGTAACCTTCAGAGATGAATCTCATACCAATTATCTTGAGTCCAATTCTCATTCCCATAACTGATGTAAACGTGAGTGCATAAAATGATCTCTAAGGGCCTGTTTAGAGTTCAGATTTTTTACCGGGTTATGATATGATTGTTTTCACACACAGCTGATGTCCAAAATACCAGGATTAGCCAGTTGCCTTCTTTCTCCTGCTGTCTGTGCAGCATCCAATGGTGCACTATGCTATGTGAAAATGCCCAGGTTTCAATTATTCTGTGATTAACTTCAACTAATGTGAACATGAGTTACATTTGCATGAGTAATGGGAGAATGAGAGTTTGATAGTTTTCTGTATCCCTTTTATATATTTCTCCTTGCAGTCTGTTGCTGCGTGAATTTTCCAGGCCAGGTTCTACAAAACCTATGTAAGCCTGTGCCTAAATATAATTATGTGAGTAATTCCACTGAATAATAAAATATAATAATAATAACAATTAATAATTACTTTGTTCTTATATAGTACTGTGGATCTCAAAGTACTTTACAAAAGAATCCATTTTACAAATGGGGAAATGAGGCACAAATAGATTGAAATGACTTGCTCAAGATCACCCAGCAAGTCAGTGGCCATCTGGAACTAGAATACAGGTCTCCTGAGTCTATGTGCAGGGCTCTGTAAGGCTAGTGTATTAAGTAGCCTGAAGAATAAAGGCCTCAGAGTCCCTTGGATACCAATAGAGATACCATTCATTAGTAAATGCTCCTTCCAAAGAAGCCCCGAAAAAGCATTTAGCAAGAGATTGACCACTACTTCAATAAGGAACAGAAATGGGCAGCCCAGAATGAAAAATAAAAATGTGTGTGTGAGTGATTTCTAAAAATTAGTAAGGGAATATACTCTCATAACAAAAAATAGCTATAAATAATCAATATATTTCCAATAATATATATTTCCACTCCAGCTCATCTTATGAAGTGGCTTTTACCCATGAAAGCTCATGATACTATATATTTTTGTTAGTCTCTAAAGTGCCATCAGACTACTCGTCAACAAATTTATATGTCTCATAAAACATTTATTTATTGCACTTACAGTTGTTCTTATTTGGAAAGATTTGGATATAGTATTTGTATTAAGAAACCTTTTGGCTAAATAACAAGAAAATCTGTATTTTTTCCTGACCCCTCACATCACTCATAATACTGCTTTTCTATTTTTTCGTTCTATTGATATGCTGCTTGTTTTTTCTTCTTTCTGAATAAATGTGATTGTTTAAAAAGAAACATAGAGAAGGATGATCAAAATCTGTTTTCACTTTCGGATTTTGCAGGATTTCATTCAGCTGAACATGAAGTAAAATTAATTTTATTCCAAAGTAGGAAGACTTCGCCTTGTGCTGAACTGAGAAGTTCTTTAGGTTGTATCCATAGCAACCAATGTTCACAGAATTCAGCTGGAGAATGTATGTCCTCCATCACTGACAGCTTACTAATCCACAGTAGACTATGCAGGCAGCTTCACTGTCACAAACAACACACCCAGTTTCCCCCTGCCAATCAGTTAATTTTTCATGTGATGATAAAGCAAAGAGTGCGGCCATGCTCAAATATTCACCAAGGCTTTGAAATAGAAAGTGATTGTGGTGAAGTAAAACCAATAGCACATTTTCACCTGGCGATTCCTTCATTAATTCCTATATCTAATAGCCTGCCCTCATATCAAAAACATTCTCTCATCCTCTGTGTCAGTAGAGGCATCTTGTTTTAAACGGCTCTCTGAATCCTTTTGCTATATATTTGGACTACCAAGCCTAGCCAACAGTAACAGAATTTGCTCATATTTCATCAGATTATTTTAATCTCTTACCCCAGAGTGCCTCCAGATTGTCCTTAACCCTTTGTAGGGTTGCCAGCTTCGGCTGGACAAATTCCTGAATACTTCATCACATGAAATAATCTTTCATTCCTGGGGACTTCAGGAGAATCCTGGAGGTCTGGCAACTCTTGCCCTTGAGTATGGGCCCCATGGGCCTGTGTGTTGGTCAACCACTGCCCATGCTAGGTCTGATCAAGCCACTGCACTAAAACGAGAAGTGTAGTCATAGGAGCACACGTAGTGAATGGGCTAGCCTTCCTGAGAACAAAACTGGGATTTTAGATGGGGTCATATTTGAAGTGGTGAGTCTCTTCTTCTACCATGATGGCTAAACTTCTATTTTCAGTGTGCTAGCTTGATCTGATAAGCAGAGGTATGTCTCCTCAAGGTGACACTTCCAGGTTCAGTAAAAGGCACGAGACCCTCTGTGATTTAGCACGTGTAAGGAATGTATGGAGATTACCACCGTCTGAAGCTGATATTACTCATGATAGCATGGCTTACCCAAAGGGGAGCATTCTACAAAGCAGGCCAGGTTCTCTCAGTCTCAGGCATGCCTCCTCTGCCAGAAGGAGAATGAAATGACTGACCCTAATTCTGAACCTGGATTCCCTGTTAGGGTCAGCTCAACAAGACTAATCATTGACCAGATGTATTAAAGTGTTCTCCAAATTATAAAACTATTTGCTTATAATTTACCAGCTACCTACAAAACCTCTATTAACCTACATCAAGAAGTATTGGTTTTTCTTATGTATGAGACACAATTTTAATCAAACAACCACAACCAATAATTGTAATTTATTTCAATTGGCTTATTTCTTCTCCTGCCATCCCAGCCAATATTTTGTTATTGGATAAAACCTGAGCTGTATTACTCCAGATAACATCATTGCCAAAATGACACTTTAGCAGCCCCATAAATAAAATAAACTTAATTTTTTTCCCCATTTTCACTTAGATTTTAATGGTTGAAAAGTCAGCCTCATGGCTCATTAAGTCCTGTAAGTGTACACAGCTTGTAGGAAAAAGATCACTTTCCTGATAAAGATGAACTATTTCAGCTTTGGGATCTGCTTGCTAATTAGAAAACATGTATTATTGCAAGGAAATCAAACCAAATATGCACCAGGATGATCTGATGTTATATTTCTAATAAATAATACTTATTTTATCACACTTTATTACCTTAACCTTCAACAAAAATTCCCTTGAATGGAAGAAAATCAAAAGTAACCTTAAAGCATCTCAGTTCATTGTCCATATTGTAGTATCCCCAACTCTTATAAAAGAGTAAATCTTACCTATGTGTATACACGAGACCCTTGTGATTCACAGAATCACTATTTGCAATTCTGTGTATTCGTGGGTCTCCTGCATTGGCCTTAGGGGGTGGTGGCCGGGGCCGGCAGCCACAGTCAGTTCCTTATGGCTGCCTAGAGCCACGGTGAGTTCCCCATGGCTTCAGCAGCTGTGGTGAGTTCTGTGTGGCTCCCAGACCCTGTGGTGAGTTTACTTTTCATTAAGGAATATTGAACAGTGTAGTCCAAGAATAAGATGGTATTCAGGATATATGCTGGTCTGATGGATATGCATACATGCACCCGTGGTAATTTTCTAGTGGTTCATTCAGATAGAATTTTGAGGACTGCTCAAAATATTTTGGCCCAGGCTTCTGAGCCTGCTATTCCAGCCCTGTGTACAGGCATGTGGATTCACACAAAGATGAAATATAACTAATGCAGGGAAATTGGAAAAATATTTTATAATGGTTTGAAAAGGCATGTTGTGAAAACTGTGACATAGAGTAGAACTCCATTTATCTGATAGAATAAGGCATGTGAAATGTATTCAGATAAGTGAGGTTATACATACAGAGGAGTTTTCAATGAAAAGGATACACATCTGGGGGCATAACCCAATTTTGCATAATGGAAGGTTTTGTAAAATAGGAGTCCAGACAAGTCTCCAATGTATTCTGTATTTAATTTAAATATAAACCTGTCACCTATTTTAAATAATTGCTGCTTATACTAATTATTAAAGAGATAGCATGTGAATGTAAGCATGGGTTTTCTCCCTCCCTCGCCTCCCTCCCTCCCTTGCCTTCTGCTTCATTATGCCTAGAAGTCATCATTATCAACATTTGTGATGATACAGGTGTTTCCATGGCAGCTGACTGGCAACATCAGTGCAGGATGAAGAAAAAAGCAAACCTGGGATGTGAGAGAGGAAGCTCTTGTTCTGGTAACCTTCCATAATTAACAATTGCAAGAAGGATACTGAAAACATTTCAGAGTAAATTGCTTTTTTGTTGTCATGTTCTCTTTGTTCATATTTGCCTCCATCACTACTGATACAAAGAGACTTCAAATGATGTGACTGTGGGACAAAAAAATTTAAATTCTCAAAAACTTGGAATCTGATCTTTAGCCTTTTGAAATTAATGAAAAGACCGACATTCAGAAAGTCTTAAGGTCTTTGCATCAGTTCCATAGGGAAAAAATGTGATCTTCATTGTATTCTGTACCTCAAAGTAGCTCTATAGATGTCATAATTTTCCTGACAGTATCTCCGCTGAAGTCAATTCAGAACAGACTTTTTGACCCTTCTGTTACTAAGACTAGACTGTTGTGACTTCTGTAATGGCATCAGGTCAGTAAGGATGCATCTACACAGCACCCTAAACTGGAAATATGATACGCAATTTGCGTAGCACAAATTGCGTATTTTATTTTGAAATAGCTTATTTCAAAAATTGGCACATCTACACAGAAACAAATTTTGATATAACGTGTTATTTTGTGGAATGAGGGTTACAGGGATGCCAAAATAGAGTGCCCATTATTTTGAAAATATTTCAAAATAACGGGTGCATTTAAAAGTATCCCGAAATAGCCCTGCTGTCTAAACATACCAAAGAGAGACAATGTAATGCTTATATAAGCCCTATACATATTGTAATAAGTGAGGAATTTTAATGGTAGGACTGAGTCCTGTGTTCCATGAAAAGAGACATTTTTTTCCATGAAAATTATTTAAAGACAATTGATTTTTATTGCCTAATAAAGTGGGAACTCACTATTACTGATAAGTTAGGCACAGTGTAGCAGAATGCTGTGGAAACTTCCTCCAAAAGTTTTACCAGTGAATTTGAGTTTGGAGTCTAGGAATATTAGTAATAATACTCTGGTCATGCAGCCATGGTGAGTTTCCCATCAGGAATAAAGTGAACATCAGAAGCCACAAGGCTAAATCTGATTTCCTTTGGCAAGCATGCATAAATGGTCCTGTGGTAGAAAAATTCCATTGGGATGAAGTGGACAGAATCCTTAATGTCACAATTAGTAGAGCCATTTGCTCAACTTTGCTGCAGCTTCATGACCATGTGTTTTTGGTGGCAGGTTCCACTAGATTGTGGGAAAAGGTTGGCCATTGGATGACTAGAAATGTGGATCTAACAACCAATCCCCACTATTATCCTCTGTATATTCTTCCACACTTGAAATCATGGCGGAGCATAACTTTGCAAAGGGTTGTGTGCTTGGTATGTATGCTCCCTACATCTTCCCCAACATCACACATCTGGACCACACCATTTCCAAGACATTCAGGGTCCCATGGAAATGTGAGCGTCTGTAAGCAGAAGGAGACATTTCCCCATTGATACCAGTGGGAAGAATAATAAGTTTATAAAAGGTGGAAGGGAACCGAAAGAGAAGAGGAAAGAATTTGGAGCCAAAAGAGTGAATGAAAGCTATAAGCTCAAAAGGAAGGCATTGAGTTACAAAGGCATTGGGATAAGTCCATGACAATAATTAATGATAAATCAAATTCATAAATGAAGTGATATTTTTGACAGAGACTTACTACACTGACAGGAAATATAGAAGCCTTTGTACTTTGGGATGTGGAAGATTATTGTACTGTTTTTCAAAGGCGTTGAATTGCCCAGCTCATTCAACATCTAGTACAGTGCATGGTATCTCTCTGTCCATGTAGCTGCACTGAAGGTCACTATCTGCCACAGGGCTTTACTGATGTTCCCACAAATTCCACCTGTTCATAGGGATATTTGTAATTTCAAATCTTCCGAAGTGATTGAGTCCACTTCTGCCATTTATCCCCGCTAATGTAGTCACTGCTATAGTTCACAACTATATATTTTACAGAAAAGGGGACCTTTACAATAGCAAGAATATGATGACATTTTTCTATAGCATCTATTTTTAAGACAGTTCGACTACATTTTGTTAGCATTGCAGGTGATTTTAATTGAGTTCTAGTTGGGTAATAAATAGTTCCTCCTCTAAACCACGTAAGCAGTTCTGAGTCTGAACTCAAATTTCTCCATTCTCTGAGGGTACGTCTACACTACAGAGGAAGATTGAAGCTGCCGCTGTCGATCTTCCAGGGTTCGAATTAGCAGGTCTAGTTAACATAGCTAATTTGAACAGAGAGGGTGCTTCAGCTGATGCCAGTAATCCTGCTTTCACAAGGAGTAAGGCAAGTTGAAGGAAGAGTGTTCTCCCTTCAACTTCCTAAAGTGTAGACAGCACCAAAAGCTGAGTTAAGCTACTTCGACTTATGCAACGTCAGCTACATTAATTGAATAGCTGAAGTTGCATATCTTAATTCGACTTTGTCCCATAGTGTAGTCATATCCTGATTGAAAACAAATGGTTGGATAGTTGTAGGATAATGAATCCTACATTGTCTGACACCTTTTAAGTAACTGAGGTAAATATTCTATATGATTTGTACGGTTTAAATTACATTTTTATATCAAAACTAACCGCAGCAGTTTATCATCTAACATATTTATTATATCAGCTAAATCTCCCTTATTTGTAAAATCAGGGTTTTGCAGGTCTAGAATGGCTCATACTCTACATGCAAGTTGATTTTTCTGTTTTGTATCTATTCATTGATTTCTGTATAGATAGGGTGAGATGCTGGGTCTACTGAAATTGATGACAAAACTCTGATTTCAGTTCAACCCTAATATCTGTGTGATATTGGGAGTTATAGCAACTGCTCTAGCTAAGCTCAGCATTTCCATTCTAATCTTCTGGTTTCATTCACTTATAACTTTCTGAACCTTTCACCTTTGGGGATGAAATAGTTCCACTGTCTTCCAACATGTCTTCATTAGTCATTTCAGAGAACAAGGACTTTGAAAAACAAACAAAGCTCTCCCAGCTTTCTCCATTATAAAATATACATACATACTATTTGGAACATTTTTAATGCTGCAACAGCTGCGGATAGAAAACTGAAATATGTCTTGGAAATACCATCTTTAAGTACAGATGCCTTTGAGTGAATGTTTATTTTGATATGAATGACCAATTAAAAATTACACTTTGTGCACTGCATGAATAATAGAATTCCTTAGTAGTGTTTTAGCACTGTTAGGAGAGATGGTGCGTTGCAGTGTACATTTGGGTATAAGTAATATAGCTATATAATGAAAAACTTAGTGCAGTAAATGAGGTATGCCTTCACATTAGTGACAGCCTCAGTCAGAACCCAAAATGGCTCACATAGAACTCCACAGCAAAGCTCCTGCTATCTTGTGTTCTGGAGAATCAGAGCCTCCAAGTGCAGCTTTTGAGCAGTGAATGAGACAGGAGTCCTTGCTTCATACATTATACATCTTGTAAGGATAAAAGCTGATGCAGCTTCTTTTAGTCACAAGTGAGGCTCTTTATCTTGAAGATTTCCTAAAGAAGGGACTCTCTCCTTTTTTTACCAGAAAAGGCTTCTTATGAAATCATCTAACCAACAAAGTTACATATTATGGTTATGTTTTCATTTTTTCAGTAAGAAAGAGGAAATGCCACGAAAAAAAAGTCTGCACTGTTTATCCCTTAAATGACAAAGTAGAAGTTGCACATGGAAGTTTAGTTCTGCCATGTAATAAAGGAATGACACAGAGAAGTTCTGGTAAAACAAATTTCTAAATTCCTTGTTTCCTATCACCTGATATGGATTAGGACTTCAAAACGCTAATGCTTTAATCATATTGAAGGCATCAGTATTCACTGGCTCCAGTGCTGCTTTTTCATTGTGCCCTTTGTATGTATGACCATTGCTTTTCATTGTTCTGAGAGGGACTGAAGTCTGCCCTTTGTTGTCAGGGAGCAGACAGCAACCATCTTTGCTAAGGGCAGATTGTGGCCTCAGTTTTATTGAAAACATGAAATGGCAGCCATTTTGAAAAAGAACACTTTTTCTATGAGTTCCTTTGAAAGGTGTTCCTCAGTTTCTACAGAAGAGGCAGATTTTATTATGAAGAATAATTCAAAACGATTATAATTAAACATTTCAAAACTACTCATGATTCACATCTCTATCATCTTTTAGCTTGTTGGCTGATTTGAAAGAATTTGTCTTTGAGACACACACTACCCCCAAAGTTTCTTGGTATCTATTGTATGTTACTGCTTGCATATAGAGAAAACATGATTAAAGTTTCAGATAATTCACTCTTAAATAAAAGTACTTCCTTTTATTCCCACCCTAAACTGTTGATTCTGACTTCTTTGGAAAGCTCCTCTGACAGCACATAAAATGTATGCTATGCAGCATTCAGTTGCTCTCTACTTTGAAACTCACAATACAGCTTTGCTTTCCTATTAATTATATCTAATTTTTTTCCCTTTAATTCAACAAAGGCTGTTTTAACATAATGCAGACACTTCTTCCAAATGTGAATTGATGGTTGCAGGTGCTAATTGTAAAGACTGACCCTTGAATCCTGTTCACTTAAATGTCCAAAGCATTTCACTGCTTGGTGTTTTAATTGCTGGTCAGCACAGACATGGAAGCGACCAGTTCTGCATGGCACAGCTGCTATTCACATTTTATTCCTACCCTAACCCTCAGTCTCCCTTTATAAATATATTAAAATTCATTTTTCCTAGAACTTGTTTTTTTTAAAACCATCTCCTTAAATGACTGGGATTACTATTATTTTCAATGAGCCCCACTGTGATAATGTTCAAGGTAATTTATACAAGCACAATATTTATTTTATCCAGGACCTTATCATAGAATAGAAGCAAATCTTACAACACCATTAGTCAGCTAAGTATAATGAAGACAATTATTTACATGAGACACCAAACTATGCATTTTAACAACCAGTCACTTTCTCCATGGTTTATTTTTACCAGCAGAGAATTCATAGAACAAACCACTGCATAAACATTTGTTGTGGGTTAGCTGCAATGTGACAGAGCAATGTTTCTTTTACACTATTTTATTGATTAAACAATTTGGTTGATGTCTGTAGGGAACTTCTGCCTATGAAAGGAATGATTGCAATGCCACAATAATATCCAAGGGAACTGGGTGCACACACACAGCCTTCTGAGCTGTAGCCAGATAACGTGGGACATGCTGAACACTAAACTATAGAGACCTACTATCCTTCCATTTTGGTAATCTCAGTTGTATGTCTGCCCTCTCTTAGCAGTTTAGAGAATTTATCAATATGCCAATTCTTATGCTTTTAGTAGCGCACATAGAGGTAGGGACTTGAGAGAGAGCTTAGCAAGCTGATCACAGCAGTTCAATGTAAACAGAGCCCAGGCTGGTAGGTCAGGTGGCTCAATGGTACCAAGGGTGCCATTTCAGGATGATAGAGGGGGCAGCAGCCGTGCGCGCCGGGACACTGCTTTCTTTTCATCCCATTGCCTGGATGCTAAGGGAGTGAGGGGAAAGTCCTTGCAATCCATGCATGCTTCTCACACCTGGCTGGTGAAGGGAGCTGGCTGATGAAGGAAGATCACCAGACAAGTGTGAAAGGCATGCACAGATTGCAAGCACTTTCCCCTCATTTCCTTAGCATCCAGAGAATGGGATGAAAAGCAAGCAGTGACCTGCATGGCTGCTGCCCCCACTACCATCCCGAAATGGCACCCTTGAATGGAACCCCAGTTCGAGGTGTCACCCCGGGGTGGGGGGGATCCATACGCTAGTGGTCTCCAACCTTTTTAAGCACAATATCACTTTCTGAAGTTAAGTGCAATCCCAACAGGGAGACCAGCAGCAGGTGACCTGGTCACATGTCCCTGTAGTGCAATAGCAGCCATTACTGAGAGGGCAAGAGGAAGCCGTGTTAGTCTGTAACTTTAAAAACAAGTAGTCCTGAAGCAATAGATAGATAGATAGATAGATAGATAGATAGTGTATCATGAGCTTTTGTGGGCAAAACCCACTTCCTCAGATGAGCAGAGTGAGAGAAAAGGGGGGATCCTCCCAATTTATAACAGAAAAAGAAGGGAGGATGGAAAAAACTGAGGGGCTTTCTGTAGCATGCCCAGGAAAGCTCCCTGGTGGGAGATAAGCTTCTTCTAAGGCCCATTGTTTTCTCCTAGTGGCTCATTAACCTTAATGGACCCTTCCCAGCTAATCATCTAGACTGAAAGTCTTTTGCCTAGTGGGCATTCCCTGGGTATAAACACTTGTATTACAGATATATGGTCAATATACCCTAATTTCAGATACAAAAGTGATAATGCATATAATAATATAATCATGTTCAGTAAATCATAACCTTACCAATGACATCCCACATGACCTATCTTGCATGAAACACATCAGAATTGTACCATAATCATACTATAACAATGTATAAAGAAAGAATGAGCAAGAAATGGCTAATCTGCAAAATTTTAGTCGGGTTGCATTTACTTACCAGTAGAATGATTTTGAAATCATGAGGGTAGAGGTTTAACAGGAGATGCAAGGATGTGCTCAATTTCTCATGTAATATAGCTACTTAGTATCCTGGTTATTTACACTGACAATGTACTCAGCAATTTACAAAACCCAAGGGAGACATGATCCCTTCCCCACACAACTTGCTTTCTGTTTGGACGGCAGAAAAATGCAGAATCAAACTGACTAGAGAAAGATTCTCACATAGCACTGCATTGTGTTTTAAATCAGAATGTAACAACATCACTTCTAACTGAGGTGTGCTGACATTGGAAGGAATGGTAGAATGAAGCAGAAAAGGAAGGATTGAAATGGGAAGTTTGCAGCAAAAAGAGAAGTAGGAGAAAATGAGAGCAAAGAGGCAGAAAGGGAATAGCTGTGTACAAGGCCTTGGAGGACAGGTCTACAATCAGGTCTGACTTGAGCCTAAAGCATAGTCATATCTGTGAAAAATAGTGACAAATTAAAGTTAGTCATTCTTTTGATCTCTGTAAAAGTATAGGTTTAGTTAAAATATTTGAAGTTTGATAAGTGGATTTAGGGCTAGGGGTTCTTATTGTTTTAATAGAACTTTGTGCTCATAACACATACCTAAGTATTCTCTTTAAAACAACTGTGAGATAGATACATGTTTATGGATGGGCAAACTGAGGCACAACCAAGTGAAGTGACTTGACCTAAGGTACCTAAAAAAATCAGTTACTGAAACTCAAGATTACCATAGCATTCTTTCCTCCTATTTTATGGTCTGAATACAAGATCATGTTTCCCTCCATTTTCTTTCTCTTTATATAAACTGATTCATCCATCTCTTATCAGAAAATGACCTATGTCTGAGATTTCTATTGTCCTCTTATTTAGATCTATCCTTTACCCCTGACTAACATGTAATGTTTCTCTGATAATAAATGTTGGGGAATGGAAAGATGCACTGATTTCTTAGAACTTCCTTCCAACGCAACAGTCCAAATACTAAAAGTCTTGTAGGTTCTGCTATCAGATTCCATAACATAACTGATCATCTGGCCTTGTTGCAATGAAAAATAGAACTCTGAGATAATGGGATCAGCACTTTCTGTTATCCAGTTATGAGTCATTGAAAAGTGAAGGAATGATAGCAGTGAAAGGTCTGAAGGGCTGCAAGGATGACTTCTTTCAGTCGTGCATGCACCTCCAGTGGATGTCAGTACCTTAAGTACCCAAGAAAAGATTTTTACTGCTCGTGTAAGACATGACATTATAGGGTACATTTTCAGTATGATACATTGGGAACTGGCTACATGACTTCTATTGGTACTAATAGGACTTGTGTGGCTAAATTAACAGCACAATACTGTTACATTATGTAACATCCAATTTAATAATTGATGTACAGCTCTGTTTTGGTGTTGATAGATACATTGTCTCCCAAATCTGTTGGCTATATTTAAGAATATACTTTTCTGCAATCAGAAGTATGCTATATGGTCAATTGGGTTTGTGATTTGGGCTATCTTTCTTGATTTCATTTGCCTGGGAAATGGGTCTGCCAATCAGATAAGACTGCTTTGGATGCTGTGTAGGGCTTTCTGAGACTCTTGTTGTTGAGTTGCTTTTTTCCCCATTCCAAAGCACAGTTAATACATGGGGCCATTATAAAATCTCTGATATCTCTCCTGATTCTGGTTATAGTGTGAGAGAAGAAACAGGTGAAGCCTGAAAAGTTTGAAAAGTAACTTGTAGAGATGTTGTTAGAAGACTATAATTTTGAGAAGCTCCCTCATAAGGGACAGTATTATAGAATCATAGAAAACTAGAACTGGAAGGGACCTCGAGAGGTCATCAAGTCCAGTCTCCTACCTTCACAGCAGGATCAAGCACCATCTAGATCATCCCTAACATATGTCTGTCTAACCTGCTCTTAAATATTTCCAGTAATGGAGATTACACAACCTCCCTAGGCAATTTATTCCAGTGTTTAACCACCTGACAGTTAGGAAGTGTTTCCTAATGTCCAACCTAAACCTCCCTTGCTGCAATTTAAGTCCATTGCTTCTTGTCGTATCCTCAGAAACCAAGGAGAATAATTTTTCTCTCTCCTCTTTGTAACACTCTATTAAATATTTAAAAGCTGCTATCCTATCCCCTCTCAGTCTTCTCTTTTCTAAACTAAATAAATCCAATTCTTTCAGTCTTCCCTCATAGGTCATGTTTTCTAGACCTTTAACCACTTTTGTTGCTCTTCTCTGGACCTTCTCCATTTTGTCCACATCTTTCTTGAAATGTGGTGCCCAGAACCAGTATTCACAATATTCCAGTTGAAGCCCATTAGAGCAGAATAGAGTGGAAGAATTATTTCTCATGTCTTGTTCCCAACACTCCTGTCAATGCATCCCAGAATGTTTGCTTTTTCTGCAACAGTGTGACACTATTGATTCATATTTAGGTTGTGATCCACTAAGAGCCCTAGATCTCTTTCTGCAGTACTCCTTCCTAGATAGTCAGTTCCCATTTTGTATGTGTGAAACTGATTGTTCCTCCCTAAGCGGAGTACTTTGAATTTGTCCCTATTAAACTTCATCCTATTTATCTCAGACTATTTATTCAGTTTGTCCAGATAATTTTGAATTATGTCCCTATCCTCCAAAGCACTTGTAACCCCTGCCAGGTTGGTATCATCTGCAAACTTTATAAACATATGAACATAAGCATTTAGAGATGTGCCCTGGAGGCAGGGGTTAGGAACACCACATTTTACCCACAGTAGCTTTCCCATTTATTGTATTAAAGATTTATTCCTTTTTCATTTTCTGCTTTTGTTATTTAATGAACCCCGAAATTGTCACAAACCCATGGAGTGATCTTGCATAAACAAGGCATTTTGACCTGCAGAATATCCTTGCTGCTGTGATGAAAAGGGTTCTGGGGAAGACAAAACATTCAGAATGAAATAATCACCTCTTGGGTTTATTGAGAACCTCAGATCCCCTAGAGATATTTGAGTCAATCCCATTATCCTTGCAAGGGTGGAACATAAACAGGAAATGCTGATTTATTCTTCCTGCAGCTCTTTCATGATTACTACATAGATCTTGGCAAATACTTTACGCAGAGCTAACCTTTGGGATCTGAGAAGCCTGCAGCCGTGGGTCTTCCTGGATGAGGCAAAATGTAAAGGAGGAACTCAGCTTTCATCTAATAATAGTCATTTGCCTTTTTTTCTTATGAGGACAGTGTTAGAAAAGGCTGCTGTTGAAATCCAGTCAGCAGGAATGACAGGAGCAAGCAACATAGCCTCATTCTTTAGCAGCTGGTGAGATAACCTTTTTTCCCCCAAAAATACGATGTTTATCATCCGTAAATCTGTAAATCAACAGGTAATAGGTATCAGGTAATAAGTATGGGAGTGACTATGCCTGGCTTAATAAGCCTCTCAGAAGGTTCTCAGAGTAGAGTGCCCTTACAAAGTGTTGTGTCCTTTTCCCCATCAGTCTGAGTTCTTACTATTGTAGAGGTAAGTGTGTTTGTCTTTCTAGGTCCCAGTGTAACTCCCTACAGGGGTTCAGAAAATCTTTGGTTGTCTCATGTGTGTTTTTGAGTTTTGTTTGCTTGGAAGCTGGAAGCAGGTAACTCATGTCCTATAGTGAAGATGGGGGCAGGCTCTCTGGCATCTTCAGAAGCAATGGATTTCCTAGTTCTGCTTTTCCTCTTGTTCCCTCCATCTTTCCTGAACTGGTAAGTGTTTATTGTTGCAACAGGACTGAGTAGCTGGTGAATGCCTGTTACATTTTGTTTTGCTCTGACTGCAATGTAAAATGTCTGGTCTTGTGAAGTTGATATGCAGTTAGCACCTGGTGGCAGCATTATGAGGCACGAATCATGGCACAGATTTTTGGAGCTGCAAGCACTATTGTGCCCTTTGAAAATCCTATTTTCTGGAGAGAACATTTTATGCTTCACATCTCAAACCTACCCCTCCTGCTAGGTGTAAATTTTTTGGTGGACATAACTCTGTCAAGCCCCAGCTGTGCTCTCCTTAGAAAATGGTCAGTAGGCATAAGTATCATGTGTGCCAGAGACTGCAGGTTCAAGTATCTAATTCATTGGTGCAAACCTTTTGAAATTTTAGCCTTCAGTAGAGAAAACACCGAATGGAAAAGAAAAGACGATGCCATGTTTGGGCTATTTTCCCTCTCTTTCTTTGACATGGTCCTTAGTAAAGTCAAAGAAGCATCTCTATGACATTCTGGAGCTCACTTAAAGGCAAATAAACCTTTCATCCACATATACATGCCAGAGTCAAAGACTCCTTCTGCAATTTAGTTTTTGTAAGGCTGCTTCAGAAATGTTAAACCTAAACCAGAAACTTGCATCTTTTATTAAAAAGGTATTTTGATGCCTGTCCATATCTTCCCGCATGCAACACATATACATGTGAAATGAAAATTTTCAGCAAGAGGGCGGCTGTATTTAAAGAAGTATCTCATAAAAAGATTAATTTCTCATAGGTGAAAAGCAAAGTTTGCTGAAAAGAATTGTGATGTTGATCTAATTCCATTACTTTCAAGCCTGTGATATCCATTGAAGCATAATGATGTCTTAGAAGGAAAAGGGCAGCACTGTTTCACAGATTGTAAAGAAGTTGTGACATTTCTTAGATTCATAATAGCCTCTCTGAAGTTCCAGCATTAACTCTTTTATGCTATCATACGTCTGAACTAAATATAGCCTTTGTTCCTGCACCAATTATGTTTCTGGAGCTGTTCAGTGGCTATGGTTCTTTCTTGCCAGAAACTCTTGAATCCTAGGAACATGATTAGTTAGACTGTGCGCTCTCTCCTTGAAATGGGACAAGGTTGATTTGAAAGTTTTAACTGTTACATTCCTTAGAGAAGAATATATACTGCAGTAGCATTCACTAAAGAAGTTAATACAACTTCAGCTCAGAGAAGTTGATATTCCAGAAGAAAATCAGTTTCTGTATGTGTGACAGGATTCCTGGAAGCAACGTAGACTGTGGGACTAATAAACCTTCCAAACACACAAACTTGGGCTGCTTCTCATAGTGTGATTTGTTTGTCAAGCAACAAATTTCTGGCTGGCAGGGACACACCCAACTGAGTCATATGAATTGTTTTCCAGCGAATGAGGAACCATCAATAGAGGCTCCAACCACTTCCATCCATTTCCCTCTCTGCACCCCAGAATTGTACCATTATGCACTCGTCACAAGCCTGTCCAGTGTATGCTAATTTGCACCAGCCTGGGTAACCTGAGCAGATTTCCCAACTCTGTAGGCAAACTCACTGTTAAGGATAAAGCATTAAAATAAGATGATTAACTACAGAGAGAAAGAGATTGTAAATGATTTATAAATTGTAAGCATAAAGGTTAGAGCCATTTACCTTAAGAAAATAAAAAGTTAAATACACTTTCTAAATTCTAAACTTTTAAGCAAGAGTTGAATCAATCATCTTTTCTCACTCCAACAGATGGTACAAACAGTTTACAACTTTTCAATACTCCCTTTTCAGCCTAGGACCTCTCTGCCCAGTTCAAAATCTTTTCCCCCCAGACTTTCCTCCAGGTGTGGAGGTGGGGGAAAGGCCAAGTGATGGTATCACGTCCAGCTGCTAGAAAGATCCTTGCTTGTGATGTGGGGGTCAAACCATCTCTATTGAGGATGTGCCTTCTCTAAAAGCAGTTGGAACATTGGATTGAGTGTTGATGAGCCATTAACAACTGTCTTGCTATTGATGGCTACTCCTTTGTTATAACTGAAAGGCTATCTGTTGGTGTTGCCAACCTCACAACATATTTCAGTAACAACATATGGTGCTACTTCATAACTTCACATACAATGATAGTACATACAATCCAAGAGGTTATTATTGAACAAGTCAAGACATGGGGATAATATTTATCTATACTGTTTCACAATGTAACTGAATTAACATATATAAATTGCTTTGAGATATTTTGGATGATATGACTTTAAGATATTTTTCGGAAAGTCAGGATTTTATGCACAGAACTCATTAGCAGGGAAATAACAATAGGGTACTCTGTTGGTATAAATCAATGTAGCTCCAATGATTCTTTCTTAAAGGTGCTAAACCAGTTAATACTAGCTGAAGAGATAACCCAGTATTATTGTAATTAAAAAAAAAAAGCTTAGAAATTGTGCTTGCTTCACATTTTTTTCATTGAAATGAAATTTCTGATTTTGGGACACTTTTAAATCTCTGGTCAAAAAATACAAAAGCAAATATATATCTCTGCAAAATGTGAATTTTGGCAGGAGTCAAATTTACAGTTTTGCCTTACAGATAGGAATTCCATCATGCTCTATGACCCCAAACAATTCTTTGGAAACTGGATAAAGGTTTTCAATATTTATATGATAGCATTTTTCTAATTTGAATGCTCATTAAGTAGGAAAAACAGATCATTTTTCATAGCTCGAGTGTCTAGTACTCAAATTAATCCTTATATTAAAATGCCCCAAAGACTGGATTTCTATGCATTTCAGAGAATGTTAGGATGGGGAAAAAGAGATGGAGAAAGTACTAATCCTTATTGGGGGTTACTCATGTGGTACTTTATTGGTATACTAGATCACATATCTAAATACTAAATCATCTATACTAGCAATGTTCTCTCTTCTACAAATGGCATCCTTGCCTATTCTCTCTCTTTTCCCATCACCTCCATTTATTTTGTGTATTCTCTTCCTCTCCATTTTCTGTTCTATCAGAATTCTCTTCAGGTCAGATTCTGTTGGTTGATGAATCTCATCATACTGTTGAAATCACTGGGCACCACAAATGCACCTCTGAGCAGTATTTGATGAGTGTGTTTATATTATTATTATTTTCCCCTTAATATTTCCCCTCCATCTCTGTTGTTTCTCTGGTTCCACTCTGCCTTCCTGCTCTTTCTTATCTCATCCATTGCACAATACTCTAAGTGCATTCCTCCCAATACTCTGATTATTTTACCTTTGCTCCTATACCAGTGTTTTCTCAATTCACCAGTTGTAGTGTACAGTCCCAGGGCTTGAAAATCTATCATCTATGTGGGCCTTCCAGTGACTTCCGTGGGAGTTGTTTATAGTTATTATTGGCGACTTGGGCCCCTAGTATAAGGCTTAACCTGTACAACAGTTTTAAAATGGTCTCTTAATAGTTTGAAAACTTGCTCTTAATTTTACAGTTGTTTGATTGTGTGAATGTTTGCATAAATGCCAGTGACAATCTCATGCAGAGCCACAAGAAGTCCTGTTATGAGGGGCAAAGTAGGGTAATGGATCAGAAATTGGCTAAGAGATAGAAAACAGAGTGAGAATAAATGGTCAGTTTTCACCATGGCAGAAGATTAACATCAGATCACTCAAAGTTCCCTGTCGTGACTCGAGGTTTTAAATCTATTAATGATCCGGGGGAAAAAAGTCGAGCAGTGTGGTTGCAAAATCTTCAGATCATTGAAATGATTTAAGGTTAACCAACTTCAGAGAAGTCTGTGAGGAATTTCAAAGGTCACCAAGTGAGATGGATAGGCAACACAATAGAAGATGAAATTCAGTGTTGATAAATGGAAAGTAATATACTGGGGAGAGAATAATTTGAATTGCTTATGCACCTTACTTGTTTCTGAATTACTTGTATTCCCTCAGGATGCATAAGGAACAGCGTAGTGAACAAACAAAATACGTCATTACCAGAGGTGACTGGTGAAGGTGGACAGGGGCTATGTGACAGGGAAGGAAAACCCTGTCTCTCCCTATTGTTGCTCTGCCGTCTCCCTGCCTCTTTCCTGCCCTTGCTCTTTCCCTCCAACTGAGGCAGCCCATGGGATTAGCAGGGCCGGAGGTCCACCAGCACACCTCTTGCTAATCCAATTCCCCCCAACGGCTGCTGGGTGGCCTCTCACCCACAACATTGTGTGTATGGGAGTGAGCCCTTGTGCCCCCCATGCCTTGCCCCTGACCATTACTTACATCAGTGGTTCATCTTCCTCTTGAATGTTTGCATTTTGTTCACCCTACTTCTCTCTCTAAAAGAATATAGCAGCATGACAGGGGATGTAGAGGAGTGTGATGAGAACTATGAGGTGCATGGGGAAAACTCTTACATAAAGAGGGTATGTCTACACTACAAAGTTAATTAGAACTAACAGCTGTTAGTTCGAATTAACTTTCATAGGCGCTACACATGCAAACCGCTAGTTTGAACTTAATTCAAACTAGCAGAGCGCTTAATTCGAACTAGGTAAACCTCATTCTACGAGGACTAACTCCTAGTTTGAATTAAGTAGTTCGAATTAAGGGCTGTGTAGCCACTTAATTCAAACTAGTTGGAGGCTAGCTCTTCCCAGCTTGCCCTGGTGGCCACTCTGGGCCAAGCCAGGGAAACTCTTCTGCCCTTAAAGGGGCACGATCTGGCTACAGTGCCCATGCCAGGTGCAAGCCTGCCAGCACCCAGCCAGCAGACCCTGCACCTGGCACGGCATGAGCCAGCCACCCGCTGCCACCCAGCCCTCCGCCTCTTCCCAGGACCAGGCTGGCAGCTCCCAGGAGCCTGCCCGGGGCCACAAGAGGTGGGTGCCCGCCTGGTCTAGTGTGGAGATCGTGGACCTCATCGAGGTTTGGGGGGAGACCTCCAACATCCACGACCTCTGCACTAGGCACAGGAATGAGGCCGTCTAGGGCAGGATAGCTGCCAGCCTGGCCACCAAAGGCCACAGGCGAACCCAGGAGCAGGTTTGCATGAAAATCAAGTTGGTCCAGTGAGACCCCCGACCCTGAGCCCTGAGCTTAGAACATAAGAACGGCCGTACTGGGTCAGACCAAAGGTCCATCTAGCCCAGTAGCCTGTCTGCCGACAGCGGCCAACACCAGGTACCCCGGAGGGGATGGACGGAAGACAATGACCAAGCCATTTGTCTCATGCCATCCATCTCCAGCCTTCCACAAACAGAGGCCAGAGACACCGTTCCTACCCCCTGGCTAATAGCACTCCATGGACCCAACCTCCATGACTTTATCTAACTTCTCTTTAAACTCTGTTCTAGTTCTCACCTTCATAGCCTCCTGTGGCAAGGAGTTCCCCAGGTTGACTATTTGCTTTGCGAAGAAGAACTTTCTTTTATTAGTTTGAAGCCTGCTACCCATTCATTTCATTTGGTGTCCTCTAGTTCTTCTATTATGGGAACTGATGAAGAACTTTTCTTTATGCACCCTCTCCACACCACTCATGATTTTATAGACTTCTATCATATCCCCCCCTCAGTCTCCTCTTTTCTAAGCTGAAAAGTCCCAGTCTCTTTAGCCTCTCTTCATATGGGACCTGTTCCAAACCCCTAATCATTGTAGTTGCCCTTTTCTGAACCCTTTCCAAGGCCAAAATATCTTTTTTGAGGTGAGGAGACCACATCTCTACACAATACTGAAGATATGGCGTACCATAGTTTTAGACTTCCCCTCCTCCTTCTTCCCCTGGCTTCCCGCTTCCAGCTCCCTCCTCCCAGGTTTCCCCCTCACCCCTCCCTAGCCCCCCTTCCTGATGTAAAAAATAAAGGACACGTGTTCAAAAATAGAAACTCTCTTTATTTAACAAAACTGGGGTGGGGGGGATTAACCTCTGGGGAGACTGGGAAAAGGAGGTGGGAGAGGGGAAGAGAGAGGGTGGGAGAGGGAAGTGGAAGGAGGTGAGGGAGGAATGGGGCACAAGCCCCTGATGGGGAGGACTGGGGTGGCTCTGCGGGCTCCTCAGGGTGGAAGCTTTCCTGCAGGGCCTCCTGGATCCTGACAGCCACCCGATTGACACCCCTCCCCCCCCCCGGATGGCAGCCTGTGGCAAGTGCAGCCGGGCTGATGGCCGCGTGCTGTGATGTGCTGAGTGTGGGCGAGCAGGGCACTCCAAGACAGGACTGCTTTGCTGTCCCTCATCGAGATAGACAACCAAGCGGGGAACCCTGAGAACTGTCTGTCCGAGGTGGGGCTCGGGTCCCTTTAAGCACAGCCCTCGGCTAACCTGCCAAGCAGCAGCTCCACACTCTAAGTCCTTACCTGATGCCCTGCTGGCGCTGGTTCCGGCCAGCCTTAACTTCAGTTCAGGGTCCACTCAATGTGGACATGCTAGTTCAAATTAGCAAAATGCTAATTCGAATTAGTTTTTAGGTCTAGATGCACTAATTTGAATTAGCTTAGTTCGAATTAACTAATTCAAATTAAATTAGTTCAAATTAGTGCTGTAGTGTAGACATACCCAGAGAGAGTGAAAAAATTGAAATGTTTACCTTAGAGTGGAAACCAATGAGGAAACATTAACCTATGTAAAACCCAGGAAATTTTAGAGAATGTAGGTTGAGAGTCTCTGTTCCCCCTCTCTCTTATTTCACAGGAACAAAAGGATATTCAGTGGAATTAAAAATTTGCAAATTCAAAACTGATAATAGGAAATACTTTTTCATATTCACACAAATAGAATGCATAAAGGAAATATTAAAATGGAGAAAAGATTCAGAATTAATATAAAGCCTTATACTTCAGGCGTTAACCAATGTCTGACTACTGGGGGTTTAGAGCATGGGTTCCCAAACTGGGGGCGTGCCCCCCTGGGGGTGTGGGAAGAAATTCCAGGGGGGGCATGAAGCAACCCAGCCTCCTCCCCTCCCCCCCCATCAAGTTTTGCTGCCCCCGTCAACAAGTTTTGCTGCTATTTTTTGGGCGGGGGAGGCATGAGGGTTTTTCAAAAATCAAAAAGGGGGCGTGATGCTGAAAAGTTTGGGAAGTGCTAACTTTAGAGGAAATTTTTCCTAGGAACAGTTTATCCACTGCTGCCTATTGCCTGGTTACTTTTACCTTTCTCTGAGACATCTGATGCCTGCCACTGTAGATCACAGGGTATCACACTTGCTGGACTAGTCCGATCCACTATGGCAATTTCTATGTTCTTTTTTGTTTTGTTCATTGTGGGTTCTCACAAATGAGTTTGACATGGTCAAAACAACTGAAAGAATGGAACGACATGAATTTCTTATGATTATCTTGATGAAAACTTATACATGGTTGCTTTTGGGGAAGGGAATGGCAGGACCTGGGATTGCCTGAAAGTTTCATGCTCCCCAGTAACTTTTTTTGACAAGACGGGCTTGTGTTTCAAGTTTGTAATGAGATTGTTTGGTCATTTTAGATTTGAATGCAAGATCTTGGCACAGCTGTGCTCGAGGAAAAACCTTGACTAGATTGTGAGCCAGCTAGTAATTTTCTATTTTATATTATAGCCCTTAGATCACCTCACAGGGATTCCATTCTTACACAGGGAAAAGTCCTGTTGATTTCAATGGTAGGTGTCAGGTTGAGTGACACTGAATATCGTCAGTTTCCCCCATGTTAAAATTCTTGGTGCAGCTGTGAAAAATACTTTCTGTGGGGCTAATGTGAAAACTCAGAAGTCTGATTTTCCTCCACAATGAGGAGTCAAGTACTTTGGGCCTTATTATGCAGGCAACTGTTTCAGAACCCCCTAAAAGATTTCATTTCTACACTGCTTCCACATAAAGCTATAATAATATATATTACATAGCTGTAGTTCTGCATTTACATGTATTTAAAAGGTGAAACAGTTCCAAATGCAGATAATGAAAACAGAGAAACTGGTGGGAAACAACAGTTAAAACCCCCCTTGCAGGACTGGATTAAGAAAGGGGCTTTAAGGCCTGTAGCCCGGGGCCATGGACTGAGGAGGGCCACACCAAAAGATCGTTAGGCCACCAAATGTATAGATCCTTTTTGCAGGGTGCCCTTAACCCTGGAGTCCTCCACTGCAGTCACTAAAGCCCTTGCACATTTTCTGTCCCTCCACTCATGGCCATCCCCCTGCTGGGCTGGAGTCACATCACTACGAGCACCAGGGAAAGC
Organism: Pelochelys cantorii; assembly: GCA_032595735.1. Lineage (NCBI taxonomy): Eukaryota > Metazoa > Chordata > Testudines > Trionychidae > Pelochelys > Pelochelys cantorii. The sequence continues at coordinate 175,458,073 of CM064328.1, read as the reverse complement.
TCCACCCCAGTGCCGCACTCACCGTGCAGGCTCCCACCTGAGTGAATCCCAGCCAGAGGAAGCTGCAGGGGATGGTGCCTGCAGGTGACTGCAGAGCAATATGGATTGCACTGGGCCATCTGCTTCCCTTTCCCAAAAGGGGACATGCCCGCATCATCCTAACCCCCTGCCCTAGCCTTGAGCTCCCTCCTGTACCCTAAGTTCCTAAGGGTATGTCTACACCGTAAAGTTATTTCAGAATAACAGCCCTTATTTCGAAATAAATTTCCTAGCGTCTACACAGCCAAACCTCTATTTCGAAATGAATTCGAAATAGCAGAGCGCTTATTTCGAATTTGGTAAACCTCATTCCATGAGGAATAACGCCGAATTCAAAATAGCTATTTCGAAATAAGTGCTGTGTAGACACTTATTTCGAAATAGGGGGCCTCCATCCTTCCCAGGATGCCCTGGTGGACAGTCCAGCCTCAACCAAGAACACTCCTCTCCCTCCCCTCCTCCCCGGAGCCCTTAAAGGGGTTGACTCTGGCCACAGTGCCTGTGCCAGCTCCAAGCCTGCCAGCCCAGAGCCAGCAGTCACTGCCTCTGACCCAGTGGCCCCAAAACATGAGCCAGCAAGCCACTGGCATCCAGCCCTCCACCGCTCCCCAGGAGCAGTCTGCCAGCTCCCAGGAGCCTGCTAGGGGCCAGAGAAGGCAGGCGACTTCCTGGTCCAGGGTGGAGATCATGGACCTTATTCAGGTTTGGGGGGGATGCCCCCAACATCCATGATCTCTGCACTAGACAGAGGAACACGGCCATCTATGGCAGGATAGCTGCTAGCCTGGCCACCAAAGGCTACAAGCAAACCCAGGAGCAGGTTTGCATGAAAATCAAGTTGGTCCGGTGAGACCCCCCACCTCTGATCCCTGAACTTCCCCTCTCCCTTCTTCCCCCTTCCAGCTCCCTCCTCCCAGGTTTCCCCCTCCACTCTCCCACCCTCTCTTTTCCCCTCTCCCACCTCCTTTCCCCAGTCTCGCCAGAGTTTCATTCCCTCCCCCCCCCCCCCAGTTTTGTTAAATAAAGAGAGTTTGTGTTCATAAAAATACGTGTATTTTATTTGACATCAGGAAGGGGGGTTAGGGAGGGGTAAGTGGAAGCACGTGAGGGAGGAATGAGGCACAAGTCCCCAGTGGGGCACACCAGGGAGGCTCTTAGTGCTCTTCAGGGTGGAAGCTCTCCCGCAGGGCCTCCTGGATAGTGACAGCCCCCCGATGGACCTCCCAGATGGCAGCCTGCAGAAAGTGCAGCCAGGCTTGCAGCAACGTGTCCAAGAGAAGCACCAGAGCGCCCAGGGGCAGCTCTGGCTCCATGTTGCAGAGTGCTGTGGTGTCCCGAGTGAGGGCAACCAGAGCACACAGAGACAAAATGCTTTGCTGTCCCTTATCGAGGTAGACAACCAAGCAGGGAAACCTGAGAACTGGCTGTCCGGGGGGGTGCCTTCAAGCATAGACCTCAGATAGCCTCAGGCAGCAGCCCCACACAGTAAGTCCTGACCTGGTGCCCTGCCGGAACTGGTTCCAGACAGCCTTAAATGCAATTCAGAGTCCACTCGGTGTGGACACGCTATTTCAAAATAGCAAAATGCTATTTCGAAATGCCTTTTGTGTGTAGACACATTATTTCGAAATAACTATTTCAAAATAAGATATTTCGAAAGAACACTGTAGTGTAAACATACCCTAACTCCCCTCACTGCTACCCAGACTCCACACTGCTACCCCACCTCATATCCTGAACAACCCTCCCTCACACCCAACCCTTTGGCCTCAGCCTGGAGCTGCCTTCTGCACCCCAAACACATCATCCCTGGTCCCACCCCGGAGCCCGCCCCCACCCCAGTGGGAGCCTTCACTCCCTCCTGCACTTGCCCTCCTGCCTCAACCCACAGCTCCCTCCCACACTTTGAACCCCTTATTTCTGGTCCCACTCCATAGCTTAGGGGGCTCCACAAAATCTAGTAACCCCAGGTTCCCAGAAGAGTTAATCCGGCCCTGCCCCCACAAGTCTTTTTGAACCTGGAAAAAGCCCACTCTGATACATAAATTGCTAGCATATGACTAGTGTACAGCAACTGAAAAAGGAGATTTCATGGTTACAACACGTGGTATGTGTGGACAATTCTATCCGTAATGTGTCCATCTAACTTTTAGTGATTGTGGGGATATTTTTAAGGTTTAGGGTTATTTTTTCCACCAAAATATGTGCTTCAGTGTAATTGTATCTCCATACATCAGGTCTAAATTTAACACTGTATGTTCTCAAGGAATAAAAGGTGGCATGAAAAGGATAGGGAACAGAACTAATGAAAGATTTATTGAATTAAGGGTCAAGTCATGTTTTTCTTTACATATTTTTTTAAGTTAGACTGCTTGTAGAGAGTTTCATGGAAGTTGACAAGGAAATCTCTAAGACAAAAATGCATAAGGTGCCCATAAGACTCTTTCTGTGCCCAATTTAGTCTATATTCCAGAAAAAAAATAAAGTTTAATATTCTAAGTATTTCCAGCTTGCGCAATTGTTTTTTTCTATGGTCCTGTTCTGAAGACTGTGTGTAGGGGATTTTTCAAAGTGTGCTGAAAAGGACTGTCTTTCTAGAGTTTAAAAGAAAAGTAATCAAGTTTCAGTACAGTTCAGTGCTTGTGATATATCTGATAAATGTGGATTGCTTTGATATGAATTCAGGCACTCTAACAGGATTCCAGAATCCCCACCCCACAGGCGTTCTCTTCCCATCCAGTGACTACCAATCCATTGGGTTTTCAGTTAATGTCATCTTTTGCAGGAGAGATTAAATGGAGGAAATATAGCCCAATGATTTTTAGAGGAGTCAGATTTTTGAAATAGGTTCCCTCCAGCATCTAACATGTTCTGTATGAACAAGATTTGAGGCTTTCAGTAAGGCAAGAACAGACCATGTAGTTGGCATCTTCTGTGCTGCAGATAATATTTGTCCTACATGTTTTAGTTTAACAGCTTATCCTGCATTGTGCACCGTGTGAACAGGCATTGACATAGGCCAAAACAAATACATTATAAGCTATCTCTTGTTTTGTAGAAAATATTGATTTTTAAAATATATTATGTGACACTCTCTTATTTACTGCATCCATGTAAACGAGTAAAAGATTTTACTTGGAGCTATGTTGTAAAAGCATTTTTAAAAATGTCTGTCCAAGTAACTTTGCTTCTTTCCTTAATGGACTATGTAATTTTGCAGATTCTCTCTTATCTCTGTCATCATTTGGAATTAGAATTGGCAGAGCTGAATCTCTCTCTGAAATCAATTAAAGGTGCAGGGCCAGCTAATATAAGTCACAGGCTATGCGGTGATGATCTTACCTTTTGTGGTCACCTCACCTTTCATGTGATAATGAACATGTTCAGCAAAACTTCCATCTACCTTTCATAGCAGTATTGTTCCCCTGAGACTTGTTGGCTTCTGACATACAATATATATATATATATATATATATATATATATATATATTTAAAGCAACTGGACAATATGAGAGACTTTCTATTTCCTGGAACATGCTTAGATCTCTCCTTGTTTTTGCAAGGTATTGACATGGAAGTGGATCTAGTATGTCACTTTGGGGATTCTTTATAATGAAGGATAGTGTAGCTGAAGTAACACTTATTTTATTAGAAAAATTCCCTAGGGACAACACGAACTAAATAACACAACAACAGTGCCTGATTTTTATTACAGAATACGTGTACTCGAGCCTAAATTTCTTGCTTAGCTCTTAGGTAATCATAAATGGATGGTTTGGTATCCCTAGTTCTGTTTGTCAGAAGCTGGGAATGGGAGACAGGGCCGTGGGAGAAGGGTCTGGGGCAGAGGGGGTTACAGGTCTGTAAGGGCATGTCTACACTGCAGGGCAAAAGTCGAATTAAGATATGCAATTTCAGCTACGTCAATTGCATAGCTGAAGTTGAAATAGCTTAATTCAGCTTTTAGTGCTATCTACACAGCAGGAAGTTGAAGGTTGAACACTCTTCCTTCGACTTCCCTTCCTCCTTATGAAATGAGGGTTACAAAAGTCAGAGTAAGAAGTCCGCCATCTCAAAATTATTTCAAAAAGAATAGCTTGCTGTGTAGACATGCACTTTGTTATTTTGAAATAATGCTGCAATGTAGACGTGCCCTAAGATAGCAATATGGTGAGCCCTGGCCCCGGATGGCCACTCTCTTGGTGGTGCATCTGCCCCAAGTGGTCACTCTACTGTATAGCTCTCCCCTGTGCTCACTGCTCCCCAGTGGTGACTCTGAATATCACTTCCCTCCTCTCTGCCCTTCACTTTCCATATTATGGAAAACAGTTCCATTCCAAGGACTTCCCATTCTCCTGGTACAACCAAACCCTGACCTTGCTTTACGTTAAGATGAGAGGAAGCTGCATACAAAATTTGGTGGCTGTAGTTCTTACTGTTTAGGAGGAGTTCTTGAACAAATGGACTTGCAAATACACAAACATACTCTCAAATATTTTAAGAGAATGTCAACAGTTTTAATTCTGATAGGTGAAATTTTTGTTAATATTCAAGTTAATTTTCCTAAACAGCCAATATGCATCTGCAGTGTCACCCGTGCTTATAAGTACTGCCACTGTCTCTACATTTGAATTGATGCAAAGAGCTTCAGGCAGCTCAGGAGTTCTGCTTGAGTATCCTGCAGAAGCTGCCTGCATACCTGTGTGTTCTGGATAGAGAGGGTATTTTTTAGGGTTTTAGTAGTTTATTTGCTAAAAAATTGAATGTGGGTTGATTCAAAACTATTTGCCAATTTGATAATGAACTTACTTAATAGTTTTGGCAATTTGTGAATAGCACCTAAGTCTTAGAAAGAGGAGGAAGAGGTGCTTAATCTCTGTCCTGCCTCCCTTCTCTGACCTTTAGCCCAGAGGTTAGGGAACTCACCTGCAATATGAAAGAATATGGTTCACTTCTCTCTGCCTGTTGAAGCTATTCCGCCATGTACCCAGTGACTGACTATTTTAACAAAAGTGAGAGTGATTCAATAGCGTTGTGGTTAGGGTGTGCACCTGACGGACAGGAACTCCATTTCATGACCCTGCTCCAAGGAATAGTCAAGTATTCTAAACATACTAAAACAGGATCAGCAGGAGCGATGAAGAAAGGAGTCCCCCACCAAGCTATCTCATCATGCCATGGTTAGGGTATGCTCTTGCAATGTAGGAGGCTCAGTTTCAAAGCCCTGCTCTGCATAAGGCAGAGAGGAAACCTACATCCCAGCTGAGGTCTCTAAGTGCTGTAATTGGGGGTGGTAGTTCCATCTCTTTCTCTTCTGACTGAATTTGCCCAGAATAAAACTTTTCAGTTGATCCAAAATGAAAATTTGTTGACTTTTTCAATTCACTGAATTTGTTTGGAGCTTTCAGTTTTGGTTCATTATTTTTATTTCCAATGAACCAAAACAATCAGTTATTTGCTCCACTTTTATTAGAGCCTTAGAGCAGGTAGGGCATAGGAGAGCTGCCTAGTCCCTCTTATAGGCCAAGTTTGGCAGCAGTGGCCTCACCCCTTCAGCACAGTGCAATTATTGATGGTGGGAGAGGAAGGCCAGAAGGGACCACTCTGGCAGCCCATCCCCAGCAGACCAGAGACAAGAGGAAGTGCTGGAGCCATTGAAGGAGAAGACAATAGGTGAAATAGACTTCTGGAGCCTGACCAAAGTGGTTGAGTAGAGCTTGACTCCACTTGGGTAGTAGATTTGGGAGGAATAGAACCTGCTAGCATGAATGAAGGGCTGTCCTTTTCCTGGGAAAAGTCTGTGGAGCTGTAAGAGGAAAGTGTCATGGGGGAGATAAGGAGCCACATCCACATTTGTGTTTGCACTGTGCATATTTTTCAGGCTGAGCTTTCATGGGGGAATAGGATGTTTTCAGAGGAAAAGTTTAGCACCAGGATCAGACCTGAAATAGTGAGGGGTTTGTTTGTTTGTTTAGTCTTAAGCAAATTGGCAATCTTGGAGGCTTTTTTCCTATGACTTTTAAAGCCCAGGGGTTGTACTACTGAATTTCTCTGCAGTATAACCAGCCCTGAGTGTTCAGAATTCATGTGTCAGGTGACTCAAAAGTTTGAGATTAAAAATAAATTAGGGTTCTTTTTTTCTTTTTCTTTTTGCCTTCTGGTTTCTGAGCCTTTGTAATTCAGATTTCTCCATGACCTTGAGTGCTGATAGTCTCATATAATCACCTGACTCCAGAAGCTGAAACTTCAAGGCAATGATCAAATATTATTTCAGTAGTGACAATGCTGCAGAGCTACACAAGCAAACAGGTGGCCATTTGGGGTGCATCTACGCTGCACCATTATTTCGAGATAACAAGCATTATTTCAAAATAACAAAGCGAGCATCTACACAGCCATTCCGTTACTTTGAAATAATTTTGAAATAACGGATGGCTTATTCTGAAATCTGTAAACCTCATTCTATGAGGAATAATGCCTATTCCGAAATAGCTATTTTGTAGATGATTCACTGCTGCTGTTTCGAAATAGCCCCTCACCGGGTCCATTCTAAGTTGTTCCTCCCCAGTACCTCCTGGAGCTCTAAATGGAGATAACACATCTACATTAGAGAAGCCTGCCTCGGACTAATTTTGAGGCTTCTCTGCAGAGTAGACGTGCTATTTTGAAAACAGCTATTTTGGAATAACTATTTTGGAATAGCTTATTCTGAAATAAGCATGCAGTGTAGATGTACCCTTGGGATCTTTCTCTATAAGTACTTTCCATCCAACATGTGATGTCCCACATGATAGAAAAGATGGAACTTGGGTCTAATAAATGCAAACAGGTTGTTTATTATTGAGGCTGGACACACACATAAACCAGCCCCTGGCTCGGTTTATTGCTGAGTGTCTGGAGAATACAGTTTATGGTGCACAGTGTTATCACACAAGGTCTACCTAAGTTGTCTAGAATCAATCCATAATGCAGTATTAATTATTTTCTCACTACTGTCAGACAGACCTCTCTCTCTCTCTCTCTCTCTCTGATTTAATATATATCTATATCTTACAAGGGACATTTCTATCATAGGACTATATATTACAAAATAAAATTGAGTGTAACTTGCATTAGGGTGTCTGGAACAATAATTCTGAAGTTTCAAAATCTAATTTAATTCTGATTTGGAACAAAACAGACTTTATGCAAATTTTCACAATAAGATACCAGAGCCACCCATATGCAAAATAGTCTGTGGTCCCGTGATAAGAGCCTTCAACTGGCAGGTGGGAGACCCAGGTTCAAAATCCCCAATTTGATCTGAGTTTTTACATCTGGGTTTCCCATATCCTAGGTAAGGGAAACCTAACCATTGGGTATTCTGGGGGTGTCTTTACTTTTGACCAGAGTTCCATCCTGGACCTGAGAATCTTTCTTCACAGAAGTTTAGACAAAATAAATATATTTCTGCAAAAAAGTTTTGGTTTTTGACAAATTGCTCTGAAAATACTAAAGGAAAAGCATTTTGAAAAATTCCTTACCAGCTCTACTTTTCATGCAATAGGCTCTGGAACAATAGGGCTACCTCTACACTGGCGGCTTCTTGCGCAAGAACAACTGTTCTTGTGCAAAAACTTGCCGAGTGTCTACACTGCATGCGTGTTCTTGTGCAAGTACATTTAGGGTATGTCTAGACTACAGGGTTTTGTTGACAAAAGTGGACTTTTGTCGACAAAACTATACCTGCGTCTACATTGCACCTGAGTTCTGTCGACATAACGTCGACAGAACTCAGCAGTTTTGTCAACGGCTGTAAACCTCATTCTATGAGGAATAACACTTTTTGTCGACAGAGTTCTGTCGACAGAAGGCGTTATTGCATCTACACTGTCCTTTGCGTCTACACTGTCATGTTGACAAAGCGGCTTGCTTTGTCGACAGAACTGGATGTAGTCTAGATGCTCTTTGTCGACAGAAACTTTGTCGACAGTATCTGTCGACAAAAGCCTGTAGTCTAGACGTACCCTTACAGTCTAGCGTCGGAAAACAGGGCTTCTTCCAGAAGAGTTATTCCTCTCCCCATGAGGAATAAGCCCTCTTGTGCAAGAGCTCTTGTGCAAGAGGGCAGTGTGGACAGGCAATATGAATTTCTTGCGCAAGAAACCCGTATGGCTAAAATGGCCATCAGGGCTTTCTTGCGCAAGAGAGCGTCCACACCGTAGATGCTCTTGCGCAAAAAGCACATGCCAGTGTAGATGCACTCTTGTGGAAGACTTTTTGCACAAGAACTCTTCCGCAAAACAGTTCTTGCGCAAGAAGCTGCCAGCATAGACGTAGCCCCTAGGGGTTACATCTACACTGGCGGGTTATTGCGCAAGAAGGGCCGTTCTTCCGCAGAGCGTTCACACTTCCCACTCACTCTTGCACAGGAAGATTTACAGTAAAGTGTGGTAAGAGAGGGCGTCTTGTGTAAGAGCTACACTCTTTTCTAACAGGTGTAAGTCTTCTTGTGCAAGAGCTGTTGCGCAAGAAGGCAGTGTGGATGTGTGACAGGGGTTTCTTGCGCAAGAAAGCCCTATGGCTAAAATGGACATCAGAGCTTTCTTGCACAAGAGAGCGTCCACACTGCCATGGATGCTCTTGTGCAAAAGCACATCTTGCATATGGCAGTGTGGACGTGTTCTTGCTCAGGAGTTCTTGCACAAGAACCCTTGCGCAAGATGTTCTTGTGCAAGAAGCCGCCAGTGTAAACATAGCCTAGTAGTCAAAGGAAGTAAAGAGTAAGAAAGTGAAAAGAACTGGCCTAAAAACACCAATTCAACAGAATGGAGATCTTGTACAGTACTTTCATATGGAATATTATACTTCCAAAGCTGGGGAAATTTTTTCTGATGAAATTCTCTTTTGTCAAAAATTGTAAATCCAGATTGACCAACACAAGTCATGTCAATTTCTCTGAATTTCAGTTCAATGAAAAATTCAAAACATTTTTTTTCAGGTGGATACAAAACAATATTATTTTTCTATTTTGGCCAGTGAACTGAAAAATCAATTACTTGCATTTCTCTACATGAGCTGCAGCACCAGAGTTCTACTCCTGTGAGTGATTATGGCTTGGGTTCACAGCCTTGGGCCAAGAACAGGTTCAGGAGGGTTGTGACCATTTTCTATTGCTGTGTGTGGTTTGGGGTTTTTTTTTTTGTTTGTTTTTTGTTTTTGCAGTTACATGAGTGGAGATCCCCAAACTCTTTTCTGTTGTAATACAAGGTCATGCTATGGAAAAGGTTAAGAACCACTGATCTGAGGCAGACGAGATTAGCTTGTTTTAAAGATGAAGTGGCGTAACTGAAACTGTGTGTTATTCCACATCAAATGATATGTTTGCTAATTCCAAAGCAGTCTGAATTATGCATTATAGCATTTGGCTAAATGGATATTCTTTTGTTTTGTATGAAATAAAGAGAAATGCACAAGTGGTAGAGCATTAAGTTGCTTTTCAGAGTTAGAAAACGCTAGTTAAATACTCAAATAGTTGGGGTGTGTCTACACAGCACCCTAAACTCAAATAAGATACGCAATTTGCACTACACAAACTGTGCATCTTATTTCGATTGAATTTCAAAATACCATATTTCAAAATTTGGAGCATCTACACATCACCAAATTTTGAAATAACACACTATTTTGAGATATCCCTTCACCCTTGTGGAACGAGGGTTACAGGGATATCAAAATAGGTCTTGAAATAGTGGGCACATTCAAAACATGCACGGTAGCTATTTCAGGATGCTTCTGGTATCCTGAAATAGCCCCGCTGTATAGATGTATCCTTACTGAATTAAAAAAGTAGCATAGGATTGTTAGCAGCAGATTTCAAATACTTGGGGTTCCTCCTAACAACCAATTCAAGTCAAACTTTCCTTTATATGTATATACAAACAGGCATTTCTCTTATCATTCATTCAGATGCAGAAAGAACATGAAAGGAAGGGAAATAACTGCTAAGTGTCTGTGGCAGAATAAGTTCAACTAATAAATATGTACTTTCCACTTTCAGTACATCTTCCCCTAGAGTAAACCAGAGAGGCAGAGAGAGAGATCCTCCAAATGACAGAATCCCGTATACTTTTAACAAATTTGACTGAACATTTATTTTTTTTCCTGTAGTATCACTCACTTAGTGAAGGAAAAGAGAGATGGGGATTTTAAAATTTTATTCCGTCATCCGTTTTAGTCAAATTACATTATGATGTGCACTCTGACAGTGAAGCTTCAAAGGAGACAAGGATCTGGCTGAAATAGTATTCCAGAGGTGGCCCAAATCTGTGCAGTAGACTAGAGCCAATCTCTGCTCACCAACCAGACAGAAGCAACATGATCAGCCTGTGGGAGAAGGAAATACTTCAGCTCATTCTAAGCATGTTGCATGGAGCATTGATGGGCTGAATAGTTAACTAGCCATATCCTGCCTTTCTCAGACAGAAGGAATACCCAAGTGTGGTGGTAACCTTAGCTGAATAGTTACAGTTAGAAGAATTAAAGGAAAAATAGATCCTGGTGAAACTTCAGAAAAATAAATCTTTTAGCTGAGAAAATAAATCTTTCAGCTTCTCTCTGTCAGAAGTTTTTCTTCTCTCTTTTCTCCCTTTTAGTTTTCCTCTGTTTCCTTTTTTCTTGCTCTTTCCATCTCTCTTTTAATTGCATTCATGGTTTTGGCTGTCTGCAGCATGGTTCTAATATGATGGTTTATACACTCTGTATATAAATGAATGGATGTCTCCTCTGAGTAAACCTGACTGGCTGTTGAAAAATCCCCTGTCAAGTTTTATTTATAAATTCAGGTTGCATTTTTACCCTCAGATTTCACAGTAATGCTTAAATTATACAAATGTTGAGAGGGATGATTATTATTTAAATTGCAGTAGTACCTAAAAGGCTTTAGCAGAGATTGAGTTTCCATTGTGTTAGGTGCTGTAGATACACCTAGACAGGACCTGTCCCAAGAGTTTACATTTGCCTATGTCTACACTACAGGGTTTTGTGGGCATAGAGTATGCTAATGAAGCACTCATTAGCATTTGTCGCGCTGTCATTAGCATATTCTCTACCCGAGGCTTTTTGCGCAAGAAGTTTTTGCGCAAAAACAAGCAGTGTAGATGGATCCGTTTTGCACAAAAACTCCCTTTTGCACAAGATCCTTATGCCTCAAAAAAGGAGGTATACAAATCTTGCACAAAAAGGAGTTTTTGTGCAAAACAGATCCATCTACACTGCTTGTTTCTGCGCAAAAACCACTTGTGCAAAAAGCCTTGGGCAGATAATATGCTAATGACAGCATGACCATGCTAGTGAGTGATTTATTAGCATGTTCTCTGCCTGCAAACCCCTGTATCGTAGACATAGCCTCTGAGTGGGTCAGAGACCAACTATGACACTGGGCCAAAAAGGGTTAAACAACTGGCAGGATAGTTGAACCAGATTCAGAGAGGCTATGTCTACACTACAGTGTTATTTCGAAATATCTAATTTTGAAATAGTTAATTCGAAATACCTTATTTCAAAATAACGCGTCTACACACAAAATGCATTTCGAAATAGCGCGTCCACACTGAGTGGACATTGAATCACATTTAAGGCTGGTTGGAACCAGTTCCGGCAGGGCAACAGGTCAGAAGTTGCCTTGTGGCCAGGGTGGCCATCAGGGCACCCTGGGAAGGGCTGGAGGCCCCCTATTTCGAAATAAGCATCTACACAGCGCTTATTTCAAAATAGCAATTTTGAAACTGGCACTATTCCTCGTGGAATGAGGTTTACCAATTTTTAAGTAAGCCCTCCGCTATTTCAAATTAATTTCAAAATAACGAAATGGCTGTGTAGATGCTAGGAAAGTTATTTTGAAATAACTGCTGTTATTTTGAAGTAACTTTGCTGTGTAGACATATTCAGACATATTAGTAATTAATGACTTTTTTTGGGGTATTTATATATAAAAGGTCTCAGAGGGGGAGCCGTGTTAGTGTGTAACTTTAATAACAGCAAATAGTCCTGTGGCAACTTAGGGCATATTCAAAATAACAAGGCGAGCATCCACACAACCAAGACTGTTAATTCAAAATAATGGGCTTGTTATTTTGAAATAATAACTCCTGCTTGTGAAGAGGAATAAGCTTATTTCAGAAGTTATTATTTTGACATAACTTATTTCGAAATAATCTGGTAGTGTAGACATAGCCTCAGAGAGTAACATATATGGTATCATGAGCAAAACCCACTTCTTCATGTGAAATGATCTTGAGTGACTATTGATCGTTCAATGACTGTGCTTTTCAAGAGGCTGCAAAAGCCTCTATAAAAACTCTTAGGAACTGATCCTTCCATTTCAAATCTACATATGTTTTAGCATTGAATCATAAGATCAAAGTCTCCAATTTCATTTGATCACACTGGTATGCACTCACTCACAACTCCAAAACTCACAATCTCTATTATGGAACTGATATCAGAAATGTACTCAGTATGTACAATCTTTTAACCAATGTTCGCTCTTGTCTTTTTAAATAAATTTTAGTTTAGTTAATAAGAATTGACTATCAGCATGAAGTTGGGTAAGATCTGAAATATTCACTAACCTGGGACTATCCTTTGGGACCGTGAAACTTTTTTATATGATGAACAAGATTTTTCAGTAATCTCAATCATATTTGACTTTGCTATCTGGGAAGAAGCCCAAGGCTGGGTTGCTTTAAGGAAACAATATTTTTGGCTTCTGGATAACCAGTAAAGCATTGTGGAAGCTGTTTTGTTACTGGGTTGGTAAATCCAAATATTGGAATAGCCACCAATTTTGGGGATTCTGTCCCGTTCTTTGCAATTTGCCCTAAATGAACAATCTCCGTGTGGCGCACGTTGGGACCCAGTCACAACAAGGTTGAGAGAAGAAACAGAGATTTGCTCAAGGTCACATTTCAGGTCAGTTGCAAGGTTAGAATTCAGGACTCCTGATTCCTAATACAGTGTCACATCCACTAGGTCTCCCTGCCTCCCAATAAAAATCTATCAGGTATTTGCATGCCAGTTATACTCTGTTAATTAAATAATATTACAGGAGATTTTTGTCATTAGATCAAAGGGAAACCACTCTAATGCTATCATAGTGACCAGAAAATAGATCTAGCTTTCCAGAATGTTCACACTAGCCCTCTTAAAAGTCCTAAAAGCAACTGGAAATGTTATACTAGACTTTGGTCTGTAGGCATTGATTGTCCATAAAGAATTCAGATAGTACATCTGCCTTCTCTTTGAAGCAGACCAGTAGCAACTACCTGCAATCTTTTTTTTTCTTATGGTCAATACAACTAATGCTGGTTATGTAATAGCACTGAAATATTTCTAGTTTTGACATTTTGTGCTTTTGTTTTGCTTTTTATGTTTGAGAAATGTTAAAAATGCAGTTTTCTAAAATACTTTTGTTTTTTTTTTATCTGCACTGGTTGCTGTTTCTATGCTGCCTTTAGTAGCAGGAAAAAAGTAAGTGTTAACCTTTTAATAGGAGAAGCAAGTAACTTAGCTGTGAATGCACCTAAATAGTCTTAATTCTGTTAGAAAAATGTCTGGCTATGGGAGAGGACAAGAAGAAGATGAAAAATTCCCACTTAAATGAGTTTCTCTCGCTCTCTTTCATACACATATGGCAAATAATGATTAAATAAATGTCTCAGATGTCATTTTTAATGCAAGAATATCCCATTACTTTGATTTAGAATTATTAGTGTTTTTTAAAGAGGGTGCACATAATGAGACTGGTTATTCAAAGGTTTTCTTGGTGTTTTTTTCTTCTAACTGGAATTGAAAGGTGATAGAATGCAGTGACCTCTCAGGTCCTGCTTTCTTATTTTCTTGCACTTTGGCAAAAAGCATTTCTTTCTCCCCTACTGTGGATTGGGCCTCATAATTATAACATCATAAACTGAGATGGAAATACTAATGGTCACCTGATAGCCCAGAAAAGATTAATGCTCATCATTTCTCAGGTGGCAGATATAAACAAGATATGGTTCTTTAGCACTGAGGTTAAATATTAATTAGAGCTCTAGAATTGTACAAAGAGTGCCAAATCTTTTCTTTGTTAATTCTTTAACTACTAGGGTGCATTGTAATTTGTTTGTGGTAGCTAAAGAGCTGGAAATGCAAACAATTTTAGGTGATCGATGAGAGTTTGTACCACATTGTATTATCCAGTCCCTGTGATAATTACTTTGCGATGTAGTCTGTTTTTCAGTCTGCCCAATATATACGTATATTTTTATCCTTTAAACAGGGTTTACTAAATTGGGATTGGGATCATGGAATTGCACAAGCACTGAGTTTATTGCTAAAACATTTTAGCAAAGAAGAGAGGTTAAGCCATACAGAAGTACGTCTCCCATCCATGGGGATGCCATTAATTATGGTAATCTGACTAATACAGCTGATGACTAGATACAGGAAATTTGAGAATTTCTCTTTTTTTTGAAATTCAAAATTTCAAAATGTCAAAATTTTGAACTTTGACACATTTTGAGCTTCACTCCACCCTTTCCCCCATATTTATGTGAATTTCAGGCTCACATCTGAGTTCAGATCTAAAATTTGCACTTGGGCTCACCCTTTATTGGCATCCTTCCTGTTGGTTTTTCAGAGACTCTAAAGACTGACTGGGCAATCAGAACTGTCTTTTTTTCATCAATGTGGTATGTGCTGAGGTAATGTGAGGAAGCTTGTTTTGTTGTAACCCATTCCATTTCAGAGGATTAGTTCTAGGAAGATCAGTTTGCCACATTTCATATCTCCCAGATTCACTTTTCAGTGAATTTATAGATTTGGAACATTGTCACCACAGCAGGATGGTGTGACGGGGCGAGCCCATCGTGACCCTGAGGCAGTGAGACTACCGCGCTCTGGGGCAAGCTTCTGAGCGGTCCCAGATGCAGCTGTGCATGCTCCGGTGGCTACGGGGCAACTTTAAAAGCTGGCCCGGCGCAGCTGATTGGGGGAGAGGAGGATGTTGGCGCTGCAGCTGCAGGGGGGCGGCGGGCCAGTGGGGCCACGGCAGGAAGCCGCAGAGGGCAGGGAACAGCATGGGAAGATGCCGACAGGGTTCCGGTGTCAGAGGAATCGGAACCAGCGGCGGCCCCGGAGCGCACGGACCAGGCACAGCCAGAGGCTCGGGGGCCAGAGCCAGGCGGGGAGGTACGGAGGACCTCATCAGGATCCCTGGCTGGGCACCATTGGGAGGTGGGGCCAAGATGACCAGACAGCCCAGGAGATCCCCCCCATGGAGGACCAAGTTGACAGAGCCTAGATGACGGGAGCCAGCTGGGATCTGGCAGCGCCCGCACGCGGGGAACCAAAGGCCCAGCGCAGATGACGTCGGCTCTGGTGGGTAAGATCCATGGTGGACCTGCTGGGGACAAGGCATTGAAGTATCTAGGACTGGTAGGAAGAGGCCCAGGACAG
This sequence comes from Pelochelys cantorii, assembly GCA_032595735.1. Classification (NCBI taxonomy): domain Eukaryota; kingdom Metazoa; phylum Chordata; order Testudines; family Trionychidae; genus Pelochelys; species Pelochelys cantorii. The sequence continues at coordinate 175,442,557 of CM064328.1, read as the reverse complement.
GGAGTCTTCAGTCTCCCTGAGAGGGTTTGTGAGTTGCGGTTTCAACCCCACCACCTGGGTAGTGGGGAGGAACCACTACCCTTTGGGTCCTGCATCAGGACCCAGTTGAGAGGGAGGGTCTGGGTCCCCCTACCTCAGCCCATGACTGGAGACTTAACTGTAGTGCTTTCAGGGTACTGCAACCGGGGAGGGACTAGCTGGCTGCAATATGGTGACTCAGAGGCGGCTTGGGACAGACGCTATCGCTGCCCACCCGTGGGGCTGCGGGGACAGAGACTGTGAGGGCTCCACTGGCGGATGATGCGTGGATATTGCGCTGGGTAGGAACGAGCTGCCATGCCAAAGGCCCTAGCCTGTATGCATGTGTAGACCCATGCCCTTAGATATACGGGGCTAGAGTAAACCCGGAACTGGGTGCCCCGGCGACTCATACAGAGGATACGCTCTCCCACAACCCCTGGGGCCTGCAGGGGGCGTGACAGATGGCATCACTCTTCTGCTCCTTGGAAAGCCTGGAACTGAAGGAGCTGGCAGCCAAAATACAGAGTATATGGAAGTAGTAAGTGGGGCCCAGAAACTGCAGACTCTTACTGATATGAATCATCTTTACTCATGGAAGCCAGCCCACTGAAGGCATTGAGATCACTGTGGCACTGACCAGATGATGGACCTGAGATTTATGCTTGAAAATTGTGTTTGGCTTACCGATCTCATCCCTCTTCACTCTTCTGTGCCACTGTGTATTGGTGCTTCACAAAATGATAACTCTTCATGGGATTGGGCTCCATGTGGAAAGAAGGAGTGGAAATTATACTGACACTAGGTAGGCCATCTTGCCCCCATATATTGAATACATATTGTTTGTGCAGCAGGGCTTCTCTGCATTCAATAATCTTTCTTAAGAAAAGGCATCTGAAGCCAAAGAAGCCCCTAGCAACATGTTTGTAAGGCAGTGTGGAATGAGGCCCCAGAGTCAGCCTAGTGACACCATGCTATGTGGGGAGAAGAGACATGCAAACCCTACCGTCATGATGGAACAGGAGGGGGGTAATTCTGTGAGGGAATATTTGCATAGTTTCTCCCATGAACTTTTATTGCAGGAGGGCAATACTGCTCATTATTAACATTGCTAATTTCAAGAGTAAGAATTTTTGGAGCAGGCCTAAGTGAACAGTGCCCTGACAGTGCCTCTTCTGTTTAAAGCTATCCCGATGTCCCTGTGATAAATTACAGCTGATAATTTGAGGATTGAAATTGCAGGTTTATATTGTGCAATTGCAGTGCTATATAAATAAATGATAAAAATTATAACAGAGGATGTTGGCAAAGTACTGCTACTGTTGGCTGTTATTACTGTTAGTTCCCTTACTACTTTTAAATAAAGCATTGGGTAATGTGACTATTTGGTTACCTGTTAGGGGTACCCTGGGCAATGCCAGGGTTTTGCCGCCAGTGGTTTAGCTTTAAGTGTATTGCTGTCTGCCCTGAGGAGGAGAAGGTTACTTATTATAAGCCAAGGCATACTGCAGCATACCTACAGCAATAATGTTAGACTGGCCTTGTCAGGCTGTTCTCTCCCAGAGCAATTGCAGCAGCAGCACCGCTCTGCTCAGCATTAAATCACATTTTAGGAAACCAAAAATGAGTGCTGCCTAGAAAGATAACATCATAGCAATGGGTTGGATCATTAGCTGCTGTAAATTAGCAAAATTCCATTGACTTCAAAATTGTTAGGCATGTAGAAGAACATAATTTGTTGGGCAAAAGTCAACATGGTTTCTGTAAAGGGAAATCATGTCTTACTAATCTATTAGAGTTCTTTGAAGGGGTCAACAAACATGTGGACAAGGGGGATCCAGTAGATATAGTATACTTAAATTTTCAGAAAGCCTTTGACAAAGTCCCTCACCAAAGGCTCTTGCGTAAATTACATTGTCATGGGTTAAGAGGGAAGGTCCTTTCATGGATTGAGAACTGGTTAAAAGACAGGAAACAAAGGGTAGGAATAAATGGTAAATTTTCAGAATGGAGAGGGGTAACTAGTGGTGTCCCCCAAGGGTCAGTCCTAGGACCAATCCTATTCAACTTATTCATAAATGATCTAGAGAAAGGGGCAAGCAGTGAGGTAGTAAAGTTTGCAGATGATACTAAACTGTTCAAGATAGTCAAGACAGAAGCGGACTGTGAAGAACTTCAAAAAGATCTCACCAAACTGAGTGATTGGGCAACAAAATGGCAAATGAAGTTTAATGTGGATAAGTGTAAAGTAATGCACGTTGGACAAAATAACCCCAACTATATGTACAGTATGATGGGGGCTAATCTGGCTACGACAAATCAGGAAAGAGATCTTGGAGTTATTGTGGATAGTTCTCTGAAACGTCCACACAGTGTGCTGCAGCGGTCAAAAAGGCAAATAGAATGTTAGGAATTATTAAGAAAGGGATCGAAAATAAGACACAGAATATCTTACTGCCCCTGTATAAAATATGGTACGCCCACATCTTGAGTACTGTGTACAGATGTGGTCTCCTCATCTCAAAAAAGATATTTTGGCCTTGGAAAGGGTTCAGAAAAGGGCAACTAAAATGATCAAGGGTTTGGAACAGGTCCCATATGAGGAGAGGCTAAAGCGACTGGGACTTTTCAGTTTGGAAAAGAGGAGACTGAGGGGGGATATGATAGAGGTATATAAAATCATGAATGGTGTGAAGAGGGTGAATAAAGAAAAGTTATTCATTAGTTCCCATAATAGAAGAACTAGAGGACACCAAATGAAATTAATGGGTAGCAGGTTTAAAACTAATAAGTGAAAGTTCTTCTTCACACAGCGCATAGTCAACCTGTGGAACTCCTTACCAGAGGAGGCTGTGAAAGCTAGGACTATAACAGAGTTTAAAGAGAAGCTAGATAAATTCATGGAGGTTAGGTCCATAAAAGGCTATTAGCCAGGGGATAGAATGGTGTCCCTGGCCTCTGTTTGTCAGAGGCTGGAGAAGGATGGCAGGAGACAAATGCAGTACCCAGAAGTCAACAGGAAGGCTGTAGTAGGATTTTTATACCTAAAACAGATGCTCTGGAGGCAAAAAGATGTATGGCTTACAGCTGGGTACTGGTAGGTACCCACCATCTTATTTAGACTTGGTACGTCTACACTGCAACACTATTTCAAAATAACTAGCGCTATTCCAAAATAACTTAGTCTGCCTTTACAAAGCATACAGATATTTCAAAATAGTGTCAAAATACAGTCAAGCTGGAGGACTTCTTACTCCAACTCCTGTAACCTTCATTGTACGAGGAATAAGGGAAATTGGAGGAAGAATGCTCTATTTCAAAATAAGTGCTGTGTAGATGCTCCTAATTTTGAAATAAGATACGCAATTGATTGAGCTCAATTTGCATAGCTTATTTAGAGCTAAACCCTGCAGGGTAGAAACACCCTAAGGCTACGTCTACACTGTGCATTGTTGCTCAAGAAGATATGGAAATGAGGCTCAGGGATGAATAGCGTCGTGCCTCATTTGCATACCCATTGAGCTGCCATTTTTGCGGAAGGGGCTTCTGTGCAAGAAGGAGCTGTCTACACTGCTCCTTCTTGCGTAAAACCCCCTTCTTGCGCAAGAGCTGTTCTTCCTGTAAATAAGCGGCAGAACGGCTCCTGTGCAAGAGGGGATTTTTTGTGCAAGAAGGAGCAGTGTAGACAGCTCCTTCTTACACAATAGCCCCTTCCTCAAAAATGGCGGCTCATTAGGTATGCAAATGAGGCACGGCGATATTCATCCCTGATTTGCATATCATTTGCATATCTTCTTGCACAACAATGCGCAGGTGTAGACATAGCCTAAGAACTGAATTTCAGGCACACCCACTTAAAAAAAATAAGCTAGCCTTAGCCTGTTTTTCTCTCCAATACTTTTATTTCTAATGGTTTGGATAAGTATTCAGTAACTGCTGCTACCAGAATCATCCCAGATGGAAAGAGGAGGCTAATATATTTTATATACTCACATTATACCTCCTATTTAGGCTCCAGTGTTAGAGCTGGGAAAAATCTCTGATTTTCACCATGTAAGAACTGTGTTCATGTATGAAAACTGATCATTTCAGTCCAATACAATATGCCTCCAAGTGAACAAAGGTGGGTTATTGATTGTTTTGTAATGAAAATAGTACATTTCTATCCTCTTACAAGACTGCATTTTTGGTCTCCAGTGTATATTTGCTAGTTTATTAGCAAAAAATACAGCTTCTCATAGACAGCATTCTTTTTTCAAGATGAAGAATCTTGTGGCTTATATTCAGAAATGTTGAGGCAAAGATTTATAACAATTTGTTTTTCAATGAGCCTGTAAAAGTATGTATGTTCCCCTTGTTTCACCAGTGATCAGCTCATTCCTTATTATTTGTATTACTGTAGTTCCTGGTAGCCCTAGTCCTGGTCCAGGAACCCATTGTATTAGGCAATTGTGACAGATGCCCTTTACTGGCAATTCGTTAGTGCTCAGGTGGAGGGGTAGCTGGTGACACTCACCTCTTGTTTTCTACAACTCCATCCTGTGGTTTTATTGTGGCTCAGTCCCACTTCTAGGGCACATGTTCTAGTTCACCCCTTTTGAGGTATTGAACCCCAAGCGTGGGAAGGTTTTGTTTTTGTTTGTTTGTTTTTTTGCCCATGCAGCTTCGGGATTTTCTCTTGAGACTTGGGCTCTGGCCCCTGTGTATTCAGGGTATTCCCCATTTGGATTCCTCACTGAGAGGTAGACTCCTATTGCCCCACCTTCAGGAGTTGGTAGGGGGCAATGAGAATCAATTGCCTAGGCCCATGTTCACCACCAGACTCTGATCCAGAATCCAGTGTTGGGTAGCTACATTCTGCACATTGGGGTGCTAATTAGCTGCCTACCTGGATCACTTCCTATTTGAATCACGCCTTTCTATTCCTCCACAGGTCAAATTACAAACCTGAATTGAAAGTAAAATTTCTGACCTTCCCAAGCCATAAACCGACTCTTTTGCATGTTTGTGCAGCTCAGGTCTCAGGCAACAAGAGCTCACAGGCTGTTATTTTCCATGAGATCCAAGCAGAGATCTCTTCCCCTTCCAAACTGCTGTTTCTCCTTTTAAACTCTGCCCTCAGCTTGCATAGGCTTTGCAAGTGTGGCTGGGCAGAGCTGCTTGTCCCAAGCTCATCTGAAGAAGTGGGTTTTGCCCACGAAACCTCATGATACTATAGATTATTGTGTTAGTTTCCAAGGTGTTGTTTTTAAAGTTATACAAACTAACATGGCTACCCTCTGAGACTTTACTCTTTGTGGACCTTTTGAACAAAACCATAAAACTCAGGGTCCTTTCTCCTCTAAGTGGGCATTAAAGATGGTACATTTCAAAGGGTAAAATTCTGCCTTACTGCTTGGAGTCAAAATCCTTCTTTTCCCCAACAGTTATGCAATGTGCTACTTAGTTGTGGCTTCCACCCTAGAGCTATCTGCATTTCAGTGGTACGGGAGGTACTGTATAATCGTGAGTAGCCTTAATGCCACTGTATGCCAATACAGATTATATGGAACAGGTAGAGCTGTGTTCATAATGGTGTAGGGTTTTTTTAACCTCTGAGGTGTAGTTTTTTTTAACCTCTGAGGCAAAACTGGTCTAAGTTTGAAGCACTCCCTCAGGGTATGTCTACACTAGCTCGTTAGTTCGAGCTAGGTAGGGTAATGAGGGCAAGCGGAGTTGCAAATGAAGCCCGGGATTTAAATATCCCGGGCTTCATTTGCATGTTCCCGGGCGCTGCCATTTTTAAATCCCCCTTAGTCCGAACTCCGTGCCCGCGGCTACACGCGGCACAGACTAGGTAGTTCGAATTAAAGATCCTATATTTAAATCCCGGGCTTCATTTGCAACTCCGCTTGCCCTCATTACCCTACCTAGCTCAAACTAACGAGCTAGTGTAGATGTACCCTCAGTGACTCCTATGGTTTTGAATTGTAAGCATATGATTTTTAACTGTCATAAATGGCTTGATCCCCAGACCATAGCAACTGTAACTGGGGGAAAGGGGGGAAGAGAAGGGGTCGAGCTGAAAGGGAGGAAACTCACATGAGCTGAAACAATCAAAAGCACATCACAACTCACAGAATGTTACACTGCTGATGATCACACAGCACATCTTCTGATTTCTATTCCCAGCTCTGCAAAGAATTAATGTTGTTCACTTAAATAATGTATATCTTTAAACTTAGATGGCTAAATTTGAACACAAAGAGATATGTAAATAAAGGTGGCCTATTCCATTTTTTTTAAAGATGCTAAGCACTTGCAACTCCCATTCAAGATTGTAAGGATTTTTTTATTGGTGTGTGTGTGTGTGTGTGTGTGTGTGTGTGTGTTATGTAAGATCTTTTTCCTTTAAGAACAATAATATTTCTTCTATATTTAGGAACCATTAACATAAAATTATAGTGTCATGTAGTGAAAAAGTACTATACTGTTGTAGTTAATGTCTCATCCTTCACACTTGGAAGGAAAGTTATTGTAGAAATAACATTGTAGTCAATAGAATACTAATATTTACATGATATGCCTCAGATCCCCTGTAACGTTATATAAAAATAACGTATTGCGCTAGTTGTTGTATGAGAGAGGGACAACAATGGAAATTGATCATTTGTCTTACTGTTGAAGAATATTTTGTTTTAGAATTTAACCTTATGGGCCATATATTGTAATGTTGAGGGGGGTTTCTTTATGTTTTTATCATCTTGGTGATATGAATTATATTTTAAGCGACAGCTGCAAAAACGATAGAATTGCCTGGAGCCTTAAGTCTAAATTGCATATTTTTATATAGTGTAGTGAAGAAATATAATATTCTGTGGTAGTGTTTTTCAAAAGTCTTTTCTGACACATTGGACACACCATTTCTTCCCCATCCTGTAATTTTACAAGCTTCAATGACAAACTCACAAATGCCTTTAATAAAAAAACAACAACAACAATGAATATCTATTTTGACTTTTGCAAGTTCTGTCAGGACACATTATGCACATACTGTGTTTATTTTTTCCACATCACAACCCAACACACTGTCCTAACTACATCAATAATGTAGCTGTCTTTGCTTCCCTCACCAGCTAAAAGATCTCTGCTACATCAAGCACTACTGTGTATAGTAGCTTATTAAAATATCATCTCCCAAGCCCCATAGTCTGTGACAATGCTCCGACTCCAAAATATGAAACTCAGTGATGGAAATAAAACTGGAACAAATAAGATTTGATGTTTGGGGGCAATGTTTCTGTGCTGTCTTAAACTCCAGACTAACTATTACATTTTAAATTGTCAGGTTAGCAGGGGCTATTGATTGTAGCAGAACTGCACAATCCATTATACTAGTAAGGGGGTGAACTTGTTATAAAACCCCAGAAGATGAGATTTGATTGGAGTAATGGGGTTTGAAAGCTGCTCCCAGGGGAACCTGTCTGCAGAATGTGGAGTGGATTGGCTTATTGTCCTGAAGAGCAGGGCTGGCTAAAGACCAAATGGTGCTGCAGATGACAAGTGTTTTGACAACCTTGCTCCATTTGCTAAACTTTCAAATATCTTATTTTTATGGCATTTGTAGTCCATTTCATGACTTTGATTTGCACACATAATTTATCCCTTGTCATATAAGATAATTTTGCATGCTAGGATCTATCTGTATTTATTCTTGTCATACATAAGCAAATAAAATTTTGGTTTCCTCCAAGCTTATAGAAACTGCTTAATTTTAACAGCTGAAATGTACTAACATCAAGAGGTAGAACTGTGCACTAACATAGAATAGACCAGTATTAAACAGCGTTACAGTAGGTGACAGCCTTAGAATGTTAAGTCATTAGTTCAAGAGGTTATTTTCTCACCTTGGCTTTCATTATCAAGCACCTTCCTGCCAAAAGATCCATCAGTTTTGAATTGTTTTGCTGCAGTAATGATCCACAGCTTCTTATAAACTGCTCAGTGTAGTTGCTCATGAATAGTGTTGTACTTCCCAAGAATCTCTACCAAACTGAGGAAATCACTATTTTATGTTCAGTGAACAACTTATATGAAGAGCACCTAAAAGCCAAATTATTATTTGCAAGGGAGAATGTAAATGAGATCAGATGCTTAAGCATGTTCCTCCAATATTGGGTTTCTGTATTAATAACATGCTGGCTTTCTGCCTTTGCATTTATTCCGAAAGTAAGGATTTTACCTCCATCCATTTGGAATCTACTATATATTTGAGAGTGCTTGTGCATCTGTCTGTCTGCATCCATCTGTGAGCCCATTCCCCCTAAACAATCAAAGCTAGGACCATCAAACTTGATATGCTGCTTCCTGTTTATCATAACTTTAAAGTGAGCTAAGAGTTTGGTTGTGCCAGGACAATGGCATGCACATGCAATGTATGTGATTGTTTTGTTTCTCATCAAACAGAAAGGGAGGGCTATGATAGCAGGGACAGTTACATTCCCGAATGACCACAGAGGGGCAGCAAGTGCCCCAGCCCCGGGGAGCAGTTGGCAGCAGGGCAGTGCGCTCCCCGCTGCCTTGGGCTGGCCCTGGGAAGCAGCTGGCAGCCACCCTCATCCCCCACTAAATCCCCCCTCCTACCCTGATTCCTGCATCCCACCTTTGCCCTGAGCCCCTCCTCACTCCCCAACCCTGACTCCTGCCCCCCTCACACTCCAACCTCCTGCCCGGAGTCTCTTGTAGGAAAAAGAAAGCACATGAAGCATAGGCCTGTTTTAAGGCCTGAGACATGAACCAAAGTAAGCAAGAGTTATACTATAAATAACAGACAGGCCCTGTCAAAAGCAGATATTTTGCCTGAGTCAGTGTCTGAGACATGAACTCAGCACTAATACTGCTTGCACTGCTAAAATACATGGAACATGTAAATACATTTCACAAGGACAATACAAGGACACCCCAACCTAGCACAGAATAGTTTAACACAAGTGATGAATATTAATATTTTGTCTGAAGCATCAGGAGTGAAAGCACAACAGGTGGTGAATAGGAAGGCTTTGTCTGAAATATCAGGAGGAAAGTACAACCGGAGGTAACAAATATGTCATTAATGCATAAGTTGATATGCAAGGTGTATATCAGAGCTTGTGTGCCTCCATCTATAAATGTTGGGGAAACTTGACTTAACTCTTTGTCTGGCTTAGGAAGCAGTGGCAAATCCCTGTCACTGACTGAGCTGGATTCATTGTCTTGGGCATGTACCCTTGCAGAGTCTTCCAAGTACTATGAGTGTGCTTTATTTACAATAAACTTGACTTGGGTGCCGTCATATCTAATATAATTCTGTGGTCCGTGGGGACTCTCTTTCTCTCTGCTGTCCTGGCTACTTGCGCAAAGTCAGTACAACATGCAGAGGCAGCATCCGAATGCACATGTAGCTGAACGGTATCATCATTGGACAGATCATTATACCTGACAGGGTAAATCTTCTAGTAGGCTATAACATGGCTAACTGATGCTTCATGTCTCTTCAAATCATCAGCTAAGTGATGCAGTTAATTGTACCCAGAAAGCACAAGAAACAATTTGGCATTCTTGTTGAATATTTTGCAACAAAACCAGAAAACTTTGTTAGTTGATTTTGAGTAAACTAGCCAACACCGTTCAGTTTCTCACCCTTCTTGAACACTCTTTTATAGTGCGTCTCTGAGAAGTATCACTTCTGCTCATTTACTGGAAACATTATATCCTCAGTTTTGCACGGCTTGTTCAAAACTCTCTGATCAATTTCTGCAGAGTTTAGGACTGCTGCACATAAAGCAGGATCTGATGTCTCCATCTGTGGTGTGCAATTTTTCTCAGTGCTGTTTCTGTCATCATGCAAGGCTGATTCTGCTTTACCATTTCTCTCCTTTTCATGTAAACCAGATTTTTCTTTGTCATTACTCTCCTTCATGTGAGACACATACTTCTTTATGATTACTCTCCTTTGTGCAGACTGGAAAACTGGATAACTCTCCATCACTTTCCTCATATTTCAATTCCTTATCTTGAGGTAAATCTCCTAATTCTACAATAATAGGATTTCCCTTATTTACACTTTGCTCCTCAATTTCTTCTGTACTGGGATGATTGCTACTGACTAAAGCCTCATCTATATTGTTTTGTTTCAAATATTTTTCACATCATATTTGCTCCTTGCTGCAAATTGGATTGCAGCTGAGCTTTTTGCTACCTATACTGAGCTCCAGAGCTGCCTTTTGGGGGCATCTTTTATATTCTAAGGGTATAATAAACAGTACTAAGGAGAGCAAAAGTTTATGTTCTGCAGTTTTAAGAAGTCATTAAACATTATGGGTATGTCTAGACTACATGGCTCCGCCGATGGAGCCATGTAAACTAGTTTACCCGGCATAGTAAAAGAAGCAGGGATTTAAATAATCCCCACTTCATTAAAATAAACATGGCCGCCACACTGTGCCAACGATCAGCTGATCCAGCACAGCACGGCAGTCTAGACGCGGATCTGTCAGCTGGGGAAGCCTTTGCCGACTGATCTCTTATGCCTCGTGAAACGAGGTTTACAGGATCGGTTGGCAAAGGCTTCCCCAGCCGACAGATACGCGTCTAGACTGCCGCGCTGTGCCGGATCAGCTGATCATCGGCACAGCGTGGCGGCCATGTTTATTTTAATGAAGCGGGGATTATTTAAATCCCGCTTCTTTGACTATGCTGGATAAACTAGTTTACAAGGCTTCGTCGACAGAGCCATGTAGTCTAGACATACCCTATGTGTTGAGCATGGCAAAAGAATTAACAGTATTTCTTTGGTATTGTTGCATAGATGAGGTTTAATAGATACATCTGGCATCTCATTAAATATTTCCTTTATTAGTCACTACTTACACTCTTCAAGTCTTAAATAACACAAGTACACTTTCATAATAACACTAAAGCAAGGTTCATGACATCACAGCAGGGCTCTCACTTAACTATCACTTGTTGACTGACTATCAATGACCTGCCCTTTTATCTACATGCAAGGGAATGGGCTGACATTTTAGGAGGTCCAAGGAAAACGTAGTTCTCAGAAAAAATCTGGAAGGTTCCACAAGATTCTACAAAGGTCCAGAACATTCTAGGAGGTTAGTGAAAAATGAATTCACATATGAAATTTCTGAAACACATTATTTCAAACACTCAATTCTCCCTTTTGTTGTTAACAAAAATGGCATCCCAAGCTTGGTGCCACAGGCATTCAAGTGAGTTGCCTGCCCCTAAATCCATACCTTTTGAAGAGATCTTCATGTTGGAGGTGTAGAACAAGCTGGCATCGTATTTCCCATCAGATGACCTGCTATCATACTTACGTCATGTGAGAGGATAATAGGAGAACATGTGAGCCATACTTGGGCCACCTCATAGACCTTTCACTTGCAGGAGGGATCTATAATTTAAAATGTACAGGTATTTCCTCCCTATCTAAAAAAAGTTCCATTAATAGAATGGGAGACTTGAGGCATGGGAGTTAATTTAACTATACCAGTTTTCCCATTCCTATTTTCATCCTATTCCTATCTGTAACTATAAAAGCATGAAACATGATAAAGCAGCAAGAATTTGCTGTAGCCTGATCCAAACCAGTGCATGAAATGGCCGGTCAAGTCAATCACATATGCAGCGAATCATCTCTCTGCTCAAACTTAGAATAAGAATCTTACTTGGATCCTCTCTGGATTGTGGCTGGCTTTTAATATTCTTTCCAGCAAACATGTCAGAAAGATTGATTGCAGCTGACCTATTCTTTTTTTTTTCCAGCAAAGCTATCTAATGGAGAATGGATTTTGACTAGATTATATTTTCTAGGAAGTGTCAGCTTTCTCTGGAAAATTTTGAGATTTCTTCATTTTTTTAAATATAATTTTTGTTTTCATTACAAATTTTTGATGCAAACAATACCATTTACCAATCCACTCCAGTTCTGACCCACCTCAAGCATCCTTTTTGGATAAAAGTACTGAGAGATCTTTCAATGAGCCAAAGTCATTAATAAAAACATAATGAATTATGTGTGGGAGGAATGCATTAGCTTCGTGAGAGATTATATCATTTCACCCCTGCTCCAGTTTGTCTATGTCAACATGAGTCAATCAGGCAGTATTTCAGACAGTAAAGGATAGACAACCGCCCCATCCGTAGGGTGGTTCGGGGCAGCGGTCCCAGGGCCTGCACTTTGGGGGGGCCACACGGCAGCTGCCTCAACTGTCCTATGGACAGGATGGGTGCAGGACAGCAGCAGGGATCACACCGCACCCTTCTCCCCCACAGGAGCCCAAGCAGCCTGACAGACTGCTTCATTCTATTCTGCTGCCCTCTCCAGACCCATGCACTCAGTTTCTCCATGGCAGCAGCAAGCAGAGTGCCCTGGCCCCAGGGCACTCTGCTTCTCTCCACCATGGGCAAGCGAGGTGGGGCATAGCAGGCTGTTAGACTGGTCCAGCTCCTGCCACCACAGTGGCAACCTCTGCTGCCACCCCACACTAGGTCCCCAGGTTGCTTTGTGCTGGGCAGGGGGCAAAAGAATGAAGCAGGGGTGGGAAGGGGCACAGCGGGGGATGGAGTAGAGGTAGGGTAGGGGAACAAGCAGAAGCAGGTTGGGTAGAGCCTAGAGTGGTGGGGGGACTGCCCTGGGCTCCATGCCTAGGCACGGGGGAGGGTTGCCCCAGGCCCAGTGCCCCCCTAGGGTTGAGTCTAAGAATGGATACAGATTTTCCATGCTTTCATGCACTGTTTGTAGTTTATCTTACAAGATGGCCATGCTACTAAGAATATCTTGTGTGTGGTATGTAACTTATGCACCTCTTGCCCATTTTGTGAAGACTAGATAAATTCTGACCCATCGGCAGGAGGAAAATAGTATCAAAACCACAGCTTTAGCAAACACAAAGATGTCAATTGCAATAAATAAATAAATAAAATTAAAAAAATAAACTCCTTTGAGTTCATTTACCTCTTTCTATTAACATCTTTGGTACTCTTCCATCACTCATGGCATTCACAATTACCTATATCTGCCAAAAGAAGGTCATTAAATAGCTAGCTTTGTCATGAAGTTTTATCGGACAGAAAACATTTTTGATATCTGAAACTGGCAATGCCTCTACCTCCATGAGTCTGGCAGAATTTCTTCCTTTCTTTGATAAAGGAAAATAGGGGTGGTTTTAGAACTTTTTGGAGGGATATAAGAGGTCAAAACATTTGTAAATTTTGTCAGTACTTTTTTTAAAGAGCTTCCATGTTACTGAACTTAACTATTGGTCATGCAACTTTCTTTGAGATGTCCATTTCTACAAAGTTGTCAATCAAAAAGGGTCTATCAGCAAGCTGGTAATAAACCACTTCCCAGTGGATCAGAACCATAGGTTGCAGAACCAAGGGAGATAGGAAGAGGGTAGCAGGACAATTGCTAAAATACTGTCTGCCTGAGGTAGGGATTCTGAGCTGGAACACAGTGGAGTATATGGTTCCAGGTTCCTGTACCTACCAAGGGTGCCACGTTGGGACGGTTGGGGGGGGAAGGACAGCAGCTGTTTGCTGTGGGACACGGCTAGCTTTTCATCTCCTTCCCCGGATGCTAAAGGAGCGAGGGGAAGTGCTTGCAATCCATGCATGCCTCTCACACCTGGCTGGTGAGCTCCCTTCACCAGCCAGGTGTGAGAGGCATGCATGGATTGCAAGCACTTTACCCTCACTCCCTTAGCGTCCAGGGAATGGGATGAAAACCTAACTGCGTCCTGGAGCACATGGCAACTACCTTCCTGAATTGGCACCCTTGGTACCTAGCCTTTACCAGTGAGTTAAGAGCCAAAGAGGGTTCTAGGCCCCTGGAGGAGAAGACCCAGGTAACTCCTGCATATAGTAAGTGGGACAGAAATTAACTTGCTTGCCTGCAGAATAGAACTATTGAGACTCAGACCAGAGTGGAGGACTGACAACCCCTCCTGTTCAAGCAAACTCTGTGCAGTGCCATGCCAGACCAAAGGGAGGTGCTGCTGCACTGGGATACCAGCCCACAATAAGCTACTTGGCTGGTGGATGTCCCATTGAATATACAGGTGGAGATGTCTTTTGATGGCACTATGTAGAGCTGTGAGGACAGGTTGCCATGTGCAGTTGAAAAAGATATCTGGCCGCATCCATTCAGATGTACTGAACAGACACCAAAAATCTGGTTACTGCCAGCAGGTGTGGAGGAAGCACCAGGTCATCAAACCGCACCAGCCCCCCTGAGCCGGTGCTTCCTCATATCTGCATTTCATCGGTGGTCAGGCTCCACTTCAGGCTGCAGCTCCCAAGCAAAGGGAATCCAGCTGAGAGTAGGGAATGTAGTGGAGAAGCTCCAGCTACAAGGGAAGGGAAGAGGGGAGAACAGCAAGTGATGGGGGGAGAGAGGAATGAGTGGGAGCAGGATCTTGGAGGAAGAGCTGGAAAAAGGTGGGGTCTTGGAGGGAGAGACAGGGTGGGGCCTCTGGTGAAGAGGTGGAGCAAAGGGTAGAGCAGGGGCCCCAGGAATTAAGAGTCAGAAAAGTGGCAACACTAAGGCAGGAACTGTAATGCTGCTCTTTTCGCCATTCACTATGGAAGTGTCCTGTGCTGACCCCATTGATAGACTTAGCACATTTTATCTTCTACCTGAAAAAATTACAAATTCTTTTTCTTGCTCCCCAGTTAGGATGTTTTTAAATCAGTGGCAATCAGAGAAATTCTTAATTTTGGGTTGGCATAACTATTTGCACTTAAAATATAAATGTGTGAAAATAAGAATGTTTCACACCTGAACTTAGTTTCTTTAACAGCCATGTTTAAAATTTCTAAATCACTAAATAATGACTGGGTTTATTGCAGTGTGTCTTTGCAAAGACTTATTTATATTCCCAACGTACATATCAAATTGTGAGTGTGTGTACGTGTGAGAGAAATACATAAAAATGTGTTTTTTACCAATGTGCCTTTCATCAGAAAGGAAAATAAATAAAATATAAACCAACCTAAGTATAAGAATAATGTGCATTGTATGTATTTCTTTTAGCAACAACTGTCTGAACTATGTTTTATTAAAATGATTAGAAGTAATAAATAGAACGTGCTGGTTTAGTCCTTCTAAGCAAGCATATGCCTACTATCAAAGAGTAAATGAATGATCTTAAATAAATTAAATCCCTATATTCAGACATCTTATCTTCTACTGGATTCATACGTTGCCATAGCAACAATGACTTCACATGGCCTGACTCAGCTCCTAAGAAAATATGAAATCTCCTGTTTTCTGTAATCTGGTGTAAGTCAGAGGTGATTTCCTCAGATAATTCATTAGCAGTAGATGATCCCTAAATCTGAATTTTCATTCCTTAATTTAGTACAATAAATATTTTCTTCAAGATGAATAAATTACCTTTCTTGTTTTAGTGGCTATTTTAGATCGGTTTCATAGAACGAGTGTTTAGAACAACGCTATAAAGCTGATTAAGACAGGAACCTTCACTTGTTTGAATAATTCTTTTTTCAGAAATGCATAAAATCTGTATGTGGCTCAGAATATAGTATAAATGCTTCCAAATAAGCCACTAAGAGCTAGATTCTGTGGCTCCTGGACAAATATTTCATTGTATAAGGTTTAGCTGCATGACAGGCAAGATTGGGATCTTAGATGATAAAATTAAAGATTCCAAATTCACCCAGTAAAAATGAAAGCAAGATTAAAAAATAGGGAAGCAAATGGAAAAGAAAAATAAAAAGAAGGGTAAAGCTGTAATAATAATTTTATCTTAGACCATTCTTTGGACTGAAAAGTACATGGGGGAAAATATAAAACATTATGCAAAGGAGAAATTATAATTTAATGCAGCTCATAAGTAAAGATACTTCTTAATATAACCTAATATTCTTCACAAAACAAGGATAATACATTAATTTCCCC
This sequence comes from Pelochelys cantorii, assembly GCA_032595735.1. Lineage (NCBI taxonomy): Eukaryota > Metazoa > Chordata > Testudines > Trionychidae > Pelochelys > Pelochelys cantorii. The sequence continues at coordinate 175,426,581 of CM064328.1, read as the reverse complement.
AATCTAAAAATTTTATGCAGAGAACTAAGTTATGATTTTAGATGCATATGGGTGGCTACCTTTGAAGACAAAGAAAATTATTTGCATTGCCCCAAGAGAAGAATGTTGTCCCTATTTTGAAAATAGCAGGTGAAATCCTGGTCTTGTTGAAGTCCATGTGGCCACAATATTTACACTGAATTTCCTTTCTTTTATGAATCTCACTCCTATTCCTATTGTTATAGTAACTTAAAGTGTAATTCGTTCTGAAAAGTGACTCTTCAGATACAAAAAACCTGTACATTGTGGAATTCTTTGTTGGTTTTAAACACCTTCTAAATCAAATCTACTAACTTTATAGATTTAAAAGGTGTTTTTGTAAGTACAGGCTATAGTAATGCAGCATAACACATGAAAGCCATGTTAGATTCTTCCTGGACTGCACAGCACCAACAATAAAAGTTTTACCCTGAGTTGTTAAGAAAGTTAAAACTGTATGTCTACACTGCCACCCTAGTTTGAACTAGGGTGGCTAATGTAGGCATTCGAACTTGCAAATGAAGCCCGGGATTTAAATATCCCGGGCTTTATTTGCATGTTCCCGGGCGCCGCCATTTTTAAATGCCCCGTAGTTCGAACTCCCTGCCCGCGGCTACACGCGGCATGGACTAGGTAGTTCGAATTAGGAGCTTTAATTCGAACTACCTAGTCCATGCCGCGTGTAGCCGCGGGCAGGGAGTTCGAAGTACGGGGCATTTAAAAATGGCGGCGCCCGGGAACATGCAAATAAAGCCCGGGATATTTAAATCCCAGGCTTCATTTGCAAGTTCGAATGCCTACATTAGCCACCCTAGTTCGAACTAGGGTGGCAGTGTAGACATACCCTCAGACTAAGACAGATCAGATTCCAGTTCACTCTTCCAGCACTATACGGGCTCTGTAGGTATAAGAGGAGTAAAACTTATTGTAAAGTAAGCAGATATAGCTTTGCATGGACATAGGGAGCAGAGTAAGAAAGTGTCATTTATAAGTAGTCACATTTCAGATAATTAATGGGACTTCAGGTCCTGGGAGATCTGTGAAGGTAGTCGGGCTGGAGGAGGCAAGCCCCTAGCCCCACCCCTTTCACTGAGGCCCTGCCATCCATAGGGATGCACTCCCCACCACCATGGGCAGGAGAGGAGAGTGGGTGGGTCCGCGTGCGCCCCAGCCTCCCTGGCCCTGGAGCATGGGGAGAAAAGAGGGCAGTGCATGCATTCAGCCTTCCCAGCCCTGGAGCATAGGGAGGGAAAAAGGTGGGCATCCCCAGACTCCCCAGTCCTGGAGCACAGGGAGGACAGGTGGCATGTGGCTCCAGCCTCCCTGGCCTGGAACATGGCTCCAGAGCAGGGGAGAGTGAGTGCTGGGGACAGCAACACTCCGCCCCCAGAATGCCTAAAGTAGATGTTCTAAGGGTGGAGTCAGGCTGGCGGTTTGGGAAGGCTATGCCTTCCCCCTCCTATTATTCTGGATGCCCATGCTTCAGGTGATTTTTATGTACAATATGTGCTATATGCAAATCTATGTATGATATGTACAATAGATTTCTGACTTTACATAAAGGCTAACTTAACTATTTGGGAAAAGAATGCAGCACAATTACCAGCATTTCTTAGCAAAAGCAGGTTATCTTCCATAATTTCATCATGTCACAGTTCATAGAAAATTAAATAATTTTACACCAATGTTTTCAATTCTCGCCTCTCTCTCTACAGATTGAATACATTGTATCTACAATACTTATTCTGCATACAAAACAGTGACACTGCATGTAATTAGAATAAAATGCTTTTCAGTAAGGGTTAATAACTGGTTAAAAGATGGTAAAATTAACAAATAATCTGATGGAGTTCTACTGGAATTTTCCCATTGAATTAGCATTATGGACTTTTAATGGATGCTCTAATTAGACAATGTTTCTAGTGGGAATATGGCCTAAATTAAAACCGGGACAAATATGTTCAATATGCTCATTAGCACTCACTGGAGAATTATTGTGCATCTATACTGACTCAGTATAAGCAAGGAAAATGGTGCTGTCCTAAGAAAATAGGTTTTTATTTGTCTGTTCAGCAAACCACACACAAACATTTGATTTGTGAATATTGAAACATTGATATTGAACATTGGAATTTCCTGTGAGACAGTTTATTTTTTGACCACCTCTAACTGCATACCTAATGTTTATAACTTTCAAAAAAGATACCATCAAGATAATGCTTTCCTTTTTTGTAGCACATTAAATCTCAAAATATTTTACAAATTAAATTTTACATGGAACTGTTTCTTATTACTTTTTATTTTTTGCTCACGTTGGCCAGAGAGATTGTTCCTAGACTATTAAGTCAATTTTGTCCTCTGATTTTTCCAGAGTATCTCAGTGGTGTTACGTTTAGGTTTCCTGGAATCTAGGGTAATGAATAATTCCACCCTGGAAAAACCCAGTTTGAGTGAAAAAATTCCTCTTACATGCCTTCTAAATTTTTCAAAACCTTAAATTTGGAATAACAAGGCCCCTTGAACAAAAATGAGCTAAGCCTGTTATCCTTCTACTGATGTAAGTGGAAAACTTAAGAGGAACTTCACACGGAATGTAGCAAGCAACCTGAATGACACTTGGAGGGAGGAACACAGTTTGCAGGAAGGAAAAGTTTGGAGATGTTACCGGAAAATCAGTCTGTGTGCACATGACTGGAATGCCAGTTGTGATTGTAGTATCTCTGTAAATGGTTCTTTTAGTAAAGAGCCAAGTGAGTTTTAGAAATGTGGAGTTTTCTCCAGTTATTACCCAGCATGAAGTACATGAAACAGGGACCATCAAAATTAAGGATAAAAATATGGAAACTTCCCATTGCTTCCTCTTCATCGGGTAGGAGAATTTCTTGGTGCAGATGTGGCATAATGTGAGCTGGACCTAGGGATGTGTCATTCTCCAAATATACTATCTCTCAGGCTATGTCCACACTGCAAGGTTTTTGTGCAAAACCAGCCATTTTTGCACAAAAACTGGTGGAGCGTCCATACCTCAAGTGCGTTTTTGCACAAAAAAATTACAGTAAATTGACAGGACAGAGGGATTTTGCTGGTATACTTATTCCTCTCCCCACAACGAATAACTCCGTTTTGCGCTAAAGCTCTTTCGCAAAAAAGGCATGTGTGGGCGCTCTGCAGGGGTTTCTTGTGCAAAAAAGCCTATCAGAAAAAGCATAGGTGCTCTGATGGCCATTCTGTGAGTGGCCATGAGAGCTTTCTTGCGCAAGAGCGTCCATGCAGTGTGGACGCTCTCTTGCACAAAAGCACATCGCTTTTGCGATACACTTTTGAGGTGTGGACATGCTTTTGTGCAAGACGTTTTTGTGGAAGATCTCTTGCACAAAAAGCTTCTTGTGCAAATACCCTGCAGTGTAGACAAAGCCTCACAGTGTGGATATTTGCAGCTGCTGATCTGCACTGCTGTGGGCAGAGTGTGGGTACCAGAACTGAAAGCAAGGAGTCTGTCATTCCCATTCTCTAAATGCAATCTCCATGGCAGGCAATGACTATCCCTTTGAGATTTTAAACATCCATGGCAGGCAGAGCCCAGGCAGTTTGGAGAAGCAAGCTCCTTAATTCTGAAGAAGAGAATATATGAGAACTTTCAGGGACAATGGAGAAGTAGATTGAGACAATAAGCCTTGGTGATGGAGAGTGGGTATGAACTAGGATTGGATACTGAAGATTGTCATCTTTAGGACACGAATCCCATTTGTTGCAGAAGCTGGAAGTTGTATAGTGACTGAGCCAAGGTACCGCATGGAATATTGGATTCTATTCCTACCTCTCCCACACAGTTTCTATGTGATGCAAGTCATTTCAACTAGTCTATTCAGAATTGGTCGCTAATGGTATGTTCCTCATTTTCTGGGAGCTGAACTTTGATACCCTAGCCTAGGGTCCCATTTGCCAAGGTACTATGCACTCAGTAATGCACCTGAAGTAAATGGGAGCTGTGCTTGGAACATAGTAAATGCTATAAAATGCTAAATACTCTGAAAATTGAGCCCTAGTTCTTCAAATTGGGCACCCCCAATTAGTTGATTTTTTTTACTTCAATTTCTCTGTGCTTCAGCTATCCATCTGTAAAATGGGGATAAGACCCCCCCTCCCCAGCTCAGAGGTGCTGTGAAGATAATTTTTTCGTGATGCATTCAGATACTATAATGATGAGCACCCCAGAAAAGCTCCAAGGAAAATAATAATTCAATATTCAGAGTAGAGCTTGAATAATGTGCCAAAAATAAGGCCAAATGCCCACTCTGAACAAACTATTGAATAGCTGCTGTCTTTGTCCATTCTGTGTGCTGAATGAGGCAGCGGTTGTAGGGGAGCAAAATAGTAGTGATGCAATTCAAATCCGTATCATAAGGCATATGTATAAGGGGGCTGAATTAAGGTTGCTCAGGCAACCTTATTCCTTTTATTTCCTAACTTTTGGATACTTGATTTTTAAAAGCTTAATATTCTTGTTTTGACATAGAATTTTGGTTCATAATTATGTACTTTTTTATGTAATTCCCTTTCACATAGATTCATGACCTTGTTATTATGAGTCTTTGTACTTATCTCATTGATGGAATTGGTTGTACAAGTCTCTTCTATATTTGTACTTTGTCTAGAATTCAAGCGGAACCTTTTACAAGTTGTGTTTGAAGACACACGTACATGCTCAATTAAGCTTCATTTTGTTATTTAATGATCATTTTTAATGTTTTGATTTCTTGGGGCAACTTCCAGGATAATACTTTGCCCTTACAAATCCTTGTTGGTGTTGCAGAGTTGCTAGCTAGCCAAAGATACATCAGAAATTCTGCACAGCAAAACTGTTAAAATCAGTCTTTTGTTCACAAGGTGGGATTAATCAATTACAGATTCTCTCTCTCTCTCTCTCTCTTTATCCTTCTTCATAAAGACTCTGATTAAAAAAAAACAAATAACACTGAAGTCCTCTTTTGGGGTTGGAAACAGAGGTTTGGGAATAACAGCAGCAGCACCAAAAATGCTTTCAATGGCTAGTCTACCCAGGGTTTAGCATTTTTTTTTTTAATGCAAAGTTTGCTAAGAAGTTATCACGGCCTTGATGATTCACTTTATTCAGCAAATAATGCCCACAGGGCCAGTTGTCATGCAGCAAAGTGTGAAAGGGTACATAGCAGAACTGGGACAGAGCAAACCTCCCAGGATGTTTATAGGAGCTCCATTTGCTTAGCAACAATGTATCCATTTACAGTCCATTAATTGCGATGGTACTTAGCATATTGTCTTCTTATCTCAGCTTTCCAGGAAAACAAAAGACTCATGTCATTTAGTATAGTAACATTAGAAATGAACTGATATCTTCTGCATCAGTGTCAGAATGGATTGATCTATAGTGTATTTGTTTCCCAATCCTTCAGTTTATAAGAAATACCTAAGAATGATCATATCTGACAAGTAGGAACATCACATCACATTTTTGTTCACAATTTATTAAACAGGACATCCCTGGGGGGGCCAGGGCCTAGGGCAAATCCCCCCAGGCCCAGGGCACCCCCCCACCACAGGCCTCCCTGCAGCCTCTGCTCCATCCTGCTCCCCATTCCACACCTTCCCCCAAGCCCCTCCTCTTCTCCACCCATACTCTGCCCCCTTGTCCAAATATACCTCCCCTGAGCAGCTCAAACCAGTAGGGGGGGGGGGGAGAAGGTTACTGGGGGGGTCCAGTGCACAGTGGCAGCAGGGATTGAGCCCCTCCTGCTCACCACAGCAGCCGGAGCCAGAGCGACCTGCTAGCCTGTCCCACCCCACTCTGCCCTGCCCTCTTGCTGGTTCACCATTGTGGCAGGAAGCACAGTGCCCTGGGATCAGGTTACTCTGCTTCCTGCTGCTGCTGTTCAGAGGAGTACGGAGGGCTGGGAGGGGGCAGTGGGGAGGAGCCGGCTGTCGGGTTGCTCCAGCTCCCACTGCCATAGTGAATGTGGCAGAAAGGTGACCACGATGCTGGGCCATCCTGGCCCTGTCCATAGGATGGTTGAGGCAGCTATCATGGGGCCCTCAATGCACGTGGCCTGGGATGGCTGCCCCAAACTGTCCCACAGATGGAACAGCTCTGTTTTTAAATGACTATCTAGCCAAAGTTTGCTGGGTTTCTTGACATATGTTTGGTGGAAGAAATTAAGTGAGTGTGAAATAAATGCTATTCTTGGCTGGATTTATGAGTAGGAATCATTAAATAAACAGGCATCTCTATTGAAATTCACAACTTAATTACCAATCACAGGTATTCAGACCCATAAGCAGGGTGTGTGTGAAGGACGCAAAATGAGCCCCAGCCTTCCCCTGGCCGGCCAGAGCATGCTTATTTGGGGGACCATTCTGAGGAAGTGTTCACACCCTTGCATTCCACATTTACAGAAAAAGCAACCCCCCCATAGAAATTCCTATATATAGGACTGGTATTGGAGATGGAAAAAGACCATTTAAGTCATCTAATTTATGCCTCTGGCAAGGTAGGTTTCCTCCTTGTGGTATATTTTGTATGATTTGTCCAGTTTTAACAAAACCATCTAATTAGCAGTGCAAGGAAAGACCAACTTTCTTGCAGTTTATGTTTCTCAAAGGAATCTTAAAACACCCTTTGAAAGTTAATCTGCAAATGGAAAATGTTATCTTAGAAATTGCATGTAATACTTGATAAACAGAATTCACAGAGAGGTAAAAATTCAGTACAATATTATGTTATGCTCTAGGGTTAAACAAATATTTCTTTTCCTGTGTATTCTACCCAGCTGTATTGACTAATTCCATATTTTTCTTCTTATGCCATGCTAATTGCTGCCCTTTTTTCAGATGTGTGTGTGTGTGTGTGTGTGTGTGTGTGTGTGATAAAATGTGATCAAAAGTTAAAAATTACAAATCTGTGAATGTATATATGGATAGAAGTTTATAATATGGTTCGTGGCTAGGCTCACTAATGTTGTTATGCTGCCATATAACTGGAATAACACAATGGTGAATAAGATATGCATAATATAATGAAAGGAAAAATAAAATAATAGCAAGTACTTAGCTTTTTGATTAAAAAGTGTAGCTTGAGTGGCTTCTATTAATATTTTCTGAGGCCACAATCCTACAAACTATTCTAAGTGTGCAAACATTTATGTCTGTAAGCAGCTCCACTATTTCTCATGGAGGCTGGGGTCTGCCCAACAAAGATTATATTACAGAATCAGGACATAAGAAATTTCTGCATTAAAACCTATGTTAAAATGTGTCCACAAACTGTTTGGTTTATTTTTTTAATCTATATCTCAGCTTCCTATCAGAGACAAAGAACCCCAGGCACAAGTCAGGGGAGGATTATTTTTGAGCATGTTATGAGCTCATGAAAATACAGATTTATAGTGGCATTATAGTTAATGTGATATTAGAATGCTGCTAATCAAAAAAGTGAACAGACTTATGACTGGTGCATGGTATTTGGCTGTCTTAAAAACAAATAAATATATTTTCCCTTCTCCTGTCTAGTGGGAAGAAATATACTGTGAAACTAAACATGGAAGGTAAGTTGGGAATCCTTCCAATTATGGACTCTTTTATAATAAATAACACTGCATACAAAAAGCAAAAATAGGGAGAGAAAAATACAAGTAACCTTAAAGCTGATAGTAAATTATGATTATCTGCTGACAATTTCTGCTTTAATTTTGCATGATGTCATTTATTTATGCTATCTACAGTGAATAAAACAAGTTTTTTTTTGTTTTTTTTTTTTTACAGACAATCTTTTCCCATTCATTAATGGTGCATTTTACTCAAATAATTTATAATGCACTAAATATTCTTTATTGACCAACACACATTTTCTCCTCTCACTTTATAAAGTAACAAAATTTTATACTTAAGATGGATTGTGTTAGCTAAGGAGAAAAGTAATGCAGGTGTAACTGATATAAGTGAAGCAGATGCTGGAACAATCAAAAGCTGGGTCTTCATATTTTCCAGATTTTTTTCCCTAACACTTTAATAACTCCATCTTGAATCCCCATTCAGTAAACTGGGAACCTAGAGACATTTATATCACTTTGCATGCCATGGACAGGCAACTTATTCCCCACTCTGAAGCAGAGATGTCAACAGGTTTTAAACCAGAAACCTTTATAAAGCATGGAAGGGAAATGACATGTAAACTTATTTAAATATTAAAATTTAACAGTTTTTAACACTATTGCCCCAGGTTCTATGCATCACAGTCCTTATGTATGTTCTTCATAAAAAGCCCTGAGTGGCTGATGCAGTATTGTCACCTTCCCATTCGGCTGGCTGGTTGGCCAAGAAGTCCAAGGAGAACCTGGGTCCCAACTGGCAAAGCAGTGCTGGGCTTGACTAGACAAGTTGCTATAGTGACATTCAGCTCTGATGCTGCGTCAGGTAGGCCTCACCAGAATTCTAGGTGGGATGGATTCTGAGGCCCCTAATCCTTCTGATCTACTCTTTTTTCCATTTACTGACCCCTAAGTAACACTTCTCTCCACTCAGCACTGTTAGCAGTTGAAACTACCACCTTTCCCTGTCCATTGGCTGTAATTGTTAGCTCTGACCTAGGTGTTATTGGTGGTGGACTGGAACTGCAACTCCACTCTGGCCATTGACTGTATTTATCAGCTGGGAACCAATCTGCTGCTCTACTCCCTTCACAGGATGCAGCTATTACTCTCAGTTCAGTGTTTTTAAGAAGGACTGGTGGTATAAGAAAACCAACATAGAATCCCCACCAGCCAGAGAAGTGCTTTCAGCGGCAATTCACTAACCTTTAGTTCTGGCCAGTCTTCAGCAAACCTTTGCAAACATCACTCCTGTCAGTATGACCCCCACACCCAGTCATTGTCCAGGTGTGACAGGGTGAAGCAACCCCGCACTAGACCAGGGCCCCGTGAACTGCAGTGTGATGGAGTGAAGCAACTTCGCACTTGAACTGGGCCCCATGAACCGCGGGAAGCGGGGTGGGACGAGGAGGACCGCCCCGGGATGGCAACCGGAGAAGCTGCTGGGGGCCCAGGCAAAAGGCTGACCGGGGCCAAAGGGGGGACCAAGGGCGCAGGCGTGATAAGCGCGGGGCCGGCAGGAGAAACAGGTGCCAGGTGATGACGTCATCTGCCGGCACGGCGGGGACATCTCCGCCCACTCGCGGGAGTCTTGTGGGGGCGGGCATGAACGGGCAGCGGGACATTCAAAAAGGGCTCCCACTGCCCTGAAAGGAGGAAGCTGGGCAAGGCAGTGGAGGAGCATGGAGGTAGGCAGAGGAGGCGGGTAGGAATTGGCCCAGGGTGGGGTCGTGGAGCCTGTGGGCTGGCGCATTTTGGGGTGACTCCCCCATCAGTCAGGCAAGGGATATGGATATCCCTGCCTTAGGGCCCTGGGCCAGGACCCGGAAGTGAGGGAAGGCCCGGGTCCCCCTTCCCCCGCTGCCCCTCCCCTGACTGAGCTTCAGTTGCTGGAGAATAGCAACGTTAGTGACGGAAGCTAAATGAGACCCCAGTCTCGGAGGGTGACCTCTGACCGTGACTTGTGCCAGTGCCCTTTAACCGTGATGGGTAACACCAGGTCTTGCATAGTTGGTATCTGAAATATTATTCCCGAGTACAAAAGTAGCCAGTTTAAACCCATGTACCCTTGTTAATCTGCAAATGATGTACATGATGTACTGTTCACCCAGTCAACTCCCCTTGCTGTGCAGCAGATGCCAGAAGAGAACTTACTTGATTACCTCCCTTCTTCCACGTATGCTTCAGACCACAGGGGCATGATCATTAGGTAGGTAGGAATACTTTTTAAAAGGATGGCATATTTCATAAATGGCGATGGGAGAATCTCAGGAGGTGTTGTTTGGTTAACTACCCAAGTGTACAGTATGAAAATCACTCTCTGTGCAGAGATACGTCATTCATTGCAAATCTGCATTACCTTTGAGACTTCCTCTCGTAAAACTTTAGAATTGGTTTCCTCCTATTTGATGGGTTCATTTCTTTGGTTATGGTGAAGAAGGCCTGGCAGGCTGCTACTGTCAGAGCTTGGGTACATGGCTTAGAGCAGGGTAGATAAACATACCTATACTGAGTCCACACCAGAGCTTGACAAAAGGTGGGAAAAGAGCTGAAAATTAATAATATACACTAGGCCCCTTTACTCTACTTCTTTAATCCATTCAGGGAACACCTTGGTAAGGCTCCGGTGGCATCATCACATGTTGTTAACTCACATGTGTGGCACATTCTCAAGGTGTCCAGGACTGAGAGTTATCTTGTTAACCTCCTTCTACCAGCAAGTGGAAGATTCACTTATTTTCAAATGCGTGTTAACACCCTGACATTGTCAGTCTCTCAGTTATCCAAAAATCTCTTCAGGGCTTTGCCATTCCTTCCTTTGTTTAATAGCACTCCAGCAGCCAAGCATCTCTGAAAGCTTCCCCATGTAGGATAGTAGTAGAGAGGTAGCCGTGTTAGTCTGATCTTGCTAAAACAAAAGGAAAAACTATGTAGCACTTTAAAGACTAAATTTCCAAGTAAGCTGTCCCCAAAGGAATACTGTGCACACAGCAAACCAGGATCAGGTGCTTTATAACATCATAGCACTGAAATAAATTTACGGTGACTCAATCTTTTAGTTTATTATCAAAGATTAAGTTTTAAGAGAGTGAAGACGGATAATAAGCAGAAACAGAAATAGCTATATGTATGAAACAACTATCGTAGGTCTACACTTATCAATGACAACCTTTCCTATTTAATAAAGTAGATTTTCTCCCAAGGATTCAGTCTTTTTGATAGAATTGCTGGTTTTCAGTCACCATGAGTATCTAAGTGTTCATGGGCACTTTATGCCCTCCAGGGCATTCCTTGCTGGTAACAAAATGTCATGCTTATCCCCCAACAATACAGTAAATCTTTGAAAATAAGACTCTTCTCCCCTGTTGCTTGTTTTTCCTGTTGACTTCACATGCCTTTGTTCTCTATTAGCATTTATTTCAAACTGGTGATGGGAGGCACGTTGTAAAACAATATAATGCTTAAATTATATGTCAATTAGCTAGATGACAAATACTTCTCATCAGAGAGAAAGCCTGTCTGCTGGTGACTCATATTTTGATACAGACTCTCAGGATATATATATATACACACACACACACACACACACACACACACACACAACTCCTCAAATATAATCTGAACCTATATCTCGCAATGATTATAAAGAATATATTACAAGCTTTTATTAGATATCTTACAACATGATATTTTTATAAACGAATACTATGGAACAGGTATAGTGAGTTTGTCAGAGCCATTAAGAATTGCTGAAAGAATAGTGAACCCTATCAATTGGCACCAATGGACCTCTGACTCGGAGTGTTTCAGGCCACCTTGTTAGCCCATACTCTGGTTAGTTTGGGTATTGTCCTGCTAACTGACTTTTTTTTCCTGTTTATAGATGCTTTGTCCCATACACACAGACAACTGCACTGAACTTTAATTTTCTGCTTCATCCCAGTTTGAAAAGTAGCTCTGTTAAAGTGACATCCTTATGTCACTCAGTGCTGTGAATTCTCCACCCCCTTGAGTGACACAAGTTACAACAATGTATGTATTCATGTTCATGGTGCCATGTTGGCAGGAGAGCATCTCATGTTGACATAGTTTATGATGCTCGTGGAGGTGGTTTTTTTTATGCTAATGGAAGATCTCTCAGCCATCAGCATACAATGTCTTCTCCACATGCTCTGATGTGGCACAACTATATCGGTAGAGCTGTGCTGCTGCATGTATATATGTATAGACATAGCCTTAGAGCAAGTGTGGTTCATTGAGAAGTGAATGGCAAAGCCATTCCCCCATCCTCTTGTCTTCTCATCCATTTTGAGGGGCAGGGCAATGTGCTCTTGAAGGAGAGAGCAGACCCTGAACTTTTTCTGAGGAAAGACGCTGTCATTTTGTTTGGCTCATATGTGGGCTATACAAAAGGTAAAGTTTTGGGAGAAGGAACTTTGTGCCTCCCTCTCGCTTCTCCCATCTTACCATCCCATGAAAAGGCTGGGCAAAATCTGCCACTTTATTAACTAAGATTCCAGTCTGTATAATACTGAGAATAAAGAATCCACACTCTATAACATCAGTGCCACTTCAGGTATTGTGTATTTTTATTTTTACAATGATAATTTTAGTGATTAAAATATAATTAGCCACTAAATGTGGAAGAACAAAGTTACACAGAAGAAGTCTCAGTGACATAAGAGGTTCCTAACTCCTGCCAATGTTATTCCCATTTGAGAGTTTTATGAGGAAAACAATATGCAGCCATAATTAATTAATGGACATCGCAGTTCACTTCTGCAATCATTTTTCAATCTTTGTTACATTTATAGGAAGCACATTTGCACATTGCAATAACTCCAGGGTTAACCTGCCAGTTGGGCATAGCACAATTAAAACTGGAAATTGAGAACTGAAATGTTAATAAGTACATTATGAATTGCCATTTTGTGATAAGACTCCCTCCCCTGCTATACAGTGCAAAATCCTCAGGCAGCACTGTAGATAGGACAACACATGTATTTTATATTTTGAAAATAAATGCTGTGTTGATCTTGCTGAGGTTAAAGATCAATAAACTACTGTATGTCACCTGTATCTTATCTATTTGTAAAACATTCCTGTTGTCATGCTCCTGTACCTGTTAAAAAACATGGCATCCCTGTTGGGCAAGAGTGAAATTGAGAGAAAAGATGGGCAGAGACTATGACATCAGCAAAAAAGAGAAAGGGGCAGCTGGTCAGTAGAAATGTGCACTGACTAATCTTCTCAGATCATCTTCCTGTCTCTGCAGCTCATTTCCCTCTCCCCATCACATCTCTGACCATTTCCAGAAGTAGCTCCTTTACCACTCTTTTGAGACTGACTTGTATAGGACTCTTCTTCTCTCTCTCTTCCCTCGGCATTGGGATAACCCAGAGCATCAATAAGAAGGAACTAAATCATAGAACTGGAAGGAACATTGAGAGGTCATCAAGTCCAGTCCTCTGTACCCATGGCAGGACCAAGCATCGTATAAACTAGGGGTCTCAAATTCTTGGACCAAGGGTCATTCCTGGCCAAAGCAGTTACCATCCCTCAAGCCCTGCCCTTCCTGCCACCAATCCTCTTTCTCCCCCATGGCACCCCATGCTCTGAGGGAGCAGCCTCAGGGATTGCCAGGGAGGCCTGTCATAGGGCAGCAGAAGTTGGGGGGGTCCCCCTACACTGCCCAGCACCCTTTCCCACACACATACAACTGCCCAGCTCCTCATGATCCAGAGGGCATTCTGCACCAAAACATTAAAAAAATCTGTGTACAATATTTTAAGATTCTGTAAAAATCTGCAAATTTTATTTGTCAATAAATAAATGTGGAGGTTCCAGCATGGCAGTGGCGAGCATAGGCTACTGGTTGCATGGAGATGGAAGATTGCTGATTGCTGCTTTTCTGCTCTCCAAGTATACCATCTTGCTCCCCTGGAGGCCCTAGCATTGTTGGCTGCTTGTTCACTGAGCCAAACAACGAATCCCTCCACCTGTTCCAGCAAGATGTAAGCAGTGGGCAAATTGATGGCTCCGAAAGAAGGCAAGCATTTATCAATTGGGACAAAATATTTGTGATTGAAACCAGCTTAACATGGTTGAGCGAAGAAGATAAGGAGCAAGAGAAACATCTGGACTTATCCAACATCCAGCAGAAAAACAGCATGGTGAAGCAAAATCTGCTGATCCTGATGGGAAAGAACTATTATAAAAGGAGAACTGTTTTGCTCGAAGAGCGGGAATCTCCTGGCATGACTGAAGCATTGGCCCAGAGCCCCGCTCCTCCACCCACGATCAATCCACAGACCATGGATTGGTGAATATTACAGACTGGTGGGACTCTGTGTGTGTGTGTGTGTGTGTGTGTGTGTGTGTGTGTGTCAAAGCATGTGCGCACTACTTTGCCATTGTATTCTCAATAAACATGGTGTATTGCCTTTCCTCCCATAAAGAGCGCGTGTGCTTCTGATAAGCATAATATTTTTGGTGGAGAATGCGAGAGGGGGGTGGCATGCACTGTTGTCTTATTGAGAATCAATGAAAAGTAGTTCTGTGAACTGAAGGACTATACTGCAGTTTTTGGTATTGAAGTGATCAATCATTAAGGTGTGCACACCCCTGGATGTAGCAGCCCGTGTAAGAGAGGAGAATTAGATTTCTTGCTCCCCCTGGTCGTAGAGTTGCTGGCACAGGGATAGGAGAAGAATTAGACTTCTCTCCGCCCTTCCCCCCCCCCCCCTTCACTTGGCAGGGGAATAAGGAATCAAGGGATTGTCTTAAAGGTGTACATACCTTTGGTAGTAGCAGGGCCAAATAGGGAAAGGGGATTAGCATTCCACTCTCTGACCCAGTTGCTAGGGAATAATTTAATGGTGGTATACCCTCAGTCTTAATAGGGTCGAGCCCAAAAGAATGAAGCTTAACATCTCCATTCTACCCTCGTATAGGGTCTTAAGGGTACAAGACAAATAAGAGTAAAGATTCCTAATAAAAGCAAACTGGTGCAAATATTCAGAAAGACTTCTAATGAAGAGGAGAAGTAAAGTATACCTTTGGAACCAATATAGCTGAAGTTTAGGCATAGCCCATGGTCTGACAATGCTTTAGCTGATGTTTATACCACGCAGACCTTGAACAAATTGGGTAAATATTTACTGGTTTACAAACTCTTAACCTCAATAAAAAGAGACACTGCCACAGTCTGTCTGTTATGAAGAGCCTGTGATGAGGCATTTAAAAAAATTAGCTGACTGCAGAAATGAAAGTTTGGATTACCCAAGAAAAGGAACCAGGAGGTGTGGGAGCTAGTTGAGGAGCCCATCCTTTTTGCTAAACTGGTAGTGAAACAAAGCCTGTGTCCAAAAGAGGCTGTTCAGCAAGAAATGCAGGATTGGGCCCAGACAAACGGCCATTCAGAAAGGAAAGCAAAATCAGGCCCAGACAAGCAAGCAGGCAAACAAGCAAGATTGGAAAACAGGTTCACAGCCCTGAGGACATAGTGGAAGGAGCAAGGGAAATCAGTAAGTACAGGCACTGAAAATTCAAATCCTTGGAACAATACTTGGAATACTTGGAAGTTTTCATTTTAAGGACAAAGCAAGTGATTTAAGGGAAAAGAGTGACAAATTAACTCTGTGGAATCTGGAGGAAACTGAGTAGTTAAAATGTTGTAAAAATGCTAAAACGAAAAATGTTATAGATAAGGAATTCTTAGTTTCTTTGCAGCCTTTCTGAAGGAAAAATGGGTCCTTTTCTGAAGGAATGTCTGTAAATAATCCAGACAAAGAGACAATCTAATAATCATTTGACTATGAGCACTTCAGTCAAATCTGCTAGAAGAACATAGGGGTTTCTATTGGAACTTAACTCCCCTAAGGCAACATCTAGACTACAGGCTTCTTTCGGAAGAAGCTTTTTTCAGAAGAGATCTTCTGAAAAAACTTCTCCTGAAAGAGAGCATCCACACTGCAAAAGTGCATCAAAAAAAGCAATCTACTTTTCTGACAGATAGCATCCATTCAGTGTGGATGCCATCTCGCATTTCAGCTGTGATTACTATGGACAGAGTGGTCACCAGGGCACCTGTGCTTTTTCCTCTTTCCTCTTCTTCCGAAAAAACTCCCTCTTCCCCATCCACACATGCCTTTTTGTGAAAAAGTTCTTTCATAAAAAGGCTTCTTCCTCATAGAATGAGGATTACCAATGCCGGAAAAACCCCTCTGGTTCTTTTGATTTTCTTACGGAAGAACACAATTGCAGTGTGGACGTTCCTCAAGTTTTGTCGGAAAAATGGCCATTTTTCCATCAAAATTCTGTAGTGTAGACATACCCTAGAGGTGTAAAAGGGAATATGATTTTTGTACAGCTATGTAGAAATAATTAATATAGTGTACAAAAATGTTAAGAATATGTATATATCTGTGCATGACTATATATATATACATATATAGAGAGAGAGGTTTTTAGGACATAGCCATTCTGTTTTGCCAGGTTTTGAAATTTTATTTTTTATGGCTTGAAATACATTTGTTTTACTTTTAATAAGGCCATTTCATTCAAAGTTGCAAAGCTGATAAGATGCTTTTTGCCAGACACGGAAAACTAATGCTGGTTGAGTTTGTGTTTAGCATTTAACCCTTAAGGTATCTCAATGCTTTAGAAAGTTCAATATTTTGTTACACACCAAGTTATGGCTGGTTTAAGAGGCAGTCAGACCTAGAAAAATTGGGAGAGATTCTGGATTTTTGTGTTTTGGTAACATAAGAACATAAGAACGGCCGTACTGGGTCAGCCCAAAGGTCCATCTAGCCCAGTAGCCTATCTGCCGACAGTGCCCAGCACCAGGTGCCCCAGAGAGGGTGGACCAAAGACAATGATCAAGTGATTTGTCTCCTGCCATCCTTCTCCAGCCTCTGACAAAAAGAGGCCAGGGACACCATTGCTGTCCCCTGTCTAACAGCCTTTTATGGACCTAACCTCCATGAAATTATCTAGCTTCTCTTTAAACTCTGTTATAGTCCTAGCTTTCACAGCCTCCTCTGGCAAGGAGTTCCACAGGTTGACTACACGCTGTGTGAAAAAGAACTTTCTTTTATTAGTTTTAAATCTGCGACCCATTAATTTCATTTTGTGTCCTCTAGTTCTTCTATTATGGGAACTAATAAATAACGTTTCTTTATTCGCCCTCTCCACACCACTCATGATTTTATATACCTCTGTCATATCTACCCTCAGTCTTCTCTCTTCTAAACTGAAAAGTCCCAGTCGCGTTAACCTCTCTTCATATGGGACCTATTCCAAACCTCTAATCATTTTAGTTGCCCTTTTCTGAACCCTTTCTGAGGCCAAAATATCTTTTTTGAGGTGAGGAGACCACATCTGTACGCAGTATTCAAGATGTGGGTGTACCATAGTTTTATACAGGGGCAGTAAGATATTCTGGGTCTTATTTTCTATCCCTTTCTTAATAATTCCTAACATCCTATTTGCCTTTTTGACCGCCGCTGCACACTGTGTGGAAGTTTTCAGAGAACTATCCACAATAACTCCAAGATCTCTTTCCTGATTTGTCGTAGCCAAATTAGCCCTCATCATACTGTACGTATAGTTGGGGTTATTTTTTACAACATGCATTACTTTACACTTATCCACATTAAATTTCATTTGCCATTTTATTGCCCAATCACTCAGTTTGGTGAGATCTTTTTGAAGTTCTTCACAGTCTGCTTCTGTCTTGACTATCTTAAACAGTTTAGTATCATCCGCAAACTTTACCACCTCACTGCTTACCTCTTTCTCCAGATCATTTATGAATAAGTTGAACAGGATTGGTCCCACGACTGACCCTTGGGGACACCACTAGTTACCCCTCTCCATTCTGAAAATTTACCATTTATTCCTACCCTTTGTTTCCTGTCTTTTAACCAGTTCTCAATCCATGAAAGGACCTTCCCTCTTAACCCATGACAATGTAATTTACACAAGAGCCTTTGGTGAGGGACCTTGTCAAAGGCTTTCTGAACATCTAAGTATATTATATCTACTGGATCCCCTTGTTTGCATGTTTGTTAACCCCTTCAAAGAACTCTAATAGATTAGTAAGACAGGATTTCCCTTTACAGAAACCATGTTGACTTTTGTCCAACAAATTATGTTCTTCTACGTGCCTCACAATTTTATTCTTTACTATTGTTTCGACTAATTTGCCCGGTACTGAAGTTAGACTTACCGGTCTGTAATTGCCAGGATCGCCTCTAGAGCCCTTTTTAAATATTGGTGTCATGTTGGCTACCTTCCAGTCATTAGGTACGGAAGCCGATTTAAAGGATAGGTTACAAACCACAGATAAGAGTTCAGCAGTTTCCCATCTGAGTTCTTTTAGAACCCTTGGATGAATGCCACCCGGTCCCGGAGATCTGTTAACATTAAGTTTTTCTATTTGTTTCAAAACCTCCTCTAATGACACTTCAATCCGGGACAGTTCCTCAGATTCATCACCCACAAAGGACGGTGCAGATTTGGGAATCTCCCTAACGTTCTCAGCCGTGAAGACTGAAGCAAAGAAATCATTTAGTTTATCCGCAATGGCTTTATCGTCCTTGATTGCTCCTTTTATTTCTCGATCGTCTAGGGGACTGACAGGTTTTTTAGCAGGCTTCCTGCTTCTAATGTACTTAAAAAACATTTTGTTATTGCTTTTTGAGTTTTTGGCTAGCTGTTTCTCAAAATCTTTTTTTGCTTTTCTTATTACATTTTTACACTTGATTTGACAGTGTTTATGTTCCTTTCTATTTATCTCACTAGGATCGGACTTCCACTTCTTAAAAGATGCCTTTTTGTCCCTCACTGCTTCTTTTACATGGTGGTTAAGCCACGGTGACTCTTTTTTAGGTCTCTTGCTATGTTTTTTAATTTGGGGTATACATTTAAGTTGGGCCTCTATTATGGTGTCTTTAAAAAGTTTCCATGCAGCTTGCAGGGATTTGGCTCTAGTCACTGTGCCTTTTAATTTCTGTTTAACTAACCTCCTCATTTTTGTGTAATTCCCCTTTTTAAAATTAAATGCCAGAGTGCTGGACTGCGGAGGTGTTCTTCCCACCACAGGAATGTTAAATATTATTATATTATGGTCACTATTCCCAAGCGGTCCTGTAACGGTTATCTCCTGGACCTGATCCTGCGCTCCACTCAGGACTAAATCGAGAATTGCCTCTCCCCTTGTGGATTCCTGTGCCAGCTGCTCCAAGAAGCAGTCATTTAAGCCATTGAGAAATTTTATCTCTGCTTCTCTTCCTGAGCTGACATGTATCCAGTCAATATGGGGATAATTAAAATCCTCCATTATTATAGAGTTCTTTATTTTGGTAGCCTCTCTAATCTCCCACAGCATTTCAATGTCAGTATCGCTGTCCTGTTCAGGTGGTCGGTAATATATCCCTACTGCTAATTTCTTATTATTGGAGCATGGAATTACTATCCATAGCGATTCTATTGAACATGTTGATTCAGTTAATATTTTTGTTTCATTTGATTCTACATTATCTTTCACATACAGTGCCACTCCGCCACCCACCCAGCCTGCTCTATCCTTCTGATATATTTTATATCCCGGTATGATTGTGTCCCACAGATTTTCCTCATTCTACCAGGTTTCAGTGATGCCTATTATGTCAATCTCCTCCTTTAATACGAGGTACTCTAGTTCATCCATCTTATTAGTCAGACTCCTAGCATTTGTGTAGAAGCACTTTAAAAATTTGCCACTGCTTATTTGTCTGCCCTTCCCTGATGCATTGGATTCCTTTATATGCGGTTGTCTGTCTGCTCTGGCCCATGGTTTGTCCTCTCCCCTCCTCTCTTTCTGACTACAGCTTAGAGAATCTCTATCAATGGATTCTCCTCTAAGAGAAGTCTCCATCCGATTTACGTGCATCTCCGCACCAATCGGCTTTCCCCCATCTCTTAGTTTAAAAACTGCTCTACGGCCTTTTTAATGTTTAGTGCCAGCAGTCTGGTTCCACCCTGGTTTAGGTGGAGCCCATCCTTCCTGTATAGGCTCCCCCTCCCCCAAAAGTGTCCCCAGTTCCTAATAAATCCAAACCCCTCTTCCCTACACCATCGTCTCATCCACGCATTGAGACTCTGAAGCTCTGCCTGCCTACCTGGCCCTGCACGTGGAACTGGAAGCATTTCCGAGAATGCCACCATAGAGGTCCTGGATTTCAGTCTCCTTCCTAGCAACCTAAATTTGGCCTCCAGGACATCTCTCCTACCCTTCCCTACGTCATTGGTACCTACATGTACCACGACCACTGGCTCCTCCCCAGCACTACACATAAGTCTATCTAGATGCCTCGAGAGATCCGCAACCTTCGCACCAGGCAGGCAAGTGACCATACAGTTCTCCCAGTCATCACAAACCCAACTATCTATGTTTCTAACGATCGAATCACCCACTACTAACACCTGCCTCTTCCTAACAACTGGCGTTCCCTCCCCCTCAGAGGTATCCTCAGTGTGAGAGGATACCGCAACATCCTCTGGAAGGAGGGTCCCAACTACGGGATGGTTTCCTTCTGTTCCCATTGAATGCTCTGTTCTCTTGAGACTTTCATCCTCTTTAAGAGTACTGGGGCTCTCAGACTGGAGGTGGGACAGTACTACAGTGTCCTGGAAAGTGTCATCAACATATCTCTCTACCTCCCTTAGCTCCTCCAGTTCAGCCACCCTGGCCTCCAAAGCCCGAACTCAGTCTCTGAGAGTCAGGAGCTCCTTGCAACGGGTGCACACATACACCACCCGCCCACAGGGCAGGTAATCATACATGTTACACTCGATGCAATAAACAGGATAGCCCCCACTCTGCTGCTGGGCTTCTGTCTCCATTTTTCTTATGAATAAGTTTTAAGTATAAACTGGGCTTATTAAATGTCTGGAATTTAGATTATTATAAAAGTTGTTTAAAGAAGGTCAGAAGTCACTAGTGCCCTCTAAACTCCCTCTTCAAACTCCCTGTTAGCTGCTCCTGTTCACAAGCTCCCTGGTTGCTGACTCACAGCTTATAAAGCCCTGGTAGCCCCTCCCCCTGACGGAGGCTCAGCCAATTAACAGAGGCTTCTAGATTTCAAACCTTTTAGAAGCTCCTTCAAACAAACAAACCAACCAAACAGACAAACACAAGCTCAGCACACAGCAAATAACCCACCCACACACAAACACACACTACAGACAGCCACTTACCACAAGGGTCCCGTATTTACTCCTCTTTTACCTGGAGAACTCCCTCTCTAAACTCCCTGTTAGCTGCTCCTGTTTGCAAGCAGATAAGAGCTGAAATATGTTACTTAATTAAACAGAATATGCTATTTGATTAAAATCCTATTCGGGCTCCTGAAGCCACAATAGGTTGTGTTTTCTTTTCAAATTGCTGTGTGTGGGAAAGCAGGATTTAAAAGTAAAGAGTAATCGGAACTCTGGTGGAAATTAATTGTGTCACCTTTTAAGACAGAGTCTCTAAGCTGCTAATAGCTTTGGATCTAAAAGCAATTCACAAAAGTGTGTGTTAGTGCAAATGACCTATCTGGCAGCAGCAGATAATAACTATACTTGCTCAGCAAACAAACCACCTGAAAAAAAAATCAGATTGTGATCCTCCAGAAAGGAAAGTGAAAAAAGGAGTCAAATGTAGAAATAAGAGGTTAATCCTTCGTAGGAAAGATATAGTGAACGCATGGTGCTAAAATCTGAAAACAGATACAAAATGGTGTCTACTTATACATACACTGACCT
This sequence comes from Pelochelys cantorii, assembly GCA_032595735.1. Taxonomy (NCBI): domain Eukaryota; kingdom Metazoa; phylum Chordata; order Testudines; family Trionychidae; genus Pelochelys; species Pelochelys cantorii. Next base: position 175,405,150 of record CM064328.1, on the reverse strand, counting down.
CAAAGATAAATTGTCCAAATAAAAGGCATGGTATAACTATTTTTAAACACCCATTTGTAAGAGATTTTGATGCTAATATTATTGTTTAACACTGGGATAAATGTAATGTTTACAGGTAACCCTGTAACAATGTATAATGTGCATGAGATTCTTTTATAAAAAGAAAAACCTGTAAGCGTGCTGAAATGGTAATTGGAAATACAACTCATACTCAAAACTGAAACATTACAGTAATAATGCTTCTTGCCTATTGTTAGTGAATGATCTTAAACTTAGCACAACAGAGAAACTATGACAAGCCTGATCTGTTGTATATAAGAGAGAAACTGAGGTACACCACCTCATGAATTTAATGATTGAACAGTGGGATAACTCATCCTAAACTCTTAAGGCTATGTCTACACTGCAGTGCTATTTTCGAAATATAACAGGCTCACTATTCTGACACCTCTGTAAACCTCATTTTTTTTTTCTGTAAACCTCATTCCATGAGAAGTAAGGGACATTTTGGAATAGCGGGCTATTTCAAAATTTGGACCTGCGTAGACAGCACCAAATTACATAATAAGCTATTTTGAAATAAGATCGAAATAAGATATGCAATTTGCATTGCTCAAATTGCATATCTTATTTTGACCTATCGTGCAGTGTAGGTGAACCCTAAGGGGCAGAAGTCATTGAAACCTGGCCTGCCCACAGAACAAAAACATGGATAAGTATGGAGGTAATTGCAGGCAAAATAGATAAATCAGCACAGATATTTGCAAAAGGAAGGAGTATTTTAAGTAATAATCTGCCATCCCAAATGTTTTTTTTTGTCTTTCAGAAAATCAGAAAAAGCTGGTACCAGCTGAAGAACAACCATGAATCAACTGTTGCGACAAAGATTGTATTTTATGTTTGTGTTTATCTTGTGATGTTTGCCTTATTGCTAGCATTGTTGTGTATTGTGTTAAACAATACTGCATTAGGCAGAAAAGGATTAACACGCATTTTGACAGTATTTACAGAAACTAGTGCCTCAAACCCAGACAAAGAGGAAGGAGAAGGAATGAATGCAGCACAAACCTAGCAAAGAAAAGTGTGACGAAACACCCATGGAAGAGATCATGTGTCTTTTCCTATGAAGGCAACACCCTGATAATGGGAGAAGGTGCTCACAGAAAAAGTTTTAGCTCTTACTTTGAATCCTGTTTCTTTAATAAGCCTAGAAAAGGCACAAGTGATACAGCCTCAAGTTATATATTTAGATATTGTAACAGGGAAAGAAGGCAGACAAGTAGATCAATGAAAGGTAAGGGCTTTAATAGAAATGCCAGCCACTACCAATGGCTCACTCCTTGAGGGTACTGGTAGGAGGATTTAATTTTCTCAAACCATACATTAGAATAAAAATAGATTAGCTCTTATTTCATAGTGGATTGCCTGAGCCCCTTAGTTTACTGCATTGATAAGGATGGTAAATTGAAATGGGTATATGTTTCACAGATTAAGCTATTTGCATGAATAATGATGTCTGGATGCTTTGCAGACTAAGGGAACTTATGGGGATCTGTGCAAGGCACTTCTTAATCACAACAATTTCAATTTATAGACAATGCAAATTCCAGGGTAAAGGTTGGTTTTATCTATTCCTAAAAGTATTAAATGTTCAGATAGAGGAGTTATGAGACACAGTACAGTTTCATCCATGAACCAAGATTTTAAAATGGTTCACTTATTGTAAATCAGTCATCATAGGTGACTCCTATTAATGATGAACTGATCCTTATGAAATGGTATAATACGAACACAAGCTAAATTTTAAAACCACTAGAAAGGACCAGCATGTATGCCTGGGAAGGTGAAGTGGGACTTAAGGTTAATCTTATAAATATTACAGAAATACAAAATCACTGGAACCTTAAAATGGAAGGTTCCTTTTGGGGACTGCCTTAGCTATAGGATGCACTGAAATGCAGATTCTTAGCTTGGCATCCCTTGAGCATGACATGTATTGGGTAATTTCTGGAAATGTTAAGAGTATTAGCACATCTTTTGCAACCGTCCTTTGTGGATGATGAATTTGAGGAGCTGTCCTGGATTGAAGTGTCATTAGAGGAGGTTTTGGAACAAATAGAAAAACTTAATGTTAACAAATCACTGGGACTGGATGGCATTCATCCAAGGGTTCTAAAAGAACTCAAATGGGAAATTGCTGAACTATTATCTGTGGTTTGTAACCTATCCTTTAAATCGGCTTCTGTACCTAATGACTGGAAGGTAGCCAACGTGACACCAATATTTAAAAAGGGCTCTAGAGGTGATCCTGGCAGTTACAGACCGGTAAGTCTAACTTCAGTACCGGGCAAATTAGTCGAAACAATAGTAAAGAATAAAATTGTGAGGCACGTAGAAGAACATAATTTGTTGGACAAAAGTCAACATGGTTTCTGTAAAGGGAAATCATGTCTTACTAATCCATTAGAGTTCTTTGAAGGAGTTAACAAACATGCAGACAAGAGGGATCCAGTAGATATAGTATACTTAGATTTTTCAGAAAGCCTTTGACAAGGTCCCTCACCAAAGGCTCTTGTGTAAATTACATTGTCATGGGTTAAGAGGGAAGGTCCTTTCATGGATTGAGAACTGGTTAAAAGACAGGAAACAAAGGGTAGGAATAAATGGTAAATTTTCAGAATGGAGAGGGGTAACTAGTGGTGTCCCCCAAGGGTCAGTCCTAGGACCAATCCTGTTCAACTTATTCATAAATGATCTGGAGAAAGGGGTAAGCAGTGAGATGGTAAAGTTTGATGATACTAAACTGTTTAAGATAGTCAAGACAGAAGCAGACTGTGAAGAACTTCAAAAAGATCTCACCAAACTGAGTGATTGGGCAATAAAATGGCAAATGAAATTTAATGTGGATAAGTGTAAAGTAATGCATGTTGTAAAAAATAACCCCAACTATACGTACAGTATGATGAGGGCTAATTTGGCTATGACAAATCAGGAAAGAGATCTTGGAGTTATTGTGGATAGTTCTCTGAAAACTTCCACACAGTGTGCAGCGGCGGTCAAAAAGGCAAATAGGATGTTAGGAATTATTAAGAAAGGGATAGAAAATAAGACCCAGAATATCTTACTGCCCCTGTATAAAACTATGGTACGCCCACATCTTGAATACTGCGTACAGATGTGGTCTCCTCACCTCAAAAAAGATATTTTGGCCTCAGAAAGGGTTCAGAAAAGGGCAACTAAAATGATTAGAGGTTTGGAATGGGTCCCATATGAAGAGAGGTTAAAACGACTGGGACTTTTCAGTTTAGAAAAGAGGAGACTGAGGGTGGATATGATAGAGGTATATAAAATCATGAGTGGTATGGAGAGGGTGAATAAAGAAAAGTTATTTATTAGTTCCCATAACAGAAGAACTAGAGGACACCAAGTGAAGTTAATGGGTAGCAGGTTTAAAACTAATAAAATAAAGTTCTTCGTCACACAGTGCGTAGTCAACCTGTGGAACTCCTTGCCAGAGGAGGCTGTGAAGGCTAGGATTATAACAGAGTTTAAAGAGAAGCTAGATAATTTCATGGAGGTTAGGTCCATAAAAGACTATTCGCCAGAAGATAGAAATGGTGTCCCTGGCCTCTGTTTGTCAGAGGCTGGAGAAGGATGGCAGGAGACAAATCGCTTGATCATTGTCTTTGGTCCACCCCTTCTGGGGCACTGGTGCTGCCACTGTTGGGAGACAGGCTACTGGGCTAGATGGACCTTTGATCTGTCCCAGTACGGCCATTCTTATGTTCTAACAATGAAAAAGGTCATGTTTCAATACATAGAAGTATGAATGAATACAGTTTGTCTCTAGTATGGTTCAGCCTGATTTATTAACAGGAGAGATCATTATCAAAACTGTTCACCAACAGTCTGTGGAGACAGAAATATGCACAATAAGCCCACACCCAAAACTGACCGTGGGATCTTTTTGGTTACCCTAAGTTATAGGTCAGTGGGCTGGAAAAGAGCAGAAAACATTGAACACTCGAGGGTGTAAGGAATGAAGCCCTCAGAAATGGATATGCTTATCCCTGCCTGTCATCACAGAACCATGTAGTGTGGATACATCACTGGGAACATTGATTGGAACAAATTGAAAAATGTAACACGTTTTGCATAATCGACAATGTGTATGTGATTGAAACCTGCTTAGCATGGAAGAGCAAAGAAGATAAGGAGCAAGAGGAACAACTGGACTTAACCAACATCCGTCAGAAAAACAGCCTGGTGATCCAAAACCCACTGATCCTGATGAGAAAGAACCATTATAAAAGGAGAACTGTTTTGCTCTAAGAACGGGAACATCCTGGTATGACTGAAGCATTGGCCCAGACTGATAGACCCCTGCTCCTCCGTCCATGATCAATCCACAGACCATAGACTAGTGAATATAACATCTATTGGTGGGACTGTGTGTGTGTGTGTGTGTGTCCTGTCTGTCTATGTAAGCATATGCTAATTGCTTTACCATTGTATTCTCAATAAATACAGCGTATTGCCTTTTCTCCCTATAAAGATCCCATGTGCTTCTTATAAGCATAACAATTTGCCATTTTATATTATACAACTGATTTTTTTTCTGAATATGGATGGACTTCCGTGAGCATATGGTTAAGTAAATCAGTCCCTTATTGGCTTATTCAAGACCCAGTTCAGAAAGGTGTGTCCATAACTTTAAGTATATGGGTGTTCCTACTGACTTCATGGGAGTCACAGATTTTCAGTGTTAATGTTTGAATAACAAGGTATAAATGTAGCAGGCCAAATTCAAAAAAACAATTACCTATGCTGAAAGCTGCCCATTTTCCCCACAATTGTGCCTCCTAATGGAGGTATTAAAATAATATTCTGTCTACTAATGATACTATATGACCAGATCTTCCTTAGAAAATGCAAAAATTACAAACTACGCAGTCTCCATTATTAAGGGCAGATCTACACTATAGTCTAAGTTAAGTTAACTTATGTCACTCAGAGGTGTGAAAATGCCCTCCCCCTTGAGGTGCACAAATATCATGCTGTCCACACTGGCACTATGTCATCAAAGAGGCTGTCCCCCTGATATCTGAAGAAGTGGGCTGTGCCCACAAAAGCTCATGATACCATCTACATGTTTTGTTAGTCTTTAAAGTGCTACCAGAGTGTTTGTTGTTTTTTAAAGTTTATCCTGTACAGACTAACTCAGCTACCCCCTGAAGCTCCTGACATAGGTTACACTTCTTACCAAGGTGGAGTAATTATGCCAACAAAGGAACACTCTCCCATCATCGCTCTGTGTCTTCACCAGGTGCTGCAGCTTCAGCAGAATAGCTGTGCTGGTGTAGTGTGCTGGTGTAGACTGGCCCTAAGTCAATGCTTAGAAACAATTATCACACAGTGGGACTGAAGACACTGGAGTACTCCTCTGAATTTAGAATAAGACATCAGTGTAATATATCTCAGAGAGCACTCTGTGCTAACTGGTTAAATGTTGATCTCACAGCAGGCAACATCCCTGAAAGACACATTAAAACTATGACCGATGGTCCCTCTTGCAGGTGGAATGGGAATCCATGAGTTATGATCCTATCCCAGTTAAACAGGAAAGTAGTACTGCGTATTCAGCGTGGTATTTTCAAAGTTAGAAAAGGATTTGAACATGCAATTCCCATTAATTTCTAGTAGGAACTGGGCATCCAAATCTTTTGACAATCCCACCCACAATGCAATAAAAATTTAATTTAATATAAAGACATACCACTTTCATAATGTTGTCATCTAAGGTTATAACAGTCATATGAAGTAGTTGGCGCTGTGTTTAGATTGCAGAGATGGCTATAAATTTGTATTTGCAAACCACTATGATTTATACAGACATAAGTCATTATAGTGATTCACTGCTCTAATCATTTTGATAATGGAGCCTAACTGCTAAGCTCCACTAGAACCGTAACAAAAATAAACTCTATGCTAATGCTATTTCAAAGCAGGCAACAGTATATTGTTTCTGTTTTTATCATAATTCTGATTTTTGAGGAAGGAAGGGAAGCTGTGGCAATTGTGTAAATAGCAGAGTATCTGCTTGGTTCTACATTCTCAAGGTTAATAGCTGCAATAATGATTTTAAAAGTAAAGAGCTGTGAGTGCTTGGGAAATACCTTCCAGGTGAGCAGGCTCACTTTTTCAAAACAGAAGATTACCAGGCTCTCAGGAAAGAGTTTAATTAAAATCACTGGAGGGTCTCCTCTTCTCTGATACTCTGAAAAGGATAAAGAGAGAAATCAAAAGTACTCACAAATTGTCTGGAGTCATCTGGACTTCAGCTCATAGTCTTTTCTGATTCTTTAAAGTTCAGTGTGTGTGAATACACATATACTATTCCCACATTAAATCCTTTTTCAAATTTAAAGTTAAGGGTGGTTAATTGCATTTCCTCACAACACCACGTGCACTAAAATGCAAGGAAATAATAAATTGAGGTGACATAATCCCAGTTGGCACGCATTAGCCTGAAAGCATCAGGACAGTTAGGCACATAAACACACTGACACCTTCTCTAGCATGTGTAAGTTCAGCTCAACAGATTTACTCCCATCAGTGCATCCATAAAAACTGAAATTCACACTGCAGCTTTTAGTGTCCAACCCAAAATGTTAAGATTTACCAGTGGGCAGGGTTGGAAAATCAATGCTTTTAACAGTTTGCTAACAAATATATTCTCGTACCTATCAGTATTGATCTGGACAGCACTCTGATTTGCTTTCCAGAGTCTCACCTTCATTTGGTTTTGGGTTTTTTTTTAGCAAGTGTCTAGCGATTACAAAGAAAGCCTTCAGATGTGTAGAAATTGTAACATCTCAGGCAAAGATGTCTAGATGAGTTTTCAGAGAGCTGAGTTGGTTTACATCATTAATGTAAGTGGGAGCTAATTCAGGTGCCAATGATGAAACTTTAGATGGCAGTGATGATACTTTAGTGATCTACACTGTAACTATTCAACTTTCCATCAAAGTATATAAGAAAGAAGAAGAAATATCATTTTGAAGATCTATATGAGAATTTACCCAATGGGAGTGATGTGAAGGAATAGATGGGGCACAGAAAATGTATAAATTAAAATACATAGAGCTTTAACTATATTTGATGAGGTTGAAGTTGGTGATGATTGATTTCATGTTTCTGAAATGGGTCCCAGCTTTCCAAACTTTGGGGAACTTTAGCATAAAGAAAAGCAAGGAAAGGTAGAGGTAATGTTAGGAGTTAAAATGCAATTATAAAGTTTTTAATAGGTAACCATTTCAGATATGCATTCAGGACTAGAGGGAGTCAAACAATGAGGGTATTTTGTAGCAAATATACCTGTTGGATATAGCTATACACACAGATTTCCTGGGACTTGAGAGGTGTAATTTCGTGGGACATTAAGAGAGTCAGGATGGGCAAGTGGTTTGAGATGAATATCTTTCTAAATGATAAGAATCCCTGTCTATGTTGTCTAATTTTTTTTAAACTGTTATGTTTTTGCTGCCTAGTTAGCTATGTTCTTTGCAATAATTGTTTAGCTTATTTATATTCTGTTTAAGTAATTTTGTTGGAGTTTTCTCTTTAATTTAGACCCTATGACAAATAACTTTGTCTTAGTTAGCAGGGATATTTAGTTTTGTAGACTCTTGAGTGTTCTGGAAGACAAGAAAATACATTTCAGACTTTAGGAGAAGAGGCACTGGATACAAGAATAAGGTCATAGCATGAGCTTTCTTTCAAAGACAAGGAAGCTATAATTCTATGGCCCTAACAATGGCAAAAGGGACTGGTTTGTTCCAAAGTGGGGAAAAAATTGAGAGACAAATGATTTGGAGGTGACAGGCCAATGCCCAGTGCTTTTGAATATCCTGCTGAGGACGACTGTAATCAGGTCTAAGTCTGTTGCCATGGAATTCAGCAGGAGTTTTATAGTCAATTTTAGTGGATAAAAAGTTAAGACAGTAGTGCGCTTTTGAAAAATCCTACTCCATCTTTAATTGCTTTTGTACAAGGGATGGAATGAGAAGAAAACAGCTTATTCTGTCAACAATGCTGTTTAACTAAAATAAATAGTATCCAAAAATACATTTTAATAACTTCTACCTGTTAGTGTTCATTTCATTATCACCTAAGCCAGATACATTTATGAAGACTTCAGTTAATAATTGATCTCAGGAAGCATATTCCTGTTTGAGGAGCAATTAAGTATAGGAGGAAGTTAATTTTGTTTCCTAATTTATAGTGACAGTTGACTCATTTAAGTGTGTACTGCATATGCACTAGGGATGGGATTTAAATGTCTGAACCTACTTCTGGTTTCTCAAGTTGCATATCTTGGAAATTTCAGAGGATTTACTGCAAATTATCCTGAAGTATTTGTAGTACTTGGAGACTATTCTGTCATATCCATTGAATAATGGATTGACACTATCTCAGACTCCACAGACGCTTCTCACTGGTGCACAGGTTTTGGGGGTTTGTTGGTTCTTCTCTGTTCTGAGGAGTAAAGAATGCCATAATAAGGCAAGTATAATTCAAAGGAGCTTGCTAATTAACTGTAATGGAATGGGAGTCACTCAGTGTAGTCATTTCAGAGAGACACTTGGACTATTGGAACTCTACCAATATCTTTATGCTTTTCCTTGATGGGCTTCATTACATTACTATTAAATGCTGTCCAAGACTGTTTCTGAACATACAATTTTTTAGACAGCTTTTAAATTCTCTCTTTTTTTTTTATACACACACATGTATTATCATATATCCTAAAAAAGAAAAAAATATTCTGATCTGACTTACAACTAATGCAAACCCAATGATTACAATAGTTTCATGGTATATAAATTAGGGCAAATGTTTAATCCTACGATGAATAGAATATGTCTTTATCAAGGGTCTCCAGAGTGCTCTGCATTACAGTAATCTTCTCAGACGATCCAGAGTACTATAGGCCGGTCAGTCTTACCTCAGTCCCTGGAAAAATCATGGAGGGGATCCTCAAGGAATCCATTTTGAAGCACTTGGAAGAGGGGAAGGTGATCAGAAATAGTCAGCATGGATTCATGAAGGGCAAGTCATGCCTGACCAATCTGATTAGCTTCTATGATGAGGTAACTGGCTCTGTGGATATGGGGAAGTCAGTGGATGTGATATACCTTGACTTTAGCAAGGCTTTTGATATGGACTCCCACAATATTCTTGCCAGCAAGTTAAGGGAATGTGGATTGGATAAATGGACGGTAAGTTGGATAGAAAGCTGGCTGGAAGGTCGGGCCCAGCGGGTAGTCATCAACGGCTTAATAACAAGGAACAATGGTCTCAAGCTGTGGTGGGAGAGGTCCAGGTTGGATATTAGGAAAAACTATTTCACTAGGAGGATGGCAAAGCACTGGAATGGGTTACCTAGGGAAGTAGTGGAGTCTCCATCCCCAGAGGTGTTTAAGTCTCAGCTTGACAAAGCCCTGGGTGGGTTGATTTAATTGGTATTGGTCCTGCCTTGGGCAGGGGGCTGGACTTGATGGCCTTCTAAGGTCTCTTCCAGCTCTATGATTCTATGATTCTATCTCTGGAAGGTACAGTACCTACACTTCTAAAACAAATTTTGATTCCAACGCTGACAGATGAAAATTTGCCCAAGGCCCATATAATAATTTAAATCATAAATCAAATTCAGCAGTCTTAATTTGCAGTCCTGTACTCTCACTGACAGACCACAACCCTTTCTAATGTGCGCTACAGTAATGTGAAACAAGTAGAAAAGAACTGCAAGAAAATCATAGGGCTAAATTCTCCTCTCGGGTATACCAGTGTCAATCCAAAGTAATCTTGATGAAGTAACGGATTTACTGAGGATTGCACAGATGTATATGAGAGTGGAAGAGACTTAATATGTGGGTATAAAATCTGATAGGTGTCTAGTTTCTTTCTCAGGCTACGTCTAGACTGCAAACCTCTTTTGAAAGAGGCTTTTTCGAAAGATACTTTCGAAAAAGCCTCTTTTGAAAAAGAGCGTCTAGACTACAACCAGTACTTTCGAAAAAGCAAGCCATTTGGATGCTCTTTCGAAAAAGCACAGTTTGCATTACATAGCGCATTTTTTCGAAAGAGCACTTTCAAAAAAAGGCATTCTTCCTCGTAAAACAAGGTTTTCTGAGGTCAAAAAAACTTCTGTGTTCTTTTGAAAGAACGCAGCAGCAGTCTAGACGCAGGGGAAGTTTTTTTCGAAAAAAGGCCACTTTTTTTGAAAAAAACCCTGTAGTCTAGACACACCCTCAGAGACCATTTTAAAATATGTCCATTCTCTCTCATTCTGTCTCTCTGGGTGCATCTATGTTTCATTAGGGGTATTATCCCCAGCTCATGTAGGCAGAATCGTGCTTGCTCTTAGAGGGCTAATGTGCTAAAAATATATGGGTGTAAAATCTGATGTGTGTCTAAGTGTCCGTATATTTGCAGCCACGTGGGCAATGGCAGTGCAGGCTAACCACCTGAAGTACAAACCCATCTTGACCCTGTGGGTACCTTCTTGTGGCAGCTAGGCAGTGCCACTGCTCATTGCTTCCTCTGCTGCTCCAGCTAAACTACTGTTTTGTAAGAGGGCTAGCTCAGTTGTGCTAGCATGTCTGCATAGGCTGGGGAATCATACTGCTAGCACCAACTGTAGACATAGCCGGTGTGGGTGTTTATGTGTGTTAGGGAGGTGGAGAATGAATGTGGTTTATTAATAGTGTTGGTCTAAATCTAGAATTTCCATCCCCTGCAAAATTCCAATCTTTAAAATTATTTTTCTCCTAAATCAGGATAAAAAGGTAACTTTTTGTGAAACAGACAGCTCAGAAAAATTTCAATTCTGAAACAGCAACATACTTGGTTTCAAGTCAGTTTAACATTCGTCTGTGTTCTCCTGAACTACCATCATACCTCATGAGGTCTGTAGTTTGGATGACTCTTGCCCCTTTCTCCTTCATTGGGTTATTCCCAAGCTTGACTACTATATTTTTCACAATGCTCTGTAGTCACAGGATTCCTGTGATGCACCACTGGGCATCACCTGGAGGGAGACAGTGGTGCATTTCCATGGGAAATGAAGTCCATCCAGTGAGCCCAGCTCATAGAAGCAAGTGGGGGGTATGAGGACTTCTGCAGCTAGATCTTATTTCAGCTCTAGTTTGAACTTCAGGATCTGTTCACTCAACACCTGAGTGCTAGGGGAAAATCCCCTTTGAGCGTGTCATCACTCTGGTGTAATAAAAGTAGAAGATATTTTCCCTTAATCTTGTTACCCAGATGATTTTTATGGCAAACTATTTAGCTGTGTCTGTTTTTATTGCAGGTGTTGCATTAAAATATTCAGAATCAGTTTTGCTTCACTAGTAAAGAGTTTTCATTGTATTATTTGCAACATTAGGTTTAAACAGAGGACTTCATTTCTCGACAGACCGACGCAAGCTGTGCCACAGTTTCATAGTTTATTTAAAGGGAAATTGTGCACTTCAATGCCAAAGTCACCCACATTCCACACAAATTTGCCATCCTCATACTTTCATTGTTGAAGATTATTTACATCAGACATAAAAATATATGAAACTGAGGTTACAGAAAGTCATTTACACTAAACGAATGAATTCTGTGGCATTTTAAATTTCCTGAATAATTTTTGGTGCCCTCATTTCAGATTTTTGTTATTTATTAAGTGTTGTATTTGAGCTTTGGTAGGCTCAGAGTTAAGTGTAACTCTGCTCTCTCTCTCTCTCTCTCTTATCTGCTTGTTTTTTGCCACCCCAGAATCCAGAATAGAACTTAGATGTGTCAATTATTTTCTCTCCCCTCTTTTGTTAAGAGCCAATGCACTTTCTGTGATTATATGTTCATTACAACCCAATAGAGTTGTGATGGACCAGCCTAAAAGCTGCTTACAATGAAAACTAAACTTAAAAGAAATCATACCCTGAACTAGAACATTGTTCTAATTGTTTGTAACTTGGGATAGCAGCCAATGGTCCTGCTTAATACAATTAAAAATCAGAATGAAGTAAACTCAAAATTTTAACTTGATGGGCCAGCTACTCTGTTGGTGTAAATCAGCATTACACCATTAAAATGTATTTATTTTGTGGCATATGTAAGCAAAGGCTTGAGTACACTGGAATAATAGTAATTTCAAAAGTTGGATTTAGGTTACGCTATATAGAGTACACAGAGCTTTGCATAGGTACACTGCAATGGAAAACCCTTCATGACCTACAAATTGGAAAATTAATGTGGATGTTAACCTTAATATTAACAAAATTTGAAATGGCTTTCTCCATTAATCTTAGAAACTGTTCATTTCCATGCTCATTTTCTACAAGGTGATGGTGAAGTTCTGATGTGACGAGTGTCTTCATAGAAGTATGCACTTAATAGCTGGCAGCAGAAGAACCTCCCAAAAGCCAAGCAAAACCACAATCTGTCTACTAGAGCTGATTGGAAGGTTTTTGCTGAAATTTCAAGGACATACTTTACCTGATTTGGGGTGAGGTGGGATGAAACACTTATTTGAATCGGGTAGAAGAGGGACTTGGGTGTGTTGATCCAGGTTTCAGGCCAGGGCAGTAACCTCTGGACTGTAGTCTGATACTTCTATCCTTTTCCTAAAGTGTTCAAAATGTTTTGTTTCTATTCTGCATTTGTTCTATTCTAACTTTGAAACCTGAATTTCCACCTTCCAGTCTTTTCTGCTGTCTATCTGCTGGGTGAGTAGTAAGCTCACTGAGCAGGAGCTGAAACTCTGTTGCATCAGGACTGCTCATAGACTGATGTTTTCATAGACATTTGATTCCTCCCCCTCAGCTAATCAACTCACTTTCAGAGTGAAACTCATGATCTTTTGGGGGAGAGGAGGCAGTGGCACTGGTCATGAGGCAGGGTGAAGAAGCTGCTGGCATTAAAATAACTGTTATGAGCTTAGGAACCCAACAACCCAACAGATATTAGAGTTCTATGGGGCTCTAAGCCCTGGTCTACATTAGGGGATAAGCTTGAATTAAGATACGCCGCTTCTGGTATATTAATTGTGTAGCTTAATTCAAAGTATTTTAACTGGAACTTTGGCACCATCCACACTGGGAAGTCAAAGGAAGCACACTTTCCTTTCACCTTCTCCTAATCCTCATAAAAGCAAGACCAGAGACGCCAATGGGAGCACCCTCTCAGTTCAAATTAGCATGTCTTCACTAGACCTGCTAATTTGAACCCTGGAAGATTGATTGCAGCTGCTTCGATCTTCTCTGTAGTGTAGATGTGGCCTAATGGTCAGAGTGATCTCCTGCAGCATGTACAATGATTTTTCATGACTTCTGACTAACCAAATTGCTTATACCTCTACTTTGAAGGGCTCAGGCCTATCTTGGACAGCTGAAGACAAGAAATGTCTGGTATTGTGTTTTTTGTTTGGTTGGTTTTTTAAGTTCTCAGACTCCCGGGAGTGGTGTAGAAGATACAGTTGGAGTTCAGGAGCTTTACTAAGGTGATGGGCTGCAAAGAAACTATAAACATAAACAACAAATAGTCTTGCAGCACTTTGGAGACGAACAAAACATGTAGATGGTATCATGAGCTTTCGTGATACCATCTACATGTTTTGTTAGTCTCTAAGGTGCTACAAGACTATTTGTTGTTTTTTAAGTTTTTTTCTGATATGTCTACACTAAAAAGTTAATTCAAAATAACAGCAGTTATTTTGAATTAACTTTAATAGCGTCTACACAGCCAAACCACTATTTCGAAATAAATTCAAAATAGTGGAGCCCTTATTTCGAATTTGGTAAACCTCATTCTATGAGGAATAACACCAAATTCAAAATAGCTAATTCGAAATAAGTGCTGTGTAGACACTTATTTCGAATTAAGGGGCCTCCAGCCCTTCCCAGGGATCCCTGGTGGCCACTCTGGGCACAACCAGGAAAACTTGTCTGCTCCCCCCACAGCCCCGGAACCCTTAAAGGGGCAGACTCTGGCCACAGTGTCTGTGCCAGTTGCAAGCCTGACAGCACACAGCCAGCAGACTGTGCACTTGGCACAGCATGAGCCAGCAACCCGCTGCCACCCAGCTCTCCACCGCTCCCCAGGACCAGGCTGGCAGCTCCCAGGAGCCTGCCAGGGGCCACAAAACGCGGGCGCCTTCCTGGTCTAGTGCGGAGATCGTGGACCTCATTGAGCTTTGCGGGGAGGCCTCCAATGCCCACGATCTCCACACTAGGCACAGGAATGTGGCCGTCTACAGCCGCATGGCTGCCAGCCTGGCCACCAGAGGCCACATGCGCAGCCAGGAGCAGGTGCGTAGCAAAATTAAAGAACTGCAGCAGGCCTATGCCAGGGCCTCCCAACCAGAGGCTAACCTGGAGGCCTGCCCACAGTACAAGGCCCTGGACCGCATCCTGGGGGGTCAGACAGTCTGTGCCCCCCTGGTCATCATCGGCCCCGGGGCAGAGGGCCCTGCCCCTGACACAGGGGAAGAGGAGGAAGAGGAGGATGACAGCAGCCAGGAGCCTGCAGGGAGCGTGCCCTGCACCCAGGACCCTTGAGCCAAACTGGAGAGCCCGTCAGCAGCCTCATCCGAGGCTGGGGAGGCCTCCACCTGTGAGTGACATCACGGTCCCCTTATGTGGGGCGGGGGGGCGGAGGGGGAGCCCAGGGACCGTGCGCGTCGGCCTTGACGACCATGGAGCAGGCGGCAACCTGTGCAATTGCCGTGTCATCCAGGATATGTGGCCCCAGCTGGGTGCCATGCAGGGGCCCTGGTCTGTTCCCCACACGCGTCTATGCGTGAAGGCACATGACAGGCTCCTGACCCCAGGGAGAGACACTGCACACTGCCCTCCCTCCAGATGCCCCCTCTACACAGAGGCAGGGCACATCTCTCCTCCCCCCCCACACCACACTATAGGCAGCACAGGGGCTGGGGTGCAGTCCTGGGCCAGCTCACACTCCTGGGGATAGCAGGACGTGATGGTGCGGACACCTGACGTCCTCGCCTTGCAGAAAGGGGCTGGGTTTCACCCACTGTGTCCCCAGGGAGAACTGACCACTTCTCTTGTTTCACCGCAGCCGCAGCACCTGCGAGTGCAGGATGCACCAACCCGCCTGGAACATCCACCCGCACCCGGGCCAGCAGGCGCACCCGCAACCAGGAGGAGTACCAGAGGCAGCAGCTGCGGTTACAGGGATGGCAGGTCCACAGCCAGGAGCAGTGGGTGCAAGAGGACCTGCAGCTGTGGTGGGAGAGCTTGCGGGAGCTGTGGGAGCAGGGCCATGCCCTCTGCGAGAACCTGCAGGCCCTGGCGGACTGATTGCTGCCTCCTGCTGCTCCAACCCCTGTGGCCGTCCCAGCTATCGCTCCTCCTCCCACCCCTGCTCCCTCTCCTGCTTCTTCCACCCCCCCATCCCTCCTGCGCCACCCTCTATACCCACTCCCCCCCAGGAACACCAAGGCCCCCGCACCCACAGTGCTGCGAGATGGGAGCACCGGCAAGACCCCCAACCCTGAGTTTCCCCTCCCCTTTCCTCCCCTTGCCTCCCCCTTCCAGCTCCCTCCTCCCAGGTTTCCCCCCTCCCCTTTCCTGCCCTCATTTCCCCCCCTCTCCTCACCCCAGTTATGTTAAATAAAGAGAGTTTTTTGTGGCAACACAGGTGTTTTTATTGTATATGAGGAAGGGGGGTTAGGGAGGGGAAAGGGGAAGCAGGTGGGGGTGGAATGTAAGGCACAAGGCCCCAGTGGGGCATGCCAGGGGGACTTCAGTCCTTGTCTGCCTGGAAGCTCTCCCGCAGGGCTTCCCGGATGCGGACAGCCCCCTGAAGGGCCTCCCGGCTGACAGCCATGCAGGGCTGTGCGTACTGGCCAGCCAGGCGGGCAGGCTCTGCCATCCAGGCTGGCAGGAAAGCCTCCCCCTTCCTCTCACATAAATTGTGGGGCACACAGTATGCTGCCACCACGTGCAGAATATTGTGCTGGGAGAGGTTGAGGCGGGTGAGGAGGCATCTAAATCATGGTTCCAGTCATCCGAAGGCCCCCTCAACCACAATGTGGGTCCTGCTGAGCCTGGCATTGAAGGCCTGCCGGGAGGGGTTGAGGTGTCCCGTGTAGGGCTTCATCAGCCACGGCTGTAGGGGGTCGTGTGCCTTGCCAGGCCAGCCCACATTGATGTCCGTGAACTGGCCCCAGTGGTCAGACACGGCCTGCAAGATCACGGAGAAGTACCCCTTCCTGTTGATGTAGAGGGAGGCCTGGTGGTCCGGGGCCTGGATGGGGATGTGTGTCCTGTCGATTGCCCCCCTGCAGTTGGGGAAGCCCAGGGCGCCGAACCCCTGGATGATCGCGTCCAGGTCAGTGAGGCGGACGACTCTGTGGAACAGCACCCTGTTGATGGCCCCGTTTAACATTTTCCATGTTCATGTCCCTTTTGTGCTTGCTTTCAGGGGGCATACTACTGAAAGAATTTAGCAGCAGGAGTGTTCACAGAAACAGTGGATTTGAACTGACTATTTCAGTATTTTCAAAGAGACTGCATTTTCTGTTTTTAAATAGAGCTGGTTGGGAGGGGAAAGGAGAAATTTAAAAACTTTGTGGGTTTTTTCAAAATTTCTCTCCTTTCTTCAAAATCTGTAAAATTTCAAAAAGCTCCATTTGTAAGTGAAATTATGTAACCAGAAGCTTGATTATAAGGGCTACACTTGTTCAGTCAAGGAACAGAGCATGGAGTACTAAAAAACTGCTAAATATTAGATATTGCAAGAAAGTTTTCATGAGCAAGTCAAGAATTAATCACAAAAATTTGATGACTAATGAATGCATTCTAGAAAATAAAAACAAACTTTTTACAGAGAATATTTGCAAACAATAAAAGAGTATAAATCCATTTTATATCCATTCACTATTAATTATTCACCAGACTGTAGTAAAGTGTTTACTTGTTTCTTTACACTCCTGTTTGAATATTAGAAATTCAATTCTGAGAATGACAAGTTAAGGTCATAAGTTAGTTTCAGAAAAGAAAAATCCTCTAAGATCTCCAGCAAATAACACATATAGATCAGTATATTCTAGCGCAACTGTTTTTGCTAGCTTCATTTTCTCCGAATACTGAATGTGAATAATAGATATACAGGAATAAGTAGATGGAATCTGGAAATTCACTGGAGTGTAGCAGTTCTTTGGGAGATTAATTGATTTTAGTGATGTTTTTCAGTTGATCCAGTATATAGTTTCCTATAAAGCTGTCTTGGGGCAAAAGAATGTAAACAACAAACTGTAGCTACTGGGGAAGGTGGTTTGTTATGCCATGGTGACAGTCAACCTTATTTCAACTCTCATGCAAAGATGCAACTTTATCAGCCAATGTCAAATGGCAGTTATCAGATGACAAAAATGTAACCCATATTTTCTGTTCCAAAGGATCATTATGGCAGCAAACTTCCTTGTGCACAAGAGGGGTATTCTGATTATTTGTGATAATTCTATAATTCTGTGCTAATAGATTAGCATGCCAACACTAACTTATTTTTGCAATTTGCACGAACTGCATTTTGTAACTCTCTGGATTTAATGCAGACCATGTCACTGATTGCATAGGGCATGTGTATATTGTCACATCCTGACCTTGGGTTTTGTCAGTCTCCTAATAACATTCTCCTGGTTTTCTCATTGATAATGGGATTATTGTTGTAGAAATTGTACAAAGTGGAAAATTCATGGGTATACCAATTGTGAGTATTAGCCCTGTCTGCTGATGCATAATTCTCCTTGAGGACATGATGATGATAATCTGGTTCTTCAAATTTGGCATCCTTTTATATTGCTTAATAAAAGCATCCAAAATTCTTAAAGCTACCATAAAAGAGAAATACAGCCAAGTTCACAAATGATCAGTGCTGTGAAAGGTTCAAATGCTATATATGTAACATGAAAGTAGATGTACATTCACTTTTAACCCAAGCAAAGGGTGGTACTCTGCCTGCAGAGCCAGCCTTATAGCAGTTACACATTCCTCAACCAATCTTGTTGGGAACGCATAGAAAATGTTTTAACACGATTGTGGAAAACTTGGCTGTTCTGCTTTTTCTTTGACATTGGTGAATGATTTATAAATAGTGCCAGATCTGATAATGATGTATAAATTTACAGCATGAAATATTTACATCTGAGATTTAATAACATTTACCCGAGATTTAACAACATTGGCTCACTTTTTAATGATGGCAACCTGGATAAGAACAAAAAGATCTAAACAGAAGGTATGTCTAGTGTGCTGCTCTGTAACACACATTTGGATGCAAGAGCAAGGCCTGAACTATTCTCCTTGAGCAAAAAGTAGGACTGAGTGGACTTGGAGGTGCTAAAGTTTTATATTTTGTTTTTGAGTGCAGCTATCAAACAAAAGTCTACATTTGTGAGTTGCACTTTCATGATAAGAAAATTGGACTACATACTTATATCAGTTGAATTGAAAATATTATTTTTATCATTTTACACTGCATAGATTGTAACAAAATAATATAAAGTGAGCACTGTCAACTTTGTATTTTGTGTTGTAATTGAAATACATATTTTTTTTAAATGGAGATAACATTTGTATAGATTTAAATTGTTCTATTATTGCTTAACAGTGTGATTTTAAAATTGTGATGAATCACAATTAATTTTTAATCATGATTAATTTTTTGAGTTAACATGAGTTAACTGTGATTAATCGACAGACCAAGTTTTCATATGTAGGTATATTAGCTTTTGTGAGTCATGAAAAAGCTATGGCATTTGATGGCAGGTTCAGCCCAACTAGACGCAGGAAATGCAGGAAATGTCATGAGCAGATCCTTCAAGGGGTGAGCTAAGGGAGCAGTTGCCTTGAGGCCTAGTGATTCAAAGGGGCTCAGAGCCCTTTAAATCACCATTGTGGCACAAGGGGGAGGGGTGCCAAGGTCCAGGCCTGGCTGAGGGCCAGCTGCTTTCAGCCTCGCCCTTTCCACCCTCAGCTCTATGCCTTCTGGGAGTGTGGAGCCTGTCCCCGCCAACCACCACCATTCCCGGAGCCAGGCATGGCTATTGGCTTCCCTGGTCATGAGGCCTGATGATTCTAAACTCAAGGTTTTAGACCCAAGAGATCTGCATAATTCAGATTTTGAGCTTCAAAACTTGTGGATGTCCCACAGAATTCTTTGAAAAACCCACCAAATCAATTATTCCTGCATGATACAAACAAACATTTAAAAAAAAACCTCTTCACAAAACTCTCTCTCCTATGCAACATTGAGGCAAATATACACCAGCTAAGAATTTGGGCAAACCAGGTTCTCTTAAAAATGCCATAACCACTGTCTCTAAATCATTTCCTAGTGAAAAACTTCATCCATAAAACCAAAGGATGCTTTTAAATGGCGGACTAGTATCTATTTATTTCTTTAGCATGAGCACAGTCTTCTAGCCAAGCAATGGCATCTTCAGTGATGTGATGCAGTTCTTCTAGACCACTGCTAAGCCTAATCAGTGGACATTCACTGATAATGAGCATCATCGTCTGTGTGGTGCTGCAACTGCACAAAGGGCCGTCATGAAGGCTCCAACGATACTGGTTGGCTGCACAGAGATCTTGCTCAGTCCAGAACCTGTTCTAGAGGGGCCAGTGATGACAGGGCAGGTCAAAACAAGGGGTCGGTGACAAAGGACTAGTTGAGAATTATAACAGGGCAATGGATCAGTGTTCTTGCTACTCCATCTGCCAGTACCTGACAGCAGTTAGGAAAACTAATGATCCAACCTGCGAGCTGAATTCCATGAGCACCAATCAATGAATCTTGGACTGTTATCACCGACAACTCCAACATACAGCTTGGTGACTTCTATGTAATTGGACCAGCTCTATGCATGTTACAACTCAGTGTTGAGGGTTTATTAGTTGTCAAGCATGATTTCCTTGTCTGACTAACAAAAATACCTGTCAAACAAGCACAGTTACTTTTGGGGGGTTGCAACAAGCATTAAAAATCAGCCTAGAGTGAAATATTCCAGTTGAAACTCCTTAAAATATTAATTTTAATGAAACTACTGACAAATCCTCTGCCATCTTACTCAGTACTACTATAACATGTGACATTGCTTTTCCTAAACAAAGTGACATGGGAAAGTCATATTTGGAATACTGTTTTCACATATCACATAGGCAGGCATTTTTTTACAGCACCTAGTCGGAGTTTACAAGGAATGAATTTCTTTGTTTCTTTGGTGTCAAATGTGCTATAAATGCACCTCCCACATAGCAACATTTTCTACTCTCTCATGGCAGCTTGCAGTTTCTTTTTATTCACAGCATGCTTCTCGTGTCATCACTTCTCAGTTTCTGTCTTCTGCTAACACCAGGGATCCTCCTGAGACATGTCATCTCCATCACAGCAAGTCAATATTCATTTGCTTTCTTCAAGGTCCATAGCTCTGCTCCATATAATGCTAGAGAGAGCCTCATTGTTAAAGCACTTAAGCGGGAAGTCAGTCACTGGTGGGCTTTTGGTCCCAGTGTACATAAGTCCTAAAGACAATAAATGCTAATTTACCCAACTGATTATCCACTGCTTTAAAAACCAGTCAGCTGTTAACAATGGACTCATTTCAGTCAAGCAATATGAAGCTAGAAACTGTAAAATCATATTGGGGATTTCTGAATCACATAATGAGGGTTTCTCTCAGTGTATGTCCCTTTAGAGAAGGTTTAAAATAAGAGTAAACAAAGCAATTAAAATAAGAACTTGGAAATAATAAATGCTGCCGGTTCAATTTTCTTTAATCAACTGAATATGAATTGGAATGAAGACAAGTTTGGAGTAAAATGCTGAAAAAAATCATATTTTCCTTCCAAGCTCCCATGCAAGTTCACTAAATGCAATTTAGATTTAGTCAGCTACTGTTGATCATTTATCCACCATGTTGAGGAGCATTCTTTATTCTATTTAACTCTTTAGTGAAACCAGTTAAAAGGAGGATTTTCACTCCAGAGAAAATGTGGAGACAGACAGTTATGGTAGAAAAAGAAATGTACTTAACCAAGGTTTTCCCTGTGTTCCCGAAAGTAACATTTAAGATTTTGTCTAAGTAAGCGAATTGTGGAAATCCCAATCACATCTACAGTCTTCCAGTCAAGCTGAACTTCTCTTACCTCAGTCAACTCCCATCCCATATATAAACACAATTTTAGCTGCTAATAAGTTGTGTACAAAAAGGAAGCAGCCAGTTAAGATAATTCCTTTTGTTAGTAGTTCCTTCTACTAACATTCCTCACAACGTGACTAACATCTGACATGTTATGTTGGAGTGTCCACTGCACACAGGAGTGGAAAGGGTTAATGGAGACCAAATGAGCCAATCACCCTAGTACAGAGGTTTCAAACTCCTGGACCACAGGTCAGTCCCAGCCAGAGTGATTGTGCAATCTGGCCTGGGATTCAAAGTGGGCCAGGGAGGGGCCTGTCCATAACCAACCCCCAAACCTCACCCCCTTAGCACCATCACTCTACCCTCCATGGAACCCCATTCCCCCGAGCATGCAGCTTTTAGGGATCACCAGGGTGAGGAGATTGGCCTGGCACCACGCAGTAGCCACAGTCATGTCCCCCATACGATTCCTGTGGCAGCAGGAGCTGCAGGGACAGTAGAGCGCCCTGGATGGGTACAGTCACTCCACTGCACTCCCTGGGGCAGTGGGTTGCTGCTGCCACGTGGCACCATGCCCCCCCTGGTGATCTGCCAGCTTGCACTCTCCCCAGGATGACTAGCAGGGGACACTGCTTGTGGTGAGTAGATCCTGTGATGTGTACATTCCCTCTTCTCACTATGTGGAGAATTGTGGCTGCCGTGTGATGCATTTGTTTCATGTGTACATACTGCTTTGGCTTATATCAGAGAAGGCAGGTCATACAAAGGTGTCTGGCACTTGAACTAGAAGGTTGTAAGGTTTTTCATGATCCTGAGTTCCTGTGGGAATTTACTCCCCAGTCAGGGAGTAGGCCATGGGAAAGCTCTGTCCCCTACACAAGTGAACTTTACTGCAAGTTGCATTGTTTTGTTTTTCCTAAGGTGGGATGGGAGTTGACTGAGGTAAGAGAAGTTCAAAACCTACCAAATGATTTGTCCATTTACTTGTGTATTACTTAAAATCTCAGTCAATTAAACTTTCAAGGCATATATCTTTTATTATCTAATTTGCTGTAGATGCATAAAATGGTCTAGAATTACATCATCTGTGCTATTTCTTTAAACAAACTTCTCTCTATGGAGTAACTAATTAGGAATACGCTCAAGGCCAACCCTTGCTCCCATTAGCATTGGAAGCTTTTATTTTGGTACAAGTATCCATACCTGCAGAAACAAAGGTACTCTGTAGCATTTCAGAATTTTCTGAAGCAATAATACCGTTTGGTCACTGTGCCAAGGAACATTACGATCATTGTTTGTCCTCAACCAGTAATGTACTACTGTATCTGTGTTAGCCATGTCATTCTTCCTATTTGCTTACGGACATTTTGGGCTCATCTAGACTATGCTGACATTTCGAAAGAAGATATGCAAATTCCTACTGAATTTGCATATCTTTTTCCGATCTCACTTTCGAAAGCAGAGCTTTTGATTGTGAAAGTAGTCGGGATGCGGGTTTTTCGGCAAACCCCATCCTTTTTCAAAAAGCCGCATAAACTTCATTTTTTGAGGAAGAGTGGCTGTTCGAAAAAGGGGGGTTGCCAAAAAAACCCACGTCCCGACTACTTCACTTTCAAAACTTCAGCGAAGTCTAGACATAGCCAAAGAAACAGAATGCTTGAATGATAAAAATCTGTTTGGGGCCTGAGTTTCCTTTGCACACCTTGAAACACATGGTCAGCTAAGACACTCTGGCTCACAGTTTCTGGCCCTGAACTTCAGATAGACTCAGGTTGTTCTCAGGAACAATAAATAAACTTTACATTTCAGATAGGTTTTGTCTGAGCTTTAAAACAACTTTTGTTTGTCAAGATGTAGATCTCACACCTAAGATATCAAATCTCTCAGCCAGGTTTTTGTCTTTTTTGTTTTTATTACCTGGGAGATGTCCTTGCCCTTTTCATATTTATTTTAAGAAGTGAAAATTTGGCTTTGTGCATGCATTATGTGAGCACCCAAAAAGCTCACACAGAGAAAGTTCAAGAAAAATGTTCTTCAGGGTTAACCAGCCTGCATATTGTCTTATAAAAACACTATTAAAGTATGTGCTGGTCTTAGTCTTGAGGACTCGAGATTCTTGAGGGACGTGAGAATTGCTGGTAACATGAGTGTTTATGATTCTGCTAGTTCAGAATTGTCTCTGGTATTTCTTTCAGGCATGGGGGTTTGGAGGAAAGAGTTAGCCACCACATAAAAACTGAAATCTATGGAGGAAGCATTCAAAGTGATTGAGGTTGTGGTTCAGATTTAAGATTATAATTTGGTTTCAGCATGAAGATGAACCACCTTTTGATGTAAAAATAAGGTGTTAAATGCAGGGAAGGCTATCTTTATAAACTTGGCTTTATAACACTTCATTTTTACATAAAAGGCTAAGTATGGGACACTTCCAGCCCACTTAATTAGCCTCATTAGCACCTGTCCTATAATTGACAGGTACCTTCTACCCCCTCCCCTTTTTTTGTCTGTTATGAATTCTGGGTTCTTATTATTTCTCTCCAGCTCATCTGAGTAAGTCGGTTTTGCCCACAAAAGCTCATGATATTTATGTGTGTGTGTGTGTGTGTGTGTGTGAATATGTGTGTAACGTGGCAACCTCCTGAGACTTTTTAGCATTAAAGATGGTGACTTTTTTTAAAATTTTGGTTTGAGGTGTGTAATAAAATGGATGAAATAGAAAGTGATATTGAAAGAACTCCTAAGAAGTACAGAACTAGAAGCTTTGGGGGCCTATGGTGAGTGAATTGGTGGACCCATGTCCACCTCTCTCGAGAGTGTTTTCTCAGGGTGGGTGAGATGCCAGGTTGCCATGAGATAGTGTTGCCAGCTCTTATGTCATCAGGAATACATATGAGTTTGGCTGGATGTAGAACCAGTCTCATAATGAAATGAGAAGCTCCAATCATACTGAATTTCAACTCAGGCTCATGGGGACTCCTCTGATTGGCTGCCCCCCCTTCTGAGAGGAGCAGCCAGTCAGAACTGTTGCAAAAAGCATCAGAACAGTCTGGAGCCCCTGAAGGTGGCAGGAAAGCAGGGACACTGGAACAATCTGTATAGTGAGGTACTGAGAGCCATCAAACCTACCTGTAAATTCTGTACACAACACAAACCATTTCAAGGGGCAGAAGGGGAGTGAAGAACCCCTACTAAGGCACTCTTGGGTTACATGTTTAAGTTGGACATATTCCTTGAGGTGTCATCACATGGCAATCTTTAATGGATCTTTCATTCCAGGAGACTCTAGGATGATCCTAAAGGTCTGAAACAACAAATGGCCTGGTAGCACTTTATAGACTAACAAAACATGTAGATGGTATCATGAGCTTTTGTGGGCACAGCCCATTTCTTCAGATGACCAGAGTTTTGAGTTTAGGATGTGCAGACCCAAAATAAATAGAAGAGAAGGGGGAGGAGGGGAAGGAAAAAAAGAAGGGGGTGGGAAACAAGGAGCAGAGGGTATGGAAAATCAAAGAGAAAAACAGGAAGGCAGAGCTGGGAATCAGTAAGCACCTGAAGATTGGGTAGTTAAAAGAAAGCAGATAAGAATCAAAGTTAATAGATAGTACCCTTCCTAACACAGGAATCTACACAAAGAGCTGTTTGCACCTTCATTGAATCTTAGGTAGATAGTGTCCCAACCATCCCTCATCACAATTGAGGCCACTAGCATGAAAATTGAATTTGCGGATGAATTGTAATTCCAATGCCTTTCTGTGTATTTGGCTAGTAGAATTGGTTTGTGAGAAGACAGCCACTTGAAGATCTTTTAAACAGTGATTGGGAAGATAAAAGTGTTCCCCAACAGGTTTCTGTACATTCCCTTTATGTATATCTGAGTTGTACCCATTGATTCTTTCCCGTAGGGACTGTCCAATTTGTCCAATATATATAGCAGTGGGGCATTGCTGGCATAAATCAAATTACGGGAGGTGCAGTCAAATGACCTTTTGATTTGATAGCTTATGTTGGCTCCAGTGATGATTTCACTTGTATAGATATGTGGGCAGAGTTGGCATCGCGTTTGGTTGCAGGGCTGGGTTCCTGGATGCTTATGATGTGGTTGTGTGGCATGGTTACCAGAAAGAATTTGTTTCAGGTTGGGGGGTTGTCTGTAAGCGAGAATAGGCTTGAACCTAAAGGGTTGGCAACTCTACTGCCCCCTCCAACATGGAAGGAGGAGAGAGGGACTCTGCTGCAGCCTTTCCCCCACAAGGCATGGAAGAGAGAGGTAAAGAGCCCAGGAGGAGTGTGGTAAGGCTGGGAAGGAAGGAGGGTTTTAGCTATAGAACAGATATGGGGGCACAAGTCATGTGGGGGAGAGAATTAACTGCTGGGCAGGGAGACTGCCAGATTTGGGGATGAGAGCTCCTTTAGCAGGGGCCAAAATTCCTTTGAGAAATTTGGAAGCATTGGCAACATTTTTTTCTCTGTCTGTTAAAATATCAAGACAGACCCCACCAATCCCCACATGCACTAACTTAAAAACTTGACTCTTGAACCTTTGGAGTTGGCAATGCTGGAGATAGGGAGGGCATCATGTATATGTACAGCCAGGGCAAAGTATGCTGAGTACTGCTTGTTATCACAAATTGCTGCTGCTGTTATTAGTAGTAGGGTGTTGTCTATGGAAGCTCCTTATTGTCAGAAGTACTGTACATACAGTGGTTTGATTGCAGAGCAGATGTTTGTGTATTATCATGTTTGTTAAATATGCCATCAGCCTTTTTTGCTATGGAAGAGAGCATGCTGTGTCAGAATCACCACAGTAAGTTGATTTCAGTTCAGCATCAAAGAGGAACAGATGCGAATGTGACCTGATGCAGTACACACTCATTCAAACACATAGCATTAGACAAACCCTAGCAACTATAGAGAACCTACAACAAACCAACAAAACCAGTGGGGATTATAGGTGCTTTGTAACAGTCCTGTTTAGTGATAAGAAAACAAACATATCTAGCAGGGGGGGAAGATAAGGGTGTGATCCTCACTCTGTTTTTGTTCCCAATAAAAGAACAGGAGCAGCAAAAAGGAGCTCTAAAAGTCTCTGGTCTGGCCTATGAAGAATTGCCTGAGCAGAAGCATTGTAGAAGACAGTGGTAAGGGTGTCCTCCAACATCTATTCCACAAATCCTGGTAGAAAAAGGGGAGCCAGAGGCTGGGTTAAGGAATAGAAGGAGATTTATTGGGAACAGAGTACTCACAAGTTCCTGATAAGATTCGCCGTAGTACTGCTACTTATATAACAGCCTAAGAGTTTGATGTACATTATACTAGCCCCAGGATTTCCATAGAATCATGGAGGGGAAAAGATTAGGTAAAGTTGGAAGAGGTCTTCTAGTCCAATCCCCTGCTCAAAGCTGGACTAACCCCGACTAAATCATTCCAGCCAGAGCTTTAAGTCTCACCGTAAAAACCTCTAAGCATGGAGATTCCACCACCTGCCTAGACAACCCATTCCAGTCCTTCACCATCCTCCTAGTGAAATAGTGTTTTCTAATATTCAACCTACATCTCCTCTACTGCAACTAGACAGCATTGCTCCTTGTTCTGTTATTTGTCACCTGTTCTCTCCATCTCTTAGTAACCCCTCTTCATGTAGTTGAAAGCTGCTATCAATTTTCCCCTCATTCTTCTTTGCTGAAGCCTAAATAAGCCCAATCCTTCAACCTATGCTCATAGGTCATGTGTCAAGCATCAGAATTTTCATTGCCCTCTACTGGACTCTCTCCAATTTGCCTACATCCTTTCTGTAGTGGGAGGCCCAAAACTGGTAACAGTACTCCAGACCTGGCCTCACCAGTACGGAATAGAAGGGAATAATCCTTTCCCTCAATTTGTTGGCAATTTTCCTATTAATGCAGCCCAATATGCCATTAGTTATCTTGGCAACAAGGATACACTCTTGACTTATATCCAGCTTCTAATCTACTGTAATACCCTGGTCACATTTCTGTACAACTGCTGCTTAGTCAACCAGTCCCTAGCCTGCAACACCGCATAGGATTCTTCCGTCCAAAGTGTAAGACTCTGCATTTGTTCTTGTTGAACCTCATCAGATTTCTTTTGGCCTAATTCTGTAATTTGTTTAGGTTACTCTTGACTCTATCCCTACCCTCTGGCGTATCTACCTCTCCTCCCAGCTTCGTGTCAGCTGCGAACTTGCTGAGGGTGCCATCTATCCCCTCATCCAGGTCACACACAAAGATGTGGAAAACAAGCCCTGGGAGTGACCCCTGGGGTACTCTGGTTGATACCGATGGCCAACTAGAGGTTGAGCTGATGATCACTACCCATTGAGCTTGCTGATCTAGCCAGTTTTATTCCCACCTTACAATCCATTCCTCTAGTCCATACTACTTTAACTTGCCAGCAAGAATACTATGGGAGATTGTATCAAAAGTTTTGCTCAAGTCAAGATGTATCACATCCACTGCTTTACCCACGTCCACAGAGATTGTTATATCATCATTTTTATTATACAGGAGAGGTCTCTCTAGCTCCCAGAGTCCAGTTGGCCAGAGAGGGTGCTAAAGTTGCTTAATGGCATCATAGGCCACCTCCTATAGGATGTGTGTCTGTGGAACAGCATAGAAAATCTCTCTGCTTAATTTAATACATTTGAAAATATGTGTTAAGCTGCACCTGGGATAACCTAATACAATATATCCCTGTTTGATCAAAATAAACTTAATATTTAGAAAAAGTAATTGGTGCGTATATATTCAAATTTTATTTTTCAAGTTAGCTTCAAAAACACATAGCAGCAAGTGCTAACAGTATCCACAGAAAACAGATTCCCAGCAATGTACAAGCATTCTGCACATTTCATTGGAACAGAACACACCCATTGATGTCACTGGGCTGTGTATCAAGTTATTAAAGAAGCAGAAAAAATCACCTTTCACTTTCCTCTCTCTGCATGCACTTTATCTTCCCCTTCCTCTGCTTCATTTTCTTTAGGGCATATACTATGTAGACAAAAGCAGTCCCCTTAAAAGGGGACTGTTTCATTTTAAATCAACTGCAACTATGTGGTCTATTGAACTATTTGTTAAGTGTGTATAATTTTCTCTTAAATATTATCCTAGTGGTCTGCATCAGAGCCATGTAATCTAGCCCTTTTATATTGGCATGTTTGCACAGCAACAAATATGGTAAAGGTGTAGAGAAGTATATTGCTACTTTGATTGAAAGAAAATCCCATGAGAGACGAAACCTTACTGGGGGAAAAGATTGCAATGATAAAGATTAACTTGATTTTAAAAAAAAGAGAGAGAAAAGATGTGTCATTTTCAACTTTACTAGAGTTATGTACAGTTCTCATGGTCTTCTCATGCTGGTAGAGGCAGCAAAGGGCAATATGGTGAACCACATTTCCTTCATTTGCCCTAGGCATAACATTGTTGGCCAGAACAGCCCAGTTCTGGTTTACCTCTCTTCCCATGGGCCAGAGATTATGGTCACTTAGTGCCACAATGACTCTCAGGTACCAGATTCTCTGCTAGGGTCTATACCAGTAGAATATAAATTAGCCCCTGCACTGGATGTGCTTTAGTAGACTTCAATGTTATTATCTTTATATTTCTTTGGATTGTATCCCAAACTGTTGTAAATGTCTCCGTGGTGACGTATGCTGGCTGAGGATCTGTTCCTTTGTCTGCTGTAATTAGGCTATTACAGGCATATCTCTTTCTCTTGTTTAGAAATTCAACTCTCACAGTTCTGAAATAAGATGTGTGACAAAGAATATCACCCCCATTCACCTTTTATTCTCAAAGTCGGAGTAACAACAATTTTGTGGGGTTTTTTTCCAATTTATTGAAGTATATAAGTAAATGCTGGTACGTGCCTTCTCCAGATTATATTCAATTGTAGAAAGTATAGTAGTTAGGAGTCTTATAAGGGACAGCTGCCAGAAAATGGACATTGATATCTGTCTGAGTTCTTTGCAGAAAATGGAATGCTAGTTTAGATTTTTTTTTTACCTTTCTTGTCACTCATTCCCCTCACTTCTCATACTATGCAGACAGTATTCGCTGCCGTATGAGACATAAGCACTTAAGCTAAAAGAGGATTACTTAAAGATTAAATGAAATGATTCCTTACTGCTCCATGGAAAATAAATCCATAAAAACCATTAGTAAAATGCTCCCTTCCCCTTACCTTTTCACTGCTGACCGACTGTAAACTAATGGTTTATATTGGCATTGTTTCCGTATTGGTATATGCATGTGTTTGCTTTTTTCCTCTTCTGTGCAGCTGCTGATTTTTGAATTCCCTCTACCATACGTTGTTAAAAATCACAGATGTTTTGCATCCATTGTAGGCACTAACTATTGATTCATATCTTACAATTCTAGTATCATTTCTACACAGAGAAAATTAAACAGATTATTCTTAAAAGACATTTTACAGAAATTGTTTATCAATATGAAGAACTCCGCCACTTTAGCATTTGTAATAAAAATAATGAGGGATTCTTGTACTTTAACTCTTATAGCTCTAGTATCTTCACTTACTTATCAAGAGCTCTTGTTAAATGTTCTGTAAGCCTTCTGTGTGTGTGTGTGTGTGTGTATATATATATATATACAGGAAAGAGAAAGAGAGAGTCTGCTCTTTGTTTTTCTGTATATATACTCAAAAATGAAACTTCCCAATGTTCTTTGTTGGTTTTAATGATTTGTTGTCTCAGAGCCCCTGGTCTACACTGGAGAGTTATTTCGAAATAACCCCCCTTAGGTCGAATTAATAAGCAGAGTGGCTACACTACCAAGCTCGTTATTGCAAAATAACTGGTTACTTAAAAATCTGTACTCCTGCTTTTCTCAGAATAATGCTAACTTTGAAATAGTTATTTCAAAATAGCCTTAGTGTGGATGCTATGCTGCTGCTAATTCAAAAATATTGGATTCTGGAAGCCTCTCACAGCTGCAGTTCTAACCGCTCTGGTCACACCTGGCATCTCCACTGCTCCCCTTCTCCTGCAGAGATTAAAATTCCAGGTAGTAGGAGAAGGGTTTCTTGCATGTTGGAGAGCAGTAAGAGCCACGTGGAAGACAGCAGCCAGCGAGGGAGCCATGACGGACCCCCAACACTCCCTCAGAACCTCCAATGTTTGCCAGCACTCCTGCTGTTCCCTTGGCTGCCCCTGGCCAGGGACACAGGAGAGGTCCGACCTGGACTGGTGCGAAGATCCTGGACCTCATTGAGATCTGGGGGGAGGACACCAACCTCCAGGATTGCCACACCAGGGAATGGAATGCTGAGTCTATGGCTGGATTGCCACCAGCCTGGCTGAAAAAGGCCACAACCAGACCCTGGACCAGGTCCATATGAAGATCAAAGAGCTCCAGCAGGCCTACCGCAGGGACAGGGAGCACAGCGGATGCCTCAGGGCAGCACCACACAGCTGCCACTACTTCGACCAGCTAGATGCCATCCTGGGAGGGGGACAGGTCATCTTCCCCCCCATCCCTATTGTTGTGGAGTCTGGCCAGGATATGCCAGGTGTCAGCCTTCATGAGGGTGGGGTGATGGTGGAGGAGGAAGAGGATGCCATCCAGGTAACCATGCTTGCCAGCCAGGACCTGTTTCTCACCCTGGAGCTAATCCCCCACCTCTCAGGGTGTCTCCCAGGCTTTGGACGAACTTGGGGAAGACACTTCAGGTGATTTCTATAATTTTCCCTATCTATGCGCAGGGGCAGATGACAGGCTTCATTACCATTGAATGTGCCTTTCATAGATTCAGTGTTCTGCTAATAAGTCTGTCAGGATTTTTTACTTTTAACTTAACTAGGTCCCCTCAGATGAAAGCAGAGGCACAGAACAGGGATAGGAAGAGATGGGTGGGTAGACATTAAGGGTATGTCTAGACTACATGCCTCTGCTGACAAAGGAATGTAAATTAGACATACCGACATAGTCAATGAAGCAGGGATTTAAATATCCCCCACTTCATTAGAATAAAAATGGTCACTGCGTTGTGCTGGCTCAGCTGTTTGTCGGCACAAAGCAGTCGTCGAGACGGGGATCAGTCGGCAAGGAAAGCCTTTTGCCGACCGATCCTATAAACCTCGTTGCACGAGGCATAAGGGATCAATCAGAAAAGGCTTTCCTTGCCGACTGATCCCTGTCTTGACTGCTGCTTTGTGCCGACAAACAGCTGAGCCGGCACAGTGCGGCGGCCATTTTTATTCTAATGAAGCGGGGGATATTTAAATCCCTGCTTCATTGACTATGTCAGTATGTCTAATTTACATGCCTCTGGCGACAGATTCATGTAGTCTAGACACACCCAAAGACTCAGTAGTGCCCCTAATTTTCAAGTGCCCTACACAACTGTGTATTCTGCTTATGGGTAAGGATGGCCCTAGGAATGGCCCGTTTTTGACATTAATATTTACAAATGAATGTTATCATGAAGCTTGCAAAGATATGGCAGTCACGTTATTCACTGGGTTGAAAGTAAATTATAAAAGCAAATTTGATTTGTTGACAAGCCTATGTTACTATGAGGACAAAACAAGTGCAGCCTTTTGAATAAAATATACTATGGAACACATGCTTTTAAGAGATGTGTGTAGCAGACTTCTTACACTGGTGGAGGTAGACTATACCTGATTTTATTACATTTTATACTTGTATATTTACATAAGAACAGACATATTGGGTCAGACCAAAGGTCCATCTAGCCCAGTATCCTGTCTGCCGAGAGTGGCCAATACCAGATGCCCCAGAGGGAGGGAACACAACAGGTAATCCTCATGTGATCCCTCCCCTGTCACCCACCTCCAGAGAAACAGAGGCTAGAGATACCATTCCTACCAATCCTGGCTAATAGCCACTGATGGACCTAACCTCCGTGAATCTATCTAGCTCTTTTTTTAACCCTATTAAAGTTCTAGCCTTCACTGCATCCTCTGGCAAGGAGTTCCACAGAGGCATATTTGTCACAGATATACAGACACTATCATTTGTGTTCACTTCCCACACTGAGAGGTGGGGAGTGGTTGATGACAAGGATGAGGAATGGTAATTCCCATAGAGGGGAATGTATTCTTCTACTAGTCTAGATAAGTAGCCAATTGTTGCTCGCTGGGAGTAAGAGCAGGACCCAGGTACAGCATGGTTACTCTCAGCTACATGTTGCAATTAAAGAGTGCAATTATGTAAAACAGTCATATAAAGCTGAATTGGCTCTTAATGGATTGATCAGGAAAAGAAAGTGGATTCAAAACCTGGAATCAGAATATTCCTTCAGCATCAGCAGATTTATTTGAGTAGTGGATGCTTCTTCTGAACTGATGTGCATCAACAGCCATAGAATTTGGATCACATACAAATGCCCATTATAGAATTTATGTTGCATGCACTCTGGAATTTATGTTATGTCTAGTCATTAGGAATTTATGATTCACACGTTGTGAAGTTTGCATACATAAACCAATGTGGGATTTAGAATATATATTTTTTACTTTCCCTGTCCATGACAGCTCTAAATATCTTTATGACAATGAAAAGATTTCAAACTACAAAAATCATAACACATTAAACTTTTAAAGTATTTATATATTGTGGCAAAGCTCCAGCTACTCCCTGTGGGTCTTGTGCTACTGATGGATAGTGTTAGCCTCAGAGGCTCACTGTGACCCTCCACACAGCCTCTTTCTCTTTACTACAGGCAGGAGTCACAGCCTACTGAGCCATATTCATCACAGGCTAGTTCATAAATTAGGGGTAAAATCCCTTCTAGAGTCCTGATCTCCCTTCTCGAGGCAGATTTTGAAATGAGGTGGGAAGGTTGGGGGGAACCCAGGCCGGTCCACTACTCCGGGTTCCTGCCCAGGTACCCTAAGAAAACAGCAACAGGCAGGGTTACTGCCACTCGCAATCTGGCAGCTTTCCCCTGGGCCACTTCCCCAAACTATCCCTCCCAGCACCTTTCCTTTGGTACCTGCTCAGCACTCCTCTGCTCACACCCACACACAGCACCTTCTCCTTCCTGTCCATTGCTTTTGTCCTTCCTCCTTTCCTTCTCTGGCACCACAGGCCTTATTCGGCTGCAGCTGTTTAATTAGCCTGTGGCTTCTAGCAAGTTCCAGTTGACCCCAGGTGCCTGCTTGATTATGCTGGACTTAGACTTTGGCCTCTCCCCCGCCCCCCACTCAGGGAAGAGAAAGCTGTTTACCCAAGCTCCAGCATGTATTCCCTCCACTAGTGAATGACAGACGTCTGGTCTAGGTCTGTCACAATATGTAATATAGAACTTCATTTTTTTGTACAATACTTGTATTGCTCAGAATACTGTGCCAACTATGCTGTGAACATTTGCTGCGGAATACATGGCATGCACTAATGGAAATTATTTAAGGTTTAAGGACAGAATTTGTGTTTTAATGCTGTTGTACTAACTTTTTTTTAGTCATTACTATAAGTGAGTGTGCCTTTAGAGTGTATTATACCTTCTAGAGTTGCCTGTGCACAGGTTGGACCTCCCTGATCTGGCACCTTTGGGAAATTGACTTATCCCAAATAAGAGAGTTTGCTGGACCAGGGGAAGTCAATTCCAGCCCCACTATCCATGCCACTGGCTCTGCTTGCCACCCACCCTACCTACCAGCCGCTGACCCTCCTGCTGCCCAACTCCTGGCCAGTGGGGCTCTTAGGAACATCTGTGGTCTGAACAACAGTTGTTGCCATACCTGAGAGTCCCATTTTTTTAGAGGTTCAACCTGTACTCACCTCACAGCCTCTGCTCTGAGTTGTGACCATGCCTGTAATTAAATGGATGTGCACTCCTTAGGAAGATTCTTCATATATCATTTTCCCTACAAAATAGAGGAGCTGGTAATCTAGTCTAAAGGTGCTCAAGGGATGCCAAAGGTATAGCTTTGACTTACCTTAGCACAAAATTAAATGCTGAAAGACACCATATTAAACTACTTGACTCCCTCTCTGCTTGCTTTCTAAGTGGTTCTACACCTTTTGATTTTCTGATCTGGACCCTTTATAATATCACTAGCACTGTGATCTCATCACTGAAGCACTTAGGGAAAAATCAGACTGGGTATAAAGGAGAAACAGATAGAAGTATTATCTGGAATGATAAGAATGTACGTATAGGAAATGAGTGAGGTTTTAATGGAGCTTGTATTTGATAGTATTTTTATGGATAAAAGTTTTCCTGTGTGTAATGCTGTCTCTTGAGCTTCACTTTGGTGTCTTGAGCTTAGGTGTCTCTTGAGCTTAGGAAGATGATAATGGCTGTAGAGTAGCTTTTGTGAAGACTCTTGCTTCACTTTAACCCTGAAACTGAGGTATTACAATAGCTTACATCAGCAGCTTGACCTGAGTGACTCCTGAAACTGCTTATAAATCGGGAGATGGCTGTATCAGTATCTTGTTTCAAGTCAACTTTTTTTCTAATTATGCTGTGGTACAGCGCCATTGAAGAAACCAGGATCCAATAACCTATCACACAACTGCAGATTTTCACTAGACCCAAGAGACAGAAAATACAGATTGTGAGAGCTCCAAAGTACATTTTCAGTTAGTAATTAGTCACTCCATTTTAACTCTGAAAACTTCTGAGTCTCTTAGCTCTAATAAATCAAGAGTTCAAAAGAGAGCCATTTAAGCTAATGTTATGACTAGACTTCTAGTAGCTTATATTTAATTAATCTTATAAATTACAGTAGAACCTCAGTTACAAACATCAGAGTTATGAACTGACCACTCAACCACACATCTCATTTGGAACTGGAAGTATAAAATGAGGCAATTGCGGGGGGGGTGGTGTGGTGAAGAGGAAGCAAATATTATACTGGTAAATGTAAACTACTAAAAAAAGGGAAAGCTCTGTGTACTAAAGTTTCAAAGTTTCAAATTAAGTCAACGTGCCCTTGTAAATTTTGAAAATGTTTCGTCAGAGTTACAAGCAATGTCCATTCCCAAGGTGTACATCATTCTGAGCATGTATTGCATGAATTTTCAAACTCTTCGTTGTGGCTTGTAAAGGCAAGCTGCTAGGTCAGGGGTGGGGAACCTAAGGCCCATTCAGTCCGTGGCTTGCCTGGATCCAGCCCCCAGGGCTCAAGGCTCCTCTCCCTCAGAATTGGGGAGCCTACACTGGTGCTCCAGGTCCTGCTGCCCCCTGCCCGGCTGATTTTTCTCAGGATCAGCAGCACCCAACCCAAAAAAGGTTCCCTACCCCTGGGAATACATGGGTGTCCAGCATATCTTACAATAGATTAGGGGGTTTCAGACTCTGGGTTGTGACTTATAAGGATTAGCTGCTAGCTGGCTGCAAGATGTTTTGTTTATCTGCACCTCTGCAGGTAAAAAGGATCGCAACTCCCATTGGCCATGGATCACCATTCCTGCCACTCCCATTGGCTGTGAATGGTAATCCATGGCCAATAGAAACTGTGATTGCCCGTACCTGTGGAGCCACAGGTAAACAAAGCATCTTGTGGCCAGCTAGCAGCTAATCCTTTTAAGCCACAACCCAGAGTTTAAAAATCCTTAATCTATTGTAAGATATGCTGGATACCCATGTGCAATTTGGGGTTCGAATTACTGTTGTTCCTTTCAGCTCTGTGCTTTGCGGGATTTCTATACAATAAAACAAACTCACAGGCCTTAGTTGTAATTTGATAGTTATTACTGTAATATGTGTCTCCAACTTTAGTTAGTAGATTCCTTACCAATCATGGAGGTAGAAGCCAAATGTGGCATTTATCAGTACTAATACATTGTGGACGAGATTTTAGTAGCCTTAGTGATCTGCGTGTGAGATTCCTGGAGTGTAAATGTGGCAAAAGTGAAGTCATCAAAGATCTGCAGATTTAGGTAAATATGTTGTTACAATATACTTGGCCTATGATTTAATGCAAATCATAGCAAAGTATGGTAGAAAAAAGTGGAGAATACTTTAACCATCTTCATAGCAAGGGAATGTTCAGAGCTATGTAAGATTAATATAGAAGATTTCCTTGTCCCCCACCCTTCCAAATACAATACTTAGGAGCCTAGCCTTTAAGAATAATATGCATGGGAGAGACAGACTCTCTTCTCTCTGAAGAGAGAAATTAGATCGTTGCCCCTGGAAAGTTTGATATTTTAAGTCTTTAATCTAAGTTTGCTTACATAGGTTTTATACCTCTAGGTGGCAGGCATTGTGCTCTGACAACTCTGCTTTTGAAACTAAACACACTTAATGGAAGGGGAGGTTAAATGTAGTAAAACTGAGAGACAGCACCCTTCAGCTAAAAGTCTCCAAATAAACTGAAACAGCAGGATGATTGCAGGCTAAGTAAATTTGTCACGCACCTACTATGGTCATAGCTCATTGTGTGCTGGTCTACTTTAAAGCTGTAAGTCCACCTCAGTTCCCTATTTTGGTTACAAGTTAGATACCGCTGTCAGATGACCTACACCACTTTGTGTTGACAAAAGACACTTTCCTGTTGACTTACCTTGCATTTCTCAGGGTGCTGAAGTTGACCAGAGAGCACTCTCCCATAAACTCAATGGCTGTGTCTACATTGGCAAGATTTTGCGCAAAAGCAGCTGCTTTTGTGCAAAAACTTGCCGCCTGTCTACACTGGCCGCGAGTTCTTGCACAAGAACACTGACGTTCAAATGTAAGAAATCAGTGCTTCTTGTACAAGAACTATGACTCTCCTGCTCAGGAATAAGCCCTCTTGCGCAAGTGTTCTTGTGCAAGAGGCCAGTGTAGACAGGCAACATGAATTTCTTGTGCAAGAAAGCCCGATGGCTAAAATGGCCATCGGAGCTTTCTTGTGCAAGAGAGCGTCTACACTGGCACGGATGCTTTTGCGCAAAAGCACATCTCTTGCGCAAAAGTACATGCCAGTGTAGACGCTCTCTTGCGCAAATACTTTAACGCAAAAACTCTTGCGTTAAAAGTATTTGCGCAAAATCTTGCCAATGTAGACGTAGCCAATGGGACTTCATCAGACCCATTACATTGACACTGCTGCATCAATTGCAGAAGTGTCGATTTAGCTGTAAGTATAATCGTGCCCTGATTAACAGAAGACCAGATAAGAACATTCCAGAGCTACCAATGTTAGTGCAGGAAGAGAAATATCTGACTTTTAGGAGTTGAGTCTTTAGGTGACTGTTATCAATGGTGTTAGAACTAATTGCTATCAATTGTGTGTTTAAGTAACTCTTTTTATCTTAAGTCTGAAATACAAAGAAGCCAAGTTAATAGGTCTAAATAAAAGTGGGAAAAGCTGTTTTGGAAAATAGCAATAAATACACCAAGCTTATTACAAGCAGTTACAGTGACATGGCCTTCCATTGCCTTGCCTGCTCAGAAGTAGGCCTTCTGACATTCTGATTCCAGAACACCAAACACGCTTACCCTGCATCTCCTCCCAC
The DNA here is from genome assembly GCA_032595735.1 of Pelochelys cantorii. Taxonomy (NCBI): domain Eukaryota; kingdom Metazoa; phylum Chordata; order Testudines; family Trionychidae; genus Pelochelys; species Pelochelys cantorii. Next base: position 175,367,473 of record CM064328.1, on the reverse strand, counting down.
TTTCCCTCATTTTCACCGGGCCAGGACAGGGGGTCAGTGTGGGAGGGGTGAGGACTCCAGCTTGGGGTGCAGGCTCTGGGGTGGGACCAGCACTAAGGAGTGCAGTAGGGGGGCTCCAGGTTAGGGGTGGAGCCAAGGCCTCCATGCTGAGAGGAGGCTCTTTGATTTAGGTCTGTCTTTTCTCCAGACAAGTAGCATGTATTTTTAAATGATCTACACTGGAAAGATGGGTCTTGCATTACATTTCATAGCTGGCAAGTTTTACAGTCGCACGAATTTCTTGTGAAAGAAGTTGTGCGATCTTATGACAAAGTGTCTTCCTCCTCCATACATTTTGTCACTGACGGTGATGGTTCTGTTGCTCTTAATAATAGGATAACTGGCAAATGAATGGAACAGTAAATCAATACCCTGTATAAGTTATTTAGCCTGTGGTGTCACTGTGGGTATGAGATCATTCTAGAAAACTATAGGCCAGATCCTTAATTTGTGTTACTGCCTGACTGTAATGGTGCTACATCTATTTACTCTATCTGAGAATCTGGTCCTAGGCTTCAGCACAGAGGCTTCTAGAAACACATTTTGATGACTCTAGTAGCTCTGAGGAACAAACTATAGGTGTCTTTCAGAAGTATTATAGTAGCCTAACGGATAAGGAATCAACCTCCAGAGCCTGGGATTTCTGAGGATTCCGAGGAGCCTCCGCTAGATGAAATCTCAACATTTTTCTTATATGCTCTATATGTTTCTAATGAAATAGAATGAATACTGTCAACAGAATAGCTTTTTACTGCTATTTCACTCGGCAATGACTTTTCTGCAATATGTTTAATTTCCCAGTACTAATTAAACTTAGTTAATATAGTGCAAATGTAGGACTTGTATTAAATCTGTTAAATGTCTGTTCACCCAAAAATCTCACTGTCTGCTAAAGTAATGTATCCTAATAAAAATATTGTAATGACTTCCATAATAGTTAACTTTGTTGTCAAAAAGATTTCCTAGAACTTATTTTATTGCACTTCTTAGGTGACTAAGGTATGCAATCTAGCTGTGATCTAAAGTTACAAGCCAGGTACATGTGCGTGAATTACATGTGCAGTTGGACATACATCTGAACTTGTCCAGTGTTGGCGGGTCTCATCAGTTACAGAACTGATACAGTTGTGTTGTACAAGAGGGACTTCAGGACTAGAGAGTGGGGAAGTCACTTGTCCATCACCAACAAGAGCTTCATGAGATCACTGTGTCCAGTGCTCAGGGAGTAAGAGGAATGTGACATCAGAGAAGTTATGGATGGGGAAGGCTCCCTATGTGGACCCATAGATATGTCAATTAAGAGCCATTATATTCATGGAGAGGTTTGCAGAATACTGTGGATATTATTTTAGTCCTGAGACTGCAGTAGCCTTGAGAAACGGAGCCATTGGTGTTGCAGTTCTGGCCTCCCCACACCAACAGAACCAAGCTGCCAAGTCTATCCACTTTGATTTGATAGAGTACAGGATTTCCTCCCTGAACATTTTAAAATATTGTTTATCAACATGCCTAAATAAAAGTAAAGATTAACGGGCAGGCCTGGGAATGTAGGCATCTAGTTAAACATGGAGTAGTCAGATTCCTGAGCTAGTGGAAATTGGCCTAGTTACATTGGTGTCAAACAGCAATGAAAAACTACTGTGAAGCAAACGGAACTATATCAAATTATTTCTGTGGTGGATCTGGCCCACAGCTCCATTTTGTATACACAAGGGCATAAATTATGCTCCTAAATTTTAGATCCTAGTTAGTCATATTTTTAAAAATATGAATTATAGAAAATAATCCTGTAATGCTTTGTTCTTTGCTTCCTAGAAACCCAAGTCTAAACTGTTTTTTGTTTTCTATGTATGTGAGTCGTTCTGTTGACTTCAGATGACTTCTGGATGCACCAAGAATATGTAATCTGGGCCTGAATTTACTTTTCTGTGTTTTGATTCATAAATTTAGCCATGGTTTCTAGCATTGGTTTTGTAGTTGACTTCAGTGGAATTTTGGATGTGTAGGGTATGCACAGCTGGACCTAAGATACTACTGCAATAATTAGCATGAAATACTACAGGAAAATATCAACCAGTTCAAACAACACAACTTAAATATAAGCACTTATCTATGGCTGAGTTAACAACAACACATGTCTATTTTTGAAGAGTAACTCAACATTGGTTTGTATCTCATAAACTAACTCAATGCGTAAGGCTGAAAAACCTGTGTATGTATACACCCACATATTTTCCAATATGTGGACTGAAATGAGAGAACTTGTTTTTGTAGTGAAAAACTGTAGGGGGGAGGTGTCAATCCTTCTAGTTCTTATATGATTCTACGGTATAGTGAATTATTTCCAAACAACAAGTATTTTTGGATTTAGGTCAGTGCCTACCAGATTCTAAAAACCTTCCAAGCTCCAGGGAAAATATGGCTCTGTACTGAAAAGATATAGTCCAAGGAAACAAAGACAAATATAATACAATTACTCCACAAATACAGTGCTCCATCCTGTGGTGAGAATGCAAGCAAGCTAAGGCTCCCCAAAAAATCTGTAAATCTGGTGGGAAATGAAGCCGTGTCCTTTAGCCCTATAATAGAATATTTCTGGAGTGGATGTATAACAAATGGAGAAGGAAGAAATGGTACCCACTGAGGCATCACACTTGGCTTCGGCTTTCTATGAGTCTATTCTACTAAATCTTTGTATCCTCAACTTGTAGGCCCATTGACATGGAGTTTTCTGATTAGTATGGATTAAACTAGATGGAAGAAGCAATGTTGTTCTGTTGCACACCTATGCTATGTTTTTTCAGGACTACATGTGAAAGAATAAAAGGCAAAATGCTGGGGTTTCTGTGAAACGGAGGAGGCAATGTGTTTGGGTCAATGGAAGTCCATATATGGTTCCAAATATGCTGTTATGCCAGTAAAACTAGGACTTGTTGGTGTGGTCTGCAAATGCATCTCTAGTTAAATGTTCTGTAGGAGGGATGCATAAATTGCTCCGAGTGACAGGCCCAAGTAAGTATCTATGAGTATATCTAGACTACATGCCTCTGTCGCCAGAGGCATGTAAATTAGACTACCCAACATAGTCAATGAAGCCGGGATTTAAATATCCCCAGCTTCATTAAAGTAAAAATGGCTGCCGTGTTGTGCCGGCTCAGCTGATCGTCGGCACAGCGCGGCAGTCCAGACGTGGATCAGTCAACAGGGAATGCCTTTGTTGACCGCTCCCTTATGCCTCGTGAAACGAGGTTTACAGGAGCGGTCAACAAAGGCTTCCCCTGTCAACCGATCTGTGTCTTGACTGCTGTGCTGTGCCGACGATCAGCTGGGCTGGCACAGCGCAGCGGCCATTTTTATTTTAATGAAGCCAGGGATATTTAAATCCTGGCTTCATTGACTATGTTGGGTAGCCTAATTTACATGCCTCTGGCGACAGAGGCATGTAGTCTAGACATACCCTAAGATAGTTGCACAGCCATCTGTTTAAGGGCATAAATGCATTTCTGACTGTTTTGGTGACATTAATAGTGGTAGTGTTAATCAAAAGACTTTTATTGAATTGCTCTGTTTCCTTCTAGCAAGTTACTCTTCATTTATTTGAATGTATACAAATTTAGAAAACACTTTTTTGCATTACAGGTAGAGAAACTATTAGCCAGCTATGACTAGTTTGTTAAACCAGAAATGGACGTATTAATTCACCAAATATGAAAGCCATTGTAGAGCAATGTGGAATATGGTAAATATCAGACACAGTCATAATGACACAGAATATTAACTATAACAATGTTCCAAGAGATACAAATGTGCTGTATAGCTTGCAGTCCAAGTGAATATGAAATATCAGCCAATTTTGCCTATATACAAATCCAAGTGATTTTTATAAGCTTTCATCATAATTGTTTTTTTAAAAAGAGGTTTTTACCTTGCTGATGTGAGAAGAAGGCAGAGGTTTTTAATCATGTATCGTTCACTGCATTTTCTTCAAATCTTTCAGAAGACCAGGTTTTTCAGAAATATGACAAACTATAGTTGAGCAATAAGGAATTGGAATTGGGAGGAAAAATGCTCACGTTAGGGAAAATTTCACTACAGACTGGAACTAGTTGAAAACGTCAATTTGTTTTCAATGATAAATCTTGATGGTTGTTTTTTAATTTGTGGTGGTGGTTTTTTTTTAAAGAAAATCTTTTTGGCAAGCTCAAATCTGTTTTTGAAAGAGAACTTGCTCGGCTTTTGTCAAAATGTTTCAATTTAAACGACCAAACAACAAATTGTAGTGTTGGTTTTCAATTTCTTTTTCCACGTGTGGTTTAAAATAGAAACAGTGGTACAGTGGATGCTCTCAACCTCTGAAAATCAGTTGAAATTCATGTGGGACTTCAGAGTGATGTCACAATACACCAGGACTACTCAACATGTGGCCCACGGCCTGTTTGTTTGCGGCCCACGGTGCAGTTTGGGTTTACGGTGAGGTTTCGATTGATATGTGTTTTAGTAGTTAAATTCCTGGACTATTGTGAAGCCAAAACAAAAAAAGAGTCAATATAATGGTCTTCTGTTGATATGCGTTTTAGTAGTTAAATTCCTGAGCTGTCAATTGCTCATTTAAATTGCTGTCATATGGGTGGAAATTGGGTAACTATTGCATTTTATTAATAGCAGTAGAACTGACTGAAATGGGGCCTGCGTGTTGTGTAGTCTTGCCTTAATTTTTTTATTCATGCCCATCAGTGTGAAATAAGCTATTTGCATATATTTGCATATATATTTGCATGTATATGCAACCACACTTACGTTGCAGCCCTTGGTATGTGCTGTGAGTATAATTGTGGCCCCCCAGGGCTTCCAAAGTTGAGTAGCCCTGTCATACACTATGAAATTTTCTCTCACAGGGCCAACTATCAGGGGTGGTATGAAGCATGAGAAGCACTGTAAGGCCTGGTCAATACTAGACCAAGAAGGTTGAGTTAAGGTACGCATCTGTAGCTACACAAAATGTATAGCTGGAGTGGGCTTATCTTAAGCTGAGCCTTAGCGGCATCCACACAGCAGGCGGCCGATGGGACAAGTGCTCCCATAGGCTTCCCTTATCCTCGCAAAAGGAGGAGTACTGGACATCGGTGGGAGGTGCCCTTAGCATTTGATTTTTGGGTTTATACTAGACCTACTAAATCAAATGCCAGAATATCGACCTCCAGAGCATCGATCATCTGGTAAGTATAGACGTGCCCTAAGTGTATAAAAGAGGCGGAGGTAGCTCTGCCCCAGACAGCACATCTGTAGCTATAAACCTACAAAGTACTTATATAATGTGTGATCAAATTGTTTCTAAATAGTTGATAAAGGATTAATGATTAATAAATGTAATAAGTAGTTACAGGTATAGATCCAAAAAATCAATAACACTGATTAAAACAATCTGACTTTTTCCACTGATGTACTTATAGCCATTTTAACATGTCAGTAATGTCTATAAAATCTGTAATAAATCCAGACCTTTGCAAGGGGATCTCTGCCTACACCCTCTGGGAATACCAGGCTTTATGCAGCCATGCCATATAAAGAAACACCTGGGAAGCGTTAGGTGGAAATGCCACTCAGTAAGACCATAAACAAGTAGGTGCAGCAGGGACTTTCAGTTCCTGGTGAAATCCTCTATACTTGACTATAGAGGTTCTCTATAGGAGTTTTGGGTTTTTTTGGTACCCCTCCTCTCTGATCTGCTCCTCCCTTTGCTGATTGGCTGCGTGTTCCAAATCCACCTATCTTCCTTGCTCTAAACAATCCCTTTTCTGCCCCAATGCCCCCCCTGAATTGTGGCACTAAGATGCCTGCTTCAATATGGCAGAGGCATAGCTGCCTGCAAATATTTTGTATTCTAGGCCATCCTCCATTCTCCCTAACCAATTTGTCTAGGTGGGCAGCATTTAGCTAGCTTGAAGAAAGGATTGGATGTAGGTTTCCAAGAAAATTAGTGTGATGTCACAATGAAAACCACTGATTTTCCATGAACAATATGTCATCTTAATGATGATTACTGATACTTGTCATTAAAATGAGTTAACTGGAAATGTATAGTCCCCATGATTCTGGTTTTCCTAATTTTAATTTCTCACTTATTTAAAAATTGTCAGATATGGCAAATGAAAATGGCAAATGAAATTTAATGTGGATAAGTGTAAAGTAATGCACATCGGGAAAAATAACCCCAACTATACGTACAGTATGATGGGGGCTAATTTGGCTATGACAAATCAGGAAAGAGATCTTGGAGTTATCGCGGACAGTTCTCTGAAAACTTCCACACAGTGTGCAGCGGCGGTCAAAAAGGCAAATAGGATGCTCGGAATTATTAAGAAAGGGATAGAAAATAAGACCCAGAATATCTTACTGCCCCTGTATAAAACTATGGTACACCCGCATCTTGAATACTGTGTACAGATGTGGTCTCCTCACCTCAAAAAAGATACTTTGGCCTTGGAAAGGGTTCAGAAAAGGGCAACTAAAATGATTAGGGGTTTGGAATGGGTCCCATATGAAGAGAGGTTAAAGCGACTGGGACTTTTCAGTTTAGAAAAGAGGAGACTGAGGGGGGATATGATAGAGATATATAAAATCATGAGTGGTGTGGAGAGGGCCGATAAAGAAAAGTTATTTATTAGTTCCCTAAATGGAAGAACTAGAGGACACCAAATGAAATGAATGGGTAGCAGTTTTAAAACTAATAAAAGAAAGTTCTTCTTCACACAGTGTGTAGTCAGCCTGTGGAACTCCTTGCCAGAGGAGGCTGTGAAGGCTAGGACTATAACAGAGTTTAAAGAGAAGCTAGATAATTTCATGGAGGTTAGGTCCATAAAAGGCTATTAGCCAGGGGATAAAATGGTGTCCTTGGCCTCTGTTTGTCAGAGGCTGGAGAGGGATGGCAGGAGACAAATCGCTTGATCATTGTCTTCGGTCCACCCTCTCTGGGGCACCTGGTGCTGGCCACTGTTGGCAGACAGGATACTGGGCTAGATGGACCTTTGGTCTGACCCAGTACGGCCATTCTTATGTTCTTATGTTATGTTCTTATGTTCTTATATCTGCAAAAATATTGGCCAAAATGTATTGTATTGTTTAATTATTATCACAAAAACTCAATAATGGTTACATGGCTTTGTTACCTCCGTATCCTTTGTAGTAATCCCGGGTCTTTCAACCTCAACACTGGAATTTTTCATTCAGGCTGCAACAGATTTAATTGACTTTCATTTGTGCTTGTTTCCATTCCTTTAATTTCCCCTTCTCTTGGTTTTAATAATTTTTCATATCAATAGTTTCTTCTTTCAAAACTGTTTAATGAAAATTAAACAAGCTGCATTTCATGAAGACTAGAAACCTCAAAGCCCAGTAATTTATCTGTTGTCCAGTTTTTATATTTTCAAAATGTGTGGATATCAAATGCATATATGAAATCACATGTCAATTTTGCGTGCATTGTATCTTATTAATCAAAATGACAATATATAGAATCATAGTATCATAGAATACTGGAACTGGAAGGGACCTCAAGAGATCATCAAGTCCAGTCCCCTGCCCTCATGGCAGGACCAAGCACTGTCTACATCATCCCTGATAGATGTCTGTCTAACCTTAAATATCTCCAGTGATGGAGATTCCACAACCTCCCCATGCAATTTATTCTAGTGTTTAACCACCCTGACAGTTAGGAAGTTTTTCCTAATGTCCAACCTAAACCTCACTTGCTGCAGTTTAAGTCCATTGCTTCTTGTCCTATCATCAGAGGCCAAGGAGAACAAGTTTCCCTCCTCCTCCCTGTGACACCCTTTTAGATACCTGAAAACTGCTACCATGTCCCTTCTCAGTCTTCTCTTTTCCAAACTATCAAGCCCAATTCCTTTAGCCTTCCCTTCTACTATGTATTTAGTAGGTGTGACATGATGGGTAGATAAACATATGCAGGGAACTAATCAAGTAATCAATCAAAAAGGTTACTAATGAATATTAAATTGTATATCTCTTCAACTGAAGTCAAAACTTCTCAGCAATGTGCTAGAAAATAGAAATCCTCAGTCATAATTTCATTGACTGACTGTGGGGGTGGGGGGGGAAACACCCATCCAATAATCTGACAGCACAGCTGTGTTTGCAGTTTATCAGGAGAATGAGTTAGAAAGCTGGTGTCAGGTACTATATATCCATATTAACTAGCTTTTAGGGTTTTTTTCCCTTTATTTCATTTGTTCTTAAAAATACCAAAATCATGCTGTTCAGGTTGCAGATGGGTGGTGATGGGAGAATGACACAACTGAAAAACAACCTGTAGCTCAGTAAGAAAGATCACTAGATCCAGGAATCCAGAAGAGGTTGCAGCCAATGTGCTGAGTATATATGTTGCCCAGTTTTGCAAATGTGAACTCAGTGGAACTATTCACAGTGGTAAGCATGCCAGCCAAGATACTCAAAAGTGATTGGTGATTTGCGACACCTCAGTTTTTGAGTGCTTACTTTTATAATGTACAAGAACTTGACTTTCAAAATCAAGGCTCTCAACTCATCCTTTAAAAAAAAGCCAACCCTTTCAAGCCATCTCTGTTTGGGCACCCTATACTTATTTTAAACCTTTCAGAGTTTTGACCAAGATCTGGAATTAAGTGCAAGCGGGATGAAGATATGTAAAAATGGCTAGAATCAAGAAAATTACAGAAACAGGAGAAAAAGTAATTGTATGGAGCCCAAGTAATTGACTTAGCACATCTCAACACCCAGCTGATTATTATTTAATATAGAACAAACGGCACATTGAAGGATCTACAATTTTTTTTTCCTTTTTCTGAGGGCTATGAATTATGTGAAAAGTTGTTGCTACCATTTGTGCTGCTGGAATGGTCCCTTTAGTTTTATCTTCTAAGCAGGAGTACACAAGTAACTAATATTCATCTTAGCCAACATTTTCTATTACTTGAGATTTTTTTGTTGTTGCACAGATAGCACTGCTGCCTTTGACTTATTGTAAACAAAAAGTCAGTGGGATGTTCAATTAAATAGTCCATAGAGACTACTTGCACTCTGTTGAAACAGCATATGCAGCCTGAATTGATGGCTTCACTCTGTAAGTAGACTCACTGATTCAAATGAGACAACTTGCAGACTAGGGCATTGGTAAGAACATCAGAATGTGGCCCAGAGTGATAGTGCTGACTGCACCAATTAAATGTAAACCTCAGGTAGCTTGCTTGAAATGATTAAAGCTAGTTTTTATGGTGCACCCTTTGAAATGGGTAAGGCAGAACAAATTGAAAGAATGTGAGGACTTTGGATCAATATGAAGAAGTGACCAATTAGTCATCTATAGAATCATAGAATCATAGAATACTAGGACTGGAAGGGACCTCGAGAGGTCATCGAGTCCAGTCCCCTGCCCTCATGACAGGACCAAATACTGTCTAGACCATCCCTGATAGACATTTATCTAACCTACTCTTAAATATCTCCAGAGATGGGGATTCCACAACCTCCCTGGGCAATTTATTCCAGTGTTTGACTACCCTGACAGTAAGGAACTTTTTCCTAATGTCCAACCTAAACCTCCCTTGTTGCAGTTTAAGCCCATTGCTTCTTGCTCTATCCTCAGAGGCCAAGAAGAACACATTTTCTCCCTCCTCCTTATGACACTCTTTTAGATACCCGAAAACTGCTATCATGTCCCCCCTCAATCTTCTCTTTTCTAAACTAAACAAACCCTGAATGAGTGTATGCGTACACCTTGGAAGCATTGTAGTTAGGGCTGTTGACTAATTGCAGCTAACTCACGTGATTGACTCAGACCTTCCTCCCAATCACTGTTAAACAATAGATTGCCAATTGAAATTTATTAGAAAAACATCTAAAATATTTATAATTTTCAAATATATTGATTTCAATCACAATACAGAATACAAAGAGTATAGTCCTCACTTCATTACTATTTTATTATAAATATTTGCACTGTAGAAATGATAGAAGAAATAGCATTTTTCAGTTCACCTCATACAAATACTGCAGTGCAAATTCTTTATCATGAAAGTACAATTTACAAATACAGATTTTTTTGTTAAATAGTTCCTTTAAAAAACAAACCAATGTAAAACTTTAGAGCCTACTGGTCCACTCAGTCCTACTTCTTGTTCAGACACTGACTATGAGAAATAACTTTGTTTACATTTATGTAAGGTAATGGTGTTCACTTCTTACAATGACATCTGAATGTGAGAACAGGCATTTACATGGCACTTTAATGGCTGGCATTACAAGATATTGACATGCCAGATATGCTAAACATTCATATGCCTCTTCATACTTCATATTTCCACATTTAATTAATTAAGCTTATGACTGAACACCTTGAAGAATTGTATATTTCCTGCTGTTTTATCCACATTCTGCCATATATTTCATGTTACATCAGTCTCAAATGATGTTCATGCACTTTCATTGCAGACTTGACAGAATGCAAAGAAGATACCAATGTGGAATTTCTAAAGATGGCTACAGAACTCAATCCAAGGTTTAAAAATCTGAAGTGCTTTCCAAAACGTGCCAGGGACAAGCAGTAGAGCATGCTTCCAGAAGTCTTTAGAAAACATCACTCTGATGTGGAAAGTACAGAACCCAAATCAGCAAAAAGGAAAATCAGCTTGCTGGTGGCATCTGACTTAGATAATGAAAAAGAACATATGTCGGCTTGCACTACTTTGGATCATTATTGACCAGATCCCAACATCAGCATGAACTCAAATGCTTTGTAATGATGTTTGAAGCATGAAGAGACATAGGACTCTTTAGTGCATCTGGCTCATACATATCTTTTGACATATAACAATGCCATATGAATGCCTGTTTTTACTTTTTGATGACAATGTAAACAAGAAGTAGTGAATATTTCAAAATATAAACAAACTTATTTCTCTCAGTGATCGGCAGAACAAGAAGTAGGACTGAGTGGACTTAGTGCTAAAGTTTCACATTGTTTTGGTTTTGAATGTGATTATATACCAAAAAATCAAAATGTACAAATTTCACTTTCATGATAAAGAGATTGTACTTTAGGACTTGCATGAGGTGAATTGAAAAATACCACTTTTGTTTTTTATTGCAAATATTTGTAAACAACATTAAATATGAAGTGAGCACTGTGCACTTAATATCATGTGGTAATTGAAATAAAAATATTTGAAAATGTAGAAAACATCAAAAATACGTAAATGTTTTTCTATTGTTTAACAGAGAATCTACTCATTATTTTTAATCACCTGACAGCCCTGCTTTTAGTACTTGTTTGTGTGCACATAGGCATTAGTACTTGCAAATGTGGGTACATAATGATAGCCATATTTTTAAGACCATACAAATGAAGGCAAAGTAAAGGCCTGGCTGGAAATTTGGACCCTATTTTCAGCTGCTGTAAGTTGATTTTGTGCCACTGGAGCTATAGAGGCTATGCCAAACAATAACAACCAAAGACCTTGTGTATACATGCATTATGAATTATACCCAATAGGGGTGTATGTGCATCTATATACATATAAATATAAAACCTGGAACCAGGTTGACTTGGTGCCTACAGTATTTTGCTTTGTTGCAAAGCAAGGAAATTCAGCCACATTGCCTTTAAAACAGGACACTTTAATCTACCATCTTTCTAAATCATGGCAGATAAGGACTGATTTCCTGACATGCTGTTTAATGTAGTTAAGCTTACTTCTCAGAACTAATTCATTTATTAGTAATAAATTGAATCCTTCCTACTCTGAGTTGGTTGAGAATACATTTTTTCACACACTTCCACATACTGAAGATTAGCTACCGAGGAAAAATGAGTTGAGATCGAATACTGTTACCTCCTTTCTTAATATCACTCACTGCAAGATATAATCATGCAGCAAATGCCTCATCAAAACATTTGTTTCCTATCGAGATTTCCTTTGACCTCTGCTGATGTTTTGTTTACAATGAAGGCAAATCAAACCAATTCAGCTGATTTTGTTTAGACCCAGTATATGGGTCAGGCACTACAAACAATAGATGAGTGTTTAGGTCTTAAATCTTAGCAGAAAGGTTTTAAAGTTAGCCCAATGCCAGTAACTAGAGACAAGACAGGATTGGTTGTGCTTCGGATGAATCTTATTCTTTACATTTGTTTCATGCTGATGCCCTCATTACTCACCCCCTGCCCTACTCCCCGTCTTTCCTTCCTACTTTCAAATTCCTATGGGAGGACCAGATAACTGCTGTCAGATTTGTCTTCTGTATCTGATTTAAATTCTGTGAGGCATAGCTTACTCAATGAAGCCCTCCTCCCTTTTTGTTATGGTCCTCTGATTGATTCAGTCGGCTAAAATGAGCTATAATTCTTCACAAATTTTTGTTCCAAATTAAAAAGAAAAGATGGAAAACAACATTCCTTATTTTAAAAAGGAGAAATTACATGAAGAAAATTGATTTTCCATGTGTAATGATGATGAATCAGTGAGGCAGTTTCTGAAGTTACTTGGAGTTGTGCCTTCCAGGGCCAGTCCTATATTTGGTTTAGTGCAGATCTTCATGGCCTCAGCAAGAATGTAGTGGCTGACTGAGGAGTTATGGGCTTATGTGTGATCATCCTCCAGTAATGATGTGCTTGGCTACTTACTCCCATATTTTAACTTATTCTTGCTGCTAGACAGGGTACCCGGTGCAATATCAGGTTCCCAAATGCTCCCTGTCCTGGCTATCTTTTACCTTTTATAATCTGCACTCAGGATGGGATCAGGCCTGTAGTACCAGTGGTAGTAGAAAGAGACACTATGGCTACATCTAGACTGGCATGATTTTCCGCAAATGCTTTTAATGGAAAAGTTTTTCTGTTAAAAGTATTTGCGCAAAAGCACGTCTAGATTGGCACGGATGCTTTTGCGCAAAAGCATCCCTGCCGATCTAGACGCGCTTTTGCGCAAGAAAGCCCCGATCGCCATTTCAGCCATCGGGGCTTTTTTGTGCAAAACAAATCTGAGCTGTCTACACTGGCCCTTTTGTGCAAAAGCTTTTGCGCAAAAAGACTTTTGCCCGAACGGGAGTGTCAAAGTATTTGTGCAAGAAGCACTGATTTCTTACATTAGAACGTCAGTGCTCTTGAGCAAATTCAAACGGCCAGTGTAGACAGCTGGCAAGTTTTTGCGCAAAAGCAGCTGCTTTTGCGCAAAATCTTGCCAGTCTAGACGCAGCCTGTGGGAGTAGGGAGTAGCCGTCAGCCTTTAGAGCCCCTGCAGCTGTTTCCTATCTCCCCCTGGTCTTACTCTTAGTTGCCTTTGTAGCACATCCTATGGAGTGCTAGGCACTTCACTGCAATAGGAACTCCAGTCAGCTCCTCTCTGGTTTAAAGGTAGCAGAATGCTGGGCTCCCTTTGTGGGAGGAATTAAAACCACGAACTGATTCTGTCAATGTAGGGATAGATTGTAGCTATGCCACATGGTCTGAGAAAGGGACAGTTCATTGTTTTGCTGCTCCAGGACCAGACCGGATCTTGGAAGTCACAATCTGGTCCCTAGTCATGCCCCGTGCCTGCTCCAGAGGGGCAGTATTCATTGTCAAGATTGCACCTAGAACACAGTACTTCCTGCTGCACTGGCTGGCACATTGGGAGGGAAGGGGCACACTCAAGGTTTGGCTCACTTACTCTGTGAGTAGCCATAAACAAGAGAGCCAAGACAGAACAACACTCAGGTTTTATCATTGCTCCCTCCATGTATATTCTTCTCATCACACGCATCCTGAAAGCAGAGTTCTCTGAGTTCCTACCGGCAGTCACACTACTGTGCCACCTATTGGGGGAAATATTTGTAAGACTGAGCCCATCTATGTAGGAGAGGAAGTAGCAGCTTAGTGGAGACTGGCCTCATGCTAGTTTCACAAGGGAACAAGAGGAGTTCTTTCACCGCACTGTCACCGCAACACAATTCTGAAAAGTATGTGAATGTTTTACCAAACTATAGCACGTGTATTCCACCCCAGGTGTGTGGTGTGTAGATGTACACTATTGAAGTCATAGAAACAGATGGTTTTCCCTTTTGAAGTTAAGAAAGAAAGCTGAATGTGGCTTTCTGTTCAAAAGGGTGCTGGACTTAAGGCATTTGCTTGAATGTTGCTTCTCAGAGTCAATCTGGAAATGCATGTGCAATTTAATATCATCTGAGCTCAGCTATCACAGGCAATACAGAATATTATAAATTAAAAGCATTCCAAGCTCCACTAATAACTTTAATTATGGGCAAGTTTTTATAGACATCACTGCATTCTTTGAGGGTAACTAAAATAAAGTCATAAGTCTTGCTTAAAGTGATCTAAATTGTTTGCAATTGTGAAATGTTTAATGTATGCTTTCTGGTGATTGTCTTTTAGGCAACTTACGTAATGTATGCTTTAGCTACTCTCTGCAGAGCTTTTATGTCTGAATACTAGTTTTATTTAAGAATTTCTCATCTCTATTTCTAAGAAAAATCTGTTGTGTATATTTAAAATAGAGTGGGATCATCTGAACTTTCACTTTTTTCTGCAAAAGTTGTAATAACCTTTAACTAGCTGAACGAAGTACCAAATTAAAAGTAAAGTTTACAGAAGCGGGACATGGGGGAAATTGGGGGAAATCCCTGCAGGCCCTAATTTATTTTGAAAAATGGTAGTACTTCCACTGGAATGTGATTCAAGAACACATTGTTGCTTCACATTAATATATCTTAAATGTCAAAATGGCCTTTGAGAGGTATTAGAATGACCTTGTGAACATTTGGCGTTAAAGTTACAGTGAGTGGTGCACACAAGATTTGCCCTGGCTATGATACTTATTGATTGAAAGGATCTTGCTCAGTATTGCAAGCTGAAATGAGTCAACTGTATGTAGTAAATCATTATTGATGCATACTGATTTGGAAACTAAGATTCCAGGTTTTTTACAGCTAGTAGTGATGTACAAGTAATTCCCTGCACTGCAGCAGGGCCACTTCATTAGGACTGCTTTCCCTGGAGTTGCAGGCACAGATGCTAGACTCCACAGTACAACACAAAATAAAATCTAGATTTCATTATCAGTAAACTTTCAGTTCTGTGCTAAATTACTTCCTCTGAAGACAGTGGAGCCTGACAGGGTATAAGGCCATATCTACATTACCACCTATGTCAGCAAACTTATGTTGGTTTGCTCAGGAGTATGGTCCCCCTCTCCTCTTCCCCCCAAGGCTATGTCTATACTGGAAAGATTTGGTGACCAAAGTACTGTTGACAGCCATACGTTACCAAAAAGAATGTTTCCAAATCATTTTACACTGCCACCTTCTGTCAACTTATAATGGCCACATTGTCAGCTCTGCCACTGACAGAAAGAGCAAAGCAATATGGGTATGCATCCCACAATGCCTGGTGTCACATAAGAACATAAGAATGGCCATACTGGGTCAGACCAAAGGTCCATCGAGCCCAGCATCCCATCTGCCGACGGTGGCCAATGCCAGGTGCCCCAGAGAAGGAGAACAGAAGACAATGATCAAGTGATTTATCTCCTGCCATCCATCTCCTGCCCTTGTTATGAAGGCTAGGGCACCATACTTTATCCCTGGCTAATAGCCATTTATGGACCTAACCTGCAAAAATTTATCAAGCTCTTTTTTAAACCCTAATAGAGTCCTGGCCTTCACAGCCTCCTCGGGCAAGGAGTTCCACAGGTTGACTGTGCACTGTGTGAAGAAAAATTTCCTTTTATTAGTTTTGAACCTACTACCCATCAATTTCATTTGGTGTCCCCTAGTTCTTGTATTATGGGAAAAGGTAAATAATTTTTCTATAATCACTTTCTCCACACCATTCATGATTTTATATACCTCTATCATATCGCCCCTCAATCGCCTTTTTTCCAAACTGAAAAGTCCCAGTCTCTCTAGCCTCTCCCCATATGGGACCCTTTCCAAGCCCCTAATCATCTTAGTCGCCCTTTTCTGAACCTTTTCTAATGCCAATATATCTTTTTTGAGGTGAGGAGACCACATCTGCACGCAGTACTCGAGATGTGGGCGTACCATAGTTTTATATAGGGGAAGTATGATATCTTTTGTCTTATTATCTATCCCTTTTTTAATAATTCCTAACATCCTATTTGCCTTACTAACTGCCGCTGCACACTGCGTGGATGTCTTCATAGAACTATCCACTATAACTCCAAGATCCCTTTCCTGATCTGTCGTAGCTAAATTTGACCCCATCATGTAGTACGTGTAATTTGGGTTATTTTTTCCAACATGCATTACCTTACACTTACCCACATTAAATTTCATTTGCCATTTTGCTGCCCAATCACTCAGTTTGCTGAGATCTTTTTGTAGTTCTTCACAATCCCTTTTGCATCACTGGGCACTGTTAGAACACACAACACAGTGCTAGGCATTTTGGGAATGTGAAAAATGTTCCGTCAGCCACCTCGTTGCTTTCCAGCCTCCTGGGGCTTCCGGCTTCCTTTTGTGCCATTTGAAACTGACAGTTCTTGCTGCACACTCCAGTATCTGCTCTGAGAAATTATGGACTCCAGACTTGTCTCCCATGCTGTGTTCATTGTGCTTAGGACATCACGTATTGCAGTAGAGCTACTTATGCACTTAGTATCAGAAGAAGACAACTCGGATGCAGACGATAATGTGAGTGACAGGGGCAGCAGTGAAGTGTCATTGCATTGGGCTGTCACGGAGCAGCTGTGCACAGTAGAGTGTTGCTTTTGGGCTTGGGACACCAGCAGTGAGCTGTGGGATCACATTGTCATGCAGGTGTGGGATGAAGAGCAGAGCCCACCGAACTTTTGAATGTGTAAAGCAACCTTCCTGGTGCTATGCTGGCCCCTGAACTGAGGTGCAAGGGCACCCAAATGAGAGCTGCTTTCTTGGTAGACAAGCATGTAGCCATTGCTTTGTGGAAGCTGGTAAATCCTGACTGCTATCATTCAGTTGCAAATCAGTTTGGTGTGGGGAAGCGTACCATTAGGACAGCACATTTGCAACTGTGCAGGGCAATAAATTGCATTTTGCTGCATAGGGTGGTGACTCTAGGAAATGTGGATGACATAGTGGCTGACTTTGCTGAAATGGGCTTTCTTATTATAGTGTCACCCATGGTGCTTCAGGTGCTTATAGATCACTGCGGGTGTTTCACAGGCATAAATGTGGGGTGGCCTAGAAAGGTATATGATTTATGCTTCTTCCAGAACAGTGACCCATACAGGAGGTTGCAGGTTGGCACTTTTTTTCCAGACCAGAACATTACAGTGGGGGGATATGGAAATGCCCATAGCGATCCTAAGTGATGCAGCTTACCCCTTATAGTCCTGATTCATGAAGCCTTACATGGGACAACTGGACAGCAGTACAGAGAAGTTCAACAATAAGCTAAACCTTTGCTGCATGGTTGTTGAATGTGCCTGAGCGAAGCTTTCCTATGGAACCAAGGGATATTACAGGCTTCCACCGGGACCAGAGCAATTGGTGTGTGTTGTGTCACACAGAATAAACTCATGGAAACCTGCATCACAATTGACTTTCCTGATCTCTTTCAATCACAGTCACACATGGGTTGAGTGCTTGGTGGTAAGGGATGGCAGGGATTCTTGGAAAACCTCACAATTGTGTTAATGACCAGCTGTCAAAGTTACAGCTGCTGTAACAGAAAGTGGAGTGTGCTCGAAAAAAAATTACCTGACAGTGAAAATGAGTGTGTGGGCCTAGAGGGAGGGTTGTTGAATAAAGAATTTTGCATATTTGAAGATTCTGAACACTAACATTTACCTAAGCAGCATCTGACCTCCCAACTAGAATAGATTCCTCCCAGCAGTGTGCAGCTATAATGGCATCTTTTGAAATTAAAGCCTTCAGCTTGAATGAAGGGTTTATGGATGTCTACTCTCACCAGCTAAACTCTAAAAGCCAGCATCATTGAATGATTAAGTCTTGACGTACATGAGGTTTACTTGGTGACTGGCATTCAAATTCTCCTTGCACTTTCCATATTGTAGAGGGGCAAACTTACTTGATTCAGTAGGCATGTTAAGCCCCCAGATGAACACTTGCAAGGGGGTGAAGCTGGAGAGATGACATAGGAAGACTTCATGTCCTTTGGCAGGCATGGAGCTTCACTGTATTGTAGAAGTCAGAAATGGAGTTTGGAAGAAGAGAGTTGTCAGTGAGTCTATAAACTAAATGAATCCGCTTTTACAAATCTCCAGATCAATGGCTGTAGTAATAGTCAGTCAGAGTAGCTTTCAGATTGTGGGTGAAGAATTTGCATACCTCATTCCTCATGTAGTCTCCTGCATGAAACCTTTTCACTTGTACTTTGCACAGGGAAATGAAAATTTGGTTCTGTAAGCTTGGGCAGCTAGTTTGATATACAAATAAGATAAATCCTGGAAAAGTGGATGTCTAGGTCTAAGAACAATGGGGTAGTTAGACTCTCAGTCCCTCAAATGTTGTGTGGAAGAAAGGATGCGTCTACACTGCACCTGTAGCTCAAAATAAGCTATGCAATTTGAGCACCTTATTTCGAGTCAATTTCAAAATAGCTTATTTTGAGATATGGTGCTGTCTACACAGCACTTATTTTGAAATAAATTGCTATTCTGAAATGTCCCTTACTCCTCATGAAATGTGGTTTACAGGGACGTCGGAATAGCAAGCCCGTTATATTTCGAAATAATGGGTGTGCTCAAAAGACGCGGAATCGCTATTTCAGGATTCCTCTGGTATCCTGAAATAGCACTGAAGTGTAGATGTATTCAAACTGAGCAACAACAATTATTTTGCATTAACTGATTATTTTCTTTTTAACTTTTTAAAATACAGTTAAACCAAGCCATGAATCAACCAATTCATTGTGACAAATATGTATTATGATTTTCAATGTATTTGTAGCCCAAGGTCCAGTGTGCTTCAGCAGCAGCCCTGGGAACTATAAGTTGTGGACTACAAACTTCCTGGTTGCTGCCAGAATGTACCATCCACCCCAGCAGGGTCTCAGCAGAGACTGAGCTGGACGCACATAGGCTACAAGTAAAGGGGACGGGCTACTGAACTGTAATCCTGTTCTGTGTTCTTTACAGAATAAAGCCTTTTCCTGGTGGTTTGTCTGAGTGGGTCTGGTCTCAGGTGCGCACACACACACACACAATGCAAAGCACTCAAAAGAGCCTCAGGCCTCATCTCCCAGAGTTGTGTAAAAAAGGTCATAAGGCTTCCCCTATGTTGAATAGCCTCATACTGGGCTAGTGAACAGGTGGGACTACATGTGATGAACTTGCTCTATGGAAATAATTCAATATCTGTCATGCTTTCTGCAGCTCCATGAGTAGGCCCCGAGGCACTTTTAGATAAATTAATCATAGTGACTAAAATATTAAAAAGGGCAAATGGGAATAACTGTTCCTCATGTGCCACAGTGGACAATTTTCTGCCAGAAAAAAGACACCTGGCATAAAAGGAAAACCTTTGAAACAGGCATGGGGAGATAAGCATCTAGTTGAGAAAGGTAGACACCGGGGGTCGGGGGGAGGGTGGGAGGGAGAGACATTTGGAGTGGTCCTGCATGCTCACTGATTCTGCACCACTGCAGTGATCTATAGTAGCCCTTACAGCAGGGGCACAAGTTAGGGAGCCCATAAGTACGTCATGACCTGGCCCAGAAGTCAGACTAGTCCCTAAATGAGGCAGCATAAGTCACTTGCCATTTTTTTCCTACAGTGCCCCTTGTCTCAGTGCAGGAGTCTACCTGATTCATAGTCATGGACTGTGGTCCTGAGCCTGTGAATGGTTTTGTGAACATGTAAATATACACGTGCAAATCTGTAAAGTTGTGTAAGTGTTTGCAGGATTTATGGTCTAACCACCTCTCTCTCCTGTATGGTCTGTTTTTCAAGGGTTTTTAGTTCTGGAAGGGATGAACAATCACAACAAAATCAAAGATAAAGTACCAAATTGTGAGGATGGAAAAATCACTTTTTTATAGCTAACCTGATTTTTAATTGCCAGGATGTCAGCTATTTAGAAAGGGAAGATTAAAGGATTTAAAATCTGCTTCTACACTGAGCTGATAGTTTCAGAGCATCAAATATGCTTTAAAATATTTTGGAAACCAAAATTTTGGGTCAGCATGCCAAACTTTGAAGCTAAGGAAATATATCCTAACTGAATCATATCTCTTCCATTTATTCTATTTCTAGAGGGGATCTGCTGGTAAAAAGAGGGTAGACTTCTACTTATAATTTTGATAGCAGAAATGTCTATTCAGAAAATCACTGCCCCATGCTATGCGATGATAGAATTGGCAAGTGGAACATACTGTAACTATTTTATGGAGGCTGGGGTGATGAAGATAAACCTCAGGCTAATTTATTGAACAAAACCCATCAGCTTGAGCAAGCCTTCTTGTTTAAAAATTGGATAATGATCTTAATTCTGATGTTTTAAATTAAGCAGCAGAAAAGGAGCTGGATCTGTCCTCATTTAGATAACTCCTAATTGTCATCTCAAGTGCTAATGACAGGATAGGCCAATGTTTGTGATTGGAGATAGCAGCTGTTTTTAAAAAATCCTTTGGGTGATAGTCTGGAAAAATCTACAGTTGCTTATATTTTGGAAAATAACATCTGGTATTCTTTTTCCCTTTTTTCCCTGACAATGGGAACCAAATGTTCTATCATGTCATACATTTCCCCAGGAGACAGCACTGCCTCCTACATTTCCAAAGCTTTTTCTTTCTTCAAAATAAATGATTTCCTACAGGAGAAAGCTATGTCTGGGGCAAGGCAGCAGGAAGGCGCACCAGGTGCATCACAGCCATATGAAGGAATGGCAAGAATGGGGGGGGGGCAAATTACCCATTCCCACTGTGCCTGGGTGGATGTAGCTGTGCTGAAGAGGGGGATTCATTGCACTACATAAGTTGCTCTAACTTACACAGGAGGACTAACCTGACGCACATTTAGCTTAATCATAGAATCATAGAACCATAGAGCTGAAAGAGACCTCAGGAGGTCATCAAGTCCAGCCCCCTGCTCTAGGCAGGACAAATCCCAATTAGATCAACCCAGTCAGGGCTTTGTCAAGCCGAGACTTAAATACCTCTAGGGATGGAGACTCCACTACTTCCCTAGGTAACCCATTCCAGTGTTTCACCACTCTCCTAGTGAAATAGTTTTTCCTAATATACAACCTGGACCTCTCCCACCACAACTTAAGACCATTGCTCCTTGTTCTGTCATCCGTCACTACTGAGAACAGCCTTTCTCCATCCTCTTTGGAACCTCCCTTCAGGAAGTTGAAGGCTGCTATCAAATCCCCCCTCACTCTTCGCTTCTGCAGACTAAACAGACCCAAATCCCTCAGCCTCTCCTCATAGGTTGTATGCTCCAGCCCCCTAATCATTTTGGTTGCCCTCCGCTGGACCCTCTCCAATGCGTCCACATCCTTTTTGTAGTGGGGGGCCCAGAACTGGACACAATACTCCAGATGTGGCCTCACCAGAGCTGAATAAAGGGGAATAATGACATCTCTGGATCTGCTGGCAATGCTCCTCTTCATGCAACCTAATATGCCATTAGCCTTCTTGGCTACAAGGGCACACTGTTGACTCATATCCAGCTTCTCATCCACTGTAACCCCTAGGTCCTTTTCTGCAAAACTACTACTTAGCTGGTTGGTCCCCAGCCTGTAATAATGCTTGGGATTCTTCCGTCCCAAGTGCAGGACTCTGCACTTATCCTTGTTGAACCTCATCAGATTTCTTGTGGCCCAATCCTCCAATTTGTCTAAGTCACTCTGGACTCTATCCCTGCCCTCCAGCGTATCTACCTCTCCCTCTAGCTTAGTGTCATCTGCAAACTTGCTGAGGGTGCAATCCATCCCCTCATCCAGGTCATTAATAAAGATATTGAACAAAACCGGTCCCAGAACCGAACCTTGGGGCACTCCGCTAGTAACCGACTGCCATCCTGACATCGAGCCGTTGATCACTACCCACTGGGCCCGGCCTTCTAGCCAGCTTTCTATCCATCTTACCGTCCATTTATCCAATCCACATTCCCTTAACTTGCTGGCAAGAATATCGTGGGAGACCGTATCAAAAGCCTTGCTAAAGTCAAGGTATATCACATCCACCAATTTTAAATATGAAAATTAAGATCGAGGGAGCACTCAGATGGGTTAACGTTGACTCTGTACTACTGTCCTCCATGCTTCATTGTGTGCATCTCAACCACAGCCTCCAACTTCATGAAGATACTCCTAGAAGATTTGGCTCTCTTTATCTTACTCACTGCAGAGGTGGGCAACGCAGACATCCGAAAACAGAAATTTATGCCACTATCTCACCAGTAGGGTTTTCTGAATGTGGCCATTGGAAGGGTGAGGATTGCCAGTAAAGGGCTTTGATTTTTGAGAAGAGGACATTCTGCTATAGTGACATTTTCCCCACCTGTTCTGAAGCTTACACCTATATATGGAAGTGTATGCTCAGGTGAGTCTTTCTGTGTTTGTACCTTATTGTCTTACTTAGCCAAGAAAAAGTGAGTATCTGCTTATTTCTCTTCCACTCCTCCTCCCCTCCCTCCACTTCTTCCTTGTAGGGAGAGGAAGGACTCAAAGAACCTAACCCTTGTGTTAGGAAACAGAAGCAACTTAAAGGCCCACTTTTTGCTAATTCCCAATCAGGTCTCCTAAAACGAAATTTTAAATATGAAAATTGTACGTCCCAAGATTATTGCAAAAGTAACTTTATTTTTTCCATTTAGAAAGCCTTTTTGTAGTTCCCATGATAACCCTTTTCTTCAATAGACGTCATTGTTCAGGAAAATCTCATTTGATGTACGCGTTAAGCTTATTTTGAGGACAGGCAGGAGATGTAACTATCCTTTTTTATGTGTTATTTTGTGGATGGAGTCTGCTCTGCAGCAACCCTGGCCAGGAAAAGGCTCACAGAGGACTGCAGCACAGAAAGTCCCTTTTACTCCAGGGCACCTTCCATTCCAAACTCTCCAGAGTGAACATGCACACTAGAAGAGTAAAATGAATAGTGGAAAGGGAAATATTTATTTACAGAGGTAGGAAAGGGAAAATATAGGGGGAGCAGTGCAATAGAGTTACATTCAACACAAGGCCCCACCAGCCCAGTGCTACCACACTTGGAAAGAACAGGCACTGAGCAATGTGTCTGCACACAGAGTTCACGAGTCCTGAGCAAAGTTCCATTCTGTGGTGAATCAAGGATGCTCTTGATCATCTTTGACACAAGTACATTTTCCCCAGCAAACCTTTCCTTTCTTGCCTCTCTCTGCAAAGCCACATGGAGCGACAACCTCCCCACTTAACTGGCTAGCAAACTCTCTCCTTATTCCCAGTGCAAAGTCACAAGGCCCAGTACTCATGGCTCCTTAGAGAACTGTGTTGGTTTTAATGTTGTGTGGGTGAATACAATGTAATTTCCCAATGTAGACAAGCCTTTCAACCATGGAATACTCCTATAGGGGAAATCGTGAAAACCCTTTATTAATCACTTAAAATGATACTGGACATGGTAGTTGGAAAAATCCTGTATAATGCATTGCAGTTAGAGGTGTGCTGAGGCAGGACTGTTTAGATCTGAAACTGAATTAGGTTTGGCTTTGACTTTGAGGATAAACTCCAGATGAGAGTGCTAAGACAGGCATGAGCAAGCTCTTTGGACTGAAGGCCACATCAGGTAGGGAAACTGTGTGGATGGCTGGGTAGGGAAGGCTGGGGGAGGGCAGGCCTACCCCCCTAGCCAAACCCCACGAACCCCAACCATCCCCCCTGCTTCCTCTGATCATGAGGTTACGGCTACACTGCCATTTTTTTTTGCGGAAGAGGATATGCGAATTGTGCTCACATTTGCATATCTTCTTCCAATTCTTTTTGCGGAAGAAGTTCTGCTGATAAAAAGCCCTGTGTAGACGGGGCAATTTGTCAGAAAAATCCCTTCTTTCTCAAGATCCTGTAAACCTCTATTCCTGAGGAATAAAGGGTCTTGCGAAAGAGGGTTTTTTCCCCAACAAATGGCCCCATCTACACAGGGCTTTTTATCCACAAAATCTCTTCCACAAAAAGAATTGGAGGAAGAGATGCAAATATGAGCACGATTTGCATATCCTCTTCCGCAAAAATGGCAGTGTAGCCGTAGCCCAAGGAACACCCTCCCCCTATCCAACCCCTCCTGCTTCCCACCTGAGGATCCTCAGTCTGCTATGCAGTCCCCCTGACCGCACTGCCTGGAGCTGTCAGAGTGGTAGCCATGTCTCCTGGAGCATCAGGGCCGGTGATGCAGTGATTTTTGCCAGGAAATACAGTTTACTCATGCTGGCGGAGCTGATGCTGCTGATGAGAGGGGGTAGAAGGAGAGGGGCAGGGGGCTAGTCATCCCAGCATGCTGTGCTGCCCAGGAGTTGGGCTGGCTCCTTCCACTAAGGTTGTCTTGATGCTCCTCACCCAGTGAGAGCTCAGGGGCCACACTGAAAGGTTTGGTGAGGTGGTTGTGGTCCACGGGCCGTATTTAGCCTCCCTCTGTGCTAAGATCACCTAGAAACTTTTCTCAGGAGAATTTGTGCCCAAATCATAGTCTCTGGGGATTTCCTTCACTTTGGGTCACATCCAAAACAGGGCCAAAAAAACAAGGCTTTCCAGTTTGGGACCTACACTTTGTAGGGATCTGGTTCACATCCATCAAATGGAATTTGACTCCATCTGTGAAAAAAACTGAGGGAGGTAGTGTGAAGTCTCATTCAGACCCAACTCTAATTTTTTCCATCTCTGTTTCATGATTGTATGTGTGAAGGGGAAAGGGTACTATTATTCACTTACACAATAAGTGACTTTTTCCTTAGGTAAAGAACCTAAAGGGCCTCATTACTTCATTTAGATGCATTGGCAAGAATTTCAAAATGCTTGGCACCCAGCTGCTCTCACTTACGGCAATGAGAATACTCTGGCTCAAAAAAAGTCTCCAGTGAGAAAGTCCTACAAAATATTTCTGCTGTGATCCACAGTCAAAAATTATACATCAGATTTCACTTGTTACTGTGTGGAAAATGTGGACTGCAAGTTTTCATAACTAGTATAGTTTACAGAATAATTTTACCAGGAAATACAGTTTACGGCAAATAACCCCCAAACTTTTGGACCTAATACAAGTGATTTAATCCTATTAAATTTGTTGTTCTCATTTACAGCAACACCACCAGCAAGCAAAAAAGTGATTTTGTGTCATTAAAGTTTCCCAGATGCAATCTGTGCCAGAGACTACACAGACATTGCCATTTAAAGGTTCCTGAGAGACTCCTCTGAGAAGCAGAAAATGTGCTACATTTTCCAGACATCCTCATAAGGCTGAATACAGAATTAGACCTATTGTTTGAAACCAAAGCATGTATATAATGAGCTAACAAATAATAGACATCAACTGTGACACCAACTCTGAGAACATGTATAACTCAAATTATTTCATTTTCATATTTAACACCATACATTTGCTATGCTCTGTCTCTTGCTCTAGGATCTCAGATTAATTTTCATCCCAGAAAGGACAAAAACAGTATTTAAATTCAGATGATTTAGAAGAGAAAATCCTGAGTAGCTTTGGTTTTCACATCAGGAATTTGTTTAAGCATAGCGTATTGTGTATAGCACAACATGAAATAAAGTGTGTGCTCCTTAAAATACATCTTTCCAAAAACTTTTCTTATTTTTTTTTCTGAACCAGCCAGGCAATGTTGTTTGGGAAGAATGTCAAAACACACTTTGAGCTTGGGTCAATTATGCTACTGTATTAAAAATGTTATCCGATATGAAATTTATTTTTTTTTCTAGCAGAAGATTTTTTCAATAGACTTGGATCTAACTTTGAAACTTGGAATCATACATTTTTTAATTAGCCAAGCTCTTGTCCAAGCTGAATCTGACTGAATCTGACTTCATCTTTGTGGTGGTATTGGGAAGGTATATATCAGTTTGGCTGTCATATATTTCAGCACTGTTTCAACTGTCAGATATTTTGATCTGTGTTTGAATGTTTGTGTGTAAGGCCATTGTTAGTAAAGAGGGGAGACAATTTTATACTTTAAGGTCAACCAAGTATTTTTAACTATGGCTCAAAGATGTTTTCAGTTTGCTCACTTTCAGACGTTTTTTCATCTATTAACTATCTGGCTATAATCATGGTTCCTCCAAATATCTTCCAAGTGGAATGTTATTGTGTGGGGAAATGTCACTCAAATGATGCCTTAAAATTGGAGAAGAGAACATTTTTAATTTGAAATGAAATCAAGGCTAGCAGTACACTTTATAATCACGAAAAATACCTTAAGTATCAAGGTATGGGATTTGTTCTTCAAAATATTTAAATTCTAGCCATGTTTTAAAAGAAGCTGATTTATATCCCTTTACAGACTAAGCTAATTTTGAGACTCTGACTTAATTAAAACCACAAAATCAAAGATATCGATGAGAGAGTTGCTCTGCTCCAATTTTCTTTTCCCCAATTGTTCTTGCCTGTCTGCTGTAAAGGCCTGAGATCAGTTTTGTGGTGATACTTAACACAGCTGCTGTAGTTTAAATTCTTATTAAAGAGGCACTATAAGGTGATGGATATAAAAGTTTTTCTCAGCTTTGTGGGATTCATTCACTTGTGCATTCATTGTATGATAAATCTGAACACCTGGTTCAAACAGTAAACTTGAAAAGTCATTTCATTATAGCAACGAGGCACACCATATACATTGTTTTACCAAATTTTTCAAGCTTTACCATCCTTTGCTTGCTTCCCCACTCCAGGGGAATATGTTGTTGGCTTCGAGAAGATGGTCGAAGACTTTATCTTTCATGAATCTATGATTGCATCAAGGTATATAGTTACAGCTATTAGGAAAAAGTGGATACTCCTTTGTAGTAGGCTTTCCATATATCTTATCTGAAGGCATTTCTGCCCGGTATGTGTAAGGACTTTCAGTAGTTGTCATCACAGTTAGGGAGAATTATTCTGAAAACTGACATTGTTGAAAGCAGCATCTCAATTAGACTTCCACAAAGATACTTCTCTTTCCCCAGTTAATGTCTCCTGCATTCCATGAAGCCTCTTTAACTAAATGGTTAGAAGTGGGTGAACTCTGTATGGGAAAAACAAAAAAAAAAACTTGCACACATTCATGTAGATTAAAAAAGCCTTGTCTTCCCATTGTGACCTGTTTGCTTGTATATACGTATGCATGCAAAAGAAAATGTTATGAGTTGTTGCACAAAATATGCATTCACACAATTATTTGTGCCAGAAATGTTCAGGGGCCATACTGAAAGGGTTGAGTTACACCAATCAAAAAGGAGAAATGATACCATGTGATTTAAGTCACCTGTCACAGAGTACCAGTGCTGAAACAGGAATATTGACTACACAAAGCTGTAATCACAGTAACAACTCACAAACAAAACTATAGGCTGACAAAGCAAATCAAATGTTTATTTTGATAATACATAAAAAGACCCCTCTCCTGTATTTTAGGCACATTTGCTAGTGAAGAGCAGGGGTCAATAAATAGGACAAGAAACCATGGTTTTCTTTTCTTTCTTCCCCTCTCCCCCACAAAGATGAAGAAATAGATTCCAAAGTTGAGGTCCCCTCCCAGTAGAGAATGATTTGCTGGCAGCTCTTTTCTTTAAATCACTTCAATTGCCTCTTTGATCAACATTCACATATCTCTAGATAGGTGTATCCACTCAGCCACCATTGATCCATTGAATTCTCTTTATTTGTTCATACTGAGGTGCAAAATCCTCAGCTAATCCTTAGCACAGCCTGTAATGCAGCACTCTAGCAGTGATTTAAAAGAGCTAGGAGTTCCTGGCCACTGCTGCTACTGCAGTGTGCCCTGGGACCTTTCAAATTGCTGAGCCAAGGGCCAACTGTCCCCTTTGCCCTCCCCCATCGATGGGCCAAAAAAACATGGGACATCTCATTTTAATAACAAATGTTGCCCCATGACCTTTAATGTAAATTTTAACAGAACTATTAACCATGATTTGTACTCTTATCATTTAAATTGTTTTTGTACCAAATTACTGGCAGATAGCTCATGTGATGCCAATCTTTAAAAAGGGCTCCAGAGGTGATGCTGGCAATTACAGAAAAGTAAGTCTAACTTCAGAACCAGGCAAATTGATTGAAACTATAGTAAAGAACAAAATGGCCAGGCACACAGTTGAATATAATTTGTTGGGGGCAAAGTCAACATGATTTCTGTAAGCATGAGTCAGTGTGCCTCACTGATCTACTAGAATTCTTTGAGGAGGTGAACAAGAATGCAGAAAAGGGGGATCCAGTAGATATAGTGTATTTAGATTTCCAGAAAGCCTTTGACAAGATTCCTCACCAAAGGCTCTTAAGCAAAGTATGAGAAAAGAGGGTAAGATTCCCTCCTGGATTGATAACTGGTTAAAAGATAAGAAAGAAAAGGTAGGAATAAATGGTCAGTTTTCAGAAGGGAGAAAGGTAACTAGTGGTGTCCTGTAGGGGTCCAGACTGGGACCAGTCCTATTCAACGTATTCATAAATGATCTTGAGAAAGGGATAAACAATGAGGTGGCAAAATTTGCAGATGGTACTAAACTGCTCAAGATAGTTAAGTCTAAAGCACTTCAAAAGGGGCTCTTAAAACTAGGTTACTGGGCAATAAAATGATATGAATGATATGAAACTTTTGCATTTTAAAAAACATATTCCCAACTACATGTATAAAAAGATAGGGGACTAAATTAGCTGTTACCACTCAAGAGAGAGATCTTGAAGTCATTGTGGATAGTTCCCTGAAAACATTCACTCAAGCTATGTCTAGACTGCAAGCCTCTTTCAAAAGAGGCTTTTTTCAAAAGATACTTTCGAAAAAGCCTCATTCGAAAAAGAGCGTCTAGACTACAACCAGTACTTTCGAAAAAGCTGCTTTTTCGAAAGAAAGCACCCAGGCAGTCTGGATACACTCTTTCAAAAAAGGATAGTTTGCATTACATAGCACCTTTTTTCGAAAGAGCACTTTAGAAAAAAAGCATTATTCCTCGTAAAATGAGGTTTTCCGCCGTCGAAAAAACTGCTGCGTTCTTTTGATTTACTTTCGAAAGAACGCGGCAGCAGTCTAGACACAGGGGAAGTTTTTTCGAAAAAAGGACATTAAAAAAAAACCCCTGTAGTTTAGACACACCCTCAGTGTGTAGCAGTAGTAAAAAACCCAAACAGATTTTTAGGAAACATTAAGAAAGGGATAGAGAATAAGAGAATATTTTATTGCTGCTATATAATACCATGTTATGCTCACATCTTGAATATTGCATGCAGATGTGGTTCCCTTATCTCAAAAAAGATATTGTGGCACTGGAAAGAGTGAAAAGGGCAAGAAAAATGTTTAGGGTATGGAATGGCTGCCATATGTGGAGAGATTAATAATATTGGGATTTTTTAGCTTAGAAAAAAGGAGATTAACAGGGGATATTATAGAGGTCTATAAAATCACGACTAGCATGGAGAAAGGAAATAAGAACAAGTTATTTACTTGTTCCCATAACAAGAAGTAGGTAATGCTCAAATCAAATGATTTTTTGTTTGTATAAACCGTAGCAAACAATTTTATAAAAATAATTTTTGTGGGTAATGCACAAGCAGAAAAAGGGACTAAAACATTATGAATATTTTGTTTACTGTCGATGGTTGCCAACTCTAACAATGGCCATTAAGCATTTTATTTTATTATATGATTTTGTATAAATTATACTTTAGTTTTCCCAAAGCTGAGAGCTGTCATTGGTTTGGACAGAGTTCACCTATTCAGCATGATTGTGTATGCAGCTTATAAATAATAAATAGGAATTTAGAGTTTGCATATTCATAATAGGCTGTTATCTAATCTTCATCCACTACTGTGTGCATAGGAGGTCTGAATAATAAGAATCTATGAACAAGCTCTGCTTTGATTGTGAATATTTTGGAAGTACTGCATTTGTTATGATGACTATAGTGCTCATCCATATTGCCGGACTTGTGGCTTGCAAAATTTATGTCAGTGTCAACCACATTCATATCTTTAAATCAAACCATTACATTAAAATCTACTTTTAGGAGAATGAGTGCAAAAATATGCTACCCAGACAGCCTATTTTTCCTCATCCATATTGTTTAAATGCATCAGTACCAGTTTATGCGCGGAAGGTGGGAGCAGCAGCTAGTAGATAGGGGTAAGAGACAGCTAGTAGGCTGGATATGGCCTTCAGCCACCTCACCAGCACTCTGACTATGCAGCAGCTGCTGCTTTAAAGGCTGGCTCTCCATGCTCTGCACGCTGGGGAGGGACTGGGAGGCTTCATGTGCTGTCCTGGCCCACTAGCAAAATCTGGCTAATAGGAGCTAAGAAATTTTGCTGGAGGCAAGGGAAGCGAGTGAAGCCTCCTCCGCCCCTCACTCCCCCCTCTCCGTGGTGGAGCAGAGCCATGTGGAGGAGCTAATTCAGCACACAGGCATGGAGGCTGTCTCAGGTTCCTGCAGGACTGCTGGCTGGGAGCAGCATAGCTAAGCGCCTCCCAGCCACAGCCTGCCTCTGACACTCCAGCCTCTCTCTCCCCCCAGCTTCCTGTTCCAGGTCACCACCAAACCCTCTGTATTCCTGCTCCCCACCTCCTCCAGGTCACAACTCCCTCCCAGACCCTGTACTCCCTCCTACACTCCTCCCCCAGGCCAGAATCCCCTCCTGCATCCATACCTCCTCCCTGACCCTGCACTCTATTCCCCTGCCCCAAGTCACTACCCAAACCTTCTGTACTCCCTTGCCCCCTTCTCCCACAACTCCCTCCCAGATCCTGAACCCCCTCCTAAATCCCTCCCCAAGACCAATATCTTCTCCTGCACCCTTACACCCTCTTGGACCCTGCACCCCAAGCTCCTGCCCCAGATCATAACCCTCTCCTTCCCTCAAACTCCCTCTCAGACTCCACTCCCCCTCCTACACCCCAGTCCTCTATCACAAACTCCCTTCTACATCCTACCTGCCATCCCAGACCCCACGCCCCCTCCATAGAAGTGCAGCCTTTCACCAAAATCTTGCAGTGTCCCCCCCCTCCATTAAAAATGATTGCCCACCCCTGGTATAACTCCATTTATTTCAGTGGATTTACATTAATTTACACCAGCTGAGAATCAAATTATTTGGTGCCTGAAGAAATTTAATGAAGAGATTTGTTCCCAGACCAGAAACTATTGTAATGGTTCTCAAATTATGGCCAATTCAGAGAGAGTCTTCCTAAACCCAGGAAAGAAAAGGTATTTTATACATGGAAATACTTTACAATAGTATCATGAATGATGCAATTGATTATCATTATTGGATTTTGTCCTCTAGGAATTGAAATACACTTACTATATCTGCTTCATGAAGAG
Source organism: Pelochelys cantorii (assembly GCA_032595735.1). Lineage (NCBI taxonomy): Eukaryota > Metazoa > Chordata > Testudines > Trionychidae > Pelochelys > Pelochelys cantorii. Next base: position 175,335,921 of record CM064328.1, on the reverse strand, counting down.
AACATTATTAGAAAAATCATATCAACATGTAGTATATCCTCAGGGTGAAGAGAACATAGATCATGAGGGTATAACTGATTACTAATACTCATTTTATTATCTCTTAACAAATTTTGTGGTGGTTCTGAAAAATAAACCCTATTAAGCATAAAGCACTATTACATTCCTGGAAAGTGGATCTTATTTATCTGTCCACTTTAAGTTTGAATATTGCTAAAAGGTATGCATGATATTTTAATATGAATTTGCACATTCCCATTTTGTTTGCCTTTAATGAACATTTGTATAATTTAGATTTACCATTAGGAATGTTAATAATAATATATTTAAGTTTCATGCAGTTGCTAAAACAGATGCTAAATTCATTAGATAAACTATTAATTGAGAATTAGTCACTCTAATTTCTTAAGATTTAAGCTGTCTATTTGCTACCCAAATAAAATTTTTTCTTTAGTATCAGGATATTTGTTTATTCACAATAGATTGTGAAATACATTTATATTACTCAACAATTTACACAAAAACCATTAAACTACCTGTTGTCTCCTCCCTCTTTCTTTGTATTTTTCTTTTAAAAAGTATACTAAAAAGGCTCAGTTTGTACCCTTTTAGAAATTATTATTTGTTGCTTTGTATGATAGTTTGAAAATCTGGGAAAATACATGGGTTCTTCAAGTCTCTTTGAATTTAGCAGAGCGGCCAGCAAATCAGGCTATGAACTTCAAGGAGCAAAGGATAGCAAGAAAAGTCCCCAAAATCCATGTGTTTTTAATTTAAAAATTGGGCTCAAACACTACTGACAGTTTCATGTGAAGGTTCATGAGATGCCCCAAACATAAAAGCGACAACACTTGAACTGGTCTCTTAGGGTGGGATTCTTAAACTAGCACCACGTGCTTTTAACTATTTTGTTGAAGTCAGTGTTAAAATATCACTGACATCAGTGGGGTCAGCCTCAAGATAACATTGAGCACTTTTAAAAATCCTACTTTTAAATCTGGTAAACAGCCCTATGGATCTAGTGTAGTCAGCAGTCCCTTCTAGGATTGCTTAATCTGTGCCAGGATTTAGGTAGAATGCATGGCTTAACCGCTGATTATTTTATAAGCTAGAGCATCAGAGAAATATATAGATGTGTGTGCATCCAGCAGCCTAAAATAAGAGTGCCCTTCCTGTTTACTGCAACTAAGTCCTTCCCAGCAGAAGGAAGGACCATCAGCGCAGAAGTCATGAATAATGATTGAAGAAATTGTTCCAGTGACAATGAGTAAATTTCGGGTGTTTTAAATGCTAGGTAAATTGAAGAGGTCTTTACCTACAGAGCGATTGTATGTCATCATACAAATTTTATTAGCTTACTTTTTTTAAATAATGGGACCATGCAAGAAATTTCCCAAATTAAAAAAATAAACAACTAAATTTGTGTGTTTTGGAAAATTCCATCTGCAGCCTATCAAGACTCCCACACCCAATTCATATATTTATAGATTCTAAGTATTCTCTCAGTTCCAAAGCAGCATCAGTGAAATCACAATACACTGAGATGCAGAACTGGCTGTTAATAGCCAAAGAAGGAAAGGACAGTATAGTCAACAGTAATTAGTTTGAATCAGAACTAGTTCAAATCCAAACTAGCTATAACCTTTCTTGCTAACTTTATCCAAAATGATCTAAGACAAAACTCCAGACTGAAATGTTATGGACTTGAGAAAGCTGAGGTCCAGATCAAACTTTGCAAGACCCGTTTTTTAAAAAAGCCAAAAGTATCATAACAGCAGAAGAGTTTTTCAGAACCTGTGATCTTACACTATTGAAATTACTCAGCTTCCTGTTGTCCATATTCTATGAAAGATTCAAACTATTCAAGAAATTGAGATTTCTAGCTCACATTTCAGTCCTGGGAAAATAAATATGTTCTAGGATTTTAAGCATTTTGTTGAGGTCTAAAATAATTAAGCTAAGAAAAGCACTAAAGAACAGCACAGAGACAAACCAAAAGTAAATACACACACTAACAAAAATAAATAAGGATAATGAATTTGACAGAAACAGGTTTTTTTCAAAGATGTCCAATATTGAGAATTTTAAGAACTCTGGAGAATTACTGGATCCTGAAAGCAGTAGGATGCAGAATTTACTGAATGGACCATCTAAATGGGGATGGAGGAATAGTATTGGAGAATGATATTGAGTGTGCAAAGGGAAATAGAAATGTTTTGATTTGACACAGGAGAGACTATATGGAGTGGAGGCAATAACTGCAGAGGATTTTCAGTGCTTGTAGTACAGGTTGGACCTCTCTGGTCTGGCATCATCAGGGCCTGACCGGTCCTGAACAAGAGAATTTGCAGGACCAGGAGAGGCCTCCTGTCAACAGCCCCCAAACCTGTCATCTGTTGCTGACAGGCTGTCCAGCAGGCAACCTAGCTCTGCCTTTCCCCTTTCTGCCCCAACCTTGCTGGGCTGGTTGCCCAGCTGGTGGCACAGGCTCCAGCTCCTGCTGGCGCTCCATTCCCATGCAACCAGGAGTATCTGCTTGGCTGGGGCTCCAACCTCAGCCCTGAGCAGCCCAGGTTCCCTCCCCGTGCAGTCTGTGGGAGCCACAGGGCTCTGTCCCTGTCCTCATGCACCCCAGCCCAGCCCCACACAGCCAGGGAAAGCCATGGGACTCTGGCCCTGGCCCCACACAGCTAAAGGAAGCTGTGGGGTGTTGGCCCCGGCCCTGCTCTCCTGGGGACTGCTGGAGGGCTTAAACCCCAGTCCTGCACTGCCCCCAGGCAAGCCGCTGACTCTGATGTCCTGTCCAGGCTCCCAGGCTCTCTGCTCCAGGATCACCTGTGGTCAGTTGACAGTCCAGAGTCCCAAATTTTTTGGAGGTACAACCTGTACTTCTCTATAGCAGTTAAAGTAGATCAGGAAATCCATTTCATGGGTAAGACCTGCAGAAAAGCCAGAATTTGGATAATTGGGGGAGGTTCAAATTGACTTAGCTCTAAAATTTCAGAAGGAGAAACTTTTGATAAGCAGGACAATGTACTTTCTTATTCAGCTTTATGGAATACAACAGAATCTATTTTGGCCCTAACTGAAATGAGCCAACTATGTGACACAATACTGAAATTGTGGGAATGTAGGCTTTTCTGTTCCAAATGTCAGTATATAAGACAATTTGTGAGGGTAGGAAGCAACATGTTGGATTTTTGCTTTTAGAAAGCTGTCTTTGAGTAAGTTTGAGATGCCCCAAGGAATTTTCATTGGCACACTATAATGTGAGGAAACTACTGTAGAAAAAGGCAAGTTTTAAACAAATGAATAGGCTTTACATTAGCTTTTCTAGTTCAGATTTAAAAAAAAGTCACCACAAAAATCTAATGGGCTAGATCGTTGACAGGCATAAGTCAGGATAGTTTTGTGCTGTTCATGGCACCTATGCCGGTTTACACTAGCTGAAGAGCTAGTCTGATATGGTTTAAAAAATAAAAACAAAACAAAAACCCAGAAAGCCTCTAAAATATATATAGTCTAGTTGGTAAGGAGATACAGGTTAGATGGATAATAAAAAGTCTAAAATAAATTGTGCATATTAGTCAGGGACAGATCCTTAATTGGTGTAAATCATTGTAGCTTCATTCCTGCTCTCTGAAGTCTAGCCTACATTTCGTTGAAGAGAGTAAAGGTCTTATAGCATGAAGATAAGGATACATTTTACAACCATATTTGCATCAGAATAAAAGGAACAGTGATCCAAAAAACCAAAAGAATACAGAACTGAAGATTTGTAGTTCACACATGGCAGATTTCTTTTACCAGCTGCATTCCTTCTGTCTTGATGAAGGAGATTGAGAACCGAGAGCTGCTTTAAGGTATTAATCATATTTCCTAGTGTAGCATGAGAAAAGAGTAATGGAAATGGTGGTTCAAAGTCTGACATCTCCTATGATGAAATCCCAAGTTCAGACAACATAGGTCCCTGAGCTTTAAAGGTAGTAAGGGCAGGAAATGAGTTACAGCCTTCTGAGCTGTATTTTAGAATTTTAAAAGTACTTGAACAAAACAGAGAGCTGAGACATCAAATTGTAAAATCCCTACTGTTATTCCTTAAAAGGCCAGGAGATTTAACAATCAATTCCATATTGGTAGGATTAAGCCATAGAGAACTAGTTAAATATCATATAATGGATAATGTTGAGAAAATGGTTTGTTGGCATGAGGTGAGAACTAGAAGTTGTTTGAATGTGGTGTTAGAAAGATGTTTTTGGTCCTGGGAGACATGACAGACCAAGAATCACTTTGTCACAATATTGCAACCCACTCCATCATCACTGCATTGCAATGCAAGGCTGGGGCTTGGAGAGAAATTATCCCAGAGACAGTGGAAAACAGCTGATAGGTAGCATTGTAAGATAGCTATGCTGTTGGAATCATTAGGACATGGCTGGTTTAAATCACGATATTGGATGGCTGGGACATTATCAATCAACCAAACAATGAAGGTGCCAATGGTTCTTGATGTCTGTATAGAATCTGTTATTAGTACTCTTCCTTTCCTAGTGCAAACTAATGGTTCTTATCAGCCTCTTTTACTATCTAGTCTTTAAGGTGCTAATAGACTGTTGTTTTCAGTTTTTCCTGTTTCAGACTGGCTCAGTTTCCCCTTTGAAACTTATCCACCCACTGTCTCTTTCCCTCCCCCTCTCTCCTTCCCCCATTTATTCTTGGTTCTGGACATCCAACACTCCAGTCATCTGAAGAAGTGGGCTGTGCCCACAAAAGCTCATGATACCATTTACATGTTTTGTTAGTCTTTAAAGTGCTACCAGACTATTTGTTGTTTTTTAAGTTTTTGCTCATTTGTATCTGAGTACTGTTAGGCATCTATCACTATGATATCTGAACATTGAATTCTTGAGACAATGCAGTCTCTTATGCTACATCTACACTACATGCTTCTTCCGCAAGAAGCCTTTTGCGCAAGGGTTTTTGCGCAAAAACTTCTTGCACAAGAGTACATCCACACCTCAAAGCACATCGCAAAAGTGATGTGCTTTTTCACAAGAGAGCATCCACACTGCATGGACGCTTTTGCGCAAGAAAGCTCTGATGGCCATTCACAGAATGGCCATCAGAGTACCTGTGTTTTTTCCCTCTGGAGCATCCACACTTGCCTTTCTGCACAAGAACTCTTGTGCAAAAGGGAGTTATGCCTTGTAAAAGGAGGTTTACCTATGGCGGAAGAAACCCTCTGTTCTGCCATTTTACTCTTGATTTCCTTGTGCAAAAGTGCATTTGAGGTGTGGATACTCCACGGGTTTTTGTGCAAAAATCTTGCAGTGTAGACGTAACAATTGATAATATTCATTGACAAGATTTGTTCTTGAAAATCCAAGCTGACTATTGCTTATCACCTTAATATGTTTTAGGGCTTGCAAATTGCTTAATTTGTGCTGGTGTCTTTCCAGGTACTGAAGTTAAGGTGACTAATCTGTAATTCCATTTATTGAATGTTGAGGTGTCTCTCAAGGCTGCTTAAAACATGTCCACTCAGTTTTTTTGCCTACCTCTGATAGTCATACTGGCTTTGCCCTGTCATGAAGTTTTGCAGCTTCCATTGGATCCTCTCTGTATCTTCATTCTCTGTGACATCTAACAGGTTGATTTACTGCCGTTCAAGCAGGCCCTCATCTCTGTCTCCTCCTCCATCAGCATGATGTAGGCAAGGCACTTAATGTGAATTTAATTTAAAAAAACCCATATTTTCCATAGTTGTATCAAAATATCTAATGATCACCTTTATGTGGAAAACATCTTATTCATGAAATAGGAATCAACTACATCAATTTACCAATATGATAAAACCCTCAGGACCATTTAACTGAATTGACACCAGTAAAGCATGTGAATAAACATTACACTGTTTCAATGTTCATTGCAAAGATTGCATTGCAAGTCCCATAAGATCTCCAGTTTATCAGCTGCAGCTGAGGTGAACCTAATTATTCAGATTTCAGGTGTTTGGGCATTGGTGATTTCAGATTAGCAAACATGGATCACGTAAACAGTTAATAGGATAACTGGGCATTTGATGAGAGTTAGTTAAACTTTTGAATTATCCAAGTCAAACTGAATCTCTGAAGTGTCCACATCTTGTCCATTTCAAAGGCTGCTCTAGATCTGGGAGATAGTCCTGCTAAAATTAAATGATTCAGTCCATCTCAAATAACTGTTGTAAATGTGCTGAGCATCATACATTGAAGAATTCATATCTCTACCCCATACAGAGTGGCTACTCTGGTTACCAGTTGCTTTTTTCAGTTTTTAATCATTAACTCTTTTCCCCCATGATATACTTGATGATGTAATGCAAACCTTAACTTCATAGACTAAATATCACTGACAAGGTGGCATATTGGCTGCTGCTCAGTTCCCTTGATAATCACTCACATAGCCAGTGCTTGATAATCTGGCCCTCTTTTTCATGATATGCTCGGTCTAGAATTTGCAGATAGTTATTATTTTCCAAATTGCTGTGTTCTGCTCTCTATTTGTTCTGCTCTGAAATGTGACAGGGTTTGTTTCTCCCTCACAGTAATATGCTCTCTATCTTTAAATAAATAACAAACAACAAAATTTGTGATTGCTTCCCTCACCTCTTCACCACTTTTTCATTTTGGCCCATTTTCCATCACCTCTTTAACAATATTCAAAGTACCCAAGCAGTGAGAGGAGGCCTTGTTAATGCATATCTCCCCACTCCCCAATTGAACAGTATTTATCTAAGGACACTTTTATTTCAAGAAAAAAGCCAATTAGAATCAGAAATTAAGATCTGGTTGGAAATCTTGAAATCTACAAAACCAAGTTAAATGACAGTTGAGGAGGTTTCTGATCTACATATTGTTACATTAGAGGTTTAGACTCCTTTTTCTAGTACTAGCAGTTTTAATTAGACATGTGCACAACAAGAATGCCATTTTTATCCACGCAGGTCATTTCTAATCCAGCTAGTCAATTCCCTACAATATTTTAGAACAATGAACTGCCAAATGCAAAAATTTGATGTTCCTGAACATTTACAAATCGCTTAAAAGCTGTTTCTTCCCAAAACTACAGTTATGTGATATTGGAAAGATGTTTACAAAGATTTCAAGATATCCAGCTGAGGCACTGTCAAGCTGATTTGCACAAAACATGGGTTTATGGGAAATAATTTTACAAGATCCAACTTTTTTAATGAGATTACAAGCTTGGTTGATAAAGGTAAAATTGTTGATGCAATGGCTTCTGCAAGGCATTTGACATTTTAAGAACCTAGAATGACATACAGTCAACATGGCATGCATTAAATGGATCAAAAACTCACAAATTGATAGGTTTCAAAATGTTATTGTAAATAGGCAGGTGTGTTTCTAGAGGGATCCCACAGAGGTCAGTTCTCAGCCCCACCCTATTTAACATTTTTGATCAACAGTCAAATTTAAGGTAAAATCATCACTGATAAATTTTTCCAATCAGACACAGGTTGGAAGAGTTGTAAATTATGAGGACAGGTCACGGATACAAAGGCTCTGGATCCCTTGGTAAGCTGACCACAAGCAAATAGTGTGCTTTTCAACACAGACGAATGTAAAGTCAGAAATCTAGGAACAAATAATGTTGGCCACACAGAATAGGGGACTCTATAATAGCAGGCACTGCCTCTTTGAAAAAGATTTGGGGGTCATAGTGGGTATATAATAAACAGAATAATATTGAATAGTGAGTAAGAGTAGAGAAGCCATATCACTGTGACCCTACAGAGTCCTGCATTCACACCCTATACCGTTAATGAATTTTTATGCAAAAAATGCCTTGTGATATCATTTGAAAATTACTAGGTCACAGTTTTGTTAGGTAAAAGTAGTGGACTACACTGCTTGAATAACAAGTTGTGAAACTGTAACCAATCTCTTAAGAGAAATAAGGAGTGTAATGGGAAACATAGTCTCACATTGCCGGAAATGTTAAGCAAATTGCGACATTAACGTATGACTGAAGATTACATGGAGTGTTTCAGGCTACAAAGGGTAAAATGAACTAAATAGTTAAAAATTTATAAATAGGCCCAAACTGTTTTGACCTTTTTGTAAGCCAGAAATGGGGAGTAATTAGGGTACAATGGAACCTATGTTGTCTAGGCTGTTGGCTATGAGGGAGACATCTGACAGTGGACTGGATGATGCTAGGAGTATAGTTAGTCCTAGGGGTTTTTTTAATGTTATATATAATAATCCTATGAATGATGATCAGTTCTGGAGCAGTGACAGTGTGGCTTTTTGTCCTCCTTTGGTGGCTATATTTTAGACTTGACAGAATAAAGAAAGCTGCAGATTCAAGGTTATCTTCAACTGTCCCTCAAATGGCAGTCATCTCTTTGTAAGAATTTTAAAGATTTCCAAAAAGCCTTGGATACAGTGGAATGAACAATTCCAGGGAAGTTGCTACAGCACTATGGAATCCCTAACATTTTTGAACAGTTTTTGTCTATGAAAATATTACATGCCATGTGATATCTAACAGCACACTAACAGCCATTCGAGGCTACTACAAGTATCAGACAAAGATGTGTTAGGTCATCCATGATAATTTTACTTGTAGTGAATGGGATAAGTAGAGAAAACTATGAAACAATGAAGGGGGATGAAATGGGCTTTCACACTAAAGTTAGAGGAATTTGACTTTGCTGTCCCATAACCACCAAGACATACAAGTCAAAACAAATAATATACAGGTCTATGTATGATTAGTGGGGAATACAGACAACACTGAGGAGTACAACCATGAGAATCCACCCACAAGAAACATCAATAAAATTTTCTGGAAATGACATAGACAAGATCTAATATTGCACACCTCTAGGTGTCATTGTGAGTACAACAGGTGAAAACATTAAAGCCAACCTGCAGAAAAGGAAACCTTGTCCTTCAAATTAAAAATGGAATGTTTAACACCATTGTAACTTCAGTCTTCTTATATGGTGCTGAAACTTGGAGACTTAAGATTTACTAACCAAACTCCAAGTTTTTGTAAGCAGCTGGCTTAGGCAAATCCTCAGAATCTGATGGCCAGAAAAAATCACAAATGAAGAACTGTGAAAGAGAATAAAATAGAAACCATGAAGACATGACATTCCAGAACAAAAATGGATATGGTTCGAGTGTAACCAGAGGAAGAACCCAAACCGCATAATGAGACAGTTGACAACTGGAACCTCTAGGGAAAGAAGTAATCATGAAGATCCAGAATCAAAAGCTATCAAAATGACATAGGAAGAATATAAGACTGCAGTAGGAGATGGGCAAAGATGTAAGTCAGCATGTTTTCTTTGGAATAGAGATTCATAAAAGACAGAAGAACTATAGAGAGCTTATTGAGTCTGTACTGTCCTCAAGCAAATTCCCTATATCTTTGCTTACAGAAGTGAATCTGATTTTTTTTTTTTACTTTGTCTAATGGTGATGTATCAAAGCAGCCATTTCAACAACTGGGTTTCAAGCCTGCCACTCTTTACTCCTGCCCTGGCCCTGCAATTCTTCTGAAAGTAGCTGGCATGTACAGCAATGGCTCCATGTGCTGCCCCTCATCTACAGGCCCCAATCCCACAGCTTCTACAGGCCAGTTCTCTGTTACTGATCAATGGGAGCTGCAGGAATGGTGGCTGAAGGCAAGGACAGAATGTGGAGACCTCCTGCTCTGACTTTCTCAGGGGCTGAAGGGATATGCCAGCCACTTCCAGGAGCACAATTACCATAGGGATAATTACTCCAGACATGAGACAATTTTCTCACTGCTATTAAGCAAAGCAGGAGGGCTATTTGAGGATTTTTTAAATAGTAACAGCAAAAGGGAAGACCTACAACCTTGGCCAGATTTCTGGTTAAGTTCTCCCTACAAATACTAATGCAATATGATAGTGCAGACTGTTCAAGCCAATATTATGTTTAGGAAGATTCCCAGGAACAAAGCATAACTGTCTGTAAAAGTACAGAAGCCTTATGCACAGTACAATGTCATGTTTTTCCTTCCTGTGAAAGGTTTTGTAATAAGCAAAATAATTGTTTTTGGCAAGTTGCAGAAGGTTTGTGAATGATAAAGTATTTGCTCTTCTTCCTTAAGCACTTTGACAGGCTTCTAGCTCAAAACAATATTCTGATACTTTATTTAATTCCAGATCAAGCCTGAACAATCAAAACTAAAAAGCCTCAATCAACAATATTATACTCCAATGTTCTGTAAGTTGCCCAAAGGATATTTTGAGAACACTAGTAAATTGCCAGCATGTACTAGGATATGACTTGCTAAATCAGGAACATAAACATTTTCTTAATAAAAATGGGTAGCGCTAAATAAGAATAGCATCGAGTTATTTTATTGGAATTTTTAACCCACGAGAACAAACTTGGGCAATTAAAGGTTGTCCATGAGGTGGGACTCAGTAGTGCAACAGCTTGCTGCTGAGAAACAAACTGTGTGGAAATTGTACTCTGGTAGACTTCACACAGCTAGGTACTTATGGAGCAAGATGGTGTGTAGCTGATTCACAGTCCGGTTTGACACACATTAATTTGCTGTGTACACAAGCTCCAGAAGGCCTGATCCTTGTTTACCTAAAGTTAGTTGAGTTTCCCATTTATAATAGAGTGCATGACTGGCTCAAAAAAAGCTTGTTTCTATTGTGATCTGGTCATTCTGCCCTCATGACTATGATAACTTCATGTAGTGACAGTTTTTTTTTAAAAGGTCATCATCATATACTCTCCTTAATACAGAATGAGGATCTGATACTAGTGTCATTAAAGTCAATTAAAGGGATATTTTTATTAGAACCTGATTTTTCAAGGATTTGGACCTGCTTTGTTGGATCGGGGCCTTCAATTTTATAGGATGGCTCCAAATAAACCTGTATCATTTTATGTTGGTTTCTGTAGGATTTTTTTCATAAGAGGTTTCTTCTTTAAATAGAAGTAATAAAAAAGTAAATTCTCATTTTAAGACTTATTGTGGATGATGATAAATCCAGCAGGGACAGAAATATCATAGCGTCCTAGAAATATAGGGCTGGAAGAGACCTCAGTAGTTTATCTAGTCCAGTCCCTTGTATGGAGGAAAGACTTTAGACTGTCTGGGACAGGTATTTGCTGAACTTGATTGTAAAAACCTCCAGAAATGGAGATTCCACAATCCCCCCTAAGCAGTGTTCCCTCTAACATTTTCTATCCTTGGGCGGGTTGAATTTTCATGGCAAGGATGGTTTCTCCTCTGCATTTATGCGCTGCCCAAAATAATAGCATTCCAATGCTGAATGGGGCTTCTAGTTGATATCAGCAGTGCTACAAGTAGTAATGATAGTCTCCAGAAGCCCCAGTCTGTTCTTCTGATAGTGATAGTGATAGTAATAGTACCACAAGAAATGTCCTCTTCTTAGAAGACCCCAAGTGCCATGTATGCAGCTGATGTACATGATTGAAAGACATTTTCTTGAAGGCTGCTAGGTTCAGTATTAGGGATGGAGTCTACTTGAAGGAGAGTGTGCAAAGATATCAGATTTTTTTTTTACTTCGTATTAAAGAATTGGCTAATTGAATGTCAGATACTAATGTGCAGCATGGAGTTGAGGACAAAAGAACCTCTGACTCTAAAACAAAGCTGTTTCTACTCCATCATCTCTGCCTTGAAGTAGGAGCTGAATTGTTTAAAAGCCAATGAATGAAGCTTTTCTGAATCTCAAATTTTTGATGTTCCAGTTATTCTTCTTTCTTCTGGTGATGAAGAATTCAAGTCCTCCTCATCACCAAAATGTTATATTACTTCTGCCTTCATTTTAGGTTTGCCCAGCTCTGACAGAATATATAATGTATTTATTGTTACTGTTTGTTATTCAAATGTGTGGTCTTTCACACTCGTACATACAAGTGACTTAACAGAAAGGAAGACTGTTAAATGATGACAGTATACTTATCTATTACAACATTTATAAAACATAGGTATTCAACAGCTAGAAAATTATTATAGAAATAATAAATCTTACATTACTTTCTATCTTATTGTATATTACATTAAAATATGTTAAAGAATATTATGTCGGTTACAAAATCAAGCACTTACAACACAAAAAAGCCAGTTGTTCTTGCAATCTTAACTCCATGCCCTTATGTATCCTTTCCTGTATACAGCATGAAGCAGGGATGCTGTAGGAAAAAATAGTACGTGGTCATGGAATTAAAGACTATATCATAGCACATATGCACAAAGCAGCTGGATTAGGATTGTGCAAGCAATCTTAAACTTGGCATCTTCACCAATGAAAGGTTAGATTGTTACAACCAAAAATTAATTCTATTTACATAGAATTTTTAGATTAACTTCCTATATCTTATGAAAAGGCAAAAGGATTAACCAAATTCGCTTGGAGACGGTAAAGACTGACCAGAGTGGGCATACGGACCTGTAGGGCCAGATGCTGGGTCTAAAGAGTGGTTGAGGGTGCCTGACTCAACCCTTGCTCTCTGTCTCCTCCCCTGCCCCCAGTTTCCTGGGAGTTGGGGGAAGCCCCTGTGCCCCAGTTTAGATAGAAATAAAATAGAGACTTTACATATGAAAGGCATTTGTAAAGGCTAGACAGTAGTTATTCCCTAGGCTGGATAACCAGCTTGAGAAGGGGGAACAAACCCAAAACTTTAATCTTATTTCTCTCACATGCGATCTCTGTGCCTGTGCGAGCTGCTCTTGCTACTCTGTCTCATTCTCTGATGTCAGAAAGAAAAAAAAATCAATATAGTGCCTGGAGGTTGTTTTTCTTTGTTTACTTATTATTCAGTCTTCTAAGATTTTTATATACACTTTCAATTTGCAGAAGGTTCTCTTACATCTCACTTCAAAAATAAACACCGCATTTTTCTTGATAAGTTATTCAATCTGGAGCTGTATTTTGGGGATGCTCAGCAATGGCATGTTCCTAGATCGAACCCAATTCTCCATGTTTGGTGCCAATTCATTCCCATAATCTTTTTAATAAGTTTATTTGAAAGGTAGGACAGCTCTGAACCTGCTTGTCTATTATGCAAATTTCAGTTTTGGGATATATAGTCTCTAGCTTGTTATGCACCTACTTTAGAGTTTTCCATACGAGAACACTTTGGTGAGAAAGGGTCTATTTTTGTTATTTAAAGAGTGATTGATATGGATACATAGTCGTTATTATAATCTCCAGAATTGTGTGGTTGGAATTTTTGTCCTGATTTTGTCTTGATTCAGTATCCGCTGAAGTTATTGGTAAAACTGACCACACAAATCAGAGCCAGATTATCCATTAGGCACAACAGGCACAGTTCCTAGGACCTATGAAAAAGTTTAGAGACTAAAAAAAGGTATGCCTAAAAAAAATCATAATTGACTTGAAAATAAGAAAAGAAAGTTGCTAAATCAAAATTAATATTTTGCTATCTTTAGTCAACAAACAACATACAGGTATAACATCCAATTAACTATTAGGCATATAGGTGAGAGGGCATTTCTCCCTTATTTATTTTATTTAAAGGCCTACGATTATGCGAGTGCCTAACTGCTATGAAAACCTTAATCCAGCCCTGGAGCAAATGAAGGACAGAGTTCCATAGATCAGGCTCTTTAGAACCCAAACTTCCAAGTGACTAGGGTAACCATATTTGAACTTTCAAAAAAGAGGACACTCCTGAGAGGGAATGTACATAACACATTAATTCAACATGAGTTAGGGTTGCCAGGTGTCCGGTTTTGAACCGGACAGTCCAGTATTTGAGCTTTCTGTTCGGGAAACAAATTGAGAAAATATAAATGAGAAAATATAAATGTCCACAATTTTCTAAATAAGATGTAATGTAGATTGTGATGTAATGTCAAGTGTGTCCGGTATTTGTATTGAAACCATCTGGCAACCCTAACGTGAGTTGGTAGATACTAATACAGATACACTAACTCTACAAGTGACAATGTATGGGGTCCTCAGCTGCTGTCTTATCCACATTGACTGCAGAGATCTCGTTGCCATCAGGAGCAATAGTATGTTCAAAGTGTATATCAACAGCTATTGACTATTTTGCAAAGTTTCATTCACTTCATATATATTTGCCAGTGTAGTACATTCTTTTCAGTTGCACCTCTAGACCAAATTATTACATAAAGTAATGATACATGGCTTAAATGCCATTTTGCTTATTATTTAACATGAAATAGCATTTGCAGATTTGTCATTAAATTTCCACCCCAGACATTTGATTCTAAGATTCCTATTAATCCATTCATGTTCTCTGGGTCACATCTCAAGTTTCAAATGTGAAAAAACTCGGTAAGCCGCTCAAAATACAGCTTGTTGCTATTGATGGGGCAGTCCCATTCAATTTCTTTTGATGGATCCTATAAACTGTTTAGTAAATAAATATTGATGTCCTATAGAGGATCACTATATAACACATTCCGTGAATACAACTGGTACAGGAAGATCTTCTTTCAAATTTTCCTTCTTCAAAAAGTTTTCTACTGAAGTTATGAACATTACACTTAACAAAGCTACTTTAACAGAAATTTAAATTTTATTTCATGTTATAATTGTGGCAGTTCTGCTGTTTAGATACATATTGAAAATACTGGAAAAGTACATTTAAAGTACATTTTTAAAATCCTGCTTGATGCATTATTCACAGATGCTTATTTAACAATAGCACATTCCCATCTTCCATCTCTGCCATGTTTCAAACTGTGAAACACACTCACATGTAAGCAACTCCAGATGATGGTCAGAAGAGCTTCAGATTGGGAACCAATACTTAATCAAACAGCTTAGCAGTCATAGTTACACACTTTAAGGAGCACATTCCAAAATGCCCTTACTCAGCAAATACATGTTCATATTACATTGTCTCTCCAAGAACTTTGTTCTAGTGCAATTGCTGCATTAGATGCATCCTAGAGACACAGCATGATCAAGTGAACTGGTCACGGGACAAGGATACAAGATCTTCCTCAATGGTTAGATCCCATATAGTTAGGATTTTCAAAAGCGCTCACTGTTAGTCCCACTGAATTTGGTGGCAATTTTACTATTACTACAATGGAGGTGGTCAAGACACTCTTAGTACTTACACAGTTTGAGTATTTTTTATGAACCATTTTAATTATATTGTTTTATTTTTCATGTTAATGGACACTGATGCAATCTGATTAAATTATTCCACACATATCCAGAATATATTCGGCCTTAATTCTCCTTCTGTTAAACTAGTTGCTTTTGCAAGAGCTATATTATCTTCTCGGAAGACTCTGTATGCAATCAAGACTTTTCTTCTTCTGTGCTGAAGTTAGGAATTATATGCTTCTTTTCTTTAAATGGCCAAAAGTCCTCTACTCACCTCCTGGAGAGACAGGTGACATATTGCATTCAGCTGTAGCCATCTACCAGGGAGAGATAGACACTGTTAACAGCCATGGAGACCAATGTCCCTTCTAATTTTATGTGTACATGTGCAGAATAAATTTTGTTATATGCACCAAAGTATGTACAGATATGCACCACCAGTTGAAACACATGCTGCTGGCTGTGGGTGCTTTGAGTACTCTGCTAATCATCTGGGCAGCATTTGAATCTCACCTGGGCAGCTGCCCAAATACTCAGTTTACAGGGAACGCTGTGGAATATTGCACTGTCCCAAACAGCATATTTTAGAAAGAGCAATGTTACCAAAAATATATATCCATCCTGAGCATCAGTGAAGATTTCCATTGATGATACAGGAAAAAGGATTCAGAAAAGATCTGATTCACGTGTGTATATTTTTGTTTTATGACTTTGTGGCTTCCCACTGCTGCTAATTGGCCAGTTCCCAAGAGAGTACTTTCGCTGTGTGAGAGACAGCCATTGAGCATATTTATTCATGTGAGGACAATTTTATAGGATGTCTTAACTGTGCACTAGAACAACAACTGTTGGGATTCATTCAAGTGTGTAGCACTCATCTGTATTTTATCTGATTTTTGTGTGTGTTTAGATTCATTAACATTTAAAAAGCTCCACATCACTTGTATAATTGATTCTAAAGTTAACTTAAAGTCATGTGTTCCCTTTTGGTGCTAAATATTTTCAGATTGTTATTGCTTGTGTATGTACTGTAATACAGCTGCAGTCTTTTTCTCTTTGTGCTATAACTATGGTAACCCTGTGTTGGCTTCTACAAAATCATAACATGCATTCAGTCACTATAGTGCCTGATTTACAAGAAAGATTTTGGCAATTTCCATGGCTATTTATTCATACGCATATTGTGGTGGAAACTGTTATGACAATAACCATGTTTAATGTTTAGTGTTTTTTTCATATGTTACTATGAGATTTGCTGATAAAGAGAAGCACTCAAGGGACCACAAATGGAACAACAATGTGTTTCAATGGATGGTTGTCTCAAGTATGTTATCTGTCTCTTAGGGTATGTCTAGACTGCATCCCTCTGTCTAGACAAAGTGCTGAGTCAGCAAAACGTGGCGGCCATTTTATGCAAATTAGGTGCGGGATATTTAAATCCCTGCCTCTTTTGCAATGTCGACCTGCCTAATCTGCATTCCTCTGCCAACAGAGGGATGCAGACTAGACATACCCTTAGTATTGAACAAAGAGGCTAATCTCTTCAATTAACAGAATTATATGTCATTGGCCCATTGCTGAAGAAGGTTGGTTTTATTACCAAGGTCAAATTGATGTCCCAAAAGTCAGTTTCCTCCCTGAAAGATCAGGGCTACATCTACACTGAAGGCTTCTTGTGCAAGAGCTGTTTTGCTCAAGAGCTCTTGCACAAAAGGTCTTGCGCAAGAGTGCGTCCACATTGCCATGTGCTTTTGAGCAAGAGATAGCCATTTTAGCCATAGGGGTTTCTTGCACAAGAAACCCCTCTTGCCCATCCACACTGCCTTCTTGCGCAACAGTTCTTGGGGAGAGGAATAACTCTTGCGCAAGAAACCCTCTTTTCTGA
Organism: Pelochelys cantorii; assembly: GCA_032595735.1. Lineage (NCBI taxonomy): Eukaryota > Metazoa > Chordata > Testudines > Trionychidae > Pelochelys > Pelochelys cantorii. The sequence continues at coordinate 175,318,891 of CM064328.1, read as the reverse complement.
TGCTTTACTGTAAATTTACTTGCACAAGAACACGCGTGCAGTATAGATGCTCTGCAAGTTTTTGTGCAAGAGCAGTTGTTCTTGCGCAAAAAGCCTGCAGTGTAGTCGTAGCCCTAAGATTTGAAGTATCCTCAAAATACACCATAATTATTCCTCTTTGGTCAGCAATCAGATAGAAGCATTAAAGGTGTCATTGTGCTTCTCTTGTTACATAAATCCATTTCATGAGCATAAAAGTGAGTTATCACAAAGAGGTCTATAATCTTCATCCTTCAAACATTCCTTCAATACTCTTTCCATAATTTTGCATTTCTGTGTTCTAGTCTGTATCGTAGTATTGATTAGAGTGTATCAAGAATTCCTTTTTCGGATTGAAGGTCAATTGGAGGAAAACATGATATGTTTTGAACCAAAATTTGCATCAACAACATGAAAAACCAAATTGTGTTTTAATCCCAAATAACTTCATTTAAGTTTTTGGGTGTGTTAATCTTTAATTAAAAAAAAACAAATCAAGTTAAATTTCAAAAGGAAACATCATTTTGAAATGAGAAATCAAAGCATTTCATGACTTTTTCAGGTTTTCTTTGATTATTCAGCTGAAACTATTTACTGCAATTGAATTAAATTCACCAATAGTTTGTTGCCCAAAAAAGGATTTTTCCATCAAATTTGCTATTCAAATAAAACAAGTTCACCAATCTCTAGTATTGACTAAGAAAGCTGGTTTACGACTCTGGCTGACACAATAATGCGGGGCTTTGAGTGTTTCCACCAAAAATCTGTAGTATGATAGTTCAAATGCATCAAGACCTATATATATATAAAAAAATCAAGGGTTTTGTGTCTGATTAGGGTTCATGTGCTGGATCAATTCGTGGTTTCTCCCATGACGTATGACATTGCCTCAGTTTATTAAACATGAATAGCAAGAATGTCTAGCTTTAGTGTTCAGCAGGAATCTGTGGACTGCTGGGCATCTGCCAGCCTGTCTTCCTGTAGATTTTGAAAGCTAGAGGGAATTAAAACAGGCAGACTGATTCTTCTGAAGAGAGTCTTTTGATGCTGGAGGGAAGTTGTAGCCTGCTGGAACTAGACCCTATTTCTAACATGAGAGAAGGCCAAAGAGGCTGGAGCTGGGCACTAGGAGGAATGGTCTAGCTGGGAAATGGGAGTTCAATTTAAGCAGAGAACTTGGGAAGCAGATGGGAATTTTTGGACACTTATTTGATCTGACTTCTAAAGCTTTTGAAACCCCTCATTATAAAAATGAGTCCAGAAAAGGTCGAGCATGAGTTTGGTGAGAAATAAAATAAAAGAAGAAAAGAATAGTTTGAGAAAGTCATTAAATAAGACAAAGTAGATTCAGGAATAAATAAAGCAATAGCACTGTAAAGGTGAAAAGTGTGGGCATAAATCAGAGAAGACTACGAAACAGGAACAAGAGACTGTAAGATATATTGATTTGATGGAGATCTAATTCCAGTTTGGTGAAAATGATAGTTTGCAAGTGCCTTTTACCTTTGTGTGCTTTCAAAGAACTATAAAGACTAAAGGCCAGGCTAGCTTTCTGATTACTGTACTGTATCTGTGCATGTGTAAACCCCATTGGTGTCCAGGCCACAGGAAACATTAATATTGTTGTCATGTGTGTTTCCATAGTGTGTAGGAGCCCAGATCAAAGCCCCAGGATGCTATACACTGCAAAAATGAGAGGAACAAAGATCATCCCTGCCCCCACAGAGCTCACAATCTAGATTATAACAAGTTTGCAACAAGAGGCTAAATGCGGGATAAGGTAATGATCATATAAGTATGTTTGCATAGTAGGTAATAGTCGAAGTAGTCAGAGATGGCTGCCAGGCTAGAACTGAAACAATAGCAAACCCTTTCTGATATAGGTCCTAAAGTCTTCACCCTTACACTTCCATTGGATCCTGATGTCTAGTGACTCTTCTGCTACTCAGTCGTGTGGAAACACAAAAATAGCTTTGCAGCCTACTCTGAAATATGGCCAGACTTGGATTCCTACTATCCCCTGTGATGGCTCCTGCTCTGAATTAATCCAAACATAAATTTCAGATCTGTAATATTTATCTTCTTTTTAATGTAAAAAGGCCACTAACAATGAAGCAGATAAAATTGCCTTGCAAATGGCAAGACTGGGACTCTTTATCTTTGTGATCATTCACATAGTGGATTAATCCAAACAAAAACTGAGTGTATTACTAGGCCTATCTAATATTTGCCTTTTAAAGTGTATCTTGTGTGTAATGCTAATATCAATATAAATATCTTCTGAGATGAACAGAACTAACAAGGTAATATAAAAACAATGTTTGTCTGTACAATAATGTTTTCTGCTGGGAAAGTCATAAATCCTATGAAAATCTGCAAGGACTGATTGCATCTCTGAATTCTAGACTGGTTTCACCTGTTTGGTCTGTGTTATTTATTTTCTTTCTTTCCTTTTCATCTTTCCCTTCAGTAACAGCTAAATATCCTGCAGAACAGGACCTTTTTAATTTGTATCTACATAAATACACATAGTTTTATTTCAATGCCTAATTTTCAGATATCTTCAATAGAAGATGAAATAGTGGCTGCATTTTTGTGGTATACCTAATTTCCTTCCCTTTATTTACAGATAAACATGGAGAGTATAAATCATGTATGTAATATCTGTACATCACTTTGGACTTTGCAAACACTATTATATAGAACGTAAAAGCTTTTTATAACAAAAAAGCTGTGACAAACCAAATCCACATTTTTATTTATTTATTTTCTTAAAAGTTTATATTTTAAAAGATTTACAGTTGTAGAGACAATGGGTGAGCATTTGTACTGCATCTCTGTGAGGTACAGCATGTCACCTGCAGTCCAGCAGCTTTAAACCACCTTGTCATTCTCCCAAACTCAGGATCTATTGTGTCCCTAAGGAAACCTAATATTTGGGGTCTATCAAATTATGGCAGTCTGATCTATTGAAGATAATGGAGATTTGCTGATTTACATTAGCCATCTTATCTGGCCCTAAGTTTTTGAGGTTGGGAAATTATGTATTAAAATATTGTGAGTTGTTTTTTTGAGCACTGTGGGAAGTACACATTTTGAACCTCTTGACCCTCAGGCTGTTGGAGTTGCTGGTAATTACAGACTTTATACAAGTGAAAAATGACTTATATTATAGAATGTATTTGTTTTTTACTCTTTCACCTTTGGATGGTCATTTTTGAAGCAAAATATTTCCTCATGGTTATATAATGAATACAACAATTCTTCATTAAAAAAAAGAATAAACAATACAGAGATGGCTTAGTATAGTATTACATATATTACAGTCATTGGGTAGTGTACACATATTTTTCTACTTAAACAAGTTGACTGGATTACAAAGGCTTCTGCTTTTAGTTGATTGTTAAATAGTTGTGGAAAAATATTCACCTGCTTTTTTGTATATAATAGTGGTTGTCTTCACTTCTGATTCACTGACCTGAACCTAGAAGTCTCTGAGTATTTCTTGTTCCAATTCATTGGCACACTCCTAGGCTCTTCCTCTTTTTTTCAGGAAGAACAACTCTTGCGCTAGAGAGGGTTTTTGTGCAAAAAAGGAGCCTAATTAATTACGCAAATGCGGCACAGAGATATTCTACGCTTCGCCTCATTTGAAATTTTTTTTGTGCAAGAGGGGGGCAGTCTAGATATAGCGTTATTCATCCACCAAGCTCTGAGGTTTGGTCTTTCAGAGCCATAACTTCTCTTTCCCTCCTCTTCTCCTGAATTATGAAATGGTTCAGAACTAACCATTCTTCTCTAAGGCTATGTCTACACTGCAGGCTTCTTCCACAAGAACTTTTTGCAGAAAAGATCTTCTGCAAAAAGTTCTTGCGCAAGAGTGCATCCACACTGCCATGTGCTTTTGCGCAAGAGACATGCTTTTGCGCAAGAGAGCATCCACACTGCCATAGACGTTCTTGAGCAAGAAAGCTCTGATGGCCATTCATAGAATGGCCATCAGAGCACCTGTGCTTTTTCTGATAGGAGTTTCTTGCCCAAGAAACCCCTGGTGTCCGTCTACACACACCTTTTTGCACAAGACCTCTTGCGCAAAAAGGCTTAATCCTAGTAGAAAGAGGAATAACTCTTGCACAAAAAGCCCTGACGATCTACTATACTTTTTCTTGCGCAAAAATGCGCTTGTAGTGTGGATTCTCCGTGACTTTTTGCACAAAACCAGCTGTTTTTTTGCAAAAACTCTGCAGTGTAGATGTAGCCTAAATGTGCTGTTACATGGAATGCCAGGGTGACTGTAGATGCTGGAGTAAATAGTTGTAATGGAGGATTGACTGTCCTCTTCTTTGCTTCCCATTCAAGAAAGATTTCAGATCTTTGCTTAGGTCTGCAAAATGGTACAAGGATAGTTGAGAGACATTCTTTGATATTGCATTCCCGTTCTGTAGCCTATTTCTCATCTCCCTTCCCCAAGCCATTCACTTTATTCCAGCCACCTGAATTCCCACTATTGCCATCAGTATGTAACTGTCCCATCTATAGGTTCTAATTGTGAAGGGGATGATGCACCAGTCCCTTTCTGGAGACTAGATAGTGTGATCTATGCACCACTAGCTTGGAGGCAAGTACTGAAGAGTTCCCAGACTGTAGCCTTAGCGGGTCATTCTTACACATGCAATTCTAATAAGTAAAGACAATATTTTCTTGATGGGTAGAATAGAATAGGTACAGATAATTGAGCAGAATGGCTTAATTTCAATGTTAATTACCTAACTCTGCCCCTAAACATTGCCCAATAGAGGGGTACACTTATACCCATATTCTATGGAATGTCTCTGCAATAAAGCCTGGTGTTTCCCTTTTTGTCCAGATGGTTATTAAATGCTGATCCATGAATTCTTTTGGCTATAGTTCTGCCTGGTCTTGGTGGGGAACCTTTTATGCTGTCATTTTGCCATGTGATTTCCTTACCTTTCCTGCTTCCATCTAGCCTTCTTTATCTAGTATCAGTTCTCTGGCTCTCTCCGTGCTCCTGACCACGGGGCTTTCTGCATGTAACTTCTTTTTCCTGTTTGCTAAAAACCACAGAGCCCCTAAAATCTTGTTTAGAGGCTGAACTGCTCCCTGTGCCTCACAGAATGGTGTATAGTCCAGTCCTTTCCTGCTAGCTCTCCTTAGGGGGTGGCACTAAGAAAGGAGGCAGCAGGTTCAGTTCAGTATGTTCCACCCGGCTTTGGTCAGAAGACAGGTTACTGGGCTAGCTGGACCTTTAGTCTGACGCACGATGCCCGGTCTTTTGTCCTTTACTGCTGGTTTCATCATCTTCAATAAAGCTCAGTTTAATTGTTCCTAATTGCCTATTTACATTAATGCATAAATGTCAGATAAAAGCTGTCTGTGTAATGGGGTGTTGCATCTGTCCGTTTTCATGTGCCCTCCAGAGGTTACATTGGGGAAAACCCTTGCTGCCAGTATAAAAAATGGTCATTGGTGGGAGGAACACTTCTCGCACAAAACATTTCTATTTTAGTTGTTCCATGGAAAAACAGCATGAGGAGGGCTGCCTATGTTTAGATGGAGTTTTCTAAGCTATTATTACTGCAGCGTGCATTTTTCTCAGGGGTATGCTGCTTTGTTATACTTAGCAACATTATGTCAAGAAAAGAAATCTTCTAGTCTATTTAACATATTCAGTATTACCTGCAGAACTAGCTTAATTGTCCCTCTTTGGGCTGAACCACATTCCCTCCTTTGGAAATGCTCCAGTTCAGAACTGATGTATCCATCTCCATTAAAACCCTCTAAGCTAGACAGGGCCGTGTAGATGGGGTAATGCTGAGCAGCACCACCCCAGGAGGAGCATTGGGAAGTGCACAAAGACTCTTGTCAATGTCACGGTTTGGTGAGCCTCAAATTGTTTGTTTGTCAAACTGAGTTGAAGTTTCTCTCCCGACAGTCCCTGAATTTCAACCAGTTTTCTTTCAGAGGTGGATAGTTTTTGGTTTCCCCTTAAAAACAGTTATCTGAAGAGCAGCCTAAGCTGTATACAGTATTAAGCATAGAAGAACACCCCTCATAAGGTAGGCAGGTGCAAGCAGGTCCCAGCTTTGCATTATAGACCATATTTTAAAATATTGTCTGTTTCCCTCTCCTCTCTTTTTTCTCCACCATTTCTTAATCTTCTTGCCTTCTTCAGTTTTCACCTGCTGTTTCATTCTGTCCTTGCATTAATCCTTTCTCCTCTTCCTAGGTTTCACAGCTAGGGTATGTCTAGACTACATGGCTCCGTCGACGGAGCCATGTAGATGAGTTTACTAGACAGAGGAAAATGAAGCAGCTATTTAAATAATCACCACTTCATTTACATCAAAATGGCCGCTGCGCTGTGCTGATCAGCTGTTTGGCGGCACAGCGGGGCAGTCTGGACACGCCGTGGTCGACAAGGGAAGCCTTTGTCGACCGCTCTGGTAAACCTCATTTCACGAGGCATAATGGAGCGGTCGACAAAGGTTTCCCTTGTCAACCACGGCGCGTCCAGACTGCCCCACTGTGTCGCCAAACAGCTGATTGGCACAGCACTGCGGCCATTTTGATGTAAATGAAGCGGCGATTATTTAAATTGCCGCTTCATTTTCCTATGTCTAGTAAACTCATCTACATGGCTCTGTCGACGGAGCCATGTAGTCTAGACATACCCCTACTGTTTAACCCAGCATAACCCAAGCCCAGAAATAGGCAATAGCAGTTTTTGCTTCTAGTTAGCCTCCAGTTCTGTGTTAGAAATCATAACAGTTTTATTGGACTGCTTATTAAATGGTTGAGACTGAGTGAATCAGCACATATTTATGTATTAGAGGATTGTACAATAAGGTCTAGTTTGTGCCATGATGTATTGAGCTCTGATGAGGAATAGGAAGGAATTATATCTTCACCACCTTTCTAGGCACATTAGTATGGCCTGGATCATGGGTTTGGGTGTTATGGATAGAGTAGCAGCTGAACTCCAGATGATTCACAAGCAAAAGGATAGGGACGAGTTCCACCACATTTAGAGGCTGGTTGGAGACATGGCAGCAGGGGTGCCAACAGCTACTCTGGGCTCCTGCAAAAGTTAGAGGAGCGGCTTTGTGCTCACAGAAGGGGCAGGGACTTGGGAGTAAGTGGCAGGGCTGGGGCAGCCAGCCCTCAGTGCTACCCAGAGAATGCCATGCTACACCGCCAGCTGTTATAGTTGCCCAGAGTGTGCTGTGCAACACTCCAGCAGCAATTTAAAGGGGTTGGGGATCCCAGCCAGCACTACCACTGCTGTAGTAGTGGCATGGTAGCTGGGAGTTCCAGGCCTTTTAGAATTGCTGGGCCCTGAGGCAGTTCCCTGTTGACGAGCCTAGAAGGTAGAAGCATGCTGCACCCTTTTAATGGCTGTTGCAATGGTTACACACAGTACACCAGAAGAACACCTGAGGCAATCTGTGTTGGAGAGTGCTTCTCAGGCAAAATGTGTCTCACTGTCCTCATACAGTCAGTGCAACTGTGCATACTACCTTTCCTCTGATTGTGCCTAAAAGTCCAAATTACCCCTGAGGGTATATGTGACTTCTGATGCTGAAGTATTTCATAAAGTGACAGAATAGGGCCATTGCAAAGAAACTACATTAATTGAAAACATAATCCCAGCCATACCTATAAAATGATGGGGTCTACATTAGCTGTTACCACTCAAGAAAGAGATCTTGGACTCATTGTTCATAGTTCTCTGAAATCATCTGCTCAGTGTGAAGTGGCAGTCAAAAAAAGAAGCAGAATGTTGAAAGGCATAGATAATAAGACAGAAAATATCATATTGCTTCTGTATAAATCCATGGTACGTCCACAACTTGAATACTGAATTCCCCATGTCAAAAAAAGTTATGCTGGAGTTGGAAAAGGTTCAGAAAAGGGCACCAAAATGATTAGAGGTATGGTACAGCTTCTGTATGAGCAGCAATTAATAAGGTTGGAACTTTTCAGCTTGGAAGAAGGGACTTTGGCTATGTCTAGACTGCAGCGTTTTTCCAGGACACTGGAGGTATCCCAGAAAAACTCTGCCGCATACAGGGAATGCGTCTGCTTAATCAGAACAGTTTCCGAAAAAGCAGGTGCATTCTTTCAGCATCCCTGTATTCCTCATTTTATTAGGAATAAGGGATCTTTTGAAAGAGGAGGTTTTTCCTACATTTGGCCCGGTGTAGATGGTCCAAATGTCAGAAAAGTCTCTTCTGAAAAAATTAGCAGAAAAAGGTACGCAAATTGTGGTTTGCAATTTGCGTATCTTTTAAAAAAAAAACCCAAAACCACAATGTAGAGATAGCCTAAGAAGGGATATGATAGAGATCTAAAAAGTTATGACTGGTGTGGAGAAAGTAAATAAGGAAATGCTGTTTACTCCTTCTCATCATATAAGAAGTAGTGATTTCCAAATGAAATTAACAGGCATCAGGTTTAAAACAAACAAAATGTATTTCTTCACAGAGTACATAGTCAACCTCTGGAACTCTTAGCCAGAGGATGTTTTGAAGGCCAAGAGTATGACAGAGTTAAAAAAAAGAACTAGATAAATTCATGGTTATTAGGTAGGATGGGCAGGGACGGTGTCTTTAGCCTCTATTTATCAGATGCTGGGAATCAATGACAGGGAATGGATCACTTAAAGTTTACTTGCTTTGTTCATTCCCTCTGGGGCACATGACATTGGCCACTGTTGGAATGGGCTAGATGGACCATTGACCTGACCCAGTATGGACAGTCTCATGAAAATATATTTAAAAAAATAAAGTTTCTGACATTACTAATGAAACCCTAATTATAAGGACAAAAATAAAAATGTTTGTCACTTGTGATTTTCTCTGAACTTTGCATATCTCTTTTCCTAGCTATTGAAAACTTGAAAGTCAGTTTCATTTTTGTTTCCAGCCAGTTTCTAGGATATTTTATTGTCTGGTTTTTATGCACTAGTACAGTGTTGCCATGTTTAGGGTGGAAACACAAGAGGAGAATATTGATTGGTAGAAAAACATTTTTTAAAAATATTGGGAAACATTTCTACTGCAGTAAATAATTTGCAAGATCTCAGGTTTTTTTTAATCAAAGCTAAATTTTGGGCCAAAATTTTGCCTGGCATTGACACTATAAGCACTGTGATACAAATAAGCACAAAACTGGAAGGCAGATGTTGTACTAACCTGCACTGATTGCATTCTGATTGCCAGTTTATTTGTCTTTCTTCAGCGATTTAAAATGGCCATATGGGAAATCAGCAGTGATGATCATTGTTAAAGTACCAGAAGCCAGGTACTGTACCTATAGACATTCCCTGTGAAAAAAATCTGAACCCAATTAGAAAATGTCTGATACTGGCAGAACACATTGATCAGTTTAAAATTGGTCCAGGCTGCAAAATGAAAGGAAAGTGTGATGGAGCAGAAAAAACGTTAGTGACCTTGCATGTTCTGTGTTTAAATAGAAAATGTGTAGCCATGGTAAATCTGAGTGTCTTCATTATCCTTTAGGCACTTGTGATCAGAAATGGAGTGACCAAAAGGCCTATGACATTTTTGTTGGGTTGTTTTTCACGCAAGAGATTTTGAAAATCCTATATTTATACTGATGTTTGTGAAAAGAGAGATTAGTAAGAAAGAGCTGGAAAAACTCAAGATATCAGGATTCATAGAAAGCACGTTTCTCTGGGAAAACTGTATAATTTATAGCCCATATTAATTTTGTAATCTTAAAAATTCTTTCTAGTTTCTCATCTATATTATAAAATCCCAGGATTGTCACTTTGGGTCACGATGCCACCTAGATTGTTGGAGTCAGAGGGGTGCAATGGAAAAAGTGACATTTGTTCATAATATCACAGGTTCAGTCGTCACTGGGATCTCAGGTTTGTTGCTTTCCAGTTTAAGTTCCCAGACATTTGCAGCTTTTTTTTTTTACACACTGTGAATCACTCCAGAGCAACAGCTTGGGTTTTCAGCTGCCAGGTTTTATTTTAAAAAACAGGATATTATCTGAACTATAATTCGGAATTTTTAAGCTTTTACTGAAGCTCTTTGGAGGTAGGGTGGCTTAAATTAAAACCAAAACATTACTATCATGAGGCAGGCGCTGATCTTTGGTTTTGACCAGACAATGCACCTTCTAAAATAAAAATATAATTGGTATTTGGGAAAGATGCCAGTTTCATTGGACTAGAAGAAGGTGAAGCCTTTTATTTATCTTCACAAATGGTCCAGCAGAGATTGCCAATATGCCTTGGCAGCAGTTCCCAACCGCCGGTCCGTGGACTGGTGGTAGGCCACAAACCCCTCTCTGCTACATTTAGCCCCACCCACTGGGGTTCCCCAGGGAATTCCCTTCCCGCCCACTTACCCATGCAGCAGCAGGGTGAATGGGGAGGCAGGCAGTCAGGTGTGCCGAAGCCGGGACTGCAGTGAGGCTGTTCCTACTATGGAAGCTTCACCGTAGCCCCAGTTCTAGCTCTGGCAGATGCTACATGGCCCAGCCGGCGGGGCCAAGAGGAGCGTGGCTGCCCCGGCCAGTGGGGCCAACCACCACACAGCCACCGGGGACAAGTGACCCATGATGGGCGGCTGCCCCTGGGACCCCATTCTCCTTCCTCCTCACTCAGCGGGAGCCTAACCCGGCCTATAGCTGCTCCCAGCCAACAGGTACAAACATTATTATTATGCATTAAGTGCATAGGAAAATATTAATGTGCAGAATGTGTCCACACTGTCAGACCTGTTAGTACTGCCTCTTTAATTCTGGTGCAATTGAGGCAAAAGGACTGGAGAATAGTCTTTAACAAGTATTAGCAACGATTTTATTGTGTTTTTTTTAAAGTGTGTGTGTAGCAGTTTTTCAAATTCTCATTAACCATCATGGCCCTCCTCCTTTGATTTGCCTGATATATCATGGGCTAAAATTGCCACAATTAATATTCAAATATGCAAATAAATTAATTACCATCATGAGTATGCGAATATTTCTGTGCTGGTCCATCAACAGTTTTTGAATGAGTTTGCTTGTCCATAGCATAAAAAAGTTTGGGAACCACTGTTCTGGAGGATCTGTAACATATCTCTGGTACTTCAGTCATGTTTTTTTCTGCTAGGAATTCCATTCTGGGTGCTTATTTGTGCCCATGGTGTACCTCACGGTGGTCCCCTCAGGAAATGAACTAGTATGTGTCACCATATGAGCAAAAGATGCCAGTTCCGTCTTTCCTGCTCTAGTACATTTAAAGTACATTAAATCAGTTTGTTGCACATACTGCCTCACCACTCCCATTCTAGACCACTTACTGTTCATTGTTTCAGACAATGGTACCAACATAATGTGCTCTAAAAGGCAACATTTAGCTGAGAGATTTAGAGAGTGTTATCCTATTTATTTTAAGTGTCAAGTAATTATCAATTCATTTACTATCCATTGTAATAACATGAATCATAATGAATATATTTGCATAATATGTGGTATCACATGAGCTCAATTATAATTCAGCATTAGTTAAATGTACCATGAAAATAAAGTGTTTCCAAATAAAAGTAAGCTGTGTTTGAAGTATAATCCATCTTACACATGGGTTACCACAAAAATACACATGGGCAGTTTATCTCTTTGTAGGGCTAGTTTCCAAAGAGACTTTCTTATGTCACTGAGAGTTCCCCATTTTTCTGCTGCACCCTTTCCTTAAATGCCTCTCAGCTAGGTGGATACTGCAGATGAGGACTGCAATATACCCAATTCTAAATGTTCAAAAATTTGGAGTCAGTTTCAGCAAAAGTCATGAGAATGGCTTTAAAATCATGAGACTGAAAAAAACCCCAGATTTGTGGGGGTTGTTTTTTTTTCCGTTTGCTTTTTGAGCCTTTAAGTTTCACCGGGGGGAGGAGGTGATGGAGGTGTCGCATTTTGAAGGGTTTCTCTACATTGGCTAGAAACTTAATTTTTCCTTACGAAAAGAGTCTGGAACCATCACATCACTTGACTCCAGAAGCTGGAGCTTTAAAGAAAACAATTATCATAAGACTGATGGCAAAATCATGATAGTTGGCACCACAGGGACTGGGAAGAGCACACTCAGGAATCTGTCTTTGCTGGTTGGCTGTTCTGTGGCTGCTATGAAAGATACTGTTATGAGACACTCCTTCCCAAAGGGATTGAACACATTGCTTTAGTGATGCTCCAGGGCCTGCGTTTCCAAGTCTGAATAGGCTGAGCTGAAGAAGCCTTAGATACTAAGGGTACATCTACACAGCAACATTATTTTGAAATAACTAGTATTATTTCAAAATAACTTAGCCGCATCTACACGACATCAGTTATTTAGAAATAATGTCAAAATGCTGTCAAGCTGGAGGACTTCTTCAACTTCTGTAACCCTCATTGTACAAGGAGTAAGGGAAGTGAAAGGAACAGTGCTCTATTTTGAAATAACTGCTGTGTAGACACTCCCAATTTCTCAATAAGCTATTTCAAAACAAGTTACGCAATTGACATAGCTCAATTAGCATAGCTTATTTTGAGTTAAGCCCTGCTGTGTAGGTGCACCCTAGGATATCTGTGCAATACACCTGTGGTGGGCAACCTGCAGTCGATCAAGTTAATCCATTGGCAGCCAGGAGGCATTTTGCTGATGCTGACCATCCACAAGCCACGCCCCCCCCGAGCTACATTTCACTGTTTCTGGGTGGGAAATGGTGCAGGCCACAGGGACATGCTGGCCAAGATAGGTAAACTGTGGCTAGCAGGAACTGTGGGGTGCTATGCTGTGTATGGTCAACATCAACAAAATATCTCCCGGCCTGCAAGTGGGTTATCCTGAGGGACTGAAGGCTGCCCATCACTGCTTTACATGGATCAGCGAAATCGCCTCACAAAACTGCCTGAGATTGCACCAAGCATCATCTTACCAGCATCTGACTGTAGCACTCCTCCCATAAGCCTTCATCCCCAGCTCCTGGAGCTGCTGCTGCTGCTCCCAACTGCTCTCTCAGTTTTCACCATGTGCCAGGCTGTAGTCTTTACTACATGAGTGGTCCAAGCAGACTGGAAGCCCACATGGGTCTACATTGTCACAGAACAGCTCTGGGTTGATGTATTTTGATGGGGGGTGCTCTTGTAATAACAGGGTGGACAGGATAACATTATTATAAGTATATGTTAATCTCAGTAACCAATCTGAATGCCTAAACTCCTACATTTGATTCATTTTCTATAGAACATGTGAGCTCTGTTTTGTGCTGTTCCTACACCTCTAAACATGGCCATTGTTTGAACACTGGTATCTATCGATAATGTACATACATTAGGTAATTTCTCTGAGAAGAAGGAATGTGTGCTTACTTTCTGGATATAAAGCTTGATTTGCACACACTGCCTTCAAAATATAGCAAAGAAATCCAATTCAGAGAGAAAAAAGTTAGTTATTTCCACAAACAACATATTTGAAAGTACCTCAAGGATTATTTAACTTGATGTACATCATAAAGCTGTATTATAATGGTAAATATCTAACATAGTTGACAAAATTTAATTAGTTTTGGCTCCTGTCACCATTAGCTTTACAATGTGATGACAGAAATATATTACAAGAATTGGTGAGATGCCACATTTACACAGCACTAAATCTATTCAAAAAATTTTGGGGCAGATGTCCCCTCCTTGGATATAAAGCAAGGCAAAGTTTCTTAGATCTCTGAACCTTGTAAGGCGTGGAATCAAAGCTACCCTCTGTTAAATTGGCCAGATAGAGGAGTGGCAAAGGAAGCAGTTCAATGTTGCTATTAGATTTATCTAGAGATGTTACCAAATTGATCTCTTTTGTAAATGTTGCACTGTACATATATAGGATTTATAAAACAAAATTACTTGGGCAACAGTGTTTAATTTCCACTAAATTGGGCCAAATTTAGGTCCTGATCTTGCAGAGATTTAGGCACATATAAGTTACACTAAGCTTTGCTGGAACATCTCCTTGGTGGAGATGTCTTTCAGAGAACTCACATTTAAAATAATAGCTTCAGAGGGGTAGCCAAGTTAGTCTGTAACAGCAAAAACAAAAACATAAATGATGACTGGCTGTTGGACTGGGACACACCATTATCGTACATTTTGTTTTATATCAAGTATTGGACTAGTGCAAAATGGTTTGTGCTGTTTACCTAGTAGGTGGAAAATTCTGTGCACAACTTTGAAATATTAATTAAAAATGATGAAAGAAAAATGATAAAATACAAATTAGAGTGTATTTTCTGGTAAGTGAAACAATACAAAATTTGTTTTTATTATTCTAATGTAGTTGATTTTTACAATCTTGTCTTACATCTTAATTGCACATTACTACTTGGTGCGGGCAGTGTCCTGAAACAATGTGGCAGTGTCTTTCATTCATGTTACATAAATGCTAACCATAAACCCACCAAGAAATGCCTGCTAAATCATTGCTGGATTGCAATTCCACTTTCCTGTCTTCTTGCCTTTGAAGAAGAGAAACCAGACAGACAGAAAACCAGCAGCCACTAGTACAAAGCATAATCGTGTGTCAACTGAAAACTACTAATAGGTCATGTTGATGGCATAAAGGACCCAATATCATTTTAGCAGTTGATCCAGTTAGTGCCATGCCATGATCTTTCGCACCTGGATTAACCATTAACCATTGGAGAAGGACAAAAGAAACAATTGGGTAAATGTCTACACATGACTTCCAACATTTTCCAGGGTATTGTGGCTGATCATACATCTGCATAACTTCAGCCTTATGCAATTAGTCATCAACACTCTTCATTAGAGAGCTTCTATGCAAGGGAGATTTGCTTTGCACTTGTGACCTGCTGCAAAAAGAAGTAGGTGATTCCTTATTAAAAACACTGACTCTCCAAATGTCTCCTGACGGAATACATCTACTAATAATACCCTTCCTTAATTTCCCCAACTGTGATACATTAATTTTACATCTCCAGATATAAAGTTTGAACTGAAATATCCATCTAAAATAATTTGTATTTTGGAAATGTTAACTCTATTATGTATATTTTCAAAGCACTATAGCAGGAATAGCAGCTATATTATAGTCACTGTATATGACTGCTAGAATAAAGGATGCAAAATAATTTATTTTTTCCTTTCTCTTTCAGTTCCTCTAACTACTCAAACGTTCATCTAGGGAGAATTTTCTAGGCTAGGACTCTCTATCCACAGGTAAATATTCTTAGAAATTTTGAACAAAATCTCTTCCATTTTGGAGCACATGGGGAGAAGAAAATACTCCTTTACATAACCATTTTCATGAGTCATGACCTTCTGGATCATCTGTGACATGAAAATAACAGGGAACAGGTAGCTGAAATTTGACAGGACACAGTAGAGAGAGGGCTCTTGGAACATTTCAGTGTTTAACGGTATAGAAGTGAGCTAGATGTGACATACTGCAGACAGTATATTCTGAACAACAGTTAACCCCTTTACCTTTGTCTGATGGTTAATGGGTGCAATGTAGGAGGAATTGTGAGAGGCATAAATGTCATATTTTCCAGCCAACAGAGAGAGCATGATTCCTGCATCATCCTGTAGAAAGGTGTAATATTCATTCCTCTGATGTGGTAAGTACTATTTGCATGAGATTTGCAGAATCTGTCCCCTGGTATGTTGTCATGTTGACTGTATTTCAGCAAAAAATGTTAAAACTTTTAAAAATGTTCAGCCATAGAAAATACACATTTAAATTCACTGTATGTGAAAAATCAAATGCCCCTTTTCACCTTTTGTTTGCAGTTTTGTTCTAGTCAAGTTTGTCCCAGGTTATTAGTGAGACAAGGCTGGTGAAGTAAACTTTTTTTTATTGGACCAACCTCTGTTGGTGAAAGAGACTTTTGAGTTAGAAAGCTCAAAAGCCTATCTGTTTTACCAACAAAAATTGGTCCAAAATATATTACCTAACCCAACTTGTCTTTTTTCCCATTCAATATTATTGTGTTAAGGCAGGGCAGCTAACTAAGTAAAATTATGCGATCAAGAAAATTTAATTTCTATGTTTTCATTTGCTAAACATGGCAGTCGGTAAACAGCAACAGCAGTGAAATCAAGGATGAGAGACTTCTCTTGCTTACCTGATTGGATTTTTTATTCTCAGTCATCTAACTATTAATAGACTTCTGTTTTGTGATATGAATTTTAGTCTATGGGTGGCAGTCATTTTCTAATTTCATTTCACAATTGTATGATTCTTTCTTTCATTGGGCTTATCAAATTTGCTGTGAGTAACACACATCAACAGGCAATCAATAAAATCAGTGCTAATTACATAATGTATTTTTTAATCTGTGTGCAGCCTGAGCAGATATTAAATGAAGGCTAATAAAGTGTGTCATCCTTTAAACAGAGGTATACACTGGGGTTTTATACTGGACAACTCTGCACCACACAAGGGCTGTCTACGGAGAATTATGCACATGGAAATAATGAAATAATCCTTCAAAGCAGTGCATATTGGTACTAAATCCTGCAACTGGCATTGAAAACAAATGACAGTTTTCAATGCCAGTTCTAAACAAAACTGGCATTGAAAACAAATTAAAAAAATCCAAGCCACACACGGAGATTTGCACATGCATTCCTATGATGTGCAGATTGACATTCGTTTACAAAAGCATGTCGTTAGATGCACAACTTTATGATTTGCACTTGCAACAACTCTCTTGGTTAAGGATTTATACTCTCAGGGCTACATAGGGCTAAAGTCAAAATAAGCTATGCAACTTGAGTTACGTCAATTGCGTAGCTTTAAATCGAAATAGCTTATTTTGGCTTTTGGTGCTGTCTGCACAGCAAGAAGTCCAAGAAAGAGCACCCTTCCTCTGACTTCCCTTACTCCTCATAAAATGAGGGTTACAGAAGTTGGAGTAAGAAGTCCTCCAGCTCGACATTGTTTTGACATTATGTCAAAATAACCGCTTGTTGTGTTAATGTGGACTATATTACTTTGGAATAATGTCAGTTATTCCGAATTAACACTGCTAACACTGGTACTCTCTGTGTAGATGTACCCAGAGAGTGCGCAATCAAAAATCAAAGCACATTTTACCCTTATGTGAACTAAAGTATTTTGCAGAAATTATTTCAGTAAATTTTTAAGCTATGTCTGACATATACTTTGTAGCTGAAGAATCCTTGAAAACAGCATAAATAAAAATCTTTGATCAAAATCAAAGCTTGTTTGTGTTTGGTGGTTTTATTATTTTTTTCAGGAGTTTTTTAAGTCAAGACCCATAACTCCAGGAAGCAGTTTGTATGTTTGCCTATGTACTGGAGAAAACATCAACAATTTATTGTTGCTTTATATAGCCCTTTGTTGCTACAGTTTTATTAGAATTAGGACTTAGAGTCATAAGGTCAAATTCATAGGTTTATTTAGAATCCATAGCCAGAAGGGAACAATGTGATGATCTAGTCTGACTTCCTGTATATCAGAGGCCACAGAACTTTCCCAGAACAATTCATTTTGAGCTAGAGCATATAGTTTAAAAAGTACTGCACCATCCCCATTTCTGTGGGCATTTACAGCCCAGCAGGCATTGGATATGGTACAGTCTTGCAGTGAAGAATGAAGGGGAAGAGGAAGCTTATACAAAAGAATTACTCAAGGCTGGGCTTCTACTGTGTCACTTTCCTGGGAAAGGAACACAGATATGGCCAATAGCTTTGTGATTATTAAGATCCATTGCTTAGAGTGCCTAAGGTGCTCCCATGTGCTGCAGTATCTTCACGTGCCTTGACAGAGTATTCCATTCCCCTGAGCTCTTCTGAAAGCCCATTCATTGGGTCTTTGCTTCAGAAGAGAGGATTTTAACTATAGGAAGTACCTTGTGTTATGGAGGACAGCCCTGATGGCCAACACAAAGTAGAATCTTGATATTTTGACTTAAATAACTGACCTTGCATAACAACACTCCAAAGTGCTACAGTTCTACATATAGCTTCCTAAACCTTGTGTCTTCCGAACACAACATCACAGGCGCTAAGCAAATCTCTGCATGTTTGGGCTGAATTTCACTTTGAATTTAGGGGCTCAGTTGAACTTGAAAGTCAAAGCAAAGTTGCCAAAGCTGTGAGTTTCTAAGAACCAAAACCAAGCTGCAGAATCTTCAAATGTGCTGAAAACAAGCAAAAAACAGATGAGTTTCATACCATCTGCTAGTGACCAGTTCCCACCTCCATGTCCAAGACAATGGGCACTGAGCAATCATGCTAGAATTTTGTTTTACCTATGCTTGAATTTCCCATACTTCTGTGAGTATTATTGAGAACCCCAAACATGCAAATAGTATAAGTCAGTCCCACAAAATGAAAAGATTAGCTTAAAAATAACAGGTTATTTATTAAAATATGAAAGTTGGGAACTTTTTATTAGCCTTTAGGGCTAGTAGTTTCAAACATTTTGCTGCACCCATCAGGACTAGAAAATTATAGATACAGATTTTTAAAAATCACTAAATATCCAAAACTCATTATAAACATGCTTCTGTGCACATAACAAAATTTATTACACACATGGATGGAAAAAAATCCAGATGGATGGAAAAGATTAGAGGAAACATTATCTATTTTTCGCTTTCTATTATGCACAGCACCCTGAGTACCTGCTGAATGGATAATATTTTATAAATAAAAAATGTTAAAGGAAGACAACCATTTTCTGGCCTTGCATAGAATCAGTCTGGGAATAGTGGGTGAAGATAGCTATATGCCCCTCCACAGAGATCAACTACAAGTGGGATGGAGAAAAAAGCCACTGGAATGGGGTGACACCAGTCGTCATGTTGACTTCCCAAAGGGGAGTAAGGAAGGCCAGGATTGAGGATAGGATCTTGCCTCATATCATCCACTGTATTGATCAACAGAGCAAGGTTTCATAAGAGAAGCATGATCTGAACATGTAAAAATGTATAAAAAAACCCTGTTCCAATTTATTCTCTCCAGATTCCTTGGGGTCTGCCAGAGTTCCTCCACAGACTTACATTGTTGGATCGCCCCTGATTATCTTTACCAGATCACACCTCTTCCATGTTGTCCACTATTAGATCCATGAAGCACCATCTAAAAATGAGTTAAATATTTAATAATGATAATAAACTTAAGGTGGTCACATTAACCTTGCTGTGGCTGTCTCCCAGTCTTGTTGACTTTTTATCACAATCAGAGCATCACACATAATAACTAATCAAATTTACTAAGCAGAAGTGCTGTGACAGTGCATTTTAATCAGAATTTGCAAGGGTCTATAATATTTTTCTGTGTACACTGTGTGTGACAGTTTTAAAAGTATAGAGGCTAGTTAGGGCCCAGTGAACATCAGTGGCAGTTGGATATCTAATTCCCATTTTTTATTTTGAAAATCTCTTCTTTTCATACCTGGGATAGAATTTTAATGTACAAATAGGAAAAATATGCCAAATAATGCCATTCAATGTCCCCTCTTTCCAAGTAATTACAAATTCAGAGCACCAAGCACAAATATCCCTGTAATATTATTTTGTTTAATAGGTGTATTATGGCTTTCTTTAAGACCCTAATATTATATCTGCTTGAATAAGTGCACACATTTCCTCAGTACTCAGATGAATTTTGTAATGAATTGGTTTCAGCAATGTTTTTACCTCTTTTATACTCTGTTTTCATGCATGTTTGAGCACCTTGAGTTTGAAATTCTCTTTCTGCAAATATGTGTGCTATTAAAAGTCAGAAGGTCATTATTTATGAAAATTAAAACTTATATTTGCATAGCTTTTGTGCTTGCTAGTTTGGGACCCAGTAGGTTTTGGATCAAGTCTATTAATTTCTAATAATCCCAGGGAAATAGTAGGTCTAAGGAAATTGAGATTGATTCAGATAAGGTAGTACTATTTGTGATGTCCCCTATTTCATCTGGGAATTTTTCTACAGTGTTGGACTAGTCCCTAAGAAAGTTTTGTCTCTGCAACAGACAATTTTTACTTTAGGGAAAAAAAGTTCCATTGTGAGTAATGAGCCAGGTTTTTGACCATGATATTCATCATAGAGCATAGGAAGGTCTTTTAGAAAAGTTGGGTTTAGACCAGAAAGAACCTTTAATTCAACACAGTAGTCTGTGGGAAGCCAATGCAAAGAGTGGAGGACAGTTTTGAGGTGCTTGTTGCAGCCAGTGTTCCTCAGGAGATGGGCTGCAATTGGAATTTTCTGATAGCTAATGTATTCATGCCAAGCTATATTGAATTGTTATGGGATATTGAACTAGAGGAACACTTCCCCCACCCACCCCCACTTTACAGAAAGTCTGAAAGGGCATTAAGTGGTAAAGGGAATCCCATAGACTTTTACTAGGGTTTAGGCTACTAAGTGCCTGAGTTTTGAAAATGGAACTAAAGCTTCTAATTCAGGAACTTTTTAAAGTTTCACTGTGGGCTTCATATATTTGAGATACATACATGTACACAAGGTCTGAATGAGTTCACCCCTGACAGCTATCTGGGGGGGGAAGAGACTTCAGGAGCAAAATGTGTTTACATGAACACACCTACTCAGCATAGATATCCAGCCGACAGGATCTGCACTGCTCAAAGGTGAACCACTTTGTCTGGTGCTTAGTGACAAAACACTATAGTACTGAATGTAGGGGTAGTGAATTGTTGTTATCCATGTGGTTATCTTTATTGCATGAGTAAACGGGAGTAGAACTGCGCTGAGCCTGTCCTGATTAGAGGTCACATCTATACTAGTGAGAAGATCAATACTATGATGGTCTATCTTCTAGCACTTTAATTTACTGGGTTTAATAAAGACCTGTTAAATCAAATGCAAAGGGCATCCCCTGCCCCATTGATGCTGGTACTACTTGATTTGTGAGGAGTAAGGGAAGCCAACAGGAGCATTTGCTCCTGTCGACCTCCTGCTGTGAAGCCAGCATGAAAGATTAATGTAGCTGGAGCTGAATATTTTAATTTGAACTTCGTGGTAAGTATAGACATGGCCTCAGTTGAAAGGAATTCACAAAGACAGGGGCTCCAATGCCAAATTAAATATCAGACTAAAAACTGAATGTAATGGTGGCTCAGAGACCAGTGATGTGAAATTAGAATGGATGCCAGTAGCAAAAGTAATACTTGAAGTATTCAGCTTGCTGTGGAGGAAGTTAGGACATATGAAATAATCGTGAATGATTCCCTTCAAAACAAAGCTACTAGCTGTTGTTGACTTACAATCACAAGGCAAAATGGTTGGATGTCAAGTATCCTTTCTCATTCATGGGATAAAACGAACAGTTAGTCTGTCAGTGAAAAACTTTGTTACATGTAGATATAGCATCATATAATTATAACATAAAATGTCAATGTAGAGCAAATTACTCTGTCAGTGACAAATCTTGTTAAATATAGGTCTGTCAAATCTGTATATATCAAGATTTTTGAGTGGTAGCTTAATTAAACCAGAACTTTATTTTTTGTTAAGCATTATTCAGGTGTTTGGTGATGGAAAAAATAATTGATTCTAATTGACTGCAGTAGGCCCAGTATTTATCCTTGTAATCACCAATCAAACTAGTGATGGTAACAAATTATAAAGCCATGATTGGATAAATTGCTCAATCAAAACCCCCGATCTACATAAATTAAGCTAACCCTTATTAAAGAATCCCATAGTAGTTGATACAGTTGAAACAAATAGTGTTCTGCAGGAATTTACTCTCAAAACTTATAGGACTAAATTCTACAACACTTAATCTATGGGGTCAATTCATATAAATAGGTGCTTTTCAGCTTGGGTGAAAACCATATAATGTAGTGGAGTAATATTTTTTCTACAGATTTTCAGAACTAACCTGTATAATGTAATATTTCTGCTATAGATTCTTCAAACATTTTTGTTAGCTACTATATAGAAAGTTACCATTCTTATGCAAATTCTGTGCTAAAAATTAAACATTCATTTATGTGCATTCCTGAATGAAGATGATTTGCATTTATAGCATGATAAGTTACACAGACGGTTTGCTTGGTCACTATGCAAGTTTGAATGTATGGCACGTTCTTATTATAATCCCATCTTCGTACAATTTTTATTTTCAGAGTTATAAAATTTCTTTTTGTAATGTTACAATTCTGCCTCCAAAATGATAACATCCTAAACTTTCAGTAAAAAAACTCCTATGTGCCATAAACAGTAAATATAACGAAACCTTTCTGGTGAAGTGGATTCATATGAATGAGCATGTTAATTAAATATTATAAACCAGATCCTCAGCAGGTCTAAATTGGCATAGCTTTATTGACTTTGAACCTATGTCCAATTATTTCAGAAATTTGACCTAATGCATGCAACTCCAACTATGTGAATAACATAGATGGAATTGATGTATCTTAGGTCATATTACCCTGGGGTCTACAACCTTGGGGATTGAAGGAAGAAATTATCATGTCAACTTACCTTTCTCTTCTCATCTGGGATAGAGAACCGGAGTTGACTGCAGCATGATCTATGGTCGATTTGGTGGGTCTTCACTAGACCAGCTAAATCAACCAGGAGTGGATCAATTTCAGAACATCAGTCCCTGCTGTAATGTAGATGTAGGCTAACAGAGCCACATGAACTTAAACTTATTAGATTCAGCTTGAAAAATAGTATTTTATCAGAAATCACAATTGCTTGTGCTCATTTTGAAATAACACACTTTCGCCCTCCATGTGCTATGTTCATAAACAGTAACCTACCTAAAAATATCTATTTGCTATGACACTGGCCTACCCAGCTGCTAACATTTGATCGAACCCAAAAGGCCAGATTTATTCCTCATACTAGTATGTTAGCTACAGTAGAATTAAGCCAGAATGAATTTGGCTCTTTCACTTCATAGGAAAAAACAACAATCACCTTTTCAACATGTTTCCTCAGTACATATTGTTTATATGGACAAGAAAGGTCAAAATCCTTAATATAAATCTTCTGTTCCCCATAGTCTTCCTTTTGTAAATAATGTATTGTTTCCACTGGAAGATTCCTTTTTTGTAGACTGAGAGCTTCATTGTCTTACTGGATGTATCCAAGTTATTTGATAAGAGGTGATCAGATATTTAGATACACAGATATAGCATTATATCTTGTGCTTCCTAACTTGACTATATGAGATAATAATAGTGCTCTAATGATAAGATTATCATCAAACTTTGAATAACTACTATTTAACCTGCTCATGTAAATGCTATTATCTAAAGTCTATACAATGCTTTATAAACCTCAGGTTTTTCCTCATGAAAGATATATAGAAAGCTGAAATATGGAAATTAAACTTCTTACTGATCTTCATCCTAAATTTTGGGATTGAGTCAGGTAATCTTTAAATTATGTATCTAACCCAACAATTTGATTATCTAATATATTTGATATACAATGCACAAATATGCTTCAAAACAAGAAAATATATTTTCCTTTGATACTTATTAAGAAATAATTTCATTTGTTTATCGGTCATTAGGTAATGTAAACTTTTAGCATTTCCTTCTTCATGTTTTAATTAACTTCTGTATGATGACATATCTTAATAGTTGCCACTGTTCTGTAGCTCTCTAAAAACAAATTTAAAATAAATTTAAGATAGAGACAAACTTGACCAAAAGTTATAGCTTTGAAGAAGGAATAACAGAGTGAGGCTCTCTGGCTTGTTATATAGGAAGTGAGGCTAAGATGATCATAAAGGTCCCTGCTTGCTTTTAAAATCTATGAATCCATAAACAAATGCACGCATCTAAACTAGAAAATCTGTCCTGTAATCCTTCAATCACGCCAGTAAGAGCTGTATGAATTATTTATTCAAATCCCTCCCCAACAGTTTTATCAGAAGTTTAGATGAATTTTGATTGGACCAATTTATGGTGTCTGATGCAAATCACACACTACCAACATGAGCTGCTTTTTTAGTTTCTGGTCCTCTGCAAACCCTTATGATTGAAACCAATAGAAAGCAAATCTCAATAGAAACTACCAACATTTGCACATCTCTAATCACAAACACTTTAGAAGTCAAGTTTGTTTGAGGCATAAGGGCCCGCAAAAGGGGCAGAAGAGGGGGGAATAACAATGTATAATGTATAGGTATTGAACAAGTTCAAAAGGAGACGTCAATAAATGTAATGTATGTGTAGGTAGAATAAGATTATGTTAATAGGAAAATTCAGAGGTCCATTAAAGTCATTTTGCACCTCTCTTAAAGGTCCCTTCACGCATGTAAGTTCATTAACCAGAAGAGCAGCTCTTGCTCCAATGAAGCACTGTTTTACAAGAAAAGTGCTGGGAAGAATCCAATTGTTCTTGGATCTAGCTTCTATGGTCATTGTTTGACATGCAGTGCTGCTGCTCCACGCCTCCTATGATGGTATATGTCCTCTAAGAGGAGCATGCTCAACCTTTCCTGCCTCCACCCCACCCCCATCCCACTCTTCCTCCCACGTCCCTGCCCTGCACCCTCCCTGAGCCTTCCACCAAGCCCCTTCCCTTCCAGCACATCCCACATTTGCTAAGGTGCTGGGAGGCACTGGCAGGCGAGGCGCTGGGGGGAGGGGAAAAGAGTTGGTCAGCAGGCCTGTTTGTGGGCAATAGGTGCTGGGAGGGTGGGGATGGCTTCAGTGCTGGTGGGTGCTGAGCACCTGCTAATTTTCCCCCCATAAGTGCTCTAGCCCTGGCGCACCCATGGAGTCAGCACCCATCTCCTATGCCCTGAGTTGCTTCAGATGCCTAGTGTCTATGTGTGACCAATTTGCTTCTGAAATTAAATAATGGCAA
Organism: Pelochelys cantorii; assembly: GCA_032595735.1. NCBI lineage: Eukaryota > Metazoa > Chordata > Testudines > Trionychidae > Pelochelys > Pelochelys cantorii. The sequence goes on along the minus strand of CM064328.1, from coordinate 175,294,027 downwards.
TAGATAGGCCAAAGAGGCAGTAGGATGTGGGGATATGGAATGGATATGGGGGTTTATTCTGTTGTTTTAGTGCATGCATTTTTAGAACTGAAATTTAACAGTTTTTTTTTAAATGTGCGTGCTTGGCTGCTTTTTTCAGTCTTTTCCTTTCCTTCAAGGGATCCTTTGAAATGAGGCACTGCTTTGCAGATGCAGTTCTTAATTAATTGTGAATGCGTAGTGTGGTGACAGATGCAGAGGATGTTGCCTTTATCCTGATCATATTAAAATAAGTTGTGCTGAATATTCTATGATGCTTGGGGAAACTGATTAATCTTATTACTCCTCTGAGAAGATTGAGCTTCTCCTAATGTTTAATAAGCAACCTTAGAGCTGCACAGTGCAACTACTGCCTCCGAAAATTCAGCACAAAACATATTGAATTTTTTCTACTGTGAATCAACAATGATTTCCAGGCTTGTTTATCACGTTAATGTTACCCAGCAAATTATTAGACAGTTGCCATGGGAACTAAGGTCTAGTACTAGAAGGATTTGTTACTGTAAGTAGTTAAGACAATGCCCAGGCCTGCTTCCCCACTGTTTACAGTCAGCTCCTAAGCAGGAAAGTGACAGATAACACAGCACCTATTTTCACTGATAACAAAGCAATTTAGAAATATTTATCAGGTGGCCTTGGCTTTTCTAGAGGATGTATAAATATTATGTAGATAATGTACAAGTAGGAAAGCGCGACAGAAACTACGCTCTTACCTTATTTTATATAGCTTCAAAAAGGTAATAGACATGCTGGTGTGTATTGGAGTGTAGAAAGCAAGACACATGAAAGTCTTTAACAGATTTCTTAAACACACCTGCAGTGTTTTACATCACAGAAATAACATATGCCATATTCTGATAGTTCTCTATTAAATGTTACTTGTAAACAGCACCAATGACCAGACATTTGGGAAAGTATGCAATCACTCAGATTAAGGATATTCTAGGAACATTAAAAAAAAAAGACACTCATCATCTCATCGTGTTTGGGAGAGCTGATAACACAAGTCAAGTAGTATTTTGTTATGCTAATTTGTGGGAAAATAATGGTAATGCCCCCAAATTGGGTATTTATATAGCAAAGCAATTATTCCAGCCTACCTAAAAAGCATCACTGTTACCAATGCATGATTTAATCACAAGACTTACAATATTTGTTATCTTTCCTAAAGTTAAATGACTACATGAAAAACTTCTCTTTCTTTTTAAAAGTCAGTTTCTAGTCTTCAGGGTGGCAGAGAAAAGGTTGCAGATGTGACCAGGATCACTAAAAATAAAAGTCTGTGGAGGAGGAGGCCCCACCAGCACGGGAACTGTGGCCGCACCTCTGCCTTTCCTCTTCCCTCCAAGGACCCTGCCCTCTGGCCAGGCCAGAAGGCAGAACCAGGTGATGGTAAGAGCAGCCCAGGTAGCTTGGGCTATGGTGGGAATTCCCAGACCTTCCACCTACCCTTGAGTGGGGACAGAGGTGCCTGAGAGAAGCCCCTGGTCTCTAGTTCTACCCCCCAGGGCAGCTGGAGGGTCCAGAGCTTCCCAGAGTGACCTGGGCTCCCTAGGTGGCTCTTACCATAGCCCTGGTGAAGCAGCAGGTGGGCCTCTGTACAAGGGGAGCTAAAGCCCACTTCCTCCTTCCCATAGGATGAGGTCAGGCAGTCCTAACCACCACTGTTCCCCATGTCTGCCCAAGGTTACTATTCCTAGGTTAAAATGTGGGTGGGAATGGCTTCCCTGACCTCCCAGTTCTGGTGCCCTTGAATGTGACTCCCTAAAAGCTCACAAATCTGAAGGCAGATAATCAGACCTCCAAAATGTGTTTGTCTTAAAAACCATGAGATTTTTCAATCTATTCCATGGTTTTTAGGGCCTGACTCATGAATTGTGACCTCTTGGGATTGGCACGGCTGATATTCTCATGAGCCTGTGGCTCAGTTACTGTAATTCCCTCTTAGTATGGCTTCCAGGAATGCTACTCACTGTTCTCAGTCCCTGCAGAATGCTGTAAGTGCCTCCCCATTGCACTAAGTATCTGAAATCATATTGCACTTGCTGTGTATTCTTGACACTGACTGCTTATAATGTAGCAGATGCTTTTAAGACAGTCCTGTTGCTTTTTAGAGTTCTTAAGGAGGAGGCTACTGTAACAATGATCATTTATTTTTATTGCCCACATTTACAAGGCACATAGCCACATTGCATCTGGGTGCTCTTTACATCATTTAGATCAACTGTGAACATTTTCATAAAATGGGGGGAAAATACTCTGCCCTCCTGCAGCAATTAAGTACCCTGAAAGAATCAGGCCAAGTAGTCTGGGGATTCAGTGCCTGTGGTTACCATAAAACAGGCCCAAGAGATGCTTTTTTCAACAGGCTGTACAAGTAGCCAGGTTTGAAGGTTTCTGGCAAGGGCAGCTCTCAGAATTGAGCACAGGAATGCCCCATCCTGGTTTCCTTGAACTTCACCCTTGAATGAAAAACCAGAAGTATTTCTGAGAACATAGGTGCTGTGCATTGCTCTTGTGGGAATTCTGTGTTCTGTGCCACTGTGCAATGAAGAATTTGTGCAGAAATTAATGTTCTGTGCAGAATTTCCTTTCTCCCTGCCCACAAAATGGGCTGCATAGTTGCAGGTCACCAATAGAAGCCACTGAACCAGCAAAGCCCAAATACCTCAGCTTTCAAATAGATGACACTGCCAGAGGCAGAGGGAGGAGGAGAAGCTGGAATGTTCCCAGCAGCTGAAGTTCCAAGCATGCCCTGAAGGAAGGAGTTGCCATGCAGAGAACTCCACACAAGCCTGGGACCTAGAATCAGGTTGTTTCTTTCTCTGGATGCCTGGGCTTTGGGTAGTACGGGGTACATGCGAGTGTCTGAGTTGGAGGGTGCCCACAGCTGAGCTGTGGGAGTAAAGGGTTGCGTGTGTGTGGGCTTGGGAGGATGCCACATGACTGTCTTTGGGGACGCTGTGACTCACACTATTTAGTACTTTGTAGAGTGTAATCAGTACATGGACTGTCACCTGCAAGTGTGTTGGTAGCCCAGGCAGACAGCCGTGCACAGACGTATATGCCCTGACTGATGTGGCCTTATAAGGGTGGTAGATACATTGTTGTTAATTTGCTTCTCCTGAATACCTTCAAAGATAGCCTCAGTTGAAGTGATAGGCAGAAGTTGGGCCCTGAGTAGAAAAATCGGTGGATTGCTATGGCAAAGTCAATATCTTATAAGAAAGTAAGCAATCTGCTGAGTAGAGCATCCTGACAGAAGGCAATTTTGGCAACTGCTGTTGCCTGTTATTTCAGGAAGAAGGTTGAGGCTAGTAAATACCCAATACTATGAACACTTTGGCAATATGAGGAAAAGTGCCTAATATTCAAAATACTTCCCCTTTCATCAAGCATCACAAGTACTTTATCCTCAATGAACTTAAAATAGTTGGCTTTCCTTGTGGTGTTCATTTCCATTAGAATTTGGGATGACTGAAATTGGTCCCTCTGATTCCAATGAAAAAGAACCAGAGCTAAGTATCTGTATTATCAATACATGGAGCTATAGCACAAGAACCATCATTTGACACTGAAAAAGTATTCTTAATTACATCCCAGGAAAGTTTATGAAGAATTTTCTGTTTTCTTTCCCCTCCACAATATACAGCAAATCTTCAAGTCCTTCTATTATCTTGATCTTAATCTTGCTCCAACTCAGTTTTAAATCTCGATATGACTCATTAACTGTGTTGGTGTCAAAGGGTTATAGTCTCCTCCAGGGATAATTCTCAAGTGTTCTTTGTGAGAATTTTTTTTTAGGATTATCCAATTTTTTATGCCATAGTGATGGGCAAATTCATGCTTGAGTGGTTCTGTTCTTTTCTCTTTCAGAAGACTCAGAGGGCAGTACTGGATGAATTACTCATCTGCCCCAGTGATTTCTTTCATGTGTGGCATTGTCACCTGTTTGTCACATATTTGATGTGCTATTAGCCAGGATGGGTAGAAATGGTGTCCCTACCCTCTGTTTGTCAGAAGATGGGAATTGGTGACAGGGGATGGATCACATGATGATTACCTGTCCTGTTTATTCCCTCTGGGGGCACCTGGCATTGGCCACTGTCGGAGGACAGGATACTGCGGTAGATGGACCTTTTGTCTGACCCAGTATGACCGTTCTTATGTTCATATGAAGTCATTAGAAGGGATAAAGAGGAATCATGGACTGTCATGTCTATAAAATAAAAAAAACAAAACAGAGCAAGCTCTATGTTTCCATTTCATCTAACTCATACACTGCTATTGATCAAATTTGCAAGTGTCCTGTTGAGAATGGAATTTAACCAGTGTAAATCCAATGTTTTGGTGGAGTTTTAGAGAGCCATATTTATGAGTAAGCGTAGTTTAGATCTGACATTAGATATTCCTATTCTAATGTCAGTACCAATTATAAAGCAAGTAGAATAGGATACAGTATCCTATGTTGGGGTATGTCTACACTGCCACCCTAGTTCGAACTAGGGTGGAAGTGTAGACATACCCTTTGTGTCAACTCATTGCTCTGCCAACAAGGAAATAATCCTCACCCAGTCTAGATACTCTTGGAAGCCTGGCCAGCATACGCCCTTGAAAACCCTCATTAAATCTTCTGCCTACAGATATCTGAACTTTAACACATGCATGCATTTTTGGAAATTATTTCATGTTCGTTTAAAATGGTAACATGAGATACAGTAATATTTTGCTACTCTTTTAAGGGAGGCTAAAGAAAATGGATCTAAAATCATATGAATGTTTAAATCAATTATTTAGATTGTCTTGTTTCTAGAAAAATCTTGTCTGATGGTATTCTCAGCAATATAACATTGATTAACATTACATCTACTGATATAGAGGAGGCAAGGAAACTGCATTTTCATTTTAGTAGGCACAAACTATGATTTCTCCTGCATTGCCAGTGTCAGCAGTACTTTTACATTAGTGATGGTTTATTTATATATCATATTCCTAATTTTTATAAAGCTATAATTACATTTGATATTTCTTTACTTGAGTTGCTTTTTTTGCATTGGTCTTCACAGACGAGGCCAACACCCAGATTGCTACACCGGGCAGCACAGTACAGGAATGGGGTGAGCAGCCCTTAGTGGTGAAAGAAGTTAAGAAATATATTAAAAATCTAGACATGTAAAAGTCCATGGAACCAAATGCAAAGCATCTGGGGGAGTTTGCTGATGTGATTGCAGAGCCATTCACTCACCCTGTTAGTAAAGCAATATGCTGTACATAAATTGAAATCTAAAAATTGCTGGTTATTCTAACAAATTATAAACTACTTTCTTTTGTTCTGTCAATCTAATGCTTAAACATAGGAGAAAGTTCTTAGATACTGTGGTCTTAAATACAGGTTGAAACTCTAAAACCTGGGACTCTCTGGTCCAGCAACATCTATAGTCCGGCAGGACCACAGATATTGCTAGACTAGAGAGCCAAGCTAGGAGTGGGGATGGCTAAGGTCAGGAGGGCAGACCCAGTCAGCATCAGTGGGTCCAGTAGCTCAGAGCGTAGCCCAGGCTGGCAATGGGGAACCAGAGTTAGTAGTAGTGGGGCCAGCAGGGGGGACCACAGCCCTGGCTGGGGCCAGGAGTGCAGCCTGGTTCAGGGATGGGAAGAGCAGCCCCGGCAGAGCCCAGTGTCAGGGCTGACAGCTGGGAGGGGAGTCTTGACTTCCCCTGCTCCCGCAAACTCCCTGGTTCAGGACCACTTAAATGCATGATGCAGATGCCAGTATCCATGGAGAAGGTCAGAGCCAAAATTTAGCCCTGAATTGTGTGTTTGGGATGAACTGCTAGTGCCTCTCGGGACTGCAGAACTAGTGTTTTGTGTAAGAGGCTTGATGAAGGCAGAGCTGACTATTTAGCTCATCTGTTATTCTCTGTCATTTCTTCCTTTGGAGGCTAAAATGTGAATGTTTTCCAATGGAGCAAATACTGTGTTTTTGAAAGTTGAGGGCAAGAGCCAATTTTTCAGCCTGTCCTGCACCATGCTTCCTTTTGGGGTTTTCACAAACAAATAATGATTATGGTAAGAGTTGCATGCATCTAAACACATATTTAAATTAAATGCACCTTGATATCTATGTGTCAGATTTGTGTGCTTAATTAAGTCGATTTTTATCAGCTCAGTTGAGTAAATTTAACTGTGGATCCAAACTAGGAGTTTGTCAGAGCTTCTGTTTGAGGTAGCCATTGGTTCAGGTTCACCACACCGAAATATCACAACCTGTTTTTAAGAATCCCCCTTCCCCCCTCAAAAGCCAGATATCTTATCAAATTGGCTGGTAGCTTGGGTGGTCTTGAAGCAAACCCAGAAAAATAGACTTTGTGCATGCACGGTGGAAGCAAAAGCAGAGTGTGCACTTATGTGTGTAGGTGAGGAGTCAGTCAGGATTTCATACCCAAGAACCCCAAAAATTGAAGAAGGTTCATAACTGAGGTTTTGATTCAGTATTTGCTTAGCTATTATGGAGAACTGACTGGAATTCCTTTCTACAATGGTAGCTTTCTATAGCATGGAGAACAGCCTTCGGTTCATTTAAATGCACAGGGTTTTTGCACCATTCCCTTCTGATAATATGTGCTAGGAATCGGACGAAGCATTTTAACTAAAATTCCATTTAAGACTAAGTAATCTTTTAAGTTGTGTGTGTGCTAACGGGGGTATATTTTGCCCTTTTCTGCTGCCTTGTATGGGAAGAAAGAGTGCAAGATGGATTGGTGACAGTCCTGGCTTTGTTCTGAGCTGCATTGTGCTGATGCTCTACTGGAAGCAAAGGCCCATATCTCCAAAGGGATTTGAGAGTTAGGGGTCTAAACCCTCTTGAGGATCTGGCCCAGTGTATGCTGAGCACCATGGTATATGCACTGTTGGCTGGAATTCTGACATGAACCTTGGGTGGAGGAGCATCCAGAGCAGAGTATCCAGGCTGCTTTCCTTAGTGTAACAGCATCAAGTATCCCTCCCTGTTGCTGTAGAGGAGAGGGAAGAGAGAACAGGCCGTCTGCATCCTCTCTGTGATGCAAGTCCCCTGTGAAACCACAGGCAGGATTTGGTCCCTAAGATTTGATGGTCATTGGTGGTGTCAGGTATAATATTGGATAATTACCACATTTTCCAGACAATTTTGTTATTTAAAAATTACCAACTTTGAATAATCTCCACAGTGAGGTTTGGTTGGTTGTTACACAGTCATTATTCATTGTGCTTATTGCCTTATTAAATGTTTGTGTCGGATATTCAAGATGCACCCAACAAACCTCAGTTAAGTGCTCCTCTTTTCTTCAAAAGGACAAAGGAGTATCAGTGACTGGCAGATAGTGATGAAGTGGGTGTTAAATGCCTGGCCATGCTGTCAGCAATCTACAGATGATGAAAAAACCCAATCTGATGTCAGAGAAAGGGGGATGTTGATACCTGATGAAATTACCTGAAAAATGATGCTTACTGCTCTATTAGGATCTGGGAAGCTATGCAGATAATTCATGCCAATTCACAGCAACCCATGCTGGCTCCTAGGATGAGTGCCTGAGCCAATAGGATTTTCTGGAGCCCATTCCATGGAAAAGACAGTGGTGGGAATATTGAAAAACTGGATTCTTTCTCATGAGCCCCTCTGGAGATGTTGAAATCTTGGTTCCATTGCAATATATGAGCACTTTGCAATGGACTTTAATGGAATAAAGATTTAATTCAGGTTTTCCCTCCCTCACTCTGCTTTCACCCCTGTTCTATGAAGTTAGGAGGAGACAGAAGGCTCAGTGACTCAAATTTAAGGCTACTGCAAAGTGCATGAACAAGCACTTCTATCTCATTCAGTGGAATTGAAACATTTTACGAATACACATCAATTTTTGAAATAATGAAATGTCCTTGGAAATGGAGAATCTTCTTCTATCACAGCTCTGTTTTTAATGAACATGCATTGTGTGGGTACACATGAGCAGACACTATAGTGATAGCGATGTAAACATCTATAATGTCCAAAGTTGTCTTCTTCCTATCTTTTTATTATACCTTTTATAATTAAATGAAATGTGACAAAGTCAGTGTGTTTTCATTCTCCTTGTTTTTATGCTTATGATAACAAAGTAGACATCTGGAAAAGACTCAGGAGAATCTTTCTTTAACTCAGTAAGGGTCAGACTGAAAGAGCACACTAGAGTATAGAGCCGTTGACTTTGCCAGAAGGGAAAAGTTAAGACCCACACTTATGCAGTCTCCACAAATAAAGGCGTAGAGTAGGTCACTGAAGTCGAAACCTTTAGGACTTTAAGTGCTGTTTGGCAATATTGTTTAGCCAGTTGAGTTTTTAGCATAGAACAGAAAGGAATGCCAGGCATTACAGTACACACACACACACACACACACACACACACACAGTATTGGATGTAAACTGTTGAAGTTGTTCACCATAGCAAATGCTCCATTATTTATGATGCAGGGATTAGGCAGGGTACCCAGATACTTCAGAGGCAGCAACAGGAGCTGGTACTGATCTCTTCTTTAATGAACTTGTTGGTGCCAAACAGGACTGGTTTGACAACTCCTGCAGCTAGAAGTCCTTCATTTAGCCACAGAAAAAGACAGTGGTGGTATAGGCTATCCGTGTCCTCTCCTACTGTTCTCTAGGGTCACCTGTAGAGGCACAAGATTTATTCACTGGCTATTAAAGCATTGCCCTCTCTTACTAACACAAAATAGTCCCCAGTAAGGCAATGGGTTTTTGTTACATGATCACAGGCCACATGGGAACTAAACTGAGAGCAGCAACACTTGACCAGCTGCCACTGGAAAATAACTTCCAATCACTCCCACTTTGTTTAGATTTGCACCCATGACCTAGACTTGAGAGGCTAAATATCTTACCAATCACCAGATCCCACCTATCACCTGGTTCTTATTTTCTTAACTGCTGACAACAGGTATTCAAAGAGTTTTGAATGTTCAGGTTTTTGCCTTTAGCACTGGCTATGTTAAGAGCCTGGTGATATTCTTGGTATTCTCAAGGGCCAGTCACAATGATCTGGTGACATGCCTGTTTTGTATACATGAGGTATAAATGCATAATAATAATGTCCCCTCCCAGGACCAAATCATGAACTGTTCCATAACTATCCTGTAAATTACCTGAAGTACAAAATATAAAGTTGTACAACAAATCCAGTCATTCATTTATTACTGATGAAGGCTCAATTACTCTAATATTACCTACTGTTTTAACTGCCTGCTCAAAATCAGTGATATTCTGAGAAGAACTGCTGAAGGCAATGATTTGTACCCCCAGCTTTGGGGGTTTCTCTGCCCTCATGGTGATGTTAATCTGGTATTAACAAATCTTACTGAATTTTAGAGCCACTCATGTGTAGTAGAATATGGCACTGAAGAATAAACAGGATGGCTTGAGCTGAGGCAGGGAAAGTGTGGTTGTGGGATATTGTATTCCCTTTAGCCATATAATACGGATTTCAGTAATACAAAAATAGGATGGCTTTTGCTCTACAGCACTATCTCTCAAGAGTTAGTCAATCACTCTGCTGCTGGTTTCTGGCAGTATTATAATTTCATCCATCCCTGTTTTTTCCTGGTCATCTGTCTAGCTGAGCTACATTATGGAACAAACATGTAGAGGAAGAAAATGTTCAAATATTAATGGCTTTATTTGGTGAAGATTTATATGCAAGGGGAAACTGCTGTGTGTCTGCTTTTGATACAGCCTTTGAGCAAGCAATCTGTACCCTGCCTCAAAGGCTGTGTTTCAGCTGAAGTGCCTTAGTGCAAGGGGATATGCCAGTGTGAATAACTGAGGTTCTTTCTGTCTGCTGGCTGAACTGAAAAATCAGAAGAAAACAAACTTTTGGTGGCAAAAAACCCATTTTGGGTTGAATGAAACATTTAATTCCACACAAAATCTTGACTTTAGTTTTGGATTTTAAATAAATCAAAAGCTAAATGAATTTCTAACTGAAAAAATTGAAACATTTCATTAAAAAAAAGTCAAAACCATCTGCATTTTTGACAGCCTCCCCCAAACAAATTGTACATAAAAAAAATTCCATGGAACGCTACCATGACTTTGTCTTAAATGGCAGTGCCCGTGCTGTGAAGACTTTGTGACACAGTAGGAAATCCTTATTTTCTACATATGAAGCTGCAAAGATTTCATTTGAATGAATGTTAATGCTGTGAATAAACAGAGGAAACTCATAAATGGCCAGCAAAAGAAGAATGGCTAAGAAGAGTGGCCAAGAATAAAAGAAGTTGGTATTTCTCTCAGCTTGGGACTGGCAAAAAAGTTTCTGATGATGATACAGCTCTTCAGCTTATTCCTAATGGGAAAGCTACAATCATAAATGAAATTCTGTAATATATACACTTCCTAACATATGAAGAGGGGAAAGATGAAGTGATGATTAAACCACCTACATTTTGTCTCTTCTGTCAAAAATATTGCTACATTAATTGTCACTAACATACTGAGGGGGATAATGAGAGTGCAGAATATGGGGAAATCTAGCTTTCAATAATAATAATAATAATAATAATAATAATAATAATAACAATTAATGGTAATGTGAGTGGGCCCTCAACCTGGCAGGTTCTGGAGCTGTACTTAGGGCCGGTTTATAGTATTGCTTAAGTTTATACACCTTTTGTTGCTCAGGGTGTGAAAAAGCCACACCGACAGATGCAACTTACATTAACCCAAGGGCTGTTTGCTATGTCAGCAGGAGACATTGTCCCACTGACATAGCTTCTGCCTCTCTCTCATCAGCACAGCATGTCTTCACCAGACATATTACAGCAGCACAGCTGCATCAGAGCAGCTATACCTATATTGCATTTCTAGTGTAGACTAGTCCTCAGTAACAGACAGACTCTGCCCCAAAGAAATTATAATTTGAATCCCTAATCCTGGAAAAGAGGCTGGACTAAACATAAAACCTTTATTTAGGGCAGCGGTTCTCAAACTTTTTGGCCCGTGGCCCAGCTGGCTCAATGCAAACTTTTCTGCGGACCACTGGTTGCTAATGGAAACTCGCCGTTAATTACATAATTATTCCCGAGTACTGCAGCTAAGGAGAATGCTTTAATTTAACCTGTAATAAAGGAAATATTAATGTAAATTATTAAACAGATTAAGCACTTTAACTTTCTCATGTTAGTTCATCAAACTTCATTTTAAATAAAGTAAAATATTAATTTATGACCAACACAAAAGTTTTTGATGTTTTCTTTATTTATGGCAGGGCTGGGGAACCTTTTTTGGATTGGGGGCTACTGACCCACAGAAAAATCAGTTGCGGAGAAGCAAAATAACCCCTCCAAAACCCCCCGAACCTCACAGATGTGGCCCCAAACTGAGATATCTTACATCTCTGGCACTCCAGCCCCATGGGGCTAGGGGGAGACACAGGGAGGTCCAAGGTTCAGGGCTTCCCATAGGCCAGATTTACTCTTCTGGGGTTCCATGGTTAATGGATTTTGTGGATCACCCTAGGCTCTGGAGTGGGTAGAAAAATGAGGGGTTCATTGTTTAGGACAGAGCAGCACAGTGGGATAGGGATGGAGGTGCAGGATCGGGGTGTGAGGTGGAGTGCATGAGGGGGTCAGGGTGTGAGGTCTGAATGGGAGATAGTGTGCAGGAGCAGGCTGGGAGGAGAGTGTCTGGACGGGGGAGGGGCAAGAGCAAGGGAAGGTGCAGTGTGTGGTCAGGAAAGAGGATACAGAGCAAGGAAGGGTGCAGGAGTAGGGTGTCTGGCCAGGAGGGAGTGTGCAGAAGCAGGCTGGGGGTATGGGCTCTCGGCAGGTGGGTGCATCAAGGAGGGGGGCAGGTTCTGGGTCATGAAGGGTTGGGGGGCACTTACTTGCATTTGTGCCCCCCTCCACACTCAGGCACCATGTGCCAGGCACAGTCTCCCGCTGCTCCCATTGGCTGAATTCCAGCCAACATGAGAAGTGGGGAAAGCCTCTAGGCAGCACGTCCATGCTCTGCTGTTCCCTCAGCCATGGGAGAGAGAGGAGGGGGTGGAGCAGCCGCGTGAAGAGCCACTTCTGGCTCTGCTTCTTCCTTGCAAGCCGGATCTGTTGGGGAGGCTCAGAACTTTCTCCCTCTCCCCTCAGTGAGGGTGAGGAGCAGGTAATGCAAGGCTGGAGCACTAGTGTGGGCTTCTTGCTGAGGGGAAAGGGAGGGGGTGGGGCTGAGCTCGAACCATGGACCACCTGGAAGGCGGTAGTGGACCACTAGTGATCTGTGGACTGCAGTTTGAGAACCACTGATCTAGGGCATCAGGGAGGAGGGAAAATGACCCCTTGACTGTCTCAGGTGCATCGACACAGTACCCTAAACTCGAAATAAGATATGCAATTTGTGCTACGCTGCGTATCTTATTTCTATTCTATTTCTCAAAGGCTTATTTTGAAATTTGTCACATCTAAACAGTGCCAGATTTCAAAATAATCACTGTTTTGAGACATCCCTTAACCCTCATGGAATGCTGGGTTCTATGCCGAACTAGCGCTCCTGTTATTTCAAAAAATATTTTGAAATAACAGGTGGCTCGTTAAGACCTTGGGTAGCTATTTCAGGATACTGGAGTTATCCTGAAATAGCCATGTTGTGTAGACGTACCCTTAAGATGGAAGTCATTGTGAAGTGGTATGTGCCCCAAAGGCAGGTCCAATCCTTCATAGGCTTGGCAAAGTATTACAGGCAGTTGGAGGGGGAGGGGTTCAGTAACATTGTAGCCCCAATCACAGACTTGTATAAAAGCACCAAACTGCTAAGACGATTTGATCAGAGGCATTCCAGAAGAGTTTTGATAAGGTAAAGGCTAGGCAGCCCTGACATTGATAAGTGTACTGATGCATCTGCCACTGGCTTAGGTGTGGTATTGGTGCAAAGGGGGGGAAAGACAACAAGAAAAACCCCTTTGCCTTCCTAAACAAAAATCTGTCCCCTACTGAACAGAATTCCTCTGCCATAGAGTACGAGTGCTGTGCAATAGTGTGGGCTGTCAACCAGCTGAGACCCTGCCTCTTCAACAGGAGGTTTAAGATTCTAACAGACCATATGCCATTAGTATGAATGAACAGGACCAAGGGCACAAACTTCAAACTGCTATGCTGGAGCCTGGTCTTGCAAGAATTCAACATGGAAATGCACCCTTATTCTTTATAAAATACTCTTATGAATATGAATATGCATAACTACAAACTGCTTTATGGCAAGTTAATGGTTTCTTGTACATTTTCCTGAGTAGGATTTTGTTTAGTTGTGTGTGTTTGATTTTTTTATTTGTGTGTGTGGGGGGGGGGAGGTTCCCCAATTTATTTTGAAGGATTAAGATGGACTGAGTAGTCCTGTGGCACCTTAGAGACTGACAAAAATATATATAGTATCATGAGCTTTTGTGGGCAAAACCCACTTCTTCAGATGAGCGTCTATATATTTTTTGATAGTCTCTAGGCCCTGATCTACGCTATGATTATATTTCAAAATAATACCCCCAAGGCCGAATTTATAGGTACAGCATCACACTACCAAAACCCTTATTTTGAAATAACAGGCCACGGATTTTGAAATCTGTACTCCGGCTTTTCATCAGGAGTAATTCTAATTCCAAAATAATTATTTCAAAATAGCAGTACTATGGACACTCCGGTGCCACTGTTTTGAACTAATTACTCCTCAGTGCTTCCTGGGGCTCTAAGTCTGAGGTGCTACATCCACATTAACAGAGCCTGCCTTGGACTAATTTCAAGGCTTCCCCGTTGTATGGACATGCTAGTTCAGATCTGTTAAATCGGGAGTTAAGTTCAATTTGTACATTTGTTACAATTCCAAAATATAAAAAGTGCTTGTAAAAAAAAAAGGTAAACATATGAAACCTTCAAATTCTCTTGTCAGCCCCAAAAGACAGAATAGTAATATAAGATCAGCGGGCTTTGTCAATATTATCTGCTGCAGCATATCTAGTGAGCAAAATGCTAACAAAATAAACAAATATATTGTGCCTTTATAGCATTTTTTCATCTTAAGGGTTAATTGAAATGAAGGCAACTACATTTTGAAGAACAGGAAATTACTTTTCAATGTGAAATCTAAGGAGTAACATTTTGCTGTGTATTCAGATGGTAAAGATAAAGGGTAATACAGGGAGATTAAAATGTATTTCACACAGGATAAATACAGTTACATTAGATAATGGGATGAAATATGAATGATATAATTACTGAAGTGTTTTTTAAAGTGAGGTCTATTAGCAAAAAGTGACTACCATTTTAGAAAATTGCTGGCAATATTGTGAAACTGGTGTGTATAATAGTTCTATATTGGAAACTATTAAAAACTCAAGTGGGATAAAAACTACAAAGTGGATAAAAGGTATGATTTTTCAATATTTAGAGCTCATTCTGAAATTCCTCTTAAACTTGTGGGAAATTGTTCCTTTATATATACACACTTCATAATCACATACACACTCAATCCCACACAGCCTATGATTAAAAGTAGTGAAGGAGAAAGAACAGGTTGAACCTCTAAAATCTGGGATTCTCTGGTCTGGCAACATCCGTGATCCAGCAGGACCATAGATATTTCTGGACCAGAGAGTTCCAGCTGGCCAAGTTCAGAAGCGTAGCCCAGGCTGGGCCAGCAATAGGGAGTGTAGACCCAGTGGGGTCGCGTGGTAGGGAGCACAGCCCTGGCCAGAGTGACAGCCAGGAGCTGCAGGCAGTGGGGCTAGCAGCCAGAAGCGGAGTCCCAGCCGGGGCTGGCAAGGTAGAGAGTGCAGCCCCGGTTGGGGCTGGAGGCAGCAGGGCTGGCAGCCAGGAGTGCAGTCCCGGCCAGGGCTGGCAGCGGGGAGCACAGCCCCGGCCAGGGCTGGAGACAGCAAGGTGGCCCCTGTCCAGGGCTGTTGCGGGGCGGGGAGGTGGGGGCCTGAATGCAGCAGGGAAGGCAGTATGGAGCGTAGCCCCAGCTGGGAGCAGAACTCTACGGACAGGTAGGGAGAGTTGACCTCCCCTTTCCAGGCAAATTCTCTGATTTGTGACTTCTCAGTTCCCGAGGGTGTTGGACAAGGGAGGTTTGACCTGTACTGAGTTTAAATCAAGGATTATTTTATTTTATAGAGATTTTTCACATGCTAAAACTGTAGATGTCAGAGATTTTGGGGGGAGGCAGAGCATGCAATTTGTCTATTTAAAAAAATCACACTATACAAGATAAGGAAAAATAATTTTCATGATCTTTGAAAACAATTGTATTACTGTTCTATCTCTAGTCTTGCAACCAAGAAACTAAAACTGATGGGCACATTTTCAAAGTTAGAGTTTGCAAAGTATGGCCCATATCTTGAAAAGAATTATGGACGTTTCACAAAATTACCAGTGATCCCACTGATTTCAGTGGATTGCTCACAGGACCTGAACCACTCCGAAGGATCAAAGGCATAATGAGTATAATCTTTGTGAGTTTCATTTTAAAAATATATACCCTAGAATCCTTTATGGAACTATTTTGTTCACATGTTTATAATATTTTTCTCCAATAAATATATTCTTCCCAGAAACTTCAGAAACTTTTGGAATATTTTGTTCTCTTTGTTGTTTTGTATCTATGATTTTGGAAAATAACTAACACATCAGTGCCCCAATTTGTCTTCCAGGGCAAAATATTTTTTTCAATACAGAATATTTCAAGTAGGGAAACAAGACAAATATTGCAATTACCATTGCTTTTAGTATTGAAACAACTTATGGCCTGAGAGGGATATTATTGGACTATTTACAAATCGGGAGAAAAGAATTGATAGCGATATAGTAGCTGACATGCAAATTAGCGGATTACTTAAGTACATGCTTAACTTTAAGAATATGAGTGGTCCAACTGAAGTCCATGAGAGATATCCTGGCTGTGCGAAGTCAATGGTAAAACTCCTATTGATCTCATTGGGGCCAGGATATTACCAGGTGAGACGGAGGATTAAACCAATTCATTCTTGGTGCCATGTTACACATCCATATATGGATGAAGGATGTACAGAGTCCTTAGGCTTCTTTGGCATTTTTATTTGTCACAAGATTTGGATCCTGACTTCATGGATGTGATTGCTGATCCGGTGCAGCCATCAGAATGTTTCTTCTGAAATTCCACCAATTTTCTCTGTTGTTTTTATTTTGTTTTGTAATAGAGAAAACAATTTTAACAGAATCCCAGGAAGGTCAAGTCTGGTGTCATGGGGATTTGGTGTCATTTTCAAGAAATTCTGAAAAAAAGAAATACAGGAAAAGACATTTTATGATTCTTCCAAATCTCAACAGCTCTTTTGATAAAGGTAAAACTACTTTACTGAACATATGCAGTAGTACAAATACGAAGAAGTTGGAAAATGCTGCTTACATTTTGACCCCTTTAAATTTATTATATGTACCCAAGAGTAGATCAGTCATAGCTCTGAAAGAGTTCTTTGGGATCAAGGTTAACTTTCTTTTTATTTATGTTTATAATTAAAGACCAATCATTTGTGATGCATGAGCAAAATATTTTTCATAGCCTCATGAAAACAGCTCATTCAGGTACACACAAACCAGATCCTCAGCTGAGGTAAATCAGCAATGCTTCTTTGAACTGTAGTCTGATTTACATCAGCTAAGGGATTGGATCTATAAATTCATAATTAATCATGAAAGTGTTTAGTTATGATTCAGAGCCAAACCACTGGATCATAGGACACCTGCTCAACTCTTGTAAAATGGACCATATTATTAGTTGGTATAAAATGCTGTAACTTCCTGGATATCAATAGAGCTATACCACTGTACTCCAACTGAGGATCTAGCTCAATTCATTTACATTTATAAAAAGATCACTGACAATATTCCACTGAAATCACTGGGCAAATTCTGCTCTCAACTACCTATGGTAAATCCATTGTAAGACTTATGGAAATTATACCCTTGTTTAAAAAATTACAGGCTAAGGTTTCATAGTGTTGATATATGGTTTAAAAATCTACTTACAGTGTAAATTCAAAACTTCTGGTTACATGGCTGAGGTGAGAAATAAAACCATTTACCAAATATAATTGAATGAAAACAATGAAAGAAGGAACAAACATATTTTCTGTAAATTGAATGTTTATTTAGAAAACAAACAAACAAACAAAAACCCAACAATACAGGCTTACTCTGAAGAATCAAACATTTTCAGAGTTAAATTAACTTTCCACTGTAGTTCATGGCATGACTGTAATCACAAAAGATTGCATATAGGATTTTATGACAAAAAATGCTATGTTGTGTTTTAGGGTCTGTTTTAATCATTCCTGTGCTTATTAAAATTTAATTAAAATACACTATCACCATATATATTACTCTAAAGTTCTCTACTTTATAGAAACACTAGAAGATTTAACTGACATTGCTTGGGTCCTAAACTCAATTCATTTTTGGTTTTTTCAAAATAAAATGAAAATGTACATGCTTCATTTAAATCATTGCTGGGGGGTGGGTCTGGGGATAAGGGGTTCAGTATGCAGCCTGCCCCAGGGAGAAAGGACTATCCCAGCCCTCTCTCACTGCAGCATCTTGGGGCTAGGTGATAAGCACCTGTCCATGGCTATTGCAGCTCCAGTGGGCACAGCCAGAACAGGGAACATGTCCTCCAGTTGGGGCAGGTCCAGGTTTGTCTGCCCCCTGCACTCCCCAGCCAGAGTGAGGTTTGTAGCAAACTGTGCACTTTCCCTGTACTCCCTGTCAAAGGGGAACAGCCAGCAATGTTCCCATACAAATTGGGGATGGGAGCTTCAGCCCCTACCTCTAGTCCTCCCTAAAGAGAGCCTGAGGGTTGGACGGCTCAAGGCTGGGGCAGTCCTGGATGGGGGGGGGGGGGAGAAAGCACCCCCAGTCAGTCACTTTTACCTGCCTATTGATTCTGTCTCTTTTCTATATAGTTTTCTGAGAAGCGATTCCATTCCAGGCACAGCTCATTTTCCTGGCACAACTAAACCATCACCTTGCTTTCAGTCATGATATGAGGAAGCTGCATACTGAATTTGGTGGTCCTAACTCTTATCTTTTAGCAGGAGTTCTTGAACAAACAGACAGAATCTCTAAAATATACAGAGGATGTAATATGAAGATAAATTGGAGAAACAGCATAAATTCTGAATGAAAATAAACTATTTTTGTGTATAGAATTATAGTTTGAAATGCTTATATTAATTCAGCCATACAATACATTTTCCCCCAATTTCATATTGTGGCTGCACAACAAGCAAAATAATGGATAGTCATTCTGCATTAAGTCCAGATGGAGTGAAACTTTCACTCTAGAAGCCTTACTATCCAAAAAATGGTTCATATATAAAGACAGCAGAGTTTTCTTTTAATTCGCATGCTATTAGAGCTGCCACAAGAATGAAAAACAGTCTTCATAAGCACAGTTACTAAATATTTACCAAAGCCTTGATAGTCTTTCTCATTTCTGTATCACATCCTGGGATACTGCTCTGAGATCACATGAATTTAAAAGAAGGGAGGAGGCAATTCCTATACAAACAAAATAATGAATGTTCAGTCTACATCCAGTTCTCCATCTTCTAAAATTACTGAAAATCATAAAAACTGAAGCTGCTGACACTAGCCTGTAAAATAGCTGTTAAATCATAGCAAGATTTAATTTATGATTGGGTGCTGCAAGCTGCAGGAGCTGTTAAAAGTCATCTTGCACATACAGTGTTCTTTTATGCCCCTCCTTATATTTCCCTTCTGTTGTTTTAACCTTTAGACTGTATTATAATCCCATTGCTTTTTTTTGGTTCTGCTTCATACAATATAAAAGAAATTATAGCCCAGAAACTGCATAGGTTACTAAGCTGAACTCCTTCACTGATGAGTAAGCTGAAGAGTGCTACAGTTGAGTGCACAAATATTTTTCTGTTGGCTTTAGATCTTTGAAGGTAAATTTCTTATCCAGTTAAAGATAAATACTTATGGGTGTGAAAACCTAAAATTGTTCAGGATAGGGATGAGATGAAAACAATGCAGACTTCAGGTCAAATCCTCTCACTGCTTGAAACTTTGGAGGAACTCAGATCTCTGTTCAAACTTTTGTGTCTTGGACCTAGTTCTGTTTCTGAGATTGGGTTTATTTGCGATGAACATCTAAAAAGTTCAAATGCTTATCCAGACCACTTCAGTGTGCAAAACTGAGCTAGAAATCACACAAGGATAGGATCACACAAGGTCTTTTATAAGTTTATGGCATCCCAACATCAAGCCTGGCATAGCTTGAAAATGGAAATATAAAAACTTTACCTCAACCTTTCTGAATTCCCCAAACTATTTTCGTATTTAAAATGGTCACAAATTTGGTTAAGGAATAAGTTGTATGTGGAGTTCTATTCATCCCACTTAATTCATCCATGAACACAACAGTAGAGGGTAACAAGATCTGCAGGAGTTTCAGACTCTGAGTATGAGGGGAGGTTAATGAACACAATCCTGTATTAAATATACAGATTAATTGAACAACTGCAACATAAGGAACGTGTTTCATTTTGGGAACAAAAAGGCAAGGATAAGCAGCCTTTCTAATGTAAGGGGATGATTAATGCAATGTGATATGAGCTGTGAAACATGTTGATCGTCCACCAAATCTCCTACACGTGTCTTCTCATGGGAGGTTGAGAAAGTGCAGTATCTGTCATAAAAAATAAACAGATGAAATTTTAACTAGCAATGACTTCTTCTTTTTTTTGTATCACCCTATTTCTGATCACCTAGAAACAGAAGTGTTATGCCTGACTTCAAGCCTGACTCAAAACAAAGAAAATGTTGAGAGAAATTAGGGCACCTGTGCTGTCATGGAAAGATAGCTAGATCATCTGTCATCTGTAAGTGCAGAGTGGATAGCATTTTTAATCAAGAACATTACCCCCAATTTACATAGACACTATCTGGTTTTATTTATGTTGCTTTTCAGTGGATAAGTTTATCACATTGTGGGTCTAATCTTTTATTACTTCCATAATCAAGATTACATGGCTCCCTTGACCCCCACATGAAAAGGGACATTTTTGTAAGGTTCTCTCTCAATTTATACAGTGCTAGTTAGAACTGAAATGGTTAAGAGCCAGTTGTGTCTACTTGCTTGTTGTGGCTGTAGCTGATTTTGTTATTTGTTTTTATAGTATCTTGGTGGGTAAGTGTTGTTTGGAATTCTGAACTTGCAAAGTAAAATTAAGTTTATATATTTTTAAGGGTTATTATTTTTAAAACATAGTCATGGAGAAATGCCATAATCACCTTTATTCTATTAATTTGGAAGACACACTAAGTACAGATACTATATCGGTGGTTGTGTAGATCCCAAGAACACTGCACAAGTCAACTTTAGCATCACACTAAGGGTGCATCTACACTGCAGGGCTTAACTCGAAATAAGCTACGCAAATTGAGCTATGTCAATTGTGTAGTTTATTTCAAATAGTTTACTTTGTAATAGGGCACACATCTCCACAGCCCTTATTTTGAAATAGAGCACTCTTCCTCCAACTTCCCTTATTCCTTGTACAATGAGGGTTACAGGAGTCAGAGTAAGAAGTCCTCCAGCTTGACAGTATTTTGACATTATTTCAAAATAACTGCCTGCTGTGTAGATGCGGACTACTTTATTTTGGAACAGCACTAGTTATTTTGAAATAGTGTTGCAGTGTAGATGTATCCTAAGGATGTGTCTAGACCACAGGGATTTTTTGAAAAACGTGGCCTTTTTTTGAAAAATCTTTACCTGCGTCTAGACTGCCGCCACGTTCTGTTGACAGTAAATCGAAAGAACGCTGTGGTTTTGTCAACCGCAGAAAACCTCGTTTTATGAGGAATAATGGCTTTTTTTTGAAAGTGCTCTTTCGAAAAAAGGCGCTATGTAATGCATACTGTACTTTTTCGAAAGAGAGCATCCAGACTGCCTGGGTGCTCTCTTTCAAAAAAGTGGATTGCTTTTTCGAAAGTACTGATTGTAGTCTAGACACTCTTTTTCGAAAGAGGCGTTTTTGAAAGTATCTTTTGAAAAAGCCTCTTTCGAAAAAGTCATGTAGTCTAGACGTACCCTAAGATTTGCCAATTCTGCACAGAGAAATGGCCCTGACAACTGCACTTTCTAAAATATATTCAATTTTGGTATTAAGCAGCCTTCAGAAATATTACTAGGTGGTTAGCTGGTCAACATGTGCAGAAAAGCTTAATTTTGGTACACATGGCTGAGAGAGTAAATTACCTATGCATTTCTAATTTTATCGTAAGCAGTTTTCTTGAGGGACATGAGAGAATCCATTTAACATTCTAAATCATATTTTCTCTGGAAAATATTTATGAACATTATGTTGTTGTTTTTTAAATAATAACAGCAGAACCACTAAACAGAATCAATTAATCTCTCTAAGTGGTAGATAGATATATCATGGTTATCCATTTGTATCACATTCTTACCAACCACAGAAAATAAATCTAAGAGGCAACCACTGTTCAGCTGTGAGCACTGGTGCTCTCTGCCAGATGTTGCCTGTCCCACAATTTTATCAGGTTCTGAAAAAAAGAAGAGTTGGGGAAGGATTATATCATGATCTGTGGAGCTTGGAGGAACATCTTACTTTGCTTTGCAGAATTTCTTTCGGATGTTGTCATTTTTATGGAGTTTCATGAACAATTGTAACACTACAAAAAAGAAAATTGGCACGACCATATATACCAAAGTGATACAATCAAAAAAAAGTGAACACATATAAAATTGACAAATCAGATTTTAGAACGGGGGGGGGGGGGGAAGGGGGATGGTTAGTGTCTGTGAGGTAATGATCACCCCTAATATCATTACCTCACAGACACTAACCTTCCCCCCTCATCCGCCCTCTGTTCTAAAATCTGATTTGTCAATTTTATATGTGTTCACTTTTTTTTGATTGTATCACTTTGGTATATATGGTTATACCAATTTTCTTCCACAAATTGATCTGAGGAAGTGGGTCTGGCCCACGAAATCTCATCACCTAATAAACCATCTTGTTAGTCTTTAAAGTGCTGCATAGTCCTGTCTTTTGTTTTGGCTTTAATTTGTCAGTGTACTGAGTCCCAGTTGGAGTTGGTTACTGAATTATTAGCTAGTTGGACTCCAGTATGACCATGTTCAGTGTGCAAACTGGGAATTTGTGCATATACACACCCATTAGTTGTTTTGAGCATGATACTTGGGAATGTGGGAAAGTATTTTATGAAAATGGTGTTTGTTAAAGAATATTGATTGTATTCAAATAATATAATCAGCAGAGTGATATAATCAACTCAACAGTTTATAAAAGTAGCATGGGTTTAGATATTTTCCCTCCACTTGATGGTTATCAGTGTTATATTTACCCATCAGCTGGAGCCAGTAAAACCCTGGTAGCAACTTATTTCATTAGTAATTTTGAAATGTATACTGGAAATAGGAATAAGGGATTGGATTTATGAAAAAGGTGAAATGAAGTAGAGGGCTACATGAGTATTTTTACATTAGTTTTAAACTATGGATGTAAAATGGAATTAGGAGTAAATATGAGAGCTGCCAACGGGTATAGGTAATACAGCACATATTTTTTATTCAAGACTTAATTAAAGTCAAAATGACAAATTGTTCAAGTCTTATTTGAAATGTGCACTTCAATGAAAGAGAACCAAACAACATAAAAATAGGTGATTTTATTTCAAATATATTTCATATTTTGCAAAGCTCTGTAACTCAGTCAATAATGCATTTATTTTCTTAAATTTATAGAACAGTGTACCAGGTGTGGGAAATAAGTTCCCATTACCAAGTATAAATCAGAAACTCTGCTAAATGATGGGCCAGTTCTTCTGTCCTTCTGTGGGCTGAACAGAAGTAAACCCTACAAGAAGTACTGCATTGCTTTACAAGTAAATAGTTGCATTGAAATGAAACTACACAGGCTAAATGAAATATATTAATAAAATGTAATTGTGTGTAAGTGTTTTTCCTTAAGATGGTCTCATAAGATGAAGCATCTTACTTAACTCAATTTCTTAAGAAACAGCAGACAAATATTGAATATTTCATCAGTTATATAAAGCCAACATTTTTAGATCACTCAGAAATGACACTGTTTATTTTTATAACATGCAGGAAGACCAAAAATATATCAGAGTTGAACAATATCTGTTAATCCTTTCCTTGCTTTAGGATCTATGAACTAAATCTAGCAAGGGGTCACAGAGGATATGGCCTTCTGGGCATATATTAAATACCATTCGCAGTTAAGCAAAATAATGGGGAACATTTTGATACAAAGTTGCCCTAGGTATGCATTGTCAGAAAGAATTCCAGTGATTGAGTCTGCTTCTCTTCTCATACCAATGTAAAACAGGAGAAGCTCTACTGAAATCAGTGGAATTATACTAGTTAATATGAGATATGAACCAAACCCCTGAAGACTAAATGTAAAGGAGTAATCTTAGATCAGGTCTACTCAACTTTGGAAGCCCCGGGGGCCACAATGATACTCACAGCACATGCCGAAGGCCTCAACTTAAGTGTGGTTGCATATACATACAAATATATATGCAAATATATGCAAATAGCTTATTTCACATTGGCAGGCATGAATACAAAGATTACGTCAAGACTACACAACACACAGGCCCCATTTAAGTCAGTTCTGCTGATATTAATAAAATGCAATATTTACCCGATTGCCACCCATATGACAGCACTTTCAATGAGCAATGACAGTCCAGGCATTTAACTACTAAAACGCGTATCAACAGAAGACCATTATACTGACTACTTTTTTGTTTTGGCTCCCACCCACAGGCTGCGTGTTGAGCCCAGCGTAACCCCAAACTGCACTGTGGGCCGCAAACAAATGGGCTGTGGCCGCATGTGGCCTGTGGGCTGCGAGTTGAGTAGCCCTGTCTTAGATGATTCTCCTCAAATCTGAAGGCAGACTTACCAGGCTCCGCACTGTGTTCAGATTTATTTACTGTTCACTAATAATGTTAACTATGGTAGTATTATTTTGACTCGATGCTCCTAACAAGACTGCCAAGTCATTTGTTATCGGGGCACTTCTATCCCTATATACAGTACAGAAAATAAGTATAAGATAAATATGGGGGTATAATCCTGTAAGCTTCTCCATGTAGAACTCACTTATTTCAATGAGAGTTCCAAGGCTTGTATGTTCAGGCACTGGAAGGGTAAGGGTATGTGTGTGTGTGTGTATAAAACAGGCTTATTATATTAACATCAGTTAATATTGCTACTATAATGGGTATTCTACAGAATATTATAGTTTAAAACCTTTAAGCATTTACAAATACAAAAAAGGAAGGTACACAAATATTCAAGTATGCTCACAGTTTTTACTGTCTTAGATGTATTTAAATATGTAATATAACCTAGTTGTATAATCCTAAATTCGGCCCTCCATCCCCTATCATCTTGAATGTATAGTCCCCATACCTTCAATAACTGTTGATCATGAATCATGAAACTGACTTCTAGTGTCACTTATAATCTCTTACTCTTCCCCATCCCAGTCCTCTGCTATGATCAAGAGATTTTTACGTGTATTGGATGGAAACACTTTTCACTATTCTTGCACAATAAGCCAGAAAACCAACCATACTCTGTCATCCTCCGTTACAGACTGGATATCCCAGTATATTCATTCCCCTATTTATTTTCTGTCTTATGATTTTTCACATACTTTTTACAATTGAGTCACCATTAGGGTTAAATGATAGGCCCAGTTACCACAACAGCCCACAGCTCACCCATGTCCCCAACAGTCGTCACTGAGATCTTACCAGAAGGTGTGACAAAAAAGAACGCACACCAGCAGGTCCCCTCAATACCAACAGGAAAATAAAAAAGTATGGTTCACAGAAACTGTTCCAGACACAAAAACAGTAATTGGGTGAGACCCCAGCCATGCAGGACTTTGGACCCTGCTAGCAAAGGTATGGAAGGGTGAGACAGTTTAATGGGCATCACATTGAGTGTCCATCCATTGTTCCTTATATAAAGCTCCCCAAAATAGTGGGAAGTAGTGAGATTCCTTAAACCCATAGGCTGCATCTAGACTGGCATGAATTTGCGCAAATGCTTTTAATGGAAAAGTTTTCCGTTAAAAGTATTTGCGCAAGAGAGCGTCTAGATTGGCACGGATGCTTTTGCGCAAAAGCGTCCGTGGCCAATCTAGACGCGCTTTTGCACAAGAAAGCCCCGATTGCCATTTTAGCCATTGGGGCTTTTTTGCACAAAACAAAACTGAGCTGTCTACACTGGCCCTTTTGTGCAAAAGGTATTTGCACAAAAAGCACTGATTTCTTACATTAGAACGTCAGTGCTCTTGCGCAAATTCAAGCGGCCAGTGTAGACAGCTGGCAAGTTTTTGCGCAAAAGCGGCTGCTTTTGTGGAAAAACTGGCCAGTCTAGACACAGCCATAAACAATCTGATGGAACTGGAGAAAGGAAGAGGCAAAGACTAGAGTTTCTAATGCCACAGTGACAGCATGTACCATTCCTCCCTCTCTCCTTGCATAGAAGCAGTACTTTCCTCCAAGCCAGAGACAAAGGTTGGGGGAGAGTTATGGACCATTGTCTCCTGTAGCAGAGTCTTCTGTCAATCAAACCCCTAAAATTCTTACATCCACTTCTATTTGCATAAAGATGAGCCCAATGGGGAATTGAGATGGTTAGTGACAACCTCTCAGGCTACATCTACACTGCAACCCTTTTTTGGGATACTGGAGTATCCTGAAATAGTTGTCCCGTGTCTTCACAGCAAGCCTGTTATTTCAGGCTCACTATTCCAACGTCCCTGTAAACCTCATTCTATGAAGAAGATTAATGGATGTTTCGGAATAGTGCTTCATTTTGAAATTTGGCACTGTGTAGGCAGCACAAAATGATGAAATAAGCTATTTTGAAATAGCATTGAAATAAGATACGCAATTTAAGTTGCTCAAATTGCGTATCTTTTTTAAAACTACGGTGCAGTGTAGATGCACCCTGGTACATAAGGATTCAGTTATAGTAGTTATTACATAGGGGTTAGATCGCTAGTTATGCTGAGGTGAGACACCCAATGTTACAACTCTGCAAGTCAAGTAGATTCTGGGTAACAGCAAACCTTCCATGATTTGAAATGGTGTGAATTAGTACTGAAAATGGTTCAGTCAAATGTGCCAACTCAAAATATGAAATATAGCTACATATATGTGTGTTTTTAAGGGAAAAAAGGATATAGAGTAAGGCTCAGAAAAAATTTCCCTTTGAAAAAATGTTAAGAGATTGCTATAGGAATTTACTTAAAAAAACCCTCTAAATGCTAAGTTCCAATGTCAACATTAATTGTGCCTTTGTATTCACATGGGAGAAATATCAGACATAAAAGACCTTGTTTCAGAATGTTAAGAGAGCAAGAAAACATAGACATTACAATGGAAGCTACATCACAGAGTAATCCATAGGATTACAGATAAATCAATGTCATACTAAATGGATGTGGTTTTCGATGATGCCTGAGGGAATTAAACACCTGACTGCCATTGAATTTCAGTGGAATTTGGGCATCTAATTCCTTACACTCTTTTGTGAATCCCAGCCTATTTGGGGTTCAATACTTCTTGACTGTGAGTAATGCCACAACTACACATTATGATTTGTCAGCAATTATTTATCTGTGTATATGTGAAAACCGCACTGTTGTGTAGCCCTTCACGGCTATATTCAATCTAACTTCAGAATGGAACATACTTAGAAATATATTTCAGGAAGGGGAATTTTTGTAGATTTGAGTGACCAAAGAGATTGTACTTCTGACACTTTCACACTAGAAAGTGACAGAAGAAGAGGAAGTGGCTATTGCAGAAGCAAAGATGCTGCAGAACTATATAGCAAAGAGTTAAATGTGCTTTAAAAGGGTTCAGGCATCACCTTGTGTTCCTCACTGTCTCATTATACCTTTTAGTTCCATGAGCTGGAGGTGTTTTCACATGTTTCAGAGAAGAATCGAAGAGAGTGAAGGTCAAAAGGTAAACTTCATGTGTTACAATGCATTTTCACAGGCTGAATCAATACCACTGTGATTTTTACTGTTGTTCTCACAGTTTAATGTATAGGAATGGAGAGCTCACAGCAGCATGAGAGAAAAAGTAGGGGAAAATTAATGCAAAAAATTGCGCAAGGGGTTGCCGACATTCCCTGTTTTGCTGGTGCTGTTGTTTATTTTTCTTATTGTTTGAAAGGATAGGAGGCCCAGTCAATTGGCAGTGTAAAAGTGAAAGAGTGGAGAAAATGAAAGAGGAAAAATTAGGCTAAAAGCAAGTCATGAGTTGTACACATTCAGAGTCTTCAGTTCATGTTAGAGTAGCAGCATCAAATGCAGGGCAAAGAAGCTTCAGTGGAAACAGCAGCGTCTGTATCATAACTAGGAATAGATTTTCTCTTTTTAATGAGAGCTAGAGAATAAGAGTAATTCCAGTCTCAACAAGATTCCACTTCAAGATCTTACACTAGGCTGATTCAGATCTCCCACTAGCTTTATGTTAACATAAATGGGGCTGCTCCTGATTGATACTTTGTGATGTCAGAATCAGATCCATCTTGTTTGTTACTCTGAGTTTGCCACATATTTATTGCAAAAATGGTATGTTGTCAAAATGGTTGCCATGTACCATCCCAGAGAGAGCTGCATTTCAGCGGAGTGATTAACCTTAATCCTGAATATCTTTCTCGGGCAAAATTTCCACTGGGTTCACGAGAGTTCTTACCTGAGTCAGAAATTCAACACTGGATTTTTATATTCTGTAAATCATTTTGGGTCAATGAATGTATAAAATCATAAGTTAAGTAATAATAGTACTCATACCACTTTTTCCCTTAATGAGACCTCACCGTGGATTCCTGTTGCTTTGTGAACAAGCTTTTTATGGCATTTGTCATCATCTTATCAAAGTATCTCACACATATTGACTGGTTTATCCTTCCAATGGCTCTGTAAGGTTTAGAAGCATTGGTATTAGTATCACCATTTCACTGCCAGAGAAACAGAGGAAAGATTAAGGTATCCTGTCCATATAAAAAGTATGCAGCAGAACCTGGAATAAAACAGTAATTTAACTACAAGCTCTAACTTCTTCCTCCCCCATTACTTCTTATTCAGGTAAAACTTCAGAGGAAGAAACCCAAAGCGGGATAACATGCGCCCAGAGAAAGTTTCCTTCAAGCCTCCAATAATTAGAGATTGGGCTTATGCCTGAGGTTTAAGGCTTTATATCCCTCCCAAAATTCTTTAACGATATTTACTAACATAACTCTGGGTTTTTATGTTAACCACATACATTGGTGGTATCTTGTGAATTGCATCTTGTGAATTGCATCTTGTGAATTATGTCTACCTGTGTGTAGATACAGTTCCTACTAGGGATGTTAAATATCGGTTAATTGAATAGTTGAGTAACCTTATCGGTTATTCAATTGCTCTATCGTACCCGGAGGCGGGGTCGGCAGCCAGTGGACTCTGGCCCCCCTACCGAGGAGCCCCCTGCAACTCCTTGCTGATGCATCTGTATCAGAGGCAGCAGCTTGGGGTGCCAGGCAGGAGTTGGTCTGCGAGGGGAGCCAGTTCAAAAACCAGCTCCCCTTGCGGACCGGCTGCCTGTCGCCTGTATCAGAGGCAGCAGCATGGGGTGGCAGCAGCCCCTGTTCAGGATGGGGGTCTGTGATCCCGGACCCGGCATGAACCAGAACTGAGCCGGGCTGCCTGCCAGCCTGGATCCTAATACACTTTAAATGCAGAGCCACAGCAGGGGTAGGTCCCGGATCTGTTGCAAGCCAGGACTGATCCAAGTTGTTGGCCATCCTGCTAAAAAATGTACTGGGGGGGAATGCATGTAGTCTATAGCATTAACCTATAAGCTTTTGCTCATCGGTTAATTGGTTAATTGACTTTTGCTTATTGGTTAATTGATTACATCCCTAGTTCCTATTACAACACAGCCCTGCTTCTGACTGAGGCACCATACAAATATTTGATAACAATCACAGTAGAAGATATTGTGCCAGTGGCATGTGTCTCGACTGAAAGATAACTGACTAGCTGAGAATTCCACCCTGTATCTAGAGACCAGTGGTGAAAGTAACTTAAAATTTCTTACTAGCTCTGTCCTCTTGCAACCCAGGTCCCTGCCAGCTCTTTAAATAGCTCCCTGCTGGCTTTAGCCACAGCTCAGCCAGCTCTTGCTGCACCCCACTTACTTTCACCTCTACTCAAGACCCTTACTTAGAGCCTAAGAGCCAGCCACCCCGTACATTGGCATGAAACTCACAGAAGTTGTGGGCTCAGTTGGTCTGCCTCATGCTAGTGTCAGGCCTGTCACAGATAATCCCCCAGAACCAGGGAATTACTAACTAGCTTCTTAATGACTCTGTCTGCGAGTACACAATGTGAAGCAAAGGCTGGAGGAAATCTGGCCTAGTGTGATTCTTTGTGGCTGTTATTTTAAGATAGAAGTAAGACAGACAAGAATGGAAGAGAATACAGAGGAAAGAGACTAAATAGCTGAAAATGCATCAAGGAAAGGTGCAGGTATTTAAATGATGGGAAATTGTTAGACTGTTGAAAAATGTTATTCGTATTACAGTGGTATCATTTTGCCTTATGGAGCTCCCGAACACAATCAAGGCTCCATTGTGCAAACACAGAACAAAAGTCAGTT
Source organism: Pelochelys cantorii (assembly GCA_032595735.1). Taxonomy (NCBI): domain Eukaryota; kingdom Metazoa; phylum Chordata; order Testudines; family Trionychidae; genus Pelochelys; species Pelochelys cantorii. Next base: position 175,264,165 of record CM064328.1, on the reverse strand, counting down.
GCTGGCCTGAACAGTTTGCATTCTAACCAGACACAACAAAAAGTGGTGGAAAGGGTGGCAGCATGCATGTAGAAGATAGTCGAATCCACCAAGTTCAACTTCCTAGAGAATATCCCCTATGGGAGTCTCTGTGGCTGGAAAGGTTGCAAATGCAACACACCAAGCCCTCTATTGACCCCAGTGGAACAAGAGGTACTAGGGATGTCAGAAGGAGGGTGATACCAATCTCCATTACACCTGATCCTCCATCGATATGAAATCTATAAGCTTTTGCTAGCAAGGGAAGTTACAGTAGTCCCTTCTGCTGCAGTAACTATTACTGGAACAGGGCAGCCAAGGATCCACAATCAGCTCCCTGGAATGCAGCTTCAACATAATGGGGAACATTGCCTATGTGATTTTCCCATGGTGATAGAAGAGGTCAGAGGCAGAGCTGGGATCTGAAACCAGGACTCCTGAGTTCCAGTCCACTGCCTTAGCCACAGGACCCTCCCACAATCCAGTGCAGTTTGGGCTGCAAACACATATATATTATTAGGCAAAAAAATTGGTTATTTTCTATGCAACTGTGCTGAGATCAGAGCTGTGATATTGCCTTCAGTTCTGGGATCCTCGTTACTAAGAGATAAATAATGATTGGAAGGCATTCAGAGAAGAGGTTGAAAAGTTAGTATTCCAAACAAAGAGAGGACATTTTTAGCATAGTGAAATAGGAGATAATTACTGCAAGAGGAATGGAATTGAAAAGGGAAAAAGGAAGGTGAAATATTTGTGGGAAAATAAATATTCTTAATCCTAATATATAGTTAATAAAACTGGTAATTAATAAAGAATTATTAATTTTTAAATACTACTGCTATTTAGCATTGAAAAGTCAATTTATGATTTAGTATATAATGGAAACGATATGCTCTACAGTAACAGGGAACTACTATTACATAGATCCATCATCAAGACTTACACAAAATAGCAGTTCTGCAGTCCTAAGAGGCACTGGGTGTTCATCCCAAATACATAATTTAGGGCTAAACTCTCACAATGACCCTCCACATGAATGCTGGCATCTACACCTGCTGCCATAGTGAACATACACTGCTCATTTAACATGAAGTATCACTGTCCTGACCTTGTCCCTCCCATACTCCCTGGTTCATTCTGCCCAGGCAGAGAAGACACGCAGAGAATGGCACATTCCTATTTAAAATTGAGGCTCAGGTGCTACTGCTCTACTCTGCTCCCCTCCATCTCTTTTCTCAGTGGAAATGATATAGAGAAATAGAATGTGTTTGCATTTGCACACAAATACATGTATACGTTTTTATGCATACTTTGGGGCTGTGCATGTAAATCACCATTTCGCAAATACATATGACTAAACAGAGGCTTATCTAGCCAGGTGAACATGCATAGAAGGGTTTTACACTCTTCTTGTAGCGTATATGCAAAGTAGGACCTGATCCTCCCATCTTCCTGGAAATCAGGTTCAGTACTTTTACAACATTATTATCATATTTATTCAGAATATTTACTATATTATACTTACAATTAAAATATATTGTTAATTATACATTATTTATCTCATCCTTGTTCTGTGCAGTTTGTTACATGGAAATTTGTTACTGAGCCAGACTGGCACAGGGAAGGATGAAAACTTTCATGTGAAATAAATAGAAATTCTGTCTTGTCATTTAAAGTATCATGAGGATGGATACTCATATCTCTTAGATGCAGCCTGCATTGTGCAAAGGCGAATCTACTTCTTTTCAGTCATCTCTTAGTCCATGCAAAACTTAATGACAAAGTAAAAGTGGAAACCTGTCAACATAGTGGGCCTCCTAATATTTGGATTTTATTTCTCATACAAACTGATGGAAATTTCATCAGTATTGCTCTTTCACATGTCCATCCTATTAAATTGCATTTCCTTCTACTCTTGTGTGATTTCCATGTCTCCTCAGGTAAAACATTGTTAAAATTAATATTAATATTTGTAAACTACATTGTGGTCTTTGGTTTATTCAGATTATTCAAGGTTCTAAACAAGTAAACTCAATAAAATTACAAAACTTCATGGGAAAAGTAGTGTCTGTGTGGCCAAATCTTAATCACTTTACTTGACTTAGCTAGATTCTCAACCGAAATAAATCAGTGTAGGCCCATTAATGTTAACATCTATCTAAACATAGCTGTATACCACTATGAATAAAGGAATTTATTTCATATATAGATTATATTAGATTATATACTAAGTAAGTTCCTCAAGAAATATCAAGCTGGAATTTCAAAAGAATCCACATTCTTTAGCAGCACAAGTCTTTCAATGAGACTTGTCATTTGGGTACTTGGGCAAAATTCTGCCCAGATTTCTTAATGCTTAATACTTAATAAACTGAAAATTAAGAAAATTTCTTAATATCCCTCCCAATATTTGGTGAAATATGTTTGAATTAAGCATTCAATTCTCATTGAATTTCAGTGACAATTGAGTGAGTAACACCTACCTGTAAGGCTCCTTTGAAAACCTTAGCATGACTATATGCCTAATAGTTTGTTATAGTAAGCAACACTTTCCTAAATCGCAATACAAAACCCAGGATATTTTTATATTGCTGTTGAAGTGACTATCCAGTTTGGCCCGGTAACAAGCCAAGATGATGCTTCTTCAGGTGATCAAAAGAGTTGTATTGATTTATACCAGCTGAGAACCTCACCTTAGTACTGTTGAACCTAATTGGATAACATTTAAATAGTAATCTAAATTACATTGTACCTATGGTTTCTATCATAGTTTAGGAAAGCATTACTTACTGTAACAAACTGTTGGGCAAACATTTATTTCATTGAGAACTGGAAGGGATATAAAGACACTTTCATAACTTTAAGTACGCTATCAAGACTGTAATGTGCAAAGCGTCTCTCATCTACTACTATCATCTACATGTGCCTTTCATATTATTGCAAGAATACACCATATTATGAGGATATATTCAAATTTATTCTTGGTCACATAATTCTCAGAACAAAGGGTACTGTTGTCATAATTCCTTTACAAATGTATTGTATGTATGACTGGGCCTTAAGTAATTCACTTAAAATGGATTTTCAGAGAAAACATTTGCATGTCAACAGGCATTTCATTTCTTAGCCTGATTGAAAATAGTAAAAGAGATTCTGTTTCTGGAACAAGATACATATCATGATATAATTCAGTTTTAGAGAACATTGAGCTATCTATAAACTTTGAAGAACATACTGAAATTGCTCTAAAAAAATTAATTAGTTGTCTTTTTTTTTGCTACACAATATATCTTATATACATTTGAGACATTTCTCTTTATGCATTTAAAAGGGGAAACAGTTACATCTCCATTGATAAAGGCTGGAGTATTCTTTCTTCTTAACACTACAGTTACAATTAAACCTTTTCAAAGTGATTTAAATTGAATAAAGTTTAGTGGATGGACTTCAATGTATATGATTATTGCCATTGATGCGTTGCACGCTGAGCAAAAGAATAGAACACATTCATCCTATCTACATCATTGAAAATCGTAAGTTAAATTCCCATTCACTGTTTTGGAAACTGGCCCCTGAGGGTACATCTATACTACAGAGAAGATCGAAGCTGCCACTGTCAATCTTCCAGGGTTCGAATTAGCAGGCCTAGTGAAGATATGCCAATTCGAACTGAAAGGGGCACTCTGATTGGTGCCAGTAGTCCTGGAAGAGTAAGGGAAGTTGAAGGGAGAGTGTTTTCCCTTTGACTTCCTGCAGTGTGGACAGCACCAAACATTGAGTTGAGGTGTTTCAACTTCGGCTATGCAATTAACGTAGCTGAACTTGCGTATCTTAATTCGACTTTAGCCCATAGTGCAGACATACCCTGAGTGTTTTAATTTTAAACTCAGAGCAAGGGTTTGTGGTCGATAGGTAGAATCTTTTGAAAATAGAGATTTCTAATAGAAATGCTGAGAGATGCGGAACAGGAATGGTTCTGTTGGTTATGACTGTATTGAACTGATCTTTGACAGATGCTGGGTTCATGAAAAATGAATGGAAATCTCTCACACTGTATTAAAAAGCGAGAAGAAATGAATAATCAACCATGGTTTCTCTGTCAGGAGTTTTTCAATCTGCAACTGGTCCAGCTGCTCTGTCTATATTAAGTGCCAAGTGTTATGTCAGATGTGCTAGTTGTGGGGGAGGGGCAGAAAGGACAAATTAAGGAGAAGCACAACTGTTTTTGTAAAATAAAAAATTGGATTACAAAATATCATGCACTATCAAGTGGCCAGTGTCATTCTCAGCAGGGAGAAACTTTTGACAGCAATGTCTATACAGGCAACTGGCTGTGCTTTGATAGATATATGGCATGTTATGAAAACAGGTGTGTGGCTTGTACCCAAAGTCTGCCATCAGTAATGAATTATTCACAGCATTCTCTGAACCCAGTGTGATAGAATTGCTATCAGGTAAGATTAAAATGGTCATGAGGCATCTATGAAATGCAATGTTCAGAAAACATCCGTGAGCAATATTGTGAACAATGTGCTTTCAGAAACAGTTTTATTATAAAGTTTCATTTGTAGATATAAGTGCCATGCAGAAAAATGACCTGAACAAAATTAACAAGAAGCCCTAAAAAAATTACTCAGAACCTTTTCATTCATCTGATCCACTGAGATATGTTTCTGTGACAGCCAGAGAATTTATTCAGAAGAGGTGGTGTCTCAGTCTGAATTCAGTAGAAGCATAAAGGTTAGAAGCAGAATGGATGTTCCAAAAGAGCAAGATATATGCAGTTATTGTAGTATCTGAAAGACTTTGGCCTATGGTGTGAATTATAGTAGCTCCAATTAAATATATTGACTCAAAATAATTCTTTAAAAATTACAAATTGTTGTCAATATCTACGGTAGGCAAAATTCCTCACATCTGCTTTTCAACAGTATCTATCCATGACATGCTGTATGAATTTTAATCCCCCCTGACATACACTCATTGATCTCTAGATGGACCTTGACCTAAATCTTAATTTAAAAGAATACATGGAAAGGTTATCAACATTCCATCAATAGAGAGCCTGGTGTCTTCTGGGATTTTTTTAAGATCAAAGTTTGGTTTTCTGTTCACTTTCAAATCTTTTATTTTATCTGCATAACACTGTGTAGTCAAAATTAGTTAGTATGTGAGCTGATCTAGCTAGTCTGAAGCTCTATTTAATCTAATACAACCTACTGCTAAATTAATTAATTAAAATGCGCAGGCAAAAGCCTGAGTAAACACAATTTACCCTACACACAAGACAGAAGCTGGAAGTCTGGGTAAAAATTTACCCTAGAGTATAATCTTCCTCTTAGAGCTTTTGTTCATGTACAGCACTACAGGGGTACAACTGCATTAGTGCAGCAGCGCTCCTTTAGTATTTTATTAACATGCTACTACGACAATGGGAAAACCTCACCCTTCGGCATAGCTCTGTCTACACATGTGCTAGGTTGGCAGAACTCTATCACTCTAGGGTGTGGATTTATCACACCTCTGAGCAACTTAGTTATACTAATATAGGTCTTTAGTATAGTCCTAGCTTTGGACTATACATACACTGCAATCAAAGGTGTGTTTCACTGCTCGTGTAGGCACACCCGTGTGTGTGTTAATCTAGTTAGGATGCTAAAAATAGCCATACAGACTTCATCACAGTCTATGAGTATTCCCAAAGGGACCATGCAGGCTTGCACAGCCTGTGTTAAAGACCATGCTGCCATATCTTCACTGTTATTTTTATCAAGCTAGCTAGATTAATGCTACTGCAGGAATGCCAGCATAGGTTGCATGCAAGTCACACCTTAGATTACAGGTTAGATGTAGCCTTAGCTGGTCTTTGTCTTTTCAGTATATCTGTTGAGAGATGTAGGGAGCAAGTGTTCCCAGTGCAGGAATTAATCTTTTATATTAATATGTTGCTAATATATTGCTATTGTGCTTTATTATAATTATTGTGATATTATTACTTTATTATGGGATTAACATAATATTACGTATTTTATGAGTGAGTGGAAATGTGTAGGGGATAGTTCTGTTGTTATATATTGCACTTGATATGCCCCAGTGAGATAACTATCCATAATGCAATATCCTCTCTGCCGATACAAGAACACTGATTGTGAACTAATTCCACTGACAAAAGGATGGATGCACACAATTGATGTAATTAAAGTGGCATATTGTCATCAATGTATCCCAAGGCAACCTAACTCTGTAGTATAGACAAGACTTTAATTTGTGGCAGGGTCGAGTTATTCAGTGGCGGCTAGTGGCAATTGAAAGGATGTAAACTGAGATACATGTGGCATCCATCTTAGAATCTTCACTGGATTTATCTTGAGCTGGAATAAAGAACAGTTCCCCATGGTTCTGAACTTTGACAATGAAAGTTATAAACATCTCTTTCTGCTGAGTCATTGGGAATAAGTCCAATAGAGCCATGGATGCTATGACACCGGAACGTATTGCTCTCCCCTGTGGACTTCTCCTGCTGTGTCTGCATTGATGGAGCCAATATTCCTGTCTGACCCAGACCTTTTGAAAATACTGTAGTGTATAGAGACCCAACATAGAGTAGAGTTGAAAAAGGAGATCTATGTTTGGAAGAGGTTTCCCTAGACAGTGAATTGGACTCCGTTGTGTAAAATTTCCTAACTCTTCTCCCTCAAGCCACTGGAGAATACCAGTTTTAGTACTTCTAATAGTCCTGTTCTCATACTGGCCACCTGAAGTAAGCAGGCTGAGGGCAGAAATTAGATGCTCAGAGTGTGGGAGGAGGCTCCAGGCTGTGCTGAGATTGTGGGATGGGATGAATAAGGGGGAGAAGGCTCTGGCTGTGCTGGAGCCAAGAATGAGAAGTTTGGGGCACATGAGAGAGCTAAGGCCTAAGGGTGGAGCTGAGGGGTTTGTAGTGTGGGAAAAGGTTCTGGCTGTGGGAGGGGATACAGGCTTTGCGCTGGGGGTGTGGGTTTTGGGTTGGGCCAGAAATGAGGGGATTGAGATGTGGGAGGAGACTTCAGGTTGGGGGAAGAGGTTGAGGTTCATGGAGATTGAAAGGGGTCTGGCTGGGAATGCAGATTCTGGGGTGGGGCTGGGGCTAAGGGGTTTGAGCTGTAGGAGGGTGTGCTGGGCTGGAGCTGAGAAGTTGGGAGGGTGGGAAGGGAATCAGGGCTGCGACAGGAGGTTGGGGCATGGGGGATGAGGGGTCTGGCTGGGGGTGCAGGCTCTGAGGTGGGGCTGGATCAGAGGCCCATTGTGCAGGATTCTATACATGCATATACCAGTAGTCCCTGCTCCAAGGAGCTCATGGAGGTTTGACTTCTGGAAGAAGGAGGAAAATAGTATTTAAATGCAGCATTTCATTTAAAGGAATAAGAGCTTGAGAAGGTGAGAGTGGAAAGAGTATAGTACTTAATTTTTTTTCTTACGTACACGTATGCAAACATGTGAGTTGGCTTTTGTAAAGACACATATTTCTTGATTAGCTCGAACTCCAGTAACATAAATGCAACAGGCTAATTTCTGAGTAAGGACTGGTGGGGACCCTGCAAGATCAATACAGAATTGCTATTACATTTATTGTACTTTTTTGTCCAATGCTAATGGCTTCTGGCCTGAATTATACCAGGCATAAATTTAATTCTAAACTTAACAGTCACAGCAGACCATAAGATTTACATTTTAGGTAATCATTTTTCATTGCCTCATGTCTGGTGGGATTTCAAAATGGATTTTATATGCTTCTCTAGCAGCAAAATACTTCAGAAATTGGAAATCTTCATATACATCAGATATTATGACTAACAGCAAACTGCTTTTTGAGTCTTGCTTGAATTACCTGCAGAAGCAGACACTGTTATTGAATTGTTAGATATAATTGGGGTCTAAAATTAATTTGAAATCAATTAGGAGACCTATGCTCCTTGCCACCGTGAGATGTGGAATGGGGCACAGAGTAAAGAGTGAACAGGAAAGACAGCAGAACCTGCAAAAGCATCCAGGCATGCTCCTCCCATTCCTGCGGAGGCCTCTCTTCTCTCACCCAGGGTGATGAGGGCTCTGCAGGTTTGCCCAGGGCACACTGAGCCTGGAAGGGGAGAAAGGATTAGTTGCACTGTGTTCTTGACTGTTGGTATTTCTGCTTGAGAATGCAGCAGATGTTATTGCTTCTAGAAGCGACTTTAGTTTCTGCTCCACATGGGCCAGAACAGGGGTTGGGTGGAGGCACAGCAGGGCCAGTGATAGCAGCATGGCTCCCTGAGGATATAGGATGCTCAGGGGAATCAGATGCTTGGAGAACATTTGTATCCAGCAAAGCACTTAAGCACATGCTTAACTTCAGACATGCAAGTCCTCTCATTAAATTATGCCTGTTTGAATGCTGTACTGGTTTGGAGCCTGGATGTATGGCTCAAGGGATATCAGTAGGATTTGATCAAAAGCAGGGGAAAAGCACAGGATGAACTATGTATTTTAGATCTTTGACTTACGTGACTACTCCCATTTCTTTGTGGGTTTGAGAGGGTTTCAGTACAGCATAGTGTCAGAATCTTATAGCAGTGCTGAACTGGAAGTATTTCCAATCAGTGTTGAAGAGAGAAGTGTCTGAGTGAGATGTAACTACCAAACTAATTTTTGTAACTGGTTAGGATGTTTTAATGAGTTTATCTGTTCTGGTCATTAAATATCAGAAACTAAACAATTGTTAACATAGGCACTCACTCCACAGGAGCTGCAGCACTGCAGCATCACGGAAAAAAATAATGCTTAACTTAACACCCACCAACTGCTAAGCTCCCCTTCTTCCCCCAGTAACTCCTGCCCACCACCTGCCCTCAGGAATTAACTCCTCCCTCTTCCTCCCAGCACCTCTTGCATGCCACAGAACAGTTGTTCAGCAGCTGTGCAGCACGCAGGAGGCATTTGGAGGGCGGGTAGGAGCAGGTATGTGTTGCACTTGGGAAAGGGGGTGGGAACAGGAGGAGCGGGGGTAGAGTGGGGGAGGGAAAAAGCGAGTGGGGAATTGGGGGAAGGGATGATGTTTTGGCTGGGGCTGAGGGTGGAGCAAAGGCAGGAAGAGGCAAGTCAGAGGTGGGCACTTGGAAGGAGTGAAGTAGACTGGGGTCAGGAGTGGATCAGAGGTGGGAAGAAGCAGGATGGGGGTGCAGGGGACATGGGGCCAGGGGTGGATCTGAGGCAGGGCCTGGGGCTGAGTGGGAGTTGAGCACTCCCAGAAAAAATTAGAAGGTGGTGTCAGTAACACCAACAATTAGTCTTCTTAAAAGAGACACTATTCAGGGATATTCATCAGATGAAGTTATTCATAAGATCTATGTATTTAACATGGTGTTACTATATTACAGAGTAAACATGTCATTTCTATTGATTGTATTACATTCAGTGGTGTCACTTTATTCACATTTAACAGACCAGGTATGTCTATGAAATGATACTACTACAAAAATGTGGACAGGTGTACTGGGTATTATTTACAGGTAAATATGCTTTGTCTCAGTACTGAATTAAAGGTACCCAAATATCTAAACATCTAACTGTTTTCTGTGTAAACGGCATCATGAGCTTTTGTGGGCAAAACCCACTTCTCTAAGGGGGTGTCTACACAGCAAAGTTATTTCGGAATAATGGCCATTATTCTGAAATAACTATGCAAGCGTCTACACAACAATTCCTTTATTTTGAAATAATTTCAAAATAATGGACGGCTTATTCTGACTTCTGTAAATATCATTCTATGAAGAATAATGCCTATTCTGAAATAGCTATTTCGAAATAAGGCATGTGTAGACGCTCCACTTCTGTATTTTGAAGTAGCCCCTCACTTGGGCCATTCTAAGTTACTCCTCCTGGGGCTCTAAATTGAGATAGCACATCTACATTCGGGAAGCCTCCCTTGGACTAATTTTGAGGCTTTGCAGCAGTGTAGACATGCTATTTCAAAATAAGCTATTTTGTAATAACTATTCTGGAATAGCTTATTCCGAAATAACTGTGCAGTGTAGACGTAGCCTAAGGTGCTGCATGACTATTTGTTGTTTTTTAAGTTTTTCCAGCTACAGACTAACATGGCTACCCCTCTGAAATTTTTGTTCCCTGTGTGTTTTGCTGGGTACATAATTGGTGTGTTAAATTTTCCTTAGCAGAGCTACCAATAGCTGAAGAGCTCCTAGAGGAAGAAAGATTCTTCATTTCCTTTTGTGTGGCTGTTTCTACTGGGAAGATCCAGGAGGATTATCAAAGGATCACTTGGCAATAAATATGCAACCATTTTGCAGAATTTGGTGACAGATTGCATCTCAGTATGATCCAATGACTGGACATATCCCATACTTGCATAATACCTCCTCTTGCTTCACAACATATATCCCTGTTCTGTCAATATATGCATATTTTAACCTGACTGGTGTGACGTAACACTGAAACAGTATCTTAATTTTCTTTTATTGTGATACCCAGTGAATTTGCTTGCAGATTGAACCCAGTTCCTCTTGAGTAATATGTCTGTTCACATCTTTTTCCCAGTCCACAAAAAAGGGACAATATTTTGTCAGTAAAGATGTCTGCAAAATCTGATATAAATTAGTTATATTATTTGTTTCCTGATTGACCAGATGCCGTTGCCTATAGGTAATATACAACTTGCCTATAATTTAATGTATTAAACTAGCTGTATAAAGTTGCCCACAGGTTGCCAGTCCTGTGAGCCTTTTAAAAAGGCAGGATCTTTCACTGGCATGTGTTTGTCTTTATTTTTTGACTGTCTATTGACAGCTCTTATAATACTACAACAACCTGAGATCATATTGTGTGCCACACATTTCAGGGTAGAGAATCACTCTTTCACACTGACATGTGTGCACAAATATGCTTCTGCAGTATCTAGACATCTGAAAATGTCTATGTGCATCATAAGAAAAGACTGGAAGCTGAGCAGCCTGAGTGAAATGATTGTGGACACCATCTACTACCTATTGGGCAGGAATTTGCATCAGAATCTCCCCAGCCCCCGGTCAATCCTTCCCCGCATTGACTGGTTCCCCTGTTTGTAGTCTCACTGGAAAGGATTCAATGGACATTGAGAGTAATCTGCTCTCATCCTTAGCGATGGTCTTTCCAGGTCAGGATGTAAGCCAGGGTGGGCAATAATTTTTGATGGGGGGGGCCATTCCAAGAATTCATCGGCTGCATTTTCCTACAATATTAATGGAGGAGGTGTGGGGGCTGGGATGGAGTTTGGGTGAGGGATGGGGTTGTGACCTGGGACAGAGGATGGTGGTGCAGGGCCTGGGGGGGCTGGGTGCAGGAGAGGATTCTAACTTGGGGGAGAGGTGTAGGAGGAGGTGCAGGATGTGGGATGGAGTCTGGATGCAGGAGTTTGTGACCTAGGATGGGAGGATGGAGTGCAGGAGGGGGTAGAGTTGCAGGTGCAGGCTCTGGCCAGGAGGCACTTACAGTAGGAGTCTCGTGGCCAGTTGCCCAGCAGTACCCTCGGACAGGCTCCCTTGCTGCAGCGACCCTACATACCACTCAGAGCAGCTGGCTGCGTGACACTCAAAACGGCCAGCATGTATGTCTCTGTGCATGTGTGCCCTTGCGGGGAATGGGCAAAGGGGTCTCTGTTTGTTGCCCATGCATGCAAGCACTGCCCCTGGAGCTCCAATTGGTCAGTCTGAGCAGCGTGTAGGGCTGTGTCAGATCAAATACAAAAGTTTGATGGGCCGCCATGTTTTGCATACCCCTAATGTAAGCATTTCAGTAAAATAATATGAAGTAGCCTACGGCTCCTAATTGACCTTTTTCATTCTCTCAAACTCCTTTCTTAGAGCACATTGAGCCTAGTGGAGTTGCACAAAAGAGGCACCAGGTCTCTGTGCATGCTTCCTCCACCTTGCCCTTCCTTGCACAGAAGAATTGCACTCATTCAGCCACCTTCCAGGCTTTCTCTGCCCATGACTCAGACTGGGGGGGGGGTCTATTTCAGAGGAGGAGTGTCTTACTGTGCTTTTGCCAGTGACATTGTGGCATCCCAGTATTGTCTGCAGTAACACAGTACAGACACAATCCATTTTTCTAGTTTTTAAAAACTGAAAATTAAGTGTATTTTAATACGAGACATGAGACAGAGTCAGAATGAAATGCAAGAGGTTTACTGGCTTATTACATTAGTTATGCTGCTCAAGAGATTAAATGGGGAACTAGACTGCTGAGAGAACTTATTCTCTGGGTTAAAGTACTTACAAAATGAGGTGATAAAGATTATTTGGCATTTCCTTTAGTACTTTTGTTAAGTACGCTACAAGGCAACTCTCTTTTATACTAAGAGATCTAGGAACTGTTTTGAAGTTATGTAACCTCATTATAAATCTCCGGGAGAATGAAAACAAAGTATCTTTTGGACAATAACTTCATGGAGCATGGACAGAACGGCTATCCCAGCACTGGTTTGTATCATAGAATTGTACTGATTTTTTCTTACAGTAGTAAAAGGACCTTTATGGAGTTAACTGAGTTACTCAAAGCCTTAGAGGTTGGACACTTCCTGTTTCAGTAAATAGAATTCATCCCCATGCGACTTTGTTGTGATGCAGTTGAATAAAGTAGCAAGCTCCCTAGTAGGCAGTCACATGATTAAAGTGCTCCTTTTGTTGCACTGGGTGGTCCCCTTTATAAAACTTAGTGTAACCAGTCTTGAGTGTGCCACCCTCCCATCTCCCCAGCCTTTAGAGCTGCTTGGAACTGGTGATGATTTAAAGGGCCCAGAGCTCCAGGTACCATCACTGCTGCCCCAGACCCTTTAAAACCCATAATTTTTGGCATCTGAAAACTTTTTCAATTGTTATTTTATACACTCAATTGGTTATTTAGTTTCATGGGGTTGAGGTTTCTGGAGGGCTGCGTCTAGACTGGCATGATTTTGCGGAAATGCTTTTCATGGAAAAGTTTTTCCGTTAAAAGCATTTCCGCAAAAGAGCATCTAGATTGGCACGGGTGCCTTTGCGCAAAAAGTGCTTTTGCGCAGAACCATCCATGGCCAGTCTAGACGTGATTTTGCGCAAGAAAGCCCCGATCGCCATTTTCACCATTGGGGCTTTTTTGCGCAAAACAGTTCTTCCCTGTCTACACTGGCCCTCTTGCGCAAGTATTCTTGTGTAAGAGGGCTTATCCCTGAGCGGGAGCATCATAGTATTTGCACAAGAACACTGACAATCTTACATTAGATCGTCAGTGTTCTTGCGCAAATTCAAGCGGCCAGTCTTGACGCACCCTTGATGTTTAGTGGGGGAGAGGGAGTAGGCTTCAGCTGTTTCAAATTAGATGGATTTACTTTGTGCTTAACACCTTTTGAAAAACAAGACCATTGCAAGAAAGCCAGAAATGAACCATTTCAGCAAATGTCCCAATTGCTGGACAAAAGGAATATCAGATTACTCTCATCTCTAAAAGACTAGCTGTAACTATGCATTTTGCAGGACAATGTAAACATCTGAACATAGTTGTGTCATTGCACCATAATCCTGATTTGCATTACTTTGCTGTTCTGGTAATTAATCTCAGGATTACTGTTCTATACAGTTTGAATGAAACCAACATGCAGTTGGGGTGCAGCAAGAGATTTCATATGAATAGTCTGAGTCCATTTGGATGATCGTTGACTAGATCCTGCCTGCGTAAGGGTCACACAATCAAGTCCTTAATTTGTAATACAGAAAAAGATAGCTTGCTATAATTGTATATGTAGCTCCTGAACAGTGACATTTGACTTGATTCGCCAACTTGTACTCTCAGCTAGAAGGAAGATAAAAGATGCTTCCAAGGAGAGAGGAAGAATGGGCAGTGAGGATAAGGAGATTAAATGAAAAATCTTAGGGAGGAATTTTTAGCATTAACCTAGTGGGGGGAAAACAAAGGAAATGTTATACATGTTCTTTTTTAAAGATGTTGCTTCAAAATTAGGGCTGTGAAATAAAATCCAAGACTGCATTTTTATTTTTTAAAAAATGAATAAATCTTACTATGCTGGAGACTCTTGACAGCTAAATTATATTTGGTGAAACACAGCAATGACAAACAGGTTATCAAGAAAGAAAGAGCACTCAATCTATAATTTCAATTTTTCTTTTTAGCCCAGACATATTCCTGTTAGGAATATCTGCAGATTACGGATTGATGCTACAGACTCCGGTAAATGCAAAAGCACATAACCTCACATTTCATTCCTATAGCAAACAATGGGCCCTAAATGCCTCACTGAATCAGTTTTCTCCTCTGCAGGGAGTGTACTGGGGTGGGGAGAGGCATATTAGCATTGGTTTGGAGCATACACCCAGTCTTTAGGCAGCAGAATGATCCTCAGAGAATGACTGTAGTGGGCACAACTCAGAAGAATGCTAAGGCCCACACTGAAAGCATTCCTTTTCAGGGCACCACATATCCACGTACTTAATTCCCATTTAAATCAGTGGAAATTAGAGACTTAGGAAAAATTAAACACATACTGAAGTGCTTTCTTGAATTAGACTGCATACAATGCTGACTAAACTACGCCTGAAGGCATTATATTTCTCTGAGAGCAAGTCCCAGAGTGGAAGGGGGTATAAAGTTCACATATGTCTCCCTATGTCTTCCAAGTTTAGCACACACAGAGTTGAGTCAAAGCACAGAAACAGAAAAAGTATTTAATTCTGTTGTTTTATATATTTTTTGTTATAACTGCATAAACTTCAATTAATAGAACAAGTATTCAGAAATCAGGCAAACCCATTCCATAAATTGCTAATGCAATAATGCAGAAATATAAGATCTTGGTTGACATGTATTTATTAAATAAAAATGCCGGTAATAAAAAAGAATTTAATGTTGGTGAATAAGAATTTTAAATATAATCTAGAACTAAGCCAGATCTGAATAATTTATCAATTATGTTGTAGTTAATTCTAGAACTGATAACTCAATATGAAACAAAATAACAGGATTAAAACTGCATTCCATTAAAAAGAGGGCAAGTGTAAATAAACATGACTTTTCAGATGAAAGCATTTTAACACAATAAGTAAATAGAAAACCAAGTCTAAACTAATTTTTAGATTCATTAAATTATTCAGTACTAAGGGCAATAAAACTAGATCTCTAGTAATATGATATACAAATACACATACATAATTTTCTGAATCACAAAATCTACTATATATTTTAGAGAGTTTGTGTGTTTGTTCAAGAACTCCTCCTTAAAGGTAAGAGTTAGGCCCACCAAATTTGGTATACAGCTTCCTCTTATCATAATTAAAGCAACATAAGGGTTTGGTTGTGCCAGAAAAATGGGATGTACCTGGAATGGGATTACTTCCCATAAGACCAAACAGAAAACACTAAATCAAGTATAGTCCTCAAAATTAACTTAACTAAGCAAATGTTGAAAGAGACTGAACCAGGATGATCCAGAAAAATAGGCTGGATCTGGAATGGGATTGTTTCTTGATAAACCTTACAGAAAAGTGATAAAATGGAGAAATTTGGAATAGTGCTCTGTTTTGACACACATTAATCAAGGTTTGAAAATTAGAAGAAAATGTTATGGGAAACCAAATTGACTACAGCTCTTTTTTGTTAAAACACAGAATGTAAGAGTTTATATGGATGAAGAAAAAAATACACTTGATGGAATTCCCATTTAAAAACATTGACTAAAAAAATTAAATGGAAAAATTGTAACGGTGTCTTCTTTAAGAATCCAGAATAAATATTAGCTTCATAAAAATAACACTGTATATTTGAAAAAATACAATCATTTAAATAAAGCATGTACATTTTCCTTTTATTTAAAAAAACCCCTTAATCGAGTTAAGGTCTCAAGCAATGCTGCGTAAATCTGCTAGTTTCTGTATAAAATATCAGTAGAAAATTAAGACAGAACCTATTTTTCTGTGCATAATATTTCAATGGCTTTAGACCAGAGTATTCAGGAAAGCAGCATGCAAAATGAAATCTCCCATAATCCTCAAGTAAGGGGTAAATCCTTAACTTACTGCTTCAGCCACTGAACTGGACAGTTCAGCTTCGTACAAAGAATTCAAGGTCTGTGTAAGAGGTGTGAATGTCACACACAGCACACAGTCCTAATCCATAAAGTGTCTCTGCAGGTGATGCTACAACTGGACTGATGGCAAGATCCATTCTTCCATCCCACAGCAGAAAGCCCATAAAGGTGCAGAGATCCCATTCATTAGAAAGGTGTAGCAGCACCTATAGGGCATGTCTACCCTAGGGAGTTATGTCAAAATAATAACTCCTGAAATAACAATTCTAAATAGCGCTATTCCTCTTCACAAGCAGGAGTTATTCTGAAATAAAAAGCCCTTTGGGTATGTCTACACAGCAAAGTTATTTCGAAATAACAGCCATTATTTCGAAATAACTTTATCAGAGTCTACACAGCCAAACTGCTATTTGAAATTAAATTGAAATAGCAGAGAGCTTATTTTGAAATTGGTAAACCTCATTCCATGAGGAATAGCACCAATTTTGAAACTGCTATTTCAAAATAAGCGCTGTGTAGATGCTTATTTCAAAATAGGGGGCCTCCAGCCCTTCCCATAGTGCCCTGGTGGCCACTCTGGGCACAACCAAGAAATCTCCTCTCCCTCCCCGCTTCCCGGAGCCCTTAAAAGGGTAGACTCTGGCCACAGTGCCTGTCCCAGCTCCAAGCCTGCCAGCTCAGAGCTACCAATCACTGCACCTGACCCAGTGGCCCCAGCATGAGCCAGGCAGCCAGTGCCAGCCAGCCCTCCATCGCTCCCCAGGACCAGTCTGCCAGCTCCCAGGAGCCTTCCAGGGGCTGGAAAAGGCGGGCGCCTGCCTCATCCACTGCGGAGATCAGAGACCTAATTCAGGTTTGGGGGGATGCCTCCAATGTCCATGATCCCCACACCAAATGGAGGAACATAACCGTCTACAGGAAGAGGGCTGCCAGCCTGGCCACCAAAGGCCACATGCAAACCCAGGAACAGGTTCGCATGAAAATAAAGGAGCTGCGGCAGGCATATGCCAGGGCCACAGGGGGCAGCTACCAATCAGGGGCAGACCCAGACCCCTGACACTATTTTGATGCTGTGGACCACATCCTGGGGGGCAGGACAGTCCATGCCCCCTAGGTGGTCATTGACCCTGGGGCAGAACTTGCTGCCTCCTGCTGCTCCAGCCCCTGCTGCCTCCCCAGCTACCTCTCCTTCTCTCACTCCTTTTCCCCCTCCCACTTCTTCCTCCCCATATCCCCAGGAAAACCAAGGCCCCCGCACCTGCGGTGCTGGGAGACAGTTGGGCCGGCGAGACCCCCAACCCTGAGCTTCTCCTCCCCCTTACTCCCCTTGCTTCCCCCTGCCAGCTCCCTCCTCCCAGGTTTTCCCCTCCCCTCTCCCATCCTCCCTCCTCCCCTCTCCCACCTTCTTTCCCCAGTCTCACCTCAGTTTCATTCTCCCCCGACCCCAGTTTTGTTCAATAAAGAGGCTTTGTTGTAATGAACACGTGTCTTTTATTGTACAGCAGGAAGGGGGGTTAGGGAGGGGTAAGTGGAAGGATGTGAGGGAGGAATGAGGCACAAGCCACCAGTGGGGCACACCAGGGAGACTGTTACTGCCTGCAGAACATTCTGCCAGACTCGCAGCAACACATCCAGGAGAAGCACCAGAGTGCCCAGGGGCGGCTCCGGCTCCGTGCTGTGGTGTCCCGAGTGAAGGCAACCAGAGCGCGCACAGAAAAAAATGCTTTGCTGTCCCTCAGCAAGGTAGGCAAGCAAACAGGGAAACCTTAGAACCGACTGTCTGGGAGAGTCCCTTTAAGCACAGGTCTCGATAGCCTCAGGCAGCAGCCACACAAGGTAACTCCTGACCTGATGCCCTGCCAGAACCAGTTCCAGCTGGCCTTAAATGCGATTCAGCGTCCTATCAGTGTGGACGTGCTATTTCGAAATAGCAAAACACTATTTCGAAGTGCATTTTGTGTGTAGACGTGTTATTTCGAAATAAGCTATTTTGAAATAAGCTGTTTCGAAATAATGCTGTACTGTAGACATACCCTTTATTTTAAAATAACAGGCTGGGCAGTGTGAATGCTCAGCTTGTTATTACAAAATAAGGGGAGTAAGTTCAAAATAACTCCCTAGGATAGACATGCCCACAGACAGCGTTCCCTCTAAGATTTTCCAGCTGTGAGTGGAGTGAGTTTTGTCATGTGCACCAATATTGATGTCGGGTATATTTGTTTGGATGTGTGCTACCATAGCACCCACCGGTTACTAACAAAATTATATATATATATATATATATATATATATATATATATATATATATATATATATAAAAATCGTTATGTAAGAAAAAAATAATAAACAAAGGGATAATTAACAAGGTGCATGACCCTGCTCCCACCCACCCTGAAAACGACCCAGCTTGGGTCCCCCTCTTAGTCTTCTTTTCTCAAGACTAACCATGCCCATTTTAACCTCTCCTTTTAGGTAAAGTTTTCTAAACCCTTTTTTCTTTTATTTAACATCCTTTGAACTCTCTCACCATTTTGTCCTACAGTGTGGAGCTCAACAGTGGACACATTATATCAGTTGGGACCTTTGATTCCAGTGGATAGACTCTAGACAGTCCAGTAATGCAGTGCAAATAATAATAAACCACCTCTGCATATTCTAATTTTTCAATCTGCAAAATGGCCAGAATTATTTAGCATCCCCATTTTAGGGTCTTTTTATTATATAAAGCGGCATTTATTAATTCCCCCAAATTTAATTAATTGTGACCATTTTGCTAGAAGGTGTCCCTTTTGTTGTATTTAAGCCTTTAGTTGGTCATTATTACATGTGTTATATTATAATTAACAAAGCCATAAAACCACTACACCAATTTTAACAGGAGTTAACCTGTGTATTACAATAGCACTTTGACCAGAAATAAACACTAGTTTTGAAATGAGCTGGTTGAATCTGTCACTTATTGATTGAATTGTTAATAAAATAAATACTAAGGATTTTTTTATGTTAAAATGTAAGATGAATGAGATCTACTGTTGGTATAGTTCCACCCCTCCTTCCACCCCACCCCACCCACACAGTAGTGACTATAGCAGTGTGTATGGAAGAAGAGGTCTCCTTTAGGGCCATGCACTTGAGTTTCCCTGGAGCAGTCATGGGAAGCATCATAAAAGAGACATTTTTATTTTATTTAAACCATGATTTGAGAACTGCAGTAACTGAACCAGAGGTTAGAGGGCTATTGCAGGAGAGAGTAGATGAGCTTCTGTGGCCTTCAATATTCAAGAGGTCAGAGTAGATGGTCACGATGGTCCCCTCTGATCTTAAAATCTATGCGTCTAGGAGCAAAGACAGATGACACAGGCCTTAGTTGGCAGTTGCCAGAGGGGCTAAGAAGTTTTAAACCCACTGTCCCTTAGAATAGACTGTGCTGTTGACCTGATGAAGAGAGATTAAAAAGCATGGGACTTTTCAGTTTAGAAAAGAGGAAACTAAGGGAGAGACATGATAGAGCTCTATAAAATTATGACTGGTACGGATAAAGTGAATAAAGAAAAGTTATTTATTTATTCCCATAGCACAAAAACTAGGGGGCACCAAATGAAATTAATAGGGAACAGGTTTAAAGCAAACAATAGGAAGAATGTCTTCATGCAACATACAGTCAACCCGTGGAACTCCTTGCCAGAGGATGTTGTGAAGATCAGGACTTTAACAGGATTTTAAAAAAACTGGATAAATTCATCGAGAATAGGTAGGAATGGTGACCATAGCCTCTGTTTGTGAGAAGCTGGGAATGGGCAGTGGGATGGATCACTAGTGGTTACCTGTTCTGTTCATTCCCCTTGGGGCATCTGGCATTGGCCACTGTCAGAAGACAGGATACTGGGCTAGATGGATCTTTGGTCTGGACATTCTTATGTTCTTATGAGAGCGGGCAGCAGTTGTGATTGATACTATGGCCAGTCTGTTCAGTGATCTCATCTCAGCAAAGCAAGGGAATTGCTGCTGGGAGGACAATGGGATTTCAAATTAAAAAAAAAATCTTTTGTGTGTTATAGTTTCTCATCTTGAACTGACATGACACACCAGACTCATCGCAGATGGTATTAGAAGTTATATCAGTATTGGTAGCAGCTGCAGCATTTTCTGACTGAGGAAGCCTCCATGTTTACCTATTAATCAGAGAGCCAGTGACTGTAAACCCTCAGCATCCAGACCTGCACAGGTACTAGTAATGATAACCTCAGTGCTTTGAACATGCATAATGAAAAAAACAAGACAAGCAAACAAACAAACAAAAGAAAAAACGCATGAAGCACAGCTTAAATGTTTGAGAGTAGGTAAAATGACTGCAGGTCTTCCTATTATTTTCAGAAAACACCATGCAAAGCATCCACTGACACAGCTTAAAAAGATGGATTCATAAAAGAGATGACTAGATAATTCCTCTTTTGTGACATTTTGACTCAGGATGGTTGGTTAGCTAATTTTACACACACACACACACATATATATATATATATATATATATATATATATATATATATATATATTAGAAAATTAGAAAGTAGGAAGTTGTAGGAATGAGAAACCAAATCTTGCATCCACCCAGAGCCGGCTGTGGCAGAGTAGATGGCAGCCTTGTTCTCCTTTAGCACTTGCAATCAACTGGTTTGGGTATATAGAGTCCAAAAATTATCCAAATGAAACAACTGGGAAGGAGTTGTGACCCACTCAGGCATGGTGACACAAGCTCATTCTGAATACAGCCTTTATGATAGTGCAGCCTCTTTGGCTCTCTTTGAGTAGGGTGAATTTGATGGGGCTCTATTTTGTCTTTTTGGAAGATTATTTGTCTGAGTGAAGAATCCCTATCTCTTGATTGTAGCACACTGTTTAGGCATTGTGAAGAGCATGAAGCTGATGCATTATGGAAAGTTTGTTCTTCATAATTTGTATATTGGGAACTATATTGCTGTAGTTGTGGTCATGGTGTATGGCCATTCCTATAAACTGAATGGTACAATGAGCAACAACATACACATTTTAAAAGCCTTAAGTGAAACAATGTAATGGTACGACAGCTTTATTTTCCATGATTTGGTGCTGTGATGTAGGCTAAAGACATGTGTAAGATTTTCATCTGTGTTTTCTTTTTGCCTCATTTTATGACACAAAAATAATTTACACCTACAACAAGCTGGGATTTATTGTGTTAACACATACAACACAGTGTGGTTGTTTTTCATAAGTGGGCTTGCATATATCTATATAATTCTCCAGAGACACTTCCTGTCACTATAATAGGGTTTATGAACTGAGTGTCAAGAAACAGATGCAAATTCCTTATCGTATTGCACACTTTATGTGATAACATGCTCTCCTTACCAATGTAAATACATCTTTCCTCAACAAGACAACAAGCTCACTACAAAACTAGATTGTGGCATATAGCTGTTCAGATGATTGTTTTTAGTCTTTAATTTAACTATACAGGCTTTCCATTACAGATTTTATCAAATAAAATATTCATTTAATTTTTTTGTAAAAAGCAATTTGAATGGTTTGCCAGTGATGAATGTATGTCAGGGGAAAATAAAACCTTTATCAGTTCTGATATTCCTTAGAGAAGAATACAGGTGTCATTTTATTATAGTGCAGTCCAAAGACAATTACTATGAATTTGATTCACAAGCAACAGTATTTCTTCAGGGAACAGCAAATAATAGGGAAACTGATCCTCAGGAATTGGTACATGTTCTAGGTAAGTGTAGGTTTCAGGCTATACATTTTTTCATTTTCTAAACTAGATTCCTGTCATGAAAATATTAGGCCATTTTAAACTTTCCTCACCAAAGCAATGCTGTTTTCCTTACAGATAGATAATCTAATTTTTGGACTTTACTACCAAAGTCAGAACCATAGAACACAAATATTTGAATCTCTGGTTCTAACTTTCTCCATTTATAAAATATTTCTAAGATGGTGGGTGAGGTGATGGATAGAGGGATTAATGAGATATTCATTGTCCATTTCTGTAATCTTCTACAAACTAATAATGGATTATCATAGAATCATAGACTCATAGAATACTAGGACTGGAAGGGACCTTCACAGGTCATCAAGTCTAGTCCCTTGCCC
Organism: Pelochelys cantorii; assembly: GCA_032595735.1. NCBI lineage: Eukaryota > Metazoa > Chordata > Testudines > Trionychidae > Pelochelys > Pelochelys cantorii. Next base: position 175,241,925 of record CM064328.1, on the reverse strand, counting down.
TCATGGCAGGACCAAATACTGTCTAGACCATCCCTGATAGACATTTATCTAACCTACTCTTGAATATCTCCACAGATGGAGATTCCACAACCTCCCTGGGCAATTTATTCCAGTGTTTGACTACCCTGACAGTTAGGAACTTTTTCCTAATGTCCAACCTAAACATCCCTTGATGTAGTTTAAGCTCATTGCTTCTTGTTCTATTAGCTAATGACTAATGTGTAGCAAGTATGAACTCTCAAGAGTAGCTTTGTTTAATTGTCACAACTCATGGGTAGTTTTCAGTAGAGTTAAGAGAATAAAGTGAATGAGTCCTAGAGGCAAAAGTCCAGGTATTTTGGTAATGGGCCTTCAACTCATGTGATAGGTCAGAGCTTGTGGCTTTTGCAGGCTGAAGTTACACCTTGTGATCCTTGCAGTCTGTGCCCATGCTGCTGCATCATATGTCATAGTCAAGGGAAGGTGAGAGTGCTAGGACTCAGAGAGCTATGTTCTTTTCAGCCTACCCCCATTATGGGTTATATGGTAAGGACCCCTGTAATCCCACATACTGGAACCACTTAAATGCCTGTTTTAGGAGGCAGAAGAAGTACCTGTCAATTCTAAGACCCATGTTAATTCAGCTAATTAAGTGGGCTGGATGTGTCCATTCATAGCTTTTGATGATGTGAAAATGTGGATGTTAAAGGCAGGAGAAATTGGCTTTGTAAAACATTTTTAAAACAGTTCAGTAAAATATTTTGTGCACTAAGAAATTGGCTTTGTAATGTGCCAACCAGTTAATGTCCACCAGTCAATGTCTATATTCAAGCCTAGGGAAACAATGTCAAATTTGTAGATGAATTCCAGTTCTTCAGACTCTCTCTGTAATTGGTTAGTGAAATTCCTTTGTAGAAGAATGGCTATTTTTAAATCCATGATTGAGTGACCAGGCATGTTAAACTGTTTTCCTACAGGTTTGTGTGTGTTGCCATTTCTGATGTCTGATTTGTGGCCATTTATCATTTGTCATAGAGACTGTCCAACTTGGCTAATATATAAGGGAGAGGGACATTGCTGGCACTTCGTGCACAAAATATTTAAAAGAAATGTTTTAGAATCTCTCAAATTTCAAGAAACCTCATATGTTGTTTTATTATTTACTGATGGAGAACACCTCCAATTCCCATTTAATATTCCAGGAAAGATGTGGACAAATTGGAGAAGGTCTAGAGAAGACTAACAAAAATTATTAATAGTTCAGAAAAAAATAGATTTGTTTAGTCTGGAAAAGAGAAGACCAAGAGTGGACATGATAACAGATTTCAAGTACAGAAAAGGTCATTACAAAGAGGAGGGAGAAAAATTATTCCCCTTAATCTCTAATGATAAGACAAGAAGCAATGAGCTCAAACTGCAGCAAGGGAGCTTTAGGTTGGACATTAGGAAAAATTTCCTGTCAGGGTGGTTAAGCACTGGAATAAATTGCCTCTGGAGGTTGTGAAATTTCCATCATTGGAGATTTTTCAGAGCAGGTTAGACAGACAACTATCAGGGATAATCTAAATGATGCTTCATCCTGCCATGAGGGCAGAGGACAGGACTTGATGATCTCTCAAGGTTCCTTCCAATTCAATGATTCTATTCTTGCTCCTGCTTTTTCCAGTTCCTGTTTTTGTCTGTTTGCTATTGTCAACTGGTCACTTGAATACTTGGTTACCACAATTGTGTACATAGTACATGCACAAGGCATAGTAAATGCATGTGTAAATTAGATACAGAAATATACGCCAGATTGAACATATGCAGTCCAACATTCAGGGCTATGCTCTGTACATGAAGCAAAAAGATATGTATATTGTGCTGTTTTGTTGCTGATCTTATATCACACATATTTATGCAAAAGGAAAGTGCAAATACACCTTGCTATCAAACATCAATGGTAATTCCTCTGACTTTGTGTAATACTATATGTGATAAAGTTTCTAATATATGGGCTGAATATTGCTCTATGCTCTGCACACTTCAGTCAAGTGTTTCTGTAGATGTTACAGAGCTGATAGCACTGACTAACTTAAAGGTTGTGTAACTTCCAATTATAAGACCATCTTTTAGTTGCTTATTCTTTTGCCAAGCCTTAACTACTTTGGCTGAAGTGTTCCAGGCCTGGGCGATTGCCTCAGGCTGATTTGCTTTTAAATGTTTCAGCTAAAATGATTTAGCCATTGCTGAGGACAAGATGGAGGAGAAATATATTGTATGGCCCATGTTAAAAAGCAACAATTGTGTTGAGAAATGAGTGTCTCCATACATTGGCACAAGAACTTGAATTCTAAGAAAAATGTTAAGTGGTCATGATTTACTTAGTGCCTATTTCATAGTGCATACACCAAAAAAAGGTTATATTAAAGGTTCAAAAATGTTTACAAAAGATAAAAATGAAACTCTGGACTAAAATCAGGTCTGTTGACCTTTTCTGATGACCTTCTCACTGTACCATATTGCCTTTCATTAGGTTTTTGGTGACCATATATGTGGTGCAGAAGTGTATCTGACACACCCATAGGCACCCACAGAATAAGAGAACATTTAAAATTGGTTGACTGCAACATCAGTGAGAGGTCCCATCCTCTCCTCTATGATGTACGCTTAGAGAAGCTAGTTGTACAGGTGCCACTGCAGGATTTGCTAAATACATCAGGGTGTGGTGAGAGGGGAACCCATGAAAGAGCAAGATATTGTGCACAACACAATATGGGTACACATATTGTTGGTTCTCACTGCTCTTTTATCTCTGCTCTTTCAGTAGTTTACTTTCTTTTTCTTGTCTTAATTTTCATATATTTAATTTCTCCATTGACTTTGATTAAGATCTTCCTAGACTCCGAATGACCTTGCAGGCTAAGCAGCTTTCCCACTGTATTGAAGCCATAGCAAGAGGATGTGCCTCACTATAATTAAGTTTAGTCATTTCTAAACATGTCATTTAGAAAAAATCCCACAGGTTTCATTCAAAGTCTTTCTAGACTAATAAAATGCCAGTTATTATGTTTATAGCCATGTAATGTAGTTATTACTTTGCTAGCAACATAGTGCACTAAATACTTCAATATGCAGAACCTGATTTGATCATAGTGGACCTTAACTGACAAGTTATCTGTGTATTAAAGTTATTGTAAAATTTGCCAAATTGACAGCAAGAGCAGCAACAGAACAAGCTTCCCCATCCTGTCCTGCTAATATGTCTCCCAGAGAGATGACCCCTATGCAGCTGCATAGGTGTTTCACACTATACTCTGATTCATTCTCTGACTTAACTCTACTGAGAGCAGTAAAATGAGGAAAAGGAGACAGTTGGAGGGGTTGCTGACTGAGGAGATAATAAAAGAGTTAAATATGTATAACCCAGCTAAGCACTGACATCATAGCTGCCTACAAACATTTGAGGCTAAGTCTAAACTGCAATGTTAAATTGGAAAAAAGAAATGCAATTTGCGGTATGCAAATTGCATATCTTTTTCCAATTTACTTTCAAAAGAGGCTTTTCCGAAATTCGGCACGTTTACATGGTGCCAGATTTTGGAAAAAAAAAATTTTTTCGACACATCCCTTATTCCTCATAGAATGTAGTTTACAGGGATGTTGAAAGATAGTGTCCACTTTTTCAAAAAAAAAATTGAAAAAGCGGATGCGTACCTTGGAGGACGCGTTGCTTTTCTGGGATATATCCACTATTCCAGAAAAGCAATGCAGTCTAGACATAGCCTGAGAGGTGTAAAGTTTGGGAAGAGGGAGGGATGATTTTAGAAGAGGGCAGAAGAGTATAAGCAGAAGTAATGAGGTAAAATGATTAATAACAGCAAATTAGGCTGAATATCTGGGAAAACTTCCAGAGAGTGAAAACTGTTTTGATTCTGAATATCTCTCAAAAGAAGTTGCTGAAAGTTAATTGCTTTTGGCATGTAAAACGAGTCTTGACAACTCAATGGAAAATATGTAGAGAACAATCTGGGGAATGCACCAGACAAACTGCTGGGTTTTGCCATCTCCTATTCCTGTGATTCTGTAACTGCCAACAAGAGTGATAGTAATTGTGGGAGTGAAGTTTATGATGTGGAGTCTTGTCCTTTAAGGGTTGAAATAAACTACTACCCTTGTCTGAACTGACCTAAAGCCAATTTGAATGACATATAAGTAGGACAGTATACTGAAACACTCAACTAATTCACTTGTACCTTGACACATATCTAAGTGACCACAGAGGTGATCAACAGCAAATATTAATAGCCTGTTGGAGCTAAACTCTTCCTCAAAATGGAACAAAATTGCTTTATATTCCTTATGGAAATACTTACTTGTCATGTAAGACAAGAATTTGCCTAGTGGAAGTAATCCTTAGCCTGGGCTTGATGTATTTTAAGCATCAAATCTCATTCTACTATATAATCGCTCCCCCACTCCTATAAACAACTTCAGATTAGGAAGGCAATAAATTTCAGCCAGTCTATGTAAGAAGATCCCACCTCTTCAGGGACTGTTAGGTGAAATTAATTAATACATTAAAGTTAAATCCCCTCACACCACAAAGACATTCAAGTATATGGGACTGCAAGCACAAAAAAAGTAAGCGTTGTGTGTGTGCATTATTTCAGAATAACTGATGTTATTCCAAAATAGCAAAGAGCGCGTCTACACAGCAAACCATTATTTTGAAATAATGGTGAACTGGAGACTTCTTACTTTAACTCTTGTAACCCTCATTTCAAAAGGAGTAAGGGAAGTCAAAGGAAGAGTGTTCTTCCTTCAACTCCTGCTGTGTAGACAGTGCCAAAAGCTGAATTAAGCTATTTTGACTTTAGCAATGCAATTGACGTGCTGAAGTTGAATAGCTTAATTTGACTTTTGCCCTGCTGTGTAGATGTGCCCATAGAGACTAACAAAAATATATAGTAGGAAGTATAAGTTGGAGTTTTGTTTGTTTGTTTTTTGTTTGTTGTCTGGTTTGAGAAGCTAGTTGCATAATGGTTCTGAATGTTGTCCCAATATACAAATCTTAAAGAGGTTTCTCAAATCCACTCTTAACCAGGATTCTGGGATATTGACCAGGCCCTGAACTTACTTAGCTTGTTATCTTTGATAGATAAGACCCTACTTCATTGTGATATTGTGGATCCCACAATATTAGGCTTCCATAGCTATTTTGATTTTAATTAGCTTATTTAGTACAGTCCACAATTTTGCATATATTTTGAGTATGCAATTAGTTATGCACTAATATTCAATGCTTGTAAAAATTAAAAAGGATGAAGTGACTGGTCTTGATTTCTATAGCAGTTGTGTTCAGATTTTGTCTTCTGAATTTTATATTATACCCATCACTTTTTAAAAATGAATGGAATATAATTGCAACCAAATGTCTGGCAATCAAAAAGTTAGCAGGCATGACAGAGCACTTGAATGTTTGTATCATTCCAGCAATTTTTTGTAGACAAATAGGTTTAATCTTGGTTTTCTAAATTACTTTTTCCTGTGATTTACCCTCTTTTGTCTGCAATGCAGCTGCAATTATTTGAAGAACATCCTGTGATTCAAGTAGGGCCTTACTGATACATAATGGTTGCAAGTAGTATAGTTATTATATTGGAGAATATATTCTTTAGATTTAGTAGTTAAACATTCTACACTTTCTTGAACTAAAGTTCTCAGAAATTATTTCTTCCAAAGATTCATGAGAATACTTTATTGGAAAGCATGAACAAAATGATATCTACATCACATTTCAAGTCTTACTTAACTTGGGTCCTTGGAAATGTGGGAAATGAGAAGTAGCCCTGAGTGTACAAGGTTAACTGAGATAAAATAGAGGTCACAGTAGTGGTGTGAGAATTAACAGCAACTCTTTTCAATCCCACAGGAAACCTTTCAGACAAGAAATAGCTAGAGGGAGAATATAACAGAGGAATTTTAAACTTTCTTTTGGTCCAAGAGACCAAATTGTAAAAATGTATATTTTGATGTACAGTTTTGGAAGACATTGAAAATTTCTGAGGGTAGGTGGCAGACCAATAGTTTGGAAATTAGATAAAATCACTTTGGAATTAGTAATCACATACTTTCTGACTGGCTGGGAAATCTAAAGTAGTGACTCTCCCATTAAAAGTGAGCAAGTCTTTCAGAAGTGGAAGGTAATATTTGGTTCCACGGTTTGAAGGTAGTAGAATAACACACAAAAATAATTTATTGCAGATAGAGCCTTTAATCCCATTATTTCAAAGTACTTAATAATGCAATGACCTGTGCCTGCAAACTTTACATATACAAGTCATGGAAGTAATCTGTACACTAATTAAGCCTCCCAAGTGTCTCCATGAGTAAGCAGATATAATTACAAGACATATTTTATAGATTAATTAAGGCATAGAAAGATTGAGCAACTTGTCCAAAGACACAAAAGGAGAGAGTCAGAATAGGATCCAGGTCCAGTTTTTTTCCCTCACCCACTAAACAGTCCCTCCGTGTATTTTGATGCCTTCACTATTCCTCACATATCTCTTTTCTAATTCAGCATACTCTTAATTTATTCCCTTCTCTATTACTATTGTTGCATTCTAACTATGTAATTCATGTTGAATTTCTTAAGCCATTTAGATTCATAGATCTACATTTTCATGTCCAGTTTACATTTGAACTAACATCATCACCTATTGCCCGCAGAAAAGAATTAGGGGTGCAGCCAGGAGCACTCAGTTGATAAATTTATTTCCATAAGTTAATCAGTAGAAAGTTTGCACTTATAATTGACTTAAATGAGGGTCACTCTGAAAAGCAACTCATTTGTTGAGTTGTTTAAGGTCCCCATCTTGCTATTGATAGCACATAGGTGGACTATTGTGCCATATCTATGAATTGCAGCATCATGGCACAAAGAAAGTGCTGAGTTTTATGCCTCTAAATTTGATAATTTGGCCATAACCTTTAAAGCTCTGTGTGTGTGAGTGTGTGTGTGTGTAGAGGGAGGGAGGGAGCAAGGGAAAGAAAGTTCAAATCGAAACTTGAATTGACATGATGTTTTGGGTTTAATGTGAAATTTGTTTCCAAAGAAATCTTAAATCATGTTTAAAGATAGTATTCAGTACATAAAGTTATTTGGAGTCGCTAGCAGGGCCTCTAACATGTCCACTTGCTGGTCCATAATGTTTAGGAGCATCTCTGAGCCTTACAACCCCATGCTGTGCTTCACTAAAGCCCTGGTCTCAGATTGCTCAAACTCGGCCTCAGTATTCCAGCCCTGACTGAACCTTTCACCCCTTCCCATCACAACTATTATGGAGGACACAGCATGTGGTGATAACCATAAGGATATTATCATTGGCCAAGTCCAGCTTCCCATACAAACATCGCCAGCAGGACTTCAAATGGCCAAAAGTACACTCCATAGTCGTTCTGCACCTGTTCAGCCTGTTATTGAACCACTCCTTCCTGCTGTTGCCTTGTGTATGGTTTCATGGCTTTAAGGGGTAGGCAGGGTCTCAGGGATCACAATGGGCATTTCCACTTCCCCCACAGTGATCCTCTGGTTCAGGAAGAAAGTCCCTGCTTGCAGCTTCCTGAACAGGCCAGTGTTCTGAAGGATGTGTGCATCATGCATCTTTCAGGACTGGCCTGTGTTAATGTCCATGAAATACCCATGATGATCCAGAAGCATTTGCAGAACCATGGAGAAATACCCTTTGTGTTTAATGTACTCGGAGGCTACGTACTTTGGTGCCAGAATTGGAATGTGCATGTCATCTACAGCCTCACTGCAGTTTGCGAAGCCCACCCATGCAACGCCATCCAGAATTTCATGCACGTTGCCCAGAGTCACGGTGTTTCAGAGCAGGATGCGATTGATGGTCCTGCATGCTTCCATCAGCATGAGTCCAATGGTTGACTCCCATTCTGAAATTATTGGTGACTGAACAAAAGCTGTCTGAAGTAGCCAGCTTCCACAGTGTGATCACCATATACTTCTCCACAGGCAGGGCAGCTCTCATTCGCATGTCCTAGTGCCACTGTCCCATTAAAGTGGCTTTCCTCACCTGAAAGTTCTTCAGCCACTGCTCATCATCTCAGACTTGCACAGCAATGAGATCCCACTCCTCAGTACATGTTTCCCCAGCCCAAAACCCATGTTCCATTATGGTCAGCACCTCTGTGAATGCTACAAGAAGTCTCGTGTCATATGAACACAGCTCAGACCCCTCCTGATGACTTTGCAGCTTCAGGAATAAATTGACTGATATTTCTGACATGTTCATGAGACCTATCAGCATTTTTGCGAACAGCTGCAGATCCATTCCCACATATTGAGCAGGCATAGTACATGGCATAGAACCCACTGAAAGATGGTGCCAGTGTGGACAGAAGTGCAGGGATTGCTATATGTGAAGTGATGCGCCATGGAGCATTAGGACAGGACCCAGGATACCCCGTGCTTCCCCACAAACCTCTGTGGCAGACAAGGAAGAGGTGCTCTGTGGGACAGTGGCCCAGAATGCACCGCTTCCAAAGGTGCTGCAAGTGCCAGGAGTGTGGTCATGGTAATGTACTGGCTGCTGACAATGTGGATACCCAATAGCATTTTCATTGCTGTGGTCTGTGAGCAGGACTGTAACTGACAGTACTGTCCATCTGCTAGTGTAGACATGTCCTTAGTCTACTATACTCATCTTTTGTATAATGCAAATTACAGAGCAATCTGGAAATGAGGGTTAGAGAGATACTGAGAAGCTCATGGGGACATTATAGGAAGTTGATGCCAAATTATATATATATATATACACACACACACAATCTGGCCCACTGTATTTAAGTGCCATTTTTTCCTAACATTTAGCTCACCAATAGCCACCTGAAGTAGTAGGATAATTACATTTTCTCCTAAAATGTGTGAACAGTCACTATGCTTTCACCCTCACTCTAGACTTCAGGGAAGCATTTTATTTCTCTTTACTGGTATAGGCAGGTAAAAAAATGGTTTGGGGACACTTAGTCCTAACAGATTTCAGACTGGTGCAGAGGAGACCCTTCCCCTTCCTCTCTTTTCTCTGACCTTTTCAGAATAATTTGTCCTCCTCTAGGGTGGGAGCAATCCTGGTGCTCCTTTGAGGATGTACTCTCCTCCAAAATGCACTCAAAGCTATGATCACACAGAGTTTAACCACTGTTGTGAAACAGCAGCCTCCAAAATGTCTAACAACTTGTCAAAATTCACATTGTTCAAGTTTTTATGACACAGGAAAACATCTTTGTAGTTATGATATATAATGTATGTGGATATCTTGCATTTTAGCTATAATATACCAATCTATTACATAGTTAGATGGTATAAAAATACCACCATTTTAGTTTAAAAGTGCCTTAATTCTGATTTGGTCGGAGGACTTGAAAAGAGGAAATAAATGCTGCTAAAAGTTCTAAAGTGAAGAGATTAATCAAGAAAGTCTGAGTATACCTCTGTGTCTAGAGAGAGAGCAATTTAATTTTTTCAGATTAAAATAAATATAATTTGTGAAAAGTGAGAGTCAAACATTAGAAGGCCTTTAATTTATTATGGGTTTTATAAGAGGAAGTTGAGTTGTGTATATTTTCCAGTATGGGATGCTGTCAATCGCTATCAGTTACAACGAATTCCCATAATATTAAACAATCATTCTACCTTCATAGGTTAAACTTCAGTACTATTTCCATGGTTCACTTATTTTTTAACACTATTTTAGTTCCAGACCAGCTGCTTTTAACTATATACCCCTGAAAATAATTTTTAAAGGATAACCAATTGTTTTGACACCTACTAGTTCAATGTATTCAGTATGTATGGCAGCATTACATTCTGGCTTGCATACGCTACTCAGCTTAGACTTTGAAATTGCAAGTGATACTCCAGTGCAGGCTGAAATCTAACTCAAGTTAATAAACTTGTATCCAACATCTCAAAGATGTTATATAGACTTCTTTTTTCATTAGCAATATAGTGCTGCTTCTGTTAAAAGGCTTACTCTATTTAATCCCACTCCAAGCATCACTAAAGCCAATGGAAAGACTCCTACTGACTTCAATGAAAGTTGAACAGGCCCTGTATCTATGAATCATATTGGTTAGGAATTACTTTAGCAAATAAATATTCTTATTTATAACACGTTCTAAAAAACCCATTCTCACAACAGTTGGAATTTTTTCATGTTCTCATTAGTAGACTTAAACAGGCTCACTAGTATATACTATTTCAATACATTTTCCAAAGCTGCAACATAATTTTTTGGAAGTGTTCAGGTAGGTTGCAGTAAGCACAGTATTTTTACACACAACTTGAATGAAGCTTTGCAGGATCAGGCTTCTGATTCTTGCGAGTTAATATTATTTATTTGTCATTAACATTATGCCCAGCATCAGGTTTCTGATTCTTGGAAACTAATATTATACCTGGAGCTTTAATTGTGTAGGAAGACAAATATACTATATCTTGGAGACTTGATATCTGTGATATCTGTGGGACTAATGGTATGAATTAGCTTATTAAAAATGATAATAATTCTATTCCATTGAATACCTGGAGATTTTGTTAGAGTGAGCCAGAATCACAAGTCTTTTAGCACCATAAACTTTATACACATAGTTTAATTTATACATATATACTGGTTATGAGTCTAGCCCTTTAACCAGTTTCTACTGGTCTAAATAACATGCTTTTGCTTGTTTTGAATGTCACATAGTGAAGTATTTGTAGCATATAATAGTCTAGTCTCTGTGAACTATATTAGATTAGTCTAATTTCAGTTGTTGTGTTTAGTGCCGTATGGTGTTAGTGGCTTGTGATGTACAGGATATTAGACTACATAAGCAGGGGATCCATTCTGGCCATAAACTCTGTGTACTAGTCTTCTCCATAGGACTGATGCATGAGCAAAAACTCCTGGCAATACAAATTGCATGTGCTTATCTTTATTATAGTAAGTATTTTAATTATTTCATTAGGATTAATGTGTTTATAGGATTGAGACTCAAGGACATAATGGTTACCTAGAAGCACAGAAGGAGAATTTAACCATGTATGTGACCATCAAGAACAGAAATACTTCTTTGGAAGAAAATGGTAGTCTCCTTAGATTTACAGCCATTTGATCCTCACTAACCCAGTATGTGGCTCCTACTTGACGATCAGGCTTCATTTCGCTGTGCTCTGCTGTAAGACCCCACACAGTACCTATTTCAATCACTCAGTAGTTTACAGTAACTTTAAATGCAAAATCTAAGGCACTTTCAAGAAGGGCCCACGTTGGCTCCCAGGCTCGCTATCAACAGATTTTCTTTCTACACCTCTTCTAATATTGTGGTTTATCACTATACAATAAAACTGAAAACATCCAAAGTTTTTATCTGAGTAAAAGATTTACTGTTGAATTGGCAAAACAGTCGCTAATCTGGTATCACATTAGCAATCTCCATCATAAGGTTGCAGCTCTTGGATCATATTCAGCAGCGCCCAGGAGCATAAATGCTTTTAGCTTTTCCCACTTCAGCCTTGGAGGCCAGAACACTTTGAGTAGGCCAGCAGGGGAAATAAAACCTGTTGCACTCCTCTAAGGATGGCCCCTCACCATTTTATAAGAGCTCAGTATCTTTGTAGGCTTGAGGAGGGGAGGAAGCTGGCTGGTCAGATAGAAGGATGCAGTGCAAGTTTATTGGCCTCTGGGAATCTGTATAAGCTCTTTCCTGGACTCAGGGTACCATTGTTATAGTCAGGAGCATCAACGGTTCACTTAGGGTTGGGATGTGGGTGTGTTTCTAGACCTTGCTATGGGATTTATGTAGGTTATTTCTAAGTCTGGGAGGGATTTTCTCTTCATTTTCAATATGCCTTGTATGGGGTGTGGCCTTTTTGTCACTCTCTCACCAGTCATAGTCACCTATGGTGGGGGGAGGGGAGGTTTTGATTTGTTTGTGGGTATGTCTATATTTGAGTTGGGTTGAGTGTGATTCCCAGTTTGTGTAGATGCTTTAATATGTATGAACATAATTATTCATCTGACATTTCAACTAAAACCTTTTCTTAGAGGAAAGAGAAAACAAATTCTATGAGTTTAGTCTATAGTGATTACTCCAAGCTTTAAATTCCATGACGCTGGCACTAAAAGCCATATTACTTTGGCCTGATAGCCAGCATTGCCTCTTTCTGTAAAATATTATTTGGCTATTATGAGGCAGCCATCAAAATGAAGTTAAGTGTGAAGGGAAATAAAATTGATGCTAATGAAACTAATTCCCTGGTATATTTCTATTAGTTCTGGTAGCATTCTGCTAAATTGGGCTATTTTCAGGTTTTAGCAAAATGTTCTCATTGTAGATTTATACTACAAATAAATAATATAAATGACACACTTCTTTCTACACTAAGGGCCCAGTATAGCAAAGCACTTGAGCCCATCTTTTAAATTAGCAACACATTGATAATCCTGTTGACTTCAATGGGACTACTCATGTTTTTTAAAGATATATGGTCAGAAAGTTGTTTGCTGCCTCAGGAACTAAGAAAGGTGAGTAAACATTGCCGTTCATGTGGTCTAGTGACTAGTGCCCTGGATTAATATCCCAAAGACCTAGGTCAGGGCCGGGCCGGATCCAGCCCACCTAACATTTTGATCTGGCCCATGGACTGCATCTGACTGGTTTTTATTTACAATCAGTGGCTTAGGGAGCAGGATCGTATTTAAATGGTTCCTAGCTCCTAGTTTCAGTGCTTCCCCAGCAGGAGCTGGAGCCACAAGCTTTTTAAATAGCTGCAGCAACTCTTGGCAGCTGCTAGGCAATGCAGCAGTGGCAGGGTCGGGAGCTGGGAGCCCTTTGTTGTATTTTTACTTCAAAGCCTCTGAATCCCAAACAACCCTGGGAAGAGTCTAGGCCCACCCCTTCCTCCCCAGACCCTGCACCTTCTGGGAGTTAGCCCATGACCCCATACCAAAATTCATTAAGTGGTTCCCCTTAGAAAATTATTGGTCACCCCTGACATAATTTGCCTTTGGTTTACTTGTTGTCCTGAGGCATGTCATTTGACCTCTTGGTGCCTCACTTTCCTCATCTGCAAAATGGGGGCACTGATACTGGCCTTCTTCTTAAAGTACTTTGAGAATGATGAATGGAAACCACTGTCTGAGAGACAGAAATCAGTCCAAGAAAATATTGCCACACCACATCTTATATTGCCAATTCAGCAAAATTACTGTGGATTGTGTAAATCTGTTTCTGATAAAGTATCTTCTGTTTTGCTTGGATTGTGCCATACAATGTAACATGTAACTACATCCAGAAAAACAAAACAAAACTCCACATCTTTGAATCACAGAAGTTGAAGCATTTTTGCTATTCAGTTCCAAAGATTAGTTGTTTGAGGAATATCAAAGACCATGTTCTTGGACAAAAAGAAAATTTGCCTTGAAGACATTAGTACTCTGCTTGTTCGTAAATTGCACAGATTTCTCTGTCCAAATCTTCAGAGTAATCTTAAACTTCTAGAAAGGAAAGACTTTTACAGCCCAGCTGAAAGTTCACCTGGTATACGTATAATAGCTGGGCAGTCCTAAAGCTGCAGCTCTTTAGGGGATCAGGCTTGAACACCATTCCTCATATGCTGCCACTGTGGCTACATGTGGCCACCAGAGTGTTTCCCTATGAACATAGCAGCTTCCTGGGCAGTAGCTGGGGGAGGAGGGAAGGTAAGCATGAGCCCCTCCCCTTCATTCCTGTTGCTTCTGCATGCTCCACCTCTCTGGAGACACAGGAGGGACTCACAACACTGAAGGAGCAAAGTGCGAAAGTGAGCAGCAGGCAGGAGGGAAGGGGCTGGCAGGGGAGTAAGGAGGTAAGCAGTGAGCCAGCAGCAGGGTGAGGAGGTGGCCTAGGGATCTAGTGAGGAGTGAGCAGGAGTGAGGAGGTGAGCAGTGAGCCAGCAGTGACGGGGCGTTCTTATGGAGGACGGGGGGTATTGGTGGCAGGGGAGTGAGGAGGCAAGTGGCCGGAAGGAGGTGTGAGGAGGTGAGCAGGAAGGACTGAGGAGGAAGGCAGCAAGCCAGTGGGGGAGGTGAGAGAAAAGGATGCAAGGATGCAATGGCTGGAAGGGGCCATGAGGGGAGGTGGCAGGCCATGGGGCAGAGTGGGGGTGGAGTGTTGGTGGGGCTGACAGGTCCCCAATGTGTGCTGATATTTTCCTGTTGTGATCTGCTCAGCCTAACACCCAGCCATGTGCTCTGGACTTCCTTCCAGCTGACCCAGGGCATTGGAGGGGGGGCGGGGTTCTGGCCCTGGGCACTGATGCTGGTCCCTAGCAGAGGCCACACGGCAGCAGTTGCTGAGCCCAAGTGAGAATCCCTGGTCCCAGCAGTGTCTGCTGTTGTGAGGCTATGTGCTCTGTCCCTTGCCTTGGCTGCTGTTCCTAAGTGCTGACTTTGGGCTCTGGCAGGCGTTGATTCTGGCAACCGATCCCTGGCCCCCAGACTCAGGTACAGATTTCCAGTGCTGGCTGCAAGCTCCAGTGGGTGCTGGCCATGCTGGCCCCCTTTTCAACAATTTTATGTTTCCCTTCCTCCCCCAGGCCATCGAGAATTACTCTCCTTTCCAGGCCAGCCAGCCAAATACCCTGCTCCTGCTCCTCCCCCGTCCCCCCCCCCCCCCCAGCTCAGGATGAAGGGTGGTGATTTCACTGGAGCTTGTTTGTGTTTGTGACAGAAGGCAAAAGAGTGAACACCACAAACGGATATTAGAAAGTATTACAAAAAATCAGTGCCTGAGTGTGAGACAGAGATGGTCCCAGAGGAACGACTTCCCACTAAGAAGAACATGGAAGGAAAACAAACATTTCAAGACTAGTGGGAAAGGCAGTGACTTGTGTTTCGATAGCTGTCCGAAGTTGCAGTGTGCATTGTTTGTAAGAGAGAAATTCATTAAATCAAAATTTGTGCAATGCAGCATCACTATAGCACTCATGCAGGAGTCCTTGGACAGAACTTCCACAATGAGTTTCAGAGGCGCAAACTGTTATGTGAATGCAAAAACTGAGTCTGAAAGACAACAGTGTTGATGCAAAGGTTTTTTGAATAAAGCAGATCAAATTTAAAGTTGCATTACTTTTGGGGCAAGCAAGGGAATCATTCAGTGATGGAGAACTTCTGAAGAAAATTATTCTGGCCAGAAAACCAGAAAGTAAGCTTTTCAGAAAGATACCACTGAGCAATGACACATTACAGAGAACCACAAGAGATCTGGCAAATTACCTATAAAATGAAATAGCTGGAAAAGTTACAGTAAGCCCTTTCTACTTTCTGTTCTTGGATGTGAGCCCTGATGTCATCAGGAGTCCCATGGCAATCATGTGTGTTTGCTTTTTGGACTGTGATCACCAAAAGGAACAGTGCTTTTCAAAGTTTTATGAGCTTCGCTATTAGAATGGAAATGTCCAGCAAAAAGTCAGCTTAGCTGTGTATCCTTTCAGAGGCCCTTGAAAATTGTTTCAATGATTTTCCACCAGTGCACCTTTGTGACTGGCCCATTCAGCAATTCTGGTTCAGCTTTTTTGGCTGCAAACAAGCTAACTGCCTTGCAAGACAGATTAGTTTCCTGTGACTCTTTGGATTTAAGTAATCTCAAGTTCCACATGCTGAAAAAGTACAATGATTCAAGAATGAAAACATGCTTCTCTCAGCCTGCTGTTACAGTACAAGAATCCTGGTATTACATGTACCTGTTGTCGTACCTCGGTATCGTATTTCGGTACCTTTGGTGGTCTGAACTGTCAGTGTCAGCGTCGTCTGGTCCAGATCGTCCTGGCGCGCTCCTGACAGGACCTCTACTCCATCAGTGACGATAAACTTTCGGCTGCATGCTTAACAATCGGTACTCCCTTTATCTAGAGTGTTAGACCCCGTGCACTTGGGTCGACACAGGAGATCTCTGAGAGGCCCCGGAAACGACAGATGCAGGCAAGGTTTGAAATCAGTCGAGCAGGTTTATTGTCAAATGCGAAGCTCTAACAGTTGGTAACAGAGATCAGTACAATGTTACACCACTGGCCACTATGGCCCGTGTTAACAAGGTACCAACACTGGGCAGGCCTATTGCAGTATATCAGATATTAACAGCAGTTTGTCAGAGTTAAGCTACTGTGCATTCTGTAAGTTTAGGCAATGACGCCTGCTGTTCAGGCACCTAGTGCGCCCCCCCCCCCCAAGGTCGGCCGGAGAGCACCCTTTGCGGTGTCCTTTTATAGACAGGTACAAACAATTTACATCATTTCTTTATGTACTGGGTTGCCACCCTCTGTTGCCTAGTTACCACCCCTTACCTTGTGCAAAGGGGGCTTACCTTCTATTCATCATCCTGTCGGTTCCGACCTGGTCCTGAACCTAGGTTGGTATGTGCCTAACTCCTAGGGCAGTGGTCTCCAACCTTTTTACACCCAAGATCACTTTTTAAATGACAGAACAAGCCAAGATCTACTGCCCCGCCCCTTCCTTGAAGCCCCGCCCTCTCTATTCTCCTCCTCTCCATCACTTGCTATCCCCAACTGTGATGGGATGGTGGAATACCGGCTCCCTGCGGCTGGGCTGTCCCGCACTCAGCACGCGCCAATCCCCATTCGGCCAGGGGAATCAGGCACGGCGCTGCTCACCTGTGCCACTTCCTCCATGGCCGCTGCTCAGCTGGCCGACGGCATCAGCTGTGAGACAGGGGGAGAGGCTAACCACCACTGCTGCGGCCAGGAGTGGGGGCGAGACACGCCGCCCAGCTGGGAGGGGGAGGCAGAGCGCGTAGGCAGTGGGCAGACACACACCCGGCCCGAGGGGCGGGGCCGGGGCTGGGGAGAGGGATGCCCGACCGGGAGGTCAAAAGGACGCGTACCCGGGCTGAGAGGGGGGAAGCCTGCCCGGTGGTGGCGAGATGGGCGAGGGACCCCCCATGGTGCAAGGGATCACCAGCATGAGCTGGTCAGAAGGTGAGAGGGTAGGAAGCAGCCCAGGGTAGGGCATTGGATTAACAAGCCCGAGGACTGGTGCATTTCGACTGACGCCCCACCAGTCGGACCAAGCCCAAATAGAGTTGGTCCTTAGGGCCCTGGGCTGGGACCCGTAAGAGGGGGTGGGCCCGGTCCCCCTACCCTCCCTCCTTAGCATGTGCACACCACTCTTTTGGGAAATGGACCCAAATGGCATCGACCCCTTACCCCAGCTGGAAGGGGGACCAGTAGTCTCGGTGAGATGTACACCCGGACAAGGGGGTGTGACTAACAGGAGAAAGGGGGCGCAGGAAGAGAACCCCTTACACCAACCCTTATACTGCTGCTTTTTTTCCCAATTCTTCTGTAGGAAGAGGTTTTTCCAACATTTGGCCTGTCTAGACTGGACCAAATGTCAGAAAAAAACCTTCTTCTGGAAGGCCCATTATTCCTCATGGAAAGAGGAATATAGGGGGGACCGAAAGATCATGTTTGCTCTTCCACTAAAAGAAGAGAAAGAACAAATGCATCCCTGGATGCAGAAGAGTTTTTCTGGGATATTTCCAGAATCCTGAAAAACTCCTGCAGTCTAGCCATACCCTCACTGGGTTGAGACAGGATTTGTAGGCTCTGGGATGGGAATGAGGGATTTGGGCGTGGGAAGGGGTGAGAGGTGCAAGCTCTGGGAGGAAATCTGGATGCAGGAGGAGGTGGATAAGGGGATGTTGGTTCGGTGAGGGGGCTCCAGGCCGGGCAGTGTTGGGATCAGATGTAGGATTAGGATACTAAGCAAGTCACAGACTTCTGGATGTGAGGGTTCAGGAATTTGGGTTGGGGTATGTGAGGGGCTCAAGGCAGGGGGTTCCAGTGTATGATAGGCTCAGATGTAGGGTCTGGGGGAAAGGAGAGTGAAGGAGTGTTATGATGCTGTGGCGAGATGGGGGCTTGGTCCCAACTGGGGGTTTGTTGGCCAGGCTTCATTTTTAAATAAAATACTGTCAAACACAAAAAGTTTCTTCATTTTCTTTATTTCTGAGAAGGTCAGGGAACCAGTTTTGAGTCAGGGGTCACTGACCCACAGAAAAGTCAGGTGGGGCCACACAAGCGAGATGCAAAAAAAAGTCCTCCTACCCCCCCTTCCCAAACTTCACTAATGTGGCCCCAACTGTGTTGGTGGGAGCAGGGAACATAGTACTGGGGAAGGGTGCTAGTGGGTGCTTCGGCAGGGGACAGGGTGCCAATGGGGGCAGAGTTCTGTGGCTGGGGCAGGGGAGAGGGAACAGGGTACTGGGAGGGGAGAGGACAGGGTTCTGCAGCAGGGGACAGAGTGCCAGTGGGGACAGGTTTCTGCAGCTGCAGACAGGGTGCCACTGGGGACAGAGTTCTGTGGGTGGGGACAGAGGAGTGGGGACAGAGTTCTGTGGCTCGGGACAGGGGAGTGGGGACAGAGTTCTGTGGCTGGGGACGGGAGTGGGGACAGAGTTCTGTGGCTGGGGAGTGGGAAGAGGGAGCAGGGAAGAGGGGGGCAGGGAATAGGGGGTGCAGGGAGGGCAGGGAGCTGAGAGGGCAGGGTGCCAGTGGGGGCAAGGAGTTTCATGCACTCACATTCTCCCAGGATTCCCTCCCAGAGGGAAACCGGCACACGCCTCCTCCAGGCCTGACTCTCCCCTCCCGCGGCGCAGGGAAACCCCTGTGCGCGCCTGCCCCAGGGCCGACCCCCCCCTCCCGCGGCATGCGGAAGCTGCTGCACTCCTCCTCTGGGGCCGACGCCCCCTCCCGCAGCACACCCGGCACGCCACAGACCTGTGGGAGGGGAGCAGCCCACGCACTTCTGGAACCCCCGGAAGTGGCGCGAAGCTGCAGGACTTCTGTCCACCCCGCGGGAAGCTGGCACTTCCTCCATTGTCGCTGGAGGTAGGTCGTGGGGCTTCTCGGGGGTGGGGAGAAAATGGGGGGGGCGAACGCCTCGTGATCGACTGATCGAGGCCTTGTGATCAACCAGTTGATCACGATCGACCGGTTGGTGCCCACGGTCCTAGGGAGTTCTTGTACCAGGACATTCCTTAAGCTGTTCCGTTACTCCCTTTTGGGTTACAGTCTGTACTTGGGGCCTCCCTGTGCCCTTCCTAACTTACACATTTACACAGTTATCAGTAGAGCCTCTTCCTGGTTTCTGTGTTCCTGAACCAAAGTCTTGCTCACTAAATTCCAGGCCTGTTGCTGTTTTTATATTACAGGCCTCTATTCAGGCCTGCTGACTCCATGTTACCAACCTGTTTGAGGATGCCTAAAAGCCTCTAGATAAAGTTGCTTTGCATTTCGTGTTCCTGTTGTCTACTACTGTGCTGTGTGAGAGGGCATGCAGTGCACTTCAATTCCTGAAAAACAAGTATCAAAACTGCCTCATTGAGGCCAACCTCAAAGCTACTCTTCTAAATGTCTGGCTATGCCAAAAGGACAAAAGACATTTGACATGGGTTTAATCAGGCCACAATTTTATTATTAGATGTCATGGACTACCCAGTAGATAACTATGTACCATTCAGGTAACCCCCCTTTATTTTCTCCCATAATTCACTGAGTGGGGGATAATGTTTAATATCTCCTGTCCTTTTCCACCCATAACCCTCCACCAGATCCATTGCTGGGACTTTGGAGGGCTTCAACCAACTCCCCGCCTCCCTTTCCGTGGAGGTCCCTCAAGCAAATCCATTGCCAGGACCTTACCAACCTCTCCTGACTTGTAAGAGGGTTAAGAGGGACTATAATGATGGGCGGGGGGTTGGCTTCATGCCATACTAATCATAGGAGCCCACAGCTCACTCCGTTACTGAGCACCTCTCCTCAGTCCTCCCCCACAAGACATTTATCCATTACCATATGCCTTCTTTTTTTTAGAGTACCTGCAACCAGCATCCACCATTCACTTAAATAACGAGTTGTGACATATGGCCTACCATGTGTCATGTTATGCATGAACCAAGCACAATTGTGTGACAGACCCCTCCCCCATGCTTTATGAAATGGACTTATGGACACAAATATGCATAACTCAAAGATGCTTTGGACAAAACATCTTATGTAGCCTATTAATCTTAATGTTGTAATCTGCTGAGTCTGTACATCTTACTTTGGTGTATATATCATTATTGTGTGTAAAGTTAGAGATATGGAGTATGGAACGGTTTATGGTTTTAAATGTGCAAATGAAAGTCATCAAGGGTGTTACCCTCAATGTCTAGATGATCTGTAAACAGCTATCTTTGTCCTTTAAGTCTTATCCAAGAAAATGAACCAGGGACCCCAGGAGAGGGCACTTCCCTGGTTTGAAGGCTTAGCTGAAATAAGAACAGTTTTAGGATGAATTTGTAATAAGTTTGTACTAAGGTTTTAGTTTCAGAATTAGCTATACATTTTTTGTTCTTTTCAATTTGTAATTCACTTTGCTCCTCCTGTTCTCACTTACAACTGCTTAAATCCTACTGCTTATACTTAATAAAACTACTTTTATTTGCTATCAAACCCAGTGTAAATAACTGTTGCTTGGGGGAGCAATCAGTGTGTACATCCTCCTTTCATTGCTGAAGGGGGCTTGCCTAAAGAATTCATTTGGGGTTCTGATCCCTTTTGGGGAGTGGTATCCCAGAAAGCTGGGCCCAAAACTGCATTTTCCTTGATCCTAAAGAGTTTCACTGTCTGTACTACTCCTTGCGGGGGGGGGAGGGGAGGAAGGGCATGATCTCAGCTCTGTGCCTTGGCTGGGGGAGACCAGATGAGCTGGCTCATCAGGACAGAGTGGAAAGAAGCCCCATAGAGCAAGAAGGTGAGTGTCAGTAGCTTTGTCAGCACCCGGAGAGCACCCCCAAGGGGTCTTTTATGACCACATTCTGTCACAAATTGCCCCTGGCCAATAAGTAGGAAAGGCAAAAATTCCTTCCTGCCCGCCCTCAACAGAATGGCTATCATAATGCCCACAGCAGATATAGCCAAGAACCTGGTATATTTATCACCTGAATGGGGGAAGAGGTGCTGTTGCAGGCACAGGCTGACCTTTTTAAAACCTTCATTCCTGGGTGTTGAGTCAGCCACCATACTGGCCCCCTTTTCAACAGTTTTATGTTTCCCCGCCTCCCCCAAGTCATCAAGAATTAATCTCTTTTCCCAACCAGCCAGCCAAATACCCCAGTTCAGGATGCAACATGCTGATTTTGCAGGAGATCCAAGATCCTGCAGATTTTCCTTTCAAAGAGCTGCTGAGTTTTTGCAAGTAGTCTGTTCCACACAATGGACATGGTAAAACCCAGAACTTTTATTATCACACTGTATTTCTAACATCCAATATAATAGGAACAATATAATAAGAGCAATAGTAATTTAATGTTTATTGTTAATAATATAATTATTAACCATTCTCAGACAGTAATTATTAACAATTTCACAATCATGCTGGAAGGGCATAACAAGTGGGGTTCCACAGGAGTCTGTTTTGGGACCGTTTCTGTTCAATATCTTCATTAACGATTTAGATGATGGCATATTAAGTTTGCAGATGATACCAAGCTGCGAGGGGATTCAAGTGCTTTGAAGGATAGGGTCATAATTCAAAATGATCTGGCCAAACTAGAGAAATGGTCTGAGGTAAACAGGATGAAGTTTAATAAGGACAAATGCAAAGTACTCCACTTAGGAAGGAACAATCAGTTTCGCACATACAGAATGGGAAGTGATTGTCTAGGAAGGAGTACTGCAGAAAGGGATCTCTGGGTCATAGTGGACCACAACTTAAACATGAGTCAACAGTGTGACACTGTGGCAAAAAAAGCGAACATGATTCTGGGCTGCATTAACGGGAGTGTTGTGAGCAAGACATGAGAAGCCATTCTTCTGCTCTACTCTGCACTGATTAGGCCTCAACTGGAGTATTGTGTCCAGTTCTGGGTACCACATTTCAAGAAAGATGTGGAGAAATTGGAGAAGGTCCAGAAAAGAGCAATAAAAATGATTAAAGGTCTAGAAAACATGAGCTATGAGGGAAGACTGAAAGAATTGGATTTATTTAGTTTAGAAAAGAGAAGACAGAGGAGACTGAGAGGGGACATGATAACATATTTTAAGTACCTAAAAGGGCATTACAAGAAGAGAGAAAAATTGTTCTCCTTGACCTCTAATGATAGGACGAGAAGCATTGGGCTTAAATTGCAGCAAGGGAGGTTTAGGTTGGACATTAGGAAAAACTTCCTAACTGTCAGGGTGGTTAAACACTGGAATAAATTGCCTTGGGAGGTTGTGGAATCTCCATCACTGGAGATATTTAAGAGCAGGTTGGACAAACATCCATTAGGGATGATCTAGATGGTGCTTGGTCCTGCTGTGAGGGCAGGGGACTAGACTTGATGATCTCTCAAGGTTCCTTCCAGTTCTATGATTCTATGATTATTGGATTGGATTGTTTTTGTTTCTGAAA
The DNA here is from genome assembly GCA_032595735.1 of Pelochelys cantorii. NCBI lineage: Eukaryota > Metazoa > Chordata > Testudines > Trionychidae > Pelochelys > Pelochelys cantorii. The sequence goes on along the minus strand of CM064328.1, from coordinate 175,219,459 downwards.
GGAAAGATTTGGAACTATTGTAGAATTTTTTTCATTATTATTTGGACTTCTATTGTGTGAAAGCATTTTTAAAATTACTTCAGAATGATTATCCAGACAATCACTTTTACAAAAAAACCCATAAACAATAATAAAAAAGAACATGGAAAGCAGCTTATTTGGGTTTCTATTCTGTTAGATCCAGAAAAAATAGAGACAACTGTGCATTATTTTTATCATTGTGTCTGAAACCCCTCCCCTCAAATACATAAATAAATTACAATGATTTGGATGTGTATATATGTTCAAATTACTTTATCACTATTAGGAAAAATAAATAATATTAGGGAAAAGTTTCAGTGCAGACATCAGGAAGAGTTGAGGCCACCAAAAAAATTATCACAAGAACCCCTGGGCTACAACATATTAACTGCTATGGAAGAGAGTGAACTTTATTGTGTGGTATTAGCTGTCCAGTCACTGGAACATCTTAGCACTTACAAGTCAGACTTTTAATATTTGTGGTAATGGCAAAAACAGCAAGATAATCAAGTACCTAAAATGCTTTGACTGGAATATAAAAGAAAAGGCAGTAACTGTAAAATAAAAACTTTTAAAGAATCAGGGGAGGATGGAAGCAAATTAAAAATGTTGAGTTAAATAATTTTCTGAACCCAGTTAGTGAATCTTGAACTGTATTTATGTTGAGAGAAAAAGAAAAAAATTGATACTACGATCAGCTATTCTTTAGCAATTAGAAAGCAAATGAAGTTAAACTCTAAGGCTGTGTCTACACTGGCGCGATCTTGCACAAAAGCGGCTGCTCTTGTGCAAAAACTTGCTGCCTGTCTACACTGGCCATGTGTTCTTGCACAAGTAAACTGACGTTCTAATGTATGAAATCAGGGCTTCTTGCTCCAGAACTCTGATGCTCCCACTCAGGAATAAGCCCTTTTGCGCAACTGTTCTTGCACAAGAGGCCAGTGTAGACAGGCAACATGAATTTCTTGTGCAAGAAAGCCCTATGGTTAAAATGGCCATCAGAGCTTTCTTGCGCAAGAGAGTGTCTACACTGGCATGGATGCTCTTGTGCAAAAGCACATCTCTTGTGCAAAAAGCACATGCCAGTGTAGACGCTCTCTTCTGGAAGAGTTTTTGCAGAAGAACTCTTCCGCAAAAGAGTTTTTGCGTGAGCATGCGCCAGTGTAGACGTAGCCGAAGGGTTTGTCTACACTGCATTCCTCTTTCGAGAGAGGAATGCAAATGCAGGTGAGCGAAATTACAAATGAAGCGCGGATTTGAATTTCCCATGCTTCTCTTGCAAAATTGCGGCTGGCTGCTTTTTCAAAATACCCTATTTCGAGATAAAAAAATGCTTTTTAGACGTGGTTATTTTGAGAAAAAACCTTTCTTTCAAAATAACCCTTACTCCTATAAAATGAGGCTTACGGGTTATTTCAAAAGAAGGGTTTTTTCTCAAAATAACCGCGTCTAAACAGCATTGTTTATCTCGAAATAGGGTATTTTGAAAAAGGGGCCAGCCACGATTATGCAAATGAAGCACGGGAAATTCAAATCTGCACTTCATTTGCAATTTTGCTTGCCTGCATTTGCATTCCTCTCTCAAAAGAGGAATGCAGTGTAGACATACCCAGAAGGAATAATTTAGGTGTGATTCCATTTTTCATTTTGAGCTTGTTTCTTACACATAATTTTGGACTTTGATGACTGCACCTAGATTATTATATCTGACATAAAGTGAGAATGTAAATATTGGTAGAGATCTGTCAAGGTGTTTCTTTCTTTTTTACCTGACTTTAAAGAGAACGATAGATGATTATTGTAGGTGCAGAAACCACAACTGATTTGGAAAGATCAGACAGTATTTTGGTTCTACCTATACTTACCTGAACTGTGAACAGTCTATGCAGAGCAGGGATTTTGTAGTTTCACTTCACTATAAAAGCATATTGAAATGTTGATTTTATTAGCAGCATTATTACCTGGAGCCTGACCCCAAGAAGCTAAGAGCATCCACAAATTCCCACTGAAATCAATGAAGTGTGGCCACTTAACCAGCTCCCAGGATCAGTTTTATGATTTCCTTGGCCACTGTTATCAGGGCAAAACAGTGCTACAAACTGTAATAAACCATGCTATGGACTAGGCTAATAATTTCAAACTTGAGTGCCCAAAGTTAGGCAAGCAGATATAGATCTGCCTAAGTTTAGGCACTCAACTTTGAAAATTCCATCGTTAGCCCCCTATAGTCTAGGGCACATGTTTACATTTCATCCAGGGGGACTATGTCAGTGTTTTTCTAGTAAGGACTATATTTACACTTACAGGACCATAACACAGAGTTTCTTAACCAAATGTATTCCCAGCAGATGAATGGTTACTGTGGATCTTGAGGTTTTCCACCACTGAAGTGCATTGTAGGACACAGGAAGGTACTCCATTAATTCTGAATCTCTCCTTTTTTAATCAACTTTTATGGGATTTCTCTCTTCCCTCAAATGGCAACATTTAATTTTTTATTTTTTTCATTCTTGTTTTTTAATGGCTAGATGCATGCTTCATTAACATTATGAGATAACACAAGCAGAAATAAATGTTTAGAATGTCCATTCTCCATAGTGAATAAGATAGCAAATTGTCAAGCACAGCTTGCAAGGTCTTGCCCCACAAAATATAATCATCATCCATTTCCATTCACTGGCAGGATGTATTTAACATTTTGCAGGATCGGAATTGGAGCCAATGCATTCTTGTTCTCTTCCCTCAGCCCCCCCAGGGGTGGGGGGAGGGGTTAGTTGGGATTTTAATCCATTTTTTTATGTCATCATTTCAAATATAATGTTCAGTTTTACAAACACAAAACCCAGTATTGGCTTATTTATGTTTCATAAAAGAGGGAAAAATGAAAACCATAATCCATAGTTATGATAATTTGACTTATGGTATATGCTTTTTGGTTGAATGGGTTTCCTGTATTGATTTTTGAGCTTGAGCATTAATGAATTCTGTTTTCAAGTAACATGAACCCTTTGGGAATTTCAGGCTTTGCGTATTATTGAATTAAGGCAGTGGAATGCTCACACAACGTATTTCTTCCTTGGCTGCTGATGGGGGTTCCAGCTGAGTTTTTGTTCTGCTACACTGTTTCTGCTTCATGGTTGTTGTCTCTTTTGATTTCTTTGCAACATAATTTAACAGCTTGATAATTTTAATTAAAACATTTGATAAATATTCATACTAATTTGTATATGATTTGCAACATTTTACTAGAGATCAGCCATTGCAGTGGGTACCCATAAGTAGGTTGTATCAGCATTTTAATTTTTACATACTGTTGCAACAATAGAGCATGTTTAAAAAATATCCAAGAGATGTTCTTTGTAACTTTTGGTTGTCTTGAATAATTCACAGGCAATTTTCCTACATTAGCTCATAATTGCACTGCCAGAAAACACTCAAATGACCTTTCTTACCTTTGGGAGATCCCTAGCAATGAAAGCAGCATAGTCTGTAATATTGTTATTTTAACATACATATACATTGGGAGCATCATTTCTCTCCTCCCCAGTCCTTTTCTCTCCCAGTTAGAAAGTACAGAATTTATAACATACAGTACAAAGTTTCATAAAACAGTGGTGTTGCAGGAAGTTACATCAAGGGGCCGCTCATCTTTCCAGGATCAAATATATTTTGTATTGGAAAGTACTAACTGATATTTTAACTAGAGATGAGTTATGTCAGTTAGACAGGTGCCTCTTAATCATTTGTACTGGCACCCACAGCAACTGTAGATAAGCCACCTGTCCTTATCTATGTATGTCCTTATATATGTCCTTTTGCTGTTCTACTACAGAACTATCCTACAAGAGATGACGCTGTGCAGGCTAATCATGTTCCCTACACATCAGTGGCTTTCTTGCAATGATGTTGCAGTTTCTATGAACGGAACTGAAAATGAGAGATCCACGGTGGGGTAAAGTTATTACTGAATACGATTTTTAAAAGTGTTTAGATGGCTTAGGTTCCTAAGTCCTACCTACAAAAGTGAATTAGAGTTCAGATCCTTAAAGGTATTTTCGTGCTTTACTCCCATTCATTTCAATGGCAGTTAAGACACCTAAATACCTTTGAGGATCTATAATTTAGGCTCTTAAGGCCCATTACATTTCAAGGAGCTTAGGTTCCTCCATTACTTAGGCACTTTGGAAAATGTTACCAATTGTCACAAGTAGTCAAATGTGTGTCCTGCCCATGGTCCAGAAACATTAAGTTTAGAGAAGATTGTGACCATGTGACCTATCTCTAGCTTTAAATGCACTCTAACAATTTTACGTAAAACAGTCGGCATCGGCATGGGTCCAAAAATAATAAAGAGATAAACTTGCATAAAACATCATTTTGTGTGGCAGGGACTATTTTCATGTCACTTTTAAAGAAAGATGGGCAAGGTTTCTATCTGCTAGTATATGAGGAAACAATGAGCAGTATTTAGTTTTCCATGGGCAGCTTGCAGAATAGAAAATGATCGTATCTTCTGTGTAGAAGCTTAATATTATGTGATCTGAACAAAAATGATTTTTGAAGAATGGTGACAAGGATAAGAACAAAGCAGCAGGCTCCTCATCTAGTAGTCTAGAGTGCTAACAGGAATGTCAGTACAGAAAGAAATGATTGTTGTTACATACCATAGTACCAGTTTTCTGGGAGAACACTATGTAGATTGAACCATGGTCTCATGTATAAATGTGAAATCTCATGTAGTAATGAGGCATCAGTAGTACACATATACAAACCTTCCAAAAAAAGACTGCTGTTCCATAGAAGCATAGAATCCTAGGGCTGGAAGAGACCTCAGGAGGTCATCAAGTCCAGCCCCCTGCATGAAGCATATTATGCCCATTGTATTTGCAACAGTATATTCAAGAATTTGTAAGAAGTATTTTGTCTTAGAAAATTAAGTGTGACAAAATCAGGATGCAAAGTACAGAGTACTTTAGTGCACAACCCTGGAAAATTAAATTCTTCCCTGTCCCATAGGAACCTTTCTCCTCCTACAGGACTAATTTCATTGAATGTCACTGAGTTCTTGTGAAAAAGATACTTAATCCGTTCTGCATAACAGGTATAATTTTAAAGATTCAGTAATGCCATATTTGTCTAACTGAGATTCACTCAAAATTCAACAGGTTTTCTTTCCTTTTTTTAAGCTTTTGCATTTATTTTAGTATACTCTCTGAGATTTCCTGTGTTCTGTGCCATGATAACAGGGATGGAAGCATGGTCCTTGCTTTGAAATTTATGTACAGTTAGACCCAAAAACATGCATTATTGCAGAGACTGTGTTTGCTGAACGAATGAGATACAAGCTTGCCAACAGTGGGGCTGGTGGAGGCAAAGGGGGAAGCTGTCCCAGGGCCTGGTGATTCAAAGGGGCAGTAGCCTCCACTGCTGCAGTGTCTAGAGCGCCAAGCCTTTTAAGTCACTGTCAGAGCACTGCACAGGACACTTCAGACAGCTCTTAGGGCTGCCTGCAGTGGTGGGGGCGTCGTGTGGCATGCTACAGGCAATTCTGGGGAGGCACCATTGACTGAGCAATGCTGAAGGCTGGCTGCCCTTGGCATAATCCCTTCTGCCTGAGGCCCCACCTCTTCTGAGAGCATGGAGCTGGGCCCTCCTCCACATTGTCCAGGGGTCCGGCGTGGCTGTTGGCCCCCGATAAGAAATTCAATGTTTGGTCTTGCCCTCACTGTTCAGTTTATGGCTCCAGACCACCATCACTGCATACTATATAAACCCTGCTATCAAGAGAGACTTATTAATTTTCTTATGGGATTTTCTATGGCAGTCATTAGTGTCTGAGTCATTACATCAATGAATTTATTCCCACAAAATCTTGTGAAGGGAGTAGGTGATATTATCCCCACTTTACAAATTGGAAACTGGAGCACACAAGTTAAGTGTCCTCTAATTTTGGGTGTCCACTTACAGTCTCTTTAAGCTTGAGGTTTTTAGAGTATTTAGCATTGTACAGATTTTTATATGTGCAAAACTCACATTGTTACCAGTTGTAGCTCTTTGTCCTCATCACTTCTGCAAATCAGACCCCAGGATCTCTTAGAGGGCACCAAGAAAATAAGGAACCAGAGTTAGGGTGTGTCTACACAGCAAAGTTATTTTGGAATAATGGCTGTTATTTTGAAATAATTTCGAAATAACGGACAGTTTATTCCGACTTCTGTAAACCTCATTCTATGAAGAATAGCACCTATTCCGAAAAAGCTATTTTGAAATAAGGCATGTATAGACGCCCCACTTCTGCTATTTCAAAATAGCTCCTCACCAGGGCCATTCTAAGTTATTCCTCCTGGGGCTCTAAATCGAGATAGCACGTCTACATTAGGGAACCCTGACTCAGACTAATTTTGAGGCTTCCCTTCAGTGAAGATGTGATATTTCCAAATAAGCTATTTCAGAATAACTATTTCAGAATAACTGTGCAGTGTAGATGTACCCTATGGCTACGTCTAGACTGCAGGCTTCTTGCACAAGAAGCTTTTATTGGAAGAAATCTTCTGTAAAAACTTCTTGTGCAAGAGCGCATCCACACTGCAAAAGCACATCAAAAAACTGATGCATTTTTGCGAAGGAGAGCGTCCAGACTGCATGGACACTCTTTTGAAAGTAAGCTCTGATTGCTATGCACAGAATGGCCACCAGGGCAACTGTGCTTTTTCCTCTTTCCTCTTTTTGTGCAAAAAACCCCTCTGCCCCGTCCACACACATCTTTTTGTGAAAGAGCTTTCACAAAAAGGCGTTCTTTCTCGTAGAATGAGGAATACCTACACTGGAAAAACCCCTCTGTTCTTTCGATTTTTTTGTGCAAAAACGTACTTGAGGTGTGGATGCTCTGTGAGTTTTTTTGGAAAACCAGCCATTTTTCCAAAAAAAACTCTATAGTGTAGACATAGCCATAGAGACCACCTGTGGAAAGCTCGATGTGTGGGCAACTGATAAGACTCCAGGCCCAGTGAGGAACTTCTACCCAGGCACGAGTGAGATTTTAACTTCTGACCCCTAGCTTAGGAGACTATTGCTTGTGTAAAGTGTACCAAATATGCAGGGATAAAATCCTGTTCTCTAGGGCAGCGTTGAACTGCCTTTAGACCATTCTTTCTTTTCCTGCAATCCCCTTTCTTATTACCAGACACTTTTCACCTTCTGCAAACAACAGGAGTTGAAACAACCTCCTTAAATTTACAACATTAATTCATCACAATACCATGTTTGTCCTATGCACTGAATGAGGTCATGGTCCTGTGGAAATCACAGTATGTGATCATGTTATGAACTACTGTTCAGTGCAAATATTTGAAATAAAAACAATAATATAAAGTAAGCTGTGTACACTTTGAATTCTGTGTTGTGGAATCAATATACTTGAAAATATATAAAACATTCAAAAGTATAAGTAATACATTTAAACTGGCTTATTTATTGTTTAACAGTCTGATTAAAACTATGATTAATAATGAATTTTTTTAGTTTATTTGTTTTGCATGAATTGACTGCATTAACTGCACGTAATTGACAGTTATAACAAATGCATGTTCTGTCTGACTTAAGAGTTGGAAAAACAAGTTTTTCCATCACTTGGTGATTCAGAGCTATTTAAATAGATCTAGGGTCCAGTTTTCAAATCAAAGAAGCTAAATAAGGCATCCAAATTGTGCATTTGGATGCTCAAACTCGCACGTCAGTAAATAAAATGTGCATTAGTGTGGCTCCGTGACAATCTGAGCACCCATCCCACTTATGTACCTATTGTTCAAAATTGAAGCTCTGGAGGCCAGAGCTGTATCTTCTTTTTTGTACAGAGTCCATGAATAATATATAGTACTGGCTGATAACAGATAAATAATGAGCACTAATAGAAAGGACTATGTTCTGGAACATGCCAGAAAGTGTATCCAGAAAGATAAGGAGACTGGTAACAAGGTGATTTTATCTTATTCTAATTGTAATAAACACTAGAAACAATAAAAAAAATAAGTAATTGGAAAGCTGCATTTATTTATTTTATTTTGGTTCAGTAATTATTTTATTTTAAAAGCTTCTGTTAATTGTGGTTGTAATTATAGCAAACATCTTTAAAATTTTAATTTTCTGAAAGTAAGAAAATGTTCTGAAAGTAGGAGCTTTAAGTGATACTGCTGGTTCATAAATATCAGGAACATACTCTTGTGGAAAATGATCAGAATCTGTCATATTTGGTTTTTTTAAGTTTGAATATTTTTTCTCTCATGTCTCTGTACTGCTTTGTCCACTTGGGGCTGGAAACTTTGAGTAATGTAGCAAAGATTGTTCTTTCCATATTTCCAGACAAACTGGAAACAGGAAGCATCAGAAATCTCACTAGTCCGCCAGTCTCACAAAATTATTTGTATTGGCTTTGATTAGCCTAAGGATGTATGGAGAACTAGTTTCATCTATACGTACAAATACATATCAAACCAAATGCCTTTTGAAGTTCTGCTACCATCACTGAGATGGAAAGCAAGGAGATTTGCATTATGATTACACCATTTCTTGCACACATGACACATAGATTATTTAACTGGATATCCAATAACTGCAGCTATTACATATTACTTTTTCTATTTTTTTCCTGAAAATATCTTCTCTTTTTGGCAATACAGAATATAGATCAAAAACTGAACAACAAAGCTAAATTGACTGCTTTGTTTTTTGGCATGCAATTATCAAATTTTGTTCTTAACATTACAGGTAAATAAACCTCATTCACTTGAAAGCAGACAGAGCTGCAACTCCTTTCATCTTGAAGCTAAAGACACAAATAAAACAAAATCATGTGAGGTTTTGAATCTTATTTTGTGTGGAAATTATGCTAGGACACAGTGCCAATGCAATTGAGTTCATTACCACATTTTGCCACTTTTTGATGTTTGACCAAAATCAAGCTAACAAACAAACAAGAAACCTCTGTAGACTGGCTGCCTCTCATTATCTTACTTATAAATAAGGATTTAAACCTCCCCAAACAACTGTCAGTCCATCAATGTCCCATCTGCTAGTATTTGTTGTTACCTGTTTTTGTGTAGTGTGTAAGTCCTTAAGGTGAAAGGATGGTGAGACTAGCCCTACTTCTATTGACATCAATGGGACTTTTGCTCATTGGCTTTAGTGGCAGCAAGTCAGAGCCAATATATAATACAATATTCAATGCATGACATTTGGCTTATTGTGGAATAAAAGGCTTATTGCCTTTGTGCAATAAAAGGTTTTGTCTAAATTCTCAGTGGAACTGTTAACCTCCATTGTGAGAAAATTAGAAGATAAAAAAGTAATAATTGTGTGCGGAATAGTATTCAGTCAATAAATTATTCAGTATGTTTCAGCACTCATGTTTGAAAAATTTATTTGATTTGTACTTTGTATGTTTTTCAACCAGGTACAAACCTGATCAAATGCTATTTGGTGAACATATTCTATTAATGCAAATGTGTGTATATGTATTTTTAAAAAGTATTTTTCTGATATTTTTCTAACTTGAATAGAAGGAAGAATAACTAAATACACATAATGTTTATTGAAAATTTTTATAAAAATAAACATCAGTTTCAAAAGTAAAAAGAATATTCTTCAGTATAGCTACTCATTTTGGTATATCTAAAAGGTTAATGAATATGCATTCAGGTGGATTCATATTTGACACATACTGGCACCTAACAAGTGCTGATAATACAGTGGTTCTAGAACTAGCCCCACTGTTAAAAAGCATTTAGGTTTGCAGCTGACTTTGTCTAGGGAGTATTGGATGCATAATTTGCTGTAAACCTTGGTCATAGGCCCACCGACAGGGCTTGGGGGGGTGGAGGGGGCAATTGCTTAGGGCCTGGCAATTCAAAAGTGTCTGGGGCTCATGACTGTCACCGCTGCTACTGAGGCAATTGTGGTGGCTGGAACCTGGGCCCTTTAAATTGCTGCTGGAGCACTGTGTTGCATGCTCCATGTCACGGGTGGGCAATAATTTTTAATTGGATGCCACTCCAAGATTTTGGCAAGTGCTACCAACGGGGTTTGGAGTCTGGGACAGAGGTTGGGTGCAGAAGAGATCTTGGGTAGGAGACTGGGGTCCAGGAGGGGGTGTGGAGTCTGAGAGGGAGTTTGGGTGCAGGAGGGGGTTGTGATCTGTGGCAGAGGCTTGGGGTGCAGAGTCCAGAAGGGGGTATGGGTGCAGGAGAGGATTCTAGCCTGAGGGAGGGGCTCTAGGAGGGGGTGCAGGGTCTGCGAGGGAGTTGTGACCTTGGTGAAGGGGGTGCAGAAGGTTTGGGTGATGGCTTGGGGCACAGGATTGGGGTGCAGGGTCAAGGAGGGGGTATGGGTGCTAGAGGGGATTCTGGCCTGGGGGAGGAGGACAGGAGGGAGTGCAGGGTCTGGAAGGGAGTTGTAACCTGGGAGAAAGGGGTACAGAGAGTTTGAGTGGTGGCCTGGGGAAAGTACTTGTGGGGGAGGGGAAGGGAAGAGAGCAGGGAGTGCCAGAGGCAGGCTCTGGCTGGGAGGTGCTTACCTAGGCAGCTGCCAGTCAGCAGCCCTGCAGAAACCTGAAAGCTGTACTCCCAAGCTGCTTCATGTGGCTCTGCTCTGGGCAGGGTGAAGGAGTGGGGGGGGAGGAAGAGGGAGGAGGCTTCATTGGCTGACCCTACTGCCAGCAAAATATCACAGCTGCTATTGATCAGAAACTGGCCAATGGGAGCCAAGAGATTTTAATGACAGGTGAGGCAGAGCACAAAGCCTCCCTCCCAGAATAGAGCAGCCCCATTTAAAGCGGCTGCCGCTGCGCTGTGCTTAAGGGTTTCAACAAGGCAGCAGCAGGCCGGATGCGGTGGGTTGGTGGGCCGAATCCGGCCCGCTGGCAGCCTCTTGCCTAGCCCTGCTCCATGTGGTGCTGAGTGCTGCCATGGAGCCTGTGCCCCAGCCTCGCCCCTTCTTTCTGTGGGCCCTCCCCTCCCTGGAATGTGGAGCCTGATCACCCACACCTTGCTCAGGAGTCTGCGGAGGCTGTTGGCACCCCTGCTTAGTCAATTTTCCTTCACTCTACAAAACAGCTCTGAGGAGAGCTGGGGCGGAACACAAAGCACAAATTTATACTTCTGTGATGTCCAGATCTGAATTTCGTGGCTCAGGCCCATCTCTATGCAAAAGTCAAAGATTTAGCGTATAAACTAAAATTCAAAGCACAACGTGCCACAACAGACCCAGTGCTCCACTCTCTCAGTTCCCCCCCTCCCCCTTTCTAAATTGATTTGGATACTTCAGGTGTGATAATATAATATGCCAAAACAAGCGTTATTACTCTTTCTTCTCTCATTAAGTACAGGACATATATAAAATTAATCACAAGATGAAATGGTGCTTATATGGCAAAAGGAGTTCCCTTTTGAACAAGTTTACTCTTCATTGGTCTATGTTTGGGAAGCAAATATTTTAGAGTGATATTCCAAATAATTATCAGTTCAAAGTCAAAACACTTAATAGAATACTGGAATACTGACTAAATTTGAGGAACACTGTTGTGGCTCTGTAGTGGCTCACTCGAAAAGCTCTCCAGCTTGTTTATTAAAGTTGTATTCCTTTCTTATTCACTGGTTTATTATTTAATGAATCCTGAGTCAGTTATAGAGGTCTGAGGGTGTGTGAAGAGTGAGTTAAGAAGCTTTTGGAAAGATGCAAAAAAATAAAATGAAAACATTGCTAATGGATACACAAGATCTTACACATGGCACTGTTGCTCGCACAATCTGGTTATTAATTATAATATTCAAATTGCTGTTGGAACCAAAGTGGTAAAAGGGCCAGCCTGTTTCAGAATTCATAGGGCACCCTTATCAGAATCCATACTAGGTTTTATGTTAGGTGCTAGCTTTTACATTGCATTTACTGATTATTTCCCCCTATAATGACACTTTCTGTCTGGGTTCCTCCTTTTAGTGTTTTGTGTATTTACCTTTTTCTTCGCTACATGGTCTTTGCCTTCTTTTTATCGTCAAGTTTAAAGAAAGCTTTGTTTTCAGGAGAAACATGAATGTAATGTTTCACAGCAATTCTTTTTCTGAAAAGGCCAGGTTAATGTGTGCAAGGTGAGTGTTAAGCACATTGAATAGGAAATGTAGGGTAGTGGTGGTTGGAGACTCTCTTCTGAGGGGGACAGAGGCGCCCGTCTGTCACCCTGACATGTCATCTTGGGAGGTATGCTGCCTACCAGGGGCCCGTATATGAGATGTTACGGCGGCACTGTTGAGGATTATCCGGCCCTCTGACTACTACCCCATGCTACTCATCCATGTGGGCACTAATGATATTGCGAGGTGTGACACCGAGCAGATCAAGAGTGACTACATGGCTCTGGGAATATGGGTGAGGGAGTTTGGAGCACAGGTGGTATTCTCTTCGATCCTTCCTGTCAAAGGTAGAGGCCCAGGCAGAGACAGGTGCATCCTGGAGGTGAATGCCTGGCTGCGAAGGTGGTGTCACGAGGAGGGCTTTGGCTTCCTCGACCACGGGATGCTATTCCAGGAAGGACTGCTAAGCAGGGATGGCGTTCACCTTTCAAGGAAGGGGAAGACCATATTTGGATATAGACTGGTTAACCTAGTGAGGAGGGCTTTAAACTAGGTTAGACGGGGACAGGTAACCAAAGCCCATGGGTAAGTGAAGAACATGGAGATCTGGGAGATGAGTCGGAAATGGGAGGGAATGTGGGCTATAATAGCAGAGAGAAAGGAGGGACAAGGCAGAACTGGGAGTGTCATACCCCAATGGCCCCCTCCCTCAAGGGGAGGCAGGTCAACATTGTATATTGCTAATGCTGTTGCAAGCATCGCAGTGAATTTTGGGAAGGGTCAAAGGTGCGAGTGTGGAATGAATGAAGGATTCCTTTGCAGGTCACGAGAGGCCAAGAGAGGGGGAGCAGAGAACAGGTTAACTCCACACTTCTGCTAGGCCCGAAGATAAGACGTTGGCTCCACACAGCTCAAGGCCACAGCACACATCTGACTCTCGGCTGCCGGCTAAGAAAGAGGGGGGCCTGGAATCCACCAACCAGCCATAAAAAAGATATTCAATTAAACCAATCTGCAGAGCCAGCCCATAACAAGCAAGACAAGTGAAGGTCAGCATGGAGGAAAGCAAAGAGAACAACAGAGTCTAGCCGGTGTGTTTTGGGAAAAAGTCAAGGAGACCACAGAAAGCCAGTTTGGACTGTCACAAAGAGCACCAGGACCAGAGGTCGTGGAATGGAACACCCCCAAAGGAGCCCAGGACTTAAAACCCTCCTGAGAGCCGGAGCAATTCGGAGAGATCACAGCGGACCCTGGATGACCTGTGCACACAGGACTGAACTCCCATCCACCCTTCCCCCTCTTCTTCTGTCATTACACCCAGGCCTGGCCAGCCTCGGGTAGTGAGCGTGTGAGTATGAAAGTGGGTTAGGGCTCGGGGCACTAACACCTCCTTCCTTCCTCTGAGTGATGTGGGAAGCACCCATCATTCTCCGCTGTTATTTTATTATTTTATCAATAAAGCTTTAAAACTTAGACACTTGGGGCACATCTAGACTACATGGCTCCGTTGATGGAGCCATGTAGATTAGGGTTGTAGGCAAAGGGAAATGAAGCGGCGATTTAAATAATCGCCGCTTCATTTAAATTAAAATGGCTGCCATGCTGTGCTGATCAGCTGTTTGTTGGCACAGCACTGTAATCTGGATGCTCCGCGGTCGACATCAAAGGCATTTGTCGACCTCCCCGGTATGCCTCGTGGGATGAGGTTTACCAGGGAGGTCGACAAATGCCTTTGATGTCGACCGCGGAGCGTCCAGACTACAGCGCTGTGCCAACAAACAGCTGATCAGCACAGCGCGGCAACCATTTTAATTTAAATGAAGCGGCGATTATTTAAATCGCCGCTTCATTTCCCTTTGCCGAGTAAACAAATCTACATGGCTCCGTCGATGGAGCCATGTAGTCTAGACGTGCCCTTGGTGTGTTCCATCATCTCCTCCCTTAACAATCCTGTGGCCTCAGCCCGATCACCTGATGCCTCAGGCAGATTGGTAACAGAAATCTGTCACAGGAGGCAAGATCAAATCAGTATCTTAGATGCCTATATACAAATGCAAGAAGTATGGGTAATAAGCAGCAAGAACTGGAAGTGCTAATAAATAAACACAACTATGACGTTGTCGGCATCACAGAGACTTGGTGGGATAATACACGATTGGAATATTGGTATAGAAGGGTACAGCTTACTCAGGAAGGACAGGTGGGGAAAAAAGGGAGGAGGTGTTGCCTTATATATTAAAAATGTACACACTTGGACTGAGGTGGAGATGGACATAGGAGATGTGCATGTTGAGAGTCTCTGGGTTAGGCTAAAAGGGGTAAAAAACAAGGGTGATGTCATGCTGGGGGTCTACTACAGGCCACCTACTCAGGCGGAAGAGGTGGATGAGGCTTTTTTTAAACAACTAACAAAATCATCCAAAGCGCAGGATTTGGTGGTGATGGGGGGCTTCAGCTATTCAGATATATGTTGGGAAACTAACACAGAGGGGCACAGACTATCCAATAAGTTCTTGGACTGCATTGAAGACAACTTTTTATTTCAGAAAGTTGAAAAAGCTAGTATGGGGGAAGCTGTTCTAGACTTGATTTTAACAAATAGGGAGGAACTGGTTGAGAATTTGAAAGTGGAAGGCAGCTTGGGTGAAAGTGATCATGAAATCATAGAGTTCATGATTCTAAGGTATGGTAGAAGGGAGAACGGCAAATTAGAGACAATGGATTTCAGGAAGGCAGATTTTGGTAAGCTCAGAGAGCTGGTAGGTAAGGCCCCATGGGATGCAAGACTGAGGGGAAAAACAACTGAAGAGAGTTGGCAGTTTTTCAAAGGGACATTGTTAAGGGCTCAAAAGCAAGCTATTCCGCTGTGTAGGAAAGATAGAAAATATGGCAAAAGACCGCCTTGGATCAACCAGGAGATCTTGCATGATCTAAAAATAAAAAAGGAGTCATATAAAAAATGGACACTAGGACAAATTACAAAGGATGATTATAGGCAAACAATACAGAAATGCAGGGGCAAGATTAGAAAGTCAAAGGCACAAAACGAGCTCAAACTAGCTACAGGCATAAAGGGAAACAAGAAGACATTCTATAAATATATTAGAAGCAAGAGGAAGACCAAGGACAGGGTAGGCCCATTGCTCAGTGAGGAGGGGGAAACAGTAACAGGAAACTTGGAAGTGGCAGAGATGCTTAATGACTTCTTTGTTTCAGTCTTCACCGAGAAGTCTGATGAAGGAATGCCTGACATAGTGAATGCTAGTGGGAAGGGGGTAGGTTTAGAGTATAAAATAAAAAAAGAACAAGTTAAAAATCACTTGGAAAAGTTAGATGTCTGCAAGTCACCAGGGCCTGATGAAATGCTTCCTAGAATACTTAAGGAGCTGATAGAGGAGGTATCTGAGCCTTTAGCTATCATCTTTGGAAAATCATGGAAGACAGGAGAGATTCCAGAAGATTGGAAAAGGGCAAATATAGTGCCCGTCTATAAAAAGGGAAATAAAAACAAGGCCAGTCAGTTTAACTCTGTGCCAGGAACGATGATGGAGCAAGTAATTAAGGAAATCATCTGCAAACACTTGGAAGATAATAAGGTGATAGGGAACAGCCAGCATGGATTTGTAAAGAACAAATCATGTCAAACCAATCTGATAGCTTTCTTTGATAGGATAACGAGTCTTGTGGATAAGGGAGAAGCGGTGGACGTGGTATACCTAGACTTTCGTAAGGCATTTGACATGGTCTCGCATGATATTCTTATCAATAAATTAGGCAAATACAACTTAGATGGGACTACTATAAGGTGAGTGCATAACTGGCTGGATAACTGTTCCCAGAGAGTAGTTATTAACGGTTCACAATTCTGGTGGAAAGGAGTAACAAGTGGGGTTCCACAGGGGTCTGTTTTGGGACCGGTTCTGTTCAATATCTTCATCAACGATTTAGATATCGGCATACAGAGTATGCTTATTAAGTTTGCAGATGATACCAAGCTTGGAGGGGTTGCAACTGCTTTGGAGGATAGGATCATAATTCAAAATGATCTGGACAAATTGGAGAAATGGTCTGACGTAAACAGGATGAAGTTTAATAAGGACAAATGCAAAGTGCTCCACGTAGGAAGGAACAATCAGTTTCACACATACAGAATGGGAAGCGACTGTCTAGGAAGGAGTATGGCAGAAAGGGATCTAGGAGTTATAGTGGACCACAAGCTAAATATGAGTCAACAGTGTGACACTGTTGCAGAAGAAGCCAACATGATTCTAGGATGCATTAACAGGTGTGTTGTGAACAAGACACGAAAAGTCATTCTTCTGCTCTACTCTGCACTGATTAGGCCTCAGTTGGCGTGTTGTGTCCAGTTCTGGGTGCCACATTTCAAGAAAGATATGGAGAAATTGGAGAAGGTCCAGAGAAGAGCAACAAGAATGATTAAAGGTCTAGAGAACATGACCTATGAAGGAAGACTGAAAGAACTGGGCTTGTTTAGTTTGGAAAAGAGAAGATTGATAGGGGACATGATAGCGGTTTTCAGGTATCTAAAAAGGTGTCACAAGAAGGAGGGAGAAAACTTAAACTGCAGCAAGAGAGGTTTAGGTTGGACATTAGGAAAAAGTTCCTAACAGTCAGGGTGGTTAAACACTGGAATAAATTGTCTAGGGTGGTTGTGGAATCTCCATCTCTGGAGATATTTAAGAGTAGGTTAGATAAATGTCTATCGGGGATGGTCTAGACAGTACTGGGTCCTGCCATGAAGGCAGGGGACTGGACTCGAAGACCTCTCGAGGTCCCTTCCAGTCCTATTATTCTATGATTCTATTCTATGATTCTAAGTACTGGGGACAGGGCAGATCCGCAACTGCCTTCAGTGGTACTATGATGGTGCACAGCAGCTGAGGATTTTCTCCAAGCGCGCCTTGCATCCACAGTGCTCAAAGTACTGCATTCATACACACTGTTGAATGATGAGGTATGAAATATATAGCAGAGGGTGATATAGGTTAGATATAGATAAAGATCAGCTGTGACTTCTACAGACTTGTAACAGAGGCACTTTATTTTAAAGATGTAATAGTTTGATTAATTTTTTAAAAGTTTCTTAAACACTTCAGCCCTTTCCCTTTCTCAAACATTTTCATCCTGGACCACAGGGGAAATATCCATGTATTGCACCAGCCCAAAAGATTAGTATTATCATCCCATAATTCTCACTTCACCAAAATAAGAGTGTTGTACAAATATGATAAGAGCAGCTTGTTCAGTTTGATTTCTCAACCGAAGAGACTAGAATAAAATTCAGATGTGTTTTTGTTTTTTTTAACTGAACCTAATGAACTTGTAGAGTCTTACCCATCACAAAAAGTAAGAGTTAGTAAAAAGCATGTTATATTTTTTATCTATTACAACTGTCCTTCTAGGCTGTTGGCTAATTTTCCTCAGTGGATCTATCATCCAGAGACTTCACACAGTCTTCATACAGGCTCACTTTGTAGTAATAGTTTCTAAGGCATCCTGTAATATTGTGAAATTTGTTTAACATCTGACCTTTTAGCCAACAGAATGGAAAGTAGCCCTGCCAAGTTTGTTCAGGAAAGTTTGATTGCCCTATTGGATAATACAGAATTTTGGATATGCAGATATGAGTGAATAAACTGCATTATCAATCCTGAATCAATCAATTTCACTGCCTGAATTTATGCAAAAGCTTTCAAGACATGTTCTTTGAATAGAGCCTACAGTAATTGAATTCCCACATTTCTGCAAAGAACTGTGCCTTCCTTACAGAGCTGAGAACTCCCTGGATTGTTAAAAATTGGCACAAGAAGATTTAAGAAAAGGACATCCAACACCTGCAGTGATATCATGGCTCTCCAGATTCTGAGAGCTTGACAGAGAATTTCATTTTGAACCTAGGCATGCTGGGCAAGATAACAATGTGCTGAGTATTCTGTGTTATTACTGCTCTCAGAGAGATGCTGAATTGTCTGACCTTGAATCTTCTCACCTTCTAGACTTGTCTTCCAATGCTTGTCTGCCTCCTTATGGGAGTTGGTTAATTTCCTGTGGTCATGTTTCTAAATAAAAAGAAGCAGCCAGAAAAAGATGACTCATTGAAGACCTATGAAATATTATCTACCTAAAGAAGAAAAATAGGAGACAATTGTGCAGGTTCTAGTCCAACGCCCAGGGACAGACTTCCACTAGTGATGTTGGAGATTCCATGGGCCATCCATGAGATATTTTGGCTATTACATGTGAAAGGAAAAATAAACAACTGTTTGTAGGTTCAGAGGAGGGGTGGTGAAATTGACACTGTGTCCAGTGATAAATGGAGGTTCTATTGATTTATGCCATGACAAGAAATGTGTGACATTGGGAGACTGAAGGAAATAATCTTCTGACAATAGAGAAGGAGAACCTGAGAGCAGCTTCCAAAATGTAAACATGGGGGCTCTATGGTCCCATTATTGCGGGATGGGGAAAGGGTGGCAGAACAAGAGAGTAGTTTTTCATCCCTAGATGATATTATTTAAAGAACGAACCTACAATCTTCCAGAGGCTAGTTAGACTCCTAAAAATCTTGACTTTAAGTGTTTAAAGAAGTAGAATTTGAGTATTAAGTATGCATTTTACTGATTTATAAAGGATGAAGACTAAACATACTGTACATATTTTGGACTTTCTAACTATAATTTGGCTCCACTTGAAGATTGTAGGAAGGTGGCTGAATGTCTTCTATGCCCTCTCCTTCCCACTAGTGCCAGGCCTGGTTGTAAATTAAAGTAAATTTAATTTGCCAAGAAATAAGTGAGTCATAGAAAACAACAGAAGCGAAAAGGGTTTGGACTATATTCTTCTATCACTGAAAATCCACAAAAATCATTTAAGATGTTTGTTATTACTGTCTATTTTAATTGTACAGTGAGGCATGGGAGGTATGGACTAGGTGAGTGGACTATTTGAGTCCTTTTTAATGACAGCAGCAGGTATATGCAAGTAGACTTAAAATCCATGTAAATACTGATGATGGTAATAGACCGCTTTTAACTAGAGATTTTCATCTTCAATCTCAAAGCACGATGAATCAGTATTAAAAAATGAAAGGTAGGAAGGGGCTATGTAAAGAAAGAGCGATAAGCCAAAGACATTCCTGAGCCTAAAACCCCCCTTTTCTGTGTCTAAAATTCAACTCATATTTTTTACCATATGGTTTGATGTTAATATCACTATTTTGAAAAAATGTCAATTTTCGGATACAAGTTGATATACCTAAAACCTAACTGTGAGAATAGAACAAGAGCTATGTGTGCTCATGGTCCCGATTTTCAGAAATGCTGGGCACCCCAAATTAGTGGACCCATTTGAAAAATGGGCCTAAAAGATTTTATTATAGATGAAACAATTAGTCTCCTACATAATGCCCTAACTGCAATATCATATTTAGGGGTTAAATGTCTTTCTGAATCTCCCTCTCAATGTTTGAGTCTTATTTAATACCCAGGTATGTCTTATTCAACTTTCAATCTTTGTCACAGATTCTGGGGTGAGGAAATATTGGTAAGAAAATTTTACATTATACAGAATTTAATCTATAGTAAGGATCTTTCAGCAGAAAGCACCTCCTAGTGTTTGACTGGCAGAAACATGTTTTCTGAGGGAATTCTGCCAGTAGCATATGTGCACAGCAAACAAGGGTGCATACAAGAAATTGTCCAGGAAGGCTCACAAATGCTATAGTAGAATCTTTAATTATTTACTACATAATTATGAATTATTAATAATATCTCTGAAGATGGCCCTGAAGAGCGACAGACTTTACTGGGAACACTGCACTCATTTTGAATGACTTTACGTGTGATTAAGTAAATAGTGCCATAAAGCCACTTCAGGTAAAAAATGGAGAAAAAACTTTGAGCAATGCCATTAGATGCATCAAAGAAGTGATTGATCAATTTACAGCATAGGATCCCTTGAAAGAATATTAAATACAAATTCTCAGAAAACTTAATCTCTAGAGGAGCCACTGTTTTCACTCTAGGAAATGTTGACCAGTTACAATATTGTACATAAGAATGGCCAGACTGTGTCACATCAATGGCCCATCTCACCTAGTATCCCATCTTCCAACAGTGGCCAAAACCAGGTGCTTCAAAATGAATAAATATTGAATGAGGCATCTTATGTCATCCCTCCCAGATTCTGGCAGTCAGAGGCCAGGGATACTCAGTTACATCTTTGACCGTCGTGGATACGGGCTATCCCTGGACTAATGCAGTGGTTCCCAACCATGTTTATAGTGTGGACTGGCAAACCTCTTTACAAAAAACTTTTGGCAGACTGGTAACTTTTTATTTTCAAATAATAAACATGCAAATATTCAAATAAAATGTTACCGATCTGCCAAAAGCCTTGGCCCCCAGAGCTGCCGCGAACAGATGGCTGCAGCTCCAACAGTCACCATGTGGTGGGCCCCCCTGTGCTACAACTAACTCCCAGAGCCCCCATCTAGTATAATAGAATATTAGGGTTACAAGAGACCTCAACAGGTCACCTAGTCCAAACTTCTGCTCAAAGAAGGACCAACCCCAATTTAATCATTTCAGTCATGGTATTATTAAAGTGGGCCTTCAAAACCTCTAAGGATAGAGATTCCAATCTCCCTCCCAAAACTAACCCATTCCAGGGCTTCACCACCCTCCCAGTGAAAGTTTTTCCTAATATCCAACTTAGACCTGACATACTGCAGCTTTAGACCATTGCTCCTTGTTCTGCCATCCGTCATTACTAAGAACAGCCTCTCCCCATTCTCTTTGAAACCCCCCTTCAGGTAGTTGAAGGCTGCTATCAAATCCCCTCTCACTCTTCTCTTCTTCAGAATAAATAAGTCAAATTCCCTCAGCCTCTCCTCACAAGTCATGTGTCCCTGTCCGTTAATCATTTTCATTGTCCCACCCTGGACTCTCCCCAGTTTGTCCATACCCTTTCAGCAGTGTGGTCTCCAAAACTGGATGTGATACATCAGATGTGCTCTCACCAGTGTCCAGGCCTACCAACAGGGGGAGCAAAGGGGAGAACTGCCCTGGTGATTCAAAAAGGTGTGGGTCTCCTGAGCACTGCCACTCCTTTAAATCACTGCTTGAGCTCCAAGAAGCACTCTCCAGGTGGTTCTGAGGGCTGGCCATTGATAGCTACCCATTGAACCCAATGGCCTGCCCAGATTTCTATCCACCTTACAGTCCAGTTATCCAAACCATGCTTCCTTAATTTGCTGGCAAGAATACCACGAGAGACCATATTAAAAGATTTGCTAAAGTCAAGGTATATCACATCCACTACTTTTTCCTTATTCACAGAGCCAGTTATCTCATCACAGAAGGCAATCAGGTTGGTCAGGCATGACTTGACCTTGGTGAGTCCATGTTGACTGTTACTGCTCTCCTTCCTCTCCTCCACGTTTTTCCAGAAGGATTCCTTAAGGACTTGCTCCATGGTTGTCCTGGAGAGTGAGCTGAAGCTGACTGTTCTGTAGTTCCCTGGATTCCCTTTTTAAAAGATGGATGCCGTATTTGCCTTTTCCCCAATCATCCAGAACCTCCCCCAATCACCATGAGTTTTTTAAAATAATGGCCAATGGCTCTGCAGTCACATCAATCAACTCCCTCAGCAGCCTTGGTTGCATTAGATCCGACTCCATGGACTTGTGTATGTCCAGGGTTTCTAAATAGTCCTTAATCTGTTCATCACTGAGGGGTGGGCCTCCTCCCCATACTGTGCTGCCCAGTGCAGCAGTCTGGGAGCTACCTTCTTGTTACCTTTCACATCCCTTGCTAGCTGCAACTCCAATTGTGTTTTGGCCACTCCTGTATGCTCAAGCAATATTGTTATACTCCTCCCTATTTCTCCTCACCTTCCTTTTTCTGTTTAAACTCACCAAATATTTCTCTGTTAAGCCATTCTGGTCTTCTGCCATATTTGCTATTCTTTCTGCACATCTGGATGGTATGTTCCTGCAGACCCAATAAGTCTTCTTTACAATACAGCCAGCTTTTCTGGATGCTGTTCCCCCTCATATTAGCCTCCTAGGGGATCCTACCTCTCAGTTCCCTGAGGGAGTCAAAGTCTGGTTTTCTGAAGTTCCATGTCCCTTCTTCCTTTTGACAGGGTTTTAAACTCAACCATCTAATGGCCACTGCAATCCAGGTTGCCACACACTTCTACTTCCTCTACCAATTCTTCCCTGTTTGTGAGCAGCAGGTCAAGAGGTGCATGACCCTTAGTTAGTTCCCCTAGCACTTGCACCAGGAAGTTGTCCCTAACACTCTCCAAAAGCATCCTGGATTTTCTGTGCTCTCTCCCATTGCTCTCCTAGCAGATATCAGGGTGGTTGCAGTCCCTGATGAGAACCAGGACCTGTGATTTGGAAACTTCTGTTAGTTATCCGAAGAAAGCCTCATCTACCTCATCCTCCAGGTATGGTCGTCTATACCAGATGCCAACCACAATATCACCCTTGTTACTCTCATTTCTAATATTAACCTAAAGACTCTTAAAAGGCTTTCCTCCAGTTTCATACTGGAGCTCTGAGCAGCTATACTGCACTCTTACATACAGTGCAACTCATCCAGCTATCTTTTTGAAAAATTATACCCGTTCATGACAATGCATCAGTCATGTGAGTTACCCCATCAGTCTGTGTTATTCCAATCACATCGTAATTGTTCCAGGACTTCCAATTCTTCCTGTTTGTTTCCCAGGCTTCTTGCATTTCTGTACAGACACCAAAGATAACTAGCCGGTTGTCCTACTTTCTCATGATGAATCAGGAGGCCTCCCGTATTGCACCTTCAGCCTTGTGTTTCACCCTGGTATCCCACTTCTCCATTTACCTCTGAGTTTAGGTCTTCACCTCTTAGCAAACCTAGTTTAAAGCCCTCCTTACTAAGTTAGCAAGCCTGCCTGTGAAGATGCTCTTTCCTCTCTTTGTTAGATAGATTTAATCTCTTCCTAGCATTCCTCCTTCATGAATTGCCTTGGTAAGGTGTGAAATCTCCATCACTAGAGGTTTTTAAGAGCAGATTAGACAAACACCTTTTTAGAGATGGCCTATATAATAATTATTCCTGCCATGAGTGCAGGGAACTAGAACAAATGTCCTCTTGAGGTCTCTTCCGGGCCTATGATTCTATACTGCTAAAAATCCCTAGGTTTTCTATATTGAATTTGTTTCACAAATCTCCAAACTCTTTACAAAGTCAGTCAGTAACATTAACCTCATTTTACAGATGGGAAAATGAGGGACAGAGAAGCAAGGTAATTTGCCCAAGGCCATCTCCTCTTCAGACAAGCATTTAAACAGTGAGCTTTGATTTAATAAAACACGGACATTATTGAGCCTCCAGTGCAGCAAGATCAGCCCATAGGGAATGTCTCCTGAGCCCCAGCTCTGAATGTGGAAGGAGCAGTGCAGCCAAAAGAGACTTCTGCCAAGTTTCCTATGACAGAAATCTATATGGATAAAATTTGCTACCCTGATACACATTTTGAGTTTGTCAAGTCAGAAGTGAAAATCATGACAATTGTTTTTAAAGTAGTAAATCTAAAGTATAAATCTTAAACAAAAATCCCTTTGACTTTCTGAGTAGAAATGTATGTTGTTAATGTGCTGACATTAACCATATCTATTTTCAGTTAAAGTACTACTTATAGGCACATTTTTGCATTTATATGATGCATAATTTAGCATAGCAGAAAAATGTTCATTCCATCAATTGCCAAGTTTTTCTCTCAGTGGAATAAATCCAAATAGAAAACGTCTGTCCTTTGAAATATCACTAAGGAACAATTAAAAATACACATTTTTCTTTAGCATTTTTAACTCCTTTCTTTAAGGAGTTCTGTGATATTTCATATTGAATGCACATTGCATTCCATATCAAAACTAACCAATAGTTAATATAATTGTATCATAATACATCAAGGACATTTTTGTACTAAAACTGATTTTGCCCTTTTATGCACCCTTTATCCTTTTTTCTTATATTCTCTTCCTGTTTATTTTTGAAGGAAGGAATCTTCAAAAACTCAAGTCACCTTAAAACAGGACTATATAGCACTTTAAAGACTAACAAGATGGTTTATTAGGTGATGGGCTTTCGTGGGCCAGACCCACTTCATTAGATCAAATAGTGGAAGAAAATTGGCACAACCATATATACCAAAGGATACAATTAAAAAAATGAACACATATGAAAAGGACAAATCAAATTTCAGAACAGAAGAGAGATGGGGGGGGGGAGGTAAATGTCTGTGCGCTAATGATATTAGAGGTGATAATTGGGGAAGCTATCTTTGTAATGGGTGAGATAATTAGAGTCTTTATTCTTAGGTAGTGATGAATAAAATTAAAGGGACAATAGTTTGCCCCCTTGCTACTGTTTCTTAAAAGTTTCCATCATTTTAAAATTCCTACTATTTATAAAATTGTTTGGTGTTTTTCTGTTTTTATGCCTATCTGGGAAGGTTATTAGGGAAACTTGTGTCTTACAATGATCTGGCTGGATTGCTCATCTTAAGAAGCAGTGTTTATTTTATATATTTTGTTACACTCCATATACCGCTTTTTATTGGTGCATAAGTAATATTTGTGTTTTTAATCAAGCTATTTCTCTGTCTGTATGCTTAAAACAAAAAGGCATCCAAACACTGACAAGTTTTGGGAGCATGGGGAAAAAAAAACCAAAATCTGAATTTAGATTTGCAGAGGGCTGCTATTTTTTTACAACTGGCTGAACCAAAATCTTAAATCCAATGTATTTAATGGTAAAGGTGTTCTTATATAGATTTGTAATCAGACCTTTCTTTTAATTTAATACATTAAATGTCATAGCAGTGTTCTAGGGTGTAGGAAGAGCATCATATGCCATGATAACAAAAACGATATATCACTATACCACAATAAATTGGAGTGCTTACATTCACTTCAGTGGAGCATCCCAGTTTGCACCTGGTGAGGATCTATCAAGAATTTACACAGAAATTTCTACAGTCTTTGTAACATGTTTCTAATGACTTATCATTTATATAAGTGTTTGACTCAAACATTTTTTGTGAAGGTAAGAAGATTAACTCAGATGTAGAACACTGATTTCAGCTGTGACTCCCTGCCAGAAAGTAGCAATTGCTTGGTCTGACTCTTCCACCCACTCTGTCTTAGAAGCCTTTCGGACATCTGTGTGAAATACATCCACCCCCATGTCAGACAAATGAATGCCATCTGGATCGAAGAAACCAAGGCAATTTATGAGTAATGAGGTCTAGTCTCAGGAGTGAAATATGGCAAAACCATGTCACTTCATAATTTTACATGTTTATTGTTTTCCAGACTATTTAAAGTGGCAAAGAATTTTGGGAAAAAGCCAGAGAAGTTCATAAAAGTTTTCTCACTAACCACTCTGTTACTGGTAAACATAGTCCCTCCTTTTGTTTATTTGTGTGTGTGTGTGTGTGTGTTGCTGTTGTTTGTTGTTTGTTGTAAACATGGGGATAGATCCATAAAAGAGGACAGAGCAACATTATTTCAATGCTAATGTTTAGGTGCCCTGCCATGTAGTGAAATCCGCAATCCTGAGTTCGATCTTGTCTACACTTTCAGTGTCATACATCTATGTTCTATGCTTTCAGACTACATATATGTTCACTGCACTGTGTAGCTGCATGAAATAGTGATATGGTCTGGCAATAGGAAGAAAGCAGGAAAAGACTCTGGCAGCAGAGATATAGCAGAATAGATCTGGGAGGGGGGCACTGCTTGGGTTGTAAAGAATTGTGTAGAGTATATACCACAGGGTTCAGGCATGCATGGCATTCTACTCTACTAGATGAAAACGTGCCTCACCAGCTACACTGCTGTTATACCCATCCTAGCTGGATGTGCAGTGCTGTACTCTACATGCTGCCTTAAATGTAGACTTATTTGTCCTTCCACTCCCTATATAATGCATGGGGAGAGCTAGGCACCTAAGGATGGGATTCACAAAACAATCACACTGAGGGGGAAGGGCTTGAGCTAGTCAACATGAAATGCTGAACAGAGAGGTGTGGCCTAAACCCTGCTTCTTGCAGGGGAGGAGGTGCCTAACTCTCAGCCAGGAGTCTACTATCGTCTCTTGATTAACAGCTATGAAGTCTCTCCCAGGCTTAATCACAAGTGGTGGTGACTTCAATGTACAAATGGTTTGTGCATGCCCACAGCATGTTGGATGATATGAGTTCAAGCCCTCTTCCATCTCCCTGCTTGATTTGGAGCAGGCATTTCAGTTCCCTAATGAGTGTTCTTGCTATTGAGCAATATAGTATTTTGGAGCAGGCCCTTCTATTTCTCCTGTTGAGCCTGCTTTACCTTGTATGAAATACTTAAATATTTAGTAGACCAGAGGGGGGCATAGAAAATGACTGCAGTCCAGGGGATCAGTCATTCACATGGGAAATGTAGGTTTGGGTCCATCCTCCTAGTAAGGCAGAGAAGGTTTAGAACATGGGTCTCTTGCATTTTTGCATGTGTGCTAAATACTAAGCTAAAGGTTAGAAAGATGGTGACACCTCTCTCAGCACATGTGTATGTCATTGGAGAGGGAATTAGGTATGTTTCAAGGATATAATATATGGAGATATATCATCTCTTAGAGCTAGAAGGGACCTTGAGAGATCATTGAGTACAGTCCCCTGCCCTCAATGCAGGGCCAAGTACCATTCCTGACTGATTTGCTCTAGATCCCTAAATAGCACCCCCCAAGAATTGATCTCACAACCCTAAGTTTAGCAGGTTAATGCTCAAACCACTAAACTATCCCTCCCACCTTACTAATGCAGCAGTGAGTTGCATAAGTCACCTAAAACTGCTTCCCTAGGCTCCACACAGTCACTGAAGTTTCTCATGTTGCATGTTAGTGACCTAGTGAGCCATAACATTTGCCTGTATAATAAGGTTGCATGATCTGGCATTTCTGATGCTCTGATCCAGAATAAAGGCTTGCATACTTATTGGCATTCTTAACAGCAAAGTAGGGCTAAGGTATCCTAAATAGTGAGGAGAAAATTATGGGAATCCTTTTGCAATTAGAGCCAAGGAATAAAAATGCTATCACTGGGAATGAGAGAGTATAAGTAATTTATTATCCTTTCCAGATGAACGGAATACTATATTTGTCACATATATGTTCTAAATAACATTCCTCTCCCAGGAGATATCAACAGACCCGAAGCTGATTGGTAATCCTCTAGCTGTGTTGGAAGCAATAGACCAAGCAGAAAAGG
Source organism: Pelochelys cantorii (assembly GCA_032595735.1). Taxonomy (NCBI): domain Eukaryota; kingdom Metazoa; phylum Chordata; order Testudines; family Trionychidae; genus Pelochelys; species Pelochelys cantorii. Next base: position 175,192,001 of record CM064328.1, on the reverse strand, counting down.
AGCATTCTTCTGCAATTGCCATACCTGGCTAGTTACCCCTCCTGATACCATAGTGAGAAGAAACTCTCATTAACTGTTCAGCAGGGAAGAGTATTGAAATGCAGGGAGAGAAATTCTTCCTGGCTCTTACATGTACTATGTATTGTATGGGTGAAAATTACTTTCTCTCGTCCCACAACTGTGGAACTAGAGAAGGCAAAATTCTCCCTGGTTCTGAAATGATCCAAAAACTTGCCACACAGCAGCTTCCTGCAAAGGAATCAGACACAGTTCAATCAGAATAACCTATAGAGAATGAGTAAAATATCAGTGTTGCTTTTAAACAGACACCTGAAACCAACAAGCTAGACAAACATTTTAAGTGAATTAATTCCACAACTGAGAAGCTTTGCACTGAAAAATATAAAATGTTAAAAATAAATAAGACTCGACAAGCCGCCAGACATAGTGACTGATTAGACATATAATTAGATAGTAGATAGTATAATTAGGTCATTGAATAACATAATGAAGCAGTAGATCTGAATTGCAATTAGGTCCAAGCTGGCACTTGATACTCAATAAACAGAATAATCAGAAATGCAGTAATTGATTAGTTAACTTGGAATGTAAACCAGGTATCAAAGCCTCTGTCCATGCATCAGTTTGCTCTTGAATTTTATTGCTCCAAACCAAGCTGGTGGACTCAGAAGTGCTTTTGAGTACATTTCCTCCTGCCAGCTGGGATCACAGCAATTCTGCTATTATCAGTACTGACTATGCATCTGTGAAACTGAACCTTGGTAACTACAACTATAGCAAACGGTAGGACTGGGTGTACCTAAATCTCTGCGGCTGGTTAAATTGCTGTATTTGGTTGTAATTTAGTCAACTCTGCAGCATTTATCCAGAGACATCCCCTACCTTCTCCAAAATAATTTCAGAAACATACAAATAACTTGCCTCTATATAATCCAATGTCAAAGAGTTTGTGCTTAATTCCAGCTCTTTTTATTTCCACACAAAGAAGCCTTATAGGCAACACAATATATGTATAGAAGTAGAAGTGATACCGGCTTATTACATGGCATTGAGGTCAGTATTTGGGCTTGATTCACTCTCCTGATACAGAAAGTGTCATGTATATCCTATTGTTCCCCATACATAACTCTACAACTCTACCATTGGGCACATTCACTGTCATAGATGAGAGTGGGAAGTGTTTGATCAGTGACCAGTTCTGGGGATTTTGTCTACAGTTCCAGCAATAGCTCCATAGGTGATCCAAAGGCTGAACCTGCATGGGAGATGTACTGCATCTATTCACCCTTACCGAGTCAGCCCCAGGCACTCAGTGCTAGACATTGGCATTTGTGCATTAGCCCTCTGTAGTGGGAGGTATGGGGGCTAGCTGGAGCAGGCGTTTAGGAGGACTGCAGAATTGCCTCTTTGGAAGACAGTATTTCCTGGGTCTGTTTTGTACTAGGAGGACAAAGGAGGTGAGCAATCTGCTCTGTCCATAGTGACCCCACCAATGGAACCATGTAGCTAGCAGACAAATTGGTCATGCTGTCACTACTTCCTTTACCCCTCCATAATTCCCCCACCCACTTCAGCTCTTTTGTGCAGCGCTCTTAGCTCACCTTCTCCTGTTCCCACCCTCCATCCCCATGCAAAACCCCACAATTGTTCTGTTCCATTTTGGATTTCTCATGGCAGTGGAGGGGGGGGGGCAGGATATGTGGTATCTGTCTATAAACTTGCTTATATTCTACTTTTTTGTCCTTTCATCTGTTGGGTTCCAATTTCTGCTTCTACTTATGCCAGTGGAGTTCTGAAGGTGCAAGACCAAGCCCTTCCTGAGTATATCTTAGTAAATGTTATGATCTGGGCTTTCATACCATGATGATTTAGTAAATTCATCCTGTTTTTCCACCTAATCCAAATAGCAGATGATGTACAAACAAGTGGATCTTGCTGTCTGTACTTCTTCTGCATGTAGCTGGGAACTGGGATATTTTTCGAAAACGTGCCTTAGTCTACTAAAGGCAGAAAACTTAACAGATCACACATGACAAATACATTTTTAAACTAGGCTGAGTGAAATCCCTAAGTATGAGATGCAAAGGAGACAAATAGGCGTGCTAGTTATCACAATATATTATGTTTCCTTTACTAGTTTTTCTGAGACATAATTGAGTACATTGTGGTTCAGAAATCAGTATCCTTCCTTGATCCCATGTTGAAGGCTATGCAACTACACACTGTCCCAGAGGAAACTCCTGGAGGATCAATGACTCTTGGAGCATCTGAAGAATATAGATGCTGTGTAACATCTATAAGAGGGTACACCTCTGCTTCCAGAGCAAGAGATGAGTGTGAGACTGTTGATGATTTTCCCCTTGCCTCCTCTCCTGCTTTGAGGTGGATAGCCTCCACAATATATTCATAGGGAGGCAGTGTGGCTCAGGTCATAAGATCTTTGACACTCTGCTACAACCTACACTGTGACCTTGGGCATGTCACTTCATTGCTTTGCGTATCAAATCCCCATGTGTAGGGATCAAGTAGGCATCATGATTCTTCTCTTGCATTGTAATATATGATGAGAGTTATGAATGAAATCTATAGATATATTTTAGAAATGAAATGTCAGTCTTTCCATCTGTTTGTGCAAGACCTCTTCTAAAATGGTAGCAGCTAGGGCCACCAGGCAAGGTCAAGGTTTGGTTGTGCCAAGAATACACGAAATGGCAGGAATGGGGCTTTTTGGCCCAACATGGAAAGGGAAGGGCAGAGAAAGGAATGACGTAATCCTCACACTCACCACTGGGGGCTGTAGGCGGGGACAGAATACTGCAGAGTGAGCACCGGGGACAGCCACACCAGCACAAGACTGAGCAGCTGAGGCTCTGCATGTTGCCAGCCAGGTCACTTTCTTTGGTCAGTTAGTTTCCCCTCTACTCTCCCGTCTCAGCTACAGGGCCTGGGCATTGCCCCCTCTCTCCTACAATGGGGTCTGGGGATTCCCCCCCCCCCACCTACAGGCGCTTGCATGCTCCCCCTCCCACGCCACTCCATACAGGCATGTGGAGATTCCATCCCCCTGCCGTGAGGCTCCTACAGGGCCTAGTGATTTCTCCCTCCCCCCCCCCCATGCCTCCTTACAGATCCTGGGGATTCCCTCCCACCTGCACCAATTCACCCAGGGCCTGGGGATTCCCTTCATCCTCCTCCCCGTCCTCCCACCATGCGGCTCCTCTCAGGGCCTAGGGTTTCCCCTTGACCCTTCCCTGCACTGCTCCTCACAGGACCAAGCCATGCCTTCCTTCCCCCACTCCGTGTCATTCCACCTTTTTTAGTTCCCAACAAAACCGAACCAACCATTTCCTGAGTTACACATCCAAGCAACGCATTTTCGAAATGATTGGGATAATTTTAAGGCAAGCATGCTTCAGGTCCTAGCATTCACTTTTTATTGTGTCTGTATGAGAAGTACTATACACAGTTTTTAATGTAACCATTAACCCCAAATTAAATGTAATCATCTTCAGAAATCCAAAGTAAATATGAAGGTAATAGGGAGGGGAGTAGAATAGCAGTTCAAGTGCTACTGAAAAAGTTCATATTTATGTTTATGCTAAAGAATTTTACTAATGAAACTAGTGAATCTAACCCCCCACCCCCCCCAAAAAACCCACTTAAATTAATCCTCTTTTTTAACAGTGGCCCATTCAACTTTCCAATTATAGTAGGTCTGTGTCAGTAATATTAGGGTTTGGCTTTCCTCCTGGCCTTTTGAGTGGAAAAAATAAGAATATGTCAGGATATTTGATATTTTAATAATGTCATACTACTCATAGTTTTAAAATTGGGTATAATAGTTATACTGAATGTAAAACTATTGTGTGATGTTTTTATTGATTCTTCATTTGGTTGTTGTCTTATCTGCTTGAGAACTATCTAAGCCAATAGTTCAGTCAATAATTGAAATAATTCAAGGTAAACTAGTCGAGATCGGGCAAAAGCAAGTCTGGTAGATACTATAAATTGTTCTTCTATGCAGGTGTGTATGTTCCCCTTTTTGTTCTAGCTGAGTAAAAATGATATTTTGTAAGCTTTAAAGCTCTCTGCATTTCAAGGTTAGGTAAGATATCATTTATCATGTTTTATCAAGAACAGAAAGAATACCCAGAGGAGGGAGAAACTGAGTGTATTATATGCTTCTAGAATAAAAGGTGAGGAAAATACTATTCTCTCATGATTAGGAATGAATGAGCTAGTATAGAATAAATAAGATATCTCCACTGGCACCGCCAAAGCAGTTCGTAAATCTCTGCATTCCTCTACAAACAATCCTCTTTGTAACCCTCAAAAAACTGTCTAATTCCCAGCTAGAGAACAGCCAAAGTCCTCATGTGGAGGTAGCCATTCAAAGGCACTGTGCCAGGAAGGTTGGGATATTATTGACTTTTATCCTGCTAAGAACACTTTCCTCCCCACAATTTTGGTCCGAGCCTTCCATTATTATTTCCTGTCATCCTTGGCCTGTGAACTTTAGGGTCAAAGTGGCTCATAAGAGAACTGGCGGCCTGGGAAGACAATAGGGATACATCTACACTGCAAGATTCTTGCACAAAAATGGCCGTTTTTGCACAAAAGCCTGAAGAGCGTCCACACCTCAAATGAGCTTTTGTGCAAGTAAATCATCAGTAAAACGGTAGAACCGAGGGCTTTTGCTGGTGTAGGTAAACCTCCTTCTATGAGGCATAACTCCCTTTTGAACTACAGCTATTGCACAAAAAGGCAAGTGTGGATGCTCCAGAGGGAAAAAGCACAGGTGCTCTGATGGCCATTCTGCTTTTTTTTGCAAGAGTGTCCATGCAGTATGGATGCTCTCTTGCACAAAAGCACATTGCTCTTGCAATGTGCTTTGAGGTGTGGATGTGCTCTTGTGCAAGAAGTTTTTGCGCAAAGAAGAAGCATATCAAGGATGAGTGGGCTCTGTTCCATTCTATCTACCATGCAACTTACTACTTTGTGAGTTGTGTATTCTTAATGGTTCATGGCATTTAATATGTGAAATGTTTGGAAACATTACTCCGCTCCTGGTGTCATCTTGGAATGGCTGTAGAAGTGCTGCAATATGGTAAGAGGGGCTATTCTTATTTGATACTTTTCCCTTTGACTGGAAGAAAGCCCTATTTTTCAGCATCCAAAAATTTGTATAATTTTGATTAATTTTAGAAAGTCATCCAAACTTTGCTTCTTCAGATTTAGCCAGAACTTTTTAACTGTCACTCATTACATTATTACCATTGGTTGGTGCAGGGTTTTTAAAATCATTTCATTATTATTTTCTTAGTTTGATTATGTAGCAAATTCTGGGGAATAAAAAAGAAGAAACAAAATTGTCAGGCTGAGTCTTCAGAAAAGACACACTGAATTAGTAAAAGGAAGATTTATTAGATAGAGCCAGACAGCTCAGCAAACAGATTAATCTAAAAGTTTTAATTGTGTTATTTTGACATATGTTTCTCATTGAGCAATGTCAAAAGCAGCCAAGTTAAAAAAGAAAGGGAAAGAATGATTCAAACACTGGAATTAAAGAATCATTCAGTAATTCAAATACCTCTTCAAATTGTCAGCTATCAAGTTCTTTTTAATTTCTTAATTGTTCTGGAAGTAACATTTTGGCATTCCCTTATAAAAACATAAATTTCTTTTCCTCATCATTCTCAATACATTGCTTTCTGGGAAATGAAATTGAAAAAGAAGGGATATCTGGTCCTACATTTTTTATTGTTCTTTTTTAATTACATATTAATATTGTCTCAATAGGTTTGGAAATGTGTGTGTGGGGGGGGGGGGCGCGAGGGTTCTGCACCTATGATTAGCAAAGGTGTCTTTCAAATATTCTGTCCAGCTCTCTTTGTCTAGAAGAGACATTGAAATAATCATTAGGAATGAGATTTTCTAACCTATTGGGAGGAGCTATTCCCTCATGCAGCTTTGAAAATCTCATCCTAAAATTCTGCATGTTAAGGAGTAAAGTAGAACTATTGGAGGCCTTCTTGAAATTTGTACTCTGAAGCATTTAAGAAATTGATGATTGATCCAGACACCAATGAAATACTTTCATTAATTCAAGGCCACTGAAATCCTCCTTTGAAAAAGTAGAATTGATTTTTTAAAATTTTTCAGTAACTACAGAACATGACTACAAACCTTAAAAAGCCACGAACCCAACATTTTAGGGCAGATATACATTGCCTTTTACGATGGCAGCTGTGGTGGTTGTGGGTTTTTTTGTTTTCGTTTTTTTAAATCTTACCCTATGCTTGTAGCTCAGACACCTTTATTGTTCTAAATTATTAATGCATCCACAGAAGAAAATTTAGGGAAGAGCTATGGCCATTTAAGCTAGTTGAGTACCTGCCCATTCATTATTCTCAGAAAGAGTTTAATTGTTAACTTTCTGCACAACCGAAGTCTATGAATTATGGTGTTGATTTCAGTGACCAGGCCTCAAGCTTTTCATGTTTGCTTTATATAACTCTAGCATTTAACTGAGTCGTCATGTCCTACATTGTCCAGATTGGTCCAGTCTCTAAAGCTGTTTTTGAAGTCAATTTGCTTGAGTATGTGGGGAATCAGATACAATAACTTTTCAGTGATCCCAACAATCTCAGATGCTGGCTGTGCAGGAGCAGGAAGAATTAGTAAGCATTAACACAAAAACAGCTGTCATAAAATATTAATCCATACTTGTTCCATATTTTTTTTACATTTATTGGGATTCATCCTAAAAAATAGAAGTATACAGAAAGATTTAAATTATGAGACAGAGTCCTTGCCAAATATACACAACCCCTGCCTCCCCAGCTGAAGTTACCTACTGAAGAAATATATTTCTTTCATCCATAAATAGACCACAAACATATCCAAAGCACTTCTTCTATCCACAGTAGGCTGTGCCGTGAGGGAAAGAGTAAAATTCCCCCTACCGAAGCAGTGACTTCACTTAGGGTACTGACGTTATTCTGAAATAACGTAATGTGCATCTACACTACAAGCCTTTATTTCGAAATAATGTCGAGCTGGAGAACTTCTTACTCAGATTCATAGTAACTCTCATTTCACGAGGAGTAAGGGAAGTCGAAGGAAGAGTGTTCTTCCTTTTACTTCCTGCTGTGTAGACAGTGCCAAACGTCAAATTAAGCTATTTCAAATTAAGGTATGCAATTGACGTAGCTGAAGTTGCGTAGCTTAATGGATTTTAGCCCTGCTGTGTAGATGTGCTCTTAGACTTCAGTCCAGCAAATCACTCAGGGTATGTCTACACTACAGCACTAATTCGAACTAACTTAATTCGAATTAGTTCATTCGAACTAAGCTAATTCGAATTAGTGCATCTAGACCTAAAAACTAATTCGAATTAGCGTTTTGCTAATTCGAAATAGCATGTCCACATTGAGTGGACCCCGAACCGAAGTTATGGCTGGCTGGAACCAGTGCCGGCAGGGCATCAGGTTAGCACTTAGAGCGTGGAGCTGCTGCCTCAGGCTAGCCAAGGGCTGTGCTTAATGGGACCCGACCCCCACCCCGGACAGACAGTTCTCAGGGTTCCCCGCTTGCTTGTCTACCTCGATGAGGGACAGCAAAGCAGTCCTGACTTGGAGTGCCCTGAGTGCCCTCACTCGGCACATCACAGCACTCGGCCATCAGCCCGGCTGCACTTGCCGCAGGCTGCCATCCGGGGGGGGTCAACTGGGGGGCTGTCAGGATCCAGGAGGCCCTGCAGGAGAGCTTCCACCCCACGGAGCCCGCAGAGCCACCCCAGTCCTCCCCATCGGGGGCTCGTGCCCCATTCCTCCCTCACCTCCTTCCATTTACCCCTCCCTAGCTCCCCTTCCTGATGTAAAAAATAAAGGACACGTGTGTTCAAAAATAGAAACTCTCTTTATTTAACAAAACTGTGTGTGTGGGGGGGGGGGATTAACCTCTGGGGAGACTGGGAAAAGGAGGTGGGAGAGGGGAAGAGAGAGGGTGGGAGAGGGGAGGGGGAAACCTGGGAGGAGGGAGCTGGAAGCGGGAAGCCAGGGGAAGAAGGAGGAGGGGAAGTATAAAACTATGGTACGCCATATCTTCAGTATTGTGTAGAGATGTGGTCTCCTCACCTCAAAAAAGATATTTTGGCCTTGGAAAGGGTTCAGAAAAGGGCAACTACAATGATTAGGAGTTTGGAACAGGTCCCATATGAAGAGAGAGGCTAAAGAGACTGGGACTTTTCAGCTTAGAAAAGAGGAAACTGAGGGGGGATATGATAGACGTCTATAAAAGCATGAGTGGTGTGGAGAGGGTGAATAAAGAAAAGGTCTTCATTAGTTCTCATAATAGAAGGACTAGAGGACACCAAATGAAATGAATGGACAGCAGGTTTAAAACTAATAAGCGAAAGTTCTTCTTCACACAGCATATAGTCAACCTGTGGAACTCCTTGCCACAGGAGGCTGTGAAGGCTAGAACTATTACAGAGTTTAAAGAGAAGTTAGATAAATTCATGGAGGTTGGGTCCATGGAGTGCTATTAGCCAGGGGGTAGGAATGGTGTCCCTGGCCTCTGTTTGTGGAAGGCTGGAGATGGATGGCACGAGACAAATGGCTTGGTCATTGTCTTTAGTCCATCCCCTCCGGGGTACCTGGTGTTGGCCACTGTCAGCAGACAGGCTACTGGGCTAGATGGACCTTTGGTCTGACCCAGTACGGCTGTTCTTATGTTCTTATGTTCTAAGCTCAGGGTTCAGGGTCGGGGGTCTTACTGGACCAACTTGATTTTCACGCAAACCTGCTCTTGGGTTCGCATGTGGCCTTTGGTGGCCAGGCTGGCAGCTATCCTGCCCTAGACGGCCTCATTCCTGTGCCTAGTGCAGAGGTCGTGGACGTTGGAGGCCTCCCCCCAAACCTCGATGAGGTCCATGATCTCCGCACTAGACCAGGCAGGCGCCCACCTCTTGTGGCCCTGGGCAGGCTCCTGGGAGCCGCCAGCCTGGTCCTGGGAAGAGGTGGAGGGCTGGGTGGCAGCGGGTGGCTGGCTCATGCCTTGCCAGGTGCAGGGTCTGCTGGCTGGGTGCTGGCAGGCTTGCAACTGGCACGAGCACTGTAGCCAGACCGTGCCCCTTTAAGGGCTCCAGGGCCGAGAGGGGGGGCAGAAGAGTTTCCCTGGTTTGGCCCAGAGTGGCCACCAGGGCAAGCTGGGAAGGGCTAGCCTCCAACTAGTTCGAATTAAGTGGCTACACAGCCCTTAATTCGAACTACTTAATTCGAACTAGGTGTTAGTCCTCGTAGAATGAGGTTTACCTAGTTCGAATTAAGTGCTCCGCTAGTTCGAATTAAATTCGAATTAGTGGTTTGTATGTATAGCCGCTATTAAAGTTAATTCGAACTAACGGCTGTTAGTTCGAATTAACTTTGTAGTGTAGACATACCCTCAGTCGTGTGCTTAGCTTTCAAATCAGTGGGCCCATTTACATGTTAAAAATTAAGCATGTGCCTAAGTGGCTTCTAATCTGTATGTTCTAAATTTATTTTCAGCGGATTAAACAGAATCTTAATAACAAAAATGTTATTTTCTAAATGCAGTTTCCTCAAGAACCCTGTACAACTGATTACTAAATGCAGCAAGAAACAAAAAGGTTCAGTTTGTTCACTCCCCTAAATGTCTGTGGTTCAGAAATGTATATTCTCTATTTCTCAAACATGTTGAATGAAATGCAAGTTTCATTTATCACCTAAATAATAATAACAGTGTCTATTCCATGCTGTGAAGGCTGGATTCAGACATAGGTAGATTGACCGTGTTCTCTCAGCGGAAGCAATAAACAGATCAATAACAAAATGTAGCCTGGGGGGATGGAGGTGTGACAAGTCAAGCATGATTGTAGAGTCTTGCTGGGACTCCTTATTAAATTCATTTAGATGTCTGAAAACAACTGATGCCTCATTGGGTTAAAGGCACCTGCAAAATATTGTTCTAAAGAACTCACAACAGAATTGTGTCAACACACCAAGGGAAGGCAGCAGTCTGGTGTTCTACTGTAAGAGGAAGAAGAACTGAACCATAAAATATAGTTAACTAAACAGATAAGAGATTATAAAACCATTTGTCTACAATGGGCTAAATTGTACCCTTGTCTGACTCTGGCTAGCAGGTGAGGAAGAGTAATAAGAAGCCTACCTGTCTTCTCTCTGTTCAGCAAAGTGAGACCTGTTGAGATCTTGGTCCTGGATATGGTGAGGAGCAAAGCTGTTCCTGTTTAGGTGCTCCCATGGAAAGGAGGTAGTGTGGACCAGAGCCATGGCTCTATTCTCACACTCGCTGCCCAAGCAAGATGAGGCAGTAAGTTGTAGCTTTTAAGGGTAGCCGTGACTTAAACCTCCACTATTCCCAAAAGTGATAAGGGAACAAGGGAGGAATTGTTCTGCATGGAGCTGTCTCTGGGTCATAGTGCCAAGGTTACTCCAAAGGTGGCATAGTTTACAACATCTTTTGCCCAGAGCAGTGTCTAAAGCAACTATTTAGCCCTAAACGTTTTGCCCATTTTTCTCTCTGAGAAAGGAAGAATTGATTTATTATTAAAGTGTGCTTGACATGAAAGCCAACTGAGTTCAAATACATCTGCATCTGAATGCCCAATTTCTTTGTTTTCCCATTAGACTTCCTTGAATAAGGCCAGGCTGCTTTTGCTTTAGATACATTTGCAAATGTGATTGCCAATTTGCTCAACTTGAAATACTTTATAGCTTTATTTTTTTTCACAACTGCTGATCAGCATCTGCATGTCCCATTAGCACGACCGTATAGCAAGTGTGAAAAATTAAGACACATTTTTTGGGTGGTGGTACGGAAAGATATATTTGCATATGTAAGATGACATCCCTAAGATTGGGGTGGTCCCAATAATATTGAGATATCTGATCATCATATTTTTCATTGTCTTCAGCTGGAGCTGTCTGTGTTTATCTTCTCTCAGTGTCACACTTTGGGCACCCTGCCACAGAGGCACCCCAAATCAGCAGCATCTCTTGGAAATGTTATTTTTAGTATTTCAGTCAGTTTGATGGATGGCACCAGTACCACAAGTTTTATTGTGAATGTCTTTTAGCCCAGGATTTAAATGGCCCTTGCTTTTTGAGCTATGGTTTTGTGAAAGGAACAGTTGTCAGTTACTCAATAATGCAAAGTCATTATCAGTCTTACTACTGTGCACAATTATCCTATCTTCCAAGCTGCTGAATAATTTGTTGACTGCCAAGTCCTCAATAAGCACTAATCAAGGTGTTTATAGAAACCCAAGCTACCTACTAAGGACTGATGATTAAAGGAAAGTCAGTTTGATGTAGCCCTAAGTTCTGTGTAGATCGGGGTGGGCAAATTCTGACCCACGGGCTGGATCCGATCTGCAGAATTAGTCCCCGTTAGGCCCTCACTGCTATGTTTACTTACACCTCTGCAGGTATTGGATGGTTGCAGCTCTTGTTGGCTACATATCACCATTCATGGCCAATGTGAGCAGAAAGAAGCAGTCTCCCGGGCCGCGCTGCTTCCTGCCGCTCACATAGGCCATGATCATCTGATACCTGCAGAGGCACAGGTAAACATAGTGGTGGCAGCCCACCAGGGACTAAGCCTGGTGGGCTGCTCTTTTTTTATTGCCCACCCGTAGTGTAGATGAATCTATTTTTTACCTAAACCCACTACGGAATATACATTATCTTACATTGCACTGAATTCCATTGGGCTTTAGGTATTGAGTGAGATGGGAGCCACAAAGCTGGTTCCTCACACATAGTTTTGAAAATACAGGAGAAAAAGTTAAATAAAAGGCAAAAAGTGAAATAAGGGATAGGTGAAGGTGAACTGGAAAGAAAAAGGTGTGTACACATGTGTGAGAGAGAACCATTTTCAAACAAAAGCTTATTTAAAATGAATAATGCTCCTGCATGTAAAACCCAATGCTTTTGTCTCCTTAGCAAGATATGGACTAGAAAGGGATGTACAGTTTATTCTAGCTGCACTAGGCAAATATAACAAGTGGATAACATGATTTAACTTTAGATTTTGCAAACATTTGCATAGTGCACAGACAGTACCACTGAAATTTATAAGACTATTTGCATGCTTAAAGGTATGCCCACATATATGACTGGTCACAGGATTGGATTGTCCGTCTGCCTCCTAGAGTATCTGCATATAAAGAATGAAATTATTTTACATTCAGTGCCCCAAACTCTTAAGTGCCTTGTGATACTATTTAATTAGCACACCATGGTATTCAAAGATTTAATTCATTAGTAATCACAAAGTGATTTAGGAATCTAAAAAATATAGAGCATTAGAATAGTCATTCTGGAGAAGGCACCATAAACAAGCAAAGAAAAATAAAGCTGAATAAAACTCTGTGCTCCAGAAGAAAGTCAGTGAGTGTTCCTGCATATCACCATAAAAATGTGTGGCCAGAATCAGACACCAAGCAAAAGTAAACAAATTTCAATCATTTCACTTAAGAACAGCAAGCTTTATATTCCTAATCATGTAAAAAGGAGAAGAAACAAATCTACCTAGAGTATGTACAAATAATAAAGGTATAGCTCGGAAGCTGTGCTTTTAATGCAGAAACCTTCAAGGATTACAGTGAAAAGTTCAAACATTGTTGTGTCCACTTTATTATATACACTAGCATATATTTGTTAAGTAAAATGTTACAGTTAAGTGAAATGTTTTAAACTTTGCATGAACATAAGCATTTCACCAAATTTCCCTGTTTTGCATTTCAAAGTTCCTTGTTCTGTTAAATTTCACCAATTAAATAATTTGCTTTTAGCATCATTACATATTTTTTGGAGCAAAAAGTAAAATGAAAAATGACAAGACTGTTCAAAACCATTAATTTTTGTCACATGTTATGCAGTTCAAAGGATCTATCAAGTAGATGCCATGCTAATATTTTCATCTCTCTCTTCTAATCTTCGATTCTTAGACACTGAACTGCCCCCTACCCCCCAGCTCTTTTCCTCCCAGTGTGCTGTTGGAAACATCCACATGCTGACATGAAATTAATTGGTCAAATTCCAAGTGAACATTTTCAACTACGGTAATTTGTTGCTGAAAAGTGACTAGGTACTGTGTTGGTTGATGCTACGTAAATATTTGGGTAAAGGCACTGAACAGATAGATGTGCAGGAGGTATTGTTTTACCTCTAAATCATCTCTTTGTTTTTATGTCCAGAAATGGGCATCGTAATGCAAGTGAGTCCAGCATCTACTGTGAAATGTTGACACGAACAATTGCAATGAAAAGTGATGGGTTATATTTATTGATTTTTTTTCCTCTCTAAAGAATTAGGCTATATTTCTTATTGATAAATTGGCTACCTGTTTCTGGAAGTTTACTTATCACCAGTCTTACTTTTCTAAAGTATTTTTCATAGCTTGCTTCACCTATTAAAAATATTTGCATCTCTGATTTAATGACCACGTATCACAATATTATAATATTAGAGCGATACATTTCCTGTATATATTTGATATCTGACCACTCAATGATAGTACACTCCAATAACTAGCTTTCAAAATAGGACTGACATAATTAATAACTTAACAAAGAAAAACTATTTGTCCCCCAGTATTCCATTGTTCTGTTATGTTAGATGAAACTCCTGAAATTCAGTGCCACGGAAATAAGGTGGAATCAAATATTGAATATTGGATCTTGGTTTTGACTGAAAGCTCGGATGGTGGCTTTGTCAAAGATCGAATCTTTGAAGAAAATCTACTTTATTAACTCAGAAAAATAAACCATTGACAACTGTGGGCCTTGGGTCCGGTCTTATGTTTTGGTTTATGTGTAACCATTCTGTGTCCAATATTCTTAATCACAACTCATTTGACTCTTTGGGCTCTTTGTCTATAAACTTATTCTTGATTTTATTTATTATAATTTCATCTCTGCTGTGATACTATTCAAAGTGTGAATCACCATTTGATTCGAACAAGCGAATGTGTGTACTTTTCCCTTTGGGAATACCATTCCCCCATTTGTAGGGGACTGTGGAGGGGTGAGACCATCCCTCCGCGGGCCCAAACCCCTTCTTTCCGTCTTTTTCACGGATTGCCAGGCAGCGATCCCTCGGGGAGGGCTGCTGCGGCTTCTCTTTATGCTACTGCCCCGAGTGGGGTGTGAGGGGGGCCTGGGCCTGCCCCCTCTCCAGGCCCCAGCCCAAGGCCCTAAGGTGGGGGTGTCCTCCTTGTCTGCCACCCACCTGGCTGGCGGGGCTAACCGCCGCAGCTCGCCAGCCCACAAGCGAGACTCCAGCCGCCCGCTCTGGGCCGCTTCCTCACCCCCACTCTCCCTGCTTTTCCTTCGGGGCCGCGCTCCCACCCTCCTGCCTTCTCCTCCTTTTCCCCCTCCCCCTTGCACCGTCCGTTCCCCGCGCCCCCCCCCCTTTTTAATGTCTTCCGCCAACGCTTACGCGCCTGCGCCGCTGTCTTTCGTCCTTCCGCCTCCCCCGCCCCCGCAGTCACTTACGGACCCGCTCCCTCCTGTGCATGCGCCAGCGGCTGGCCCGCTGGTGCCCAAGGCGCATGCGTGAGCGGCTGACAGGCTGCCGCTCCCCAGGCCTGCCTCCGCCGCCGGCTTTTCCCCCGACGCGGGGGCAGGAGGAGTCGTGCGACCGCCGCCCTCCACCGGGAGCCGGTTCGGAGTCGTGCGGGGTTCTAGCACCCCGTCGCAGGGACCCATTTTCTATGCCCAGAATGGCCCCCACGAAGCATTTCTGAGGCATGGGGAGAATGGACAGTCACACCTTTGCAGGTAATCTCTGAGTACAGAGCAGAGGCCATCTTGAGATCAGGCAAAAAGTCCCATCTTGCACCACTTTGTTAAGGGGCTTTTGCCATTCTTTTGCATGTTTTTTCCAATTGCCATTCTCTGCTGTTGCCCTCTGGCATCTGCAGCAAAAACAGTGGATCCCACCCTTCTCTTGCATGCTCTGTGAACCGTCGTGAGGACCTCTTCCATGGCAGCGGAGATCATCTTGAAATTACTGACAGAGGAAGATTCAGAGGAGTCTGACAGTCGCCTTGGACTTTTGCCTTGCTCCATATGCAGCCCCATCGTGTTCCTCTTTGGTTCCATGCACAAGTGATTGATGAATGGGATGGGCTAGTATCCTACAGTGGGGGAGGGAACAAAGCTGAACTGCCGTGGAAGCTGCACCAGAAAATGTATATGTACCTCTCAGAGTTTCAATAGCCTCTCCCTGCAGGATTTCATTGAAATCACAACCAGCATCAACACCTTGCTTGGCCATATTGATTTGCTACACAGGGCTACATGCAACTCCCAGAAACACAGCCAGCCTCCCACTTTGCCATGGCCTCAGTCCTGCACTTCAAAGCCACAGCCACTTTCTTTGCATCTCATCCCCTGCTTCCTTGTCCATGGAAAGTGACCCAACCTCCACCACCAAGAGCCCTGTGGATACTTCAGAGGGCATGGAGGCAGTAAATGGAGGACCTAATCTGGAGGATGAAATTGCAGATGAAGAGTTTCAGGTAGTCAAGGACAGGGGTTGGCTAAGTCTGTCAACAGCTGAGAACAATTCCCAGCTGCCAGACACACTTGGTGACCCTGGCAGAATCCCCTGGTCCTTAACTACCTCAACCTCTTCATCTACAATTTCATCGTATAGATTAGGTCCTCCATTTACTTCCACCATGCCTTCTGAAGTATCCACAGGACTCTTGGTGGGGGAAGTGGGAGTCACTGCCTGGAGGTGGGGGTCACTGCCAAGAATAGTGTGCTGCTCCTTACAGAAACGGCAGCTCTTCAGTAAAGCATCAGTTTACTTTAAAGGCATCTGATAGGCTTGTCTGACTCCTTTAAGCTTTGCTCTGCATTGCAGCATGTGCCACTCATGCCCCTTTTCACACAAGGATCAAGAAATGTGCCCGTATGTGTCCCAGTTTCTATGGATTGCTCACAGCTGGGACTGGACAGATTCCTCTCCCCATACACTGATCCAATCCAACAGCTCAATGGAGGTCCAAGTGGGGAAATGTTTGATGCGACGGCTAGCATGGGCATCTGGGACGATGCCATGACAGCAGAATTCTAACTGTTGATCAGAGTGGCTGATTGGAAATTGTGGCCACTTATCTGGAGGTCAGGGTCGATGACAAAATCCCTGGTGGTGTCCACACTGCATGTTTATCGATAATATAGATGGAGAAAAAAAACATCTCTAGAGCTGGAATTTTTTTGTTAACAAAAATGGCCATTTTCCCCAACAAACGTTGCACTGCAGGGTGAATGCTCACACAGTTTTGTTGACAAAGCCTAAGTCTACTCCAGTGCCTTGCCCAGAGACAGCAACTCAGTATTATCTAGACCATCCCTGACAGGAGTTTGTTTAATTTGTTTATAAAAACCTCCAAACATAGCTGCTGACTTTCCCTCTAGCACAGGGATGCTGGATTCCTCCTCTGTCCCATCCCCACTCCACCCCTTCTCTAAACCTTGACCCTTCTCTACCTCTTTCCTGATCCACCCCAGCTCACCCCACCTGTTTGTGGCACTCTGGAAGTGCAGGAAGGTTGGGATCTGCAGGGCCACCAGCAGGTGGGAGGCCCTAGGGGATAGGGAAATTTGGCTGCTGGTGGGTGCTCAGCACCCACTAATTTTTCAACAAGGGTGTTCCAGCCCCAAAGCACCCATGGAGTCTGTGCCTATGCTTTCAAAAATGAGATTGAACAGTCTTCCCAGGTAATTGTTCCAGTGCTTTACCCAGACATTTAAGAAGTTTTCTCTTAATGTGTTACCTAAATCTCCTTTGCTTTTCTTTAAGCCCATTATTGCTTGTTCAGTCTACAGAGGATAAGAACACTTTATTAGCCTCCTCTTTTATAATAAGCTGTTATCATAGTCCCACTTTGTCTTGTCTTCTCCAGAGTAAACATCCATATTTTTCCAGAGTTCCTCATGTAATATTTTCTAAATCTTGAACCACGCTTGTCTTTTTTCATTGGATTTTCTCCAGATTTTCCATATCTTTCCCAAAGTGTGATATCCAGAACTGGACATAATAATCCAGTGCTGAGTAGAGTGGAAGAATTGCATCATCTCAGAATGATGTCCCATGGAATCATAGAATACAAGAATTGGAAGGGACCTTGAGAAGTCATCAACTCCAGTCCCCTGCATCTATAGCAGGACCAAGAACCATCAAGATCAGGGGTTTTCAGACTTGGGGTTGTAGCTTGTAAACGTAAGCTGCTATCTATCCCAGAGGATACCACTGCCAACCTGGTAGCAGACCTATGTAACTTTGTTCTCACCCACAATTATTTCCAGTTTGGTGACAACTTATACCTCCAGATCAGCGGCACAGCCATGGGTACCCGCATGGCCCCACAGTACGCTAACATCTTTATGGCTGACTTAGAACAACGGTTCCTCAGATCCCGTCCCCTTTTACCCCTTCTCTACTTACGCTACATCAATGACATCTTTATGATCTGGACCCATGGCCAAGAAACACTGGATGCATTCCACAGAGACTTTAACAACCTACACCCCACCATCAATCTCAGCCTGGACCATTCTACACAAGAGATCCATTTCCTGGACACCACAGTACAAATCACCAATGCTAAATTAGATACCATTCTCTACAGAAAACCCACTGACTCATACAGTTACCTACATGCCTCCAGCTCCCATCCAGAACACACCATACGATCCATCGTCTATTGCCAAGCCCTTCGATACAACCACATCTGTTCTAATCCCACTGACAGAGACCAGAAACTTCAGGATCTCTACCAAGCATTTATAAACCTCAGTTACCCACCTGGAGAAATAAAAAAGCAAATTGAAAGAGCCAGACGAATACCCAGAAACCATCTACTTCAAGACAGACCCAAGAAAACCAACAATAGAACACCACTTGTCATCACCTATAGCCCCCAACTTAAACCCATCCAATGCATTATCAATAAACTACAACCTATACTGGAACAGGATACTACACTCTGAGAGGCTCTGGGCGACAGACCCATAGTCTCCTATAGACAACCACCTAACCTCAGGATGATTCTTACCAACAACCACAGGACATACCACACTAATATCAACCCTGGAACTTTCCCTTGCAACAAACCCCATTGCCAGCTTTGTCCACATATTTACTCTGCTGACACCGTCATTGGACCTAACTATGTTACTTACAAGATCAAGAACACAATTCCTGTTCATCCAGAAATATAATTTATGCCATCATGTGCCAACAGTGTCCGTCTGCTATGTATATTGGACAAACTTCTCAGACACTTCGCCAAAGAATCAATGCACACAAAACAGACATCAGACAGTTTCACAAAGAAAAAACAGTTTCTTGCCATTTCAACCAGACTGGACATTGTCTCAATGACCTCACTGCATGCATCCTCCTTCAAAGAGACTTTAACACAAGATTACAAAGGGAAGCCTCAGAACTGTCATTCATGCTTAAGTTTGACACGAATGGGCCTCAACAAAGATGCTAATTATCTTACCCATTACAAAGATAGCTTCCCCAATTATCACCCCTAATATCATTATCTCATAGACACTAACCTCCCCCCCTCACCCCCTCCTCTGTTCTAAAATCTGATTTGTCAATTTTATATGTGTTCACTTTTTTTGATTGTATCCCTTTGGTATATATGGTCATGCCAATTTTCTTCCACAATTTGATCTGAGGAAGTGGGTCTGGCCCACGAAAGCTCATCACCTAATAAACCATCTTGTTAGTCTTGAAAGTGCTACATAGTCCTGTCTTTTGTCTCTCCCATCTTTGATATTACACAACTGTTAAAATAGTCACCAACTCCTTGGGTGATCTGGGCTTGGAGTACCCACAAGGAAAAGCACCTACTGGCATCCCTGTGAGTCATATCCACTCCCTTCCAGTACCATCTACCCCGCTCAATCAGCTGTTCCACTGCAGGCAGGAGGTGCTAAGTGGTGAGGTGGAGGGCAGGAAGGATGAGTGGAAAGAGGCAGGGTAGGAGTCATTTTGAAGTCCAATTCTGTTCTCCAAAATGCTTGCAAGTCCTCCCTGCTTGGAGTCATCTGAATTTTATCCAACTGCACTCCACATGATTATCCAACTTATTGAATGAAAATATTGAATAGTACTGGGCACGGGACAAACCTATGTGAGGTCCCATTAGATATGCCTCCCCAGTTTGACAGCAAACAATAATTATTCTTGAATATGGCCTTTCAACCAGTTTTGCACCTACTTTATTGGAATTTCATCTAGACTACGCTTCCCATTTTGTTATGAAACTGTCAGGAGGCAATGTCAAAAACCTTACTGAAATCAAGATATATCATGTCTACTTGCTTCCCCCTAGCCATGAGGCCTGTAATTCTGCAATGATGCTACAGTGTTTTGGCACAAGCTATTCCTGACAAATCCATATTAGCTATTACTTTAAACCCTATTGTTCTTTAGGAGATTACAGATTGGTTGCTTAATAACCAATGCCAGTATATTTTCAGATATCGAAGTTAGGTTGATTGGTCTATAATCCATTAGTTATTCTCTATGACAATGTTTGGAAATATATTTTTTCTTGTTTTTCTAAGAGGGGTGAGAGTTGCTTCAATATTGTCAGTAATTAATTAATTTCATATTAATGTCAGTATTCCATACATAAATGGCTTCTTGCATTACTAATCAGTTTAAAAGAGCAATTCGATTCTATATTGGTACCTAAGGCATTTTACCATTTAAGTAGGAATGATGTTAGGATCTTGTAAAAGGGTGGTACTCACCTCCCACCAAGTCACAGTCTGTGTGAAATACAAATCCGTTTCAGGGTACACATCTAATGGAGACCCATTCTGTGCCCTGTGCTAATGCCCCTCTATTTGTGTGTCTCAGTTTGTTTTCCCATTAGGAGAGAGTGGAGCCTCCAGGGCTTCCCTCCTGGAGAGAACTCCTTGTCCTTACCTAAAGGCTTGTATCTCAAGTCCCCCATGGTCTCCCCATAGTCCATACTAGTTCCTCACAGGGAGCTCTTTCCATAGTGCTGCTGTTCCTTTATCCAGCCAGCCACTTGATTTTCACAGGTTGAAGGCTCCAGAGACATTGAGCCAACTCTGCTCCTGCAGCTTCTCATAGGCCTTCCTGGACCCTGATTGGCTGGTTCCTCCTGCAGTCAATCTAGCTTCCTGGAGGACTTCTCTATGGAATTTTCTGGAGTGGGGTTTGGCCAGGCTACAAGCCTTCAGCAGGGGATTTTGGGGCCTGGTCCTCACTGTGCAAGTCTGCATTTCACAAAGGTGTTTGTCATAGAACATTCAAGAAATAAACAGAAGTTTAAAACATTCTACCTATTCATGGTTTTTCCTCTAAAGTTGCTATAGCCCTTTTTACAACCTAGATATATAGTTCTGGTTACACACCTACATTCCTTTATACAATTAGGAATGTAGTTTCTTTCTAAAGCATGAATGTTTTCCATGGTTTTATGAATAAAGAGGTTATCTTCTTGACATCTGCTTGCCCTTGGAAAATAGAAGTAAAAACTTTCTGGACTTACTTAGGTTAGCTTGCATATTTCACATGATTATGTGTGCATTTTTGTTAATTTGTGAGGTATCTTTCCCAGGTACCATCTGTAAGAAAGTAATGATAAATATTTTATATACGTCAGTAAAAGCACATGAAAGGCTAAATACAAATAATTTTATTAACATAATTTTTGCATTAATTTTGAGTTCTTTCCCCTCTGGATGTTAGCATAGAAAATTATACAGTAAAAAAAAAAGCTTGGGAAACCATTTATTTTAGAATAGAGCAATCCAAAGAGCATTTCAAATCATGTGTAAACCTTCTTGAATAAAAGAAAATAAAGGATCAAATTCTGCTGTGAGCTGTGTGTGTATGTGTGTGTGTGTGTTCTGTTGTTTTGTCAATGACGTTTCTAAGGTCCAAAGCATGATACATATGTTCATGAGCATACTGGGCAGACAAAGATATTAGTGGGCATCTTGATAGCTATAGCAGTGGTATGACAATTTTTCAAGGCAGCTAACAACCAATTATTTTTGTCCTCTTCAAAGTCTTAAAAAACACTGAGTGTTGTGTGTTTCCATTCAGATCTATTTAATGCAGCCTTCTCAAGATCATCCAGTTTTATTGTACCAGAGTGTATGCTGTCCTAGATACTGTCCTTGTAATGCTTTCTGGAGCAGCCTTGATTCCAATGTCCTTGTGCTAATTCTCCATAGACATTTTTTTCTGGGGAGTCAACATTTAGGCATCCTCGGGTATGTTTAGACGACATGCTTCTTTCAAAAGAAGCTTTTTCAAAATAATTTTTCGAAAAAGCTTCTTTAGAAAGAGATCGTCTAGACAGACGCAACTTTTTTTGAAAAAGCGATCTGGGGTGGTGTCTGAATGATGGAAGGATGGTCTTAGAGAGCAAGGAAGGTTATGTGATTAGTTGTTACTCAGAAGATTTGGGTTCAGTTCCTATTTCGCTATGGACTTCCTGTGTATCCTTAGAAATATCTTATAAAAACTTTTCTTGTATCTGTTTAGTCTATTGAGATAATAAGCTCTTTAAGGCAAAGATTGTCTTTTACTATGGATTTGTATATCATCTAGCGCAGTGCATCCCCTATCTCAGTTGTGCTTCTAAGCACTACTACGAACAGCAGTAATCTAGTCATTTCTGACTCTGTGACCATTTAATAACAGCCATAGTTGTTGTTCCAGGCCTTTCTGTGGCCAGTATAACTAGACTTGGAAGGATTCGATTTTTATTGGTAAATGTGGATAAACATCAGTTTCACTGTATTCACACTGGATATTTCCATCAATGATAACTTAAACTTAAAGAAAAGTATGAAAAACGCTGGCTGAGAATGTATTAGATTTGATTTAAGGCTATTAAGTTTGATTATTTTTGATGGATGTGAATTTCTGTTTTAATAATAACATAACTTTAGCTTTGAATCTCAATGCGCACTGTCATTAAATAATCGTCCTCCCATAATTTCCCAGAATTATGAAAATTTATATAATAAAAAAGCTTTAAAATAAACAGGAATAATATCTGTCAATATTATAAAATAATCAAATTCTGCCAAACCTGGGTCTAACATATATACAAATGAAAGATTTGTATTTTTTAAAAGATAAAAGTATTCAAGTAAAACATTGATCATCTTTTAAAGCAGTGTCTATAATAGTCCAGTCAGAAGGGGACCATGGGCTGGAGCTTTGTACTCTCTACAGATGAGGTTACAGCTGATTATTTCCATTTGCACTTTCTTTTAGCCAATTTAACGGCTATTTGCCATAGCCAGTTCTGCTCCTTTGGAGTTATCTCACCTTGTAGATGTTTTCTGCCACCTATTATGGACCTTGTCTGTATTTGATTTAGGTTAGTCATAATGTGAAAAATGAAAAAAAAAATGCCAAACTCTCTGAAGGAAACAGATACCTCACAACTGGGGAGGTTTTCAACACCTGCAAAGAAAGTTTCCCTAGCTAAATGTTATATTCAAATATATGTAACTAAAATTTGTTTTGGGGTTTTTTTTTTTTGCTTTGTTTTTGTTTCTGTAAATGTTTTACAAGTGGTTGTGTAATTTTTCCAGGGTTCTTACATGATTTTGGAAATGTTATCTGCCAGTCAAACAAATTTATATAGTGCCAATCTCTGTATCATCTAAGCTCTAGCATTTTTAACAAGCCATAATATATAAAGTTTCCTCTCGGTGAGGTCAATACTTTTAAGTAAGTTAAGTCAACCGTACAAGATGGAGTTCAATGAATTTTTATTGCTACTCAAGGACAGGAGAAGGGCTTCCTAAAGAATAAAGCTTCGAAAAGAAGCTTAAAGTTCTCTTGAAATTTGCTTTAAAAGCTGTAGAGGGGAAAATAAACAGCACGAGCAAATGCTTCTGTATGTTTATTTGTTTTTTAAGCACCAGGGACTATAAAACCACTTGTTTCCAGCAATTCTGAGCACTACATAAGGGATTAAATGAGGGGATTCAAGTGCTTTAAGACACTTCACCTTCAACACGCAATACATTTCTTTATGACGTATCTTTTATTGAAGGATTTTGTGCACATATATTTTAAAAGATACAATAAAAAAATCAGCACACAGCTAGGTTTTTTCCCCATGCTATGGCAGCCTTTTGCTTCTTCAGGAGTGCAATGCTGCTATAAAATCAGGTATTGACTCACTTAAGGATATCCGTACTGCTTTAATGCCTGCTGTGCCGTGCCGTGGGCATGGATGGGGAAAAGAGCATGGCCAATTCATCTCTATCCACTAATGCTCCTAGCTGCCTTTAGGTTGCTTTAATCTATGCTGGTGCACTGGCCTCATGCTCAGCTGGCCAATAAACGAGGCAGAGGTAGAGAAAGGGGTCATAAATAGTATGTTGACACATCTCTGGGGAGGGAATGCAAAGTACTCATTAACTGCAGCTCAAGACGTGACCAAAAACTCGCAATCATATTTGGGCATGTGGTTTGGGGATAAGTAAATTGAATGGTCGCAATGACATCCTAATTACACAGTTTACTTTTTAAGCCATATGTAAATGGAAATTAAAAAAAGAGAAAGAATTGGGCAACTTGGGGACATACTTTGGTTCTTCCATTAGAGTGCAAGAGCAAATGGGTACTAGAAACTGTCTCCCTTCCTTTGTCCTCTGAGTGAGTGTGAGAGTTCTGGATGTCATTGGGCCATCATTGCCATGGAGCATAGAAGTTGAATATGAAATTGGAGAAACTTTCTTTCCATATTTTTAACACTCTTTCATATATTTTCATTTCAATGAAATGTGTTGTTGATTAAGCAAGAAAAAACAACAACCTCTTAAAGGCTTCACCCAGAAGAGCTGTGATTCTGTGGAGCTCTGTTAAAAACTCATAATTGCCTACCTATCCACTCTGGACTACCTTGGGCTAGCCTTGTTTCCTTGTGCTTTTTACACTTCTGCTGTACATCAGTCTGTATGTCTGTGGAAAGACTAAAAATCTTCCTGTGTGTACTTAGCAGATCTGTGCAATCCTGTCTTGCACCCTTTACTTATTGTGAACTCATTCTGAGAAGTATTTGTTGGTTGTGAAGTGTTACAGAGATGATTTCAAAGGATATGTTTATGTAATATGATTCTTGTTTCAGAGTGCAAAACAATGTATAAGGCAAGTAGGGTTAAGCATGGCATTCTGGCAGAGTGATCCACAATTTTAGGTTATGAAGTTCGAAACAATTCTGTGCAAATTACATGCTGCAACTACCCACAGCCCCATAGAAGAAAATGGGAACCCGTGCAGGGGTTTGCCTGCATGCTCCCTTGCTAGCCCAGGGCCACATTTTGTAACATATGATGTGACTGACTTAATTTCCTTTTTAATAATAGTTGTATATTGTACTTTTCAAAGTTAGCTGTGAAAATATCTGATTTCTGGGCTCTGAACAGTTGTCCACATGAAGCAAACATTCCAGCAGACTATGTAATAAAGCTGATGGGAAGCAAGAAATCATAATGGCATCTTAGAATTCAGTGGATCAAACTTAGAGGTACAGTATAGAGATCGGGGCTGTAATGTCCTCATAAAGATTGTAGAGACTGGACAATGTCATAATGATTGCTCCTTTATTCTGGACACTGAGTGTATAATGCATGTCCAATGCATAGGAGCATTCTGGTTTCTGATGACTTGAAGAAGTACAGCTACCTACAGCAGAGGTATTTGATGGGGGCTGAGGGTTAATAAGAATAAAAACATAGGGGCTATGTCTATACTGCACCCATTCTGTGCAAAAAATATGCAAATGAAGCAAAGTGTGGAATATCGTTGTATCTCATTTGTATAATTAATGAGGCTCCATTTTTGTGCAAGAGGCTTTTGCGCAAAAAGGAATCATCTACACAGCTCCTTTTTGTGCAAAAAATCCCTCTTGCGCAAGAGCTGTTCTTCCGCATTTTTTTCAGGAAGAACGGCTCTTACGAAAGAGGGGGGTTTTGCGCAACAATGGCCCCTAACTAATTATGCAAATCAAGTGCATTAATATGCTAATCTACTCTTCACTTGCATAGGCTTTTGCGCAAGAGGGATGAAATGTAGATGTAGCCCAGAGGTTTTGCATCTGTGTTAAGAAAGACATTAAAGGGATAGTAAAACTGCCATTCATCCTTCCACGCTGTGAGATTGCTGCAGTGACTTCTGGGCCTTTACTCCATGTCATTACATCATGTTGACTATTAACCTATTAACTGGAAGAATAAAGAACCAATACTGTGCACTTAATCAGTGACAAAACTTCTGTTGATTCCAAGATAAGCAGCACTGTGCCCTAACCTTGTCATTTTTATTGACTGAAGCATTAATTAATAGACTTCCACATTTCTGTATGGAATTGTAAAGGAGTTAAAGTAATTCTCTGGTAATCAGTGAACCCCATTTGATGAAACAATGTGGCCTTGTAGAATACCTTAAACATCATTCAGAATTACTGTGCTGCAGTTCTATACTCATTACAATGATGTTTTTATTAACTCTACTTTCAATTACTTCTGGTTCATTTTAATTTTTATTTCCTGAAATAACATTCCATCAAGTGGTATGAGGATGGTAGTATGATGAATAATCAAAGGCTAATGCTTCTTAGTTCTCACAGAATACAGCACACATGGGGTATGTCTACACTACAGCATTAATTCGAACTAACTTAGTTCGAATTAGTTAATTCGAACTAAGCTAATTAGAACTAGTGCATCTAGACCTAAAAACTAATTCGAATTAGCGTTTTGCTAATTCGAAATAGCATGTCCACATTGAGTGGACCCTGAACCAAAGTTAAGGCTGGCCGGAACCAGTGCCAGCAGGGCATCAGGTTCGGACTTAGAGCATGGAGCTGCTGCCTCAGGCTAACCGAGGGCTGTGCTTAAAGGGACCCAACCCTCACCCCGGACAGACAGTTCTCAGGGTTCCCCGCTTGCTTGTCTACCTCGATGAGGGACAGCAAAGCAGTCCTGACTTGGAGTGCCCTGAGTGCCCTCACTCGGCACATCACAGCACTCGGCCATCAGCCCAGCTGCACTTGCCGCAGGCTGCCATCTGGGGGGGTCAATTGGGGGGCTGTCAGGATCCAGGAGGCCCTGCAGGAGAGCTTCCACCCCACGGAGCCCGCAGAGCCACCCCAGTCCTCCCCATCGGGGGCTCGTGCCCCATTCCTCCCTCACCTCCTTCCACTTACCCCTCCCTAGCCCCCCTTCCTGATGTAAAAAATAAAGGATACGTGTGTTCAAAAATAGAAACTCTCTTTATTTAACAAAACTGTGTGTGTGTGTGTGGGGGGGGGGATTAACCTCTGGGGAGACTGGGAAAAGGAGGTGGGAGAGGGGAAGAGAGAGGGTGGGAGAGGGGAGGGGGAAACCTGGGAGGAGGGAGCTGGAAGCGGGAAGCCAGGGGAAGAAGGAGGAGGGGAAGTATAAAACTATGGTACGCCATATCTTCAGTACTGTGTAGAGATGTGGTCTCCTCACCTCAAAAAAGATATTTTGGCCTTGGAAAGGGTTCAGAAAAGGGCAACTTCAATGATCAGGGGTTTGGAACAGGTCCCATATGAAGAGAGGCTAAAGAGACTGGGACTTTTCAGCTTAGAAAAGAGGAGACTGAGGGGGGATATGATAGAGGTCTATAAAAGCATGAGTGGTGTGGAGAGGGTGAATAAAGAAAAGGTCTTCATTAGTTCCCGTAATAGAAGGACTAGAGGACACCAAATGAAATGAATGGACAGCAGGTTTAAAACTAATAAGCGAAAGTTCTTCACACAGCACATAGTCAACCTGTGGAACTCCTTACCACAGGAGGCTGTGAAGGCTAGAACTATAACAGAGTTTAAAGAGAAGTTAGATAAATTCATGGAGTTTGGGTCCATGGAGTGCTGTTAGCCAGGGGATAGGAATGGTGTCCCTGGCCTCTGTTTGTGGAAGGCTGGAGATGGATGGCACGAGACAAATTGCTTGGTCATTGTCTTCGGTTCATCCCCTCCAGGGTAGCTGGTGCTGGCCGCTGTCGGCAGACAGGCTACTGGGCTAGATGGACCTTTGGTCTGACCCAGTACGGCCGTTCTTATGTTCTTATGTTCTAAGCTCAGGGCTTAGGGTCGGGGGTCTCACTGGACCAACTTGATTTTCATGCAAACCTGCTCCTGGGTTCGCATGTGGCCTTTGGTGGCCAGGCTGGCAGCTATCCTGCCCTAGACGGCCTCATTCCTGTGCCTAGTGCAGAGGTCGTGGACGTTGGAGGCCTCCCCCCAAACCTCGATGAGGTCCACAATCTCCGCACTAGACCAGGTGGGCGCCCACCTCTTGCGGCCCTGGGCAGGCTCCTGGGAGCCACCAGCCTGGTCCTGGGAAGAGGCAGAGGGTTGGGTGGCAGCGGGTGGCTGGCTCATGCTGTGCCAGGTGCAGGGTCTGCTGGCTGGGTGCTGGCAGGCTTGCAACTGGCATGAGCACTGTAGCCAGACCGTGCCCCTTTAAGGGCTCCGGGGCTGGGAGGGGGGCAGAAAAGTTTCCCTGGTTTGGCCCAGAGTGGCCACCAGGGCTAGCTGGGAAGAGCTAGCCTCCAGCTAGTTCGAAGTGGCTACTTAATTCGAACTACTTAATTCGAACTAGGCGTTAGTCCTCGTAGAATGAAGTTTACCTAGTTCGAATTAAGCGCTCCGCTAGTTCGAATTAAGTTCAAACTAGCGGTTTGTATGTATAGACGCTATGAAAGTTAATTCGAACTAACGGCTGTTAGTTCGAATTAACGTTGTAGTGTAGACATACCCATGGAGTTTAGGGTTAACTGTAAAATGCCTCCCATGTGGTATATCTCGCTTCTAATCATGAAAACTCTAGCCATAGCATTGGTCATGAAATATTAATCTGTTTCTCAATGATAATTGTAAGTAATGATTCAGTCCTTTGTGGCCAGATACAGGGGGGTGCAGGCCGGGGGCCTTAGGGCAAAGGGGTTGGGATTTTGGGGAGGGCTTAGTGGGTCTGTCTGTGGTAGTGATGGTGGCACTGCTCAGATGGCAACTCCTCCCAGAAGGCTGGACTGTGCTGCCCTGGTGGCTCCTCCCATGGAGGAAGGGGGGCAGGGCTGCACTGCTCAGCCCCTTTGGCTACTGGCTCCTCATGGGGTGGGAAGGGCCAGGAATGGGTTACCTGGCCAGCCGGAGGTTCCTCACAGTTGGGGGCAGGTGGGAGTTGGGCTGCCCACTCCCCAGTAGCCCCTCACAGGTGGGAGCCAGGGTTGCACTGCCCGCCCCTCCCCCAAGCCAGCTGGTGGCTCCGTGGGAGTAGGGGCCAGGTCACTGCTTGCTGATGAGGCTCCTTCCCCCCCACCTCGCCCCCCAGGGTTTAGAGTTGATTGAGGGATCTAAGGGCAGGGGGGGTCTCTTGGTCTGGTGGCTAAAAATACGAAGAGCCCCAACCTAACTGGCCACTTTTCCTGTCTGACTGCCTCTCCCTGGTCCCTCTGCAGTGTAACTGTCCCCTGCGCTTGCTGCTCCCTGTGGTCATTGTGGAACATAATGCTTTCTCCTATCAGACCCCTCCCATTCTATGTTATTGAAAACTATTGAATTCCAGGCATATCCCCTTTTCCTGGCATAACCAAACCCTGACCTTGCTTTAAGTTAGTGTAAGAGGAAGCTGCATACCAAATTTGGTGATCCTAGCTCTTACAATTTAGGAGGAGTTTTTGAACAAATGGACTCACAGATGGACAGATGGGCTCAGGGACAGACAGATGCACATACTCTCTAATGTGTATATATGAAGCTTTATTTCATATCAGATCTCATACACATCTAAAAACTGAATCATCTGTAGCACAGGTGTTTCCATGTGAACTTTAGATCATGAGACATTAATAACTGGTATTAATCTATAAAGGTTACAGTAAAAATGGTATTTCCCAACACACACTGCCATGTAGTATTTGAGGTGACCACAATTTCCCTTCTACTCAGAACTGAAGATAGCTGTAGTAACTGTAATAATGGTTGGCAAATGTTTCCTTTTAAATGTGTTGTACTGTACTTTGCAGTGTTGTAGCCATGTTGTTCCCAGGGTATTAGGCAGACATGTTGGGTGAGGTAATATCTTTTATTGGACCAACTTCTCTTGGTGAAAGAAACAAACTTTCAGTTTACAAAATGGGAAGAAGACCTCTGGATAGCATGTCTTTCTCCAGAACTGGTGCTTTCATTCTTCATCCTATATTAAAATTATCTATATTAACCCAACCATTAGAATATCTAAGAACACAATTCTCCTTGGGGATTTGGGAGCTCAGAAGACTGGATCTACAATCATTCCTATTTGCCAACAACATCAGCAGTGGGTAAAGCATCATTAGCCTCTGCTATTTGTTCATGGGCTATTTGAAATGAGCACATGCTCTTAGTCTAGTTTCTATTGGACAGGTTCCACATTACATAAAATGATATTATAACTGGTATATTTTGCAACTTTAGTAGACAAGAAGACAAAGTTAACAAAATTGGTTATTAACAATGAATAGACCATTGGCACCTTAATATATAGTATCATGGGCTTTTCTGGTCAAAACCTACTTCATCAGATGATGTGCTAGGTTTTGCCCATGAAAACTCATTATACTATATGTTTTTCTTAGTCTCTGAGGTGCCACAGGACTCCTTTTTTTTTAAGTTACAGGCTAAGGGTATGTCTACACAGCAAAGTTATTTCGAAATAACAGCCCTTATTTCGAAATAACTTTCCCACCATCTACACAGCCAAACTGCTATTTCAAAATAAATTCAAAATAGTGGAGCGCTTATTTCGAATTTTGTAAACCTCATTCTATGAGGAATAACGCCAAATTCGAAATAGCCATTTCGAAATAAGTGCTGTGTAGACATTTATTTTGAAATAGGGGCCCTCCTGCCTTCCCAGAGTGCCCTGGTAGCCACTCCGGCCCCAACCAAGAACACTCCTCCCCCTCCCCGGAGCCCTTAAAGGGGTAGACTCTGGCCACAGTGCCTGTGACAGCTCCAAGCCTGCCAGCCCAGAGCCAGCAGTCACTGCACCTGACCCAGTGGCCCCAAAACATAAGCCAGCAAGCCACTGGCAGCCAGCCCTCCACCGCTCCCCAGGAGCAGTCTGCCAGCTCCCAGGAGCCTGCCAGGGCCCGGAGAAGGTGGGCGCCTTCCTGGTCCAGGGTGGAGATCATGGACCTTATTCAGGTTTGGGGGGGATGCCCCCAACATCCATGATCTCCGCACTAGATGGAGGACCTTGTCCATCTATGGCAGGATAGCTGCCAGCCTGGCCACCAAAGGCCACATGCAAACCCAGGAGCAGGTCTGCATGAAAATCAAGTTGGTCCGGCGAGACCCCCAACCCTGAGCCCTGAACTTACCCTCCCCCTTCTTTCCCTTGCTTCCCCCTTCCAGCTCCCTCCTCCCAGGTTTCCTCCTTCCCTCTCCCACTGTCTCTCTTGCCCTCTCCCACCTCCTTTCCCCAGTCTCACCAGAGTTTCATTCCCTCACCCCAGTTTTGTTAAATAAAGAGAATTTGTGAACATGAAAATACATGTATTTTATTTGACATCAGGAAGGAGGGTTAGGGAGGAGTAAGTGGAAGGACGTGAGGGAGGAATGAGGCACATTTCCCCCAGTGAGGCAGACCAGAGAGGCTCTTAGTGCTCCTCAAGGTGGAAGCTTTCCTGCAGGGCCTCCTGGATACTGACAGCCCCCCCAATGGACCTCCCAGATGGCAGCCTGCAGAAAGTGCAGCCAGGCTCACAGCAATGGGTCCACGAGAAGCACCAGAGTGCCCAGGGATAGCTCCGGCTCTGTGTTGCAGAGTGCTGTGGTGTCCCAAGTGAGGGCAACCAGAGCACGCAGAGACAAAATGCTTTGCTGTCCCTCATCGAGGTAGGCAAGCAAGCAGGGAAACCTGAGAACTGGCTGTCCAGGGCGGGGGGGGGGGGTCTCTTTAAGCACAAGCCTCAGATAGCCTGAGGCAGCAGCCACACAAAGTAACTCCTGACCTGATGCCCTGCCAGACCTGGTTCCAGCCGGCCTTAAATGCGATTCAGCATCCACTCAGTGTGGACGCGCTATTTCAAAATAGCAAAAAGCTATTTCGAAATGCATTTTGTGTGTAGATGCATTATTTTGAAATAAGATATTTCTAAATAACGCTGTAGTGTAGACCTACCCTAACAGAACTACGCATCTCAGAACTCGTTATTGAAAGTTAGACTCTGAGGGACAAACTTTAAAAAGGAAAATGGGCAGAGCAGTGTATGGAAGCTCAATTTTTAAGCTTGGTGGTATGAGACATTCAAGCCTAAATTTCTATAAATAAGTACTGACTGTTAGTGATTCAGTATTTGAATGTACAATTTACAACACATTTAAAAGGTCTGGTTGACAGTAGGTGGATGCTCAGTACACCAAAAATCAGACATTTTAAAGGTGTGTCAAGATGTGCATCCAAACATTGAACTACTTTAGAAAATTTGGATCTGCCTTTTCTTCTATCACCAAATTTTCACAGTTTTCACAGTTTTAATGTGAGCTTCCACATACTGCACTGTCAATCTTGCTTTTGGAAATGTAGCTCTCAGACTCCAGAAATGTTAAATCGGTATCTTTACAAAAACAGTCTCCCATCATTTCAGCTTTACTCCTCTCAGTTGTCCGCCACCCTCACCCAAGCAGTGGGATATGATTGAACCTCCCCATGCACACACTGCACCAGAATGGGGCCCCCCGCCGGTTCAGGGTGCTTCACTTGGTCCGCCCAGACCAGAGCCTGGCTACAGCCCATGTCAACAAGTGCTAAGGTTGGCGTCCCTTCTACCACTACCTGGGCTACCATCTTCGTCGGGTCCTGCTCCCTTGCTTTATGCCCGGCCATCAGTATCTGCCCACAGCTACAGTCCCTGGCTTTTTCCCATGCACCCTTTGCCTGGACTGGTCCCTCCCACTCCCAGGTGTGACCTTCTAATGGCCGTCTCCTCGGCATGGCCCTCGCTGCCACTGCCCCAAAATTGTCAGCTCAGCTACCACCTACGGGTGGTCTTCTAAGCCCCTTAACCCAGGGGCGGGATCGGGATACTCACATTCTCCACCAAGTGTTGAGGGGTGCTGCCCCTCACTCAGGACATCCCTCATCCTGGCCTAGCCTTTTAAAGTCCCCCCCTTGGGGTAAATACGAATTTCTGGCTCTGTCTTTGAAAGTTCCCCCTCTTGTGGTAAATACGGCCTTCTAGCACAGTCTTTGAGAGTTTCCCCCTCCTGGTGTAAATACGGCCTGCTGGCTCAGTCTTTGAAAGTTCCACCTTTTGGGGTAAATACAGCCTTCTGGCCTAGTCTTTAGGCCTGCAGGCCCTTTTGGACTCCGGGGTGCTGCAGAGGGGGAGTATAGGGGGACCCAGGCCCTCCCACTCCACCGGGTCCTAGCCCAGGCACAGGAAATGCAAGCCGAGTACTATAATCATGGGGCTAAGCTGCACACGTTTGAACTGGGAGACCATGTCCTCCTCCTGCTGTCCTCGGGGAAGTCCAAGTTGATGGCCAAATGGTAGGGGCCATTTGAAGTGGTGCAGTGAGTAGGGCCTGTAGAATACAAGGTGCAGTTGCCAGGGAAGAGGCGGAGGGTCCAGATCTACCATGTCAACCTTTTAAAGAAGTGGAGGTCACAGGAGGGGCTAATGATTACCCCGTACCCACTGGAACCAGAATTAGGACCCTGGGTTGGGGATGTCAAGACCAACAAGGCCATCGTCTTCGGAGAAGAGTTAAATGCTATCCAACAGAGGGAGTTGCGCCAACTGATCATTTCCTCATGTGCTTTCCACACGACCGGGAAGGACCAGCGGCACCAGCCACCATATCGCCACCCTACCAGGGAAGAAGGTATGGGACCACCACCGGCCTCTCCCCAGGAAGATGTGGGGAGCTGTACAGCAGGAACTCCAGACCATGCTGGTCCTGGGGGCCATGGAAGAATCCAAGAGTGAGTGGTGGAGCCCGATTGTGCTGGTCCCAAAGGCGGATGGCACAATAAGATTTTGCATCGATTTCTGACAAGTAAATGCCATATCACGATTCAACACTTATCTGATGCCAAGGGAGGATGAGCTACTAGAGCGGTTGGGAAGAGCAAAATACATCTCCACTCTTGATCTGACGAAAGGCTACTGGCAGATCCTGCTGACCCCTATCTTGAAGGAGAAGACAGCCTTTCCCACCCCTTTCAGCTTGTTCCAATTCGTCGCCCTGCCTTTTGGTCTACACGGGGCAGCGGCGATGTTCCAACAACTGATGGACCGGTTACTGCAACCCCACCACCTGCAACCCACACTGCAGCCTATATTGATGATATAGTGATATATAGCCGGTTACTGCAACCCGCACTGCAGCCTATATTGATGATATAGTGATATAAAGCCAGACGTGGGTGGAACACCTTCAGCACCTGGGAGCAGTCTTAAAAGCTCTGGGGGAAGCAGGGCTCACAGCAAATCTGAGTAAGTGCCACCTGGGGAGGAGGGAAGTGACCTACCTCAGCTACACGGTGGGACACGGGACCCTGCGACCCCTCATAAGTAAAGTGCAAGCCCTAAGGGATTACACTGTCCCCACAATGAAGAAACAAGTGAGGCAATTCCTGGGTTTGGGGGGTATTATCGGCGATTTGTGCCACATTTTGCCACCCTGGCAGCCCCCTTGTCCTACCTGACCAGAAACACACATCCCCGAAAAGTCCAGTGGTTGAAGGCATGTGAGCGAGCCTTTCGAGCCCTCAAAGACCACCTAATGAACACCCCCATGCTAGCCCAACCAATTTTGAGAAGCCATTTATCTTACAGACAGATGCATCGGAGGTGGGATTGGGAGCCATCCTGTCCCAGGAGAGTGGGGGCGACCAACACCCCATCCTGAATCTAAGTAGAAAGCTTTTTCCTAGAGAACAGCAGTATTCTACGATAGAAAAAGAAGTGCTAGCGGTGAAATGGGCCATTGATGCGCTGAGGTACTACCTACTAGGTAACCCCTTCCAGCTGATCACGGACTATGCCCCAGTTAGGTGGCTCAAGAGCATGAAGAAGACTAACCCACGGATAATGCGATGGTACCTCTCCCTGCAGCCATACGACTTCAGTGTCACCCACCGACCGGGTAAGATGCATACAAATGTGGACTTCTTCTCGTGGGCTATAGGGGAGGGGACCTTTGCTGATCTGGCCCCACCTACCAGCCTAAGGGGGAGGGTGTGTGACGGGGCAGCCCTATCCCACACTATAAATGAACCTGCGGGCAGGACCCAGCTGGCTGAAAGGGTCCAGCTGGCGGAGAGTGCCCCACCCCCATGGCCTTGCCAGGCATGCTCACTGGTGAGCCGCACTATAAAAGGCCCTGAGCTGGCTCACTTGGGGCTGATAGCCGAAGGGGAAGGACCGAAAAGGCCAGCTCCTGACCCAGAGGAGTCCACGCAGCCAGAACCAACGCCACAGCCCCAGCCCCAGCTGCTGCGCCAACCCCGGCCCCGGACACTGTGGAGAGGTACGACCTCAGGGGAACGGCGGGGAGGTAGGAAGCAGCCCAGGGCAGGGAGTAATACAACCCCGAGTGCTCAGTGGGTTGAGGGGAGGAACCCCTCGCTGAGCAGGTAGTGGACTGAGTCACTGCCAATAGAGCCCTGGGCTTGGACCCGGTGGAGTGGGAGGACCCAGGTCAACCCATCCTCCCTCTCTGCAGCACCCCGGAGTCCAGAAGGGCCTGCAGGCCTAAGGACTAGGCCAGAAGGCTGTATTTACCCCAAAAGGTGGAACTTTCAAAGACTGAGCCAGAAGGCCGTATTTACCCCGGGAGGGGGAACTCTCAAAGATGGAGCCAGAAGGCCTTATTTACCCCAGGAGGGGGAACTCTCAAAGATGGAACCAGAAGGCCTTATTTACCCCAAGAGAGGGGACTTCCAAAGACTGAGCCTGAAGGCTGTATTTACCCCAAGGGGGGCAGAATTTAAAAGGCTAGGCCAGGATGAGGGACGTCCCGAGTGAGGGGCAGCACCCCTCGACAGGGGCATATGCCATTTTAGCAAGAAGTAAGCAGGGTAGGTGGAGGATGATCTCTCTCATAAAGTGTTTTTCACAGCTAGCAATTTGTAATAAATTTGAGGCAGGTCAAATTTTGGCCAGTAACCAAAGTTGGTGTTTGAACAGATGCCTTCCATTCCCATTTTAAAGACTAACTTTTTGTTCATTTATCCTGATGTAGAAGAAATCTGAGGGTTCCCTTTTCCCTTTTGACAATTTTGCACAAAGTCTTTGACTGGGGAGGTGGAGGTTGAAAATCTCTGGTCTTCAAGTCTGAGCATCCTCTACTTGTTCTCACAAAGCCCCAGCTATGCGTTTATTAAGAATCCAGGATCCAAACAGAAGTAGATCTTCTATTCTTAGCCACAGTCCACTCATGGACTTTCCTCTTTACCCTAATGCAAAGGGAGCTTGTGCTGAGCAAGACTGTATCACATTCTTTGCCCAGGTGAAGCATAATGCATACTGTCAGTGGGCCCTTCCAAAGGTGTCTAGAATTGCCCTACACTTGAATTTGCACTTGGGTTTAATCTGTGACTAAGCTTACCTATGCCTACAGTGCATTGCTAGGCCATTAAAAAAACCCCTCTAGAACTACCGTATTTGCTTTATTTTAAATGTTACAAAGTACAATATGGAGACAGCATTTTATCACCCTTGAAGTAGATATTTTCATCTAAAATTGGCTGTCCCATATACACTATGGCAATCTCCTCCCCCTGATCAAGAGGTCAGGAGAGAATGGATGTAGCATGACACTGTTGCAATGACAAATAGGATGACTAAGAACGGTTTACAATGTGATTATACTTAAAGGCAAATGAAAAGGGAACTAGCAGATAGCAATTATGAGTTAAGAGAAGAAAATAATTGCAAGTACATAATGACTAGATTGGATTATATTTAAATATATGTAAATTTGATTGAATTTGAAATTTAATCTCTAGGTCTTCATTTTAATTCACAGTTGTAAGTAACAATTTATTCCTTTGAACAGAAAGCGAGCTTATTTGGTGATTTCAGGTCATTGATTTTGTTCAGGATTTCAGCAATTATGGCCATTGTCATTTGCAGTAGGCTGGATTGCTTCATGATTTCTTTACTAATGAGTACTTCAAGAAAAAAAGGATTGCAATTGCAATTTACAAGATAAAAGCAATATTGCAATTTTAGTTAAATATGGTGGTTACCATTAACATCTTTATAATTTTATTAATGAATTGGGATATTTGGGGAGCTCAATGAAGGGAAGCCACATTGTCACCAGCTTTATAGATGAAAAGTGCTATCAGAGTGAAAAGGAAAAGACTCATGCCTAAGGTGCTGATCTGTGAGCTCTGAAATGGTCTTTGTGCCAATATAAAGACTCATTGATTAATTGAGGGATTGTCTACATGGGAAAGTTTTACCAGTTACACCTGCAAAGTTATACAAGTATAATTGGAAAAATAAATTCCATTGTCATATGGTCTAAATTAGGGATGTGTGAATGTGTTTAGCCTGAAATAAGACTATATTTGTAAACTTTTCCAAGTTCTGTCCAAGCTTAGAGGAGTGCCAGTTACTTCTGCCTAAACTCTGCCTTACTTCATGGCTTGAGATACAAGTTAACAGAAAGAGTTTTACTTCCTCATTACTTGTGGACAGGAAATCTTCTGAGAATTTGTCTTTAAAGATTACCATTCCATATAAGTATCTTTCATGGGCAGCTAGCTAGCAGTCTGTGGAAGATAGAAGAAACAGAAAGAGAAGATGAAAACAGGTATTGGGAGCCCAGAAACAATAAACGTTTGAATGAAAACAACTATATAACTTCTGGAACTGCAGTTTAAGAACCCAAATAGGAGAAATAGATTTTGCAAATCAGACAAAATATTTTTCCAGGGTGCAGTGCATGGTTTAAAAACCCAAAGGGGAAAAATAGCTTTTGTAAATCAGAGAAGAATATATATTTTACAGGCTACTGCTTAGGAGCAACAGATGATGATATAGGGAAATACCTTTTGCATAACAGAAAAAATTTATTTCACATGTTCGTAATTATCTGCACAAAGAAGTCACTGCAGTGTGCAGCAGCTTTTATTGGGCCTACAACACCTATGGACAGTGCTGCATACTGACTGAGCTCTATCTATTGGCACATTATCCATTAACTAAATATTTTCATATGGAGGACTGCTCTATTAAGAGGTGTCTGCGTAACAGTGTCTGTCAAGAATGAAAGGGGATTAGGAGAATCTTTTTGTTGAACAACAGAAAGCAAAGAAAATGTCTGATAGAAATATCTGCAGTGAAACGTAGGCCATGTCTATACAAGAGAACTTGCAGTGACACAACTGTACTGTTGCAGCTGCACTGCTGTAAGTCTCTTGTGTAACCTCTCTGTGCCAATGGGAGAAAGCTTTCCCGTCAACATAATTAAAGCACTTCCAATGAGACAGTAGACATTATGGCTCCTGCTGCCATAATGCTGTCTACACAGGTGTTTCTGTTGATGAAACTTACATTTCTGAGGATTATTTCATACCTGAGTGACATCAGTTATACTGATAAGTGCTAATGCAGACATAGTTGAAGGATTTCTCTACGCTTAAAACTTTATGTTGTCTCAGCTTCAGCACAGCAGCTGTATTACAGTTGTGCAACAGTGGCAGGGGTTCTGCTGACGTTAATCCACCTCCTTAAGAGGCCGTAGCTAGGTTGATGGGATAAGTCTTTGGTTGAGTTAGTACTGTTTACTCCTGGACTTATATCAACATAGCTAAGGCTGCTCAGGAGTGGGGATTTTTTACAACCTTGAGGGGTGTAGCTCTGCTAATTGTAAATTTTCAGTGTAGAGCAGCCCTAAGAGCAGAAGGATTAACAAGAAAGCTAGAATATGCCATCCTCCCAATGATTAATAGCTCAGGGTATGTCTACACTACAGTGTTATTTCGAAATAGCTTATTTCAAAATAACGCATCTACACACAAAATGCATTTCGAAATAGCTTTCTGCTATTTCGAAATAGCGTGTCCACACTGAGTGGACTCTGAATTGCATTTAAGGCTGGCTGGAACCAGTTCCAGCAGGGCACCAGGTCAGGACTTACTGGGTACATCTAGACTACATGGCTCCATCGACGGAGCCATGTAAAATAGTTTACTCGGCATAGTCAAAGAAGTGGGGATTTAAATAATCCCCGCTTCATTAAAATAAAAATGGCTGCCACGCTGTGCCAACGATCAGCTGATCTGACACAGCGCAGCAGTCTAGACGCGGCGCGGACGACAAGGGAAGCCTTTGTTGACCGCTCTGGTATGCCTCGTGAAACGAGGTTTACCGCAACGGTCGACAAAGGCTTCCTTTGTTGGCTGCGCCGCGTCTAGATTGCTGCGCTGTGCTGGATCAGCTGATCATCGGCACAGTGCAGTGGCCATTTTTATTTTAATGAAGCGGGGATTATTTAAATCCCCGCTTCTTTGACTATGCCGAGTAAACTATTTTACATGGCTCCGTCGACGGAGCCATGTAGTCTAGACGTACCCACTGTGTGGTGCTGCTGCCTGAGGCTATCTGAGGTCTATGCTTAAAGGGACCCCCCGGACAGCCAGTTCTCAGGTTTCCCTGCTTGCTTGTCTACCTCGATGAGGGACAGCAAAGCATTTTGTCTCTGCATGCTCTGGTTGCCCTCACTTGAGACACCACAGCACTCTGCAACATGGAGCCGGAGCTGCCCCTGGGCACTCTGGTGCTTCTCGTGGACGCGTTGCTGTGAGCCTGGCTGCACTTCCTGCAGGCTGCCATCCGGGAAGTCCATCGGGGGGGCTGTCAGTATCCAGGAGGCCCTGCGGGAGAGCTTCCACCCTGAGGAGCACTAAGAACCTCCCTGGTGTGCCCTACTGGGGGCTTGTGCCTCTTTCCTCCCTCACGTCCTTCCACTTACTCCTCCCTAACCCTCCTTCCTGATGTCAAATAAAATACATGTATTTTCATGTTCACAAATTCTCTTTATTTAACAAAACTGGGGTGAGGGAATGAAACTCTGGTGAGACTGGGGAAAGGAGGCAGGAGAGGGGAAGAGAGACGGTGGGAGAGGGAACGGGGAAACCTGGGAGGAGGGAGCTGGAAGGGGGAAGCAAGGGAAAGAAGGGGGAGGGTAAGTTCAGGGCTCAGGGTTGGGGGTCTCGCCGGACCAACTTGATTTTCATGCAGACCTGCTCCTGGGTTTGCATGTGGCCTTTGGTGGCCAGGCTGGCAGCTATCCTGCCATAGACGGCCGTGTTCCTTCATCTAGTGTGGAGATCATGGACGTTGGGGGCATCCCCCCCAAACCTGAATAAGGTCCATGATCTCCACCCTGGACCAGGAAGGTGCCCACCTTCTCCAGCCCCTTTCAAGCTCCTGGGAGCTGGCAGACTGCTCCTGGGGAGCGGTGGAGGGCTGGCTGCCAGTGGCTTGCTGGGTCATGTTTTGGGGCCACTGGGTCAGGTGCAGTGACTGCTGGCTCTGGGCTGGCAGGCTTGGAGCTGTCACAGGCACTGTGGCCAGAGTCTACCCCTTTAAGGGCTCCGGGGAGGGGGAGGAGTGTTCTTGGTTGGGGCCGGAGTGGCTACCAGGGCACCCTGGGAAGGCGGGAGGGCCCCTATTTCAAAATAAATGTCTACACAGCACTTATTTTGAAATAGCTATTTCGAATTTGGCATTATTCCTCATAGAATGAGGTTTACGAAATTCGAAATAAGCGCTCCACTATTTTGAATTTATTTCGAAATAGCAGTTTGGCTGTGTAGATGGTAGGAAAGTTATTTCAAAATAAGGGCTGTTATTTCGAAATAACTTTGCTGTGTAGACATACCCCCAATGTTTAAGTCTAATTTCGAGAAAATATGTATAACTGCCGGTGGGCATCTAGTAGATGAGATTAGAGTTCTTGAGTAAGAAGGAGAACCACTGAATTTAAATAGTTTTGGGCAATTCTGGAGGTTGTCTGGTCTAACAAGGACCAGTATTTTGGGGAAAAGGACAGTGATGATGGAAGTTCAGTTTAACTGGGGAATGGGCTAACCACAAATGGGAAAAATTATAGTAGTTGTGCCACAAAGAAAGAAACAGACTATGTTTGGAGCTTGAACCCAGAACAGTGTTTCAACTAAGGAGTTTACAGAACTGCTGCTGTTTTTGATGCTTTTTGAAGTATCTTTGTTCAGGATGAAGAGGATCAGTGTACAGACTATGAGCAAAACAGATGAGCAGTGAACGTTCTGTGTGTCTGCCACTCATTTATTCTCCTAATAAGGAATTTCATAGAGATGGTCAGAAAACAGATACTTTTCTTTTTTTTTTTTAAATCACAAACTGTCCTTTCCCTTTATTGGCAAAATTACACAGAAAGATTTTTCATCATCTCAGAATTAATCCAACTGATGAACAGTGATAAAGGACCTGAAACGTCTGTGCCACTAGTGTGTGTGTGTGTGTGTGTGTGTGTGTGTGTGCAGGAAGTCATATGTATCTTTCCCTGACACAAACAGGGCATGGGCTTTGACAATCTCCGTTTTGCCTTATCCCTGCTAGTCCTGCTTTGTTGTTGTTGTTGTTTGTTGATAAGAGCATCTTATATGCCCCAGGGATGCCTCTGGGAGCAGCAGTCTGACTGCTATAAAATTTTTTTGCTTAGGGAGAGCAGTTGTTCTCCGATACATTATTTCTATAGAGAATCAGAAACAATTGTTTTCCAGCTACCTGACCCACCACCCTTTGCCTAGCTGAGTAGCTTCTGAAAATAGCATAGATGCTACTGGACTAGAGTTACATAGATTCTGGAGTGAATTCACTACCATCTCACTCCATTGCTTGTCATCCCTTAGACCAGCAGTTCTCAAAGTGGGAGTTGCCCCCTCCCCCCAAAGTGTGTTGCAACCAAATTGTGATGGGATCATGAGGGCTGGTGTTAGATTTGCTGGGCCCCCAGACTGAAGCTCAAACCCCATTACCCAAAGCAGAAACCTGAAACCCACCACCACATGCTGATGCCAAAGCTTCAGTCCTGAATGATGGGGCTAAGACTTTTGGCTTTGGGCCCCCTGACCAAGATTCTGGGCTTTGGCTCCCTTGCCCAGGGCAGTGGAGCTTGGGCAGGCTCAGACTTTGGTCCCTCCAGAATCATTTTTGTTGTCAGAAGAGTGTTGCAACGTTTGAGAACCTCTGCCTAAGGCAAACAGCACATGTGCCTTGATATCTCCTGTTGCCATTGGGGCAGCTGCAGTTGTGTTGTGCTGCAACATGTCATACATTAGCTCAGAGGCTAGTACCTTTAAGGAGAGATGTTAATAAAGCTGTGTATTGATTCTGCTAAGGAAGTAACCCCACACATTCCATATGCCTCAGGTTCTTCCATGTGATAAACTGACTGTCTTAAAGAGCTCCGCATATGTGTTCTCCTTTGCTAGTGGTTGATGGGAAGGTGGTCATGGGTCCTGCTCTTTTTTTCAGAGCACCTCCTTTAACATTGTCTATTCTGTCCTGAGAGGTACTGCTCCGGTGTGTCAGAATAAAGGGTGACTCTATATCCAAGGAAAAAGCCCATTGCCTCACTGGGCAATGACAGCAAAAATAAAATGATCTTGTTGGCAAAGCAGCAGCAGCAGGGCATGTATTGATTAGAACAGCCTAAGCATCGACAGGGAGAACACACTGTTGGCTGGTAAGATATGCCACCCCTGCTACTGCTGTTATTAAATAACAATAGAGTTACTGTGGCTGCAGATACAACTAAAGGAGGAATCTGTGGAGCAGCAAAATTGTTAAAGTAGTGCAGAAGGGTGATGCACATGTTTTCCCTAATGGGGGTATGGCTATGGCAATCCACAGCTATGGTGATCCACAGGTATGGCTCCTAGGCAGTGATGGATAAATGCACAGACCCAAGGGACCTGTGCCCACATGTCCTATTCAATATGGAGGGCCTGGAGAGCAGCTTTGAATCCTGCTGGGGTGGCATTCAGCAGGTGCAGAAGCTGGTGCCAAGGCAGCACCACCATATTGGGTATCAGTTAGGGCCTGGGCTCCCTCCACTGCTGCAGCCCCTGCACTACCATCTTGGAAGGGATCCCATAGCGGTGGCTGAAACTACAACCATGGGGTAGGACTGCTCCAGATAGGGAGTGGGGAGAACCCATGCTAGGGAGTCCAGAGTGGATGCTGAGTAGGGGAGAAAACCAGGAGCTGGAACATGCTGGTGCATATTTCACAGAAGGCAGAAAGTGGCTTCCTGGAGCTCTGGAGCTGGAGCCGAGCCCGGGGGCAGGGAAGGAACCAAGGCAGACATGGAGCACCAGTGGCTTGCACGAAAGGAGAAAGTAGGGAAAGGGACCCCCAAATAATTGGTAGCAGCATAGAACTCCTCTCACCCTAGGGCCACAGTGGAAGCTGACAGCTCTTTCGGCCCTGGGATGGGAGCACCATTTAGAGAGGGCAAGAGAACATAAGAACATAAGAATGGCCGTACTGGGTCAGACCAAAGGTCCATCTAGCCCAGTATCCTGTCTGCCAACAGTGGCCAGCACCAGGTGCCCCAGAGAGGGTGGACAGAAGACAATGATCAAGCAATTTGTCTCCTGCCATCCCTCTCCAGCCTCTGACAAACAGAGGCCAAGGACACCATTTTATCCCCTGGCTAATAGCCTTTTATGGACCTAACCTCCATGAAATTATCTAGCTTCTCTTTAAACTCTATTATAGTCCTAGCCTTCACAGCCTCCTCTGGCAAGGAGTTCCACAGGCTGACTACACGCTGTATGAAGAAGAACTTTCTTTTATTAGTTTTAAACCTGCTACCCATTAATTTCATTTGGTGTCCTCTAGTTCTTCTATTTAGGGAACTAATAAATAACTTCTCTTTATCGGCCCTCTCCACACCACTCATGATTTTATATAGAAGCACCTGTCCTCCCTCACCCGAATTTTGTAATGGAGGTCTGCTCACAGTGTATGCCGAACTCTAGGCAGAGCTCTTAGCTGCAGTGCTGGGCAGCCAGATCCCCTCCTCTGGGAACCCGCTTTCTCTGGAGCTCACACACATTACCTCTTATCTGACTCCTCCAGCCAGCAGTGGAGATGATGCAGAGGGACAATCCTCCTAACCAATAGTAGCAAGGCAGTGAGTAGAGTCACTGGGAGTGGGGCAGGGAGATTGTGTCAGTTGAGGGGGATGGAGCACAGCTTACCCCACAGTGGGGCTATAGGGAGGGTAGCAAGCTTCTCCAGTTGCAGAGCTTAAAAGGGTCCTTTTTTTATTACTGTGCAGCAGTTTGTAGCAAAGCTGCACAGCTGGGGGTGGAGAGCTCAATTGCCACTCTCGCCCTCTGGCCTGTCCCAGATCCTGAGCTTGTTTCCTACTTGTTGGCATCAATAAATACTCCACATGGGTTGCTCTGTGAGATTTAAACTGTATTTGGTATGTGCCCCTCAGCACCTCTCTTCCTGCTGGTCCCTGGAGGGGCAATTCTTGTTCACCT
This sequence comes from Pelochelys cantorii, assembly GCA_032595735.1. NCBI lineage: Eukaryota > Metazoa > Chordata > Testudines > Trionychidae > Pelochelys > Pelochelys cantorii. Next base: position 175,148,296 of record CM064328.1, on the reverse strand, counting down.
CCAACTCTTTGGTTTACGGAGTTGCCATTTTAGTCCAAGTCTGTTCTGCCTTGCCCCGTCCCATTGTCAACCTCTCATATTCTCTCTCTTTACTTCCCAGAGGTTCCTGTCTTCTACTCACTCTCTGCACTTACCTGTGTTCCCATCCCCCCATTCCCACTCCTTCTGCCTTACCCTCTCAGCTCCCTTTCTGGCCCCGCATTCTCTTCTGTTCTTCCAATACCCCCAAGCTCCCCAGTCTTCCCTTTACCACATTACTCAGCACATCCCTCAGTCTTCCTCCTGCACCGCAGAACCACTCTGACCTTGGTAGTTCATGTTCTCCAATTCCCTCTCCATGAACCTCCTCCTGCCCCTTCATCCTTGACACATCCTCTTCTTTTCCTTCTCAACTCTTCCAAGATATCATGTTTTATAAGTTTGTATTCTTGGTTACATAACGCAATAATATTATTAACATTTAAGCACAATAGGTACATAAAAGAGAGCCATTTACAGTATTTAAGTGTAACATATTTTTCCATTGTTATGTACAGATGTTACTGGGAATGATAATTGAGGCTGCCTGCAATTAGTTTCCGATGCTACTCTCAGTTCAATAGATGGTGGTGAAAAGGCTCTTTGATGGATACAAGTAACAGAATCAAAATAATAACAACATGTACACTCTTCAAAAGGAAAGTGAAACTTTGTATTAATGTATTTGATACATTTGTATTTTCAGTTGGATGTGGAGGGCCCAAATGTTCTTTGTGCCCCTGGCCCCAATAAATCCACATCTGTTTCTAGGCAATGTGGTAATACTACTACTAATAATAATCAGCAGCCACATGCATGCTGAATCCACATCAAAGAGAAAATATAGTTGCGTGGTTGGGGTGTTATCCTAGAACTTGTGAGACTCAGGTTAAATTCCTATTTTCTCACAGAAGGCTGGAAAGTGAACTCTAAAATGAACAGACATACCTTTAGTCTCTCTGTGTCTGTCACCTATCTGTAAAATGGGGACAATGGTGCTTCTCTTCCTCACAGAATTGTTGGGAGTATAAATATATTAAAGACTGTGAGGTGCACTGATACTAAGGAAATGAGAGTTGTTTTTAACAAATTCAGATAGATTTTCACAATCTACCTCCCTCAAGAAAGTCAGGCAGGGGTTACATAATACTTGTACTTTCTGCCTCTCTAGAACAGTTTTTGTATTGACTAGGTTAGGGTTCTGTTAGCAAGTCACATAATGAAATCTGAAAGTATTTTCTAGTTAGATACACTATGACTCCCTTTTAAGTCAATGGCAAAACTCCCACATACTTCACTGATACGAAAGATGTCATTTAACATCACGCAAACCCTTTTCTACAGTGTCCATTGATCACAAAGGGATTATTTATGTGATCAGGGAAATGCAAAATTGGACTCTAACAGTGTGTCTAGACTATAGGGTTTTGTCGACAAAACTATACCTGCGTCTACACTACCACCAAGTTCTGTCGACAGTAAGTCGACAGAATGCGGCAGTTTTGTCAATGGCGGTAAACCTCATTCTACGAGGAATAACGCCTTTTTTCGATAGAGTTATGTTGAAAAAAGGCGCTATTGCATCCACACTGTGCTTTTTCAAAAGAGAGCGTCTAGACTCTCTGTTGGAAAAGCGGCTTGCTTTGTTGACAGAACTGGCTGTAGTCTAGACGCTCTTTGTCGACAGAGGCTTTGTCAACAGATACTGTTGACAAAGCCTCTGTCGACAAAAGCCTGTTGTCTAGACATACCCTAAATGTGGATTTTCAAAGTTTCTCTCATGTTATGCAATATAATTTAATAAACATACAATTAACAATAAATCACTTAATATCTAGTAGGTCATAATGGTAATGTAATAAAGTATTATCCCTTTACTGAATACTATTAGGGTATGTCTACACTACAGGACAAAGTCGAATTAAGATACGCAACTTCAGCTATATTATTTGTGTAACTGAAGTCAAAGTAGCTTAATTCGGCTTTTGGCGTTGTCTACACTGCAGGAAGTTGAAGGAAGAATACTCTCCCTTTGACTTCCCTTACTCCTGGTGAAAGCAGGGTTACCGGCATCGACCAGAGTGCCCCCTCACTTTGAATTAGCTGTGTTAACTAGACCTGCTCATTCGAACCCTGGAAAATCAACAGTGGCAGCTTCAATCTTCCTCTGTAGTGTAGATGTACCCTCTAGGAAAAATGTTATTTGCTGGTTAATTACAAAAGATATGCTACCTATAATTCCAAACACAATAGGTATGAAATGTGTCCTAAAATAACAATTACTCCATTTTTGTTTAATTATGAATTAATTTCTTCTGTGTGCTTCTAAATTGTTAATTTCATGCTTTGATAAGGAAATAAAACATAAAAATACAAGTGTCTGTGTCTGTGTAAATAAAAAAAATAAGGTTTCTTGACTAAACTACCAGGTGAAGAAAACTAAAAATATTTTATAAGGTCTTAGGGTGAAATTTTCAAAAATACTTAGTAGAGATTTAAATTTACTTCATTTGACATCAATGCTGAAAATCCCATTCACTTCAATGGGAACACAGTTAGGTCAGTTCTGACTGACTGCCTCTGAAAATTCCACCCATAATATGTGGAGTTTCTTCTACAAGTCTCAGTATACTTCAGGGGCAATATCACGTCCTCATTTTTTGAGGAATACAGGATCTTTCAAAAAAGGGTTTATTTTTCGACAGATCCCCGTCTAGACTGCCGTTTTTTTTCCGAAAAAGCTCCATTTAGAAAAAAAGTGGCGGCCATGTTTATACTAATGAAGTACGGGCTATTTAAATCCCTGCTTCATTAGCAATTTCGACGTGCCTAATCTACATCTCTCTGTCGACAGAGAGGTGTAGTCTAGACGTACCCCTATTTACATAGAAAGCAGCAGGAGAATGGGAAGACTATAGGAAGGGAAGGAGAGCATGAGGTCATTGAACTGTGGAATGTATATGTAAGGATGGAAGTGTATATTTTTGCGTCCACTGTTAGACAGACATAAGGGGGCAGAATAGTAATAGAGATGTAGCCGTGTCAGTCTAGTCTAGCTGAAACAAAAAACAGGTCTATGTAGCACTTTAAAGACTATCAAGATGGTTTATTAGGTGATGAGCTTTCGTGGGCCAGATCTGAGGAAGTGGGTCTGGCCCACGAAAGCTCATCACCTAATAAACCATCTTGTTAGACTTTAAAGTGCTACATAGTCCTGTTTTCTGTTTCATAAGGGGGCAGAGTTCTTTAAAAGCTATGAAAAATGGACATTCAGCTAAGCAGGTTTTGAGGTCTCTGGGAGCTGATATCAGTAATCCATAATATAGATGAGAGAAAATATTAACTTTTGACAAATCTTGGCTTCACTTGAACCAAACAGTGATTGATTTGTAAACTTTTCAGGACAATAAGGATGTCATTAGAAAAACAATAAGAATGTCATTAGAAAAACTACAATGGGTCCTTTTGTCAGTGCCCTTGATGGGTTGAAGAGGTCTGTCTTGTTTTCCTCAGAGTCTTCAGTACACTGTTGGAAAAGTGGCTTATATAAAACTTTCAGTGTACTGAAGTGCTGCTCTGTTCTCAGATGAGGCTGCTTCAGAGAGAATTTTGAAAAGACTTGTCTTCTGGTACTGTCAGTCAAGAAACCTACTGCTTTTTAAGCTGGTCACACATCACTGATGATGTGTACTAATCCACTTTCTCTGCCTGTAGCACCACCTGTTTTGTTTTCTGTCTCAATTTCATACCTTTTTGGTAAAACCACAGGGGAAATACATTTCAATGACAGTGGATGGTAATTTCGCTCTCTGTACCCTAGCTCATTACAAATATCTTTCTCTTACTGAAATAGAAAACAGATTTACGTTTCCTATCATTCCTGCCACACTGATTCAGAGAAGGCGCTCTTGGGTGGCTGGAAGTAAATTAAATTTTCCCTGTTTCATGAAGTGAGTCATTTTTCTCACAGATGATGTCACTGGCAATTTACAAGTTTTCTTCCTGCCCTCATGTGTAGGAGGGATCATCAGGACTCTAACATTAACGTAGGAAGTTCAGGGGCTAGAAAGTGATGGGAACAGGGAGTATAGCTCTAGCTTTTTACTTTACCAGCAAAGACTTAAATGTTGTGTTTAGAAAGGAGGAGGAAATGGTTAAAACCATCAATATGGACTATATATTTCTGCCTATTTTAAAATAGGCATTTAGCTGTTGTAGTAATGGGAACAGCATAGTAATATGAATGCACATATATGCAAAAACTGTGGTTTCCTAAAGATCTGTGTTAGCAGGCCTAATAGTAAAAAGTTTTGTACATACATTTTTAAGACAAGAAATGGGAATGAAAAGTTTCTAAACCAAGTAACTTTCTTCTGTTTGTAAATCTAGATTTTTTAAAATTAATGTGTTTGCTGTTGGTAATTATTCAGCAAACAGTTGCATAAAATCCTAGGCCTGGAAGAGCATGTCTTCACTAGGAATTTATTTCAAAATAACTAAATTTCACTTAATAACTCCCGATTTTACAAATCAAAATAGCATGTCCCCACTATGGCGAAGCCTCGAAATTAGTCCGAGGCAGGCTCTGTTAATGTGGACATACTACCTCGACTTAGAACCCCAGGAAGCACTGGTTTTAGTTCAAATTACTCTGGGAAGCAGTTACTTTGAAATAACAGCACCAAAGCGTCCACACTAACGCTACTTCGAATTAACTATTTCAAAATTAGCATTATTCCCCAAGGAAAGCAGGAGTACAGATTTCAAAATAAGTGGCTTGTTTTTTCAAAATAATGGGGTTGGTAGGGTGGATGCTTTACTCATAAATTCAACCTAAAGGGGGTTACTTTGAAATAACACCTTAGAGTAGAGCAGGGCAAAGTGACCTCCAGAAGTCATAGGGTACAGCTACACTGTGGGGGAGGGGTTCAAAGAAGGTATGCAAATTGCGCTCACATTAACATATCTTCTTCCATTTTTTTTTCCAGAAGAGGATTTTCTGATATTTGGCCCGTCTACACGGGGTCAAATGTTGGAAAAAAAACCCTCTTTTGGAAGCCCCCTTATTCCTCGTAAAATTATGTGTACAGGGAGGTTCCAAAAGAGGGTTTTCTTCCTAAATTTGGTCCCAAGTAGATGGGCCAAATATTGGAAAATCCTCTTCTGGAAAAAAACAGAAGAAGATATGCAAATGCAAACACAATTTGCATACCTTCGAAAAAAACCCACCATGTAGCCGTACCCATAGAGTCTAGTTCCCTGCACTCATGGTAAGACCAAACTCCATCTAGACCATCCTTGACAGATATTTGTCTAAACTGATCTTAGAAATCTCCAGTGACATTTCATTCCAGACAGTTCATTCCAGTGGTTAATCACCCTGACAGGAAGCTTTTCCTAATGTCTACCTAATCCTTCCTTGCTGCAATTCAAGCCCTTTGCTTCTTATCCTATCATCAGAGGTTCATTTTTCTCCCTCCTTTTATAACAACCTTTTAGGTACTTGAAAACTGCTATCATGTCCTCTCTAAGTTTTCTCTTTTCCAAACTAAACAAACCCAGTTCTTTCAGTCTTCCCTCATTTGTCATTTTTTCTGGACCTTTAATCATTTTTATTGTTTTTCTCTGGATTTTCTCCAATTTCTCCACGTCTTTCCTGAAATGTGGTGGCCAGAACTGGACACAATGCTCTAGTTGAGGCCTAATCAGCAGAGTAGAGTGGATGAATTACTTCTCATCTCTTGCTTAAAAAACCCTTGTTAATATATCCCAGAATGATGTTTTCTTCTTTTTTTTTTCACTGCTATTTAGCTTGTGACCCACCATGACCCCTAGATCCCTTTCTGCAGTACACCTTCCTGGGCAGTCATTCCCCATTTTGTGTGAATACAACTGATTGTTTCTTCCTAAGTGGAGTACTTTGCATTTGTCCATGTTGAATTTCATTCTATTTACCATACCATTTCTTCAATTTGTCCAGATCATTTTCAATTGTAATCCTAACCTCCAAAGCACTTCAGTTCCCTCCCAGAATGGTATCATGCTTTCAGTTTGTTATGATCCATATGTGCACATGATTTTCAAGACAAGTGGGTTTTTCCATGGAATCCTTTTCTAGATGAATTGGTCTTAGCAGTACATCATTTGGTGCTCTCCAAAGTCATTTACTGTTGTTTCTGCTTCATGACTGGATGACTTTTATTGGTGAAGAATGCATATTATTCACACACATGTGTCCTTGCTTAAAGAATAGCCATTCCTCAAACCAATTCTATGTGAGTAAAACCAATTTTGAGTGAACATTTATGAATGGCAAAACTCCCCTTCGCACATAGTGTTAAATTTGAAAATATTAACACATGGCACTTGTGTAGTCCCTTCCATGTAACTGTCTCAAAGCATCCTACAGACATTTATTGAATTAAACCACACAACACCCCACTAAGCAAGGAAATTATTCTCATTTTCCAGGCAGAGATACTGGCATCCAGAGATTAGAACATATCCAGTATCACCAGCAAAATTGAAGAAAAAGCCAGTACTTCCAAATATATGCTCTTAGACCATAGTGCCTCTCACAGAATTAAGATAGCCACTAAAAAAAGTTAAATGTCTCTTTGTGTTAGTTATCATGTTTCTTTTTGTAAAGTTCTTAGCCAACTGAATGTATCTTACAGTGTGTGGGAGCTTGCCACATGATTGACATGACACACCATACGCATTTACATTTTGACTCAACATACGGATTGTAACAAGGCATGAATGTCTGAATTTCAAAAGAATCATGCTTAACAGAGGTCTTTTTCCATCCAAAAGCACCTCCTGAGTACAGATGGATGTATTTTCTACTTTTTGCACATTCATTTGACTCAGAAGCCATGAGAGATAGTTCAGTGACTATTAACATTCAGTGTATAGTATCCTAATGCATTTGTAGGCCTGGAAGATTGTGTATAAATTGGTCGCTTTCCCCAGCTAAAAATATGCTGATTTATGGTAGGAATACCAGCCTATCCTGGAGTTCTATCCTATAGATATATTCAGGCCTGCCCTGGAGCCCAGCGATTCAAATAGGCCCAGAACTCCCAGCTACTGCTACCGCTACTGCAGCAGCAATCGGAGCCAGAGACCCGGGCCCTTTACATCACTGCTAGAGAGGGGTGTGCTGTGCTCCAGGCAATACTGCGGGCAGGTGGAGGAAATGGTGGGGCACAGTGCTGAAGGCTGGCTGCCCCAGCTCCTCCCATTCTGCCTGAGGCTCTGCCCCTTTCTAGGAGGGCAGACATGGTTCCTATCACCACCTTGTCAGGGGCCCAGCAAATCTGTAAGCCCCCCTGGGTTATATTAAAAATAACTCAGTATTGCACACCTTCCATTTACCTAGTAACTGGTTGACTGGAATTTACATGCAATATGACTTCACTGTATGTCAGTGTAAATTGTGCATCTAATTAAATGGGAAGGCTGCCCACAGGAGCATATTCACTAGAAACATGGGGAAGCAGAATGGATCTGCAAATAGCACTATAGGAGGCTTCTTTCTCTTATATTATTGGGTTTTAAAACATACATTTAAGTTTGTTTCAAAATTTGACTTGCCTTCTGGAACACAGAACAAGATTCACATAGCTTTTAATAAGCAGTGAATTGTGTTTGACCACCTTATAGTTCTTCTAGGACACAGTATGAGTTCTTTTGCAATGTTCCTTTTTTATCTCCAACAATATGAAGAAAGCAAAGTTATTTTTTCCCCAGTCACTGAACCTGTACAGATATGATCAAATACAAAAATCTCCCATTGTATATTTTTAAGTTACTGTGTATTATATCTTTTTAAATGCCTCATCTAAAGGGACTAGTTAACAAAACACTTTAATTTACAGGACATGAAAGTAATGTCACTTTAATTTACAGGACATGAGAGTAATTTTCCCCTCATATGTCCTTACAATTTCAATACAAGATAAGCAGTCACCTGCTATGCTGCAGCCATTTTCATATGAAGATACTGGATGCAGTTTGCTCACATTTGTCAGGAAGGAGGAATGATGGATGAGTGGATATGGAACTCTACTGGCAATCAGGAGACCAATATTTATCTTCTACCTCAGCCCCAGACTCCCTGTTTGACCTTGAGCAAGTCAATGAACTATGTGTCTTAATTCCCCTCTAATAAATTGGGATAATATGTCCCTAACCAGCCAGTGTGTAATCAAGCAAAATCCATTCATGATTAGCAAGTGCACAGGTGGTAAGTACCACAAATATACAAAGACTTCTCTACTTCAGAGGGGAAAAGAGGGTAAACAGAGATTTGTCCTAGGTTGTATTTCTTTTAAGATTGATCAGATTAGTGTGAAAACTTACACTCTGATGGGCAGTGGAATCTTCCACTAAAGTATCCAATAGCAGAAGATAGGCAAAAAGAAAGGGGTTATCCTTGTTGGAAAGTAATTTTAACCCTGTCTCCAGCAGAACTGGGGAAATAAATTTCCCTCTGCAATGAAATTCATGTATGTATCAGGCCAGAACTCGTGTTTTTCCAGAGCTGAATATAAATCAAAACTCAAAAAGTTTCAAGTTCTATTTTAAATCAAGAATTGATATTTTTAGTAAGTTCTAAATCTAGCTGATTCTCCCATCCATATCAGTAACCTGCCCTGCCCCCATCATACCCGTAGCTATGCTTATTGGCTTCTCTGTACTCCCTCAATCACATGAAGAATTGACTCTGTCTAGCTTTGCCTTCTTTTGCAGTGGTGTCAGCTGCCTCCGAACCCCCTAAGCAGCAGGAGTTATAGGAGCTTGAGTTGCCAATCTCCCTGTTCTGCTTCTCCATTTGGAATCTCATCCCCCTGGGACCCACAGCTCTGGAACAGAATCAAACTTCTTTTAAGTAAATAGCTACCACACTATTAAGAAGCAGTTACATGGCGTTTGTTTCTGATAATTTAAAGTACTGCCAGAGTTGGTTTCTTATTTCCATGGTCTTACAGAGTTGCTCAGATTTTCCATTTGGTTGACACACTTATCTGTGCTTTTGAAATTTTCTTAGCAAAAAGCATGGTTTTGAAATGGTGTAAAAGGCAGAGAACACTATAATCTCTAGACTATTACTATAGAGTGAGTGTTTCTAGATACAGTATTGCATGTATCTGAGCTTTCTATTGAGTTTTCTGTGTTGATTACCTACATTAATTCAATATATTTAGAAAGAAGCTCACTGATCATCAAAAAATTTAACTTTAATTGTATTGAGTACAATGGCTGTCATTATATAGCTTTAAAATGAATTACTTTTTTCTTATATCACAGCTTGCTTTAAAAAAAATCTACATTATTTGAAGCCTGGGAAATCTATGAGGAAGGTCAAGCTCAGGGCTAGTACCCATAAGCTATGAAAGCACTTACACCAAATAGTCTACCCCAGTGCCCATAAAAACAAATCCAATTCAGTATGATACATGAAAGCAAAAGCCTCTGTAGCATGGTAATCAATGGAACTATTCCTATAACAGATGACTGCTCAATCAAGTACAGTCTGTCTTTCTCACGTAATTGGTACCTCTGCAATAAAATACTGAACACCAAGGGCGATATTTTAGATGTTTATGAACCATCACATATGACTATGAAAAGAAAAATAGGGTATCTAAATGGTTGAGCTGCCATTACAATTTTTATTTTTAAAGAAATTTAAACCTTCAAACACTCCTTAGGTTACTATGTGGCACCACCAAAAGCAGCTATATGAGAATCACAAGCAAGAGTTTTCATGCTGATATTCCTAAATCCTGGTTCAAAACCAGAGGCAATTTTCAAGATTTGGAGTGCAATCTAATCTTGCAGAGGAACAGAGGGTAACAGAGCTGGCTAGAAGGTAGCACAAAGAGATTTTAAGATCTTATGTCAGGGATTCTTTTGTCATGTGTTTGCACAGTACTTCGCATAATGGGACACTTACCACAGTTGGAACTCTAGATGCAAATGGAATGGAAATAATAAGGTAAACTGCTGGCAAACATGAAAAATGTGGTATTTACCTGTTAATCCAACAAGCTGGAGATAAGATAATCTGTATTGCTTGACATTTGCACATAGCAGATCCTGAGAGCCTTACTGAAGTGAGTAGTACCAATAAAGTTAAGGATGACACAGTGAATAAGGGTACCAACATCAGTGCTGCAAGGTTCCTCTGATTAGTGTGATCTCTGTTTCTCATGCATACTAAAAAAGCAATTTTCCCTTTCAAAATGCTGACCCTCATTGTTTCATTTTCTGCAAGGAGATGTCTCTTGCAGACTATAGTAGGTATTCAGATTCCAATCTCAGCCCTGTTTGTATAGGAAAATGAACTGCACCTTTAAAATATAATACATATTCAATAAGCAGAATATGTAAATATCTTAACAAAACATTTCTGTCTTGCTTTACCAACATCTCGGACCATGGCTGTGTTGGTATTTGACCCATACTGTCATCATTCCCTGTGCTAGGTTTTGTACCATTTTTGTCAGGATTCCAGAGTCCTAACACTGAGTCAACTCTCAATGATATTAATAAAAACATTAGGACAGGTTCCACTTTCTATGAAGTTTCATGGCTGTTGCCCACAGAATGTAATGGGATCACATTTCAAACCCTGTTTCAGTTCAGCCTACTGACAATGCTCATTTTGGTCTCCCACCATTGCGATTTTATATGGATGTAAGAGACAGTTTTCCAGGTACAACACACTGTGGGTAGATGGAACGTGTGCTGAGTAACGATACTGTGCACCTTCTACTTATTCTTTGTGCTGTCTCGTGCCTTGCTGGACTGAGCCACTTCTCTTGGGCTTTAGTCAATAGCGGTTGACATAAAAAAAATTCTAGAACAGGGAAAGGTAACAAAGGTTACTCTATGCTGACTGCCTCCTAAACAGAGGGGAGCTGAAGACTAGACAAATTCGGAAGGCCCATGAAATTTAAAGTTTCAGAGACAAAAAGTCACACACATGCTCAAACTATATCACTGGTGCTCTAAAGATCCTTATTTCTTGGATACCTCAAACTTTTCTAAAACAATTCAAAGTACCTGTAAAAAGAAGTCTGTTTAAGCTTTTTATGTTCTCAACAATGGCCAGATCTTCAGTTGACATAAATCAGCATCACTATAATGGATGGATCTGATGGGGTACCACAATGGATAAACTCTGATTTTCATCATTTTGCCTGTTGTTAAGCCTTTTTTACTGCCTTCTTATCTGTATCCTCAATCTCTTAGTGAATCATCCTATCTATTTTCATAGGAAAAGTATCTCTCTGGATGATGTGCAGTAAATCACTGTGTTCCTTTATACTGTTGCCATGGTGGGTGACTCTATATTATGGATAATTATCTTGTGTGTATTACAGTGAATAGGACTCATGATTTTTTTCAACAATTATTCCATTTTTTCAAGAAAAGTTAAACATAAACTCAGTGTTTGACACAAAAAGTTTTTATTTAAGACACTAACATTGTCCTTGTTATGGATGATTATTACTTAATTCAGTGGAAAAATAATTCTGTCTGTTAGTGCTGAATTTAGTGATATCTACTCTATGGGTATGTCTACACTACCACCCTAGTTCGAACTAGAATGGTTAATGTAGGCATTCGAAGTTGCAAATGAAGCCCAGGATTTAAATATCCCGGGCTTCATTTGCATCTTGCCGGGCGGGCGCCATTTTTAAATCCCCTTAGGTCGAACTCCGTGCCCTCGGCTACACGCGGCACGGAGTAGGTAGTTCGAATTAGGATCTCTAATTTGAACTACTGGTACACCTCATTCCATGAGGAGTAACGGTAGTTCGAATTAGAGATCCTAATTCGAACTACTTACTCCGTGCCGCGTGTAGCCGCAGGCACGGAGTTCGACCTAAGGGGATTTAAAAATGGCGCCCGCCCGGCAAGATGCAAATGAAGCCCGGGATATTTAAATCCTGGGCTTCATTTGCAACTTCGAACGCCTACATTAACCACCCTAGTTCGAACTAGGGTGGTAGTGTAGACATACCCTATGTTATATTAAATATTGTAAACAGTAAAATAAAATCCACACTGCTGAACAGATGTCTGCTTAAAAGTGATAGGTGACAATCGGAGAAATAACTTAGAGCCTCAGTTAATTTAAGCTCTCAATGCTTTAGGTCTTTCTCCAGGGCTATATAAAATTGGTCAGGCTGGCATGAGATATTAATTCTCATGGGATTTATTAATTTTTTCTGGTCTGGAAAATGCTGGCTATGTCTACACTACAGGGTTTTTGCGCAAAACCAGCCATTTTTGAGCAAAAACCTGCGAGAGTCCACATCTCAAGCGTGTTTTTACGCCAAAAAAAAAAAATCAGTAAATCAACAGGACAGAGGGCTTATGCCAGTAGAGTTATTCCTCTCCCCATAAGGAATAACTCCTTTTTGCGCAAGAGTTGTGCTCAACAGGTGTTTCTTGCACAAAAAGAACTTATCACAAAAAGCACAGGTGCTCTGATGGCCATTCTGTGAATGGCCATCAGAACTTTCTTGCACAAGAGCGTCCATGCAGTGTGGACGATCTCTTGTGCAAAAGCACATCACTTTTGCAATGAGCTTCTGAGGTGTGGATGCGCTTTTGCATACGAAGTTTTTGCAAAAAATCCTGCAGTGTAGACAAAGCCTTTGAGAATAGCCACCTACCTCACTTTAGATGAGTATTTTCACATTTTGGGTAAAATCAGGAAAAAAAGAACCACTTGGAAAGGAAAAATAGAAGTTAAATGTTTCAAATTTGAATGATTCAATGGGAATGTGATCTCAATTCCAGCTGGAAACTTCAGTCCATTCTTATTTTATGTGGGCCAGTTCATATATATTTATTAGGGAAACTGATTAGGGATATGGAATTAAAAATGTGGGAGTCAGAATTATTTTTTTTCATGGGAGTTTTCACTCCCAGGATGTGTGAGTATGCAGGAACTTTTTATAATTGGAATTCACCCAGAATCAGAACTTATTATTTGTTTTATGGTAGTAGCGAGAAGCCCTCACCAAGGACCAGCATCCCATTGAATCATACTTATACCACAGTCTGTGTCAAATTCTGACGTTTATTTCTGGACTCAGCTTCTTTTAAAATAAAAAAAAAAACCCACCTCTTGTAGCAGTAGCAATGTATGAATGGGAGGTGGTTGCTGCTGTTACTTCTTTTGTTGTTTGATGGTGGAATTTTTTGGGGGGTGGGGGGGGTGTTTTTTTGTTTAACTACTGCAATAAGCCTCTGTACATATCAACTGACAGAACTGATGCTTTTGGAGTCACAGCAAATATCTTACAATACCTGGATTTTTTCCTGAGTGCCAGAAGCAAAACAAAACAAAAAAAGCTAGCTTTCAATATCTTTTATGTTACAAAGAGCCAGACAAACTATTTTCAGTTAATTATTTATTTTCCTCAAAATACAAAATTTTAGTCAAATAAAGTTATCTGCAAATTCAGGTCAAATTCAGCAATGTTTCTGTCAAATAAAAATTATGTTTTTAAAATATTTCATTTTGGTACTGTTAATTTTTTTTTATTTTCATGTTGAAACAATGCTTTGTTTAGAAATTTAGCTAGATTTGCTTACATTTAAATGTTTAAAGTATAGAAGCCTCCTCCCGAAAAAACCAAACACAAATATAATGAAATACACACTCCCCCCCCCCCCAAAAAAAAAATTATTTCAGGTCAAGTCAAACAAAACATTTTGTCTGACCCACAACTACTTTTTTCATTTTTGGCAAGGAAATAAAAAACATGGCAAGTTTCAATTTGATCCACACTGAGTGGATTTGGTTTTGGTTTTGGAGGTGGGGAAGGAGGAAGAGAGAAATTCTGGCCACCAACCCAAAAAATCAATTTACTCAGCTGTACTGGTAACACTGTAGAAGAATTCCTGTAAATTCCACAAACCATTTCTTCAGTCACCTAAGAGCATTGACCAAAGACTACATTAGCATCCAAGAATTGTTCACAGTAGTTGGAAAAAAAGGGCATAGTTCCTCTCAGCTGCAAAATGAAATGGACATACCGGAGATGCTCTGTCCTTAAAGTAATGGATAGGTCCTGCAGAACTTAGGGACTGAATTTCATCAATGTAACTTGATTTCATTTGGAACTTGAGCATGTTCTTCAATGCATTGCTGAACTGGGGCCTATATCTATGAGGGTTATAAAATTTAACAGCAATTACTCTAAAACCCTCTCCTAGTTAATTAATAGAGATAATTTTGTATAGCTTTTTGTTTGAACCATTCTGTGGTATCTATATCTGGGGTTTAATATTCTGCTAAATTCTATAGAATGGTCCATAAATACTTAAAGCAAAATTATCATTTTCTATCCATTAAGACTTTTCCTTAAGGGGAAGCACAAGGCTGTGTTCTTGCCCCACCATCCACATCTTGTTTCCAGCTCATTTACACAGTCCTTCAGGGCTCTAATTTCAAGAAAGGATCTGGAGGCTGGTAGAAGGAGCTGGAATTAGCCAGCAAAGTGTGGCCATTCATCTCTCCCCCATCAATAAGAACTCTCTAGAGCAGTGTTCCCAATTTTATTTGGCCACGGAACCCTTTTAAACTCGAAAGAATTTTGCAGAACCTCTAATAACAGTCTAATATATGGAGCTGAAAAAGTAGACCACAAATAAGTAAGGATAACAATAAACAAATGCTAAACAAGGTCATGAGATCAACAGTTAGTTTAATTGCACATATTTAAAAACAAAAATTACATAATATTAATTATTATTTTTAAAATCATAAAATATTATTGTAATGGATTTTTCTCGCAGAACCCTTATTTTCACTTCATGGAACCCCGGGGTTCTGTGGAACACCATTTGGGAAACACTGCTCTAGAGAACTAAAGAAACATAGATCATGGTTTAAAAACTGACAGGATATAGTATTTTTCTTCTCCCTTTCCCTAAACTGTGGTGCTGATATTGTTTAAAAGCTCTGACCCTTCAGGATAGAAGTGGTTGAATTTCAAAAGTGAGAGAACCCATTACTGTGTATCAGTTTGTAAAGTACTCTGGACTTCACTGGCACGGAAAGCACTGTAAATGTAGATATTTACAGCCTATCTACCAAACTGTGTACCCATTAATGACAGGTCACAACAGGGGAGGGAAAAAACATATTTTGTGCCAGATTCTGACATTGGATACACATAGGGTTGCCTCCTGTCTGGTTTTTACCTGGATAGTTTGGTTTTTGGCCTCTATGTCCAGGTGTCACACACTGCTATATATCCAGAATACCTGCACTTCAAATGAAATCACTTATGCCAGAGTAACTGAAATCAGAATTGGTTGCTTCGTTATGGTGGTGGTGGACTTCTAAGCCATGTTTGATAGTGTTTCTAATATTTCAACATTCAAGAACTGCAAGTTTAGCTGACAGAAGACAGATGAAAAGAAAAACAATACTGAAGTGCTTCAGGTCTTACTATAGTGGCCATAGTGACTGTGATGTGCCTTTTTATTTGGGGGTCATTTCTTTCTAATCTGATTCCATAATTGCTTGTTGTACTTTCTCTCCTTTGTACAGAAGTCATAATGGGGTGGTTTTTATATGAGCAGCACATTCCGACTCCCTTATCAGGACTCACTCCACCAGCCAGCAGGAAGTGCGAAGTGGAGCTAAGTCTATGCCCACTCTCCACTCATCTGTTTGGGAGGAATGATGGCAGACCCTTTTACTGCTTCCTCTGCAAACCAAAGGCTTCAGGAAGCTGTTCAGAAGCACGAGATAAATTTATATTGCCTCATGTCTCTTTCTCGGGCTCCCAATTCAAGGCACAAGCTAATCCATGATTCCACACAAATTACTAGAACAAAGTGTCAGAGGGGTAGCCGTGTTCGTCTGTAACTTTTTAAAAACAACGAGTAGTCTTGTGACATTTTAGAGACTACCAAAAATATATATAATGTCATGAGCTTTCATGGGCAAAACCCACTTCATCAGATGATGAAGTGCTTTTTGTTCATGAAAGTTCATGATAGTATTTATATATATATATATATATATATATATATTTGTTAGTCTCTAAGGTGCCACAGGACTACTCATTATTTTACAACAAAGTGAACATTGCAGGTGATATTGATATACTTGGATTGATGGCAAAAGCCAAATACACTTTTTAGTGATGTATTTTGATTCACAGTATTTGAAAATTGTGATTCTGTTAACAATTTTCAGTCTTTGTCAATCAATCTTTATCTGTACTTATTGTCTATGACTTCTTTTTATTTTAAAAATGTTTTTATAACATTACATATGATTGTTTTGTATCAAACTACATACTTATTATACTGTTGACATACAGGGCAGAATTATTTCACTTGTCTTGGGCTTTTTGTGTGGAACACAACAGCCACTACAACAGTGCCAGCAACAATATTCAATGCTTCAGTACTGGAAGGGAAGATTTCCTTATCCTGTTTAAGCAACAGGGGAATTTAGGTACATAAAACAGAATACAACTATCCAATTTGGAATGTGGCCAAGGAATGGAGGATTACAATACTCTTAATCTTGCAAAAAGTGTCATGGGCACTTCAGTGTCCATATTTTGTTAGGATCTCAGATTTATGCCTTATCTGAAAGTCAGCACTTGGAGCGGCAGCAGCACACACAACAAATACACAATTACAGTGTTTGATAATCCTTTCCACTCTATATTTTGAGTGGTTATTTAAAATAACCCATACATTCGTTTTGTTTTTTAGTCCTCGTTGCTTCGATGCATCCTTAAAATGCTAGGGAACTAGTCTCCAAATGAAGCAGATGTTCAAGATACCATGCTAGACATTGATGGGGAAGCAGTTTCCCTAGCAACAAAAACTTATGAGAAGTCTGAGAACATCTTTTCCCTATTTCCATCTATTTCCCTATTTCTTTTTACTTAGTGTCTTTTGTGTTCATTAGCCATGTCAAAGTAACCATACATCCACTATCAGTTCAAACTAAAGTTAAATAGGATGGAGTAAATGCTGCTATTGCTTTCAAGCTACTGATTTTTTTGTAGCTTTCTGATATCCACAATGCATTAAAATAAAAATTAACTAGGATTTTCTTTCCCTTACTGGAATTATTCAGGATGCTGTTTCAAAACAAAGAGAAGAAAGAAGTAAGAATTGCCAGAATGACTTTGCATTCTGACTTACATGACATGTGTCTGTACATCAGATGACAGCTAGAGGTAAAATAACATGTCAATCAATTAAGAATGAAGACCAGGTGCTCGAAGTGCTGAAAGATGTGTCTTGCCTTATATCAGTGTTCCTACAGTTTTTTTGAGGAAAAGAAATACAGGGGAAGGAAACCACGCCACATTAATAGCAGAGATCCAGGGCCAGACAGTGAAGGATTTATATCTGTGTAACTAAGATAACTTGGTTTGAGTCTCCATTGTCCAGCACCTTGTTTAGTCACACCACAGCAAAGTGGACATGAAGTGATACCAGTCTAATCTGGTATCATGTTGTGTACACTTTTCACTCACACTGTTCTGTTGTAAATAACTGCACTCGTTGCAGGCAGTGGAAACATGGGCCCAGAATCTGGTTCCCTGAAAGATAAAGAGTGCTTCTCATACCTACGCTGATACAGAACCTGGCAGGGGGAGGGTGGAAGAGAAAGTGGGCTGGTTCAAATGTTGACAAATTCTTATTTTTTCCCCCAATAAATTTGTACATCCTTAATCCACATCTGTTGTGACAAGATGGTAACGTAAGATTGATGCACAGTGCCAAATTCAGGTTTGTCAGTGGGAGAAGTGACTATCAAAGAAAAGTAGGCCATGTCAAAATCTTGCAAACCCCAGAAAAAAATTGTGTGTAACTTGAAGAGGAACTCGGTAGCCACAAAGGTTCTTCTGTTACAAGCTATGTGCCTTAGCTGAAGGAGTTTTGCACTGTTATACTGTATTCTGTGTCAGTGGCGGAATATTTTATTCAGCTGGGGAGTGCAGGATAGCCCAACTAGATTAGTAAGGCAGGATGCATTTACACTGGTTTTACATTAACCCACACTGGATTCTTTTTCCCCCCTTTATCTACGCTGATTTTATAGTTGTAAACAAATCTTCTGACATGGTGGGGGTATTTCAGCCTCAAGTAAGTGTGTGTATGTGTTTCTCCTCTAGAGTTGGTGGATTTTATCTGTTTTATATTGGCATCACTATTTCCACTGTAATGTGAATACCTGTACAAAACTCATGCTGGAATTTGGGCCACACCTGATTATCATGCAGCTAATCCTATAATTTCTCAATAGGAATAGGAATGAGGACAGTCCCACTAATATAACGTGATAAATATATTTTCTTAATTTAAAAAAGACCTTGGGGGAGACAAACAGTTTTAAGGATATGTTTATTTGCATACTAGTGATAGAATGGACTTTAGTATCTTTCATTTTACTATTAGGATTAACAGCTAAACTAATAAAACCACAAAATACATTAGGAAATTAGTAATATATTAATCTGACTTTTTAAAGGGCAAAATCTTTTCATTCTTATTGAGGGAAAACACCTTTCAAACAAATCTATGCTGCACTTATTCAATCATACTTCTTTATGAGCCATTTCTATTTCACCAAGAGCTTCTGAAGTGCTGAGAATCAGTTTGTGAAGCAGACTATGGGCCCATTATTGTGTGCTACTTCACGAGTAAACTCTGCATGGTATGTCATGCATTCATTTTTGTTTTCCAGTAACTTCAGTGCAGAGAGAGAAGAAGTTGCTCTGTCATGTTCAGACAGTGCCTGGTGCATAGTCTGCTCTCATGGAAACTTTATTTTTGTTCTTCTTTGGTTTTATTGTTCCATTAATGTAAAATAAAGATAATTCAGACTGAAAGCATATGATTGTTCAGGAGAGGCTATATCTTCAGCTGGTATAAATACCCATAGATCTATTTGAGTCATTTTAGCAATGCTTATTTACACCAGCTGATATTGAGTCAACAGCTATTCACAGTAAGGACCCGATTCTGCTTCCACTGAAGTCAATGGGAGTTTTGTTATTATTTAAAAGTATTATTTAAAAGTTTCTCTGGCTTGCTGAGGCTAACAAAGTATATTTTGACTAGAGGACCGGGCTAACAGGCAATGAAAGCTTTTCATGCCAGATCCCTAGATGCAGTAAATTGGTGTAAGCATTCGTGTTCAGTGAGAGCGGCATTGGACCCAAATTTATGTTACATGTCAAATAATTTACTAATTGGCTGTCCAAAGCATTTTTGCAGTTTCATAAATTTACTATTTTACATTTCTAAAGGGTCAGATCCTCAATGGATATACACATCAGTGTGTATCTACAATGCTTACACCAATTTACTGCATCTAGGGATCTGGCATGAAAAGCTTTCATTGCCTGTTAGCCCAGTCCTCTAGTCAAAATATACTTTGTTAGCCTCAGCAAGCCAGAGAAAACCAAATGTCTAAGACCCTTACTAAATTCCTTCTGATTCATATAGCATTTTCTAATGCTAGTTGGAGTCTATAGCATTGTAACAAGTGGCAAAAGGAATTCATCTAGGCTTCCAAAATCTACTGCACGCTTACACTGCAAGGTGGATAACAAGAAAGCTGCATTAATAAACTGAGTAAACATATAAGGGCTGGTGACGTTAGCATGGGTTCAATTGATCCCATAGAAATCTGAATGATGCTGTGACCCCAGCATCAGGTCACAATGCCTGGGGGGAGGGGTATTTGGCCCAGCCCTGTAGGACAGGATCTCCTACGGTGGAATGAGTAAGGGGCAGGCTCATTCTCCAGTCCTCCCACCCCCCCTACTTGGTGACTTCCCCTCTGTACCAGGCTGGGATTAGGGCTGCGGTGATGAGTTGGAAGGTGCTGCTGCACGTGTTTGATATCCTGCCTTACTACAACACAAAGTCACATCCATGAAGAGTTTAGTATAGTGCAGCTGTTGAATAGGTAGTCTCCATCCATTCCTGTATTGCATTACAGTCCCAGACAATCTATTTATGTGTTCCATCAAGCTATCACTTTGACAAAATGAATTTTTTCAACAGCACCATTTTTAACGTATTATTGTAATTAGTAGCACTAAATCTTTATAATGGCTAACATAGTGTTCTAGGTAGCATAAAGAGGGAATATTTTAATATTTCCGTAACTACAGCCCTTGCAGTTACTCATTGGCTGACGCAAAATGCCCATCAATCCAGCTTCTGGAAATACGTAAAATCAGTTGTATACCACTCATATTTTTTCTTTTGTAGACTGTTATAAGGTGAATGGATACGTATGGCTACTATCCATGAGCACATTTGAACAGTGGCTGTGTTTTGGGTTATGATACATTTGTTATGCAACACAGTGCTCCATTCATGTGAAACTAAAACTCTTGGAGGTAAGAAACACCAACTACATCCAGAAAGGAAACATCCCTCCTCCACCCCTCATGAAAAGGTACAGCAGAACAAGGTCAAATGATCAGAATATTTTTTAGACACTCGTGCTTCTGTTCAGTCATCATCTAGCATGTTGAAACAAGACTACTTTCCAAATCCTTAAGCTGTGGTTCAGAAGGATGCGATGAGATATTGTTCTAACAGCGTAGGCAAAAGCAATATCACTCCCAGGCAGACAGAAATAGTGGAAACAGCCAGTGGCAGCTCTAGATCAATATTTTAGTTGCATATTTTGATAGCAGCCACAGTAAAAGCAGGAAAAGGCTGAGGTTAACTAGTCAAAGAAGTGCAGAAGTCTGTCCTAGAATTCCTCTGGTGGTTGTTTTTAAGACCTTTATTTAAGGCACACATTCTTAGATGATGTAGCTTAGTGTGGAAGGTGAAGTGGAGCCCGTCTCCTGTCTCATCCTCCCCCCCCACTTCTCACACACACACTAAAGGGTGAGGACTAGGTATGCCACACACAACCATAAGAGAGTGTGTGGGCTAGTGAATCATAATTCTACAACCTGAATTATGCCTTGTTCCCCCCCCCCCCCGCCATAACTCTTGCTTGTATTCCAGGAGTTGAGACTCCGAGGCACAGCTTTTGCAGCAGGCTCCCTAGCTTGCAAAGGGAACTAGCATTTTAACTGCATATTAGGACTGGGGAACTGTCATTCGGTACTTTATTGGGCCTGCAATGCTGCTTTCATCAGCAACCTCATTGCATTCTCAAGTGAGGAACCCACAGTACAAGCTGTTAATATATAGGCCTGTTTGTTAGCTTGAGACAGAATTTTGGGACTTGGATTCTCTTATCTTTACTAATATGTGTGATCAAAGAGATTGTATTACAGCTGCCCACAAGCAGATGAGGTGAAAAGAGGCAAGAGAAGAAGCTAAGTGTTACAGAGTGTGTGGGAGTATGACGTGAGAGTGGCAAGGGGACAAGGGGCAAAGGCTCTGGCCTCAGAGCTAGGAATGAAACACTGGGAAACAGACTTGAATTGTCTATACTTCAGGCTTATGATTTCTGCCTTCTGTCTGCATGGCAAAAACCAGGGAGAGGAAGAAAGGAAAGCCCTCTAACACAAGCTTTCCAGGGGACAGCCCAGTCTACCAATCTGACCAGTACCTTTACTAATTGTGATGAGAGCTGCCACTGGCTGTTTCCACTATTTTTGTTTGCAAAATTACACAACTTTTGTCTGGGATCCTGAGATGTACCCTTTTCAGCTGTCTAGCTGCTCAGATAAAACCCTTTTGATTTACAAACCTCCCTTTTCCTCCTGAAAACTACAAGCTTTCTTAATAAATCACAGCCATTGACCAAGCACTACCCCAGGGGTAATCAAAGACAATTACTTGAAACTAAAAAAGAGTAAGCTGTTTTGCTCAGCACAGCAAGCTGAATGTTCCCATAGTGAGGATTAATCTGGTACAAGAAATAGAAACAAGCAGTATTTGCTATGTTCATTTTTTAAATTAAAATTGGCATAAGTGATCCCCCCTGCTGACCAGGGTTTTTCTGCTGAAGGTGACTGATGGACAGCCCTAGAGAATTTTGGCCTCTCTTGTGCTGCAGCATAGATACAGCACTGCACAGAGAGCAGCAGAGCACGCTTCAATTGGTGACCCTCATACTCAGCTTAAGGAGTGAGGGATGCCTTGGTTCCATGAACATTAAATCTTCAGTGCGAGATGTTCAAAACAACTGTCAGTTAGTTCTGGTTGGAGTGGCCGTCTTTATTACTTAGTCATCTGTTACCCACACAATTTGGAGAACCCTGCCTTATACACTACCAAGGGTAGTGGTAGGAAACTTTTTTGAATTGTGGCCTCTGATCCACTGAAAAATCAGTTGGGGGCCACACACAAGTGAGAAGCAAATTAAAAACAAAAACAAAAAAAAGCCCCTCACTGATTGAGCAAAAAAAGACACTCCCCACATTCCTCTCACACACCAGAGTTTAGGGGGGCTCTGGCTAGTAGATTTTATGTGCTCCAGCTTCCAAGGGGGAATGGCAGGAGAGCTGGAGTGCCAGTGCGAGCTCCCCAATGCTGGGGGGAGCCCTGAGCCTCGGGGGCCAGATCCAGACAAGCTGGGGGCTGCATCTGGTCCCTGGGCTTGAGGCTTCCCAACCCTGGCTTAAGGAGTAACCCAGTCAATTTAGGACCCCCAGCCTCTCCCATCTGAGGACTTGAGGCATAAGGGCTTTATCCATGAGGCTCAAGGAAAAACCTGGTCAGGGCTCTATGGATCTGCTGGGCCCTTTACCAGTAAAAGAGTCTTACACAGTTGTATTCTAAACATCCTTCATTAGCAACACACAGAATACATAGGCCAAACCTATTGTGATCCCTTGTGCTCCCTATGCCTAGGGAGGTTGTGGAATCTCCATCTCTGGAGATATTTAAGAGCAGGTTAGGTAGACATCTATCAGGGATGGTCTAGATGGTACTGGGTCTTGCCATGAGGTTCCTTCCACTTCTAATGTTCTATGATTCTATTGCACTCATACTCCCACTATAAAGACAAATTTCATTCACCTGCCAGTCAGGATCCAGCAGTGGCATAACTTAATTTATTTGCCAACAACACGTCTGCCCACTGGGACCTGGTCTGAAACCACCAACTCACTTTGGATAGACCTCCAAAGAGCTGTGCACCATTACCACTCTGTCAAAAAGGCAGCTTAGCCATGAATTACTGTTTGGTTTAGTGAATGAGTGATATGTAACACTTCATGTATTTCATTTTCATAAAGATGTGTCTGTGTAAGAAATGGCAGAATGGGTTGAGATGATTGCTGCCCTGCTCTAGTCCTCTCCTCACAAAGGTGTAGTGTGCTCTGTTTAACAGCTTGTCTGCTTTACTCAGCACCACTAGACAGGCACAGTCCTTGTACTTGAGATTGTAAAGACTATAAAGACTGTCCATGCATAGGCAAAGCGTAAGACCCTTGTGCCTTTCACCCTCTTTCCTACATTTTCACATGGGGTAGCCATGTTACACTATCTTCTTTCTGACAAAATGATAAATCCACCCCCTGAGAGAGGAAGACCTGAGTTTAGAGTTGTTCAGAGGCCCTGAGTATCAGAGTTCTTTGTTTCAATCCATTTGACAGAGAGAGGTGCTTGCTAATTACTGAGTCTTTGCTGACAAAAAGCATGCACCTATTTTGCATGTTTTCTGCACGCGAAACAAATACATGTAATTTGCTGCATGAAATAAGGAATTGGGTGTCCTTTTTGCAATCCCTTGCAGTTAGTTTGCAGTTGCATGTGCAGTTACCCTCATTCTCTCTGTGTGGATGTAAGTGTATCTGCAGTGTAGCTCAGAGGATGTTTTCCACCATGGGTGTGGTGGCATGGGTGGCAAGTTGGGCAAGTTACCCGAGTACAGTCCCACCTGAGCCCCTTGGCTAAGAACATAGACCAAATTGCTCAGGGTAACTAGACCAAATTGTTGCACATGCAGCCATATCCACTGATACTTTTAACACACTAGCACAAGTAAAATGAACACATGGCTGTGTACCTGATCTGGGAAGCACCCTCTCAGTTGCAATGTAGACATACTTCTGTGTGTTTTATGTTATCTATAAACTACTTTAAATAAAAATGCAAAAGTATAGTATGTTACATGGGAAAATGAATGGAATTTAAATGTTTCCCACGATTTCCTTAATAAGAATATAATTTTTTCTTGGGTGATGTATTACTAGACAACTAATACATTGTTCAGGTGGCTGAAGATGCAAGACAACTAAGACAAGTCTTACCAAACACACTTTACCATATTGTTATGCTACATTCTTGGCTGTTATGGGCACAAATTTGTGTATCTTGATCACATGCTTATCATTCTGTGATAGTTTGCACTGGAAGAAAGTATGGTGAAGTACATAGGACTCAGGTATGCCTAGCTGATGCCCACTGTAGGGGAGGGAAGGAAGAGACTGCAAGTAGCCTTCCTTATCACCTGTTGTGGTATAATCATATACCATGGATATGTACTGATCTATGTACTAGTATCCAAGGTTTTTTAGAGTGACTAATGATTGTGTGTGCCAAAGGACATCAATTCCATTTAACGACGATTTTGAAATTTGTCTTAGTTCCACAATGCAGTTCTGTTAGCCTTTTCATGTCAAGTCAAAAAGATCAGGTCCTGCCCTCTTTTTCTGGTCAGATACAAACAGTGTGTCCATCCTGGACCTCAGAAATCTTTCTGTCAAAAATAATACAGCTCCACAAAACATTTGAAAACTAAACTAAAACTAAACCACAAAAAAACTATTGCCTTCATTTTTTATGCCAAACTTAAGACACTTTGAGACACCAGTAACTGATTCCAGGCATTTTTAAAAGTCTAACTTGCCAGTGACAAATAACAATAATGTATGTTTCCTATGAATATTTTAAAACCTGTTAAACATGTGTTAATAAAAGATTGATCTTGGTCAGCGTAATGTCGGACTATTTGCAACATAACCTTCTTCAGCCATCTCAAGTTGGGCACAAAAAAAAATGGAAATATCCAAAATTATAAGTAATTTCTGCAAATATTGGACTGTGTATGCAGTAATATTTGGAAAAAGTAAGATAGTGAAATAGGTATATCATGGTGTTATGAAATTCTACCAAGTTTCATGCAGCACTGTTGGAATATTGTTGCATTAACATCAAGGTGACTCAGTAGGTGCTGGAGATGGCGCTGTTTGCAGAAAGGGGACTGCATGTGACTGAAATGAAAAAATTGGAAATTTATTATATATGGATTGAGCCATATCCTAAGCTCAGATAAATTGGCAACCTTAGCTAACACTCCCTTTGACTTCTTTGGAGACATGCTAATCTACACCAACTAAGGATCTCTCCCATTATCTTTAATTATGCAGGAACCTGAGGGGGGGAAACAGGGATTTTCAGGAAAAAGGGATTTGAGTTGTTTCATCTTGTTTTGCCTGCCAGCAGTGGAAAAAAACATTTTGCTTGCTTTACTACACACATGCTATGCATTAGACTTCATGTACCGGCTCTCAGAGGGTCCATGAAGTCAGTTGCAAAAATAGAGGGAAAAGGATTTATTGTGCCTGTGATACAACATGAAATGAGACAGGGGACACATGACTTTGAAGGTCTAAGCAAAAGCAGGTTGGGAGTTCATAACAAATAAATCATTGACTAGCACAGAAAGATAAAGCTTATGGAAAAGCAAATTATAAAGTGTCAAATGCAGTACTATGTGGCACTTAAACTTGCAAGGAGGGGAGTGAAAATTCCTCAGGAGACAGCACATATGGGACAGAGACATATTTAACATTGTGCATTTTATGAACACAAGAAGTGGCCACTACTTTCAGGAAAAGTAAGGTGGAGATGATCTAACTCTTACGTCTGTAGTTTTAGTTGAGGCAAAATTGGTGTGTTGAGATCCATAAGTACAGCAATCACATTTTAAAAGGTCTCACCGATTCTAAAGATGTCTGTTTATAACATATTCCCCATTTTAAGAATGTGAAGTAGCTTTGTACCTTGCAGAAGCGTTTAAATTCAAACCCTATTGTTTGAGTCAGTTCCTCAGCTGTTTTAAATCAGACCAGCTGCACTGGGTTCATTGGACGTAGGCCTATTCAAGGCTAAAATTAAGTGTTATATCGGCTGGGAATCTGTCCCAATGGGAGACATTTTCTGCATCAAGTAAACAACATTAATAACAATCTCCCAAATACATGCATTCCAGTTGTAAGTTATTTCACTTTGATTGGGTTTATGACCATTTATGATTACTTCTCGTGGAAATTATAGAAAAATTCACTGGCAAAAATGTTAACGAAAGCAGAATTAAGAATTAAGAACAAATATTCATGTAATGCAAATTTTTAATTTGTGTGCAGGAGTACGCACAACAGAAACCAGAATCCTAGCTACCTCATCCAATCAGGGAAGAGATATAAGCCATGTGACCTATTCGTGATGTGAATGCTCACTTCAAATTTTAGAAAAACTTATAAAAAAATTGTCCTGTAGCACTGTAGACGCTAACCAAAAAATATATAGATAGTATCATGAGCTTTTGTGGGCACAACCCATTTCTTCAGATGACAAATATGGAGCAAGAGGCACAGAGGTTGAATTATTAAGCAGAAAAAAAGGGGAGAGGAGGCGGGAAAAAATAACTTGTCCATTAAAGTGTCTGTGCTAAATGAGGCTCATAAAGTAGGCTGTAAGTGCTTACTTTTGATGTCATTTGCATGTTGAATGTAATGGCTCATCCAATTCATGTCTTTGTTCAAGCCATGAGAGACAGTATCAGATTTGCATATGAAGGCCAGTTCTCTCAACTAAAGAGAGAGTCTGCAGAATTGGCCTTCATGTGGCTTGAATAAAGACATGAACTGGATGGGCCATTATATTCAACACCGAAATGACATCAACAGCTAAGTATCAGGCACTTACAGCCTAATTTATTCGCCTAATTTAGCATGGACACTTTAATTGACGGTTTTCCCCTTTCCCCCTTCCCTCTTTTTCTGTTTTATAATTCAGCCTCTGTGCCTCTTGCTCCATATTCATCATCTGAACAAGTGTGTTGTGACCAGGAAATCTCATGATACTATTTATATATTTTTTGGTTAGCCATTAAGGGTACGTCTACATAGCAGCGTTATTTTGGAATATATAATGCATGTCTACCCTACAAGCTTTTATTTCAAAATAATGTCGAGCTGGATGACTTCTTACTCCAACTCATGGCAACCCTCATTTCATGAGGAGTAAGGGACGTTGAAGGAAGAGCGTTCTTCCTTTCATTTCCTGCTGTGTAGACTGCGCCAAAAGCTGAATTAAGCTATTTTGACTCAAGTTATGCAATTGACATAGCTGAAGTTGCATAGCTTAATTTGACTTTAGCCCTGCTGTGCAGATATACCCTAAGGCAGTGGTCTCCAACCTTTTTACACCGAAGATCACTTCTTAAATCTCAGAACAGGCGAAGATCTACCGCCCCGCCCCTTCCTTGAAGCCCCGCCCTCTCTATTCTCCTCCTGTCCATCACTTGCTATCCCCAGCCCTTACTTACACACTCTGATAAACACTTTATTTTTAAATTATGCGATATATAAAATTAAAATCATGTGTTTATAGTTATGAAATAAATGGTCTGTTTTTTATTCATGCTATTTAAATCTAAAATGAAGCATTTATAATTATACATTTTGTGGGGGCAGAGTTCTGCGGCTGGGGGCAGAGGACAGGGTTCTGCAGCAGGGGACAGGGTGCCAGTGGGGACAGAGTTCGGGGAGTGGGGACAGGAATGGGGACAGAGTTCTGTAGCTGGGGACAGGGGAATGGAGTCTGGGGAGCGGGGACAGGGTGCCAGTGGCAGCAGAGTCACCTGCATCTGCCTCCTCCCAGGATTCTCTCTCCCTTCCCCCCTCCCCGCGGGAAGCCAGCACATGCCTCCTCCGGGCCCCCCGCGGTGCAGGGAAACCCCCAACGTGCCTGCCCTGGGGCCAAACCCCCACGGAAGCCTGCCTCGGGGGCAACCCCCCCCATTCCTCAGTGGGGCCAAACCCCCGCAGGAGTCTGCACCAGGGGCAACCCCCACCCCTCCCGCGGTGGGACCAAACCCCCTTTCCGCGGCGCGGTGCGGCCCTGCCCCTTCCCTCCCGCAGCGCGGCCAACCCCCGCGGGCACCTGTCCTGGGGCCAAACCCCCCTCCCGTGGCGCAGCGCGGCCAACCCCCTCCTGCAGCATGGCCAACCCCCGCGGATGCCTGCCCCGGGGTCAAACCCCCCTCCCACGGCGCGGCGCAGCCCGGCCCGGCCAACTCCCTCCCCTCCCGCAGTGCGGCCAAACCCCGGGGCCGACTCCCGCTCCCGCGGCGCAGGGAAACTCCTGCGCCCAACTCACCCCTCCAGCGCCGGCGGCGCAGGGAAGCCTCCGCACTCCTCCTCTAGGGCCAATGCCCCCTTCCCCCACATGCAACAGAGCTGTGGGAGGGGGAGCAGCCCACGCACTTCCGGAACCCCTGGAAGTGACGCGGGCTTCAGAGAGGACTTCCGTCCACCCCGCGGGAAGCCAGTACTACACTAGAGGTAGGTAGTGGGGCTTTTCGGGGGTGGGGGAGAAATGGCGGGCAGGGTTGCCTGAATGCCTCGCGATCGACTGGTCGAGGCCTCGCGATCGACCAGTCGATCGCGATTGACGGGTTGGTGACCACGGCCTTAAGGTGCTACAGCACCATTGTTGTTTTTCAAGTTTTTTTAGTTATAGAGTAACACAGCTACCCCTCTGAAACTTTCACATTTTAGGAATTTCAAATGTCAAATGCAATGAACCGATTGATTGGGTGCAGCCTACAGATTAAAATTATTTGAATAATTTCATAAAAGAAATTAATTTGCCAAAGTTGCAAGTACAGGTTGAACCTCTCTAGTGTGGCACCCTCAGGACCTGACCAGTGCTTAACCAGAGAATTTGCCAAACCACAGCAATATTTTCCAGCAGCATTACCAACACTTCCACTGAATACTGGGCTCTTAGAAGACATTTACGGGTAAATTAGAGCTAAATAAAAGCACAGAACAGTGAGAGCTAAGACTGGTGGCTGTAAACAAACTTTATGGCACAGCAGGAAACTTGGCCACACCAATGATAAGTGGGCATCTGGCTAACTAAAATTATTCTGGACCACGGATTTTGCCAGACTAGAGAGTGCTAGACTAGAGAGGTTTAACCTGTACTTGCAGAGAATTCATGAACAGAAAAAAGATGCCAAATGATTAATTTGCTCTGAGCTATTAGTTTTGTTTTGTTTTTTTCTGGACTCTAAAACTAGAAGATATAAACCATGAAAGTGAATTATTTATTCAATGTAAGAAAGGGAAATTTGGCCTAACATAATGTATCTGCTATATCTGAAGTGCTGCTTGGTTGGCAGCCACTGTTTGTTGAAGATGTGTGATCGAGAGACTATTATGTTATTTGTCAGATTATGTCATTTGCTGTATATTCATGAAATTACATGGTGCTAAGATTTTTTCACAGGAAGGGAAAAATGGCAAATTCTAGCTATTCATCAGTGTTGTGAAAAAGGGCAAGGAGTTTGCAGCACTTCAGATGCTTTTTGCTATAGAAATATACAGGAGAAAGCAGTTGTCAAATGGCTGTGAGATAATAAGTGATCAGTCTTAATGCTTATTATTGATAAGGATATGAGCATATTGATAAGAATATGTGCAAACAGCATCAGAAAATGAACAATGTCAGGGAGAGGTGGTAGCAACTTCCACGCAAATAAAGACAAACAATATTGGATGATTATTATTGACCAGGAAAGATGCAAATGAAGCTGAAGAATGTCAGCTGATGATTAAGTGGACATGAGCAAATGAAGATGAATGACAAGAGATGATGAATGCTGAGTAGACAAAAAGGCAAGTGAAGATAAATAACAGATGAAGTTTATGGAGCAGCAAGAAACAAGTAAAAACTTTTTCTTTCGAAGAAAAACTGACACATAGAGAGAACAGTTGTTTGGAGCCTTTTTTTCATTTTGGTTCTTTTTCTTCTGGTGTTTTTCTCTTGGTTAGATCCTCACAGGAGTGCTATTTTAGGGCTGGTAGGCCTTTCACTGACCTGTCATAATGCCTGATTTCGCTGATTCTTGGCCATCTCCTCTTACCAGAAGAATGGATATACTCCCAGCATCTCGTAGAAGAGTTATGGCCTTTATTCTCATCAGTGCCACGCTGGACTGTTTGGGCACTCCTTTGATGGGAACTGCCAAAATGGCAGCAAGGGGTTTGAACCAGAAGAAACAGCCTTATGCAACAGTCTTAGCTGCTGATTCCACCTTGTCATTACTTTGTGGGCATGCTGGGGAGGAAGTGTCATGATCAATCTCCCATTTGCATGTAAATTCTTCCAGTTCTCCCAAGCCACAGTGGGTTCACTGTCAGGGAACACAGAGCATAGAATACCATATCTTGGAAAGTAAGCCTTTTTTCTTAGATCAGGGGATTGACCTCCCAAAAATATGAATAGTAGTCCATGTAATCAAGTGCTGCCTTTCCTTGAGGGTAAATAAATCCATCCCACCTTAGATGAGGGATGAACTGCTTGGGAGTATAGAGAGCCAAGTAGGAATATACCCACAAAGTTCAAGTATGTCTCTGTTGCATGTGTATAAACAGTGTCTCACCATTCACTATGACATTTATTCATGTCCTAAGGTGTGTGCAGTATATGCACTCTATATCTGCTAAAAGGAGTGTGCAGCATAGAGATATCTAGTGTTTTGCTTTGCTGGCAGTTATCACATGACTGGCATAGCCTTCTTTCAAGGAATGGAATTGTTTATTCATTCACTGCCAGTAAACACAGTCTTGAGCACATCTAAGATGGCTGTCAGTGTGTGAGGCATGTATTCTTTGCATGACATTCTTGTGTAATGAGGCAAGGATGACAATTCTCAGTCTTCAGTCCTGCACTTTCAACTCATCTTTAATCTGAAAACATTGTTCTGCTCCTTGGCTTTTGTTTGCTGGCCATCCTGTTAGTATCAATCTTTTGTCTGGCTGCAGTTGGATGTCCTGTCTGTAGCCTCTTTGATTTCCAAGAGCTTGACAGTTGTAACTAGGAGATTGAATCCATGCTGCACTATGACTTAATCCCCTTCCCTAAGGTGATCAAGAGTCCCATTTTGTCCAGGACTCTCCCCTTTTTAAACCCTGTCCTGGCTATCCAAATTTTTTTGGCAACAGTGGGCATTTGTCCCATTTACTCTTGCTAACTCGATCAACTGGCAATAGTAAATGGGACAAACAAACACTTTTGTGAAAAAGAGGGGTGTGGTGAAGAAGTACTTGAGTGGGGTGAGTGGTGATGTCATGATGCCAACCCTGTGCAGATAGAAGGAGGCAGGGCTTTGGCAAGCAGGGACTCCATCCTTGTGCAGGGGTAGGATGGGAGGAAGGACTCAGGTGAACAGAGACCCTTGCAATCATCCTGGACAATATTTGATCGCTACCTAATAGAGCTAAAGGTATATCAACATTGGCTGCAATCTCTTAGGAACAGTCAGAAAGTGCTTTGCCATGATTGTCTCTAGGGCTCTGTGGTCTTATTCCACTATTACTGTGTGGTCATATGTATACTAAGGGAATCACTCCACTCTACGTACCACTGACAGAATCTCAAGTATCAGAGCCTCTACTGGCTGGTAGTGCTTCAGAACAGGAGCATCCATTTCCATTTTCATATTGGGGACATGTCCAATCCCACTCTCAACATCCTGCCATGGAAGCTGATGTATGGCTTATGGTATGGCAGTCAGGTATGGACAGAACTTGGACAGAAAATGTATCATTCCTGTGAAGTGCTGTACCCCTTTCACATTCACTGGAGTTTGTGTGTATCTGGCTGCCTTCATCTCATTGAGCTCTGCTTTCAGTCCCTCTGCTGTGAGCTGATGTCCAATGTATGTAATGTCACACTATCTGAGTCACATTTCTTCTGAGCTGAGTTTATGTTCTTGTCTATGAATTATAGAAATTCTTGTAGTTTTCTTTCATGGTCTCAATCTGCTTCTGTATCAATTTCCCCTTCACCTATAAGGATATTTTCTATAATTATTTTAATTCCAGGAAGTCATTCCAATAATGGGTGAATTTTTGCTGGAACACCTGCAGTCCTTGGTTTGTGCTCATCACTGTGCTCAGCCATCTTTAGAGACCAGTTGTGTTGTAAAAGTTGTCAGCATTCTGGATTCTTTATCCAGGCCCAACCCTCTTCCTTACATAAATATTCTTCTAGCTTTGGAGTTCTGGCAAGATGTCATCATTTGTAGGCAGTGAATAGTGGCATCTTTTTCAATGCCTAGTCCAGTGGATTTGGGTGTATTCAGGTACATAATGTTCCTTGATGGCTTAATTTCCACCACTATGTTGCTTACCCAGGCTATACTAGCCTTTACCATTCCTATGATATCTTGTTCTTCAGACTTTTGCGAGTCCTCTGTCCTGGACTAGATAGCACCATTGAAATTATCCTGTGTGATGAGCACATAGATTGCATTGTGGGGTCTATAACCAATCACAGCTTTACTTTGAGGCACTTATTGCCTTTGAAAACATACCCATGTACTTTACAAAATTCTCTCAATGCCCATGGGATTTCCCCTTGCTTTTGGTTACTGTATTGCACTTATAAAATTCTGATGCTGCACCCTGATCATATCCATGACTTGGTGCTTACCATCCACCATCACAAATTTCAGTTGCTGCTGTTATTTTGGGATTAGTTATTCTGGGGTCACTTTCAGATGGGCTGCATTATTCTCTCATTGTATATTATTAGATCATGCCTGCTGCTTGTATGGGAGAGTTTGAGTCCTCGTTGAATCCGAGGAATCATATTGCAGGAGGCCCCAGTACCACGCTGAAATAACACAGGGTATTTCCTTATTAACACTGTTACACATACAAAAATTGATATTGTCCCTTGTTGCTTTCCTGCCCCAATAGCTTGAACCTGAGATCCTCATGGATTCAGGATAAGAGTCATAGAACCATAGAATACAGGAATTGGAAGCCACTTATGATAGTTCATCAAGTCCAGTCCCCTAGACTCATGGCAGGACCAAGCACCATCTAGACCACCATGAAAGGTGTTTGACTAACCTGCTCTTAAAAATTTCCAATAATGGAGGCTCATAGGTCTGAAAGGAACTTGAGAGGTCATCTAGTGAAGTTCCCTGCACTCATCGCAGGATTAATATTATATAGACCATCCCTGATAGGTGTTTGTCTAACTTGCTCTTAAATATCTCCAGTGATGCCACAACCACTCTGGGCAATTGTATTCTAATGCTTAGCCACCCTGAAAGGAAATTGTTTTTTCCTAATGCTCTGCCCTCCCTTGCTACAAATTAATGTCATTATATGTCCTTGAAAACTGTTATCACGTCCCCTTTTGTCTTTTTGCTCCAGACTAAACAAACCCGGTTTTTTTTTCAATCTTCCCTCAGAGGTCATGTATTCTAGAACTTTAACCATTTTTCTTGCTCTTCCCTTGAATTTCTCCAATTTCTCCACATCTTTCCTGAAATGCAGTGTCCAGAACTGAATACTATACTCCAGTGGAGGTCTATTTAGTGTGGAGTAGAATGGAAGAATTACTTCTCATGTCTTGTTTACAACATTCCTGCTCATACATCCCAGAATGATATTTTTTTGCAATATTGTTACACTGTTGACTCATATTTAACTTGTGAACAACTGTGACCTCCATATCCCTTTCTGCACTAGTCCTTTCTAGACAGTCATTTACCATTTTATATGTATGCAACTTACTGTTCCTTCCTAAATGGATTACTTTTAATTTATTCTTATTGATTTTCATCCTATTTATTTCAGACCATTTCTCTAGTTTGTCCAGATCATTTTGAATTTGAAAACCTTCAAACTGAATCTCCTCCCAACTTGGTATAGCCTGAGGACTTTATAAGTGTACTCTATGCCAATATCTAAATAATTGATGAAGAAGTTAAATAGAACTGAGTCCAGAACTGATCCCTGTGGGACCCCACTTGATATGCCCATCCAGCTTAACTGTGAACCACTGATAACTACGCTATGAAAATGGTTTTCCAACTCGATATGCATCCACTTCTTAGTCGCTCCTTCTTGGTTGAGTCATGATGTCATCCATGTTATGTGCCAAACCCGTTCTTGCACAAGTTTGAATTTTTCTGAGACCATCCTCTGCTCTTGCATATCCTGCTTCAATCATTCAACTTGTTCCATTTCTTACAATGCTGTTCTTGTGTGGGGCACTTCTACTTTATCCACTCATAGGCTATGTCTAGACTACATCCCTCTTTCGAAAGAGGGATGCAAATTAGACATATCGAAATTGCAATTGAAGCCAGGATTTGAATTTCCTGTGCTTCATTTGCATAATCGCATCATGGCATTTTTTCAAAAAATGCCATTTTGAAAGTGAAACCGTGGTCTAGACGTGGTTCTTTTGAAAAGAAAAGTGAGGTTTACATGATCAAAAAATTAGGTTTACATGATCTTTCAAAAAAGGTCTTTCAGACCTTTTCAAAAGAACTGCGTCTAGACTGCGGTTTCACTTTTGAAATAGCATTTTTCGAAAAAATGCCATGACACGATTATGCAAATGAAGTGTGGAAAATTCAAATCCCGACTTCATTTGCAATTTCAGTATGTCTAATTTACATCCCTCTTTGAAAAGAGGGATGTAGTTTAGACATACCCATAGTGTCTCCCACAGTAAACACATCTCATTATGGATATGGAACCCAGCCACCTGCTCTGGTTTGCTGTTGTATTGCATGCACTTGTCAAGTTGTTTGTGCCTCTTAAGACTTTCATCCTTTCTCTTGGTAGTTGCACTAAAATAAACATTTGCCAGCAATTATCATATAACGGTATCAGAGCTACTGCAGTTCTTTCCATTTTTAGATTTTCAACCCAGTTCATCCACCTGCCTTGCATCTTGTGTAGTCTCAGTGACTGTAAAATGGATTTAAATCATTATTATTCTGATTTGAACTTATTCAGCACCATTTTGCTTAGGGTACAGGGCAATGGGCACTTAGATGAGTGAAATGGGCACTTTGATGTCCTGTATTTGAGAGCTGGTTCTTTAGTATCTGTTCTCAGATCCCTGTCTTAACTATCTGCCTATGTGTCAGTCTCTTTCATGTGAGAATTTTCCATCATATTTCTACTCTCTGATGACTCAGTTTTCATTTAGTTTTACTGGGATTTGTAGCTTCCTTCCATATTCTATATTTAGAAGCTACAGAAGCAATTGCTGAGTATGATTCAGACAGATTCTTCACTAGAAGGCTAGTATTTTTCCATAATGTCAGCTCACTAAATTTACTTTATAAATGTTCTTGGAAACAAACAAAAGGAGGGAAAAATTTCTTGATAGGAAAGTTCTCTGATTTATAGATTTCACAGTCGATGGAGGTCTGAACCAAAACATTAGACCAGCACTTGAGTGCTGTGGCCCAGCTCTAGTCCAGGAATAGCATACAGTCCTCATAACAGAGAGCTGCATAAACAACGAGAAGTCCTGTGGCACCTTATAGACTAACTTATTGGAGCATAAGCTTTCATGGGCAAAGACCCACTTCATCATATGTATGTGCCAAACAGAGAGCTGGTTTGCCACTCCAAAAGATTACCTGCTACATGACAATGGTGTATTGAGTAGATAGGAGCAGCCATTGAAGTTTTCTTTTCTTTTCTTTTCTTTTCTTTTCTTTTCTTTTCTTTTCTTTTCTTTTCTAAAAATAATAGGTTTACTCTATAAAGCCATTCACCTTTCTTTAAAAATTACTGTCACTGCTTTATAAATTCTCTAA
Organism: Pelochelys cantorii; assembly: GCA_032595735.1. Classification (NCBI taxonomy): domain Eukaryota; kingdom Metazoa; phylum Chordata; order Testudines; family Trionychidae; genus Pelochelys; species Pelochelys cantorii. Next base: position 175,112,385 of record CM064328.1, on the reverse strand, counting down.
TTGGTATTGTTGTTCAGTTCCCGGTCAGTCAACTTTCTCCAATTTCTCTCTTGCTCTCCCTTCCCCCCCCCCCTTCCTCCCTCCTACAATTTTTCTGTGTCTGCAGTTGTCATTTGATGTCACAGTTGATTTAAGGTTAGGGGTGCATCTACACAGCACCCTTGACTCAAAATAAGCTACACAATTTGCACTACACAAATTGCGTATATTATATCAAAGTTATTTCGAAATAGTTTATTTTTAAATTTGGCACTGTCTACACAGCATCAAATTTCAAAATAAAGCACAATTCTGGCAAGTCCCTTAACCCTCGTAGAATGGGGATTACAGGGATGCCAGAATAGTGTGTCCATTATTTAAAATATATCTCGAAATAACAGGTATGTTTAAAGACGAATTACTATTTCACAATATTTCCAGCATCACGAAATAGCCCTGCTGTCTAGACGTAGCCTAGGGGATTAACTTTAGATTTTATTTACTTACTTTCATTGGCTCTTCCTGTAATGCTAAAGGGAAATGGTTGGGAGCATCTGAGCTGGTTATCAGTGGGTTAGAACACTGTTGTTGCTTCTGCTGCAATCCTCTAGCAGCGCCCTGGAAGCTCTACCGATTACTGGGGATGTTACACTTACACCTGTCTCTGGCATTGTTGCCCAGCTACTGCCAGGTTGATGGTCTTTAGGTTTGCCATTTACAGTCTCTTGAGAATGTCTTGTTATATGGTGTTGAGATGAGACTTGTAGCAGGAAATGCAGATTATTGTTATCAGCAAAGGAGGCTTAAAACTGCATTTTGGAATCCAAACCTCTTGACCCTTTGATAAAGTCTGAGGGCTAAGGATTCGAATAAATGACTTCAAACTTACCCCAGTGAATGTGGTTCCAGGTCAGATACAAATCAGGCAAGGTCTCCTGTGCAAATGTGGTTCAGAGGCAGTCAAAATCTGTGTTCAAATGCAAAACATATAAATAATGGTGAACTATAGGGTTTATTAGCATATCACTTTCTTTTATTTACCATTCGCCCATAACCAAGAAAGTGACAGGTAACCAATATAAAAGATTTATATAGTAGTGTATGAGAAGCTGAAGGCTGAATTTTCCACTGATTGGTACTATGCCCAATTCTTTCCCCCTTGTTTACAATGAGTGGTGCCTTAGGCCCCAACTCAGAAAGTATTTCAGCACATGTTTAAGTGCTCTGCTGAACAAGGATTTCACTGTTCAAAAGCCCCAGTGATTCCAATGCAATTGTTCAAGAAATAAGCTACCAGACAAAGTGAATGAAGGATCATAATATGGTCCTGGATCCAGGGCTGGCCTTACCATGAGACGAACTGAGGTGGCTGCCTCAGGTGCCAGACTGTGGGGGGGGGGGGCGCCACTAGGACCCAGAGTGTAGAAAATTGTGTCTGCTGCTGGTGCATATGTATTCTCTCTGCAGTACCATGAGAGGAGTAGAACAGGAAGAAGGCAGAAGTGAGACTTCTCAAAATTTTGGCCCAAGCAAGGGAGCATGGGGGCGTCATTTGAGTTCCCCGCCTCAGGTGCCAAAACGCTGGATTTTTAAGCGTTTCAGGACCCTTATTACCCTTATTACCACCAAGCTCAACGGGACTAGTTGTGCAAGTAACTTTTCCTCAATGGCAGTAAAGGGCTCATAATCTGGCCTAAGTTATTAAAATAACTTTTTTCTTCTGTATTACTTGTCCTATTAGGAAATTAAAAATAATATTTGTGTTCCTTAAAAGATCTTTTGAGATGCAATGCATTTCAGGAGAATATTATATATTTGAGTGCTGTGCTACATTTTATGGCACAGAAAGAACAATACTAAAATTTCACATTTTTTGACCTAATTCATCTGCACCCATCCTCAAAATATGGAATTAAATTGTCTATTTGTTTGTGTTTTGGTTCCTCTGAATTAAGCCTCTCTTCACACAATGTTCCTGGACACCAATGCCTTTTATAGAAGGTGCAGTTTTATCAATTATCACTTTAAGCAACAGCACAAATACCAAAGGGATGCCACCAACCAACATACACTAACATCAGAACAAAAATTCTTTTAAAAATAACAGTATTTTCCAACTTAAACAGCTCAGAATGCAGTATGAAGAACAGAGAAATGTTATTCATCCTTTGTAGTGACTTCTTTATACAAAAATGGGATGATGGTAGCAAAACAATAACAGCAAATGTAGAAATGGAGGAAGTGCTAAATGACTTTTTTGTTTTAGTATTCAAAAAATTAGTAGCAACTAGACATCTAACTTACAGAATGCTAATGAAAATGAGGTAGGATCACAGGCTAAAATAGGAAAAGAACAAATTACATACAAAACTTAGATGTCTTCAAGTCACAAGGGCCTGATGAAATACATCCTAAAATACTCAAAGAACTGACTAAGGAGCAATCTGAGCCATTAGTGATTGTTTTTGAAAAAACATGGAAGACAGGAGAGATTCCAAAGGACTGGAAAAGGTTAAGTATAATGTGCCTCTAAAAAGGAAATAAGGACAACCCTGGAAATTACAGACCAGTCACCTTAATTCAGAATCTGGCAAGATAACGGAGTAAATAATTAAGCAAACAGTTTGTAAACATCTAGAATATAAGACAACGAGTAACAGTCAGCATGGATTTGTCAAGAATAGATCATACCAAACCAACTTAATAGTTTTCTTTGACAGAGTAATAAGCTTTGTGCATAGGAAGCAGGTGGTAGATGTGGTATATCATCTTCTGATTAACAAATTAGGGAAAAATACCCAAGATGGATACAAGGTGGGTGCATAATTTTTTAGAAAACAACTCCCAGAGAGTAGTTATCAGTGGATCACAGTTCACCTGAAAGGGTATATGGAGCAGGGATCAATTCTGGATTCAGTTCTGCACAATATCTTCATCAGTGATTTAGATACTGTGTATAGAGAATATTCTTATAAAGTTTGTGGATTATGCCAGGCTGGAAGTGATTGCAACTACTTTAGGAGCTAGGAACAATCAGTTGTACACACAAAAAATGAGAAATGACTGCCAAGGAAGGAATATTGAAGAAAGAGATATGGGGCTTATAGTGGATCACAAGCAAAATTTGAGTCAACAGCATAACATTGTTTAGAGAAAAAGCAAACATCCCTCTGGGATATATCAGCAGGAGTGTTGAAAGCAAGACATAAGAAGTAATTCTTCTGCTCTACTCCACACTAATTAGACCTCAACTGGAGCAGTGTGTCCAGTTCTGGGCACTGCATTTCAAAAAAGATGTGGAAAAATTTTAGAAAGTTCAGACAAAGGCAATAAAAATGATTAAAGGATCTAATAAGTGAGATAAGTATAAGCCTAACAAGTATAACCTATGAGGAAAGACTGTAAAAACTGAGGACAAAAAGGAGAAATAACAGTTTTCAAACACATAAAAGAGTGCTACAAGAAGGAGGGAGGAAAAACTGTTCTCTTAAACCTCTAAGAAAAGGGCAAGAAGTACTGAGGTTAAATTGCAGCAAGGATACCTTAAGGTTGGACATTTGGAATAACTTCCTGTTAGGGTGGTTTTTCACTAGAATAAATTCTTGGGAGGTTTAGAAATAAGAGTATGTTAGACGAATACCTGTCAGGGATGGCCTAACTAATATTTAGTCTTGTCTTGAGTCCAGAGTGACTAGAATGGGTTTTAAAGTTGGGTTGTGGGCTCATCTTGTCCATGCCGCTTCCCGTAGTTCCCCTTGGCTGGAAACGGTGAACCGCAGCCAATGGAAGCTGTGCGGTTCCGTGCCTATGGACACTTAGATAAACAAAGTGGCTGCGTCTAGACTGGCATGATTTTCCGCAAATGCTTTTAACGGAAAAGGTTTTCCGTTAAAAGCATTTGCAGAAAAGAGCATCTAGATTGGCACGGACACTTTTGCGCAAAAGCACTTTTTGCGGAAGAGTGTCCATGCCACTCTAGACACGGTTTTGCGCAAGAAAGCCCTGATCGCCATTTTCGCCATTGGGGCTTTTTTGCGCAAAACAGGTCTCAGCTGTCTACACTGGCCCTCTTGCGCAAAAGCATTTGCGCAAGAGGGCTTTTTCCCGAACAGGAGAGTCATTGTATTTGCGCAAGAACACTGACGATCATACATTAGATCGTCAGTGTTCTTGTGCAAATTCAAGCGGCCAGTCTAGACAGCTGGCAAGTTTTTCCGCAAAAGCGGCCGCTTTTGCAGAAAAACTTGCCAGTCTAGACACAGCCAGAGTGTTGTGGTCCACCAGTGGCTTACCCAAGCAGGCCCATGACCCAGCTTTTAAAACCCCTGGACTAGAAAACCTCTTGATGTCCCTTCCAGTCCAATAATTGTATGAAACTATGGAACACAACTATCTTACGAATGAACGATCCTAATTTAAACAGAATTTATCAATTCTTCCACTCATTTCTGTAGTACAGAGCATAGTGTGGTGGGGTGTATGGATTCTAAAAAGGAGCTCAGTGGTTTAAACTGCAAAACAATGATTGTAATGCCCCGTGTCTTGGGATTTCAAATAGAATTTTCTTTTAACATACAGTATGCAATGTTGCACTTTGGCTGCCAGCACCCAATAGATCTGTTAAAATTCTAATTTTTCTTGTTGCTTCTTCAATGTTCTGATCTTCTTGATAGTATACTAATAAATTCAGAATAGGTAGTTTGGGTTTGGTTCTTCTGCTCCTCCACCCCAATATCTTGTTTGGCTTTGGTTTTTTATTTAGCACTGGACAGATATTGTAGTGTGAACAGTATTACTGGACATTGTGCTCTCTGTTTATGCATAGACATACAGAGCATCAGAAGTGGCAATTTGTGCTTTTGAATACTGCTCCATCAGTACACCTAAGCTCTGACCTGGAGGAACAACTTGTAAGGAACAAGAAGATTTCATGTTCATTATATCTTTGGTGAAATTGGCAAGAAGGAAGATTATTTTTATTGTTTTATTTGTGTGATGAGTGTTTCTGAGCTAATCTGAGACTAACGAGACCCTGATATTACATTTCTTAATGAGGCAAAACTCTCATTAACTGAGATGTCAGCGCCCTAATTATTATCTTCAAACCTTTCCCCTTTTGCTTTTCTATTTGCTGTTTCTCTTCTCCAGTTTCTTGTTTCAAAACTGACTGAATTACATGCAGGCCTGTTCGTTTTTCAGAATAGAAATTCTTTCTATTGAAATAGAGGGAAACTATTTGTCTTTCTTTTCTCCTCCTGATGTCCCAATGCACAGCAGATCATGTTCCATAGTGTTAACACTATGCAAAAAAATTGCCTCATAGTTTAGCAAAAAAAAAAAAGCAAAAATTACAGTTAGAAATGTGAAAAAGTATTCTTTTCTCTTTCTGTCTCTTGCCTTGTTATTAGCTCGTGCCCAAACCTGCCAAATACTTTAGGGTATAATTCCTGCAATAGTATCTAACAACTTGTGTGGATTGTTGTGGGACTGCAATTTCCCTTTGACTCACCTTTGATTCCAAAAAGTATTTGTGCATTCTTAAGCATTAAAAATCAGTCTGCACACAGATCTGTATGCAAGCCATTGTATGTACATTAGACAAGAAAAGTTTTCCTGAGGCGTATTTCTTTCAGAGCATGTGCAAATCAATGCACAGCCGTTGGAGTCAGACAAATCCCTGATGTCGCTCTTTTATAAATGTGAAAACTGCAAAGAAGCAGGTTTTTTCTATATTCTGGAATATTGTCTTGTTCTAAAGATCATAACGAGGCTTCTCAATAACGATGCCAGGCTAAGGATTTATGCTTTCTTCATTCCTATTTCAGTAGGGCATTATCAAGATGCCTTCAGACACTACCAGCCTTTGTTACCACTTGGACGTTTTTCTGCTCAACACAGGGGCCTGAATGTCCCACTGGTGCAACTACACAGACATGGGCAGAATTACACATAGTCTGAAAAAATCTAAGTTTCTTACCTTTAACTGTGTGATTTAGGAGCTACTTTTCCCATGAAGGGGCTACATCTTATTGCAAGTCAAAAGAGCTTAGTTTAATATTACATAGGTACTTTTGAAAATGTTACCCATTGGGAATATAATTAAATGAGATAGACGCAGATAATCCCAGCAGAATTTTAGAGGAAGATTAAAATCTGACAAGATCTCTCCCTGTTCTTCTTGGGGGAAATTTCTTTCCAACACCACATATGGTGCTTGTTCAGACCCTGAGCACGTGAACAAGAACCAGCCAGCTAAGCATGTGATTAAACAGCAGTTAGAACTGAGTAAACACTGAAAAAAGATTTCCAGGACTATATGAAGGAATTTTGTCAAAAATCCCTCAGACACAGGAGCCAATTCTATTGGTGCTCAGGTGCCTGAGCACCGACAAAAAGAAAACTAGGTGCTCAGCTGTCTGATGGCTTAGGGAGGTGCTTGTGGAAGGATGAAGAGCAGAAAGTGGCAGGGAGGCAGGGGCTTCAGGGGAGGGCTGAAGTGGAGGTGGAAAGAACAAGGTTAGGGCCGCTGATGAAGAGGTAGAGTGAGGGTGTGATCCTGGGGGAAGGGGCAGAGTGAGGTTAGGAAAAGGTGGAGCAAGATTAGGACTTCAGGGAAGGGTGGAGTTGAGGTGAGGCCTCAGTTTGGAGCATGGGATGGAGCACCCCAGAGGGGAAATAGTCAACACCTATGCCTTCATATCAAGAAGCAGTCTGGCTGGTAGAGCTGCTGTGGTTATTCCTTGCAATAAGAACCTTTGGTTTCTCTGTGATTAATTATTAATGCTGCAAAAATAAAGCTTTTATGCCATTCTTTCCATTCAAAGAGTGAACACCTTCCTCACAGAGATCTAAATTAACCTTATGTGAATCTTTGCAGCCGAAAAATAATGTCATGCCATCCAATTATGAAACAAACAGAAATGATACAATTATACAACCCATTCTGGATTTCAGATGCTGTCATGAACAGGAGTGCTGACCAGCATCAGGTGATGAAAGGGTTAATTCAGGTACCTAGCAAAGGTGTTGGCCAAGGAGTCAGGAGAACCTATTGAGATACAGGGTTGAAATTTGAATTGGATATAGGTTCCCTGCCTGCTTTCTTTGTGTGGGAGAATTACACCATTAGTTGAGAGACACAGAATGATTTAAACCCAGGTAGGACTACCATGCCCCCCACTCCATGAAATTCAGGGCATGGGAGTGGATTAAACAAAGAGAAAATTAGAAGTGAGTACCAGGGAAATGTGAGTCCAGTCACATTCAGGGTAATTTTTCTTTATTTTGTGGTTTAGTTTGAACTGCTCAGTGAGATTCTATACCTGCCCTCCCCCCTTACCATCTAAGCATTGTGCCAGAGTTTTTTTCTCTCTTTTAATTCGATTTCCTCCATTGCTCTGTAGCATCTAGCAATCAAGTATGTTTTATCAAGTTTTATCTTTTGTTTTGTAATAAAAATCATTTCTTTTAAGGTGATTTGAGTCTTGCATCCTAGAAGGTCTGTCTGTGTGTATCTGCATGCCTCTGACTGAGGGGTCAACTACCAGAGACTGCAGCTTGTTATTCTCTTTTTCTTTTCCAAGCTCTTTTGGGGCAAAAGAGCTTGGGATACCTCGGGGGTGGTTTCAAGTGTTCACCTCTTGTTTTTTAGGGATCAAAAATCACTTGATAGTGGCAGCAAATACCCCAAAATCTGTGTATTAGGAATCTGGGAAGAAGCTTTTGTAACCAGTGCCTGTAGAGGCAAGGTTATGAAGCTCTCTTGAGGGCCCCCACCTTCTGCACTCAGAGTGCCAGAGAGGGGAACAGCCTTGACAGATGCATGGCTATAAAATAAATGGAGTTTACCAAATATATATATATCAGCAAATGTTTTTTTAAAAAAGGCATCAGTTTGGGGGGGAGTCGATTTGTAAATATTCTATTAAAAGAGATTAAATCAATCAACTAAATTATTCTGTATACATTGTTCGCTGCACAATGGGTGATAGGAATGTGGATCAGAAGATAGTGGCCAAACATCGATTACATAATAGGATGTCTATATTCTGTGCTTGGAGTACAAATGGCAATTCAAGCAGCTGTATGCAGGACTCAGAACACCTATTTAGGTGTTCACATTTGAAAATTGATCTCATGTCCTGATACTGATGATGTAAATAAAGCTCCTCTTAAGACAACAAAGTAATGCCAGTAGATATTGGCTGGAAATCTGGCCCCATACATATTCCATTAAAGGGGAGAAAACACTGTTTGCAAAAATCCTTCCTTATTTTGCAGAGTTGGTTATCAGCCCCCTATATTTTAGTTACATCAGTTCCCTCCACCATTTCTTTACCAGGGTGCCTGGCCTTGAAGACTACCACCTATAGAACTGTACTGCTGCTGCTCTGCGATTTGACTGGGGAACAAGAATATAAAGGCTGTTAATAACTATGTCTCCTATGAATCCCCACTGCAAAGGCAAGATTCTGACAGGTTTTCTTTCTCCCATTAAGTGACTTTATCCCCATTTCAGAATATGATGGAATTGACAATATTTATCCCACCGCCATTTATTTCTAAAGACGTGCACTTGAAGTATGTGATTTATTATCTCCTGACAGATAAAAATGTATCAAATCTATTTTTGTATCTCTACAATTATTATTTTTATCTGAAGGTTGTTTTTTCTTAAAAGACTACTTTTAAAGTGTAGCCAGACAATATTTCTGGGTATTTCTTGACTCCTATTACTGTAGAATGAGTGTCTCACAAAATGAATGAATATAGTCTTGTGGCACCCCTGGGAATTAGGGAGGTAGTTTCACACCCATTTTACAGACTGAGAAGTAAGGCACAGGAGGGCAGATTCTCACTCACAATTACGAGCACCTCATTTCATAAGTAGTCCCTTTGGGTGAGATTCTTATCCCTGCTCCATCACCTTTATATCTGATAAAAGTGCCCAAGGAGCATGAACAGGTGATACAAGTCCCTAATTTGGTCAGTGAAGAAATCCCCTAGTGCAGGAGCTGTGCAGGACAGTCACATGCTGTCCTAGAAAGTCCTTTGCAAACCATGGTGTAGGGTAAGTTCTGGAGGATGGAGTGAGTGCAGAGGCTATTGTGGTGGGGGCAAGGCTGCAGTACTGCTGTAATTTAGAAAGGGGACTATCTACATTACATCAGGGGGCCTCTCTGACTTCTGGAGTAGTCTGGAATTAGGAGAGCACAAAGGAGGTTTAAAGCTCTACCATCATAATGCACCTGGACTGCAGGTTCTGTACAGCACCTCTTAGAGGTACAGAATAGAATGTCCTCTATTGACTTCAGTGGAATAAGATACTGTTTAACATGCGTATCAAAATCCTATTTGGCCATGGCCCCCTGAGTTGACACAGGGCTGCTATAAAACTTAGCCAGCCCTGTGTCAACTCAGGGGGCCATGGCCAAATAGGATTATGGATTCACTTCACAACAGAGTTGATTAGGGATAGTTGCTTTTATTAATCTCACTGCGTCACTACTATTACAGGCTTAATACTGCCAAACATTTACACAGCTACTGCAAAGTGACACATCAATAAGCACAGGCAGAGCAATGAATAAGAGGGCAACAGGCACTTAGAAATGCTTATGCCCCTTCAGTCTGTGGGGAGTCCCATTCTTGTCACCTCACACCAGGCTGCAGTGGACGTGGCTCCAGCTGGGGGAATCCAGGGCACCCTCCAAGGTGTAGGTCCCTCGTAAGACTCACCGGTCATGGGACTCCCTACACTAGTTATACTACAGTTGTTTACCGGGAGTGTGCTTACTGGCTCAATGCCATTCTTATCACTCTTATGAGCTGAGACCGAGGTCAAACTTGTTTACTGCTTAGTAGTCTCCCAGTGCAAGGCATGGGTTAAAGATGATAAAGGCCAGTTGCTGTTTGCACTTGCAGAGTCCCAGGCTATGTACTTCAAGGATGAAAACTTCCATCCTGGGCCTGCTAAGCTGCAGGACCCACATATGACTTTTATGTGACACCCTGCTATCTGGGTGTGTGTTAGTATGAAGCAGGTCTGGGTCCACCCTGCCTTTTCTTCCCCTCCCCCCCCTAAATCCCCCCCACTTGTCCAGGAAAGGGCTTTCCCTTGGCCCTGCCAGCAGAACTGGGGCACTGTGCACACATTTGTGCTCCCATCCCATCCTTTCCCTGCAGAAAGGTGGCACATGGAGGAACATGCACTGCACTGGCTCTCATTACCCCCACCCAGTTTTCTGCTAGGGTCTGCCTGCCCAGCTCTCTCCCACTCTCTCTCTTGCTTGCTGGAGGCATCCTGGGGCCAGGAGAGGAGAGATAAACAAGTAGCATGTGCACCAAATAGTTGAGATGGGTGTAGTAGGGGGAGGGAAGGCTGCTGTGCAGGGAGAGGTTAAGTAAGGGAGGTTAAGTTCAGCTGTGCAGGGAGAGGTTAAGTAAGGGAGAAACAGTTGCTTTCCCATAGGGGAGCTGAGGGGGAGGGATGGGCTACTGGCTGTGGGAGAGGGTATGATACTTCAGTTGTTGGGGGAACCTTTAAATTGTGCCCCCCTCCATTAGCAATTGGTCCTGTCCTCCTGATTCCCTGGCTGGCTCAGAAGATTTGCTTACTGTTTTAGGGGGCAGGGGTGCTGATGCTACTTCCCCAGTGTGAGGCAGGTGGGTGGGTGCAGAGGAGATAAGTGAGTGCTACTGAAATTAGCTCCCCCATGTGCCTCCTACTAATAGGAGAGGAAACGGGTCACAGTTGGTTGTGTCTGTCTGTCTGTCCGAAACACATACCTTTCATTCAACTCTTGATCACTATCAACACCATCAGGTTTTGTTTATATTTTCACTACAGGTTGTACTTATCAGTATGCTGAAATTTCTCAGGGCAGGGAGCCTTGTCAAAGCTGTTGTTGGGCACAGTGTTGTTCTTGCATCAACATTAAAAATAAGGAAATTGTCTTTGCCCCCATCTTAAACTACAAACCTGTTTCATGCTCTGGAAATCACTAGGGTTCCTAATGTGAGACTCTGAGGATAGTGTGTGATTGTTGTGACTTGCAGTTTCAATCAGGCCCTTAAACTGAGAGAAAACTCAGGGGGTATATAGGCTCTACCCCATCTCCTACCCCCTCTGCAGTACTTCACCCCTGCTGCTCTGGCTTATAAATAGGCTCATTAAAATGCACTTTTTATTTTTTATAACTTTGTGTAATACATGTTTTAAGCTTTTTGTCTTTTTAAAATTTTCACAGTTGTGGGAAATTATGGAGGAGGCCAGATAATTTTTTAATGACAGTAGAAGTTGAGATTTAAAGAGTTTAAGCTTTACATCTGTTAAAATACAAACAGAGAGAAAAGGTGGGTGAGGTAATACCTTTTTTTGAATTTGGACCAGCTTTGGTTGTTGAGAGATTAGCCCTTTTGAGCTCCACAGACCTGGAGAAGAGCTCTCTGGTATTCCAAAGATTGTCTCTTTCACCAACCATATTTGGTCCAATTAAATATATTACTTCCCTCACCTTGTGGCTCTCATCCTGGTACCAACATAACTACAACAAAACAGAAAAACCACTAAATGTCAATATCTCACATCAAGACATACAAAATAAATATCCTAGTACCAGACATGACTTGTTCATTTAGCTATTCATTCAATCATCTGTTTGTAACAAGCCCAGTTCATGAGTTTAAATCACTGAATTTTAACTCTAGCAAATTCTAAAGCAGCATTTTTCTTGATTTCTGTAACTGTAAATATTTCAGGATTTGTGTGTACTGAGAAATCAACAGCTAATTTCTAAGTTATTCGGGAAAAATATCCTCGAGATTTCAGGTGCCTAAGTACCTTCTAGAATCACAGTTAAAGTTGAATCCCCCCAACAAAAATCTGAAATGGCACCCCTGCAGAAGGGCCATGGGCTCAAGCAAGATGCAGACAACGTCTGACAGCATGGAGCTCGCCATGAGCTGCAAGCCAAGCACCAGGCATAAGGAGCAAGTGCTACTGCCACAGGGGAGCTGCCAGTGCTTCTGCAGAGCAGCTCAAACTGTGGAGGAAGAACCCCATGAAAGTGTGAGTGGCACACTCAGGTTTTCCACCCACTATTTTATTTCACAGTCTGATGCCATTCAAAAATAGCAGCCTGCCTTCTGTGCCTCATATTTTAGGGCAAATATTTAATCTAAAATAATCCATTCCCCAGGTAGCTCTTAAAGGAAGGGCTTGGCCAAGAAGCACTGATAATGACAATTCCCTTTGCAAGGGGCAGAGAGAATAGCAGGCCCTGCATCCAGGGGAGTGAAAGACTAAGCAGCTTCCTTCATGTGCCCCAAGGACATGCCTTGTCCCTTAATCTGCTGAGACTCCAATTCCACTTCCTGTCTATGGAGAATGCTGTGGCTCACAATCATGCCTGTCACAGGCAATGTCACAGTTTGCAGCAGCAAAGCCACAGAGCGCTGCCGTCTACATCTTAGCATCTTGGTGAACAATATTTTGTATTTGTTCTTATTCACTAGGGTTAGTGTTTAGTTTTAATGTTTACTTTTTGACACTTTATTATTTTAATAAAATTAAATTACATCTTGTGTCAATTTTTTGAGTGAATTTATGAAAACTTTTGCAATTACCGATTTATTTTTGAAATATTCACTAACACTGCTACATACTTAAACTCAAGGGGCACCAAAATACAAGTTCATCCAGGGTGCCATTTTCCCTAAGGCCAGCCCCGGCCAGAGGATCATTCTTCCTCTCTCTTTAGTTCTGCTTTGTGTCCTTTTGGCAAGGCAAATCCTGGCATAAAATATTGGAAAAAATCCTGGAACAGATGGGAATTAACAACAAGAAAAGTAATGTAACATGGGGGGGGGTATTTTTGACTTTGCTAATTGACCTTCCTTTGTTTGTTTTTAATCACTTTTCTATGATGCACTTGGCTGACATGACATCTCTTTCCAGGGATGCCAACTGACTTTCTGGGCCCTTGGACAAGATGGGGGAGGGGGAAGGGTGGCTTCCTGCTCCAAGAAGGGGTGGGGTCTTTGGGCCGAAGGAGTAAGGCAAGGGGTAGCCAGCCCTCTGAGCTTCCCAGAGCACTCTGTCCCTCCTCCTCCCAGTTAGCTCTCAGAGCCATCCGGAGTGCACTGTGCTGGGCTCTGTCTGCTGCCCTAGTTTCCCCCTTTCCCCCGCCCCCAGCATGCCTTTCTCTTTCCTTTCTAATTAATAAATAAAGAAAATGTCTCTGTCCAGGAGTATGGCACAAACATTGCTCTTTAATATTTTATAAAACTTTGAGTGAAGTAGGAGGGGAGTCAATGCTACTGTACCTAATCCCTGCAAGACTGAGTGACTAGTTCCCAGGAAATCAATTCCCTGATATACCCTGCCACCTCAGATTAGCAGTTAATTCCATGTCTAGGCCTCTTAAATTACACTGAAATATATTTCTAATATTTAGCACTGCAAGATTGTGTGCACTTATATTTGTTAATAGTAGATTCTTTGGTTCCATTTTCTCAATTACAAATTCTTATTAACCACTTTCCTTAATACATTCTTGTTTAGTTGCCAATAGAGATGTTGCACTAATTTAGACCTTTAAGAACTCAAAAATTATTCTGCCTGCTTCTCACAGGTTAAATGACCTTCTGGTTGCTGATAAAAGATGATGGTGCAGTTCATTCAGCAAAGTAATTAATTTAATTACTTCATGAAGACTCTTTGTATCATAATATTTCATATCACAATAGAAAACCTAGGGTTAAAATACTTGCAGTAATTGTAACACTGTAATAATACAATCCTGGTCTTTCAAATGTAAAACAAGATTTATTTTATTTATTATTGCACAACTATTACTAGACTGAAAAGACTGTTTCAAAGATTCAATGTAAATTCATTGTGAATTCCAATGGGAATTTTGGAAAATATTTAATTAACTAATTATTTGTGAATATGTTTTTATATTATTTGATCAACACTACAACTTTTTTTATAGGGAGATATATGGAAATTAAGATCCTGATCCAACTCTAACTTAAGTCAATGGAAATCTTCCATAAATGTCACTGGGTTTCATCCTTTAAAAAAAGGACAGAAACAGATAGAAGAGTTAGGTTTGCAGTCTTGACTAAGTGATGTGACTTTGAATTAATGAAACATTTACTTGTGTGCTCTTGCTATTAGTACCTGTAAGTAAACAGTAATACCTTTAGTTCTTTCTTTGGGTATGTCTACATTGCAAACTTATTTCAAAATAAGCTATTTTGGAAGAAATACTCCGAAATAGCTTATTTCTAAATAGTATGTCTACACTACAGGGAAGCCTCAAAATTAGTCTGAGGCAGGCTTCCCTAATGTAGATGTACTAACTTGATATAGAGCCCCAGGAGGCACCTGAAAGTAATTAGTTTGAATGGACCTGGGGAGGAGCTATTTTGAAATAGCAGCAGTGGAGCATCCACTCTACAGCTATTTTGAAATAGCTATTTCGGAATAGGTATTATTCCTCGTGGAATGAGGTTTACAGAAGTTGGAATAAGCCTTCCATTATTTCAAATTTATTTTGAAATAATGGAATTGCTATGTAGTCCTTCGCATTGTTAATACCTGATGTTATTTTGAAATAACTGTGCTGTGTAGATGCACCCTTTCTATATATTTGATTTATATATATTGACTAGGCTTTAGAATCTTTAATTTCAACAAAGAGTGTGTCTGAATTTTAAGGCCTAGAAAACTGATCTTGACCAATAAGTAACCCAATTCAAGAATGCATTTATTATGCTGTATTTAATAACTCCATGGTACTCTATGTATTACAACACAACACTCTACAGGGGAGTGATTTGTAGAGTGCTCTAATACATTGCTCTTGAACTGCCTTAAGTAGACCTTGCTGGAATGCTCTGAAAAGTACTTATTTCATGTTAACATAGTCCTAACAGTACCTGAAGTACAAGAGGAGGGTTTTACTTTGACTTGTGCTTATGTTCACCTGTTTCTCATGGGGCTTCTCTTATCTATGAGGAGTGATTGTAATATCAGAAGTGTTCTTCCACTGTTACTTGTACTGTGTTTCCATATTCTCCATGAATAGACAAGGATGCTTATTTTTCTGCTTCCCCCTATTTCCACTGTCTTCACAGCATTACAAATTGATGTGTTCTCAAGAGCTTGTCCCGGTTGTAAATCTGAAGGAAGAGCACTTTTCCAGAAACATACCATTCAGCAGAAGAGATAGTGTATGATTTGTATCACTTTAGGTGGAGAGGTTAGAATCTCCATCATCACGAGCGAATGCAATCATGCTCTCAGAATGAGGAGAGCTTCCTGGGAACTGATGATGTGCTATTACCATAGGCCAGCACCACAAATCTTACAAATTTATGTGCTTGCTGATGGATTTCACATTACCTAGGGAAGTTGCATGTAACCAATGTATGAGGCTCTCCTCATGTTTGACAGTATCTCAACCTTCTGTAGGCATGGCATGTTGACATTCTGACATTTTCCAAAATATAGAGAAGAACAACAGAAATGGGGTCACTGCTTCTAAATGCAGTAGATACTTTCACATACTGAAATAAGTTCTTCCCCTCTGTTCGGGCCAAGTTGCAGTATTTAGTTCGTGCAAGGGAGATGGAACTTGACAGCACATGTCCAGCTAGGAATTGATGTGGGAGCTATCAGCTGGCATAAAGCAGGTAAGCTGGCTCCTTTTGCTAAGCATCCCTCCTCCACACCTTAGCATAGCAAAAGCAAGGGTGGATGGAATGAGGGGACAGTTTGGCAGCAGATAGAAATTAGAGCAGCTATGCAACCTGCTCTATATTATGTTGGAGCCAGAGTTGGAGCAGCTGTGACTTGAAAACCAGGGAGCTGTAATAGCCTTTTTGATGACCAAACCTCTCCTGAGCTAAGCAGGCCTCAGAATAGGAGATAACCCATGCTGTGGTGTTTCTATTAATAAAACATGGTCCTGCTTGTGTTTAAACTGGGATTGTGTTTTATTCCAGCAACTATATCTGCTGAATAAGTTTTTTGGGGCAAGTGCGAACCAGTTTGGCACTATGGGCTAGATTCTGATAACCTTGTTCACAATGAGTATCCCCTTATTCCATAAGTTGAGTCCAGTTAGGTACTTGGTCTGAGGGTTGGCATCAGAGTCTAGCCATGTACAAATCATTACTAAATATAAGAGCAATTTGGAAACACCTTGCTTAAATATGTACTGTAGATTAGCGGGCAAGATCCATGACCACACTGTGCCAAAACTGGTAACTCCCCAGATGATGTAGCCAGATATATGGCACCCTGTCCAGCTCCTACAAGGGGCATTTCAGGGGCAATACAACATAAACGGGAGAAGTCTTGCAGCAGCTTTGTCTTTGAATCTAGGTCTGAATTGTTCCCTGGTTGGATCCAGGTTAGTGTGAGGTTGCAATAAAACTGATATAAAGGCACCCTTGAATCCCACCTTGGTCCCTCAACAAATGCAGTTGGGTTGAACCTAGGGGATCGGACCCACTGTCTTTCTAACTATTTGAGAATAAGAGTCAAGTTTAGCTATTTGATTTCAGTGACACTGCTGAGGGGTTGTGCAGATTAACTATGACTTCAAGATTTACGTAAGCCTATAAATGCTATTTCAGTTACTAGAAGACTCCTATTTTTGTAGCTGTATCATCTGCTTGTTTCCTTCTACATCTCAGTCAGGAAGGTTTAGCAGGCAAAGAAGCTAACATTAACTTGTGGGGACCACTACTGTTCCTTGGCCACAAAAATGTCTTTTCTGAACCCTTTCAGCAAAGAAATTAATATATACATATTGCTTTGGCTGGAACCATCACATTTCAGAACCCATCTCATGTCTAGGAACAGTCTCGTGTCTAAGAACAATAAGGCTTCATGCTCACCTAGGTCAAAATATCTGCAGGAATATAGTCAGTTATTAGTATGGCAAATTCCTTCTTGGCAGAGAATATGCAAGACTGGGAGGAATCTGTTGCAAACTTGTTTCTTATCTTTTGTGAACAATTCAGGCATTTTTTAAACCAACGTGAGAATCCTTAAGGAAAATTCATCCAGAGTTTGCCTCTCGGAGCATTTTGTGGCTGTACGTGATGGATACAGCTTTCGCAAATGTTTCGGTTTTGCTATATGAAATTTCTGCAGGGAAGCTAAAATTTTTTTGGAAAATTTTCACAAATGTGGAGGGAAATCTTTACAGGTTAAAATTTTCCTGATGTAATGAATCTGGGTGTCTGACACCAGGCTATGTCTACACTGGGCATGGTACAATGGTGCAGTTATGGCACAACAGCTGCACTGTTTTAAGCTGTGCTGTGTGGTACCAAAATAAAAACACTCCGAATGAGAGGTGGTAGCTTTGCCACCAAAAGTGTGGCTCTTACTGACACAGTACTCTCCAAACTGGCACTTTTTGTTGTTAAAAGTTTTATAATTAAAGAGGGTGTAGACAAATCGTCGTTATAGTGATTATAACTCCCTGAGATGAGTCAGCACATTTTATTGGAGCCCTTTGTGCTGAAATTGGACTCCATACTTCATGATGCTTTCAGTCTCTTCTGGTGGAAAGGTGGCCAGCCAATTGAAATGGAATTGTCTCACTTTTTGATTTTATCAAGGAACAAATATCCTTTGCCTTTCTGCTTTTCTCCTCATCAGCATAGTTAGATGTGAAAGAGTACAGAATGACAGATGGGATCACTTAATAGTTAGTTAGCAATTAATTGAACAATTCTGAGGTGTGTTTTCTATACAACTGAGCCCACCATGCAAAGAATTGATATTTCTTTCCCTCAGATGTTTTGCAGGGAAAGCAGAAGTGCTAAAACTCCAGGGTAAAGAGTATTTTAATATAGAGGTTAAAAAAGAAAATTCATACCCTTCCACACCTCCCCCCTCACCACTCTGCCTCCAGAAGGACAGGTAGGTGAGACTCCACATTGTGAACTGTAATGCTATAGAAAACTGACCTTAACATGTGTAAAAAGAAGTGTTATCAGAACAAAAGTCAAGGAGTTCTTTCCAAGACTTGGGAATGTTGAGGCTGTCCTGTTCCTGAAAAGGTAGGAATGGAAGGAAGGATACTCACTGTGATACTTTTCAGAACATCCAGGACTGTGGGTCGTCCTGTTGCCACCTGCCTCCAGCCTTGCTTGTGCACCCCTCTGATATAATCAATCTGTCAGCTCTATGGGTTGACAATAGTTGCATTCAATCCCTGTGTCACCTGAAAGTATCCATCTGGGGCGTGCAGTCCTTGACCACCAGATACCCACAGAAATCCCAGATGCTCCATTTCCAAAGTAACAGTGTACTGCAGCTTTACATTAGCCCACCACTCCTGCATCACATACAGCACTTGAGTTAAATTATAGTACACAAAAAGAAATTCATTTAGGAACGAATATAGAGTCAAATAGAAACAAGTGTAAGCGATGGAAACAAATGATTACATACAAAACAAAATAATAAAATGCCAAGTAGGATCAATAATTATCAATAGATATTTTTGCTATATAAAACAGTTCAGGCTTTTGCATCAGTTGCTAGCTCCAATAGGAATAGTCAAACATTTTCCATTACATCTGTTTTTATGGACATTTGGGTTTTCACAAAATAACATTTCTATGGAGAGTATCTATTTTTCTTGAAAACTTGTGATTGTTTTCATCAGAAAACCCAAAATTCCAAAACTGAATTGTTCTGGTTGCAACCTATTTGTTTGGGTCTGTTGCTGTTTGTTGTTACGTGATGAAAGGTCATAATTTTCAGCAGAGAAAAATATCATTTTCCACTTTTCTTAATATTATATAGACTAATATCCTGAGCTCCTCTGCTACTGCCATTGCTTGGCAAAGTCATACATATCTAGTCATAACAATATTTTCATAAATCAGTCTGTAAGGCCCTGGACCTTTTTCTTGCTTTTCTATTGAAATGTCTCCAATTTGTCTGTCATTTTGCTGACAAGATGCCCAGAAAAGACTACAATATTCCAGGTGTCTTGGAACCACTGCCACAAATGCAGGTGATGTTCATCTATGCCATAGTGTGTGGTGTCCCTTAAGTGCAAAGTTAGTTCCAGTACATCCCTGTACAAGCCTGGCCATTCAAGGACAGGAGCTGTAGTCCCCTGGAATAGACAAATGCCCCAAAGAATCATGTGATGGCATGCCATAAAAATAATATGCTTCTTGTGGTTCAGCCCAGTGAGGGGCTTGGAATGAAAGATGTGACTGAAAGAGGCCAGCCATGGTGGGGTGGTCTCCACTGAGGGTGTATCTGCACTGCATTGTAAACTTTTCCTGTGGGATTCATGCTCATGTACCTGGGCTTACAGTTACTGGACCTGAGTCTCACTACTGTCCTAACACTTCCATTCTGCACTAAAACTTTCTGACTTCGGACTGCAGCTTGAGCTGGATCTACATTGCAAAATGACAGTGCTTGGGCCCAAATCTCAATGAGACTAGGGCTCAGTAGGACCTGGGTCCTGAATACTTGCTGCCCCAAGTCAGACATATTTGTGTATTGATGATAGCGGGAGGTTGGGTTCAAACCTGAGTCTGAAGCTAGGTTTACAATGGAGTGTAGACATACCATAAGGCTATGTCTAGACTACGGAATTTTTTGGTATCATGGAAAAACTCCGCCGCGTCCAGGGAACACGTCTGCTCTTGTGACATTTTTGCAGAAGAGCAGATGCGCTCTTTCAGAAGCCCTGTCTTCCTCATTCCATGAGGAAGAAGGGCTCTTCGGGAAGTAGAGGTTTTTCCAAAATTTGGCCCAGTGTAGATGGGCCAAATTTCAGAAAAGCCTCTTTTGAAAAAACTATCAGAAAAAGGCATGCAAATTGAGGAGCGCAATTTGTGTACCTTTTTGCTATAAAAAGCGGCAGTCTAGATGTAGCCTAAGAGAACTAGGGCAGACCTCGTCCCAGAAAGGACTGGGGAAAACCCATCCGCAGTCTTTCACTTACATACCACTGTATTTCCCATTTCTGACTAGGATTGGAAGCAGACATGCCTGAAACAAGTTGTTCTTGCATTTTGCTTGTCTAACTAGAAGCAGTAAACACTGGAAACTTCTAAAGAACATCTATTTTTGTGAGAGAACTAACCAAAGTCTCCAGATTGAAGGAGTGTCGATTAGGGGTTTCAATCACCTTCAGGGAACAAATTACTCAGGAAGTGTAAATAGACTTCAGTGATATGATGACAATTTATACTAGCTGAGGGATTCAGCCACATTGACACTAATGATGTTTATCCCCTAATACTTTAAAAGAAATCTTAATCTTTTTAGTTCCATGCTTTTTGTCAAATCTCACAATGATACACTCCGATTGTTCAGCTTGTGTATATCAAAATAAGATAGATTAAAACATGGAGCTCGAAACAGACAAAAAATGATTTTCTGAGCTTTTAACAAACTAGAATCTGCACAGTTACTCAGAAGTGTTAGAATTATAATGACTTTGACATTATGCAGCCTGTTGTGCAAGCTATCAACTGATCTGGGTTTTATGTTTAGAAACTTGACTAGTTTTCAGTGCTACTCAAATGCTGTGGTACTGCTTTTTGTGTGTATGCAATGTAAGCTGATGGGCCACCACAATTCTTTAACACTCTTGTTAGCAAATTCTTCTAAAATGTTTGCACTTTTAATTAATATGTTAATTATCAATGAAATGCAATCTCACCCAAAAGCAATTGTTCAAAAAAGTCTCTCATTCAGAGTGTCTTCACTCAAAACAGTTCTGGGGAACTTTTTTTTTGGTACCTTGATGATATTGTCTTATACATTTTTATTGGTGTTTGCTTCCATTTTCACAGCATGCCTTCTCTTTTTGTGGATCAGATAGCTTCAGACAATAAAGAATTAATTTGAGAAGCTTTTTAATTTGAATTAGATGTAAGACAATAGAGAAAAAATCTGTGAATATTAACTATGATCTGAAAATGAGCTTAATTTTACAGCATTTTACATCCTATCATGTTTACCTCCAATGAAGATTTGGATGATTGAACTTCACTAGTATATGTGCATATGAAAATCATGTTGTTCATCAAATGCAAATTTCTTAATATATGTTTAAATCATTTTTTCACTGTTTTGATTGCCTATTGAAATTATCCAGCTGGGGAGCAGAAACTGCATTGTGTGACTTAGGCAAGTAACCAATGACATCCACATTTTGAAACTCATGCACACGTCATTGCAAATATTTGAGCTATTGATATAAAAAATGGTCAAGAGTTTGCTGATCTGTTCATGAACACAAAAAAATGAAATCTCAATAATTAATTATTAAAAAGTTTATTATTTTCTGCTCACTAATAAGAATATATACTCTTTCCACAATAGAAAGAAAATTCTGAATTGTTTGCAGTAACATATTGTTCTAAATCACTTCATGATCTGTCTGTTAATAGTTTGTATAATAGTTTGTATAATCTATTATATATTTGAGAGCGTTTGTCTGTGAGTGTGTCTGTCTGTTCATACATCCATCTGTCTGATTGTACAAGAACATCTCCTAAATATTAAGAGTTAGGACCACCAAATTCAGTACATAGCTTCCTCTTACCATAACTTAATAGTAAGGTATGCCCACAAACCTGGACCTGTCTCAGTTGGGGGACATGGCACTTCATACCATCTGACTGATACAGAGGCAGCAGCATGGGGTGGCAGCAGCCCCTGTCCATGGGGGTCCAAGGACAGGGGCTGCTGCTGCTTTGCAGCAGCCTTCTTTGCCCCTCCCCCCATGCTGCCACCTCTGTATCAGACGCAGCAGCGTGGGGGGCAGAAATATGAATAGTTGACTAGATTAACCGATAAACCTAGGCTTATTGATTAATCAACTAGTCTAGTAGTTGTTCACATCCCCAACTGGAAGAGAATGGTGTTCTCTGATTTGCCCTAAGGAAAATAAGAACTGATCTTTTTGCATGTTTAGTTTCCCAGCTTTAGGATTGTGTGTGTCATGTAGAAGATCTGCTGCTAGTGGACAATTTATTGTGCCTGAAAAAGAACTGATATAATGTAAGACAGTGCATTACAAATATCTTAATATAAATTCTAGTGACTACAAATGATTATTTTCACTTTCATCTATTAATTCAAGTTTGAGTTCCAGAATTCCATGTGTAGACACCTGTCCTTTACCATAGTATAAATGTTCCCAGCAAAAGTTAAAGTAGACCTATATTGCAATAAGAAGAAAATTGACCTATCAATGCTGAATACGAACTCAAGACAAATTACTTATGAGATTTCAAATGTTCATGTGTTGTTGAAAACCTATGCAAAAGAGTAAAAAATACTTCAGAATCTCTATTCATTCAGCAATTTTCACTCACTGGAAATTAAAAGTACTAGAAATCTAAGACAGAGGGTATTTCTTGAGAGATCATGGCTAAGGCCCCGATCCTGCAATTGCAAATATATAAGAAGACCCTTGAGTCAATGGCATTCTATGAAGGTGCAGATACACACACAAGTGTATAATTTCAGGATGATTGTTTATTTTAACAGATCCATAATTTAGAAACACTCACACCTATAGACATTTATCCAAACCAAACTTCTGAACCTTTTATGGTTCATTCATTTTTAGCCCTATGGTGTAGGGGTTTGTCTGGAACAAAATTTTAAACTAGTGGACTCTATTTCCTGACAGTCACTAGTCCTGCCTTCAGTTTAGTAATGTAAAAAATATTAGCTCCAACTCTGCTCCCACTTACACAGGGGTAAATCATTACACATTATGTCAATGAAGTATCATCCATATAAAACTGGTGTGGTTCAGAGGAAAATAGGGGTTAGAAAATTAGAGTTGCCATTTACCTGTATCTACAAGATCTCTTGGTATAGCTACTGTACAGGAGGCAGATATAGTGCAATATTTTAAAAATTAGAAAACAATAAAGAAGTTTTTAGGGAAATTGAAAAAAACCTAACTCTACTTAACTTCATTTACAAGTTTAATTCTTATGCAAATGGTATGAACAAGGACATCAGCTCTGTCCCACACTATCTTCCATGTCCTATGACTTAACCTACCAACCAAACAATGGAGGTGCTAATTGTTCTTATCAGCCTGTTGTAACTATTTGAACCATCTACTCACTGTCTCTCTCTATTTTTTCTCCTTTCCCCCTCCTTTTTCTCTTTTTTTCTTCCCCCTCCCCTCTTCCCTTACCTTATTTATTCTTGGGTCTGGACTTCTAATACTCCTGTCATCTGAAGAAGTGGGTTTTGCCCACAAAAGCTCATGATACCATCTACATGTTTTGTTAGTCTTTAAGGTGCTACTAGTCTATTTGTTATTTTTTAAGTTTGTCTTGTTACAGACTAACTCAGCTACACCTCCGAAGCTTTTTAACTCTAGTCCAGCACCCTTGAAACATGACCAGTACCAAACCAAGAATTTGTTTAACCACGGGAGGTCAACCAACATAACCAACACTTTTGCTGCTTACTGGACTCTTAGAAGACATTTAAGGATAAATTAGAACTAAATAACAGCATAGAACACTGAGAGCCAGGACTGGTGGCTATAAACAAACTTTATGGGACTGTGGAATACTTGGCTACATCCACAGTAAGTGGACAACTGGCTAACTAAAATCACGCCATACCACGGATGTTGCTGGACCAGAGTGCCGATAAGAGTGGTTCATCTGATGAAGTCGGTTTTACCCAGGAAAGCTCATGATCCTACATATTTTTATTAGTCTCTAAGGTGCCACAGGACTGCTCTTTCATGAAGCCATTTTTCAGGTATTTCTGTCTATATTTTGGAGAAATGTCAGGAATATTCCCAGCATTGTTTGGCAATGTACTTCTACTCTGCACACCCCTTTGATATGTAGAATACGTACACTGCACACCATTCTTGGATGGATACAAATAGTCCTGTCCATAGTGAGGCTCTGCTTAGGTGAGTAAAGACACACCTGAACCCTGAACCTATGATTCCTACCTGTCTTTCTGCTTGAACAAGCAGTGAATTCCATACCTCCAGTGCTATTTTTAACAGTGCATTTTCTACTGCCTGAGACTTTCCCCATTTTAGGGAAAGGCTCCTGCTGCCTCCCCCTAGCCAGTGCCATTCAATGACACATGTAGCTACATATAAGTGTGAAGAAAGCTTGCTTGCAATTGCAATGTGCCACAACACATATCCTACATGCTGCAAACAGTGGTGTGTTATGGAGACAGACTTGAAAATGAATATACACTTTGCCTGGGTGATTACCATAGAGCCTATCCTGCAGTCTTTATCCAGAAATAATTTCCATTGAAATAATAATGGATTGGATTATTATTTTATTTCTTCACTGTGGGTGTGTCTACACAGCAAAGTTATTTCAGAATAATGGCCGTTATTCTGAAATAGCTATGCGAGCATCTACACAGCAATTCTGTTATTTTGAAATAATTTTGAAATAAGAGATGGGTTATTTCGACTTCTGTAAACCTCATTCTATGAAGAATAATGCCTATTTCGAAATAAGGCGTGTGCAGACGCTCCACTTCTGCTATTTTGAAATGACCCTGGTGAGGGGCTATTCTAAGTTATTCCTTCCGGGGCTCTAAATTGAGATAGCATGTCTACATTAGGGAAGCCTCCCTCAGACTAATTTTGAGGCTTCCCTGCAGTGTAGATGTGCTATTTCAAAATAAGCTATTTTGGAGTATTTCTTCCAGAATAGCTTATTCTGAAATAACTGGGCAGTGTAGACGCAGCCTGTGTATTTAAGCAGATTGAAATTGTGTTCCGAAACCTTTGGAATTGTTCACCATCTCATTGCTTCTACAGATTCCTGCATTGACTAAGGGCCTGGTCCAAATCACACTGAAATCCATAAGAAGAATATCACTGACCTCGTGGGATTTGCGCCAGGCCTTGGATCTCCAGCATTCTCCAAGGGAATCAGTAAGATTCGGAAGCAAAAAGTCATTTGTCAGTTTCTCTCAGTGTGAAGAATTGGCAAACATGCTGCAATTTTAAAGTGACTTTTATCAGGTTTACAGGGAAACATAAAAGTAGTTCCAGGCAGTCTTGCTACTTGTCTACATACTGACTGAGGGACCACAGGAGGTCTCATCATAGTAAATACTTTGATCAAATAGTGAATGTTAATTAAACAGAAATAAAGCTACTGAGCTGGGCTCTTTCAAGTGATTAATTTTTAAAATAGTGTTTGGGGAAAATGCGCGCGTGTGTGTGTGTGTGTGTGTGTGTGTGTGTGGTGTTACATTTTGGTTCCTATCCTACAATGAATTCCATGGGCTCCTGCACAGTTCTAGAGCTGCATTGCCTTTAGAGAAGCTGAACATAAGCAAAAAGGTCTGCCTGTATAAAGCTGATTTTAAGATCAGGATCTTAATCTCTGTAAATGCCATCTATTAATTTTCTATCAGTGATTTTTTAAAGTTTGCAGAAACTGCACTATCATTATGCTAATGGCTTCTGAGCCATTTCTTCCTTATAAGTTTGGTTCCACCATTACATTTAAGGGACAAAGTAAATTAGATAAGAATGTTCAGCTGGAAATGCTACATTTTTCATTCCTACAATGGAGCTAGAACGTGAGACTGCAGAGCCAGACACAATTTGCTATTTGTCATTGCCTAAACTCACTAGGGATGTGGGATTAAGCAAGTCACGTGCTACGACAAAAAGCTTTTATTTGAAACTTTTGAGAAGTGATATTAAAGGCAGACTGATACTAATACTGATATTGCTTCAGGCATACAGTGGCTGATCCTCCGCTGGTATAAAGCCACATAGCCCCATCAACTTCCAAGGAACAATGGAACTATATAGCTTGTTATTTAGAGTTAAAGAAGGTTTCCACAGATCATAGATTCTTAGAGCATTAGAACTTGAAGGGACCTCAAGAGATCATCAAGACCAGTCCCCTGCCCTCACAGCAGGACCAAGCACTAGCTGGATCATCCCTGATAGGTTTTTATATACCCTGCTCTTAACATCTCCAGTGCTGGAGATTTCACAATGTCCCCAGACAATTTATTCCAATGTTTAACCATCCTGACAGTTAGGAAGATTTTCCTAATGTCCAACCTAAACCTCCCTTGCTTCAATTTAAGCCCATTGCTTCTTGTCCTATCCTCAGAGGCTAAAGAGAAAAATTATTCTCCTTCCTCCTTGTAACACCCTTTTAGATACTTGAAAACTGCTATCATGTCTCCTCTCAGTCTTCTCTTTTCTAAACTAAACAAGAGCAATTCTTTCAATCTTCCCTCAGAGCTCATATTTTCTAGAACTTTAATAATTTTTGTTGCTCTTCTCTGGACCCTCTCCAATTTCCCCACATCTTTCTTGAAATGTGGTGCCCAGAACTGGCCACTTTGTGGGTACTCTGGGGCTAAAGCACCAAAGAAAAATATAAAGGGTGCTCAATACCCACCAGGCACACGGCTACATGCGGCAGTTTAAAGTTAATCCGAACTAAATCCTTACTCCTCATGGAATGAGGTTTAACAGTTAATCTGAACTAAGGACTTAGTTCAGATTAACTTTAAACTGCCGCGTGTAGCCGCAGCCAGTTCGTTCGAACTAAGGGGGATTTAAAAATGGCGGCTGGACAGGAACATGCAAATAAAGCCTGGGATATTTAAATCCCAGGCTTCATTTGCAACTCTGGTTGCCTGATTTGCCTACTTAGTTCGAATTAACGAGCTAGTGTAGACATACCCTCAGGGAATTGGCAAATGTCATTGCAGAGCCTTTTGCCATTATCTTTGAAAACTCATGGAGATCGGGAGAGGTCCTGGATGATTGGAAAAAGGCAAATGGAAAAATGGCAAAGGATGAGAGGAATTAATAAAATAATTAGGAGAGAGTGGAAAAAAAGCTCCTTTCAAATCAGGTGAGACGCGTTTCTTATGGCTGCTGCAGTTCCAGTGGGCACAGCCAGGGGAGGAGTGCTTGTCACCCAGCTGAGACAGGTCCAGGTTTAACTGCCCCCAGACAGAGTGAGGAATGCAGCAAATTGTGAACTTTCCCCTTGCTCCCTAACAAAAGTGAACAGTCACGCCCCACCCATCCTAAATATTGGGGGGGAGGCTTGAGGTAGGGGCAGCCCCAGATAGGGGGGAGGGTGAGGGGGGAGGGCGCCTCCATCCCAGCCCCTTTCACTTGGTGGTTTTGTCTCTTTTTTGTATGGTTTTATGAGAAGCAATCCCATTCCTGGCACATCCCATTTTTCTTGAACAACCAAACAAACCTTGCTTTAAGTTGAGCAACCTTGCTTTAAGTTATCATAAGAGGAAGCTCCAAATGTCATGGTCCTAGCTCTTACTGTTCAGGAGGAGTTCTTGAACAAGCAGACAATCTCTCTCAAATATATAGTAGATTTTCATTTCAAGGAGGAACTGCTGGTCTCCATTCAAGTATTGTATATGTGTCATTCCCCGTTGTTGGTGATTCTAAAACAGCATCCTGGCCATGCCTTGACAGCTGTAGTGTGTAAAATGTTGTTAGTTCTGAGTGTTGTATTTGTCTACAGAATTAAAAATTATTGGCTAAATCTCAGCTTGTGTAAATCAACATGTTTTGAATGACATCAAGGGGACTATGAAGATCTGGCCCCATGCATGCAGCAGATAGAATTTAATATTGGCACATTGAACACATTTTTCACACCGACACCTGACATGTCCTAGGGTCTGCTCCAATAGTGCATTCATGTTATCTAACTTGTGGAGATTTTTTGTACTGCCTGTCATCATTGCCAGTGTACTGGTGTCCAGTAAAATGAAATTACAAAATTAGCAATTAGATGTCTCTCAGCTTGGATGCCCACTTTCTTATTAGATGAAAAGAATCTGACCTGAATTTCCTTCTCAGATCTACATATAGATACTACACTGCCCTAATGGTACCTCTTACGAGCTCATTTTAATATGCTCCTACAAAATATCTCATAAATGTTTAATTCTGAACAATAGAATAATGCAATAATAAGAATGGTACAGAAATGTTTTGCTGACCAACTTACTGGAGTAAAAATGCTAATATGACCCTGGTGTCAGTCATATTGCCATCTTTAATGTAAATGTAATGCCATGATCTCCCCAGAGATGAAAGATGGCTGGCTTATCAGATCTACACTGTATCAAGGTATCAGTATTCAGCAGCCAGTGGTTACTAGGCTACTGTTCTCCTCTGAAACTAGGGAAGATGATAATGGCTCATTCTCATTTTATCCTTCAGATTGGCTATTGGACAGCACCTTAGGAGTGGTTACTGGTTACATTGTTTGCAGAAGCCATTTTCTGCTTCTGATGAAAACTATAAATAGAGGGCAGTCAAGAAGGGGGAGGAGGCAAATGCATGTTATTCTTGTGTCCCATTTGAACATAGTTTTGCAATTGCTTCTCAAGAGAGAAACCACAAAGAGCACAACTCATATACTCCATCTCAAATAAAACATCAGATTTTTCATAAATTGAATAAATGCTTTGGAAAGCAGCCAACAGGAGAATATTCCACTTGTGCTGCCTTTGCAGCCTCTTTCAGACCTACTGTTTAAGCAGCAGGAGCACATACACACTTCACTCCCTTTTCTATTATGCAGCTCTGACACATTAAGCTCCTCAGAACTGTATTCATATTTTATCGGCTGTCCCAACTTCAATTCTTTATTTATAATGTACTTTGACTTTTTTCCACTCTTGTATTTCCAGATTTAGTAGAGAAACAAACCAAAGCACTTTAAGAAAGTCACCCTGTGTATCTAATCATTCCTTTCAGATTTAATGTATGTTTTCATTCAGCAGCTGACATCTCACCTGATAAATGTTTTGTTTTTTTTTTCTTTTCATACACACAGTTTGCTATTGCACCCTCTACAGGCCACATCTGATCTACTTCACTATTTTTAGTTTCTGAGAATGGCATATTACTTTCCCTAGGGAAGGTTATTGATTACTAGGATCCTAGGACCAATCCTGTTCAACTTATTCATAAATGATCTGGAGAAAGGGGTAAGCAGTGAGGTGGTAAAGTTTGCAGATGATACCAAACTGTTTAGGATAGTCAAGACAGAAGCAGACTGTGAGGGACTCCAAGAAGATCTCACCAAACTGAGTGATTGGGCAACAAAATGGCAAATGAAATTTAATGTGGATAAGTGTAAAGTAATGCACGTCGGGAAAAATAACCCCAACTATACGTACAGTATGATGGGGGCTAATTTGGCTACGACAAATCAGGAAAGAGATCTTGGAGTTATCGTGGACAGTTCTCTGAAAACTTCCACGCAGTGTGCAGCGGCGGTCAAAAAGGCAAATAGGATGCTAGGAATTATTAAGAAAGGGATAGAAAATAAGACCCAGAATATCTTACTGCCCCTGTATAAAACTATGGTACGCCCACATCTTGAATACTGCGTACAGATGTGGTCTCCTCACCTCAAAAAAGATATTTTGGCCTTGGAAAGGGTTCAGAAAAGGGCAACTAAAATGATTAGGGGTTTGGAACGGGTCCCATATGAGGAGAGGTTAAAGTGACTGGGACTTTTCTGTTTAGAAAAGAGGAGACTGAGGGGGGATATGATAGAGGTATATAAAATCATGAGTGGTGTGAAGAGGGCCGATAAAGAAAAGTTATTTATTAGTTCCCTAAATAGAAGAACTAGAGGACACCAAATGAAATTAATGGGTAGCAGGTTTAAAACTAATAAAAGAAAGTTCTTCTTCACACAGCGTAGCCAGCCTGTGGAACTCCTTGCCAGAGGAGGCTGTGAAGGCTAGGACTATAATAGAGTTTAAAGAGAAGCTAGATAATTTCATGGAGGTTAGGTCCATAAAAGGCTATTAGCCAGGGGATAAAATGGTGTCCTTGGCCTCTTTTTGTCAGAGGCTGGAGAGGGATGGCAGGAGACAAATCGCTTGATCATTGTCTTCGGTCCACCCTCTCTGGGGCACCTGGTGCTGGCCACTGTCGGCAGACAGGATACTGGGCTAGATGGACCTTTGGTCTGACCCAGTATGGCCATTCTTATGTTCTTATGTTCTTATTTTTACATGCCATGACAAAATGCTGAGTTCCTTGCACCAGACACAGAATTTCTCCGCAGGGCCTTGAGGAATTGTTAAATATGTAATAACAGAGGGGTGACACAGACTTTTAACAAACCTCTTCATATGTATGCATGAGTAAACTGGTTTTTAAGTTCAGATTCATTGGATGAAATTTTCTGCCCTTCCAAAAGGAATTCATTGTATGCTAATTAAAATCTTATCTGATATAGCCATGCCTATCCTATAAGGTTTGAAGTGGCTTATAAACAACCCCATTCTGAATATATCAGTCCCGTGCCTTTGGCTCAAGTGGTTAGCCAAAAGTCAAGACCTTGAAGCATTGTTTCCATTAGAATGAGAAACTGATGATAGGAATCATCCTTATTCTTCATGAATCTTATTTATTCCCTGTCTCCCTTCCCCAGAAAAGTATGCCAAGTCCTGTTCCCAGACACAGAAGAAACAAACAGGTAGTTTCCTTGATCAGAAATGCCAAGATGTGCCATCTCAAGGACCTCTGTGCCACAGAAGCCCTATCCCTGTGCTTCTTCTGACATTTCCTGGCTTTCTACCTAAAATAAAGGACTAATGGCTGGTGTATGTGTCATAGATCCAAAGACAATCAGAGACCCCATTACAACCAATGAGTGTGTCAAGCATCCTCCTTGAGTCTCTTTGTGTAGTACACTGGTATCTTAACACATTTGGGGTATGATCCTTAGAGTCCCTCAAAGCCAACTTGGCAGAGGGCCACTATTCTGTGAATGCCTATTAGACTGGCACCTATGCCACCTAACATATTATTATCACAGTATATACCTGTAAATAGTGTTGTGTGTATTATCAAATGAAAGCTGGCGTCATACTGCTCAATAACATAATTGCATGATACATATATGGCTGGTATATAGCGATAGATGTATGTGTGCTGGAAATATGTTCCTAAGATTTGGGGATATATTTGATAAACAAATTTGCCCTCGACAAAAGAATGTTGTTTTGCCTGTTTGCCTCTGTCTCTGTCAATTTAGGGATGCCAAAGACAACAGGCAGTTTATTTGTGTCTCGGGTAAATGACAGTTTTCAGAAGGATAAGAAAAGAGCGCAGTGTCAGTACAGCAGAGGATACCACACTCTGAACCTCGGGAGGTCTGCCTGACTCTAGAGACATCTACCGCTATTGGAACAGAGGCTAGTGCTCTTTGCATCTATGAATAGTGAACCCCCAATTATGTGGGCTGACACCACTGAGAAATAGTTGTAGTTAAAAAACACATAGAGAAGGAATGTAAGTTGTTAAGTTTTAGTGACAAGGAAGTGTGATTGTAAATTTGTTTTGTTTGTAATCATCCTCTTATTATTGCTTAAACCTCTGTTATTTATTAATGCATCTATTGTTTCACTATTGATTCATCTCTGTCCTGTTATATTGCAGTGAGGTGTGCCTCAGATGAACCAACAGGCTGGGGTGTAGTCTGTTTCTGGAGACAGCAGTGTTCCTGTGGACATCCCCTCACAGGCTGTGTGTTGTAGTGGGACTTTCTTTCAGGGGAACCAGAAACTGCAGAACGCTAAGGATTAGCCTGTGAGGCCAAGTTTGGACTGGCGGAGTCCTGGGAAGTTTGTTGGCTAGGAAACTGGGGCAGCAGGGAGTTGTCACTCACTATGGCACTCCCAACTCACTCCCTTTCACTTGGACAAGAGGATAACAAAGTGACTTACAGTTCTGAAAGACCCAAGAAAGTGTCTCACAGGTAAACCCCTCTCCAGTAAGTCTAAAGTCAGTACCAGGCAAATTATTTGAAACTATAGTAAAGAATAAAATTGTCAGAAACATAGATGAACATAATTCATTGGGGGAAAGTCAACGTGGTTTCTGTAAAGGAAAATCATGCCTTACTAATCTACTAGAGTTCTTGGGGGGAGCAGGGGGTGTCAACAAACATGTGGACTAGGGGGATCCATTGGATATAGTATACTTAGATTTTGAGAAAGCCTTTGACAAGGTCCCTCACCAAAGGCTCTTAAGTAAAGTAAGTTGCCATGGGATAAGAGGAAAGGTCCTTTCATGGATTGATAACTGGTCAAGAGACAGGAAACAAAGGGTAGGAATAAATGTTAAGTTTTCAGAGTGGAGAGAGGTAACTAGTGGTGACTCCCAAGGGTCTGTCCTAGGAGCAAACCAATTCAATTTATTTATAAATGATCTAGAGAAATGGGTAAACAGTAAGATGGCAACATTTGCAGATGATACCAAATTCCTCAAAATAGTTAAAACCTAAGCAGACTGTGAAGAGCTTAAAAAAGATCTCACCAAACTAAATGACTGGGCAACAAAATGAAATTTAATGTTGATAAATGTAAAGTAATCCCAATTATACATACAATATGATGGGGAATAATTTGGCTACAACTACTTAAGAAAGAGATCTTGGAGTCATTATGTATAGTTCCCTGAAAACATCCACTCAGTGTGCAGTGGCAGTCAAAAAAGCAAACTGAATGTTAGGAATCATTAAAAAAAGGATAGACAATATGACAGAGGATATCTTATTGCTTCTGTATAAAACTATGGTACACCCACATCTTGAATATTGCAAGCACATGTCATCGCCTTATCTCAAAAAAAGATACGTTGGCATTTGAGAAGGTGCAGAAAAGGGCAACAAAAATTATTAGGGGTTTGGAATGGATTCCATTTGAAGAGAGATTAAAAAGACTGGGATTTTTCATCTTAGAAAAGAGGATACTAAGGGGTGTATGATAGAGGTCTATAAAATCATGACTGGTGTGGAAAAAGTGAATAAGGAAAAGTGATTTACTTATTCCCACAATATAAGAACTAGGGGTCACCAAATGAAATTAATAAGCAGCAGTTTTTCTTCACTCAGCGCACAGTTAACCTGTGGAACCCCTTACCGGAGGATATGGTGAAGACTAGGACTTTAACAGGGTTCAAAAAAGAGCTAGATAGATTCATGGAGGTTAGTTCCATCAATGGCTATTAGTCAGGATGGGTAGGAATGGTGTCCCTAGCCTCTGTTTGTCTGGAAATGGATGACAGGAGAGGGATCACATCATGATTACCTCTTGTGTTCCCTTTACCTCTGGAGCATCTGGTATTGGCCATTGTCAACAGACTGAGCTAGATGGACCTTTGGTCTGACCCAGTATGGGTATTCTTATGTTCTTATGTCCACTAATGACCTCTGCTTTGCCATGAGGCCTATTGGCTTGGGCCCCTCCCCCTACTGTCTGCAGCTAGGTTCATATAGGATATGTCTTCTCTGCACCCAGGTGACTGGCACCCATTCCTGAGCACTGAGCCTGGGTGTGCACATCCCTGCAAAAAAGCCATACCTACATTACTATATCCTCTATATTTTATTAACTTACATTAAAATAATGTTCTGTATTGCCTTGGGTGTGTCTGGGGGCATACCCTATGGGTCTCTGTGCTCAGATGCTATAGGTTTCTTTTCCTGTCAGTTGTGGGAGAAACTATCTCCTGGGGAAGCTGTGGGAAGGGCATTGGAAGACTAGCCACAATGATTTTTTGCTGTGTCCTCTCTTCAAAGTGGGTGGATTCCAGCATGAGTTAAAGCAGAGTTTGTGCACTAATCCACATGCTAACCTGGGGTTTAAAGCACCTCCAAAATGGGGTAAGATTTTTTTATGATTAGTGGGGAAGGGGAGAGGTAGTGTTAAAACTCAGGTGAGAGCTGTAGTTAACTATACAGTGTGGGGTGTGGATGTATCCCCTGCTGGTTTTACCTATTGACTATCCTAGCATGGCAATCCAGCACTATAAGCCTTTATCTACACTGCTGGCTTTTGCCAGCAGAGAGTATGAAAATGAAGTGCTGATTAGCATTTTGTCACGCTCCATTTGCATGATCTATTTGAGCCATTTTTGCGCAAGGGGAATTTGTGCAAAAACAAGCAGTGTGGACGTTTCCTTTTTGCGCATGATCCTTATCAACGTCCACACTGCTTGTTTTTGTGCAAAATCAGCTCGAATAGATTATGCAAATGAAGTGTGACAAAATGCTAATCAGCACTTCATTTGCATACTCTCTGCCAGCAAGAGCATGCAGTGTAGACAAAGCCTAAGGGATTTACATTAAATAACATTCTGTGGAAAGGTGCTAATGGCTGCTGCCCGTGTCTTTGTGTGTGTTTTCTTAGACCCGAAGACAGTCAGAGAGCTCATTAAAATCAAAGGTTATATCAAGCACCCTGGCCCTCATGCTCAACAAAAAAAGCAAATAAACCTCTTGGTGTAGTAAAGCCAGACTTATTACAAACTGTTGGAAATCAATGAGAGTCTTTCCATTGACTTGCCTTGTATTTGGCAAGTTCTACAAGTAGCGCTGCTCCAAGGGAAAGTAATAGTGACGCATTTGAAGATATTTTGTGTTGTACGTGTTAATACTCATAAATCTTTACAGTCTCAAAGGATTGTTTAAATATAAGCTACTGTAATTTAGGACTGATTAAGGACTAATTCATATTTACTATTGCATGGATTCTTAACAGCAAACACAATAACCACTGTACAATAGGTGCTGACTTTTGTTTTTCCCACTTGGTGCTACATCCCCCACTCTGAGGCACCATCCTCACTTTGCCTCTTCCTGCTTCCTTCTTGGAGGACCAGCCCTCACTCCATTTTCCACTCCCTCCCCAAAGTCCCAGCCCTCCCAATGCTTGCTACTCTCTACCCTCCTCCAACCCTCTCCCTGAGCCTCTGATCAGCTGTTTTTCCAAACAGCTGATTGGTACTGCTGTCAAACAGTTGTGCCTGGTGGGTATTGAGCACCCTTTATATTTTTCTTTGGTGCTTTAGCCCCAGAGTACCCACAAAGTGGTGTCTATACGGTGCACTACAGTTATTCTACACTGGTTTAAATGCAGTGTCTCTAGCACTCACTCAAAGAATCAGATTCTTATTGAGAGTGTTTGTAAAGTTTATATTCACACCTGTTTCTATATACGAACTGCCTAAATGCAAATATAGCTAATTTGCCCATGTCACTCAGGTATACAGACATGTAATCATCCAGTTTGCATCAGCAAATACAGCTTTTTCATGTTACCGAGTAAAAGGTACGGCCAACTAATTCACTGTTCAATAGAAAGTATGTTCAGAAAATAACCACGCTCAGACAAATATATTGTCTAAAGACAAAGCAGAATTGTTTAGGAAAGAGTTAATACATCACTGATCCTTCTCAGGAAGTGAATTCTTGCAACATGTTCAGTTTACCTTGCATAGAAGATGTGCTTCCCAAATGCTCCCTTAAACTAGTGGTTTTTTTGATAGCGTGGTTGTGTACAAGTTACACAGCAGTGTTCACATGGCTTAAAGTTTAACTAGCCAGCTTGTGCCAGCTTTGTCTTTGGTGCCTCCCAGTACTTTCCCATCTTTTTGTTTTGAATATTTAATTTCAAATGATAAGGGGCATGTAGATACTCCCTAATACAAAGCATTCACACATCTTACATCATTTCTGTCCCACACTGGACTTTGACCATTTGTTCAGTTTTAAGCACGTACTTAAATTGCATTCACTCCAGGTTGGCATACAGTGTACAGCTGTCTTACTGAGAGAGAGATCATTGGTTGCAAGATTTACACTACAGAGCAAATGGATGGTTTGAAAAAGTCACCTGGGAATTGTAAAAAGATATTCTAATGCTTGTGTGGGAAGTCGAGACAAACATACGGTTGTGAAGGGTTGGAGAAGGATCCTTAGACCTAAGTGCATTTGTGTGTGCTTTGCTTTAGGGTTTTGTTTGTTTCAGTAGTTTAGCTGAGTAAAGATTTCTCAGTAAAAAGAAAAAAATTAAAGGAATACTGAAACAGTTTATTACTTCTACCTGGTGCATTTTTCCATTTCTCAGAAGATATACACACGTCAAGTATACACATGTATACAGTAAAACAATAACCGATCTTACAAATTAACCCATAGCAAATTACAATTTTTCTCACCCACAGCAATCTATTATATCACATAGATGGCTAGCAGCATTCTGAGAATTAACTTTGGGCCAAAGTCTCTCCTGAGAATGGCTTTTCTTGGAAAAAGTGTAACTGTATCCTAACCAGTGAAAAACAGGAGAAAGTCATCCACAGTCAATTAAATTATTCCAGAACTTTCACAGCTTTAAAAATGATTAATGCTACAAGGTTTTGTATGGCAAGCTTTTTTTTTTTAACTAGGTTTATTCTGCAGCTCCAGAATAAACCACCAAGGGTTGAAGGAGAATACAAAAAGAGACTGGGGAATATGGATTTGAGCTATTGGTTTCACATTGGGAACAAGCTCCTTAAAAGTCTGTGTAATTTGCAAGTTGAGATCAAGCACACTGTTTTAGATTATGAATACACTGCATTGGGGAAAAAGGGCTCTCATACTTCAGAGGTGAAAGAATATTTTGTGTGTAAAAACAAACTGGTTTCACAGAGGGCTGCTACATAAGCTGCTTGATCAACAAAGCTAGTCAACACTCAGCTGAATAGTGCCATGCGAGTGATAACGGAAACTTTAAAGGCCACTGCCATAGAATGGTTACTGGCACTGGCAAACATTGCCCCAGCAAGCATTCGTTGACAGGAGCAGGAATACAGACTATACCAACGTATCAACCGCAGCAGCTAACCTCTTCCCATCCAGAAATACTTTGATCAGCTACCAACATTATGTCTAAAATCCCGTAAGCCTCTCTGTCAGCGAGTGAAGGAAGTCACGGCCAATGTCAAGGAACGATGGCTAACTGAATGGCAGCAAGTAGACGTCCCAAACAAACATCTTGTGTTGGATCCCACCACTCAGCAGAAAGGCTTCAATCTTCCCCGGAGACTGTGGTGTGTCCTACATCAGCTTAGGACTGGTCAGGGCAGGTGCGGTTATCTACTGCATAAGTGGAATTTGTTGCCATCTCCACTTTGTGATTGTGGCAGTCCACAAACTATGCATCGCATTGTAGAATGCCCAACACGAAAATTCAGTGGCTCATTGGAGGATATCCACAATCTAACCAGTGATGCTGTTCACTGGTTGGAGAGCTTGGACGTCCAACTTTGACGAAGAAATATAGCATTGAACACGACATTCGAAAGAAGAAGAAGAAAGACATGATGCTTATAGATGGACAGTTCTGATTAAAGTTTGTCTGAAGTTATGTTGGTTATTTTGCATTTTTCATAGCTACATATGTCTTGTGATTAACATTTATTTACAAAGATCCAGGTGTATTTTTTTTCAAATTGTAAACTCTTCTTCTGGTCTGAAAGTCAGTACGTTCTTTTGGGCTCCTGAATCACTAATGATAAAGTTTCTGGCTGTGAACTAAGTTCCAAATACAATGTAGAATCCTAGATCATGGTCACTCAACTGGGCCTGGTCTACACTAGACCAGGTAGGGTGACGTAAGTCATTTTACCTAAAGCTGAGCCGTGGCAGCGTCCAAACAGCGGGACGCTGATGGGAGCACACTTTCCCATCGGCTTCCCTTACTTCTTGCACAACGAAGAGTACTAAGTGCTGATGGGGGTTGCCCTTAGCATTTGATTTACGGGTCTACATTAAACCTGTTAAATCAAATGCTAGAAGATCAACCTCAGGAGGATCAATCTTCTTGCTAGTGTAGACATGCTTCTAGAGACATATAGGCCATACAGTGCTTACAGAAATAAAGTGATTTTAAAATATACTTTAATAACAAAACTAACAGATATGACTCATGGACATGCTCACAGGGAGTGGCTATGTTGAGTAACAATGCACTATAGTTACATATATTTTCAGAGTGGAATTGCACCTTAAGCAGACATTATTTGTGGCTCCCAACATAATCTTCTTAATTAAGACAATCCTTAGATCACAAATTACATGTAAGTTTCAGCATGGGAACCTGCCCTGATAAGTGAAAGTAGACATAAAAAATTGTATTTGTACTTTAAGATTAGTATTCTCAAATCAATAAAAATGATTTTTTTTAAAGTTTACTACAACTTCGAAAGCCATTCTAGAAAAGAAAAGAGAAGCTCATGTTAGATTTAGATCCATATGGGCTCAAACTGCAAAACTAGAATCCATAGCAATATTTCAAATCCCTACAAATATAAAGATGTGTGGACTAAGACCACTGCAGATGATCATTTCTTATGGGAATGGAGAAAATGGTGATCTTGTGATGAAACTAGGGCACTGAGTACTGAGCTACTATAGAATTTATATTTTATAAAAGTGCCCACCCTTTGAAAGATTATTTCCTAATCTATAATAAACACAGCCATTGCCCCCAGGTGTTTAATATCTGATATTAAAAATGCAGGATGAGGAAAGGAATATCTTATATGATCAACATGTACATTTGCAACATTTAAATGTTTAGGTAGCAATTATAATATATCCCACCACTTAATCAACTGTCTAATTTTCATGGAAATGTCATGGTAAAGGGGGTGTCAAGGAGAGACAAGAAGGAGGAAACGATGATGGCCTTGTGGATGGGCAGATCAGGAAATGTGTTCCATGTGTAAGTGGCTACATGGAAGAAAGGGAAAATATGGGGGAATTGCACTTCTAGGCTAGTATCAGTGATGGAGAGTAGAGGATAAAGTGATGATGAGGGCAGAAAGCTTGAACATGATGCAGTTGAAAGGAGTGTCCCGGGGAGGAATTCAAAGATGGAGGAGACAGAACAACAGGCAAATAAGAAGATTGCAGCAGCTGTATTTTGTATGGACTAAAGAGGGCAATATGGGCAACAGGAGACCAGATCAGAGGACACATTGGCACCCAAAATGAGAAATGATGAGGTAACTGACAAATATTTTACTTTATAACTGTTATAGTGGAGAAAGAGGCTTGATTAGGACATGGCCAGGAAATGTGTGACAAGGAAGTGGGAGGATTTTGACACT
This sequence comes from Pelochelys cantorii, assembly GCA_032595735.1. NCBI lineage: Eukaryota > Metazoa > Chordata > Testudines > Trionychidae > Pelochelys > Pelochelys cantorii. The sequence continues at coordinate 175,073,374 of CM064328.1, read as the reverse complement.
AGTAACAAATCTCAGGATGTGTTGCTGTCAAGTCAGAGAAGGGCTCACACATGTAGGGTATGTTAATGACAATATTGGTAGAATAATAGTTTGGTCGTGCAAGTTCAAGTTCATGGTGAGATATTCATGAAGAGATGTCAGAGGTTCCATCTAAGATGTGAGGTTTGATGGATGGGGAAGGGTCAAGTATAGAGAGGTAGGGCTGTGAGTTGTTGGGGGTAAAGATGGTATTTAAAAGTGGATGAACAGCTAAAATTACCCAAGAAAAGCATGTAAAGACAGGAGGAAAAAACATTGTGTACTGAGTCCTTTGGGACCTCACTACAGGGCAAGAAGAGGATGACAAACGCTGAAGGAATGATCAGGGACAAAGGAGGTGAACCAGGAGAGAAAAGTGTCATGAAAGCCAAAGGAGGACATGTTTCAGTGGATAGGATGAGTGACAGTGTCAGATGCAGCACAGAGACCAAGGAGCAGGACGATGGAACCAGACACCCTAGAATTTGGTCATGAAGAGGAATTTGGGGAAGCAGATTCAATGGTTTGCAGAGATTTGAAGCCAGAGTGGAGATCTAAGCACTGTTACTGTAGACATCCTTTGCCATTTTAGTGCAATTGTTTAATCATTCTCTACCTCCATTTTCCCTTCTTTAAAATACTGCTAATAATACTCACTTTTTCCTCACTGAAATCGTGTGAGGATTAATTTATAGGCATTTGTAGCTCTCCTGATTTCAGAGTTTTGCCTGATTAACAGTTGTGGAGATGTCAGCATTTGATCCAACAGGTCACATTGTACCATCAGCTTTTTGGCAGAATGTCTCATTGATGTCAGTGGGAATATCAGCTTAGAAATGGTGGTACAATGGTTCATAGTGAAATGCAATATTATATAATGTGAGCGATGACTCATCTAAGGTCAACTTGAATAAAATTATATCTAGATGAGTATTTAAAATACTGAAATAGTTCAAACAGAGATAGTGGAAAATCTGTTCGGAGCACTTGTCTCTTGACAATAGAAAGTAAATTGGATCCTTCTCAGGAGGTAACCCATGTGTAGGAAAATTTCCATTTAAGAAATAGATTTTCCTCAGTTTAAATTGTCATTTTAAAGTCAACTGTAGTTCTCTTATGCTGGATTAATCATTTTGCCCTACATTTGCCCAAAGCCTTCCTGTCTCTTGATGTGTCTAGCCTTCTATTTGAATATTATATGTGAATGATGAGGCATGTACCTCACACAGGCATTGAAGGGGTTAATGTGTACTTCAAATGCCACTTATGCTACTTGTTTTACCTGGAGTAAGGGACAGACTTAATTAAAAGATGAAGCCCAGCTAGTGAGAGAAAGCACAGATAACATGGAGGCTATAGGGAGAAAACAAAAGTACTCTGTAATTCCTTTCTTTTCACTAGAGACTAGAGAGACCATCAGGGAAGGAAGAAGCCCTGGAGTGCAGGGAAGTTGGCCCTGGTAATCTCTCCTGAGTATAGAAGGCTTGCAAGAGACCAGGAGAAAGACTGGGTAGCCACTGGGGTGGAATAGACTCTGGTGATGAGTCCTGATAAAGGTCAAGTTCTGAGCACCTCCCAGGGAGTAAGCCCTGGGAGGTGTCCAGTGATGGAAAAAAGCAAGGTGAAATTAAGAGGGATGAGAAGCTGAGCCTGTGACAGACAGTCAGCAGACAGCTCTGACTATGAACCTAGAGAGGTTTTGGGAGAGGTCTACCATGTCACCCATACAGTAGGCCAAGAAAATGTCATGCATAATCTATGGTAGAACCTCAAATTTATGATGACTAGTCATAGGAACCGTTTCTTCAAAGGAAACAATATCATGTAAAGAAAGAGACATCCATGAAGAATAAGTTGACATTCCCTCACTTTCCAATGCCTTCAGTGTTGGTTATAGGGCCCCTGGCAGAGAAAGCAGAGTAGTGGAAGATCCTGGGTTTTCCTACCTGTCACTGGCAAAGGTGGCATGTGGCCTCTGAGAAGGAGATAAGTATTACTGATATCTCTGGGGGTGCGTCTACACAACAACCTAATCTCAAAGTAAGATATGTAATGGGAAGCTTCTTTAGATGCAGGGTAGCTGTTTCTGGATACCTCCAGTAGACATACTCTGGGTGCAGAAATGCACAGACCTTGGGATCCAATGTTGAGGCTGAGGGCCTTTTCTAAGTATATTGGATTCTGTGTTACCTGGAAGGGTGGGATTAACTCACCTGGTTAGAAGACTGAGTCCTGAACAGAATCAGATCACCAGAGGGGTTGAAGCAGTTGGCAGGGAGCACTAGGGAAGAACAGCCTGCTAAAACATGCCCAATTGTGAAGGGGGTAGGAAGTGAACCAGCCATGGGTATGGTCTTCTGCAAAATGTTGACCCATTATGCAATGCTTGAAAACAAAACCACTGCAAGACATACATTCTGAATTACTGAACTCATTGTAGTGTTTTGTCCCGCATTAGCCTAGCATTAGGCTGAAAATCCATCCACTAGTTCCAACCCTTTCGCGCTCAACATCTATTGGGGATGTCCAGATTACCTCCCTTTTCTCAAAAAAGGGATGTAAGTTAGACATTTCAAAATTGCAAATGAAGCCGGGATTTAAATTTTCTGCGCTTCATTTGTATAATGGCAGCCACATTTTTTTTTGAAACAGGACTTTTCGAAAGAAAAACGGCCAGTTAGATGGGGATTGATCGAAAATAAAACCCTTTTTTGAAAGATCCTGTACTCTTTCCAAGAGTTCTGTTTTTGATCGATCCCCGTCTAAACGGCCGTTTTTCTTTCGAAAAGCCCAGTTTTGAAAAAAAACGTGGCCGCCATTATGCAAATGAAGCATGGGAAATTTAATTCCTGGCTTCATCTGCAATTTCGATATGTCTAATTTACATCCCTTTTTCAAGAAAAGGGATGCAATCTAGACATACCCTTGGTAAAATAGTAAATAAAATAATGTTCCTAAAACAAAAATCCTTTTCAATTGTCCTGATGGTGCTGTGGGAGTCATTTTATTATTTTGGACTCTGATCCAGGAAAATACTTAAGACTCTGCCTAACTTTAAGCATGAGGAGTCCTGCATGCACCAACTCAGCATAGCATTGAAGCATGGACTTAATTCCATTCCTGTTCAGGAAAGCACTTACATATTAAGTCTAGCCTGTGCTAGGTGTTCCCCTAAATAGGGATGGTTTCCTGCATAAGGGCCACAATCAGGACCAAGTTCCCTATTTGTCGTCCTACCCATCCCATAATGGATGTAATGCCCCACATTTCTTTTAGGCTGAGATTTTTTTGGGTTTAGATTTCTACTCAAGGTGACTTTTTAAAGTCTAAACAAAATCTAGTAGCAATGCTTGAATTATTAGTTGTTAAACCTTTACAACTTTCTGTTTTATAACATCTTTGCATTTTTGTCAGTGGATAAGTCAAAAACAGTTGACATTTACACCTTCAGACTTGTCAACATTTAGCCCTCCATGACAGGCTTTTAAGACACATTCTTTAGAGATAAGAAAATTACAGTATCAGTGTTATAAAATGGAAAGTATTTTATTATGCTGTCTCTGTTTAAGAGAGGTAAATGTATACAAAATCCTAGCCTACCAAAAGAATTTACCAGAATATAAAATAGGGATACTATTGCATAAAACAGGTAATATTACATATCATTGAAAATAATTTTAGAAATGATTTATTATAGAAATACATTTTGTTTAAACAGTCATAAATACCTGTAAGATGTACACAGAAGATCAAGAAATATCATGTACACATTAGCTATAAAAGAATCATGGTACAATCACCAGTAGAATTTTGAATTTACAAACAGCAGTCTTACAATTAACCGGTTGTAGGAACCACTTTTCCTGATGGGAAGAAAATATCAGGATTGATGTCCATGAAGAATAAATTGTCATCCCTTCACATTCCTATGCCTTTATAGCACTAGTAATCACTTTGCAGTGGTTTGAATGTAAAGAAAAAAGTGATGCAATGCATCATGCAGCAGCTTAGGCACTGGACTTACTGTAATTTTGAGATGTTCAATTTTATGAATTTTTGGTTTTATCAACTCCACAATCACCACTTAATTCATAAAATAGAGGATCTACTATACGAATTTAATTTTCCTCACCTTTCATAGCAAGTTGTGCAAAAGTTTATACGGCAGATATCAGTCTCCACTGTCACCAAGGGAAGCCAAATCCCCTTCTCTTTACAAAATAGTACAAATTAGTGAGTAAACCAAATCCATTTAATAAGTTTACGGGAATTAAAACATCAATGGATTTTGGACCCAAAGAGCCTGACTTGAGCATTCAGTCCTCACTTCTGCTTTAGCTTCTCTGCTTTGCAAATCTGATGGGAGATCTAAGCAGAAGGTTAATTTTTGGCTGCTTGAAAAACAAGAGTGGCCTCCAGACGCCACTATCCTTTGTGACCACAGGATTTTGGCCTTGCTTCTACACAGCTCTGCCTGGCCTAATTTCATTTAAAAACAGAATTAATAAATCAATCCTCTCCCCAAATCTTATTTTCATTATAATCCACACTGATTTTCTAGAATGTTTAACTGTATCTGTATTCCAGTTCCTTGTGTTCGCCCAAGATTCAGCATCTGCTCCAGAATGTATTTCCAAATGTGAAACGTCTTGGATACCAAGTTATGTAAGTTTGCAACTCTGAGCAAGTCTGTCAGATTATTTCAGCATTTCATTAGGAAATGCCTGGATATTATTCCGATAGAAAAAAATCCTGCCTGCTCAGTGCATCTTTGAAAGGACTACGGTTCATTCTACAGAGTTGGAGAACAAGCTCTGCTTGCCCCCATCACAGAGCTGGGATGGTGGAAATAAATGAGGGTATGTCTACACGACAGTGTTATTTCGAAATAATTATTTTGAAATAGCTTATTTCGAAATAACGCATCTACACACAAAATGCATTTCGAAATAGCATTTTGCTATTTCAAAATAGCGTATCCACACTGAGCGGACTCTGAATCACATTTAAGGCTGGCCGGAACCAGTTCCGGCAGGGCACCAGGTCAGGACTTACTGTGTGGGGCTGCTGCCTGAGGCTATCTGAGGTCTGTGCTTAAAGGCACCCCCGCGGACAGCCAGTTCTCAGGTTTCCCTGCTTGCTTGTCTACCTCGATGAGGGACAGAAAAGCATTTTGTCTCTGCGTGCTCTGGTTGCCCTCACTCGGGACACCACAGCACTCTGCAACATGGAGCCAGAGCTGCCCCTGGATGCTCTGGTGCTTCTCTTGGATGCATTGCTGCGAGCCTGGCTGCACTTTCTGCAGGCTGCCATCCAGGAGGTCCATCGGGGGGCTGTCAGTATCCAGGAGGCCCTGTGGGAGAGCTTCCACCCTGAGGAGCACTAACAGTCTCCCTGGTGTGCCCCACTGGGGACTTGTGCCTCATTCCTCCCTCACATCCTTCTACTTACCCCTCCCTAACCCCCCTTCCTGATGTCAAATAAAATACACGTATTTTCATGAACACAAACTCTCTTTATTTAACAAAACTGGGGGGAGGGAATGAAACTCTGGTGAGACTGGGGAAAGGAGGCGGGAGAGGGCAGAAGAGACGGTGGGAGAGGGGAGGGGGAAACCTGGGAGGAGGGAGCTGGAAGGGGGAAGCAAGGGGAAGAAGGGGGAGGGGGAACTCAGGGCTCAGGGTTGGGGGTCTCACTGGACCAACTTGCTTGTCTTGCAAACCTTCTCCTGCGTTCTCATGTGGCCTTTGGTGGCCAGGCTGGCAGCTATCCTGCCATAGACGGCCGCGTTCCTCCATCTAGTGCAGAGATCATGGATGTTGGGGGCATCCCCCCCCAAACCTGAGTAAGGTCCATGATCTCCACCCTGGACCAGGAATGCACCTGCCTTCTCTGGGCCCTGGCAGGCTCCTGGGAGCTGGCACACTGCTCCTGGGAAGTGGTGGAGGGCTGGATGCCAGTAGCTTGCTGGCTCATGTTTTGGGGCCACGGGGTCAGGGGCCCCGGTGGCCACTGCTGGCTCTGGGCTAGCAGGCTTGGAGCTGGCACAGGCACTGTGGCCAGAATCTACCCCTTTAAGGGCTCCAGGGAGTGGGGGAGGGAGAGGAGTGTTCTTGGTTGAGGCTGGAGTGGCCACCAGGGCACCCTGGGAAGGCTGGAGGCCCCCTATTTCTAAATAAGTGTCTACACAGCACTTAGTTTGAAATGGCTATTTCGAATTTGGCATTATTCCTTGTGGAATGAAGTTTACCAAATCAGAAATAAGCACTCCACTATTTTGAATTTATTTTGAAATAGCGGTTTGGCTGTGTAGACGCTAGGAAAGTTATTTTGAAATAACTTTGCTGTGTAGACATACCCTGAGTGAATTAGCAGGATCACTAGCACCTCACAGTTAGTGGTTGTGGGGACTATATCAGCCCGGTTGTTTGTGGCACTACAAGGCAGCAGTAGTTCACTGAAGGATTGCTGTTCTCCAGTCCCCATGCACACCACCAGTGTTCATCCTGTTACTTAAGCTGTGCAACTACCTGTTGAAAAGGCTATGAAATGTATGGTGAGAGATAGACACCTACAGCCATAAAGCTTTTAGAGAAGAAAAAAAGGATGATTATTTTTACTCGGCAGATTCATCTCAATGTCTTTAGACAGTTCAGTGTTTTGGACAAATTCGCTGGTATAATACTGGGTATCAGCAGTTCTCAATGCTGGTGCAACAAAGGCAGAATAGTTCATCTCTTCACTCAGTGATCTCAATAGAGTTCTAGACTACCTAGAATCTTGCAGAGCAGATTTGTTTGTTATATGTGGGTGATCCTTAGATTTATATTTTTAATTTTTTTCATTGTAGACGAAAATATATGATACAGTAGAGGTGAAGGAGCCTGAAAATAAAAGGGGCAAATGCCTATTGCTAATTTCTGCAATATAGACTGACTTACAATTTTTAAATGTTGCTATTTTCTTTGTAAGCCATCTTCTCTTGCTAATTATAGTGGAACATGGCAATTCATTTCACTATGATTCAATGATCCATTTCAGCAAAATAAATGTGGTCAGGATTGCAATAGAGATAGGTTCACTGACAGCAATACCCTGACTGGAAAGTCATCAAAATGTAGAATAGAAAAATAAAGAGAATTGGACAAGATAGCAGATGCTGCAATTACAGTAAGGGCAGTACAGAAAAAAACAGCAGTCTGTATCCTGGTCTTACGGCTGTCACAGACCAGACAAAGCTGAGAGAGATAAAAATGGTTAAATTATTGAATCTTACCCCTTTTGGTTAGGGTGAGAAGACAGATCAAGAAATCTTTGGGTAACCAAGACCGGCCTTTAAAAAAGCCTAGAACATGGCTCATGGGAGATTTCTGTTACTCTGATGCTGACAGGCATCAGAATTGAGAAATAACTGGGGAACAGATGCATATTTCTTAGGGCAGAACAGGACTGCTTCTTTGCATAGTGTGTTCAGCAGGAATTAGAAGCAATTGTGGACTTAGCCTCAGGAAATAAGTTGTTGTACATGCAGGGCTGCATTTTAAAAACATAAAATGTGATATGCATGTCACTATTTTTGCACAGTCCCTTCACAATGTTTTGAAAGGTTTGGGTCATCTAATCCCAGCATCCTTACAGACTTGAGCTTTTTGCAGTTTGTGACACAACTGACAAACTCATCTGCCTAACCTTGTAAGACTTAACAGGAGTTATGTCAGAGATAAATTTGGCCCAGGATTTCCAGAAATGCCAAAGTAATTAGGATCCCAATTTCAATTACATGCACTTTCTGTGAGAGTGTGCATCCAACTCCGTCAGATGCTTCAGAAAATCCCACCCTAAACAAGACTGTAAACTCATCATGGAAGAGACGGTCTCTTAGGGATTTTCATAGGAAATGTGATGAATGGGAGGGGTAATACGCTTTTTTGGACATTCCAGTCATTCATTTAGCTAAAATCCTTTAATGGTGGTTAACTCTTGAGACTTAACCCTAACTGTCTTGCCTCTAAGGGTTAAAATAATGAGCAGTGGGTTCTAGAGAGTCTCAAGGAATGCTTGGAAAGCAGGAAGTGAGTTGGCAGGAGGTCAGGAGAGCCAATGGAAACAGATTTTTAATTGGAAATAGTAACCTTCTGTTCCTGTTCTTGTGTGACCAGAGCAGAGCTGGGAGATATGAATTAAGCCAGCAAAACAGACATGGAGAATCCAGAGACATCCAGGCCTTGGTAAGGACCAAATCTTGGAACAACAGTATGTGAGTAGGACAGAGAATGTTTTAGTCAGATTTTATTTACTTTTGGGTTTATTGGACTTCTCTTTGCTGAGCACATGTAACTACCCACTTATACTCTAACTTTCTAAACTGAATCACAGGAAAGCAATTCTCTGTTTTAATCTTTTCTTTTAATTGCATTGTAACACCTACCAACCAAGTAGTGTTTCACAAAGTGTGTTTTCTTCGTTTTATGAAAAAAAAATCAGACCATAAGCTGATTCCTGTGTCCCAGAAGGCAGAAAGTTCAGTGTGCATGTGCCTAAGACTGCAAGCCATACTAGTAGGAGAAATTACAATTTTTCAAGCTCTCTCTAGTGGGAGGGTTCATAAAATAAAATCATAGAGCTGGAAAAGACCTCAGGAGGTGATCAAGTCCAGCCCCCTGCCCAAAGCAGGACCAATCCCAACTAAATCAACCCAGCCAGGGCTTTGACAAGCCGAGACTTAAAAACCTCTAGGGATGGAGATTCCACCACCTCCCTAGGTAACCCATTCCAGTGCTTCACCACCCTCTGGGTGAAATAGTTTTTCCTAAGATCCAACCTAGACCTCTCCCACTGTAACTTGAGACCATTGCTCCTTGTTCTGCCATTCGTCACTACTGTGAACAGCCTTTTTCCATCCTCTTTGGAGCCTCCCTTCAGGAAGTTGAAGGCTGCTATCAAATCCCCCCTCACTCTTCTCTTCTGCAGACTAAACAAACCCAAATCCCTCAGTCTTTCCTCATAGGTCATGTGCTCCAGCCCTTTAATCATTTTGGTTGCCCTCCGCTGGACCCTTGCCAATGCGTCCACATCCTTTCTATAGTGGGGGACCCAGAACTGGACACAATACTCCAGATGTGGCCTCACTAGAGCCAAATAAAGGGGAATAATCACTTCTCTGGATCTGCTGGCAATGTTCCTCCTAATGCACCCTAATATGTCATTAGTCTTCTTGGCTACAAGGGCACACTGTTGACTCATATCCAGCTTCTCATCCACAGTAATCCCCAGGTCCTTTTCTGCAGAACTGCTACTTAGTCATTCAGTCCCCAGCCTATAACAATGATTGGGATTCTTCTGTCCCAAGTGCATGACTCTACACTTGTCCTTGTTGAACCTCATCAGCTTTCTTTTGGCCCAATCCTCTAATCTGTCCAGGTCACTCTGGACCCTATCCCTGCCCTCCAGCGTATCTACCTCTCCCCCCTAGCTTAGTGTCATCTGCTAATTTGCTGAGGGTGCAATCCATCCCCACATCCAGGTCATTAATAAAGATGTTGAACAAAACCGGTCCAAGAACAGATTCTTGGGGCAGTCTGCTAGAAACCGACCGCCAACCTGACATCGAGCTGTTGATCACTACCCGTTGGGCCTGACAGTCTAGCCAGCCATCTATCCATCTTACAGTCCATTTATCCAATCCATATTCCCTCAACTTGTTGGCAAGAATATTGTGGGAGACCGTATCAAAAGACCATCGACTTTCCCATATCCACAGAGCCAGTTACCTCATCATAGAAGCTAATCAGATTGGTCAGCCACAACTTGCCCTTCGTGAATCCATGTTGACTATTCCTGATCACATTCCCCTCTTCCAAGTGCTTCAAAATGGATTCTTTGAGGATCCGCTCCATGATTTTTCCAGGGACTGAGGTAAAGCTGATTGGTCTGTAGTTCTCTAGATTGTTCTTCTTCCCTTTTTAAAAGATGGGCACTACATTTGCCTTTTTCCAATTATCCGGGATCTCTCCTGATCTCCACGAGTTTTCAGAGATAATGGCCAAAGGCTCTGCAATGACATTTGCCAACTTCGGATGCTTAAGGGTATCCTACAGGAAGGAATACCCAAATGTACCTTCTTGGGTTTTCAAAGCTTTTGCATTTGAGTGGTTTCAGCAATACCAAGCAAAAGCAGGGAATCTGTGACCTTGGGGAGTTTTAACACAAGCCTTTCACAGCAAGGTTATTTTTAAAGTCTCTTGTGGGCCCCCACTTCCTACACTTGAAGTGCCAGAGTAGGGAAAAGCCTGGGCAGGAAAAAAGCCTGGAATAGCTGTTCTGTACTAGCTCCCCATATGGACACTTATTACACATGACTAGTGTTTTGTGCAGTTTAGGTTAATCCACTGTGGAACTGGATAAAACTAAAGCATCAGACAACACTCCCAGTGCAGAATAAGAGTGTCCAAACAGGAAACTAGCATGGAAGGGATGTTGTGCTTTCAATTAACTATCTAGTAATTTCACACAACTTACTCTTTCTGGTTTCCACATGATGACTAGTCCTTAATGTGTATTTGCACAGTGACTACCACAATAGGCCACTGATTCTCACTAGGGCCTTTAATTATTAATGTGATACAAATAGAAAGTGTGATCCACATTTGTTTGTTTTGAAAGCTGAAGATTATAAAATATTTTCAGAGGTGGGAGAGGAATAGCCAATGAGTGAGAAACAATGATAGGGTTTCAGATTATTGATTTGATGTTACACCATTGTTTGGTAGTATACGTTCAGTTTACATGCACTTTAATTATGTAGATTTGTAATAAGAATTCTAAAGAGACTGATATCACTTCCGCACATCAGTGGGAACACAATGTATAAATTAATCTTTACTAATTCACTTTTTACTAAATCACTTTTTAATGTGATTGTTTTCAACAGTTACTGTTATTATGGGCAGAACACATCCAAAATTCAAAGACAAGAAAAAAAAAGCTATAAAATCTGTCTGACCTTATCAGTGTAAGCTGGGTTGACAGGTCTCCTATTTATGAGAGCATGCAATTTTGCTAGAGGATAACAGTCTAACAGGCATTAGCTGTTGCTAGGTCAAATTCTTTGTCTCCATCAGATTTAATTGGCTGTCATTAGCATAATAAAATGTCTTTGCATAATTAAGATATAGATATAGATATCACAAATAGCCACCAAACACTAGTGCCAGTTTTAGTTTACTCTGATTCATGCCCTTTTAATTATCCAACGTTTACGTGTGTTTTAAATAATAACAGTCATCATTTCACGATTAACACCATCTGCATCAACTCAACTGATTTCAAGCTGAGTCATGCATGTTTCTTCTGCCAACACCTAAAAATGAAGAGCACATTTAGAGGAGTATGGTATGCAGTTCCTTATAGAAACGGCACATCTTTGGCACCACACTAAAGTGACGATTGGTCTCCCTTGCCTTCTGGTATGCCTGCCTCTGCTCCTTGATCTTCATACAGCAGTGTGACATCTCTTTTGTGCTCACTCTCCTGGATGCCACTAGCAACCAGCCCTTGGGTACTGAAGTTCCTATTCCTAGTACAAAACTGCAACTACCTCCTCTCCCCATGTATTTAGCAAAACTGCAACTTGTCATGCTACTAGGTAGAATCAGTATAGTCAGCTGGGAAGATGAGGTGTAAATGTACTTGAAACAAATTAAAAAATGTCCTAGCCTTTAAACTGGGGTGGGGGAGGCACCTATCAGTGATTCTTCAGAGAAACAGAGTTCCTACTGGTGATGGATAGGTATTATGGAACACCTCCTGGAGGCCAGTTAGGGCACCATAACCAACTGAGATATATACATGGATGTTGTATAGTTCTAACTAGATTGCAAAAAGATCTATGCCACTCACGGAGGTGGTTTTACTGGGGGCATAGCAGGGGAGTTACATTGGTGAGAGGAGCATATCACTGCTTTGTGGACGAAAGCTGATGTTTGCTGGCAACATTGTGTCGTGCAGACAAAGCCTCACTCTTTGATTGCACACACAGAGTTTGCAGGTAAAAACAGGATCCAGAAAAAGGACACAGGCTTCTTGCTTTGCAGAAAATACCTCATTAGGAGACTTTTAAGAAATACCAGTCATTATTTTGTGCAGTTTGTGCAAAAGGTGTGGCTGTGTGCTTGGTCTCTCTGTGGATGGCAGATATTGCTTTTATACAAATTCTTATTTCACCTGGAGATCCCTAAACAGAGAGAATGCTTTTGCCACTGGAATGCATGGAGAAGTAGTCATTTTGACGACTGCTGGAAGATTGCTTATTCCCTCTCCCCAAATTAAATAGCCACACAGCCTTTTGTGTGTACGACCGTAATCAATGTAATATCCCCTTTTTACATTTGGAGAACAGTGTCATAGAAAAAATTGAGGCACTTGTCCAAGAAGTCTGTGACAGAGGCAGGAAATGAACCCAGAATTCCTGAGTCCTGGTCCAGGGCTCTAAAGAAAAGACCTTGCTTTGTCTGCTTTGCCCTAAAACAACTTTGAAAGGGCATGCCTGCCAATAACTATCTGAGGAGATCCCTAATGCTCAAGTATAAGGCCCTATTCCTTTTGCTGTTTGGCTGTGCTTCCTGCACATCTGCCTAGATAGGATTTAGCCCCATCACTATAGTGCCGCATAACCTGTAAATATTTATACTAACAATACTCCTGTGATGTGGGGAAGTGCTATCTTCCCAGTTTTACAGATGAGGGCCTAAGGCACAGAGAGGCTAAGTGACTTGCCCATGGTCACACAGAAAGTCTGTGGCAGAAGAGACCCTGACCTCACATCTCTCAAGTCCCAGGCTAATGCTTTAACCATAGGAACATCCTTTCTACCCATTCTCCACAGAATAGCAATTTTCAAAGGCATGTAAGAAATCTTGCTTCCATTTTGTATGTGGGGAAACTGAGATATGAAGTGATATTTCCCCAAAAGTGACACAACAAGTTAGTGCTGCAGCTGGGAACAAAGCCTGGAGGCCCTAACTCCCACTTCAGTGGCATCGCTTTACAAGGTAGCTACCTATTTGATTGCTATGTTTAATTATATTTAAAGCAGTTTTAAATTTGTGAGGGCCTGCTCTTTCTGATTGCTTCTACAGGTTGCACCTCCCAAAACCACAATTCTCTGGTCCAGCAACAACTGTGGTCCAGCAGAACCATGGATGTTCCTGAACCAGAGAACCCCGGTAACCTAGTGGCAGGAGGACAATCTAGGAGGGGCCGGGCTGAAGCAGTGGGAGGGGGTAGAGGCTAGGACTGGTGGCAGCTGACAGCAGCCCACAGCAGTGGGGCTTGAGCAGGCAGCAGCTCCCAACAGCCCCTGACAGATGGCAGCATTGGGGCTGGGTCGTGGCAGGCCATGGGAGTGTAGGATTGGACCGGCAACTGCCCATGGCAGTATGGGGCCAAGGCCAGAGCCCCGGGCAGCCTGTGGAAGCAGGGCCAGAGTCTGTGGGCTGCTGTGGGGCAGGAGCCTGCACTCTCGACAGCCTGTGACAGCAGGACTGAAGTCGGGGCTGGTGGCAGCCCTAGCAGCCCATGGCAGCATGGGGCTGGAGCTCCAGACAGCCCGCGGAAGTGGGGCCAGAGCTTTCAGGCTGCCATGGAGCAAGTTGGATTTCCTTATAGAAATAATAGTTAAGTCCTGGAATAGGCTTCCAAGGAAGGTTGTGTCTACCTCATCATTGTAGATTTTTGTCCATGTTGGCCAAATACCTGTCAGAAGTGGTCTATGTTTACTTGGTCCTACCTCAGTGCAGGGAAAAGACTTAATGATTGCTTGAGGATCTTGTAAACTAGATCTTCTTCCCAAAGGAAACAATGGTCCAAATTCATTCTTGGTGTAACTCAGTGACTTTAAAAGAATTATACTAAAAATCGTATTCTTCAGTCCTTCTTTCTTGCTACCTTATTGACTTTGACTTTGCTAGAGGGTCTCTTGGTCCCCCTGTCTTTGATGAATAAAAGCTCACTGCCAGATAGATGTTCCAGTCTGATATCTGTCTTGAGCTCCTAGAATAGCTAGATAGCTCTAGCACTACATAGAAAATGAGCTCTAATGGCCAAAGCAGACAGGATCAATGCAGAGTTCTTCTTCTTGGACTAGCAATTGCATAGCCTTAAAGCCTCATTTTCCAAATTCCTCTGCTTCTACATCATATAATTATTTTGTAAGTAGCTCTCCAAAGATCAGAATAAAGGTTAATTGAAACAAGGATAGCACAGCAAAATATTCAGTCACAGACAGTCTCCCCAGAGCTTGGAGCAGTTCTACTAGTGCTTGAGGTATTTATAGGCTTCCTCCTGTTAAGTACACATACAAATCTTTATCCTTATTACACGTATAAATAATGGAAAAACCTGCCATGTGTTGAGGGAAGTCTATGTTTTTAACAAGTCTCTTCTCTTAATAGCCAACCATCCACTAATATTCTGGAAAGGTTGTCTTTTCTTTCAGTATCAAGGCAGTCTGACCAGCAATAAGCAGTGGGTGAAACTGTGTGTATGTGTCATGCTGATCAGACAGGATGATCATGATGGTCCCCTCTGGTCCTATATTCTGCTTTATACTGCCATTTCAAAAGCTTTATATTATAAATGTAGTTAGAGGCCAAAATGGTCAAGGTTCAGGCAGTTCTGGGATTATTTTTCTTCCTCTCTAAAACATGTTCTTCTATGTATTGTATGTATGCCATCTATCTGCTTCATGCAAATACCGGTTTCTGATGTATTGATCTATAATTTATTTCCCACTTTTCCCATCCCCAATTGCTTCATTTACATGTGTTAATTTAAACTCCAATTTTAATCATCTACCCTTTGTTTACTACATCTTACTAAGGAGGTAAAGCCATAATCATTTAGTTTGGAATATGGCTATGTTCTTTCTTCTTAGATCACTCAAGAAAATGCTTATATGTATTTTAAGTTAAGTTCTTTTTTAATTCTAGGTGGTTAGTTACCTTTTTAAACATACAATTTGTTGGCATATTTTACTTGTCTTCCCAGATTCTGTCATTATTACTGTTTCAGAATCAAAGCTTCAGAAGAGTAAATAGTTTTGTTACCACCAAGCTCCTCCGGGCCTTTGAAAATGTTATCCTCAAGGGGTCCAATGTATCTTAGTATTCAACAGATAGCATTTCCAAGGTTAAAGCACCATTCTTCACAAGAACCCTTTTGAATATTATTGAAGAACACATTTGGCTTGATCAGTCACACATAGTGATTGATGATGCTATTGATTTTTAACCTTGTTGTTTTTCTAGATTGTGCATTCTATTTGCTACTGTTTATTAAATGTACTTAGGGAACAAAGCAAAGTTTTCAGATCTCAAAGAAAGAAAATTAAACACAAACCTCTGGCACTGTTTTATATGCTCGAGGTTTATTATCCTGTTTGATCTCCTACTTAATTTGTACACCTGTTAACTGTTGTTAAAATCAGGGAAAATAAGTAAGTGGGATAAATGTGTCACAACCACATATTAACTCACTTCTTCCTTCATTTGTCTTCGTTTTCTTTGCAAGTGCATCTGTTTGTTTTTTATATACTCATTTTTATTACAGTTCTTGATATTTTTATGTTAGCTTTTTCAAAATATAGACAATATTTTTCTTATTGTTGACTAAATTGACAAATTAACTGTCTCACCGAGACAAAGTTTTTCTCCTTTTCTTAGGGAAAAAATAACCTTTTCCAGTGCAGACTATTTCCTGACAGGTGAAATCATTTAACATACCTTAAATAATCATTTATACTTACTGAGCTATTGTACTAAAAGGTAGTTCTCCAAAACGGCATTGCTGTGACAGTCTATGTAATTGACGGAAGTGAGAGGTCAATGGAAGAATCCATATGCTATTGACATTTTAACTGTGGATGAACAATGTAATAGTCCATTGTTTATATCCTTTAAATAATTTGTGTTGCTAGACACAAAATATGTAACTTCAAACCAAAAATACCACTACCCCTATAGCTTCCTGCAGTATTTCAAGCAGACTCCTGTGTACCAGTAAACACCAACTTTATCTATGTATATGAGAGAGAAATGTATCCTCCCCCCCCCCAGTATACACTGGAGAAGAGATAGAGACCTAGACAAGGAACTTTAATCATTTAAAAAATAATGACTCAATAGACTATGCAGGATTTAATTCAGAATAAATCCTATATCTGATTGAACCATTTTATTGCATTCTTTGATAATTACATGGCAATGTTGACTATAAAATCACTGATAAATCACTGCAAAATCACTGCTGGCTGGTGAAGGAAAGTCACATGCAATCATGATCAAAATAGTCAGGATCTTGTTTAGATGAGCAATAGTCCAAATAACACTTAAAAATCTAACCACCTGAATGCATCAATTCTAGCCAACTACTTCTCAGAATCAAACCTTCTATATTTGAGCAAGCTCACACAAAAGTTAGCCAATGGCCAACTTCAAACTCAACTAATGAAAGCTAATATCCTGGATCCATAATATTCTGAGTTCAGATCAAGATGTAGGATGGAAATAGCTTTAGTGGCACTGATGGCTATACATTCTCACTGTCCTAGACCTCTTTTCTTTACTCAACACTGTCAATCATGAGATATTGCTGTGCTGCCTGAGAAGAATGGCAGGAGGTCAGCAGAATGTGTTAAAATGGTTTAATTTCTTTCAGAGGGACACATCCAAACAGTAGTAGTGGGAAACTACCACTAGTCTTACAGCACTGGAGGGAAAATTTACCCCAGATTATGCTTTTGCACATCTAATAAAATGTTCTTAAACCATTGCCAATTATCATTCAACTTGAAGATACTGAAGCCACCATACACCTCCCTTTGATTGAATGTACATATTCACAAGTGATCACTTCAGTCCATAGTTTAGCAATGCTATTGAATTTGTTGCTAACACTAAGCTGTCTCATGGCAGTATGCTTTCTCCCATCTTTAACTGGGTGGAGATTCTGTCTCATCCTAGCAGATGATGATTTGGACTATCTGGTATAAACATCCTGACTACACCAGTAAAATCTACTGGGCCATGAAGCTATCATAGAAGAATCATAAAATCATAGATGATTAGGGCTAGAAGAGGCCTCAGGAGATCATCTAGTCAAAACAGGACCAAATCCAATTAAATCATTCTAGCCAGGGCTGTGTCAAACCTAGCCTCAAAAACCTCTAAGGATGAAGATTCCACCATCTCTGTAGGCAACCCATTCCAGTGCTTCACCACTCACTTATAAAATAGTTTTTCCTCTCCTTTTTCTGTCATCTATCACAACTGAAAATAGCCTGGATCCCTCTTCTTTGGAAGCCTCATTCAGGTAGTTGAAGGCTGTTATCAATTCCCCCCTACATTCTTCTTTCGTGCAGACTAACTAAGCCCAGTTCCCTCAACCTCTCATCTTAAGTAATGCACCCAGCCCCCTGATCATTTTCATGACCCTCCATTGGACACTTCAATTTGTCCACATCCTTTCTGTAGTGAGGGCCTCCAGACTGGTTGCAATACTCTGGACATGGCTTCACCAGTACCAAATATAGCATT
The DNA here is from genome assembly GCA_032595735.1 of Pelochelys cantorii. Taxonomy (NCBI): domain Eukaryota; kingdom Metazoa; phylum Chordata; order Testudines; family Trionychidae; genus Pelochelys; species Pelochelys cantorii. The sequence goes on along the minus strand of CM064328.1, from coordinate 175,055,765 downwards.
GGTCTTCGTGGTAACAAAGGCACACTGTTGACTCATATCCTGCTTCTCATCCATTGTAATCCCCAAGTCCTTTTCTGAAGAACTGCCGTTTTGCCAATCAGTCCCCAGCCTGTAACAGTGCATGGGATTCCTCCATCCTAAGTTCAGGACTCTACACTTGTCTTTGTTGAGCCTCATCAGATTTCTTTTGGCTACATCCTCCTATTTTTCTAGGGTCCAATTTGGATCCTATCCCTACCCTCTGGAATATCTCTCTCTCTTCCAATCTTAGTGTCACCTGCAAACTTTCTGAGGGTGCAATCCATTCCATCATCTAGATCACCAATGAAGATGTTGAACAAACCTAGCCCCAGGATTGACTCTTAGGGTACTCCGCTTGATATCAGCTGCCAACTAGCCGTCGATCACTACTCAAGTAGGAACCTCCAACTTGTACAGAATGCAGCATCATGTCTCCTCAGCAGTACATGCTACTATGAATACAGCATAACTCTTCTGCACTCTCCACAAAGAATATCAAGGCATGTTCAAAGTCTTTGGCAATGGGTTGGACCCCTATATCTAAAAGATTGTCTAAAGCAGCAGGATGAATGATGTCATTGACAAGTCTGCTCCTCTGGCACAATGAAACTTTGCTTAATAAGGATATAGTTCATCTGTTCAGGAGACAGTTTTCTGGAGTTGAAGGCTATGTCTGGACAGACACATTTGCGATCCCTGTAATCCTCATTCTACGAGGAAGAAGGGATGTGCCGAAAAATGAGGTTTTTTCTGAAATTTGCTGCTGTGTAGACAGGCCAAATTTCAGTAAAGCCTCTTTTGAAAGAAAAGGGGAAAAAGATACGCAAATTGCAGTTGCAATTTGTGTATCTTTTTCTGACTTTCCTTTGCAGTATACACCTAGCCCTAGTCTGAGAGTGTGTAACAAACTCCCACAAGATAAAAGGATCACCACAAACCTGTCCAACTTCCCCTTTAGGATCAAGGTGCCACTGCTTTGATCTGCTTGCTCCAATATAAACAGACCACGGCATGTACATTTTTATGATTCCCCACTCCACAACCAACATAAAATGCTATACCGTGCACACATTTCTTTCCCTGGGGAGAAGATGAAAGAGACTGAATCACACATGACAGATTTTACTCTCATCATTACTGGAAAACATTCACATAATATAGTGATGAGGTAGCATATGAAACTATACAGAATAGAACAGAAACAATATCATAGATTCCACAATCAAATCCATTGGTGGGTGGGAGATATTTATTTTTACCACAAATATTAACTTCCATTGAAGATGAGAATGTATTTTGAGCTGGAAATCATAATGAAATCTAGATTTTAAGATCAACTAGTAATTCCCACATCTTCTGGTTCTTAAATAGCTTATGATGAGACCTTAGAAAGGAGTACAAGATTCTGCAGCTCCTGGACCAGAAACACAGCCCACCTGGCAGTCGCTGGGGACCAGGAGCAGTGCGACAGCCAGGAGGGGAGCCAACTGGGAGGCCAGCCCTACTGGAAGAATCCTGACCTCCTCTGGTCCAGCAAACTCCCTTCTGTGGGACCCATGAGATCCCAAGGGTGCCAGACCAGGGAGGTCCAACCTGCATTAGCTTATATACTAATAAGTTTGAGAAGGGCACCCCAATATTAGTAGGGTGAAGAAAAACAGATAAGGAAAAGGGACTGAAACCCCTTCTGAATAGGCATTGAGCACGGTAGCATCAACACAACATATTATGAAAGCTGTATCTCAGTCTACGTGCCTTAGGAGATCCAGGATGGTGACTAGTGGGCATTTTGGCACTTGCACTTCAAGTTTTTCTGCAATACATGGTGCATATTCATAGATGCTCAGATGCTCATTTTATGTTATGTCTGCCTTTTTTCTCAGGTAGGAGTGTTTGTGACTTGTTAATTGTGCTCAGTAAGAATATGATAAGGAAAGAAGGTCTTTCCTAAATTAAATTGTCTCCAGTCACATCAGGGTTACCCAATTTATAGTAATTCTTATAACTCTGTGCCTGATCTTGAAACTAGAAATTTAAAGTCTGTTGTGAAGTGTCTGAAATTGGGCAACCAATAATGGAGGCACCCAAAAAAGTAAGTTTTGAAAGTTTTGAAAATATTGGCCAAAAAGCAAGTTAATTTCTTGAAGACATTGGCAAGTGATTCTAAAAAGGGGAACATAATTGTTTCCCCCCCTCCCTTACTATTTTCAGAATATTGCACACTACCTGAATTCACTTCCCTAAATCAGAAATGTGGACTCAGGGTGCATCGAAACTTGAAACAGCACCCTAAACTTGAAATAAGATACGTAATTTGCGCTACGCAAATTGTGTATCTTATTTCAACTGAATTTCAAAATAGGCTATTTTGAAATTTGGCATGTCTACACAGCACCAAATTTTGAAATAATGTGCTATTTTGAAACATCCCTTAACCCTCATGAAAACTATTTTGAAATAATGGGCAGCTTGTGTAGATGCAGGGTAGCTATTTCGGGATACCTCCAGTATTCCGAAATAGCCATGCAGTTTAGACATACCCTCACTTACCAATATTGTCCTGGCTTGTACTAAAAAAATATAAGTATTATGCTTTCCTCAGGGCATCCAAGAATCACAAGCCACTGTATTATCCCTCTTAGCTTAAGAAAGAATGAGCTTTGCTGGAATTTAGACTGGATGTCAGCACTCTGGCACACCAGACTGTCCACTTCACCAGCAAACTTCTTGCTGGCAAGGATCCATGAACCCAGTCTCCCAAGAAACAACTCTTCATAATGTGCAATCCCTCTAACTGGATTCTCATAGGGTACATCTACACAGCAGAGTTATTTCAGAATAACATCAGATATTATGAAATAACATAGTACGCGTCTACACTGAAAGCCGTTATTTCAAAATAATGTCAAACTGGAGGACTTCTTACTCCAACTCATGGTAACCTTCATTTCAAGAGGAGTAAGGGAAGTCTAAGGAAGAGTGTTTTTCCTTCAACTTCCTGCTGTGTAGACAGTGCCAAAAGCCAAATTAAGCTATTTCTACTTTAGCTACCCAATTGATGTAGCTGAAGTTGCATAGCTTAATTCAACTTTAGCCCCTCTGTGTAGACATACCCACAGACATTAAGTTCATTGCATCCAGAAAGTTAGTGAGCATACCAGCCTGTTAGGTTAGCTGAGGATTTACTGTCCTGACAGGAGCAGGGTAGAGAGATAGCAAGGGAAGGTCTCAACACTATTGTCACCACCAGCATCAGGAAGCAGAATGATCTGGCCCTAGTCCTCTCCACCTCACCAACCCCCGATGCATTGTTCGTGGGAAGGGGCTTGGAGGAAGGCATGCCCCCCACCCTCCTGCACGCACCAGTGGCAGGAAGTAGAGCAATGCATCTTGGAGCTGGTGGAGCAGAGCAGTCTGGGGCCGGGTCTCTCCTATTCCCATGAGTGCAGGGGAGCCCTGCTGCTGGTGCCAGGCCCCCTGCTAGTCCCCAGGCCTCATCATTTGGTGGAGGGGGTGTGGTGGGGGTGGAGCATTGTGGGGGCTAGGGGAGGGGTGGAGTGTGGGTGGGATGAGGACAGAGCAGATGTAGGCAGGAGGGTTGTCCCAGCCCCTGCATGCCTGGCCCTGCTAGATGCAGTCCATGAGGGGGATGGCTGAGGGGGCTGTTTACTGGAGCTGGTGCTGCCCCATACACAACACTCAACTGCCTAGAGCAACACAGAATTTGGTGCCTCAAATGTCGTGGTGCACTATGCAGCTGCATATTTTGTGTATTGGTAGGGATGGCCTTATCACTGAGGCTCATGTTATACTTCAGTATAACAGCGCTGAGATGCTTTAGTGTAAAACTTAAAATAAATGTGTTAATAAAGAACAGAGATTTAAATTATACTAAGGAGACAGGTATGATTGCAAACAAAACAATATACTCTTTCTCTTGGTTAAAACTTAACTTAAGGCAAAGTACAATCTTTACATAAACAGATTTCTCACTTGCCTCAAGTTACCTGCATCTCTCTACCCCCAGCCCAAGGGATCAGACCTTCAGAGAATCTCATTGTTTTCTAAGTGATGGATCACTACATATCTTTTTGCTTGTCTTATCTTTCCCACAGTAAGAACCAAGGTGATATCTTGGGGGTGCGGACTTTAATCAATCTCTCACCAACTTGCCACTTTTTAGCTCGATCGCTTTATTTACCTTATATGCAAATGTGCCTTCACTATCTAAGGCTTACAAAGCTAGACCCAAAAAGGTAGGTCCGTCCCCAAAATATATTCTGGAACATATTTCCAGCATACATACATAACTCTTTAGATACTTCCATCAATGATATTCATGACTGGTAAATCAGCAATTTAATGATACCTTATCTAACACACTTTTATAGTGCAATAATATTGTATACAATCAGTTGGATTCAATTACTTATTCTTTGGAGTACAAGCGTCCCATTCTTCCGTTGGGGTGTCTGTACCCACATTGTCATAATAATTACCTCTAGAACAGTTGTCATTTAACCTTTTGTCATTTGCGTACTCTAAAAAATTTCGAATGAATGTATGAACTTCTTTGGAAATGTAAGACACAATCTGCAGACTCCTAGGTGTCCAGGATGAAAAACATTATTGTATGGTAATAACAACCTTTTGTGGACTCCTTTGACGTAGTCTTTAGACCCCTGGGGTCCGTGGACCACATGTGAGAACCGCTGCTCTAGAAGAATTAAAACAGTTTTTATGTATTTGAAAATCAGAAAATATCATTTATACAGAATCTACAAAAATGTCATATTCCTTGAAATGCATTGTTATTTTTAATAAGTGAGCAAGGCAATGCATAATGATGTAAGAATAGGAAATATTTCAGATTTATGATGAAAGAAAACAAACCGCAAAATCAGTTTTTTTTTCTTTGCAAATATTACTGTGAAACATGACATCTCCTCCCTAAAATTATAGGCTACTTCAAATGATGATCGTGTTACAATATTCATGTACTTAACTTATAATTTAATCACTGATCATAAAATTTACTATTGTTGCTACTGTTGTGGGTTATATTTCTCAGCCTGCTGCACAAATACAATTTAAAATCCCTGTGCTAGATCTGATTCTCAGTTATGCTAAATGTAAAATGAGAGTAAAAAGTTTTCTGACATAGGGGGCTCATGCTGATATTGCGATCAGAATCTTTTCCCTTGTATTTCATTTGTACAGAGAGCCTGTATTCTTTTTCTTTTAATTCACTGCAACAAAAAACTTAAATAAGATAATAATAAGTATCACAGTTCTTTCATACTTTGCAATTTGTTCTTAACATATTTAGTTTGGGATGATAAAATCACTTTAATCTTTAAATAAGCTCCTAAAGTTGCATATTATTTCTTCACAGCAATATAATATAATGGACATGTTAATAGAGTTCAAAAATTTCAAAGAAGAAGAAATATGAATTTTAACCATTAACTACCAAGAAAATAAGAAATGAAGTAGCAATCCTTCCTTAGACAAAGGAAAAATAGGAACACTCCTCTGGTTTGACAGCACTGTACTTGGGCTCTTTAAGCCATTTTAACAACCCTTACATCCTGGGTCTGACCAACAGCCACATTAGTTTCTGCTGTAATTTACAGCAACATAAAGAGGTAGTTCCTGAGGATCACCTATAGATAAATCTTTGTATTAGTCATTTTATAATATAAGAACTTTGTAAGTCTGTTAAACTTCATATTAGTCTTTTCATAATGTCTTATAGAAACTTTGTATTAGCCTTATAATGCAGTCTTCTTATAATGCTTTATATTGTAGAAACTCTGTATTAAATCTTTTCATAATTTGTATTAAGTCTTTTCATATTGTATTTCCACCATCTTTTTTTAATCTCCAAGAGTTCCACATTAAATCAAAAGTGCCCATCTCATTAAGATTCTAGCTCATGATGAATAATTATCAATTAATTTAATTCATGGCCAGATGTATTCAATAATGAAATAAAACATCAAAAATAATTGCATTCTCCAGAAGCTTCTGCGGGAGGGCAGGGCAGATCCTCAGTTCTGGAACAGACTCTCAATAAATGTGTGGGGGCCAAACAAAAAGAAAAGCTAGTCAAATGTGAGGATAATTACATGACATGATCCTTGTGATGGTGACAAAGAGTGTTCAGCAGCCCGGAGTCTCACTTCCAGTTTATGTCTCATGTTCCTAAAAGCTCAGGTCTCAGGGCTTCAGCCAGCAAGCTGTGGGGGTCAGGAAAAAGAGATCCCCCATATATTCTGAAGGAGTTTTGGGGGGGGAGGGTGTATCCTTCCTCTGAAGCATCAGGGATGATCACAGCTGGACCAGGAAAACTGGACAGGGTGGGCCAGCGCTCTGAGGAGGCACTAAGCATCCTCTTTCTCAGGTGCTTAGCTGGTTGGTTCTTGCTCAGATGCTCAGGATCTATATGATTGTCATGTATGGGGCTGGGAAGGAATTTTCTCCCTGGTCAGATTGGTAGCGATCCTGCCTTCTTCTGCAGTGTATATGGAGGTAATTTGGCAAGATTGTTGGGGTATAGCTCACTTTAATCATTTCCCTGTCATTGGAGGCGCCTTGTGCATTTTGGTCTGTCTGGCATCATCTAGTTTCCTGTGTTCTGTAGACTTTTAGTTACTGGGTTTAGTGTGGGGTGCAGGTGGTCATACTAGAGGGGGTGGTGGTCCCTTCTGCCTTAAACTCTAGAATTCAGTTTGACTTTGGTGCAGATATGTTTCTTTAGACAAGCTGAGAATCTAGCCTATTTTATTCAAGCTATTTTTTGTAGGACTCATTTTTAGCTCTTTAAATGTGAACAGGTCTAAATGATGGCTCTTGTTTCTCCCACCTGTAATTTGAATAAGATCAAGTGCCTGTTTGCTTCCTTGGTAATGGCATATTGGACATAAAGTGCACTGCGATAACAAGAAGCCTTTTAAAAACAGATTCATTACTCTTCCTTCAGATACTGGCTGTGGCTGGAGGCTAGAGACGGGATTAGATGGATCATTGGACTGATCAGATATGGCAATTCCTGTATTTGATGTATTCACAATGAAGGCAAAATTTTAGCCACGTATCAAGTTTTCACTGCTGGATGCTACAAATCTGTTGTACTGAGGAGAAGGGAAGAGTACATTTTTTTCAAAGTTTGTTGGAAGAGTCTACAGTATGTGTGCATGAGGTGATGCTGTTGTTCTGATTAACTGAAAAGTTGATGTGGCGGGTTCACTGATGATCAGCGTTGCTATATAGGTTCTCTAGCTCTGTTTTTCCAATGTGTTTGCATTTTTAAAGGGTGGCTAGTGTTCGCCTTTTTCAGAAATTTCAAACCCTTTGTGTTTATTTTCTGGATTTATTGAAGGGGGGAGGGCCTGCAAATGCCATTTATAGAACAGGCAGTATGTTATCAGTAGCTTAATATAAGTGATAAATATAAAATGTCAGTGATTTTAATTTTATAAAAGTAGATATATGCAGCAGAGATGGGGCAGCATGAGTTAATTGAACAGATTACCGCAAAATGGTACCAGTCATTTTGTGGTATCTATAGAAAACAGTAACAGCAAGATTTACAAAGGAATGTAGGCACATAAATATCCAGATAGATGTTTAACTCCCATTTGAAGTGTCTAATTCACTTATGCACTTCTGTAAATCCTGCTAGGCTCCAATCTGGTTATACAAGCGCTTAAATATCTTAGTCTATGCTTACTCTTAAACTGCTAGAGCAGCACAGCTGTTGCACTGCAACTGCATGCTATAGCATTTCAGTGATGTACCTAGCTGAACCCAGCATTTTAGTATAGGTCTGGTGTCTGTAAAACTGGCTTATAGGCTCCAGTGCAGGAAGACGTCCCACTTGAGGGCTGCATACTTAAGGTTCACCATACTTTTAAGCTTCAGAGGGGTAGCCGAGTTAGTCTGTAACAGGAAAAACTTAAAAAACAACTAATAGTCTGTTAGCACTTTAAAAACTAACAAAACATGTAGATGGTATCATGAGCTTTCGTGGGCACAACCCACTTCTTCAGATGACCAGAGGGTTGGAAGTCCAGATCCAAGAATAAATAAGGGAAGGAGGTAGAGGGGGGAGAAGGAAAAAAATTGAAGGGGAGGAAGAGAAAAAGACAGTGAGTAGATAAGCTTCAGAGGGATATCCAAGTGAGTCTGTAACAGGAAAAGCTTAAAAAACAACAATTAGGCTGTGTCTACACTGGCGCGATCTTGCGCCAAAGCGGCCGCTTTTGCGCAAAAACTTGCTGCCTGTCTACACTGGCTGTGTGTTCTTGCGCAAGTAAAATGACGTTCTACTGTATGAAATCAGGGCTTCTTGCGCAAGAACTATGATGCTCCCGCTCAGGAATAAGCCCTCTTGAGCAACTGTTCTTACGCAAGAGGCCAGTGTAGACAGGCAACATGAATTCTTGCACAAGAAAGCCCTATGGTTAAAATGGCCATCAGAGCTTTCTTGCGCAAGAGAGCGTCTACATTGGCATGGATGCTCTTGCGCAAAAGCAAATCTCTTGTGCAAAAGCACATGCCAGTGTAGAAGCTCTCTTCTGGAAGAGTTTTTGCACAAGAACTCTTCCGCAAAAGAGTTCTTGTGCAAGAAGCTGCCAGTGTAGACGTAGCCCCAGTCTAGTAGCATCTCAAAGACTAAATAGTTAAAAGAGGCTGATAATAACCATTAGTTAGCACTTGGAAAGGAAGATGACCAACTTTTAAGACCATACTTTTAAAACCAGTCATGGACTCAGGGCTAACATAGCTGTGTGTCTCTGGGAGAAATAAAAGCTGTTTGGGATTAAACTGCAAATAGAAGGGATGGCAACATTTTTAAAAAGCACGTTAACCACCATTTCACTTTAGCTCAGGACTTGTAGAATTTAAGCAGAACAATAGTCAGTTGATAGATTTAGCAACAAAATCAGAGCCCTGCTGCTAAGTGGCACTGGGAGGTAAAGGGAATAACCAACTTGCTCATATCTAAAGATGGCAGGTTCTATCCAACAAGACAAGAATGCAGCCATACACAATGAAAGACCACTGATATAATTTTATGTTGCAAAAGAAAAATGGTAATATCAAGGCAGATTGTATAGACTTGCTTGGTCCTCTGTTAGAAAACATACAACAGAAAGCTTGGCACCTTATCTAGAAGAGTCTGAAAGAAAATAGTGAGGTTATGTTTGTTTTCAATAGCCTTTTATTGCTTTAGGTGATCTTAAACAGTTTGAAAAGATCACAATCTGTGTAAAATACACACACACAAACTTCCGAATAATTCACTTTCCTAAGGACAGATGACTCATTTTTGATAAGTTATGTTGAGTTACCTCTGTTGTAGCCTGGTATTAGCTTCCCTATCACAGCTGCTTGACATTTTTTACATTCAGCCCACCTTGCAGCTAAACAACAGAAAGAAGATTGAGTTTGCAGAACTGTAATACTATATATGCTAGATTTTGTCAGATGACATTTTTCTGTACAACTTGATTTCTTAGTAGACTTTTCAAGTTTATTGGAAACTGATTCAATGTATGGAATTCATTATTATCACACTTTGCTATTGTGTCAAATAAAATACATGAAATTAATGTTCAGATGGTAATAGCTTGATGAAATGCTGAGAAAGGTGTTAATATTTTTATTGTACATTGTTTCCAAGTTTAACTTCCCCTGTATTCAGGTTTATATTGACCACCAACACTTCTTAGCACTCGGGAAAACATACATCCAAACTGGTTAAATATACCCGGTTGAGTAGTTAGCATCCAACATTTGAGGGTTTGGGTGGGGGTTGTTTTGTTTTATTTTTATTTTTTACTTTTCTGCAGAAGCAAATATGAAGATAAAGATTTGCACCTTGTGGACAGGATAGCTCAGACAGCTGATAGAATTTCACATTTAGGTTGTTAGTGGCTCAAATACAGCCTATGATAGAGCCTTCGGTGGCCAGGGGGCCTACTGGGTAGATCATTGGTCAGAAGGAGTGGGTAGGAAGAACTGGGCCCTCCCTCTCCAATCTGTTCAGAACAATGCCCCAGATCATAATGATTAAAATGTGAATAGTTGCCTATCCATCAATTTCTGTCTTATTTATACATTTATAATATACCCTACACATTTTCTTATTTCAAAATAATAACTCAAAAAATAGCTATTTCAAACTAGTGTTCCCACACTATGGGGAAGCCTTGAAATTAGTCTGAGGCAGGCTCCTTTAATGTGGACATGCTACCTTGACTTAGAGCACTGGGAAGCACTGGGGAGTAATTACTCTGAATGACTCTGGGGAGTAGTTATTTTAAAATAGCAGAAGTGGAGCATCCACTCTAATGCTATTTTGAAATAACTATTTCGAAATAAGAGTTATTCCTCATAGAAAGCAGGAGTTATTATTTCAAAATAACCAGCCCCTTATTTTGAAATAGCAGGGTTGGTAGTATGGGCTCTCCACTTGTTATTTTGAAATTATTTGAAGTTATTTGTAGAAGTATCCCAAAATAGCAATTCTGCATTTTTAAATGCATGCATTATTTCAAAAATATATTTTGAAATAACGGGAGTGCCATTCTGGTGTCCCTGTAGCCCTCATTCCATGCTTTACTTATAGTGCTTTATTTTAAAATTTGGTGCTGTGTGGACAGCTATAAATTTCAAAATAAGATATTTCAAGATAAGGGTGGTATGTAGGTGCACCCTGAGTGTCCTTAATGTGCTGGAAATATCTTTACTTGGATTCAGTAGAATTGCATGCAACTTCGGGAACTCTCCAAGGGAAAGTAATGAAACAAGTAGGCAAAACTGAAAACGGAAATTGTGCCGTTACTAGAAATGTCACCAATTCTCTATCATTTTGTGATTTTCAATGGTACGTTTGAGAGTGTCTTTATTTGCTTAAAAGAGCAATTGTGAGTTTTAGCCAAAATTGCATTTCACACATCATAATAAGAAGGATGTATTGTCATCTTTTCACAAATGCCTTAAAATAAGGGGATTGTACTGGGTTTGGTTTTGCTGCAAAACTTTGCCTGTAGTTCTAGTGTTTGTACATTAAGTGTATGTGAATCATTAGTATCAAAGTGAGATATTATCTAAATGAGTTCCATGTGTTTTCATTCCATTTGTATTTAATGTAATGAGAATATTGATTCAAAGAGCATAACAATCTTTTTTACAAGACTAGAGGTGAAAAATATATTTGTCAAGAATAAGACAATGAAAATAAATTCTTCAAAGTAAATAATTGTTGTTGCAATAAAATCAGTATTTGTCAGAATATTGTATACCATATTAAATTGAGTCTGATTGTGCAACATAGTTTCTGAGTTAATGAAAGAACTCTCATTTCTAGACTAGTGTTATTCTCCTCTGTCTTTCTCCTCTGTTTTGTGTGCATGTATTTCATCTTTGACAAAATTTCTGATTCTCAGTGAATAATGTAATGTTTTCTATGGAAAGAGCAAGATCTTTATGCATAGAACAAATAAGTATTAAACTGTAAAAGGACTCATCATAGAATCATCCAAGGGACACAAAATGGTACTGTTACAGCTGAGAATGACATAAGAGAAGTCAGAAATTGAACGGACAATATTTATTTTCTAGTATGCTTGGATATGGGGGTGGGTGGGTAGGACAATGGTTTTAAAAAGTGTCTGGTGAATTAGTGTCTTGCTTTTTGAATGTCTAATCTGAGACATCTTGCAAAATCCTGATTTTTCAGAAAGTGCTTAGCATCTGAAAATCAGCTCTCTGTACATTATTTCAAGTTGTGCACCCAAAATCTTCAGTCACTTTTGGAAGTGCTTGGTCATGGAGATGAATGATCTATAATCATTCCACACCTCCTAAAATTCCTGAGGCATATGTAGCAGAATACTTGTTAACAGTAACCTCAGATATGTTTGTATGAAATATTATAAATGTCTAAATAGAGGTAAGGAATTTATTTTTCAAATTATAAGGGGGTTGAACTGGTCAGAATGTTTTACATTCTTAGAGCCTGATACTGCTGTCCCTTACACTGGCATAAAACCAGTACAACTCCATAACTGAGTGCAGTTGATCCTTATTTATACCAGTTCAAGTCCCAGTCTAGCAAAGCACTTTAACAGAATCAGTTTGCAAATACTTCCTTGCTGAAAAAGGTGGTAAAGGCTATGTGGTCAGAGCAACATAATATAGCTCCAGGAGTTCTGCCTTGAATCATGTACTCTTCTGTGTGGGTGTGTCTACACAGCAAAGTTATTTTGGAATAATGACCGTTATTCTGAAATAACTATGCAAATGTCCACACAGCAATTCCGTTATTTTGAAATAATTTCAAAATAAAGGACAGCTTATTCCAACTTCTGTAAACCTCATTCTATGAAGAATAATGCCTATTCCAAAATAGCCATTTCAAAATAAGGTGTGTGTAGATGCTCCACTTCTGCTATTTCTGAATAGCCCCTCACCAGGGCCATTCTAAGTTATTCCTCCTGGGGCTCTAAATCAAGATAGCACGTCTACATTAGGGAAGCCTGCCTTGGATTAATTTTGAGGCTTACCTGCAGTATAGACGTTGTATTTCGAAATAAGCTATTTTGGAATAACTATTCCGGAATCGCTTATACCAAAATAACTGTGCAGGGTAGATGTGGCCTGGGTGAGCAAGTGTTTCAGAATGTGGCTCATAGCTGCACTTTAACTTCTAGGAATTCTTCATACAATGGTACCAATTACAAAGGTAGAATGCCAGCAAGGGATTACTGCAATTTTTCTCTGGGTTTATAAGAGGAAATTAAGCAGGCAAAGCATCTTTACAACCATAACCACAGGCAAAGTTGATGGAAGAAGAACATAAGGCAGAGAAAGAAGATCACAAATAGATGAGTCAGTATTCCAGATGTAACAAGGCTGATTCACAACAAAGAGATGAGCCGAGGATCATATAGAATGGGCTAGCATGGTTGCAATTCCCTGGTAAAGGAGATGCTGCATAAGAAGAACATGGAGGTACATGTGTGACTAATGTTGCTAGGACAGCCTGGCATCTGGTTGTGGTTTGAGCAGAAGCGGAGACTGGAACAGGTGTAGGTTGGAATAGGAACAGGGTCAAGAGCAAGAACAGGCTGGGGCAAGAGTAATCAGTTAGAACAGTGTTTCTTAACTTTTTTTTATAAAGTACCTTCCCCCCCGGCAAAAAAAATTACAAGTCCCCCTAGTACCTACAGTTTCCAGACACACAATTTTTTTTCTACCATTGCAACACATTTATTTAAACAACTTAACTGTAGCCAGGTGGGCGTTGAAATTTTTGGGTGTAAAAAGTACAAAAATAATGAAACACTGTAAAACTTAAAACAAAAATTCAGTTTTCTCCAAATTTCAGTTGTGTTGATGTACCCCCCAGACTTCTCTTGAGTATCCCTAAGGGTACTCGTACCACGGGTTGAGAAACACTGATTTAGAACTACTAGGTAGCAGGGAGCACCTCCAACAAGGTAGCAATGGTTAGCAGACTAGCTGCCTATACACCTGCCTTGGGATCACTTGGTTACACCCTTGTTGTGAATCACCTGAGGACTCCTCAGGCTCAGCACACTAAGAACACAGACTCAGGAATGTCTCATTAAATGTTGACTTTTGAATGGCTTCAACTGTACCTCTTCTTGCTGACTGTTCTTTACCTTACTTGGATTGTTTTCTAGTGTCTGGTCTTTATCTTACTGTTTCCATGCACAAATTTGTCAGGTACAGAATATTTCTCATGCATAAGATGTTGTGCAAATGGAGACTACTTCATTATGTGCATGACAAGTACAGTAGATACACCATTCTTACAAAGAATCACAAAAGAATGTTACTATTTGAAAGCTGTAATTGCTATGCTTGAATTCATGTGAGGTTCATTGCATTTATAATAAAGGAAAACAAACAAGAAACATAAATAAAAAGGTGTCCTGATTTACATAGTTTAAAGTGATAGCCTGACTTGAAATACACATTGAAGTGACACAAATACACACCTTTTAAAATTAATAGAATTAAGAACACTTTATGGTCTGCTGATTATTAGGTCTGAGAAGCACTTGTAGCTGCAAGATATGACACATATGCCATTTAAAGTACATAGAACATTATTGCAATTTAAAACCTATGGCATACAAGTTAGAACTTGCATCTCATCTATAGTAAGTTGAAAGGACAACAAAAAGGTCTGAAATACAGATTTTTATAAATTGAAGTTTACATGAAATATAGAAAACTGGAGTTTCTCCAAAGTTTAATATAGCCCCATTATTTCCCATGAGGCTTTCCTTTCCTCTTCCACCTTTATTGGATTTACAGAGATCTCTGGGATTATATCTGTTTTTAAGCAAGTTAAATATCTCCGTAGGTAACCTACAAGTGGCAAGAAAGAAATGTTTTTTTCTGTTGCAAACTCTTGAGAAAATAATATTTTAATTCATTGCAGAGACAATCTACCATTGACCATATTAAGTATACATGCAAAACACTTGTACCAAATAACAAAATGGAAAAATATACGGGATTCAATTGTGGAGTTCCCACAAATACTAAGTAAAGGGCAATGCATACTTCTCCTTTCCCAAAGAAGCTTAAAATGTGACTCAGTCACAATTTTCTATACTCAGAATTTTCTATACTCATCTTCTTGGGGATCTCCAGGCAGATGGTGATTGTATCTGGGTAGCATATTAGTTATTTAATGTGTTTCATTCTAATTTAAGATAAAATTGTCAAAAGCATCTTGATTTAGGAGACTATCTCCCTTTTTTCAAAAGTGACGTAGGCATTTAGCAAGCTCCACAGAAGAACTCCTAAATCTTTCTGGCACTTTTGAAAATTTGACTTATTATAGCTTTATTGGAACAAATGAATTGCTGTACCAGGTCACGCCAGTGGTCTCTTTAATCCAGTAACCTATCTGGCAAATACCAACGTGAGATGTTTAAAAAGAAGGGACAAAACCTCTATAGTGAATAACTATGGAATAACCTGCCTATAGATAGAAATATCCCCTAATTCTGATCAGTTAGTTGTTGGTTTATGAGGCAAAGCATGGTAATTTAAACCTCCTATGAGAAGACTAATATTTTCATTCTTGCTGTATTTATTCAGTCCTTTAAAATCTATATAGCAACAATACCTTTGTGGCAGTAAGTCCCACAGGTGAATTGCACACTCTGTAAATATAAATATTTCCTTATAATAGATTTGAAGATTTTGCCTTTCAAGCTAATTTAATGTCTTATTATTATTATTATTATTATTATTATTATTATTATTATTATTATGAGGACACAAATAGCTCCAGATTTACCTTCACTGTGCCATTTATTGTTTTGTATAAGCCCATCATGTCCTCCCCATATTGATCTCCCATTTTAATTAAATAGTCCCAGTCTCTTCAATCTCTCTTTGTAAGTCTCTTCAGACATATAAGAGTTGTGATACCTATCCATGAATCCTTTTGTATGTCTGGTATATTCTTTCTGAGACAGAGAACAGAACTGAATACTCCATATTTGATGATGGTATATCATTGATTGATATAACATTTTCAGTCTCCTTTCCATATGCTAAAAAGATGTTCATTTTTGATTGTTTATTTGCATTATAGAAATGATTTGTAAGTGCTGTCCATAGTATTACCCAGTTTTTTGTCCAGAATGTTTCCAAATTAGAAACGAACAATGTGGATGTGTTAATCAAATTATTCCTTATTCACATTACTCTACATAGTATTTGTCAACATTGAGTTTCCTCTGGCGTTGTGCTGTCCACTCACCAAACTCGTCTCAGACTTAAAGTGGGGAAAATATTGAAAAACTATGCGGATCAGCTATTAATATTTGCATGTTCTGTATAGGTTCCTACACCCCGTCTTCCATCAGAGTGTAAGAGTACCTTCTAGTTGCAGATAATTTGTCATGTGCGGTTCATTCTTTCTTTTATCCGAAAAAAAATTATGCACAAACTATTTCTTGTTTTGGTTTGTTGATTTTTATTTATTAAAGTCTATACACATTGTGATATGTGTTCATATTGGCAAAGGCTATGCCAAATGATAGTGCCTTCCACATGGAGTGATGAAGTGGATGGTGATAGGGGTTGATGTGGTTCTTAGTTTCTATGGGAGTTTATTCTTTTGCCTTGGTTCAGTCCCTTAAAAGAGTCTATGACCTCTATGGATGAATATTACCTTTGCAGTGGACATGTAGTCATCCATTGGTCTCATCTTGGAGCTTTAGTATGGTTAGCCTCATTGCTTTTTTTGAGTTTATCAGTGGTAAGCGACAATTTTGGGAGATACAGACAGTTATTGATTTATTTTAATGCATTTTGGATTTGTCTTTGAATCTGTCTGTACATCTACAGAAGATACAGAGGGAGGTTTAACAGCAGTGTAAGCTTTTCCACACCCACTTACATTTCCTCTAACTTCTAACTAGAGCAGGGTGAATTCTAGAAAAAAAAAAAATTAGTGACTATTCTTCTGAATTTAAAATTAATTTGTTTCAATTATTTTGGACTCTTTTTCTTCCTGAAAATATTCTGGCAAATGATTGTTGGCATGAATTTGTTTATAGTTTTATTAACACTGTTGAATCGCAAGATCTCATTCATTAAAAAAGTAACCCCCATAAACAGGAAGTGTTCTCCTCATCTTTCAAATGAGAAAGTAGGCACAAAAATATTAAATGTCAAAAGTCTGTCACTGAGCTGGAAACAGATCTCCTGTAGCTCACAAAACAATTCTTATTCTCTTACCATGTCTGTGAAAGTTGAAAATTGCAGTTTAGGAAGTGAAGGAAGTAAATTTTTAATTTGTTAATGAAGAATTTACTCCAGAAGCCTCATTTTCAGAACTAACCATACCCAAATGTAGAGCAGGAGAATAATATGTTTCTAAGCATGAAAGTAAAATTAACCAACACTCCTCAGTTCTGAAATACTGAACATTCAAAATGATATCTATCACAAATTATATGAGTTATTCAATACATTTCAAATAATGCATATTTGAAAAATATTAGCTGCTTGCAAATAAATTTCAGGCAGAAAAAAGGCAAACTATCCATAAAATTATTTCCTGTATATTATTCACTCAGTGCTATACCTGACCTGATCAGAAACCACTTAGGGTATGTCTACACTAGCTCATTAGTTTGAGCTAGGTAGGGTAATGAGGGCAACTGGAGTTGCAAATGAAGCCCGGGATTTCAATATCCCGGGCTTCATTTGCATGTTCCCGGGCGCTGCCATTTTTAAATCCCCCTTAGTCTGAACTCTGTACCCGCAGCTACACGCGGCACGGACTAGGTAGTTTGAATTAAAGATCCTGATTCAAACTACCATTACTCCTTGTGGAATTAGGATCTTTAATTCGAACTACCTAGTCCGTGCCGCGTGTAGCCGCGGGCACGGAGTTCAGACTAAGGGGGATTTAAAAATGGCGGCGCCCAGGAACATGCAAATGGAGCCCGGGATATTGAAATCCCGGGCTTCATTTGCAACTCCGGTTGCCCTCATTACCCTACCTAGCTCGAACTAATGAGCTAGTGTCGACTTACCCTTAGAGTCAGTCTTTCACAGACATTTATTCATTGTATTTTTCTTCTAAAACTACCAACACGAGTGCTGTGTAATGCCAGCAATGTGTGGAGTGAGCCTCTATCTGTTAAGAACTGGACTGAGACCATCACCTGCTTTATATATATCACTAAAAAGTTTTGATAAGATAATGACCCAAGATAATCCCCTCATACATCAATGTCACCATATTAACTGTGTGCCTATTATAGTTTTCACCCTTATTTAAAATCAAAACATTAGAAGTGCCTCATGGAACTTCTATAATTGCAATTTGTGTATATATTTTATGAATCTTTTTGTAGTTATTATCTCCATTTCATTTGTCTTCTTCTCTTGTAAAGTGAAATTTTAACTTACTCTTTCATCTCTTCTCAGCAATCTCTTTTCCCTCCTTTTTAGATAATTTCATTCCCTCTCTCACTCTTCTTTTCACATTGAGACTTCAAGTGTCTTTAGTGATTCCCTCTTTCTCCAAGTATGTTAACAAGTTCATCTATATTTATATATCATTGAGGTTTTTTTTCTGTTCCTTGCTCCATCTTTCATTATCTCTATCTGGTTTAATTAGTGGTCATTATAAGTATCTTATTCTTGGCAATCACTGTTTAATTTTATTTTTGCTACTGCAAACAGAGTAACAGATAGATGAATAGTCCCAGAAAATACCTTATTAGCATTTTCCATTTTTATGAAAAAGCTAAGTAAATGTGAGCACCATAGTTTCACACAGGTAGTTGATGGCATGCAGTATGATACTTGAAAAATAAATGAGCAAATCAGAGCTAAATAATACTGCATCCTGGGGTAAAATATGGTAAGTGTAATAGCATGGAGCAGCTCTAGATGCTTAAACAGGGAGTTAGAATAAGGCATAATTTCTATTAGTTTTCTCTTCCACCTTTTGAGCTGCAAGAAAATTAAGATTGTATTGATACAGAGGCTATGCTGTTATGTTTTTTGTTTAGTTGATGTTTGTGTGTTTTTAGCATACCAATAAAAACTCTTCATTCAGGGAGCTTCTCAAGTGAGTGGGGAAAGGTTGCTATATACTGTAATATATTTACAGGTATTTTCCACAGCCATTCAATATCTAGGGGTCCTATTTTATCTCTGCATGATCCATGTTACTTCTACTGGCTTCACTGGGAATTCCTTGTATCCTCCTACACATTTAGTTTCCTATATGGCCCTATGGTGAGAGTACCTACATTCCTTGCAAGTATTAGTCAATTTACTTTAATTCAGTGGGGGAGGGGAAAAAGGAGCAATTGACCATCCATAGTCATGGCCTCCCTGCAGCTCCTAGTGGCCACGGTTTGTCATTCCCAACCAATGGGAACTGTGGGAAGTGGCAGCCAACACATCCCTGTGGCCTGCCTCTTCCTGCAACTTCCATTGGCTGGGAACAATGAAGTGTGGCCATTGGGAGCTGCAGGGGGCTGTGTCTGCAGAGATTTCATGTAAACAAAATGTCATCCCGCCAGCGGATTATCCTGTTGGGCCACTGTGGCCTGGGAGCTGCAGTTTGCCCACTCAGCCCACCACTGCTCACCCCTGTGGCAGACAGGGAGATAGAGAGGTAAGGCACAGCACAATTAAGTGAGATCTTCCAGATCACACACACAAAATGGTTGATCAGGATGGGACTTGAACCCCAAACCAGCTAAACCTTGACTACCAGACCATTCATCCTCCTGAAGCCCCTATACATTAATATGAGTAATCATTCCGTTTAATCTATTGCAAGAGTGATAGAAATATGGTACTAACTATCCATAGATCATCTACTCAGAGGAAAGCATAAGCAACAGGGAACAGAAACCTTACCAATGTCTTGCTGTCTTTGAGGCCTCCTTTAAAAGGTGCCGGTGATTAGCAATTTAAGGACATGCTGAAAGTGAGATAAAAAAAGCTAAGGATGTCTATGAAGTCAGCAGATTGAAGCACATATTGAGTCTAATTTCATGTGAATGTCTTTAGCATATTCATGTACATTACATCACACCCATAAACAGTATTGTGCTAGAAGAGGGCTCACCATTCATTTCACAAAATGTTTCTTTAAATTATACTACCATGTTATCAATTGAATTCACCCGGTCTCATTATTTGCCCTCCATTTTTTCATTCTTTAAGGCTTGAATACATATCACCGCTCTTTTTTCATCCTGTTATGTACAGTGTAAAACACGGGATTATCATCATTTTAAAGTACAGCCAGTCTCCAACTTACGACCACCTCCACTTAAGACCATCCACACTTACGACCAAAGCAGTCGTAAATGCAGTCCCCGAGTTACAAACGCAATCCGCACTTACGAACAGCACGGTCACCATGTAACTCAATGGGATCAGAATTACAAACACTTTGAGTTATGGCCAAGTGTTTGGTCCGTAACTCATTCGTAACTCGGGGACCAGCTGTAAACTTGACAACCCAACGTATTACCATAAATTAGCGTATATAACCATGCCTAAGCGCAAAGCCCACACAGCCGATTTTAAATTGTGTGTTGTGACATATGCAAAGGACAATGGAAACAGAGCAGCAGGGAGAAAATATTCTGTCAATGAAAAGTCTGTTTGGGAGTGAAGAAAGGATGAAGCAGAGATTGAGAAATTACACCCTAGGAGAAGAGTGTGCCGCAGAAAGAAAGCCAACTGGCCGATTCTAGAAGAAAACCTGTTGAAGTGGGTTCGTGCTCAGAGAAAGAACAAACAGGCTGTGTCAACGGTAGTCATACAGCTCAAGGCTTGACTTAGGGCTATGGAACAGAAAATCTATGATTTTAATGGGGGCTCGGGAAATTGGGTGTACAAATTTATGCAGAGAAACAATCTGTCAGTTTGCGCATGGACATCTGTTGGCCAACGGCTTCCCAATGAATGGGAGACGAAAAGGGATGATTTTAAAACTTTTGTACATAAAGAAATTACCAGTGGGGCTTGAAACCAAACAATGTTATTAACATGGATGAGGTGCCCATGTCATTTGATATACCTGCTACTCAGTCTGTTGTGGAAACTGGATCAAAAACAGTCAATGTAGCAACCACCAGTCACGAATGCACCTGTTTTACTGTTGTTTGGCATGCATGGCAAATGGTGATAAATTAAAACCAATGGTGATTTTTAAGAGGGTAACAATGCCTAGAGAAAAACTGCCGGCTGGCGTTTGTGTGGTTTGTAAGAAAAAGGGCTGGATGAACACATTGTTATGAAGACGTGGACAGACAGCTGCTTTCGTGCATGAAAAGGTGGTTTTATTAATCCTAAATTTCTGCTGTTTTTAGATTCCTTGGCCACCCATAAAGAAACTTCAGTTCAGAAATATATCAACGCCGTGGGTGCACATATCACCGTAATTCCAGGTGGACTGATCTGCAAGTTGCAACCACTTGTTGTGGCTGTCAACCATCCATTCAAGTGCTTCGTCCGAGAGGAATGGGACAATTGTATGACAAATGGGGAACACACATTCACTCCAGCAGGTCGATAGTGCCATGCAACTGAAGTGGAAGTTTGCAAATGGGTTTTGGCTGCTTGGGACAGAATAAAACAGGCTAATATTCGGAATGGGTTCCATAAATGTGAAATTCTTCCCAATGTTGACTCGTCTAGCTCTGAATCCAACTACAACAGCGATTCTGATTTGGCACCACAGATCTCAACCGTCACCAAAGCTTGCCTAGCCGCGGTTATGGATTTTACGGATGTTTTTCAAGACCGCAACAATGATGAAAGTTTTGACGGTTTTGAAAACTCAGACGCTGAGGAGGATGCTGCTACCACTGATTCTAGTGATGCAGAATGAATAAACTTGTGTATTTTATGACAATGTGAGGATGGCTTTTAAAAACTGTTTTACCATATATTTATTATTTTTTTTATTAGTTTCACATTACAGTTTTAACTTATAATGTATTTTAATGTATTTTAACATCACTGCCGCTATTATTAAATTAAATTATGCTGCTTTTATCAAGTAAGAGTCAGTCTTGTTTTTCTGTAATTTCAGTAAAAAAAACCTTGTATAACAGGTGGACGAGTATAACCCACGGGGGGTGGGGAGGGCAGGGATTGTAAAACCTTGCATAACCCACAGGTTATATACACTAAAAGACGGTAGTCTCTTTGGACAAGATTCGATCCAAACTGAATGCAAACTTCTCCATCTAAGTGTCATCTATTGCCTCTTCAGGAAAGTTGTGAATTTTTCCACAGAACAAAAACCGCCACTTCATGCACTCTTTTTCTTCTAGATAAAGCTCACTGTGTCTGCTTATTCAAGAATTTTGAAACTGTTTCAACCTCCTGATATAGCTGCCTAAAGCTTGCTTCCCATCCCTCCCTCAGCACATGAACATTCCATGTGCCAGTTGATTTTAGATTTAGCCATGAGGAATGGTATATGAAGACATTAGATTATTTTCAACCTTTCTTTGTAACTATCACCATCTTTCCATAAGGAATATTAATTCTATTGGGTCTTCTCTGTGGAATTTAGTTAGCTTACAGTGCTTTTGAGGTGCCATGGTATGTATTACTTTAATTCAGGCTTATGATGGACAGTGAATCTTTCGAAAACATCTGAGGGCACAGTAAAATGTTTGAATGTGCAGGCAGGGCATTTGCTAAAACTGGATGTTTGTCTTATGCTGCACTGTGAATTGTTTTTTGATGCATTGAGTTATATTTCTGAAGTGTCACAGCACATCAGATCACTTATGATGTGGCCTGCCAGTGGCATGTTGAGAGGTTTTTATCTGCCTTTAAAAGCTACATTTCTTTGCCTAGTTAAACCTTTGGATTTATGAAAAACTAACCAACAAGTTCCTTGCATTTTGACTCTGAAAGGATGGATCACATGTAAATGAGTCTGTCATTCCAAATATAAACAAGAAAAATGGTGCCAATTGACTGTTTTCCACATACCTTGTGTAGATTTGATTTACCTAAATGCTACCTGAATTGAAGAAAAGCAAATTTAAAAAAAGATCACAGGCTCCTGAGATCTTAGCAAAGCATGGCATGCTAGCCATTTATGTTATACTGTTGGGCTTTGTCTACACTATGAGTTTTTGCGGAAGAATATATGCAATGTAGCTGCTTCCGTTTTGTGCAAAAACCCCATTTTGTGCAAGATTCTTATACCTCTTCTTTTTGCACAAAAATCCCTTGCAGAAAAAGAAACAGCAGAAAATATGCTAATGATATCACGACTTATGCTAATGAGTCCCACATTAGCATAGTTTCCGCTGCAAAAACTTGCAGTGTAGACAAAGCCTCAGTGAGTTGTAAGCAAAACTATCGGTTTTAACTTCTGATGGTTATATATACGGTCATTATTCATTTATTTATTTATTGAAATGGTGGGTCGATTTGTCCAGCTCTTGATGTAACTCCTCCCAAGTATCTTGTAGAAAAGATTTCTCCTTAACAACATCCTGTATTGAATGATAAATTATATGTGTCTGGGATCTGTAAATTAAGAGATTCCTGAGTAAGAAGAAGAAAAATACAAGAAAATGTTCTCAACAGCCACATGAAGTTAAATTATGACAGGACTGGATGAACCCTGAGTAATTCTTGTAGATTACAAATTGTTGAAACAATTTTAAATATTTTTTTAGAGATATGGTTCAAATGTTAGAAGTAAGACATTTAGTTACAAAGTAGCCATTTAAAGTTTTGATAATAGGATTTCTTTTAATGAACCTGTAAGATTTGCAACTTTTTTGGTTAGAATATCCTTTAAGTTGAAAGGGAATTACAGATTTTATAATAACCAGTGCATCTGTTATTGAATTTAAGTCAATGGGAGTTTTACCCCTAACTTCAGAGGGGAAGGATTTTACCCCTGAATTGGACACGTGAGTCAGGGAGTCAGATGAAGTAAATTAAAAACAATAAAGTCTACTGACACAGGTGGAGAACGGTATTTTGTTCAGTTGAGCACACTTTGAAGTATTCTATTGAGAATGGAGGCTACATAGGAAGTTTATGAACAATCTATAATCTACAATGAGTCCAAGATCTTTCTCTTGAGTAGTTGTAGCCAAATTAGACCCATCATATTGTATATATAGTTGGCATTTTTTTTTCAATGTACATTACTCTACATTTATCAACATTAAATTTCTTTTGCCATTTTGTTGCCCAGTCACTTAGGGTATGTCTACACTAGCTTGTTAGTTCGAGCTAGGTAGGCAAATGAGGGCAACCAGAGTTGCAAATGAAGCCCGGGATTTAAAGATCCTAATTCGAACTACCTAGTCCGTGCCGTGTGTAGCCACGGGCACGGAGTTAGGACTAAGGGGAATTTAAAAATGGCGGCGCCCGGGAACATGCAAATGAAGCCCAGGATATTGAAATCATGGGCTTCGTTTGCAACTCCAGTTGCCCTCATTACCCTACCTAGCCTGAACTAACGAGCTAGTGTAGACATACCCTTAGTTTGGTGAGATCTTTTTTAAGCTCTTCACAGACTGCTTTGGTCTTAACTATCTTTAGCAGTTTGGTATTATCTGCAAATTTTGCCACCTGACTGTTTACCCCTTTCTCTAGATCATTTATAAATAAGTTGAATAGGATGGGTCCCAGGACAGACCCTTGGGGGACCCCACTAGTTACCTTTCTCCACTCTGAAAACTTAACATTTATTCCTACTCTTTGTTTCCTGTCTTTTAACCAGTTATCAATCTACAAAAGGACCTTCCCTCTTATTCCCTGACAACTTACTTTTCTTAATAGCCTTTGGTGAGGGACCTTGTCAAAGGCTTTCTGGAAATTTAAGTATACTATATCCACTAGATCACACATGTTTGTGGACCCCCTCGAAGAACTGCAGGAGATTAGTAAGGCATGATTGCCCTTTACAGAAACCATGTTGACTTTCCCCCAACAAATTATATTCATCCATGTATCTGACAATTTTATTCTTTAATATAGTTTCAACTAATTTGCCCGGTACTGATGTTAGACTTACCTGTCTGTAATTGCTAGGATCAGCTCTAGAGCCCTTTTTTAATATTGGCATTATGTTAGCGATCTTCCAGTCATTAGGTATGGAAGCTGATTTAAAGGACAGGTTACAAACCTCAGTTAATAGTTCCGCAATTTCCCATTTGAGTTCTTTCAGAATTCTTGGGTGAATGCCATCTGGCCCCGGTGACTTGTTACTGTTAACTTTATCAATTTGTTCCAAAACCTCCTCTAATGACACCTCAATCTGGGACAGTTCCTCAGATTTGTCACCCAAAAATAATGGCTCAGGTTTGGGAATCTCCCTAACATCCTCAGCCATGAAGACTGAATCAAAGAATCCATTTAGTTTCTCCACAATGACCTTATCATCTTTGAGTGCTCCTTTAGCATCTTGATCGTCCAAGGGGCCTCACTGGTTGTTTAGCCAGCTTCCTGCTTCTGGTATACTTAAAAAACATTTTACTATTACTTTTTGAGGTTTTGGCTAGCTGCTCTTCAAACTCCTTTTTGGCTTTTCTTATTATATTTTTCCACTTAATTTGACAACATTTATGGTCCTTTCTATTTTCCTCACTAGGATTTGACTTCCACTTTTTAAAGGAAAACTCTTTATCTGACACTGCTTCTTTTACCTGATTATTAATCCACGGTGGCACTTTTTTGGTTCTCTTACTGTGTTTTTTAATTTGGGGTATACATTTAAGTTGTATACCTCTATCATGATGTCTTTGAAAAGCTTGCAGTGACTTTACTTTTGTCACTGTACCTTTTAATTTCAGTTTAATTATCTTCCTCATTTTTGTGTAGTTTCCCTTTCTGAAATTAAAAGCCACAGTGTTGGGCTGCTGAGCTGTTTTTCCCATCACAGGGATGTTACATTTTATTACATTATGGTCACTTTTTCCAAGCAGTCCAGTTATATTTACCTCTTGAACCAGATCCTGCGCTCCACTTAGGACTAAATCAAGAATAGCCTCTGCCCTTGTAGGTTCCAAAACCAGCTGCTTCAAGAAGCAGTCATATAATGTATCAAGAAATTTTATCTCTACATCCCGTCCTGAGGTGACATGCACCCAGTTGATATGGGGATAGTTGAAATTCCCCGTTATTATCGAGTTTTTTAATTTGATAGCCTCTCTAATCTCCCTTAGCATTTCATGGTCACTATCACTGTCCTGATCAGGTGGCTGATAATATACCCCTACCACTAGATTCTTATTATTGGATCATGGAATTACTATCCATAGAGATTCTATGGAGCATTTTGGCTGATTTAAGATTTTTACTTCATTTGATTCAACATTTTCTTTCACATATAGTGCCACTCCCCCACCAACATGACCTGTTCTGTCCTTCTGATATATTTTGTACCCTTGTATGACTGTGTCCCATTGATTGTCCTTATTCCGCCAAGTTTCCATGATGCCTATTATATCAATAGCCTCCTTTAAAACTAGGCACTCTTGTTCACTCATTTTACTATTTAGATTTCTAGCATTTGTGTATAAGCATTTTAATAATTTGTCACTATTTATCTGTCTGCCATTTGCTGATGTGTTAGACTCTTTTTCATTTGATTGTGTCTCATTTGATGCGATCCATACATTCATCCTCTCCTCCTGACTAGAACATAGAGCATTTCTATTAATAGAACCTCCCCTAAGAAATTTCTCTGTCCGATCATTGTGCTCCTCCGTACTCATCAGCTTTCCCCAGCCCTTAGTTTAAAAACTGTTCTACAACCTTTATAATGTAAAGTGCCAGGAGTCTGGTTCCATGTTGGTTTAGGTGGAACCCATCCTTCTTGTATAGACTCCCCCATCCCAAAAGTTTCTCCAGTTCCTAATAAATCTAAACCCCTCCTCTCTACACCATCATCTCATCCACGTTTTGAGACTCTGAAGCTCTGTCTGCCTACCTGGCCCTGCACGTGGAACTGGAAGCATTTTAGAGAACACTACCATAGAGGTCCTGGATTTCAATCGCTTTCCTAGCAGCCTAAATTTGGCAGAACCTCTTTCCTACCCTTCCCTATGTCATTGGTATCTACATGTACCACGACCACTGGCTCCTCCCCAGCACTACACATAAGACTATCTAGATGTCTCAAGAGATCCGCAACCTTCGCACCAGGCAGGCAAGTCACCATACAGTTCTCCCGGTCATCGCAAATCCAGCTATCTATGTTTCTCATGATTGAATCCCCCATTACTAACAACTGATTTTCCTAACGACTGGAGTTCCCTCTCCTGGAGATGTCTCCTCAGTGCGAGGGGATACCATAACATCCTCTGGAAGGAGGGTCCGAACTATGGAATCATTTCCCTTTGGTCCAGTTGAATGTTCTCCTTCCCTGAGCCTTTCATCCTCCTTAACAGCACAGGGGCTGTCTGTCTGGATGTGGGACAGTTCTACAGTATCCCGAAAAGCCTCATGTATGTACCTTTTGGCCTCCCTTAGCTCCTCCTAGCCTTCAAAGACCATACGTGGTCTCTGAGGGCCAGGAACCCATTGCACTGAATGCACACATACGCCACGTACCCACAGGGCAGGTAATCATACATGCTACATTGAGTGCAATAAGCAGGCTAGCCCCCACTCTGCTGCTGGGTTTCTGCCTGCATGCTCTCCTACAGCTACATAGGTTATTGATAGGGTTTTTATTTAAATCAGGAACTTTTGTTTCTAGTTTAGTTTAAAAGTTTTAAAGAATGGCAAGTCTACCTCACCCCCTTCCAACTCCCATTCTAACTCCCTCTCAAAACTCCCTGTTAGCTGCCCCTGTTTCTTCTTGTATCTTAAAAATAGCCAAACTATTTTATCTACTTTACGAAAGTTTTTAAGCCTTAGAACTCCTGTGCCAGTCATGTTTCAGCTTGGAATGACTTTTTTTTTCAAATGCCCTTAAAAACAAGATTTGTAATGAAAGAGCTGATGCAACATTAGCTATTACAGTGTAAACAGTATGACTATAATCTCTGCTTGAACTAACAATGAGATTGAATGTTAGGTCAAATAAGGATATTTTAGCTGCTCTAAACTCCAAAAAAAGATAAAAGATCAAGACTGAGAGCTGGTATATCTAAGAGGTGATGCTATTCGGTAAAAATTAGAGCATCTGCATAGATGGTGGTCTGATACTAATTCACAACCAACATGGTCATTTCCGTTCAGGATGCTGTGGCCCAGCCTTGGGGCCTGATTCTGATCCCACAGGCATTGGTGCAAATGAGGAGTAACTCCAGTGAAGACAAAGGGGTTGTTCTGGTGTGAAATCAATTGAAGAATAGAATAAAACAAGGAGACTAAAAGTGCAAACACTCAGCAAACCTTTTGGAGGCTGGAACTATGTGGGGCTTCTTTTTCCCTCCTCTCTGTTGTCATGCAGTATGTGACGCTACACCCAGTCTTTCAAGCTGGTTCTCTTTCACAAGTAAGTAAACAGAAAATAGTCTTTTAATCCTCTTTGTTCTGAGGCTTCACGGTGACCCTGCCAAGGATCTCAAGCACCCTGCTTCTGGCAGTTTCCCATTTCTAGTCATCTCAGGTCCCTTCCTGAAGCAGTTGCCCCAGCACTGTTTTATGAGCATTTGGCCTCTTTCTCAAGGGACTCGGCACAGAAGTCAGCTCCACTCAACCATGACTTCCCTGGCCCAGGCACAGCCTGTCCCTTTCACTCCACTGGCCTGGCCTTTAGCAGGACCAGGTGTAATCCAGATCCGTTTAATTGGATGAATTGGGCTCATCTGCTGTGACAGAAGGAGCTGGGCCTGGTCTACTCACAGAAACCAGCTCCCCTGTAACAGAGGATAAAGAGAAAACTGAAAAGTAAGTTCAGAATGTCCAAATTGACATTAATTCTGTGATCAGACCCTTATGGCTCATTATTTTAAAGAAGAGGCAGAGTGAGTGAATCACTTCTACAAAGTGATTCAGTTCCTTGTCATAACAATTTCAGCAAATTGTGGTATTTCAACTAGAAGAAAAGGAATAGAAAGACTATGGAAGAAACATGAATAATTTCTTACACAATGGAGTGTCAAGTTCAGAAAGGTTGTGGATTACATTTTCACTCTCACCCCGATTGCCTCCATACTTAGACTTGTAGCATTCTAAAGATAGTGACAAAACTGCTGGAGATCTGTGGACTGGCTATTTATCACATCTTCTTGCAGAAATCTGGCATAACAGCTACAAACAAAATTGACAAACGCCATAAGAACAACAGAACGGCAGCGATTCTACATTTGTTGTCTCCATGGTATTCTGATGCCTCTAAATATATAGAAGAAGCTACTTCTATCACTATAAACCTCTGAGCAGCTTTGAACAGGATAGATTAGTTTTCATGCCATCACTTGGACTGCAGAGAGGCAAATGAATGTATTATGTACCTCTATGATGTTCTGTCCTGAGCCCAAAATGGTGTGTTATGGGGAGAGTGCCTATGAGGGAAAGGATTCTGGCACCATCCACCATAGTATTGTAAATTTTCCAGAGTTTTTTTTTTTTCCATCCTAAAATGACCCCTTTCTATAAGATTAATTTTTATAGTTTGATCCAGTTGATCTAAGGTAAACATATTTGTGAATTTAGTAGAAGTGAGGTTCAGGTGGGGTGTCACCAGCCCACTAAACCCTAGACCTAAGTTCTGGAATAACAGATGAGACTCTGATAAGGGTGGAGTTGCGCAGGGTAGTGAATTTCATGCAGGCAGTTAGGCTGCTTATTAGGGAGATGTGCCAATGCAATACCATAACTAGGGCCCTACCAAATTCACGGGCCATTCTGGTTAATTTCATGGTCATAGGATGTTAAAAATCATACATTCCATTATTTCAGCTATTTAAATCTGAAATTTCTCAGTGTTCTAATTTTAGGGATTCTGACCAAAAAAAGGAGTTGGGGGGGGGGTCACAAGTTATCGTAGGGAGGTTCAGGTATTGCTACAATATTGCTGGTAGCAACGCTGCCTGGATTGTTGAGACTGGTGGCTGCTGGCGGGGAGCCCAGCTATGAAGGCACAGCCACTGCCAGCCTTATGTGTCCAGCAGTTCAGTTCTTTCTTATAGTTTCAACCAATTTGCCTGGTACTGAAGACAAACATACTGGTCTGTAGTTTCCAGGATCATGTCTAGAGCTCCAGATAAAATCTTATGCCACCAGAAATTTCGGTGACATTTCTGACATAGATCATTGCGGGTACAAGTTACATCCACCAGTTCTATACTGGGTCTCCTCTGTCCATGGAATCATTAATTTTATTATTGCATCTTTTATGTGCTACTGGTGATGTCTTGTATTTTACAAGAGTTAGGAGTGATTTGTCCTTCTTGAAGAAGTATCTCGTATTTTCAATTTTGTTTTCTTGTTTTTATTTCAGATCTGCCTGCTCATTATTAAGGCTCATTTTTATTGTACAATATAGCTTTTACTCATGTTATTCTCTGAGCCATATGCTACCCGACGGCTGCACTGAGTGCAGATCTCATTATTTATCAGGCTAAGAGAAGGAATATTCTTCATATTTATTTTTATTGTTTGAAATCTACTTGAAGATTAGAAGTGAAATGATTTCTATCTCTACCTGTCTTCCATTGTCTGATTTTGATCTAACCCAGGTAGCTGTTAAAGCAGATACATTGTTTTACTTTTCACTTATATTTCCAAATGTGCTGAGCTGGTTACTTCTCTCTTCAGGGTGGTTGAGAATGATCAATGGTCTTCATTTTGTTCACATTAATTTTCAGTATATTTTTCTGTCATTCATAATTATTTCCTCTATCAATTCTCCCATATATTTTTAGTAAGAGCAGTCTAATATTTCCAAAAGTGCTTCAGCTACTATCTCTGTTTATGATGGACCATGTTTCTTTCGTCATCCAATCTTTGGAAGCTATCCTCTGAGCAAACCCTTAATCAGCTGTGCAAAGATGATTTTTTGTATCTTCCCCTCCCATATAATCTCAGCTATTTAGTCAAAACATTTATGTAACCAGGTGAAATCTAATTTGCAGTGGTGACCTAGCTCAGTAATGCATGCAGTTTCTGGGCTATGTCTCAGTGAATGACAGACACTGAACAATTTATTTGATGAATTCACCCCCTTCTTCTGTTCACAAAGTACCTCAGAACAGGCTTTGCTTTTTATGAATTTACCACAGTATTTGATGGTTGATTCATGGGAACTTTATTCAGCCCAGAGATTTCTTAAATACTTAAATATGTGCAGGGCAGATCACATTTTTCTTACAGCTTCCTTTCAGTATTTAACACAAAAAGGAAAGAGCTTTGTAAGCATAAATGCAATAGAGATCATTCTTACAACTGCCTCATCAGTGCACATGTGACACCAAGCCTTTTACGCACGACTTGGGCAAGGCTTACCCTCTTGCTTAGATCAGGTAGTGTCAGCAGATGGATTAGGTGCAGGGACCGCAGCCCATTTAGTATGATGTCATTATCCCCTACTAGGTATATGCTTTGTGAAGTGCCCAGATCCATGCTGGTGGTGCAGTGTTTCAGATTAATTCTGGTCTGCTGCTGCTCACATGCTCACTTTTATACTGGGTGGAAACCATTCTCACTAGCTTTCACAGTCACGCCAACCATGTGTAGAGAGATAGATACTGAGGGATCTGAAAAGATCATTCTCTCTACTTCAGAGCAGACTACATCATATCCACAACATGGATAAGCAGAGCTATTCAGGAATTTTTCAAAACAATATTTGTATGAGAAAATGTGCTTAATCAAAAGTGAAACTTTACATAGAAACATCAGCTTTGACTACACTTTTGTTCGGTAGGTTTATAAGTTGAGGATGCAATTTCTGATCAAAGTGAGAGAAAATGAGGGACAGGAATAGCCAATTACTCAGTGAGTAGGACTAGAACTGAGCAAATAAATGATGCCTTTTCAGCAGCCAAAATGAAAAATCTCTCCTTCCTTCCAAAAATACAAACAAAAGCCAATATTTTTCAAACACATTTGCTAAATTGGAAAATTCAAAAGTTAATTTTTAATAATCTAAACATTTTGGTCTAGAAACAAAATTTGTTTTGACATTTTGTTTCTATATGGTCATTTATAATTTTTTTCAGGTACTTATGATTTTTGTTGTTGTTTTTAATTGGACAAATTGTAAAAACATTTCAGAACGAAAAGTTGAAACAAATTTTCAAAATGGCCTAAAGAGAACTTTTGCATATGAAAAAGTCATACATTTTTGAAACAGTTGAAACTAAGCATTTAGACTTTATCATTCTTCGTTTTAACTAACATTATTTGTTAAATTCAACTCAAATTCACAAATGCTTTTGGAGCCCCAGAAATTGCATTTTTCAGCTAAATTACTATTCACCAAAAATATTTTGTTGGGCTTTAGTTAGGACACTCATTTGTGATATGGAAGACGGTCAAGACCCTATTCTAAATCAGGCCAGATAAGTAATAACCATAGGGTTGTTGGCTGTTCTGTGGGAAGGATCTAATGTGTGCACCCAAAGGCCTCAGCTTTGTATTAATGCAGAACCAAGCCAAATGCCAAAAGCTCAGAAATTTCACACAATAAATTTTTTGCTTTTTCACCTGCCCTGGTATTAAGCAATGCGGCACCATACTTTGTGCATTTTCTGCCTGTGTTTGCTAGAGTCTGTTATTCTAGTTGAGGGGGAAATGGAGTATGACTCTCTGTGAAACTGTAAAGAGAAAAATAGAAGAGGCCTGGTGAGGAGTCCTAATGGAGGTCAGCATAAGCTCTGGCAAGGACCCTTTTGCCTGATAATCTGACTGAGTGAAGGTGCAGACTGTCCACTGAATGCTAAAGGCAATTTACATGCATCCAGGAGCGATTATAGCTCATTGTATTCTCTTTTTCAAATGAAAATTAACAGTGGTGTTACCCCTATTTTACCTGTTTAGATGGAATATTTAGGCTGCTAAAATATCTCCTGACAGAAGCATAATGATAGCAATACTCTTATTCAGTACTTTTCACAACTTGTTAGGAAGGAAGGTAGGTATCATTATCTCATTCATATATAGGGAAACAGGAACAGATTGGTAGTTGACTTACCAATGGTCACACTGTGAATCAGAGGCAGATCCAGAAACAGAATACATATTTCCAGACACCCAGCCTGGTATCCTACTCTGCCTGCTAGGAGAATGAAAGTGATGAAAGTGCTCCATGTGAAATTCTTTGCTACCAAACATGTCATCTTTCATTAAAGGTTCTAAAAATATTATTTCTGTAAATTGGAATATTCTGTATAGGTCAGAAGTCAAATTATGCTTTTGTAAGTGTACTATTTTTTGGGAGATTTGATACAAAGCTCTTTCCTATCCTGGTTCTATAAATTTAGCATAACTGAAGCTTCCCAAGAACTAGTCTTGCTTCTGTGCCACACAGTATATTAGAGTGAAAAAAGGCAATCTCGTATCTTTCTCCAGTGAGAGTCATCTATTTGAGCAGCATAATAGCTGCGTACTATAGTAATGAGTCATCCTTTTAGTGGTGGTTACTCAGCATTTGAATAATACAAAAAATGAGCAAATATAATCAGTGAATAAACATAGGATGCAAATGACTGATTGTGTACTTTGATTAAAAGGTCAAGTACAAAACAAAATATAATGATACATGGAAAATATTTTCTTAAAAAAATTAAACAACTGCAATCAGCGCTCTAGCTCTTATTATAATATTGAAATCGCTCAAGCTAATTGTGATAAATGAGGCTAAAATCACTGTAGGGTATCTCCTAAAGATATTTGCACTGTGGTACTTTGCCAAAATACTACTCAAAGTCTGGCAGAGCCATACATCATTATGGAGACATGGTCAGCTGAAAGAAGTATTGATGGTTTATAGGTAATTTTGGTACTTTCAGACTTTAATATTGTGGCAGTTAAAGATATCACCTGTTTTAGATGTAAAAGAATTAACTCCATAATGGGTTAGCAAATGCAAGAAGGAAGGGAAAATATAATGTGAATACTTGAAATTTAGGCCTGTAAGTTAGAACATAACACCAACTATAAATAAAGAGTGAGCCAGAGTAGCTGTATATGCGGCAACAAATCATGAATAGTCACTGGCTGGGCACTTGCTACTAGAAAAAACAAACAAACAAACAAACAGATGCGCAATCCAGGAGAAAACTGAAGGAAGACATGAATGTTATTCCTATCACAACTACTCAAATCAAGCCAAGGTCAAAGGATTTGCCAGGACAAATAGCATTGGAAAACAGCATAAGAACCTGGTGTATGTCTTCTAATAGAATGGCCTTCGGAATCAGAGCCTACAACAATGTCCAAGCATCCATGAAAATACAGATGAGGGCTATGACATGAATGAAAACTGATGACATTTATAGAGCTACAGAACACCATAAAAATGGCCATGCCTCAGGCACTGAGCTTAGGTACTAATGTTGAGGTGTTTGTGAGGCTGTTGTAGGCTTTTTCGAAAGATCTTGTACTCCTCATTTTTTGTACTCATTTTTTGAGGAGTACAGGATCTTTTGAAAAAGCCTGCTGTTTTTGACAGAACCGATTCTAGACCACGGTTTTACTTTTGAAATGGCGCTTGTTCGAAAGAGTGCCATGACGTGATTATACAAATGAAGCATGGGATATTTAAATCCCCACTTCATTTGCACTTTCGAAGTGCCTGATTTACATCCCTCTGCCAACAGAGAGATGTAGTCTAAACATACCCTCAGAGTTAAGCCACGTATCATTAAAATAACCATTGCTTGATCTTCCATGGTGCAAGTTATAAACTGATGTGGAAATTCTTGTTCTTGTTTAAAGAGTCCAAAAGCCAAATTAAACTGCTGAAAATTACCTGTCTGTTTTGGCCATGCTGATTAGCTGCAACAATAATGTATTTTGAGGGATTATAAAAAACATTTGCTTTATTGATCTTGTTTACCTGCAAACACTTTTGCATTTTTTGCTGCTTCTGGGCCTAAAAGGATTCTTTTCCTTTCCCTGGTTTTGTGGAGAAAGAGACTGGTAAAGAGTTCTGGTGCTGAACCCTTCCCTCTCTGGGCCTTCTTGCTGCAGCTTCTACTCTGTTTTTGTTTGTTTATTTGTTTTTTAATCTACAGCTCAGCCTCCCTGCAGAGACTTCTCTTAGATGAGATTTTGTTTTCCTCCATCTTGCTTTCTTTTCTGTGTTTTCCCTAGTCTCAGGTTTTTCCTCCCATAAGCATCATTTTCCTTCTTGAGAAGTCATGGCAGCACAACCATTTTTGTATCTTCTATTATGCCTAGGGCTGGGAAGGCAGAAAGGGAAAGGGTCTTTCCTATGAATTCTTTCCCCTTGTTCTTGCCTCTCTCTGAAGAAGGAATTCTGGCACTTCTAATAACATGATGTATTTGTCTTGTGAAGGCAGAGGCAAGGAAAACACAAAAGCACATATAATTTGAACAAAGATAAATGCTTTATTCTAGACAATTCAGAATTTTTTTAGTCAGCATTGTTACTGGGTGTAGTGAGACAGTTCCCATTAACCTACTAAGCAGTGCTTTTTTTGTGATGATACTGCCCGGTACGCAAGCACTGGCACCTCCAGACGCAGTACCAGCACCTCCAGTCAGAGCTCAACAACTTTTCCCCTGGAGTACCAGCACTTTTTTTTTTTCAAAAAAAGCACTGCTACTAAGTATCCAAGGCTACGTCGACACTGCATGGTTTTTGAGCAAAAATGGCCATTTTTGCGCAAAAACCTGCAGAGCATCCACACCTCAAATGCATTTTTGCGCAAGTAAATCAGCAGTAAAAATGCAGAACAGAGGGCTTTTGCCGGTGTAGGTAAACCTCCTTCTACAAGGCATAACTCCCTTTTGCGCTACAGCTATTTGTGCAAAAAGGCAAGTGTGGATGCTCCAGAGGTTCTTGTGAAAGAAACCCCTGTGGGAAAAAGCACAGGTGCTCTGATGTCCATTCTGTGAATGGCCACCAGAGCATTCTTGTGCAAGAGCGTCCATGCAGTGTGGATGCTCTCTTGCGCAAAAGCACATCACTTTTGCAATGCGCTTTGAGGTGTGGCCGTGTTTTTGTGCAAGGGGTTTTTGCACAAGAACTCTTCCGCAAAAGACTTCTTGCACAAAAACTTTGCAGTGTAGACGTAGCCTAATAGCATACAGATTTTCCATCCCCACAGCCAATTCCTGGTTAATGAAACTAACTTTGAGGGGATCCCACATCTTTCAGGTTTAGCCCAGCTAACCAGAAAGAAATATTTATTCATGGGAAGGTGCAGGGTTTGCAGAGGTTTCTTCTGTTTAATAGGATGGTAGGAACCTCAGGGCACCAATGCTGGTGAACCAGGTGGAGTAGTAGCTTCTCTGTGTATCATAATATACAGATTTTTTCACACACTAAACAAACCCAGAGTCACCTATCAGTTGTATGGAGCTCCAGTAGGCCAAAATCTTTCTTACTTCTCTGCAGGGTTGGTTTCCCCCAGTGGAGTCTGTTTTGGGATCAGAAAAAAAGGCTATGAATCAATTTAAACCCAGCCTTTTAATATCTTTTTTTTTTTTCAGAAAACCCAGTTTGAACCAGTATGTGCATGCCTCTCTAGCAGATAGTACCTCTCTGGAGACATTTACAAACTAAGTGATTCACCATAATTCCCCCCTCACTGTTATGCTTCCTGAAGGAGCTGTGATGATCATTCCCATGGAGCTGCATATAGTCCCTGGCCCGCAGTAATACATACACTTAATGGACTATGCTCCACAATGAAAGTGTGACTACAATATCAGTCATGGTGATCATGTAAGTTAAACATCAGTAAGCAAGAGAAGTATATCTGTTGATTAAAGAAGATGGTGTTTTTAATGAAGAGATAATGCATGTATTTTGTCGAAACTGTGCAGCAGGGACAAGGAGCAAGGAAGGCAGCTGTGCAGTGAGTGCCGGGATGCACAAACAAAGCGGAGGAAGAGAGGGGTTATAGGTGAAGAGGAAGGACTACAGAGTCAACAATGATAATGGAATTGAGGCACAGAAAGATTATAAATGTGGAGAAGACAGGGATTTTGATGGACTAGAAGTCAGAGAAGGACTCAAAAATTCAAAGTGGTTTCAGATACATGATGAACATGATAAGTGATTAAATACATTACCCTTTAAATCACTATAGAATTTTAGTGTAAGGAAAAAATTGTAAATTCAGTCTATGATGCATTCAACAAGCCATGCTCAAAAATAATCATTTTAAAGAGACAGAAAAAAAAACCAGAACTGGGAAAGTCAAGTATAAATTGAAATACACTTCCTTTTCAATCAAAACCACTATTTATCAGATGCTTCTTTTACCAAATTGTGTATTTTATGTACTGTATCAAAATCACCATCTGCTAAATTAAATGCAAAAATGTTGATTCAAGTCAGTTACCGAGAAAATCAAATCAATATTATATCAAATACATTCAGAAGTTGTGATTTTTTCAGTTTGCAAACTTCATTTTTGTTTTAATAAAAAGCTCTTCAGAATACCAAATTAAGGACTTCTGCTAACATGTTCTCAATCATTTCTCTTTAAGTTACTCTTACATATCATATAGAATGACATAAGCAGATTCTAGAAGCACAATTGGTATCCAATCAAACAAATGCAAATTAAATTAAAAGGATAATAGTGTACTTTGATGAAGAATACCAAAACAAATTGTGTTATCAACTTGCTGAGTGTGAAATATCAACCTAGCACTGAATAGCCCTGTCTTAATCATACATGCAACATTACTTACATTGTAAGATCTTTGGGGTAGGGGCTGCCCTTTTGTTCATACAGCACCTAGTGCAATGGGGTCCTTTGTATATTACAGCAGCTCCTGGGTGCTTGCAATTATTTGATTAGTAAGTTACCGAATCTGACAATTGGTTTTCTAGTTGAGGAGGCCAGTCAGAATAATGTTTCTTGCTAAGGTGTATTTAGGTGAACAAACCCGCAAATCATCAATGAATTTCTTATGACTTTTAGCTCTGTTTCAGCTGTATAACAATTCAGGGGCCTGATTCACTAAGAATTTTCTCTTATCACCTCCAGAGCTTACATAGAAAGGCCAAGTTTTAAAAAGTATTCAGCACTCTCATTTGGGGTGAATTTTTACAAGAGCTCAGCTCCTACTCCCTAAATAAATAAAGGGCTAGATTTTGAAAATATGTTCAGCACTCAGGAGCTCCCATTTTCTTCAACAGGTGTAATGAGCATCAAGATCTTTTGACAATTCTGCCTTGTATACCTCAATCAAGGATGTATGGGGCAGAAGCTGGGGCAGAAGCTATTCCTAGTACTCTCTCACATCCATTACATTGAGTGTTATTTGTAAAACCCTATGGTACATTCACATGCAAAATTTCCTCAGCTATTAGTCTTCATCTTAAAGTTGTCCAGGGAAAAGGAAAAAAAAACTATATCTCTGAAGAACAATGCTTATGTTAATTATTAAAAGAGAAATTGAAATTTCCCCAGCATTATGCAGGTTATTAAACTAGGAAGTGCATGCCACAGAGGAATCATTTGACATTTTTCACTGTACATATTTCATACCCTGTGAATCTTTGTCAAACTACTATGCTTCCTCTGCTGCCATGCTTGTCTGCTTGGACGACTTCTCAATAGCCTTTCCAGCAGGGGGTTTTGGGGCCTAGTTTACCCTGTAATATTTCAATATATATAGATGATGAATTGGCTACGTCTCTTGGCCAATATCATGTTAGACTAGGGAATGAATGTTCTGAACATTAACTTTTCAAAACTTTAATTAGCTCATTAAATTACTTTAAAAAGTCTTTTAAGAAACTGAGCACACTCACATCTTTTCCCTTTTTTTGTACCAAATGATTTCACTAATGAAGGAAAAATACTCTTTAAACTTCCCCTATTGTTAAAAAACTCACTGAAGTCTTGTGGAAAGAGTTCTATGTGTATGTTTGTGTAAATCTTCTCCCATCATTTGTCAAATTCCTTGAGGAAAATACAGAAGTAATAGTCTCCTATTCTTTGCCCAAACTTTGACCAAATACTAATGTTTGCAATCAGTTACCAATGGCCACCACTAGCCTCCTTCTAGAATGCCTCAGTGGTGACACTGCTGTTGTGTCTAACAATAGCTACAATCATGGAGGAGGCAACAGTTTATTATTATGAGGATAATTTTCTAGTATCCTTCTAGAATTTCATCACACGCATTTGACAAAGATTCCATAAGGCAACTGCTCTAATCAGGACACTCAAAATTCTTTGACTTCAGGTCTGGGATATAAATCACGATATGGAACACTCTCGTGGGACTCCCTATCCAAGAAGCATTCCTGCTCTACTTGGACATGAAAGTGCTTTTCTGAGGATCATTGCATCAACAAGACTGAAAGCTTTGACCATCAAGTCATTCCTGTGTCCTCTTCATGCTGTTATGTGTATTGTATTGCAATCTCATGGTCTCCTTGTGGGTTAGCAAAAAGCAGGGAGGGCCCCTGGCATGCTGAAACTGACATGAACTCAGTAATAGCAGAATGTCTTGGAAATTAATAGGAAGGGAATTAAGAAGTAAATTAATAATTCTGTCTTGAGAGCAGAATATGAATATTGTGCAGTAAATAAGGCTGAGGGCCATATACTTATCAACAAGATGAATACAAAAATGTTGAACAAATGCTAAGTAATTAAGCACCATCCATTCTGTGTTCTGAATGAGTCAAGAGGCCTATAGAAAAAATAATATATGATTATGTAATTGAAGATTGTAATATGATATATACAAACAACAGATCCATATTAAAGTTGCACAGACAATATCAATTCTGGCATTTCCTGATTTTTGAGTACTTGAGTTTGCAATGATAAAATTGTTCTTTTTAATCTATCTTTTGGGTATAATATTCTATCTTCCATAAGGATGAAGAAGTAGTGTTGAGTTTCTGCTTCAAAGCACCTCTTTCTCAGGAGGGAAGATAGCAGACTCTGGATGTCTGAAGGAATTTCAATATTTTATATTGAACTGTTAAAATAGCAAGAGGGTTTTCAGCTGCTCTGTTCTGTGTGAGGAATACAGCATTAAGAACATTACACTATTACCATTAACTGAAGCAAAGGAAAGATTGAAATTAGACTTATTTAAATATCTAAAAGTAGAGTGGTGACCGTGAATCATATTGTTAAGATGCAGATAAGTGTGTAGTTGTTTTTTGTTATAAGGATTTAATGATAAAGACAGATTTGAATGGTCACAGCCAGGAATGACAAGGTTGATGTCATGGGCAATCACAGCCAGGGAAAGTAAAATGGTTGTCTTGGAGAAGTTCAGCTAATAGCAAACAAGAAGCTCAGGTAAGAGAAAGGTCACTCCAAAACCTAAAGGGAGAGGCCAGTAGAGCATGACACATGTCCTTCCAAAGGTTAATAGAGTTCGTATGTTCTGGGGAGTTTTCCAAAAGTCAGAGGGAAAACCCTACTAAAACATTTGCAATTCCCTTAGGCTATGTCTACACAGCAGTGTTATTACAGAATAAACTATTTTGGAAGAGACACACAAAATGCATATCGAAATAGCCTTTAGCTATTTGGAAATAGTGAAGCCACACTGATTAGACACCCACAACCAGTTCAGGCAGGGCATCAGGTCAGTAGTTGCTTTGTGTGGCTGCTGTTTGAGACTATCTGAGGCTCTTGCTTAAAGGAACCCCCCCTCCCCCCAGACAGCCATTTCTCAGGTTTTCCCGCTTGCTTGCGTACTTCGCTGAGGGACAGCAAAGCATCTTTTCTTGCTCTGGTTTCAGGACACCACAGCACTCTCCGCTGTGGAGTCGGAGTTGCCTCCGGGCAGTTTTCAGCTCTTACAGCTTTTGCTGCAACTCATGCAGCAGTTTCTGAAGGCTGCCTCCTAGGCTCTGCAGGAACCCAACCTCCAGCCCTTGTGGCAGACCCTCCTTGGGTATGTGGGGGAGCGGCTTCAGTAGCTGAAGGCCACTTGCTCTGAGTTGGAAGCCATGCCCCACCGCATCTGGTGTCTGGACACCAGTGCAGACCGGTGGGATCACATAGTTCTGAAGCTCTGGGGAAACCAACAATGGCTCCAGGCTTTAATAGGGGGCATATATGATTTGAGCAGTGATTGTGTACAGTATAAATATACGTACTGTGTAATATGTTAGTTGTGCCACTAGACCTACATTTCAGTAGTTTTAATATATTGAAGTTTAGCTTTCAAAATTAGTTATGAGTTTTTGCACATAAAGTTTGTGCAGAATGATCTGTGACCATAACAGCATATCAGGTTAACTACCCATGGGTTTGGCCAATTAGATGAATAAGGAGCCATTTGCTTACACAACTGTCAGATTTGCTCGAGCAGCTATGGTTATTACCACACATATCTGTGCAGAAAAGTAGGCATGTATATTTTTGAGCATCAGATTCATGTGTATAATTCTAAAATTCACAGAACTACAATCCAGTCACCTTGACTCCACTGAGGACTTAAAGAAGTGGAGCTGTCACTCAAACCTCAGTATAAGCAGTGTATCAGAGCTGATATTTAAGTCTCTGTGAAAACACTGAACAGAGATCTCAGTAGATGTTCCAAATCCCAAAGTGATTATTGGACTCTCAGAAAGAGTGTTAGCACAGGCATTCTCCCATACATCTGATTATTGGTTTTTGTTTTTTTCATTTCCAGGTAAAATATGATATATCAGCAAGGAAAATCGCCAAAAA
Source organism: Pelochelys cantorii (assembly GCA_032595735.1). Classification (NCBI taxonomy): domain Eukaryota; kingdom Metazoa; phylum Chordata; order Testudines; family Trionychidae; genus Pelochelys; species Pelochelys cantorii. The sequence continues at coordinate 175,014,378 of CM064328.1, read as the reverse complement.
TATTCATGGAAGTAATAATGAACATACTGGGCAGAATTTATTCAGAGTATTAACAGAATGTGCATAGCCATTGCTGGCAAAAACTGACAATATTTAATTTGTGACAATATTGTAGAAATCAAGCAATTGGATGACTTTCTTTTACCTGATGCATATTATAAGACTCGTATTTTGAGATTCACATTTTCACCTTAAACTAACATGGTCTTGCATGAAAATGGATCACTATGATATGAATAATCGTGTTCCTAAATAATAGCTAATCTCTATAAAACTGGTCATTTTCCGAAACATTAAAGCTATACAATACATATAGAAGGATAAGTAATTCTTTCTTACCAGCCCACCTCTCCTACACCACCCAAAATCAAGCCACACTTTGTAATTATAGAGGAAACTCAATTCACAGAAGACCTTGGCAGATTCCAACATAAAAGATGGTAGCTTTCCTCTCTTCTTATGCTGTTTACTCCTTGGGAGCATGGATCAGAAATGATTTTTGAAAAGTAAAGTGAGACACTACTAAGCTGACATCTTGTCTAGGTTCCACTAACTCTATATATGATTTTAATTGTAAGTTGCTTCTAGTGTTGGGGTGCAAGTAGAATGTTATTTCAGAATTAAAGAAATCTAGGAATGTAAATTCAATTAGGGTGTATTTATTCTTAGGTTGGCAGCTAAGACAAGGTGAAGGCATCACTTTCGTCCAAGACAAGGGTAACTAACCAATAAAAATTTATCTGAAATTCTGAATTTCAGATAAATTTGTAATTTACAAAAAATCTTCAGAACAAGAATTATTTACCAAAGAAACTTATGAATAATGCCAAACATGGAATGAATTCAATAATTGTTATATCTGGTTGTAGAGAGAAGTGAAAATTATTTGTTTATCTGTAGTAATAAATGAAAGCTCAATTATAAAGTTCTGTTGGGATAGACTTGAACTGAACCACTTCAAAGGGAGCAAAATACCTCCAGAACTCCAGTGTATGCAGAGGCCCACTACTGCATCTTCTTCTGGGATGCAGCATATTGCCTTCTAGCTACTCAACTCACCTCATGCACCTTTAGGGAAGACTACAGAGGGACTGTAATTATCTTATAAAATGGGGTGCACTGAAGAAGGGTGCTTTTGTGCTTTTGCTCCATTCCTACACACATGTGAAGATCAGAGAGAGTCTGATTCAATAAGGAAAATATTTGGCTCTAAAATTTGGAAAGCCATCAAGATAATCACTTAAAATATTGCACAATGGCTTCCAGTATGCTAATATATTTAACAAATGTAAATGGGAAAGGAGTTGTGTTGACTGTTTGACTATAAACCAGAGAAAAGGTGCAAGAATTTTTAGGTTCCTATATTACAAAACACATTCCTACATTATATATGAATGAACTGTTCTCGCTGCATGCCCTTTTCTCAACCTCCCAAAAAAGGAGATTAAAAAAAAAAACCCTCAGGTGAAAAGATCCCATGAAACATTTTAATTCATAATGTTTGGACTGGTTTCCATAAAAAAATACAAATCTATTTCTGAGTCAGAGAAATGCTCTTTGGTGATACAAGCTACCTAGCACGATCTCTACTTTGGCAATAGATCAACCTTTGAGTAGGAAAAACTCATAATCTATGGCTCATCAATCATAATTTACACTTTCCTAATAGCAATTAGGCCTTTAGCTGATTGACAGTTTCTATTAATGCTTTGTCAGACTGTTGACTGCCTTTTTGATTTAAGACTACAATGTATTTATTCTTTTCCCAGTAGATTTTTACAAATTCTTTCCCTATAATTTCAGCTCTTTGCCAGCGTCTTTTTTCCATTACTGGACTCCTGCTTACTGACCTTGCAAAGCTGTTTCTTCATACTTATATAAACACAGAGATAACCCCATCACCACACAAAAGGTTGGCTACTAGCATAACAATTTATTCTTTTTTGAGCTAAAAACAAGAATAGAAGAATAAATTCCAAATTGTTCTCTCAAAACCCAACTTAGGTAAAAAATTAGGTACTTAAATACTTTCCTTAATAATTTTGCATGTAAAAGGCTCAGTTGTGCTCTCTGTTACCTGTTACCTATTTCTTGCCAAGTCACCTGAAAAGAGGGATGCGTTAGCATATTACAGTAAAACTTTTACTGTGTGGCAACAGCTTACATGCATTTTTTGGATTGAGAGCAAGGTTCCTGAAGCTGCTTAATCATCCCCACCAAGGGGCTCAGGGTTGCTATGCATGGAGCTGCCTGGCTGGGGGAGAGGTACTTCTCCCTCAGCTACAGCAGCAGCTCCCTGCTGAGGACAGAGCAGGGTGTCTCTCCTCCCCTTGAACAATTGTTGAGGCATGCGCACAAGGAAGATATAGTGGATTTAGCATACTTAGAATTCCAGAAAGCCTTTGACAAGGTTCCTCACCAAAGACTCTTAAGCAAAGTAAGGTGTCATGGAATAAGTGGAAGGATCCTCTCATGAATTGATAACTGGTTAAAAGATAGGAAATGAATGGTAGGAATAAATGGTCAGTTTTCAGAATGGAGAGAGGTAACTAGTGATGTCCCACAAAGGTCTGTACTAGGACCAATCCTATTCAACATATTCACAAATGATTTGGAGAATGGGATAACTAGTGAGCTGGCAAAGTTTGCAGTTGATACTAAACTGCTCAAGATAGTTGAGGCCAAAGCAGACTGTGAAGAGCTTCAAAAGGATCTCACAAAACTAGTTTACTGGGCAATAAAATGGCAGAATGATTTTAATGTTGATTAATGATTAGGAGTATGGAACTGCTGCCATATAAGAAGAGATTAATAAAACTGGGTCTTTTTAGCTTAAAAAAGAGGAGATTAATGAGGGATATGATAATGCCTATACAATCATGACCAGTGTGGAGAAAGTAAATAAAAAAAGTTGTTTACTTGCTCCCATAACACAAGAACTAGGGGTAACCAAATGAAATGGATAGGTGGCAAATTTAAAACAAACAAAATGAAGTGTTTCTTCACACAATGCACAGTCAGCCTGTCGAACTCCTTGCCAGAAGATGTTGTGAAGGCTAGGACTTTAACAGGGTTCAAAAAAGAACTAGATAAATTCATGGAGGATAAGTCCATCAATGGATATTAGTCAGGATGGGTAGGAATGGTATCGCTAGACTCGGTTTGTCAGAATTTGGGAATCAGTGACAGGGAATGGATCACTAGATGGTTACCTGTTCTGCTCATTCCCTCTGGGGCACCTGGCATTGACCACTGTCAGAAGACAGGATACTTGGCTAGATAGATCTTTGGTCTGACCCACTATGGCTGTTCCTATGTTCCTATGTTTCTTATGTTCCTCATGCTCCCATAATCCCTTTTGATTTCTGCTTCTCAAATGGCATCAGAGCAACTATCTCTCTATTGAAGGATCATGTCTGTTGGGGAAATGTCATTTATGAAACTTAAGATGTCTGAAGAGTCCAATTTATGCTCTATAGGTTCTTCCATTTGTATGACAAGTAGTTGGGAGGCTGTACACTTTTCTTCCTCCTTGGCCTTTTTTCATCCTCTTGAACATGTTAGCTAAAGAGAGGGAAAGAAAGAGAAAGAAAACAACTCAGGAAAAAGAGGAAGTCACTGGGGAGTTTTGCAATTATTTCTAACTGCCATCAAATTCTAAATGAGAAATCAGTTGGATATCAATGATCTCAACTTACCATACATGTCTATTTGTTACCATGGCTCTTTTGTGGTTAGGTATCACATCTGTTATTTCTGAACTAATTGATTGTTTTGGTTCTTTCCAAGTGCCAAGTTGTGGTATACAAGTTAAGTTTAAAAAAGATATTTACTTAGGAAAGACCCAACCTACTTCCACACATGCTCTGTGTTAAAGATTAAAGGTATAAATGGACCTTACATTTTAGTTCACCATCATATAGCTAGGCAAAAGGTTCCAAACATCTATATGCTAACTTTGCCTTAGTTCAGCATACAGAATGTGGCCTGCAAGTCCCTTGTATTAAAGTCAAAATATACTCTAATATAAACTTATAAACCTATTACTAAAAAAAATAAAAGCCATAAGAAATAAGAATCTTTAAGAAAAGATATATAGGCAAGCAAGCAGGCTAGCCAATACGTTACATACCCCCCTTTGATGGGTGTTTGGAAATGAACCCCATCACTTACGTATGGATATAGACAGTCAGGCATCTGTGGGCACATTTTCAGTGACATTTTCCACCACTTGGGATGGAGGAAGGGTATCATAAAGATGATACTCTGCACCCTCATTCCACTAGGAGTAACAGCTAATTCGAGTTAGAGGTTTACTTCGAACTCCCGTTTCACTGCCACGTGTAGACGCGGGCAGTTATTCCGGGCTAGTCAGTTTCCAAAATGGCGACCGCCCGGGAAAATGCTAATAAAGCACGGGATATTTAAATCCTGCACTTCATTTGCAATTTCGGTCGCCCTCATTAGCCTCCCTAGTTCGAACTAGGGGGCTAGTGTAAACGTACCCTATGTTATTAATAGTCCAAATGTGCCACATATTCACCAGACCCGAAACTGAAAATTTCAAATACTTGCTTGCCTCAGGTTACAAGTGATTATCATACTGTAATATTTAATCCATTTAAATGTATTCTTCAGTATTTATTAACAACAAGACATTTGTAACACTTGGAGAAAGTTTTAGGTTTCCTTCATCTTTAACTATCAGTTTAGAGTCTTTTCTTTGTAATGATTTATCTATGTTTTTAGATTCCTTCTTTGAAATAAATTCTTCAATTTCTGTAGATTTATTTGCTTTCTTATAAAGTAGCATCTGAATATAAGCATAAATAGTGAAATTCACTTCTATGAGAGATGCCAGCCCTCTCTGACTTTCCAGATTCCCCTAATTTTCCATAAGCCATAATTCATAATAGATTCCATGTCCTCACTGCAGGGGAGAATTGAATGTAGTCCAAAGTAGCACATCCCCATTAGGGAGCTTACTATTGACTCAGAGACTCGGAGAGTGAGGAACCATAGTCAGTTTTGTATTCTGGGCTATGCTCACAGTGTCCATTGGGTCCAACACTGCAGCAGGTGGTCGGGGCTCATGTTGCCAGCATCCCAGAATGCACTCATCTACTCCCTTCCCCCTTGTGTGACATCAGTGGGAGGCAGTTTACTCGTGCCTGTTGTGCCCTGGGTGCCCATGCGGATTCCAGCATGGAGGCTGGTGTGCTGGAAAGCATCATCATGCTCATTTGTGTCATTGTGTGCCTCATGGCACTGTGACTCGAGAGTGTACGCATATTGCTAAACCAGGAAGAGGAGGGAGGACAAAACTTGACATGTCATAGAGGCTCTGCTCAGGCAAGACCTGGCGCTCATGCTAGCACACCCACCAGTCAATCCTGGGGACATAGTGGGACACCAATTCTGGCGCCATGAGATGAGCTCAGACTGGTGGGACTGCATTGTGATGCAGACATGGGGCAATCAGCAGTGGCTGCAGAACTTCCACATGTTGAAAGCCACATTCCTGAAACTGTGCCAATGGCTTTCCCCTACCCTGAGGCTCCAGGATACCTGAATGAGACCTGCTCTGACCATGGTGAAGCATGTGGCAATTGCACTATGGAAGCTTGCCACATCAGACAGCTACCAGTCAGTCTGAAATCAGTTTGGGATGGAGAAATCTAAGGCCTGAGCTTTTGTCAAGTAGCCAAGACCATCAATAACATTCTACTATAAAGGATCATGACTCTGGGAAAAGCGGACACCAAGAGGATGGCTTTCCCACAATGGGCTTCCCTAACTGTGGTGGTGACATAGATGGCATGCATATCCCCATCTTGGCTCCTGAACACTTTGCCACGGAGTATATCAACTGCAAGGGGTACTTCTCCATGGTGCTGCAGGCACTCTTGGATAACAAGGGCTATTTCATTGACATCAATGTGGCATGGTTGGGAAAGGTGCATGATGCCCACATCTTTTGAGATTCCTGCCTCTTCCAAAAGTTGCACACTAGACCTTATTTCTTTGACTGGATAATAAGAGTCAGAGAGGTGGACATGCCAATAGTGATCCTGGGCAGTCCAGCCTACCCCTTGCTCCCATGGCTCGTGAAGCTCTGCACAAGCAGCCTGGACCCCAGCAAGGAGTTCAATAACAGGCTGAGCAGGTGCAGAATGGTGGTGGAAAGTGCCTTTGGACATTTAAAAGGGAGATTCAAGAGCCTCCTGACTCGCCTGGACCTCAGTGAATGCCACCTTGGTGGCAGCATGTTGTGTGCTCCATAATCTGTGCAAGAGCAAAGGGGTGGCTTCCTGCAGTGTCCAGAACATGTGGAATCCTGGGATAGTGCTACTTTCCCAGCCAGGACAGGAGCTTGTGGTGGGGAGTCGGGGGGGGAGGAGAAGGGGTGGGTCAGCATACCTCTGTGTCCGGCACATGCAGGGTCTGGCACATGTGGCCTCCTGTGGACACTGGGTCCTTTCCTATTCACGGTGGGTGGGTGGGTGTGTCTGACACATGTGGCCTCTTGAAGAGCGTGCTAATAGGTTCCCCTCCTCCCCCCTGCAGGTTGCCATGCAAGATATCAGTCTTCTCCGAATCACACTGAGTGATCAGGAGTGCTTGCTGTCAGAATGTGGCCATAAACTCAGAGCTTAAGCTGCACTTCTTTCTGGTTCCATGATGCCAGACCACTTACTGGTGGCTTGGCATGGGAAGTTGTCATACTGCAGAGAATGGAATAAAGCTGGCCTCCCCAGAAACCCTGTGAGAAGGATCAAATAGTTCCTATGTGAGAGCTTCATGGAGCTGTTCAGGCAAGACTTCCACTCCATCTGTAGACATATGAACAAGCTGTTCCGGGCCCCACACACTGTAGGCACAGCACATGCCACAACTTGCACCCCACTGCCTTCACCTGCTTGTAGTTGGACAAAGTTTGTGAACTCACCAGAAGTGCCCTCCCCATCATTGGTGCTGTACTAGTAGACATCCTGGGGGAGGGGGAGGCTGGCTCCAGTGACATGACCAGCTCCACTCTCTTGGGGATCAGTGGCTGGCTACTCTCCTCTTTCCTCTCCTCCTTCTTCTCCTGCCCCTCCACCACCACTGTGTCCTCCAGGCATCTCTTGGCCGGACTCAACAACCCCTCTGGGGAAGCTGACCTGGCCACACCCCAAAAAGGCATCCGGTTGGTCGTAGAAGTGGCACATGTGAGGTGCTGCACCAGACTGGCCACTGTTCTTCTTCATCCTATCAATGAAGTACACAGCTCCTTGGTCTTGGCACAGCAGTGCTACAAATCCCTGGAATATTCTTTAGCCCTCAGGCAACTTGCGATCCTGCCGTATATCTCATGCTGTTTCAGAGCTCATTGAGGATGGCTTCATTCCCCCATACATTGATGAGGTCCAAGATCTCCTGGAAACCCAATGCAGATGTGCTTCTGTGCCCCTGGGAACTGCATCACAACATGGGATCAGAAGTCCTTAAAGTTGTTGCACTGTTGTTGGGATTATTTGATGACATTTGCACATGTGCTGCAGTGTGCTGTTCATACTCAAATGGATTCACCATGCTGGCCACATGGGACAGGCTCTTCTACTGTTCCTGGGGGTTTTTGTGCTCAGCAGGAGAGCAGTAGAGACACAAGTTGTGGCCAGGGTAGTCAGAGGGGGAAATTGCAGGAGACTTCCCAGAGGCCAATAGCTTTGACTTTCCAGCAACTTTCTACAATAAAGTAAATTTGACCATATAAAGTTGGGAATAGCTTTACTCCTTGGCAAAAGCAAGAGTATAGAAACTGACTTCTGCAGCCCTTAAGGTTGATGTGACAGGCTTGGTAGTGTGGACACATCACTTAGAAAATCCACCTTATGCAGCTAAAGTTGATCTAAACTCCTAGTATAGACCAGACCTTAGTATGTAGTAGCACAGTCCTGCAGAAGCCTGTTATTATGTGGTAAGCTAATGCATCGGGTAGTCTCAGCCTAGCTTACCACTTTGTTGCTTACTGTCTAGACTAGGGATGTAATGGTATAGTCGATTAACCGATTAATGGATAAGGAAAACTTATAGGTTAATGCTATAAACTACACGCATTTCCCTCTCCCTCTCTCCCTGCCAGTAAATTTTCTAGCAGGCTGGCCAGCAGCCTGGCTCAGTTCTGGCTTGTGACGGGTCTGGGACCTACCCCTGTTTCAGCTCTGCATTTCAAGTGTATTAAGAGCCAGGCAGGCAGACAGCCCAGCTCAGTTCTGGCTCGCACCAGGTCCAGGAGCTCAGACCTGCCCCCTGGAGAGGGACTGCTGCCACTCCGCACTGCTGCCTCTTTCTCAGAAGCAGCAGCACAGGGCAACAAGTTTTTAAACTGGCTCCCCTCCCAGACCAGCTCCCACCTGGCACCCTGTGCTGCTGCCTTTGATACAGTGGCTGCCATCCCCATCCCCGGGGACTATAGAAAAGTTGTCTAACCGATAAAATTTCATGAGGTTACTCGACTATTCAATTAACCGATATTTTACATCCCTAGTCTAGACCAGTGTTTCTCAAAGTAGCCTTTAGACCCAATCTGAGAAAGCTGCTACTGGGCAGCTCCAATTTGTTTACTTACCAGCTCTGTAGCCAAGGAGCCTCACAGCTTCCATTGGCTCCGGATCACCATTTGTAGCCAAAGGGACATGTGGAAAGCCCAGCTTTCTCAGAGTGGGTCCATGGACCACTTTGAGAAACACTGGTTTAGACAGCCAGCAAGGAAGTGGTCTAGATGAAGCCTAAATTTTCTTCTCTTTTTTGCTCAACAAGGAGAAATGTAGTGGTGAATATAGCACATTAACAATCTGAGAAAAAGATGAGTAGAAACAACACCTTGCAAACAGAACACAGTTACTGTACAAACCTTTTTTGTTATACAGGGTGATCCTCAAACACCCCCCAACAATACATCATATTTTGTATTAGGTTTCAGAAAGGTCACCAATCTCCAAGACGTAGAGAAAGCCTTGAAGAATTCCATTTCTTGGCTTGGAATTAGCAGCCAGCCTGTCAGAATTGGCCTTTAAAGACAGATTTGACCTACTGTAAAACAGACAGCTCAACTGGTTCCTTTATGGAGGAAGCTGCTTGATAGGCAGATCTGTAAGCATCTAAAAATATTTTCCCAAGATCTTTTACACAGTATTCTGTTCATTTAGCTGTAGAGCTCCTTTTAGATTATTTAAAACATTTTGGATCTTAATCTGCTTTTATTTACACTGGCATAATTCCCCTGTCTTCAACAGAGTTGTTCTTATTCACTGGTAACAGTGAAATCAGAAACAGATCCCTCATTTTATTTATATGTATGTGTGTGGACAATATACCCACTGAGTAGAACCTTATTCCATGAACAGTCTTGCAGACTTCAGTGGGACTAGTCATGCAGTGAAGTGCTATGTAGTTTGAGTAATAACATCAGAATCTGGTCCTTAGTGATTTATAGTAATAACTATGAATTTGATTATGACTTGAATTACCTGCCGATGCAATGGAATGAGGGAGAGTTACCTTTCTTGGTAGTGTACCTCGGGCGTGGGTGTGAAGAAGAAAGCAGGAACTGATTGTTAATTTACTTTCCCCTTTGGGAGCAGGTGGGTGAAGCGGGCCAGGGAATGGGCTGAGCTAAAGCTGTGCCCTGCAATGCACGATTCTGCATAGGGCAGACATGCTGCTGGGATAGGCCATGAAGGGAGACTAGCCAGCCAAACTCTTTAAGTGAACCTATTTTAATCAGCCATCCAAGGACCAACAAGTATAGAATCATAGAATCATAGAGCTGGAAGAGACCTCAGGAGGTGATCAAGTCCAGCCCCCTTCCCAAGGCAGGAACAATCCCAACTGAATCAACCCAGCCAGGGCTTTGTCAAGCTGAGACTTTAACACCTCTAGGGATGGAGATTCCACCACCTCCCTAGGTAACCCATTCCAGTGCTTCATCACCCTCCTAGTAAAATAGTTTTTCCTAATATCCAACCTAGACCTCTCCCACTGTAACTTGAGACCATTGCTCCTTGTTCTGCCATCTGTCACTACTGTGAACAGCCCTTCTGCATCCTCTTTGGAACCTCCCTTCAGGAAGTTGAAGGCTGCTATCAAATCCCCCCTCACTCTTCTCTTCTGCAGACTAAACAAACCCAAATCCCTCAGTCTCTCCTCATAGGACATGCGCGCCAGCCCCCTAATCATTTCGGTCGCCCTCCGCTGAACCCTCTCCAATGTGTCCACATCTTTTCTACAGTGGGGGGCCCAGAACTGGACACAGTATTCCAGATGTGGCCTCACCAGAGGCAAATAAAGGGGAATAATCACTTCTCTGGATCTGCTGGCAATGCTCCTCCTAATACACCCTAATGCACCCTAATTAGCCTTCTTGGCTACAATGGCACACTGTTATAGATTATTACAAGAATTGGCTTTAAGAAAGAATGATCTTTAGTGATATCTTCATCATACTTTGTTCCTAAAAATAGAAATACCTTGCCTGACATTAATGACAACAACCTTTTGGAAACCAGAGAATACTAAAATTTGCTTTGTTTTTGCTAAATTCTAAGACAAAATTAGGCAAACTGATTTACATTTTTTAAGTGACAAGAAATTTAAAAATATACTGGGTTTTGTAAGAGAACTGATAAGCTGTCATATTGCTTTGTGCCATCTGAATACCAGTCTGGTTATTTTTAAGATATCATTCACAAAATCATTTTGCAACATTCAACACACACACACAATTTTTAGAGTGATCTTTATTTTTCATTAACAATCTGGTATTTTAGAAGAAACTAAAAACAAAAACTAAGTACATACTAATAAAAGACCAGTAACTCTCTCCGTCTCCCTCCCCCTCTATACTCCTCACTCTGTAAGCATCCTGGGTGATATAGTGCATCATTATTTTAGTAACATGAAGAGAAAAGATGTCCCATATCTGACCTTAGTTATATAATGCATGCTCATTAGAAGGAGAAACAACTCAAAAAACGCCTTCTTCCTGAGCCACCAGTATGAGCAGCCCCAATAACTGTCATTCCTCAGTTTAATGAGAACCAAAATTGTGAGTGCAGTACAGGTAAATGAGCCTCCCTTTACAGTGTATATCTGAGACTAGCACCTGCCAGATATTCATTAATACCACCAAGTAATTTGTTGTGTGTTTGTCTCCCTGCATTTTACCCTTGTATTCCATGCAAATACGTTGACCTCAGAATGGCCAATAGATAGATTGTGATGTTTCAGCTGAAAGGTGCCACATTATAATATATAGTTTTATTAATTATGATTAATCATTATTATTGCTCCTGCAAAAAGATAGAACAGGGGCCAGACTCAGGAATGTATTTAATTAATTAATCACCAGCTTCTGTAGGACACGGCAAACTTCAACAAATACCTGCTATTAAGAAGAGACAACAAATCAGAGAGACAAAAATCTCTCAGATTTCAGCATAATATCACTTACTCTAGAGTTCACCATAGCATGCAGAGGTAAACTGAAGTGGAATAAGTTGATCTCCCCTCCCCCCATTTTGGTTTTTTTTCCTTTTCTTTCAAAAATCATCACATTAATGTAGAAGTGTCATTTTGGATAAGAGTTCATTATATCAGAACACCTGATGAGAAAGCAAAAAACAGCTGTGCTGCATGTTTTATATGCTTCTATGTTGAATATTTAGATTAAGGGGCTGATTCTGCACTGTTGCCCCTGTTTTATATCAGAAGAACTCCATTGCATGTGTCCTCACATCTGTTTGGCCTTCACACTTGAAATGTTGGAACTCAAAAAAAGATGTGACTGGACTAAAAGGGGCATTATATGCCCAAACCAAAAAAAAGGTATGCTAACATTCTATCATTACAAAAGGAAGCTCATAGAATAATACTGGGAGTATAAAATATTTCAGCCATAAGAGAAGAAAGATCTTGTGAGTGGAGTAGGACTAGGAAAGCTTGGTTAATTCCTGGCCAAGTCACAGACTGATTGTGTGATCTTGAGCCTGTTCCCAATGTGAAAAATAAAGACAATATGCCTTCCTTTCTCTCACCCTTTGTCTTTCTTATCTATTTGCAGTCTGAGAGGCAGGTATGATAACTTACAGTGTGTACACACCATACATTCCTGATATAAATGTTCTGGTAATAACAATACTAGGATAGAATAAAGTCTGTAAATACTGGCGTAACAAGGAACTGACCTTGATCTGCGATATCGCCATGCATTCAACTCACAGATGTGACATGTATAGTCCGAAATACATTATTTGGAAGTGACAACATTGATGTGTACTGTTATTAGTGGGCAGTAAGACCTTTCTGAGGAGATGCCACTAACTCCCCCATACAGGATATTTTCTATGAGTATTTTATTGAATCTTTAGTCTATGGAGAATAATTGTGCAAAAGCAGCAGAGATATAATCACATAATAGAGCCAAGATATCAAATTCATCCAAAGCTACATTTGCTTTTTAATTTGCTCCTGTCAATTATACTGCTTCCATTCACAACTAGAAAATTCAGAAGTTGGCTCTCATTACAAATATGAATTTCCTATCTTTTAGTACCATTCAGTAAACAGGCCCGATGGTTAGCTTGCAGAAAATCTGGAAATCTATTGAAATGAAAGCAATGCCATGTATTAAAATGGTAGGTGATAGTACACACCAGAAATGGATTATATCTTATACTTCTGGGCTTTCTATTAAACATATCCTTTTCAATACAGAAAACATTATGAGATATGATTACGTTTTCTGTTTTGTTCCCCCCTCCTCTGACTTTTCAGCTATATGTATTTCATCTTGAAAGCACTGCTATGGAAGAAAACTTGCATTATAGATGCTGTCCACAAGGGCTGCTTCCTTCTTATTTTAGGGAGCTGGGGATAGTTTGTGCTGCATGTTAACTGTTTCATTTTCACATTGATAATTCAGAAATATCTGAATGCACAGCAAACTGTACACAATTCCTGAGAACGCCCATCTTTCATAAGAGTACACATGGAGACAATCAATGTTAAAAATCAAACGTCACTGCTTTGTGTCAGTTTCTGTAGTTCAGAACTCAGAGCTTATCTCTGGAAGAACAACTCCCCCCCCCCAAAAAAACCCCACCCCTGTTCCCATTGTTATTCATATTGTAATTATTCTAATGTACTGTCTATTACTTCTATAGGAGACATTGCTCTGCAGGGCACATTATCTGAAGCATTTTAAGTCACATGTATCACATCCTGCAAATATATATGTGCATGAATAACATTACAAAAATTATTTCATTGAACTCATTCTGAGATGAAAATAACAGGAGAATATAGTAACCTCTGGAGGGGATAGGAGAAGGAAATGATGAGGAAGAAGGTAAGGATGACAAAGGGAGGGTCTTGTAATAATATCTGGAGCATAAAATATTCTAGATATAAGAAAAGAATGATCTTGTGGTTGGAGTAGGACTTGGGAAAGCAAGGTTTAATTGTGATGGCACATCTGACCAATAAAGGATTAATAGAGCCCTAGAGAGACAATTAGAGATGCAGACAATCAGGGCCAGGCAGGCCCACATAAGAAGGGTTGCAGAGCAGCTTCAGTTGCTCCCTGGAGCTTGAGGAGGAAAAGCCCCACCACCTTGGACAGAGCAGTGCCGGAGAGGATCCGGGGACTGAGAGCAAGCGCCTGGCTAAATGCTAAGACTGGCATACTGAGGCCCTGAGATGAAGATGAAAAAGGTGCTGGGACTGTGAGGAAGAGGCCCAAGGAAATAGACTGAGAGGTTGGAGGGGGTACAGCATGTGGTTGCTATCTACAGGAGCTGGAGTAGTGGATAAGCCCAAGTCCACATCATATCCCTTTTTGCCACTTAGGAAGTGGACAGGTGGACTGAAGTACTATCCCTCATAAGGGGGTAGCACAAGAATGTGGCATAGCTGTAGGGTTGTCCTGAAGAGGAGACCATGCTCCTTGGAGTGACACAGGTGTAGGAGTGGAAATGATGGTGGGTAGGGCACCACAAGAATCATGTGGAAGATCTAGAAGAGGACCAGCAGAGATGCTAGCATGGTGAGTAACACCCCATTACAAGCCTTATTGAAACTGCAAAAACACCAGGAATCGCTTGTAACATCATGACCCTGGAGGGTGATGACAAAAGGAGTTTTTGTTGTTTTAATTCATTTATTTTAATCCAGTGTGATTTTTTAAAATGCATAAAAGGTAATAGTATATAAGCCTCTTTGGAGACATGTTATATAGGTGTGGAGTTAGTTCACAAGGGGCAAAGATGAAAAGGCAACCTTTGGGAAAGGAGATTGGAATTTTTGTCAAGTGGCACACTCATATTTCTCTGAGACATACCAAGGTATGTATTAATAGGCCATCTAAAGCTCACTTATGTCAATGGGAATCTTTAGGGACAGAGATAAGAGTAATTAAGCTAAAGTGTGCACTATTCTCATTAATAATCTGATAAACGTACAGAAAATGTATTATTGATTTGACCTTTTAAAGCTAAGTCTATTTTTTTTCAGAGATGTATAACTTTGCAACAAAAAAAACCCTGTTCTATTAAGCTGCTTGAGTTGTCTGTGCTTTAAGAGAATCAAATGTGTCCAGCTGTTAAGAAAGCAATATATTAACAGATGGGATTGTGAGAGTGAAAGTCATAATCTAGCAAGTTTTATAATATTAACTATTTAGAAAATTGTGTATTATATTTGGATCTCCTGGTCTACAAAATAAGAACAACCATTCTTCAGAGAAAGTAAAAGTTATATTGAAAGTTTTTATTTCATCTTGATCCCTTTGGGAACAATCATATTGGAGGTATTCATGTTCACCTTGTAAAACTAATAGACAATAGGATGAAGAATCTGGGAAGAACAATCATTCACTGGAACTTGGTGACTTTGAAGTCTAACCACCAATGCAATTTCTGTAATGTAACTGGCACAGCATAAACAGGATTTTCTGGAATCAGTGGTCCAAATAACTTGCTGGCAGATAGATACTCTGCAAATGTTTATGTAATATATGTAGAAGCAGAAGGAATATATTGGCTCTTGTGACATACCCAGACCAGTGGGCTACCACAGCTTGATAAAACATAAATATACTGGCCACTGGATAAATAGTTTTCTGTTCCCTGAGGGACCAGAGGATGGGCTGCTGTAGAGCAATTAAGTCAGGCAGGCATCTGGAGCCAGTTAAGAGCATGACCAAAGCAAGAGAGAGACAGGCTAACCAAAATACCTGCAGCCTTTTAAGGACCTGTAGCGGCTGGCTTAAAAGGCTTCCCTTCAGTGAGGGCAAGGGAGCTAAGGACTGGGAGTGAGGAGGTTCACCGTGGAGGAGCAGGAAGGACGTGGTCAAGTACCAGGAAGATGCTGGGAGGGACCATTTGGGGAAGTGGCCCAGGAAAGGGTTGCAATGCTGGCAGAGGAGGAAATGCCACTTGCTGCCACTGCCCTAAGGGTATGTCTACACTACATGGCTCTGTCAATGGAGCCATGTAGATTACCTTTGAAGACATAGGAAAATGAAGCGTCGATTTAAATAATCACCACTTCATTTAAATTGAAATGGCTGCCGCGCTGTGCCGATCAGCTGTTTGTCGGCACAGCGCTGTAGTCTGGACGCTCCGCGGTCGACTTCAAAAGCATTTGCCGACCTCCCCAGTAAACCTCATCCCACGAGGCATACCGGGGAGGTCGACAAATGCCTTTGATGTTGACCGTGGAGTGTCCAGACTACAGCGCTGTGCCGACAAACAGCTGATCGGCACAGCGCGGCAGCCATTTCAATTTAAATGAAACGGCGATTATTTAAATCGACGCTTCATTTTCCTATGTCTACAAAGGTAATCTACATGGCTCCATCGACAGAGCCATGTAGTGTAGACATACCCTTAGAGTCCCTGGGCTGAAACCCAGAGTAGCAGGTGGGCCTAGGTTCCCCTTAACCCTGTCCACATCACTGCAGAGACGAGGCTGTACTAAGGAAGGTTTCACCCCAAACCCATTGACTGGCCTCCGATGAAGGTGGCTCAGTAGGCTGTGATCTTTTCCTCTAGTAAAGGGTGGGAGGCTACGCTGAGGGCCACAGTGAGCCTCTGAGGCAAAAGGCAACCATCTAGAACAGTGTTTCTCAAAGTGATCTGCAGACCCACTCTGACAAATCTGCTATCGGGCCACTCTGGTGTGTTTACTTACCGGCTCTGCAACCATGGAGCTTCGCAGCTCGCCTTGGCTGCAAACAGCAAATCACTGCCAAGGGGAGCCACGGGAAGCAGCATGACCTGGGCTGCAAATGGCTAACCTCAGCCAATGGGATCCGTGAGGCTCTGTGGCTGCAGAGCCAGTAAGAAAACAAATTGGAGCAGCCCAGTAGCAGGTTTCTCAGAGTGGGTCTGCAGATCTCCTTGAGAAACACTGGTCTAGAAGCACAGAACTCCTGAGGCGAAGCTGGAGCTCTGCCATGCTCTTCTTCAAACACACCCTGCTGGTTCACTGTTGGGCATATCAGTATCTCAGTGACCTGACTCACTTCACTGTTCAGAATGGATGATGAATGATGGATTTCAGCAACAGCAGCAGTGCTGGAGGGGGACATGGAGAAAAAGCATCAGGCTATAGAATAGCTTTTGCAGTATCTATTATCTGGACTTTAACTCTTTTGATTTATATGAAAAAAATCATGTACCACTTCTCTAAAGGCAGTTTAAGAATAGGATTCATATTGGCAAGGGGAGGGCCAAGGGGCAGCACTATGTTTTAAAACCTGTCCATTTAAAATATACCTTTTTTAACTGTGAGAAGCTTTATAACACAAGTACTGGGAGTGCCACATGATAAGGAATCACAAAATATACTGCACTGACAAGAGCATGGCTGTATCCCTTTTTCGAATGACTGTTAATCCAGCTTCCTTGATTAAATGTAGCAATTAAACAGGAGCCTCTCAAAATAGTGTCTGCATTTAATTTACTGTAATTTTAAATTTTCCTTTGTCTAACAAGATTAAAGAGCTTTAAACCAAACAGAGAACAAAGCTTGCTCACCCATAGCTTTGTTCTAAGCTCTCACAGAAATAATTGCAATGCTTGCTCTTTCTCTCTCGCTTTTTTTTTTTTTTTGGAAAAACACCCAGACACCAAAACAACCTATTCCTATGAAAATTGCTGGTGGTCATCAAGTACTTCTGGCTTTTATTCATTAAAAATTTTAATAGAGCCCTGAAAATCATTTTCAAGAGTATCCTTAGGGCACCAGAAATCAGTAGAGACAATAAATTGACTGAGAAAGAACTTAATGTTATGGCAAACAATGCAAAAAATTGTATGAGTTTAATGAAGAGTAATTACCATTTATAAAATGAAAAACTGGGAATCACATATTCTACTAATAGGATGAGTTTCCCTATTAGGAATAGACCAAGGTTGAGAAGCAGAAAGGTTTCAGTCTTTCCTTCAGGCAGAAAAGCATTTTAAAACCTGGAACAAATTGTCTGATTCACAAACTCATGTTCAAAATTAACAGTTTTTGTGAGCTATTTTGATGGTCATACCACAATCTACCACTATGTTATGCGGTCACCATTAGCTATAAGGAAGGGCAGTTACTTCCCCTGCATTACCATTAGCCCCTTCCTGAACTCCAAGAAAGGGTCTGTGTTTAGGGAAGGAGTGAGACAGGACTGAGCCAGAGGACGAATGATTAGGCTCTGGAGGTGAATATGATCTTCAGAATTTACTAGATAAAAATTATATGGAATCAGATGCTCATATCCCTACTCACACTGAGTAGCAGCTCACAGTGCAAGAACTCCCATAGCCTTTAGTGGTACTACCCAGGTTGTGAGTTGAGCTATCTCATGGATAATAGTACTGTTGAGCATCATGTTAAAATGGGTCTCTCTGTGTATCCCACTTTACCCTTTTGTAGCCTAAGTTTCTCCTTGTGTCTTGAAAGATCTATGTTAGTGCAAAAACTCTATTACTCTTCTACATAGAAAGGCAATGTGCTCCACACTGGGGTGATTTCTTAAGTGCACTGAAGTGCTGTGCATTAATTGATTTATATAGACCCAGGTGGTGCACAATAACAGTTCTCTAGTGCTTTCTCGACCACGTTAAAGTGTACTAGAGAACTTTCAGTGCACTCTAGCACAGTTTACATGGACCAATTAATCCACAACACTTTAGTTAGCTTTAGAAATCACACCCCATTGTGTGTACTGCTGCACTGTGTTGACAAGCCTAATGTCTGGATTTAAAAGAGAATTAAGTGATGTTCCCAACGAACTTGCAGTGTTTGATGGGTTATTTTATCTAGAGTTACAGACAGCAATATGGAGACACTGGAGGCTAGATCCACATTGGGATCCACCAATCCTGAGAGAGCCATTCTGCTCTTTCCACAAACATAGTCTGATTCATTTTTATTTATTTATTTAGATTTAAATAATAAAAAAGCCAATACCAAAGGAGTTAGGAGCCCTGACAATTAATTAGATTTACAATCACAAATGTTGACCACATAGCCGCAAAAAGTATTAGACAAATAATAAATTAACTGATATATCCAATAAATCAAACCAGCAAAACAGACCCTTTTAACCACCATAGAAAATGCAAGGCTGGTTGATAATGACTGAGGTTACCTACTAAAATGATTTGGCAGCATGCCCAGAAGGTCATCAAGTTGGAGCTGAGGGGGAAGCAAGCTCAAGCCCTGAGGCCCTTGAAGATATATTCACAAATCTGTTCATGTGTTGATCCCTCTTA
Organism: Pelochelys cantorii; assembly: GCA_032595735.1. NCBI lineage: Eukaryota > Metazoa > Chordata > Testudines > Trionychidae > Pelochelys > Pelochelys cantorii. The sequence goes on along the minus strand of CM064328.1, from coordinate 174,995,572 downwards.
ATGCTTCTGCACACTTAGCAAAATGCATATTCTGGGATCTGGGGGGATATTCAGTCTGATAACACTGGTCTACAATTTTTTAGAAGTCGTCTGCTTCAGAGATAAAATGTGCTATTTATTATGTATTTTGATGTGCTGAATTCAAATGTGACAATTAAAACAACTGATTGGCTACTGTTTCCAAGATATTTAAGTTTTTACATTTTACGTCTATGTATATTGTGTAGATAGTAGAGTTTTAATCATAAATTGTAAACCTAGGTGTTTTCATGTGTTTATGGTTGCTTTACATGATAATATTTCACCTGTCCTGTTTATGTAACACTTTAAAAATCAGCAAAAGGGTTATATCAATAAAATTTATTATGAAACAAAAGGCAAAAAACTATTATGTACATAATTTAGTCCTATTCAGTGTCTACTCGGCGCTTCTTGGCTTGTCTCTTGTATTCATTAAATGGAGCATCTCTTGTCACTGTCCAGCAATAGTCTGCAAGCATTGATGGGCTCCATTTGCCCTGATAGCGTTTCTCCATTGTTGCAATGTCCTGGTGAAATCGCTCTCCGTGCTCGTCGCTCACTACTCCGCAGTTCGGTGGAAAAAAATCTAGATGAGAGTGCAAAAATGTATCTTTAGTGACATGTTGCAACCAAGGCTTTTGTATGCCTTGAGGAGGTTTTCCACCAACAACCTGTAGTTGTCTGCCTTGTTGTTTCCGAGAAAATTTATTGCCACTAACTAGAAGGCTTTCCATGCCGTCTTTTCCTTGCCATACAGTGCATGGTCAAATGCATCATCTAGAAGAAGTTCACAAATCTGAGGACCAACAAAGACACCTTCCTTTATCTTAGCTTCACTTAACCTTGGAAATTTTCCACGAAGGTACTTGAAAGCTGCTTGTGTTTTGTCCATGGCCTTGACAAAGTTCTTCATCAGACCCAGCTTAATGTGTAAGGGTGGTAACAAAATCTTCCTTGATTCAACAAGTGGTGGATGCTGAACACTTTTCCTCCCAGGCTCCAATGACTGTCGGAGTGGCCAATCTATCTTGATGTAGTGGGAATCTCTTGCACGACTATCCCATTCGCAGAGAAAACAGCAGTACTTTGTGTATCCAGTCTGCAGACCAAGCAAGAGAGCAACAACCTTCAAATCGCCACAAAGCTGCCACTGATGTTGGTCATAGTTTATGCACCTCAAAAGTTGTTTCATGTTGTCATAGGTTTCCTTCATATGGACTGCATGACCAACTGGAATTGATGGCAAAACATTGCCATTATGCAGCAAAACAGCTTTAAGACTCGTCTTCGATGAATCAATGAACAGTCTCCACTCATCTGGGTCGTGAACGATGTTGAGGGCTGCCATCACACCATCGATGTTGTTGCAGGCTACAAGATCACCTTCCATGAAGAAGAATGGGACAAGATCCTTTTGACAGTCACGGAATATGGAAACCCTAACAACACCTGCCAGGAGATTCCACTGCTGTAGTCTGGAGCCCAACAGCTCTGTTTACTCTTGGGTAGTTCCAAATCCCTGACAAGGTCATTCAGTTCACCTTGTGTTCTGAGGTGTGGTTCAGAGGAGGAGGATGGGAGAAAATGTGGGTTCTGTGACATTGATGGTTCAGGACCAGAAGTTTCATCCTCTTCCTCTTCCTCGTCTGACTCAAGTGAGAATGATTCTGGTGCATCAGGAACCGGCAGTCCTTTTCCGTGGGGTACTGGGCGTATAGCTGATGGAATGTTTGGATAATGCACAGTCCACTTTTTCTTCTTTGACACACCTTTCCCAACTGGAGGCACCATGCAGAAGTAACAATTGCTGGTATGATCTATTGGCTCTCTCCAAATCATTGGCACTGCAAAAGGCATAGATTTCCTTTTCCTGTTCAACCACAAGTGTTGCAGCATATGTGTGGGGCCCACCTCTTGTCCTGATCTCCAATTTTGCAGCCAAAATAAAGGTGATAGGCTTTCTTAACCATAGTGGTTATACTGCGCTTTTGTGATGCCAAAGTCACTTCACCACAATCATAGCAGAAGTTATCTGCACTGTTCACACAAGTACGAGGCATCTCTGCTCACTTTGGCTAAACAGAAATGTGTCCCTTTGCAAAATCAAACACTGACAAATAAGAGAGCACGACACTGTATGATTTCTAGAGCTGATATAGGGCAATTTGTTCAGCAGAGTGATGTAAGCTTCGTTATGATTGCATCATCCATGACTTCTAGGAATAACATGATGCAATTCATATCATGTATGATGCAATACCAGCTTCAGATTACATCATTCATTGTTTTGCCTAAAAAGCAAGTACTGTCCAAACCCAGTTATAGATTTATTCATAGATCCAGTCAAAGATGTTTCCTTAAATTGAGATCTCTTCCCTTTAGAACTCACTTATCCTCCGCCATTCCCAAGTCAAGGGTCGTATATACTGACCCAATAGCATATCTTGAAAACTAGAGCCAATCAACAATTTTAAGCATCATTTTCGTTCTCAGTGACCCAGAATTAGTAAAGTTTGACTACATTTATTTCAGAAGCATTTTGGCTGTAGAGCAGTGTAATCTTATCTCTGTTTATATTAGTTTTTGCTGATTCTCCTGTTTATATATAATAGAAAGGTTCTGTGCATGTCTATCTATATATATATATATATATAAAACACACACACGCAAGGATGGCCTGGAACATTCACATTAGGGATTTTTAAGTATTCTATAAATCAGTTCATTTTTTAAAGTGGAAACTCTGAAAAAGGATTGGCTTGGGTTCTGTAGGTGCTGATGACTCAGAACTCCCACTGGGAGCTGAAGGAGATCAGCAGTTCTGTAGATCAGACCACAAGTGCATGTACTAAGGGAAATCAATTACAAAACATTACAATTTGTTAGTGTCAGTTTGAAGCCACCAAACACATTTCCTTTGGGTCTTGAGAATAATTTCAGTCTTCTGTGAAACTGTAAAACAAAAAGTTAAATAAAATAATATCTTTGATTGCTTCTGTCAATTTCCATCACAGTGGGCAAAAAGGAGCTCATGTATCAAATGTTGTGAAATGATATAAGCGTTAAAAAGGACTTCAAATACTTTCTAAACATTCTCATCTATGTAAACGTGCAGAAGTATGTTACTGGGAGTGCAAGTTACTAGGATAAACTCTGCCTTAATACTCAAATGAGTCAAATCACCCTCAAATATATAAATAATAGAAAGTCCAGTTGGCTACTTAAAAACTAAGACATTTATTTGGACATAAGCTTTCATGGGTAAAAACCACTTTGTCAGATGCATTGGAGTGAAAATTACAAAGGCAGAGATATATACAAGCACACACAGATCCCTGTCTCCAATTACAAGCCAGTAAGGGTGCGTCTACATTGCACCGTTATTTTGACATAACTTGCGTTATTTCAAAATAACTATATGAGTGTCTACACAGCCATTCCATTATTTTGAAATAATTTTGAAATAATGGATGGCTTATTCTGAAATCTGTAAACCTCATTCTCCGAGGAATAATGGCTATTCTGAAATAGGTGTTTCAAAAGAAGGCGTGTTGAGTCACTGCACTGCTGCTATTTTGAAATAGCCCCTCACGAGGGCCATTCTAAGTTATTCCTCCCTACTGCCTCCTGGATCTCTAAATTGAGATGGCACATCTACATTAGGGAAGCCTTCCTCAGACTAATTATGAGGCTTCCCTGCAGTGTAGACATGCTATTTCAGAATAACTATTCTGGAATACCTTATTTTGAAGTAAGTGTGCCGTTTAGAAGTACCCTGAGTCTAACTTCAGTACAGAGCAAATTGGTTGAAATTATCGTAAAGAACAGAATTGTCAGACACATAGATGAAAATAAATTGTTGGGGAAAAGTCAACACGGTTTCTGCAAAGGAAATCATGCCTAAACAATTTACTAGAATTTTTTGACGGAGTCAACTAGTATGTGGACAAGGGGGATCCAGCGGATAAATTTATTTAGATTTCCAGAAAGGCATTGACAAGGTCCCTCACCAAAGGCTCTTACGCAAAGTAAATTGTCATGGGAGAACAGGGAAGGTCATCTCATGTATTCTAACTGGTTAAAAGATAGGAAACAAAGGGTGGGACTAGATGGTCAGTTTTTAGAATGAGGAGATGTACCTAGAAGTTTTCTCCAGGGTCCATACTGGTACTAATCCTATTCAAAATATTTATAAATTATCTGGAGAAAGGGATAAACAGTCAGGTGGCAAACTTTGCAAATGATACATAACTACCCAAGATAGTTAAGTCCAAAGCAGACTGTGAAGAGCTTCAAGAGGATCTCACAAAATTAGGCTACTGGGTAGCAAAATGGCAGATGAATTTTAATGTTGATAAATATAAAGTAATGCATATTGGAAAACTTAATCCCAACTGTACATATGAAGTGATGGGGACTAAATTAGCTATTACCACTCAAGTGAAAGATATTGGAGTCATTGTGGATACTTCCCTGAAAACATCCACTCAATGTGCAGTAGCAGTAAAAAACCAAAGAGAATGTTAGGAATCATTAAGAAAGGGATAGAGATTAAGACAAAAATATCTTGTATCATGAATATAAATCTATCTTGAATACTGCATGTAGATGTGGTGGTCTCACCTCAAAAATAGATTTATTGGCATTGGAAAAAAGTTCAGAAAAGGGAAACCAAAATGATTTAGGGTATGCTGCCATATAAGGAGATATTAATAATACTGGGACTTATCAGCTTGGAAAAGAGACCACTTATGGGAAATATGATAGAGGTCTATAAGAGCATGTCTGGTGTGAAAAAAAAAAGAACAGTTGTTTATTCCTTCCCATAATGCAATAGCTAGGGATCACCAAAATAAATTAATAGGCAGCAGGTTTAAAAGAAAAGGATGTTGTGAGCGCCAAGATTATAATAGTGTTCAAAAAAGAACTAGATAAATACATGGATGATAGATCCATCAATGGCTAATAGCCAGGATAGGTAGGAATGGTGTCCCTAGCCTCTCTTTGTCAAAAGCTAGAAATGGGTGACAGTGGATGGAGTATTTGATGATGTTCACCCCCTCTGGGGCACCTGCATTGGCCACTGTTGGAAGACAGAATACCACGCTAGATTAACCTTTGGTCGGACCCAGTATGTACATTCTTATATTCTCTCTAACAGCCACATGTGCACGATACTTAGCGAAAGGTGACCCATTGTTTACAGAGTGTGCTTACACTTTCTGACCATGTGATAGCTGATATGACAGAAACGGGTAAGGAAACCTCTGAAAGCTAGTTGGCTATGTGCTATGGGGGAAGTCAGGCAATTAGTCTGCTGCTTGCATAATTGTTGAATGAATCAAGTTCAGTGTCTATTAATAAGGGAGAACAACATTTTGCCTAAAATAATTATTATGGCTCAAGATATTCTAAGAAAACTAAAGCTGGCCTACACTTGACCCAGCTTCATCACCCAGGGCAGGAGTGTGAAAAATGCAACCTAACCTCCTGTGTACTCAGTGCTAGGTTGATGGAAGCATTCTTTTGTTGACCTCACTACTGTTTGTTGGGGAGGTGGATTGACTACAGAGATGTTAGAAACCCTCCCATCATACTAAGGATTGTCTACACTCAGTTGTAGCACTACAGTTGAGCTGCTGTAGTGTTTTCAGTGTAAACATAGCCTTATAACCAGATTTCCTTTTCAATAGCAATTGTCAAATCTGAAAGGAAATTGTATTGTCTACCTGTTCTTCACTATTTATGGATAGTCTGCCTGAATAAATAAGTATTGGAATATTTAGTATTTTTCCTCTAAAATCTTTTAAATGAATTTTTCCTCTCCTAATGCAAGCTCTGACCAATGTTATCAAAGAAGAGTATGCATTTTTATGACAGCAAACAGGAAAGACATCCTTTTATATCTCATTGAAAAATCTTTGGAAATGGTGAACCACAGCCATTGGGAGCTGGGAGCAGCTATGCCTCTGGATGTTCAGGTAAACAGACCATCTTGTGGCCTGCCAGTGGCTAATTCTGACGAATTGTGTGTGGCCTATGGGCTGGAGATTCCCTACCACTGTTTTAAATCATCATAAAGTCATGATCACTGGATTAAAACCACACGCTTTTGTACATGCTGTTTGGCTGCTTTCATTCACAACTACTACTAATATAAATCATCAGTCAATGAGAGAAGAGCAAGTTGCTCTTATATTCTAGGAAGCTAACTATGGAAATGGAAAAGCAACATTTTAAAGTTGTTTTTCCTTCTTCAGGTTGGGTTTGTCTAGATTAGGAAAATTTTCAAGTGAAGTGATCACATCAGCTTCCTCCTCAAGAGTCAGCTTCCATCAAATAAATAGTATTAATGGCACTCAGTAAAAAAGGGAACATGAGTAGGGATTCAGCAACCCTGACCTAACTTCTCCTCTCTCCCTAATGTAAGTATTCCCTGTTTTTTTGAATATGGGTTGCTTGACATCTGTTTCATTGCTGTTACTGTTCACAAAGGAACATGATCATGACCTACTGTCAAGTGACAAGGCTTTGAGATGAATGCTTTATAGTGGATAACAGGATATCTACAACCCACCTCCTGCAAAAGGAAGCACAATTTTGATTGAATTAATATAAACTGGGTGTTCTGAACTGCAGTGACTTCCTGAGCAGAATTTAAGATCTTGGTGTAGTCTTTAAAGTCCTATATAGTTTGGAACCAGGTTATCTGAGAGACCTTATATCTCTGCCACTGAGGGAGCTGTACTTCATATTCTTCCTTTACATCCCTCCCCAGTGTAAACAGCAGGATTCATCTGTAATTGCCCCTAACTACCTGAGTAACCCTGAACTCTGGAAATCACTTAGGCTATGTCTAGACTGCAGGCTTCTTTCGGAAGAAGCTTTTCCAGAAGAGATTTTCCAAAAAAACTTCTTCCGAAAGAAAGAGTCCACATTGCCAGAGCTCATTGAAAAAGCGATCTGCTTTTTCGAAAGATAGCATCCACACTGAATGGACTCTATCTTGCATTTAAGCTCTGATTACTATGGATGGAGTGGCCACCAGGACACCTGTGCTTTTTCCTCTTTCCTCTTGTTTCAAAAGAACTCCCTCTTTCCCATCCACACATGCCTTTTTCCAAAAGAGATCTTTTGGAAAAAGGCTTCTTCCTCATAGAAAGAGGTTTACCAATGTTGGAAAACCCCCTCCGTTCTTTCGATTTTTTTTTCAAAAGAACGTGATTGCCATTTTTCTGGAAAAAACTCTGTAGTGTAGACAGCCATACTACTCTTGTTCTGATGAAGTCTGGATCTGCTAACCTGCTAGACATGTTTCAAAGCTCATCTTTCCTCTTGAGCATTTGGGGAGTGGGTGGGTTTGAGATACCTTTAATTAAAAGGCCTTTTATAATCAGCAGTTCTGGATTCTGCTCTGGTTTGCACCAGGTTTATATCTCTGTAACTTCATGGACTTCAGATGAGATAGCCCTGATTTATACACATAGAAGGAACAGAAGAGTCAGGCCCCCATTTCAATTGGTAAGACTATATTAACCATTATTTTGGTAGGGAGAGCAATCCATTATATGATTTTTGTCATATTGTGAAGCAAGCTCTATGAAAGTGTCCAGATTCTGAGAAAATGTATCTATTAGAGTTTGTAGAAATTTACATAAATTAATAAAGATGTTGGTGCTGGTCATGGAACCACAATGGTGCTATGAGTCAGGATGCATTTACAATGGTACATGGATAAAGAGTAGTTACTTTTGCCCAAAACAGGACCATAAGGATTTTGTTTCTTCAGAACTGGAGTGTATAGCTTGATAAATTCCGTGTCTCACTTACAAATATTGTATTTGCCTCTGCTGTTCTTACAACAATATTCTGTCCATAGCACATGGAGAGAAAGAGATCAGAATTTCTTGCTAATGAAACGATCTGTAGTCTTGTGCCACTGGCAAAATTCTGATTAATTTAAATAGAAACAAGCTTGGGCTGCATCACGTAGTGTTCAACATCACTATTTGTCACATACAATGTTTTTGACCCCCATCATGGATCAGTTAGAAAGGTCTTCTCAAAACTGGAAGCCCTGTAAACACTGATAAATCTGAGATGCAAATGTTTATGCCATATGTAACATTTTTAAAAGCATCAATAGTAGGTGGATTAGGAAAACATGAAAGTTGCATGTCCTTTAATTGTGAAAAATGACCATATCATGTCAAAATTATAAAGCAGCAGCATGACAGCCCTTCTATGTTCACCCTTGAAAACAGACATGTAAGGCAGCTACTGAAATATGTGGAATGAAGTTCTGTTGTATAATTTTGTAGGAAAACAATAGTCTCCAAACAGCTTATTAACTGCCTGATTCCTGGGTTCAAAAACTTCTAAATTCATCTGAAATTCCCAACTTCATGAGTAATTAGAAACCTGTAATTTTGATGGATTTTGGTATTTTGCTCTAAAGTCATGCGGTACATCTGGAACTTATTGGTATATGCCTTCAGACATGACAGATGGACACATAATTAGGGTATCTTGTGTTTTCTGACATGACCAAAAGACACATAGAAACACACAGAGATTGGATTCTTCAGTTATGGTTATGCATTTATTGAAATAAAAGATCAACTACATCTTGCAGAAGCATCCGTTCCACTCCCCCACATCCTAAGGAGTGAACCCTGATACTTTTTTTGCATTTCCCCTTTATTTTGCATCCGCCCTTCTTCTCCTCAGGTTGGGAGTTCTGGTCTTGGCCCAATATCTGCCCGGTTATTTCTCCATTAAATTCCCCACCCATATTTGTATTTACCTTTGCTTGAGCCCACTGCTGCCTTATAAAAGGCTGTTATTGAGCACTTGGCTGTCTGTCAGAGAACACCTGCAAGACTGTGGGTTTGGGGGATTTTCTGTATTCGTCTTCTGCCAGCAGCTTACCAGATAGACTCAATGTAAGACAGAGCCAAGCACCCACAGAAGTCATCACTCAGGACCTCTTTGTGTTTTTACTAATATAGTGGTAAAAAACAATATATGATTTTAAAAGAGCACTATAGGCTAGATTGTGATTTTAGGCGCTGCCCGGAGGAAAGGATAAGGCACACACTGCAGATGGTATTGTCACTCAGACACACCCTTCTAAGTCTTCAACCCTCCCTCCAGTCATTGTTTCTGCTGGAGACAGTAATTTTCTTCTGGTCTATTGCAGCAGCACATTAGTGTACTCACCTTTGGCTCCAGCCAGTAAGTAATCTGCATTGATTAGGCCTCAATTGAAGTATTGTGTCCAGTTCTGGGCATCACATTTCAAGAAAGATGTGGAGAAATTGGAGAAGATCCAGAGAAGAGCAACAAAAATGACTAAAGGTCTAGAAAACATGAGATATGAGACAAGGCTGAAGGAATTGGGTCTGTTTAGTTTAGAAAAGAGAAGACTGAGAGGGGACATGATAGCGGTTTTCAGGTATCTAAAAGAGTGTCACAGGGAGGAGGGGGGAAAATCGTTCTCCTTGGCCTTTGAGGATAGGACAAGAAGCAATGGGCTTAAACTGCAGCAAGGGAGATTTAGGTTGGACATTAGGAAAAACTTCCTAACTGTCAAGGTGGTTAAATACTGGAATAAATTGCCTAGAGAGGTTGTGGAATCTCCATCGCTGAAGATATTTAAGAGCAGGTTGGGTAGACATCTATCAGGGATGATATAGACCAGTGTTTCTCAAGCAGTGGTATGAATAACCTTAGGGGTACTTGAGAGAAGTCGGGGGGGGGGGTACGTCAACACAACTGAAATTTGGAGAAAATTGAATTTTTGTTTTCAGTTTTACAGTGCTTTATTATTTTTGTACTTTTTACACCTAAAACTTTCATCGCCCGCCCTGCTATGCTTAAGTTGTTTAAACAAATGTGTTGCAATGGTAGAAAAACATTTTGTGTGTCTGAAAACTGTAGGTACTGGGGGTACTTATAATTTTTTTTGAAAAAGGGGTACTTTATTAAAAAAAGGTTGAGAAACACTGATATAGACTGTGCTTGGTCCTGTCATGAGGGCAGGGGACTGGGCTTTATGATCTCTAGAGGTCCCTTCCAGTTCTAGTATTCTATGATTCTATGCTACTATGAAAAGGTGGGGTAGCACCAGTCCATTCCCCATTCGCTCCCCAACAATATGCAGTAAACATGTGACCAGCCAGACCTATTCCTACACATGTAGACTCAAGATCTAGGTAGCCCAGATGGCAGCTTTGTTCTTACACCCCTATATGGATGTATAATATTAGCCACAGTCTAGCCCATAAAGTTGACACAGGCAGATTGAAAAATAATTTAGTGAGTATACTTATTATTCTATTTAATAAGCCTTTTTGATCTGTGAAGCACTTTATTACATTCCTCAAACTACATGTCAGTTAGCTAAGTAGTGTTATTAGCATTTTACAAATGGGGGGGAAACTGAGGAAAATTTTTGTCTATATCCACAGAGCTGCTATTGGATCACATGTATTCTTCACTTCTGATCCTGTAGGTAGATGTCTAGATCACACCACAGAATAATGTACCAGTTGAATTCTGAATAATTACTATAGTCTTACTTCTCCTCTATTTCCATTCTATTCTAGTGAAACAAGTCAACAAGAAGTTTCTTTTATGTCTGATGTTTTATTTATTATTGTTGTTGTTGTTTATCATTTCTTTGGTACAATTAAGAGATTGCCATTAACTGATATATTCCATTTATGATTGGGAGATAATGAATTTAAACACCTTTTTTCCTAAGCAGAAAAATTACTTTTTGTTAAAACATTTTTCAGGTTATTTCAATTATTCCTACTCAAAGTTAATTAAGAACAAAGTTAATTGTTTAAAATATCTATGATCTGTAGCATTCAATTTGTGATTTTGGTCTAATTAAACTATTTATCATCTTTGATCAGTGATGCTAATAATATTTTTCCAGTAACCTGCAAGTTCAGCATGTTCTAGTATTAGAAACTGATGCCTAGAAAATACATTTCAAACCTTCCGTATAAAATAAAGGGGAATGATATGTTTTCAAATTTTCAGTGATGAGAAATAAAATAATTATTGGTGTAATTTTCTCCACATCATCAAATTTATTAGACCATTTATCTGTTTCTTTGGTGTAGTCCTTTAGGCCCAACTCTTTCAGCCTTACTCACCATGTGTCTGATGTTAACAAAACCAAAGTAAAATTGTATTATTGAAGATGATACGCTTATATTTGGGTAAACCGGAACAAGATCAGAATAATCCTGATTGCACAACACCTTATTCATGCAATTAATCCATCAGCCAGTGGGAATACAGATGCAAGTAAGGTACAGCTCGGTGTGAATAAGGGTGGGAGAACTAAGCTACATTTTATGTGTGGTCCAATGTGAAAATATTTTTTTTTCCTAAGAGAAAATAATGCATAATTTGAAACATTTATATAAAAAAGAAAACTAAGAGCTAAATAAAGGTTAACTGAAAAACAGCGGGTGATACCTTTCTGAGAATGGTTTGTAAGGCATTCCTTTCTTCTTTAAGTGATTGCACTTCACTCTTGGTGTTGGTGGGCATAGTGGAAACTTCTCCCCTCAGCAGTACCCTTTGGGAAGCTTGAGATCCCCCTGCTGCTATATGTCATTGCATGCAACATCCGGAATTTCAGCCTAATCCCCCACAGTTCCTTCTTTGCAACTCTGTTCAACACAAAAGTTATTTTCTTTCTCAGCCTTTGTAAATATGGCATTTGTATTTATAGAGTTATTCTAGTTAGTAACTTTTAGTTGTTTTTAAAAATTATTGAGTTTGTTGTCCACATTTGGGTTTTCTCCAGTCACTGTAGTGAGGTAGACCCCCCATCACCAGGCTTCAAGCTATGCTCTTCCTGGTCGAGGCCAGTGAGCGACATGCACAATAGCTGCCTGAACTGCTTAGAGGAAGTACATGTAAAGGACCAGTGCCAAATGTGCAGGGAGTTCAAGCACAGGAGGCAGAAGGATAGGGAGATTAGTCTGAAATTCCGGATGAGGCCGGACTTGCGCCATCTTTGGAGATGTGCTGGTCTGACTCGGTGCCAAGTGCTGCACCCATGCCAGAAGCAGTACCATCAACTTTGGTACTGCAACAAGAGATCATCTCTGTCCTGACTGTCCTGGGAACATTTTCAGTGGCAAGACGTCTCTTGTGGCTGGTACCGCCTTCCTTACAGGAGTCCTGAGCCTCACCTGCCAGCAATTCATTCCTCATTACTGCAAGTGCCTGCTTCCTGGACAGGTGGGCTCTCAGTACCATCCAAAGGGAATCCTGTCATGATGATATTGCTCCACCCATGGTCAGAGGAAGGGGAATCTTCACTGTCAGAATTGGAGATGAGATCTTACATCACACACAGCACCAAAACAGGAACTACTGGTTTCCTCAAAGATCATCTTATGACCAATGTAAGTGTGTCCTGCCCTTTAATGGGACCTGCTATGAGAATCTAGAGAGGACAATGGGACCTTTTCCCATTCTAGTAGTCATTTTGGAACCCCTGGAGTGTTCCTCTAGCTTGCAGTTCTTCACTTCACCATACATAGTTGGTGCCCTTTTCTAGAAGTGCAGAAACTGCACACTCAGTGGCTCCATCCTCAGAGTCTGGTATTGGGACTGGTACTCGGCATCAACAAAAAGTTCTAGAACCTCATCAACAACTGATAGAAGAGATTCTAATCCCCTTTTTCCTCCTGAATCTTGGCTTCCGCTTTGTCCTCACATTATCTGGCTATTTTGTCCTGGACAATTTCACCCCCTTCCTGATTATTTTAAAGTTAATCAGGGATTGTTAAAGAGAGTGACCGCAGATTTATGAGCATAGTTCAAGGAGGCTATGGAGACCTCAAATAGCTTGGTGGATATTTTATTATTTTGGGGTCTTTTGAGGGTAGGTTTGTTAACTAATTGGTATAATAGCTTTATGGTAGATTCTATCCTCCTTTGCTCCCACCTCTAAAAGGACAGACAGTGCTGTATACTACCTTTATATTTACCCAGTTCCAGGCTCATTAGTTGTCAGAGTGGCTAATGAGCACCAGGCTGCCACCCCGAAAGTAAAAGATGCTAAAAGGCTAGTCTTTTTCATCAGAAAGATATATTCAACGGGGGGGGGGGGTTGCTGCTTCATATTACTAACCAACAATTAACAATGTTAGAATGCAATGATATTTATTTGTTGGGCTACATGGGAAAGGGTGGAGAGCTTTTCCTGAGGAATGCTAGGCAGAAGTTCTCATCTCTGGACAATGAGGGCATTTGTTAGAACTTCACTGCAAGTGGGGCTGGAGGCAGCAGGCCTGGCAGCAAGATCGGTGGCTTCTGAAGTTGCCACTTGTAGATTATCCTGATTAGTCTTCTGACATCCAGAATATTTTCCTGGACTTGCCACTTGGTCCTTCTCTGTTTTGGGGTCAGACAAATGACAGTAAGCTCCATACACTTAAGGACTATAACACTTGCACAGGTCAGGAAGCATTATCACTCTCAGCAGGTGCACCAATATTCCACTGCTCTTCCTTAACATAACCTGTCCAAAAAGAGCTCCAACATTACAGGGATAGGCCTCCCCCTGCTGTTGCTTTTGCTCCAGCTCTGAGCCCTTCAAGACATGCAGGAAATTCAGTGCAGTCATTTTTATGGACCAGTCAAGGTCAACAGACCAGTCGCCATCATCAAAGTTCCTTATCTTCACAAACCATTTGTCCCACTTCTCTAGGGCCTTTTGGTCTTCAGTTAACTCAAGACTGGTGTGTCTTGAGCAATGTGGAAGTGAGATATATTCTATGGATTTTCTACATCTTCCTTCAGTCCTCTTTCCCTGATGGCATACCAGTCCTCACCATGCAGGGAAGGGAAAATAAAAAGTGGACCATGTGAACTTTATCTTTTTTAAGAGTTTGTTGGGTTGATGCAGGTCTAACATTGGTCTGAGATCCATTTCTGCTTTTGGGATTAGGAAATATTAGGAATAAATCCTCTTCCTTATGAAACCACAATGAACCTTCTCTATGGCTCCCAAGCAAAGGAATAACTGTATTTCCTTGATAAAGAGTTTTTTGTCAGAGTGGTCTCTGGAGAGGAGCCTCAGCATAAAAGATGCATGCATCCCTCCCTATGGCAATCAGTCAAGCTCACAGGAAGTACCTCAGATTTCTGGTAAAACAAAATCAATACCAGCTCATTATACAGCCATCTGTCCTGTCAGCAGCTCTGAGGGTCTTTACAAAGGTCATGGCAGTAATAGCTGCATTCCCCCAAAGACTGGGAGTTTAAGTTTACACATACCTGGATGACTGGCTGGTCAGGGAACAACCCAGAATACAAGTACAGAGCAGTTCTTGCCCTGATCTAGCCTAGTTCAATGCCCTGGGACTGTGAACACAGAAAAGTAGGTGTTGATTTGGTCTTATCTCAAGCCAAGGACTTTTTTCTGGATTGCAGGTTCCAGGCAACTGGATCAATTGTAATATTTTTGAAGGCCCATTTGATCACAATAGCATGAACATGTTTGAGGCTTCTGGGTTGCATGGCCCCTTGCACCTGCAAGGTTCAATGTGCCAGACTGTACCTAAGAACTCTTCAGGGCTGGCTGGCATCAGTCTACTCACCAAGCCCTTATCAGTTAGACTCAATGGTAAGAGTGACCATGTCCTCACATACCTAGATTAGCTGCATCTGATGAAGTGGGTCTTTGCCCACGAAAGCTTATGCTCCAATACATCTGTTCGTCTATAAGGTGTCACAGGACTCCTTGTCGCTTTTGCAGATCCAGACTAACACGGCTACCCCTCTGAATAATAATTCAAGATTTGTAGAAGTGTTTAGTGCATATTTCTGTTCTGTATTTTGGAAAAAAACCCAAATGTGTTCATGTCAGATGATGATGAAATACTTTACATTCCAATAATAACTGAAGATATTAAGCAGAAGCTAGTAAATTTAGATATTTTTAAAATCACTAGATCACCTTAGCTTGAATTCAAGAGTTTTCAGAGATCTTGAGGAGTTCCCTAACACATTAATGTTAACTTTCAATAAGTTTTGCAACAAGGGGGAAGTTCCAGAGGAGAAGAAAGCTAATATTATGTACATATTACTCCATAGTAACTGTGAAGGAACTTTATTATATATTATATATTACCTTTGTATTTGGCATGTCAGAGACTAGTACTGGAACATGTCCAGTTCTAGTGTCCACAGTTCAAGAATGATGTTGGGAAAACTGAAGAAGATTCTCAGAACCCACAAGAATGAGTTTTGTGGAAAGAATTTCTGACAGTAGAAGGCTCTTTAATTTAGAAGACAAAGGCACAAAATTGAATGGCTAATTGCTGGAACTAGACTGATTCAGACTGGAGATAAGTTTGTGTGTGTGTGTATGTGTGTAATTAGTTACTGAAACAACTTACTTAAGAATGTGGAAAACTCTTGTTCAGATGCAATCTTTAAATCATGACTATATGTCTTTTTAAAATATAAGTTCTAGCTCAACCAGAAATGATAGGCTTACTGAAGGAATTATTTTGTGAAATTCAGTGAGCTGTGTTATACGAAATTGGATGATTATAATGTACCCAAGAAAGGGATGTAAAGAGAGAGAGGTTCTGTTTTACTGAAAGAGGAGACTTAGTTTTTAAGATGCTGAGAAAAAAATGTTCTACAGTGAAACAAACAGAACCAACCAACAGTTCTAGGAATGCCAGTTTTCTTTTTTCTGATTAAGTGCTTTCATTGTTAGAGAGAATTATTCTGTGATTCTTAATTGTTTCTTAGAAATAGAAACTAAGAGTCAAAGATTCATAGACTTTAAGGCCAGAAGGGACCTTTACATCTCTAGACTGAACTCCCACATAACATAGGTCACAGAATTTCATCCATTTATTCCTATATTCAGCCTAACAACTTGTATTTGTCTAAAACATATCTTCCAGAAAGGCACTCAGCTTTGATCTGATAATATATTAAGAATTCATTGCTTCCCTTGGTAGTTTGTTCCAATGATTAATCACACTCACTGTTAACAATGTGTCCCTTATTTCTAAACTGAATGTGTATGGCTTTAATTTCCATCCATTGGTTCTTGTTGTTCTTTTCTCAGATTTCTTATATTTTAAAATCTTAACATTAACCACTACCTGCTCAGCCTTTTTAAATAGCAATTATTAATAGAAATAAAATAGAGTTTGATTTGTGCTAAACAGTAAAGAAGCAGCACGTATTTACTTAAATGTTAGTACAATGCCTAGAATGATGAGATTTCAATATTAATTGGGCTATCTCTGTGCTAATGTAATAATTCTAATTAATAATGTAGATTTTTTTTCCAGTGACTCAATGCACAATTTTCTGGAAAAGAGAAAAAGACTAGCGCAATTTAGCATTGTAATGAAACCAGTCCCAGAACAAAAAAGCAGAAATCCCCATTCTTTCCCTGTTCACTTAAAAAAAAAAACCTACAAGAAAGTTGTGATCTTCTTTTAATCTTTAAATATCTTTTATATCCTTTTATTTCAAATGTACATATAAATGAAGGGAAATATTCACAACCTAATCTTACAGCGTCTCTGCATATATAGTATTGTAAAAGCCAAAATACAATTTCATACACAGATATGGACTGAGGTAAACGATCAGATATTTGTCCTGAGTGGAGAAGCAACATTCAGAATTTAGCCAAAATTAACCTTAGGAAGAGGGATTCCTGTAGTCTGCACTGGAATGGTTGGTTGTGTGGAAAGTATAAAGGAGATTGAATATGAAGGTTTGGAGGAATTTGTGTACAGGCCACAGGGCATGTGTGTGTGCACTTAGATGAGATAAAAGGAAAAGCTAAGCTGCACATCATAATTGCCTACAGTCAATTTCTGTCAAACCAGCATGTCAAATAGAAGTAAAATATTCAAGCCATTTTAGTTTCCCTAAGCACCAACTAGGCCCAATAAATGCAACAAGACATTTTAATCTGCAGAATTACATCACTGTTTTTCCTTTTTGGTTTTGACCTCTTGAGGTCTAGAATGTAGTCTGAAATTAGAGAAAGGAAAGACAAGGCAGGGTGTGTTTACAATTTTTTTAGGTAAGCACATTCAATGGTTGACTTTTGGCTGTGCAGCAAGATGTCTTTCACCTCACCAGAACATTCTGTTCTAAGTCTTGGAACTTAGAAAGAGCCAAACACAGAGGCAGAGAACTCTCATGTTGGGGTGAAGGATGAATCTATCACTTTGAGAGAGAAGGTAGAGAATGGACCAAAGAGTAACCAAAGGTCAAATTCCCATCTTTGTCAGGTAAGCGAACCAGATTTGCCATGGCCAGAAGGGGGCACTCAGAATAACTTCTAATTGGTCTCATCAAATTTTCAACAGGACCTTGGATAGAAGGGTAAGAGTCATATGACCTAACAGCTGAAGACAGTTCCTGGCTGATATTTGAAGGCTGGTGTGGACTGTTTCTATGAGACTCGTAAGAGTGGTGAATCTTCAGGAGGAATGCTCTTATACTGCCACAAGGTTGACACCAAAAAACTCCACGTGCTATACAGGGGTCAGTGTTGATTTCTGTATGTTGAGCTGTAGACCTAGTTGTACAAATGTGTGCATGGTCATCTAGGTGAGAGCCTTGGAGAATACTCTGGGTGGAGCTATGAAGTCAAATGGGAGCACCCTGTACTGATAATGGTCTTGCCCACTGATATATCATAGGAATTTCCATTGTGACAGTCATATTGAGATATAGTTGTGATAGGGTGACCATATTTCCCTATGCTGAGTATGGGATCTGCATGTAGCTCAATATGGCCATGGGGGATGAGGTTAGTAGGGGAATTATCTAGAATCAAAATAATAGAATCATAGAACTGAAAGGAACCTTGAGAAGTCATAAAGTCCAGTCCCCTGGCAGGACTCATGGCAGGATCAAGCTCTATCTATATCATTCCTGACACAATTTTCCTAGGTAATTTTTTCCAGTGCTTAACTACCTGGCTTCTTGTCCTATCATCAAAGAATAATTTTACTCTCTCCTCCTTGTAGCAAACATCCTTTTTGGTACTTAAAAGCTGGTATTATATCCTCTCTCTTAATCTTCTCTTTTCCAGACTAAACAAACCCAGTTCTTTCAATCTTCCCTCATAGGTCATGTTTTCTAGACCTTTAATCACCTTTCCTCAGTTTCTCCACATCTTTCCTGAAAAGTGGTGCCCAGAACTGGACACAATATTCCAGAAGATGTCTAATCAATGCAGAGTAGAGTGGAAGAATTACTTCTCATGTCTTGCTTAGAACACTCTTGTTAATACACCATAGAATGATTGCTTTTTTTGGCAACAGTGTTGCACTGTTGACTCATGTAGCTTGTGGTCCAGTATGGCCTTTAGATCCCTTTCTGCAGTATTATTTCTTAGACATTAACTTCCCATTCTTTATGTGTGAAACCGATTGTTGCTTCCTAAGTAGAACACTTTGCATTTGTTCTTATTGAATTTCATCCTATTTATCTCAGACCATTTCTCATATTTGTCCAAATAATTTTTAAATAGGATACTAACATTGCAACATCTCCCTGCTTGGTATCATCTGCAAACTTTATAAGCACACGTTCTATGCCAGGGTCTGTTTTGGGACTGGTTCTTGTTCAATATCTTCATCAATAATTTAGATGATGGCACTGAGAGTATTATTATTAAGTTTGCAGATGATGCCAAATTGGGAGGGGTTGCAAGTACTTTGGAGAATAGGGTCATAATTCAAAACAATCTGGACAAACTAGAGAAATTGTCTACGGTAAACAGGATGAAGTTTAATAAGGACAAATGCAAAGTACTCCACTTAGGAAGAAATAATCAGTTTCACACATACAGAATGGGAAATGATTATCTGAAAAGGAATACTGTTGAAAGGGGTTTAGGAGTCATAATGGACGACAAGTTAAATGTGAGTCAACCATATGATGCTGTTGCAAAAAAAGCAAACATGATTCTGGAATGCATTAACAGGAGTGCTGTGAGCAAGATACGAGAACTCATTATTTGGCTCTATTCAGCGCTGATTAGGCCTCAGTTGGAGTATTGTGTCCAGTTCTGGACACCATATTTCAAGAAAGATGTGGAGAAATTGGAGAAGGTCCAGAGAAGAGCAGCAAAAATGATTAAAGGTCTAGAAAACATGAGTTATGAGGGAAGACTGAAATAATTGGGCTTGTTTAGTTTAGAAAAGAGAAGACTGAGAAGGGACTTGATAGCAACTAACAACTACCTAAAATGGTGTCACCAGGAAGAAAAATTATTCTCCTTAACCTCTGATGATAGGACAAGAAGCAGCGGTCTTAAACTGCAGCAAGGGAGATATAGTTTGGACATTAGGAAAAACTTCCTAAAGTGCCAGGATGGTCAAACACTGAAATAAATTGCCTAGGAAGGTTGTAGAATCTTTATTACCTGAGATATTTAAGAGCTAGTTAGATAAACACCTGTCAGTGATGATCTAGATGGTACTTGGCCCTGCTGTGAAGGCAAGGGACTGGACTCAATGACCTCTCGATGTCTCTTCCAGATCTATGATTCTATGATTGTCTAAATCATTGATGAAGATGCTGAACAGAACTGAACCCAAAACTGATCTCTGCAGAATCCTACTTGTTATGCCCTTCCAGCATGACTGTGAACTGTTTATAACTGCTTTCTGAGAATGGTTATCCAACCAGTTATGCACTCACCTTATTGTAGCCCCATCTAGGTTGTATTTCCCTAGTTTATTTATAAGAAGGTCATTCAAGACTGTATCAAAAGCTTTACTAAAGTCTAAATAGATCACATCTTCCACTTCCCCTTATCCACAATGCTTGTTATCCAATCAAAGAAAGCTATCCAGTTGGTTTGAAATGATTTGGTCTTTAGAAATCCATGCTGACAGTTACATATCACCTTATTGTCTTCCAGATGTTTACAAATGGATTCCTTAATTATTTGGTCCATTCTTTTAACTTTACTCAGAGACTCCCAACAAGTCTGTCTCCTTTGACTATCTCAACCTCAGTCCAAATGTATACATTTTTAATATATAAGGGAATACCCCCTTTCTTTCCCCCTACCTAACCTTCCAGAGCAAGGTGTACCCTTTTATACCAATATTCCAATCATGTGGCTTATCCCACCAAGTCCCTGTCATACCAACTACATCATAGTTGTTTTTATTTGCTAGCATTTCGAGTTCTTCCTGCTTATTCCCCATACTTCTTGCTTTAGTATACAGACAACTCAGATAGGTAGCAAGGGTGTCTGGGAGGCTTATACCATAATCAGTTCAATGGAATTGAGGAGGGCCCTTGTATTGTGATGTCAGACCACAATGAGAAGTTAGCGTAATAGTCAATTGCGGAAGAACTTTGTACGTGCTAGTTTAGGGGTGGTGAGGCCTGCATTCTTTCCCCCCCCCCTTTTCCCTTTATCTGATGAGCCAGAAGCAAGTCTTTGGGAACATACACCCTTTAAGATAAGCATTGTTGCCAGTATAGCAAGAACAAGTATAAGATAAGGGTAAAGGGCAAGAACACATAAACAATTCTGTTTACCCTAAAGTACTGATCACGTAAACAGGGCCAAAGAACAAGTAGAACTAGATCAGAACCAGATCGATAACTAACAGCTAAGTCCTACATCAGCACGTAATGAGTAACCCCTGGAAATTTCCAAACTGCAAAACAAGGCAAGAGAATTGTATTTAAGGCTTCACCAAAGCACAGCAATTTGGACCTCACTGATGGGCTTTGGGTACCGGTGCCTCGGAAGCTGAGACAACCTCCCACTTCGTCCGCAGCCTACCCGGGGTTCCAGGCTTGCAGGAAGGGACGTAAGATATGCCGCTTCTTTGTTATATTGTTCTTCCATTTATGGGGCACAGCTGTTAGATGTCAGGAAATAAACTGCTTGTGTTTGACAGATACCTGTGTAGCGTCTTTTGTACCTTGAGAGCCCAGTGTCGGACTTGAGACTTACTCTTGCCGACTACAGTTAGAGAAATGACATCCTTGTGGTCACTGTCATACTTGGAACTGGGTGAGGGTGGCACTGACTGAGGTATGGGTGGTACATAGCCCAGGGCCAAGTGCAGTTCCAGACACTGATATGTGCTTAGTTCCAGGGCTCCAGTACTGAGTAGTGGAGATTGTGGTTCTTCCCCACTGTCAGGTCTCTTGGGTAGTGAAACTTACGCAGTAGCACCAATGGACTGAGTACCGTGGAAGGATGGCTGTAGTATGTTGTTGGTACTAATGGTTGTGAAGGTGTAGAGTGTTCCCTAGATAGGATCTTTGTCTCACCCAATACCAAAGTTTTTCCTGGTGCTACTCTTTTAGAGGTGATACAGTATGTGTCATTGACCTTCTGGGGCAATATTGCTGCCTCAGAGCTTGAATCCCCAGTGTCTCCAGGCAGTGTGGTAAAGCTCATAGCAGAGACACTCTGATGCTTCTGGCTATTGTGCTTCAGAGCATCAGATACTGCTAGTATTGCAGTGGCTGCTTGTACTGGGGAAGCCCTTTGAATAGCCAATAACACAGTTTGAGGACTTGGAGACCTTTTTCTCAAGTCTTTAGAGGGGGAATCTGCTAGTCTTTTCCATTTCCTTTTGAAGCTGAAGGCTCTGGGAATGGTCTGGAATAGGCACTGGGTCCCCCTGAAGGCTGAAGTGACTTCTCCATACGGAATTTTAACTTCAGCTCCATTTTCTGCGAGCCTTCAGCTTTAGCGTGGCACCTCTTGAATCTGGGGGAGTGGGTATGCTCTTGGAATAGGGAGTATTACCCTTTAGCAGTGAGGAGTGCAGAAGAAAGTGCAATAGTGTTTAAGGAATGCAGAAGAAAGTTCGTCTTTTCTTTTAACTGACAACACCTTATATTCCTTAAAGGGTTGTAGCATTTTGTGCTTTCCCCTACACACTGGTGCATTCCAGGAGCCATTCCACCTCTCGATGCTCCTTTTTCAGCCTCTCCCAATACAGGGCTGAGCTAAATGCCAAAGTCTGTTCCTTTGTGATTTACCAAAATGAAAGGATATGTAAATATTTTAACGGTTTGAATGTTAAGCAGAAGTTCATGTAATAAAATGTTAACTGGTAGAATTCTTTCATTTGCTGGCAAATGTCATGACCCATATTATTCAGTGTGTTTTAAACGAGCTTTTAGCTAAGCATGTTTGTGAGAAATAATATTGGATGAAAAATGTACTTTGGGTATTCTGGATGTTTACTGCCTTTAATTCAACTTGCTGTATTTGCTCGAGGCAGCTGCTCTGTAATACAAGGACAGTGGTCTCCTGTTAGTTAACATATATGTTGACTGCCAGTTGTTACTGTAAACTGTCAATTGTTTATATGTCAGTTAACATATATGTTTAAAGCATCCTGAGTGAAAATCTCTGTATATATATGTGTCAGTCTGTGAATCTGTTTGTAATTACTCTTTCACAGCTGTTCTGTGACCTAGGTGGAATTAACTGGTGAGTGCACTCCAAATCACCATCTTATCTGAAAGGAATCGACATTCTTATTAGTGATTTCAGCACAGACCAAGTGCTTAATGGGCCTAGGGATTGAATTGCCCTTATCCCAAGATGGAGGCAAGTCAGCAGTGAAATATATTGGCAGGTTACTGCCTCTGTTTTATGCACAGGGAAATTTGTCCCTCAGACTGTTCATGAGCATTAAATTTGCTAAAAAGAGTAAAAGAGAAACTCAAAATATCAAATTTAGTATCCTCAGGGGAAGAGTTGGCTTGTGGTTAAGGCACTGGTCTCAGATTCTGAGTGCAATTGCTGGTTCTACCACAGACTTATAGTGTGATCTATGGGAAATCAATTAATCTCCACCTTTAAAATGAAGACAGTAGGTCTTTTCTCCCCAGCCTTTATCTGTCTAGATTCTAACTCTTGAGAGCAGGCAATATTAGCTTATGTATTTGTATGTTGCCTGGCACAAGGGAGACCCCATGTTGGTTGAATAATCTTAAATAAATGTGATTATCCCCAAATTTAGTGACACTGAACATTTGTAGCTGAAGTTTGTATGTCAAGCTTCACTCCCTACAGAAATAATCAGTTTCCATTTTTCCCTTGGTTTAAAATACTTACTTTTAATTTTTGTTATCAGGAAGCACAAATACAATCTGGTCATGGTGACACTATATCAGGTCAGTAGAGAATTCCTAATTGTATTCCCCACTGTTTCTCTCCTCATCAAATCTATCTCAAGCTTCTATTCCATCTCATCCTGGAGCTAATCAAAGGATCATTATTGGAGAGCTACCTTTGATCACTTGACTAAGACTTAAATATTTTTTTCAGAGAACAGGCAGACATTTTATCTCTCAATAAAGTAAGTTCTGGGCTGATATTTAAGTCTCATTTCAGCATATTCCTGGCCCACACTTCTTTGTTCCTATGGAAAACCAATGTCATAAGATTAAGTAAATAATAATAATAATAATAATAATAACCCAACAACACAAGCTACAGTCTAAGGAGCACTATTTTGTAAAACAACAAAGCAATGGAATATGCCTAAGTGGATCTGAAACTCACTTTGATGTTGTGGGTCCCAAATTTACTCTTGGAACCAATATCTTGCAAATGTAGTAATTATGAATTTTCCACCCTGTAAACCCAGGGTTATTTGTATCCAAAGCAATAATAACTAATCTTTTTACAGCGATTGTCAAGAAATCAATCAGTGAGGGACAAGAGTACTTCCACTCAAAAATTCTTCTTTTTATTCAATACAAAGCACGCATAAAAATATAGCAATAGCCTAGAACACCCCAGAAAATAGTAAACCAAAGTCTGAACTGTAGTTGAGTGACAGCGGCAGATTTCTGGTGTCTGGTCTTCCTCCTAACTGCTGAGGGGGCAGTAGGTAGACTGCAGGGTCACAAAAATTCTCTCAAAAGATCTTCTCTCAGAGTTCTCATTAAACTCTTAATAGATTTCTCGAAACAAAACATAATTCAAAGTAACCCCTTATGAGCTGACCATTTTCCTAGCAACAGCAAAGAACTCAATGTCTACTTATCAGTAAAGCCACTCCAGCAAGAAACTTACAGGTATCCAGACCAAAGTCAATTATACAACCTCTCTCTTTTTTTTTCCATTTTCATGAATCTGTAGCACTGCAAGTGTGCAAGGCCAAATTCTCTCTCATCATGTGATATCCTTGCTTCCAGCTTATGGTGGCTAAGAGCTCAAGATGGCTGCAGGTTATGTATAGTCTAATCCTCTCATAACAACACTTGACATGACAGGAACCAGTGCTGCAGGAAATCAAAGTGGAGAAAATAGTTTTCTCCTTTTCATTACCCAATCATTAGCACTGATGTTTATCATGTGAGCAATAACTAGAGGCAAAAAGATTTGAGGAAGCATAAAATACAGGTAAATACTAGGAGGAAGAAGAGTGACAAGAAAGGGGTATAGAGCATGAATCTAATCATAATGAACTCAGTGAAAGAACTCCTGTTGACATCAGTGGACTTTGGATTAGGCCCATAGAAAAGGCCTAGAACAAATCTAGGAGTTATAGGGGAGGAAGAGAGAATACTAATATGATCTGATCTTGAAACCAGAGATAGCAGAGGGAATTGGGTCAGGATCAGGTTCTACACATTTCTGATGGAGTGAGAAAAACAAGAGCAGACAATTGAGATTCTAGAAGACCAATATCACAAGGTGGGTTTTAATTGACCTAGAAGGAGAGAGTTGGTCTCCCTTCCTTTCTAACTTCTTTGTTTACTTTACACAACACATCAGGAAAAAACAGTTACTTGTAGAGCCATGTAATCCATAAAAATAACGGAAAACATATTTTTAATTCAGAAATACCTGGAACCAAAAATTCAGTCATATTTCTCAGTAATTATCAGGTTGCAAAAGTATCAAGTAAACATCCAAATAGTCTTTTATATATTTGTACCCGTAGTCCCTGTGACCTGATGAGTCCATAATAGACCCATGAGACTAATGCCATTAGTCTATGAAATTGGGCTGATGTTACATAGCCTTAGAAATGCGGATGCACAAGCACATCTTTATATCTGTATTTGCCAGAACTAACCCTAGGATCCAATGTCGTCATACAATTTTAGAACTGTGTAAAATGTGTGGTTTTGTCATGGTGCAAGTTGGTAGTTTCACTGTGAGAGTCTGGGTTAATGTAAACCTGTAATAACAAGTAAAATTTGGTGAAGGGGGTGTGATTTAGAGCCAAGGAACTGAGGCAGAAGTGAATGTCAGCATGAGTGCCTGTGAACACAAACCTCTAAGTATTGCACAGCTCAACAAATAACCTTAAACATGAAACAAAATTCTATGCACAGAGTATATGTAAAAGGTATTGTAAGTGTTTAATATACTATGAACATTTTATTGTTTAAAAATAGATTTTCAGCTTGTCTCCCTTCACATAAATCTTATAAGTTTACCCTCCTTATCAATAAAAGAAAGATATGCACAGTGGTTAATTCTCCCTAACCCCCACCAAAGTAACAATTAATTACACTGGGCTTCATAATAAATTCAGTATAAAAAGTATAATTTAAGTACTTGCAAGTGCAAACAGAGAGATCAAAATAAGTTACTAAACAAAAATTAACAAAACACACCAGCTAATACTAATACAATAAGAAACTTGTTAAATACAAATTCTTACCCTAACAATTGTTCTAATAATCTAATTCACAAGTTAGGCAGCCTCCTTGCTTGGGCCCAGTCCTTCCCCCTGTTCAATCTTAGATGTTTCCAATAGACATCCTGTATGGTAAGTGGGGCTCCTGGCATCTGGCCACTACGTTTATTGTTTGCCCCCCTCCATATTCCTTTTGTTCATTGCAGGGATTCTGTGTGATCACTTCAAACTTCTCACCTTGAGTGGAAAAGTACCAGATCCAAAACGGGTTTCAGCATCAGGTGGCCTGGCCACATGACCAGCCACAATCCAGGCTTACTGGACAAACAAAAACATTGACAGATTGTTACCTAGAGCACTGGGCCATTGAGTTTCCACAGTTCACATTTCTAACTTTACATACAAGAATGATACATGCACAAAATTAGAATTATACATTCAGTAGATGGTGAATTTAAAACATATGTTACATGATGAATTTTGCGCAGTCTTTAAGTTATGCATATTCATATTAATAAATAAATTTTCTTAAATCATAGGGGCAGGATGATATATAGCATCTCTGATGAACTGGCACAAAAGCAGATATAAGGTCTAAGAACTGAAACAAAGAGTAATACTTCTCATTGCAACTTACAGGTCATGTTTCCATGCTGCAGAAACTCCTAAACTGTCAGCTTTCTTTACACCCCCCAACCCCAAAGTGAAACTGAAAGAAAGATGGGTTATCTGTCCCCAGAAGAAGTTGACATTAACCACAAGCAGACAATCATACAGAATATGGTGTAAAAGAGAGGAGGTAAAACACAATGCAGAGTTTTCTATACACCAAAATAGCATGTGTTGGCATCTTGAATGTTAGAAACTGGATTTCTGAAAATACATTTTACAATCACTAACATTTCCACCATATTCCTGCTACTTTTTTTTCAGAAACACATTGCATAAGCATAATCATGCTACTCATTTTTTCAAAACTTTCAACATTCTCTAGCCAAAAACAAAAAAACTCAACCAAAAACAATAATAAAAAAAATAAAAACAAAAAACAGGTCTTCATCCAGCATAACTGGCTTTTATGCTTGCTTTACTCCACTTGCTGTCTATTGTGTTCCCATGTAATTAAGACACTCCTTGGTTAAATCCCAATTACTTGTTTCATTATATTTCAAACTCAGATATTTGAGACACATCAGGCCTGAAGTTAACTGTCTGCAATGTGATTCTACTCAATAAAGGAACAACCTACACATTAATTCAGTTTAGAGCAGTCAGATCTTCTTGTTCTTTCATGTAGCCTTGTATTGGATTTGATTGTGTGTTATTCTACATCTGCTTTGCTTTATGCCAGAATTACACAAAGAATGGGTTATTTGTATTCATCATATCTCAGGTGAAATTTTATAAACAGACTGCCATGAAATGTGTGTGCACTGAATACAGTTCTTTGTGGAGGAGATACTAATTTTTCAAAGAATTTTTATTACCATCACAAAACTGAGAGATGACTGTGGCTAAAGTAATCCTAATGTTTTCATGGCTAATATAAAGACAGGCATGAAAAGAACAAAATGTGCTTTCACTTTATATTTGCAATCCCCAGACACATTCTGTCATTTGTAAATTATCCAGGTTTGTTTAAATGAAGTAATAGGTTGTGTTCCTCAGAAATAACTTTCAGCACATTAAGTTGCCAGTGAAGCCTGTGTATTTAATGAGTCAAAGGGAACCATTTCCCTAATACCTCAGATACTTTGCATGGAAATTCATCATTATCATTATCACCAGTCAACCTAGTGAACACCAGGAAATCTGCCTATTAGTCACTGTGAAAGGTGCTAGGGTGAACTATACATCACTCTGCTTCTTTTTAATAGACTTTGAAGTACTACAGCATGATTTATATGTTTCCATTTTGGGGAAAATTTAATGAAAGCTTTCCCATATAATACTTTTTTCATGTAATAGTCTCAGCTAAATTAGCACTGGGCCCTGAGCAGGTGCACCATTCTCCCTGGTATAGCTGGACAGGGGTAAGCATACCACATAGAGCAGAGAAGTAGGGACTAGCTGCCAGCAGCCCTCGGGAAGGCACCTTGGGCGAAGGGACAAAACTCATCATTTTGTTTGGTGTTTCTGTGGCTACAGTGGGTGGGGACTTGAAAAAAAAGCAGCAATGATAAACAATAGAGAGAGGTTTGTTAAAAGTCTGGTAAGTTTTCTTTGTGAATTGTCTCTTCTTAGTAAGGCTTACCATGTGGCTGAGGATTATCAGCTCACCAAAAGCCTGCCCCTGTGCTCACTAGAGTCAATGCAGACATTCCTAGTGATTTTAATGGAAGCAAGCCTCAAGTCAGTGGGTGAACAGGCCATATAAATATACGCTTAGCTTCAAATATGTGAGCAATGTAAAAATCTTATTGTTTTAAGGCCTGAAAGGACCACGATAATCACAAAGTCTGACCACTATAATCACAAAATCACATAACACATGCCCATAGAATTTCATCCATAAAAAGTCAGATACTTTTTTTTTGCTAGTTCAGATCCCAGGAGCACAGTGGATCTCATTTCAAATCTGCTTTTGCCCGCCTCTTACTTTTGTAAGTTTCATGTCAATTGTTTTGAAATATCCTATCATCCTCTACTGTCTCAGCTGCATTCTCAAGGATCTAAATCATGTGGGACTACAACAGATACAAACAAAAGCCTCAGAAAGGATTAAAAAAATACAAAAAGAACTCATCCTATCTTCTCCTAAAAGACCATGGAGGAAAGGTATTGATGTGCAATCCCACCCAAACTAAACTGAGCCTAACCAGAGGAACTGCTGGCATTCTTAAATGAGTGAGCATAGAAGATGATTCCAGATGGCTATCTAAGGGTCTTCTCACACAGTGTTACTGTGGCAATTGATCTTATTTAGTCTGCAGAGGAGAAGAGTGAGGGGGGAATTGATAGCAGCCCTGAGGTCTACCCTGACTGAGCCACACTACACTCAAAGTAGTATTGTTTCAAACTAGCTTCTTGGAGAAAAATATTTCTACATTTTGCATGAACAAACACCAACAGTGAACATTCTTCCACAGCCCTGTGCAGACATCATTAACAGAAGAGAGAGGTCTACTGGAAATGCACAATGAAATGAAGGCCAAAATGAGGGTGGGGATTGTGTGATGGAATTAATGTTGAATTCTGATGTACAACTGAATGAAAAACCATAACGGGGCAGTTACATAGTTGTCTTCAGGGGCAAGAAAGCCAATTTTTGTAGCAGAATTTTAGATGATTGGCCCATACAGGTCTTGTCCAAGTTATCAGTCCTGTACAATTAGGTACAGTAATTCCTCATTTAACACTATAGATATGTTTCAGAAAATGATCATGTTAAGTGAAAACGTATTATGCGGGGTCAATTTTCCCATTGAAAATAATGGAAAAGGTGGGGGTTGCATTTCAAGCAGTGGTGTCTGTTGGGACTGGGACATAAGGTTGGGGGAGAAAGAGGATTGGGTTACAGCAGGAGGGGGAGGTGTTTGGCTCTGGGGAAGGGAAGCGGAGGAGAGGGGAGGGGGATTGGGTTGGGAGTATGCCCCTGTGATGGGTCTGCCGGGACCCGCACTGTGTCCGGCGAGGGGGGGTTGCTGGGGAACGGCGTGGCAAGCAGCGAACTCTCCGCCGCTTTGCAGGGAGGCGGAGGAAGCCCCGCACAGCCACCGGTGACAGGCTGGCTGGGGAAACCCAGCCGCCGGCATGCAAGCAGGGGCCGAGGAGAGGGGACAAGGCATCCGGCGAGGGGGAGTCAGCAGGGAATGGCATGGCGAGTGGCGAACCCTCCGCCGCTTTGCAGGGAGGCGGGAGAAGCCCTGCGCAGCCACCAGCAACAGGCCGGCTGGGGAAATTGTGTTATTCTGGGGACAGTCATGTAATTCAAAAAACGTTCCCCCCCAAAAAATCGTGCTATCGCAAAAACGTGTTAAGCGGGCACATGTTAAATGAGGAATTACTGCACTGTAAGATTTCTTGAATAATATTTACCTACTACTTAGTAGATGCCATTATATTCAAAAGTACCAGAAGTTTTTGAAACAGCTCAGGCCAGTTCTCTATTATATGTAGATTTTAATGAGTTTCTACTCTGTTTTTATTGTTTCCCATCTGAGAGCCACACATACTGTAGGCAGATGTGCTAACACTTTGTATGCCAAGGGAATAGTTTCCCTTGCAGCCAAAATCACGTGAAAGCTCTCAGAAATTTCACCTTTCCTGATGTGACTTTTAGTGGTTCATGTACTGGGAGAGCAAAGTATCATTTCTTAATATATAGTGGCAGACAAGAGCTGCCAAATCCCTGAGGTACATCTGGTATCTTCAGCTGCAGTTTGCCAGTTATGTAAATTATGTGTGCATATCCCCATTTATAATCCAGTGTAATATTCAGAAGAAAGAATGTGCCCACAATCATGCTTCCTCATCTTTTATGCTCTTGCAGTCTGTGCAATGCCTGTAACAAGTCTAATAGCTGGCACAGAAAAGCTGAGGGCTTACAATATACACCAGTTATACCAACATTTTAAAATAATACTCCACTTACTGATGAATTACAGAGTGAGCAAGATGTCACTGATATACCTTCACACCAGCTTCAGTATTTATAATACTGCTTTCTTGCATTTGATTATGAGTTCAAAAGTCTTTACAATTTCTGGTTCCAAATGAGCTGGGGGAAAAGCTCACATTTTAACAAGAATCAGATTACTAAGGCATAGATTCTGGCTTTGGAACCAGCTGTGTGTGAAATGCAGTGTAACATGTTCCCTCCCAGAAGTAACTCTGGGAGGAGTTCTGTCTCAGAGATATTCTTTTGAGTCACAGTTGTACCTCACATTTTCCTTTTTTCTAGGGGGCACGGTCTGCATGAGAAGTCTAATATTATCTGCTTCTCAGTGTGGGCTCTGCAAGTATACAGGGGATGTTCTCAGCAGCTCTATGTGCCCTTCCCTCCCCCCCCCCCCCAACCCCCTTTGCTTCTGGGAGAGAGTAAATTGACAAATAGTCTACTTATTGTGTGTACCTATACACAAGGTCATGTAATGGTAGAAAAGTCATTCCCTCACGCAGGTGCATAGTGCAAGTCACACTGGTCTTAAACCACTTTGAGCTTTTTGCACATTCACAGCATATGGTTTTGTAGAAAAGTGAATGAACACGATTATTTTAAATGTCTATGTTTTGGTTCAACCAGTCAAATCAGAACCAGTTAGTACATGTATCCAGCCATTTTTCTGGATTTATATTCATAAAACAGCTCAGCTCCCTTTCCCACCTGTTACTCTTGGTTCATCCCCTCTTTTTATCTCTGTGTCATGCTTCCTCCCCTGCCCCCCACTTCTTCCCACTCCCCATTTTCCTCCTTTCCCTGTCTTCAGTAACCAATTCAAGGATGATACAGTCACTTCAGGGAAACTAAATGAATTCTTTGCATTAGTCTTCATGCCTGAGGATGTGAGGGAGATTCCCAAACCTGAGCCATTTTTTTAGATGACAAATCTGAGGAACCATCCTAGATTGGGATATCATTAGAGGAGGTCTTGATAAGTCCCTTCCAGGACCAGATGGCATTCACCTAAGAGTTCTGAAAGAACTCAAATGTTCAATTGCAGCACTAATAATTGTGGTTTGTAACCTATCCTTTAAATCAGTGCTTCTCAAAATGTGCTCCGCGGAGCCCCAGGGCTCCACAAGACATCTCCAGGGGCTCCACAAGGTTGATAAACTGGAAACATCGATAGGTACAACACATACAATCAGTGGACTGCTGGGGCTCCGCATAAATTTTTACGCATGTAAAGGGCTCTGGAGCCCAAAAAGTTTGAGAACCGCTGCTTTAAATCATCTTTGGTACCAAATAACTGGACGATAGCTAATCTGATGCCAATTTTTAAAAAGGGGCTCTAGAGATGATCATGACAACACAGACCTGTAAGTCTAATGTCAGTGCTGGGAAAATTCATGGAGAATAGGTCCATCAATAGGCCAGAATGGGCAAGAATGGTGTCCCTAGCCTCTGTTTGCCAGAAGCTGAGAATAGGTGACTGGATGGATCATGATGATTACCTGATCTATTCATTCTCTGTGGAACACTTGGCATTGGCCATTGACATAAGACAGGATAGTGGGCTAGATAGACCTTTGATCAGACCCAGTATGGCTGATTTATGTTCTCACTTCACATCCTGCAAGCATAGTAGCTCCCCATGCATGGATCCAATTGATTGTATACTGATAATGTCAAATAACTGAAATTATGATGTCCCTAATCTATTTTACATCTTAGCATTATTATTTTACTTATTATTAGAAACTCAGATTTCTTAGCTTTTGTAAATTGGTAAAATAATTAATTTTATTTGCAACTGAAATAGAGAGTAAACAGTGATGAGATACATATCAACCAAGTTATCATGGTAACTGAAATTCATGCAGTGCTGCAGCAGAGCAGGAGTAATCTGGGAAATAAAGACAAGAGCCTTCCATTGAATTCTGAAGGAAAACTACAGTTACCTGCAATTCTGCCCCTGAAAATTCCATTGTCTGAATTCTGTCGCTCTACAACCAAGGAAAGCCAAGACACAATTTAAATTCAATTCATTTATTATCTTCACTCAAACCTCTTCTTTAGTGCAACATGTCATACAGAATATGACATGCCCTGGGAGGTTGTGGAATCTCCATCTGTGGAGATATTTAAGAGTAGGTTAGATAAATGTCTATCAGGGATAGTCTAGACAGCATGTGGTCCTACCATGAGGGCAGGGGACTGGACTCAATGACCTCTCGAGGTCCCTTCCAGTCCTAGTATTCTATGATTCTATGATATGTACATAGAGAGAGACAAAATCTGCTCGGTTATACTGGTGTGAAAGATTTTAGGCTCTCTCCAGATTTACATGTCTGTGACAGCAGAATTTTATCCTATGAAATCAATGTAATTTTAAAGTATGCCCCTTGCTTCCCATTCTGCAGAGCAAACTATGTGAACCTTAATTCTGAAAACAATAAAAACAAAATAAACAAAAACTTCTCCTGGCACCACTTAGTAACTCAGCTAATTGTAGTTTCCCTCATCCATGGCTCTAGTGGTTTGTCCTTTCACATTTTTCTAGGTTTCAGTCCTCTGAGGATGAAATTATAATAAATCCTATCAGCTGTCAGTGCTTCCTGCACACATTAAATATTTGTCTATAACTTGAACCATCATAGATTCCAAAAATCCTCCTCTACAAATCTAGCCAGGATACAGGATAAAGCACTTTTCCTTTTCACCCACTAACAGAGAAAGCTTTAGTTAAATTTGACCGGAAATGTAGATTTTATGAAAATAAGCTTTTGCAAAACTTAGATCACTTGACCTGCTTTCATAATTTTTGTTTTTAATTTACTGGAAACAATGAACTATTCCCTTATAATGGCTAAGACATTGTGCTGAAAAAGAGAGCTCATCAAACATTAATCTGATATCAATGAGGAAAAGTGAATTCACTGTCTCCTCTTTAAATGTTCAACATTAGTAAGACAATAAGCATAAACTGATTATGGCTGGGCAGGAAATAATGTTTCCATTTGATGCAAATTTTTGATATTTTCTCTACTGATCAGGATGAAAAGTCAAAATACAGAAAATGTCAGTGACCAGACAACTGGAAATATTGTTGGTTCAGGTCAAGTGAAATATGCTTTACACTGATTTCAGCCTTTTTATTGTAACCATTTTTAGTACAAATTAAATTACATTTCGAAACACAGTCATTTTGAACTGAAGCAAAACTTTATTTAGGATTATTGAAATAGGATATTCTGAGAACGTCAAAACTTCATAAGGAAACATTTTTCTTGTTGCGAAATTTGGCAGAATTGACCTTTTCCCATAGTTTCATTTTCATCAACAAAAATCTTTAGTCAAAAAATTCCTGACTAGTTCTAAAGCTGATTTTTTTCTGCTGTCGGATTGTTTTTATTCCATAGTACATGAAAAATCATGGAAATGGTTGAGTGGATGTAGAGCCATCAAAACCATACATTTAATTATAACAACTATATTTTATATATAATTGCTTACAATATATAATATTGATTGCAAAAATAATGAGAAATTAAAAGCCTTACATTAACATTTTATTTTCTAATTATTACATTATCTTTTTAATGATTAAACTAATTAATTCTTGCCATAGAGCAACTGATCTACATATGTACAGTCAAATCTTAAGTGTAAAGTAATCCTTCTATTCATAACCACATATATTTATTTTTTAAAATTGTTTCAGCTTTTCAATAAAATTATTTTACAGTTAGATGTGGGATTCAGATATTCCTATATTAAAAATACAGCTCAGTAAACTTACTATACTGACCTACAAAGCTGCTGAATTATTTTAAGTCTCCCTTGTAACTGTGGGGAAATAATCTTAAAGCTTTAGACTGCTTTATTATTAGTTGTCCATCTTTTGTATAACCTATATAAAAGGTACGGAACATTTACAAAAGATCCCATAGGCGTTCTTCAAGAACGTGACTGTTAGCACTAGTATCATTGTGCCTAAATTGCTACTGGAGTTTCAAGTGCATATGAAATTCTTCATTTCCTTTCCTATGCTGTGTTGCTAGGCATAGTAAGACTGCTGCTGCATTCCATACTAATTTGGAGGATTAAGTGATTCCTGTCTTTAAGTGAAGGGCTATATTCTATCTCTTCTCATGTAAGGGAACTAGCCACTGAAAAGACATCGAGGCCTGAATTCAGGAAAGCACTTAAGCATATTCTTAGAATGAGCTTAAGTGCTTTCCTGAATCAAGGCCTTAGTACAGTATAAGGACAGGACACTCAGCAGTCCTCCTTTCATCTGGGATAACATGGAAATGTGTGTGTAATCAATACCTCCTTCCAAGCATTTATTGGAGATGCAGAGAGGCAAGTCAACTGACTGCAATCTCTATGGACTTGTTAACCAGGCTCTTTGCCAAGCTCACTGGCTGCGTCTACATTGGCGCAATCTTGTCTACACTTGTCTACCTGTCTACACTGGCCGCAAGTTCTTGCACAAGTACACTGACGTTCTCATGTATGAAATCAGGGCTTCTTGCACAAGAACTCTGATGCTCCCACTCAGGAAGAAGCCCTTTTGCGCAACTGTTCTTGCACAAGAGGCCAGTGTAGACGGGCAGCCAAGAGATTTTGCGCAAAAGCCATCCAAACGGAAAAAAGCCCTAGTGGCCGCTTGGACTCTCCGCACGCTCAGGTACCATTCTGGACTTCCTGGTAACCTAAGCCCCCTTAAAGGCACACGCAGCCTGCAAAGGCCACGCAGCAGAAGCCCTTCTTTAATGGGTAGCAGGTTTAAAACTAATAAAAGAAAGTTCTTCTTCACACAGCGTGTAGTCAGCCTGTGGAACTCCTTGCCAGAGGAGGCTGTGAAGGCTAGGACTATAATAGA
Source organism: Pelochelys cantorii (assembly GCA_032595735.1). Lineage (NCBI taxonomy): Eukaryota > Metazoa > Chordata > Testudines > Trionychidae > Pelochelys > Pelochelys cantorii. Next base: position 174,960,357 of record CM064328.1, on the reverse strand, counting down.
GTTTAAAGAGAAGCTAGATAATTTCATGGAGGTTAGGTCCATAAAAGGCTATTAGCCAGGGGATAAAATGGTGTCCTTGGCCTCTGTTTGTCAGAGGCTGGAGAGGGATGGCAGGAGACAAATTGCTTGATCATTGTCTTCGGTCCACCCTCTTTGGGGCACCTGGTGCTGGCCACTGTTGGCAGACAGGATACTGGGCTAGATGGACCTTTGGTCTGACCCAGTATGGCCGTTCTTATGTTCTTCTGCCAATGAGCTCTGCTGCGCGGCTCTGCTCTCAGCCACCAGACCACCCAAGATAGCCGCTCCGGGGGGGGGGAGGGGGGAGCAGCAACCCACACCCCCAGCGCAGGAGGCCCCAAGGGGCACAAAGTGGCATGCTTCTTCCTGGTCCCCAGGGGAGACTGAGGCCCTCCTGGACCTCTGGGCCGAGGAAGAGGCCCTCCATGACCCACAGTCCCGTTGGAGGAATGCGGACATCTTCTGCCGCATGGCCCAGGTGCTCTCCGACCAGGGCCATCTAGCCCGGACCCTCGAACAGGTCCGGGCTAAAGTGAAGGAGTTGCACTTGGGCTATGTCCGGGCCAGGGGGCAGGAGCTGACAGCTGCCCCCATTACCAGCAGCTCCACGGCATCCTGGGAGAGGTGGCACCCCAGGGACCCTCGGTGCCAGTTGACAGCAGCAGGAGCCCCCCCATCACCAGGCCCAGCGAGGCGGAGGACGAAGCTGAGCTGCCCATTGGGTCAGAGGAGGACGAAGAGGACCAGGGGAGCAGTGTCACCCTCCACCTCCAAGTCCTGTCAGGCAGCCCAGATGACTCCCGTGCATCATTGGAGGCCGGGGAAGGATCCACTGGTGAGTGTTGCACTTTGCACTCACAAGGGCGGGGGGGAGCCAGGCGCCTGGGGGGGTGGGGTGAGGGAAGGAGCATCACTCAGGCAGCACGAGCTGTACGCAGTGTACCATACCAATATGCAGCACGTGCAACCACATGCAGCCTGGTGACCGAGCGGCATGTGGCCGCGGCAGGCAGCTCCAGGGCATGCCTGGGACCGTGCTGCTCGTACACATCCGGACCAGGGGGAAGGGTGGATGCCGGCTGGAACCCAACTGGAGCCCGCAGGGTGCAGCACACAGACAGCACACTCTTCATGCCTGGCTGTGCGACGCAGCCAGCTGCTCCTGGGAAAACTGGTGAGCCCCTCACCTGCTCCCGGTGCCTTGGCTGGCCCTCCGAGGGAAGTCCCCACTGCGGCCACACATGTCCCTGGGCTAGTGTGTGAGGGCTAGTGGGAGGGGGAGGGGGAAGCGCTCGGGCCGGCCCTAGGGCCACCTGAGTTTCACTGCAAGGATGGTACACTCCCCAGTCACCCCTGGTTCCGGCCAGGAGACATCCATGTGATGGGGATCTGCGAGCCCAGACCACATCTGCCATATGTGCTCCCAGGCACTGTGTGGGTATTCATCTTGCTCCGTGTCAAACACCATTGATTAGCCCAAAGCTTCACAGCCTCCCCCGGCAGGGAGTTCCACTGGTTAACACACCACACCACACCACACACACACACACACACACACACACACAGACCGGTGGTTACAATACATGGAGGATCACCCTTCTCCGGGGGCGGTCCTGTATGCAAACATATAACGTGGGGGGTGGGGGGGAACGAGTGGGCCCAAGCCACAGTACTGTGGTGTCACCTGGGCTCAGGGTCGGAGGGCATGGGGACGGTGGCCGGGCTGCCTGACTGACCCATCCTTTCCTCTGTTCCCTGCAGTGGGACCAAGCAGGAGTGGGGGACCCTCCAGCCCTGCGGCAGCGGCAGCACCCCCAATCGCCCAGGCACCAAGCCAGCGGGTCCGGCCGCGGGACCAACTCCTCCGGCGGCACGTACAGGCCGTCGAGAGGATTGAGGCGGCCATCACACGCTGTGTGGATGCGGACCTGGAGTGGCGCCAGCAGGCCTGGGGCCGCTTCCAGTCTCAGTGCGAGCGCATAGGTGATGCCATCACTGCCCTCACTGCACACATTGGGCACACTGTGCATTATGGCATGGCATTGCCCTATGCACCCGCCATCCCTCCCATGCCAATGCCCGTGCCCCCTCCTCCTGCTGTCCCTCCTGCCCCCGCCATGCCCCCTCCTGATGTACCGCATCGTGCCCACCTCCCCGTGCTGCCTGCCCCGATGCGGCCTGAACCGCATGTAGTGATCCACCCCTGCAGAGGCACTCACAGGGGCCACCCCTCCCAGCAGTAGCTCCCTCTTCCCCCTCCCACTTCAGAGCCCCCTCCCTCCTCCCACTCTATGTCCCCATTGTAAATAAAAAGTTCAAGACATCGTTTTCAAAAAAAACCTGTGTGGTTTATTGGGAGGTAAGGGGAGGGGAGGTGGGAAGGGTTGGGGATGGGAGGAAGATGTAAAGGGAGACAGAGGTGACCCTACTGTGGGGCCTGGGAGAACATCTCCGTCAGGGCCTCCCGTATGCGCACCCCATCATGGTGCACCTGGCAGATGGCAGCTGTGCGGGGCTGTTCGAAGGCCTGGCCCTCGCCTGCCATCCATGCCAGGAGCAAGGCCTCCCCCTTCTGCTCTATGATGTTGTGGAGCACACAGCCACTACCTCGGGGATGTTCCGTTCACCCATCTCAAGACAGGTGAGCAAACAGCGAAACTGGCCTTTCAGATGGCTGAAGGCACGCTCCACCTGGTTGCAGGCCCGGTTGAGGCGGTCATTGAACCGTGCCCGGTTGTAGTCTGTCCGCCCCGTGTAGGGCCGCATTAACCAGGGCAGCAGGGGGTAGCAATACAAGTGGGCATGGGCACGTCCCCAACAGCAAATTCCCACTGGGGGAACAAAGTGCTCACATCCAGACTGCCAAACAGGCTGGAGTTTCGGAGAATGCGGGCGTCGTGTGCCCTGCCAGACCAGCTTGCATAAATGTCCGTGAAACGGCCACAGTGGTCCACAAGGGCCTGGAGTACGATGGAGAAGTACCCCTTGCAGTTTATGCAATGGGCTGCTTGATGCTCCGGGGTATGGACGGGAATGTGGGTTGCATCCAGGGCTCCCCCGCATTTGGGGAACCCCAGGGCAGTGAAGCCGGCCATCGTAGCCTCCACGTCCCACAGGCAGATGACTCCCTGGAGCAGGACGTCATTGATGGCATGGACGACCTGCAGAAGAGTGCACAGAAACACAGGGAATGCATCACATTAGGCAGGGTGAGTGCATGCTCCCTTGCGGGGTTCCCACACCCCCATGATGCCCTCTGTCCCCACACACACACACACACACACACACCAGCCCCCCCCCTCCACTACCAGCAGGCCTGTGCAAGGGAGGGATGGCCCAAACCCCTGGGTGATGGGGCATTCCCCATCGCCCCAGCCCTGAGTCTTGCCTGCATGACGACGGCACCGACGGTGGATCTGCCCACCCCGAACTGGTGTGCCACCCATCGGTAGCTGTCCGGGGTGGACAGCTTCCAGAGTGCGATGGCAACCCTCTTGTCCACAGGGATGGGTGCCCGCAGCTGGGTGGTGCTTCTCTGGAGCGCAGGGGCAAGCCAGGCACATAGATCCAGGAACGTCTGCTTTCACATCCGAAAGTTCTGGAGCCATTGCTGGTCGTCCCATTGCCCCAGGACCAGCCGGTCCCACCACTCAGTACTGGTGTCCAGTCTCCACAAGGGCCTCTCCACAGTGGGGTGGGGATGCCACAGGGACGCCACCGCCTCCCTGGTGATGGAGTCCAGAGCGACCTGCGCTCGAGGTCCTGGACAATGAGTGCAGCAGCATGGAGCAGCAGCTGCAGGCACTCCAAAATGGCCAGAAGGGGCCAAAGCAGGCACAAGGCCACCCCTGGCTCCATGGCACAACAAGAGAGCTGAGGTCAAAAAAAAAAAAAAAATCAGCAAATGGCACTAAGGTACAAGCTGTGGTGTCCAACAAGGCAGAGGGCAACCACAACTAGAACTGCTACGGCTGTCAGTCCCTGCAAGAGATACTAAAGCACGCAGCAGGAGAGAAATGGCTCTCCAGGGAGATCCCTTTAAGCACGTGTCTCAAAGGAGCTCCAGCCCCTGCCCCCAGAAATGGCGCATGCCCTTTTGCCCTCTCCAAAATGGTTCCGGGCTCCTGCTTTTGCGCAGAAGCATCCCGCCAATGTAGATGCTCTCTTGCGCAACTACTGTAACGCAAGAACTCTTGCACTAAAGAGTTTTTGCGCAAGATCATGCCAGTGTAGACGTAGCCAATAAGTGGTGTCATGTCAATATCACTGATCACACAATCTACACAAGGGTGGGGAACCTAAGGCCCAGGGGCTGGATGTGGCCCCCAGCTAGCCTGGATCCAACCCCTAAGGCTTAGGGCTCCCCTCCCCCCCCAGCACTGGGGAGCCCACACTGGCATTCCAGCCTTTCTGCTCATCTACCATGGGGCTAGAGCACACAAAATCTACTAGCTTGCCCCTCCTTAGGGAGGAGAATGTGGGAAATGTCTTTCTTCTTCTCAGTTGGGGCCATGTCAGTGAGAGTATGGGTTTGTTTACAAAGCTTACAGTCAAGTCAGCCAGCTCCCCCATCTACCTGGGCACACACTCAGCCACGCCACGCCACGCCCACGCCCACGCCCACGCCCACGCCCACGCCCACGCCCCTGCTTGCCTCCCTCCGGGTTTCCTTCCTCTGCCCTATATAGCCCTCACCCAGTGAGGCCCACAGCTGTTTCTAATAGTATAGTTCTTCAGGCCTGGGCTTGCTCAGCTGTGGCCATCAGTCTCTTCAGCCAGGCTACAGTGGCAAAGCTCTGGCTTAGCCAGCAGTCTGTCACACACCTGAATAGGTGTAACAGTTTGCCTGGCATAGTCAACATGCTGCTATTGGTCCTGATACATTCTTGATTATCTCAAGGATAGCTGTCACTCTGATTCTTTGTAACCAATGAGATTTTGCATTTGGTGGAGAAGTTCTTCTTAGAGTTATTCTTCATTACAAAAAAAGCTGTATTTTTTGCAGGGAGATAGTTGTTATATGTATGTATTTTCTTGGAATCCATTTTCTAAAACACCAATGTCAAGGACAAGTATTATGCTAATTCATAACCTTTTCCTTTAAACTTTAAAAATATTCAATGTTCTTAGTATTCTTCCTTGTTATAGCACAGAATAATTTTCTCCTTTGCTGGGATGATTCATATTTTAGATGTAAATTGCCATTACAAATATCTTCCAAAGTAATGATAAGTTGAAGTTGTAGTCAACTATTACTGAAAGTCCCCCCTGAACAGGAGATGAGGTGTGATGTGGAGGATTTGTGTACTAAAACCACACATTTTAGCATACAAACGTGGTAGCTGTTCAGTAATTGAATCTGAATGGGTATCTTATTCCAACATAGGAGTGACTCATGCATTAGTACTCTGAACAACTCGTTCATTGTTCAACTCACAGAAACAGCCCTCTGTTTTGCATTTAAACTTTTAGCCCAAGAGAGACTCTATAAAAGGATATTTCTTTGAAAAGATATTTCCTATTTAATATCTAGGGATTCAGAGCCTAGCACACATGGAAATTCTAAATACTTGTAACTCCTTCTCATTAGCGAGTGGTATTAATGACTGTTTACACAACTGGTTGACTTTGCTGCCATCATTGCTAGAGTGAACAAATCTGCTAGTGTTCTGAGTGATAAGTAACTGTAAGTTAGTGCAGAAAAAGTCATGGCTTGTCTGTTAGAAGCTCTATTCCTCTCTTGGAAATGTACTCCGGTAAGTACAGCCATACAAACTTCCTAGAGAAGTTAACTGAACTGCTACTCACTCATGCTTGGCTTTTTGTACTCATGTGGCTATTGCAAATCAGTTACTTGTCATTCTACGCAGTCTCATCAGACCATCTTCCAGTCTGCACCTCTTCCAATTTGAATTAATGCTTCTTAAGAATGAGAGGCCAGAATTGTAATGGTATTCCAGATGAGATGTAACAGTAGCTTGTACACATGCAATAACATTTCCCTATCTCTATTGGAAATACTTAGCCTGATGCATCCCGGGATTACATTAGCATTTCTCCTGGGCTGAAACATTGGTGTCTCATAGTCAACCAATAAACCAAAGTCTTCCTCTGACTCTGTCATTTCCAACTGATAAATCCCCATCTTACAGCAAATATTTTTGTTGTTAATTCCTTTCACTTTGCACTATTAAATTTCACCCATTTCTAGTAATCTAGTTTTCAAGGTCATTCAGATCTTCTTGTATAATATAGCGTATTGGCAATACCACCAAGCTTTTTGCCATCTTCAAATTTTAATTAGCATACTTCCATTTTTTGTACCAAGGTCATTAATAAAAATGTTAGATAAGATTGGTACCAGGCCAGATCCCCTGGGAACTTCAATAACCACCTCCCTCCAACCTGATAGTTCACTTTTCAGTATAACCCATTATAGGGATGTTAAATTGACTAATCAGCTAACCAAGTAGTCAATGGATTTTCAATCGACTACTCAATTAGTTGATAATGGGGGGGGGGGGCGCTCGCTATCCCAGCTGCACTGCTGCCTTTTGAATGTAGCAAGAGCCCTGCAGGGTTCTTACTACATTTTAAAGGCAGAGGCGCATAAAGGGGTCCCGGTGCAAGCAGGGACTGCTTGAGTCCCTGCTTGCACCATTCCCTCCCCCCTCCCCACGCCTCTGCCTCCCCAAGGAGATGATACTGGGGAGAACCAGCTTTTAAGCTGGCTCCCCCCAACACTGGTTCCTGCATCTCTCCCCACTTGCTGCCTCTGATACAGAGACAGCAAGGAGGGACGTGATTAGTCAAGCAGTGACTCAACTACCCGATAAGCTTAGGCTTAGTCTCCCCTTTAATTATTTCCTTATCCACCTTTTAGTTTTCACATTAATCTCCATCTTCTCCAATTTAACTAATAATTTCTTCAAGAAGACCCCCATGTAACTGTCACATGATATGCTATCATGTGATAACACTGAGCCTACTTTCTTGCTCCCTTGGTCACCCCTCAACTCCGCCCTGCTGAATCAGGCCCTCTGCCCCCCTCCAACACTGACACAGAGGATCACGGTCCTTTGCAGTATAATATATACACTGAGATCAGATCACCTCTGGGAAGGCTCAGTCAAAGGGACTTGCCTCAGCACCCCAAGGCAATGGGACCTGAACCACAGATAAATCTGTCTCACTCTGTATAAAGCCTTATACAAAGTAAGCTCCTGTTGTTCACCTTCTTTCTTAGGTAAAGAAACAATTATTCACACTGGGTTTATTAATAATGACCAGTGATTTTATTAAGCATAAAGGGTAGGATTTTAAGTAGTCATAAGAGAAAGCAGACAGAACAATGTAGGTTACTAAACAAATTAAAACAAAACACAATAGCTAAACTTAATACTCAGAGAAACTGGTTACATACAATATCTCACCCTCAGGTATTCTGATAAACTTCTCTCAGAGACTGAATAGCCTCCCAGTTTGGGCTCAGTCCTTCCCCCTCTTCAGTCTTAGATGTTTCCAGAAGTCTCGTGGGCCGTGATCTCCAATCTTTTTTTAAGCATGAGATCACTTTTTGAGTTTAAATGCAATCCAAGATCTACCTTGTATCCAAATACCCTTGCCCCACCTCCTTTATGCTCCTTTTCTAAGGCCCTGCCCCTACTCACTCCATCCTCCCTCCCTCCTCCATTCTCTCTCTCTTTCATCAGGCTGGGGCAGAGGATTGGGGTGCAAGCTCTGGTATTCGGTTAAGAAATTTGGAGTGTGAGAGGGGCTTGGGGCAGGCAGTTGGGATGCAGAAGGGGGTTCTAGGTGCAGGCTCTGGGAGGATGTTTGGATGCAGGGGTGCTTGGGGCTAGGGCAAGGACTTGAGGTACAGGAGGGGGTTCATGACTGGGGTAGGAGTTTGGGATGTGGGCTCCAGCTGGGCACTGCTTACCTCAGGTGGCTCTTGGGTAGTGGTGCAGTGGGACTAAGACAGGCTCTCTCCTGCCCTGGCCCCAGACCACCCCCAAAAAGCAACCAGCAAACTCCATCCCAAGTCCTTTTGTGCCCCCTCTCTGCTCTGTGGAGAAAGGATACAGAGTGGGAGGGGCACCTTGACATCAGCATGCCCTCCTCACCCTCTCCTGCCTTGCACAGGAAGCAGAAGGCTCCCAGGGTGGGAGTGGAAGGTCTGCTCCAAGGCAAAGGGCAGGAGATGTGCAGCAGTGGGGGGAGGGGCAGGTGAAGTGCCTGCACTTGATAGCCTCTTGGCCAAGCCAGTCCGGATCACCTGTCAGAGACTCCAAGATCTACCAATAGATCCCGATCTACTGATTGGTGACCATGGCTCTTGGGTGTTAAGGCAAGACCCTGGCAGCAAACCCTGTTGTTCAGATTTCCACCTTTATATAGATTTTGCCAAAGGTGGGAGTCTTTTGTGTTCACTTTAAACTTTTTCTCACTTTCAGAGGAAATGTATAGCTTCCAAGATGGGTCCCAGCATCAGGTGACATGCACACATGGCTTGGTAGCACCAACCATAGCACCTCAAGCTACGCTTACAGGAAAAACAAATACATTCACAGTTCATTGTTTTCTTGCCAATAAGCCATTAAGATCCTGAAGTACTGTTAATGGTCCTCACTTAGCATGACTACTTTAATAACATAGATATATAATCTGTATTTCTAATTTCAAATACAGGAATGATACATGCATAAAAATGGGATAATCACATTCAGTAGATTATAAACTTTTCAGTGATGCTTTACATGAGGCATTTCATATAATGCATACTCAAGTTACGTCATATTCATATTTCATAAAGCATGGAATGCCCCATGTGGAACTCTATCAAATGCCTTTCTGAAATCCAGGAAGATTAGATTTACTGCCTTTCTTTTGTCTAAAATACTCAGTTCTCTTTACAAACAAAGAGGTCAAGTTGTTCTGGCACAATCTAACTTTTGTAAAAATCATGCTGAGTTGTATCTCAATTACAATTTTCCTTTCCCTCATTTAACTACTCTCTCTTTCAACATTTGTTGCTATAGACTTGTAAGAGCTGAGGTAACTCTCATTCTTAGCTTAAGCTGCTAAAATTTCAAAAAGGGATAATCTCTTCATAATTGTTTGAATTGAACATTAAAGAGTGATTTCCTATAACAAAGTCTTCTTTTTGTTACTCTTGATAAGATTCTTTTTCAAGAAGATATTTTCTGCAATGAAAGGACGGATAGTACTATTCCTAAATACTATATTTTACTTTTGAGTGGCCTGAAATTCTGCACAAAGAGATACTTCTCCAAAGAATGTAGAAGGAATGGAATAGCAAATTGCCAAGTCACTTATTGTCTGAGAGGGCAGGGAAAGAACTACTTGGAGGTGTGTACCCTGCTCAGCTGATTATTTCCTGCACTCCACAGACCTCTGACAGAGGAATAAATTGCTGCTAGGCCCAAATAGGAAACTGCTTTCCCTTGTGCCAGCATACCACTGTCCATGCTATGGATCAGGTTAATAATTGCCAAAAATTCTTGGTTGCAAAAGAGGTGTCAGGCAGTTAGCTGCATCTCCAGTTTCACAAGCTATGTATGAATATCACTTTTCTTCTCTCCACAGATTCATACTGCTGCTAGACTTATTTCACCTTCCCCTTCACCTAAGTAGCTGTTTGATGGTGTCCAGCTTCCTGACTCCCCACACTGGCAGTTGGATAGACCCACATCATCCTAAAACACAGATCTAATACTACAGTTAGAGGGAGGAGTAGAGTGTTTAAAGGGAGCAAGAAGCTTCAAAAGCCCTAGGCTAGGGTTTACATTAACAAGAGGGGAAATGAGGAGCCAATCAGCTCCCTCACCCTCTGGCTGGCCAATGGGAAGTGAAGAGCCCATGGAGAGGGAAGGGATCATCCCTGAGTTCCCCAGCGGTTCCTTACCCTCCTTCTGTGGCTGTCTATTTCACTGTGGGTATGTCTAGACTACATGCCTCTGTCAGCAGAGGCATGTAAATTAGACTACCTGACATAGTCAATGAAGCTGGGATTTAAATATCCCCGGCTTCATTAAAATAAAAATGGCCACCGCGCTGTGCCAGCACAGCTGATTGTTGGCACAGCACACAAGTCAAGACGCGGATCGGTCGACAAGGGAAGCCTTTGTCGACCACTCCCTTATGCCTCGTGAAATGAGGTTTACAGGACCGATCAACAAAGGCTTCCCTTGTCGACCGATCCGTGTCTTGACTCATGTGCTGTGCCGACAATCAGCTGAGCCGGCACAGCGCAGCGGCCATTTTTATTTTAATGAAGCTGGGGATATTTAAATCCCGGCTTCATTGACTATGTCAGGTAGTCTAATTTACATGCCTCTGGCGACAGAGGCATGTAGTCTAGACATACCCTGTGGTCCAGTCAAGTCTCCTATCCATTGAGATGAATGCGTAGCAATGTGGGTCTGCAGCTTGCAGGATGAGCCATAGTTGTATGTCTATAGGGCATGTAGAAACTTCTCTTATAGCCAAGTGCAATACTTGGGGAGAGTGTTTGGTATGGTGATAGGGAGGTGTAAAAATGAAGCATGGTTTAGAGATGTTCCCTTCTTCATGTGAGGAAATGGCAGATAGTGGAGGGGTGGATTTTCATTTTAAGCCAAATCCTAATGGGCAGAGTCTTGTTTTGTGGAACTTTTTTTTCTTATCCAAAACCTATTCTCTACATTATTTAAAGGAGAGGGAAATTACTGGTATTGCTAGTAGAAAGTGATTGTGGGGTTTTCTGAATTTGAATAATTATAACAAAGCTCTGCTCATTCAATTAAATCATAAGCAAATGTGCAAAATCCTTATTCACCAACCAGTGGGAGCCATCATTGAAACATCTTAAAGTCCATCCTCAAAGTTAATATTTTCCTTGACTGGGAAATGTATTTTATTTCTAGATATCCAGAGAAAAAAGGATGTGATTTAACACCATAAACATAAAAAAAACCCCAGTGTGGGGAGTCAGAGTAGTGTGTTCCCCTAACTTCTCAACTTGTTCTGTCAAAACAATTCTCAGCCTGTGCGATAAGACAAAGGAATCTCCTCCTCCTGCTGCTATAGCAGCTGTGCGCATATTTCTGACATTCAGTACAATAATTGTTACTAAGACAGTGTCTCTCAAGCACTCCCAAAAGAATTGATCTAAAAGGAGCAAGCATCTACTACAAAATGTAACTTTGGAAACACATTATAAACAACTTGGGTTTCATTGGCACAAATGTAAAGAGAATCCAAATTCAGCAATGTTGCTTGCTCATACTATAACATAGAAACTGATGGTGCAGTTTGGGGCAAGAGAGATTGTGCTGCTCTTATCATTAGTATCTTCTGTGGCTTCGGTAACCAAAAATAGTTTGTGCTTATCCAAAGTTTTTCCTGTCAGCGTATTACTCGGGAAAGCTATAGAGATTTTAAGTCTTTGCTTAATTTTGAACTTGCTGCATTCCAGCCAGGCAAGAAACAGCCCCTCATGCTATTTTGTTGCTTCCACTGGTTCCAATCTCAGCTGAAACCAGGAAGTGTGGGGTATGACTGCATGCACCCCTGTATTGACACCCTATATATTATCATAATAATCTTTTCACAAAATATACCTTTTGAGGTATCTTTTGAAAACAAACAACTTGCTGATCCAGAATATCTCCTGCTTCAAGCAGCATGGCTGAATCTGGACTCTCTTTACATTTGTACCAATGAAATGCATGTAGTGGTATTACATGTAAAGTTATGAACCTATGCTGAAATTAGAGTGAATTGTGTTTACCAGAGAAGTTTGAGAAGTGGGTAAATATGTTTCTCCAAAAGGCAAAGGACAAGCTGACACATTTAGCCAGTGTCATCAAAGCTGATGGGCTTATCAAGTGGTCATTATTTTGCAAGGAAGGATACGAACATGTCTGCATCTTAGCAAACAATAACATGGAACCTTTTTCAGCACCACATTTCTTGCCTCTGTCTCCTCAGCAGGAATGAACTTTATCTAGAAGAAACTCAGAGGAAAATGATTTACAAAGGGAGACTGAACTATAAAAATGAGAGGCAAAAACACTCCACCTTATCGTTCCCTATGCATCTATGCATATCTCTCCTTTTCACCTAAGACGACAAAAGAAAAAGTGTTGGACTTTGGGATCAGATCCTGGCCTGAGAATTTTGTCACCAAAGTTACTGGAAACACTTGGCAAGAGATTTCATCTTGAACAAAGTCTAGTTTGTTCAGTTTTAGTAATAGGAAGAGTTTTATTTTCATTTTTCTTGTAACTGTTTCTGATTTCAGTGATCCATACTAACTTAATGCCTATCTCTTGTAGTTAAATAAACTTGTTTACTCTTTATACAGTGTTGCCTTTAACCTGAACTGCTTGGATCATAGAATCATAGGTGATAGAGTCCAACCCCCTGCTCAAAGCAGGACCAACCCCAACTAAATAATCCTAGCCAGGGCTTTGTCAAGCCAGGACTTAAAAAATTCTAATCATGGAGATTCCACAACCTCCCTAGGTAATCCATTCCAGTGCTTCACCACCCTCCTAACTCCATTTACTGGAACAATGAGTTGTATGCTGATCCCCTCAGATGGGCAACAGACCTAATATATCTAGACTGTCCAGGAGAGGACTAGACAGTGCAGAATACATATTTTGGGGGGAAATATGGTACTGGAAGTATGTTGGGGACATCCTGTAAGTGGTAACTAAGCTGGTTAGGCCAGATTGTGATGTGCAGCTGACAGACTGCAGTTGTATAGATACTCAGGGTTCATTCTGCATTGTGAAAGGCTCTGTAAGTAGCTCCACTGTGAGCTATAATGTCAAAGCATTGTGAGGCATCCAAGTTTGCAGGACAGGGATGGCACAGCCCCTCAGTAATTCGGATTACACCCTCAGAGTCACACTAAAATGAAATAAAAGACAAGATAAACAGTATTTAGAAATTATTTATCTTGATGTGTCAGGCCGTAAGCCAATTTAAGACGTACAGAATGTTTTCCCTTTATAATAGGTTTTATTAATTGGAAGTGTTTCCTGCACTTTTTGCTGAAGCATCTGGTATTGACCACTGTCAAAGATAACAATAGTGGACTAGATGAACGAGTTATCTTACTTGGTATGACGCTCCCTTTCATTCTAATAATAATTTTAAAAATAGCCAAACGTTTTGGACTTCAAAATGGTTGGGACTGATTTAGAAGAGGATTCAAGGAAAAATCCTGTATTCAAATTTCCTCATTCTACAGTTCACTCCTAGCTGTGTCAAACTACAACTTGACATCCAAATTCTCAGACCTCAGGACATTTGGATCTGCAAAACAATTTTGAGACTCAGATCCATCCCAAGTCTAAGATGGTTCATATTTCATCTTAAAACTGGTTTCTCATTCTTAGTAAGCTGAGTCTGTACCAGTTACACGGTGTCTAAGACACACTTTGTACTTTGGTGCTAGTCCATGTGGGACAGTGTACGTGTTATTTAGATACAGAATCCCATAGACTCTGTCTACACTTGTGATGGGGTGGACAAAGCCCGACATCCCTGCTGGAGACATTTCAGCACCCTGGCCAGCAACAGGAGCAGTAAAGAGGTCCTGTGAGCAGAACACAGTGGCAGCCTCCGTTGCAGCCAATCAGGGTGCAGCAGGCTGATATAAAAGGAGCTGCTAGGCCTGTCACTTACTTCCTGGAGCTCGACCCAGGCAGACCTTAGGGCTGACTGGGGAACACCAGCACTCTGGACAGATCCAAGTGGGAGCTGGGCATCATACCTAATCGGTGCTAGGTCCTGTGGCTAAAGGCTAGCCAAGAAGCCAAAGACAACCCTGCAGAACCCTGGACAAGGGGAACTCAACCACAAGGCCCAAGAGAAGGGCTGGATGGAACAGCATCCCAGGGAAGTGGCCCAGGGACATGATAGCAGATAACTCAGCAGGTAACTGCTGCTTGTACGGACCCTGGGCAGGGACCCAGAGGAGTGGGTGGGCCTTCATTCCCCCCCCCCAACCTCCCTGCAAACTGCACCCGGGGAGGAGGGTAAAAGAAGAGGCCTGATCTCTGGCCACTTCTGGACGTTGCTTTGCCTGCAGACAGGTGAGTAGAGACTGTAAGATTCCCCTCAGACACAAAGGGGCACTTGCACAAAGGGTGGATCCAGTTACACTGGTACCAGGAGTGGGGTCCTACAAGCCACCCCTGCATACAGGGGATAATGGAGGACTTGGTGAGGCTGCTGGCCCAGCAATAGCATAGCGCTGCTGAGGCACAGAAGGCCCTGCTGGAAGCACAGCAGGAGACCCGGCAAGTGGCCCAGCAGCAGCAAAAGTACTCCTAGAGGTACTTCAGCTACAGCAGCAGGGGCAAAAGCAGGAACACCAGTTTCATGGGGCCGTGCTCCAGTGACTGGTAGCCCCAGTTCCCACTAATCCAGTTAATTCAGGACTTGGGATACTGCTGGCCAAGCTTGGGTCACATGATGACCCAGAGGCTTACCTGGTCACCTTTGAGTGGGTGGCCGCAACCACCATCTGGGAAAGAACTACTTGGGCTGCCTGCCTGACACCATTGCTCTCCGGGGAGGCCCGGGCTCTGGATGAGGGGGCTGCAGCAGACTATGGGACAGTGAAAGCTGCCATCCTAGATCGTCTCAGAGTATGCCCTGAGACATATCAACAACGGTTCTGGGCAGAACCTTTTCCAGCCGGAGCTCAGCCCCGAGTGGTGGCTCAGCACCTCAAGGAATGGGCCTCCCATTGGCTACACCCTGGGGCCCACACAGCCTCCAAGACCATGGATTCTATAGTGTTGGAGCAATACTTAGAGATTCTGCCAACAGCAACTCAAACATGGGTACGCTGGCACAACCCTGACTCGCTTGCTGCCATTGTCCAGAACACTGAGGATTTTCTCCTTGTGGATGAGTCTAATAAACCTACCCAGCTGCAGCCTAAGAGCTGGCCTACCCACGGTTTGAGAGACCCCACCTGGGCACAGAAGGAGGTACCCAAGGGACACAAACAAGGAAGAAGCGCTGTCCCTTGAGATGCCATTCAGGAGCGTTGTACCCCACAGGGGCCATTTTCTCCCCATCCATCACCAAGTCATGTCCCAGGTGACTGAGGGAGACTGAGTCAGATGAGTCTTACTCTGGGACCATTGGTATGCTTCTGCTGTGGGAAGCCTGGACATTTCAGCAGCTCATGCCCCATCATGGAATGTGACTTTTTGGATTGTGGGGTTGCCAAAACTTGTGGTGGTTTTGACCAAGGGCATGATTGGCAGCATAATGCCTATGTGGTGCCAGTCACCAATGCGGGGCGTACGGTGCTTGGACTGATAGATTCAGGGTGCTCCCAGACCCTGATTTGGGAGTCAGTTCTGGACCTTAGCACTCTCCAGTATGATCGTCCCCTAAAAGTGACCTGTGTTCATGGAGGTGTGCACCCCTACTCCACAGCATGGGTCCAATTGAAGGTTAAGGACTGTGAGGCAAAGATTTGGGTTGGCATAGCAAAATGCCTTCCCTGAAAGGTTATAATTGGCAGGGATTGGCAAAAGTTTCCCTCATTGCTCCTTTCACTGGACGGCTCCTCCACTCTGGAGGAACCAGCCTCCCAGACGTTAGAAGAACTATTGCCCACAGTGAATTCAGACCTATGGGAAGGACCTGAGAAGCTGAGGAAGTCCCGCCAGACCTGTTGGAAAGAGGGTAGGGCCTGACTCCAAACTCATCTGTCGGGGGAGAATGAGCCAGATGAGGAATTGTTGCAGCAAGGAGATACCCCCTCTGAAGAAGGGAGTACACCCACCAATCCAGGGCAACCTTCAGAAGGGGGTCCCCTCCCCAAGGTAGATTTACAATATCTAATTAGTTCATATGATTTTGTCCAAAGGCAAAAAGATGACAAGACCATGAGAGAGGTGTACTCCTGGATCGTGGTCATTGATGGGGTCATTGCCCAAGAAGCCCCCAGCCTCCCACTTCCCTGAGTTCAAACTCAGAAAGGACCTGCTCTATCGAGCTGACAAGGACCCAAACACGGGGGAGATCAGATACCAACTCTGGTTGCCTTGTGAGGCCCAGAGAGCTGTTTTGCACCTGGCCCACTCAGTCCCCTCTGTGGCCCATCTGGGGCGGGAAAAGACCTTAGCCTGCTTATTGGCTCGGTACTTCTGGCCAGGGGTCTATAAGGAAGCTGTGGACTTTTGTGCATCATGTCCAGATTGTCAATTAGTAACACCAAAGGGTTCAGGACGGGCTCTCCTGGTAGGTACATCCTTTGACAAAATAGGAGTCGATATTGTGGGCCCTCTAGAGAAAAGTGCCCGGGGACACCAACATATTCTGGTCATTGTAGATTATGCTACACACTACCCAGAAGTGATCCCCTTGCGCTCAATAAGGGCACCAACCGTGGCCACTGAACTAGTACACCTTTTCTCTCAGGTAGGCCTTTCTACAGAAATTCTGACCAACCAGGGGACCAATTTTATGTTGCAACTGTTAAAAGAGGTCTGGGCACTCCTCAAAGTAAAACCACTGTGAACCTCAGTTTACCATCCTCAAACGGATGGCCTGGTAGAGAGGTTAAATTTAACTTTAAAGCACATGCTAAGGAAATTTGTAAATACAGACCCACGTAATTGGAACCGACTACTGCTATATTTAATGTTTACCGTGCAGGAGGTACCTCAGGCCTCAGCTGGCTTTTTGCCCTTCAAACTGTTATATGGTCAATGACCTAGAGGGATACTGGATCTGCTCAGAGAAACCTGGGAAGAAAAACCCTCCCAGTCCCAAAACATAATCCAGTACGTGGTGGAGATGCAAGAGCTGCTGGGCCGGGTGACCAAATTTGCCCAAGAAAACCTAGCGAAAGCCCAACAAACCCAGGCTCGCCATTATAATAAAAGGGCCTGCAAAAAGCACTGTCAGCCAGGAGACTGGGTCTTGCTGCTGCTACCTAGCTCTGAGAATAAACTCTTGGCAGGGCCCTTATGAAGTCAGATGCCAAGTGGGAGAGGTGGACTATGAAATTCGTTGTCCTGATAAGAAGGAGAAACAGATTTTTCATGTGAATCTATTAAAACTCTGGAGAGCATAAGATGCCCTGCTTATAGACCCCCCCAAGAAGTTCCAGAAGATTTAGGCCCAGAAGTACAGTCCTCAGCAGGCCCTGCGGATATACCCATCACAGACTGCCTACCTCCGTGGTTGCAATGGCAGGCCAGGAACCTGATGGAAAATTTCAGACATCTTTTTTCCTCACTACCGGGTCGAACCCATCTGGTGGCCCACCAGATCTGGACAACTCAGGCAGCGACACCCCAACACAAGGCCTATCGAGTTCCCAAAAAGCTCCGGGGGGGCCCTAGAGCAGGAGGTTTGGGCCATGTTAAACTTGGGGATTATTGAGGAATCCCAAAACCCTTGGTATAGTCTTTGTACCAAAACCTGATGGCACCATCTGCTTCTGTGTCAACTTTAGAGCTGTGAATGCTGTTTCACTGTTTGATGCATATCCCATGCCATGCGTGGACAAACTCCTGGACCAGCTCAGAAAAGCACGCTACATCACCACTTTGGACTTAAATAAGGGCTATTGGCAAATATCACTTACAGAGGACTCACCCCACTAGGAGTCTTCCAGTTCGTAACCATGCCCTTCGGCCTCCATGGGGCACCAGCCACTTTCCAGCATCTAATGGATCAGGTACTGCGACACTGTGGACAATTCTCAGCAGCCTATTTAGATGACGTAGTCATCTTTAGTGAAGTTTGGAGGTCACACTTGACCCACGTAGCAACTTTTCTGCAGGCACTGAGAGAAGCTGGGCTCATGGCAAACCCCAAGAAATGCAAACTGGGTATGTAACAGACCAAGTATTTGGGGTATCTAGTGGGGAATGGAAAGGTACAACCCCTCCAAGACAAAACGGAGGCCCTAGACAAAACTCCAGTTCCTACAACAAAAAAACAGGTGTGGGCCTTCTTGGGGTTGGACAGTTATGACCATCGATTTATCCCACATTTTGCAACCCTTGCCTCTCCGTTATCAGATCTAACCAAAGCTTCAGAGCCAAATGTTATAAAGTGGACACCTGAATGCCAAACAGCATTTCAAAATATAGAAGATATTCTAGGACAACAACCAGTGCTTCAGTGCCCTGATTTTTTGCAACCATTCATCTTACCCTACTTGTAGGGTCCCTGATCTCCATCCACTTACTGGACACTGCTTCGCCTGCAGACAGGTGAGTAGAGACTGTAAGATTCCACTCAGCCACCAAGAGGCGCTTGCACAAAGTGTGAACCCTGTTACAACACTGCACACTTATTTCAAAATAACTTATGTTACTTCAAAGTAACAGAATGTGTGTCTACACAGCAAGCCCATTATTTCAAAATAACAGGCTTCTTATTCCAACTTCTGTAACCCTCATTTCCTGAGGAGTAAGGAAAGTGGAAGGAAAAGTGTTCTTCCTTCGACTTCCTGCTGTATAGACTTTAACTTCAGCTAAGCAATTAACTTCAGCTAAGCAATTAATGTAACTGAAGTTGCGTATCTTGACTCAACTTTAGCCCACAGTGTACACAAGGGGTGGGCAATAATTTTTGGTGGGGGCCACTCCAAGATTTTGGAAAGTGGTCAAGAGCCACACTTTTCTGTGGAGGAAATGCGTAACTCCATTAACTTCAGGTAGAGTCATACCAGTGATGCATTTGGCCCATAACTAAATTTCCATAGATTAGTCTAATTCCATGAATTTATGAGAAATGCAGCAAAAAACCTGTGATTATCTGTTAAGGGCAATGCTATACTCCACATTAAAGATCGAAGCCAATTCACAAAGGTCTTTGCCAACTGTGGTTTTCAGTCAGTACTAAATTCAAGAATTCAAAAATATTGAAAGCCTTTCAAAGTTGATAAGTGATCAAGATGTGTGTTGATAAGTGTATGTTGGATGTGCTTTCACCCAGGATGCTAACAATAAGACATCAATTTCCAAGATTCGCTTTAAGTCATTTATAGCTCTGCATTCATCAAATATTAGGTTGACCATTCTTGACACTTTCTGCAAAGGTAGCCAAAGAAGAAACCAGTGTTTGTGCTGATCTTTTTGATATACTGTACAAACTTCTTCAAGCCAGAGATTCTCCTTTAATATCTATATTACCAGTGATCATTTTGCTATATTACCAGCAAGTTGAAACATTTTGTGACACAAGGGCTGTGTCTAGACTGGCGTGATCTTGCGCCAGAGCTATGCAAATGAGGCTCAGTGTGGAATATCGCCGAGCCTCATTTGCATAACTAATGAACCGCCATTTTTACGGAAGAGGCTCTTGAGCAAGATGGAGCTGTCTACACTGCCCCATCTTGCTCAAGAAAAACCCTCTTGTGCAAAGCCGTTATGCTGATTATTTTCAGGCATAACGGCTTTGCGCAAGAGGGTTTTTCTTGCGCAAGACGGGGCAGTGTAGACAGCTCCGTCTTGCGCAAGAGCCTCTTCCGCAAAATGGCGGCTCATTAGTTATGCAAATGAGGCTCGGCGATATTACATGCTGAGCCTCATTTGCATAGCTCTGGCGCAAGATCACGCCAGTCTAGACACAGCCAAGGTGTTCCAAGCATTTTCAGATCAGAGTCATTGTCCCTTCTTTGAGCCCTGCTACTTGAAACATAAAGTAAGACATAAAAGATATTTTTCAATGTGTATGATATGACTTTTATCAAACTTTCTCCACAATACTGTAAATAAACAGAGTCATGAAAGCATGAACATTTTTCCCATGGATGCAAAAAACAAACCCTTGAATCAGTACCAAATAAGTATTCAGCTATTCCAAATGGTGCTACATTCTGAGAATCTTCCAGCTGTCCTTTTTGAAATGGGAGCACAATAGCAATGTTACAAGAGTTTGTTTATGACTGAGTTCCATCTCCTCCTAAGAGGAAATATTCAAATTAAATATCATGAGTCCCCTCCCCCTCAAAATCATAAACTGTCTTAAAAACATAATGCCTTTTAGGTTCTTTTTATTTGCTTTCTGAGTTCTAAACTTTCATGATTTACATATTTAAGCTTTTCTCTGCAACCCTAAGGCTAGAAACTTCTTTTTTAAAGATAATCTGAGATTTTAACATATCCAAAGGCTAACAGCTCAATATTTAAGGAAAAACACTAGATATTGCCAGACATGTAACTCAGCAATGTGGCAAAATTAGGGACTAATCTTGATTAATTAAACTGTGGGCTGATGAGTTCTTTGGGTATTGGGTATAAAGAAAAAAATTTCCTCCAGGAGTACACAATAGCAGGAAAGCTGCTCTTTCAGCTTCATAACTTCAGTAACCTTTACTCCAGTTGTGCCTCTGTCTATGGAAGTGGACAAAGGATCCACATAGCTGAGAGTCCATCAGACCAACCTTGTTCCCTCCTGAGCTGCTTCCTTCCTCAGTTTCCTGCACTGTATACTGGAATACAGGGGCCCTTCATGCAGCCCAGAGAAGGCAAGCCAACCACATGGGCTTCCTTGATCTTCTCCATATGTGAGAGGCCAGGACCAATTTATCCTTTTATTATTAGCATTATTTCTCGTTATGTTTCAGAGCTGTAAATTGTGATGGACTTTTGTCCTCAGTCCGAATGTGGATTTTAGGAATAAGAGACCAGCCTGTATAGTGATAATTATTCCACTCATACAAATTGGCAGCTTTTATTAACAATATTCTTTGAAGCAGTCACACCACACGACACAAGCAGAGTGAGGCTAACATGCTGATTTGAAATGTTATTTTTCTCACCATTATAGGGGAAGGAAGTGGTTGCTGTTAGGATGTGGTGTGGCTGTTAAATAAAATTAATAGATGTAATATGTCTCGTTTTTCAGGAAGCTTTTGACAATGTTTCTTGTGATAGATTATTGCATGAGCTATCTCAATATGAGTGAGGTAATCCATTATTAAGATGGAAAAGGAATTGCTTAGGAACCAGAGATATGAATTTAAACTGCCTATTATTCGGGGAACTTGATAAAGAGGGAACCCCAGAGGGTTCTGTTGTATCATTATTTGCTAATAATTGTTTCAGTGCACTAGATCAAGCTGTAACATGCACAATCATTGCAAACAATACCAAAGAGGAGCAATGTTAAGATTCAGAGGGCTGAAGCTTTTGGGGGCTTGAGCTTAAGTTTTTGAGGCTTTGAATGAGGTGTCACAGACTAATCTAGACCAATTAGGTAAATGGATTCATATGCAGGATGTGAAAATTAATCTGTTTAAATATAAAGTGTTGCAATGTAGTAGAAATAATGGCCAAGGTGAACACAGTTTAAATCTCTCTGAATTAACAGATACAGTAGAGGGAGACGCTTGAGCTATATAAATAGACCCAACATCTACGTTTTTGGACAGCACACAGCAGCAGCAAGAAAGGTAGTTTTGGAGATGTTGCACAATGGATAGGAGAGGCATAACTATAAAAGACATTGTTTTGTAGATTACAGCATGTTCTGTTCCTTGCTAGCCTATTAGAGTAGCTGTGGATCTGTCCTACATTCACACCCCAACTCTATTATGCTTCTGTGATCTTTGTGCTTCATGATCATGATCATGATCATGATCATGGCTAGCCCCTTCACAAAACATAGATGGAAAGATGGGCTCCTGGCACCTTCCTTAATGCCCCCATATCCAGGTACATTATGAGCAACTATGTATTTCTGATGGGATCAGGTGATGAGGAGACTAAGGGGAGATATGATAGAGATCTATAAAATCATGACTGGTCTGGAAAAGGTGAATAAGGAAAAGTTATTTACTTATTCCCACAATATAAGAACTAGGGGTCACCAAATGAAATTAATAGGCAGCAGGTTTACAACAAACAAAAGGAAGTTTTTCTTCACTCAGTGCACAGTCAACCTGTGGAACTCCTTGCCAGAGGATGTGGTAAAGGCTAAGACTTTAACGGGGTTCAAAAAAGAGCTAGATAGATTCATAGAGGTTAGTTCCATCAATGGCTATTAGCCAAGATGGGTAGGAATGGTGTCCTTAGCCTCTGTTTGTCTGGAAATGAGTGACAGGGGTGGGATCACGTGAGGATTACCTGTTGTGTTCCATCCCTCTGGGGCATCTGGTATTGGCCACAGTCGGCAGACCCAGTATGGCCGTTCTTATGACAATACGGGCTTAATTAAAAAACAGAACCTTTTTTGATTGAATTCAAACTGGCTTGGATCAGAGTCTATATGACCACTCCTGGGAATATAAGGTATTATATGCAATTGTATGTATTTAACTGTACAGCAAAAATACCTGCATCTGAAAGAAGTAATGTTAGCAGCAAGCATACAACAGCACAGCCATTCCTCAAAGCACATTATCTTTATCTCAGACATTACAAGAAAGCTTCTCTAGATATTTAAGTTTTCTATTGCTCCATTAATAAAAATACCTTTTATCTAATAAGATTAGGTAGACTAACTTTTCAAATAATTTATATCACTAAGATAGATTGATATGGCACATAGAGAGAGTGTTTAGGAATCTAATTAGCAGTTGGTATTCAAGTCTCCGTTTGATCTGCAAATGACCCCCAAATATGGTATGTGCCATACTTGAGCAAAAATCTAAACCAGCACAATCTGCAGGGGGTGTCTGAACTTGAAGGACCCAATTATTTTTGCAGAGATTGTGCCATGAATATTTTACGTATGAATTGAGGTGCTTCATTCAAAAGAAATGGAAATGTAATTTGAATGAATAGGGGCAGGTGAGTGAAGCCTAAAGACAAATTATAAAGCATGATTTTTAAATTCTGGAATACGGAGAAACATTCTGATTCGACCATAAAGGAGATATCATATAGCTATTACTATAACAATAGGCAGGATTTTATGCATTTAATATTAGCAGTCTTTGGGTTTTTTTACTTAAGTTACAGCAACACAGTATCCTAGAGGACAATGGATGTATTATATCATCCATTTTAATTGTTTCTTTCATTCAAAGTGATGCTACACTATTAGCTCAAATTATAATATTCATATGTAGTCACAAAATTAGAAAAGCAAGACTTATGTTGCTAGTGTATGGCTGTAATAATGAATAATCCATGTTGTTCCATATACAAGAGTAGTCCTCAACAATTATAGGCTGAAAACAATCATACAAAGGTTGAGTTCCTCCTCTGGGGCCACGGATAATACTGACACTGGAGATGTTATCCAATCAAATAACATGTGCAATTTGGCTGCGGTTGAGCTTTCTGTCTATCAGGAGCCCGTATGCCTCAACACTGTCTCACAATCCATGGGACATGATAACTAAGATCAGCAATGTCAGTTTTGGAGTGGCTGAGGAAGGCAAACATCTGCTGGCAGCATACTTTTCTGGAGGCTATGGGAGAAGGTTTAACCAGTGAATTCATCACTGAAGTTCCCAAAGGAGACAGACAAGAAGCCCTCCACATAAAATTAGCAGGAAGCAAAACAGCCCACACCAAGAAGAATACAGATGTAAAAGGACCTCTGGTGGGGGAAGAGAGTACAGTTACCAGGGAAAAATGCTACTGGGATAGGGGAGCTTTGGGCATTCTATTGTCGTTAAGTGAGGGGGTCATGGCAGATAAGAGTTCTTCAGTATACGAAACTAAATACCTACATTGTGCTCTTAAAAAATAGTCAGCTCCCCTGCATTTAATTGATATATGTGTAATGTATTATTTCTAGTTGACTTTTACATCAATACTTAAAACCCACATGCTGTGCATAATAACAGCTATGTTAGTAGACTTACCATCAAAAATGTTTAAACAACACACTATGCTTTTAAGGGAAAATAAATGTTTTCTTTACATAGTATCAGGGTTTCCATATTTAAGGGCTGAATAATGAATTTTCTAAGAAAAGTACTTAGCACCTTCATCTCCAAAGTCCTTGACAAATAGTGAGCTCAGCCTTGCAATCCATTCAGATACTGAAGTCCTTCTAATTATAAAGGAAGTTCCAGATTCAAGAATTTGCTGGATCAGGTCCATTATCTAAATCGTTCTTACAACATGGTTGTAAAGACAGTTATTTTCCCCTTTTAATAAATAGGGAGATGGATAGGGAGGCTGGTTTGTGCCACATGCAACATGGCTAATCAGCTCTGAGAAAATTAAAGCCATATTTTAAATTAATTGTATTAGATTATCCAGCTCACCTTCCTGTCAGTTCAGAGCATCGTAAGTCAAGAATCAGGAACTATCCCAATCAGAATTGGGTGAAATTTTTTATCCAAAACTTTATTTTTTTCAGTAAATATTTCAAGAGTTAATATTGATTTTGTCAAATTGTTTTCAGTGAGGAGAAAATCTTTTTTAAAAATCCCTTAAAACAAAATCAAAATGTTTCATTTTAACAGTTTTGAAAAAAAGTAGGCTTTTCAGTTTGAAATTATTTTCATTTCAAAATTTTCTTTAACTTTGTTATAGAAAAACCAAAATTGTTAGTGATCAGAACATGACAGGGGTTTTTTTTCTTCAAAAATAACATTTCTGAATCCAAACCAATATATTTGTTTAGATATTTTTGAATTGCCAGCAAACCAACAGATTCACTATTCTCACAGCTCTAATCCCCATCCAGAGTGGAAATATTAATTTCTCCCAGTATTTATTCTAATGCGGAGATGAGAACCATCACAAAGGCCAGGGAAATATGCTCCAGCCCAGCATGATATAACAGGGGGATGCACAATGCTGAGCATTCAGATGAGTAGATCCATTGAAGAGTCTGTTACAATTATTCACATTTTATCTTTAGTGGGACTTTTCTTCTTTCGTGGAATGTGGGGGTTAGAAAGAGGGGAGGGTGCAATGGTCTGGGGGAACATGGGTCCTAATGTAAGGTGGCAGAACCATTAACACATAAACAGTAGGCAAGACACTGGCAAGAAGGGGGCACTACAGCATTGAGTTAAGCTAATTCCTGCATGAGAAGCAGGAGGCACCGCAGGGTGAGTAGCGCCATGTTACACGTGGCAGAGAAAGTGGGACTGGCACAAGGGGACTGATATAGACTAGGTGTACTGTGCCAAAAGAGAGACTGAACTGTGTACAGTGGGGACGAAGGACCACAGGTTTGCAGATATCTTCTTTGCAGAGGGCTCATGTACAAAAGGGGACTGACCAACACCAAGAAAGGCTGGAAAGTCTGCTGCAGGAATTTCAAGAGAACCAGCAGAGACAGCTGAGGGGCAGTGGGCACTTCAGGAACAGTTGGGGGAGCTGGTAATGGAACAGCAGTCCCTGGTAAGACTCCTGTAGATGGAGTACAAAAATAGTTGCCAAGGGCAGAGGGGAAAGCCTAGGGACAGGAGGCCAGGGACTGAGATGAGGACATGCTACATCAGTTGTAGCCATGGACACCTATGGAGGGCTTGTCACTATTGGGATGGGGGCAGAGAGCCACACCCAAATTTAGGAAAGGGGCAAGACCCTAAGAGAATCCCCCATGTGTGGAGAGCCAAAGGGGAGAGGACAAGTTGGGCCTGTGGACAGCAGGGGCATCTATGGAAGGATTGCCCAGGGTAGCCCAGAGAGGGTAGGACCCAAAAGGAGCAAGGGAGACCCAAGGCCAGAAAGAGGCAAGGGGCCTGATTCTTGTGCCAAGAGCAGGGCCGTACTAAGAGGCATAATCCGCAGGAGTACTGAATGACCCAAGGAGGTCACAAACTGGCAGGGTCGATGCCGTGGTGATGGTGGTAGACTTGCCTGAAAAGGGGATGGCTGAGAGGGGGACTATGACAGAGAGGACGCAGCAGGATATCGGGACAAACACCACAGTAGTGAAGCGAGCTACTGTGTAGACCCAGACCCTGAAGGTAGAGGGTACAGAGGAGTCTGGCCTGCATATGCAGCTGGAGATAGCAGAAAAAGCTCACCGCCAGGCAGAAGCAGACAGGATAGACATGGTCAGGGAGTATGAGGCCCTGGTAGAGAAGAACATACGTCTGTGTGGCTAGGTGAAAGAAGAGGTGAAGCAAGTGGTCCTAGAGGGGCATCTGTGACTGGAGTAAGAACTGTGAGATACTAAAGATATAAACTCCAAAACAGATTGTCTGAAGCTCAAGTAAGCGAAAACAAAATGTGTTTATGCCAGTTTTCCTATTAGCCTCAGGGTTTCACTTTTGTGTTCTACTTTATTCACTGAAGTCCCTTATCAGAGAAAGCACACTACACTCTATTCTCCAACACTTCAGAAAGTCTTTGTGCATGTATATCTATCAATCTATCTTTTGCATGGAAAGAAAAGAGAAGATATTATACCACTTCAGATTCTGACAAAAATACTACAAATATCCTACATTTTAAAAAGATACCAGGATAAAGTACAAGGAGATGTTCAGACTGCTTAATTCTAAGTATAAATTGTTTCTATTAAATAACAGTTTAAGTTTTTTCTTTACCTTTTACATATCATATTTGCTTATAACTCTCCTAAATATACAGCGTAACATGGCAAAAATTCAACTATGTACCAGGGGAGGAGGGGGGAATGCATAGAACATTTTGTCCACATTATTTGTTTCTTTAAGGATGGAATTGATTGGCATACTCTTTAGTAAAATATTTTATCTTCCCTGCTCTTACTGAAATGGCTTTAGCGAAAACAATATTTCTGTGATCTTTTATTCCAAGTCTCCAATTCTTCGCAGATCAGAGCCATTTTATTGCCAGTAGAATAGAAAACAAATTCACTCATGACCAGATTCTGCCATCTTTATTCATGTTTAGTTGTACCTCACTCTGGCTATGTCTAGACTACACTTATCTATTGAAAAAGGAATGATATTGCGTTCCTTTTTCCGATTGTTTTTTCAGAAGAGGCTCTTCCAAAATTTGGCCCATCCACACTGGGCCAAATGCAGAAAAGCCTCCTATTTCAGAAGAGCACTTCTTCCTCATGGAAGGAGGAAGACAAGGCTTCCAAAAGAGCATGTCTGCTCTTCTGCTTTTTTTTGCAGAAGAACAGATGTGTTCCCGTGGTGTAGACATAGCTTCTGCAAATAATTCAGATTCCCAAATATATGTGCCTCATGTTAGGTTACTAAATCTATATTTACATATCATCTAAGGATAGAGGGACAAGTTTTCAAAAGCGACCAGTGTCTTGAAACTCCACAAAACATACAAATTAATTGAGGTGCCCATGTGCATCTGGCCATAGAAGCTATATTGTAGCTAGCAGTCTAAATTAGGTTGCTTGACACTTCCCAATACTTTGGGTTTTTTGTTGCTTATAATTTTGCAAAACAGTAACCATTTGGACTAATACTTTCAATGCTGGGAGTCTGCTTCAGGCTGAACTTTTAAAGAAAATTCCAGTTGAAACCCTTTTCATTGAAGAAAATAGTTTTGGGAGGAATATATCTCTGCCTTTGCTAGAAAACCTTCCATTCCAGAGTTATGAGATGTCCATAACTCTGAGGTTTTTGTATTCAGCATATTAACATATGGCAGCTACATTCTCCAAAGGTTCTTCCTGTAATGATCCTGTTTCATCCCCTCGCAGCTCCTACATGCTGACCAGACTGTGCATATACCATCCCCACAGAGTGGACTGACTATGCTTCAGAACAGGACTTGAGGGGCTGAGGACTTCACTGCAATTACTCCTCCTGGCAACTAGAGCTATTGTGACACTAGTGTAGAAATTGAAGGCATCTCTTCTGTGCTATCAAAGCATCATCCACCTGGTCCCAGGAAGCAAGGGCAGTGGCTGAAATACTAAGTGATGAGAAATGGAGGGGAGACGTAGATGCTCAGGAGCTGGAGGATGATAAGGGGTGGAGGCTGACGGAAGGCAGGAGCAGAGGAGTGAGGATAGAAGCAGAGAGGGAGGGGGATGGGATCAGAGTTGAGGTGAATAGAAGCAGAGGGAGGGAAGAGGGTAGGACCTGTGGTGAGGATGGGGCACATAGGAATGGAGGGTGGCTTATGAGCTAGGGAGTCAAGATTAGAAGGGTCTATAATACCAGAGTGAATGACCCTCCAAAAGCTGGAATTGAATTCAGGATTTCTGAGTCACTGCAGTCTGCTGTCAGTAAATCATTGTGAAACCTACTGGCAAAGTGTGTGTCTCATCAACCTCTCAGTGACTGGTCTTGCTGGATAACAGCCTTCTTCTCATGTTCTCTGTTAGTTCAAGTTACAGAAGTCTATACTTCAGAATGAGAGGTCCAGACCCTGTATATGACCCAAACTAGAAGTCCATAAGTTTCCACTTGATGAAATATTTGCTGTTAGAGTTTGATTTTTAACAATAAGAAAATTACATGAAAAACTCTACATTAAAAGAACATTAAGGTTGCAAAGTCAAATACTCAAAAGTTTGGCAATGCCAGATTGAAAACTGTCTGCACAACCTTAATTTGGCCCTCTTCTGCATAAGCATTATGTTACAATTTTTAATTTTATGTTAATAGTTATGAACTATTTTTTCTGCACTTTGATTTTTGACACAATACTATATATTTCAGAAAAAAATAAAATACTAATAAAAATAAAATTCTCTCTGAGAATATGTCGCAAAAAACCACCACTGAAAAATTATACAGAAGTAAAATGCAAGGAGGTGAAAATTATATTTGAACAGAACTAATATAGACATGAACAATTCACTATTAGCTTAAATTTAAAGATTTCCTATGGAGCCTTTCCATACAGTACCTTAGAGATTTCCTACAGTACCTTAAAGTTAACAGTGAGAGCACTAAACTAGAACTAGAAGGTATTTTTCTGGCCTTCAAAACATTTGAGAATATTTTGGACTTTAGGAATGGTTTGATTTCTCTATGTGAGATAAATACATGGTCACTAATCAGGATATTATCTCTTACTTTATGTATTATATTATCTTAGTTTCATTTATGACATTGATAAAATATGAATACATAAATAATGGGAAAGCTTAAACAGATATAATCATACTTCAGGGTTTCATGGAAAACACAGCTTTGCCCTCAAGTCAAATCAACACTGTTTGCTTGCATGCTGCATTTGATACACTGCTGTCAAAATCAACTGTGTCCATGTATGTTACCCTCTCCTAGCCATAATGGGCCTGATTCTTATTTACATTAAAGCCCCTTTATGATGTTCTAGCCCTGCAAATGGTTTTCATAGTGAGTTTAAATGTTATTTAAGTCCACTTTAAGGCCTCCTTATGTTGCTAAGACTGTGCAAAGAGCTTCAGTATGAACAAGAATCAGGGCCAAAAAACTATAGCGGTAAGAACAACTGTTTTTACTATTGCAGTAGTAAATGTCACACAAACCCAGCCTCCTCCGCCACCAAAAGGCACTATGTCCAATCAGTTGCCTCCTCACAGATTTGCACCCTTTCCCATGTGGGATTTAGGCATGGTGCTGTGAAGACAGTACGGCTATGAGTATCTAATTACACCATCCAATGCGACTGAGTTGAGTGGCACTGTTGATGCCAGCTGTTGCCAGTACAGCCATTTTAGGTCCATATATTGACCACTTGAATTTCTTTAGCACTTTTGTTATGGTGTTCAGGAATGCACAACACACTATAAGAGTCAATGGGAACTGAAGGGAACTGAAGTAGTAACTTCATTACTGTGTGAACTGGTCTGAGTTACAGTCTCCCAATACACTGAATTATAAAAATGCAGAGAAATGGATCTTTGGGGAAACAGTGCACATTATAGGATTTGAGAACAGTGGAAGAGAAGATCCAATGAAAGCTGCAGATGATTGTGAGAGACGAGTTACAAGCATTGGGGAGCAGCACAATGCCAGATGAAGTTCAACTTAAATAAATGTAAGATAATGCACAGTAGCAAAATAGTTCACATTCCTCATGGTACACAGATGTGCTTTTAACATTCAGGAATCTCTGAGGAACTAGACACAGGAACAAATGCTGATAGTGCAGTAGAAATGTTTGCCCAATATTCAGTAGTGGTTTAAAAGCATATAGGATAGATTATAAAAATGAGCGAGAAAAAAGCTATATAGTGAATGCCACAGCTGTACTTGGAATACTTTGTCAAACTTTGTCACTTTATTTTAAGGTAGATGTATCTGGGTTTGAAAGTGTTCAGAGATGGCAAGAAAGATGGTTATTGATAAGGCTGCGAGTTTGCCATGAATGTCATGGATATTATGAATTCCGTGACTTTTCCGGACCTCCCTGACTTCCGCATCAGCTGCTGCAGGTGCAGTCTCAGCAACCATCCCCTCTCTGGTAGCAATGGGAGTTTGGGTGTAGGAGGGGGCTGAGGACTGGGGCATGAGAGGGGTGAGGGCTTGGCTTGGAGCTTACTTTGGAGGGGCTTCCCAGAAGCCACAATATGTTCCTCCCTCAGCACCATGCACTGCCTCTGCCCACAGGCACTGCCCTAGGAGCTCTCACTGGTTTTGGTTACTGACCAATGGGGGCTGTCAAGCCAACCCTTGGCGTAGGGACAGATTGCAGAGCTAGAAGTGAGGGAAGGACATGTCGCTACTTCTGGGGAGGTGCAAGGAGCCAGGCAGACAGCTTGTCAGCCCTGCCAACCCTTCCCAACACTAGTGATGGTCCTGGATCATGCACCACTGCTGCACCCCTCAAGTACCTGTAGCACCCCCAGATGTACCTCCCCCCAAGTCATTCCCCAAAATATAGTCAGGGCTATAGAATAAAAGTCATGGGCAGGTCAAGGGCCATGAATTTTTGTTTACTCCCTGTGACCTGTCCATGACTTTATCTACAATACTCATGGCTAAAACACAGCCTATAGGTATGTCTACACCACCACCCTAGTTCGAACTAGGGTGGTAATGTAGGCATTCGAAGTTGCAAATGAAGCCCGGGATTTAAATATCCCGGGCTTCATTTGCATCTTGCCGGGCGGGCGCCATTTTTAAATCCCCTTAGGTCGAACTCCGTGCCCGCGGCTACACGCGGCACGGAGTAGGTAGTTCAAATTAGGATCTCCTCGTGGAACGAGGTGTACCAGTAGTTCGAATTAGAGATCCTAATTCGAACTACCTACTCCGTGCCGCGTGTAGCCGCGGGCACGGAGTTCGACCTAAGGGGCTTTAAAAATGGCACCCACCCGGCAAGATGCAAATGAAGCCCGGGATATTTAAATCCCGGGCTTCATTTGCAACTTCGAATGCCTACATTAACCACCCTAGTTCGAACTAGGGTGGTAGTGTAGACATACCCTAAGTTATTAGCCTCTAGGGCTACGTCTAGACTACATCCTTCTGTCAGCAGAAGGATGTAAATGAAGCACTTCAAAAGTGCAAATGAAGCCGGGATTTAAATATCCCGGGCTTCATTTGCATAACCACGTAATGGCGCTCTTTCGAAAAAGCGCTATTTCAAAATTGAAACCGCAGTCTAGATGTGGTTCTTTCGAAAATGGGCACTTTTTTGAAAGATTCTGAAAGCCAAGACACCCGCCTGTGCC
This sequence comes from Pelochelys cantorii, assembly GCA_032595735.1. Lineage (NCBI taxonomy): Eukaryota > Metazoa > Chordata > Testudines > Trionychidae > Pelochelys > Pelochelys cantorii. The sequence continues at coordinate 174,928,833 of CM064328.1, read as the reverse complement.
CCGCCATCCCCGTGGACAAGAGGGTTGCAATCGCCCTCTGGAAAATGACCACCCGGGACAGCTACTGCTCCATGGGGAACCAGTTCGGGGTGGGCAGGTCCACCGTCAGCACGGTCGTCTGGCAGGTAAGGCCCCCAGGGGACCACGGGCCTGCCCCAGGGGAGGGAAGGGGCCAGGCCAGTGGGGGTTTGTGGAGGGAGGGGGAAGCCCTGCACCCAGGGGGTCATGCCATCCCTCCCTCACATAGCCCCTCCGGTGGGGGGGGAACCTCTGGAGGGGGCCCTGGTGTGTGTGGGGGGAGGGAGCATTAAAGGGGGGTGGGCACACCCAAAGGGCCCATGTATCCACCATGTCTCATTCCGTGTGTCCTCTGTTCTCCCATGTGCCCCTCTGCAGGTTGTCCATGCCATCAATGATGTGCTGCTCCAAAGGGTCATCCGCCCCCGTGACCTGGACCCCGGCTTTGCCACCCTGGGGTTCCCAAACTATGGGCGAGCCATGGACAGGACCTACATCCCCATCCGGGTGCCAAAGCACCGAGCGGCCCAGTTCATCAACCGGAAGGACTATTGCTCAGTTGTTCTCCAGGCCCTCATGGACTACCAGGGCCAGTTTCAGGACATTTACGTGGGGTGGTCCAGCTGAGCCCACGACGCCCGCATCTTCTGGCACACGGGCCTGTGCCACAGGCTGGAGGTGGAGACTTACTTCCCTCAGCAGGACTTCACCGTCGGGGACGTCAGAATGCCGGTCTGCATTGTGGGGGACGTGACCTACCCCCTGATGGCCTGGCTCATGCGGCCGTACACGGGCCGACTGGACTGCATCCAGGCCACCTTCAATGCCCACCTGGACTGGGCCCACAACCCCGCTGAGTGCGCCTGAAGGCACATTTCAGGTGCCTCCTGACCCGCCTGGACATGGGGGTGCAGCACATCCCGGAGGTCATCACAGCATGCTGCGTGCTGCACAATATTATTGAGGGAAAGGGAGGGCCCTTCCTCCCAGGGTGGATGGCAGGTGAGGGCAAGGCCTACCAGCAGCCTCAGATCGCTGCCACCCAGCAGGCCAACCGTGATGGGGTGTGGATCCAGGAAGCCCTCCGGGTGCTGCTGGACCCGGGCCCCAAAATAGGCTGTGCCTACCTCTAACCACAGGGCTCCTCCCGTGCCCCCACTTCCCACTCCCATCACCATCCCTTCCCGCCACCTTTCCCTCACCTCCCAATAAATATCATGCACTCAGTTAACATAACACACTTTTATTTACAAGGAGAAGGAGGTGGACTGTGCGGAGGAGGGGAGGGGGCTCTTAACTGGGTGGGCCTCATGGGTGGGAGGGGAGGCCTCTCCCACCCCTCACAGGTGTGGGGGCACCGGAGCCCCTTGTGCCGGGTCGGGGCAGGCTGCACCAGGAGGTGCCGAGGTTGGGGGGCTACGGGACAGGGCATGGGCACGGCAGGAGGGGAAGCGGGGGTAGGGCTGGGCACAATGGGGGGGGCAGTAGATGGGGGCCTGCCCATGCTGTGCAGCAGTACAGGGCCCATGCGCTCTGCAATTGTGCCTAGGAGGGCGCACACGTGGTCGCAGCGCTCCACATACTGGCCCGACACCCACTCCCACCACTCCTTGTCTGCACGGATCTTCGCTGCGAGTGAGTGCTCAATGTGCTCAATCACGCAGACGTGGTGGTGGAACGGGTGGTGGCGGTCCCAGGAGCACTGCGATGGGCCCTGGTTCCTCGGCTCCGGCAGGATGGGGCTGGAAGGTCCCTCACCGGCAGGGGGTCCTGCTGCAGGGGATGCAGATGACAGCGAGATGGTCAGGGAGCCCTGCCCCATGGTGTTCTGGGCACCCCATGCCCTCCTCCCAGCACTTCACATGCCACGATGCCTGGGGACAGGTGTGACCGGCATGGAGGGATTCCCCTGGGGGTAGCAGAGGGGGCCCAAGGTGGCCTGGGGGCTCCTGGGGGGGCCGCATGTGCTGGGGGGCTTGTTGTGTCTTTCTCTGGGGCAGCTACTTTGTCCCATAGGTGGCCATGGATGCGTGCTGTGTGCAGCACCTTTTGGGCTGTGTGGGGTCAGGCCTGCACCCTTGGGGCTGGGCTGCTTGTGGCCGGACCCCTCCCCCCGCCCCTGGGCTGGGTGTGCGTGACTCCTGGGGTCCCAGGTGTGTGCTGGGGCTCACTGCCGCATCCATGTGCCACTCGGTCTGGCTGCATGAGGTTGCACGTGCTGCGTGCCGCTGCGCAGCATGTGGCCAGGCTGTGCCATGTGCTGCTCCCTCTCCCCCACCCCGTGGCCCCCCTGTCCCCTGCACACAAGTGGCAGCCACAGCACTCACCGGAAGATCCCTCGCCAGCCTCCGAGGAGGCCCAGGACACGTCCTGGCTGCTGGGCCAGGCTGGTGGGGTCTGGCTGCCATCCTCCGCCTCCTGCTTCTCCTTCTCCTCCTCCTCCTCCTCAGTGGACTGGTCGCCCTCCTCCTCCTCCAGTTCCATTGGCCGGACCACTGGGGTGGCCACCACTGTGTCCACCCTGGCCTGCAGGGCCTCGGCCCCTGTGTCCCCCAGGATAGTGTGCAGGCTTTGGTAGTGGGGGCAAGCAGTGGCTCTGCCGCCCCCACATTCACTGGCCTGCACATAAGCTGAGCCACAGGTCTTTCACCTTGGCCTGGACCTGTTCCAGGGGCCAGGCCAGGTGTCCCTCTGCAGCCAGCACCTGGGCCATCTGGACGAAGATGTCCGCATTGCACCTCCTGGACTTGGGGTTCCGGAGAGCCTCCTCCTGGCCCCAGAGGTCCAGGAGGGCCTTGACCTTGGTGGTGCCCCAGCATGGAGACCACCGCTTGGTGCCCCTGTGGGCCTGCTGGGTGCTCTGGGGTGGCTCCTGGGTGAGGCCTGAGGGATGACGTGGTGGCTGGTCGGCTGCCATCGCTCCCCCGGCTGCATGTGCCATGCGGCTCCTCTGGGTGCCTGTGCCTTTAAGGGGAGGCCGGCTAGGGGGAACAAGTGAGTGGTGATTGCGCATACGGAGTGTTGGAGAGGCCACCTGTGTTTTTTCCTGGAGACCAGTTCTCGCGCAAGAAGCCTTTGCCGCGCATTCACACTGCCCTCTTATGCAAGAGCTCTCATGCAAGAGGGCTTACACTTGTTAGAAAAGAGCGTAGCTCTTGCTCATGAAGCCCTGTCTTCCGACGCCATACTATAAATCTTCTTGCGCAAGAGCGGGCGGGCAGTGTGGACACTCTGCAGAAGAACGGCCGATCTTGCGCAAGAACCCGCCAGTGTAGACATAGCCTAGGAGTATGTGCATGGAAATGCAAAAAGTTAAAGGAACTTGTTTGAGATACTGAACATTATTAAAAACACAGTGAAAATGGATGAGTTCCTTCTTTTTACGCTATCCCATAAATCAAAGGGTACCTTTATGAAGCTACTAAGTAAATTTGGAACACCTAATGGGCAGTGAAATTCACTCTTATAGGGGTTATAGAATCAGCTAGTGTGGCTGGATCTGCAATGGAGCTGCATGATTTTATGGTCAATAAAAGCATTTAGAGTTAGGCATGCTAAAATAGGGGAAACAAACCATATGCCTCACAGTATAATTTGATAATTTAGGGGTCAGAAAGGAAATGTCTAGCCCTATATATAGCATTATACAGTTGGCTAAATGCATTATGAGTGTTTTTTGCCTTCCTGTGAAGAATTTGTTCACTTGACAGGGCATTGGTGTGATCCACTATTTTCTTACATAATTTTGAGACATATGTGAAGAAGGGTAAATGTGAAACTTAAATCAATATGTTGCCTTCAGTGGCTAGACCTATGTACAGAAGGGCACTTCAGAAAAAGTAAATATTATGACATCTGACTATTCGATATACTACCAGGATCAATGAGCACAATACCCTGCAAAAAATGGATATAACAACATGATAAACTAAAAATGAGCATGTTTTCTTAACCAACAAGTACATTCACATTGGCAAAAAATTATTTCCATACTTGCGGGGCTAGATTCACAAAATGACTGAGGCACCTAGCTGCAGAATCAAGCCTACAGACTGTCACAAACCCCCTGCTCATTAGCCCCTGAACCCTGTGGGAGTCTAACATGGACCAAAGCCTAAATGTTAGCTGTAAAAGTTCCCTATATACCTATGGTCAGTATCCTGGAATGCAGAAAACTCTGGGTTCCACCTCCAGCTGAATGAGAAAAGGGATTTGAACTGGGATCTGCCGCCTTTCAGGTGACACCTTAGCCTGAGGGTTAAAAATTCAGAGTGTAGTCCTCTTCCCCCACCCACTTCTCTCTAAAATGGCTTAGGAACCTAACACCAAGAGAGGATTTTCAGTTTGCATTCCCAAGTAGGTTTTTACATGCCTTTCTGCATAAGAGAGGCAAAGTTTAGCACATGCCCCTCACCTTGGAATCTCCTATGGTGTGTCTAGACTACAGGGTTTTGTCAACAAAAGTGGACTTTTGTCGACAAAACTATATCTGCGTCTACACTTCCGCTGAGTTCTGTCGACATAACGTCGACAGAACTCAGCAGTTTTGTCGATGGCTGTAAACCTCATTCTACGAGGAATAACGTCTTTTGTCGACAGAGTTCTGTTGACAGAAGGCGTTATTGCATCTACACTGTCCTTTGCATCTACACTGTCATGTCGACAAAGCGGCTTGCTTTGTCGACAGAACTGGATGTAGTCTAGACGTTCTTTGTCGACAGAACTGGATGTAGTCTAGACGTTCTTTGTCGACAGAAGCCTGTAGTCTAGACGTACCCCTATTGGCTACCTTAGCCAAGGAGCCCTCCTAGTGGGCTGGCTTCTGTTAATCCTATTCTGAGGCACCTCTCTCTCTCCCCATTTATTGTTCAAGAGGCTAAAGTGCTTAACTTAGGCTTGGGAATCCCCACAATTTTCTAGGTGCCAAACATAAATTTCTTTGTGAGTCTAGTGTCGTATCTATGGAATCATGTCTTATAACTCTGTCACATTCTACTGAAACAATGGGAACTCAAATGCTGGCACATTCTCTGTTAGATTCTGACTCAAGCAGAATTAACAGCTATTCACGGTTCTTTAAGTGCTAGATTCAACCACCTTTCTTACCCTGAGTCCAGAATTAGGGGGCTCAATTGGCCCTTGGACTAGACTCCCACACAGGACATGAAAAAAGGTAAAAACCCCTTCCTAAGCCCCAGCACAGATTACCTGGACATAAGAGCTACTTGCATAAGGTGAGAGGGGCACTGTGCCACACTACTACCTACCATGTAGTTGGTCAGGAAGGGAAGGGGAATGGGTGGAGCTTGTTTCAAAGAAATTACACTAAAAAGACCCTAGGAAGAAAAGAACGTTATCATCCCATTTTTGCAGGTAAGGAACTGAAATCAAGTTACCCTGGCTCTACTCTTACCTGAGATTGAGCTCTGAGACTATTTATTTTCTTAGTTTTAATTTACATAGGCTTTTGGTTTTATTGGGGAATTCTTCCTGTTGAGAATACATTTCAGTCAGGAGTAGTATAATTTTAACATAGTGAGCTGATAGCGAGCTCACTCTGTAATAGATAAAAACAATCTTAAAAGTTCTCATCAGTATTGACTGGTATTCCATTAAACCCAAAGTGTGGCTTACAGCCTCTCTCACTGCTGTAGGACCTTTTTAAAAAAAAACCTTTTACAGTTTTAAAACAAACCCCCTCAAATAAAATGGAAAAATTTTGCATTTTATGGCAACAGTTTTAAATAAAACTGTTTTGGCATTAAAAACCCATTAAAATATAAGTGAAATCTCCCAGCATAAAAACAAATATCCAGGGATTCAATTACTGACATTTCTTGCAACCATCTTATTTAAGCAACAGAACTTTTTGATTACAAGTGGGGATCCTTAAAAAAAAGAATTAACCTAAAATATGACAGAAACAAATGTCTCAATGCATCACAAAGCAATTAAATACAGATTCTATATTAAACATATAAAACACATATCTCCAGAAAAGAACTTATTCTTTCACATAACTCCTTATATGAGGAACCTGAGAACACAATGGGTTGCACATCTCATATGCTCAGTCTTCCTTGTGAGATTTTTAGTGCTTCCTGAGTTCACTAGCGATGGATACAAAATAAAATAAAGTCTTCTCACAGTGTTTTGGTAGTATCAGGCAAAACCAGGAAGAGGAGAGGCATCTCAAAATATTTATCAAATTTTGTGAAATCTTGAAAATAAGTTTGGGTTGATTCTTATGTTTTCCAAACTGATTCATGCATCTCTGGCTTAAATAACATATTACCACAAGGGAAAGCAAATGTATTACTGCAAGTTACACACATTTGTCACTGAACAGCTCCCAGCTGCAATAGATCTGGAGTCTAAAAGTATATAATGATTTCTATCAGGGAAAAAAATAACACATATCCTAGATCTGGTAAAAAATAAAAAAGATGATTGCAAAATGATTTTTAATAACGTTAATAAATTTTAATGGAAGAAAATAATTTTCAACTACATTTCTTTTTGTTTGTTTTTATAATAACTGAAAACACCCCCCCAACCATTTTTCATTAAAAAAGTTATTTTGTCATCTTTTTTTACCAAAAAGTATTTAAAAATCTTTGAAATTTTGTTACTGAGCACTCTTTAATTTTAAAAAATCTGAAAATATTTTACCTGCAATTATGACAAAAACAAACATTTAAAAAAGTTCCCTTGAAAACTTTAATGTTTTCTGACCAGATCTACTCTTCATCATTCAATAGTCAAAAATGCCATGTTCTAAAAAATACTACTCAGTATACTACATGAGTTAAGATTTTATATCTTATTTTTCCTGATTTTTTAATGATTCATGCACATTCTTGTTGATACATACACGTTCATAAACTTTATGGCCAAAATTAACCCTTTGGTATTTTTTTCACCTATGACCTCATACATATCACAGGCTTCTAATTTTGGAAGACAATAGATAGATAGATAGATAGATAGATAGATAGATAGATAGGGTCCCTATTTTTTTGAAAAATGTTAATGGCAAGATTTTGACTTATATATCTAACCAGCATCTATTGGCAACATTTTAAAAGTAGGGAAATAAGAAAGGAATGGCTGCAGACATCTCTATAAAGACAATACATTTTATGCACCATGCACAGTGTTGAGGTCGACCAATAATAGCTCTGGGTATGTCTACACAGCAAAGTTATTTCAAAATAACAGCTGTTATTTCAAAATAACTTTACTCGTGTCTACACAGCCAAACCTCTATTTCGAAATTAATTCGAAATAGCGGAGCACTTATTTTGAATTTGGTAAACCTCATTCCATGAGGAATAACACCAAATTCGAAATAGCTATTTCGAAATCAGTGCTGTGTAGACACTTATTTTGAAATAGGGGGCCTCCAGCCTTCCCAGGGTGCCCTGGTGGCCACTCCAGCCTCAACCAAGAACACTCCTCTCCCTCCCCCCTCTGCTAGCCCAGAGCCAGCAGTGGCCACCGGGGCCCCTGACCCAGGGGCCCCAAAACATGAGCCAGCAAGCCACTGGCAGCCAGCCCTCCACCGCTCCCCAGGAACAGTCTGCCAGCTCCCAGGAGCCTGCCAGGGCCTGGAGAAGGAGGGCACCTTCCTGGTCCAGGGTGGAAATCATGGACCTTATTCAGGTTTGGGGTGGGGGGTTGCCCCCAACATCCATGATCTCCACACTAGATGGAGGAACATGGCTGTCTATGGCAGGATAGCTGCCAGCCTGGCCACCAAAGGTCACTTGCAAACCCAGGAGCAGGTTTGCATGACAATCAAGTTGGTCCGGCGAGACCCCCAACCCTGAGCCCTGAACTTCCCCTCCCCCTTCTTTTCCTTGCTTTCCCCTTCCAGCTCCCTCCTCCCAGGTTTCCCCTTTCCCTCTCCCACCTTCTCTTCTCCCCTCTCCCGCCTCCTTTACCCAGTCTCACCAGAGTTTCATTCGCCCCCCCCCCCCAGTTTTGTTAAATAAAGAGAGTTTGTGTTCATGAAAATACGTGTATTTTATTTGACATCAGGAAGGGGGGTTAGGGAGGGGTAAGTGGAAGGACATGAAGGAGGAATGAGGCACAAGCCTCCAGTGGGCAGACCAGGGAGGCTCTTAGTGCTCTGCAGGGTGGAAGCTCTCCCGCAGGGCCTCCTGGATACTGACAGCCCCCCGATGGACCTCCCGGATGGCAGCCTGCAGAAAGTGCAGCCAGGCTCGCAGCAACGTGTCCACGAGAAGCACCAGAGTGCTCGGGGGCAGCTCTGGCTCCATGTTGCAGAGTGCTGTGGTGTGCCGAGTGAGTGCAATCAGAGCACGCAGAGACAAAATGCTTTGCTGTCCCTTATGGAGGTAGGCAAGCAAGCAGGGAAACCTGAGAACCAGCTGTCCAGGTGGGGTCCCTTTAAGCACAGGCCTCAGATAGCCTCAGGCAGCAGCCACACAAAGTAACTCCTGACCTGATGCCCTGCCGGACCTGGTTCTGGCCAGCCTTCAATGCGATTCAGCGTCCACTCAGTGTGGACATGCTATTTCAAAATAGCCCAATGCTATTTCGAAATGCATTTTGTGTGTAGACGTGTTATTTTGAAATAAGCTATTTTGAAATAACGCTGTAGTGTCAACATACCCTCTCTTACTAGATGCTGAAAATGTTTTTGATAGTGTTGAGTAGCAATATCTTTGTTCTGTTCTTAAAAATACTGGTGGTTGAACTCAGTTTTAGCCAATGTCTGTAATCTTTGTTTTCTGTGCACAGATAAACTTAAAGATGATTAAATCAACTTAATAAACATTTAAGTGGGAAATCAAGTAATTATCGCTTCTCATATCTTCCTTTGCTTTCTTCTTAGAGCTACCTGCTATGTTCATTAGAAATTATCTAATTATCTTCAGATCAAAGATAATCCAAGCATACAAACATAATGCAAATTTAGTCTCCTGTTAAATTCAAATTACTCTACACTTCCATTTGCCTAAGTAAGGTCCTCTGGATTTGAGCTCTGATTCAGGAAGGCATGTAAATGCACATTTAAGTTTCATTGACTTCCATAGGATATGCAGCTTACAGTATAAGAGCTTTGATGATGTAAGCTGGGGCTTGCTATCAGCCAGCTAAAAGGAGAGAGCTGCCCTGGGGGTGGGTGTGCTCACTCCAATTGTTTAGCTCTGCAAGATAATTAACTCTTAACTGTTGATATGTAAATACAGCTCATGCCAGGAGGGGGAAGGAATCCGAGGTGTGGCTATGTAAGTCCAATTCAGCTAGGGCTGATGGAGGAGCAGTGTTGGAATGGAATGTGGTGTATTGTAACTAATTTGAGGCTGTTGTGGGGGTCACAAATCATGCTACCCCTAAATGTAGGAACTGTAAAATATGACACCAGTGCTTGCAGGAGAGACACCATCATTGTAAGAGATCTCAGAGGAACAAGCCTCCCCCCTTCCAGAGTTGAGTGAACTGAGTTGGGGTGGAAAGGGCTTGAGGGCTGAGTCAGCCTGCTTCATGCCTGCCAGGTGTGAGCTGTAAGGCTGGCTCAACCTGCTCCTTTCCCCCTTGGTTTTAAGGACAGACCTAAAGCAGACTCCAAGAGGAGTCTTTTTGCTAGTCCAGTGGAAGCTGGAATCTTCTGCCAGACTAGGTGGTGGCTAAAAAGTTGAAATCACTAAGAGCTGAAATCACTGGTTTGGCCGGGAGCCAGACCCATTGCAGCCAGCGGAGTAGCTGGCGGGAATGACCGGCGGGTGGCCGGTAGGAGCAGCGGCAGACAGCCAGCGCAGCAGCTGGCGGGAACGACCGGCTGGCTGCTGGTAGGAGCAGCACAAAGGTGGCATAGCCTCAGGCTCAAGGAGTAGAGTCATCAGGATGATGTGTCAGGGTCTGCACTGACTGGACAGAGCTGTAAGTGGGGCGTTTGACGTGGGGTACGGAGAAAGTTTGGGTAAGTGAACGGAACCCTTACCTTGTTGGACTGGTGAGTCTGAGAGGCAAAAGACATTGCTCAATCCTTTTGAGCTGGGACAGTTACTCGTGGGGGAGGGGGCTACGAACTCTGTCTGGTATTTCCCAAGATAATGCCATGTGACTTCTCTCTCTCTTTCATTAAAAGTTTCTTTTCTACAGTCAGACTCTGTGCTTGTGAGTGGAGAAGCATTGCCTCTCAGAGGTGCCCAGGGGTGTGTGAATTTCCCAGGCTACTGGGTGGGGGCTCGAGCCGGTTCTGTGTGAGATGGACCCCTAGATATCGAACCCGGCCCTGGTTGCTGCCGGGCCTACCCAGCAGAAGGGTTACACTTACAAGGGATAGAATTACTCATATATTTAAGGTTAAGCATGTGTTTAACTCTTTTGCTGAATCTGACCCTTAACATAGTGATATTCATCTATTCATTTAAAATCCCTTGTCATCTACAGCATATTAAAATACTTCAATCTGTAAGAAAGGATCATTTTCTGCTTACAAATTCACTGAGGAAAAGTTGATCTCATGAGAATCAATTAAAATATCACAATACTTTCAGATATAGATTATGCAAATATATTCCTGAAAAACATAGCTGAAAAAACCCTGAGACTTTTGTGTAAAAAGGTATGTCCCACATCTTGTGGACAAGTATAAGGGGATCATCTGAAAAATGTGATACATCATGGCATACATTAGCCAGTTATCGCCATCATATGCAACCTGAACTATCAATTTCAGACATAAATTTACCAAAGGAGCTGATAACAATTTGGAATTTCCATTGTGAGGGAAATTCTAAAATTTCAAAATTTGTTTTTATTCCATATCAAAAGGGAAATCAAATTAAAAAACTGACTAAAATTAAAATCTGGAACTATGATGTTTGGAAATGTTAAAATGACCTTACAAAATATTAGTTGTTATCTAGTCAGAATATTTAATTTTGATTTTATCATTTCAACATTTGTGTTATACTGTAATAGAAAGTAAATGTGTATAGTTAAAAGTCAAACTGATAGTTAAAACAAAGCATTTTGATTTTATCAAAAGAAGGGGTTTATCATTTCTACTTTAATATTTCAGTGTAATTGATATGATTTGTGGCAAGTTTTGATTTTGTTGAATCACCACTTCCTGACAGAAGAGTGTTCAGTTAGAAAACATTGGATGCATTCTACAGAAAAAGACTCTTGGGATAAATTATTGTTTTTTTCATAGATTTTAAGGTTACAGAGCACATGATGATCATCTGTTTGACATCCTACATAACTCAGCCCATAAAACCACCCAGGAATTACTGAATCTACATATAGTCCAGGGATGTGATTAAACTAGAGCATATCTTTTGGAAAGACATCTGATGATGACCAAAAGATTCAAACAACTGAGATAAGAGCAGATCTCTTGGTAAAATATCCAATGATTAGTATTTTTAATACATTCTTATTTCCAGTTTGATTTCTTATTTGGTTCAAGTTAGTAAAGAGCCTACACAATGTTAGAATTCCTTTTATTTCTGTTATATTTTAAAATATTCTTATTGTTCACAACCCTATTGTACATTTATATTTTGTTAATACTTTTAGTTTCCTAATTGCCTATATCATCTAATTTATGCTCATTGCCATGAACCATTCCTTTTTTCCATTAAAGACATCATGTGCATGCAGATCTATTTGTTTTAGTGGAGCTTCATGAATAGAACTAAGGAGAAAATATAGTTCATTATTTGTAAGACATACAGTGTGATAAAGGTAACAGTATATTTGATGACTGACTTGATCAAGAGTAATGTATGACATTAAAATCTAGCTGTACTTTCATTGGAACCATATAATAAAAAAAAATTCTGCTCCGCAAACAGAAGAAACTGTTTTAGGAATAACTCAATATTTTGGGTCTGGACTAAGAGTTCGAGGTTTGTGAGGGAAATTCAAGGAGGACTTTAAGGGAGAATTTAGAAAGTAGGCAAAAGGTACTCGGTGTTTTGTTTTGTTTTACTATTAAGGGTTCAGAGATAGGGAATAACATTAGAAAGGGACAATGATTTCAGCTTCTCATGGTGACAATATATATTATTTTTTATTTAGAAAGAGCTGTGCCTTAATTATGATGCTTCATAACAAAGAGTAACTAAGAAAGTGCGTAAGAGTAGGAGGCATAGCTTATGGAAAGAAAGGACAAGAGAAGAGAAAAGAGGGCATTAAGAAGACAGCAATGGGAAAGGCAGGCAAAGCAGGAAATAGAAAGGACAATCATTGTCACACTAAGCCTCCAATGGGGGCATAATTGCTAAAAATGGAATTTTATTTAATGTGGAAAAAAGAAGAGAACACAGCATCCTTACATCTGACACAGATTGAAAATAAGGTATTTATTCTTGCTGCTGCTCTCACATTTGACTAACAGCCATCTTTCACTGTTAATTCAGGCAATGATTAAAGCCATCATGATCAAATTTAACTTGCTGACCAAATGAATCCATTCCCATGACTGAAGTTGTATCAAGAATGAAAGAATGGCCAGTGGTACAAAATTAACCCATTGCTAATATTTGAAAAATGTAATTTCATGCTCCACTTCAGATGGTTTTGCCTTGCCTGGTTATATTACACTAACCCCATTTCTTGAATAAAAAAAAAGACCCACAGAAATTGAAAATGTCATCACAGAATTAAAATGAAAGTTCAGCCTGATCCCCAAATCAAGAAAGTGATAATCCTGTATATGATATACCAGATGTCACAGCTTATTGAGACGATCAGCAGTTTCAGCTAGTATAACAGCTGATTTCTCAATGGCTAACATACCTGTCCTATGAATATTTTGGAAATAGATCAAGAACTGAAAGACACGATGAACTCCAGCCCTCTTCATCTATAAAAGCATCTGCTATCCACAAAGGCACCACTATTGGATACTTGATCTGAAAATTCAATGAAAATTTTGTAAACAAGAACTTTAGGAAAGCATACTAGAGAGGAATTCCTCTCCCCACTGATATCAACTGGGCTTCATGGGGCTAAGATTTCATTCTAAAATTTTATATGTGAATTGTTACCCTGTGCAGAGGTACCAGGATGTGGTCTAAATGCTATAATTCCCATTTAAATCCTCAAAATAACGGGTTGGTAGAATTTGAAAAGTGCATATGATCTTGTTCTAAGGGTCTGCATGAAGTAAATTTCCTCCTCTGGGAAAATTTCTAATCTTTCATGCTCTTTAGGACTTACACCTCATTTTTTACAGTAGGTATCCATGACAGTTAAGTAATGGTAACTTGAAAATGATAGCCTTTACCACTGCCCAAATCTGCTACCGGTCTGTAAATATATTGCATTTGTAAGATCAATACCATGACCTAATTTATTGGGATGCTTGTTGAACCAGTCACACAGATTTGTGCAGGGCGGTATTTAATCAGACACCCTGACGGCACAACCAAAACCACAAACTACACAGTTAGTAAGCATTATATTTTACTGTATTGCCAACATTGCTCTTCCACTGCAATGCGTTGCAAGCCAGGTGGAAATTCAAGGGAGTGCAGTTTTACATATTGAGCAGTTCATATAAATATATGAAAACATGATCAGTAAAAATAATAGAAATGAATGATTCCTTGCTCAATATGGAGTGACTCACCAAAGTGAATAAACAGCATCACACGCTTACTCAAAGGCAAACATAACTTAAACTATAAGGGCTACATGTAGACTGGCATGATTTTCCGCAAATGCTTTTAACGGAAAAGTTTTTCCGTTAAAAGCATTTGTGGAAAAGATCATCTAGATTGGCACAGACGCTTTTGTGCAAAAGCACTTTTTGCGGAAAAGTGTCCGTGCCAATCTAGACGCGGTTTTGCGCAAGAAAGCCCCGATTGCCATTTTCATCATCGGGGCTTTTTTGCGCAAAACGGTTCTCAGTTGTCTACACTGGCCCTCTTGTGCAAAAGCATTTGCACAAGAGGGCTTTTTCCCAAACGGGAGAGTCATTGTATTTGCGCAAGAACACTGACGATCAGACATTAGATAGTCAGTGTTCTTGCGCAAATTCAAGTGGCCAGTGTAGACAGCTGGCAAGTTTTTCCGCAAAAGCAGCTGCTTTTGAGGAAAAACTTGCCAGTCTAGATGCAGCCTAAGGAGTTTGGGCTGATAATTTTAGAATGATTTTTATTTCATATTATTGATTGTTATTTAGACAGTACAGTACCATAAGTATACCTGGCACTTCACAGAGCAAACAAGAGACAGCCATTCTTTGAAGAGCTTACAGTCCAAGGGCTTGATCTACCATATGCTGAGTGCTCTCAATTCTCATTGCTGCTAGTGAGAGTTGGAGACACTCGGTAGCTTTCAGAAGACACAGACATTGCATCATAGATGCTGGAATTAGAGATGCAGGGAGTGCTGCCTGACTTGAAATGGTTTGGCTCTCTGCACCCCCACTTTAAAAATTGTTTCAGCACCCCTGGCTTGCACAACAGAACCCTAAATTTAAGTACAACGTGACAAGTAATTATAGATCGAGGGTAGGTTGGAGGGGAGCACAATGTTAAAAGAAATGATTATTCGCTCATTTAGATTTACTTAGTATGAATCTTGGTAACTGTTTGTTTTTATTTATACTTGTCAAGAAGTGTATAAAATGTATAAAATTACATGTCTAAAACTTAGAGTGCTTTATGTCTTTTTCATGCCTGAATACTTGACACTGTGCATTTTCTCATGATGTATTGCATTATTGGTAAAATGATACATTCACACTGAGAATGTACTGGTTAATTCCTGATTCTGTACTTGTCACAGCTGCTTTGTGGACATCAGAGTTAGCTACTGAATAATGTTTATCTTTCCACCATTAAATGTTGCTGCTCTCTACAAAGCATGTCTTGCTGATTGCACATGTTTGGTTATTTTGGATGAAAATAAGTGTATTTATCCATGTGATCATTAAATCCATAATGTGCACAATACAATTTGAAAAAAAAAAGTTCATAGTTCATCCTATGAACTGTATGATGTAATTGTGGCTACAGAACATTGCAATTCACATTAATAGCACTGCCAGTTGTGCTTCTGATTGGCAATGCCAGGCTCTGAAAATGCACATCTAAGTTGTTAATGTGAAATTAGAGAGCCTCTCACCAGACATTTGAATTCTTTCTCTGAGTGGCTATGTCTAGACTACAGAGTTTTTCCGGGATACTGGAAGTATCCCGGAAAAACTCCGCCATGTCCAGGAAATGCGTCTGCTCTTCGGACATTTTTTGCAGAAGAGCAGCTGAACTCATTTGAAAGCCCTGTATTCCTCATTTTATGAGGAATAAGGGCTCTTCCGAAAGAGGAGGTTTTTCTGAAAAAACTATTGGAAAAAGGCACGCAAATTGCGGAGTGCAATTTGCGTACCGTTTTCTGAAAAAAAAGTGGCAGTCTAGATGTAGCCAAAGTGAGGTAGTGAACAGAGCATATGGGTTTAGAGGTAGCATTTGAGAACACTGAAAAGACAATGATGCTGTAGTGATGGAATACAGTGAAACAACTAAACATGTATGGGAGAAAATCTAACAGCCCTACTCACACTGTGTGTACATCTACACTGCACACTTATTTTGAAATAAACTATTCTGAAATAGTTATTCCGAAATAGCATGTCTACACTGCAGGGAAGCCTAAAATTACTCCGAGACAGGCTTTCCTAATGTAGATGTGCTATCTCAGTTTAGAGCCCCAGGAGGCACTGGGGAGGAATAACTTAGAATGGCCCTGGTAAGTGGCTATTTTGAAATAGCAACAGTGGAGCATCTATACACACCTTATTTCGAAATAGCTATTTCAGACTAGACGTTATTCCTCATAGAATGAGGTTTACAGATTTTGGAATAAGCTATCCGTTATTTTGAAATTATTTTGAAATAACAGAATGATGTGTAAACACTCACATTGTTATTTCGAAATAACGCTAGTTACCTTGAAAAAACAGAGTAGACGCACCCTGAGTAGTACACAAGAACATAAGAACAGCCATATTGGGTCAGGCCAATAGTCCATCTAGCCCAGGATCTTGTCTGCCAACAGTAGCCAAAGCCCAGAGGGAATGAATAGAACAGGTAATCATCAAGCGATCCATCCTCTGTCACCCATTCCCAGCTTCTGGAAAACAGAGGCTAATGGAGTACTTACTCCTCAAGTAGTACAATTGATTGCAGTGGGAATTTACTATGGAGTAAGCTACTACTCCACAGGAGGGTGTCAACATCTGGCCAGTTCTAAGGTTTATAACTTGAAGAACTTGCACATGTGCTTAGTCAACAGGACTTCTTACAGACTAGAGCATAAAGCACAGACTTAAATTTTTGAAGGATTGGTGCAAAGTGATTGTCTATTCCCTCTGGGGAAAAGGAATGCAGAAAAAATGATTTGTTTGCTTCTTGCTGAGAAAGGATGATGGCACGTGTAGAGACATATTTAACAGTCAGCAAGATCAACAAATGCTGAGCACACCCCACTATCTCTCTCTCTCTCTCATTTGCCATTATTATGCCATCACCTGTCCCATAGTCAGGTAAATTCTCATTCCCCTCACATCTCCTATACTCACTCTTATATCTATACCCCTGCCCAGCTCCATGCCATGCTACCTGCTCCCTCTGGCCTGTGCCTTGCAGTAGTGCTCCTGCTGCTAGAGCCATCGGTATTTCTCCTGCCAAAGCCAGAACTTGTGTTGCATGAACCAGACCTGTGAACCACCAGCTCTATAGCCACCAAAGTTAGAGTTAGAGTCACTAGATAGAACAGGGTGCGGTATCCTGGTTTCTGTTGCTAAAAGACTTGTAAGTTCACCAGTCATTTTCTTGCACCAGTATTTGATTATCTGGATGTTATTGATATGTTAGACAAAAGTTGTAGCTGGCATGTAGCTAACTGATGCTCCAGTAAACACGACAATTGTTGCTCTCAAGCACTTTATGGCTATGGTTAGACTGCAGGCTTCTTTCAGAAGAAGCTTTTTTTGGAAGTGATCTTCTGAAAAAACTTCTTCTGAAAGAGAGTGTCCACACTGTAAAAGTGCATCCAAAAAGTGATCTGCTTTTTTGAAAGAGAGCGTCCAGACTGAATGAATGCTCTCTCGCATGTAAGCTGCGATTGCTATGGATGGAATGGCCACCAGGTCATCTGTGCTTTTTCCTCTTTCCTCATCTTCCAAAAGAACTCCCTCTTCCCCGTCCACACATGCCTTTCTGCAAAAGAGCTCTTTCACAAAAAGGCTTCTTCCTCGTACAATGAGGATTACCAATGCTGGAAAAACCGCTCTGTTCTTTTTATTTTTTTGCGGAAGAACACAATTGCAGAGTGGACGTTCCTCAAGTTTTGTTGGGAAAATGGCCGTTTTTCTGACAAAAATCTGTAGTGTAGACATACTTTATGATGGCTGTGGAAGGGGAGACCTAAACTAGCTAAAGTTCAAATTCTATCAGTCTTCATGGAGAGCAAGGTGATTCAGTGATGTCTGTGACAGTGATGAATGTAGGTAGTTTTTCACGCACTGATATTCAAATAGCTCTGGATTCCAAGTGATAAAATGAACCTCAGTGTCCACTGGAAAATAATACATCTTGAAAGACAATCTCATGAACCAAATCTTAAGGAAAATATGAGCATTTTCTCATGAGTTTAAGAACTTCCACCTTTGACTCTTGCAAAGTTATATTTTGAAGTCATCTGAGATGGAGGAAACCTTTTGAAATCCCTTATTTCAAGATTTTAGTTTCCTGATCACATTATTTAAGACTTCAAAATATTTCCTCTGGTGGTTATGACTTTGCTTCTAAACACAGAATTGTGTGCAAATTCATCATCCATGTGGCATTTGTCTCTTCATGTGGTTTGGGTAGTTTACAATCCCGTTGCTTCTCACACATTCTGGGATTGTTTTACAATTTCCTCTTACTTGTCTTCAGACTGGAGTTTTCTGAGACCACTCACTGTGCTCCCAAAATATTGTGAGGGTTTGGAAAAGGCCAATTTTCTTTGACTAAAGGATTTAGTGTCTGCAGTCAGCATAACTAAGAATCTATGCCGCCATATCATACTGAGGTAGAATATCCAGGCCATCAAAGACAGGCTGCTTTTTGCTTGATTGGTGTCCTCACTATTCCTGTATTCAGCAACGGTTTCATCTTCTCGGAATTAAATTTTACTCTGAAAACTTGCTATCAGCCTTAAGGGCTTTCATTTAAGCTTCCCATCCAGCCTTGCAGAGGGCCTTTAGATGTGAAAGTCTCCTTTACTCTTCAGAAGCAGGTTCAATTTCTTCTGCTGTGTCACCCTGCCAAGTTCTTCTGGGGTTGGAAGTGCATCATCAAGTATCTCCTCCCTCTGCAAAACTCTCCTTTCTCAAGCAAGAGTCTGAATATAAAGATTAATTTTAAGACTTCATCATTAGTTTTCCTCATAGAGGGTTAGAGTCTGTGAAATATTTATATATTCTCAGCATAGTTGCAAAGAAAGCCTTCAGGTCTGGATTAGCCTTAACTTCAACAGCATGCACAAAAACTAGGTTAAGTTGATGTGCTTGGCAATGGTTGGATATATGGTGCATAGATTTTGTCTCATTTGCCTGAAAGATATTTTCTCTTTTTTTATTTGCTCCTCTCCACAAGTTCTAGCAATACTGCTATCCTATTCATATTCCTGTCCAGACAGGTATTCAAGGTCTTATCCATACTTGAGTAATGAGTCACACAGGGATGCAGCATCAGACTCACTTTCTGCCACAAAGTTTACAAAATGCTCTTTTGTGTCTATTTTTCTTTTGCTATAATCAATATTAACAAAGCAAAGCAAAATAGCCATTTGATTAACATGGCTAATATCTGAAGTTGCCTCTGCAATGCCATTAAGACTATTCTTTGCAGCTAGTGTGGTGCCAGCCACAGGAAATAACACCAAGGATATGCTCTCTTGTGCTGTCCTATGGACCCTTTCTGACACCCATGCAGGAAGGGGAAAAAAAGGATGAATCAGCTTGACTGTATTGTAGAAAAGTAGGAAGTTTGGCTGGGCTGGTTCATTAGGAATAGGCTAGGGAATAGCACAGGGAGAGCTTGGAGTGAGGACGCATTGGACGGGCACATGGAGCCAAGTGAGGGGACAAGGACTTATCAGGAGGTGACTGGAAGAAGAGGATAGGATGAGCTGGTGTGGGGTGACTTGGAACATGGTTTCTTGGAGAGTCCAGTATCAGAAAGGGTCAGATTTATGAGGGATAGAGACAGAAAGGTCTGTAACCAAAACAGTACACTCCCTCAAAAACTGGAACAGAACCCAGGATTCCTGAGTGTCAGCATTCACCTGTGGGATGGAGTGTGCTTGCCCTATATTAGGCAAGAGAGGGTTAGCTCCACACTATAGACAGCGGAATTCCCATCCCTCTGACCATGCTCTCACTGTTAGCATAAAAGGGAGCAGCCAAGCTGGAAAGAGAGGAAAGGGAATGATTGGTGGAGGATCCAGTCCAAGAACTACTACAGTTACATATCAGAGGGGTAACCGTGTTAATCTGAATCTTCAAAAGCGACGAGGAATCCTGTGGCACCTTATAGACTAACAGATTTATTAGAGCATAAGCTTTCGTGGGCAAAGACCCACTTCATCAGATGCATGTAGTGGAAATTCCAGAGGCAGGTATAAATATACTACTACTACTACTACAAGACAAGCCCAACAAAGAAACCAACAGAACACCACTGGCCATCACCTATAAGCCCCAGCTAAAACCTCTCCAACGCATCATCAGTGATCTACAGCCTATCCTGGACAATGATCCTTCACTTTCACAGGCCTTGGGAGGCAGGCCAGTCCTCACACACAGACAACCCGCAAACCTGAAGCAAATTCTCACCAGCAACTATACACTGCACCCCAGTAACTCTAACTCAGGAACAACAAACCTGCAACAAACCTCGGTGCCAACTCAGCCCACCTATCTATACCAGCGACACCATCACAGGACCTAACCAGATCAGCCACACCATCAAGGGTTCATTCACCTGCACATCTACCAATGTAATATACGCCATCATGTGCCAGCAATGCCACTCCGCTATATACATTGGCCAAACTGAACAGTCCCTACGTAAAAAAATAAATGGACACAACTCAGATATCAGGAATGGTAATATACAAAAACCTGTAGGAGAACACTTCAATCTCTCTGGACACACAGTAGCAGATTTAAAGGTAGCCATCCTGCAACAAAAAAACTTCAAGAACAGATTTCAAAGAGAAACTGCTGAGCTACAGTTCATTTGCAAATTTGACGCCATCAGTTTAGGATTAAACAAAGACTGTGAATGGCTAGCCAAGTACAAAAGCAGTTTCTCCTCTCTTGGTGTTCACACCTCCACATCAGCTGCTAGAAGTGGGCCTCATCCTCCCTGACTGAACTGATCTCATTATCTCTACCCTTATTCTTGATTGGTACTCTTTTCTTATGCCTGTATATTTATATCTGCCTCTGGAATTTCCACTACATGCATCTGATGAAGTGGGTCTTTGCCCACGAAAGCTTATGCTCCAATAAATCTGTTAGTCTATAAGGTGCCTCATCGCTTTTATAGTTACATACTGTGGTAACTGGAGAATCCAGGGACCAGAATGGAGACCTGCTATCTTCAGTCAATCACCACCGGCAGGTCTTCTGATTTCCCCTCAGAAGACATGATAGCAAGTGGCCCAGAGAGGTAGAGGAAGTGGTATCTCCCATCCAAGCAAGATCAGCATGTTGAGGTAGGATTCCCCACTGAATGGTTGGGAACCACACTTGTCACTGACAGGACCCTAGTCTAAGACCTGGTAGAAAGGGAGGGTCCAGGTCCCCCTATCACAGCTACCACCCATCCTTAGGTAGCAGCCCGCTTCCCTGACTCCGGCCACTAGACCACACAGCCCTGACCTCAAGTACAGTTGTACTGACCTTGGTCAGTAGGCTGTGCAGCCTTGATCCCAATGGCACCCCTTTAGACTTGGGCCTTTGGGCTGCACAGCCCTGAAGATAAGGATAGCCACATTAAGCTGCATGGCCCTTTACCGAAGGGCAGTCAGCCCTAAAATAGGATGAGGTGTGCATCTCTCTTGGACATAACTTTCCACAAGTAGCCACTATGTATTCCTCATCACCCAAGTGCTGAACTTTAGATCCTAGGGTTGATTGCAGTGATGCTATGAACAAATAAAATGCTTTAAAGGTTTCTGAAAAAAACAAGCCCTTTGTCTGATTTGGGCAGGCCAAATGGATAGATATTTTTTAGTTTAATGTCTATTCTGTAATTCCTCCTCTGTAAAATTGGAATAATACAACATCTTACAGGGAGCTGTGAATTTAAATTCTTTTATGTTTGTGAAGCTGTCACTTGGCACAGCGATGAATACCATAGACATGCTCATGTGGAAGTAACCCTGCATTCAGAGCAGGGTTGAGTAGTGTGCAGTAAATAAGGTGTAGGGCCACAACACGCTGACTGATGAAGGTAAAACAAATATTGAATAGCTGCTCATTTGGAAAGTACTGCATATTTTGTACACAAAATGAATTGGGTCCTGTGAAAAAATTAGTGTGACCATGCATATTCACAAGAGAGCCAACTAATGTTTGTACAATCAACCTCAGCCAAGAAATTTTAAAACTTTTCAATACTTGACTTTGCAACCTTAATATTCTTTTATTTTGCAGTGGCAGTAGTACATAAAATATAAAAATTTACACAGAAATGTACATATGAATTGAAATAATTAAGAGAGGTTATTTTCAACTTTTTATTTTCAAATGCATTCAACTGCATTTGCTGTGATCATCATTTCTGAGTTTCTTTTTTCCAGATTAACCTGATTTGACTCACTTGGTTTATTCACCTTCATAAATGAATGGTGAGACAGAAAATTTTGCAGTTTTTCATGGTCTGATGTGTGCATAAAAGACCTGCCATTATCTTGCAGTGTTATTAATTGATTCACCTTTAACATGCTCTCTTTTACCTTAATTGGTTATCAAATAATTTTTCTAGCCAGTTAAATTGCTTGACCCTTTTAAATTTTCCCAGACCATTTTATTTTCTCCCTTACTTCAAAACTTCATACCTACTGTTGAGCTGGCAATTAATCATAACACACTGCTGGCAGGAAACTACTTTGCTCTTTATAGAACATACCATATGTCTCTCACTCACAGTTCTCTATAGGTTTTGGATTTGTTAAAAAATAAGGCTGGCTGTAAATAGGTGATAGAAGAAAGGGATAGAAGCTGGCTTCTGGTGCTCTCTGTGAGCTAGCATCAGAATTTTCTGGGTGTCAAAAAGCTTCCAGTCTTATAAGAAATCAATTTTACAGTATCTTCTACATTACTTCAGCAGTAACAAGACAAATTAGTGAGCTCAGTCCTAAAATCTTCAGTGAGATTTCTTTATTTCACTGAGGCCACAACTACAGAGTTGAAAGACATGTAAGAACCCAGTTATGCACATGCTTTAAACATTTATATGCTTAAAGCATGTGCTATGTAAGTCCCATTTATTTAATTGAGACTTACATACATATATACCCTTAAACTTCCTCCATATGTAGCCATATTGCTTTAAAAGGAGGCCACTTATGAAGTAAGGTGCTATTCATACTGAGATAAAGGCAGCCTGGACTATCAAAGGACTTAAACACATGTTTAAACATATGGAATTTGCGCAAGTCTGTTGATAGTCCAGGCAGCCTTCGGCACATGGCATAACACCTTACTGCTACATATGGAGCGTGATGCTACTTAGTTTGAGAAAGGGTATCAGAATCTATCTGCGGGTGCAGGAGGGGTTCCACAGCATGGTGCTTCTGTCAAACCAGAACAGCAGCCCCGGAATTTCAGCGGTCCTCCTCAGTAGGTCACCAATGAATTCACATGTCCTGGCTGCCACTACTCTGCTATCCTGCAGCCGCTGCGGATGCTGCAGCTCCACTCCCTGGGGAGTAGAGTTTTGTGGCTCTGATCCCTGGGGCCGCAGGGGCTGCTGCAGCTCTGCTGACCCAGGATCAGTGGGGTCCTGGGGAAAACACAGGGGATTTGGAGCTCCAGGGCATCCAGGGCTCTGCTCTACAGCACTGACCAGAATGCCACAGCTCCCCTCCCTGGGGCACCACTGGCACCACTGACCTGGGGCTTCCTGACTCTGCAGCACCTGGGCACTGGGGCTCCACGACTCTGCTTCCCTGGGGCCACCAGTGTTGATGCAACTCCCCTACCTCCTACCTGCCATAAGCAGACCTGTGGCCCGTGGCTCTCTGATCCAAGGGTTCTCTGGAATAGCAATATCCATGGTCATGCCAGACTATGGATGTTGCCAGACCAGAGAGTCCCAGATGAGAGAAGTTCAACCTGTATTAGGCAAGCGACAGACACCAATTTGGTCAGCTTAATGGACCCACGTTACACACATGCACATCACACTTCATTTGTGCATTTTGTCTACTTTAAAACTGTATGATATGCAGCTATCAAATGGTGCAGATAACAAAAACCAGGACAAGCAATGATACTCTTAATGATAAATCACTATTTTAAAATATTTCATTGTTTTCTGTTAGTTTAATGACTACATATTATTTTAAGAAATAATATTAGATTTGAGACTTCAAAGCATTACCACAGCAATCCAAAGGGAAAAGCAACATTGAATACTAAATTTGAATAGGTGTTATTGAAAAGTAGTAATCCTGGTGATATTTCTAGTCAATATTGTTATCACCATGTTATTCATCACTATGATCTCTTTTGAGAATGTGGAGATTACTGCAGTATTCATTGTCTTGGTATATACGCGGTTCTGTCCAGGAAAGATTGTGCAATCAATTGTGTCTATAGTCAGAACTGTCCCCTGTACTGGCACAAGCACAAATAAGGTCAGATAGAAGCTCAGATGCCCGTGGGTCCTTGCAGAATTAAGGATGTAGTTCATCACCTACTTTTTTTCTATCTGCATCACAGTGGCCATCCTATATCTGTTAACCTCTGTGTAAAAGCATTCAAATATTTGTTTGTCAAGTTGCTTTTCTGTCAGACTTTTCAAAATTACCTTTACATGTGAGTTTGGACAATGATGTGTCCAATAGATGGTTAGATTAAGGCACAGGCAATTCAGTCACTGTGGGTTTGTTTTTCTTTCTTGCTCTAGTCACACAGCAGTGCTACCAACTTCCCTGCTGTAGAAATTTCTGCTTGTCCATCACTCTCCCAATTTGGCAAGATACCTGAAGTAATAAGCTACCTTTGTTTTGAAAACATTGAAAACACAGATTTCCCCACCCCCCCCCCACCCTAGGGATGACAGAGTCACATCCTATTAATATGTGTATAGCAGGCCAGCTGCTAGAGGAGGGCAAAAGGGGCAGTTGCCCCAGGGACCGGTGATTCAAATGGGCCTGGGGCTCCCTGATGCTGCTGCTATTGTGGTGGAGCCAGCTGGAGGCCTGGACCTTTTATAATTGCCACTGGAGCACTGTATCATGTGCTTTGGGCAGTGCAAAGGGCCCCAGTCCCACCCCTTCTATTTGAGGGCACATCCCTTAAAGCTGCCCTCCCCCACACCTTGTCAAGGGGCCCAGCTAGGCTGTTGGCTCTCCTGGTGTACAGGAAGAAATATTCTGCAGAAAGCAGGAATAAGTGCCTCTCAGATTGCATGCATAGATATGTAGCAATGCTTGTCCCTTGTGGTAGTAATAGCACCTTTTTCAATCCACATGTTATCTGTATGATTCCATTTTTTGGAAAGTAGTGAGCTGCAGGGATCATAATAACTCTATGAGGTGATCTAACAACTATGGTTCCTTTGACTCTAACAGCCCCAAAAAACCATTCAGGGACATACAACATGCACAAGCATCCTTCTCTTCGCTTTCTTTTGAGTACTGTACAAATCCTGGCTGTCTTCAGCACCTGCACTGGTAGATTTTGCTAATTCACCAGTTGAAAGCTTACAGCAAGGAGGAGTGCTTGTGCTGGGTATGCACCTACACTACCAAGCGCACTTTGAGCCATATATTCACAGAGGAATTATACAGCTGACTGCATTTTAGATGCCATATTTATAAACTTTTCCTATTGAGGAATAAGAGCGCTATCTTTCTGCAGTTTCATAGTGTTAATGTTGTCATACAGAATTAGCTATGTGAAATTGTTTTAGGACCTGCCTCAAGTACTCAGCAGGCAATTCACTGAATGAGTGGAATTTATTTCCAGCCATCATTGTCCTGGCATATCTGATGTATGCTCTAGTTTCTTTGTTGCATACATTTAGCTCATGGATTCCTTCAAGCTTGAGATTCTGGCTGTTGCACTAATTCATTTTTGTCTGTTCTACTCATTGATCCATTAGAATGGAAGAGGAAGTTAGGCACCGCTTTTATTGGGAAACTAACAAGAGTTACTGCAGAAACATCATCCTGCATTTTGCTAAGAACAGGGCTCTACAGACACGAGTTCTGGACTGATGACCTTTATGATTATCCCTCCTTTGCCAGACTCATGTTTAGTCTTTTTCACTGCCTCATCAAATGTTTTAATGACAGGTTTCTTGATGGGGCTAAAGAAGACATTTCCCAACAAAGTCAAGTGCACCTTTCAACAACTTTCCTTTCGTTTTTTCACTAACATTTGCTATTTTCAGTGAAAACACTTGTACATTTGATGTTGCATAGAGCCAAGTAAATATATTGATAAAGACGTCTGGGTGTGATTCAGGACCTGGGTTTGCAATACGGTTGATGACACAGTTTGTAATTGTACGATTAACTTTTGCTTCTGTGGCATTGCCAGTTTAATGGGTGACTCAAGGGATGTTGGGGTATGTCTACACTACCTCGTTAATTCGAGCTAGGTAGGCAAATCAGGCAACCGGAGTTGCAAATGAAGCCCGGGATTTAAATATCCCGGGCTTTATTTGCATGTTCCCGTCCGGCCGCCATTTTTAAATCCCCCTTAGTCCGAACTAACTGCCCGCGGCTACACGCGGCAGTTTAAAGTTAATCCGAACGAAGTCCTTAGTTCGGATTAACTGTTACTCCTCATTCCACGAGGAGTAACAGTTAATCCTAACTAAGGACTTCGTTCGGATTAACTTTAAACTGCCGCATGTAGCCGCGGGCAGTTAGTTCGGACTAAGGGGGATTTAAAAATGGCGGCCGGACGGGAACATGCAAATAAAGCCCGGGATATTTAAATCCCGGGCTTCATTTGCAACTCCGGTTGCCTGATTTGCCTACCTAGCTCGAATTAATGAGCTAGTATAGACATACCCTTAGGGATTTATCCAAGCTCTTTTGTGTCTCTGCAGTATTTGCTCTGGTGTGGTTTGTAGTGCTCTGTCAGACAAGTTTCTGCTTCTCCATGCTGCCACTGACTCCGTCTTGTTTCCAGGAGATGTTCTGATTTTCCTTGCCATTTTTTATAAGTGTCTACCATGGGGATTTTAAAGCTCTAGGCCCTGATCTACACTTATTTTGAAATAACAAGTGGGGTGTCCACACTACCAAGCCTGTTATGTTGAAATAAGGGGCTGGTTATTTTGAAATAACAACTCCTGTTTTTCACAAAGAATAACGCTTATTTCAAAAGTTATTTTGAAATAGTGGTAGTGTGGATGCTCCACACACTATTTTGAAAAAACTACTCCCCAGAATAATTCATAATAATTACTTCCCGGTGCTTCTTGGGTCTTTAAATCAAGGAGGTCCATATACATTAAGGGAGCCTGCCTCAGACTAATATCGAGGTTTCCGTGTAGTGTGGACATGCTATTTCAAAATAGATATTTTGGGAGTTATTGTTTTGAAATAAATGATTTCAAAATAATTTCCTAGTGTAGACATACCCTAGCTGTCCAAGATAATAAAAAGGCTTGTTTGATGTGCTTAGTTATGGTGTACACATTCAAAAGTTTCCTATTACATTTAAGAGGATATAAATATGTGAAAACAGTGCAAGTAACACCCCATTAGTTCTCATGAAGTTTAAACACCAAATTCATTCTTATATATTGAAACAACTACTTTGATTTATTCTAATACACAAGTGGGTTCACCTACGGCTTTGGTATGAGCTGGCACCTGAATTGCTAAGACAATGATCTAAGAAGACCAGGAAAGTGAGCACTGTACTTTTGTGGAAGGACCTGAATAAGGGTATGTCTACACTACAGAGCTATTTTGAATTAACTTAATTCGAAATAGTTAATCTGAATTAAGCTAATTTCAAATAACTCATCTAGACACAAAATCTATTTCGAAATAGTGTTTTGCTATTTCAAAATAGCGCGTCCACACTGATTGGATGCTGGATCGCATTTAAGGGCAGCTGAAACCAGTTCCAGCAGGGCATCAGGTCAGTAGTTGCTTTGTGTGGCTGCTGTCTGAGGCTCGTGCTTAAAGGGACCCCCCTGGACAGCTGGTTCTCAGCTTTCCCGCTTGCTTGCCTACCTTGCTGAGTGACAGCAAAGCGTTTTCCTCTCTGCCTGGTTTGGTCGCTCTCATTTGGGACACCACAGCACTCGGCATCATGGAGCCAGAGCTGCCCCTGGGTACTCTGGTGCTCATGTTGAATGTGTTGCTGCAAGCCTGGCAGCAATTGCTGGAGGCTGCCTGGCACCACCTGCTGCAGGCCAGCCCCCTAGACCTCCCTCTGCCCCCCGAGGGCTGTGGAGGAGCAGCAGCAGTGGCCGGACACCAGCATGCCCCCCGCATCTGGTGTCTGGACACCAGCAGCGACTGGTGGGACCACATCGTCCTGGAGCACTGGGAAGACCAACAGTGGAACTTCAGGATGAAGAAGGACACCTTCCTCGAGCTCTGCGAGTGGCTCGCCCCTGCTCTGCAGAGACGGGACACATGCATGAGGCCCGCCATTCCCCTCCACAAGCGGGTGGCCATCGCCCTCTGGAAGCTCTCCACTCCGGATAGCTACCGATCCGTCGGCAACCAGTTTGGCGTGGGGAGATCCACCATCGGAGCGGTGCTCATGCAGGTACAGCAGTCACCGGCCACTGGGCCAGGAGGGGGGGCTGCAAGGAGGAGATGGGCTGCCCCAGGGAAAACGGGGGGGGGGAGGTGGTGTAAGTGCCATCCACGGGAGGGTTTGGTCTGTCCCAGCCGTGCTACAGACCGCCCGCAGTGGCCAGGATTGCAGCGGGGGTTGCTCTTGGGCGTGGGGCGCGGGGCAGTGGTGGGGAACGAACACTCCCATCCACCCCAGTGACCCTCGGTTTTGTGTGTCTCTCTGCAGGTAGTCAAGGCCATCAACAGGGTGCTGCTCTGCAGAGTCGTCCGCCTCATCGACCTGGACGCAGTCATCCAGGGATTCGGCACCCTGGGCTTCCACAACTGTGGAGGGGCAATCGACGGGCCACATATCCCCATCCGTGCCTTGGAACACCAAGCCTCCCTGTACATCAACCGCAAGGGGTCCTTCTCCATGATCCTGCAGGCCATGTCTGACTACCGGGGCCAGTTCATAGACATCAATGTGGGCTGGTCCAGCAAGGCACATGATGCGCGGGTGTACCGCAACTCCTCTGTGTGCCAGAGGCTGCATGCCGGGACTTTCTTCCCCAACCGCCACATCAGGGTTGGGGATGTGGACATGCCAGTGTGCCTGCTGGGGGATGCGGCCTAACCCCTACAGCCCTGGCTCATGAAGCCCTACACGGGACACGTGAACCCCGCCCAGCAGGCCTTCAATGCCAGGCTCAGCAGGGCCCGCATTGTGGTTGAGGGGGCCTTCGGCTGACTGAAGGCCCGATTTAGATGCATCCTCACCCGCCTCGACCTCTCCAAGCACAATATTCCACACGTGGCGGCAGCATGCTGTGTGCTCCACAATTTATGTGAGAGGAAGGAGGAGGCTTTCCTGCCAGCCTGGATGGCAGAGGCTGACTGGCTTGCTGGCCAGTACGCACAGCCCCGCACAGCTGCCATCTGGGAGGCCCTTCAGGGGGCTGTCCGCATCCGGGAAGCCCTGCGGGAGAGCTTCTAGGCAGAGGAGGACTGAAGTCCCCCTGGCATGCCCCACTGGGGCCTTGTGCCTTACATTCCACCCCCACCTCCTTCCCCTCCCTAACCCCCCTTCCTGATGTACAATAAAAACACCCGTGTTGCCACAAAAAACTCTCTTTATTTAACATAACTGTGGGGGGAAACCTGGGAGGAGGGAGCTGGAAGGGGGAGGCAAGGAGAGGAAGGGGGAGGGGAAGCTCAGGGTTGGGGGTCTTGCCGGCCCTCCCATCTCACAGCACTGCGGGTGTGGGGGCCTCAGTGTCCCCGGGGGGAGTGGGTATGGAGGGTGATGCAGGAGGGACGGGAGGGGTGGAAGAAGTGGGAGGGGGAGCAGGGGTGGGAGGAGGAGTGATAGCTGGGGCGGCCGCAGGGGCTGGAGCAGCAGGAGGCAGCAATCGTTCTACCAGGGTCTGCAGGTTCTCGTGGAGGGCATGGCCCTGCTCCCGCAGCTCCCACAAGCTCTCCCGCCGCAGCTGCAGGTCTTCTTGCACCCTGGCTGTGGACCTGCCTTCCCTGTAATCCTAGGTGCTGCCGCTGGTACGCCTCCTGGTTGCGGGTGGGTGTTCCAAGCGGGGTGGTGCACCCTGCATTCACAGGTGCTGCGGCTGTGGTGAAACAAGAGAAGTGGTTAGTTCTCCCTGGGAACACAGTGGGTGAAACCCAGCCCCCCTCTGCAAGGCGAGCACGACAGGTCTCCGTACCATCACATCCTGCTATCCCTGGGAGTGTGAGCTGGCCCAGGACTGCATCCCAGCCCCTGTGCTGCCTATAGTGTGGGGGGGGGGGAGGAGAGATGTGCCCTGCCTCTGTGTAGGGGGGGCGTCTGGAGGGAGGGCAGTGTGCAGTGTCTCTCCCAGGGGTCAGGAGCCTGTCATGTGCCTTCACGCGTAGACGCATGTGGGGAACAGTCCAGGGCCTCTGCATGGCACCCAGTTGGGGCCACATGTCCTGGATGACACGGCAGATGCACAGGTTGCTGCCTGCTCCGTGGTCGGCAAGGCCCACACGCACGGTCCCTGGGCTCCCCCTCCCCCCTGCACCCTGCATAAGGGGACCGTGATGGCACTCACATGTGGAGGCCTGCCTGGCCTCGGATGAGACTGCTGACAGGCTCTCTGGTATGGCTCGGGGGTCCTAGATGCAGGGCATGCTCCCTGCAGGCTCCTGAGGCTCCTGGCCGTCGTCCTCCTCCTCTTCCTCCTCTTCCCCTGTTTCAGGGGCAGGGCTCTCTGCCCCGGGGTCAATGACGACCAGGGGGGCATGCATCGTCTGACCCCCCAGGATGCAGTCCAGGGTCTCGTAGTGCGGGCAGGTGTCCAGGTCAGCCCCTGGTTGGGAGCCCCTGGCATAGGCCTGCCGCAGCTCTTTAATTTTACTGTGCACCTCCCCTGGCTGCGCATGTGGCCTCTGGTGGCCAGGCTGGTAGCCATGCGGCTGTAGACAGCCACATTTCTGCGGCTAGTGTGGATATCATGGGCATTGGAGGCCTCCCCCCAAACCTCAATGAGGTCCACGATCTCCGCACTAGACCAGGCAGGTGCCCGCCTTTTGCAGCTCCTGGCAGGCTCCTGGGAGCTGCCAGCCTGGTCCTGGGGAGCGGTGGAGAGCTGGGTGGCAGAGGGTTGCTGCCTCATGCTGTGCCAGGTGCACGGTCTGCTGGCTGTGTGCTGGCAGCCTTGCAACTGGCACTGGCACTGTGGCCAGAGTCTGCCCCTTTAAGGGCTCTGGGACTAGGGGACGAGCAGACGAGTTTTCCTGGTTGTGCCCAGAGTAGCCACCAGGGCTCCCTGGGAAGGGCTGGAGGCCCCCTATTTCGAATTAAGTGTCTACACAGCACTTAATTCGAAATAGCTATTTCGAATTTGGCGTTACTCCTCGTAGAATGAGGTTTACCAAATTTGAAATAAGCGCTCCGCTATTTCGAATTAAATTCGAAATAGCGGTTTGCATGTATAGACGCTATTGAAGTTAATTCGAAATAACGACTGTTATTTCGAATTAACTTTGCAGTGTAGACATACCCTCAGGGAAAATCTGCCATGGCTGGGAAGAAGAATGAATGGTGAGAGAATCCATCTTGAACAAAGCCTGTATCTTGGTAGATTAATTTTAAGACTTTTAGAAGTGTATTTTGTTTTGCTTTACTTGTAACTCTTTCCATTTCCATTCCTTATACTGGAAATAAATCTATCACCAAAGCCAACTCAGTGTTGTAATACAGTGTTACCTCTTTAGAGGAGTAACAGATCTTATGATTTCTCTGACCTGTTCAGCACAGAGCTGGGCATTGAAAGGCACACATAGTTGGGGAATTGTGGGACTGGCAGAGCATTGGAGGTCATCTTGCTGGTTATAATCAAGGTTGGTGGAAGCCAGATGAAGGCTGTGAGGCTGTAGACAGGCTGCTGGTGTCAGAGTTGATGAACCAGGGATGTCTAATACAGAAATACTCAGGATACGTGCAGGTAGGCTGACTGTCAGGCAAGATCGGTATACCTCCTTTTTTGAGGCATTAGGATCTTGCGCAAAAAGGGGTTTTTGCACAAAAAGGAAATGTCCACGCTACTTGTTTTTGCGCAAAAATCCCTAGTGCAAAAACTGATCGGCAGAAAATATGCAAATGAGAACGCAACTCATGCAAATGAGTCCCTCGTTAGCATATTTTCTGCCGCAAAAACTGACAGTGTAGACATAGCCTCAGTGGCTCAAGCTGGGAGCTACAGCAGCAAAGGATTGTGAGGAAGCCGGGGTTACTGGGCAGACAATGACACAGCCCCTCTGTGGTCTGGACTGTACCCCTTAACATGACCCCTTACATGTTATTTGAACACCTGAAAGGGCTGAAGGAACAAGCTATTTATTGCTCTTCAGATTATATTTCTTTTAAAAGTGCTGAGTAGGCAGCATTATAATTAGTTGAAATAGACACCAAAAGGCAATTTTAGCATGAGTATTTTGACCTTTAGCATTTTCTTAATGTGTTTAAGCTCCTGGAAGTAAGGAAGTGCATGAGAATCTCTGTTTTCTTTTTAAAATAGTATGTTTCTAGTCCTCATGGCTAGGTTAAAAGCTTATAAACATGATCCAAGTAAAGCATAAGGGCTCAAAAACCAGACAGCAAATGCAAACCACCACATTTAACTTATAAAATTATTCTGATGATTTTCTGGGGTCTGACTCATGAGTTTTGAATGACTGAGTTTGGCCGTCCTGGATCCTCATTTATCCAAACTGCATAGAGGATAACTCAGGGTATGTCTACACTACAGCACTAATTCGAACTAACGAATTAGTTAATTCAAACTAAGCTAATTCGAATTAGCGCATCTAGACTTAAAAACTAGTTCGAATTAGCGTTTTGCTAATTCGAACTAGCATGTCCACATTGAGTGGATCCTGAACCGAAGTTAAGGCTGGCCGGAACCAGTGCCGGCAGGGCATCAGCTTAGGACTTAGATCGTGGAGCTGCTGCCTCAGGCTAGCCGAGAGCTGTGCTTAAAGGGACCCGACCCCCTCCCCCGGCAGACAGTTCTCAGGGTTCCCCGCTTGCTTGTCTACCTTGATGAGGGACAGCAAAGCAGTCCTGTCTTGGAGTGCCCTGAGTGCCCACCCTCGGCACATCACAGCATTCGGCCATCAGCCCGGCTGCACTTGCCGCAGGCTGCCATCCAGGGGGGTCATTCGGGGGGGCTGTCAGGATCCAGGAGGCCCTGCAGGAGAGCTTCCACCCCGAGGAGCCCGCAGAGCCACCCCAGTCCTCCCCATCGGGGGCTCGTGCCCATTCTTCCCTCACCTCCTTCCACTTACCCTTCCCTAGCCCCCCTTCCTGATGTAAAAAATAAAGGACACGTGTGTTCAAAAATAGAAACTCTCTTTATTTAACAAAACTGAGGGGCGGGGGATTAACCTCTGGGGAGACTGGGAAAAGGAGGTGGGAGAGGGGAAGAGAGAGGGTGGGAGAGGGGAGGTGGAAACCTGGGAGGAGGGAGCTGGAAGGGGGAAGCCAGGGGAAGAAGGAGGAGGGGAAGTCTAAAACTATGGTATGCCATATCTTCAGTATTGTGTAGAGATAGGGTCTCCTCACCTCAAAAAAGATATTTTGGCCTTGGAAAGGGTTCAGAAAAGGGCAACTAAAATGATTAGGGGTTTGGAACTGGTCCCATATGAAGAGAGGCTAAAGAAACTGGGACTTTTCAGCTTAGAAAAAAGGAGACTGAGGGGGGATATGATAGAGGTCTATAAAATCATGAGTGGTGTGGAGAGGGTGCATAAAGAAAAGTTCTTCATTAGTTCCCATGATAGAAGGACTAGAGGACACCAAATGAAATGAATGTGTAGCAGGCTTCAAACTAATACAAGAAAGTTCTTCTTCACAAAGCAAATAGTCAGCCTGTGGAACTCCTTGCCACAGGAGGCTGTGAAGGTGAGAACTAGAACAGAGTTTAAAGAGAAGTTAGATAAAGTCATGGAGGTTGGGTCCATGGAGTGCTATTAGCCAGGGGGTAGGAATGGTGTCCCTGGCCTTTGTTTGTGGAAGGCTGGAGATGGATGGCACGAGACAAATGGCTTGGCCATTGTCTTCGGTCCATCCCCTCCGGGGTACCTGGTGTTGGCCGCTGTTGGCAGACGGGCTACTGGGCGAGATGGACCTTTGGTCTGACCCAATACAGCCGTTCTTATGTTCTTATGTTCTAAGCTCAGGGTCGGGGGTCTCACTGGACCAACTTGATTTTCATGCAACCCTGTTCCTGGGTTCGCATGTGGCCTTTGGTGGCCAGGCTGGCAGCTATCCTGCCCTAGACAGCCACTTTCCCGTGCCTAGTGCGGAGATTGTGGACGTTGGAGGCCTCCCCCCAAACCTGGATGAGGTCCACGATCTCCGCACTAGACCAGGCGGGCGTCCGCCTCTTGCGGCCCCGGGCAGGCTCCTGGGAGCCACCAGCCTGGTCCTGGGAAGAGGGGGAGGGCTGGGTGGCAGCGGGTGGCTGGCTCGTGCCGTGCCAGGTGCAGGGTCTGCTGGCTGGGTGCTGGCAGGCTTGCACCTGGCACGGGCACCGTAGCCAGATTGTGGCCCTTTAAGGGATCCGGGGCCGGGAGGGGGGCAGACGAGTTTCCCTGGCTTGGCCCAGAGTGGCCACCAGGGCAACCTGGGAAGGGCTAGCCTCTAACTAGTTCGAATTAAGTGGCTACACAACCCTTAATTCGAACTACTTAATTCGAACTAGGCGTTAGTCCTTGTAGAATGAGGTTTACCTAGTTCGAATTAAGCGCTCCGCTAGTTTGAATTAAGTTCGAACTATCGGTTTGCGTGCGTAGCGCCTATGAAAGTTAATTCGAACTAACAGCTGTTAGTTCGAATTAACTTTGTAGTGTAGACATACCCTCAGTGGGTATTGTGCAAACATAGCTTAACTCCCTTCTTAGCTCAGACTTGGTCTTTCTGCCACACAGTAGAGCCCATGCTCTGTGTTTGTAGAGCATCACAAGGGGGCAAACACACCTCTGAGTTAAAGCAGCAGGATAAAGGGACTTTCTACCCATGAACTCTTTTCTATACAGCAGTAGAAAAGAGAGGTTGTATAAGAGCCTCTTCATCAGTCTTACCCCAGCTACAGGCTGCCCTTATCTTGGAGTGATCTCTGCTGACAAACCAAAAGCAGTTGGCTGTGTGGCACAAAACAATCATGTTTCACCAGTGCATTTGGCTCAGTCTTAAAACAAACACAAAACAAACAACCCTCTTCCCCAGATTCAAAGGATATGTCTATACAGCAGTGTTACTTTGGAATAACTGATGTTATTCTGAAATAACATGTCAAAATAGCTGCTTGTAGTGTAGATGCAGACTATGTCAAAATAATGTCAAGCTGCAGGACTTCTTACTCTGAGTCCTGTAACCCTCATTTTACAAAGAGTAAGGGAAATTGGAGGAAGAGTGCTCTTCCTCAGACTTCCTGCTGTGTAGACAGCACCAAAAGCCAAAATAAGCTATTTTGACAATTTTGACAATTGATGTAGTTCAAGTTGCGTAGCTTATCTCAGCTGTAGCCCTGTAGTGTAGATGTGCCCTTTAACAGTGCTGTTTTCAGCAAGAAATTGAAATGGAGATGCCAAAATCACCATGAATCCTTTGACTGCCTAGGTCAGTGGTGAGGGAGTGTCATGGAGGTTATTCAAGGTGTTATGACTCACATAATGAAGAATTTCAGAATTTTTTCTTATTAAAAGACAGATGAATAAATAAACTTGCAAAAACCAAAAGTCTAATGTTGATTGTAATGATACACCCTGTGGTTCCTTTTCCACTGTATCAATTTGCAATAGCCTTTACAAATCAATTCCTACTGTCTGGGTTAAAATCTTAAAAGATAGCAGTAGTGAGTCACTCAGAAGAGCCTTACTGTTGCAAATTTGTCCTTAGCACAGACACTAAGAAAAGACAATGGGCAAGAAAGAACATTCTGTTCTCATTTGAGTCATCTTGTCTAGATTTTTAATTTGTTGCCAAAACTGTCCTTTGACTGGAGCTAATTTTCATACAATTGAATACCTTCTTTTACTTATTCAAATGTTTTCATGAATGCAGGATCAAGTGTAGTGAGGCTCCTATGACCTTTTTAGTTTCTCAGAAGAATATGGTGCTTAACTAGCTCTGACAAAATAAAATCTTAGAAAATGAAGAGATTTTTGAACATGATCTTCTAGATTTGACATCAACTAAGTGTCTTTCAACTGCAAATGCCTTTCCCTTTTCAGGCTCCCAGAGCTCAGCAACTCAGTGCTTTTATATTCCAACATGCCAGTGACTCACCATGTATATTTACCTCTACCAGTCCTCAAATATTGCAAATTACTAATTATTTATTAATCCTAATCTAGATTCAGTATTAAAAATGTCATATATCGGGTCCCATGATGGAAATAAATAGTAAAGTTTCCATTAGCTGCAGTGGGAGCAAGATTGTGTTCCCAGTCTTCATGTTTTCCAGTTTTACCTTTAACATCCTCAGACTAGGTATCACAGAGCACGTCTATACAGCAGGGCTAAAACTGAAATACGCTATGCAACTTGAGCTATGTTAATTGTGTTGCTTAAGTCAAAATAGCTTATTTCAGCTTTTGGTGCTGTTTTCATGGCAGGAAGTCAGAGTTAGATCACTCTTCTTCCAACTTCCCTTACTCCTCAAAAAATGAGGGTTACAGGAGTTGGAGTAAGAAGCCCTCCAGCTCGACATTATTTTGACATTTTGTCAAAATACCTGGTTGCTGTGTAGACGTGGATAATGTTATTCTGAAATAATGCTGCTGTGCAGATATAGCCACAATGAGTCAATATGTCCCTTAGCTCTGAAGAAACGAATTAAAATCCTTTTTTTTTTTTCTGGTTAGAAGTGAAAACAATATTGGTGGCCCTATTTTAATCCAAGTGGATATTTGGCCACATCATAAAAAGAGCACATATTTTACAGATATAGCATATAGTTACAAATCCCCTTGGTGGGATGTAAAAAGATTTTTGCTACAGGATACTAATTAGGTTTCCTCAAACAATTTCCATTACTTTTAAAATAAAGGTATTATGTTTTAACTCTTTTTTCAAAAGTATCTCAGTTACTGAAAAATTAACATTTTTGTATGAAATATTAAAACCTTACAATTTTTTCATGTTTTGGTCCCAAATATTTATTTAACAGTTTTTAACTTTTTTTCTTCATTTTATCAGTTTATTTATTTATTTGTGACAGATGGCAAACTTTTTGCTGGGAGGGGAGAAAGAAACCTTCTCTAATCTCTAGTTCTAATTTTTAGTACAAGCCATACTGTAAATATTCTTCACCTTTTACACATGTAATATCTGGAGCTGGGGCAGATAAATAAAATCTCTTGCCAGATCCTAACGTATGACACCGACTTTTTAATCCAGGCCACAAATCTAGTCCCTTTACAGAACAGTCTAAAGTCTCACCAGAACACCTATATCGGTAGCATATTGTGAGGCATATTTTACTACTCTCAACTAAAGTGATATAATTTGGGGAAAAAATTAAGAATTACACTGAGCCATTGACATCTTTGTGTCCAATGGACATGGATAATCTTTAAGGGTATGTCTACACTACAAAGTTAATTCAAAATAACAGAAGTTATTTCGAATTAACTTTAATAGCATCTATACAGGCAAACCGCTATTTCGAAATAAATTCAAAATAGTGGAGCCCTTATTTCGAATTTGGTAAACCTCATTCTATGAGGAGTAATGCCAAATTCGAAATAGCTATTTCGAATTAAGTACTGTGTAGACACTTAATTCGAAATAGGGGGCCTCCAGCCCTTCCCAGGGAGCCCTGGTGGCCACTCTGGGCACAACCAGGAAAACTTACTCTCCTCTCCCCCAGACCCAGAGACATTAAAGGGGTAGACTCTGGCCACAGTACCTGTGTCAGCTCCAAGCCTGCCAGCCCAGAGCCAGCAGTGGCCACCAGGGCCCCTGACCCAGTGGCCCCAAAACATGAGCCAGCAAGCCACTGGCAGCCAGCCCTCCACCACTCCCCAGGAGCAGTCTGCCAGCTCCTAGGAGCCTGACAGGGGCTGGAGAAGGCGGGCGCCTTCCTGGTCCAGGGTGGAGATCATGGACCTTATTCAGGTTTGGGGTGGCTGCCCCAACGTCCATGATCTCCGCACTAGATGGAGGAATGCGGCCATCTATGGCAGGATAGCTGCCAGCCTGGCCACCAAAGGCCACATGCGAACCCAGGAGCAGGTTAGCATGAAAGTCAAGTTGGTCCGGCGAGACCCCCAACCCTGAGCCCTGAGCTTCCCCTCCCCCTTCTTCCCCTTGCTTCCCCCTTCCAGCTCCATCCTCCCAGGTTTCCCCCTCCCCTCTTCCACCCTCTCTCTTCCCCTCTCCCACCTCCTTTTCCCAGTCTCCCCAGAGGTTCATCCCCCCCTCCCAGTTTTGTTCAAAAAACCCAGTTTCTATTTTTGAACATACATGTCTTTTATTTGACATCAGGAAGGGGGGCTAGGGAGGGGTAAGTGGAAGGAGGTGAGGGAGGAATGGGGCACGAGCCCCCGGTGGGGAGGACCGGGGAGGCTCTGAGGGCTCCTCGGGGTGGACGCTCTCCCGTAGGGCCTCCTGGATCCTGACAGCCCCCCCGAGGGACCCCCCGGATGGCAGCCTGCAGCAAGTGCAGCCAGGCTGATGGCAACAACCCCACGAGATGCACTGGTGTGCCCAGGGGCAGCTCTGGCTCCATGTGGCTGAGTGCTGTGGTGTCCCGAGTGCGGGCACTCCAAGACAGGAGTGCTTTGCTGTCCCTCATCGAGGTAGACAAGCAAGCGGGGAACCCTGGGAACTGTCTGTCCGGGGTGGGGGTAGGGTCCCTTTAAGCACGGAACTCACTTAGCCTCAGGCAGCAGCTCCACACACTAAGTCCTAACCTGATGCCCTGCCGGCACTGGTTCTGTCCAGCCTTAACTTCAGCTCAGGGTCCACTCAGTGTGGACGCACTATTTCAAAATAGCAAAATGCTATTTCAAAATAGTTTTTGTGTATAGATGCGTTATTTCAAATTAGCTTAATTCGAATTAACTATTTCAAATTAAGTTAATTCGAAATAGCACTGTAGTGTAGACATACCCTAAGAGAATAAACTTGGAATGTGTTTAAACTTTTTCAAGTCATTCTCAGGCTACATTGTGAGGGTATGTCTACACTACCACCCTGGTTCGAACTAGGGTGGTTAATGTAGGCATTCGAAGTTGCAAATGAAGCCCGGGATTTAAATATCCCGGGCTTCATTTGCATCTTGCCGGGCGGGCGCCATTTTTAAAGCCCCTTAGGTCGAACTCCGTGCCCGCGGCTACACGTGGCACGGAGTAGGTAGTTCGAATTAGGATCTCCTCGTGGAACGAGGTGTACCGGTAGTTCGAATTAGAGATCCTAATTCGAACTACCTACTCCGTGCCGCGTGTAGCCGCGGGCACGGAGTTCGACCTAAGGGGATTTAAAAATGGCGCCCGCCCGGCAAGATGCAAATGAAGCCCGGGATATTTAAATCCTGGGCTTCATTTGCAACTTCGAATGCCTACATTAACCACCCTAGTTTGAACTAGGGTGGTAGCGTAGACATACCCTGACTTAGTGTGTATTGAGTGGGCAAAGGTATAGAGAATTTAAGAGAGAAAACACATTACTGCCTCCTTTCATTGTCACATTGTAGCACTGTTCTAGGCAGCTGGAGTGACCACAGGACAGTCAGAAGCTTAAGGGACTTCCCAACCACAACAACATTTAGTAAGGTGGCAATACAGAATAGATAATCAGTTTAGTTCCAAAGTCATTTTTGTTCGTGTCAAAGCCCTAGGTTTACCCTAGGACTTTGTTTTTAAACACCCCACCCCCAGGCCAAATTTATAAGCAGAGTGTCCATGCTACTAAGCCCATTATTTCAAAATAATGGGCCATGGAATTAAAAATCTATACTCTTGCTTTTCATCAGAAGTAATGCTAATTCAGAAATAGTTATTTCAAAACAACAATAATGTGGACATTCTGGTGCCACTATTTTGAAATAATTATTCCTCAGAGTAATTCGAACTAATTACTCCCCAGTGCTTCTTGGGTCTCTACGTCCAAGGTAGTGCATCCACATTAACAGAGCTTGCTTCTGACTAATTTTGAGGCTTCCCCAAATTCTCCAGTTCGAATTTGTTAAATCGGAAGTTAAGCTGAATTTTGTAATTTTGAAAAAAAAATGGGGGGGGAGGGATAGAGAATAAAACAGAAAATATGTTATTGCCTGTACATAAAATGCTGGTATGCCCACATCTTGAATACTGCATACAGATGTGGTCGCCTCATCTCAAAAAAGATATATTAGCATTGGAAAAGGTTCAGAAAAGGGCAACAAAAATTATTAGGGATTTGGAATGGGCCCCATATGAAGAGAGATTAAAAAGGCTTGGATTTTTCAGCTTAGAAAAGAGGAGACTAAGAGGGGATATGATAGAGATGTATAAAATCATGACTGGTGTGGAAAAGGGAATAAGAAAAATTATTTACTTATTCTCACAATATAAGAACTAGGGGGTCACCAAATGAAATTAATAGGCAGCAGGTTTAAAATAAACAAAAGGAAGTTTTTCTTCAGTCAGCATACAGTCAGCCTGTAGAACTCCTTGCCAGAGGATGTGGTGAAGGCTAGGACTTTAACAGGGTTAAAAAAAGAACTAGATAGTTTCATGGAGATTAGGTCCACCAATGGCTATTAGTCAGGATGGGTAGGAATGGTGTCATGAGCCTCTGTTTCTCTGGAGGTGAGTGACAGGGGAGGGATCATGGAGGATTACCTGTTGTGTTCCCTCCCTCTGGGGCATCTGGTATTGGCCACTGTCAGCAGACAGGATACTGGGCTGGATGGACCATTGGTCTGACCCAGTATGGCTGTTCTTATGTAATTTCAAATATTTTCCTACTGTACCCATGACCGAAATGTTTCCATTAATATACAGCAGCAGGAACAATAGGAGGAGACATTTTGGCAGTTGTAACTTTTCTGTATAATCAAGCATTTCCTGCCTTTTTAGGGGTGGGCCAGGGGGACTGAATAAACTAGAGAGACATTTTCATGTGCTTTGATTCCAGCAATAAATGCACCCATTTATTTTTTGTGGGAGAATGTGCTATTATATTGTGGGAAAGGATATTCACTCACACTTTTTCACTGACTTCTGGGAAGCAGGAAGCTTCAACCCAAGAAGCTCCAAATAACTGTATGATAAATGCCTAGTCACAAGTATATAAGGGTATGGCTACACTAGCTCGTTAGTTTGAGCTAGGTAGGGTAATGAGGGCAAGCGGAGTTGCAAATGAAGCCCGGGATTTCAATATCCCGGGCTGCATTTGCATGTTCCCGGGTGCCGCCATTTTAAATCCCCCTTAGTCTGAACTCCATGCCCGCGGCTACATGCGGCACGGATTAGGTAGTTCGAATTAAAGATCCTAATTCGAACTACCAGCGGCAGATTTAGGGCAGGGCGAGCGGGGCGGCTGCCCTGGGCCCCGCGCTTCCTGAGGCCCCGCGCATGTGCCATGGCGCCATGGCGCATGCGCCATGTCAAAGGGGGGGCCCCGCGAAATTTCTCTGCCCGGGGCCCCGCAGCACTCTCATCCGCCCCTGCAAACTACCTAGTCCGTGCCGCATGTAGCCGCGGGCACAGAGTTCGGACTAAGGGGGATTTAAAAATGGCGGCGCCCGGGAACATGCAAATGAAGCCTGGGATATTTAAATCCTGGGCTTCATTTGCAACTCCACTTGCCCTCATTACTCTACCTACCTTGAACTAACGAGCTAGTGTAGCCGTACCCTAAGAGAGGGAAAGTATGATGGCAACGTTTAGGCAAAGTATTTAAAAATCTGCGTGAGAAAAAAAAATCTGTTGAATAGTGGTTCTTACAGCTGAAAAGGCAATTTAGTGTGCAGAAGATGCTCTGCTGATATAACAGCAAGACATACTGCAATTATTCCATAGATAACTCAAGCTAGTCTTACCTGCGAACAGCCTTCCAGTGTCTTTCAGGCAGAGGAATATCTTTGTAACCAGGAAGTTCTTCTGCATTGTACTGTCACCTTATCTGCTTAATATCTGATCATAATAGGGTTGGGAGGCAACAGAATCTTATGTGTGTGTGAGAGAGTGTAATTAAAATGCCAGATTATGGAGCCTTATTTGCACTGGTGAGCACTTACTCATGTGGGTAGTCTCAGTGAAGCCACTGGGAATATTCACATTAGTAAATGCATTCTAGCATGAATAAGCATTGCACATAGGGGCTCACATTATATTTGGCCTAGTTCGACCCCCACACCCGAAACTTCAATGTCTGTCTTTTATTTCTCAATAAAAATGGGCTGAATTGGTGGTAGCATTGGCTTGTCAATGTACAGACTGAATTTTTTGTTCTGCAAAATAAGAATCAGGGTTGGTTGCAATTCAAGTATATCAAGATAATGGAAGTATAAGCCTAGAGATGTTATAAGATAGGTATGTGCAGCTACTTTAAATCTCAAGCAGGTTTTTTTGCATCTCTAGTTGTAGGCATCTTCTCAAATTCCTCAGTTGCTGGTGAAACATATACTGATTTTTTTGTTTTAATTCTTTAAAATAATCCCCCATAAGCCTCATTGGCAAAGTTGCAATAGATGGTGAGTAAACTCTAGTCTCCCTACAGTATTCCCATTTGTGAATTTGGGATTTTTAAGAAACAGAAAGCATCTTAGAATACTAACTATAATTGCTAAGAAACTGACAAGCAGGCTTGTTGCTTTCTTCTGAGAGAAAAGTGAAGAAACTTCATGCACTCACAGACAAGTCATTTTACAGCTTCTATTAGATGCTTTCTTAAAAAATGTATGAAAACTATGGCATTAGGGTCACACTTCTGTTTTTTAAGCTATCATTCATGTGCTATAGAGTTAAAACATACAGGCATTTGTTAGCTGTATATTTTTTGTCCATTAAAAAAATCTCTAAATAATTTATATATGAAAATATTGTTACTTTAAAAAAATCTAAGTAGCATAGAACACTTGGAACTTCACATAGAAATGTGACTTTAATTGCCTCTTACCTTAGTTTTAAATTATGTATGCCATCCTTAGTGATTGTTCCCAAAGACAAGTAAAAATATGAGTGGCTAAATAACAATTATGCATGAACATATAATTTAGATTTCATATGAGCACTTTTGCTTCAAAAGGCATAAGCCTATATACATGTCAAATATTTGAAATATTAGATATAGATTATGATAAAGAAAAAAGAGGTCATGCACTTTACTCATGCACTTTAACTGATATCATAGCAGTAAGAGTATAAAAATTATAATTAGCAGAGGAGATGTACATATGCCTCTAGTGAGACACTAGAGTTTTGTTTTTGTTTTATTTTGTCTTCCAAAGGACAGTCACAAGAAAGATGTATTGAACTAACTTTTGACCAAGAGACTGCAGATCAAAGAAGACAGAGATGATTAAAAGAATAGCTTTTTGAGAAAGGGATAGCAATCATCTTAACTGTGTAAGTTTGTGCTCTTTACGTTTTCTGGAAAATCATTCATAGTGGAACACTGTGTGTGATCAAAATTCTATTAATCTTAGCTTGCATTTCACATTTTAACAATTCATAAGCAGTGAGTTTTTTATTCTTCTCCCACAGTAATGATGAAATGAAGAGATTTACAAAAATCAGGGATCTCTCTGAGAAAGTTGTTTTATATCTACGGTTAGATAGTGGATATAATCTTTAATGCTCGAGATTAGAATGACTCACCAGGGTTTCTTTATAAAGCAAGTACCTGGAGCACTGATTATTTATTCCATGTGAAAAAATAATCAGGTTCACATGAGAATGGCAGTCCTTCTGAGAAAAAGAAATCATTAGGTATTAGTGTTGGACAGCCAACTTCTGCAAATTTATCACAAATCTCTTGATATTTGCTAATGTTCTTAAATCCCTGGCTATTAAAGTCATGTGAATACATCAGAATTTCAGGAATATTCTTATCCTTCTTGTTGCAGAAAAGGAAGATGAAAACCTGATTCCTAAAGTCTCAGAAATCAAAAGGCACTTTTTAAAAAAGGTTATTTTAAAAAAATCTCTGACTTTTGTAGTCCTGATTCATGAATTGTTGGGTTTGACAATACAAAGTCATGACATTTTTAACTCTCTATCATGGGGTATCCTGATTGCTCTGTGCCAACAGAACAAAATAATCAAATATTGACTCTTATTGGGATGACCATCAAGCTTTATTGATTCAGGAGGTAAATATGACTTCCTTTCATTCAGTGCTGACCTTTAAGAATATTATATTCACCAAAATATAGAGAGTGACATTTGTCTATTTGAAGAGGGCTTGCTTAAGGACATAAACTCTACTTTGAGGGATAGAGGAGTGCAAAAGACCTACAAAAATGGTGTTATAGTGATGAGACAGTAAGAGTGAAAAATCACAATTTAGAACACTTATTAGGTATACTTATTAGTTGCCTATATAAAATGATAGCCCTAAAATTGTGATTCCCAATAATATTGAACTGTCTGGTCACCCTAAATTGGGTGGACCTTCTGCAGAGGGGTAAATTTCATCTGGAATAAAACATGTAAATAATGGCATTTACTTGGATCATCAACCAAAAATTGTGACTTCTACATGCATGATTTTCTCAAGTTTGACCTCTTAAAGAAAAGAAAAAGAAACATTTTTTCTAGACTATTAATTCAGTTCTTTCACTTTAAGGTGTTGGCTTTTAGCATGTATTATAGCTGAAGCCCTTAAATGTGAACTTCAAAGATAATCATATGCTTAAGAGTTTTCTTGAATGGTGATGCTTTTCAGACTCAGGGGAGCATAATTCCTTCCTGCTTCTAGGTCAGCTATTCTTAATTTTCACCAACATTATACGTATAAGTATACACTGTCATCTCTAATGGGGCCTGATCAAAATCCCATCAGAATCCGTGGAAAGACTCCAACAACTTTGGAGAAGGGTGTATATGAGCCCAGTGTTAAAAATATGGTGTTAAGATTTTAAGACCTTAAAAGTAGCAGAAATACCCATGTTTGATTAATGTTAATAAAATGCTCTGGCTGTTCTATGTGGACTGACATGTTCCCCCTA
This sequence comes from Pelochelys cantorii, assembly GCA_032595735.1. NCBI lineage: Eukaryota > Metazoa > Chordata > Testudines > Trionychidae > Pelochelys > Pelochelys cantorii. The sequence goes on along the minus strand of CM064328.1, from coordinate 174,884,071 downwards.
AAGTGTCTGCTGCAAGGACTGGTCAAACACTTGAAAGAAGGAATTGTTGACAAATGCTGCCATTATTCTGTGAATAATTTACAGAGTAGGACAAATACTGCAAAAATTATTCATTGAATTATTCAATGAAAAATGGCAACATTTGCTGAATAATGTATTTTCTGAGTAGTATTTGACCAGGTCTATTTGCAGCACAGTTCTGAAGCATTGTGCTAGAGCTAGAAGAAGAATGACCAAACACAGAAATGGAACAGACTACTTCATTATCTGCACTGCTACAATAAGTAAACAGCATTTCATTAGATTTGCGGTCAAGTTTTAGTTACCTTGCCACTGTCAGTAAGAGCTGATTAATATGTTTTAAAAATACATTTTTTAGCTTGAGAACATCCCTGTAAAGAGGGAAAAATAGATTGTTAACAAGATTTATTAGTTTATTAACAAAGTCTTTCATTTTGGGTTTAATACTGCCAAACACTTGTATTTTGCTACTCATTAGTAAATCTCAAAGTGCATTACAAAGGATAAAACATAAAAAAGGTAGAAGATTGGACTGGATGAGATTCCTCTTTACTTCCCATTCCATCAATTGTCTTTTTATCAGGATGAGACTTCTGAACAGTGTAAGACCTTTCTATGGAGAAAACTTGTGCATGGTAGAGCCCTGGGCCTGAAATGACTTAGAAACATATGTAAACAAAGTCAAGGCTAAGATATTACAATTCTGAAACCATGTTCATATTGTACATGCTATACATTCATTGAGGTATAGCCCTATGCTCCGAGATGGATGTACTCATCCAAATTTGGAGTTACTGGAGGTTTTCACATGTGTAAATATATTCATTCATAAGGCTCATGCCCTGTATGCTGACAAATAAATATGTTCAAAAGCCATTGGGAACTTGCTTCCTCAGTTATTGCTACAATATTTTCTATGACTACATCTCCACTGAGTTGGTTTGAGTAATCCAAACTTCAGTTTAACTCTTCTCAGGATACATAGCTTGAGTGAGAACAGTAATCCTGTGAAATAGTAGAGCAGTACAGACTGATTAGATTGACAAGGACCAATTGTGCTGATTTGAGCTGCAGTCTATAATTCCTGACAGACCGGTCACACACAAATTAAAGAGACTTGTGCATGGAGCTGGGACTTAAGTTGGGGGCAATGCTAGAGTGATAACTCAGATTCATGCAGTAGTAAAGATGACAAGTCCAATGTGAAATATAAGTCAACCACTTTTCTTTTGAAACTTTGAGGACTGAATGAGGAAGTTACCCTTTTGAGTTTATGCTCTTGTCTAGAAAGGAGGAAAACCAATAAAATGATCCAAAAATGCAAAAAGTAATTCTCAGAATCTTTGCTGTCTGTTGGCTTTTGGGCACGGTTTTTGTGCTTGTTTTTCCTCTGGACTCAACATAGGAAGTTAGCATGTAATGTAAGGCTGTTTCTTGGAATGTATTTTATTTCACTCCCCTCCCACAAAATCTTCCACTGCAATTTCTTACACATCTTTTTGAATGTTAATATTATGCTGAATTCTCATTTCCTCAGATCACTCCCATAGGCTGCTTGCCTGGAAAAAAGTTCTCAAACAACAAAAAAAGGTGAAATCACTAAAGAGAAAGCTTATGGCCAGATCCATATCCTGACAAGGCTTGTCAGTGTGGTTTTTTTTTTAATCATAGCTGTTGTTAAAGGTCCATGTTTTTTGCAGCAGCTTACTCCCCCTTTGGGGCAGTGTTCAGTGATACCAGGGGACTATATGGCAGGACAAAATCTCCTGATGAGCAGCAAGATGTTACACATTTAAAGAGAAAAGCAGATACTAAATATGATTAAGAACTGATTGGTTTCAGTTTCTTCCTCTTCCTCTGAGTAAGTAAGGGAGAGGTTGTTCTTTTAGGCACCTCCCAATCCAAGGATCAATGAGCAGTTGTGTTGCCCCTAGAGAAGAATAATGGTGGAACTGTGACTCCTTTGCCCCAAGGAACAATAATTTCCTACAGCCCCTTCCCAGGCACGGCGTATTTCCTACCCCACATGTACTTAACCCTGTTTCATCCATCCCCTACTCCACCACACTCGCTCTTCAGATGCAGGTGGTGGTTTGCATATAGGCCATGTGGAGCTTCTTGTATCTTTTCCTCCCCAACATCCCACCACAATTCTCAGACACAGTGCACTAGGAACATGGACAGTCTTGCTCCTTCAGATATCCGTATCATGCGGCCCAGCCATGATCTGAGCTTTAGCCAATAAAGACCTACTATAAGGGATAAAAAGACATTTTACTTAAGACATTTTACTGGTGGGATAGTGAGGACCAGAATTCACCCCTGTAAATCTAAATCATTATGCACAAAAGGGTTTATTCTCCTCACACAGATATCAGTGCAACTCTCCTTATTTTAGGGGTGCTACTGATTTACATAGTGCATATGTGGGTAGAATTAGGCTTCTCAAAGCTCCATTTATATATGAAAATTTGTTAACTGTGCATTTTCCTCTTCAAAGCTGACACTGAACTCACCTTGTTACCTGTATTCTCTGAAATCTGTGCCTCCACTGTGACAGAGTGGGAATTTTTCATCGTGTTTTGTATGAATACTGTGTGCCTCAGTTTCCCTCATTTGGTGCATGATGGTTAACTAGGTGGATGGAAAAGTTGATTTACTCTTTACAGATCCAGGTATTGCTGATGCCTGGCTGTGTGGGAACTCGGCCCTATTCCCATGGAGAGTCCCAGAAGACAATGGCCATTCCAACTGTTTGGACTTTTGGCACCTAGCAACTAACAGCCACTGATGGGGCCACCCTCTGCAAAAAGCCAGCTGGTTGTGACCACCTGGAGAGCCAAGGGGGTAAGGAAGATGGCCAGGTGACCATGTTTGCTGGGAAGGGGCTAAAGTGGGATAGTTAAGTGTGAGATTGCTAGAATGGGGAACCTGAGGTACTGAGACCAAGGTCTGAGAGTTCTGGGCTTGGGGACTGATCCAGACTGATTTTGCTTTAATTTTCCATTCTCTACACGTGGTAAGGACTTTCTAAGATCCTTCTTAAGATATCTGTGTTCCAGACATCTAATAAACCTTTCTGTGTTTACAATGCTGGCTAAGAGTCACTGCAGAGCTAGGAAGCTAACATTGTAAATCTCCATCTGGTGTCCAATCCATGTAGACCTGCTTCAGGGAGCTCATGGAATCAAGCAGGAGTACTGAATGCTCTGAGGTTTCTTCCCAAGAGGTAGTGAAGCCACAGGGCTTACATCAGTGAAAGAATGTGAATCTAAGGGGCTGACACACAGAAGGGGTCCTCCCAGGGACTGTTCAGGTATGTCTACACAGCAGAGCTATGCAACTTGAGCTATGTCAATTACATAGCTTAAGTTGAAATGGCTTAATTCTGCATTTGTCACTGTCTACACAACTGGAAGTCGAAGGAAGAGCACTCTTCCTTCAACTTCCCTTACTCCTCATGATATGAGGGTTACAGGAGTCAGAGTAAGAAGTCCTCCAGCTCAACATTATTTCAGAGTAAAGGCTGTCAGTGTAGACATGCAGTATGTGATTTTGGAATAATGTCAGTTATTCCAAAATAATGCTGCTGTGTAGATGTTCCCTTCCAGAACTGTACAAGAACACCAGACCTCTACATGCTTGACAAGCTCATAGACATCTCTGCTGCAAAATCACAGCCCTGCATACTCTCTGTGAGAGAAAGTCTTGATCCAAACCCTTTTAACAAACTCCTTTGAGGGAGTGAGGCTTCAGAACATCTATATTCTTAGAACTATTTTCTCTTTTGGACAGCCTATGAGAAATTACAAAGAATGGATCTTAAGACTTCAGTAGTCTTTTAAAAAAATAAGGCCCTTTAATTGAGCTGATATAAGGCAGGGTGGCTCCATTAAACTCATGAGTTCAGGTTTATACTAGCAGGGGTTTGGTTCCAAAATGTATTAAGAAAAGAAAAGAAAATCATACTAGACCTAAGGAAAGATTTACATGTTATTGCTGGATTGAAACACCACATGCAGCACAAATTTCTAAGCCAAAGTGAGCCAAGCTATGGTGTAATAAAGTAACTAATATCCTCTGTCCACCCGTCAGAGCCAGCCTCTCAGAAATTCATCTTCTCTGTTTCCAAGGCACCTCTGTCTTCCAGAGACATGCACCCTTATTCCTTGTGTCCAAAGTCTGTAGCTCAGCTTCTCTGGAGTTCACCCCTTTTGAGGTTCAGACAAAACAAAAAGAAAGGTAAACGCAGGAAGAAATGAAACAGCCAGCTAATCCCAAACAAGTCACCAGCCTCTCTTTATTTGAGGAGGATAGGGTATGGCAAGTTGTAGTGTGATGCGGTGTCTTCAGGTTAACCATTAGAAAGCCTCTTAACATAATTTGTAGTTCACCTTTCATGGCACTAGGATAGTCCATAGGCATGGGTGTTGGCTCTGCCCTCTGTCAGGTCTTATCCAGAGGTCTGGAGGGTCTAATGGTTTGTCCTCTACTCTAGCGCTCTACTACTGAGCTGTCTCTCTCCTCTTTGGACTTTTCCTTCAGTCCTGACATGCCTCACTGGTATGCGGCCACCTGAGCCCACAGCAATTCCTTAACCCCCTCCTGGCTGGTAAATGGTTTGTACATCCCATCACTGTTGTAATGTATTAGCCTCTTGGTTCCAGGTGTCTTCTACATGACTAGATAAGTAATCTTCTGGAGAGGTAGACATTCCTTTATTAAATTCAGCTGCTATTAGCCAAGGCATTATATAAATTGTATATTTCACTAGACTACATATATCTTCCAGTGTGAACAGAAATATACTTCATTTTCTTTTCTTTCATCTGATAGCCTGGATGTTGAATCACATTCATCAAATAATATTTGATCAAACCCTATACATTCATATTCAGAATCTTACAAATTGATAAAAAGGGACCAACATTTCTGACTGCTTTTTTTTTAATATCAAGTTGGATTTCTAACCAAATTACATTTGGTTACCAGCAGTTAGTGGGTCTTCTGATTTAGGCCAGCCAATTCTCAAAGGCAAACGCTAATGATGGGCTACTTATTGCCTTGAAGTTTTTTATTGTCTATGCAGTAAATGTGCTCCAAATGTTAAGAGAACACTAATTAGGTTTTATTAATTATAGCAAAGAAATCTATTTGACATGTAATTAAAATCACACAAGCAATAAATGCACAATTGTATTCTCATTAATACTTTAAACTTATAATGACATTTATGAAACATGTATTTAATTGGTATTTTAAAATATAGCTGGAATAGATTGCAAAATTTTTTAATCAGTAAGTTGTGTGTTAATTGGCATTTAACCTGACACAGTGGAAAAGTTAAGGGACCTTGGTAAAGTCAACATAATTATAAGGCCATTTGGCAATATTTCTAAGATTTAATGATTTGTCTATAGATATCAGTTGAAATGTGTGAAGAACTTAAATGAAGTGGAGACTTCTATAGTGTGAGGAGATGTACTTGACCTTTTACTTTACTGGAAGGATTTACCCCACACTCTGGTCAGAAAATGCCATGCTCCCCCCCGCCCCCCCGGCTGGGCATGCTCAAGCTGGAGCAGTAGTATAAAAGGGAACAGCTCTGCTCGGTCAGGTCTGGCTGCTGAGGAAGAAGGATGCCTCTTGCAGGCTTCATCCTGAGAATGGCTGAAGCCCAAGACAGAGGCTCTGTGAGCTAAGATGACACCCAGGTACCTGTGAAGGACACCAGGATTTCTGAGCTATTTAGAGCAGCATGAGTCAAAGAACCTCAAAAGCCCAAAGATGCTAAGACCACAGCATTAAAAGATATGGTAGGAAGTGGCCCAAGAGAACTACACAGCAGACTGGTTATTGAACTGGGCGTTGAGTGTGTTTTGGTTGGATCCCCACTGATTTAGTGGCAAGCACACTTGCCATAGACAGGTATTTGTCTAGCCTCTGTTCTTAAACCTCCAATGATAGGGTCTCCACCACTCTGTTTGGAAGCCTGATCCAGAGTTTAACTGCCCTTATAATTAGAAAGTTTTTTATATCATCTAAACTAAATCTCCCTTAGTGCAGGTTAAGCCTGTTACTTCTCGTGCTATTTCAGTGGACTTGGAGAATTATTAATCACTACACTCTTTATAAACGTCCCTCCTCAAGTTTGAAGATTATAGCAGCATGTTGTGGCAGCTTGCTTATTTAATGCCCATAGGGTAAACATGGGCTAAGACTTCACACTTAGAGTGTTTCTGTAATCCAAGGAAGCAGAATAACTATCAGAATTTCAGAGTGAAGTTTGCAGAGAATCCCAGTGGAGGATTAAATCTTGGGGGGGTAGAATCTGGGGAAGCAGGGAACATAAAAATTGTATTTATCTTCCTTCAGCTTCTATCATGAAACATGGATAGTTTAAGACCTTATATTTCCCATAGAGGAGGTAGGGAGAACCTCAGACCAGCTTACCTTTCTACATTATACAAAACTATTTGTAAATGCTCAAAAAAACCCGAAGGTGCATTAGATTCCCTCTCTGGTTTCCACATCACTCCCAAAACCTGCTGCTAGCCCCGTCATGCAAAAGCTCTTTCTTGCTAGTCAGTGTGTTTGGGAATGATGTGATATTTACAACCATTTCCCACCCTCTCTACTCACTGGTGCTGATGAATGAGGCTGGATATCGGCTCAAAGGAACCTTCAATTCCTTTCTATTATATGGTATGGACCAGAGATGAGGGAAGGTCAAATGCTGCTTCTTGACACTGCTGACCCCCATTCTGTGTGTGCACACAGGACCAGTAACAAGCTTGCCCTTAGGAAGTAAAAGAGGGATCTCACACCCTCACATTTATCATACTGAATAAACATTGACACATAAAAATGAGTTGCCTTGAGGAAAACACTTTAGCTAGGATTCTTCACCACACTATTGTTATAGCAAAGGATTCAAACTGCATTTTTACAACTAAATCAGACCAAAACTACTAGGTGACCAGTCCTGCAATGTGAATAAGCAATGGTTAGCAATCCAATCACAAAGTTCACAAACAACCTTTAGTCTGCAAATGATTTGTCCAAAGAAGTTGATGAATACATATACATTAATAAAGATTTGGGGAAGAACTCACTAATCATAAAAAGGGACTAATCTGTCCAAGAACATTGTATGGAATGAGTAGTTTGCTTAGTTCTGTCAGCCAGTAAAACTCTTTATGCAAGCTGTACCTCACCATCAACAGAAGGCACTAAATATGTCACTTCAGCTACACAAGTCATTGGAGAAAGTGAACCTGTCAGCATGTTCAGCCACAACAAATGTTTATAATACAGAAGCAGCCACAAAAAGCCCAGTTGTGACTGAGGCTCCATTATGCTGAGTGCTGTAAAAATAGATAGAGAAGAGAAAAGCAATGCCAGAAAGGGTTTCACCTTTAATGAAATGGCTTCAATCTGAGGCTTTTTGGCAGCGCCGGCCCAAGCTACGGGCTGACCGGGCTACTGTCCGGGGTGCCCCATTGTAGGGGGCGCCGCGTGCGGCTGCCAGGCCGGGTGGGGATGGCACCGTGCATGCACTGCGTGCCCAGGGAGGGGCCACGCATGCTCTGGGCACCTGGGGGTGGGGACGCCACGCGCCCGGGGGCGGGGCCGCACATAAGTTGCACTCACGGGGGCGACGCCACGCTCCTGGGGTCCGGGGCACACGAATGGCTCGGGCCGGCCCTGCTTTTTGGAGAGACATGGTTTTACAATACTCAAGAATTTACTCAGGGAAAGGTTTCAAATATAGCTCATGTGTGTTGAGGCTTGATAGTGACTCAAGAACTACTCATCAACTACAATGTTTACCTAGCAGACTAGATTAGTAGAGCTGCTAGTAGTGTAATATTCACCTACCATAACTAAACAGATGAAGTCAAAATTTAGGCAGTATTAATAGCAAGTGACTACACTCAGGCCATGTCTACTCTAGGAAACTATTCTGAAATTAGTAAATTTGACTTAACTCCCAATTTAACAAAATTGAACTAGTATGTCCACAGTATGGGGAAGCCTTGAAATTAGTCCAAGGTAGGCTCCATTAATGTGGACACACTACTTCAGATTTAGATTTATAGGAAGCACTGGAGAGTAATTAATTTGAATTACTCTGGGGAGTAGTTATTTCAAAAGAGCAGCACCAGAGGGTCCACACTACCGTTATTCCAGAACAACTATTTTGGAATTAGAGTTACTTCTGATGAAAAGCAGGAATACAGATTTTGAATTGAGCAGCCCATTATTTTGAAATAATGGGGTTGGTAATGTGGACACTCCACTTATAAATTCAACTGTAGGGGGCTTATTTAGAAAAAAGTCCGAGTGTAGACCAGGGCTCAGAAAAGATACTCAGGGTAAGTAGTTGAGTATCAGCTACTCCATGTGTTCAGGAAACAAGTTACAGCATTCAGTTGGTGTTCTCTCCAATGAATTTTTCAATATTGTGATGTGTTTCTGTTTCTAAACTTTTTGTAGATATCATCCTCTTGACCCATCCTGGAACTGGAGACCACTGAGACCTCTAGCCTACTAACCTGGGCTTCCCCTCATACTGTGACAAGCTGCAAACCTCTCTGTTACTGCACTGATGCAGCCATCCCGAGGCAGGGACACATCCAAAGGGGAATCCTTTTGACAGCCACTTGTGAACAAACAGGAGAGATGCCCCAGCCAATTCCACACAGCCTAGGGCCTCAGAGCTATATTGTCTTGTCCTGGTCATAAGCCTGAGCAGAGAAAGTTTATAACCTAATTCACACCTCCCTCAATGCATAGAGGACATACACCAGCTCTTGTTCCTGTGCAGATTTACCAAGCACTTCAAGCAAAACACCGTTTTAGGTAAAACATAAAACAGATTTATTAACTACAGAAAGATAGAGTTTAAGTGATTATAAGTAGTAAGCATAAAACTCAAAGTTAAAAAATAAAAGAAAAATTGCAATCTGAGTACCTGAAGAGGGAGAGGAAAGTAATATGTGCTAGGAGGTGCAGCTTATTTCCCCACAGAGCAAGGGAGAAGTGGGGAATGAACTGCATAAGAGTCCCAGTTTTGCTGCAGGGGTAGAACAAAGCCATGCTGCTCTCTCTCTGGGCAAGAAGTACCCATTGTCTAGCCATACGTAAATTGGAGACAGTGACTAGAACAACTTTAAACACCATTTCTGGATTTCATAAATCCATTATGACGGGACCTGTAATATGGGATAACAAGTTTGTTAAAAACAAAGTCATATGTAGTGGGGTGTGGTCTTCAGGGTTTTCAGGAAACTTTTTTTTTTTTTTTTTTGCATTTGGTTACTGTGCTTGCCATCAACTGCAATTCATTTTCAGTTCTCTCAATTTGAATAAACCTGAAAGCTCCAAACGATCACTGCATTCTGTTCTCTCTCGCTCACATGCAGCATGTGCCGTAGCTATGAAATTGCTAAGATTTTTTTAAACCCTTCCTCTCACTCCAGATTGGAAGTTTCATCAATGTTGGCAAGGAACTTGGTCTGGAGTTTTGTATTGCTTGGGTTAGTGTATAAGTTTCTCCCATGTCCATTTACTACTAAATTCAATTGGTTTTGGACATATGTGCATTTGGATCTGGTCATGGTGAAAGGCAACATGGCATCCATGCTAAATTTATGCTAAGCGTAAAAAGAGGAGACAATTGGGAAAGGCCTTACCCCCCCACCTTTTTCTAAGGTACAAGTTTGGAAACTTAAGTTGCAACAATTGTTAAAGCAGACTTTGTGTGACGTGAATGGTCTTGTTCTTTACCTCACTGAACCAAGACAAAGTTTGTGGCATTCCTTAGAATAAATATGAAGATAGTTCAGATACATGCAAGCATAAGATATTTCTTGTTTTAACTCTGGCTTCTCACTCCCATTATTTTTTTTATTTTGCTTTGTTTTCCCAAAGGAGTTTGTTGGACTCTTAGTTTTCTTCTTGTAAAAGAAATTGGATTTGCAGCCCAGAGATTCTACAAAAGTATTTGTAGCCACGGAGTTTAGAAACACTTAGGGCCAGATTCTGATATCAAATGTGAGTAAAGGAAAAACCTTGCTACACATGTAATCCCATTTACTTTAGTGGGAGAATCCATAATAGAAGGTACTATTCAACCTGAATCAGGGATCAGAAGCTAGCATTAAAAGAATTGTTCTATTATTTATAGCTGGTGGGCACTGTTGCTGAAGGTGGCACTGGACACTGCCGGCCTATAAAGAGAATACTGCTTATTTAGAGCTCCCAGGAAAAGGAGAGGTATGAGGGAATGATGGTGTTGTTTTTGCAAGCAGAAAAATTATACACTCCTTATTCTCCTGCTGCCTTTACTCTCTTTTGCTACAAGGCTGTCTGTCATAGAATCTTCAGGGGGTAGCCTAGTTAGTCTGTATAGGATAAACTTAAAAAACAACAAATAATCTGGTAGCACTTTAAAGACTAACAAAACATGTAGATGGTATCATGAGCTTTCATGGGCACTGCCCACTTCTTCAGATGAAGAACTGTGGAGCGGCTTCCATAAGGGGGCATGGAGAACATTTGGGGGGGCATAGCTGAGGCTCAGGCCAGCCCTACTTCTGGCCCCCAGTCCAGTGTGGAGCTCTGACAGGCTAAAGGGTGGGGATGCAAGGTAAAAAATGAGGACCACTGTACAAGCACATAGCAAGAAAGAGTCCCTGCCATGAATAGTAGAGAAGGATTGGAGAAGACAGAGGCATGTAGAGGTGCCATGACTTTCCTCAGGTCACAGAGCAAATCAATGACTGGGCTGGAAACAGAAACCACTCCACTGTGCTGTCCAAAAGTACACCCACTTTTTCTTTTTTAACCTTTGGGAGCTAATTATTCACACTATGTTCAGTTGTGCCAACATTTAATAGTAACAGGAACTCCTGCAAGTTTGTGGGCACATGGACATGTTACCATACAGTATGTCTACACTACAAGCACATTAGCAATAGTACTGCACCTAAGCTGATGTAGCATACAGACTTGACACAGCAATGGAAGGTGTTTTCCATCACTTTAGTAAATCTGCCACCTTACCTGGTGGTAGTTAAGTCCAGAGAAGAATTGTTCCATGAACATAGCAATGTCTATACCAGGACTTAAATCCTCATAACTAATTCTGTCAGGAGTTTAAATTGTAGTATACACCCTGAAGGTAGGTTGACTCAAGTCTTAGATATGGGCCACGCCTAAGGAAAGGAAACTTCCAACTTCCCACAAATCTTCCAGCAAGGATACTGGGTAAATTCTGCATTTTTAACAAGGGAAATCAGATTCCTCTTGGCTCTCCTGCACCTGACAGCAATTTCCTTTGTGAGTGATTCAAAAATCAGAGCCATGTGAACATGACAATAAGAGTAAACTCTCATGTGAAATTGGTGTGTGCAAGCACTCAGTTATAGGGCATTGGGTTTTTTTTAATTGTCTTGGGCCTGATCCTGTTCTGTGTCATTCTGATCAAAGCACACAATAAGACATTCTTTTAAAATTTTACTGGTGTGGTCTCCACTATTTTTAAAAGTTATGCCAGAGAGAAGAACACAGACTTAGATCTTGTTTACACTACAAAGTTTTGTTATCAAAAGCTTCCTTTTACCAACAAAACAGTAGAGGTGTACATACTACAAAGCTACTTTTGGTGGCAAAACTCTACTGTTTTGCTGGCAAAATAAAACCACAAGAGGCATAAAGATTTTTGCAGCAAAGATAAAGCAACAAAGCATCAGTTCAGATGTTGCTGCTTGTTTTGTTGATGTAGCTGGATAAGGAGGAGGGAGAAAAAATGTTCTCCTTAACCTCTGATGATAGGACAAGAAGCAATGAAGAAAGGACAAAGAAACCATAGGCAAAGGAGAGGGCTGATTCTGCTAGGATGGGGGAAGAGACCGCTGTGAGGTGTAAACCGAAGGGCTGATATGGGAAGGGTGTCCCCTGCCATCTTTCTGCTTCAGGATAGATGGGTCAACCAGCCCCAGACACACCACTCCCCTGTCCCTCTTCCCCTCCCCAACCCCACACACTTCACCTGAAAAAGTTGCTGCTGACATTCTATTAGCATGTCCATGAGATGATGGCATTGAGAAACCTGCATCCTATGACACTGCACCTGCCTCATGAGGGATGGCAAACCCTTTCCAGAGCATCCTGCAGCCAGTTGCACAGCATACTGCTCTCTGTATTAATGTAAGAGCAGCTAATGTGGATGCACTCTGCCACTACAAGGAGAATAGTATGTACATGCAAGAGCAGTTTTAATGAAGGCAGCGTAACTTTTGCTGACAAACATTTGTAGAGTAGACAAAGCCTGAGAGTTGTAGATAGAATAGAAAAAAAATCATGTACTATTTAAACATAGATAGCAGCCAAGAATTCTATTGAAATACTTTGTTATTAAAGTCAGTGATTACCACTGTAAAATATCTGGTTAACATATTTTCTGGACAATTTAACAAGCTTCCCTTACTAAAATACAGCTTTCAACAATTTGGTAGCCATTGCTGATTATACTTAAGTGAACAGACACTGTAAATGTAATAGTATTGCAGTGAAATGCATAGCCCGATAATATTTATGAAAACCTGAATATTATGACTTTTATTATTGATTGGCAGGATAATTAGTTGGATGTGATGAGTGGATCTAAGTCTGAGTTTTCATTAAATTTCATATATTCTGTGAAGCTCCTGAATGAATAGATATGACTATTGTACATCAAAACTCAAAATCAGAAAAAAAAAACCCACTCAACTCGTGCTAGATTAGAGCCCACTCATGTGCAGGTGCATAATCTGGAACAGCAGCTTCTGCACTGTGCCTTGCCTATTTGTCGTGTTCCTGTGCATGGACTGGCCATAATCTTGCAGGAAGTGAAGTCCTTGCTTCCTGCTTGTGCCCTCACTGGTGCTCAGAAAATAAAAGGCCTGGAGAACGGAGGGGTATGGTATGGCCCTGCTTTTCCCCTAAGCCAATCAGCTAAGAATATTACAAACCTTCGAAATGTGAAGCATTAAGTAAGTGCTTAAGGTTCTTTATAGTAGATAGAAATCTGATGTCCTCAGTGCACATGTGAGGATGGCATATGGCCATAAGAGAGGTATTTGTCTTGCTCTCCAATTAGAAACCTGTGAACACATTTCAGACTATCATTGGCCACTCAAGTTCAACCTGTCTTCCCCTTTGTAGATGGAGAAGCAACTGGGTCAAGGTTGAGTGGTACTTCAAACTTGTGTACCAAATTGCTCCCAAGCCATGGTGTGACATTCTCAATTGAGGTATTGGGACAAACTGCCCTTTCTGCTCCATAACAGCACAAATGCTGAAAATGTTAACTTCATCCAGGATAGGGGGGAGTGGAGGTCAAAGAAGTGCAGTCCCAAGGCAGCCATGCTGAGATTGCTCAATTAGGGCAAACTGCAAAGAATGGGGCAGACAATCTCTAGAACTGGTGATTATTCTAATACTTAGATTCCCCATGCCAGCAACAACATAGCTTCTACAGTACCTTGTTGGTTACCCTCAATCAAACCATAGTTCCCTTAAAAGCAATGCAGCCTAGAGCTCCCACCCAGACAGTTAAGACAAGTATGATGAGGATTGCAAAAACCTTGTTCATCATATAAAAAGTCCTACCAATCCCAAAGGATTGGACACAAAAATCCTTTAAATACTAATCCATGGTTTGCAATACAATGTCCAATATCCATATGGGACTGACAATCTCAGTCCTGCAACTCAAACTTCTCCCGATGAAGCTTACACGGATCTGAGGTGAAAGAATTAGGGACCAAGAGGTTTCTGATAAATCCCTGGTAGGCTATTGTCAACCTCTTGACAGCAGGTGTTCCTTGGGTGAAGAATAATCTTTGAAGTGACTGCCTGTTCCTTAAGTATCTCTGGTAATTAGGCAATTCCTTATGTTAATCCATATAACTATCTCCAGCCATTTACAGGGAGTTTACTACATATATCAAAGAGAAATGAAGACAGTGATATCACTACATTCACAGTTCATTTAAACGTTAATAAATCCATTTAATCTCTGATTAACAGAATAAAAGGAATAGTCTTGCAGCACCTTAAAAAGACTAACGAAACATGTAGATGGTATCATGAGCTTTCATGGGCACAACCCACTTTTTTAGATGAAGTGTCGTGGATTGTGCCCCCAAAAGCTCATGATACCATCTACATGTTTTGTTAATCTTTAAGGAGCTGCAAGACTATTAGTTGTTTAAGTTTTTCCAGTTACAGACTAACTCAGCTACTCCTCTGAAGCTAACAGAATACAGTAATAGACAGGATTATATTGACAGCTTGTAGCAATATATATGTAAAGAGAAAAAAACACGACCATTGTCAACTAATATGTTGCTAAAAGTTGAATCTGGATCAATTAGCCTGCAAATTGCTTAACTCTTTTTGGCCCTGTGTCACACAGGGCATGGTTAGTGGTAATGAAATCTATGAAAAGTTTTAACAGAAAAGCAGTTTAAAATCAGTTACTCAGCCCTTCTTCCAACAACAGACATCCATTGACTTCAGCATAATTGTGATTAGTTCTCCAAAGTGACATGTTATCAGTTTTGCTATTTCTATCTTGTGCTACTGGTATCAGTAATTACTCTGTGGCTACTAGAGTATTAGCATTTTTATATCTCCATAAATATTTTTTCATAGGGGTAGCCATGTTCATCTGTATCTGCAAAAAACAATGAGGAGTCCTGTGGCACCTTAAAGACTAAGGGTATGTCTACAGAGCAAATTTATTTCAAAATAACAGCTGTTATTTCGAAATAACTTTACTAGCGTCTACACAGCCAAACCGCTATTTTGAAATTAATTCGAAATAGTGGAGCGCTTATTTTGAATTTGGTAAGACTCATTCCACAAGGAATAATGCCAAATTTGAAATAGCTATTTTGAAATAAGTGCTGTGTAGATAACCCTGGGGCCTCCAGCCTTCCCAGGGTGCCCTGGTGGCCACTCCAGCCTCAACCAAGAACACTCCTCTCCCTCCACCCTCTGCAGAGCCCTGAAAGGGGTTGGCTCTGGCCACAGTGCCTGTGACAGCTCCAAGCCTGCCAGCCCAGAGCAAGCAGTCACTGACCCAGTGGCACCAAAACATGAACAAGCAAGCAACTGGCAGCCAGCCCTCCACCGCTGCCCAGGAACAGTCTGCCAGCTCCCAGGAGCCTGCCAGGGTCCGGAGAAGGTGGGCACCTTCCTGGTCCAGGGTGGAGATCATGGACCTTATTCAGGTTGGGGGGGGATGCCCCCAACATCCATGATTGCCACACTAGATGGTGGAATGCGGCTGTCTATGGCAGGATAGCTGCCAGCCTGGCCACCAAAGGCCACATGCGAACCCAGGAGCAGGATTGCATGAAAATGGATGGCGAGACCCCCAAACCTGAGCCCTGAGCTTCTCCTCTCCCTTCTTCCCCTTGCTTCCCCTTCCAGCTCCCTCCTCCCACCCTCTCTCTTCCCCTCTCCCACCTCCTTTCCCCAATCTCACCAGAGTTTCATTCCCTCCCCCAGTTTTGTTAAATAAAGAGAGTTTGTGTTCATGAAAATACATGTATTTTATTTGACATCAGGAAGGGGGGTTAGGGAGGGGTAAGTGGAAGGTTGTGAGGGAGGGATGAGGCACAAGCCCCCAGTGGGCAGACCAGGGAGGCTCTTAGTGCTCCTCAGAGTGGAAGCTCTCCCCCAGGGCCTCCTAGATAGTGACAGCTGATGGACCTCCCAGATGGCAGCCTGCAGAAAGTGCAGCCAGGATCGCAGCAACGCGTCCATGAGAAGCACCAGAATGCCTGGGGCAGCTCTGGCTCCATGTTGCAGAGTGCTGTGGTGTCCCAAGTGAGCGCAACCAGAGCACTCAGAGACAAAATGCTTTGCTGTCCCTCATCGAGGTAGGCAAACAAGCAGGGAAACCTGAAAACTGGCTGTCTGGGGGGGCGGGGTCCCTTTAAGCACAGACCTCAGATAGCCTCAGGCAGCAGCCACACAAAGTAACTCCCGACCTGATGATCTGCCGGACCTGGTTCCAGCTAGCCTTAAATGTGATTAAGTGTCCACTCAGTGTGGACACGCTATTTTGAAATAGCAAAAAGCTATTTCGAAATGCATTTTGTGTGTAGACACATTATTTCGAAATAACGCTGTAGTGTAGACATATCCTAACAGATTTATTTGGGCATACACTTTTGTGAGTAAAAACCACTTCATCAGATGCATTGCAGTGGAAATTACAGAAACAGGGGTATATATATTCGTACTAGTATATGAAAAGAAGGGAATTACTTATCAAGTGTAGGACCAATGTTAAGGAGGTCAATTCAGTCAGGGTGGATGTGTCTTACTTCCAGCAGCTGATGGGGATGTGTGAATAACAAGAGAAATAAATATTTTGAGAGAGATTTGTGGCTTGATTCAGTTTTGTTCCAGTTATTACCGAAACAAAGACTCATTTTTGCCTGCTATAATACTCATAAGGAGACCTGGGAAACAGAGCTCACATTTAGATCCAAATATAACATTAGTAGGTATATTAAGTGAACTTGAGGCCAACTTCATTAGCTTTTGAAATGAAATTGGGAAGCACGGTTACCTCCTGCCACGAATGAATTATTACCTACTAGACAGAATGAAGCCGCTGCCATGGCACTCAATGGGAGTTTCATTCCCAGCCATGCCAAATATTTGCCATAATTAACAGACCAAAACACGAGAAAGTCATAGAAAAACATTTTGTCATTCTCTTTGTAGCCTCTCCACATGAGGAGACTGGAGGAAGAGGAGGCATTTTGAAAGATTATATCATATATATAGTAGCCCAGTGTCAGAGTCTGTAATGCTGAAATGCTGGCTGTTCCCTCTGGGCAGCCCGTGCTGCATGGGGAGTGCGGGGCCCAAACGGCCGCTTGCACCTCTTGCTCCCCTGCGGTGGCCTGGCTGAGCGGTGCAGAAATCAGCCAAGTGCCACGGCGGGAGGGAAAGAGGGGACGGGGCGGTGACGTTCACAGCCAGGGGGCGGGGCCTGGACGAGCGTGCATCCCCAACAGAGACAGAGGAGAGTGGAGAGAGAGTGAGAGGCAGGAGGGGGAGAAGAGAAAGGGAGAGACGGAAAGAGAGGCAGAAGGCGGAGGAGAGCTGAGAGAGAGAGGGGGAGGCAGTAGGAGGAGGAGAGAGAGAGAGAGAGACGGAGTGAGAGACCGGACGCTCAGGAAAGAATACCGATGTGGAGGAGAGACCTGAAAATCCCGTCTTATGATGGGTTAATTGGCTAGTCATATATATATAGTAGCCCAATGTCTGTGACTCTGTAATGCAGTAGCATTACAATCTTGCCTCTGGGGGGTGCTGTTGCCTTCTGCCATGGTGCTCGGCTGACTTTTGCGCTGCTCAGCCAGGCCGCCACGCGGAAGCAAGCGGCGCAAGCGTCCGTTTGGGGTCCACGCTCCCCATTCAGCGGACCCCAAACGGCCGCTTGCACCGCTTGCTACCCCACGGTGGCCTGGCTGAGCGGCGCAGAAGTCAGCCAAGCGCCACGGCAGAAGGCAACAGCGGGAGGGGAAGGCAGGGCCCGGGCATGTACGTCACCGCCCCGCCCCCCTTCACCTCCTGCCGTGGCGCTTGGCTGAGTTCTGTGCCGCTCAGCTGGGCCATTGCATGGGAGCCCAAATGGCAGCTTGCTCCGCTTGCTCCCCCGTGGTGGCCCGGCAGAGCAGCACAGAACTCAGCTGAGCGCCCCGGCAGGAGGTGAAGGGAAGCGGGGCGGTGGCGTACATGGCCAGGGGGCAGGGCCCGGCTGTGTACGTCACCGCCCCGCCCCCCTTCGCCTCCCGCCGTGGTGCTCGGCTGAGTTCTGTGCTGCTCAGCCGGGCCACTGTGGGGGAGCAAGCAGCCGTTTAGGCTCCGCGGTCCCCGTGCTGCATGGGGAGTGTGGAGCCCAAACAGCTGCTTGCACTGCTTGCCCCCACACAGGGAGCACAAAGCCCAAACAGCCGTTTGGGCTCCGTGGTCCCCCAAGTGAGAGGCGGGGGGGAGGGGGTGAAGAGAAAGAGACAGAGAGAGAGGCAGGAGGTGGAGGAGAGCTGAGAGACAGAGGGGGGAGGCAGGAGGAGGAGAAAGAGAGAGAGAGAGAGAGAGACACGGACATGGAGGAGAGACCCAAAAAATCCCGTTCTATGATGGGCTATTGGCTAGTATCAAAGTAAGTGCCAAGGCCAGAGTGTTCTACCTAGCAGAACTGAGGGTGGCCTTGCCAGGTAAGTATCTCTGTGATTAGATAACTTTTGACATTTTAGAAGCCCTGTAATGGGGTGCACTCACCTCCCACAAGCACCTCCTGGCCAAGTGCATGCACCTGCACTTTGTCACTGTTTGTGATGGCTCTTTGGTGTATCAGCCCTCCTGCCAAATCACACATAGTCTGCACGTGAAATAACAGGGCAAACCTTTTCCAGGGTATGAGGCCAACAGGGTCCTCTCTCAATGCCCTTGGTCATGTCTCTGTGCTCCCACTGAAATAAAGAATAGGTCCTTCCCTGGAGGCAACATCTTCATCTTCACAGGGCCTTTCTGGCCCCAAGTCTTTAGATAGCTACCATAGTTCAATTCTCTGCTCTGAGTGCCTTACTGTCTAGGCCAGGTCCATTACAGTTGCTAATAGGAGGCTGAGAGGGTCTCAGGTCTGCTCTACTCCAGGTCCCAGCCTAGGGACTCTAGAGATAGCAGCTGTTTGCAAAGTCTCTTTAAATGCCTGCATTGTTGCTATAATTCCTGGGCTACTTCACCATGGCCCCAGCATCTTCTTCACTATTACCCCAAGGCCTTGTCCCCATGGAGTTCCAGCAGCAAGCCTGGAATACCAACTGCTCCAAAGAACTGAACTTGTTCTAACCCAGCAACTCTCCTTATACTATCTTTCTGGCCCCGATTGGCTGCTTCCCAAACAACTACTCTAGGCAGCTCAAATGTTCTCTCTATTGCCCTTTTCTCGGGCAGGCTGTGGCAGGATCACAAGGTCCCCAGCAGAGGCACTCAGGACCAAGTCCACCCTATCACAGGCCCCCAACTCTTAACATTAAAAGACATTAAAATGGAGGGACCTTTAAACATTTTCATGTATTTCCAGGTCTTATTCTAAATTCAAGCCAGATTCAAAGAGTCTAGCATTGCTAGTATTTATGCAGCTTCTTAGGGGAGCAAAGCACTGAATATTAAGGGAAAATGAAGAATTATAACAAGCTTTAAAATAACTTTTTGTTTAGCTTTATGGCACTTGCTATCACTTAGAAATGATTTCAGTAAAGAACCCTGTAATTTTCAGTGCATTATAGAGTGAGTGCTACTAAAAACTGCCACATCACAGTACTTTCAGGAATGTGCTGTACTGTGAATAGAAGAGACTGTAAGTGCTGTGGTAAATTCAGCTAATCAAGGTGGCAAATGTCAAAAATTGCTAG
The DNA here is from genome assembly GCA_032595735.1 of Pelochelys cantorii. NCBI lineage: Eukaryota > Metazoa > Chordata > Testudines > Trionychidae > Pelochelys > Pelochelys cantorii. The sequence goes on along the minus strand of CM064328.1, from coordinate 174,864,548 downwards.
CGCACACCGGTGACAGAATAATTTGTTTGCCGACAGGAAGTAAATCTACGTGTTCTAAAATTCTTGTATCTTATTAAAAACAGGCATTTTAGAATGGACTGGGTGTTGTTCAATTGATGTGGAGAAACAGATCATTGGAGAATAGGGTGATATTTAAAGATTTTATTAAATTTATTTTACTGGTGCAGTGGTTTATTGGCTGTTCCCAAGGAATAATTTAAACAATAAAATGAAGAAAGAACAGTGTAACCTGGATGATCGAGCATTGAACTAGGACTCAGACCTTTGTCTATTTTTTCACTGTTCCACTGGCCTGATGTGTGAGCTTGGACAAGTAACTTTACAGAAAGGGAAACAGGCACTGAGGCTCAGTAATACTGATATCCTTTGTAACATGTTAAAGAGGAAACAAGCTAGGGTTTATTAGCTCAACTGTAAATAACAAATAGTGATTTGAACATTTTATGGATATGAGAGATATTTCTTCACATATTTATAACTGGGACTGGTATAGTCAAAAGGTAATACCATCTGAAAGTAACAGGTATGACCACATTTACACATCAATGCATTCAAATTCTGTATAAACATTGTTGATCACTTAAATCCCTTGAGCAGGCAAAATACCTTACTCCTTCCTAAATCATATATGATTTGAAATGGTATGGCTTCAAGAAGTGGAATAGAATGAAACTCAATTTTGGCTTTATGAAACACTTTGCTTAATTTAGATATTATATCTTCAAAAACTTTTCAAGGACAGTAATTTTATTTACTGTAAAAAAAAAAAAAATAAAGCCACCATGCTTTGTGTGAACTCTTGCTGAATGCCTTAGATCCTGACATCTTGTTTTTATTAGTGAAGGGACTGATTGTCACAAGATTGGATCTCTGTCAAAGAGTCAGGAGATTTTTTTTTAACTTCTACAGGAGCAGCAAGTGAAAATGACGAGAGAAAGGAAAGAAAGGCCCTGGCTTATAGCTCACACAAGACTAACACAACACATCTCCCCCTTCCAACTAAGTCTGGGCAGGATGCCAATCTGCCACACTAGAGATTAAAACCTATAGTGAAATAAAGCAGAATGTACTCTTACAACATACCACTCCCAGATCTCCAAACACACTAACTTTACCAGTGGACCAATGGATTTACCCAATGATGTACAAGTCCCTGGATCAGCCAATACTACGAGTCACTTTCACCAGATAAACAGCATATTTGGCTAATACAAACCCTGTGGCACAAAACTAGAGGGCTGTCTCTACACTACGATGACATGTATAAAGCTAACAAACATTTAGTTTATAGAGCCAATGGTTTTATTGTCTGGCCATACCTAAAGAAGCAGAGAAGGCACTGAGACGGGTTTAATCAAGCCACAACTTTATTATCAGATGTCTGGAACTACCCAGTAGATAAGATTGCACAGTGCAGCACTGCAGGTAGCCCCATGTTTATTCCTTATTTATTCAAGGGGCTTTTACCAGGTCCCTTTCTTTTCCAGCCTTGTCCCGTCAGAACTTACCACACCCAGGATGAGAGATTTCTACCCACTCCCCATTTTTTCCATCCCAGTCCTTCCAGCAACTCATTGCCAAGCCTTTACCATCCACCCGGCCTCATAGGAGGCTTAGGGTGGGTTATTAGAATGGAGGGTTGGCTCCCTGCCATATCAATTGTAGGAGTCCCCCAACCATTCCCCATTTGTTTCTTTTACAAACACCTCTTTTAAAGTCCTCTCACTGTATACCTTTCCTATGGAATACCTACACTGGAACACCACCACAAGGAGGCACATTGGCTGCCTCCTTCCCACAGCCAGTCAGGTTCTCAGACATCTTCTAATGCAATCTTTTATATTGGTTAAAAACATGTCATTACTTTAAGTCTGACAGGTGAACTGCTTCCTCCCGAAACAACTCAGCTACCCCATATATTATACCCAGGTGTGAAATTACTGCCCCTCCTCTGCTCCCAAGGGTTTGGCCACCTTCATGCTCACATGCCTCTGAGTTGTCTACCCTGGGGGGTTTATGGCTCCCTGCCAAACCTTGCACTGAAGTGTCTGACCAAAGAATGTAAACTCCTGGAAAAAATGTAAGGATCAGCCCCAAATTTCTCTCTTGCCCTGAGCATTAGTTCTATCCCTTTATGCATTTCTATATTATTTTCCCCAATATGAACCACAGTTGTATGTTGGGGCTGATGACAGGCCTGCACAACATTCTGCATTGGTTTTAGTTTATCCCATAACATGCCCCTTCTTGCATGGCAACTAAATACTGCTTCATCACCAAAGCCCAGCTGTGAACGCTTGGGGATCTGGATGTGTGCTTATGTGCTCAAAAGATAATACTGTGCCCAGAAAGCCACACCGCCATCTGCATAGCTGGTTGTCCAACATCTGTAATGAGATTACAACAAATTAATGTTGGGTCACTGCTTGAGGTCTTACATATGTTTGATATGCAACCAAGTGCCATGCCCGATTGTCTGGATTGCTTCTGCTTCCATAGCCAGCTCTGCTGGAGCTGCTGCAGTCCCAATTCTGAATGAGTGGAAACCAAATGTACAGATTGGCAGCCCCAACCTCATTAGCCCCCATATCAACACAGAAATAAACTGATATGCTCTACACTGGCATATAAAACTAAGACACTCTTAGTCTATAGACCTAATGGTTTTATACCAGAGGTGGAAAATCATATCAGGCACTGCAGAATAGAAGCTGAGATAAATATCTCTACAATCAAGGAGACAGAAGAGGAGAAACAGTTTTTTACTCAGTGTCTAAAATACAATATAAGAATTTCTTCATATTAGCAGAAACAACACTTTCCATTTAAAAAGCCACAAAGCAAAGTGTCCATAAATCTGTGAGAAGGCAAAGAGATTGTGCGGGTGAAATACTGTGTGTAGCAACTTGCAACTGAATCAGAAACATACATTGATGACACATAGTCATCAGGAATAAAATACCAAACAGTATAGTGAAACCCTGTCTTAAGCAGATGCTTGATATAGTTACCCCTATCTCTACTACACACTGACAACACTTGTGAAGCTTATGCCAAAATATCAAAGGAAACTAACTGTGTTCTGCCACACACACAAGATTTATCCTGAAACATTTTGTGAGAGATCTCATTTAATTAAGAATTGTTACAACATTCCTGCACCTCCTTTCCAAAATGTGAACTTGAAGAAACAATAGGCAATGTCTAGTCTACAGCTCAAAATTATTCAGAAGAATCTTCCTGAGAGCGCTCTGTCAACAGAATTCTAATGGGCCTTATCTAGTTGTGTCTTTTTTTCACTGTTTCTCCTTCGAGGATGGAGTTGCAGTACAGATTTCACTATTGCCAACTGCTAGCATTCAACAAAACAAAACAAAACAAAACACCCATCATGTCAGCCCCCTCACCCCAATCATGATATGGGCTTGAAAAGTGAGATTTATTGATCAGCCGTCTCAAACCTTTATGCTGCACTAGTATTGTATGTTGAAGTTTTTCTCCACAATCATTATTCCTGGAAACATTTCATTAATAAATGAAAGTTGAGATTCTCATCATTGTCACATGATTCCAGCAGCTAGGACTGTATGGAGAAAAAAAAAGACATGAATGCAAAACTGTACAACATACTATAATTCCCAGCACTGCCCATCAAAAATGGCACTAGTCTCCATGGCTATGTCTACACTGCAGGTTTTTTGCGCAAGAACAACTGTTGCGTAAAAACTTGCAGAGCGTCTACACTGCACGCACATTCTTGCGCAAGTAAATTTACAGTAAAGCATCGGAAAAGAGCACTTCTTGCACAAGAATTATTCCTCTCCCCATGAGGAATAAGCCCCCTTGCGCAAGAGCTATTGTGCAAGAAGGCAGTATAGACGTGCAACAGGGATTTCTTGCGCAAGCAACCCCTATGGCTAAAATGGCCATCAGAGCTTTCTTGAGCAAGAGAGCGTCTATAGGGGTCAATTGCGGAAGAACTCTGTACGTGTAAAGTATAGGGGTGGTGAGGCCTGCATTCCCCCCTTTTCTATTTCCCCCCCTTCCCTACTACTGATGAGCCAGAAGCAAGCCTCTAGGAACATACGCCATTGTAGCAAGAATGAACTGTAGATAAGGGTGGAAACATAACAGTCTTGTTTACCTAAATGTACTGATCATGTAAACAAAGTCAAAGGACAAGGAGTACAGCTGAGCCATACTGTAACAAGCAATGAGTAACTCCCGGAAATTTCCAAACTGCCACAGACAAGGTAGAGGCCCAGTATTTAAAGCTGCACCAGAGCACAGCAATTTGGACCTCACCGATGGGCTTTGGGTACCGGTGCCTCGGAAGCTGAGACAACCTCACACTTCATTTACAGCTGAAATGGGGTTTCCAGCTAGCCGAAGGGATGTAAGAAATGCCGCTTTTCCTATCATATTATTCTTTTAATTAAGGGGAAGCGCTGACAGCTGTCAGGAAATAAACTATTTGTGTTTAACAGATACCTGTGTAGCGTCCTTTGTACTTTGAGAACCCAGTGTCAGACCTGAGACTTACTCTTGCTGGCAACAGCGTCCACGCTGCCATGGATGCTCTTGTGCAAAAGCACATGTCAGTGTGGAGATGCTCTTGCGCCAGAATTTTTGCACAGAAACTCTTGCGCAAAACAGTTCTTGCGCAAGAAGCCTGCAGTTTAGACATAGCCCACAAGTTTTGTTTAAGCAAGTGTTGTTTGAATGTGTACTGAGAATGCAGGCATCACTGGTGGCTGATGGTAATTACCACCATGGTAACTGTGGTTCACTACAGTCACATCAGAGAAGGAAGCATCAGTTGGGACAACTCAGACTGTAGGAAGGCATGAAGAAAACATTGTAAACTGTGATAAAGCAAAAATTCAGTCCTGTTCCTCCTACCCCTGCAAATTGTCTGGTGTAAGGGACCTGAGAAGTGCTGAGGAAGGACTAGAGGTTACTTCCTTTAAAGGAGATATTAAAATGGGGCCTACTTCTGCTTCAAATGTGGCTGTTAAAGATCCATTAGTGCTTTCAGAAAGCCAATAGGATAACCAGGCTGCCTTGGCTCTCCTCATCTAAAACAAGTTTTGAGAACATACTGTCCTCTACCCCAGCTTCTCCTCTATTAAAATAAGTTCCAAAGTCTGTGTCTCTGGGAAAACTGCTGCCAAATGCATGAAACTGCTCTGAATGTTTATGAGGCAGCTGCACTCTTTGTGCAGAGCACTGGAAAACCTTCCATGTAAGGTGCCATTGAAAGAAAATCAGTTCAGTTGCTTCTCTACTTAATTAAGTGCTCAAATCCTTTATAAATTCTATAATAAAGCTTTGTTCTTGTAGCTGAAATGGTTATTTCCTCTAGATATGACAGTAAATGTTGAAGATGCAGACATAGTGATTCATACAATTTCACTTTCTGTTGGCAGGACCTTTTTTTAAAAACTTGAAAATTGCCATAGTGTTAGAAATACTATGTGGTTTCTATATGTTTGTTAAATTATTAGGTGTAGCTTTCGCCCCACAGATATCTCATTGTGCTAGGTGCAGTACAGAAAAGTAACAAGAATAGTGTGTGCTTCAGAGTGCTTGCAATCCCATTTGCAATGATAAATATGGGGAAAAAAAGAAGAGAGTTTACCCCTGGGAATGTCTTGTAAAATGTTGCTTAACTTATTTTTCTGATGTTAATAGGTCCAAGAAATTTGCTTCCCCTACAGTATGTTAACACACTATTTACTGACAGATACTGATTAACTGAGTCATATTTAGCTAAGGAGAACATCACCATTCATATTCAGATGTGGTGAATACAAATATTGGAAGTGCATGTACTTTCCCAGTTATTTTCATTTTAGTGTCTAATGAGATACATCATATGGAACTTTTTCTCTTTTAGGTTTTTAATTTTTTTATTATTAATTATAATTATTAGAGCAAGCCAAGAGGATATTTCATTTACTTTCCATGGAGAAAGAAAGTCTCCATGTTACAAGACTTGGATAAAGGGAAAGTGTTTTGAAAAGACCCACTTTCTGGGACTCAGATTATAACTCTGATAAAACAGCATAGGGATTCCTAGCAGAGGATAGGAAAGACTAGCAATTCCGTGGAGACAAAAACTCCATGTTCCCTGATGCAATGGCCCCAAGAATATCTCTGGTTTTCTGGCCCAGACACCCTTTCAAGAGTACTTCTATTGGAGGGCAGGAGCTATGCTGGAGTGTTATAAAATGGAGTTTTATTTACCATGTGATGAAGCTACATTTCTTTCTTTTCCCCATACATCATGGCTGTGTCTAGACTGCACCCCTCTGCCGACAGAGGGATGCAAATCAAGCACTTTGGAAGTGCAAATGAGCCCAGGATTTAAATATCCCAGGCTTCGTTTGCATACTCACGTTCCAACGCTGTGCGGATCAGGCTCATAGTCGAAAGTGAAAGTAAAGTGTAGCCGTGGTTCTGCCAACAGCAGGGAGCTTCTTTGGCAGATCATTTTTTGTGTACAGGATCTGCTGAAAAAGCTCCGCACTGTCAGCAGAACTGCGGCTACACTTTACTTTCATTTTCAACACTGAGCCTGATCTGCACAGCATCGGAACGTGAGTATGCAAATGAAGCCCAGGATATTTAAATCCTGGGCTCATTTGCACTTCCAAAATGCTTGATTTGCATCCCTCTGTCAGCAGAGGGATGCAGTCTAGACTTATGAGTTCTCCCTGTCCCATCTGAAGTTGGCTGAAAGGCTCAACCCATAGCCTCCAGCCAAGTTTTAGTCCTCCCTTTTCAGGATAACAGAGTTCACTCAAGTTACTGGCCAATAATCTTATAGAAGGTCTTTTCTCTGCCTCTGGGCTCCATGATCTTTTATTCCCCTTACTTCTGGGAGGTTCAGCACCCCTTCCTTGGTGGCTAGTAGAGTCACCCACACTCTCCCTCTATTCTAGGTTCCAGCCCAGGGAACCTGGGGCTGGAAAACAAGACCTATTCCATCAGATTCTTTGCTGCCTCCCTAAACCATTTACTGTTTCTTCCAAACCCCCCAAAGAGTAACTGCTGGTGCTGGCGCTGGCGCTGGCGCTAGCTCTGGCTCTCTATACTATAGCCCTCTTTTCCTGCTAATTTGCTGGCTTTATAATCACCTATCCCCTACACAGCAAGACTCCATTATTAGTTAAATCTGGCATTCTCTTTCCCAGGTGCTGTTAGGTATGTTAATTGGTCTCCCATGCCCACATTAAACCTTTCAGGTTCTGTGTGGGGGATGTGCCCTATCATATGACCTAAAGGCTTGATCCTGCATTATTGAAGACAATGGGTGTTTTGCCATTTCTGCTCCTTTCCGTTCAGCAAATTATAAGTTAAGTACTCATCAACAATTATTTAACTGCATAAGAGCCAATCTTTTTATGTATCTGTGGCTACCTCTTGCTCAAACAGTCAACAGTATTTTAGTTGAGCCATATTATAAGCAAAGTTTTACATTTTTTCCCAATAAAAACCCCTCTCAAACTATTGGCAGAAAGTGAGTGGAACTGAAGCTTATTTAATTGCAAGGCTCAGGTTGGCAAGCTGACAGTGCTCTTCATGTTTTCTCCTTTAACAAGGATGTAATTTTCCAGTAAGCTTCTGAGGAATTAGAGGCTTTCTCTCTTTGTCATCTCTTCAGCCTCATGAATCTACAATCTTGGTTTTACCTGATTTGGTTCTGACAGACAGTTCTGCAGTTAGCCGCTTGCTAGTCTGGACTGAAATGGGTCTGTCACTAGCAGAACATAGCTAGGTTTGAGACCAAAGGAGCCAAATGACAACTCCAACAGCCAAACCCCATGTAATCCTCCACTCAATACCATACAGGAAAAGTGTGTGTGTGTGGAGGAGGAGGTTTGGATTAAATTCAGGGAGTTGTGCATTATAAATGTTTCTAATATGTAATATACGAAGCATTATAATAGCTGTGTTATCTTAGAAGTTATTGACAAATAGTCTTATCTTTGAGGTAGAAATATAAGAACAATGAAGACAACTAATGAGTTTTTTATTTGAAATGGATTTGAGCCCAGAAGATGGCAAATTCAGATAGTTTCATTTAGTTTTTGGTGGTTCAGGAAGTCCCTTCCTCAGATCTTGAACACAGCAACACATCCAGAATATGCTCTCAGATGAGAAGTTACAGTATTTTAGGACTCTATTCATTAAGTATCCGAGAATAATTTCAGTATGTTTTTATATTCTAAGAATAAAAAGAGATTTCAAATTTTCTAAAATTTCCAGGCAGCTGTTCGCTCTCTTTTTTTGTTGTTTTTTTGTTTTGTTTTTTGTTTTTTTGCAATGACCCTTCCCCTCCAGATTTTTGAAGATGAAACCTCATTTCCTATTTGTTACACTAAGGTTTTGGTGTACTAGCATGGTGGTGATAGGGGCAGAAAGGGAGCACAGATGACAGTTGCCCTAGGGCCTGGAAACTCTAAAGGGCCAGAGGCTGCCAGTGGCTATTGCAACCAGAGCGATGGTGGCAGAAACCACAAGCCCTTTAAAGCACAGCTGGAGCACTCTGGATGGCTCACAGGGCTGGTTGGGAGGTGGGGAGATTATGAAGTATGCTGGAGGCAGCACTGAGGGTTGGTTGGCCTTCAGTCCCACCCCTTCTGTCTGAGGCCCTGACCCATCTGGGAATGCAGAGCTTCCCCCCCTTGCCCAGGGACTTGCAAGTCTGTTAGACCCCCAGGGTATTAAATTCGTCCATGGTGTAGAGTCAAGCACAGTAACTCGTATATCAGAGGTGGAATGCACTGGTCCTAGGGGAGAATCTCCCAGCCTGGGTAGACAGTCTTGGCCTACTGGGACTCAAGCTAGAACACAAAAAATAGCCCCGTGATTGCTCTGGCTCTGGCAGAGACTCAGGCTAGCCTGTGCTCAGACCCCAGGGAGTGGGGTGGGTTTGAAAGTTTGTGCTGTTGCCTAAGATAAATGTCCAGACTGTTAGTTTTGCAGGCCAGCTTGAGCCCTGCTAGCAAGAGTCTGTCTACCTGCATGGGAAGTTTGCTCTCAGCTGTCTTGGTAACATGCCCACAGGGGGCTGCACCAGGCAAAGCGGATGAAGCAGCTATGCAAAGACAGTGGCGCACTTCTATCTGCTGCTAAGGCTCCATAGTATGCCTTGATGGAGGAAGGACAAAGGGAGGCCACTGGTGTGCTAACACATCAGTTGCCCAGTTGGAAGGGTCATGAATGGGATTTCTCAGATACTGCTCTTTTTTAATACTGCAGGCTCCCATTGTCTTTTTCTTAAACAGTGTCCACTGTATGAGCTCTCCTCAGTAACACTGAAAGGTTTAAAAGATTCCTGAAAGTAGCATCACACAGCTTTTAAACCTTAGCAAACTAAGAATGGGATAAAGACTTTGTAATAGTTCATATCAAAAGAAGTGTATTCTAACTGCTTTTATAAATATCTGCATGCCACTACCCAATAAATTACTAATTGCACCTTAAAGCAACATGGTAATGTCTATAATAGTGCTGCAGTGTAGTAACTAAGTGAATGAGTAATGCATGTTTATTTCATAGTAAGTACAATGAAATGCTGCTTCTCTTTGCTTTGTGTATATCAGATATGCAGTTACTGTATAATTAAGTTCAGCTTGCATGACTGCTGATTGACACTACTGCACTGCAGCTTTAAGATGATTACTCAAAGAAACTAATTATGTTATACTACAGAGTTCCAAGTATTAGAGGTGTAGACAGCTACTTTTGTGTGTTTCATGAGCCAGAATGGTTCCTGTCTTAGTTTTCACTATAATCGGTAAGCAGCATATACACATACAGATAGAAAACAAAACTTCCTTTCCAAAATATCACAATATTGTGTGAAGAGGAGTGCAGTGTAATTTCTTCCACTATAAAATTTCCATCTTTTGTTCCTTTGCTAAAACAAGAACACTCACATTTAGCAACTGACAAGAACTCCCAAGCCACATTTGCTATTCTAAATATTATGAATCATTCTGTAAGAGGTGTTGAAGAAGCTAGTCTTATGGGAAGGGATGTATTCTTTTAATCAAATCAATATAGCCTTTCAACTACCTCAAGTATAGAAAGGGGGACTGAATAAAAATTGTTTTGTTTTAAAATGCTAGAAACTTCAAATCATGTTACCACATTTTGAATAATACTGATTGCACAGAACTTCACAATTAATCACCTTCTTTTAACTGCCTTTAATTTTAAGCAACATTTTTCACCAATAACCAATAAAATGCACAACAGTGAAGATGGGAGGTAATACCATTATTGTTATAGTATAGGGAGATATCATTAATATTAATAATAATGTTAATAATAAAATTTACAAAATATGCCCTGGTTTTAATGGGTTTAAGTATAGTTCATCTGACTTTCTGGAAGAGTAACCAGTCAACCTGAATGAATGGTGCACTAACAAAATTATTGGGTAATGTGACCCAATGGTGCCTTGGGCAGCCCTTACTGGAAAATCCAAGATCAGGACAGGCTACAAAAGCAGATACACCGAGGACTGGTGTGTTACACTTAATTTAAGCTTCCCAACCAGTCAGAAATGGTACTTCTGATCTCCCATACTGATTATCAAGAAGTCAAAACAGAAATCACACAGCCCCTATCATTGCACGCAAAGTCTCTGGTGCCTCCTCAGCACCTAGGTCAGTGCAGTGAAAAATAATTGTAAAAAACTACCTCTGTTTACATGTACAAAATATTCTTTTGACCCCAAAGAAGTCACATACATTACCACTGTAGGTTTGGCTCTTACCCAAAATGCCATGCTACCAGCTAAGAAGTTTCAGTATTTAAAATTAAAGGTTTATTATAATGAAAAAAAGAAAGAACAAGGAGAGATGTTAAATTGTAAATCAGTCACATGCATACTTGAAAGTACTTAGAGCTCCTAGCAGTACTGGTGAAGGTCTTTCTTGAACACATCCACAGCATTGATGGTTTATTCAATCCTTTTTTTCAGAGCTTCATTTGTAGAAAGATTACTCCAAAGATAAGAAGAATGAAGACAAGATGGAGAAGTTGCAAGTTCCTTTTATATTTCTTTTGCCATGTGGCTTGTACTTCCTTTGTCCCTGTCATGATCATGAGAGATGGCCAGCAGCCTGGAGACTAAGGGGTTAACTATACCTAAGGCAGGTAGAGTAGGCCAATAGGAATGTAGGTAGAAATTTCAAACTAGGACAAAGGATTTTTTTGTTTTTTCCCTCCTTTGTTTCTGGGCAGTTTCTCTCCAGCTATTGAGGGGGACAGACAAAATGTCTCGCTCCAAGAAAAGACTCTTCACTATCTGTAAGTAGGGTAATATTTAGATAAACCTGTTAGGTTTTATTGTTTTATGGTTTGGGAATGGGAATTGGATGTCTGTGCATTTAAAAATGGGTTTTTCTCCCCTTTGCAACTAAGTTTTGGTCCATGGTGGAATTCCCCATGTGTTTATTAGTTGGTGACTTTTCCATCTAGTCATTATGCTTGTAACAAGAGTATTGTGGTGATAATAAAAGTTCTTTCTCTTTCCTTTTTATTAACCTGGTATTGATTAATTTTTGTGTCCTGGTTTTACTTTAGGAGTGAGATTTCCCAAGTGATCTCTCCCCTGGTTTCCTTATCATTACTTGGGTGGTGGCAGCAGATCTTTATGCCCAGAATCTAGGGTTTTGGGGAGAAGTTTTATACCAAAGCCTGGAGAGATAAGGTTTTGGGGTACTTTTGCGGGCCCCCACTTCTGCATTTATCATGCCAGAGTGGGGAAAAAGCCTTGATGGGTCCCAAACACAAGCTTCCTAGCACATGGCCTGGAAGACTTAGAATTCTGTCCATAGGTGTGCATCTGCATGTCTTGCTGATTCAAAAAGTATATCCCTTGCCTTCTCAGAATGGGTCAGTTTTATAACCAATGGCCCTTAATGACTCTGCTATAACCATAAAGCAGACTGGGCAATGCTGTTGCCAACCTGCCTGGAGTGTCACCCAGAAACATAGCACAAGTTGTGACAGACATAGATGCATATCTCTAACCCATAATAATAAGGTGGAATAAACATATAAATTAGAGTATCATATTTGGTAAATTTATAACATTCTTGCAGATACCTAACAGGCCATATCTGGCATAACTCATTGCAATTTTACAACAATAGTATCCATAATATCCTAAAGTCCCCCTGTATTCTGTACACTGCCACGAGTAGTGAATATATATGGGCAAAGAGAACATATATGAGGTGTGATATCAAAGTGTCACTAGTATGAGCACTGTACTGATCATCAATGTAGTTGAGTGAAAGTTTTTGGCTGCAACTTTTCTTGGCAAAATATGCAGACTGAGGAAAAGCATATCTGACATCTTCAAAAGGAAATGTTTCACCTTTTAGGTTGAAATGACTGACCATTTCCTTTAACTTTATTTTTAAATATTCAAGAATGTTAAGAAAAGATCAGCACTGAAATGTTTCAGTTTTGTTAAAATGAAATATTTTGTCTGACCCAGAATGATTTTGCCCCTCAACTTTTCAAAATTGCCAATTAAGTGAAAAATACATTCTTCATCCAGGTCTACTCCTGAGTGGTAGAGCTATAAGTGAGTGATGCAGGACATCCCAAATACATGCCAATAAAAACTTTTTATCACACAAACTCATCATGATTACTGAATATGTGGAAAAGATAAAACCAGAGAAATCTTGTTCTGGAAATTCTTTCACTTTAAAAATCTCCACTTGGTATTATTTGTCATATTTTTCTGTCACTTGCAGGGTTTTTTTTTTCCTGTGGTGCTTATTCTAATATAAGCTTTGATGCTATGCTGACAGAGTCAAACTTGAGAATTGCCATTTACTTCAATTCATAATGAATAAAGATGGCGCTCTTTCCCTGCCTTTGAGGGCTGTGTAGCTGCCCTTAAAGTACCATGGAAGGGTAGTTTTATGAAGAAAAATGATCTTGTGGTTAAGGCACAAGATAAGGTGTGCGACAAGTTCAGGCCTGAGGGCTGCTACAGAATGGGGAAAAGGCAGCCACAAAAGGCTAAAAGGCCTTCTAATTAGGCATGGAGGGTTGCAGAACAATTAGGAGCAAGTGGCAGGGATCGGGACCTGACAGAATGGAGCCAACTGACTTCACTTCAGGCCTGCTGGAGGCCTTTATAAGCCTCCCCAGTTAGACAATGAGGAGGAGAGTGAGAGGATATAAGGAAAGGCAGAAAGCAACAGTTTAATATAAAGTCCTAGTAGGAATAGAGCTAAAACAGCAGGGGAGAGAGTCCCAGAAGGAGTAGCTGGGTTCCTTATCCCAGAAACCAGTGTAAGTCCCAACCCTTGGCAAAGGGAGAAGGCTGCTGGCCAGGGAAAGAGGTGTCCTTGCCACAGATGCTATATGAATAATGTATTCAGTGATTGGCAGAGAAGAAAACAAACTATAGGTTGGACCTTGCTAGTCCAGCATCCTTGGGAATTGACATGTGCCAAATCAGAGAATTTGCTGAACCATGGGAGGCCAATATTGTAGCAAGTAGGTCTGGTTTTATTTTTGTTTTCTTGAGGTAACTAAGCAGAACAATACTTACAATGCTGCTTAACAATGTACAACTTGCTGATGCATCCTATATAAGCTTATGCCTAGCCAAGGCTTATCAGCTCTCTTCATAAAAAAAAGTTTTAGTGTTGTTGTTACACAATTGTACTGTATTAGCACAAAGTAAGAAGTAGATAAAGCATAAAAAACATGCTTGTGCTTCCTGGCATTACAAGCACTTCCAGGCTGCATCTAGACTGGCAAGATTTTGCGCAAAAGCGGGTGCTTTTGCACAAAAACTTGCCAGCTGTCTACATTGGCCGCTTGAATTTGCACAAGAGCACTGACGTTCTAATGTAAGAAATCAGTGCTTCTTGCGCAAATACTTTGACGCTCCTGTTCAGGCAAAAGTCCTTTTGCGCAAAAGCTTTTGCGCAAAAGGGCCAGTGTAGACAGCTCAGATTTGTTTTGCGCAAAAAAGCCCCGATGGCTAAAATGGCGATCGGGGCTTTCTTGTGCAAAAGCACGTCTAGATTGGCATGGATGCTTTTACGCAAAAGCATCCATGCCAATCTAGACGCGCTTTTGCGCAAATACTTTTAACGGAAAAACTTTTCAGTTAAAAGTATTTGCGGAAAATCATGCCAGTCTAGACGTAGCCCCACTGTTTGCTTAGAAGACTTTTAGAGATACTTTCAAGCTAAATAACAGCACAGACCAGAGTCTGGACTGGTAGCTGTAACCAAACTTTATGGGACAATGGGAAAGTTGGCCACACCCATGAAAAGCAGATATCTAGCTAACTAAAATCATGTTGGACCACAGATATTGCTGGACCAGAAAGTGTTGGACTACAGAGGTTCAACCTGTATTTGCAAATATTAGATGACCATCTCTAGGTTCTTACCCCCTCCCCTGACTTAAACACTTATTTCCAGATGGGGGGGAGGAGGTGGGTGAGAGATAAGACTTTAAATATCAGTCCAAGCCTCAGTATTAACATAACAATTCCCTTTCAAGGTTAGACCAATGAACTATGTAGTCTGGTATTCTGTCTTCAGCCCTGGTACCAGAGGTTTTAGAAGAATGTGTAAAGTAATTTCATAATGGGCAATTATTTAATGAAATGCCTTTGAGGGGAATTTTTTCCTAACGCATGGCAGTTAGGCTGTGTCTACACGGGCACGATCTTGCGCAAAAGCGGCCGCTCTTGAGCAAAAGCTTGCTGCCTGTCTACACTAGCCGCGTGTTCTTGCTCAAGTAAACTGATGTTCTAATGTATGAAATCAGGGCTTCTTGCGCCAGAACTCTGACACTCCCATTCAGGAATAAGCCCTTTTGTGCAACTGTTCTTGCGCAACAGGCCAGTGTAGACAGGCAACATGAATTTCTTGCGCAAGAAAGCCCAATGGTTAAAATGGCCGTCAGAGCTTTCTTGCACAAGAGAGCGTCTACACTGGCATGGATGCTCTTGCGCAAAAGCACATGCCAGTGTAGATGCTCTCTTCTGGAAGAGTTTTTGCAGAAGAACTCTTCTGCGGAAGAGTTTTTGCGCAAGATCATGCCAGCGTAGACACAGCCTTAGTGTTTGATTTTTATGCCCCAATGTGTTTTCCTTTATACAGTTTTATACCAGCCCCTTTACTTCAGGTTTCTATTAATTGTTGTTAATATCTAATCCCTTCCACTCCTCCCAATTCACAGGTCGTGACTCCATGGTGCTCTGTAACTGACACACTCCCCCCAAAAACTAGTGAGTGTTTAGCACTCTTCTGTAGCCAGCTCCCCACCCCGTTGGAGCACCTCCTGTGCACTGCAATCAGCTGTTTCACAGCATGCAGGAGAGAGGGGGATGAGTGGGACAGGCACACTCAAGGGCAGGGACTGAAAGAGGCATGTAGTGGGTAAGAGCTTGGTGGAAAGGGGCCCTGAGGCAGAGTAGGGTGTTGCGCACCCCCACTCGCACTCTGGGCCTGAGGAAGTCAAAGTCTATATATTCCAATCTTTCAAGATTTTTAGCACAAGAGACTTTGTCTGCCTGGAGTTGCATTAACTTACACAGTTCAAGCATAAGTTCATCTCAGTAAAATATTTGGTGGTGAGTACCACAGGGTAAGCATTCATTGCATTAATCAAATAATTTCTTTTTATAAATCTGTAATTTGCTACTTAACTGGGTGTCCTCATTGTGTGTGGTTAGATATATAGATAATATAGTAGGGGTGTCTGAACAGCTTTCTCTATGCCTAGCTTTAGCCTCTCAATATCTTCTCTAGTGTTGACTAGATAAAACTAAGGTTTCATTAGTGTACTGGGCATTTCCCTCTTTTGCTCCTTTCCCAGATTATATATAGATAAATGCCTGCCCTACTATAAGTTTTGTGGAACCCCAGGACAACTTTCCTACTGAAAATAACTTCTTAGATGTAGATCGTGGAATCTCCATCACTGGAGATACTTAAGAGCAGGTTACACAGACATCTATCAGGGATGGTCTAGAGGATGCTTGGTCCTGCCATGAGGGCAGGGGACTAGACTTGATGATCTCTCGAGATCCCTTACAGTTCTAGGATTCTATGGTTCTCTGATTTTATGGTGGGGTAAGGAAGAATATTGCTTTTGCAAATTGTTCTATTATTTTGCAAGGCAGTGGTTTATAATATCTGAGACTTATTAGTGAGAAGTATGTTCAGTTGAGATGTGTCAATGGTCAGTGCAAGTGAGGTAATCGGCGTTGTAAAATTAAGGCTTTGTGTACACTAGCAGATGTAAAACACTCTTGACAACAAAACAATGAAACCACAATTGTGTGTCCACACTATTGATAAGCTAGCACAAATGGCAGTTGAGTTATTTGATAAGCTGCAAAGTGATGAGGAGGAGGAGACAGACGTTGGGCTTGCCATACATCGTACATATGACATGAGATTTCTTGTGCCATTCACGGAGGTGCTGACCACAGTGGAATGTCGCTTTGGGGTTCAGGAAACAAGCACTGTGTGATGGGATCACATTGTCCTGCAAGTCTTGGGATGATGAGCAGTGGCAGCAGAACATTCAAACAGGGAAAGTCACTTTCATGGGACTGTGATGATTTTGCCTCCATATTATGGTGTAAAGACACAAGAATGAGAGCTGCCCTGCTAGTGGAGAAGCATGTGGAGATTGCACTGTGGAGATTGGCTATTACAGACAGCTACTGATTGATCATTCACCAGTCAGTTTGGAGAGGGAAACTCAACCATTGGACTCATATAGATGGAAGTGTGCAGGGTCATCAATTGCATCCTGCTCCAAAAGACCATGATTCTGGGCAGCGTGCATGAAATTGTGGTTGGCTTTGCCTAGATGGGCTTCCCTAATTGTGGAGGGGTGATAGAATATAAGTGCCATCTATTTCTAGGGTCAGTCCACTTAGCCTATGAGTATTTAAGGTTCTTAAGGTTCTTGTGAACCACCCCGGGCATTTCACGGATGTTAACGCAGGGTGATTTGGATAGGTGCATGTGGTACACATCTTTCAGAACACTGGCCTGTTCAGAAAGCTGCAAGTGGGGGCTTTCTTCCCAGACCAGCAGATCACTGTGGGGGGAGTGGAAATGCCCACTGGATTGTGATCCTGGGAGTCCCTGCTTATCCCTTAATTCTGTGGCTCAGAAAGCCATGCACTGGAAGCCTTGAGAACAGTAAGAAGCAGTTTAACAGGATAGGTAGGTGCAGAATGACCATGGAGTATGCTTTTGGCCATTTAAAAGCTTTAAAAGCCCACTGGTGATGTTTGTACAGGAAGTTGGACCTGATTAATGACAACATCCCTATGCTTATAGCTGTGTGCTGTACCCTCCATGTAAAAGGAAGGTGAAAGTTTCAGTCAGGACTGGACCACTGAGGCTTAGTGTCTGTAGGCTGAGTTTGAAAAGCCTGAGACCAGGACTATTAGAGGAGTACAGCATGGGCCCTTAAGGATCTGGGATCCCTTGAAGCAGTAATTTGATGCTGAAAACTAGTCATATTCGTTGCCATGCATGGAAGTGCAATGGTTGCAATGCTGGTGCAGGACTCTGTTTGGTCCCTCTGATGCACTTAAAACAATAGTGCCTGTTGCTTTGCTGGGATATTCTTGCTTGTTTTTATGTATTAGAATAAAGAATGCTTTCAAACTAAAGAATTTCATGTATTAAAAGCAACAAATGTAGAACCCACACTGCAGTTTGTTGGGAGGACAGGGAAAGTTGGAGGTGAGACCACGGCACATTTATAGATTGGTGTACATTCAGGTATCAGTTGCAGCCAGGCTGTCTGATGTGCTATGCAATGGTTGCTGCAATTCAGCAGAACTAACCTGCACAGGGACTGGAGTTGAGTGCATTGGGTGCCTGTGGGACTCTGCAGCGATGGAGAGTGAAGGGGCAGGTGTGGAGTACAATGATTGCTGACTGGGGACAGAATGGTGTCCAAAATGTGGTGTTGATGAGAGGTGGGCACATGGAAAACAGTTTTAGGACATCAGCTGCAGAGAGGCAGTCACAGAACTTCTCCATCCCCACTGGGTAACAGTGCCTGGTGTGTGTCAGCTTGGTACTCCATGGACCATAACATTTGAGCCACTCTGTGGCTTCATTCTGGCATTCAGCATTCTCCTTCCCCTTCCTCTTCTCATTGTCCTTTCACTCCTTAAATTCAAATGCAAAGTACTCTACTTAAGGAGGAACAACCAATTCACACCTACAAAATGGGAAGTGACTGTCCAGGAAGGAGTACTGAAGAAAAGGATCTAGGGGTCATAATGGACTACAAACTAAATGAGTCAACTGTGTGACTCTATTGCAAGCATCATTTTTGTACACATTAACAGGAGTGTTGTAAACAACAGAGCAGAAGTAATTCTTCCACTATACTCCACACTGATTAGGCCTCATTTGGAGTACTGTGTTTACCTCTGAGCACCAGACTTCAGGAAAGATGTGGAGAAATTGGAGAAGATCCAGAGAAGAGCCACACAAATGATTAAAGGTTTAGAAAATATGACCTGAGAGAGAACACTGAAAGAATTGGGTTTGTTTAGTTTGGGGAAGGGGCAGAAGAAGACTGGGAGGGGACATAACAGCTTTCAAGTACCTAAAAGGGTATTACAAAAAGGAGGGAGGAAAATTATTCTCCTTAACATCTGATGATAGGACAAAAAGCAATGGGCTTAAACTGCAGCATGGGATGTTTAGGTTGGATATTAGGAAAAATGTCCTGTCAGGTGGTTAAACATTGGTATTAATTTGGTTGTGGAATCTCCATCATTGGAGATATTTAAGAGCAGGTTAGATAAACATCTGTCAGGGATAATCTAGATGGTGCTTGGTCCTGCTGTGAGTGCAGGGGGCTGGACTTAATTACCTCTTGAGATCCCTTCCAGTTCTTTATTCTATGATTCTTTGACTTTCTTTTCAGCAGCAGCCTGCAACATAAACTTGCACATCAACTCATTTTTACTTCTCCAAGAACATTTCCTTGCCCTATGCAGGTGTTCAGCAGATAATAGTAAGGAAGGTAGGAATCCCATGATTAAATCTCTGAAGGCAAAATGCTACATTTTATAGAGGGACCATTGTTAACATTAGACAGAGCACAGACACTACCCAATTTAAATAAAAGAACTGTTCACATACCTATTACTGACTGGCTGTACCAGGATGAGTGCGCGTAAGACACAGGACCCCAAAAATGATAACTTAACCACTGGGGTGGAGGATTTAATCGGGGAAGGGCAGCAAGTGTATCTTTGGGAGGATGAACACTACAGGGGGGCCCTATAATAACTAATGCTCACACATTTTCCACTGGCTGTGGTAATCCTGGAAGAATCTTCACAGCTAGGGGTGTGAAGGGAATCAAGGGAGGGTCTTCTGTAAGACTGCAGCTTCCATCTTGGCCCTTACACAGTTTGCTGTGTACAGCTATAGTTCCCCCGATCTTACAACATAGTGGTATGGGAATGGGACAGTGAAGCCTTAATGGGACAGTGAACATGGTAGCTCTGCCAAGGAGGCTGTGGCTTGGAATGGCCCAGCATCTCCATGGCAATTCCTATGTTCCTAGATAATACTAGTACAATGAGAGTGAAATTTGTCTCCACTTAGAGGAACTGTGCAAGATTTTGGGACATCAACATTTTACTGAAGCCCTTAACTTATAGGCTCTTTGAACATGGATGAATTTAATTCTTGGATGATTTGTGCAAAGATATAGAATTTTTCTTCTCATTCTTATCATTAAGATTTAACTCCTCCTTCATCTTTATGTATGCGTGATCTCCCAAGAACAGAATAGAAACAAGTTGGTCAAATGTGTGTGAGATGAATGCCTGACCCAGGACTCTCTTGGGTGTGGTGAATCTGGTCCACTGTTCCTGGCCCTATACTTTGGGGGGGAGGGGAGGGGAGTCCAGTGTTTAAGTGTGTGTGTGTCATGCAGGGCTCAGGCTCAGTCTTCCTCAGCAGCAGCCATGGGTTACTCCATGGGTACACCGGGAAAAAATGGTGGGTGGCCAACAGCCCCAGTGTACCACTACCTCTGTCACTCTTGCAGCACCTACTTCTAGCCATGAATCAGTTTTGTGGCATCAGGAGGCACTGGATGGAGAGGAGGAAGAAGCAGCAACTTACAAGTGAACAGTTTTGAAATTGCCATGGGAGGGGCTTCAAACCTGAGGTCTCTGGAGCTTATTGTAGGACCCTCTACAGCTTGAGCTATAAAGCTAGCTGGCTTGCAGCTCAGGCTGTGGAGCTCACTCATTCTTATATCTCACTGTAAATGGTCTAAGTGCCACTACATGGGACAGTGAACCACACCCAGTAGGCATGTGGGTTACATCAGCATGGAGGACAGCTTAGTGGTGGAGGAGCAGGAGGAAGCATAGGAGGAGACTAGCTAGCCAACAATCTCCAAGAGCTAGGAGTTTGTCATGATGCTGGAGTCAGTCCCCTCCTCCCAGGACATCTCCCAAAACAGCACCCACCTCAGGGAGGGCATTTTGGGTGAGTTCACTAACTTTTTCTTACTACAAGTGGGTTAAGGCAAAGTGGTGTGATTTGCAGCATGCTCTCTACCTACATAGAGTGGGGGTCCTGGAACAGCAAGTTAATGTGTCTGCAGATGGAGTGGGAGTCTTGTCTGCTCAGCTTCATGAAGTTCTCACATAGGAACTCTTTATTCCTTCTCACAAGGTTTTTGAGGAGACCAGCCTTATGCTGTCCTCCACATGACACCTTCCCATGCCAAGCCACCAGTAAGAGGCCTGGTTTCATTGAATCACAAAGCATTGCAGTGTAAGGCCCAGGTTTATGGCTGCATTCAGTCAACATCTGCTCCTGGTTATACTGTGTGATTTGGAGAAGACTGATATCTCACAGGGGAACATGGAGGAAGGAAGAGGTGAACCTATTAGCACTGTCCTAGGAAGTGGTGCATGCTGGACACACAACCCCCTACCATGGGCAGGAAAAGAAGCAGTGTCCCTGGGAAGCCATGTTTGCTGGACCGGGCTTGTGCCAGATGTAGCCTCTCCCACCCCTCCTCCTGCCTGCAGACTCCTGCCCTGTCTGGCCCCTTACAATGCCTGCCTGCCTCTGGACCAAGTGCATCCTGATGCCCCCCTGAGAAGTCTGTGCACCTGCTGTAAAATACCTGCTTTAAAGAAAACATTTTGCCTTGCAAGGACACATCTCCTTTGTTTTCACAGAGACCTTTGATGTAGGCTAACAGATTGGGGGGAGACTTAACACAATGTATCGGCTGTAAAGTCTGCCCTTGTAACTTTTCTTTGCAGCTGGACCAGCAGCCAGCGTGGGGCATACTCCCCTTCCTACAGCATCTGCCTGCCTGGCTCAGATTCGCAAGCGAAAGTGGACAAGGGAGGACATGTTCCATGGGCAGATGGACTGCATGAACTGCCTTGTGGAGGAAATGCGAGCAGAGCACCTGGACTGGATCATAAAGCACCAGCAGAGAAGAGCCACCAGGGAGCAGTAGGAGACCATGTTCACCTCCCTGGCCACTATGATAGAGCACCTGGCGTTGTGTTTGGAGAGGGCCTCCTCCCAGAACACCGTCTGCCCTGATGACAACCCCAGTCCCTCCTCCCCAAACCCATTACTTCTGTCCCCAGGCTTCTATGGCATCTGTGTGGGCAACCAGGGCACCATAAGGTGCGAGCACACTGCTGCTCCTTTATCTCATATGGGGGGAGGGACTAGATGAGTGCCTTATGGGAAGCTGATAGCATGAGCCCTTCTAACCACCTGTTGCACAGTTTTGGTTGCAGAGCACCATGAGCACAGCCCAGAATGCAAAACTACCACAGTGCCTCACTCTCTGAGTTGACAGTAGGCTCCCTAATGGGGACATGCTACTTCAGACTACATTCAGTTCTTCCCCACAGTGAGGATGCAGACCTTCATCTTCATAAAATCGGGTGGAAATAAATTGACCATATTACTTCGATCTTCCCTCATAGTGTAGACGTGCCCTGAGAAATTCCCTTTTAATATGCTTTCAATAGTTGTGTAGTTTAGCTTCCTGGTCAAAGCAACAAAAAAATCCTCTGTTGCCAGGGCAAACAAAAGTCAAAAGAACAAGTCCTTTACCTTTGGGCATGGCTCCTCCATTAGAAACTGCGCTTCCTTCTTCCGGTAGTGGCAGTGCTGGTCATACCTCTTCCCCTTGGTAGCAAAAATATGTATAACCACACTACTTCTGAGTGTTACCTTGATTCCTGAAGGCTTCTGCTCTGGGAACTTAAACAATAAAACTTGGGTTAACTACAGTCTGTCACCCATGCATCACTATCCCATTTCCCAACTTCCACAGCCACGTCCTACATTTTTAGTATCTTAGACCTCCTACCTGCCCCTTTCACAGATCATTCCAACACAGCCATTCCCGCATTCCTTCTCTGGTTCCCCCTCCAGATCTGAATCCAACCCCATTAACAGAGAGTCTGAGTTGGCGGCTGCTGCTGCTGCACTCCCAGATCGCCACAGTAACTTAAACCCAGCAACAGAAGCACAGAATGAGCCTTTTCATAAATGGCCAACAATCTCAGTAACACATCATTTTATGTGTCCCTATTTTATTGCAAAGTTGATTCAATGCTGGAAGGTAACAATATTTCTAGGCATTCTTGAACATAGGAACTGATTCATCATCCATCAACTGATTCTGAATCTTGTATAATAATTTACTCCAATGCAAAAGTGAGTACACAGAGGGTAGCATATCAAAATAGAATGTTACTGTATAGGAGGAGGGTAGTCTTCCTTTAAATAGTGTGTGAGCTATCTGTTTACACTCATTTGGTTTCTGGCTGCTCCTCAAACACAGAACACAGTGGGTATGTCTACACAGCAAAGTTATTTTGGAATAATGGCTGTTATTCCAAAATAACTATGCGAGAGTCTACCCAGCAATTCTGTTATTTCGAAATAATTTTGAAATAACTGACAGCTTATTCTGGCTTCCGTAAACCTCATTCTACAAAGAATAACGCCTATTCTGAAATAGCTATTTTAAAATAAAGCATGCTGCTATTTCAAAATACCCCCTCCCACCAGAGCCATTTTAAGTTATTCCTCCTTGGGCTTTAAATCAAGATAGCATGTCTATATTAGGGAACCTGCCTCAGACTAATTTTGAGGATTCCCTGCAGTGTAGACATGCTATTTTGAAAAAAAGCTATTTCAGAATAACAGTCAAGAATGTAATAATTGGCATTCATCATGAAATTCTAATCTGGGAATACAGTGGCATAGAGAATGACAGTTGGGATAGTAAAGGTAAATCTAAAAAGGAACCTGCAGCATATTGTTATTGTACTGTGAGTAAACTACTCATAGAGACAGAAGAGTGTTTTGCATGGCTGTTTGATTCAGAACAGTATACAATAGTTTATCCAAGACTGACCAAGCCCAAGCCTACCTACAAATGGAGACCAAAGACAGTTTCAAGACGTACCTCATGTATAGCACACGTAAGGGTTTATTTTCTGAGATGAAAAATGGACCTTCTGATCTATAGAAAATTCTGATTTCAAAAATTTGGTTTGCCCCACAATGGGACAAAATGTCAACATCTTGGAACTCTTCATAGTTTATTTCACAGGTTATTCTCAGCGTTCCTTGAACAACATACTGGTCATAACTGCTAGTGAAAAGCAACTTGAGAGTCTCCAAAAAGTACTTTCAAGGTCTCTGAATGTGTGCTTCAAGAAAACAATGAAAAATGTGATTTTTACATATTTTGTCCCTATCATTGACAAATATGGCTTGTATAAATGATAAGACAAGGGTGAAGCTGTCCTTAAGGCACTCCTGTCACAAAATATGTCACAATTATACTACTTTCTGGGGACTGTCAATTATTGGCATAGCTGCTAGACTAACATAGTGACAGATATCCCCTAAACAAACTGCTATTCAAGAGCCAGAAACGTTGATGGAGGCAGTATACCAAGCAGGGCCACTTTTTTTGTAAAAGTGGACTGCAATTTTTTTTAATATAAAGGAGTTCAAAATAGTCATGCAATGAGCATGCATAAGAGAAGTTAATGAAAAATTTGAGTGGAAACAGTGATTGGTAAAATGATTTTGTTATAACATACTAAAAATTTATATAGAAATAAAGATTTTATAGAAATTACTTTCTGGTATCTTGCTGTAATATTGTAAGTGAAAAACTGTATTCCCAAATATTCCAGTCTTCATCTTCAGAATTTTTCTGTTAAGACTATATATAGGCTAGTAGTAGTGAAATAGATTTTAGGTAACAGCAAACTTTTATTTATGACAATAAGTTCACAGCAGTGTCTAAGATATGTTCATAGTTAAAATAAACAGTAAAACTTGTGCTATAAAAAGGAAAAAAAGGAAAAAACTCCAAACTACAAATCAAAGTATAAAAACCATAGTAAGTACTATAATAGAAACACAGAAGGAATTGCTAAAACCAGTAACTGCTAGTTACTTAAATGATTTTGAGCATTAGCTATTAAAGTAAAAAGAAATAGTGCCATGACATGCATTGCACAATCATAATATAGAGAAATGATGAAGGGATGCATTGCATAATGATAATACAGAGAAATGATGAAGTGTTCAGAGTAATAAGAGAAATAGAAATAACATTTGTAAAGGAGTAAAACTATAATTAAAATGGGTTACAAGGACAGGAGTGCAGTTCAGGGAATCACAGCAGCTGATAAGACAAATTTGTGAACTGTTATGAGACTTCACCTTGAAATATAAGATAAGAGACTTCTAAATCCTCAAAATGTGTTACACCCTCCCTCATAGGCTGCATGTGGGATGCTTTACAGCATGCAGTCTCCGGTACTGTAGCAGTGCAGAGAGAGAGGTGCTGCAGGGGCTAGCGGGAAGAGCCAAGGCATTAGGGAATCTGCACCTTTAAGAGCACAGCCAGGAAGCTGCCTTGTGCTCCCACACTGGTACATTTTGCCCTCAGATGGGAAATAAAAACCCCTCTCTGTCCCTCTTTGGCCCTCCCATCCCTGCCTTTGCACACTCAGCAGGTAGTTCATCCCTTTGGGTAACTGTTGTCCCATTTGCCTCTCCCTGTGTGGGGGCAACCCCCCCAAACAAGGGCTGGCAGCATCTCTCCTGAGCCAAACCTCAGCTCCAGTCACTCCCTGCCTGATTTATTCCATCCAGCCCCTCTTCTGACTCCCCCTAAAGTTACTTGACTCGACCATGACCCCTCTCCCCCAGCTGGTTAATTTCCGCCCCCTGTTCATACCCTGCCCATTCCCCCACTGTAATTTGCCCCCTTTGCCACTTTTTATTGCTTGTAAAGAGCTAGAAGAAGCATTTGAATCCAAGTAAGGGCAGAGTGAAGGCAGCAGCAACAGCTCTTACTGAGCATGCTCAGTTCCAGTGCACATTCTCAATACATCCTAAGTAGCAAATTCTGAGAGGCAGTTGCTTCTGTCACTACACCTATGAACTTAGTTTGACCTTGTGATAATATCAGTGAGCTTCATATTCCTGTTTCTGCTATAAGAGATTCTACAGTGCAGAGCAGAAAGATGTTTCAACAAAGTTAAAACAGAAGTACAGACCTTGCCAGATACTGTTGAGTTGTCTATTACATATTGTACAGGAAACAGTTGTAAACCACCTCTCAGACATAATTTGTAGCATGGTGTATATTTAATAGTTTGTGAGAGTAATGCACTTATCATAGATTTTTAAATGTCATTTCCCATTATAAGCTGAGGTGCATGTAATATATAAGAGAAATGTAGTATACTTTTTGATTGTCTGTAAGCCATGTAGTGGTATTCTCTGTGTTCTATGTTTGAGAAGCCACCAGAAATATATATGAATGTTGATAGCTCTGACCTGTTGTATATCATTAGTAAACCTGGTTATTTGGGACCTAACTACACCTGAAGTTGAAGGCAAAGATTTCTTTTCTTTAAATGGACAAAGATTTAAATACAGAGCCTGAAGATATTCATTCATATAAATACTCTTGTTGATATCAACAGGACAATTTTCATAAGATTTTACAGGAGGAAATCCAGTTTTCATATTGGCCTACACTCCTATTTGGAGGTAGTTCGCACACGGGAGTCTGCCCACAAGGATGTTTTCCAGAGTACATGCCATCATTTTAGCAATTCCATCATGCTCATTGCACTCACACTCATCATCCAGGAACTCTGCATTTTAATCACTGGTTTAGAAAGGATCCATTTTTTTACTCATTTCACTTCAACAGTTTCAATGAATGCACTTTCAACAGGCCATAAAGTACACCTGAGTTCACAAATGGAAATATTTTCATCGGAGCAAATTAGGCAACTAGATACAGAAAGCTATTGAACACTTTTATTTTTCACCAAAACTTCAGTCAAGTTGTGGTGGACTGTGTTCATAGCCTCCAGAGTGGCTTACTTCTCCACAGTGCTGGCCTTCAGTCCCTTCACATTGGCTGCTCCTCAGGCTGACACACCTTTGCTACCCAATCCAGTGTGGCAGGCCATTCCACATTCTTTATGGAAATATGCTTATGAATATGGATGTGACATAACTGGACTATGCTTTAAAAACAACACCAAAATTTTAAGATGTCAAGATTTGACAGGAAAAAAAAAAGATAGGAGGCTTTAAGCAATAAGACACACCAGGGCATGTTTTTGAAACTAAGATATGATTCCAGTGGTTTTACAGGGCCTCAGACAAGATTCCAATTGACTTCAAAGTTTTTGGATCAAGCCCTTATTATGTAAGAACAAGTTTCTCTGTACCACAAGCAGTCTGGAGAGTGCTTCTATTACAATTTTGAAGCTCAGTCAGCCTTCTAACAGGGACACTTTCTTCCAGTCTAGACATCTGTTAGGATCTCCAGCTCCTAAATCTGTACCTTCCTTACCCTCTACTCATTTCTAGAGCACTAAGCACTATGCAGTCTAGGCACCCTATAGTATAGCTACATAATGACAAATGATGGAGAGTGTGTATGTCGGATGTCTAACTGGATACGACTTTTCTGTGTGTGTGTAAGTTTCCTTCTCAATCATCTATTAATTAGCAAGCCAATCAAACAATATATTATACTATGGCATATCTGTGAGAACTTCCTTGCACAGCTCACTGGTATTGTATAAAGCTCTCAGGAGCTTTTCTGTCAGATTGTTCCTGCACCACTGCTGTTTTCCTTCAGCATACACTGGTGCAGGATTGTCACTTGACCTATTATGAATCATGCTTATTTCTTCCTCTTTCTTTCCCCAACACTATGTGCTTGGGGGTTTTTTTCTCTGTTACCCTGACATTCCTTTTTTGTGTTCGGAAAACATTGCTGTTATTTTTCCTACATCTAGAGTTGTGAGAAAACCTGCTGTTTCCGCTTGAAGACATTTGTGTGAATTATTCCTTCAGTTCTTCTTCAGCAGCTTGGTAGCCCTGACCTATCAGAGTACCGGTTTCATTAATGCTAGCAGAGGTATAATTTACAGATTTCCCTGGGTTGGCCAACACTCCCTCCATTTCTTTTGCTGGGGAAGGATAACATTTGCTATGATGCAGGCAAAGGAGTAGATGCACTGAACCTCTCAGACTCTTCAGATAACAACCTCCTTTCCTAGTTATTTTCCACTGCTCCAATCTTCGTCTCCAGAAAGACTCCCCACCTCACCTGGATTTGCCCACTAGAGCCTGAATTCAATCCAGGGTTATAACAAACACAAGAGAAGGAAAGTTCAGTCTAAACTGCTGAATCTGAGGCGATGTCTAGACTGAAGGCTTCTTTCAGAAGAAGCTTTTCTGGTAGAGATCTTCCAAAAGAGAGCATCCACACAGCAAAAGCGCATCGAAAAAGTGATCTGCTCTTTCAACAGATAGCATACATTCAGTGTGGATGCTATCTCACATTTCAGCTGTGATTACTATGGAAAGAGATCTTTTGGGAAAAGGCTTCCTCCTCATAGAATGAGGATTACCAATGTCAGAAAACCCCCTCTGTTCTTTTGATTTTCTTTCAGAAGAACGTGATTGCAGTGTGGACAAAATTGAAGTTTTTTCAGAAAAACGGCCATTTTTCCAAAAAAAACTCTGTAGTGTAGACAGTGTGTTGGCTCTGTATATGATGAGATCTCAAGTAGCATGTTTTTTTCTTTCTGGGGACAAAACTCAAACAGCCCTTGTTTTGTGATTATGACACAAGCCTGTTTTCAATTCAGAATCCATTGGGAAACTCCCCTTTGAGTACCTTACAAGTAAGAGTAATTGACATCTGTGACTAGACATAGAAATGAGTTAAAGGGAAGAACATAAGGTCAAGATGTGGCTTAATTGCTGCCATTGATCAGTGCAGAGCAGCATGAAGAGGTTGAGACCTGCAGTAGACAGAGAGCCTGAAACATAAGGCTGTATAGCAGAGGCCTGGTATGAGGCCTAAGGCTTGGACTAAATTAATGGCCAAAACTTGCTAATATAAAGCAAAGTCAAGTTATGAGCAAAAAGCAGGCCCTGCTCACAGAATCTAGCAAGCATGGGGCTAATATTGCTAGGCACAGAACACAAGCACATACCAGAAGGGGGGTAACACACCTTGATACCAGGAACACACTGACCTCAGGCTAGAGCTCAGGTTGACATGATGAGTAGAGGTGTTTTCATCAAGCCAACACGCAAGAAGTAATGGGAGGGCCCTGGAAACAGCAGTTGGTGGCACCCTAATATGGGTGGGAGGGTGATACCCTGATGTGCCAGGAGCTATATGTAACTTGTTTGTATCTGTCTATAAAGATATATCTCAGAGGCACTGCCTTTGTCTGGTCTAGTGAACAGTGGCAAGTCTTGCCACTGACTGAGCCTGTCCATTGTTGGGGGCACATATGCATAATGATCCAGTAGAGTCTGCTGGCAACTATTACTGTGCTTCATTTGGCAATAAACCTGGCCGGGTGCCTTCGTAACTTAACTGATTTTGTGCTCTTGTGTGATTCAGTGAAGCTCTGCTTTCCTGGCTATCTGCCCAGAACTGAGGAGGCACATAGACGGAACATACACATGGAACCAAACATCTATCAGCATCTGACAAAAAACAAACAGATGGCATCTATAACAAGACCCAGTCACCCCACATCCTGAGGTAAGACTCTTAGGGTAGACTGGGAATTGGTACAAGCCCAGAAGTAGTGCTGAAGCTGCTCAGAGGGGAGAAGAGTTTACCTACCTTGTGCCTTACATGAATACACTCTTCCGAATTTCTCACATCAGTGGCAATATGATAACATATATAGTTACAATTTTTAATACATGCACATGGTGCAGTAAAAGTCTTCTGTTATGTTTTTAATACAGTATTTCAATGGTGTAGTGAAAGGCCTTGGTAATTACCAGAAGCCTAATGTATTAAAGGAACCTAGTATCTAGGTGGACAGTATCTGGATGGCTAATACCTAGCCCCTCCCCTTCTATTCTCCTCTGCCAAAGGCTCAGCTGCCCCAGTGTTTAGTCACCATGCTACCAGCCCCGATGTTACAGAAAGTGTGGCTGCAGCACTGACTGGACAGCACAGCTTCAGCACCAATGGCCCCAGTGCTCTGGGCACTGTGGTCAGGGGGCAGGGGTGGTTGGATAAGGGACAAGGATCCCAGAGAGAGATGAGAGGGGAGGGGTTGGATAAGAGGTGGGGGTTCTAGGAGGGAAAAGAAGGAGTGGGTATCAGGAGTGTTGCATAGGGGGCAGGAGTCCTGGAGGCCAGGGGGAAGGGAGCTGGGGGGTTGGATAGGACCACACTTCCAATGTGAAACATAATCTGCAAACATGGGCATAATGTTTGTGGAAGGCTCCTGTTGTACACTGGAATGCAGGATCTGTCTAGGTTGGATATTAGGAAAAATCTATTTCACTGGGAGGGTGGTGAAGTACTGGAATGGATTACCTAGGGAGGTGGTGGAATCTCCATCCCTAGAGGTTTTTAAGTCTTGGCTTGACAAAGCCCTGGCTGGGTTAATTTAGTTGGGATTGGTCATGCTTTGGGCAGGGGGCTGGATTTGATGACCTCCTGAGGTCTCTTCCAGCCCTAGGATTCTATGATCTGTGCTGGAAATAGAGTCAGTGGCAAGCTCCTCTTGCACTCAGGAATGTGCCATAAAGGATCCGTGTCTGACTATTTAAATTGGGATCCTCTCTGGAGATTGATGCAAGTCTATAAACAAGCTTTTTACCTGTCTCCAGTTCTGGGGAGATGAAGCTGAAACAACCCCATGGATTCAACATGACTTTCTTTTGAGGGCGCTCACACTGTGAACTCAGTTTCAAATTTTCCAAACTGGCACCAGTCCAGAGCTCTAGATCTGGACCTTGGGATTTTTTTTTAATATTCAGATCTTCATCCACATTTCATGATTAGCAATTTTTATCTCCCATGAATAGAGTGCTTCATACCTGTACTTGTAGACACTCCTGTCTGTGAGCATACTAAATAATTTTCCCTGAAGAGAAAGCACAAAGCACTTGCATAGATGAATGACTTGCACAAATTGCTTCTCACACAGGATTTTCCCATCCTGTCAGATGCCTATTTTCAGCACTAATTTATTTTTTTATTCTATATTTTAAAGTTAGTTTCACCACTTCTTTAGTGGCCTTAGCATCAGCATTCAGCTCCAGGGAGCTGTTTCCTACAGTTTTTATGAATACTGCTAACTCAGCTGTTAAGTCAACCTTCATGAGCAACTTTTTCTGATTTGCTTCACTTTGGAAGCCAGATGCTAACCTGTCACGCATTACGTTATTTAAATTCGTCTCACACTTGAGGCATTTTGATAGAGTCTTTAAGACAGCAATATTTTCTGTGACGGTTTCACCCGCTTCCAAAGATTGTTTATTTAAATGAAATGTTTCAGCTGTAACCACTGCTTTAGGAGACAGGCATTGCTGTAATTTTGTTATAGTTTCCTCAAATGATTTTGTAGCTGGGTTACCTGGTTCTGTCAACAGGTCATAGATTTGATGGTATCATATATGAGATTAAGTAGCACAAAGTTTGTTCATTTTCCTTATTGTCCAACTTCTTGGAATATGTCAAATATTGCTAACTTGAAGATTTACCCAGCATTGCTCTGGTGCTTAGCTCAATTTTTGTATTTGTTCATTTAACTCATTGCTCTGGGGTGGGGGTGGGGATGAGGGGATCAGTATGCAGGCTTCCTTGGAGAGAAAAAAACACCTCAGTTCTCTCTCACTGGAGCAGGTTGGAACCAGGTGAGAAATGCCTCTCCATGGCCGCTGCTGCTCCAATGAGCCCTGACACTGTCCAGCCAGACTGAGGAATGGAGCAAACTGTGCACTTTGCCCCTGCTTCCTGACAAAGGGGAACAGCCAGCAATGTTCATGTATGAATGGTTTGGAAATCTGCAGCCCCCCCTGCTCTCCCTAAAGGATGCCTGGGGGCTGGGAGACTCAGGGTCTGGCACAGTCCTGATGGTGGGGGAGATGCTCCCAGCCAGCCCCTTTCGTCTACCTGGTGATTCTGTCTCTTTTCTATATGGTTTTATTTATCCCTGTATGTTTCAGCCCTCCCCTCCCCCACACAATCAAACCTTGCTTTAAGTTATGATAAGAGGAAGCTGCATACTAAATTTGGTGGTCCTAGCTCTTACCGTTTCAGAGGAGTTCTTGAACAAATGGATAGACAGATGGACTGACTTGGCTCACAGACAAACTCTCTCAAATATATAGTAGATTAGGACTGTGCCATAGGACTCCTCATTGTTTTTCCAAAGAACTTAGTCTCTATCCTATTTTTTGCTTATTGTTTCAATATGTTGGTATCATTGTTTTATACCATAGTAGTAAAATCAGATAGTCACTGGTTATCTGCCTTACCCAAATTTACACAGAGAACCATGAGAATTCAGAGACACGCATTGTCGGGTTCTGTACCATTTTCTTGCCCTTGATCCCTCAGTGACAGTGGACTGCGTGGGTGCAATGATTTGCACTGTTCCTAGCCAACACCAATTTGAATGTTAAGGCACAGAAACCTGGCATTCAGCTTGCGGACAAGCATTGTACAATCTGATGGCATTAGGAATAAACCACCGGGGAAAAGAAATCTCTTCTTTTAGTTCCCTTTTCAATGGTCCTTCAAGAGGAGATTGTAAAACTGATCTATCATACCAACCACAGTGATCTGATGCCTAGGCAACTGAAGCACTAAGCACTTGTATATATGGTGGATTAATGTACTCGATAGGTGTAAAATTTCTAAAGCACATTAACATGTTGCACATTAATTGATTCGCTGCTGATGTTCACTAAAGATTCCCTGTCATGATGTAAGGAAGTAGGTTTCAAACAGCACTACATTAAAGCGCACCAGTAGGATCTGCATGGATCAATCAATGTGCAGCATGTTAGTGGGCTGTAGAAATCACACCTTCGTAGAGTACATTACTATGCCATACAAACGAGCCCTAAGCAAGATGTTTTTATTTTTACACTGAATAGTAAATTCACAGGAGACTCTTTAATTAGAAGTAATATGCTATAACTAGATATTTGGAAACAATTTAAGTCTTTCTTTAGGAATTTGCAAGAAGCTGACTTATGCCAGCCATGAAGAGTCACAGGCCGATATCATTCCTTTCGCTACAGTAGCTCTCACAGTTTACCACAAA
This sequence comes from Pelochelys cantorii, assembly GCA_032595735.1. Lineage (NCBI taxonomy): Eukaryota > Metazoa > Chordata > Testudines > Trionychidae > Pelochelys > Pelochelys cantorii. Next base: position 174,831,775 of record CM064328.1, on the reverse strand, counting down.
AGAAGAAATGGCTATTTAAAAGTGGAAGAGACTCATTAAATTCCAGTTTGATCAGGCAGCACAAATGAAGGGGGAAAGGCAAAAGTGGAGGAATGAAATAAGTGAGGAAACTAGATCTAATGTTATATTTGAGAAGAGATGTGCATGTGTGTGTGCGCGCACACTTACACAGTGATGGAGTTTTGAAATAGGTCTATGTCCTGCATCACGTGTACTGGTCTCTGAATGCCGTTCAGTAACACTGCATTTCTGTTTAAAAACAAAGATTTTTCTCTTCCTGCATAAAAAGTGGAAAGTTTATATGGCAGGAGTATATGTTTATTTATATTATTATTTACAAATGAAGCACCTACTGTTACCTTGTGCACTTCCCCTATCTGTCTACCTCTACTTCTTGTCCCATACTTGGAATACAAGTTCCTTGGGGGCAGGAACCCTCTTTTCATTATGTGTACAATGCCTATCACAGTGAGGACCTGCTTTTTAACTAGGGCCTATAAGCGCTACTGTAATCTAAATGAATGAACAAACAAACAACTCATACTACTGAACTTTCATGGAGTTATTATATGTGATATACTACGATTTATGTGTGCCAGCTGCTCATCCTGCCATCATCAAAGACCACCTATTAAGTAACATAAACACCCACAAATGTAACTCATTAGGCTATGTCAAGTCCTTTCTTCTTTCCTCTGTCAAGTCCTTGGCTGTGAGGCAAACAAAAACTTGACAATTACTAGGTTCCTAAAGTACTGAGACCACAGCCCATCATGCTGTCCAACGCTGTGTCATTGTTTCATTGCACTCCCCCCATCTGTCCATCTGTATCTACTTGTCCTCTCTTGTTTCATTCTTACAGAATAATACCTTTTGGGTGCTCCCAAGCTTTGCTCAAATGCCAATTAAAGTAATACTTGAATTTACATTAATGTAATGGTGGGCAGAATTCAGCATTACCTACTTAGCTTTGGTGGGTTTATTACAACTGGGAGCAGCATATTACCATGGCTAACAATACTTAGCATTTTACTAGTTATGACATAAATGTTCATGCAACACAGGCCTGTGGAAATTACTGATGGAAGAAACAATAATTTAGCAGATGGAGAATTAACAGGCCATTTTAGAGTTAACAGTAAAGCTCAAAATAATTCACTCTGTTACACAAAAAGCTGAAATAAAAAAAAGTAGGTGGTGTCTTTCGCCAGTGCAAAATTGACTTGTCAGAGCTGTGGCTGGCTGTGAATTAATGAAAGGAAGTATAATCAATTGACATCATGCATGATGACATCTTTGTAAACCTACTAATGATGTAATTAACTTGTTTCAAAGGCCTAATGAGCCTGAAAGACCACTACACTCCCTCTGGAGGGCTGATCTGGGCCATCCCACATCCCATGTTAGAAGGGGCACAACACAAGTATAATGGGAGTATAAAAGGAAAGCCCTACAGCTTAGTTGGGTCAGAGCCAGAGAAGAAGGCAGACATCTCTAGCCCATTGAAGAACTCCAGACCTGAACCTGCACTGTGCAGCACCTTGCCCCCAGAAGAGACCTAACCTGGGGAGGAGATGCTGGGACTGATGTCTGCTGTTCTAATGTGAGGACACACAGGATCCTTGGTCTAGAGAATCCCACACCTAGACAATGTTAGGAAGTAGCCTAAGGAAACCAGACTTTAGTTTGCTTTTGTTGTCAGAGCAAGACTCACTAAGTCTTGGTGGGATCCCTGCTAACCCAGTCGTGAAAACATGTGCAACTGTTTGGGCCCTGGGTTAGGACCCAGTGGAGGAATAGGATGGTCCAAGGTCCCCTTATCCCTCCTGCCACCAACCCCACTCTTGTGATAGCAGCTTATTCGCTTGTAGGCCAGGCCTGTGCTTTGCTTGACTTGCCCCAGTCAGGAAATTGTGGTCCCTAGACTGTCTGTGGGCTGCCTTAGTTAAGAGGGATAGACTGAAGCCTGTTCTCTGATTGGCCCTACCCAGAGAGCTGGGGTATTAGTTGGCAGGAGAAAATGAACAAACGCCCAGTTCACAATAACAGTCTGACTAGGGGCATGCAGGGGAAGGTTAGAGATGGTAATACATGATGCAGGGCAATGGATCTCAGAGAGTCAGCCTCAAGCATAGGCAGCACAGGCCTCAGCCCCAGCCATGGGAGGTAAGGAGCTCAGAGGGTAAACCCTAGCAGCAGCTGTCATGTGGCAAAAGCTGGTGTTTGGGGGTGGGAGGGTGTATCAGCCCCAACTGCAGAAAGCATGAGCTACTGTAGCTTAGAACCAGCACCATCAGAGATTCATATGGGATGGGGAGAGGGGTCTGCCCCAGCCCCAGGAGGTGTGAAGCTTTGGGGTGGGGTGAATACCAAGCCTGGGTGGTACAGAACTTGGGGTGTGCAGAAGGAGGATCAGCCCCAGTTGTAGGCTGCACAGGGCATAGCCACACCCCAGAGGCTGCAGGCAGGGAAAAGGCAACTTGGGTGAGTGGTGGGGCCAGGCCATTTTTACTTTAGTAAATGTGTATTCATCTGATGAAATGGGTTTTACCCACAAAAGCTCATAATATGTGTTAGTCTCTCAGGACTGCTTGTTGTTTTTAAAATTACAAACTAATATAGCTACCCCCCTGCAATTTTTTAGTAAATATGGTCACTCTACTGCCAGGAATTGAGGAAGAGCCTACCTACCTGTCCAGTTCACATATGACTGATAACAAATGGCAGGACATTTAACTATGGCTGATTAAAAAAAAATCACCATTTGGGGATATTGCTGAATCCTTTTAAAATATTGCCCCTTTAAAATGCCATCTTTTTATACCATTTTAAAATGTTTCAAGACATGGATTTCTTGTTTTGAACAATTAAGTCACAATTGTTGGAGTGCACATCATTTTACAGCTGTGTTTTGAAAATCCCATTTAATTCTTCAAAAATTAATGACCAGAGAATGAGTACCTAAAGTAATGTAAATGTAATTAACTGAGGGTCCACCATTCAGCCCAAGCCCCCCAATTAACAGAGGAGTCTCCAAAGAACTCCAACACCTTCACAATATATTGTTCAAATGTGAAAACATAGTTACTACAGGTAATAAATAAGAAGTTAACCTGGTTGGAAATAGATTTTTGTGAAAAAGAAAGCAGGACACTTGTCTGTTTGATTACAGAATTATTTGCTCCTGGTCCATTAAAATCATAACAGACTGGGGGGAGAGAAACCTCTTCTCCCCTAGGTTAATTTTTAGCCATATGAAAGAAAAAGAATAATTGGCTTTGCACAGAACATGTATTGAAACCAAGGTCTTTCTTCCTCCCTTCCTCTGAGCCCTCTGGGCTTTTCCAAGTTAATTGTCATCTTCTCCATTGCCTATCAAAGAAAGAGATAGCAGGCAGCAATTAGATCTCGCGCCCATCAGTTCAGGAATCATGAACAAAGCACAACCATATGTTGCATTATTTCCACACACCCATACCTAACGAGGGGCTGTGGGCAACCAGGGCACGGCAGGGTTTGGAACCAGGATTTGGAGAGAGGCAGGGCCCTGGCAGGTTGAGAAGGTGATGGGCTGACACAGGTGCCTTGCTCCTATTACTGCGTGGAGGAGAAATCTGTGTTTGTATCTTTCCACAGAAAACAGCCAATTCCTTAAAGAAGTTTCTCTCCATTAGCTCCCCTGGCAACAGCTGCTCTTCCTGCCCCAACTTCATCCATGGCAGCAGCAGAAATGGATTGAAGCAACTTGGCTTTTGGTGTCCAGTCAGTACATCTGGCCAGACACTGCCAGGTTCTCTTTTGACTGGCCATTCCAGTTGAAAACTGGGCACTAGCAACCCTAGCCAGGACCCCTGACTGATTGCCCCTGCCTGAGGCTCAGACGAGGGATCACTTACATCTTTTCCCACTACAGAACTAGAGTCATACATGTTGCCTGATGCAGTGACACTGAGGGGCCTCCATCCAAGACTGAGCCCAAGGGACCACTCAGCCTTATAATGGAATTCTTTTACTGCCTTAGAGCATAATCAGCTCTCTCTTTTGCAGAGTCTGACACAGTTCATATAGAAATCATCCTGAATCCAGCTGATAAATCTGAACACTACTTCATCTCCATTCTAACCACATATCAGTTGGCTCTGCTCCCTTCCCAACTCCTGCCCTGTACAAATCCTAAACACCTTGAACCATTCCTTCCCTAGCACACACATACTGCCTCACCACTTGCTTCCCCATTTAGTCACTGTTGGAAGCCTTCAGAGAGGGGAGTTCTCAAGTTTCCACTCCTCTCCTTGTTGGTGTCTCTGGGGACACTGCTGGTCAGTGTATTTCCAGCTGTTGATGTTAGACTGCTAATCCAAGGAAGACTTTTGAGGGGTGATATTGTGAGCCCTATCACATGTATCAGAAAAGAACAACACAAACGTCCCTGCTGTAGCTTCTGACCCTGGGTATTCCACAAATCCTGAAAGTCCTCACATAAATAACTTTCAGTTTCCTACTCTGTCACTGCCAAGAACCATTTTCTTCTTCTTCTTCTTCAGACAACATCCTAGCTCTTGAGGCTTGAAGCCTTTTCTCATGAGTGATGCCTTCACTTCTTGAAATGTTCCTGTATGTTTGTCCTTTGTAAGATTGTAAGACCTTCAGTGTAGAGACCTCATTTTAATTTCTGTTGTAGACTTCATGTCCACTAAGGCTACGTCTACACTACAAGGTTTTTGCGCAAAAACAACCATTTTTGTGCAAAAACCTGCAGAGCGTCCACACCTCAAATATACTTTTGTGCAAGTAAATTGGCAGTAAAACAGCAGAGACAGATGGCTTTTTCTGGCATAGGTAAACCTCTTTTTACGAGGCATAATTCCTTTTTTTGCACAAGAGTTCTTGCGCAAAAAGTCAAGTGTGGATGCTGCGCAGGGGTTTCTTGCACAAGAAACCCCTATGGGGAGAAAGCAGAGGTGCTCTGATGGCCATTCTGTTAATGGCAAACAGAGCTTTCTTGTGCAAGTGTCCATGCAGTGTGGATGCTCTATTGCACAAAAGCACATCGCTTTTGCGATGTGCTTTGAGGTGTGGATGTGCTCTTGTGCAAGAAGTTTTTGCGCAAAAACTCTTGCGCAAAATGCTTCTTGTGCAAGAAGCCTTCAGTGTAGACATAGCCTAAACAACATGCAAATGTAAATCTGATTGTTAGTACACTATATGGCTGCATCTAGACTGGCAAGTTTTTCCTCAAAAGCAGCTGCTTTTGCGGAAAAACTTGCCAGCTGTCTACACTGGCCACTTGAATTTGCGCAAGAACACTGACGATCTAATGTATGATCATCTAATGTATGATCGTCAGTGTTCTTGCGCAAATACAGTGACTCTCCCGTTCGGGAAAAAGCCCTCTTGCGCAAATGCTTTTGCACAAGAGGGCCAGTGTAGACAACTGAGAACCGTTTTGCGCAAAAAAGCCCCGATGGCGAAAATGGCAATCGGGGCTTTCTTGCGCAAAACCGCATCTTTTTTGCATGCTTTTTTGCGGAAAAACGTCCGTGCCAAACTAGACGCTCTTTTCCGCAAATGCTTTTAATGGAAAAACTTTTCCGTTAAAAGCATTTGCGGAAAATCATGCCAGTCTAGTTGCAGCCCTTATGTATACTGTATATGGAAAGAGTGCAATTATTTTATGAGTAATTCTGTAAATAAAATCTATTGGTAGTCTCTAGATCTTTTCTAGGTGTATGAAATATTTATTTCATTTTTCATCATGTAGTGATTTTCTTGGATTGCCCACAGATGCAATTTGTTGGGCCATTTAGTTTTCTGCTTGTATAACAACAGCCACTTCTAGACTTCATTCCCATTGACTAGGCATTGGGCTAATTATTTGATCCTTTTGTTTTTCATAGTGGAAGAGGGGAAATGTCCAATCTCAAAACCAAATGCATTTTTAAATGTTTTTAGTCAGAAAGGCAACTGCATGATCACCTTGTATTTGATTGCAAGCTCTCATTATAAAGGCCAGCTTGGGTCTCATCCATTCAAAAATGTACTTGACAAATGGATTTGCAGGGGATAAGCCAGGCACTGCAATCCAACATCAGACTAGATTGCGTACTCATTATTTATCTTTGAAGTTTGTACTGGGTTCTTGGATTAGCATGAAAGTGCATGAATAGGACTTGTTTAATTGTGTTCCTCCTTCCAACTTCTCTTAAGCCCCTAGAAGTTTTGATAGACTGTGTTGAAGTTGTTGGAATGGGCTGTGTGTCTTTGGAGCCCTGCTATTTACAACAGACTTTCTGTCAGCTTTGGGCATGCCACACACCCGCACAGTGCCATAGTTTCGCCGGCTAGAAAAAAACCCAGTACAGTATTTACCTCCCTCAACAGGGATTTGTGCAGCTTAATTAAATCACTGCTTTCAAAGTGATATGAGTGTTATGCGGAGTTGCCCAAATAATCTGCAGTGAAATGTTTATGAATGAATGAATTTAGCCTACTTGCAGAATATCTTTGAACAGATGGCATGTTCTGAATAGATTCATTATTCAAATTTATTCAGTTAAAATTAAAAATACTCTGTTAATTGGTCACAAATATCCTAAATGTGAGCCATTTTGCTTTGTCATGATTGGTCCCAGAAGTCACGTGACATTGCTTCTCATTCCTGATTGTATGAGCAGGCAGGTACATCTTCCCCTTCTTCCCCTTTGCTAGCACCTCCATCCCCAGACATGCCACACTGCTTCCTCTGAGGCTATGTCTACACTACAGGGTTTTTGCAGAAAAACGGCTGTTTTTCCGCAAAAATTTGTGGAGCGTCCAAACCTCAAGCGTGTTTTTTGTGCAAGTAAATTGAAAGATCAGAGGGGTTTTTGCACAATTGGTAATCCTCATTCTATGAGGAAGAACACTTTTTTGTGCAAGAGTTCTTGAGCAAAAAGGTATGTGTGGATGGGGAAGAAGGGTTTTTTTGCACAAGAAGAGGGAAGAGGAAAAAGCATAGGTGCCCTGGTGGCCATTCTGGCCATAGCAATTACTGCTTACTTGCGAGAGAACATCCAGCAGTCTGGATGCTCTCTTTTGCAAAAGCACATTGCTTTTTTTGATGTTCTTTTGCAGTGTGAACTCTCTCTTGCACAAGAAGTTTTTGCAGAAGATCTCTTCTCTTATCCCACGAGGCATACCAGGGAGGTCAACAAATGCCTTTGATGCCAACCGTGGAGCATCCAGACTACAGCGCTGTGCCGACAAACAGCTGATCGGCACAGCGCGGCAGCCATTTTAATTTAAATGAAGTGGCAATTATTTAAATCGCCGCTTCATTTTCCTATGTCTACAAAGGTAATCTACATGGCTCCGTCAATGGAGCCATGTAGTGTAGACATACCCTAAGGGTCCACAGTATCTGCAGGGAAAGAAAGTAGGTATGGAAGCCATGGCCCTACTCTTCCTCCACAGCCATCTATGTATATTTTTTATTGTATAAGGAAGAAAATAATTTGTTCTTCACTTCTTCAATTCCAGATCCCGAATTCCAGGTAAAATGGTATAAATACCTAGTCTGTGTGTGTGTGTTTGTATTTCAGGGAAATTATCCAAAGAAAAATAATCAGTATTAGCAAAGAGAGAGAGCACAACAGCTCAAATAATAGCAATAACATCCCTTTTCCACTAATTAGTGGGAGCAATGATAGCTTTGATAGAGTCAAAGATCTAATGGAACATACAGTGAGATCAACAGTACAGATGGTGGATGAATACAATAGGAACACATATTTTACTCTTAGATAAATTCCAGAAATTGACTCTCAATAAATGAAAATAAAAATAATGATCCTGTTAACAGCTACAGAGGACAGGATCAGATATCACACTTGGCCCATTATTCTTTCTTTTTATTTTTCTTTTACTTGCAGTATCTTCAGCCCTGGAGAAATATTTTTACAAGGATGAGGATCCCTATCAGTATATAATTTTAACAATAGATTTCAAATGCTGTTGCATATGGGACTGCACGTGTTCCTTCTGTAAAACTCATGGTGAAGTTGATGGAGTTCGGTAGTAAACAAATATTCAGGATCAAGAACCGTAGGACACTGTCCACTTGGTTGAGGAGAAATGAATAGTCATGGGAACTGGAGAATTGTCTTTCTCTGACTGTCTGAATTGTATTTTCCTCTGAAGCCCATTCTGACAATAAGAATCTTGTCAATGCGATCAGACACAGATGCATACGATATCTGCCAATATGGATTTTATATCCTCGGTTCAAATGATAACAGTAACAGACAGATATTTGATCCAGAGTTTTTCCCTTTGAAATGGGAGGAATCAAAAGACAGGACAGTATATAAAACAATGTAGGAAAGATGTACCGCAAAAATTCTCTCTCTGCTATTCATGAGCATATAGACAAAAGTGCTAAGTAGTATGAATTATCATGAATTATCATTTTTATATGTAAATACTATACTTCCAAAAGCCCAGTCACATGGTTAATGAAGTCTAGTAGTTAGGGTATTAGTCAAGCACTTGGAGACCTAGGTTCAATTCTTGATCTGCTCCAATCTTTCTGTATGACTTTGGGTCATATTGGCTATGTCTACACAACAGCGTTATTTTGGAATAACTGACATTATTCCTAAATATCATAGTCCGCGTCTACACACAAGCCATTATTCTGACATAATATCGAAATTCGTTGAGCTGGAGGACTGCTTACTCCAAATCCTGTAACCCTCATTATATGAGAAGTAAGGGAAGTTGGGGGAAGAGTGCTCTGTTTCAGAATAACTGCTGTGTAGACAGCGCCAAAAGTTGAAATAAGCTATTTTGACTTAAGCTATGCAATTAGCGTAGCTCAAGTTGTGTAGCTTATTTTGAGTTTATCCCTGCTGTGTAGACATGCCCTTAGTCTGTCTGTGCCTCAGCTCCCCATCTGTAAAACAGGGTCAGCGGTAGCACTCTACTCACAGGATGTTATGGTGATCTATTACAGATTGTGAAAAACTCAGATTACACCAAAATAGGTTCCAAAATGGGTGCCTAAGATCTATACAGTGTGTGTTAGGTACAACTAATCAAATGACAAAGCAAGTAAATGCTTTTCAGCAGAGTAACAGAATCACATATGGGATAAAGGGTTAGTTAAAGACACACTGTAAATAGAAAATAATTCTGAAGTATAATTTGACCGGAAGGTCTTTCTCATGAGCCATCTGTAGAAAAAAAGTAATAAACATAATTAACAATTGTGGGTACAACTAACGCAATGTTTTTCTTCACAGATTGGTGCAGACGAAGGCCTTAAGGCCAAACATCATTGGTAATATTAGTGCTTTCAGTGAGTATTTTAAGATAGCTTGATTAACACTCAGATGGTTATGTTTTTCAGGTAGCAGTGCACTAAATTCTAGTGACTGATGGCTTTGTTCTATGTAAGTAGACATTATCATCAGTTAAAAAAACTAGAACTCAAGGCAGTATGACAGACAGTAGTCCCTCCCATAACAGAAGAGAGAGGACAGATGTGATCAATTGCAGTGTTTTATTGCTGATGGAATCCAGTAGGCACTAAGAAAAATACAATGCAAACAAACATTGTTGTGTGATTTAGTGCTTGGTTAACGATTTTGTAATTGGGCAATATAAATGCAGTTCTTGGATTCCAAGGAAATCATCAATATGACCTAGGTCTACAGAATTTAGGTAACCTTTTTGTTGTTGGAGAGTGTTTTGATTTCACCAAGTGAGAAAAATTCAGCTCTCAGTGATTAGCCTATGTAGCAAGGCCAAATACTGAGCAGATGGGAGGAAACCTAGCATGGTACCCAGGCTGTGGAACAGGGCATAATTTCAGAAAAATTCTGAGCAGAGAGAGGAGAAAAGCTGTGCCACTATTGTTCCTTATACCCTGCTTATGCTCTGCCTGTCTCAAAGATGGCTGGCTTGATGCAGAGGTTGGGGCCTGATTCATGCTGCACTGAACTCCAGCCAGGCTGACACTGCTGCTTCCTGTCCAGCTGGCAGAGAATGGAAATGTGGCAATTAGGAAGCTTGGCCCACAACAGCCCCTCAGTTCCAGGGATGACACTACAGCACTAACCAATTAAGCACTATGAAAAGTCTGGAGACCAAGGTCTGAAAACCAAGACCTGGGGAAGAGGTTGCAAGTTCTCCCTCCTTCCCCATAGCAAATTAGGCCTCTGCTGTGGAGCAGATGAGCAGGTACGTCACAGTGGCTACTTCACTAACCTGTCAGACTAGTCTCTATGGGCCCTCATGCAATCTCCTTGGGTAGACAGAAGGATGTGTGCTGCAGTTTTTTGGTCACCTCCCCTACCACTTGTTCCTTTCCTATCCTCCAGGAAGGGTTAGATTTGCTCCTTAATTCACATTTTCTACTGTAATCTGATGCAATACACTTCATTTTAAAAAATAGAAAAAGAACAGTTCAGTGAGAAAGAGATGTGATATCTTAAAAGAACTCAGCAAGTTTGGACAGGTTTAGACTTCGGGGTGGTCAGATTAAGGTTAACTCAGTTGCTCTTATCACAATGGGACCAACCTGTCTTTGGGAGGGGGACTGACACATTTAAAACCTTACAACTATGGCTTGTCACCACAGAATCTAGAGACAGTCTAAACTCAGAGAACCAAAATCATGCTTAAAACAGGCTGATGGATTCTAGGAAGTTTGTTGAACTTCAATGACATGATTCAGTCTGTTTTGTGTTGTTCAACATTATGTGAGTTTTGAGTCAATGTTGTTTGTGTTTAAAAGGCTTCAGTAAAACTGAGGATGGACTGCTATGAAAACCCCAGTAGCTTTCCATGGCCTAGCGTGTGGCTCATTTAGCTTTCTGTTGCTTTGGTGGCATGTCTGTATTTTTCTTTATTTTCTGAATGTATTTATGGATCTAGGGTTTGATGATAGGTGATATGTCTTGGGTTGAACAGAGTACCCTGAATTGGATCTCTTCATCTAACATTGCAATTTGCTGACTTTTCTCACAGTGAAATTGGGAAATCTTAGCTTCCAACATGACCTCCGGTGGATCTATCTGAGAAAAGACAAATGGCTCCATCCTGCTGTAATCACTATCACTTAGTTACCAGTACCCCATAATATAAATTTACCCTGCTCTTGTCTTATTTTTGTCCCTGTTTTGTTAGAGAAGTTGATTGCACAAAACTTGCAACTTTTCCAAGTTTATATTTTGTTTTAAAATGTACACAAAGAAACAGAAAACATTGATTTATATTAAAATGGAATTGGGTACTTGCATCTGTTAATTAAATGTAAATTTAATTGTACATATTTTAAATTGCTAAATAGACAAAAACAAAAAGACAAATTGTTTATACATTTTAATTAAGGTAATTATTCACTGGATTCCAGATGTTAAGGAAAAAAGTCTCCCAGCCAAATTCTGTTCCTATTACTCTGATGTAAATGAAGAGAAATATCACTTATATTGCCTACTTATATCAATGTACCTTTTGGCAGTATTTGGCCTGCCATTATTTTTTGGGGAGGGTAAGTCTTCTCCGACATATTGGTTGTAATTAAGGCATTTATCCAGTGATTGATATGTACCTGAGAAAAGTTTTACATGTACAGGTTGAACCTCTTTAGTACGGCACTCTCTGGTCTGCCAAAATTTGTGGTCCAGAATGATTTTAGATAGCCAGCTATCCACTTATCATGGGTGTGGCCAAGTTCCCCACAGTCCCATAGAATTTGTTTACAGCCCCTAATCTTGGCTCTCGGTGTTCTGTGCTGTTAATTAGCTCTAAATTACCCCTTAATGCTTTCTAAGGGTACGTCTGGACTGCAGCACTATTTTGGGATACCAGAAGTATCCTGGAATAGCAAAGCCACGTCTTTAAATGCGCCTGCTATTTCCCGAAATAGTGGGTGTGCTATTCCGGTGTCCCTGTAACTCTCTTTTCATGAGGGTTAAGGGATTTGTTGGAATGGTGCCTTATTTTGAAATGTGACGCTGTCTACACAGCTCCAAATTTCAAAATAAGCTCTTTCGACATAGACTCGGTTTAGCGCAAATTGCGTAGCTTATTTTGACAGAAGAGTGTTGTCTAGATGTACCCTAAGAGCTCAATAAGCAGTGGAAGTGTTGGTAATGCTGCTAGACAGGATTGACCTCTCATGGTTTGGCAAATTCTCTGGTTCGGCACCAGTCAAGTCCCAGAGGTGCCAGACTAGAGAGGTTCAACCCGTATTACATTTTTAATTTCATCTTTGCTTTTCTATAATAACTCACCGATAATTTAGTTATAAGTTATATTTTGGGAGTAATGCTTTAACCCAAATACATGTGAAAGAGCTGTAGACTGTGAGACAATGTGACATGCCCAGCAGTAATTCAAGGTAAGATTATACAAAAGCCTGCATGTCTCAGGAGCAAAGTCCAAAGTAAGTTGGACCTAGTTCCCCAGAAGGACTTAGGTATTATGTTGCTCATCGTTCCAACACATCCATTTTAGGCACCTAGAAAAATCACTGGAATCCATAAAGCCAGTTTTGGCACCCATGTTCCCGATACAATGATTGGAAGACATAACAGGAACAGCTAACAGGGAGTTTGGAGAGGGAGTTCTCCAGGTAAAAGAGGAGTAAAAGCGGGACCCTTGTGGTAAGTGGCTGTCTGGAGTGTGTGTTTGTGTGGGGGGGAGTTATTTGCTGTGTGCTGAGCTTGTGTTTGTGTGTTTGGTTGGTCGGTTTGTTTGTTTGAAGGAGCTTCTAAAAGGTTTGAAATCTAGAAGTGGGTGATTCGATTGTTAGAAACATAGATAGTTGGGTTTGTGATGACCGGGAGAACCGTATGGTCACTTGCCTGCCTGGTGCGAAGGTTGCGGATCTCTCGAGGCATCTAGATAGACTTATGCGTAGTGCTGGGGAGGAGCCGGTGGTCGTGGTACATGTAGGTACCAATGACGTAGGGAAGGGTAGGAAAGATGTCCTGGAGGCCAAATTTAAGCTGCTAGGAAAGAGACTGAAATCCAGGACCTCTATGGTGGCATTCTCGGAAATGCTTCCAGTTCCACGTGCAGGGCCAGGTAGGCAGGCAGAGCTTCAGAGTCTCAATGCGTGGATGAGACGATGGTGTAGGGAAGAGGGGTTTGGATTTATTAGGAACTGGGGACACTTTTGGGAGAGGGGGAGCCTATATAGGAAGGATGGGCTCCACCTAAACCAGGGTGGAACCAGACTGCTGACACTAAACATTAAAAAGGCTGTAGAGCAGTTTTTAAACTAAGAGATGGGGGAAAGCTGGTTGGTGCGGAGATGCACGTAAATCGGATGGAGACTTCTCTTAGAGGAGAATCCATTGATAGAGAGTCTCTAAGCTGTAGTCAGAAAGAGAGGAGGGGAGAGGGCAAACCATGGGCCAGAGCAGACAAACAACCGCATACAAAGGAATCCAATGCACTAGGGAAGGGCAGAAAAATAAGCAGTGGCAAATTTTTAAAGTGCTTCTACACAAATGCTAGGAGTCTGACTAATAAGATGCGTGAACTAGAGTACCTAGTATTAAATGAGGAGATTGACAAAATAGGCATCACTGAAACCTGGTGGAATGAGGAAAATCTGTGGGACACAATCATACCGGGATATAAAATATATTGAAAGGATAGAGCAGGCCGGGTGGGTGGTGGAGTAGCATTGTATGTGAAAGATAATGTAGAATCAAATGAAATAAAAATATTAAGTGAATCAACATGCTCAATAGAATCGCTATGGATAGTAATTCCATGCTCCAATAATAAGAAATTAGCAGTAGGGATATATTACCGACCACCTGACCAGGACAGTGATACTTAGGCTTCTAATGTCCAATCCTAGTGAGATAAATAGAAAGGAACATAAACACTGTCAAATCAAGTGTAAAAATGTAATAAGAAAAGCAAAAAAAGATTTTGAGGAACAGCTAGCCAAAAACTCAAAAAGAAATAACAAAATGTTTTTTAAGTACATTAGAAGCAGGAAGCCTGCTAAAAAACCTGTGGGTCCCCTAGACGATCTAACTATAAAAGGCACAATCCAGGACGATAAAGCCATTGCGGAGAAACTAAATGATTTCTTTGCTTCAGTCTTCATGGCTGAGGACGTTGGGGAGATTCCCAAATCTGCACCGTCCTTTGTGGGTGATGAATCTGAGGAACTGTCCTGGATTGAAGTGTCATTAGAGGAGGTTTTGGAACAAATAGAAAAACTTAATGTTAACAAATCTCCGGGACCGGATGGCATTCATCCAAGGGTTCTAAAAGAACTCAAATGGGAAATTGCTGAACTCTTATCTGTGGTTTGTAACCTATCCCTTAAATCGGCTTCTGTACCTAATGACTGGAAGGTAGCTAACGTGACACCAATATTTAAAAAGGGCTCCAGAGACGATCCGGGCAATTACAGACCGGTAAGTCTAACTTCAGTACCGGGCAAATTAGTCGAAACAATAGTAAAGAATAAAATTGTGAAGCATGTAGAAGAACATAATTTGTTGGACAAAAGTCAACATGGTTTCTGTAAAGGGAAATCCTGTCTTACTAATCTATTAGAGTTCTTTGAAGGGGTTAACAAACATGTGGACAAGGAGGATCCAGTAGATATAGTATACTTAGATTTTCAGAAAGCCTTTCACAAGGTCCCTCACCAAAGGCTCTTGTGTAAATTACATGGCCCCGGGATAAGAGGGAATGTCCTTTCTTGGATTGAGAACTGGTTAAAAGACAGGAAACAAAGGGTAGGAATAAATGGTAAATTTTCAGAATGGAGAGGGGTAACTAGTGGTGTCCCCCAAGGGTCGGTCCTAGGACCAATCCTGTTCAACTTATTCATAAATGATCTGGAGAAAGGGGTAAGCAGTGAGGTGGTAAAGTTTGCAGATGATACCAAACTGTTTAGGATAGTCAAGACAGAAGCAGACTGTGAGGGACTCCAAGAAGATCTCACCAAACTGAGTGATTGGGCAACAAAATGGCAAATGAAATTTAATGTGGATAAGTGCAAAGTAATGCACATCGGGAAAAATAACCCCAACTATACGTACAGTATGATGGGGGCTAATTTGGCTACGACAAATCAGGAAAGAGATCTTGGAGTTATCGTGGACAGTTCTCTGAAAACTTCCACGCAGTGTGCAGCGGCGGTCAAAAAGGCAAATAGGATGCTCGGAATTATTAAGAAAGGGATAGAAAATAAGACCCAGAATATCTTACTGCCCCTGTATAAAACTATGGTACGCCCACATCTTGAATACTGTGTACAGATGTGGTCTCCTCACCTCAAAAAAGATATTTTGGCCTTGGAAAGGGTTCAGAAAAGGGCAACTAAAATGATTAAGGGTTTGGAACGGGTCCCATATGAGGAGAGGTTAAAGCGACTGGGACTTTTCAGTTTAGAAAAGAGGAGACTGAGGGGGGATATGATAGAGGTATATAAAATCATGAGTGGTGTGGAGAGGGCCGATAAAGAAAAGTTATTTATTAGTTCCCTAAATAGAAGAACTAGAGGACACCAAATGAAATTAATGGGTAGCAGGTTTAAAACTAACAAAAGAAAGTTCTTCTTCACACAGTGTGTAGTCAGCCTGTGGAACTCCTTGCCAGAGGAGGCTGTGAAGGCTAGGACTATAATAGAGTTTAAAGAGAAGCTAGATAATTTTATGGAGGTTAGGTCCATAAAAGGCTATTAGCCAGGGGATAAAATGGTGTCCTTGGCCTCTGTTTGTCAGAGGCTGGAGAGGGATGGCAGGAGACAAATCGCTTGATCATTGTCTTCGCTCCACCCTCTCTGGGGCACCTGGTGCTGGCCACTGTCAGCAGACAGGATACTGGGCTAGATGGACCTTTGGTCTGACCCAGTATGGCCATTCTTATGTTCTTATAAGCATCTCAGGATGGGATCCACAAAAGCCAGCACCCTAGCAGTACTCTACCTAAGCTAGCTGAATCCAGATGCCAATAAGAGGGGTATATCATTAGCTGGGCCTTCTGTGAGACTTCGGCACCTACATCTGGGCTGTTTCTTGCAAGAAATTCCAGAGTAGGCGGTGGTGGAGCCACTGTTACCCTTTTAACTTTTAGCCAGATGATTAGAGCACTCACCTGGGATGTGGTTCAATTCTCTTTCTGCCTGAGGGGGAGAAAGTATTGAACAGAGATATCCCACCTCCAAGAAGAGTGCCTTAATCACTGGGCAAAGCGATATTCTGATGTGGATCTCACTCTATCTTCTCTTTAGAGGGCAAATACATTTTCCCATGAATGCAGAGTAGGGATTTGAACCTGAACCTTGCACATTCAAGGCAGCTCTCTAGTCATGGGGTTAAAAGTTATAAGGGTGGCACCAGCACCATCTCCTTCTGCCGCTGCTGGATTTTGTATGGGTTTGGGACTAGTAGATATGCTCAGCACTCACTGAAAGGAGACAGGGGATCCCCCTCCTGGTGAAGATTGCACTAGGGCTTAGGGACAGACAGGTATCTGGGCACCTGTCTGTTATGGCAGTGTACATACCCAGAGGTAGAATCTTAGCTGCCTAGGGAACTTTGCAGGGTTAGGCAGAACCTGAGCAGGACATTTTGTGGACCAGAAGTAGTAACTCCATCTGGGGTATGGGAACCAAATCGCCTTAATGGATTTGGTCCTTAGGCACTCAGGGACCCCAAGTCTTTTTTGGAAATGGAAATTAGAAGCCTAAGTCACATTGACATTTTTTTAGAATATTACCCCAAGTCTGCTTTCCAAACATGGTTGGATTTTTACTCTTTGCAGGCTGATTCTGCTTCTGTATACAACAGTGTAAGTCCTTTATTTTCACTGGCACTTCCCTAGAATGGCACCAGTATGAGTGAGAGCTGAATCCTGCTTTTAGAATATATATATATGAAATTTGCCCTCCATTAAATATTTAGATGTACTACCTTGTGGAAACACATTGGTTTCTACTATTCCCTTTTCTTCAGTTTACCCCGCCCCCCCCCCAGAATCTCCAGTGTATTGTATATGGAGGACAGCTACATTTTCCTATTAATACAGCAAAATTACAAAGGGGTGAGTTCTGTCACCCCCATCTCCCTTTATACAAAGGGATAGATATATTTGGACTGTACAAAAATTAGGATAAGTTCCAGTATTTGGTATCTTGCGGATGATAGTTCAGATTCTTCCTTGTGGGCTTAATTCTTTAATCTCACCACATGCAGACATCTCACTAAAATCAACAGGAGTGTGCTGCTCTATGGTCTACAGAACTGTTTCCCTAATGAGAAATTGCTCCTATCCTACTGAAAATAGCAAACACTACATCCAAAGGGTCTTATTGCCCAACCTCCAATGTATGAATTATGGGAGGAAAATGCTTCTCCCATGTTTTTTTCAGCAGAAACATAAGAAAAGAGAGATGGGCTTTTTGCTATGCACTAAAGGCCAAAGTCTGCCTCTTCTCAGTTCTTTCTCCAGCAGTGGAGTTGGAAAATACTGTGGCCACAGAAACAAGTGCAAGTTCTCCAAGGGTGCATCTAGACGGTGGTGCTATTTCAGGATACTTCCTGTATCCTGAAATAGCATTTTCCATTTCTTGACAGCACACCCATTATTTTGAAATGGCTTTCAAAATAACGAGTGCGCTATTCCAACATCCCTGTAAACTTTGTTCCACGAGGATTAAGGGATGTTTCAGAATAGCACTCTATTTCAAAATTTGGCACTGTGTAGACAGGCTGCTAATGGGCACCTTGCTGTGACATTATCTGATTCAAGTATGACCATACAGATTGTTGTTTAAACCAGTTTTATATGTTTGCCACGAATCGTGCCCAAAAAGAGTCATGTAGTGTGTCTACGGAAAGGTTATATTTTGCTGAATCTGATTATACTATTTGTATGCATGTATCATTTTTGTATCAGAAATTATGAATATTTTTAGCTATATACCTATATTTCATATGATAGGCCCTTGTGGTATTGCTCATAAGGTATTTAGCCAGCACATCATGAAGGGACTATTCAAACTGAATGTCCCATGAGGGAACACTTAACTCACAGTGTGCCATGGAAGATGCCCTTCTGCACCTAATGGACATTTCTGTGAACATTCAAAATTATGCATGGGCATATGACTTGCCCACATGACCCCACAGTCCATCTTTGCCTGTAATTTTCCACAGTCAGAACAATGTAATTCTCTGCATGTGGCAAAAAAGCTAAAAAAGGCCCTCCATTGTGCCGCTTTTCAGCTCCAGCCTCTTTCCTGCCCCAGCCTCAGGATTATGGACATATACTAATGGGAACATTCTAACAAAAAAGACCTAGGTCCTTCGAATGATTTGGAAGCAACCAGAGACTTGACTTAAGCCAGCAATTTATATCATTACTGCTATAAGACTGAATCAAAAAATGTTGCAATGATTCTATGTACTTGATTCCTTTAACCAATTTTAATTCTCTTCTTTCTCAACCTTTAGATTTTAAATACTCAATGACTGGCAACAGCGTGATTGTATTTTGACATTGGTGTGTGGCTTGTCCTCTGAGGTTAGAAGAACCTGTTTATTAGAATGGTTTAAAAGAACCACTCATCTTTAAATACAGTGCTTTTTTGGAGGGTGGGGAGTGATAAAAAGTCTGGAATGGCTCAGGGAACTTTGATTATAACTTCTTGTTTGCCAGTGAGATGAGACAAGAGTTTACTTTGTGGCTGGTTCTATATCTATTGGGAGAATAACCATTAGCATTAGCATGACCTGAATTTGGTGTTCTCACTTGTGACTCACAAAGTCACAGTTATACTTGGAGCACTATTGTAGTCACTGTTACATTTTACCCAAAGGATCTGAGGGCAAAGCTTCAGCTGATGCATTGCAAACACATGCAGCTCCATTGACTTCCATGTGTTTGTACCATTTCACATTAGCTAAAGATCTAGCCTCTAGTTCTCACAACCAATTTTGCACATCTCAGAGTACAGTGATTTTGAGTAAGTCATTCTTACTTTACACTGACATAACTGAAAAGGAATAATACAGAAACTTCCAAGAGAGAGGTGTCTCCTTAGTGCACTCTAAATTAAATGTGGCCCATTGTGTCCTTCATATTTCTCCTTTCAGAAATACAGCAGTCATAGCTTCCTTTCTCTAGGCTCCCATACTCTTGTCTCTGAAACAATTCCTAAACCCTGGTTCCCAGAATGTCATCCTTTGAATGCTATTATTGCTAGAAACTTCTCTCCAGGTTCCATTTAAATCTGTCATACAGTTTCCTTTAGGCATTCTAAGCTCAGCTGTGTTCATTTCAATAATTGATTGCTGGTATTTTCTTATCCTTTCCAACACCTACCAATTGTGTTCCTCTCTATGACTTCTTATACATTCACCGAGGAATTCTGTGACAAAACAGATGGAGGAGCCATGGGATCACTCCTATCATCTTCAACATTAGAAAATAAATCTAAATAGAACATAAAGAGAACTGCAGAGAAAATGCTCACATCCAAATCTGTCCACTGAGAACACTATGTATTATACACATTACAAAAATAGGAATCAGTGATGTCCATAAAATTCATATGTGGAATGAAAACTAAATAGAATCCGCTGGCATCCTAAACAGAACAAGCTAAACTATAAATTACTAATCCTTCAGTACAATCTGGAGTGTTGTTTCAAATGGTAATCAAACCATTTAAATGTTAACGACATTCATGGCTGGAGTTTTCAGTCTTTGCTCCATAAAAGATCTACACAGAAATGTGAACTAGTCGCAATCAGGAAATGATACTAGGGCAATTCTTGCTGGTGGGAATTACACTGAGTGCAGTAAATACACATCATATCAAAAGATGTGTATGAGAAAACATTAAAAAACAATCAAAAAGGCTCACCCAGTCTGATACAGTTGGAAAGATAAAATATTCTGGCTAAGGTTCAGATAAGCAACCAAATTTTGAGGCTGTTTTCTCTTCCAAATCTAAGGGTCATTATGAAGTTTATCATGCACTAAAAAGCATATGAGAATAACTGTGAAACAAACTAAGTTTCTATTGTTTTAGTTTACATTTTGTAATACAGTAGCTCCCAGGAGCTTTATTCTGCTGGAAGCTTTCAAACAAAGAGCCAGATTTTTAGCTGATGTAAATCCATTTTAGTGGCATCCCCATGGGAATGCACAAATACATGCACACATAATTTTCAAGCACTAACATTTGCACACACAGGCGACGGGATTGCAGGCATACTTAACATTAGACAAGTGCCTAAGTGCTTTGCTGGCTTAGGACTCACATGTATAGAAGATTTTGTAGGGTACATATTTGAGTGTTCAACAAAAGGAAACGATCTCAAATTCGTTTGGAAAAAAGTATTTTCTTGGTTCCCAAATTGATACTCATTATGTTTGTCTAGAGTCTGTGGTTGTTTTTTAACTAAGAAGGAATACTATTCTTTTAAATGAAGATACCTTGATAAGCTGTAGCCATCTGTCTGTGGATTTCTCTCAGTAACTTTTAGTATTTTATTGATCAGAAAACAGGGCAGAACTGCTTCATTTAACAAATGTTGTGCCTTCTAGATCTTTGAGTGAAACTATTTTACTGCATTCATGTTGATCAGAGGCTTCTGCTAGATCACTATAGTTTCATGATTCAGACTTGATTTCATTTACTTTCAAATACTAAGGTAGTTTTTGTGAACTGAATGATTTTGAACAATATTTTTAAGAAGAATGCTTCTAATTTGGAGGACAACATTATGTAACTAACTGCTTTTAAAGCTAAAAACAGCTCAGGCTGAAAAATGAAATGCTATCATTTGTAAATCAGGTCTGAAATACAAAGTTGTGAACATTCATGCAAATTTTTAACTACTCAAATGCAAAAACTATTACATCTTTTTTGCCAACCAGATATTCATGGGCTGCAGAGAGTGTTAGCAATTTTCTCATGATGGGCTTTGGAAAGAATAACATAAAAGCACACAATTGTAATTGTTGTCTATCAAAGATTAACAGTACAGGAAAGCATTTACCTTGAGTGCTTCTAAAAGCTTAAAGAATCCATTTTGCAGAATACAGAATAAAAGCAATCCTTTTTTAGAGGCACAACCATAATTGGAGGAGGAAAAAAGAAAGTTATATCAGCAACTCATGATATTTACAGTATCCTGTGAAATGAAGAGATGGGGGCTATTGTTCAAACAGGGTCCATGAATTTTGTTTCAATTTCCATTCTGCTGCCTTTCATAAATAACATTTTTTAGTCCTCTATACTGAAATAATTTCAGCTTCTCAAGACAGCTAATCAGGCTCTGCTTCAGTACCATATAATGCTAACAGAATATATCCTGATGTTTATCAATGCTTTTGCAAGCAAAAGAGAAAATTATATTTATATAGCTAACAGGCAGCTGGCACAAGTGCTGCTGAAGTAGAATTGTCAAGGAGCTCCCATTCCACATTAGTTTTTCTGTAAGCTTTTCACATGGTTCGTATTGTTTAAAGACGCATCAGAAAAAGTATAACAGTTCTCAGGGATGGTGAAATAATTTTTCATTCTGCCTCATCGGTATTGTTTGGAAAGCATGCTAATTAGCTGTCCCCATACCTTGCAAGAAGAGGAAACACAAAAATCTACAAATTAAATGCAAAATATACATATTAAACAGTTATAAATTTTGGCTACAATTAGAAGTTTTAATATCACTCTCTTCACATTAGAGGATAAATGTGATGCAGGATACTTGTTCTTTCCTCATGAACAGAATGAATTCCTAGTTACTATTTAATACCAATTTAAATTCCATTAAAGGCTTTTTATATAATTCAGATTTTGTTGCTTGTAAACTAGAAGATATACAAAGACAACACAAAAACTTATACATTAGGGAGGTGTCAATAGCAACTACATAGCTAGGTCTGTGTCAAGGTTTGCACTTAAAGCAGCAGTAAATCAGCTTTACAAATTGTTCAAGTTCATAACTGATATCAAGATCAATCTCAGCTCACATGTTCCATATTATTGAATCAGATTTGTAGCACAGTGGGTAGCGTGGATAGGAAATAAAGTTGTGACCTGATATACTGTAAATCTAATTTCATAAGGGTATGTGTGTGTTCTATGTAATAATGTAAAATATGAATGCATTTTTGTCCACGTAGATAAAAGATTTTCTGCCTTCATTATGAAATATGTCAATAAAAAAGAGTGTCCATAGGTTTTAATATAGAGATTGTGAGAAGAGAATGTCCAGAGACTTTAAATGGAGAGAGGACATTCATTTTTAGTATGTTTCCTAATCAGCTATACTTATATAGGACATTCACAAGACTGCGGATATTTGGAATTGGAATTGGTGACACCATCAATACACACAACCACCACAGACAGAAATAGGTGGTGGTTCTGAAGGATAATTATTTTAGTCAATTCTTTAACTGACCTACACTCTTCCATTCTTCATTTGTATGATCTTAGGCCTGTTTACTTTTAGTTCTAGAGACATAAGGCAGCTGAATACTTTGTCTTCACTTTATGAACAACAAAATGGGAGAATATCAGTGAATAAGGAAGGGCTCTCCATGGGTCAAATTCACCATTGTCCTATTGTCCTGTGGATAGCACTGGTAAAGGCACAGCAAGCTTCTCCGCAAAGCACAGCACTAAATTCATGGCCTTTTTTCTGCCATGTGTGTGAAGGTTAGCGCAGCTCTTGGAATCTGTGATGGGGTATGTCAACCCTGCATTGGTACTCCAAGGATTAACTCCTTTCTGTTAGAACTCCTTTCTGCCCCCCCAGCTCTGGGCATTGGACTGGACTGACCACTGGAGGAGAAGGAGGTGAATCATTAGCTCCAGAAAGTGGACCACTTATACTGCAAGGCTTGGAGGCCAGTTAAATAGGACTAGATCCTGATATAGAGATGGGGACATTGCCCCATGTGCAATGACTGCCAGATCAGAGTAAGGATGTTAAATATCGACTAATTGACTGATCGAATAGTCAGTGCATTTTGCATTGACTATTCAATTAGTCGATAGGGCAATTCCACCCTACGGCTGTTGCTACACTTCAAAGGTGAAAGCACCATGCGGAGCCTGAGATCAGCTGGGGACTATTTAGATGACTATCTGGACCATGAGGGCTATTCAACTGACTTAGGCCATTAGGCCGCACTGCCCTTCTATACAGGTGCACTTAGGATGGAAGAATCCCATGCATTGCTGCAGGCTGCAGCCAAACTCAGTGACAGTTCTGCAGAAACAGACACGTGGATTATAGTGTATGAGAAGCTAGATATGATTAACAGTATGACCTTGTTGCCAAGAAGGCTAATGTCATATTGGGCTGCATTAGTAGGAGCAATGCCAGCAGATCAAGGGAAGTGATTATTCTCCTCTATTTGGCACTGGTGAATCCACATCTGGAGTCTTGTGTCCAGTTTGGGGCCCTCCACTACATAAAGGATGTGATGAAAATGTAGAGAGTCCAGTGAAATAGAACAAAAATGAGTAGGGAACTGGTCTTATTTAGTCTACAGAAGAGAAGTGGGAGAGGGTTGTTTGATAGCAACCTTCAACTTCCTGAAGTGGTGTTCTGAAGTGGATGGAGCCAGACTGTTCTCAGTGATAGCATATGATAGGACAAGGAGCAATTGTGTCAAGATGCAGTGGGAAAGGTCTAGGTTGTATATTACCTCCCCCCAAAAAAACCTGTTTCACTAGAAGGGTGGTGAAGCACAGGAATGGGTTGCCTAGGAGGTGGTGGAATCTTCATCCTTCGAGGTTTTAAGAGCAGGCTTAGCATTGTACAGGCTGGGATGATTTAGTTGGAGTTGGTTCTGTGATGAGCAGTCATTTGGACTAGATGACCTCCTGAGATCTCTTCCAAATCTAATCTTATCATAGAATCATAGAATACTAGAACTGGGAGGGATCTTGAGAGGCCATCAAGTCCAGTCCCCTGCCCTCACGACAGGAGCAAGCACCATCTCGATCATCCCTGATAGATGTTTATATAACATGCTCTTAAATATCTCCAGTGATGGAGATTCCACAACCTCCCTAGACAATTTAATCCAGTGCTTAAATGCCCTGACAGTTAGGAAGTTTTTCCTAAAGTCCAACCTAAATCTTCCTTGCCACAATTTAAACCCATTGTTTCTTGTCCTATCATCACAGGGGAAGGAGAATATTTTTCCCTCCTTCCTGAAACAGCTTGTTAGGTACTTGAAAGTTATTACCATGTCCTCTCTCAATCTTCTCTTTTCTAAACAAAACAACCCCACTTCTTTCAGTCTTCCCTCGTAGGTCTTATTTTCTAGACCTTTAACCATTTTTGTTGCTCTTCTCTGGACCTTCTCAAATTTTCCATATATTTTCTGAAATGTGGTGCCCAGAACACAATACTCCAATTGAGGCCTATTCCAATAGAGGGGAAGAATTATTTCTCGTGTCTTGCTCACAACACTCCGGTTAATGCATCCCAGAATGATGTTTGCTTTTTTTCCCTTCTGTGATTCTCTGTTTTTGTGATCTTCCATTCCACATCCTTGGCTTCACTCTTCCTGGAAGCTCATGGCCAATTCTATACTGCATCTTCAGAAACCATGGCCGATGCTGATACTTGCTACACAAATGGAAAATTAAAGACTTTCCAGTGTACTGCTGTGGCTACCCAGAACAGCCCATGAAACATATAACAACCCAACACCTGATTCACAAATACAAAGGAGGCATCACAGCAATAGGCCCAGATGCAATTACTGGCTTAACTATCAGAATGTAAAATAGTCATTTCTCT
Source organism: Pelochelys cantorii (assembly GCA_032595735.1). NCBI lineage: Eukaryota > Metazoa > Chordata > Testudines > Trionychidae > Pelochelys > Pelochelys cantorii. The sequence goes on along the minus strand of CM064328.1, from coordinate 174,806,966 downwards.
ATAGTTACACCAGATATATGAAAAGCCCTGAAGGGGATACTTGCAAAGAAAGGGCTAAGGCAAGTTAACAAGGCTGGGCACTTCCTTTAAACAGGTATTAAATTAATATGAAAAAAGGAAGGAAATGAGATGCAAACAATCACTAGAAATGGGAAAACAGAGATGTCAAAATTTAACAAAAAAAAGTTGAACCAAAAATGTCTACCGCTGCATAAAAAGCACACTGGGAAATTCAAGTAAGTGAAAGGACAAAGCTGAGGGAATGCTGACACTAAAGGCTAAATTAGAGGAAGATCAATCTGTGTATATATTACTGAGCAATAAACAGCTGAAAACATTGATGGAAATCAGGTAAAGACAGAGAATCAGCAAGGACAAGAAAACATATGAAAGGGTTGAAATGATAGGAGGTGGCTTATGGCTAAATCCTGGCCTTACCTTGGTAGCAGGTGGTAAATGATAGACTGCTGGATTCACATTCAGCAAAAGAGGAGCATTACCTTGGCAAGGAACACTGAATGAGTTGCTGGATACCATTTATTATTGTGTGCCACTAGATCAGTTTACACATGGCACATGCTATTAATTGAACCACAGGCTGATCAGTTTTATGGTTAAGGTTGCCAAGTAAGTCTGAACCAACCAACCCAAGTTAGTGCAAAGACACCCAATGATTTCAATGGACTTTAGAGTAGTGCAAATCAGCCATCTGTTCCTCTAAGCTTACCCCTGAGTGCTATGGAGGGATCTTGCCTTAGTGCATGCATCGAGAAAATGTCTCCTTATCTCCTCCACTCCCCTTGGGCTCTGCAATCCAACACATTTAGCTCATTTACTGGAAGAATAAAGCAAGAAATAGAAATAGACACTCAGTAAAGTGAAGCCAGACTATAAAAGATGTTACAAGACTATCTGGAGCAAAGTGTTGAGAGAGACTGCAGGGTCTCTGGAGGGATGGTGAAGTGAATTTAACAGGAAATGTGGCTAGATAAAGGACACTGAATAACTTTTTACTGTGAGCATTCACCAAGGAGAACTGGAGAAAACAGACATTTCTCTTGAAGGGAAATTATGTGATCTTGAGGGTCATGCTAGAATTGATAATGTAGAATTGATAATGTTAGGGAAGCAAAATACAGGGATGGCTAATTCCTGCATCTCAGAATTCTGAAGGGGGGAAAAAAAGAAAAAACTGATAGTATGTCCTAATAATACATGGCATTTGTATCTTGACTTATATGCTATAGCAAGTTTGTTACCCCTATTTCAGGAAGTGCTAGCAATGATGCAGTTGCATGCGTGGTAGCAAAGATAAAGTCAAGGGATAGACTGATGTTTATATTACTGTGTGATGAAAACGTACTCTACAGTAGTATAAACATCTGAGCCTGGTCACTGGTACAGACGTATATTTACACCAGAACTCTGGATTTTTTTACTACAAAAAATAAATTCACCAAAAATTGCATTTTAAGTTATAGCTGTTGCAGAAAAATATATGGATTTTTAAAAATTCCAAACATCTCAAAATGCAAAACAATAAAACATTTCACTTATCATAATTTGAAACCAAATTGATTTTGTTCAAATTTCATGCAGCCTCCCACCCCAACCAAAAAAAACTCCACAATAATTCACTCAGCTTTACTACTTCTAAATGTCTCATCTGCCAACCTCAGCCTTCAACCACTAGCAGCATGATCTGTCACCAAGTCCTTCATCTTGATTTTCTCTCTTGCCCCTCATCTCAGTCCACTGAGGGTTATTCTTTGATTTGCACTGCACTATCCATCTGAAATTCTCTCACTTCTTACATCTGAAACAGTGTGTCACTTTCACTCCTTAAACTTTACCTTCCTTTTCCCTGTAGCTTGTGTCTGACTCATTCTATAATGCTTTTCATGAAACTATGTATGAAGGCTGTTGAACTGAAATAAATTGTATTGTACTGGAAGTTTAGTATGTCACCGACTCTACTGTTGTTGATTTGAGACTAAACAGGATGGTGTGGGACACAGATTGATCAAGGAACTTCAATAGCGATGCCAATGTGACAAATCTGAACATCTTCTTTAATGCAGTAAAAATGAGAACTGGCAAGTGCTGACCGTTGGAGAAACTAATTAATCATCAGAAAAGCTTTTGCTGTTATGTGTCATGGCATCAAAATTATGACAAAATATTCAATAGGATTAAAACAATAAAAATAGGATCCAATCCTATTCCCATCAATTGGAGCCAATCAGGTCCTTAATTTTTTTTGGTAGCTAAGATCAGAGGGGACTAGAAATATCAGAAAAATGGGTAAGCAAAACACTGGAGAGATTGCTATCCATAGTGCATCAGACATAAAAGACCAGAAGAAGAGAATATGTAGAAAATTGTGGAAATATGTAGTTGACAGAAAACTGGTAGAATCTGCTACAGAAGAAATAGCGCATATAAAAAATAAACAGTATTATGGGATAAGAATGGATTGATTTTTATGTGGAAAGGTGAAAAATAAGGAATTTTTTCTCAAAGGCAACAGAAAAGAATATATTTCAAATGTCTACATTTCACAAGGTGTTATGCAAAAACAAAGACACTGCTTTCCTTCAATAAGATATGAATGACTCTTTCCTGAGTCACTGGGATTTTCCTATAGTCTGACAGGGAAAATAATAACCTGCTATAGGAAAGATGGACTTATGATAAAGCCACTACACTGGGTCTCAGGTAAATTGTGTTCAATTCTTGGCTCAGCCAGAGGCAGATCTTATGACGTTGGGCAAATCACTTGATCTGTGTTGTATTTTATGTCCTGTGAGAATTTGTAATTGACTTTTGGGGAAAAGAATCCCATCCCAAATTGGGACAAAAAGTCAAAGTCTGAATTTTTTGAGAACTGAAAATGAAATAAAAAACAACAATAATAAAAAAATTAAGATTGACTCAATCAAAAAAATTCATTTTGATAAATACAAACTGATTTGATTTAAATATGACCTTTTCACTTTTTTGTACTGTAAGTTAACTTTTTTGTTTTGAAATTTAAGCTATTTTGAACTTAGAAGTGAAACTTTTTCATTTAAAATGTCAACAAATACTTCAAACGTTTTTTGAAATCGGAAATTCATAAAATTGATCGAGTAAAAGAAATTACCTCACTTTTCTCACCAACAGTTTTGGTTTCAATTGGTTAGAATTTTGTAAAAAAATAGCTTAAAATTCCTAATCACTTCTATATTTTATTCCATAGCATGTCTCCATAGGACATGTAATAATTGAAAGAAAGAGCACAAATCAATAAGAGAAAATAACAGCACAGAATTTGCAGAGAGTTAGTTTGACCAGAACTGGAGGACTGTGTTCAAAATTGTGTTATCTGAGGGTAGTAATGATCCAGGATGGTAATGATCCACAGAAGTTATAGAACTATGGATGAGGTAAAGTTAGGAAACCTAGATTTATTTATTCAACCTTGCTGTTTTAAAATCTCTACCAGAAAAAAAGGGTTCCCCATGATTATGTTTGCAAAAGAGAGAATTACCTTTTAAAAACATTTAGTTCAAAGCCACCCAAGCTGGCAGCGTGATGTCTTTTAAAAGGCTTCCCACAGAAGTCTATAAAGGATCACCAAAAAGGAAAGGTCTTGATGATCCAGTTTCCCCATTCAATTTGGCATTGCATATAATCAAATCAAAGGAGCTATGGCGATGCAGAGAAACCATCCACCAGCACAGAAGGGGTTAAAGAGAGCTCTTGAGCCCAGCTAGCCCTCCCCTTTATGTGTGGAGCCAATGCCAGGACTGAAAGGGAGAAAGTCTGGCTTAGTTCAAGGCTGACTGGCAAAGAGGCAAAAGCTAGCTGCCCCTCTGCCTAAGGGAAGGATCACTAGCTCACTTACTGAGGCAGCCACTAGGAACTAAGCACCATCTTCCTGGCCCAACGCAGCCTAAGAGGAACCTGGTGACCAAAATATGGAAATATTGTGGGGTTTCCAATCCCTCCAAACTCACAGATGCTGCAGTGGGAGGAACCTAGGAATGAACCCCACTAAGGGTCCATGAGAGGGCAGGCCACCAAAGAAGATTGGACTGGAGGGGCCAACCTCAAACGGAAGGGACAACAATAGGAAGTAGCCCATGGGTTGAGTTGCAAAGGGCCCTGGTCTGGGATCTGAGCCAGATGACCCAGTTCCCATACTCCCCTTGCCTTAAAGGTCAAAGTAGGTGCTTCTGAGGTGCCTCAACCATAGAAACAGGGAGGAGGAAGTCAATCACTTCAACCTTTAGGCTGATCGGCCCTTCAAGTCCATCATAGGATACTTAAAAGGGGATGACAAGAAGAGTCAAATAATGACACAAGTATGACATCTCAAATGCATCTGATGAAGTAGGTCCTGGCCCACGGAAACATAGCTCAAATCACTTTATTAGTCTTTAAGATGCGTCATTGTTTTTGCTGAAACAGACTAACATGGCTACCCTGCTGAAACTCATCTCAGATATGCAGCTTCGTAGTCATTAAGACAACCCTGGCCATCAGCTGGGAAAAATTGTCAGCTCATTTGGAAGCTGTCAGAGAGAAAGAGATAGCATGTAGCAAGGGTGACATACAGACTCACTAGCTGAAAGTCAGGTCAGGAGCAAGTAAACTGTAAGTTGGTGCTCAAATGGGAACAGGGGACACCAAAGCTCATTCACATACGCTGAGGCTGTGTCTAGACTGGCCAGTTTTTCCGCAAAAGCAGCTGCTTTTGCGCAAAAACTAGCCAGCTGTCTACACTGGCCGCTTGAATTTGCGCAAGAGCACTGACGTTCTAATGTAAGAAATCAGTGCTTCTTGCGCAAATACTTTGACGCTCCCGTTCGGGCAAAAGTCCTTTTGCGCAAAAGGGCCAGTGTAGACAGCTCAGTTTTGTTTTGCGTAAAAAAGCCTCGTTGGCTAAAATGGCGATCGGGGCTTTCTTGCGCAAAAGCGCGTCTAGATTGGCCACGGACGCTTTTGCGCAAAAAGTGCTTTTGCGCAAAAGCATCTGTGCCAGTCTAGACGCTCTCTTGCGCAAATACTTTTAACAGAAAACTTTTCCGTTAAAAGCATTTGCGCAAATTCATGCCAGTCTAGACGTAGCTTGAAAGTATAGAGGATAATGTCAAGTATAGTTCAGACAATATTCATACAGAACTGTTATTTTTAATCTCTCTAAACTCTGTGTACCATGCAATCTAATAAATCATACTTGGTTTTGGAGAAATTGTTTCAGTGTCACTGCATGCTGGTATTAACCACAGGTTCCCAAAGAAGAATACTGGCAGGGTCCAACTCCACTTGGGCTCCCTGGTAACAGGACTGGCAACCAGGAAGATTCAAGGTAAAAGCCCAAATGGAGAGGTGTTGGATTGTGAGATCCCATTCCAGAAAAAGTGGAGGATGGGCCTGGAAAAAGTGAAGTGCTAGAAAAGACTCTCAAAAACAGTCTACTCAGGGACAATGACAACTCTAATATGAAAAACAGAATGAATATTTTTCCTTCTGATCCTTTTAACTTATTTGGTGTTTCTCTCTGAGAAGTGCTGACCTTATTTTGTCTGTGCTGTATAATTATGCAAAAGACACGGTAATATCACATTAGATCCCCCAATAAATGGTTTGAATATGCCCACTTTAAAAGGTGCTGTATAAAATTTGACGAATTAGAAAAACTCTATGGTGACACATGACAATTCTCTCAGAGAAGGGCTGAGTAGTCTCCTAGAAACAAAAAGATGATAACCCTTACCCTTGAAAACTTCTCATTTGGGAGGACAAGTCATTTCTTTATCACAAATAATTGTTTTAGTAAGTGAGGAGATAATCAGTCCCATTGTGTTCTTCTGTGTTATCACTGTTTCCTTCAGGCTGGCAACAATGCTGACCTCATGCCAATCATTTATCCCACATTATATTTTTAGTGCATTACACATACACTGAACAGCATTAGTACCAGATGGGTTATTTGACTGAAGGCCTAGAGGCAAAGGTCTTCCTTGTCGCAACCTGTGTGGAACTTGGAGGGAGGAGCACAGGCCACAGGAGAGAAGAGTTTGGAGAAGGCACCACAAAGTCAATGTGCACTTGGCTGTAATGCTAGTTGAAACTGGACCATTTCTGTAAATGGTTCTCTTAATAAACAGTCAGTTTAGTTTTTCAAGCACAGAGTCCTCTTGTTGTATGGCCCAGCATGGAGTACATTAAACACTCCTTTTAAAAGCTAAAAGAAATATGGGGTTTAAGTGTGCTTAAAAGAAAACAAATAGCAAATAGTAACCAGCAAAACAGACAGGTGCTCAAATTAATAGACATAAGAGACAATTAAAGTGACATCACACAGAAAATTCCCTAACGTTCCACTGGTCAACAATAGATTTTAAAAGCTACATTTTAAAATCCCAGACTCTAGCTAAAGATATCTAGCTATTTAGCTATCTATCAATACTATATATGAAAATGCAGGTAATAAATTGTAACTTTCATGCACACAATTTATAGGAATTGCTCATGTAAATTGAACTGCACATAGAAGTGTTACTTATTATAAGGATGCACACACGAATGCAGAAAAGATTATTAAAAATTCTCTCTTGGTATTTCCAGTTTAAGTTATGGGGTGGCTGCATACAAAGACCTTTCCCTTCATTATCCATTTAAATACAGTGTAACCCACAAGTGGGTGAGAGTTACAGGGCCCAGAGATGCCTATTCACAAAGGCTATCAGTTATTACAGAATCCATTTAAAAAGAGGTAGGTCCTCAGCTCACACTGTAATGCTTATGCTTTTAGTTCTAGAAGTCTTTAGTTCGATCCCAGTGTGTCACCCAGTAATGATGGCCATCACATAAGTGGCTTCAACCATTTAACTGTGGGTCTTTTGTAGAGACTCTCATGTGGAGGGATATTAAACTTTGGGGTAACAGAGGAATAAAGTTTCATAGGCCCTAATATGCAGGTCCCAACTTCCTACAATTCTGTGCTTCTCCCAGGGTCCCCTTTATGAACCAATTCTCCCAGTTGCCTTCCCAATATCATACAAGAAATACTCCTGCTGGTAAACCCATCAGCTTCAAGAGCCACAGGAGAAAAGCTGTAGCAGATTCACAGTCAGCAGATTCACCACATTGTCCTTTGCTGGCAAATCAGTTTTCAAATGGTACACACAATATCTTCTGAACAACAGTGTGTGCATGTGCGTGTGTGTGTGTGTGAGAATGGATGAGCAACTGACAGATTTGTAAAGAAGAGAGAATAAGGGCAAAATGACAAAATGGACTGAAAATGGGTAGACAGTTACAGTGGCCCTTCACACCACGACTAAAATGGCTAGGTGATAGATAAGGTGGATATCAGCAGGCACAGAACTAAGGAGCTGATCCGAAGCCCATTGGAAAGACACATTGAACTCAAAGGGCTCCGTATTGGGCCTATCTTTCACCTGAAAATGAACAAATCTAGAAAATGAAGGAGGTTGAGAAACTTTCACAACTGAGAATGATGGATAAGTAATCTGGAAACTGCTCCACATTTACTAGAAAAACATAAGCCTGCATTCTCTGATCAGTTAAGCTCACATGTGCAGCACAGCATAAATTTATACCAGCTGTAAATGCCCCTTAGAGAATCTCCCCATGTAGGGGGAATACCCAACTGGTGGTGACATTTCTGACAACCCCTGGTGTCTCTTCCACGAGACCTGCCACACTTAGTCTAGTGGGAAAATAGGGCAAATCGGATGAGATGGGGTTCAGCAAAGAATGAGTCAGAGGAGGAAGTGGTGTCTGGGGAGGGGTATTTGTCTGGGTATGATAGCAGCAGGGAAGTTGAAATAATTTGTATAGTGCGGAACAGAGCCACTGAACCAAACTGTAAAACCTGTATATAATGGAAACTACTTCAAACCAGGGGGTGCAGCAGCAGGCCCCACAACCCTAGTTCCAGCACCTGTGTAGGAGAAGATACAGTTTAAACCTTCAGATTTAACTTTCAGCAGGACTAGGCAGAAGACAAAGGAAACCAGGTGTGGCTTCTTGTCAGTTCCTATGTCTCCACTAATTAGGAAGAGTGTAAAAGTGCATTAGAGAATTGAGCCCACAAAGTTGAACCATAAAGCTTCTTATCATCGAGAGCAAATTTGTCAGCCAAAAAATAGACTACACAAAATAAAATAATCAAGAACTATACCTTTGTTAGCCTGATTGAATGGTTTAATGATGTTTGTTCTGTATTAGTCCAGGTCTATATGGCAAACATGCATTAAACATATTTTAAAATATTTTCTAGCAATACAAAAAAGTTTCTTATGTTGCATCTTGCTGACAAACAGAATCATGGCAAACTTTGATCTAATGAAAGCTAAGAATTAAAAGGATCCTAAACATTTTTGAAGCTTTCTGTCTCCCTTGTTAGTTTTGTTGCTGACTACTGTCTCCAATACAGTCATACCAATTATACCAATGAAAAGTTTTATTTTGGCATTGTGTTACTTTTAATTGGGAAAAAAACAAGTATTTGTAACAATGGCAAGGAAAAAAAAAGTTTTCCATGCTATATTTTTTTCTGCAAAAAACCCACAACTTGCTGGACTTCACAAAGGAAAAGAAAGAGTAAATCTTTATTTGTGAGACTCAACAATCTAAAATAAATATGCAGGACCCAATATTGGTGTCATATTTACAGCACAATACCCCTGTAAGTAATAACAGGATTTGACTCAAGGCAATGAAAACATGTATGTGCTCAACAAGTTTGTTTCACTATTCCATGGAACCTTGTACATGCTTACTAGTGCCTGTAAAGTAATTATAGTCAAAGAGTTCAATTGATCTATTCAGGTAAGTATTACTCACGCATGAATTAAAACTTGCAGAATCAGTCTCTTGGCATCTCTTTACAATATGAGTGGGCAATAACCAGCTGATGGACTGGATGTGATTTGCCAGTTTTAACCCCTGGCAGGCTGCCACCACTATATTTGCCTGCGCCTCTGCATGTACAGATGCTTGCAGTGCCTGTTGGCCATGGATGGCCATTTCCAGACAATGGGAGCTGCAGGAAGCAGTGTCCTGGTCCTTGCTGCTTCCCACATCTCCCATTGGCCAGAAATGGCCATCCTTGGCCAACAGGAGCTCCAAGTTCCAAGTGCCCATATCTGCGGAGGCGCAAATAAATAAAGTGGTGGCAGCCCGCCAGGCTAACACTAGCAAACCACCTCTGCACTGCATGTTTCTGGCTTAGGGCCTGATCCCACTTTCCATGAAATTAACACTGAAACTCCATTGACTTCTCTTATTATAATTGTTAGGGCTTTCCTTGATGCTTCATAGAATCTTTGATTCATAGAAAATTAGAATTGGAAGTGACCTCAGAAGGACATCTAGTACAAGCCCCTATTCAAAGCAAGTCCAGCTCCAACTAAATCATTCCAAACGGGGCATTACCAAGCCTCACCTAAAAACCTCTAAATATGAAGATCCCACCACTTCCTTAAGTAATCCATTCCAGTGCTTCACCATACTCCTAGTGAAATAATTTTTCCTAATATCCAGCCTAGATCTCCCGCACTGCAACTTGAGACCCTTGCTTCTTGTTCTGTCATCTGCCACTACAGAGAAGAGCTTAGCTTCATCGTAGTTTGAAGGCTGATATCAAATCCCCCTCATTATTCTCTTCTGAAGACTAAATAAACCAAGTTCCTTTATCTTCTCCCCATAAGTCATGAGCCCCACTCTCCTAATCATTTTTGTTACCCGTTCCTGGAATCTCTGCAAATTGTTTATATCCTTTCTCTGGCAGGGGGAGGCCCAAATCTGGATACAATACTCCAGATTTGGGAACAATAATTCCGGACTCTGCACTTGTCCTTGTTGAAACTCATCAGACCCTGTCCCTACCTTCTAGTGTATCTGCCTCTTCCCCTCACTCAGTGCCATCAGTGAACTTGCTAAGGGTGCAATCCATCCCCTCATCCAAGTCATTAATAAAAATGTTGAACAAAACCAGCCCCAGAACTGACCATTGGAGCACTCCACTTGATACCGACCACCAAGCAAACACTGATCTGTTGATTACTAGCTATTCAGCCCAATGATCTAGCCAGCTATGGTTATATGATTCTATATTAACAGTATTAAAAGTTAAACCCAAAATTCTATCTCTGGCTAAGTAACAGGCCTAAAATAATAAATAAATAAATAATATGAAGATGCCTTAATCGTGGTTTAGAGGTCCATTATGGTAGGAACTGTACAAATATATAATAAAAGGTAGTCCATGTACAGAGATTTCAATTTATACATAAGACAGCTAGATTACATCCATAATGAGGGAGTATTGTATTCCACTTTGCTCCAGTGTTGCAGAGATTTCATATAGATATAGATATGTGTGTCTCAGTCTGTACATCTGTGAATCCATTTGTTCAAGAACTCCTCCTAAATCATAAGAGCAAGGGCCACCAAATTTGGCATGCAGATTCCACTTATCCTAACTTAAATCAAGGTCAGGGTTTGGTTGTACCCAGAAAATGGGAAGTGCCAGGAGTGGGACTATTTTCCATAACATGGAAAGGGAGGGGCACAGAGAGGAGGGACACAATGCTGAATGGCCACTAGAGGCAGATGCGGCACCAAGAGAGTGACCAGCAGGGCAGGGTCTCCACCATTTTGCTTGCCTCCAGATTGGCTAAGTAGGCTCCCCAAACCTGGAGTTTGCCCCACCCCTGTGAAAAGTGTGCAGGATGTGGAGGGGGCACTGAAGGAATAGGCAGCCCCAGGACCTACCCCCCGCAAACACCATGCAGGCCATGGGGGGGGCGGGGGAACTCTGAAGGCCTGGGGCAGCTCACAGAGCCTCGCCCCCCCCGCCACACACACACAGCCTGCAAGCTTCAGCAAGGGCTGCTGAAGGGGGCAGCTGGAGGGGGATCAATCCCCAGAGCCTGCCCCCCTCAGACATCCTGCAAGCTACAAGGGAAGGTGTAGCTGGGGGGGGTCAGTCCCCAAAAGCCTGCCTCCCAACAGCCTGCAGACTATTTAGGGCATACCAGGGGGAGAAGCCCCCAGAATCTAGTCCCCCCAGATACCCTATAGGCCACCGAGGGGTCATTGCAGCTTGGGGTCAGCCTCCGTAACCTCGCCCCCACCTCCTGCAGACTGTGGAGGGGGGCACTGGAAGGAGAAGCAGTCCCCAGAGCCTGGCTAACCCCCGGAGCATCCCTCCCAAAGAGGCTGCAGAATGGGGGTGGCACTGGAAGCTGGGGATAGCCCCCAAAGCAATGCTCCCCAGATCAGCTGCAGGAAGGGGGGCAGCTGGAGGCCAGCCTTCCCCCCAGACAGGCTGCAGGCTGGAGGGGGGGTGCAGCTGGAGGTTGGGGTGTCCCCACAGATCCCCAGCCCCCACCTGACATGCACACAGCTCTGGATCCCCCATTTCCAGGAGGTGCTGCCACCTAGGGAGCACAGACCTGGCCCCTCAGAAGGAGCTGCTGACCAGGGAGCACTGCTCCGTCCCCCTGGGAGGAGCTACTGCCAGAGCAGCACCACCCACTCTGCTATGGGTGGCAGCTGTTAACCCCCCCCTCCATCATCACATCTCACCCCCCTTCCCTGAGTCCTGCACCTCTCACCTGCCTTGGCTTCTGCACCTCCTCCTGCTATGCTGACCCTCTGAGCCTCGCCTTGGGCCCTCCACACCTCCCAGTCCTCTGCGCTAAGCCACTCAGCCCGTGCCCCTCCTCATCCCCGAAACCTCACTCCAGCTTTCAGTTGCCTTCATTTTTGAAAATAAAATCATTGAAATAAAGCATGGACATTTTTATGTTTTTATTTATTTCACCTGGATATGGGTGACAGGAGAGGGATCACATGAGGATTACCTATTGTGTTTCCTCCCTCTGGGGCATCTGCATTGGCCACTGTCGGCAGACAGGATACTGGGCTAGATGGCCCGTTGGTCTGACCCATTATGGCCATTCCTATGTTCTTATGTTCTAAAAAGAAAATACTTCAGCTAAAGACCCGAACAGTGCCAGGTTTGTGTGTGTGTGTGTGTATATATATATAAATATAAATATTATATATATATATATATATATATATGTATATAAAAGCTGTTCACCAGAATTTTGTACCCCGGCATACATGTCTTTATAAGTTGCTTGGTAAACCTTTTGGACCTACATGCACTCTCCCTTTCGACTTTCAGTGAACAACGAGCCTGAAATGCTTCTGTAAATCACACCACCAAGCTGCCTGAGGAATTCAAAACACTCCAAAGCACAGGAACTGAGGGCATGTCTACACTAGGAAATTATTTCAAAATAATGTATTTCAAAATAACAACTCCCAAAATAACTATTTCAAAATACGTATTATTCCTTGTGGAAAGCAGGAGTAATGATTTTGAAATAACCAGCCCATTATTTTGAAATAACGGGCTTGGTAGTGTGGACGTTCTGCTTATTCTTTCAAATAAGAATGTAGACCAGGACTGAGGGAGCCATAACCATGCTACTAAACCCAAAAACATAACATTCCGAATAAGATCAGTGTGTCACGATGGACCATTTTTGGTAGACAGTTTTCTTGATTCTTTTTCTCTTTGTGCATATGTGTAAAAACAAGATGGAGGCTTGTGAACCAAGAGCAGAGAGAGCACGGAAAGGAGAGAGATCACAGTTAAAAATACACATTTAATAAGATAAATAAATCAATCACAAACTTTATTCCATAACACTGCCTATAATTAGATGACTTGTTCTAACATTTGAGTAGCCTCAGAATACATGTCAAGGAAATACACACTAAGGCCTGCGCCAGATATTCAGGGAAAGCTAGGATGATGCCTAGAATAATAAAACAAATAAAGGAAACTTTCCAGGTGGGAAGGCTACTCTTTATTTAAGAAAGTAAGGATGACTAAAAGACATGTTTTTTAATTCCACTGCATAACATCCAAGAATGACAAAGGTTAAATTATGCCTTTAACTACACACTGTGATTAGTTAATCTGGATTTGTATCAGTGTAAAGGAGCAGAATTTGGCCCCATTTGTCTTTTTTGCTCCTTTTCACTAGGCATTGTGATATGTTGTGAAGACACACTATACTTACCACATATATGTGCAAAACTTCCCTCTTTCACTGTATGAGTGAAAATCAGCACTATGGCTACACAGATCAGCAGCATCCGAATGGTGGGAAAAGCTTAAAAAATGAGCTAGCCAGGCACTACAGAGATGTGCAGTGCGGGTGAAGTCAGTGGAATAGGAAATGTTCTTAATGAATGGTGAAGAAGCTGAAGAAGCCATCTTCATTTCAAGCAAGAGGCATAGTTTTGACATGACCACATAAGGCATATGCAGAGTTACAGCAGCAAGATATTATGAAGTGCAAGGGATGATGTAACTAAAAGAAGCTCTATCTATTTTGAACAGATATAAGGAGCAACAATAAAGCACGTTCAGCACAGCACAATTAGCCATTGGACTGTAGACAGAACATAAAGGCATTTTTTCAAAGACAAGTTAGTGTGTGCCACTGGGCTAGCATAACACTGTGCACGAAAATGTTAAAAGAGCAACAACCACGTGAACCTTTACCACAGTGACTGGCAAATTATTCATAGTCATATTTTCAGATGTACAACAAGTGTTGAATTTATGCTGAAAAGTACTTTTTAAACAATCAGTGAGAAAAAATACCAGTGAGAGTATGTCAGGCAATGATTACCTTTGTTCAAATGAGGTAACTACAGAAACCACACCTCATAGTAAAGAAATCTAGGGTCTTCGTGGACACTGCACCCAGCTGGCCTTACAGAAGAACCTGCTCTGCTGAAACTGAGGAATGTCCATTGATGGATGATTTGAGTAGCCTTTCAAAAGTATGCACTCACTGCATGAAAATATAGCTTGCCACTTTTATAGCTACTTTCCTGAGATGAACAAAGTCAGGTTATTTAGCACTTTGTTCCATGCTCTATACCTTATCTTACAGCAATGGGATAATTTGGGGGCTGCACTTCAGCCAGAGCATCATATTACATGCTAAGTATTACATGCTAAATGTTAAGGAAAGGCATATCTGGAGTGTAAACTTTCCTTCATAGGGGGAAAATATTTTTGCTGTGTATTATTAATTAGTTAGATATTAATAGTCTGCATGCTCATCAAATCTGTCTTCCACAGAAAAGGCTCAGCTATGCAAGATGAAGCAAACAACATCACATACCTATGCACATAATCTTCTCTATTTGTCTTTGGTTCATGGTCAGGACCAAGGCTCCCTCTAAGCTGTGTGGCAGCACAGACCCATAGCTGCTTAATTACCCATGAGCAGTCAAGGGCTCAGGGCTCCATGTGTGAACGAGGCTGATTGGTCAAGTCTTGGGAAGTACCTTGTGTAATACAAACTCTAACACCTGCAAGTAAAGAAAAAGGACTAAGAGCTGACTGAACCAAGCTAGCATTTTATCCATTTTAATTAAATCCACAACACTGGAAAAGATAAAAGGCAGATTATTTTTTATTTCAGTGTTTCCAAATATACCTAGGCATAGTCTCCCAGTCAGTCTCTTAGATGGAGACAAATTTTACTATCATCATCAGAATTGTGTAAATCTTTGGTGCACCAGTTTTGCTTTATGCCATTTCAGTACTGTCCATACTGTATATTATTTTGCAGAAATATTGATAGTGTACCTGGTTAGCACTGATTTGCTCCAGAGCAACAAACAATATGCAAAAAGAAAGTTGGCTGAAAAATGTTATTTCTTTTCTCAGGTAAATTCTGAGATTTTGAATGTTGTTTTTGTCTTGAATCAGGTATAAAATTGAAATCAGGGAATTTTTCTTCTGCTTAAATATTCTGAAATATTTCATTTGACCTTATGAAAACATGTATTTAAATGTTATCATTTAAACCATGAAAATTATGTTATTTTACTACAAAAGCAAAACTAAAATAATAAGTAAAAACAAAATATTTTGATAATTTCTCATGAAAATTTCAGTGAAATTGATATGTTCTTATAAAAAACCCGGTGTTCTTAAAAAACTGTTCTGTTGGTAACTTTTGACCAGTTCTATATAAAAACCAGGCATATGTACAAACAGCCCTATTTATATGATCAGTGTTAGGTGGTTCAGTACATCACCTTGCCTAAGCAACCACAAACTTGCCCTTGCAAATAGCTCCCTGCGTTGTGCAAGTATGGGTAGGTCTAGACTGCATCCCTCTGTTGGCAAAGGGATGCAGATTAGGCAGGTGGACATTGCAAATGAAGCGGGGACTTAAATATCCCGTGCTCAATTTGCATAAAAATGGCCACCGTTTTTGCCGACTCAGCAGGAGGTTTACAGGATCTGTCAAAAAAGGCTTTCTTTCTCGACAGATCCCCCTCTAGACTGCCACTTTTTGCCGACAAAGTGCTGAGTCGGCAAAAACGGTGGCCATTTTTTACGCAAATTAAGCATGGGATATTTAAATCCCCGCTTCATTTGCAATGTCGACCTGCCTAATCTGCATCCCTCTGCCGACAGAGGGATGCAGTCTAGACATACCCTAAATGTCTACACGTAACATGCTTCAGCAGTGCAGAGGCAGTACTGCAACTGAGGCATTGTAGCCCTATTGTGTAGCAATTGGAAGGGTTCTCTCATCATTGTAGGCATTCCCCCTACCTGAGAGGCGATAGATAGATGAGAGAATTTTTCCATCAACCCAGCACTGTTTACACAGGGCATTATGGCAGCTTAACTATATCACTCAAGGATGTGGATTTTTCAGACCCCTGAATGACATAGATGAGTCAGCCTAACATTTTAGTGTAGACCAGCCACAAGAGACTGTGATATTCCTAGATGCATGGGACAGATACTACATTTTCACTACATGCCGCCATTTGCTGGCAATGTTCAGGTTCACTATCAGTACAAAGCTTCTTTTGGGTAATTAACTGGTATCACTGGGGTTTGCCATGTAGACAGCAAATTGTAATTCAACCCCTTATTTACCAGTTGTCATGTACATTTCAAAATCTGTTGTATTAACTGAGATGGATTATGTGGGCCCAAAGACTCAAAGGTGTTAACATGACCCTGTAAACAATTAAAAACCCTCCTAACCTTTCAGTAAAGATACAAAATTTTAAAAAAGAAAAAAAGGAAAAACACCTAAACCTTTGAAGTATTAAATAAGGCTTTCATTTTAACCACATCCCTTACTGCCTTTCCCTTTAGCGGAAAGATTTTTCAAAAGGAATTACTCCTTCCTCTCCCATACCACCTCCAGTTTGACAAACTTACAATTTGGGTAATTTGTAGGCCCAGTTATCACAACAGTTCTGAATTCTATTGTGTTTTTTGCGCCCCTGAGTGGTGGCATTAACACAGGTCTCTTCTGAATTGTGCCCTTTGTTGTTCTATTTCTCACCATAAAAGCTCCACGTATTTCCTTTCTCTTCCCCTGTTAATCCTTCAACACATCCTATATTTTAACACTTAAAAGTGCTATTCCTTTACTCTTACACACACATTTGAAACCATTTTATTAAAGTTTAAACTGCCTGGGTTGACAGTTTGGCAGAAGTGCATGGCTGGCAATCAGTTCGATAAGCAATGACTTGTGGTTGTAGATGGCAGTGGAGTGTGAAGGACGTGACAGCTTCTGAGTTTGAAGCACTGGTTGAAAATATGCTTGTAAAAGTGCAGGTTTTCAACAGCAGAGTCAGGAGCTGTGTTGAGCATTCCGCTCTATAGCTGTTTGCACTTTGGTAGCATCTAAGACATTTTAACTTTCTTCTTGCTTCTTTCTTTTTGCTTGTGTTGCTAAAATAACCTCCTCTATTTCATGGATTTGTTATGGCTTGATTCTTGGGACCAGTTGCGCTACACAGCATAGCACAAAAGGGGTTTGGTAAAGATGGCTTTTGTGGCCCACTACTAGGACACTGCAGGGGATGGTCCACCCCAGAGTGAGTGAAAGCAGCCTCAGCATTATAATCAGTGAATAACTGTCAGTGCTATTGCCCAGTGTTCTTAAACAGCCCTCCCTGGAAATGCCAAGGTCAGGGCAGGCTGAAAAATGGAGAGTAGATACTACCAATACTGATGGATAACACCGAAGACAAATTCTCCAGCCAGTCACAGTCTGTGCTCCTGATCCTCCACTCTGGTTTTCAAGAAACAAAAAAAGAAATCACACAGCTCCCTTTTAGTATGCTAGTTCGTTGGCTCCCAATCAGCACCTACGGTATGGCTACACTGTGGGAGGTTTTTCAAAGAAGGCATGCAAATTGCACTCGCATTTGCATATCTTCTTCCGATTCTTTTTCCGAAAGAGGATTTTCTGATATTTGGCCCATCTACATGGTGCCAAATGTTGGGAAAAACCCTCTTTCAGAAGATCCCTTATTTCTCATAAAAGCACGAGGCCATTGTCTGAACTGAGACCTTCAGTGTCAGCTCAGAGATTAGGGTGAGGCTTCATACACAATGTCTCCTGGGAAGACTGGTCATCTGAAGAAGTGGGCTATGCCCACGAAAGCTCATGATACCATTTACATGTTTTGTTAGTCTATAAAGTGCTACCAGACCATGTGTTGTTTTTTAAGTTTATCCTGTACAGACTAACTCGGCTACCCACTGAAGAATCTAATTCCAGGCACATCCCATTTTCATGGTACAACCAAACCCTGACCTTGCTTTAAGTCAGAATAAGAGGAAGCTGCATACCAAATTTGGTGGTCCTAGCTCTTACTGTTTAGGAGTTCTTGAAAAAATGACTAGCAGACAGACATACAGAGACAGATGGACTCACAGAGACACAAAGCTTATATGTGGAGAAGATAATGTAACAAAGCACAATGTATATAATCTATTAAGTGATAATTAATTTATAATTCTGTGATGTGATACAATGTTTAAATACATTAAAACAAGTAAATAGAGTTGTGATGGAACATTTACACCATCTTAATTCTGAAATTGCAGAAACACTATTTTTGTATGGAAAATACGTATTGTCGCTAGAGTTCAGGAACTGCAGGAGATAATCGCAAAATTAAAGACCTTGTAATGTAAAATAAGGCAGAATTAAAGTTGCAAACACAGCTTTAATTTTTAGCATTGCGTGATGTTTTAAATGCTTAATTGTGCAACTTTAATGATGTCTTATTGTGGCTGTCTGATGGAACATTATTACACACAATCCCTAGTGATTGGTGTTTCACCATTATGAAATATGTGATCAGTAAGGGAATAAGATGGGAGTATTTCAAGGTACACAACAGAGTAATGCAAATTCATTCTCTGACATCGCTGCAGAAGGCTACTGAGAATACCACAAATATTATCTTTCAGTTACAACAGTTATGGTCTGAATTCTACTCATGTAGCACTAGGATTTTCCTGTGTGCTACAAATGTGACTATTCTCCGAATCTGTAGTATCTGTGGAATGGAGAAAAAAAGTCGACTATTACAAAAGGAACTGGTTTGAAAGAGCTGGTACATACTGAAGAGTTCTATAACATAGGGTACCCCGAGTCACTAGAAATCAGTGGAAGTGACATAATATTTGAGGGAGAAAAGGTAAGCTCCACTACAAACTTGCTAATTCCAGTAATGACAACTATTTCCAAAGGAAGCTACTAAGCTATACTTTCAATAAGCATTAAGACATCGCAGAAATGACCAACAGTAACTCCAAGTGCAAAGATACACTGTAAGATCTGTATTATTATCAAATAATGTCCAACATGTCCTTGGGGAGTTCCTCTGCCTACTCAAAGGTGTGTATACATAGAGTTTGAATAGGTGTGTGGGTTTGTCTGTGCATGCATTGTCACACAGGGTATGTCTACATTGCATTCCTCTTTCGAGAAAGGAATGCAAATGCAGACGAATGAAATTGCAAATGAAGCGCGGATTTGAATTTCCCATGCTTCATTTGCATAATCGCGTCCGGGCTCTATTTCAAAATACCCTATTTTGAAAAAAGAAACGCAGTCTAGACGTGGTTATTTCGAAAGAAAACCCTTCTTTTGAAATTACCCTTACTCCTTATAAAGTGAGGTTTAAGGGTTATTTTGAAAGAAGGGTTTTCTTTCGAAATAACCGTGTCTAGACAGCGTTTCTTTTTTCAAAATAGGGTATTTCGAAAAAGCAGCTGAATGCAATTATGCAAATGAAGCACGGGAAATTCAAATCTGCGCGTCATTTGCAATTTCGTTTGTCTGCATTTGCATTCTTCTCTCGAAAGAGGAATGCAGTGTGGACATATACATAGAGTTTTGTTAACACAGTGGAATGGGCTCAGATTTATGATGTAGCTATCCATAGAAACATTGATATAATGTAAACTCTGAGGCAAAAGTTTACTCTTATTTACATGCCCATGATCTTATACACATGTAAGTAGAAACAGAATTTGGCACTTCACCAGTGATTTTGTGCATAAGATTGTTTTCAAATGGGCAAACTATACAGCAATTTATGTCATAAATGAGAAAGTAGCATATCACTTGAATGGCAGGTCCACTGTTCCTTAATTAGGTAAACTGTATCTAACCATCCAACCATCATTTATAAAGCACCAATATTATGCAGCCTCAGAATGTAGCCAGAGAATATTATGATAGATAACTTGTGGCTAATTAGAGTGATATAACTACCTTTTCCTCCCTACTCTACATTTAAAAAAATATATCATCCAATGCAGAATTCACTGTCAAATTTAATCCAAATGCATTTTCAAACTACAGGTTGGACCTCCCTCTTCCAGCACCCTCGGGAGCTGAGCCATCCCAGACCAGGGAGTTTGCCGGACCAGGGGAGGTCAGTGCCCCACTGCTGGCTGCCCCACTGCTGGCTCCTCTCCCTGGAGGTCTCAAGGCTGGGGTTCTCCACCCTGCCACTGCCCCACTAATGCTGGCCTGGCCAAAACTCCCCACTTGCTGCCACTGGTGGCTCCCCAGCCAAGGCCATGCAGCCGCCGCCAGCCCTATTAAGCCACTGCCGGCCCTGTTACTCCAGGGGTTTCTTGGGGTTTCCCAGCCCCAAGGCTGCCCAGCCACCACCTGCCCCACTGCTGCAGCCCAGCTCTACTGCCCCCAGGGATTTCCCAGCCAAGGCCACCCAGTCGCCACCAAACCCATGGCTACTAGGGGGTTCCTGATTTCCCAGCTGGAGCTGCCAGGCCAGCACTGCTGCCCCTGGGGATTCCCCTGCTGGGGCCAGGACTCCCAGCTGCCACCTGGCTCTGCTGTTGGGGTTCCCTGACCTGGGGCACCCAGGCCACAGTGTGGCCACACTGTCACCGGGGAGTTCTCAGGGTTCCCCATCCGGGACCACTCCGGCTGCCTCACCCCACTGACACCAGAGGTTTCCTGTCTGGGGTGGACACCGTCTGGCCCACTGACGCCAGGGTTCCCCTGCCTAGCCACCACTGGCCCAGCTGGGACTCCGCAGACCCTGATCTCCCAGGGCTCTTTGGTCCAGCAACATCCTTGACCTTGCAGGACCACGGATATTGCTGGACCAGAGAATCCTGGATTTGGGAGGTTCATCCTGCCCTATGATGAAATGAAACTATAGTCAGATTTTGTAGTATGTTCCATTGGGTGTTATGTGTATACTTAATCCAGGTGCCTCTACTTCCATTATGTATCTTTTCATAATAAGGATACAGTTTAACCTTTCCCACATCAAAGAATATGCCTATGACTATCTGGAATGGCAGCATGTCTTATACTGGCTGGAATATAGGTGAGCAGATTCATTCTTGAAGTTCTATTCACTGAGGGCCATTCTTTCATAGAATCTTGTGTATACAAAAGACCTTATAGGATCTTTCCTCTGTACTGTAATGCCTATACATTCAAAGATTTATCTATATGTATAGGCAGGTTGACAACCGAGCTTGAAGAAAGCACATCCAGGGCATAGGCACACACAGGCAGGTATCCACCTCTCTGGGGCTTTCAAATGGGACTTGTGTGTACCAGGAAGCTCTATTGCCTGCTCCTTTCCACCATTACTAAGGACCTGCAGCATCTCAGAGTGACATCTCTCTTTTTGCAGGTATTTGGAAGTGAAAGATACACAGGCTCTACGCAGTGAAAGAAATCAGGAAATATTGTCAGTTTTAACCATGTGTGCTGCATGTTGGCAAGCAGCAATAGGTGAGCAACCCAGGATTGTTGCACTATATAACTCTGATAGAAAAGTTGCTAACAGAATACTTTTTTGTTAGAAAAATGCTGACTCTACAAATCAAAACTTTTTGCAGGAACGTGCTGAATTCATCACATTTTTCAACAACAACATCGGCAAAATGCTTTGTTGTGATAAGGTTGAAATAGTTCATTTTGATAAGGTCAAAATGTTTTGTTTTAGATTTATCATTTTGACTTTTATACAAGTCCAAATGAAAAAGTTGAAATGAAGTGGTTTGGCTTTCTATATAAGAAAATGTCATCTGTTTAAATTTTTTAATTTTTTTTCTATTGGGAAAGTAGAAATGAAACACTTAGGCTGCGTCTAGACTGGCATGATTTTCCGCAAATGCTTTCAACGGAAAAGTTTTTCCGTTAAAAGCATTTGCGGAAAAGAGCATCTAGATTGGCACGGATGCTTTTGCGCAAAAGCACTTTTTGCGGAAAAGCGTCCATGCCACTCTAGACGTGGTTTTGCGCAAGAAAGCCCCGATCGCCATTTTTGCCATCGGGGCTTTTTTGCACAAAACAGTCCTCCCCTGTCTACACTGGCCCTCTTGCGCAAATACATTTGTGCAAGAGGGCTTTTTCCCGAATGGGAGCATCATAGTATTTGCGCAAGAACACTGACGATCATACATTAGATTGTCAGTGTTCTTGCGCAAATTCAAGCGGCCAGTCTAGACAGCTGGCAAGTTTTTCCACAAAAGCAGCTGCTTTTGTGGAAAAACTTGCCAGTCTAGACACAGCCTTAGGGCCATGCCTCTGCATTCACAGAGCCATGCAGGACTCTCATGGGAGTTCTACTCTGGTTGATGCTTGCCCACATTTTCCCCTAATAGGCGGGATTCCCTGATGAGCTACATCTTCCATGATGCACTGCAGCCCTAGGATATCAAGAATGACTCAGCATGGGAGATGTACCCCGAGGAGGAAAGGCATCCCACTGGGAATAATGAGGGTATAAAACACCATGACTACAGCTCTCTTAAGGCCCATAGCAGCTAAGGCAGATCAATGTTAACCCGAATCAAAATTAAACATTTCATTTCAGGTCAACAAATCTAAAATAAAATGTTTCTGTTCTGGAATACTGAAACACGCCATTTAATCAAAAATGTTGAAACAAAGTATTTCAACATTTCTGAATTAGGAGTTCTTGGATCTTTATATTTTGTAAAAAGCATTCATATTTGACCTTTTGTCCTGACAGGGTGAAAACAAAAGTAAAAAAACTCAGAGTTTCCTTCAAGATAGAAATTCCATTTTTCAATCAGCTCTAATATTTAAACATAGTCCTAAGTGTCACTGACTAATATTTAATAGCCCATTTGTCCCTCTTTTATTTTTTATTTTTACTTTTAAAATTCTCACACATCATTTTGATATGAATGGGTAACCAGTTAACTGGTTTACATGGTAAGCATCACCTGGTAAGGGTGATGCTTACTGGTAACCAGTGAAATGGCAGACCCCCGGTTTTTATATCCCTATTTCACACACAGGGTTTCCTACAGAAGGCACTATTACTTATTTATTGTGATTTGAAATCACAACACTGTATTATCTGTAAATAGAAAAATGTGATATTTTTAATCATTATGTCAAAAACTTGTATATATGTGAGTGAATTCCTAGAGCCACTGAAGTCAGTGTCAACACTGATTTCAATGGGGACAGAATTTCAATGGGGACCCTTATGTGTTTAGATACAAGAGAACTACTCCAATTTACAGTGAAATTAATGGAAAGATTTTTATTGACTTCAATGAGAGCTGGATTGGGCTCACAGAGTCTCATAGGATGTGTCTAACATTGCAAGGCTTAACTTGAAAAAAGCTATGCAAATTCAGCTGTCAGTTGTGTAGCTTACTTCAAAAAAGCTTATTTCAAAATTGGGAGCATATACACAGCACTTATTTCGAAATAGAACACTCTTCCTCCGACTTCCCTTATTTCTCATACAATGAGAATCAGAGGAGTCGGAGTAAGAAGTCCTCCAGCTTGACAGTATTTCGACATTATTTTGAAATAACTGCCTGCTGTGTAGATGCTGACTAAGTTATTTCAAAATAATGTTGCTGTGTAGACGTACCCATAGATATCAGTGGGACTATTCCCATATTAATGTATATAGCATTGTGTGTTTGCAGTTCTATGTTGTCTTTTTATACAAGAAAAATAGAAAAAGTATCACATAAATATAGGTTGACACTACACATTTCCCTTTTTATATGCAAAAGCAATCAATTTTGTTATAACAATTGTTGCAACTCTTTTATAATCATATTGACAGATTTTACAGCAGTTAGTCTGTGCCTGCCTTCTGCTAATGATCATAAAAATAAATTTTCTGCCTTTCTATAAATTATTGGTAATACAGACTATAATACATGCTTCAGTAGTTAGAATCTTTCCACAGTGTCGACTTTTCATCCCAGTGCATTTTATAAGTAGATTTACCTATAATAAATCCATGAAACAAATGCATGCGGAAACACATTTCTGAATTTATTACTTCATTAAGTTAAATTTCAGCAGGGTTACTGAAGTAAAGCTAATATCAGGGCAAGCCATATTAGAAATAAATCTTAGAAATATTCCTTGCAATGTTGTGAGAACTTGTGGGTAATTACCAGTGTGGTCATTTTCCCAAACTCTTTGATGTTTTAGGATTGCTTCTGTATTTCATTTTTTCAGCACTAATGGGCAACAGCGATAATAAAAAAAAGTTGATTCCAAAGAAAAGACTAACAGTCCATAAATCTAATTGACATTGTCTTTATTGTTTTTGAGAATAAGTCATATTGACTTGCAGTATAAATATTTTTCATTTTCACTCTGAAACTATATATCTATAACTTAAGATCTGACTGTGCAAGCTCTCTCACAAGAATAGCCCTATGGAAATTCAGGGCCTCCAGGTGATTGCATTCATCCCCTTGCATGGAACAGATCCTGAAAGCTGTTCCATGCAAGGGGATGAATGCAATCACCTGGAGGCCCTGAATTTCCATAGGACTGTTCTTGTGAGATAGCTTGCACAATCAGAGTTTAAGTTGCCTCTGTTTAAAAAAAAAGGACACTGACAAAAACCAAAATATTAATGTCTATTATTCTGGGTAGTGCCGTGGCTGGAAAAACCTTCATAATTTGAGAGCTTTTGATGTTTTATTTTTTACAAAAAGAATCTTACGTCAATAATAAATTATAATTTTCAAATTCATAAGTGATTTAGGAGCTGACAGGTTAAAATTTCAAAAGTACCTAAGTGATTTAGAAACTTACTTTTAATTTTTAAAAGTTCTTTATGTACTTGGTATAGATTTTATTGAGAATCAGTGGGATTTAGGCTCATTCACGACGAAGTAACTGGTGATACTGGAATTTAGATTCCAGAGTCACTTACATGCTTCTGTAAGTTTTACCCATGTTCTATTTTGAGCCCTGAGAGCTGAAACATACCTACTATTTTTATATAAATCACTGATGCAGACACTATAAATTTTCCCCTGCTGATAAATCACAAGACTTTATATAAAACAAGTTCAAATCTGAGTGATTAGTTAACATCCACACTTAGAACTATGGATTCTCACACTACTACAAACTGGATTTCATCTGTGTTTTAAAAATTAGGATTGAAAAAATGTTTGACAAATGCTCTTGCTTTGAAGGTTTTAGCTCAATGTTAAAGAGGTTGTATGCATATCTAAAGTTTTTCTGTTTGTACGTTTCCAAAACAATCCTTTGCATGCATGGTTGTATTTTTCAGATTAAGAAGATTAAAACTATGTAAGGCTACCCTATTTATCTTGCTGTCTTTAGGGACAAAGTTATGAGAAGTTATGGATGTTTTTGAGTAATCAGAAAAGTCCTCTGTGATGAAAGTTGCTGAAAAGTCAGTGTAATGGACTTGGAAAAGTATTTGAAATATATGAAAAAAATAGAATTAGATACTATAATGAAAGATGCTGTCAAATTATATGACAATGTTTTAAGTCATATAATGCACATATGTTGTCACTGGTACATGTCACTGATCTAGATTCAGTAGAAATAGAAAATGTTTGAAGAAAAGAATTGTGGAAATTTGAAAATACACATTTCTTTTAGTATAAAGAAATTCAGAAAACAACTCAACTTCTAACTAATCTGAAAAAATATTTGGTATTTCTCTGGATTCTCTTTTGAATGAGGTGTTTGGTTATCCTATGAAAAATAAGAAAGTGATTTTTTAACAAGAGGCATTTTAATGAAAATAAGAATATACTACAGACATCTATCAGGAATGATATAGACCGTGCTTGGTCCTGCCGTGAGGACAGGGGACTGGACTTGATGATCTCTCGAGGTCCCTTCCAGTTCTAGTGTTCCATGATTTTATGATTCTATGATTCTACATTAGTATACTGCATTGCATTAGACTGCAACATATTGCTATAGTAAATAGCAATAAATCTGGTGTGAATGCTTTGGTGTATGTACCACTTGGTCAAAGATCTATTTCTAAAGATACATTTGGTCAGTCATATACAATTCACGAAAAGCTAACCTGGTCACTGTTAAAATCTATTCAATGTTGAATTTCCAAGTGCATAACATTACTATGATTATAATGCTTCCAGGATTTGTTATAGAGACAACTCAAAAATACCACAAACACCACACTAACATAGCATTTACAGGGTCAGATCCTTGTCTCCACTAACAATAAGCCTTTTTTCTGCTTCCCCAGTTTTGAGATGACCACCCAAACAGCCAAAATTCTAATTATGGTTTAAAATTAGAGTACTGTCCTAAATTCTACTGAGTGCAGCAGACCTATAGAGCTTGTAGAGAACCAGCACAGCATTCCCATTTCCAATACTAGCTCTACATAGTATGCTGGCTATATCACCCTAGGATTACCTTCCGTCAGTCTGAATCCTGTACCAATGATTAGGTAGCTTTCCGAATGCTTTACCCTGTGGAGGCAGTACAAAGAATCAGGTGCGAAGGTGAAGTTCTCATTCCTAATATATTAATAATTGTATTTTGTAAAGATGTTCATAGTGATCACAGTGCATGAAATTAATAAGTAATCCAGCTTTTAAAATCAACTGTGGAAACCCATAAAACATTCATGGTACTGAGACAGATGAAATAATAAGCATATTTTATTGCTAACTAGGGTCAGATTCTACAAAGGACACTTAGCATTTGACAGCATCATATTTAAGAAATCTAACAAATAATCATTCCAGAGATTGAGTCAATAAATTGTGGTTATGATCATAAGTCTATTGTTTGAACTGAATCTAATTAGAGTTGCTAATATAGGATGATATACTAAACTGTAAACAGATGATCTGGTGTTGTAAATTACTGATCGGTATCATCTGACTAAAAGGTTTTCTTTGTCTCCTGCAGCAAGTCTTCAGAGATGCTGAATGTAATTTACTAAGACAAAGATAAAGCACCTTTTAAATTTCACCTCATGATGAGGAAGAAATATGGAGGCTCCACAACTCTTGAGAACCGATAAAACATTGGGTCTGCTTTAGCATTTATCAATTTTTAACCATTGCTACAAGGCTTCAAGCAATCAATTATTTCTCAGCTCAGTGAGGGACTCAAAGCTACACCAGATAAACCAGAAATCAATTTTGCTGTCTTGTGGCTAGTTTCAAAATATGTTTCTCCTCACCGCATTTAGAATGAATAAGCCCAGATCTTAGATTACAGACATACTGTGCTCTCCTCATAGTTCACATGATATTTAAAATTTTAAAAGGAAAAAATTCTTTGTTTATGAAAGTTTTTATTCACCCTCCTTCCAGTTTATGGTTCTTGAACGCAGCAATGAAATCAATAAAGAGAAAACACGTATTTTTAGGACTGACAAGCTATTAAAAATTAATTGCAATTAATCACAAGATTAAAAATAGTAATTAATCACTGTTTTAATTGCACTGCTAAACAATAACAGAATACCATTTACATTTATTATAAATATTTCTGGATATTTTTCTGAATTTTTAAACATTGTTTCAAATACAAGATAGAATACAAAGTGTACAGTGCTTGCTTTCTATTATTATTTTATTACAAATATTTGCACTATAAAATATTTTAAAATATGGTACAATCTACAATTCAATCTACAAGGGGCACACAAATATTTAGCATATCTGGCATGTAAATATGGCACGGTGCCTATAACAAAGCCATGCAAATGCCTCTTCTCACTTTCAAGGGACATTTAAAGAAGAAGCAGGAATTGTTAACTCTTGTAAATGTAAACAAACTTGCTTGAACAAGACTGAGCAGACTTGTAGGTTCTTAAGTTCTACCTTGTTTTGTTTTTGAGTACAATTCTGTAAAAAATATGTTTGCAAGTTGCATTTTCAGGTTGAGGATGTTGCATTACAGTACATGTATGAGGTGAATTGAACAATACTATTTCTTTTATTTTTTTTTACTGTACAACTATTTGTAATCAAATATTTGAATCTGGAAGTGAATTGATTTGAAAGTTATCTATTATATACTTCGAAGAGTTTGTTTGTGGAAAATAAAGTCATATTTTGCAATTACCTACAGATACCAAAATTTGCATAAGCAATCTTGCCACTTAAATTAGCTGAATGCATTACTTTTTACACCAGAATATGTTGGGTGAAAGGTTTTGTTTTTCATCGGAAAAAAGTCATGACTATTATGATTAGAGTTCATAAAAAAATTTGCTAACAAAATTAAAAGTGAGTTGCCTATTCAACTGTCATGTCAGTGCAAAGAAAATTTTGACTGTTACAAATCAAAAAATAATTTCAATTAGTTATGGAAAGAGTAATGGAACCTTTACAGGTTTCTGATTCAAATTTACTATGTATCGTAATTATTCAATAAAATGAATAATGTTTGAAGTTGAAATCCTACAAATTTAAAACTGTTCTTTTACTTCCCTTTTGCAAACACATTAATAAAAAATTCTATTCCATATATTTAATTTATTGAACTTTCCTATAAGTGTAATCTATGCAAAATGACTTTGCCTGGTCAATGACATGCCTGCCTACTTGTTTCTAATATTTAAGTTAATATTTAATATTAATAGTTAATATTTCTTCTTATCTCACCCTTTCTGGACTAACGAAAATGTTGTAGTTTTCTTAAAAGGATGAATAACAACAAGACTAGGAATTCAAAGTGAAAGGTGAAGGGTATTCTAGAAACAGAGAGAGAGAGTGCTTGAAGTTCATCCAAATAATCTTAATTCTGTAATTTTTTCATGCCCATTCTTTATGCTGAACTCCGAGGTGTTGCTCCTGCTCTGACTTCAGTTAGTTAGAGTTTTGCAAACATGATTGGGCTTCTGTTGCACTTTCATGTAGAGTGAAGACATTTTGATGAAAGATTAAATGAACTTTCGACAAGGACATGTGAAATTCACTTTAATGAGCAATGTACAGTTAAGGAACACTATGATATGTAGGTATCATATCATATATCATTGTATTTATATCTCTATAGGTTATCCTTGAAAATCTAATCCTCTGGTATGGAATGGATTGTTGGTGTGGCTCTTAAAAAGTTCAAAGTCCAAATTCAACTGACTAGGTAGGTTAACTACCTGTCTTCACCAAATCTTACAGCATAGAACATTTTAAATCTGAAACATCAAGTATACTTGGAGAATTAACCAGACAGATTGTCCCAAATGTGGGTCATTTTGTGAGAACAGATTGAAAACAAATCTATTAATTTGGAGAGTTAAGTCTCTATTTCCTCCTCCCCCAAGTATGTTCAAAATTTAATCCACAGTGTGGTTCCATAGCTACTGTTCCTAAATTAATAGTTTACATGATTTTGTTTTGAAACATGTGGAGTTTATGTAACCTTGAGAGGTTTATTATTTTTAATAATGCTACTGTTAACTTTGAACTGTTCTGCACTACATCTAATAGAAGGTTTTTTTCAATTGAAATTCAGTCTTAAATTAAATTCCTAAAATGAAAGTTTTTTGTAAAATGGCTGATATGATAGACATTTTCTGATTTTTTAAATAAAATTTCCCAGATGTCTATTGATATTTAAATCTATTTTATTAAGCTTTTTTTTTCAATAATTTTATTTTTTCAACTCACTTGTTAGGATGAAAATTATATTTTCTGTAAACAAAATATGGCAATAATTATTTAAAACATTATTTAGATTAACATTTCAATAATATTTTCATGAAAAACACCACCAAAAATACCATAAAAACTGAAACAATCCTTTTCAATCTTGTGAAGTAGAAATAGCTTCGGAAGTTTGAGTCACAAAATAATTTTCTCTATTTTCTGCTGGCACTATATACCCCCACAAGGCAATGTCTGAAAGTAGAATCTACATCACAGCATACGATATTAATGAGAAAAAGTATATGGAAGTATTTGAAGCATCTTAACCTCAGACAATCATAGATACAAAACAATCAGTCATTTGCATATTATTTTATTTCATATTCTCCTCATAAGAATATTTATAAAAATGTTTTTATTCCTTTTCTAATATAAACTAGGAAGTGCTCATCTAATTCAGTTAATAGAGGATAGGTCTGTGACAGGGTGTTGTCACAGAAGACCCTTTTGTGGATGCTTCCCGGAGTGCTGACATGGCCACTGCCACTCACTTTCCCCCTCTCTGGGGTTCCTCACCATCCAGCCCTGCTGGGCCAGCTCTGCTGGTCTCCCCAGCCGAGGCCCTGAGCTGAGGATCACTGTTCCCCCCTGCTCCCGCCTCCCCTCCCCGCCACCCGAGGAGCAGTACAGACACTGAACCTCTTCAGATCCAAGGAGAGTGCTGTTTAGGGCCCAGTTTCCTGGGATACCACTCCCCAAATGGGATCAAACCCCAAAGAATTAGGTAAGCCACCTTCAGCAATGATAGGGGGAATATGCACACTATTTGCTCCCCTACGTAATTACTATTTACACTGGGTTTGATAGAAAATAAAAGTGATTTTATTAAATACAAGCAGTAGGATTTAAATGGTAATAAGTGAGAACAGGAAGAGCAAAGTAGGTTACAAATCAAAACAAACAAAAATACTTAGTTAATTCTACACTGAAACCTCAGTACAAACTTACTCAAACTCACCCTAAAGCCTCTTTTCTAGCTGCCCCTCCAAACCAGGGCTGTCTCCACAGTCTGGGTCTTCAGCTCCTTCCTTCAGGTGCAGCCCAGCCAAAAGACCTCGGCCCCTGCTTTCCTATTCTTTTTTTAAAGAATTGAGGCCACTCCCTACCCACCAATGCTCAGACTTAAGGACAAAAGAGATTGTATTGTCCTCAATGCCTCTCATTCACACATTTAAAACCAACAAAGTATTCCCCACTCCATATGTCTAATATTACACACAAAAATGATACATACATCAAAGTAAGATCAACGGAACCAGTGGATTATGACATGAAGATTGATGGGTTACATGAAATAATTTGCTCAAAGCACCTTTGAGTTATGTATATTCATGTCCATAAAGCATGGGGGGGGGGTCCATCACAAGGTCGATCAATGCCTATTAGCCAAGATGATCAGGGGTGCCACTCAGGCTCCAGATATTCTTAAACCTCTGACTGCCAGAAGTTGTGAATGGGTGGATTCCTTCCTGTTCTGTCCATTCCCTGTGAAATATCAGGCACTGGCCACCGTAAGGAGACAGGATACAGTTCTAGATGAACCATTGGTCTGACTCAGTCTGACCATTCTTATGTTAATACAGGTTTGTCCTTTCAGGAGATTAATGGCCATGAGAAGATCATTATCTACTCTAGCAAAAAAGATAAAAAACATGGTGCCGTGACTGAAAATGGTTTTACAGTACTTTGCAGTCAGAACAATGCTGCTTTATCTTTTTACGAGTCAAGGCATTTGCCTATCAGCAATAAATGTTTTGAATGTTCAGTGCACACAGACTCTTCTTCGAGTCTATCTTGAAAAAGTTAACTTTTGAAGTTTTGTTATCACATGAAGGCAAGCTATAAATTCAGATTAAACTTGACACAGCTATATCACTCATGGAGGTGAAATATCCACACATCCTGAGCAACATAGTTACGCCTACCTAACCCCTGGTGGCAACAGAAGAATTCTTCCATCTATATAGCTACCATTTCTTGAGGAGATGGATTAACTACAGTGATGGAAACCATACCCCCACCCACCCCTCCCTTCTGTGATGAATGTCTACACTGCAGCACTGCAGCTGTGCGCTGTAACAGTGTCACGTAAATGCACGTACCCTATGGTTCCAAAAAGAAGATTAAAACAGAACTGTTGCTTGCACAGAATTGTACTAAATCTCTAAGGCTATGTCTATACTACCATATTATTTTGAATTATGTTATTTGGAAATAATAATTCCTGAAATAACTATTTTGATATAGCACATCCACACTACAGGGAAGCCTCAAAATTAGTCTGGGGCAGGCTCCCTTAATGTGGACATGCTATGTCGATTTAGAGCTCCAGGAAGTACTGGAGAGTAACTACTTTGAATGAATCTGGGGAGTAGTTATTTCAAAATAACAATAGTTGAGCGGCCATACTAACTCTATTTCAAAAAAGCAATTTCAAAATAGGCATTATTCTTCATAGAATGAGGGGTTATTATTTCAAAATAAGACGCCCATTATTTCTAAATAATAGGCTTGCTGTTTGGACGCTCACCTTGTTATTTTGAAATAATGTGAGTTATTTCAGATTAACTCTGTAGTTTAGACATATCCTGCAAGTTAAGCAAGAGAGAACAAAGATCTATTTATTTCTGTTGTTCACAAGTAATTGTGGCTTACAGTGTGTGCACAGTATTCTGTTTTAAAATAAATGCTAGTTAATTATATTTTCAGATATAAAGTCTATTTGCTCTCCAAAGTAATTCATACATGTCTATATCAAATTCTGTGGTGCCATAGGAATAATGGCAATAAGTCTTTCAATAAACTGAATACCCACATAAGGTATCCTGGAAAAACTTTGCCACGTCCAGGGAATGCATCTGCTCTTCCGCTTTTTTTTTTTTTTTTTTTGCTGAAGAGAAGACACGCTCTTTCAGAAGCCCTGTTTTCCTCCTTCCACAACGAAGAAGGGCTCTTCCGAAAGAGGAGGATTTTCTGAAATTTGGCCTAGTGTAGATGGGCCAAATTTTGGAAAAGCCTCTTCCAAAAAAACTATCGGAAAAAGATGCACAAATTGCGGAGCACATTTTGCATACCTTTTTCTGATAGATCATTGTAGTCTAGACATAACCTATGTCTCCTCTAGTGTCTGGTCCTCTTTCAGTTTTAGCTGCATCACTTGTTCTCTAGGATCTTTGGCTATTCAACAGGATCACAGAGGCTTTCTAGTCATTTCACTTTACTTATCTAGACTATTATAAAATGATTCATGGGGACAGATGACAATTCAGCATTAGGTCTGTGCCCCAAAAGAACATAATCTGAAATCAAAGATTCTAAAAGGAAAATTTTAGGGGATCTAGCTCTCAAGTTTGAAACATAAGAATTTCTATATCTCAGCATGATGGACACAACCCTCTTTCCTTCTTAAGTAGGACAAATAGTTTAAGGGTCAGATCCTGAGCCTGCATCTGGGCCGAGCACCCAGGCACGCACCATGCTTGAGGGTAGTTTCAAAGCTCTTTAGTCTAGTAGCTGCAGTAGCCACCTAAGGGCCTTAACATGCAAAAGTATCTACTGAAAAAAAAGATATACAATTCCTGAGGTATTCATATTGCTGAGGACACCACAATTTTCTAAAATTTCAGAGAGTAAACTTTCAAAATTCACTTGTGTCTGTTTCATCTGTAGTTGTGTGTGTTTTAAGTAAACTGTTCTCCTAACTCAGCTTATATGAACATTTTATATCCCTGTGTTCCAAAACAACCTTGGGTCAGAAAGAATTTTTATTCATTGATTGTATTTAATCTCAGTTCTCTAAGAGCCATTGAAATGATGCTTTTTTCAGCCTATAGCATTTATAAGAGTCAATGGATAAACTGAAAGTGATTTTTTTGTCACACTGATCAGTTAAACTGTCAGTGAACTAAAGTATTTAGAGAAAAACCCAGCAGCAATGTGAGCAAAAAAAAAAAAAAAAAATCCATGCTGGTAGGTAAAGAAAGAGCAAAACTGATCCCCTTGGTATAAAGATTCCAGTAAAATGGAAATAGCTATCCTGAAAGGCAATAGTCCATCTAGTAAGAATTTGAAATTATACATTTAAAAATCATCTAAGTTCGGTTTGTTTTTTTAGCATTTTTTAATAATAGCACTGCAATAGGTGGTTTGGCAATCAAGAGGATGATAAATACAATGTCATGAAAATGGTGCACTTTTAACTCACGTGTCTGGACTTGGAATAGAAAATGAGATGTTTTTGAGCAATAAGTAAGCAAAATATAGCAAAAAAGTATTTTAATGATTAAAGTTGGCTGGTCAGTAAAAATACATTCACATCGTTTGGACTTATACCTTTACTCAGAACCTTGAGAACAGGTGCTATTCAGTGCAGGTTATGTATCTGAGTATCCCTTTTGAACAAAGTATTTAATATCACAGATTAATGGGTAAACAAATGTTTCCATTCCATATCTTTTTCCTCTGTGTTTATAAGAGAGCTGAATCCTAACATCCATGTCCAATTTTCATGTCAAAACCAAGATCCAAGTATATAGGGTAAAGGGACAGTATAAACTGACTACTGTGTTTACATGCGGGCTTACCCAAAATGCAAGGAAAACCTGAACAGTTGTCAATACAGATGATCTCACCTTCATTTTTATTCCTAAAGCCCCAGGCATGTAAACCATTTCTTAGTCTTGATCCCCACCCAATAAAACAAATCTCTTTTTAACATGTTATTTTAGCTGAAATGTCAAATAATGACACTTCAGAAGTGCTTGCCAAAAAACATTAACATGATACAGGGCTACTATCTACCATAACTACATTCCTGGTGAAAAACTAGAAAATATAATGTAGTGAAAAATTCTGCACTGAAAAGGAGATGGACTAGATTGTGTTTCTGGATTATTATATGGTCTAATCAACCAAAAGTTATCGGGCTCAATAGGAGTAAGGTAGAGAAAATTTTATCTGTGTTATTCAAGAGTCAGTTTAAATGATCTAATAGGCCCATACAACATTAAAATCTGTAAGGTGAACTGCTGCTTCTCTTTGGATATGTCTACACTGAAGTTTTTTTGGGAAAAATGGCCATTTTTCTGAAAAAAACTTCACTTACATCCACACTGCAATCATGTTCTTTTGAAAAAAAATTGAAAGAACAGAGAGGTTTTTCCAACATTGGTAAATCTCTTTCTACGAGGAAGAAGCCTTTTTCCAAAAGAACTCTTTTGGAAAAAGGAATGTGTGTATGGGGGAGAAGGAGTTCTTTCGAAGAAGAGGAAAGAGGAAAAAGCACAGGTGCTCTGGTGGCCACTCCATCCATAGTAGTCACAGCTTAAATGCGAGATAGCGTCCATTCAGTGTGGACGCTATTTGTCAAAAAAGCAGATCGCTTTTTTGATGCGCTTTTGCTGCGTGGATGCTCTCTTTCAGAAGATCTCTTCTGGAAAAGCTTCTTCCGAAAGAAGCCTGCAATCTAAACATAACCTTTGAGTGAAACTCTACTAGTATAAGTTACAGTTTATGTAGCACAGCAGTATAGTAAATAGTAACATTCCTATTGAGTTCAATGGGAGAATCTGAGTTATGATAGCACAGAGTTCTGTGAAAATCTGACCGTAGCAGTTTTTACTGGTGCAGCCAAATCAATGCATCTATATTAGTGGCTACAAACTTCAGTGCTGACAAGGCCTCATACACACAAAAATAGATTGGCCTGATTATGGCTCCAAACTTGGTCCATACTTTTGGAGGAAGAAAAGGGCCCTTACCTCTTGAATTTGCAACTTGTAGAGACTCTGAGGTAGCTAAGAAGTTAGGTAAACTTAGTTTTTTCTTCCTGCATTGCCTTTTTTTTTTTTTTTTTTGAATTGTAGAGCTGTGCTTCTTCTTCAACTATGTGTTTCCCTTGTACTGCACCACACTCTTCCTGCCCTAATCTCCCACATGCAGGAAATTGTATATAGCGCTGCCTGAAGTTAATTCCATTACATGTGGAGAGTTTTGATATTTCAAATTTAGTTTTGTTCCATTTAGGAACAAAACCCAAAATTTTCAAAATTCTTTCTGAAAGGGGAAATGCTGGCACTGGAGCTGTCCCCCTAAGAAAACCCAGAAGACGCTGGGTGCTATGGAGCTGGTCAGATTAGCTGACAGGTTTCCAGTGCAATCCTGACTGGGTTCTTTTGGAACTGTAACAAAATTGGGCCATCTTTGCCAAACATTCCAATTATCCGAAATCTGCAAATTACAATACAATTTCATTGGAAATTTTCTGACCAGCTCTAATGTTAAGATCCTTTGCACATGACTGTTCACACCGTGCCTCCCCCTTTGGACTCCATTTTTAGGAGAGGATAAAAGTATTTTCAAAATGTGTCAAAACACCTTAAATAGCATGTTGTATAAAAACCCCCAAGAAGGGGGTTCTGTAATATGACAGTACCTGTAAGAAACTTAAGTTACTTTCATCCCTGGATCTGGAGCACATGGTAGCAGGCATGAGGAAAAAGTGTGGGCTTGCTGAATGGTTCATTTCAAGGTTTTGAGAAACATCAGGAAAGTACTTAACACACACATTTGGCTTGCAGTCAGTGGAACTCAAACAAGTGTTCTCTTGAATTGGGATAGAAATAAGCGCTTGCTAAAAGTGTTTTCCTGAAGGCGAGACCTACATCTGACCTGAGAAGTATATTACAGCTATACCTTTTTGAGACAGATCCTGAAGGATGCCCAGATACCAGAGAAAGTCAGAGACAGAGAGTCTGATGGGAGTTACAGTGCAGACAGTCATTCCGAGTCTTTCCAGGGTCTTCCCATCTTAAAACCTAAAAGAGATATGTAAAGAGCTACAAACATTTCCTTGCTCGTGTAACTTATAACACATACATAATTCAATGGAAAAATAACATTTTATAATGTTTATGCTGTTTGCTACTTTACCCTGCTGACTTGGGGCCTGACTTTAGGTTCTGCCTTTGGCCACCCCTTCTCAGGGGAATAGTTCATTGCTCCACAAATTGTCCCGCTACTTGCTCTATATATAATAATGGGAGTACTTCTGGCATAAGTGATTTCATAGCATGGAGGTAGAATAAGATCCACTGAAAATGAAATCTGTTACTTGGTTTCATCCTTAATTTCATGCCTTAATACAATACTGTTAAATTTGATTCTCTAACACAGCCAGGAAATGTTAATACTAAAAATAAACCATATTAAAAAACTTTAAGAAAAATCCTGCATATGTTCATATTACAATTCTAAAACAGCTTTTCACAAGGTGCTACATTGCAAGAGTTAAAACTAAAACATCAAACTGAGAATTTTTTATGAGCCCTTTTCCCCACTCCCTCTAAAAATAAACAAAATCCTACCATGTAAAAATCAATGGTGCTTCATATACTCTAGGAAAATAAAATGAAGGCAGTTTACTACTGTCTAGGTTGTTATTGTCAACTGAATGTGAGGTCCTAATGGCTTTCTAGTCTTTGTCAGATATATCACACATTTCTGGAGTTGACAAAGTGGAACTAAGGTCCTGGTCCGTGGTATTAAATAGCTCTCTGTCCTCCACAGCCACCATCCCTGGAGACATTGACAAGGAGAAATAAAAGTTTACAGCTGACATTAGGCCACCACTACCCAGTTCCTAATCTACCCCACACCACTGCCCACTATCTCATAGATTGATTGTGAAAGCTAAAAAAATATTTGTTTTGGACTGGCAGTCTTAGAGGCAAGCTGGAAAAAAAAGGAAATTCTCTAGGGAAACACAAATACGCTGTAGTGAGCAGATGTCATCCTTTCAGTCCTAGGGCCAGATCATCAGCAGATGTGACTCATCAGAACCCAAATGATTTCAGTGCACCTAAGTTGATTTATGGGAGCAGTCAATATAGAGGAAGAAGAAATGTGAGCATTCAAACCAGTCTGAGTTCAAAAATATTAACATCGCATTGATCTCCAATTTTGATTACATTGTTTAAAAATCCTCTTAAGACAAGTTTTAATTAAAACAGAAGTACTGTCACCAGGGCTATGTCTATACTGCGCTGCTTTGCACAAGAAATATGCAAATGAGGCAAAGTGTGGAATATCGCCACGCCTCATTTGCATAATTAATGAATGGCTGCTTTTTGTGCAAAAACCCCCTGTTGCACAAGAGCCATTCATCCACATTTTTTCAGGAAGAATGGCTCTTGCTCAAAAGACTCTTGCGCAAAAAGCCGTTTATTAATTATGCGAATGAGGCACTGCAATATTCCACACTTTGCCTCATTTGCATATTTTTTTGCATAAGAGGGGGCAGTGTAGACATAACCTAGTTGTTTTCAGGATGTGAAGTTGTCGTTAAGGATAGCTCACAAAATTTGCTGAAATACAGAACTAGAGGCAATTCTGAATCAGAAACCCTGATCTGAACAACCTCATGATGTGGAGAAATTCAGAAACACTTTATCCAAAGCTTGTGACTAAAACACTATATTAAAAGGTGGGGTTTTTTGGGGTGTAATTATTTAGCTCAGTTTATGAGGAAGAAATTTTAGTATAGGGTTACTTGACAGACATTGTTTTAATATAAGTTTTTACATTGATTTAGTTAGATTGGAGATGGTTTGTTCTATTCTGCCTTGCTAGAATTGTACTGTCCTCTTAGAAATTTACCACTTAAATCATTGTCCTGTACGGTGTGTACTTGAGATATGTGTGGTAAGTAAATGGATAACAAAAAAGATGCCAGAAAATTACAAAAGAGGGAGTGAAGAAACAAGGTGCTATTGTAACCCACACACCTAGGCTACGTCTACACTGCAGGCTTCTTGCACAAGAAGCTTTTTGTGGAAGAGATCTTCCTCAAAAACTTCTTGCACAATAACTCATCCACACTGCAAAACTGCATTGGAAAAGCCATATGCTTTTGTGCAAAAGAGCGTCCCAACTGCATGGATGTTCTCTTGCAATAAATCTCTGATTCCTATTCACAGAATGGCCATGAGGGCACCTGTGCTTGTTTGGATAGGCTGTTTTTGCACACACAAAAAAAAAACCCTGCTGCCCATCCACACACAGCTTTTTGTGCAATAACTCTTGCGCAAAAAGGAGTTATTCCTCACAGAAAGAGAAATACCTATACCGCAAAACCCCCTCTGTTCTGTTAATTCACTG
Source organism: Pelochelys cantorii (assembly GCA_032595735.1). NCBI lineage: Eukaryota > Metazoa > Chordata > Testudines > Trionychidae > Pelochelys > Pelochelys cantorii. Next base: position 174,768,412 of record CM064328.1, on the reverse strand, counting down.
TAAACGTTCTTGCACAAAAACGCACTTGAGGTGTGGCAGCTCCACAAGTTTTTGCACAGAAATGGTCTTTTTTTGCCCAAAAACTCTGCAGTGTTGATGTAGCCGTAGTATGGTTCACTGTCCCATGTAGTGGCATTTAGACCACTTACAGTGACAGATAAGAAAAAAGTGAGCTCTACAGCCTACACTCAGAGCTGGTTGGCTTTTAGCTCAAGTGGTAGAGTGTCCTACACTAAGTTGCAGAGATTCTACTTTCAAATCCGCCCTGTGATGGTTACACTATCATCCTCATCCTGAGACTCTGATGGCAGAAGAGTGCAGACCATGACCCTAAAGTGCAAAAGGCATACACCCTAAATCAAGAACAAGATAAGGAACTGGAGGAGAACTCTGAAAACAAAATACTGCTGATAGAGAACTATGAAAACAACCAGTTTATGATTAAAAATTCAAGCATGACACAACAAAATCCATAGGTCTTGCATGCGGATCTATTTCTATAAAAGATGGGCAAGGGCAAAGGCACTTTGGGTTCATTCTGCCACAATAGAACTTTGATACATGTCAGCTCCTATTCATAATCAGTCTATTTGGCCACCAGACCAACTCAAGCAACAATAAGGACCAGTCACTATAACACCATCTGCAGACATTTTTGGCACGTGCGTGTGTGTGTGCGCACACGTGCACTGACTTTAATATTTGTTTAGCATTTTTAATAAACATGGCATATTGCCTTGTCCCCTGAAAAAGATTGTGTGATTTTTTATAGGCATAGCAACACGTCTCCACACAAACCATGAATGAGTTAAGCCTCATGGCAGCTCTGTAAAATAGATGAGTATGCCATGCGTGTTGTAATAATGGAATGACTGAAGCACAGGGAGGTTAAAACCAGTATTTTCAAATGCAAGTGCCTGAAGTTAGACATCTAAATTACTATGGCCTGAATTTCAGTTTCTGAGCATTTGAACTCTTAAACAAGGCAGAGAGGCTGCACATTAGCAGAGAAGGGGTTGAGTAGAGTCTTTGGGCCCAGTCAGCTCCACCTTGCTAGCTGTGCAGCCAGTGCTAAGCATGGAGGGGAATCTGGGTCTATGTCTAGACTGCAGGCTTCTTTCAGAAGAAGCTTTTCCAGAAGAGATCTTCCAGAAAAACTTCTTTAAAAATGAGCGTCTACACAGCAAAAGCACATTGAAAAAGTGATCTGCTTTTTCAAAAGAGAGCATCCAGACTCATTGGATGCTATCTCACGTATAAGGCCACCCAGAACCCGTTCAGGCAGGGCATTAGGTCCCCAGTTGCTTCCAAGTACTGTTGCCTAAGCCTGGCTGAGAGACGCACTTAAAGGGACCCCCATGGACAGCCGTTTCTCTGCTTCCGCTGAGTGTTTGCCTATCTCTCTCAGGGACAGCAAAGCTCTTGCAGTGAATGTTCTGGTTGCCCAGCTTTTCTGGATTCCACAGCATTTTTCTTTTTGCCACGGAGCCGGAGCTGCTCCTGTTTTTCCAAAAAAACGCTGCAGTGTAGACATATGGTTCAGTTCAGGATTGACTGATCAAGAAGGAGGAGGTAGCTCTGCTTGAAGGGAACTTTATTTCAGAGTGCAGAGATAGGCCGTTTCATTCAAAAAGTATGACACTGTATTCAAGCTGGACAAGTAAAATTCAGTTAAACTCTGTGCACTGCTCTGTACATATGACTGAGTTCCTTCCAGGGTGACTCCCAGCATTTCTTGCCCATTGGTGCCCTGACAATAACAGTCCCTTTGTTTCCATTTCATTGATGAGGGAGGAATCTGAGCCACTGAACAGGATCAATAAGTGTGTAAGGGCAACTTTGGAAGAAAGAAAAAGCTGGAGGGGGAAAAAATTGACCATCAGTGCCATACACACATGATCTGATACAGATTCGCTACTCAAATCTATGCCACCACCATGAGAGATGCAAGTCACAGGAAATGTAGATTTCCCCCTCTCCCCCCCACTAATGACAAAGATCCCAGGGAGGCCACAGGGTCAGACCTGGCCATCTTTGTGGACTTGTCCATCATGTTTGGTCAACAGGAGGTCCTTAAGGGAGAAAACTGCAGTCAGCTGTGTGGAAATGAGCAGGAGTGCTCCTAAGTAGGAAACTGCTGCAGGGACTCCTAGAACTGCAGAGGAAACTCCAATCTGGGAATCCTTCACTCTGACCTATGGAGAATGCAGTGAACATCCAGGGCAAATCAGACAGACTAACAAAGCCCTGCAAAGGGCAAGAACACCTTGCAAGTTGTAAGGAGCTGGGCCCTGTGCAGAAGGTATCTGGTGTGAATAATGCAGTGGGCGAGAAACTTCATGAGACTCTTTCACACACAACCCAAAGACTGTTTCCAGAATGTTAATAATTTCATAGACTTGTACAATCATAGAACTCAAAGGAACCTTGAGAGGTTATCAAGTCCTGTCTCTTGTTGTCTGCATTAAAATTACCTAGATTACTAAAGCACCTTATGTGTGAAAATAACATCACATCTCCCAACATAACCATTATTTCCTGGATCTGAGCCCTAATTTGTCTGAAATAATATTATTGATTGAGCACTAACAACGTGTTCAGCGCTGTATGGGACTACTCTGTTCCCATACAAAGTCATAGGCCAAGACTGCTCTTTCAAAGCAACCTTGCAGGCACAGACCACCCAAAACCAATATGAGAGGCAGCAGGACCATGTCCACACCCCATCTGCTGCACTGAAAAGACATATGTCACATCATTCTAAAAGTGCTCCTTCAAAAGGGATGATGAAGTAGGCATGTACTCCTCAAGTTCTAAAGCTCCCACTTGCATGGCCACTAACCCAAATCTGTGTTTCTGTCATCTGACCCCTAAAGAGATGTGTGTCTGCTTGAAGTTGCTTGCAGGCTGGTACAGATCCAAATAAAACCAGGGCAGACATAATTAATTCAATGTCTCAGAGCGTATTTGGATAACCAAGATCTGATTGTCTCTTAAACCATGAAATACTATGGATATTATTTATGAGTTTGCTATGTACTACCAATGAGAGAGAGAGAAAGAGAGAGAGAGAGAATATGTCTTGGGTGCAGGGAGAGGTTAGTTGAAAGTTAATATACTGAACCTAATTTTGAAAAGTGATACGTTAAAACATGCTTTTATTCTGTCATCCTAGAAGAGCCTCTTTGATGTAACAAGATTAAACTGAAAAGTAAATAACAGAACACATTTGGATTTAACTGTGACTATTATATAGACATCTGAACATATCTAATGTAGGCAATTTACTATTTTTACTTCAAAGATGGGATAAGCTACAATGAATTGTCTATGCATAAAACTATATCCATGATAGACAATGTGCAAAATTCTATAAATACAATTATAGTGTATTTGCAAGTAAAAATGTTCTTTCTCCACTTTATCCAGTATTTAGTTTAAAAAAAAATCCGTTTCAGTAGCAGAGAATCAGAGCTAATGTGTTTGGCGCTATTTCTTTAAAAGGTCCCATTTAAACAACTTTAGAGAAACAGAGCTCTTGTCAGAGTTATCATGTGAAAACATGCTTCAAACTCTGTGCAATTTTTGAAGTCTAAATATAAATAAACAGGATTTTTCATGTCCATTTAACAATTAGCTGTTGTAAGATGTCTGCCTCAAGCTGCCTGTTCCCTTTTCTGTTTGTTCGGTATTTGTTTAAAATCACATCACACAATCTGCAAGTCTGGAATGCTCCATTCATTTCTGTTACCAACTGTGTAGCATGATGTAGGGGTTTTAAACACATTTTTAAAAACAAAGTGTTTTCCTTTCTTTTGATAAACTCTCCTTATAGAAATCAGTTATAGAACTTCATGTAATTCAGTTGTTGCCTTCTAAATTACATTCACGTCTCACCAAGATGCACTGGGCCAGATCATCAGCTAAATATAAATCAACCTGGCTCCACTGACTCCAGCTTTTCTTTTGATTATTAAAGATGAGTGAAATGGTGTAGCCAGACATGAACCCCATCTTGTTTCCCCCCCCCCCCGAGAGAGCAAGAGAAAGGCAGTTAGCCTTTGATGCCCTGGGAACGCAGGTGTGCTGCCTATCCCTGACTCTACCATAAACAGAAACCAGACAGTAAATGGGCTAGCTGATGACCCGGGGGCCTCCTGCTGCCCTGATGGCTAGTACCAGTAATTGACACTCCTGCACTGTCCCAGGAGAGGAATCTTCGCCCATCACATACCAGAGGTGCCCATTGTCTGCATTTTCCCAGGTGTGAATTATGCTTTGCACCCTTCATGGGAAACTTGGCATTCAAAGCCATTTTTCCTAATTGGCCACTTGAGACCAAGAAGAAGCCTACGTGACCCAAGGGGTATAAAGAGGGGTTTAGTAGCGCACCCCATTTGAGCTCCAATCATCTACACCTGCTGGCAGGTATTGGTTGTCTCCCGAGGTCTGTGGGACGCCCAACCTCGCCCTACTTCTTCCCGAGGGATTGAGAGAAAGACGCTGGCCACACCAAGTCTGGAACGCAGGGGTGAGAATATATACCTGCTAGGTGTCTATTTTGCATGCATTTAATAAGAGCTCAGAGAACCAAAAAGGTTTTCATGGTACCTGTAAGTGACTTATTAGTGTAATTTCTGTCCTGTCCTTTGTAGTGGCTGTGTTATCTGTAACACAGTAGTAGCATTTAACAGCTAAGTTTACCCTGTAACAATAAAATAGTAACTGTTTAAGCTGTGACCTGACTCCTTCAGTTGCTGTAACAGAACCAAGCACAATTTTAAAAAGAACTCCAGCCGGTCACAAGGGACAGATATAGGGAGAGCTTGAGCATTGGATCATGTTGCTTCCAGGGGACAGATCCGTTGGGGCATCTCTCAGCCTCCCCAGGCTGCCCGCTGCGAAGGGATCGTGTATCGTAGCAGTCAAAATCTGAGGTGTAATAAGCTCTCCCTGTAAACTCTGGGGCGTCTGTCGGCCTGTTGGCTGCCCGCCGCGAAAGGATCCCGATCCTAGCGGTAAAGACATGGATGTTAAACTCCTCGGGGCGCCCATCAGTCTCACCTAGACTGCCCACTGCGATGGGGCCTTGTGTCCTAGCAGTTGAAGTCTCGGGTGTATAATACACACACACCACTCACTGCCCTGACCACCGGCTGACAAATGGTTCCATGGATGTTGCCTTCAACAGTTTTTGCTTTAGCTTATAGACCATTCTTAGAATTGTATGAAAGCCAACCCTCTCGTGACAAACAAGATTGTTTTATTAACGACATGTAATCTAGAACGTAGAAGTTTGCAGATCCTTATCTGATACAGATACATACCTCATCTTGGGCTAAAAGGTGATGAAGACCGATGGAAGTCAGGAGTTGTCAGAGCTGGCCCACCACTAGCTTCTTGATCACTTAGGATGGCAGTACTGTCGCAGAGGTGGCGATATTGTCTCCAGGATTAGCACTAGACAGCAGTTTTTCTAGATCTACCAACTCTGTAAGATATCTTTCATGGAGCATTTGATTCAAAATGTTAAAAAAAAAAGGCTGTTGTGGTTGGGATTGTAATAGTGAGCATAATTTGTTCAATTTGTACCTGAAGAAAGATTTGACTGATTATGCTTTTTGTTGATATCTTGGATGACAAGCTGAATGGAGAGATAATGGATCTCCAACAAGACAGTCTCTGCTTCAGAATATCAATGACTGTCTCTGTCAAAGATGATAGTGTGATGGCACATTCCAAGCTCATTACCATTACTGCTGTTGCTTCCAGCAAGGAGGAGAGAGTCAAAGTCCTTAACCTGGACCAGTGCAACATCTTAAAACGTGTCATTTTCACATTGTTAGAGTGACTGCCTGTTTGCAAGTGGCTTGTTGTCTCAAGTCCAGTATATATTTGATATATGTGGCCTGGAGGATGAGTGGCTTTCCTAAACACTATGGGTATGTCTATACTGCCACTCTAGTTCAAACTAGGGCGGTTAATGTAGGCATTCGAAGTTGCAAATGAAGCCCGGGATTTAAATATCCCGGGCTTCATTTGTAACTTTGAATGCCTACATTAACCACCCTAGTTCGAACTAGGGTGGTAGTGTAGACATACCCTATGTTATTGACAGTGCTTCAGGGTACATCTACACTGCGGGCTAAAGTTGAGTTAAGATACACAAACTTCAGCTACATTAATTGTGTAGCTGAAGTCAAAGTACCTTAACTAGGCTTTTTGCTCTGTCTACACAGCAGTAAGTCAAAGGAAGAACACTCTTCCTTTGACTTCCCTTACTCCTCGTGTAATGGGGGTTACCAGAGTAAGAAGCCCATTATTTCAAAATTATTTCAGAATAATGGGCTTGCAGTGTAGACATTGCCTCAGTCTGGATCTCTATACATTTCTATAAAGCAGAGACTCTCTTGTTGGAGATCCATTATCTCTCCATTACATCATGGGGAAAAAGCTGGTCATTCATTGCCTCAGTGGATCACCAGTGAATAGAGAGACTATAGTGGAACTGTTTATAATGTGGTTGTATATTACAAGTGTCTGCCTAAAGGCTCTTCATCATGATATAGGAGATGATGTACTCAAGCAGAACTGGGAAGTAAACCATAAACAAATGGTGGACAGTGCCTATGAAGTTATCAAGATGATGGAATATGGATCTAGTTAGAACTATTATGAAGATCACTTAAGAGATAAGGGTTAGATATTTGATATTGTAAAAGAGACAGTAGGCTTTGTTTGTGGTTTTGAGGTAGTCCTTAAGCAGTAGCCATTAGCTCACAGCTACAGTAACAAACTCCTCCCTCAACAGAGTCCAACAGGCAAAATAAACAGAGGAACTCCTATCTCCACCTTCTTTGAGGATCATAGTGGGACTTATGCATGAAATAAGCATCTAGAGAGAGGCAGCACTTTGCATGCCAAAGACAAAAACTTAGGCACCTCAGGAACTTTTACAGCATAACTATAGGCACTGTGCAAGTGCAAGTGTCTACAGGGTTTGATGGCAGCCAAGCAGGGTTTTCTGGATTTATTTAAAATTTAAGCACGTAAGTCTAAAGTTTAGGCATCTAAGCTGCATTGTGAATTTGCATCCAAGAGCCTTTATTAGGGCTTTCTCTGATTTCCCCTTTTATAGGAGGTCTTTGTACAAGAAGAGCTTCTTGCTGGCTGGTCAAGAAAATTCCATAAGATACTTAGTGCATAAATATGGCATTGCCACTGTGGAGAAGCTGAAATAAATGATAAATCCAGGATGCCAGGAAGGTATAAACCACTCATGAAAAGGTAAAGGAAAAGCCTATGGACACTAGGTCCTAGAACTCATGACATATAATAGATTTATTTTTCATTGAAATTTGTCAAGTTTTGCTGAAATCATTAAACTGAAAATTTTGAAGGAAACAGAAAATAAATTTGTCACAAATACCAACTAGCTCTAGTGACTACTCTATTGCCATATGGCACTGTGTAAAATTTCAGTTGTTCATTTTCTCTTAGCTGCCACTTATGCAGGACCTCAAATCTGATATAGTAGACAACAAGTGATCATAAGATTTATTTTCAGTGATAGATCATCAGACTTAATTAAGCCAATTTAATTTCTATTGTAATAAATAAAGAAATGTTTCAGGAAGAATATTTTGAAATGTCTTGACAATCTTTTTTGCTTCGCATACCTCAGATTTTTGCAATTAAATTAGATATTTTGAGTGTATAAATATAGCCAATGAGCACAAAAATGAAGTTTTGAAGCACCCACATCCAAAATGCCAAGAATTGGAGTAGAGTGTATATAAATCTAAAACATTTGACTCTTTAACTTAGTTTGAATAACTGATGTTTCTTGAAACTTTCCGGTTTATAATTTAAATCTTGGAAAGCTTGAACAGAATATAAAACCACTATAGTCTCTCAGTAGAATAATACAAAAATGCTGTTTTCTTTGTATAATTTATGCCTTTCAAAACTAGGACTAGTGACAGGCAGTCAGTAAGCTATAGACTCAATTATTGCTCAAGCTGTCTTTTTAAGCCTCAATAGCTTTGAAATTTCTGTCATGGTGTCATGTCTCTTTTTATAAGGAATTTTCTGAGCTGTATTGATTTTTTTTTAAAACCTTGAAGTTACTGAGAAAGGAGCATATTAAATTGGGAAATTAAATAGACTCTCAAATAAAAACAGAGTGTCTATAGGTCAGCACCAAACGCTTCTTAGATATTTCTCAACAGAGACTAATTTAAAATGGTGGCAACCATTGCAAAATGGCTACAGCAGAATCTTAAGTTGGACTACTCCTTCCTTTTACTATTTATGAATTATACACAGATAAGATATGGGCTCCCCAAACGCCTGGGGAAAATCAACCGTTAAAGTTTATATAATCGATTATGACACACAGGACAAATCTTCTGGATGAATTATTGAATTAGTTTTGTACTTTGAGGGTCCATTATAGCAGAAATGCTATTACTAGTGTGGAATTGTGTGTAACTTCTCTAAGAAATATGACTAATGTAAAATTTGGCAAATATTAGGAACTTCAAAAGGACTTTATGAAACTATGTGAAATTTTAAAATTAAGAGGGTTTCCCAGGAAATCTCTGGGAGGAGTTATATCCTAACATAACCACCTTCTTTTTTTACAAGAACTTAGCCATTTGAAGTGTCCCTCCACAGAGATTACCAATTTACTGGCTTATTATCAAAGACCCCAGATTGGATAAATGACTCATTCACAGATTCATGGGAGTTACTTTTCTGAGCAGACTGTTATGCACTGGAAACTACAGGAAAATCCCTTAGGTTTTGAAGCACTGCTGACCTGCCAAGCCACTCTTGGAGCTGGGGTTATTTTTGGTGAGCTTATTATGTGTGTAAGTTGTTTTATTGTTTTTACCAGGTGATTTTGGTATTGTTTATGTTAAGAAAACAAATGCTTACTAAGAAAGAGCTGATTAACTGTAGAGTAAATGAACTGTGGTAATTACACTGTTCAGTGTCTCTGAAGACAAGGTATAAGACTGCCTAGGCAGCCTGTCATTGATCACAGTATATTCAGGAAATAGTTCAGGCTGGAGATACCTGCTCAGAAGGGAGAGAAATTGTGGAGCAGGAAACCTACTGTGGGTACTCTTGCTGGACCACACTATGAGAATATAGGTACAGGCACCCTGACCTGTGACACAGATTCTATAAGAATTAATGTGACTATTATTAAGTTTGGCCATATTGCCTAGTTAAAAAAACAGGAAGCAGCTGTGGCAACATTTTATAAGGTCACTGGACTGTCAAATAATAAATAAAAGTGCAGTTACTGAAAAATGTGTGTTGCTGTCTCTCATGTCTGTTTCCTTTCCTTTCCTGCTGCTCTTTTAGGGCATGTCTAAACTAGGAAATTATTTCAAAATATCTAAATTTGAAATAACTCCCAAAATAACTATTTCAAAATAAGCTTATTTTCCAAGGAAAGAAGGAGTATAGATTTTGAAATAATCAGCCCATTATTTAAAAATAACAGGATTGAAAGAGTGGATACTCCTCTTATTTCAAAATAAGGGGGGTTATTTAGAAATAACTCCCAAGTGTAGATCAGGGCTTAATAAGTTTATTAACAGTGAACAAGTGTCACTCTGAGCAAAAGCACTATTTTGAAAGAGTATACTCATTTAACTTTGTTCTTCATTCTAAAGACTGTTCCTTATGTTGAACATTCATCCTCCTGGCTTAATTCAATATGATATTGCAATATGTTTTGAAGAAACAATGTTTGATTATGAAAGAAACCAGTATTTGTGAATGAGTACTTTAATGGAGGACATTTAAGTTTTTGTCACGCCCTTCCCATTCTTTATGAAAATTGATTTATGAATGAATAAGTATAACTCAAAGATGCTTTATGTGAAGTATGTCTTCATGTAATTGTAAACATTGTATCTGCTGAATATATATATCCTATTTATGTGCATGTATCTTTCTTGTATGTGAAATTAGAAATATTACATTGGAACCTGTTTTATTAGTCCAGGTAGTGTAGTAAAAGCCATTAGTAATATTTTAGGAATTTAATGGCTGGGAGATCAAGTCCATGACCTATGAAGGCTTTTGTTTTTCTTGTAAACCCAAACTGTGGTTGGTTCTACAAGGACATAGTGGTCAGGTCATCCGATGCTGGAACCCATTTCTCAAGGAGAGAAATTTGAACTGAGCACAAAGAATTCCCACCTTGACTAAAGAGATACAAAGGGGGAAACCAAACAATAGAAGTGAGAGGCCAGATACCAGGAGACCCCCACTTACCATCCAAGATGCCTCCTGAAAACATCTAAGACTGGATGGCAGGAAGGATTCAGCCCAAGGTAGGAAGCTGCCTAGCTTTTGAGAGAGATGATTAGAACTACTCTTGGCCTAAGAAACATATTGCATACAGATTCTTACCCTATGTCTACCCTAGAAAACTATTTCAAAATTACTAAATTTGACATAAGAACTCCCAGTTTAACAAATTCAAACTAGCATGTCCTTACTACAGGGAAGCATCGAAATTAGTCTGAGGCAGGCTCTATTAATGTGGACACGCTACCTCAGACTTAGAGCCCCAGGAAGCACTCTGGGGAGCTGTGGGAGTCTTCCCGGAGGCCAGTTAGTTCAAATTAGCAGCACTGGAGCATCCACACAACACTGTTATTTTGAAATTACTACTTCGGAATTAGCGTTACTCCCTGTCAAAAGTTTGAATGAGTTTGAATTCCGCAGCCCATTATTTTGCAATAATGGGCTTGGTAGTGTGGAAGCACCACTTATAAATTCGACCTTGGGGTGAGGAGAGTTATTTCAGAATGAGGTCCTAGTGTAGACCAGGGGTTAGTGTATTAGGGCTAGCTGGTATGTTTTGTTTGTTTTGTCTTAGTAATTTAATTTCATCTGTCTCTTTTCACTTGCAGACACTTAAATCCAACTTTTTATAATTAATTAAAACACCTTTGATTATCAAGCCAAGTGTAAATGAGTGTTACCTCTCTTTCACTGAAAAAACTTAAACAACAAATGGTTCTGCAGCACCTTAGAAACTAAGAACAAAATTGCAGAGAGAAAAACTATAAGATTTCTGTTTAAAATGTTTATATAGAGTAAGATGGATTTATTTGAGGTTTTGGTCATCTTTGGGAGCTATGTTCTTGGTGCTGTCAGTGGCCTTATAAGAGAGCCTCTCAGATCTGAGCTGGTTCAATCTCTGTGTTGCTCTGCTGGGGGCTGTTACCCCAACTCTGTGCCTTGTCTGGGAGAGACCAGAATTTCTGGCCCAGCTGGAGAAGGTGGAGGTGTGGCACCGTAGAGGGCAGACTGGTGGGTTCAGTGACATGACCAGCATACCAGATGACAATCCCAAGGGGACCCCTGTGATTTAACCCATTACAGATACCATATGAAGAATTGGTGGGTGGGTATGTTCTTTACTATTATTAACTTTTTAAAAAGTTTAAACTATCTGGAATTCTGGATAGTCTCAGAGTATTCTGTCCAACACTTGGGCACTACGACTCATAATTATAAATTCAAATAATTGTGATTCCTGCTTCACTGATATTTGGACAATAGCATAAGAGATTTTAAAGACAGATAAGACACACTGCTAAGTGTTTGCCACAGCAAAGGAGTTTGTCGTCTGAGCAGAACTCCAGCAATTTATTTCATGTTTCAACAGATCCTGAGCTACTCTAACTTGCAGGGTCTGGGATTCTCAGGTTAAAATATGATGCATTTAAAGGGCCACATCCTTAAATCTACACCTCAGTACTTTACAATTGAACTGGGGCTTGGAAAGATAAGCTGCTATTGTATTTATTTTTCCTCTTCACATGAAGCATTGCTTCTGTTTTAGTCCTGAAGATTTTTTCTCACAGATGTTCCACATGTTCAAAAAAGACGTCATTTTTCTGGTGTTGAAGAGGAAAACTATGATATGGAAATGTCATATTCATTGTTTTCCTATATTCAATTTTTTCCACCAAAAAGATCTTGCTTATTATCCTTGCCACAGTTTCTGAATAACTCAAAATGGAAGGCCGGGGTATTCTCTGTTCCTGCGTCTGCCTTTTCTTATATATCTCCAAAATTCCTCCAGTTGCTATTTTTAATTTGTCTATATTGTTATAGAATCCTACACTTGGATTCTGCAATGCTAAATACCTGAACACCTTTTTACTATTAGACTTGTGCCTTTATATAATTCTTTTTCAAACACTTTCTCATCAGCTGCAACTGCCTGGAGTTTTCATGTTGCTTTGTCTATGACATCCACCTTCTTTAGTTTAGCAACCATTTTCTTTCATAGCGTCATTTTATGTGCATTCTTTTTTCACATGCATGCATATTCCAGATAATGCTACGGGCATAAGCTAGTGGTATCTTTTTCAAGGCAACGCAAAATGACAGTTGATAAGCTGTCCACCCTTTATTTAGCTGTGTTACATTTTCTCTGAGTCATTATTATCAATTCAGCTACTGAATGATCAACTTAACTTCCACGTTCACACCTACATCCATCTGCTCTATCCATAGCAAATGGCTTTGCTGTTTCTTTATGCAGGTTTGAATTCTGACTTATAAGAATGGATATTATGCCATCAGGATTTAGCATGGTATGACTAAAGTTGGACAAATTTTTTCTTCCAAAATTTTTTGAAGGAAAGTACACCTTCAGATTAACCAACATATTTTGCAAATTTATGTTGAATTCACCTAACTGTCGCAGTATAAAAAACAAAAATAAATCATAACAAAAAAGCTTCTGGAAAACTCAACTTATTTTTGAAAATATTTTTGTTCATTTGGAATATTTTTTTAGAAATTTAATTAATATTTATTTAAATATTTTCAAAGGTTTAAAAAAGCTTGAACTTTTGTCTCAATCTGAATATAATGTTTCATTCAGCCCCAAAACAATTTGTTTTTGACTTTTCAGTTCACCAATTTTTTTGACATTTCTTCCCCAATGTTTCAATATAGCACTTTTTCTCATAATCAGAGCCTTTGACTGTCACTTCCATCCTGCATTCTGTCTCCAAGAGTAGGCTCAATGTAAGCTCTTGTTTGCTAAGAACTGTTCTGGAAATCTTAGCTGAACAATGTTTTATCCCTACCATCTTGATTTTGCAATTTAAATGCCTGATCCAGCAAAGTTCTTAAACACATGCTTTAATTTAAAACTAATTGATTTAATGACTTACTTAAAGTTAAGCATATACTGAAATGTTGTGGTGGCTCATGGTTTATTACTATTTTTTGGTCTAGAGTTCTACTTTCCTTTGTTACTGCAGACCTCATAAGCTGTTATCCCCTTTGGAAGGGCTTCCATTAGTCATGTGTGCCTTCTTGTTGCATCAAATATATGAATGATGGCTATCATTAATTTTCTGTAACTTCTTTTGACATCAAGAAAGATGGCCTCTGTATTTGCCACTCTGCAATTACAGGCATGCAGCACCCAATGTCATCTTAATTGCAAAATTAAAGAAAATACAAGTTCTCATTCTTTCTCCTTGTCGGCTGAAAAATCTTTTCTCTTTGCTGCACTGCTGAGGGCAGATTTTTGTTGCTTTTAGATGCATGATTTTTTGGACTTCATTTTATGTTCTCCTTCCTTCTATTTTTCTTTCTGTACAGTTTCAGTATTCTCATCACCAGTCATAACGTTTTGTGGAAGTAAATCCAAGCACACGTACCAGAACAGCACAAATGCTGTTTATTAGCTCCATGAACCAGTTCTATTTCCTAACACCTTATACAGTACACTAAGGGTATGTCTACACTACAGTGTTATTTTGAATATCTTATTTTGAAATAACGCATCTAGACAAAAAATGCATTTTGAAATAGCATTTTGCTATTTCCAAATAGCGTGTCCACACTGACTGGACGCTGAATTGCATTTAAGGCCGGCCGGAACCAATTCTGGCAGGGCATCAGGTCAGAAGTTACCTTGTGTGGCTGCTGCCTGAGGCTATCTGAGGCCTGTGCTTAAAGGCCCCACCCCCCCCCACCCCAGACAGCCCATTCTCAGGTTTCCCTGCTTGCTTGCCTACCTCGCTGAAGGACAGCAAAGCATTTTTTTCTCTGCATGCTCTGGTTGCCCTCACTCAGGACACCACAGCACTCTGCAGCATGGAGCCGGAGCCACCCCTCGGCACTCTGGTGAGTCTCTTGGATGTGTTGCTGCGAGCCTGGCAGCACGTTCTGCAGACAGTAAGTTTCCCTGGTGTGCCCCACTGGGGGGGTTGTGCCTCATTCCTCCCTCACATCCTTCAACTTACCCCTCCCTAACCCCCCTTCCTGCTGTACAATAAAAGACACGTGTTAATTACAACAAAGTCTCTTTATTGAACAAAACCGGGGTGGTGGGGGGGGAAGAAACTGAGGTGAGACTGGGGAAAGAAGGTGGGAGAGGGGAGGGGGAAACCTGGGAGGAGGGAGCTGGCAAGGGGAGAAAGAGGGAGGAGAAGCTCAGGGCTCAGGGTTGGGGGTCTTGCTGGCCCCACTGTCTCCCAGCACCACTTGTGTGGGGGCCTTGGCATCCCGGGGGGGTGAGGAAGGAGTGGAGCATGTGGAGGAAGAAGTGGGAGGTGGAGAAGGAGTGGGAGGAGGAGTGGTAGCTGGGGAAGCAGCAGGGGCTGGAGCGGCAGGAGGCAGCAGGCTCTGTGCCAGCATCTGCAGGTGCTCACAGATGGCACGGCCCTGGGCAAGCTGCTCCCTCCAGAGCTGCAGGTCTTCCTGCACCCAGTGGTCAAGGGTGCGGTGCAGGGCTTGCAGTGCCCCCAGGTGCTCCTGCTTGGTACCCTTCCACTGCACGGGTGGGCCTGCGGAATCCTCGGGTGTGGGAGGATGTCCCGGGTGGTGTAGTGCGCCCTGCACTCGCAGATGGTGCAGCTGTGGAGAAACAAGAGAAGTGGTCAGTTCTCCCTGGGGACACAGGTAGTGAAGCCCAGCCCCACTCTGCAAGGCGAGGACGACAGGTCTCTGCACCATCAGAGCCGATGTGCTTGCATAGAGGCCACATTCAGGATGTCCTGCTATGCGTTCGGGAGTGGGAGCTGCCCCGGGATTGCATCCATGCCCCTGTGCTGTATATAGTGTGTATGGGGGGTGAGGGGAGATGTACCCTGCCTCTGTGTAGAGGGGGCTTGTGGAGGGAGCATGTCCTGCTGTGTCCCACCCCGGAGTCAGGAGCATGTCATGTCTCTTCACACACGCATGTAGCTAACAGGCCAAGGTCCCTGTGTGGCAGCCAGTTGGGGCCACGTGCCCAGGGGTGGCATGGCACATGCACAGGTTGCTGCATGATCCGTGGTCAGCAAGGCCCATGGCGCAGTCCCTGGTCTCCCTGCCCTCCCGCCCCTGCATAAGGGGACAGTGATGGCACTCACATGTTGTTACCTCCCCGGCCTCGGATGACACCGGCGACAGGCTCGCTGGGATGGCTCGGTGGTCCTGGCTGCGCGGCATGCTCCCTCTGGGCTCCTGCGGCTCCTGGCCTTCCTCCTCCTCTTCCTCTGTGCCCTGGTCAGGGCCCTCTGACCCAGGGTCGATGACCACCTGGGGGGCACAGACCATCCCACCCCCCCAAGATGTGGTCTAGGACATCAAAATAAGGGCAGCTTTCTGGGAGCTGTCCCCTGTGGCCCTGGCATAGGACTGCCACAGCTCCATAATTTTCATCCAAATCTGATCCTGGGTTCGCATGTGGCCTTTGATGGCCAGGCTGGCAGCCATCCTGCCGTAGATGGCCACGTTCCTCTGTCTAGTGTGGAGATCATGGACATTGGAGGCATCCCCCACAAACCTCAATCGGGTCCATGATCTCCGCACTGGACCAGGAAGGTACCCACCTTCTCCGGCCCCTGGCAGGCTCCTAGGAGCTGGGGGACTGGGCCCGGGGAGTGGTGGAGGGCTGGCTGGCACTAGCTGCCTGGCTCATGCTGGGGCCACTGGGTCAGGGGCAGCAAATACTGGCTCTGGGCTGGCAGGCCTGGAGCTGGCACAGACACTGTGGCCAGACTCTACCCCTTTAACAGGTCTGGGGAGGGGAGGAGGAGAGGAGTTTTCCTGGTTGGGGCCAGAGTGGCCAGCAGGGCACCCTTAGAAGGGCCGGAGGCCCCCTATTTCGAAATAGCCCCTATTCCGTGTCTACACAGCACTTATTTCAAAATAGCAATTTTGAAATAGGCATTATTCCTCATGGAATGAGGTTTACCAAGTTCAAAATAAGCCCTCCACTATTGTGAACATTAATTTTGAAATAGTGGTTGGCTTGTGTAGACGCTCGTACAGTTATTTTGAAATAACAGCTGTTATTTCAAAATAACTTTTGCTGTGTAGACATACCCTAATTTCCAGCACTACTGGGAGTTTGTGTTGTAATGAGAAACATCAGTATAGTAAGTAAGGCCCCTGTCTTAACAGGTGAAGTTTTGATAAGTAAAATATTTAATCTCTCTCTTTGTAGTATCTGGTGTTCTTGCAACAGCAACCATTGGAAATATAGGGATTTTTTGTAGTTGTTCTGTCAGCTTTACTTTGTGTCAGATCACTACTAGAAAGAAGACATGGTAAAAGTTCTATTGGCATTGTAACAGGAAGTTATTTAAAATGAATTTAAAAGTGTATCTTAGGACTCTGTTGCATTAAAATTAAAATGTTTATGCATTATTGTGAAATTGTATATAACATCTCTAGGGAGGACACATAACTAATGTAAAAATTTGAGCTTCAAAGAACTATTTGAAACAGTGTGAACTTGAAAGTTAAATAGGAAGTTAAAGGGGTCTCCCAGGAAATCTCTAAGGGAAGGTATGCGCTAATGTATACCTTATGCAAGAAGCTTCACCATGAAGGGACCTTTTATCTGTTCATCACCAGCTAACTAAGCACCCAAATTATATAAAGAAGTGACACAAAGATTCATGGTTGTGGTTGTTCTGAGCTAAGATGGTTATGAACTTGTAACCACAGAAAAACCCCTTGGCGAAAGCTCTTGTTGGAGTTGAGGCAATCTGTGGTAAGTATATTGTCATGTTTGCTATTCTTTTATTGTTTTAATGTGTTTTCTCTGTAATGTTTTCACCTAAAGAATAAATATACTTGCTTAGAAAAACCAATTTGGCTATTTATAGCCTCTGAGGAATGATGGCAAACAGGCCTACTAAGGTAGTATGATCTGCTGGGGAACTTAGGTTACATCTACACAGCAGGGCTATTTTGGGATACTGGAATCCCATCTTTTGAACATGCCTGCTATTTCAAGATAGGTCTCGAAATAGTGGATATGCTATTTCGGCATCACTGTAACCCTTGTTCCACGAGGGTTAAAGGATGTCTCGAAGTAGCACATTATTTCAAAATTTGGCTCTGTGTAGATGTGCCAAATTTTGAAATACGCTATTTCAAAATAAGATACATAATTTGCATATTTTATTTTGAGTTTAGGCTGCTGTGTAGCTGCACCTTTAGTCTAGTCAGTGAACTTTGTAGCCTGAGGGGACGGGGCAAGATTCGGGTTTATGTCTGTTAAGAGAAGACATGGATGGGGAGCTAGAAGCTCAAGAGGCCACCTTCTGGATCACAAAGGAGAACACAGGTGAACTATGCCCTGAATTGTGACAGGCAGGCATCTAACTAACAGCTGTGCTGATTGTGAGGACAACACACAAAGTGCAAAATAGATCAGCTTATAGTAAAATATATTTTTCAATAAACATTAGCTGAGGTAAGTGCCTACTTAACTTTCTGAGTAATTGTATCACTGTGCTATAAACCACTGCTGCACATGATTAATTTTCACCTCTGCACCTTGCAGGATTAGGCCATAAAGTGTTAAAAATTGTCACTGAAGTTTTCCTTAATTTGTGGTACCATATTGTAATGTTCATGGAAACTAAGATCAAGATCTCATCTATTTAAAAGAAAATGAGATTTTATTGGCACAGAAGTAGATAATTCCACACTTCATGTGTCATTTGTAGTAGAAAGAGAGCCTGAAACATAAAGCTAAATATTAGATGCTTGGTATGAGTCTTAAGGCCTGGACTAAAGCAATGATCAAAACCTGCTAATATAAAGCAAAGTCAGGTTGTGACCAAGAGGCAGGCCCGGCTCACAGAATCTGGCAAGAACAAGGCTGATATTTCAGAAACACACATACCAAAGAGGTACTACACACAAGTCATGCAAAAAGCATTCCAGGGTAGTACCAGGAAACCCTGATACCAGCACATTCCCCATGGATAACTACAATATACTGACCCATCCTAACGATAAGGTCAGGATGAACACCCAGATAAACCAAAGTATGGCACCTATATGTGTCAGAAGTGATGTCAGAACTTGTTTGTATCTGTGTATAAAAATATATCCCAGAGGGGCTGTCCTTGTCTGGCTTAAAAGGTAGTGGAAAGTCCTGCCACTGAGTAAGAAGGTGCATTGTCAGTTTTAATTTAGTCAGGATGCAACAGAAAGAGAAGCAAAAGGAATGCCCAGATTGAGTAAGTTACTTTTAGTGATAAAAGCCCCATAAACCATTTTATTTTCTAACTAATCACAAGCATCTTCCTCCAATGATAGGCTTCTACATTAATAATGTACTTGCTGTGTCTATGCATTTATTCAGCTTGAGACTGGAATCAACCTCCATCCATTTTGAGTAGGCCGTAAAATAGCCAATTGCTTGTTTCAGAACCTCAGCTAACTTGTGCTAGTAATTATACACAGAAAGCACAAGCAACTATTTGGTATTCTTGTCAAATGTTTTGCAACAAAGACAGAACACTTTCTCAGTTGAATTTGAACTAGTCAACATTGATTGAGTTACTCACCATTCTCAAACATTCTTTTGCAGTGTGACTTTGAAAATTGATGCTTCTGCTCATTACTGGAAACATCATATACTAGATTTTGTTCAGCTGGTTCAAAATTGTATAATCAATATTGACAGAGTTTAGGATCACTGACTATAAAGCAGGATCTGATGTATCGATCTGTGGTGTGCAATTTTTCTCACTGCTCCTTCTGTCATCATGCAAGGCTGATTTTTCTTTATCATTTCTCTCCTTTTCATGTAAACCAGTTATTTCTTTGTCATTACTCTTTTCACATGAGTTACATTCTTCTTTATCATCACATTCCTTATGCCACTAAGAAAACTGAATGATTCTTTTTCACTTTCCTCACATTTTTCTTCCTTATCTTCAGGTAAATCTACTAATTCCTTGCAAAAATAGGACTTACATTATTTATGCTTTGTTTCTCATTTCTTCTGCACATAGACAATCACTACTGCCTAACGTCTGATCCATGTTGTTCTATTTCATGAGATTATTATAATTAATAAATATTTTAGACAAAGATGTTGTGCTCTATATTTTCCCTCTGGCATATTAAAATATTAGGGTTCACATTTTCAGGCTTTTCTGTGAAGCCATCAAGACTAGAAACTTGCTTTTTTAAAAATGAAAGCTGAGATTCTCTTATGTTTCCATGACTCCAGGAGCTGGGCCTTAAATAAAAAACAAATATCACAAGACTTGTGATAAAAATTCAAAATTAAGTCAATATCTTTGTTAAGAAAGTCATAAAATCTCACAAATACATGTTCAGATAGTGTTCATGTCTTGCTTAAACTTACTAATACATTGAGATATGTCTTAATAGGAAATAAAGCTAAATTTCTGTTTATTTGTTCTGACCTAGATATTCTAAGCTCACATAATATTTTAACACATTAGAAACAGATAGACACTTTGGAAAGGGCCTTAGTGTTTGCATCATAGGCATGTCTACACTAGGAAATTATTTTGAAATAACAACTCCTGAAATAACTATTTTGAAATAGCATGCCATACTACAGGGAAGCCTTGAAATTAGTCCAAGGCAGGTTCTGTTAATGTGGGAGCGCTACCTCAACTTAAAACCCCAGGAAGCACTGGGGAGTAAAGTATCAATTACTCTGGGGAGTAGTTATTTCAAAATAGTAGCACTGGAGTGTCCATGACCTTCAGCCTATAACACATAAATATAGATCCTGCTGTTTGGACTGATGCATGAAAGCTACTGTACTGTGAATATTAATCTGCATATTACCTCTATTGCTAGAATACAATCACTGGCATACACTGGGTGAATATATTTTGCAGGCACCAAAAATATTTAAATGTTGGGAAGTTTAATACTCTGTGGCTGTGTCTAGACTGGCCAGTTTTTGAGCAAAAGCAGCCACTTTTGCGCAAAAACTAGCCGGCTGCCTACACTGGCTGCTTGAATTTGCGCAAGAGCACTGACGTTCTAATGTAAGAAATCAATGCTTCTTGCGCAAATACTTTGACGCTCCCGTTTGGGCAAAAGTCCTTTTGCGCAAAACCTTTTGCGCAAAAGGGCCAGTGTAGACAGCTCAGTTTTGTTTTGCGCAAAAAAGACCCGATGGCTAAAATGGTGATCGGGGCTTTCTTGCGCAAAAGCGTGTCTAGATTGGCCACGGACGCTTTTGCGCAAAAAGTGCTTTTGCGCAAAAGCGTCCGTGCCAATCTAGACGCTCTCTTGCGCAAATACTTTTAACGGAAAACTTTTCCGTTAAAAGCATTTGCGCAAATTCATGCCAGTCTACACGTAGCCTGTGACCACCTCTGTGCTTCTGTTGTAGCAGTAGCTACATGTGTTTGTTAAATAAGTCAGCAGCTAGCCTTACCTCCATTTCCACAATTATCTTATTGCCATAGACTCCTGATCATTATGGGTTATAAAAAACCTCATGCTCTGTTGTGTATCTCCAGGTGAATGCTTCTTAAAAATTAAGAAATTCTCTTTGATACTGTCATATGGGAGGTAGAGTCAGTGTTCCATCAGCAAGTGCTTGTTTATTTGTTATATTTCCCAGACAGGGCTTTCTGTTCATTGTACTTCTCCCCACAGATGATAGACAGGACTCAGAATCACAGCTGAAGCTTTAGAAAATTACAGATTTCATTGTACCTTCCCAGGTTCATTAGTTCTGCTAACAGCTTCCACTTGTTAGGAGGCTCTGTGGGTGAGGACAGCAGCAGCAGTCAGTGATGCTAAAACAGGGGCAGCCACGGAGACTATTGTTCTGGTTGAAGCTAAGGTGAGCAGTGGGAACAAGAATGTGAACTTCTGTTGTATATGCTTATTTAAAAAAAAAATTAACCCCAATTGCAAAATTTGCAGATTAACCCTTTTTACACCCAAAAGAAAATAATAGACCTCCCATAGGCTGTTTATATTCATTCCTTGTAACCCTACTGATTTCTATGTGGTTGCATTAATAAAAATAAGAAAAGGATTTTGACCATTTTGTTAGCTTCCCACCAGGGAAGGAGCTTTCTTTTTCTTCTATTTTTAGTCATGTTAGGTAATGATAGAAGCTGGATTCCAGCATCCTGGAGTACTGTGGTTATGCAAATATTTTCCTTGAAGATCCAGTTACTGCTTCTGAGGTTCTCCGCCCTGACCCCCAGCATCTAGCCCCTGCTGCACTACATAATGACTATTGAGCATTCATTCCACCTGCAAAATCCACAAGTAAAATAATGAAAGCAACCATATTCTATCTACACACATGTATATACACATAGAAACACTTGCATGCATTGGCCTTGATAATTCAGTACATCAGAGCTTTGTTTGGGTGAAGTGGGCAGAGCGATAAAGCCTGACAAGGAATCTGTTGTGCTGTAAATTTAGGAGGTAGGGGGATGTTAGAGACACAGGAGGTGTCAGAGCTGCCTACACTGTTTTCGTAGCAGAGATTTTCCCTGTGGCACTGCTCTCCGTATTCTTCAGAGAAATATTTGTATAATATGATTTTAGCATAACGAAGATGTGGCTTATGCAAGATGGGTCAAGTAAGATATCATTGGAAAGGTATTTATTGAATGTGATTATTCTATTTATATGTATGCATCATTTCTGTATCTGAAGTTTGGAATATTGACTGTATATCAATTACAAAAGTGTGGGCACCTGATGGACACCCACCAGACAAAATACAATCAGTCTGGATGGTTAGTCAATAAACCATTAAGAGGAACAATAGAACTTTGACAATGAAAATCTCCCATCTTCCTGAGATTCTGCTAACAGCCTCTACTCAGGTCTGCTTTGACACAGCAGGGATATGTGATCATGTCACCTGGTACTGAATGCCATTTTGGACTGCTCGTATTTTTTCCACCATTGGGGGTGCAGATCAAACTGAGAAACAAAAGATTTCCACCAGACACAAATCTGATGTAAGGGTAGGGAGTAAAATAATCAAGGTCAGTTATTTTCTTCATGGAATTCCTGTCCAAATCGACTGCTGTAAACACCTAAAATCACTGAACAGGGTAAGAAAGGATTGAACTCTGGATGGAAAAGGTGCTTGGCCTGTGAAAATACGCTTAAAACAATGTTTAGGGTGACAAATTACTACTTGCAGACAGTTTCTTTAGTGCATTGAGCTTAGTTGGCGTATTTGTTATATTTGCTCAGTATTCTGCTTTGATTTGTTTGGTATCCCTTGTAATCCATCTATCTCTTGTAGTTAATAAATTAGTTTTCTCCAAATCCAGTTTGTATAATTCAGAACTGGGGTGCAAATGCTATGCATATCTTCCTCCACACAGAGGGCAGAGGTGAATTTTTATGAGCTTACACTTGTCTGTGCAGCATAAGACAACACAAATTTAGGTTTGCACCTCTGAGAGGATGTGCACTTGAGTGCTGGGCAACTCCTTAGCTGAAAGCCTTCCTATTCAGTATTGATTTTAGTGTCTGTGTCTTTCTGCAGCTGGGTGCATCCTCACTTCTGTGTGTGCTAGAGGAGGCTTGAGGGCCTGGTTTAGCAAGACAGGCTGAAGAAGTCCAGGCTGATGGAACAGGCAGGCTCTGTGTTATCCCAATATATCAAATGGCACCCCCAAAGTGGGGGAGCAACTGTCACATTCTTTACAAGGGTGAATTTGCAAGGGAAATTCTCCAAACACTGTAAGTTCACCTTGTGCCAAGTAAGCAGCATGAAGTCAATCTGGCAGACAGGATGATGCAGTCCCTTCCTCCATCCCTCATTTTATGTATATAGGGGGCCACACATGCTGATTAACTCTATTTGCACCACCAGAATTACACCAGTTTACATCTACTGCCTCAGTTTCTTTCCTACTGGCATATGATTGTGCAATTTTTACCATCTCTGTCATGAGGGGATGTTTATCCCATGTGCGTGTCCATAGACATTACCAGTGAGGAACCTACAGTGGAATGTTTGTAGATGCATTGTTGGACTATTATTTCAAAGGTGTTGTCTGCATTGGTACTGAAGTGCCCCAAGAGACTGTGTCTCATGAACTTCCTCACTGAAACAGACAACAGCTAGTCTATGAAAAACTTTTGGTACATGGAGATTTACAGATGAGCAGGATATCTGGGTTAATCTTGTCCCTGGACTCACAGATTAATTGGATGCATTTTAACACTTATGTTCTAAGTGCAATTTTTTTGCTGCAGTTGAGCCCAGAAGGGACTAGAATCACTGACAAATGTATATTTAAGTACTATCAGTCCAAAACATATTGTACTGCATCATTAAAGACTTGGTAGAACAACAAAGAAACATTATTCACAGTTACAGAGATTCCTCAGGCAAGTAGGACTTAGTTTCTTTCTGGCATTTTTTGGTTCTGTTACCTTTTGTTCTATCCACCTCAGACAGACAGCAAGAGTTATTAGCTAAGTTAATATAGCATACACATTGTCTGTATGTGTTGGGCATGCAGAAATCACACTTCTTTAACAAAGTCAGTATTATTTAATTACCTTTTGTTTGGCAGTTGGACTGTATTTTGAGATTGATCTGCAAATCCCAGTTCACCTGCTCATTTTTCTTTACAAAAATGACATCAAGTTGTGAATTGGTGGGTTACAGATGCTCTGTAAAACTACCAATCTTTACTTCATTAAATGGTTGTGAAAGAGGGAGAACAAAGCAATGTCCCTATAGAAGTATCATCAGTACATCTGCCATTTAGAGGTGCATGGAGTTCTAGTGAGTTATTTCCAGTGGGCCAATTTTTTAAAAAAACCTGGAATTTGTTTGTGTGCTTCTCAAATGTACTTCACAGAATGGCAAGGGCAAATGGGAAGTAGTATGACTGATTTTCAGTTAAAACTATCTGAAGTACGTGTGCTCTATTAATCAGGGATGGTTATCAATGCTGCTTTTGAACGGGAAAGTAAAAGTTCTATTTCAAGTCTTTACATTCACTGTACTCCAAGACTATTTGTAGCAGTGGAAAACATTTCAAAAAGTGATACAACAAATTGAACTTGATCCTACTGTAAGAGGAAATGTGAAAGGAAGAAAAGGAGGTCTCAAGTCAATGACAGCTAGCAACGTCATTTTTTTTTATAGTTTTTACTGAAAAAAATTTCCCCATCAGTGACCTTTAGGATTTCTCAAGCTATTTAAGTGCAGGGGTCCTATACAATAACTGTGGTTTGAACTGTGACAACAATGAAAGAGGGCAAAATTAACACATTTGGGAAGAATATCAGAATCTGGGGAAAAGAAGAGCCAATGGCACTGGGGCTGACAGACTTAGGAGCTTTAATTCGAACTACCTAGTCCGTGCTGCATGTAGCCGTGGGCAGGGAGTTCGAACTACGGGGCATTTAAAAATGGCGGCGCCCGGGAACATGCAAATAAAGCCCGGGATATTTAAATCCCAGGCTTCATTTGCAAGTTCAAATGCCTACATTAGCCACCCTAGTTCGAACTAGGGTGGCAGTGTAGACATACCCCTAGGGGGAAAGATCAACATGCCAATGAGGCATGGTTTATTGTCCCTTAAAGGATAATACAGCATGTACAGTCCCCTACCTACTGGGAAACTTAAGCACAGAGTATGCATGTGAAGATTCGGGCATGTTGTGAGAGTGATTTACCAGCAGAACAAACTACCCGTGGAAGTGGTGTATTCCCTATCTCTTGCTATCGTTATATAAAGATGGATGCCTCTCTACAAGATATGCTTTAGTCAAATATAAGTTATTGGGCTCTATACTGGGGTAACTGGGTAAAAATCTATAGTCAGATGGTCAGATTAGATGACTGAATGGTCCCTTCCAGTCTTAAAAAAAAAAATCTATGAGCAATGAAACCTCCCACAGCTCTTCCTGGGGTGGTGCAGCTTCACACTATCCCATATGCAGAGATGGGCCTAAATGGCACCATCTGATCCTATCCTACTGACTACCACTAAGTATATTTTCCTCTCCAGGGAGAAAAAACATGAAAACGATTGTTTATACTATGCAAATGCTTATAAACAAACTATCAGCTTTTCATTATCTGTAACAGCCAATCATCCATAGTAAAGCTGTCTGAGAAATATTTTCCATCCTGTAGGAAAACTATCAAGAAATTAAAATGTTGTTTCATCCTGAATCAGAATTGAAAGTCAAAATATCTGATTTTTTACAAAACAAAATTTTCCAAGAATATTGCCTTTCAACATGACCAAGATGTTTCATTTTGATTTTATTGTTTTAACTATAATGTAATGTAAAAGTTGAAACAAAACAATAAAGGAAAAATGAAACTTTTCAACTTTATCAAAATGACGTATTTTTATCATTGACTTTTTACAAAAGTCTGTATATTCCCATGAAAATTTTCAATTTAGTCAAATCCTCATTTTCTTAAGGAAAATTGTTGTCAGAAATGTTTTATCCACCTCTAGCCCACAGTATTTAAAGCCACTACAGTGTGAATAAATATATTTTAAATTTCAGAGTAGAAATATTTGTACAGTCACTCCCCGACTTACGAACACACCGACTTACGACCATCCATACTTACGACCAAGCTCCCAATTATAATATTTTCGAGTTGAGAACCAGGTATGTCAAGTTTTTCGAACAGCGCGGGCAGCACGTTTAAGGGTATTTCTGACTTACGACCAAATCGAGTTACGACCAGGTGTTTGGAACGTAACCCATTCGTAAGTCGGGGACTGCCTGTAATTATCCAGGCTCGCTATTAAATTAACATTTTGGAAGCTGAACACTGTAATGTACAGTACAGAAGGTATGATTTGATCCTAAAGACCCATTTCTTCTGACATTAACATAGATGTGACACCCATCTGAGAAAAGGGAGTCAAAACCTCAGTCTTCTGCTATTTTCATAAAACTTTTGAATAGGCCATTTACAGCTTACTATATTGTATTTTTATCTGATGGGGTAGTAGTGGGAGCTCTCATTCTTCTAGTCACAATAAACTACTGGACTCTGGAAGGAGAGAGAATTACATTTTTAATCAATACTGTGCTTTGGCAAATTGACCTGCTCTACCCTCCAAAACTAATGGATGCAGAGTTTTTGAAGTGTTCTGAGTAATAATCTTGCTCTCTCAGTGTATTACTCAAAGAATGGCTTAGGAAGATAAGAACATAAGAACAACAGCCATACTGAGTCAGACCAAAGTCCATCTAGCCCAGTATCTTGTCTGCTGACAGTGGCCAATACCAGATGCCTCACAGGGAGGGAACACAACAGGTAATCCTCATATGATCCCTCCCCTGTCATCCATTTCCAGACAAACAGAGGCTAGGGACACTATTCCTACCCATCCTGGCTTATAGCCATTGACGGACCTAACCTCCATGAATCTAGCTCTTTTTTGAATCCTGTTAGAGTCCCAGTCTTCACAACATCCTCTGGCAATGAGTTCCACAGGTTGACTGTGTGCTGAGTGAAGAAATACTTCCTTTTGTTTGTTTTAAACCTGCTGCCTATTAATTTCATTTGGTGACCCCTAGTTCTTACACTGTGGGAATAAGTAAATTTTTTATTCACTTTTTCCACACTAGTCATGATTTTATAGACCTCTTTCATATCTCCCCTTAGTCTCCTCTTTTCTAAGCTGAAAAGTCTAAGTTATTTTAATCTTTCTTTATATGAGACCCATTCCAAACCCCTAATCATTTTTGTTGCCCTTTTCTGAACCTTTTCCAGTGCCAATATATCTTATTTTTTTAAATGAGGCGACCACATCTGTATGCAGTATTCAAGATGTGGACGTACGTACCATGGTTCTATATAGAAGCAATAAGATATTTTATGTCTTATTCTCTATCCCCTGTTAAATTATTCCTAACATTCTATTTGCTTTTTTGACTGCCACTGCACAATGAGTAGATGTTTTCAGATAACAATATTTTGTCCTCCTCTGTTGCCAATGGCCCCAGATCTTCTCCTTCAGAGCTTTGTCCTCATAAATCACCTCAGTGGATAGATGATCTGTTACAAATGAAGTAGGAGGGAAGATGCTAAATCAGAGGTAGAGGTCATAGTGTGAAACTGTAATTACATCATAAAAGCTTAAAATAGAAACAGCTTAATCAGAGGTCCTGGAATCTTGAAATCTGATGGCATAGATGCAGAGTAGGCAAAGAGGAATGCTAGAGGAGGCTTGGGACACATTGTTTTCAATATACCACTGGCATCTAGCTTTATGTTATCTCAATTGATAAAGCATAGAATGCTGAGCACCTGTACCAATGTTTGTGTTTGCAAGTTCCAGGCAGGTGTTGTAGAATGTGTTGTTTGAACAATCAGCTACTGGTTCACTTCTTTGACTAGGAAAGAGTGAGCGAGAGAACTTTCTAAATGATGGGATGCCACTTGCCTTGTGTTATTAAAACAACTACATACACCTGGAAATTATTGCATAAATAAGTGTTACTCTTATGAGGAAGGGTTGCAGAAGCAGGCTTTAAAAATGTAACCAACTATAAGACAAATTTGTACACTATATCCAAATTACTGGAGGACATAGCTAGATTGTTGCAGCTGATGGTTAGTAGATAACTAAGGCAAAGATATTTTCTTTGACTTTTTGTAATTGCTAGTATTGGGGAGAAAGCTGAAGTGTGAAATATTGGCTCTTGTACACAAAAAAGCATCCAAGAACTGACTCAAACTTGAGGGGGATAATGGTAATGAACATTTCCTGTCAATCTGTGGAACATACAAAAAGAGTTAATACAGACTGCTGGGATTCTGAAGTAACACTAATGCTTCAGTTCTAATATCCTTATTCGTATTCACCTCTACACAGTCAAAACTTTTCACAGTTATGTTTGCACATGTTACTGCTGTATAAAAACATAAACACAGTATGCAGCATAATAATGTCACAGGAAGGAGTTAATTGTTCAGAGGCATTTAGCAACATGATATTTGGGATATATTTCCTCTTATCTGGTAAGTGCTACAAAGGTTTACATTTACTCTGTCTACTTTCTGTCTGTACCCAGCTATATTTATTTATATGTATATATGTGCATAGATAGATAGAAAGACACAAACATGATTTATTTATATATATTCTTCAAAGGACTAATTAGGGGACAGGGAATGGGAAAGGAACTGAAAAAAGGTGATCATGAAGCCTGAAAAAAAAAGTAAATAAAACCCAAACACCAAAATGCTAGTTATGATAATATATTAAGAGAGCCAAGGAATTATTTAAAGAAAGAATCTGGTGTTAGGAGCCTCTCTCTTCACTCCTTCCCTGGTTCTTGTCATGCTGAAGAAGGCAGAAGACCAGAAATCTGAAGTGCAGACAATGCAATGTTTATTGGGGTTAGTTCTAAGCAAACATATCCATAGTTCTACATGCCTGCACAGTCTGTTTCCCCGTGTTTTGTTTCCAGCTCTGATGCAACAGAGAATATGCCCTGTGTCCACCTTCATAATTCTGATACCTCAAACTCTTGTCTGTGTCCCCAGTACCCTTTTCCCACCTCTTCCTTCTTAGCAGACCAAAATATACCTTCTGTGCACACCCAAAATCAAACACCTTGCAATTTATAGTCATGTTCTGTTTTGGAGGGTTGTGAAGCTGAGGTCTTCATCCCATCCCTTTTGTATCCCATGAGAGGGATGAGGAGTGAAGTTCTGGCCAATGCCAGGCTTTTCTTTGACTTTTAGGGCACGTCC
Organism: Pelochelys cantorii; assembly: GCA_032595735.1. Lineage (NCBI taxonomy): Eukaryota > Metazoa > Chordata > Testudines > Trionychidae > Pelochelys > Pelochelys cantorii. Next base: position 174,739,365 of record CM064328.1, on the reverse strand, counting down.
AGACTTGCTTTCACTTTCGAAAGAAGATATGCAAATTTGGTGTGAATTTGCATATCTTCTTCCGATCGCTTTTTCGAAAGAGGTTCTTTCGAAAAAGAAAGTAGTCTAGATGCGGTTCTTTCAAGGAAAAAAAACCTTTTTTGAAAAAGTGTAAACATCCTTTTTTTAGGAAGAACGATTCTTTTGAAAAAGGGTTTTTTTCTCAAACGAACAGCATCAAAACTACTTTCTTTTTTGAAAGAACCTCTTTCGAAAAAACGACCAGAAGAAGATATGCAAATTCATGCTGAATTTGCATATCTTCTTTTGAAAGTGAAAGCAAGTCTAGATGTGCCCTTAGTGTGTCTTATGCCTCCTCCCCACCTCCCTCATCCTTGCTTGCCCTGCCTAACTGGTTGCTTGACCTGGTTTGAAAAAGGAACTAGGAAGCCTTTCAGTATGTTTATACATTACACTCCCACCATACTCTGTAACATGGTTAGTTCTATCTTTTCCCATTATACTAACAAACCCATCTGGCCAGGCAGAAGCCTGAGCCTTTGTCCTTTGTTCACACATATTAGTATAAGATATAAGAGTATCAAAGTCAACCTCCAAATTTTGTCTCAGGCTGACAAATTCACCTGTGTGCTAACTGGTGGAAAGAAGGCTGGAAGCCATGAAGAGAAACTGGAGGGAACTGCTTTGTAAACTTGTTTATTTCTTCAGCACATGTGTGCATAATTCTAACAGCCCAAAGGAAAGCAAGGCAAAATACTTATGATATACAGGGACTGCTTGTTCTATTCAAGTGACTCAGTGTGTGAAACATCTGATCTTTAGGAAATAGGAAATGTGTCTTAATTAATTAATGTACTAATATTTTTAGATATCCTGTTGTGATCTAGGCATATTGGGAATCTGGGTTATTTCTTGTGCTACAAAATATCAGGTTTAGTGTTCCATAAATTAGTCTTTTGGATTTTTCGCTGTGATTTTTACTCAGAGTATACCTTTAAAATTATTTTCTATTTCCATAATTTTCTGGTGAGGCTCAAAGACACGCTCCGGGCTCCCAAAAAAAGCTTAGGTCCCAACAGCATTTTCTATTTAGATTTTCATTTTTCCCCTTTTGCTATTTTTGTGTGGTTGGGAATTTGGGACTGTAGTAAGTTGCTGACAGTTTGACAGCCTCAATAGCAGCAGATTAGTAAATTTTCAGATTTTCACACATGATTACTCTTATCCGTAAATAAGACATCCTGAAATGCTTCAGGTGTCTTGTTTTTGGCTCAACCCTGCAAGCTGCTGTGCATTCTCAGTCCTTCTAATTTCAGCAGGCATTGGGAGTGCCTCCCACAATACTGGGTCAATGCTGAATCACCAATAGTATTTATACTACTTCGGGACAAAATATATGCTCAGTTACTCACTTGTGCAACTTCACAATGAGATTGCACAGAAGAAACTGTGGTAAGAATTTGATTTTTTGAGTTTATCAGGCATAGATAGATAGGCTGGAAGGGACCTCAAGAGGTCATCTATTGCAGTTCCCTGAGCTCAAGGCAGGACTAAAAATAATCTGGATTATCCCTGTATGGATTATCCCTGTCTAACATGCTCTTAAAAATCTCCAGTGATGGAGATTCCACTACTCTCTAGGCAACTTATTCCAGTGCTTAACTACAATGACAAGAAATTTTGCATTATGTCCCTCCTAAAAGATCCTGGCTGCTATTTAAATCCATTGCCTCTTGTCCTATACTGAGAGGTTAAGAGGAACATTTTTTCTCCCTCCTCCTTCCAACCTTTTATGTACTTGAAAACTATTATAATGTTCCCTCTGTCTTCTCTTCTCCAGACTAAATTAACCCTGTCTTCTTCAATCTGCCCTCATAGGTCATGCTTTGTAGATCTTTAAAAATTTTTGCTGCTCTCCTCTGGACTTCCTCCAATCTGTCCACATTTCCTAAAATATGGCAACAAGGACTGGTCCCAGTATTCTATATGAGACCTAATCATCATGGAGTAAAGTGGGAGAATTACTTCTTGTGTCTTGCTTACAACATTCCTGCTAATACATTCCAGGATGTTTGCTTTTTTGCAACCATGTTAAACTGTTGACTCATATTTATCTTGTGATCCACTATGACACTCCAATCCCTTTCAAGAGTACTCCTTCCCAGGCAGTCTTTTCCCAGTTTGTATGTGTGTAACCGATTTCACCTACGTGGAGTACTTTTAATTTGTCCTTCTTGAATTTCATTCTATTTACTTCAGATCATTTTTCCAGTATGTCCAGATCATTTTGTTTTTTAATCCTGTCCTCCAAAGCACTTCCAACCACCATTATCGACTTGATGCGGTCCACAAACTGTAAGGCTATGTCTACACTGGTAGGTTCTTGCGCAAGAATGGTAGTTCTTGCGCAAGAATCTGCAGAGCGTCCACACTGCCCACCCACTCTTGAGCAAGAAGATTTACAGTACGGCGTGGCAAGAGAGGGCTTCTTGCGCAAGAGCTACACTCTTTTTTAACAGGTGTAAGCACTCTTGTGCAGGGGCTCTTGTGCAAGAAGGCTGTGTGGATGCTCGGCAGGGGTTTCTTGCACAAGAAAGCCCTATGGCTAAAATGGCCATCGGAGCTTTCTTGCACAAGAGAGTGTCCACACTGCCATGGATGCTCTTGCGCAAAAGCACAGCTCACACATGGCAGTGTGGACGTTTTCTTGTGCAAGACTTCTTGCACAAGAAGCCGCCAGTGTAGACATAGCCCAAGTGTATTCTCTATGCCATTATCTAAATCATTGGTGAAGATATTGAGCAGGATTGGATCCAGTTCTGATCCCTGCAGGACCTCACTTTATATGACCTTCTAGCTTGACTGTGTACCACTGATAACTACTCTCTGGGAATGGTTTTCCTATCAGTTATGCACCCTTCTTATATTAGCTCCATCTAGATTGTATTTCCCTAGTTTGTTAATGTGATATAGTATCAAAAAACTAAAGTCAAGATACACCACATCTACTGCTTCCCCCTTTTCCACAAGGGTTATTATTCTATCCAAGAAAGCTATTAGGTGTGTTTAATATGATTTGTTTTTGAGAAATTCATGCTTTTATTTATCACCATATTATCTTCTTGTTTTTTTGCAAATTGATTTAATAATTATTTGCTACATTAGCTTTCCAGGAACAGAAGTTAAGCTTACTCTTCTGTAGTTCTCCAGGTTGTCTTTATTTCCCTTTTTATAGATTGGGACTTTTTTCCTCAGTCCTGTTTTCCATGATTTTTCAAAGTTAATGACTAATGGTTCAGATATCTCCTCAATGAGCTCTTTGAGTATCTTAGATATATTTAATCAGATCCTTAGGGTTTGCTCTTGTGCCCTTAATAATGTCTCATTGAAAAACTGCCAATTTTCTTGAACTGTTCTTCCCCTGAGACTTGCTTCTCTGAGTTTCCTTAAGTCTGCTTTCTTGAAATCCATTATCTCTATTGTACCATTCTCCCTCCTACCATTCATTAGGATCATGAAATCTATCATTAGATGATCACTTTTACTCCAAGCTGCCTTCCACTTTCACATTCTCAACCTGTTCCTCCCTATTTCTCATAATCAAGTATAGAACAGCTTCTCCTCTACTAGCTTTCTCCACCTTTTGATATAAAAAATTGTTTCCAATACATTCTAAGAGCTTGTTGGATAATCTTTGCCCTGATGTGTTAGCTTCCTAACAGATGTCTGGGTAATTGAAGACCTGTACCATCACCAAGTCCTGTGCTTTGGATGATTTTTGTTAGTTATTTTTAAAGATGTCTCACCCACTTCTTCCTGGTTAGATGGCCTGTAGTAGGCCCCTGTCAGGACATCACCCTTATTTTTTATCCTTTTAACCCTTATCCATAGACTATCTACAAGCTTGTATCACAATATATGTAAAGAGTGTGTGTGTGTGTGTGTGTGTGTGTGTGTGTGTGTGTACGTACAAATGCTAATTAAAAATCAGAATCTCCATTCTGCCTACCCCCAGGTAGACAACATAGTGCAACATGTGAAATGTAGTCTAGCAGCTGAGTAGGGCCTATGAGAGAATCAGGCCAGAAGGGCCTGGAATTGCAACTCCCATGAGGCACTATAGTGGGTCTACTCAATGCAGAAATTAATGTCAACTTGACCCAAAGAGTTTTGATTTCCAGATGGTAAACCACTAAAGTCACTCTTTCCACAGGGAAAAAATGATTTAAATGAAACTCCACTTTCTGACAGCAATGCCACACCTATTGTATGTATATCCAAAGTAACATGCAATGACCATTCAGCTGACCTTAACTGGAGTTTTGAACTACTTGGAGTTATTTTGAAATAAAGGGCCTATCCATCAATTTCTGTCTGTCTATAAATTTATAATACACCCTACACATTGTTATTTCAAAATAATAACTCCCAAAATAACTATTTCAAAATAGCATGTCCACACTACAGAGAAGCCTCAGAAATAGTCTGATGCAAGCTCCCTTAATGTGGACACACTGCCTTGACTTAGAGCTCCAGGAAGCACTGGGGAGTAATTACTCCGAGTGATTCTGAGGAGTAGTTATTTTGAAATAGGAGCAGTGGAGCTATTTCAAAATAAGCAGTATTCCTCGTGGAAAGCAGGAGTTGTTATTTCAAAATAACCAGCCCTTTATTTCAAAATAACGGGCTTCGTAATGTGGACACTCCACTTGTTATTTCAAAAAAAATGGAATTATTTTGAAATAACTCCCTTATGTTATGTAGACCAAGGCTAAGGTACCACAGGATCATGCATTGTTTTTAAAGTTACAGACTAACACAACTACTCCTCTGAGACTTTTGAGTAAGACTATGAGTAAAATCTAATTTAGATAGCATTTTAAATATATGTATTTCTTGCTATGCCTATATGTATGCACCTATACTGTTCCTAAGTGCTGCAATGGGACACCTAATTAATGAATGGAATGGAGTTAAACTGCACGCAGGAGATTATAACCTGGGTTAACAGTTTCCATGCTACTTTATTTTTGTCAAAGAGAAGGTATATTTTTCCCTGGGAGCTCTTAATATGATGGACAATATCATAGGCACATGGGTGAATGTGTTAATGAGGAAACAAAGTAAAGTTCAGATGAGGTCTATTAACCTCAGTATTCCAGTTCACTTGGAATGACATCTCCTGCTTGTCTCATGACTCGGTGCATTTATCAAAAGTCAGTTTAAAATGCATGCCTAAATGAAAACATGTTTCAGTATTTACTATGAATTTCATTTTTCTTTGAGTGCATTTATTTTATAACTTTTTGAACAACTTATCAGCTAACTTTCAGAATAATTTCAGGATATAGTAAAACTCCAGTGGTCCGGCATCCAATGGTCTGGCACTCCTGATGATCCGGCACCATCTGGAACCCGGAAGTGCTCCGGGCATCCGGAAAATTGGAGCTGCTCTGCCCCCGGCTTCCCCGATTCAGCCACTGCTGAAACTGACCAGTGGCTGACTCGGGGAAGCCAGGGGCAGAGCAGCTCTGCCCCCAGCTCCCTCATAGCCCCCCCTTCCTATAGTCTGGCATATCTGATAATCCAGCACCCCCTGGGTCCTAAAGGTGCTGGATTATTGGAAGTTTACTGTACTTTCGTTTATACAATTTGTGTGGTTGAATTTGGGTTATATTTTTGGCTTCTCATCACAATTCATTCCCATTAATGTTTAAAGTGGCAGTAGTGAGCCATCTTCTCCACTGAATTGGTGGAGTTTTATTCGTGTAAAGACCACACAGCTGGGCTGCAGAAGTTTATATGTCTTTTTTCAAGTTTTACATGTCCATGACTAGATTCTCTCCTGGTGTTAAGTTACTATGTATGAGTTGTCAGTTCAAAGCAGCAACCCCTTGCTATTGTAACAACCCCTTTAGGCCCTTGGTATTCACTCTTTAGCTTGTTCTGTGGGCCAGATCAGTGCAAGGCAAGCCCAAGTTTTGATTAGCATAAAGGTGGCACATTTACACAATCATCATGTTGCATGCTACTCAGCCACAACTGATAATCACAGCTAAAATAAGTCTTTCATATGTGCAAGGTGGTAAGCAACTAAAGAAACTAAGTGCCAACCATTATGTTCAGCAAAACAGCCTAGAAGTTCACAAGCTAAGAAACACTTTTCAATATGAAACTGTAAAATGTGTTTGTTGAAACTGACATTTATAACTGGTATTCCTGAGTCTAGTGCTGGAGGCAACCGTCTTGCTGAAAAGCGATGCCATTTAGAGGATCATGACAGCAAGGGCTGGATTATGACATTCTCATGCCTTAAGCTATATCAAGTGTAAGAGGCCCCACACCATAAAAAAAGAAATTTATTATTTTTATAGAAAGGATATTGAATATATAAACATGAAAGCTTTATATTTGCATATCTCCAGAGGAGAAGTGGTGAAAATAGAGTAATAATCTTTATTTTCAGCAGCCCTCTCTATAATGATGCTATCATGGTAGAAATATATTTTAAACAAATTATTTGAATTAATTGCATATGAGTAAAGAAGGAGTAAACAATGCAATATAAAAATACAAACTACTGTAAAATACAATATGCTGGAATAATACTGAGGAAATTTTTATTTTCTGTTATGGTATCTTAAATTGTGGAATTACTTGTGTGAGTGAGTACGCAATGACACTCTCAGATTTTAAGATAGCAAAAGAGCGTGTAAGGGGCAATAGAGGATATAGGATGCTGATAACTGATAGCTGAGTTTTAATCTTGTGTGTTATATTGATTTAAATTACATCCAGGAAATAAGCAAACGTATCAGAAAATTGTGTGCTGGTTGTATTTTTCCAATAAATTGATATGTTTTTATAGAAGTTTATGCTGAATTACCTAATATTGTTACTAAAATTAGTACCAGAAAGTTTTGGTGGAAACAAGTAGAATTAATTTTATATTATAAATATTGAGATTTTTATATCCATACAACAACAAATAATATTTTTATTAATAGAAATACCAAAAGCCTGAATTATTTTACCAGCATATTTCTGTGAAAGTTAGCACTATTTTGTCTATGTTCTCACAAGAAAACAAGAGGAGATATATATAAAGATTATGAATAAAGAAAATTATCTATCTTTTCATATGAATAAATGAAAAATGATTAATTTTTTTAGGGAAATACAAAATTTATTTAGACTGCATGTAAAATATATTTGCAAATGTTTATTCTAGTTTAATTTTCACTGTGAAACATTGAATTGTTGGGATTTTCCTTTTGCCATACTATAAAAATACAATGTATTATGGATATGATATGTGATTTATAAGTGTATATAAGAAATTTAGAATAGCATATTGCCTATAATAAAATATTATCTTGCACTTTCCAAACCCAGCAAGAATTCCGGTCTTTTTTTTTTTCTAAGCAGATTTCTGTGTTTATGTCTCTGTCCTCTATCTCCTTCAGGACCACTAATGAATTTCAAGTAAATTGGACATATAGAATGACAACAAGCTATAAGCGCAAAAGAGAATGAAAGAATTTACTGGGAAAAAGATTGGCAATCTTCAGACAGACATTTAGAAAGGGAGAAAAAGTAGCCTATATTCAAGCAAAGATAATGAATATTATTGGCTTTAGTAGCCTATAAATAATATGTGCACATAGTTTGAAATAACTTGCTCACCAAGTACGCAGAATATTTTAATATATATGTATATCTTACTTCAGTTTTCTCAACACCCTCTAATTATCCTTTCATCAACACTCTCTGATATTTACTGTGAAGGTTCCTGAAACTGACAGAGACAAGCTGACACAAATTTATCCTCCTCAAGATGCACTTGACCCAAGTCCGTAAGACAATTACCTGCAAACTCAATTATGTGACTCATGGATAGCTCCTGAAGCAGAAAGCAGCAAGTACACTGAAATACACAATTGTACATATGTACAGATCAAAAGAGGAAAGGACACATTAACATGCAACTATGAGGTTGGCAGCATTTCTTCATGACACTGCCATCTCCAACCTTACATTTTTCCTGATTTTTATCAGCAGTGAGGTTATCTATCTATCTAGTGACAAAGGCACAGTAGGAATTTTACCAGTAGCAGCTGGCCTACAAAACATTGTTTTAGAAGACTGATAGTATTTCTACAAGAAATTTGCTAATTGTACAAGTGCAATTCTTTTTTCTCAGCCCTCAGCTGAAAGGTAAATTTAGGGCAGGGATAATGTGTATCCAGATGTACATTTTTGTAACATGTCAGTGAAAATGCCTATATATAGAGAGAACCTTTTTTTCTCTTCTCTCCTTTATTTATCAACAGATTTTGATAAAATTTGAAACAGTTAGGGTTTTTTTTTTCATTTTTAGAGTCCGCTCATATTGTGAGGCCCTAAACTATAGCTTATTTAGCTTATACCTTAATGCAACACTGATGATAGACCTTCAGAACAGAATCCTGAGTTACACAGGGAGAAGAACATTTCTAATGTAATGTTTAACATTTAAAATAAAATGTGTTTAAACATTTTTGGTCTGATTGTTATTCAGTTACTGAATAACAATTTAATACCGCTCTTCAGCTTCAAAGTCATCAAGTGCTGGATATTGTTAACTCCCTGACCCATCTAGTCCCTCATTGTGAGAAGAGAGTAAATGTAAGCAATCTTTGAAAAGAACACTATTCAATATCATCTGAACTTCAAAAACAGCCTTCTATTTTGCAATTTCAGATAAGTATGCCCAGCATTTTATTTAGTTTTAAATTGCTTTTTCAGATTGTTTAAATAACATAGGGAGCAAATCTATATTATTCCCCTAAGTCTCAATAAAAGTCAACTTCAGTTCTCTCTTGCTCATTTTGTATTTATGTTCTGCATTTCTGCAAGCAATGTACTTTGTATTCCTGGGCATTTGTCTATATTACATTTCATTTGTCATATATACTTTTAAGCCAGTCAGGTACAATTACATAAAATGATGCAATAACATTCAGTGGAAACAACACATCTTTGTATGCAACAGTTACATTGCCAGTAACATAAAATATTTGCTGTATACACAATGCTGGAGATTTGTCAAGTACCTTGGATGCATAGGTACTTCTCTTAACAGTCACGTTATTCTGAATCTAAACTAGTATGGCAATTAATCAAGTTCCCTTAATTAAGGTAACCTAGATTTAAGAAAATTATCCTTAAAGGTTTCAAGAATCAAATGGTTTTGATAAAATTGCTGAGTCAGTTAGGGTGTGTCTAGACTACAGTTTTTTTTTTTAAAGTAGCCTTTTTTCGAAAAAACTTCACCTGCGTCTAGACTGCAGCTGCGTTCTTTCGAAAAGTAAATTGAAAGAACGTGGCAGTTTTTCGATCACGGTAAACCTCATTTTACGAAGAATAACACCTTTTTTCGAAAGTACTCTTTTGAAAAAAGGTGCTATTGAATGCAAAACTGTGCTTTTTCGAAAGAGAGCGTCTAGACTCTCTTTTGAAAAAGCTCGCTTTTTGAAAAATCTGCTTGTAGTCTAGACTCTCCCTTTCGAAAGAGGCTTGCAGTCTAGATATACTCTAAGTGTGTGGTGTGTAAGTGGATTCTTAGTTGATTTATTAAAGAGGCTCCATAAGGGATTTTTTTTTCTGAAAATTCACTTACAAATTCAGAAAATGATAATGCAGATGATTGATCTTAGTTGGTGCCAAATGTCCCAGTCCCCTATGCTGATTCCTAAGCTCACCTGGAATCTCAGCGACTTCAGTAGAATTCCACATGGATGTAGAGCTCTATCTGTGAAGAGTTTATTGCATATCAGGGGCCAAGGGTCTTATCTTGGTCCCAGGGATGTCTATAACAAAACTCCCATTGACTTCAATGGGAGCAGAATTGAGCTTTAAATATCCTGAGAGCTATATATAGCAAAAAAGTTACATCCCTTTATCTATGTAACTGTGGAAGATCCAGAGCAGTTTTATGCCTTGCAAACCAATCTTGTACTATTGGAAGATGAGAGCAGTTTAATTTATGGCACGTCTTTAAATATGACAATTGTTAGCTCAGTTATAAACTAACTATAACTTGTCTGTTTTTTACAGTGACCAGCCATTCCAGCCTCCTGGCATTTAAAGCACCCACCTTTAGTGATCAAGATAACCAGTGGTATTCTGATGCTTACTGGTCCCTTAGTACCCAACTCTTTGCAACCTGCAGGGTAGTAAAAAAACAGTGTCCAGACATCAGTAGTAGAAAAAATGTAGCACAGTACTAGAACCACTGAAAAGCAGGACAATGTTTGCAGCACCCCTTTTGTTACCCAAAATGGTTGCATTGCAAACAAATTCTTAATTAAAATCATTTATTAAAAACACTTGCTTCAAGGCAACCTGGACCAATCCAAAGTCCATTGAAGTCAATGGAAAGTCTTCTATAACTTCAATGGGCACTTGATTGGGCCCTCTGTGAGAGAGATGAAAATTGTTGGCTAGACAAATACATCAGGAGACAATGTGTGCAAAAGTGAAGAAAACATAGGCGATGGTTATCAGTAGCTGTATGTGGTGCTCATTCATGTGAGGCAAGAGTAATAAAAATCCCTGCACTCTTTGATTCTAAATTAGCATCACCCTGTTTATGTGAGACATAATCAAAGATAATTACATAGAAGATAGGTCACCTGCCTTCTAGATAGTCAGGCTTCATTGTTAAGCTTATGGAGAGAAGAAGATTGACACAGCAGGCTGAAAACATTATGAGCTAGGTCCTGGAAGTGCATTAGTGTAGCAATTGAAAATCATAAATAAGGAATGCCTGTTACTCTTTCAAGCAGATCCACAACAGAAATCTTAGTATGGTTTTCTTGGGATCCCAGTTCTATGCTAAATGTAATTATCAGAATGCTCCCTGCTCTGATCACACTTACACTAGTCAGTATAAACTCATGAATACAGGTTGCTGTATCTTTTCCAACTATTGGACAGACAGTAAAGCAGATTGAAAACTGGCAGAATACCTTCTCCAGTCCATGCTTCTTCCAAACTGATCAAAGGTCGTCAAAGGTGAGTCAAACAGAAACTCCTGCTAATTGAGTTAATACAACTCTCTGAAGCTGGTATCAGCTGACATCCACCCTTTCCATAGTACATGTGTAATCTTCCAAGTGGAAATGAGAAGTATGACTTCATGCTGTGAGGAGGGTACCAATTATAAAATCATAGTTCTGCAGCTGCAAGAGTGGCAGGTAACAAAGGCTACCTCCACTCTTGAAGCTCGAGGTGTGATTCCCAGCAGTGTTTTACCTTTCATCAAGGTAAATAACATTAATAGTATAGCTATGGCAACAACAGCAATGGTGAGCAGCAGCATGAGCTAGCTGCCCGTAGTACAAACCTATAAGAGTACAAACCAATAGGTATGTGTATAGGTTTGTACTCTGAGCAACTTAGGATATAAGAATCCTAAGAACTGCTACAGGTTGGCTAAGCAGCAATTCTGCAGAAAAGTACCTGGGGATTATATTAGACGAGAAGCTGGGTATGAATCAACAGTGTGACACTGTTGTCAAGAAAGTTAATGGAATATTGGGCTGCATTAGTAAGAGAATTGTCAGCAGACCGAGGGAAGTGATGATTCTCCTCTATGTGGAACTGGTGAGACTGCAACTGTAGTATTGTGTTAAGTTTTGAGTACCCCACTACAGAAAAGATGTAGGCAAATTGGAGAGAGTCTAGTGGGGAGCAACAAAAATTATTGGGGACCTGGCGTGCATGACTTGAGGAGAGTCTGAGAGAACTGAGCTTATTTAGTCTGGAGAATAGAAAGAAAAGCAGTTGATAGCAGCCTTCAACTAGCTGAAGGCAGGTTCCAAAGAAGATGTAGCCAGGCTATTCTCAGTGGTGGCAGATGACAGAAGGAGCAATGGTCTCAAGTTGCAATGTGGGAGGTTTAGGCTGGATATTAAGAAAAAACCTTCAATAGCAGTGCAGTGAAGCACTGGAATGGGTTACCTAAGGAAGTGGAGAAATTTCTATCCTCAGAGATTTTTAAGGCCCAGCTTGACAAAGCCCTGGCTGGAATGATTTAGTTAGGATTGGTCCTTCTTTGAGCATAAGGTTGGAGAGTCTCATCATTTTGTAGTGGAGATCAAACAGAGCAAGTGTTTTGCAAAATATGCTTATTCGTGGTGTTGGGAACACAGCCAAATTTACGTGAATCTCTGGTGTGAGCCAGAATAAATCTGTAGACTTTAGCAATTTTTCAGATTGCAGATCTGTTAGCTTTTTAGCTAATTTTCCCAACCAGTGCAGGGAGTATATTAAGAGACTGACGGGTAAATACTGACAGACCAAGGGTGAAAACTGTGCCTCAGGCAACTTGCCAGCCTCATGCTCATCTTAGGAGTCAATGGTGGTGCATAATAAATCCAGTATGCGGAGTGGTATAAGCCAGCATGGACTCTGGGGCTGTGTCTACACTACAAGGTTTTTGCGCAAAAAAAGCTGGTTCTGCGCAAAAACCTGCGGAGCATCCACACCTCAAGTGCGTTTTTGCACTAGAAAATCTACAGTCAATAGACAGAACAGAGGGCTTTTTACAGTGTAGGTATATCTCCTTCTACAAGGAATAACTCCTTTTTGCGCTACAGCTCTTGCACAAAAAGGCATGTGTGGATGCTCTGCAGGGGTTTCTTGAGCAAAAAAGAGCCTATCCAAAAAAGCAAAGGTGCTTTGATGGCCATTCTGTGAATGGCCATCAAAGCTTTCTTGCACAAGTGTGTCCATGCAGTGTGGATGCTCTCTTGTGCAAAAGCACATCGCTTTTGCGATGCGCTTTGAGGTCTGGATTCGCTTTTGTGCAAGAAGTTTTTGTGCAAGAACTCTTCTGCAAAAGGCTTCTTGCACAAAAACCCTGCAGCATAGACAAAGCTTGACTGGGCATCATGAAGTGATTATTTCTGAAACCCCTCCTAGATCAGGCTGTGAAGCAGGCTTAATGGAAAATTCTAGGTTCCTATTTGGAAGAGCAGTTTTGATCCCCACCCCAAGGAGTACCTTGCTGCCGAGCCTGCAGCAAAACTAGTAGAGACAGAACAAGCCCCTGAGCCTGGTGCATTTCTGACCCTAATTTAAACTATTACTATAATGATGGGGCAATCACTCATTGCTGAGTATGATCATCTTCCATGGGAGTTGTGGACTCTCAGGTGGCTGAAAAGGCTGATTCTTGAACCACAAGTTCTATTACAATGAGGATAGATGTTTCCAGGTATTGGCGGAGGCTGTTGACCATGACTAGAAGCCAGTTTCCCCTTCCTTCTTCGCCTCTTACCCTCCTCAGCTTGTTGGCAGGCAAATTTAAAATGCAGGGGGCCACTACATAGGACTTCTCTTTGTTTTGAGTGATTCTGGGTGAGTGTTTCCCAATTGTCAACGTCAATGTTGCACTTCTTTAAGTTATCCTTTAGCAAGTCCTTGTAACACTTCCGTTGTCCTCCCACATTATGGTACCCTTTTTTCAGCTGAGAAAACAGGACCTGTTTTGGGATGCAATGGTCTGGCATCTGAACATCATGACCAGTTCAGTGAAGTTGCTGACAGATGATCATTGCCTCGATACTGGTGGTCTTTGCCTCCTCCAGAACACTCCTGTTAGTGTGCCTGTCTTCCCATTTGATCTTCAAGATCTTACAGAGGCAGCATTGGCGGTGCCTCTCAAGGACTTTCAAGTGATGTCTGTAGGTTGTCCAGATTTCACATCCATACACCAGTGTTGGGAGAATGACAGTTTGATAGACAAGAAGCTTGGTGTCAGAATGATCTTCAAAAGACCTGTGCTGTGTACAACCAAAGGCTGCACTGGCATAGCTCAGATGATGTTGGATTTTTACATCAATATCTGCCTTGGATGAAAGATAGCTTCCCAGGTAGAGAAAATGATTGACATTCTCCAGTGTTTCTCCATTGATTTTAATAGATGGAGTGTATGGTAGCTCATTTGGAGAGAGATGATGGAGCATTTTGATCTTCTTTATGTTTAGGGTAAGACTAAGACATGCAAAAACATCAGCAAATATGTTCAAGATAGTTTGAAGATTTTTCTCAGAATGGGCAAAAACTACATTGTCATCAGCATACTGAAGTTCCACAATAGATGTAGTGGAAATCTTATTCTCAGATTTCAGCCGGCTAAGCCTAAACAGCTTTCCATCCATTCTGTAAATGATTCCAAAGCCAGCTGGCAGCTTCCCAGCAATTAAATAAAAAATTACAGCAATAAAGACTGCAAACATGGTTAGGGTGATGATGCAGCCCTGTTTGTCTCCTGTTTATACTTTGAAAGGTTCACTCGGGGAACCAGTGCTGCTCAGAACAGTCACTTTCATGTTGTCATGAAACAGCTGTAGGACACTGATGTATTTATCAGGACATCCATTCTTTCAAAGTACAGTCCAAAGGGCACGGCGATTCACTGAGTCAAAGGCTTTAGTTCGATCTATGAAAGTCATGTACAGTGGTCAGCTTTACTCTCCACACTTTTCTTGCAGCTGCCATGAAATGAAGATCCTATTTGCAGTTCTGTGATGTAGTCAGAAGCCACTCTGAGGTCCCGTAAAATTTCTTCTTAGGGGCAGAAGACAGGTTGCAAGGACCCATGCCAGAACTTTGCCTGCAACAGCAAGGAAAGAGACACCACCATAGTTTCCACAGTCCACTTTATTCTTTTTCTTTATCTGCTTGATGATATTGTCAACCTCATTCAAATTGGGAGGTCTCTTGAGCTCATCCATAGGAGGTTATTGGGGGATTTGCTCAAGGACTTCATCTGCAACCATGGACTTAAAATTAAGAAGATCTTCAAAATGTTATTTCAAATGAAAATTAATGTCTTTGTTTTCCTTCAAAAGTGCGGTTCCATCCTTGAAGCGAAGGGGGTTCATGCCATGAAAAGTTGGCCCATAAACTGTCTTAATGGCACTAAAGAAATCACATGTATTTTGGATGTCCACAAAATGTTGTCTTTTTTGCCCCATCTCGGTCCACCATTTGTTCTTGAGTTCTCTGGTTTTATGTCGGACCTCCACCCTCGCCTTGACATGGGCATCTCTCTTTGTATTGTAATTTATATCATTCTGCCAAACACAAAATGTCATTCTCATCTCACTGATGAGTTGCTCGATTTTCAACATCATTCTGAACAAACCTGTTCTGATATTTTCAGGTTTAGTAGCCTATCGTTTCTTTCAGCTATCTCCAATATTCCTCAATTTCTTCTGAAATCTCTGATAGAAGCTTTTCTTCGAAGACTGCTTGGGAGTGGTCACACAATGGGGTCCTTCAGATTTTGAACCTTCAGCTTGTCTGACCTACTTCTTTTGCAGCTTCCATTTGGGGGCAAACTTAATTTTCATAGTGTATCAAATGAGGTGATGATCAGTCCAGCAGTTCAGGGTTGGCAAGACAATGCAATTCCCACCAGTCTGTGCTTGTGGCCCTGTGCCAGAAGTACCAATCTACATAAGTGGCATCAGCAGTTATGCCAATTATACTGAGCAGCATCTTTCAGTTCAAGTCTGTCATACTAAAGTACATCTTCCTCTGCCTCCTTCTCCTCCCTCCTGCTCTATCATAAAATCCAACATGCACTTGGGGTGGGTCAGAAAATGCCATAAAAATGTCCCACCAGCACTTCACAGATGCTCTTCCCCTTCCCTGATATAGGAGTGAAAGTGTAAGCAAAAGAATTTATCCACATGATTGGCTCCAGTAAAGGGGAGCTCACAGATCACAATGGCTGCTAGGCAGGCCATGTAGGTGGACTGTTCAAGGTTTTTGCAACATGGAAGGTGGGTAGTTTTCCCACAGTGTAACATGGTCAAAGAGCTACGGAGGCCAACTTCATTAAGGATGCTAAGGCCTCTGGAATATGGCAGGTTTCACTTGGTACTGCATGCTGCAATGTGGATGCCAGACCCCCAGATTTAAGACCAGATTCGAAAAAAAGTTAAGATAAACTCAAGAAATAGTGTAGATACTCAAGTCTAGGTTGTTTAGCACAGGAGAGATGACTCAAGCCCCATTAGCCTTGGGCTTATAATGCAGTGTAGATGTGCCCTGAATATCTTTCAGCTTGCTATAATACACAACATAGCAAATAGAGATCATATGCCAAGGTTTATATTGTTTACTGTGATGTGAATTAGCTAAATTATAGTCCCAGGACTGTCCTTCCCTACACGTTTGTCTGACTCTAATTCACTAAGTACCTATCAGTGGAAGTTGGCTCAAACCCTACATACAAATACCATGAGCAGCTGCTAGAGTACTCACAAAACCTGAACAGTGCACAAGGGGCATCTATGATACAAGAAGCCGGAATATTTTAAGGTGCTTCAATATCAAAATGGTGAATATAATGTTTGAATAAGTAATGTCAGAAATGGTGATGTGGAGCCCACTAATTTAGCATTAGGACTATGAGTTATTCCCTTCTTCTTTCCCTGGGTATTTCTGCCTCTGTTTTTCATTATTTGCTTCTCTTTCCCCTTCTTCCCTCGTCACCTCTCAAATCAGCTTGGCTTTGAATGGAGATGCAACTATAGAAGCAGAAAGCTAATCGTAGAGATTTTCTGGTGCCAGTTAAGATTCCTCGGGCTCCTAGCTGATGGCTTTGTTGTTTCTTTTCTGTGTATTGACAGATCCCTTTAGTCTGTGCACTCCAAGACAAAGAGCACCACAGACACTTCCCAGCCATGTCCTGGAACAGTACTGGAGTCACTTCCTGACTGCTGCTCCACACAGATATACCCCACTGCCTCCAGCATAGCATGTAAGTTCTGAGAACAATATGAACTGCCCCTCTTACCATGACTGAGTGTAAAACTTGAAGCCATATGATCACAATCTAAATGATAATATTCTTAATTTAATCCCTGCTAATCAAAATGTTTAAGAAGAAAAAAAAAAGACAATCCTCTTATGAGAATCTGCAAAATCTACTGAGTGACATAATAATAAATAATCACGGCTTGGTTTCTTGATACAGGTTGGCTTGCAGGCAGAATTTGGGTCTGTGAGTACCACAGAAGGAGTATGGCAGAAAGGGATCTAGGGGTTATAGTGGACCACAAGCTGAATATGAGTCAGCAGTGTGATGCTGTTGCAAAAAAAGCAAACATGATTCTGGGATGCATTAACAGGTATGTTGTGAGCAAGACACGAGAAGTCATTCTTCCGCTATAACTCTGCGCTAGTTAGGCCTCAGTTGGAGTATTGTGTCCAGTTCTGGGCACTGCATTTCAAGAAGGATGTGGAGAAATTGGAGAGGGTCCAGAGAAGAGCAACAAGAATGATTAAAGGTCTAAAGAACATGACCTATGAAGGAAGGCTGAAAGAATTGGGTTTGTTTAGTTTAGAAAAGAGAAGATTGAGGGGGGACATGATAGCAGTTTTCAGGTATCTAAAAGGGTGTCATAAGGAGGAGGGACAAAACTTGTTCATTTTGGCCTCTGAGGATAGAACAAGAAGCAATGGGCTTAAACTGCAGCAAGGGAGGTTTAGGTTGGACATTAGGAAAAAGTTCCTTACTGTCAGGGTAGTCAAACACTGGAATAAATTGCCCAGGGACGTTGTGGAATCTCCATCTCTGGAGATATTTAAGAGTAGGTTAGATAAATGTCTATCAGGGATGGTCTAGACAGTATTTGGTCCTGCCATGAGGTCAGGGGACTGGACTCGATGACCTCTCGAGGTCCCTTCCAGTCCTAGTATTCTATGATTCTATGATTCTATACCACCACTTTTTCCCCTTTAGTCTGACTCTTGGTATTTGATTTATACAGACCAAATAATGGCTAAGAGGGTGGCTTTTTTTTCCTCTTAAAAATAAACAGACCTTAAGTTTCAGTTTCAGTTTGCATAAGAAAACAACTCTTTGGAAGTTTATCGATACCATCTTCACCTTTTGAATTTAAAAGAAATATCTTGCTAAGGTTTTCAGCATTTCCTGACTACACAAAAGACAGAAAGCAAGAAAACCTTTTCTTATCAAATTTTGGAACTACTTTTTTTCAGTTCCAGCCAGGAAACTGGGTTGGAAAAACAGGGGTAAGTGAAAATTTAAAAAAAAAAATAATCCTAGAAATATTGTTTGGACTTTTCTAACCTAAAAATAGGTTATGTATGAGTAAGTTCCAGCCAAAGATTTTGAATGGGATCTACTTTCTCCAAATCAGCTTAGACTACTTTTTTACATTGTTTTCTTTATACTGTCTGTAAAAGAGTATACAAACCCCACACTGGGCAACAAGGGGAGAAGGAGCTGCTCTAGGCCCTGCCAGCCTGTCCCACTGCATCTATAGGAAATACAAATTATTAGAGTATGGATGAGGGAAGAGAGCAGCATGTCCAGTAGAGAAGAGCTGAGGAAAAGATTGAATTTCTTCCTGTGACAATTATGTAAAGGTTTCTCCCTCAGGAAAAGGAGTGCAAACTACAGAGGCAGCCTGAGAGGGAAATGTTCCCCTCTCCTGCTCATGTGAACTCTGGACTTTGTTAATCATCTTAATTATTTTTTGGACTGTTCCATTAGAGTAGAGGAAAGCTCTAGGACTGTTGTGGACCAGGAGCTTGGGCCATACCACAGGAAGAGAGAGTTCCATCCCAAGAGAGGAAGAGAACTACCATGCTACATTTAGCAACTAGAAAATGTCTTGTGGTGAGTGGGCACATGCCACCTTAACCCAGATGGTGATTTTTGGAACAATCACAGGGGGCATGATAGAAAATGTCTCAATATCCCTATGTCTAGACTGCAGAGCTTTTCTGGGATACTGTGCAAGGAACGCGTCCGCTTTTTTGGAACAGTTTCTGAAAAAGCGGCTGCGTTCTTTCGGTATCCCAGTACACCTCTTGGTGAGAGGAATAAGGGAGGTTCTGAAAGGATTTTTTTCCTAAAATTTGGCCTCATATAGTCGGGCCAAATTTTGGGAAAACCTCTTTCAGAAAAAAAAGCGGAAAAAGATATGCAAATTGCGCTTCTCAATTTGTATATCTTTTTCCGACTTTTCTCTACAGTGTAGACATAGCCTCAGGGAGGGAGCTTTAAGCATCCCCAGTTGTCAGATCACCAATGTCTATTGAAAAGCTCTGAGTTGCAGCCTACTGGAATAGGGAGGGGAGGCTGCGCTTCCCTTCCACAAACCTCCCTACAAGTCACAGACCTAAGCCCTGACCATGAGATAACACTACCCTACTAAACAACCCCCAAGCAGTACACTTCCAGAAAAATGTTTTGAAAATGTTTTTCATTTAAAAAAAAAACTTGCTAAAGCCTGACATTTTTACAAAAGGGGTTTGTAAAATTTCCAAATACAAATAAAAATTAAAATGTGATACCAGTTTAAAATACAAATAAAAATTAAAATGTGATACCAGGTCTAGACAAACTTTCAGTTCACTTATTTGTCCAAATATACATCAAGAAAAATCATTAGTTACATTTTCAAAGTGTGCTCAAATTAGGTCTGTAAAAAGCTTAAAGAAAAAATTAAAACTCTCAGGTTTCTTTGTGAAAGCTTTGATAAAAAGCTATGAATTGCATTCAAGTGACAATCTATATTGATTAAAGGGAAATGGTAGAGACAAGGCAAATTACCAGCATACCAACAGAGGGACAAATTGTTGCAGACTTTATGTCACCACATAAGTGTCTACTTATGCATATATAGGTTAATGACTAACTACAAAAAGCATTTGCACTTTGCATAATAAAGTGTCAGACCGGAGAACTGAAACCTTTAGATTACCTCCCCCCAAGAAGAGTCAATTATAATGACACTTTGCACTAACTCAGAAATCATACATTTCCATGAAAACCCTCTGCAGTAAATACTGAATGTAAAACAAGATGATTAGATGTACCACTTCATTTTCTGCACAGGCTGTAAAATTGAACAGATGGTGGCCTAGCAGTGTTGTGAAGCTGGTAACATCATCAGCTTTCAATTATTTAATATGATGTACAGCACAGTGTAAAAGAGTTAGTATACAGAGAATATGTTCTTTGTCAGGTGAGGACATTCTGAATATGGCAACTAAGATGCAGATTCCATTATCTCCAGTATCACTCACATAGGGCAAATTTCATTGACAAGCCTCAGTGGTGTTATGAAAAGTGGCAAATGGCAAGTTAGGGTTCAGTCACAATTCTCTATGTTTTTCAGTAAAAGCACAGTTATATTATTCTTTCTTCCATTGCCCTATTTGAAATGCACAGTCATAACCTTTGTTCAGAAAATGAAGGCAGGACATGAAATACCTCACTGTCTGATTTGTCACACGGTATCTGGCTAAATGTTCAAAAAACTATCTACAAATATAGAGTCAGGATTTATATTTTGGTTACCATGAAATTCACTGTACTGCTTATATGTCTTAGCATGCTGATGCTGGTATTTTGCTGCTATAATCCATTTGAGCAGTGCTGGAAAACTAGATGTGAAGTAGTCAAAACATTAATTAAAACAGCAGGTCATTCACTGTTGAAATGCAGCATTTCAAGGGTCATAAAGCTGTATTTCCTAAGACCGAGCACTTTATTTGGATGAATAGATTAGTGAACACTAAGAATGGAGAAAGGAGAGGTATTGTGACGATGTAGATGTTCCAGCCTTCAGATTTACTCCAAACTTTATGGGGAAATGTGTTTCTCTACCTGAATGCTGAGCTGAAATACAGTATATATGGGTACATCTACACTGCACGCTTATTTCGGAATAAGCTATACCTGAAGAAATACTCCGAAATATCTTATTTCAAAATAGCGCGTCTACACAGCAAATGCCCATAGAAATAGTGCTGAGCTATTTCAGAATAGAGTGTCCACACTGATTAAATGCTGAATCACATTTAAGGTCACCCAGAAGCACTTCAGGCTGGGCATCAGGACAGCAGTTACTTTCTGAAGCTGCTGCCTGAGGCTATCTGAGCCTGGAGCTGAAAGGGACCGCCCCCAGATAGCCATGTCTCAGGTTCTTCACCTGTGCCTACCTCCTCGAGGGACAGCAAAGCCTTGACTCTGCCTGCTGTAGTTGCCCTTGCAGACACCTCAACTCTAGCCATGGAGCTGGAGCTGCCTCCAAGCAGTTGACGGATGTTACAGGTTGTGCTACACCTCCTGCAGCACTTCCTGTGGACTGCTTTCCAGGCCCTGCAGGAACACAACTCCCAGCTCATTGTGAGGAACTTCCTCATCTCTCTGCAGACACTGCCCATGCAGTACCACTCACTGTCCCTCCCCTGCACACTGTGCACTGCCACTTCTGGCATCTGGACACCAGTTCTGACTGGTGGGACTGGATCACTATGGAGCGGTAGGACGACCAGCAGTGGCTCCAAAATTTCTGCATGTGGAAGGACACCTTTCTGGAGCTCTGTGAGGGGCCCTGCCTTCATGCAACAGGACACCCACATACGACCTGTCATCCCCCGCCAGAAGTGGGTTGCCATTGCTATCTGGAAACTCGCCATGCCAGACAGCTACCGATCTCTTGGGAACCAGTTCAGCATAGGGAAATTGACTGTCAGGGCCATGCTCATGCAGGTATGGTGCTCTCAGGCTACTGTTCCAGAAGGGGGAAGAATGGCTGGAATGGGGTTCCCTAGGGAAGTGAGGTGTTGACTCTCCCTCCCTGGAGGTTTTTTCAGTCTTGCCTTCACAAAGCCCTAATGGGGGATGGGTTTAGGTGGGGGATTGCTCCCACTGTATGGAGGAGGGCGGGAGCTCGTGCACCTCTCAAGGGCCCTGGCACCCCTGTGATTGTTTTTTTGTTTGTCTCCTTCTACAGGTGGTGCGGGCCATCAACACTGTCCTGCTGTGCTTGATCATCAACCTGGGCAACGTGGACCCCATCATCTCTAGCTTTGCTGTGGTGGGCTTCCTCAACTGCTGGAGAGGAGAGTATTGATGGCATCCACATCCCTCTCCAGACCCCTGACCACTGAGCAGCCAAGTACATCAACCACACTTTCCGATGTTCTGCAGGAGGTATTTTTCGATGGTCCTGCAAATTGTCACAGACCACTACGGGCAGTCCATGGACATCTACATCGGGTGGTCAGGGAAGGCACATGATGCCCATGTCTTCCACAACTCCAGGCTCTTCCAGAAGCTGCACACTGGCACTTTTTTCCCTGACCACACCATCAGGGTCAGGGGCATAGACATGCTGGTCTGCATTGTGGGGGATGCAGCATATCCTCTGTTCCCTTGGCTAATGAATCCCTACACTGGACACCTGGACCAGAGCAAGGGATGCTTCAGTGCCAGGCTCAGCAGGGCCTGCGTTGTGGTGTAGGGTGCTTTTGGGCATTTGAAGGGGAGGTTCCATTGCCTCCTCAGCCACCTGGATGTCGGGGAGCAAAATATCCCATGTTGTGTCCTTCACAAGATTTGTGAAAGCAGGGGGAAGACATTACTGTCAGAGTTGGGGGCAGAATCTGACCAGATCAGTAGGGCCTTTGAGCAGCCGTGCACTGGTGCCATCCAGCAGGCCCCTCAGGGGGCTGTGTGTATCCGGGAGGCCCTGAGGGAGAGTTTCACACAAGGACCCCAGTGACACTCTCCCCTGGCCCTCCCTACAAGGTACCTATGCATTGCCCCTCTTTGCCTATACTCCCACACTCCTTCCTTCCCCTCCCCCACCCCCCCACCAGCAGAGACAAACTACACTGTTTGTTTTCAAAAAATAAACTCTTTGTTTTTAATTGGGGTAAATGTAACTTGGAGGGATTGGGGAACCTTAAACGGGGAGCAGGGAGCCAAAAGGGGAGAAGGGGGGAATAAGAACCTTGGAGGAGGAAGTTGGAAGGGGGAGGAGAGGCTCAGGGCTGAGGCTAGGAGTGGCGTCTGGCTCTGGTGGTCCCACCACCTTGTGTGTAGGGCCCTCAATGTCCACACGGGGTGTGGCTAGGGAAAGAAGCAGGAGGAGAAGGATCTGGGGAAGGAGCTGGCCCAGGAGCCGCAGCAGGAGTGGGCACCATGATGATGAATACTACCTATAGAACAGATGATCCAGTCCTGCTCCTTTATCTTCTACCAAGTCTCACGGTCCAGCTACAGGTCCTCCCCCATTCTGTGGGCCTGCTTCTCCATGCAGTGCTGAAGGGCTCACGGGGTGGCTATATGCTCTCTAGGAGGTCTTCGTGTGGTCTCCTGCTCCAGCGGGCCATGTGAGATTTGGGGGCAGCCAGGGAAGGTGTCACCCATGCCCATCTTGCCACTGGTCCAGCTGTGCAGAACAATGAGAAGGTCATCATCCCTGAAGACACTGTGCCTGAAGTCTTGCCTTCATCTCTGAGCCAAGACCAAAAGTTCTCATGTCTGACGAAGGCGATGTGCTTGGAGCAAGGCCATCTGTAGCCTAGCCAGTGGGCCCTTTCCCACACAGGCACAGATGTCTAAGGGGAGGAGCCTCGTTACCCCCATGTCCTGGGGACAAGCAGGCATGGGAAGGTGCCTGCCAGACCAGAAGCCTGAGGGCAGCTGGGGGCCCACAGGGTGGCTGGTATTCCCTTTGTTTCATGCACACGCCAGGTCCGGCAGGGGCAGCATCCCACGGGGAAAGGACCTGTATCCCTACCCACTGGAGGAGAGAGGGACAGGGTGTTGGAGGTGTGTGCGAGTGGCAGATGCTCCTGAGCCTCGCCTCACTGGCCTGGGGTCGAGTGCTGCCCTTAGCATGCTGTCATGCCCATGTGTGGTACGTGCGTGTGTGTGTGTGTGTGTGTGTGTGTCCATGTCCCCAGCCTCCTTCTAGTGGTGACTTGTGGTGGGAGGGTGTCCCACTCCAGTGTCAGGAGTATGGCAGGCTCTGTGAGCAACAGCACAAGTGTAAGCCAGACGATTGAGTCCTGGTCCCCTGACTTGTGTTCAGGCTTGGAAATAAATGTCCAGCAGCTCCGTTCAAACCTCAGGCCCTGAGTACAGGGCAGGCAGCAACACCAATGCACTCCCACACTTAACAAGGCCCCACACCCTGGTTCAGGGTGGGGCAGCTAAGCAAATGTAGTCCCACAGGCAGTAAGGTCCAGGCCCTGGTTCAGGGCAGGACAGCAACACAAATGTAGTTCCATAGTTAGTATGACCCAAGCCCTGGTTCAGGGCAGGGCAGCCAAGCAAACACAGTTCCACAGGCAAGAGAGGGGAGGGTATGTGGGATAACAGGGGGTATGTGGGCCCTCCTTACTCCACCATGTCCCTGACCAGGGCCCTAACAGTGGCAGCTCAGCCTGCCACTGGGATCAGTGGGGATCCAGCCTGCAACACGCTGACACACTTTAAAAAACTATAAGGTCAGCCTGACAGTCGTCAGCTCCCCCTGGGCCACTTCCTAACTCCCCCTCACTGTCTACCTGGCTCCACAATGGCAGAAGGTTTTCTGGGTCCTCACAGTCTGAATCCTCCATCAGGGTGCAAAAGTTCTCCTCCTCAGTGTGGTGGCCTGGTGGTCCAGGCCAGTCCTCAGCTCTGTAAGGTTCTCAGGGCCCTGCTGGCTTGGGAGCTCAGGGCAGGCCTCCGCTCCCTCCGGCAGCTGGGGCCTTACTGAGTTCCTGGGCTGGGCGTTTATCTTACCTGCTCTGCCCCTGGGCTTCCAGGGCGTTAAAAGGGGCACGACTGGGTTCAGCCCACACAGGCATGGAGAGGAGGGTTCTTCACCCTCTGGGTCAGTGAGTGACCAACCCTGCTCATTACCCCAAGGGTCCTCTGTTTCAGCCTCCTGGGGCTGTGTGCCGTGAACTGGCGCTGCACGATCCCCAGGCCATGAAGGTCGAGTGAGGAATGCGCCCCACCCCCTCGACTCCTGCCACCCGTGTGTGTAGGGAAAGAAATGGCACTCACCTATTGGCTTCGGATGACGCCTGGGAGACATCCAGGGCTTGGGGTTCCAGCTTCAGGGTGATCATGAGGTCCTAGCTTGTGGGCACAGAGATGGCACTGGCATCATCCGGCTCCTCCTCTTCAGCGTCTCTGCCCCTGGGAAGGTGAGGACAGGCGTCTCCAGCCCTAAGTCCACTATGAGGTAGGGGGAAGGGACTGACCCCCCCCCCCCCCCCGGGATTCATTAGAGCTGCAAGAAATATAGGCAGGTCTGGGGTGCAGCCCCGGAGTGGGAGCTAGACACCCTGGCTCTGACATAAGTCTGCCTCAGCTCCTTCATTTTTATCCTGGGTGCGACTGTGGCCCTTGGTGGCCAACCTATCAGTCATCTCTGCATCTGGTATGGAGATTCTGGAGGTTTGCTTCCTCTCCCCACACCTCAGTGAGGTCCTGTTTCTCAGCACCAGACCAGGAAGGCACATAACTCTTTCAGCCTTGGACAGGGTCCTGAGAGCGGGCTGACTGCTCCCTGGGAGCAGTGAAGGACTTGGTGGGAGCAACAGAGTCGCTCATTTTGCCCAAATGCGAAGCAGTGGCAGCTGCTGGGTGACTCAGGCCAGTCAGGGCCTGCTGTGTGCCACAAGCCCTTTCCCCTGTGGCTGCAGCTTTAAGGGCTCCAGGAGAAGGGACGACAGAATTTTGCTGCGTGTGGACAGAGCAGCCAGCAGGGGACACATGGGAAGGGCTGGAGGCCACTTATTTCAAAATAACTCCAGCCACCCTGTCTACACATGCACTATTCCAAAGTAGCTATTTTGGGAGAGGCATTGTTCCTTGTAGAATGAGAGTTACAGAATCCAGAATAAGCTGCCCACTCTTTCAAAGTTATTCCAAAATAATGCTGCTGTGTAGACATGCCTTATGCAACAGTTATATCCACTGCTAACATGCAGCTTTGTAATTATTCACATACCTAGTGCAAAACTTTAGTTAGCGTGTTTATAATTAACTGGGTGCAAGCATTCATACAGTGAAACATTATTATAGTTAATCTATGAACAGTTTAGATATAGTAATTATTCACATGTTAGTCCTTTAGTCTCAGGATTGTTATTAAATTGTTTTATAAATTGAACATGCCACTTCATTGGCATACTTATAGAACTCAAACTTTCCAATCTAAAAAATATTTACAGAAAAAAAGTATATCTAGAAAATGATGTGCATTTATGTGCAAGTACTTCAAAGTATGCACTAGGCTTTTGCTTTCTTCTTTTCTTTCTTTTTTATCTTTTAATTCTTTCCTAGTCTCGTGTTTCCTTTTTTCTCTGCCTTATCTTTCTCTCCTACCCTGATCTGTTATCATCTTTTTCCCATCTCTTTTAATCTTCTTTATTGGATGGAAAAAATAAAATGGAGCATTACCCATCTCCCACAATTTTTCACTTCTTATAAGATCGTTTTATTTTTTCTTTAATACGGTAGATGGTGTTTTTTCTAACACTTTCCATTTTTATCCTGTCCCATGATCATAGTCTTTAGTTCTATACCCTCTGATTTATTCATGTAAATGCCTTAAAAACAAGTTATTTTCCTAAAAATAATTTAGGAAACCGACATGGGTTGATGATTTCTTATCTTTGGTCTTTTTCAATCCTCTTGCCATTCAGATTGATACTTTCCGGTGAGTAACAACCAGCAATGTAAGAGGATCATGAAGATTCAGAATTTCAGTTTAGACAATCTAATTGAATGCGTCCGAGGGTACTGAGGGAGTTGGCAAATGTCATTGCAGAGCCTTTGGCCATTATCTTTGAAAACTCATGGAGATCAGGAGAGATCCCAGATGATTGGAAAAAAGAAATGTAGTGCCCATCTTTAAAAAAGGGAAGAAGGACAATCCAGGGAACTGTAGACCAGTCAGCCTTACCTCAGTCCCTGGAAAAATCATGGAGGGGATCCTCAAGGAATCCATTTTTAAGCACTTGGAAGAGGGGAAAGTGATCAGAAATAGTCAACATGGATTCACAAAGGGCAAGTCATGCCTGACCAATCTGATTAGCTTCTGTGATGAGGCAACTGGCTCTGTGGATATGGGAAAGTCAGTGGATGTGATATACCTTGAATTTAGCAAAGCTTTTGATATGGTCTTCCACAATATTCTTCCCAGCAAGTTAAGGGAGTATGGATTGGACAAATGGACTGTAAAATGGATAGAAAGCTGGCTAGATTGTCGGGCCCAACGGGTAGTGATCAACAACTCGATGTTAGGTTGGCAGTCTGTTTCTAGCGGAGTGTCCCCAGGATTGGTTTTAGGACTGGTTTTGTTCAACATCTTTATTAATGACCTGGATGAGGCGATGGATTGCATCCTCAGCAAGTTTGCAGATGACACTAAGCTAGGGGGAGAGGTAGATACGCTGGAGGGCAGGGATAGGGTCCACAGTGACCTAGACCGATTAGAGGATTGGGCCAAAAGAAATCTGATGAGGTTCAACAAGGACAAGAGTAGAGTCCTGCACTTGGGACGGAAGAATCCCAAGCATTGTTACAGTCTGGGGACCGACTGGGTAAGTAGCAGTTCTGCAGAAAAGGACCTGGGGATTACAGTGGATGAGAAGCTGGATATGAGTCAACAGTGTGCCCTTGTAGCCAAGAAAGCTAATGGCATATTAGGTTGCATTAGGAGGAGCATTGCCAGCAGATCTAGAGAAGTGATTATTCCCCTTTATTCAGCTCTGGTGAGGCCACATCTGGAATTCTGGGCCCCCCCCCCACTATAGAAAGGATGTGGACGCATTGGAGAGGGTCCAGTGGAGGGCAACCAAAATGATTAGGGGGCTGGAGCACATGACATATGAGGAGAGACTGAGGGATTTGGTTTGTTTAGTCTGCAGAAGAGAAGAGTGAGTGGGGATTTAATATCAGCCTTCAACTTCCTGAAGGGAGGTTCCAAAGAGGATGGAGAGAGGCTGTTCACATTAGTGACGGATGGCAGAACAAGGAGTAATGGTCTCAAGTTACAGTGGGGGAAATATAGGTTGGATATTAGGAAAAACTATTTTACTAGGAGGGTGGTAAAGTACTGGAATGGGTTACCTAGGGAGGTGGTAGAATTTCAATTCCTAGAGATTTTTAAGTTCTGGCTTGACAAAGCCCTGGCTGGGATGATTTAGTTGGGGTTGGTCCTGCTTTGGGCAGAGGGTTGGACTTGGTGACCTCCTGAGGTCTCTTCCAACTCTATGATTCTATGATTAATGAGCTTTTATGGCTATATCCCTAGTCCTTCAGAATCACATGCACAGCACATACTCAGAATAAAATTTAAAGTTATCCCCTAGCAAAGACCCATTAGGGTTTTCACAGAACCAATAGTTAATTCAGTAATGTGACACAAAATATAGAAAGACTGATAGTGGCTCGGTTTTCCGAGATGAGACCTGGCAAATGGACCTGGCAAATAAAAGGGGAAGACAATTTATCATTATCAAGTACTACACTTCAAACATAATAGAGAATGAACTATAATAGCACGCACTGCAGTACTTAGTAAGAATCTCAGACAAGTATGAATTTGTTTTGTCATAAACTTAGCCAAAGAGAAACCAAGTCAAGGTCATCAATATATTCTTTCAAAGGACTTAAATTGGCTGTATATTGGAGGTCTGGATGTGGTTTGGTTGTGATTTTAAAGGCATCTTGCATATAGATAGTAAAGGAAAATTCAAAGCTACAGTAAACTATATCCCTGTCAAGAGTGAGGGATATAATAGAATAACTGGGAGCTATTTGCTGGCCTATCAGTGAATTTCATATAGGCTTAGGTTACTTTTTCCAGAGTTATGAAGGTTATCAGCTCTTCTTGGGCTAATACTGAAAGCTACTTATTCATAAGTTCTTATACTATATAGCTAGATATGAAATTCAGATATTAGGTATATGATTTATAACATAATATAATCAGTGAATATTGTAGGGTTCCCTGTGCCCTCAACACATACTTTTAGAAGTCTGAATCAATCTGCACATTTTAAAATAATGTTAACATTAAAATGATTCTATGATACCTATTATATGTGTAAATCTCATAGGAATATATGAAAAAAAGTGGATTAATTCAATATTGAAAATTCCCATTTCAGGCAGAAAACCTACTCACTGGTCTTTTATCATGAATATGTATTACACCTTGCCCTAGGTGAATGTAATTTTGCAAGACTAGTTTACTCGCTGATGATCTCACTAAAAATCCCATAATGAAAAAGAGGTATTATAACCAATGAACATAAGATCATATAAATACAGAAATGGTACTGAGAATGTTCTATGTATATTTACATAATGTTCCAGACACAATTAGCACAAACTGTAAGTGGCGGGGGTTCAGCAGTTTCGCAACATACAACAACACTTTGAGTAATACATGTGATCATTTTGTAATGTAGAGTTCCAGGTATAGTTAACACTTGAACTCTGACAATTGTCTCACTGATCCATATACAAGACAATCATACATAACTGGGAGCACATGACATCAAGGCCAGTGATCTGTCTTAGCTGCCTATTGGTTTCAAGTTGGAACTTAAGGGGCTGCTGACCTAAAAGTTCTGGAATGGATAACTTGAGAGATTCTATTGTTATGCTTTACTGTTATAGGTGCAGTCCCTGATGCTCAAGCTACATCACCTTCAATTTAAGACAGGGAGTACTAACAGGAGAGCAGAAACTTCAGCTTTGGGCTTGGATTTCCTCTTAATTCTAAGTAGCCAGAATTTGTTAATCTTTATAAAAATGAAAAAAAAAAAAGTTCTCACCTTAAACCAATCTGCAGCTAGAGTACAGGAAAAGATAAAATGAGGTTGAGCTAAATACTACTTTGCTAATATTACATCTGATGAGATACGTAGTTGCCTTAGGGAAACATTTTCATCTGTTGATTTAGGAGCCTAATTTCCATTAGCAGAAGCCACTTAGGCAACTGTGAAAATGGCATTTAAGCATTTTCTAAAATTTACTCATAATTTCAAATGTTGGAGAACATTTTAGATCTAATTTTCATCTTTTTCCATAAACCATCACTAATAGTCATTTATTTCCTTTTCCCATGCCCTTTTGCACTTAACATTTATTGGCCATCTTTGCTTTATGTAATACTAGAAGATTTACACAGCATTGTTCAGATCTTTAACTCAATTCAGTTTTGTTTTTCTTCATTTAACTCATTGCTCTGGGGTGAGGCTAGAGATGAAGGGTTCAGTAGCAGGCTGCCACAGGGAGAGAGGACTTCCCCAGCCTTCTCACTACAGCAGCTTGGGGCCAGGTGAGAAGCACCTCTACACAGCTGCTGCAGCTCATGCAGGCACAGCCAGGAACGGGGTGCATGTCCCCCAACTGGGGGACAGACATACATACACACAAAGTCCTTCAAATATATAATCATTATCTGTCCCTTTCTCTACCCCTAGTCCTGCTGCCTCGGTGATATTATAGCTGTCCCCATCTCTGGCCCCTTGTGGTCATAATATAGCAGAACCTTCCCTTTCCATTTTATGAGTACCAATCCAATTCCAGGCACATTCCATTTTCCTGGAACAACCAAACCCTTAACTTGCTTTAAGTTAAAATAAGAGACACCTGCATACCAAATTTGGTGGTCCTAGCTCTTGTTTAGGAGGAGTTCTTTAACAAACAGACAGACAAACAGACAAACTTTCTAAATATATAGCAGAGTTAAAAGTAAAACCAGTGCAAAGAGGGTTATAACAATATTTGAATGATACTACAGGCTCAGACAATATATTAGAATTAAGACTTTGTCCAGATACGCAAAATATATTTCATGTCTTTCAAGTACAAAAGATGCATAAAAGACATACAGAAGTGCTAGCTGAAGAACTTCTGGATTAATTAGTTTCAACTAGATCAACTAACGATAACTGAGAAAATAGAAATAGCTTTCTTTCATAAGGAAAGCAGACATTCTCTGAAATTAAAATAATGGAGAAACTTGAATTAAGTTTGCATTTCCTTAATTTACTTCTAAATACTCAAGAAACATCCTACCAAGTGTCCAATAAAATTAATTCATGTATAAAATCTATAAGAATTTTATCAGCTTTTGAATTAATGGATAGGAAATTTGGATATTGATGTGGTACAATTTGATTCAAATTAATATTTAATCATATTTAATATCTGAAGAAGAAAAATAAAAGGCAAAGACCATTAAAGCAATATTAATTCATTGTGACATACAAAAATTGTATGCACATTATTATGAAAGTTTCCCTAATACTTTTAGTTAAGCCCATGGTAAAAACACTATTAAGAAGAACACATACTTGAAACAAACGACCAGTAGTTTAGGAATAAATTAATGTCTGGAGCATCTCTACTGACTTCAGCAAAGTTCTGCCAAGAGATTAATTTGGCCCATTATGTTTTCCTCTTTAAACACTAAAAGAGATTTTCTGTGTTGATATCATTAAAATCATAAAACAAATCTGAAATTATAGCAACCATCTGAATAATTGAAACAACATTGAAATAAACCCAGTTTGGCAAATTTCAGCATTCTCTCCACCACTAAAAATAAATAAAATAATAACAACAAAACTGACAGCTGGTAGTGCAAAAATAAACTCAAAATTTCCTTTCCATTCATTTTTGATGTAGCAGCTTATACCATTTGGGAATAAAAAGTATATATATATATATGTAAAGCTATCTCAGAGGATATATTGATCAATTCTTGACCACAATAGTTACAGTTAATTACTTTGGTTCACCCTGAAAATAGTTCAGCATGTATTTTTATTAAAATTCGGCAATGAGTTATCATTACTGAATGAGTCTGTGTATGTAAATCAGATCACAGTTTTTATGTGTATTTTGTTAGCTTCTTGGAAAAAATATTTTAATGTGTTTTATGATGTCATCCTCCAAATTAAATGCAGCTGATTGATAACAAATTGAAGAATATTCATAGGGTCAACTGGTCTCAATCAGCATGACTCTATTTAATTGAAGTATGCTGATATGCATCTAGTGAGAACGTGATCCTTTATATTGTTATTTCCCAACACAAAATTTCATCTTATCTTTAGGGGGCAGAGGCCCATTATTATTGGGTCCATTGTAAAATTATCGATCGTATGTGTTTCTCACTGTGCGATATAAAGGAAAAGGAATATTGATTTTCTATAGTCCTACATGCAAATCTAGGTAGTACATTTAGGCACCCAAATTCAGTGGGAATTAGTGGATGTCTAACTCCATTAGATCCATTTGAAAATCCCCATTGAAAATGTCCAAATTGTGATACATTCAGCATTAGGAGATTCCTGAGGTACTTCTGGCTGGAAAACAGCATTTCTATTCCATGTGAATTTCTGACTTAAAAAAATGATTTTGTCCTTAATTGGATCAAAATGCTAAATTCTGAAATATTTACAGAATGAATATTCTCAAATATTTTTATTTGACTATGTGTCAATGAATTTAACAAAACATTTATTTTGAAAATAGCAAAACATAACAAAGTACAAAAGGACACAACAAAGCAAAATGAGGAATTCAAAATGAAATATTTCATTTCAATTTAAAATCATTTTGAAACTTTATAGAGGATAATTTTGTATAAATCTGCATATTCAGGGGAAACATTAATATAACCTCCCTCCCTCCAGCATTTCTGATGGAAAGACTTTTGCAGGAAATGTTCTGACCAGCTCTCATACAAGGCGCTAGTGATTTAATAGGCGGTAACTGCCCTTTGTAAGTTCTGAGCTATTTTAACTTTATGGGGTTTATGGCTGCATATTGCTGTAGGTATCATATTTGCAAGGGATTTAATACCAAGCACCTGACCATTTGTACAGTGGTTAGTGCTCACCAACATGATGCTGATGATTGATTGATGATGATGTTGCTATTGTGTCACTGGTGCTTAGGGGAGTGACGGAGCTCGTCCACTCCTATCTGTTTCTGGCAAGTCTTCCAATAGTTCTCCAGTTCTGCACCAGGCTTTTCAGCTCTGCTTCCACAACCCTTTGCCATATTTTTTCCAGGCAGGTTTGGTTTTACTTGCCTTCAGGAGTCCATATTATTGCTGTTCTGGTGATAGAATCAGTTTCCATCCTAAAGTACATGGCAAATCCATCTCCAATGTTTGCTGGCAGTGATGGTGTTCATATTTCTTGGCTGTGCTGTGTGACTAGATCTTGGGTTTAGATTGTTCTGGGAAAAAGATATTGAGAATTTTTCTGAGGTAAGTTGTATGGAATAGACAGCTTAGGCATATCATACATAATTATTCCCTAGCATTCTGCACAATAAAGTAGTGTTGAAAGTATGCAGTTCTGATAAATCTTGAGTTTGGTTTTGGTGTTGCATTTTGATGATTTCCAGATTATATTTAGGCTCCTGAAGGTGCTCCTGGCTTTATTGATTTTGTTGTGGATGTCCTGGCTTGATCCATCCTGGCTGATGGTGCTGCCCAAGATGTGGATATTTCTACACTGGTGAGAACATAGTCCTCTATCTGTACTGGTGATGGTGAGGAAATATGAAATGTCATTATATCTATTTTACTGGGATTGATTTTCATTCCAATTTGTCTTCTGAATGCATTGAGTCCATTTTTTTCTTGTATATGGTGTTAGGTATATGATAGGAGAGCAAAATTGTCTACAAAGTCAGGCCTTCCAGGGATGAGACATGTGTCCATTTAATGCCTGTTGGCATGTCTTCTATTGTATGCTGCACCACCAGTTGAGGGCAATGTTGAAAGGGATTGCAGACATGACAGTCCCCTGAGGTACACCTGTTCTCACTTCAAAATTGAGCTCACTCTGATCAACATTGCATGTAAATTACTGTGCAATAACATGCCAGTTTTATAGTCATTGGAGTTTCTTTCTTTGTTATTTTCACTATAACCCTATTGTCCACTCATCTGGCACTTTTTTTTTTTTTTTCTGTTTCAGACTGATGTAAAGAAAAGGGACAGGATAGATGCTGCTAATACATGATTTACTTTGAATAATTATACACTCAAGTTATCCATGCCAGGAACTTTCCCATTTTTAAAGGATTTGATGGTGTGAATGATCTCATCCTTAGTTGGGGTGACTGCCTTGATATCAATCCCTGTATAGCAATTCTTAGAAATGTTTGGTCTAGCACATTTCTGTTTTAGTAGGTGGTCTTGTTTTTCCCCAGTGAGAATGTTTGTTTGAATCTGCCATTTACCCACTGATAAGCTGCATCATTTTGTAGACAGTTCCTTGTTCATCATGAGCAGCTACATCTTCTGCTTGCCTTGCCAGATTATCAATATAATGCTGTTTGTTTGCTCTCACAAGGCATTTTACCTCTCAGTTTTCTATGTTGTACTCCCAGTGTTATTTGTCCTTGAGCTTCTGGAATTTTGTGTCTAAAACTTTTTTCTTTTGAGCTCTTCTTTTTTCCATGGCATTCCATGTCTTGGGTATAATCCACTCCTTTCTTTCCTTCTGCCTGTAGCCTACACAGGCTTCACTTCTCCGTTTATAAATTGTTTTTGCTTTGTCCTTCTTCTCATTGAACTCCTCATCTGCATTCCTCCCTTCTTCATCAAGGTCTGCAAGTGCCTGAAACCTGTTCTTTAACTGCAGAACAAATGCTTTCTGCATTTCAGGGGACTTACTAGCTTGTCAATGTCATCATATCTATGTCCCTTGTTTGGTGGATCCTCACTTCTCAGTTTTAGCTTGATGGAGGCTATCACAATAAGGTGGTTGCAGCCAACATCTGCACTCCTTCTCACTTTCACATCTGTCAGTGAGCATTGCCATTTGCCATTGATCTCCATATGGCCAATCTCATTCTTATGGTCACCTTTCAAGGAACACCATGTCAGCTTGTTGATTTCACCAACATGACCAAGAGTGAAAAATAAAAGAATACATAAATGTTATTACCCATTTCCGTAAGATCTGTTTACTTGTATGTCTGTCTATTCTAAGACTGTGTAATTTTTAGGATATGCAGTAAACCTTTTTTGTGGGTACTACCTTATGTGAGCCCTAAGGTTTTCTATAGCATTTTTCACAAGATAGAATTTGTAGTCCTGATCTCTTGGGTGACATTTGATCAACTTAAATTTCCCTTGCTTTTTTCATCTAGTTACTGTGATCTAAATATTCACTTTCTGTGTACTACCTAAAAGATTTCACTCCACCACTCCAGAGACAGCTGTCTTTTAGTTCTGAGCATAGTGATAGTTTTATATAATTTATTTCATACTCTTGCATGATGAAAGACAATATATAAGCTTAAGGTATATGGGGACAGAGCCTCATGTGGTATAAATTGGTGTAAATCCATATAAAGTAATGGAGAAAGCTGTTACAAATCAGCAAAGTATCTGCTTCAGTATATATTTTTTTCATTTAGAATTGAGGCCATTCATCTGGGGAAAAAACAAAAAATAGCAGCTCATAACGAAAACCAGGTGAAAAGCCTGAGGCTTCACCTGAACTAGAATTGTATTTTCAGCCATTGTCCCACTCCTATGTGATCTTTTTACAACAGTGGCTCTCATTTAGATATACCTGTAGAAATGGCTTTAAAATACAAGAAATATAGAAAAGCAAAATTATGCTTGTTGGAATTGCTTAAATGCCTGATTTTCCTTATTGCCTTTGTAACAGGCCTGTGTAAATTTTGGTAATCGGTATCTCTTGCCCCACCTTTGGCATGTCAGAGGAGCCCAATTATCCTCGTTATTTCTCTGCTATATTACTCACTGCTCCTAGCTCTTTTTAAATTTACTTATTGCTGATCTGTTGCTACAGTTTAGCAAAACAGCTCTGTGGGATTATTCTTTCAGATTTTCCCAGAATGTTAGTACCTCTATAATATATGGTTTGGATGTGGTAGACTGCTAAATAATTGCCAAATAATAAGCCTCAGCAGGAAGATTAACTACAAGGAGACAAACTCTGAAGCAGCAGAAAACTCTGAACTTCAGAATCCTAGAAAGTGATTGATCCTACAGAATTTAGAATATTGGGTTGCTGGTGATCCTTCAAATCTGTGAGGTTAACCTAACCATACTGGTCCACAGTTTCTTTGGAATATAGACTAGCATTTATTATTGTGCTTCACAAATAAGAGCTTATTAAGATGACTATCTTTGAGTTTTATCTTTCCTTGCAAAGTATTTTTCATGTCAGAAGGCAACTTTACAAAGAATGCTTTTATGGTTTGATTTATCCATGTAAAATATTAATGAAGCTAAAGAGTCATACTGAAGTATCTTGTTTACAGCATCACTCATGATAATAGACAAGAAAGGCAAGGAAAAAGATCAGAATTTATAAAAATGTACCACAAGCATTCAAGCAGAGATGCAAGTAATAATACACATGCAAATTAATATATTGGACAGCCAGACATGAGTAAGAATTAAGATTTTGAATATTTCCAGATTTCTGGTGGGAGTTTGTTATTAAAGAAATATTTTTCCATTCAAGTTTATGACAGACTATTGTTGAGCTGTAAAATGGTCTTATTTTAATATTTATGATATCATGTTGTTCTAATTTATTATTTCTAATTATTGTCAGAATGGCACGGGAAAAGGAAAAACAATAACATATTAATATGATTTTAAAGACAGATTACTAACAAATAGAAAACTGAGAAGCAGATTGTTGGTTACATATTTCAAATGTCATATCATTATTCATTATTTTATAGTTTTACATATTTTCAGAAGAAGATATCAGCTTGCTGTGATTTTTTTAATGGGAAATCTTTGGTTTCTTCATTTAGTTTCTTCTCTTTTAATAGTGAAGCAAAAAATAGTTACACAAGTATTTTTAGCATGGATTACCAGTTAATTTAACTCATTAAAGTTTGTTTGGGAGTGTCTGTATTTGTCAGATAGTAACATTTTTAAAACCATACAAATTATTATTTATTTGTATTACATTAGCACCCGGGAACTCCAGCTATGGACCAAAAAAACCCATATTGCTAAGCACTGTAAAAACTAGACTGGCTACTTCCAAGTTATAGCAAAATTGCTTTTCCATTTATGAATATGCACCATTTATAAATATATGCCCAAATTCGAAAGTTATTGTTTGTTTTTCACAATCCATTTGGACTCTAATATTGAGCTGCATATCTGTGCTGAACTTCTATCGCCATCAGAACTTCAGTCAGGGCTCAAATGTGCCCTGAGAAATGGGGAGGCAGGGGAATTTTGCCCCATGTTATGATGAAACAGGCCAGAGAATATCCAGGCAGAGGACTACTAGTCATTATTTACCTTTTTTGAAACAAAAACTATTACCTAGTCTAAATTTCAGAGGAATACACAGACTCCTACCAGCTTGCCTCTAATGAGAAACCGTATATTTCTGATATAATATGATGATGTTTCTTGGAATCTTGGAGCTAAAGTTTGCCAATTTTTTTTGCATATATCCCACTGTCCAAAATTCGATAGTAAACAAATACCATTGCTCAGTAAAGAGTATCAAATTATCTCTGTTCCATATAATTAGATTGTAATGGAAACACCCTGAAAGGACAGAAATCTTTCACTTGCATGTCCAAACTGAAGCTGAATGTTTTGAAGTGTGCCCTGGGAGTTTGTTTTCTGCTCTGCATGGGCAGAAATGCAGAAAGAGTACGATTTAAGCAGACAGCTCATACTGACCAAATGGATTCCAACAGGGAAGATGGGGAAAGCACACTGACATGGCCAACCATCCATGACACAAAATTCAGGGGTCAGTTCTTTAAAGGGAAAATATATTATTGTCCAGAGAAATTGTCTAACTGGAGGGTAATTGAAGATGAGAGCATTTAACCAGCTTCAGAAAACTTCTGCATAACAAACTGTATGGCTATTAGAGTCATCAGACCTTCTGTTGTAGCTTGAGAACTCTGTCTTTTTACTCAAAAACAGAAGACGGGTATTCCACTGAACAGTAGAAATTTCCGGTCACCTAAATTTGATCTGATTATATACACAGATAATTAGGGATGCACCAGACTGCTTAAACGAAGATCACATACATTACTTTTGCTATCAACAAACCCAGGGCTGGTCAGATATTTGTTAACCTGTAACAGTTTTTACTTACTAGGACCAGAATATTCAATTATGAAGTTAGTGTTTCCCAAGTGGAAAGCTGGATACATTCTATCTGCCAATGAACACTAAACTTTTCTGAAAAGAAAATACTTTTTTTAGTGCTTGTGCAAGGGTGGGGCGGGGAACCCTGTATCCTGTCAGACTAACCTTGGTGTTTTGTTTTGTTTTTTTACAGAGAAGAATTGGAACTTAATTTCATTCACAAGCTTAATTCTTGTGCTAATAGTCTGGACCGGGATATAGGATAGCTCGCACGCTATCTTCCACCTTTTAATGACTTAACCAACCAAACAAACAATGGAGGTGCTAATGGTTCTTAACAGCCTCCTGTAACTATTTGAACTATCTACTCACTGTCTCTCTTTTTCTTTCTCCCCTCCGCTCCCCTTTTTCCTTCTTCTCTTCCCTCCCCTCTTCCCTTATTTATTCTTGGATCTGGACTTATTATACTCTGATCATATGAAGAAGTGGACTTTGCCCACGAGAGCTCATGATACATGTTTCGTTAGTCTTTAAGGTGCTACTAGACTATTTGTTGTTGTTTACGTTTTTTCTTGTTTTTTTTTTAATTGAACCCTAAAGGTATGATTAGAAAATGTGCTTATTTTGGGGACTAATCTCTAAGTGCAAGTCAAGTCTCTGAAGTATTTGGTTGTTTTTGTTTCTACTAGCCTTAGTATTGAATATATATCTACTTTTTATTATGAATCTACCAAGGGCTAAGATCTCCAGGTGTTTTTGGTCCCATTGGAACTGTGCTGTTAGGCCCTAGAAAAGAGGGCCTAAGGAAAACCAAAAAGAAGCTAACAAAGGTTTCTGGGTAGTCCCCGAGCAGAGCTGGAGACATGGGTCACACAGGGGCGCTCCCTACATACTTGCTTAAGTTGCAGAAGTAAACTAGGTGAAAAATTACATTCTTGTACTTGAGGTAGAGCGGAACAGCTTGTTTTGAGAACTGATCAAGTAACTCCCTGTTTCTATTCTCCCTCTGATCTTAACTCCCTGTTTTGCCCTCTGTTTGTTCCTGGTACTTGTCTTCTGTGATTGATCAGAGAGTTGCTGATGTATTATGAATTGTTTAAGGCCATATTGTATAGTTGGCTCAGTAAGCATGAATACTGGAAGCTTCTAACCGATAAACGGGGGTGGGTTGCTTAATCGAGTAGTCTGTGACGTGACGGAACTGCCTGTATAAACCTACTGGTAACTGTGATCGGGGCTGGTTCTCTTAGGAAACGGGCCGCTCTCTATTGTTGTGTGCACTCTTCAATAAAGAGCTTGTGATTGAACCTTGCTGGTGTTGCCTGTCTCTTTGTGGTCAGACAACGAACGGACGCCGTCTGGGTACGAGTCCCTGACAGTGCTCTTGGGTACTATCAAGCCCTCCCAGAGCTGAGCTGTTCTTAGTGTCTATATTACCCTGATGGGCGGCGAGGGAGATGCTGTTGCCACAACTCTGGCCTTTGCTGAGACAAACCAGAACTTCTGGCTCAGCAGGACAGGGTGGTAGGTTGCCCCAGATGGAAAAATGATATGATCAGCCCATCAAGTGACATTCTCAAGGGGATCTCTATGAACCCAACCCATCATGGGCAACAACTAGTTTAAGCAGTTTCTCAGCCCACAGGATATTGCAGTCCAAAATACACAGATTTCACCCTTGAAAATTGATTCTCTTTGTTACCTTCAATCTTGTCAGCATCCTGCTTGTTTGCAGCATAGGTGGATAAAGGCAAAAGGCCAAGCAGGTAGCCATTGTGCTCTGTTTTATACCCTCAAACCCATGTGCTTGGAGAGCACAAGTCCAGACATGTCTGGGGGGCCTTGCTGAGCAATTCAGGCCAGGCTGAGCAATCCCCCTGGTGTGGCCTTATGCAGGTGAGCCACTGAATTGTAGCTCTCTTGCTGGACAATGACTATAGATTCTTTCATGCCCTTCCCAGGCGTTCTTGACTTGGGGAGCATCTGGCTAAATAACCAACATACAATGTGTTTTAGTGCAGGAATACAACACTAGTCTTCTAACTTCATATATGTTAATGATATGCATCTATTGATAGAGAAAAGACGTTCATCTTTCCCTGATACTTTGCAAGACATGCTTTATATGAGGATCACAATTATTAAAAAGAAGGAATATGGAAGTTGCAGGGTGTGCCCACAAGGAATAGAGTGTCACACCTATACCTACTTCATTCCCTTCATGCACTATTTCTGAATCTCTTTCTCTGTTTTGGATACCCTTCCCCCAACACACACGCAGTGAAGTTTGGCAAAAGCCCTCGCTGATTTTGGCCCCAACTGCAAAAAGTCAACAAGCAGCTCATTCCTCTGAATTGCTGAGAAGAATTGCGGAGTGTCCAGTGGATGTACTTATTCCCATAGGCCTACACCAGAGGACAGCTTTGAAGTCTGCCTTGGATTCTGCAGCAACCTCTCTGAGGGTACGTCTACACTGTGGAGCTATTTCGGGATTCCGGAAGTATCCACGTCCATTGAAGCAGCCCGGAAGTCTCTGCATCTGTTGAAGCAACCCGTTATTTCAAAATAACAGGCGGCTTATTCCCACATCCCAGTAACCCTCGTTTTATGAGGGTTAAGGGACATTTTAGAACAGTGAGTTATTTCGAAATACACTCGAAATCAGCTCTGCAATTTGCATAGCACAAATTGCATAGCTTATTTCGAGCTAAGGGTGCTGTGTAGATGCACCCTGAGGCACAATGCTGTCTAAATGTCTGCTGAAATATTGTGACTCCACACTGTCCTCAACACCATCCAGTGTCTTTAAGGCATGCTAGCCCTTTGTAAATGTGATGTTATTAAAAATGTGACTATCTTACATCATTGATTGAAATGGCGTGTGCAACTATATTCTCTGTCTTTTATAGCATTTTCCCATTGCTGGGTAAAAGAAAACCAGGTGCACTGAGGGGAAGAAGTGCATAACTTGCTATTATTTAATATTAATCTTCTTTACATGAGTTATAATGTTGTATGTTTCATTACCATGATATATAAAATGAGGGAAGCAAGGGATAGTGTTCAGTCATCCTTAAAAAGTTTGCTTTGATGCCTCAAAGAACATTTCTAAAGAAAAAAAACTTATAAAGAATTTGTTTTAAAAGGCAAAGCTGTCTAGTGTGATACAATTAATTTTTCATAATTCATTTTTTGTGTTTAACATTTAAAGGAAGCCTTTTAATATAAGGAGTTTGGGTAGGGAAGGAAGCAGCACTAGTTCCATTTGAAGCCTTTGCATTCTGAAGAAAGGGGTTATTTTTTTCTTCAAAAATCTTTGTAAATACAAAAAGGTAGTACAATTTAAGTGTCTGATTTCCAAGCCTCTTGGAGGATTTGCCTCTTTATATGGACAAGGATGACCTAATAGGATTTGGAAAAAAAAAATCAAATGTGAACCTTATTCATCAGCAAGCATAGAGGGAATCAGCTTTCATGCAACTAAATTAAGTTACATAGATAGTTACTCACAATTTTCTTTTATGTTATTTTCAGGAGGTCCTTGCTGTGTGGTTTATTTCACACAATGCCAGTACTGGTACATTATTCTAATGCAGATTCTCATATTACTAAATGCTTTGCAGGTATATAGGGATGTCTTATTGTTCTTATAAAATTTGTTAAAAAACAATACGATACAAGAAATATTTTACACATTTTTCACTTATGCTGCAAAATAGGATTAGCCCTGACTTTGAATAAATTGGTAACCTCAAAGTATACCATGTCAGCAAAGTACCTGAAAATTAAAGGCCTGTATTTTAGATGCCTTTCTTCTAATTTACTTTAGGATGAGATTAAATCAGGCCTAAGAAAGTCTGTCCTAAATATTGCACACACAGACACACACAGAATGATGTAATGTAATTATATAATGCCCTCACTTTGCTCCTTTCTCCTTTAATATAGCTTATTGAAGCCTAGAAGTGAAGGATCCAAATGGACTTGAAACATTTCAGGTACAGCGGCATAAGGCATTTAAAAATATAATTTTGCTGTATGTCCAATGAAATATCCTGCTATGAAACTATGAACCTGAGGCGATGTCTACACTACACAGATTGCACACCACAATTTGTGTACCTTTTTCCGATAGTTTTTTCAGAAGAGGCTTTTCTGAAATTTGGCCTATCTATACTAGGCCAAATTTCAGAAAAGCCTCCTTTTTCAGAAGAGCCCTTCTGCCTCATGGGAGGAGGAAGACAGAGCTTCCAAAAGAGCACGTCTGATCTTCCGCAAAAAAAAGTGTTCCCTACCCCGTAGCGTAGACATAGCCTGATTGTCCTCTAACAGTATGAAATAGAAGTAACTCCATGGAAATCAATGTCATTACACTTGTAAATCCAGTGTAAGTGAGAGAAGCAGGCCCATGTATTGTTTAAAGAAGATTCCTTTCATCCATTGCGATAGTACAAAACATGAAGGTCTTTGGGGACCATGTAAGAGTTGGATAATGTAATGAATCATCACAACTGATCACTGGGATGATAATTTCAGGATTTGGTAAATTATCGTAACAAGGGTTTTTTAAACTAAAATGGAGCACTATTTTCATTGCAATCACCACTTCCTGTGTCAATGATCTGTCTTCAAAAGGTCAGTAATAACAAGAATCAAATTTAATTTCTAATATGGCATCACACAATATTATATCTATAATATATCTAGATGAAAATAAAAATAAAACACTTTTTTTACAGTAGACTGAAAAATGTGAAGGATTTTGTCAAAGATTTTAGGGCTAAGAACAGATGCATACCTAATTTTGCCATTGACTTAGTGTTTTCTTTTGGGCAATGTACTTAACTTCACAGCCCAAATTTCAAGATTAGTAATCATTTTGTGTGCCTCAGTTTTTAGGTGCCTCGCTTGAAAACCTAAAAAGGGCTTGATTTTCATAGGACCAATGCACAACACTTCTGCAAGTCTTTATGGGCAGTCTGAAGTTGGGCTCCCAAAAAATGAGACATCCAAAATCATGACTCATTATTAAAAAAATTAGACTGGACCTCAGTTTCCCCATTAACAAGAATCTCGCCTACCTCTAAAAATATCTCTAGTTCTGTAGGCAAAAAGCCACAGAAAAGTGCTATGTTTTAGCTCTCATTTTATTACATTTATATAGTTTGTTACCATTGTGTTAGGAATACCTTTAACAGGCTAGGAAAGAGAAAGGAAGGTGGGGTGGGAACTTAATTAAAATGTTTTCTATAGCATCTTCTCTTGAAACTTACTGGTGGAAGGAACATTTTAATTTTCATTTTGAACCTTTGTGCAGCATAGCAGATAATCTAGCACACACTGTACTAGGCCCTGATCCTGCAAAGATTTATGCATGTGTTTAATTTCACGAGCTGTGAATCAACAGAACTATACACTACATATAAGGCTGAGGTAAGTCTTTGAAAAGCTGTGGCTTTCAATGGCAAGAATATTTTATTTTATTGTGTTTTTCTTCACAATTCATACTGATCAAATTCCCTTTTTTTGAAAGCTACAGAGGGGTAGCCGAGTTAGTCTGTAACTGGAAAATCTTTAAAAAACGTTTAAAACAACCAGTGGTCTAGCAGCAGCTTAAATACTAAAAAAACATGTAGATGGTATCATGAGCTTTCATGCAGCACAGCCATGGGCACCCGCATGACCCCACAATATGCCAATGTCTTTATGGCTGATATTGAACAATGTTTCCTCAGCTCTCGCCCCCTAGGACCCTTACTCTACTTACGCTACATTGATGACATCTTCATCATAAGGGAAAGAGACCCTTGAAGAATTTCACAGGGATTTCAACAACTTCTACCCCACCATCAAACTCAGCCTGGATCAATCCACACGAGAGATCCAC
Organism: Pelochelys cantorii; assembly: GCA_032595735.1. Taxonomy (NCBI): domain Eukaryota; kingdom Metazoa; phylum Chordata; order Testudines; family Trionychidae; genus Pelochelys; species Pelochelys cantorii. The sequence continues at coordinate 174,695,466 of CM064328.1, read as the reverse complement.
TTTCTTGACACTACAGTACAATTGCATGAAGGACCCATTTCCACCACCTTATACCAGAAACCCACTTATAGCTACACTTACCTTCATGCCTCTAGCTTCCATCCCAGACACATTTTTCAATCTATTGTTTACAGCCAAGCCCTAAGATAAAACCAGATTTGCTCCAATCCCACAGACAGAGACAAAAACCTAAAGGATCGATATAGAGCATTCTTAGAATTGAAATACCCACCTGGAGAAGTGAAAAAACAGATCAACAGAGCCAGTAGAGTACCCAGACATGATCTATTTCAAGACAGGCCAAGAAGAGAAAACAACAGAATTCTACTTGTCACCACCTATAGCCCACAACTTAAACCCCTCCAATGCATTATCAACAATCTACAACCTATCCTGGAAAATGATCCCTCACTCTCACAGGCCTAGTGGGGGAAAGGCCAGTCCTCACCTACAGACAACCCCCTACCCTCAAACAAATTCTTTCCTGTAACCACACAACACATCTCCGTCATAATCATCCAGGAACCTACCCCTGCCATCAGCCTTGGTGCCAACTCTGTCTATACATCTACACAAGCAATTTCATCATTGGACCCAACCACATCAGCCACTACATCCGGGGCTCATTTAACTGCACGTCCACTAATGTGATCTATGCCATCAAATGCCAGCAATGCCCCACTGCCATGTATATTGGCCAAACTGGACAGTCTCTACAGGAAAGAATTAATGGACACAAATCAGATATCCAAAAAGGCAACACACAGAAACCTGTTGGAGAACACTTTAACCTGCCCAGGCATTCATGGATCTCAAAGTCACAGTGTTGTTTTAGGCCAATTCCACAAGCCAAATATACAGGGAAGGGTTAGAACTTAACTTCATTTACAAGTTTGAGTCCTATCAGAGAGGAATGAATAAAGATACTGGTTGGCTCGCACATTACCTTCCACATCCTAATGACTTAACCAACCAATGGGTACTTACAGAGGTGCAAATTGTTCTTATCAGCCTCTTGTAACTTGAACAAGCCAATTCACTATTTTTTTCTATTTTTTTCTTTTCCCCATCCTTCTCCCCCCCACCACCACAGTCCCTTATTTATTCTTGGATCTGAACTTTCAATACTCCAGTCATCTGAAGAAGTAGGTTGTACCCACAAAAGCTCATGATACCATCTACATGTTTTTTTACTCTTTAAGGTGCTGCTAGACTATTCGTTGTTTTTTACTTTTTTCAGTTTGTCCCTCTTTTATTTGCATTAAGAACATTGGAAATTTGTATTTAAATCTGTATCTGGTGGGTCAAGGTGTTGTGCCTCTATAATGTCCCTCTGTTGCACTATATTGCCCAACCATGGGTTGGCAGAATTTCCCTCCCGCCCTCCAAAGAATCAAAAGAAAACTTATGTAAGTTTTGTCACTGACATTTGTCTCACATTTGTATTCAACTATATGTCTGTCAAGTCTTATGTCGTCAATACAATCTCACTAATCACTGGACAGGAATAAAACTCAGGTAAAATTATTCATAAAAAAGAAAGATTTGATGTTTCCATCAACATCTCCTATTGTTGTCCTGCTCCTATATTATCTGTAGGTTCAGTATAACAAACGAAAGCTTAGTAAGCAAGGCATGATAGTGGTGTCAGTTCTGGTCAGTGAGTGCGGGCTGAAAAAACTCTCATGGCAAAATTCTATCCTCAAATGTAGCAGGAAGGCATTTCCCAGTGAAGCTGAGGTATATCCAAGGGCAAAATTCAATCTTACAATAAAATGTGATCTAAAAAGAAACATTAATGGAGCTGCTAAACAAAAGAAAGTCACAATCTATATCCTTCCACTTGGAAAGCTGGGAAGAAACTAACCACGCTAATCAGAGTTTTAAAAATAGATATTGAAAATTTCACACCTGATTTTATGTACAGAATCGACTGAACTGTGTTGTTTGGAATTGGATGATGATAGAGGATGAAGGAACAAGGTGGAGAATTTGACAGTAACTCGAAGTGTGGGGTCACAAGGGCGGTGGATTTCAATCAAGCATTGAGTTTATAAAAGAAGGAAATAATTGCTACTGCATTCCTGTTTTGGTTTCTCACCCCTCTTTTGTCCCTTCCCTCTTCTTTACTTATCTTTGTGAGAAACACAGTGTATTAGCTTACTGTAAAAAATAACTTCAATATTTTTTAATGGTATTTCTTTTACAGGTTGAAACTTTCTTGTCTGGCACTTTCTGGTCTGGCAACCTTCGTGGTTCCGGCATGATTTTAGTTAGCTGGATGTTCACTTATCATGGGTGTGGCCAAGTTTTCCAGAGTCCTGTAAAGTTTGTTTACAGCCACCAGTCCTGGCTCTCAGTGTTCTGTACTCTTATTTAGCTCTAATTTACCCCCTAAATTTCTACAAAAAGCCCAGAAAGCAGTGCAAATGTTGGTAATGCCATTAAGTGTAGGCATGTTTTTTATGTTACTTACACTGGTCTACAATTTTTTAGAAGTCGTCTGCTTCAGAGATAAAATGTGCTATTTATTATGTATTTTGATGTGCTGAATTCAAATATGACAATTAAAACAACTGATTGGCTACTGTTTCCAAGATATTTAAGTTTTTACATTTTACGTCTATGTATATTGTGTAGATAATAGAGTTTTAATCATAAATTGTAAACCTAGGTCTTTTCATGTGTTTATGATTGCTTTACATGATAATATTTCACCTGTCCTGTTTATGTAACACTTTAAAAATCAGCAAAAGGGTTATATAAATAAAATGTATTATGAAACAAAAGGCAAAAAACTATTATGTACATAGTTTAGTCCTATTCGGTGTCTACTCGGCACTTTTTGGCTTGTCTCTTGTATTCATTAAATGGAGCATCTCTTGTCACTGTCCAGCAATAGTCTGCAAGCATTGATGGGCTCCATTTGCCCTGATAGCGTTTCTCCATTGTTGCAATGTCCTGGTGAAATTGCTCGCCGTGCTCGTCGCTCACTACTCCGCAGTTCGGTGGAAAAAAATCTAGATGAGAGCACAAAAAATGTATCTTTAGTGACATGTTGCAACCAAGACTTTTGTATGCCTTGAGGAGGTTTTCCACCAACAACCTGTAGTTGTCTGCCTTGTTGTTTCCGAGAAAATTTATTGCCACTAACTGGAAGACTTTCCATGCCGTCTTTTCCTTGCCACGCAGTGCATGGTCAAATGCATCATCTCGAAGAAGTTCACGAATCTGAGGACCAACAAAGACACCTTCCTTTATCTTAGCTTCTGTTAACCTTGGAAATTTTCCACGGAGGTACTTGAAAGCTGCTTGTGTTTTGTCCATGACCTTGACAAAGTTCTTCATCAGACCCAGCTTGATGTGTAAGAGTGGTAACAAAATCTTCCTTGATTCAACAAGTGGTGGATGCTGAACACTTTTCCTCCCAGGCTCCAATGACTGTCGGAGTGGCCAATCTATCTTGATGTAGTGGGAATCTATTGCACAACTATCCCATTCACAGAGAAAACAGCAGTACTTTGTGTATCCAGTCTGCAGACCAAGCAAGAGAGCAACAACCTTCAAATCGCCACAAAGCTGCCACTGATGTTGGTCATAGTTTATGCACCTCAAAAGTTGTTTCATGTTGTCATAGGTTTCCTTCATATGGACTGCATGACCAACTGGAATTGATGGCAAAACATTGCCATTATGCAGCAAAACAGCTTTAAGACTCGTCTTTGATGAATCAATGAACAGTCTCCACTCATCTGGATCGTGAACGATGTTGAGGGCTGCCATCACACCATCGATGTTGTTGCAAGCTACAAGATCACCTTCCATGAAGAAGAATGGTACAAGATCCTTTTGACGGTCACGGAACATGGAAACCCTATCATCACCTGCCAGGAGATTCCACTGCTCTAGTCTGGAGCCCAACAGCTCTGCTTTACTCTTGGGTAGTTCCAAATCCCTGACAAGGTCATTCAGTTCACCTTGTGTTCTGAGGTGTGGTTCAGAGGAGGAGGATGGGAGAAAATGTGGGTCCTGTGACATTGATGGTTCAGGACCAGAAGTTTCATCCTCTTCCTCTTCCTCATCTGACTCAAGTGAGAATGATTCTGCTGCATCAGGAACCAGCAGTCCTTCTCCGTGGGGTACTGGGCGTATAGCTGATGGAATGTTTGGATAATGCACAGTCCACTTTTTCTTCTTTGACACACCTTTCCCAACTGGAGGCACCATGCAGAAGTAACAATTGCTGGCATGATCTGTTGGCTCTCTCCAAATCATTGGCACTGCAAAAGGCATAGATTTCCTTTTCCTGTTCAACCACTGGCGAAGATTTGTTGCAGCATATGGGCTGGGGCCCACCTCTTGTCCTGATCTCCAATTTTGCAGCCAAAATAAAGGTGGTAGGCTTTCTTAACCATAGTGGTTCTACTGCACTTTTGTGATGCAAAAGTCACTTCACCACAAACATAGCAGAAGTTATCTGCACTGTTCACACAAGTACGAGGCATCTCTGCTCACTTTGGCTCAACAGAAATGTGTCCCTTTGCAAAATGAAACACTGACAAATAAGAGAGCACGACACTGTATGATTTCTAGAGCTGATATAGGGCAATTTGTTCAGCAGAGTGATGTAAGCTTCGTTATGATTGCATCATCCATGACTTCTAGGAATAACATGATGCAATTCATATCATGTATGACTCAATACCAGCTTCAGATTGCATCATTCATTGTTTTGTCTAAAAAGCAAGTACTGTCCAAACCCAGTCATAGATTTATTCATAGATCCAGTCAAAGATGTAGTTTAGTCATTTCTGGTTTAAATTGAGATCCCTTCCCTTTATAACTCACTTATCCTCCACCATTCCCAGGTCAAGGGTCGTATATACTGACCCAATAGCATATCTTGAAAACTAGAGCCAATCAACAATTTTAAGCATCATTTTCGTTCTCAGTGACCCAGAATTAGTAAAGTTTGACTACATTTATTTCAGAAGCATTTTGGCTGTAGAGCAGTGTTATTAGAAGACTTACCTGGCATTTCCCAGTCCTAGCCAGTGCTAAAGGAGGGTCCCAGCCTATGGCTGGAGGTGAGAAGGGAGGGTGTGCAGGCTCCCAACAGGCCTGACCTGGGGAAATATGGGCCACGTGGGGAGTGCAGGCTGTGGCTTCTATGGCAGGGGCCAAGACTGCACTATTTGGCCTTGCCAATACTCCTGATGGTAGGTGTGGTTGGGCTTTCTCCCCAGTCCCACACTGCGACTGAAGGACTGGGAGGTAGAGCTTTGACTCAGGAGGACCATTTACCTGGGCCAGTGGCAGGCAAGATAGTGAGCTCCATCCGAGCTGGCCACTTCCTTGGTGGTGCAGCTGCCTCCAGTGGTCACTCTGCAGTATAGCTATAGCTGTCCCCTGTGCTCGCCCCCACAGTGGTGACTGTGAGTATAGCATCCCTCCGCTCATCCCCCTCCCTTTCCATATTATGGAAAACAATCTAATTCCAGGCACATCCCATTTTCATGGTACAACCAAACTCTGACCTTGCTTTATGTTAGGTTAAGAGGAAGCTGCATACCAAAATTGATGGTCCTATCCCTTAGTGTTCAGGAGTTCTTGAACAAATAGACTCACAGACAAACAGACACACACATTTCTAAAAGATTTCCTTGTGCCACAACAATAAAATTGTCTAATCACACTAACACTTTGTGATGAAGAGAGCTGACCGTTGATTAATACACACTAATCCTAACGATCTGGCTTTCTGTCAACCTTATAGTCCATTGATTCAAGCCACACTTCTTTAACTTGCTGGCAAGAATACTGTGAAAGACCCCATGAAAAGTTTTGCTAAAGTCAAAGTCTACCACTTTCCTGAGCCAGGTATGTCATCATAAAAGGCAAATAGGTTGGTCAGGAATGATTTACCCTTGGTGAGTCCATGTTGACTATTCTTGATCAATTTCCTTGCCTCCACGTGTTTCAAAATGGAGTCCTTGAGGACCATCTCCATGATTTTGTCAGTGACTGAGGTGAAGCTGACCAGTATATAGTTTCTCAGATCCTCCTTCTCCCAATGATCTGCTAACAGTGTTTCTGAATGTTTAACCAAATTTTGCCAATATAATTGTGACCTGTTGCATTATTCATAGCAGATGAAGATCTCTGCACAAGAAAGTCCAGCACAGAAGGCCTATACCACACTTCAGTGTCAGTGGAAGTCAAGGCCACTTGAAAGTAAGCCCACAGAAATATGTGCAGGATTTGGGCCTCCCAGACTGCAGGAGTTCAAAAGTCACTGCAGACATGGTATCAGTTTTTCCTTATTGATGCCTTTACTTCAACTTCATTGCTTCTTCAAGGATTAAAGTCCTGTTTCAATTGTCAACACAATTGGTTAGTTGGTGAGATAATTTTAAACTAATCAAACAACATGACATATTTTAGCAGGAACATTATGACAAAGAAGTAATGTATTTCCTGATGCTCCTGAAATATAAAGGTATTTTCACATTTTGTTTGTAGATTTAACTTAATTGCACCAAACCATATTCAAATTCCAGAATTAAGGACAGAGCAGGATAAAAACTGAAGTTGAGTCATTTGGTTTGAAGCAATGCAATAAGAAATAAGTTATAATGGCTTTGCTCAGTTGTTTTCTTGTGCTTTATCTGTGTCATATGAAGACATCAGTCACAAAAGCAGCAGCAGGACAAAACATAATTATATTTTTAGAAAAAAGTCTTATCTTGTCAGCTGAATATTGAAATATTATGTCATATTCCAACAAAAATGTCAGATAACATACATTTTCCAGTTACACGTGTCTTACATAAAAGCAATTTTACAAATTTCAAGAGAAGAGCAAGACATTGAGATCCCTGTGTGTGTTGAGAAGGATCTTTTCCACAGCTCTGTAAATGTTCACACATCACCATTAGTGAATATTTGCAATAAGCAAACCACAGTTAAATTCAGTCTGTGTTCACTGGTTTTGCCAGCTGGACAATCTTTTTTAATTAAGTTTTGAATCATATCAGAATGTCAAATGCATATCTGACAGATGTGGGATAAACACATGACTCTGATAAACCACTGTCCCTTTATTAATATAATATATTCACATATGGAGACAATTATAAACATTTAAGAATTTTAAGAGTAAACGATTAGTGATTTCATGAAACTATCAGTAGTTCTATTAATTTTAATCCCTTTTTTTATGCTGCATATATCAGTTACTTTAGCCATAAAAAAAGTATTCTCTTTTAGTGTGAAATAAGGCAAATGTTTTAGACTCTCACAATAATGTTTCAGTGTTTAGGGCAATTGAAGAAAATCACATGCAGCTGTAACTGCAATGTTGATCTACATAGACAAGGTTCAATTACACCACACATGCAAATTTGACTAGAACACCAAGACTATTTACCCTTCTAAACAGAATCATAGAATGACCACAAGTTGCCAGGAAAAAAAAGATCAGAAAACTGAGAATTTGAACAGCACATTTAGTCTTCACACCTTGCTAGGACCCTGAGGGTATATCTACACTGCAAAGTTAATTCGAATAACAACCGTTATTTCAAATTAACTTTAATAGCGTCTATACGTGCAAACCACTATTTCAAAATTAATTCGAAATAGCAGAGTGCTTAATTCAAATTTGGTAAACCTCATTCTATGAGGAGTAACGCCAAATTCGAAATAGCTATTTTGAATTAAGTGCGGTGTAGACACTTAATTCGAAATAGGGGGCCTCCAGCCCTTCCCAGGGAGCCCTGGTGGCCACTCTGGGCACAATCAGGAAAACTTACTCTCCTCTCCCCCAGCCCCGGAGCCATTAAAGGGGTAGACCCTGGCCACAGTGCCTGTGCCAGCTCCAAGCCTGCCAGCCCAGAGCCAGCAATGGCCACCGGGGCCCCTGACCCAGTGGCCCCAAAACATGAGCCAGCAAGCCACTGGCAGCCAGCCCTCCATCGCTCCCCAGGAGCAGTCTGTCAGCTCCCAGGATCCTGACAGGGGCTGGAGAAGGCAGGCACATTCCTGGTCCAAGATGGAGATCATGGACCTTATTCAGGTTTGGGGGGGGATGCCCCAACGTCCATGATCTCCGCACTAGATGGAGGAATGCAGCCGTCTATGGCAGGATAGCTGCCAGCCTGGCCACCAAAGGCCACATGCGAACCCAGGAGCAGGTTTGCATGAAAATCAAGTTGGTCCGGTGAGACCACCCCCAACCCTGGGCCCTAAGCTTCCCCTCCCCCTTCTTCCCCTTGCTTCCCCCCTTCCAGCTCCCTCCTCCCAGGTTTCCCCCTCCCCTCTCCCACCCTCTCTCTTCCCCTCTCCCACCTCCTTTTCCCAGTCTTCCCAGAGGTTCATCCCCCCCACCCCCCAGTTTTGTTCAATAAACCCACTTTCTATTTTTGAACATACGTGTGTTTTGTTTGACATCAGGAAGGGGGGCTAGGGAAGGGTAAGTGGAAGGACGTGAGGGAGAAATGGGGCATGAGCCCTCAGTAGGGAGGACCGGGGTGGCTCTGAGGGCTCCTCGGGGTGGATGCTCTCCCGCAGGGCCTCCTGGATCCTGACAGCCCCCCGATGCACCCTCCGGATGGCAGCCTGCAGCAAGTGCAGCCGGGCTGATGGCAATGACCCCCACGAGATGCACTGGCGTGCCCAGAGGCAGCTCTGGCTCCATGTGGCTGAGTGCCGTGGTGTCCCAAGTGCGGACACTCAGGGCACTCCAAGACAGGACTGCTTTGCTGTCCCTCATCGAGGTAGACAAGCAAGCGGGGAGCCCTGAGAACTGTCTGTCCAGTGGGGGGGGGTAGGGTCCCTTTATGCACGGAGCTCAGTTAGCCTCAGGCAGCAGCCCCACACGCTAAGTCTTAACCTGATACCCTGCTAGCACTGGTTCCGGCCAGCCTTAACTTCGGTTCAGGGTCCACTCAGTGTGGACGCGCTATTTCGAAATAGCAAAACGCTATTTCGAAATAGGTTTGTGTATAGATGCGTTAATTCGAATTAACTTAATTCAAGTTAACTATTTCAAATTAAGTTAACTCGAATTAACGCTGTAGTGTAGAAATACCCTGACTGAGAACCCAGTTCTTCAAAGATATAACGTGTCCTCCTGAAATCAACAGAACTACTTCTGTGTTTACAGTCAAACTCACATGTGCACACATACATGTGCCTAAGTATTAGCAGAACAGGCTCCGAGAAAGGAATGAACCAAAGTCACCACTTCCTACAGCAAAATTAGGTTTTCCTTCCATGTCTCCCACCCAAATACAGACGAGGCTTTGTACCACTCAGTTGATGATATGGCATATCATGTTTGAACACATCCTACGCAGGAACAAAGTATTATTTCAAAGTATCAGACATGCTGGGCAGTAAAGTTTCTACATGAAAAATGTAAAATAACAACTGAAAGGATTTTTTTCCTCCATTTTGTTGTTCCTTCTTAGTAAGGGGCAAAGACAAGACAATTAAGCAGAAGAAGAGTCTTTGGAAGGATGGCAGAACAGGTATGGATGGATAAAGGGTGAGAGAGGATGTCTGAGATCTTTTAATATCATATTGTGTGGGTGTGCACTTTGGATACAGTGGGGAGGTTTAGCAAAATAAAAAGCAGGAGCAAGCAGAGGTGGATGGGAGCTCAAATGATCTCAGAGGCAGGAAAAAAAAACTTGTTCAGGAAACCAAAATGTTGCCCTTTTTTTGCTGACATAATGACACAAGTTATGCAGTTGAGTTTCATGATCTTGCAAAAAACAGAGGGATGGTAAACACACCTGAACTACAATAGAAGAGTCTTCCTCTGGAAAACAATCTTTGACACTATCCCAGAATTTTCTCCCACCAAAAATCCTCTGATTTTGTATTCATTCAACTGCCAAAACTTCTTGCCACGTATATAAAGACCAGAGACAGAAGCCAGGGACTATAAGTACAGCTTATTACAAATGCTGTAGGGAGTGGCATAACTAGGGAAGGAAAGTAAGGGAAAGAAAGGAAACTTTCAGCTGGGCAGACAATGATGGGGGTCAGGAGGGACGGGGGTCACAGGGAGGGAGACCTGCCTTCTCCCACTCCATGCAGCCAGCCCCTTACTGCTCAATAGGCCCTAGAAGATAAGGCTGCCCAGCACATACAACCTGCATTCATGGTGCAGACGGGGGCCCCAACCAGGGCTCAAGCTCTGCCCGTTCTTCCCAACCCCAGCTCAGTGTCCATCTGCTCATCTGGCCATGTCCCTCTCCTGCCTGCATTGCATACTGCTGCCCTGGTCTCTGGCTATAGGAGTAGCAGCAGCATGCTAGTCTACCTCCAAGCAGACTGGTCACTTTTAAAAGCTTACCTTTTTCAGGTACCCAGGTCAAACCCCCATCCTACAGTGAAGATGTAAATCACTATCTATTACGAAATATAGTTTCCATCCCTGGCTTTCTAGAGGCCACCTTTTGAAGAACTATATTTGTCATGATGCAACAAAAACAGATATCACTGTAATATGAGTGTGTTGCTTGATCTCATGGGGGGGGGGGGGAAACAAGCAAATGTTAATACCTCTCAATAAAATGATTGAAAAATATTATTATTACATATGGAATATTTATTATTATATATGGCTCTGCCTAAGAACCTCATATATTCTCCATTCCAGTTTCGGGACTTGTATTACAGACCCACCATATATGCTGAATGTGAAGTCAAAATACTCTCTAATATAGTTTACTAGATTTGTATCAAACTTAATATACCACAGCCCACATTTGACTTGTGTGCATTTGTTCATCTACACAAACTTGTCTTTCTCTGAGATTTATTCAATATTTATATGAAACAAAAGGTTTTCAGTCAGGCAAAAGCCAGAACTAACTATGGAACTACAGAAACATGACAGCATATATATATATATATATATACATATATATATATATATATATATAGTTGAAACAAAAGTTTACTGCTAGACCTTCACAGCTAAAATTACTTTCTCTGACTGCCTATATTTAGTGCTTATCACCACAAACTGACACTCAAGTGTAAAGAAACAACAGTCTGAGAACCAAGAATTTTCTTCTGTTTTCAGACTGGTGATAGGTTCTTATTTCTGCCAGAATTAGGTGTTACCCATACAGAATGCATTCCCTTAGTAAAAGAAAGAGGCTGTCAGCTTCTCCAGTAAGTACAGCTATTTCTACCTGTAAGATGAGTGATAGATGAAAGATCTGAGATCATTCTGGTGAGCTCTGTTTCATATAAATATTGAATAAATCTCAGAGAAAGATAAGTTACTGAGGGATTTTAAAGTAAAAATTAATAAATTCTGCACTATTCATTATCTTTCTTAAAGAAAAACTTTTGAAACAAGCCATTTTCATGTTATAATTCACATTTTATCTTCAGGGATTTTGCCTTAAAATCATCATAGTAAAAAAGCTTTCCTATATTGAAGAATTTTATAGAACTCAGACTAAGAAGATGATGCAACACATTATAGCTCAAATTATTTGTGCAAGTCATTCAAGACACAACTGCAGGTTGTATCTATTAATTTAAAGAAATAAAAAAGGGATTCAAGTCTATTAGTTATTTTAGTTCTCATAATTTTTATCCTCATAAAATACAGAATTGATGAGGTTTGAAACCAATAATGTCCTTAAATTAAATGATTACCTATAGAAATTACTGGAAATATATAGAGTGTAGAAAATATTGTATTTGTTCCATAAATTTGAAACCATTTTATAGAGAATTATATGTTAAACTAAAGAATTATGTCTTTGCCATAAAATTCTGTAAGTAGGGTTAAAAATTCTAACAAATGTTCAGAGTTCTCTCTTGCTTCTGTGAGACTGATAACTGATCATTATAACTGTTCATTATTAACTTGTAAAGCTTATAAGGACTTTATTAATATACACCCAATGACAACAATGATAGTTCTTTGGAATAGTTTTAATGGAAATATACATGAGGGCTGCGTCTAGACTGGCATGATTTTCCGCAAATGCTTTTAACGGAAAAGTTTTCCGTTAAAAGCATTTGCGGAAAAGAGTGTCTAGATTGGCACGGACGCTTTTCCACAAAAGCACTTTTTGTGGAAAAGCGTCCGTGCCAATCTAGATGCGCTTTTGCGCAAGAAAGCCCCGATCGCCATTTTAGCCATCGGGGCTTTTTTGCGCAAAACAATTCTGGGTTGTCTACACTGGCCCTCTTGCGCAAAAGCATTTGCGCAAGAGGGCTTTTGCCCGAACGGGAGCGTCATAGTATTTGCGCAAGAACACTGACGATCATACATTAGATCGTCAGTGTTCTTGCGCAAATTCAAGCAGCCAGTGTAGACAGCTGGCAAGTTTTTCTGGAAAAGCGGCTGATTTTCCGGAAAAACTGGCCAGTCTAGACACAGTCGAGGTGTTTTTAAAAGTTGAAATTACGTTATCTCATATTCCTTTTTCCCCTTTGTTAATTCATTTATATACTTCCTGATCCTGCTTACGAATGCTGAGGCTTCTAATTTAAACCTATATTAGAACATATTCCTAGATGAAAAAAAAAACCAAATCTCTGTTTTCTGATTGCTTTGCCTGAATCCAAATATAATACCTGTTAAATATGATTAGAAACAGAGATGCATTGAGCTATCAGTAAATAAATCAGGTGGTGGTTGGGTAGCAAACAAACTCATTTGAGGCATTGTAACCCAGCTCAATAAGATTTGCCTAGATATGCTTTGAATTTGAATTATTAGTACATATAAATTATAAAAGATCATCTAATTTCAGCAGAACACATTTCAAGGAATCTATAATAATGAACTGAAAATTAAAAAAGCATCTGTGTGGCAAAGCATGATTGATAATGCTCAAATTTTATAGGACTTTTTGCTACGCAAAGGAAAATAGGTTGATTGAATCACTTGGAAATCTTTATTGGGAAATATGAAATGGCTTGCACAGTAGCATTATTTTGTAAATAAATTAGCATATTTTGTGACAAAGAATGCATTTTCTAGAATTATTGAGATGTAATCTCTATATGAAAATATCAGTGGAAGAGCTGAACATGAAAGCATTATAAAGAGTTTCCTAAAACTCAGTAGTTTAGAGCAACAAATAGTTGAGTCTTCTCAGATCATAGGGAAGACTGGAGTCATGGGTGAGAGAAAAGAAATCTGAAATCAGGAGGATTACTTCTAGATAAACTCTTACTGATGTCTTTTCTACGGGGAAACATTTCTTCTACACAGTGAAAATAACTAAATATACAAGTCTGACTAAAACTGAAAGGGTATGTCTACACTACAGCACTAATTCAAACTAACTTAATTCAAATTAGTTAATTCGAACTAAACTAATTCGAACTAGTGCATGTAGACCTAAAAACTAATTCAAATTAACATTTTGCTAATTTGAACTAGCATGTCCACATTGAGTGGACCCTGAACCGAAGTTAAGGCTGGCCAGAACCAGTGCCAGCAGGGCATCAGGTTAGGACTTAGAGTGTGGAGCTGCTGCCTCAGGCTAGCTGAGGGCTGTGCTTAAAGGGACCCGACCCCCACCCCAGACAGACAGTTCTCAGGGTTCCCCGCTTGCTTGTCTACCTTGATGAGGGACAGCAAAGCAGTCTTGTCTTGGAGTGGCCTGAGTGCCCTCACTCGGCACATCACAGCACTCGGCCATCAGCCTGGCTGCACTTGCCGCAGGCTGCCATCCGGGGGTGTCAATCGGGGGGCTGTCAGAATCCAGGAGGCCCTGCAGGAGAGCTTACACCCTGAGGAGCCCACAGAGCCACCCCAGTCCTCCCCATCGGAGGCTCGTGCCCCATTCCTCCCTCACCTCCTTCCACTTACCCCTCCCTAGCCCCCCTTCCTGATGTAAAAAATAAAGGACATGTGTTCAAAAATAGAAACTCTCTTTATTTAACAAAACTGGGGGTGGGGGGTTTAACCTCTGGGGAGACTGGGAAAAGGAGGTGGGAGAGGGGAAGAGAGAGGGTGGGAGAGGGAAGGGGGAAACCTGGGAGGAGGGAGCTGGAAGGGGGAAGCCAGGGGAAGTAGGAGGAGGGGAAGTATAAAACTATGGTACGCCATATCTTCAGTATTGTGTAGAGATGTGGTCTCCTCACCTCAGAAAAGATATTTTGGCCTTGGAAAGGGTTCAGAAAAGGGCAACTGCAATGATTAGGGGTTTGGAACAGGTCCCATATGAAGAGAAGCTAAAGAGACTGGGACTTTTCAGCTTAGAAAAGAGGAGACTGAGGGGGGATATGATAGAAGTATATAAAATCATGAGTGGTGTGGAGAGGGTGCATAAAGAAAAGTTCTTCATTAGTTCCCATAATAGAAGGACTAGAGGACACCAAATGAAATGAATGGGTAGCAGGCTTCAAACTAATAAAAGAAAGTTCTTCTTCACAAAGCAAATAGTCAACCTGTGGAACTCCTTGCCACAGGAGGCTGTGAAGGCTAGGACTATAACAGAGTTTAAAGAGAAGTTAGATAAAGTTATGGAGGTTGGGTCCATGGAGTGCTATTAGCCAGGGGGTAGGAATGGTGTCCCTGGCCTCTGTTTGTGGAAGGCTGGAGATGGACGGCATGAGACAAATGGCTTGGCCATTGTCTTCGGTCCATCCCCTCTGGGGTACCTGGTGTTGGCCGCTGTCGGCAGACAGTCTACTGGGCTAGATGGACCTTTGGTCTGACCCAGTACGGCTGTTCTTATGTTCTTATGTTCTAAGCTCAGGGCTCAGGGTTGGAGGTCTCACTGGACCAATTTGATTTTCATGCAAACCTGCTCCTGGGTTCGCATGTGGCCTTTGGTGGCCAGGCTGGCAGCTATCCTGCCCTAGACGGCCTCATTCCTGTGCCTAGTGCGGAGGTCGTGGACGTTGGAGGTCTTCCCCCAAACTTCGATGAGGTCCACGATCTCCACACTAGACCAGGCGGGCGCCTGCCTCTTGCGGCCCCGGGCAGGCTCCTGGGAGCCGCCAGCCTGGTCCTGGGAAGAGGTGGAGGGCTGGGTGGCAGCGGGTGGCTGGCTCATGCCGTGCCAGGTGCAGGGTCTGCTGGCTGGGTGCTGGCAGGCTTGCACCTGGCATGGGCACTGTAGCCAGACCATGCCCCTTTAAGGGCTCCGGGGCTGGGAGGGGGGCAGAAGAGTTTCCCTGGCTTGGCCCAGAGTGGCCACCAGGGCAAGCTGGGAAGGGCTAGTCTCCATCTAGTTCGAATTAAGTGGCTACACAGCCCTTAATTCAAACTACTTAATTTGAACTAGGCATTAGTCCTCATAGAATGAGGTTTACCTAGTTCAAATTAAGCACTCCGCTAGTTCGAATTAAGTTCGAACTAGTGGTGTGCATGTGTAGCACCTATGAAAGTTAATTCAAACTAACAGCTGTTAGTTCAAATTAACTTTGTAGTGTAGACATACCCAAGGTGTGTGTCCATGTAATCTAAAACAATTTAAGCTACTTCCATTGTGAATTATAACATCCATTGAGCATGCAGCCTTCTAAATAGGTATCCTAGGATCCACTATTATACAGCTGGGCTGAATGCATTATAGGATGTTCATTGTGATGGACTGAAAGATACCTTCTTGAACTTATTGGAGTTCTGCAACTTGCGGACAAATTCCCATGATTCCTTCCTTTATGTTCCAAAATTCATCTGGTTTTCTCTAGCCAATGCCATTTCAAACTGCTACTAGCTATGAGAGGACTATTTAGACACAGAGGGCTAGATTCAAAATGTAATTAGGTACATCTTGTTTAAGCTGCAGGTCCAGTAACTACAACACTACAGCTACAACACCAGGCAATACTAAATTATGCAACATGTTAGGATGGGACTAACAATAATAAAACAGGAGGAGAAGACATCTATGCCTCACTTTATATGTTCAGATGCCCATCTCTCACTTAAGGCAGAGGGTGATTTACAAACCAGGAAAGATAGCTGATAACTGGCTTACCTCACATGCAGGATCTAATCTTGTAGGTTGCTGAGAAGCTGTCCACCAGATCTGATTACATTCAAAATCCAGTTGGTGGTGGGAGTGGTGATGGAGCCTACCTTAAAACTTTTAGCCCAGTGTACAGAGTACTCACTGTTAGCAAAGCTTTTGATATGGTCTGCCATAGCATTCTTCCCAGCAAGTTACAGAAATATAGATGGGATAAATGGACTATAAGGTGGATAGGAAGCTGGCTATATCATTGGGCTCAATGGGTGGTGATCAACAGCTTGATGTCTAGTTGGCAGCTGGTATCAAGCACAGTGCTCCCCGGGTTTGATTCTGGGGCTAATTTTGTTCAACATCTTTATTAATAATTGAGATGATGGGATGGATTACATCTCAATAAGTTTGTGGATGACACTAAGTTGGTGGGAGAGGTAGAAATAATGCAGGGTAGGGATAGGGCCTAGAATGACCTAGACAAATTGTAGGATTTGGCCAAAAAAATCTGATGAGGTTCAACAAGGACAAGTTCAGAGTCCTGCACTTCAGAAGAAGAATCCCAAGGACTGCTACAGGCTGGGGACCAATTGGCTAAGTGGCAATTCTGCAGAAAAGGACCTAGGGATTACAGTGATTGAGAAGGTGGATATTAGTCAATAGTGTGCCCTGTTTGCATAGAAGACTAATGGCATATTGTGCTGCATTAGGAGGAGCATTGCCAGCAGATCAAGGAAAGTGATTATTCCCCTTTATTCAATATTGGTGAAGCCACATTTGGAGTATTGTGTGCAATTTCAGGTCCCCAAGTACTGAGAGGCGGGGGACAATTTGGAGAGTCAAGCTCAGGGTAGCAAAAATGATTTGTGGGGTGGGATGCATGATTTATAAGGAGAGGCTGAGGGAACTGGGCTTATTTATTCAGCAGAAGAGAAGAATGAAGGTGCATTTGAGAGCAGCCTTCAACTACCTGAAGGGGGTTCTAAAGAGGATGGAGCCAGTCTGGAATGATTTATTTGTGTTGGTCCTGCTGTGAACAGGGAGTTTGACTTGTTGACCTTCCTATCCTAATATTCTTTGATGTTATGATGATTCTATGAGATCACCTGAAGTCTGTGCATCATTCCTTCTCTGAATAATGAATTAGATTTGTTTGGACACCCCATGATCTATTTAGACTGTCTGAGATATAGACCATTGGATTCTAGAATACATATTTAACCTCTTTTGCTGCATTTCCCATAGAGACTGGATTATTTATATATATATATGCAAGTCTTCCACCAGGTACTTATTTGCAAGAAAAAAAAAAAAAAAAGACTGAGTTCTGTCTTCACATTTAGTTGGGATTGAGCAGGGGGTTGGACTAGATGACCTTCTGAGGTCTCTTCCAACCCTTATCTTCTTTGTTTCTGCGATTCTAGTCCAAACTGCAGGGTTTTGACTTGGCATGCCCGGAGGTTCCAACACCTAACACAGCTTAGTGATTCAGCTTTAGTAAGGTTCTCGTTAGGTGGGGCCTCAGCAGAAATCACTTAGCTCTTTTTTTTGTCCTCTGCATTGTCTTTCATCACACAGTCCTCATTCTCAGCTGTCTGTCATGGCCACATCCCCATTGGAGAGGAGCCTAGAGCACATAAGAACTTTGAGCAGAGTCCCAGATGCTTGAAAGCCAGTTCTTTGTCACTAGGTAAAAACTCTTTTCCATTTCTGAGCTGCTCTGGGAGCCTACTACTCCCCCAAATCCAAGTTCATGTGTACTTTTGGCAATCTCCCAAGTAGCAGAACAATTGTGGGTAGGTAATCTATGCAAACAGATCTTTTTCTGACAGCATTTTCCCTGTTCACCAATAAACAGAATAAGAGCTCTCCCTCCTTTGGAACTTATGGCCACAGGGCTTACACATTTGGTAATTTAGTTAGAGTTTGGTGGGAGGGAGAATCTTCTCACATCCCCACAGCAGAATTTGCCTTCAATATTCGAGTCTCCCTTTATGTAGGGAACTCCATTTGATATTGATAATGTTTCCATGCATGCAGAAAAATCAAAAGATCAGAGGAGAGATTTATATAGCTGTAAGAAGAGCTTTTGGAATTCTAAAGGCCATATTTTCCCAACATGTATCCATGCTAAAGACAACCTGTCTCTGAATCAGTGGTGACTCTAAATAATACTGTTAACTGGGGCCCTGTAATTTACGTTATCTTTAAATAAGCTTGTCAGATGAAGGCATTTTTTGAAAGTAGCCTTCAGTGCTCCAGCTAACCAGCTCTTCAACAAAATCCTGATTCTCATAGACTCATAGACTTTAAGGTCAGAAGGGACCACCTTGATCATCTAGTCTGACCCCCTGCACAATGCAGGCCACAGAATCTCACCCACCCACTCCTAGAATAATCCTCTCACCTATATCTCAGATATTGAAGTCTTCAGATGATGGTTTAAAGACCCCAAGATACAGAGAATTCTCCAGCAAGTGATCCATGCCCCACGCTACAGAGGAAGGCAAAAAACCTCCAGGGCCTCTGCCAATCTACCCTGGAGGAAAATTCCTTCCCGACCCCAAATATGGCGATCAGCTGAACCCTGAGCATGTGGGCAAGGCTCACCAGCCAGACACCCAGGAAAAAGTTATCTATAGTAACTCCTATTATCCCACCATTGGCCTATTTACCACTGATAGTGAAAGGTCAATTGCCAAGATCATGTTATCCCATCAAACCATCCCCTTCATAAACCCATCTAGCTTAATCTTGAAGCCAGATAGGTCTTTTGCCCCCACTACTTCCCTTGGAAGGCTGTTCCAGAACTTCACTCCTCTAATGGTTAGAAACCTTTGTCTAATTTCAAGTCTAAACTTCCTGGTAGCCAGCTTATATCCATTTGTTCTTGTGTCCACATTGATATTGAGCTTAAATAATTCCTCTCCCTCCCTAGTATTTATCCTCTAATATATTTAAAGAGAGCAATCATATCTCCCCTCAGCCTTCTTTTGGCTAAGGTAAACAAGCCAAGCTCCCTGAGTCTCCTTTCATAAGACAGGTTTTCCATTCCTCGAATCATCCTAGTGGCCCTTCTTGGTACCTGTTCCAGTTTGAATTCATCTTTCTTAAACATAGGAGGCCAGAACTGCACACAGTATTCCAAATGAGGTCTCACCAATGCCTTGTATAACGGCACTAACACCTCCTTATCTCTACTGGAAATACCTCGCCTAATGCATCCCAAGACCGTATTAGCCTTTTTCACGGCCACATCACATTGGCGGCTCATAGTCATCCTGTGATCAACCAGGACTCCTAGTCCTTCTCCTCTTCCGTCACTTCCAACTGATGTGTCCCCAGCTTATAACTAAAATTCTTGTTATTAATCCCTAAATGCATAACCTTACACTTCTCACTATTAAATTTCATCCTATTGATATTACTCCAATTTACAAGATCATCTAGATCTTCCTGTATGATATCCCGATCCTGAATTGGCGATACCTCCCAACTTTGTGTCATCTGCAAACTTTATTAGCGCACTCACACTTTTGGTGCCGAGGTCAGTAATAAAAAGATTAAATAAGATTGGTCCCAAAACTGATCCCTGAGGAATTCCGTTGGTAACCTCCCTCCAACCTGACAGTTCACCTTTCAGTATGACCCGCTGTAGTCTCCCCTTTAACCAGTTGTTTATCCACCTCTCAATTTTCATATTGATCCCCATCTTTTCCAATTTAACCAATAATTCTCCATGTGGTACTGTATCAAATGCCTTACTGAAATCGAGGTAGATTAGATCCACTGCATTTCCTTTATCTAAAAAATCTGTTACTTTCTCAAAGAAGGAGATCAGGTTGGTTTGGCACGATCTACCTTTTGTAAAACCACGTTGTAATTTGTCCCAATTGCCATTAACTTCAATGTCCCTAACTACTTTCTCCTTCAACATTTTTTCCAAGACCTTGCATACTACAGATGTCAAACTAACAGGCTTGTAATTACCCGGCTCACTTTTTTTCCCTTTCTTAAAAATAGGAACTATATTAGCAATTCTCCAGTCAAATGGTACAACCCCTGAGTTTAGAGATTCATTAAAAATTTTTGCTAATGGACTTGCAATTTCATGTGCCAGTTCCTTTACTATTCTTGGATGAAGATTATCTGGGCCCCCCGATTTACTCCCATTAAGCTGTTTGAGTTTGGCTTTTACCTCAGATATGGTAATATCTACCTCCATGTCCTTCTTCCCATTTGTTCTGCTGCCATTATCCCTAAGCTCTTCATTAGCCTCATTAAAGACTGAAGCAAAGGATTCTGTTGCAGTAGAGCTCCCTATTGAAACTCACACTTAGGAATTAGGATAGTGACTATGGAAAATTGATAGCCAGTAAAGGAGACATTTGGGGCTTCTCCAGATGAACAATTAACATGCATGCTGTGTACTAACTAACCATGTGGGCTTTGTAACCATGCATTAGAGGTTTCCTAGTGTGTTTTGATTCACCCTGCTTTGTCATTGGTTTTGTTCAATGCACACTGGGAACCTTTCAATGCACAGTAGAAGAGTCCACACAGAAAACTAGTGTGCAGCAAGCTAGCACACTGCATACAAACTATTTCTCTGCACAAGCCCTATGTAACATGAACTTGCTGCTTTCAGATATCCATGAACTGGTGGCAAAATAAATTAAACAGAGAGACATCTTCAAATAGAAAACTGCCTCTTTGGAGGTGAATGGGTTAGCATAGCAAAACCAGTTATTTTTCTTCAAATAGTTTTACATTCAATATGCTGGATATAATCTATTCACCACATATGAAGAGGATCACCAGATTAAAATCTTAAACTGTAAGAGGCTTGAATGATTTCCCATTACAACCTTTTGTCATGGGAATAGGTGCTTGATGTCATTTCTGTTCCTGTTCAGTCTTTGTATTGAATAAAGCTAGGACAATAGCATTTATGACTATTTTGTTACTTCACACATGATGTTGTACCATTATTTAGTTGTTAGAGATGAAAGAGGGAATAAAACACCCAGTCAACCTTGTTATTCATTATTATTATTAATTTGTATTACAGTAACCTCTAGACATCCCAAGTGAATCAGGTTCTAATTTCATTAGATACTTTACATGTATTAAAGTGTCAAACAAAGTTTTTCCATTGGTTTTGATGGCTGTAGATCTGAGTGCAGAGTAGTAGAGAGTGTCTTTTCTGAAGAATTTATCATCTAAGTAAACAAGACAAAGGTGGGAAGTATTAAATGGGAACTGGGATGCATGCTCTCCCAGGCAGTCTGCGGCAGGGGCAGGAATTAAATCCAGGTATCTTGAGTCCTAGTCCAGTGCCTATACCACATAACCATGTCTTCTCTCTGTCAGTGTTTACGCACACATTTACTTTACCTATGTTAGTTGAATAATTATTTTGATGTAACGGGCAGGCTAAGTGTTCACGTCTGAAAATGGAAATATGATTAAACAGATACATAGCATGTTTTGCTATTTAAAATACTGAATTTGGTTTACTATCATTTTGATGGGAGACTCATATTTGCAAGTATCCTGACGACCAAAGGGCATTCATGAACATGAATAACATTCCTAAAAGTTTGGCAAGTTTCTACCCAATATGTATCACTCATATTCTTTCCTTCTTTGTGATGTCTGTTGTCAAATCATGGAGCAAAAAAATAGCAGGTGTTCAGTCATACCACACAAATAATGCAGAGCAAATAGCATGAAGTTTGCACACCGCTGAAAATATCTAGTAAAATGTCTACAAGTAACAAATATATCAAGGCTGATTCACGAGAGAATCTCTAATCAAAAACAAATTTCATTCATAACCTGTATTTTTCATAGCAAGCAGTTCAATCACTCAGTTTGATCCCAACTCTGAACTCTTAAACATTTCTACTGAAATTTAAAAGAGGATGATAGACTAGTTAAACTATAAAGATATTTAGTCCTGTTGTCACTGCAGCAGCATAGTTTCTGTCATTGGTGGGTGACTATTGGACATAATTTCTACAGTTAAGCCCCTTCACAAGTACATCACTGGATACCTGTGGCTGTTAGCATGGATCAAAGGCAGCCATTCATAAACCTCACCTCTGAGAGGTGATTACAGGCAGGTAAATATCAGAAGATATTTTGAACTCTCCTCTCTTTAAAAGCTAGGCCAATAAAGGTTACAATGGCAATCGTTTCAACATCACTATTAGCAATATTATATCCAGTACACCATTAGGGCCCTTCAATGACGCTTAAAAGTGTTCATTTTACATGTTCCACATCGCTCTGCCAAGCATACCTAAGCTTCTTACCAATGTAGAATTCATTATTTCAGTACATTTAGCACAATTTTAAAGTGATTAGATTAGATTTTTAAGGTGATCTAATTTGGCAATGTGTCTTTGTATGGCCTCCTCATGGAATTTTCTTTATTTTCATTAGTGTGAATTGTACTTCCTCAAGTTTCTTAGTTCCCAATTTGGATATCACTTTCTCTGATGTAAATCAGTAGTAACACTACTGAAATCAGTAGAGTTACATTCATGTAAAATCAGTATATGTGAGATCAGAATGAAGATTTCAGAGTTTCAAAGCAAAACTAAAATGACCTAATGAAAACTGTCCCACAACAAAATCATTAAATTCACATAGTTCTCTATAGCACCTAACCCTAGTTCTCTTAAAGGTTTGTAAACCTTATGAAGTCTTTCCACAAAACCTATGTGAATATCAGGTTTATAACTGACAGGTTTACAAGACCCAAATCCCAGAAAGTTTTTGTTTTTCATTTCAGATATTTCTGAGCTCTGAGTTTCAATGAAGTAACCAGTATCAGAACACTCAGAAACAACATAAAAAAGCAGCATTCACATGGTAGGGCAGAGAAAAAAAACTTTGAATTTGAGACTTGCCTAATTTGCCATTGACAGCCTCAGGAAAAAAATGGGTAAAAATCGAGGTCCTAGTCCTGTGATCTTGAAACCTATGTTGGGATTTATTGAGGTAACTCAGATGAGCAAGGATGTCTGGATTAGATCCTAAATCTATTTTACTTAATCTGTTCTGCAGTCAGAACTTCAATTTAGAGCCTGTTCACTAGGGACAGATAAACTTTAGAGCTCGAGGTTTTATAAGCTACTCAATTTGTTTATTTTCATTATTTTGGGGAAAAGGAAGAGGAGCTAGAAGTTCCTGCGTGGCAAAACAAATATGAATTTGGAAAACTTTTCATCTGTAAGTAATCCAGATCATTATCTGTCCATTGATGGTACACTTTATAAAACCAAACCAAATCAAATCAAAACAAAACATTTTGTTCCAACTAGACATGGTAGAGTGTTGGGGTTTTGCTATGTATCCAGGAGCAAGAACCTCTCCCTTATAAACTTGGCTAGAACATATGGGTATCCTGTAGACAGAGTAACATACAGACCTTGACTAGGTTTTCCCTTGGTTTCTCTATATTGGATTTTGATCTATCCCCTTTCTCCTCTATTTTATTGCCTTCTCCTTCTCCTTGATGTTTTGTTCTTGCCACATTTCTGCCCCTTTTTATTCCCATTCTCTCCTTAGTGAAATATAAACAATACTGTTTGATTTCAAGTTGAACTTTTCAGTCTACTATGTCTGAATAGATTCGACATTAAGCAAAATGAATTCACTCATCTTTCCCCGTCTCAACTTCTGGCACATAAAGCCTCTGGCACTGCAGTACATGGTAAATTTATACCTATGTGTTCATGTGTGCAGACCCCATTCAGGACTAAATAATGTATAAACTTGGCAATATATTATTTACTTCTGGTAACACAATTTCACTAATGCAAAATGACATTATTTGCTGAAGTATATGTCAAATCAGATGAAAATTTAAGGCGAAAATAACCAAAACAAACCACTGTCTGAATCAGGAGTATAAGCTATTTAAAAGAGACTAACAAACACCTTTCTCTGAATATTCATCACAAAGTCACAAGATACCAAAGCCCCCACTCAAATACAGCTTACGTGTATGTTATTCAGTCTGAGCAATGTTATCATGTAAATGATACCAGCCAATATATAAATATTAAATTGTAGTTATTTACTGGAATTTAAAATAAGTGTTCAAAAACAAGTTTTCTGACAGCCTGATTTGTGTATACTTATTTTTATACAATACACATTGTTTTGCTATCTGAGCTCCTATCTCAAATTGTGTTGATAAAGCAGCAGACAAATCTTTCTGAAAGCTGGGTCCAAGTTCATATGTGGAAGAGGAATTCTAAGTGAAATAAGTCCCTGATCCTGCAAGTTTATTGTATATAATTACACTTCATCGATGGGCCAGAAGTGTTCAAGAGATTTGCTAGTCTGATCTTCTACATATCACAAGGTTTTCCATTTCCCTTGTTTACTCCGGCACTGAGTCAATAAGTTATTTGTAACTAAAACATATCTTACCGAAAGGTCTCCTATTTTTATCTAAAGACAAGAGATGGAGAATCCACCATTTCCCTTCATAATTAGTTCCAACAGTTGATTACACGCCCCATAATCAAGTTTGAATTTGTCTGGGTCATTGGTTCTTGTTATGCCTTTCTTGGCTAGACCACATAAACACTTTTAGCAGCCAGTATTTTCTTTCCACAAAGGTACCTATACACTGTGATCAAGTCAACTTTCCATCATCTTTATGGTAAGTTAAACAGCTTGAACTCTTTAAAGCTCTCACCCTAAGATATTTTCACCAGTCTTTAAATAATTTTTATGGCTATTTATGCACCTTCTGCATTTTTTAACATTCTTGTAAAAATTACACCAGAACTGGAAGCTTCATTGTAGTAACCTTACCACCCTACTCCTATTTATTACTCCCCTCTTTATACATCCAAAGATCTCATTGGCCCTTTTTTGTTACAGCAATGCATTGGAAGAGCATGTTGAACTACTTATCTACTCTGACCCTAAATCCTTTTCAAACTGATTGCTTTCCAGTATACAGTATACAGGGCCTGGTTTGTAAGATGGGCCTGTATTCATTGTTTCCAGGTGTATAACTTTCCATTTGACTTTATTAAAATATATGATATGTGAAAGGGCTCAGACAGAGTCAGATTAACTCTTCTTGGGGTCTGGAGCTATTAGATTTTGTGGGCCCTCCCAGACTCTGGTGTGGGACCAAAAATGAGGGCTTGAGTGTGGGGAAGGGAGCTGTGGGTTGAGGAAGGAGAATAGGTGCAAGAGGGGGTGACAGCTCCAAATGGGGGAGTGGGCTACGGGGTGGGTATTGGGATCAGACATTTGGGAAGCAGGAGGAGGCTCCAGGCTGGGGCCAAAGGGTTTGGACTGCAGGAGCAGGCTCAGTGTAGGAGGTTGGGGTGGAGGTGTGGGATCTAGGAGGGAGTTAAGGTGCAAGAGGGAGCTCAGGGATGGAGATGGGGGTAAGCGTACAGAACACTTATGTGAAAAAGATCCTGTTTCGTTCTGGGGAGGAACAGATGGTTCTGCGTGGTCCATGCAAGCCTGCAATTACTGTCCCTGTAGCTCCCATTGGCCGGGAATTGTGGCCAATGGCAGCTGCAGGGGAAGAGCCTACAGGCAAGGACAGCATGGGAACAGAGCTTCTCACAGCAATTCAGCTTCACCCAATGGGGGGGAGGAGTAATGACATTGGGGAGCCACCTCCTCCAGCCATGGCAGAAAGGACAGGCCTGGAACACAGGGAGTTTAGTGGCTGCAGACCAAGTCTCCTGGGCTGCAGGCCTTGGAGCAATTTTTCTTAATCTGACCCTGGGCTCATTTTACTGAGAGATCCAGATTGCTATGTGCGTCTGTCCTACTCTCATCATTTTTTGCCATTCCACAATCTTTGTGTTAATTCTTTACTGTTTGAATTCTATACAATCATTTCCAATATTTTGCCTAAGATTGATGGACTAACTAAAATAGGCTCCCTGTTAGCTCATTTGTTCTTTCTGAGTGCTGGAACAATGTACACTTTTCTGGAATCTCTCTGGTATTCTGTGATTAAAAATTAGCACCTATGAGGAAAAAAGCATTTTTTCATCACTCCTGGGTCCTGCCTAGTAGATGTTGTTTAACATCCTCTGCAGTTACTAATAGACTGAAAAGTATTTCATCATCCTCATGTGATAAAATTACATTACTCTGTTTCTTTTCCAAATATAGAAGAGAAATATTTATTGAACATGTCTGCATTTTCTGCATCGTCATTCACATTTTTACTATCTCTATCTAGAAATGAGCCTATACCACTGCATCATTGCTCTTGTCCAATATACTTAAAAAATCTTTATTGTGCTTAGGCTTACCAGCCAAGGATTTTTCCCCTATCAACACTTCAAAACTTACTGAGAATGTTAAAATAAATTTAGCATCATAAGTTAACATAACTTTTATAGGTTGTTATCTATTTTGTCCTACCCCCCTCCTGATTGGAATTGTAGCCAAAAGTCCTCTTTTTTGTGTAGGGAATCATGCCTATCTATCCATCTAATAAACTCTTCTTAAGGAAGCCCTATTTTCATTCTCTTTTTTTCCCAGTTGAATTTTTCCTCCAAGCAATTTCTCACATAATTTTCCTGAGCTTTGAGAAAATAATCTTTTTGAAGCATCTTTGGGGACCATGGTATTAAATATGTGGTTTATGTATAATTTTGTTCTATTCCATGCTGGGCTTGTGACAGACTTCACCAGGCCCTAGGAAATGTGGGAGGGGGATTAGCTCTGGGTCTCCTGGAAGGGGTGGAGCCTCGGGGAAGGGAGGGGGGAAAGGCACAGGGCCAGGAGCAGTCAGCCCTCAGTGCCTACTGGACCATACTGTGCCTCTCTCACCCAGCCATTAGCACTGCCCAGATCATGTTGCATGGAGCTCCAGCAGAGATTTAAAGGACCTGGACTCTGGAGCCCTGGCCCTTTTAAATCACTGGGCCCTGGGCAACTTTCTCCTTGAACACCCATTAGCAGCCCTGATTCCATGGAGAGCATTACCACAGCTCCTCCAGGAAATAAAAACAGTTAAGTGTGATTATCTCTGAGACTAACAAACTCTGGAGAATAAAAGAAATATAGGGATGCAAGGAACTTCAAGAACGCGTTGAGAATAGTCCCTCATGCTGTGGAAGAACCAAGTAAATGTAGTGACAAGTCTCAGAGGGGTCACCATGTTCGTCTATATCAGCAAAAACAACAAGGAGTCCTCTGGCACCTTAGAGACTATGGGAGCATCTACACAGCACCCTAAATGCAAAATAAGATATGCAATTTGTTCTATGCAAATTGCATATCTTATTTCAAATCTATTTTGAAATTTGAAATTTGGCACATCTACACAGCACCAATTTTGAAATAATGCGCTATTTCAGTCCTTCCCTCATCCCTCGTGCAATGAGGTTTACTGGGATGGTGAAATAGCACACTGGTTATTAGTGCATTAAGAAATTACAGAGGCAGGAATATATATAAAAGTTCTAGTATAACAAAAGAAGGGAGTTAGGGTATGTCTACACTACCACCCTAGTTCGAACTAAGGTGGTTAATGTAGGCATTTGAAGTTGCAAATGAAGCCCGGGATTTAAATATGGTACACCGGTACACCGGTACACCTTGTTCCATGAGGAGTAACGGTAGTTCGAATTAGAGATCCTAATTCGAACTACCTACTCCGTGCCGCGTGTAGCCACGGGCACGGAGTTCGACCTAAGGGGATTTAAAAATGGTGCCCGCCCGGCAAGATGCAAATGAAGCCCGGGATATTTAAATCCCAGGCTTCATTTGCAACTTCGAATGCCTACGTTAACCACCCTAGTTCGAACTAGGGTGGTAGTGTAGACATACCCTTATTTATCAAGTGTAGGACCAGTGTTAATGAGGCCAGTTCTATTAGGGTGGATGAAGGAGTATGATGCTTTATGACTTGAGGGGGGGAGATGAAAACTGCCACAAAAGGGTCAGCATGATCACCAACTCATACCCTGGGATGAGGGAATTAAAAGGGGGCAGTTAACCCTCGCAAAGGTGTGGAATTAATGCTCAGAGCAGGAGCTGATCCTTGACATTTTTTTCAAGAGTTAACTTTGTATGATCACACATGCTTCAGCACAGGGTCTGGTGGGGAGCCATGAGTCCCCCCACCCCTCCGGTGGACAAGCAAGGAGTTATGTGAATGGTGAGATGGACAAATTCTTTGGGACCCGAGATGGGTCAATAATTTCATATCCTGGCACAGTATACGGGGCACCACAGTTACTTTGTGAGGATCGGATTTGCCTGTCAGACTTACATTTTGTTATGTTTCTGACTGATAAAAGAGGGCATTCGGCAATGTCTAAGAACCTCATTGGATATGGGGAGGAGACAGCCAGGCTAAGGGCTGGTGTCCCATTTTGGTGGATTTCCACAGCAGTACTCCATATAGAAGCTATACAGTGAGAGGATAAATGACTTAGAAAAGTGCTTAAAAAGAGGTGTTTTGTAAAGGAGAAAATTTGGGGAGATTGGCAGCTCTTATGATTGGTACGGCAGGGAGCCAACCCCCATTATTATGGCCCATCTTAACGCTCCTATAAGGGAGTGTGGATGGCAAGGTCCCAACAACGGATTTGCTGGAGGGACCTGGATGGAGAAATGGGGGGAGTTGGTGAATTCCCGAGGTATGGAAGATCCTGGCAATCTACTTGCTAGAGACACATGAGTGGAAAAAGAAAGGGGGCTGGTAAAAGCCTGTGATAATTATGGCATAAACATGGGGGTTACCTGCACTGTATACTTTTATCTATTAGATAGTCCCAGACATCTAATAAAAAAGTTGTGGCCTGATGAAACCCATATCAAATGTCTTTTTTCCCTTCTTTCAGTATTGCCAATGTATGGAAGTTGTTTCTCTCCACCCACTAAATAGTCCTAATGAACTGGTAGAAAAGCCAATAAATTGTTAAGTTTATCCTGCACTCTATATCTTTCACAAACTATTTTCTAATTATATAGTCAATATACTAGGAGCTAGGGAGCAGTTAAATACACTAAGCTAAGTCTTTCATGATGAAAGGAGTTTATGTATTTAACTAGAAGAGCTGTTACACATTTATCTTTCATAGTAAAGAATGAAATTGACCATAATTGTACAGGTGAAAGAGCATTTTTGACTGATAGCTTGGTAGTTTCAAGTTTTATTTCATTTGTAGTTAGATTAAACCAATCCAGTTTTCTGTACAAACTAATGATGACATTTCTGGTAGTCAACCTAACAATGTAGAATAAATAATTTCTGATGGATCTTGCCTGTTTCTAGTCACAAACTGTCCATCACAAAATCATGAGTTCTCATTTTTGTTATTTGAAATTAAATTATTACAAATAGCTCCTGGTCCTAGTAGCTCATTAGTGAACAGTTTATTGTGGAGCATTCCAAGTGTCAGGTTAGCATCATTAGAACTGGACCTGTTCAAACACACAAACATTCTTAGCTAGTGTCTTTTGGTGCCCAGGTCTGCAGATGGAGGAGGGGGACAGGCAAAGAGGGTAACTGCCCCAAGGCCCAGCAGTTCAAAAGGGCTCCCAGTCACTGCTGCCACTACTGCAGCAATAGTGACAGCAGGCCCTTTAATCATCACTGGTGTACCGAGCGGTATGCTAGGGGCAGCACGCTCTGGGTGGCTCTGACGGCTGGTTAGGGTTAAAGGCCATTGTGCGCTCTAGGCAGCGCTGAGGGCTGGCTGCCCAAACCACACCCTTTCTACCGAAGGCCCTGCTTCTTCTGAGAGTTCAGAGCTGGCTTCCCAAACTTTCCCAGGGGCTCACAAGCCTGTCTGCCCTCCTGCTGGTGCCTTTTCATATTCATTTTCAATTAGTTCTTTCCACATTATTCTATTTTAATTAAGAGGTTGTAATCTTTCCTTGGTAATCCATGCCTGTATCACCTTCAGGTTACATTACTCTAATAATGTACTTGTGCTTGGCAATATGTGCTAAGTGCACCACCATGCTCCAGCTCTCAACTGGAAAACAAGTTTGACCAAGTTAGTTTTCAGTTAATAATAAGGCATGAGTTAGCAACCATGATGGTTGGAGCAATGTTGTTCCAGTTATCCATGATGTAGAAGAATATCAAAGATAAACGGATTTGTGAACAAATCGATTTTTGACATTTTCTTGCATGGCAACTGGAAAGTGTAGATGCATCAAGGCACCATCTAGAAGGATGTGGGGAAACATGGCATATGGAAAGTGCAGTCATGAGGCTTTCAGGTGTGCATCACACCAATTCTAGCAGAAATGCAGGATCTACATCTGGCAGAGTTACAGGCAGGGCAACTGTGTCTGCAAGAGGAGTGGGTGCAGACAGTCTCCCCAGAAAGGCAGGATAGGGGCATGTGGGGACACAATTTTGGCAGGGGCACAGAGGGGGTATTATAGCTCCTGAGTGCTATCATGAATCACCTATATTACAGATATTAGAAAAGATTTGTTTTACATATCAATGCTGACTAGCAATTCAAGCATGTATAAACAAATAAAAAATAGTAATCAGAAAACAAACATCACTACCCCCCAAAAAAGTATTGGTTAAAACAAAAAAAGTACTGGTGTTTTTGATTGAAACAAGTTAACCCTTTTATTTCAGCTCACATGAGGAAAATTGGGGGAAAAAATTGTGAAAAATCTTTGATTTTGACAAAACCATATTTTTGATGGAGAAATCTTCCAGATAAAAAACCACTCAGCTCTAGTTATGAATGCATGTGGTGTAAATTACACAACAGTGATCACTAACCTGTCAAGGGAACTTAATTGTTAATTCAGAGTAACATTTTTCTCAGTAAAGGAAATGAAAAATAAATTTACAGCATTAATTGCCAGTTTAGTCAATTTGTGTTCTACATTAACAGGCAAAGAATTATTGCATCAGTTTGCATGCAAGCTTTGGCATGGTACTGTGAAGTAGAAAATTTTGCCTGACGTTTCACAAAAATTAACAGAAGAAAGAAGCAGCTTCAGTACTTTACATTCCATATTATTTACTTATATGGTGTAGGGAGACTGAGGGGGTTGCCACCTGACTAGTGTTATCCATTGGATGCTATAGGTCACTCAGACACAAGCTGTTTCTATTTTAGGAACTCAGGCACAGATACACAAGGGACTTAGGAGTGTTAACACTCAACAGTCCAGTATCTAACTTGTAGGCACCATTCTGCCCAGTGGAATCCACACTTCTGTATTGAGCAACTAGGCTCTCTAATCAATGCACATGGGAATTAAGTACCTAAGGACAGGTCTCTACTACTCTCCAGAAAGTTGGCATATGGTATACAACTCCAGCTATGTAAATAGCGTAGCCGGTGTCAACATACTTTAAGCCGAGCTTGGAGCCATACCCACAGAGGGAGGTTGATGGAAGAAACACTCCCATTGACTTCCCTTACTCCTCATGAATCAAGGAGTACCAGCGCCAATAGAGGTGCCCTCAGTGTTTGATTTAGCAGGTCTTTACTAGACCCGCTAAATTGAACACCAAAAGATCAACCACCGCAGCATCAATCTTCCTGCAAGGGGAGACTTGGCCTAAGAAAAATATCCACAATACCCAGTTCACTGAGCAGTAGGATACCTAACCTAGCTTCCTTTTTTGCTTTTTTCTCAAGATGAAGACCTTTGTTAAACTATGCATTGTGCGGCAGAGCTCCAGCTTTGCCTCAGGGGTCCTCAGCTTCTAGGTGGGTGGCACTTGCCTCAGAGGCTTGTTGTGACCTTCAGGGGTCATGGAGAGAGACATCATTAACTATTGAGCCACCTTCATCATAGGCCAGTCAAACGGGTTTAGGTTGTACCCCTCTTTAGTCCTAACCTCCACCTTCCAGGGTAGTCTCTGTAGTAGTGCAGGGAGAATTGGGGGGAAACCTGGCCCCACCCTCTGCTTGGGATTTTGGCCCAGGAATCCTAAAGGCAAAGACAGTGGATTGTGTTTCTTCCACCATCAGAGCTTCAGCCTTTCCCTAAGCCACTTCCTAACCAGCCCCTCCCCAAACCTTTCTCCTGGTACCAGACCAAGTCCTTCCACTCTTTCACAGTGCACCTCTTCACTCCCAATCCTTGGCTTCCTGCTGTCCCTGAAGGGAAGCCTTTCAAAATAGCCCCAGTGGGTCCTTAACTGGCTGCAGGTGTTCTGATTAGCCTGTCTCTTTCTCTTGCTTCTAGCAGACTCTTAATTGGCTCTAGGATCCACCCCCTCGCTTTGCTCAGGGAACAGAAAACTATTTGTCCAGTGGCCAATATATGTGCTTTTTATCATAGCCAATTTGTCTAGGTCTGTCATGATTGTATAGTCATGCTGTGTTGTGTGATGGTTAACAAGATCAAAATTACTGCCTTTCTTCAAATGCTATTGCTCATTCTCATAAACTGATCACATTTGCAATACTTCAAAGAGAACCAGAATTGGTATTTCACCTAATTGTACCTTCTGTCCTCCTCCAACCCAGAGGCACTATCCTTTTAACATTCTCCGCCCCGCGGGATTCTCCTCCAGTTATCTCCATTCTTTCCCTTAATCTAAACCTTTTGCTGTTACCTGGTTCTATCCCTTCTGCCTCTAACCACACAACCACATTCCTTGTCCTAAATAAACCTTCCTTTCACCTTTCAGGTCTTTTCATCTTCCTCCTCCCTCTTGACATCTACTGCCTCATGGACATCACTCCATGCTGCTCTTATTTAGGTCTGACTGCTTGAAACATAAAGATCTCTTCTCTGTTCTTATCTTTCTTGATCTAGCTGCTATTTTCAGCATCATTGATCAATTTGGACAAATTCTGCCCTCAGTTTTACACTTCTGTATTTTATTTCTCGTCCTCCTGTTTTTCTAATTGCTATATCGATAGCTGGTCCCCTCCCAAATTCTCACTCAGAGTCTTGCATTTTTCCCTACCCTAAAACCGGTTGTGACTTCACTCATTCTTATGACTTTGATCACTATCTCAGCACTAATAACTCACAAATCTACATTTCCACCATGTCTGGTTTTTCTCCTTCCAGTCAGACACAAATAACTACTGATGCCTTTTCCTGGGTGTGCAATTGTTAAATCAAACTCAGCATGAAGAAACCAATATTGTTCTTAAATGTCTCCTAACCCCTCATCTCTGCCTTCGCCATCATGTTAACCATTCTTTCATGAGTTAACTCAGCCATGCAAGCTTTTACTATACATCATTGCTCTTGTTCTGTCTCTTCCATGGGTGTGGTTTGGGGAAAGGAGGAATACCCCACCACAATCAAAGGCAAAGGTGTGTCGAGCTCATATGCAGTTTCTGTTCCCAATTTCTGCAATTTTTAATTCTGTACTTCCCAAGATGCACCCAGTGCACCTCCCTTTCCCCAACCCTGCATGTTTTAGCTTATGGAGAAAAAAGGGGGTGGGATGGTGCAGCTGTTCTCCTGGTCTCTGCCTCAATAGTGGATGCCGCCTCCTGGGTCCTAGTGCCCACTGCTTTCCTGTACAATGGAGAATGCCTGGAAGGAGCAGGGTAAGAAGTGGGAGGCGTGCGGTAGGGGGAAAGAAAAGGTGTGAAGGGGGATGGGATGGCATAGATAGGGAGTGCAGGACTGGGCAAGTGGAGTGCAGGATTGGACATGTGGAAGCGGGAGTCTCGCATATGGAATCCCATGGGCGGCAGCAGCCCCAGCAAAGAGGCAGCTGCAACAGTACCAGGGCAGTGACATTTCTGCAGCACATGGTCTGGGGTTACCCTATTAAGCTGGGGTTACCCTATTAAGCTGGCCTATCCCACTCACTCCCAGCAGTGGCAACCCAGGAACAACTCCAGACAGAAGGGGTGGGGAAAAGAGGGCCAGTGTTCCAAGAGAACTGGCTTCACTATGCACATTTGTGTGCATGGGTGTGTTGCATGATTTCTCCCCCCCCCCCCCATCTGCCAGGCAAACTATGTCTCTGAGCTTTCCCCCACTTTTGACTTCCTACCCAGGTTGTTATGAAATCATGCTAAATTGTCCTCTCTATTGTCTCTAAGTGCATCTCCTTTCCATCCCTACTTCTTCCATGGTGTAGTCACGTCTCTCTTAGACTACTATGCCTCTTTAGATTCTGAACCCATACATATTGTATATGCTATATTCTTAGACTCGCATCCCTGACTGAAAATGGTTAAAGAAAAAACTAAGGCACATTGGCAGGAGCTAGCAAAAACACTCAAGAAAGCCAATAACTGTAGGATAAAACACACACACACAAAAAGATGGGATAAATACATCTTTTGCAGTATTCTGTCTCTTCTTTGCATTTTGTCTAATGTCTATTTATACACCAGGCTGTGGGTATGGACTTGTCTTGTGTAGCTGTGAAGTACTGTGCATAGGTGTGGAAGGATTGGATTTTTATCAGCAAATGCAGTAAATATTAATTTCATCAAACATATACAAGATGATAGACAAAATATTTCTTTTGATAATAATCAGAATTTACAGATAGCCAAAATAAGAAAAAAGATGCTTGAAAATGTATTAGACTTATTAGATTGTAGGATATTTTTGTTGTGTTTTTAATATGTAATATTGACAATTTGTGTTTTAACAATTATAAAGCTTTAATCTTTCGACTTTCAATGTCTATTGTCATTAAATATTGTTTGACCCTGTCAAGTCATAGGGCCAAGGCCCAACAGGGTTGTGGATTCACTTCAAGACAGAGTTGATTAGGGATAGATGTGTTTATTAATTTTACTAAATCACTACTATTACAGGCTTAATACTGCCAGATGGTTATCCAGCTACTGCAAACTAATACGTCAATAAGCATAGGCAAAGCAATGCATAAAAGAGTAACAGGCACTTGGAAATGCTTACACCCCATAGGTCCTGCAGGGAGTCCTGTTCCGATCACTTCACACCTGGCTGCAGTGGACGTGGCTCCAGCTAGGGGGGATTCAGGGCACCCTTTGAGGTCTAGGTCCCTGTTGAGACTCACTGAGGAACGGGACTCCCAGTTATCTTATACTACATTTGTTTACCGGGTGTGCATGTACCTGGCTCAATGCCATTCTTATCATTTTTATGAGCTGAGACTGAGGTCAAACTTGTTTATTGTTCAGTAGTTTCCCAGCTCAAGGCATAGGTTAAAGCTGATAAAGCCCAGCTGCTGTTTGGGCTTGCAGGGTCCCAGGCTATGCTAAGCTGGGTAAAGCAGGGACGGAAAATTCCATCCCAGGCCTGCTAAGCTGCAGGACCCACATATGACTTGTATGTGACAGACCCCTTCCATAATTTTCTGCAAATTAGGTAAATGTGTTTTTAATGCTTAAAAATAAATACAAATGCTATCCATCCAAATTACAAAAAAAAAAAAAAAAATCAAATTCTGCCAAGTCTAACTATGCCCAACTATACTGTAGTCATGAATGGAGAAGAAAGGATTTCGAGTATGAAATATGATGGCATTTCATATCCTGCTCTGGTAATCAAAGTTCTTCCCCCATAAAAAAAGTTCAAGTTTTGCTGACTGCCCCGGTATTCTTTGTGATAAGGTCTTACACTGCAAGCACCTTAGTTCTCAATTATGAGAGAAAAAGAAAGATCACAAACAGCAGACAGTTGCATGCTATTTGCCACTTTCCCACGTGACCTTTCCACCTTATACTAGAAAGGTGATAGACAGAGAATGTGCTATAAACAGACTCTTCTCCCACTTATCTTCAATTCACCACTTACAAGTTTTCCCATTTTATTAAAGCAAGATGATGATGATGATGATAATGATTCACTAAGGGTACATCTAGACTGCAAGCTTCTTTCGAAAGAAGCTTTTTAGGAAGATCTCTTCCGAAAAATCTTGTTTCAAAAGAGAGAGTCCAGATTTCAAAAGTGGATTGAAAAACCAATCTCCTTTTTTGAGAGTGTCCACACTCATTGGATGCTCTGTCGTGTAAAAGGCCACCCAGAACCACTTCTGGCAGGGCATTAGGTCAGCAGTTACTTCTGGGTGCAGTTGCCTAAGGCTATCTGGGATGCATGCTTAAAGGGACCCCCCTGGACAGCCAATTCTCAGGTTCTCTTGTGGGCTTGTCTACCTCTCTGAGAGACAGCAAAGCTTTTGCAGTGCATGCTCTGGTTGGCCAGCTTTGTTGGACGCCACAACATTTTTTTCTTTTTGGCTATGGAGCCAGAGCTGCCCCTGGGCATGTGATGGCCCCACACTGTCAAAAAGGTGACCTTCCGCACACGGAAGTTTTAGAGCCACTGCTGGTCATCCCACCACTCCTTGACCAGCCGGTCCCACCCGTCAGAACTGGTGTTGAGCCTCCAAAAATGTCTCTCTGCTGTGGGTTGCAGTTGCTAGAGTGTAGATCCTGCACCCAGGGAGAGGGTCCCCAGAATGAACTCGGGATCGAGCTCGGTCAGAACCAGGAAGGCAGCTGGCACAAAGTGCTGCAAAAACAGCAATATGGCCGTATGGGGCCATCGCATGCCCAGGGAGAGCGCCGGCTCCATGGCTCACAGGAAAAAGCTGAGGCATCCACAAAAGCTGGGCAACCACAGTGCACACTGCGAGAGCTTTGCTGTCCCTTGAAGAGGTAGCAAGTAAACAGCAGAAGCAGAGAAACGGTTGTCCAGGGGGGTCCCTTTAAGCGCGTGTCTCTGCAAGGTTCCAGCACCAGCACTGGGAAGCAACTGGTGACCTACAGCCCTGGCTGAAGCGGTTCTGGGTGGCCTTTTATGTGACAGAGCATCCAATCAGTCTGGTCGCACTCTTTCGAAAAAGCACATCGCTTTTTCGATGCACTTTTGTGTGTGAACTCTTTCTTTCAGAAGAAGTTTTTTTTGGAAGATCTCTTCCGAAAAAAGCTTCTTGCGAAAGAAGCCTGCAGTCTAGAGTATCACAGAGTATCACTCAAGAAAGCCAATAACTAGGGAATAAAACACACACACACACACATAAAATGATGTGATAAATACATCTCTGGAGTATCACAGAAAGATTATCTTAGGTCATTAGTTTACAGAGCTTTATATGACAGGCAAGAACAACACCTTTCATTGCACCTGTCATGGAGCAGTGGTGCAATGTGAGCCAGTGTGGCACTCTAGATTCTTTATATGCAGCTCCCTAGAGCACATCAGAGTAATCCAGTCTTGAGGTGGCAGGAATATTCTCAGCTCTGTACCAATAAGAAAAGGTCACAGCCTTCTGGCCAAATCCAAAACAAACAAAAACCAGATGACATAAACAGCACTATTGACTTCAGTTGCTACTTATCCACCCAAGAATGATGGGACCCCAGGGGAATACAACAGACACCCCATCTGTCCCTGCTAGGGTTCAACAATACCTGTTGACAGGTTTTTTCCCCCTCTCCTGATGATCTTTCCATACAGCAAGGAAGAAAAATATTTGAGAGATAGTTATCTGACTTTGCATCTACAAGAATTGGCAGGAGGATTCAGGATCCTAAGAACTAGTTTTAACTTGGGTTTCGAAAATCACTAAATTTCAAATGTGAGAGACAAGTGAGTGACTTAGTATCTTTTATTGGACCAATTTCTCTTGGTGAAAGAGAAAAGCTACAACAGTGCAAACAACAATGACCAATTTCAAATGTGACTTTTAGCTAGGATCTTCAGCAATGCTTCTTTGTATGTATTTCTATAACAAGCTTTTCAACTGAGATTTCAGTCTTCATTTTAAATGATTGGATATGTTAGATTTTCAGTTTCAAAACATGCCCATTTATCTAAAGAGGTATTGTGCATATCTTGTTCAGTTGGTGAGCTGCCACTAAGACTTCTTCCCTGTGCTTTAATATAACTTAATTTAGTCTAACTAAGAGATGTTCTGACGCTACAGAAGTGTCACTTTACATTAGCATTCCCTTTTCTTTTCTTTATTTACACTGTGTCAAAAAGGGTTGTTTTTTTCTTCAAGTTTAAAACTCAAATGCAACAGTTATAGATGACAATGACAATTTTCATGCACAGGTTTCACTATAAAAAATCTCTTGACTTTTTGCTGGATTTACTTTTATGTATCCTAATTCAATCCATAAAAAGTAAAACCTTAATAATAGTTTCTGATTGTTTAGACACATATACTCATTTTAAATTAGGTTTCTCATCAACCTGAATCATCTGCATAGTGGGACATACCTGCTTTTGTATGAAGAAGACAGATTCATTCATATATTACAGTGTGTGCCAATTTTCAAATATATCAGTCAAGTTTTCCATTTCCAAACTTTTCGTCAGCTCAATATAAAAACATAAAAACATAAGAACAGCCATACTGAGTCAGACCAAAGGTCCATTCATCCCAGTATCCTGTCCTTCAACAGTGACCAATGCCAAATGCCCCAGAGGGAATGAACAGAACAAGTATTCACCAAGTGATCTTTCCCCTGTCACTCATTCCCAGCTTCTGACAAACAGAGGATATGGACACTGTTCTTACCCATTCTAGCTAATAGCTATTGATGGACCTAAGCTTCATGAATTAATCTAGTTCTTTTTTTTTCTGGACCCTGTTAAAGTCCTGGTCTTCACAATATCTTTTGGCAAGGAGTTTCACAGGTTTATTTCACAGTGCATGAAGAAATACTTCCTTTTGTTTGCTTTAAACCGGCTACCTATTAATTTCATGTTGTGGCCCCTAGTTCTTGTATTATGGGAACAAGTAAATTACTTTTCCTTATTCACTTTCTCCACATCAGTCATGATTTTATAGACCTCTATCATATCTTACTTCAGGGTACATTTACACAGCAACACTATTTCAAAATAACTAGTGCTACTCCAAGATAACTTAGTCCACGTCTACACAGCAGGCAGTTATTTCAAAATGATGTCAAAATAATGTCAAGCTGGAGGACTTCTTACTCTTACTCCTGTAACCCTCATTGTACGAGGAATAAGGGAAGTTTGAGGAAGAGTGCTCTGTTTCAAAATAAGTGCTTTGTAGATGCTCCCTATTTCAAAATAAGCTATTATTTTGAAATAAGAGACATAACTAGCGTAGCTCAATTTGTGCAGCTTATTTCGTGTTAAGCCTGGCTATGTAGACTCACCCTTAGTCTCCTCTTTTCTAAGATGAAAAGTCTCTGTTTTATTAATCTGAGTCATATGGCAGTCATTCCAAATTCCTGATTATTTTTGTTGTCTTTTTCTGAACTTATTCCAGTGCCAAGATATCTCTTCTGAGATGAGGCAGTATTCAAGAATTGGGTGTAACATGGATTTATGGAGCTGTGAACTTGTCTTTTCTAAAAACTAAAAATGGTCATGTAAGATCATCTGTGGGATGGAAGACTTCCAGGAAAAACCTATGTGGCTGCAGGAAATAGTTTTGGTAATTAAATAAGCACTCTTCTTTTTGAGATGGTAATAAACCTATGAATAGCATAATGTTAAAGGGCACGATGTTACTTACAATTTTAAATTAAATCAATTACTGATTGGTAATTACATTCCCACTAATTTAAGATTTCTCATATGGTTTCATCTTAGACATTTGGCATTTCCCACCCCACATAGTGGTGAGGTCCTAAAGAATGTTATTGGGCTATATATGTTCCACCTCAGAAGTGGCTATGTGTCAAAATGTTTCATAGGTAGTTTGTGAGTTATTTTGCAAAGCATTTCAGAGATCTTTACTGATGAAAATTGCAATAGAAAGGTCATTATCCTGGTTATTTAAGAGTGACCTTGTTCAAGATCTGGGACCGGCTATACTCAATCCTATAATATGTGATTCATGCCAGTCAATAAGTTCATTGCAACATCTTAAATTCTCAGTACTAGACATATGCAGTGTTGTTGTAACTGTATCAGTCCCAGGATATTAGAGAGAAAAGGTGAGTGAGATAATATTGTTTACTGGAATAACTCCTGTACATGAGAGAGATAATTTTTTGAGTTACACCAAATGCTTCTTCAGGTCAAATTAGCTCTTCCTAGACCTGAAGAAGAACTCTGTATATCTCAAATGCTTGTTTTCCTCTCACCTACAGAAGTTGGTCAAATAAACAATACTTCCTCGTCCAGTTTCAGTTCTAGATGTATTTAATTGCATTCATTTCCAGAAGGACCCACAATACACTAGGTGCTGTAGAAATCATGATCTCTCATCATGGGAGCTCAAAATCTAAACAAGCACACAAACAAATATAGAAAAAAGGACTTGATTGTAAAACTAAGCGTCTAAGGCTATGTCTACACTACAAAGAAAAGTTGGAGAGAGTTACTGTATCTTTTTCTGCTTTTTTTCGAAGGAGGCTTTTCCAAAATTTGGCCCATCTACATGGGGCCAAATTTTGGAAAAACCTCCTCTTTCAACACATCTCTTCTTCCTCATACAATGAGGATTACAGGGATGGCGAAAGAATGCATCTGCTTTTTTGGAAATTGTTCTGAAAAAGCAGACGCATTCCTGGGACGCAGCATAGCTTTGGTATCCCAGAAAAGCTCTGCAGTGTAGACATAGCCTAAGATGAGAGCTAGCTATTCAGCAGTAACACAACATGGGAAGGGAGAAGGTTGTTAAGTGTTTCTAAACACTCCTCAACTTCTCTGTAATTAGTCAACTAGTTTCTTGGGGTATGTCTACACTACCACCCTAGTTCGAACTAGGGTGGTTAATGTAGGCATTCGAAGTTGCAAATGAAGCCCGGGATTTAAATATCCCGGGCTTCATTTGCATCTTGCCGGGCGGGCGCCATTTTAAAATCCCCTTAGTTCGAACTCTGTGCCCGCGGCTACACGTGGCACGGAGTAGGTAGTTCGAATTAGGATCTCTAATTCGAACTACCGTTACTCCTCATGGATCCTGGAGGTCTTTCTAGTTATTTGTTTCTATATCACTAAATAGCATGTTGAAGGTGAAATGTTTGGCACAGGGAATGAAGTGTGATGCAGAACATGACAAAGACACAAACATGGACGGACACATTTATGTAGCCCTTACATTTGTGGATATGATTCTTGAAGAGCATTATGCCACTGAGAAGTAGCTAGGATTCTTAGCTTGCCAAGAATTCATTTTTAGCTCTGGTGCCCTGTGAAATACTGAAAATTACAATTATAAAAAAATGTAATTAACATAATGCATTTGCATTTCAATTCTGACATGACATTGGCAGCCAATATCTCATGGGCTGCTATAGCAGGATATGGGTACTTTTCCCTGTTTGAAAGCTAGGTTTACAAGAGGTTTCATACGTTGCAAGCTTTGTTTTGTAACTCTGTTGACTCTTTAAACGGTGACAACTAAAATCATGTCCAAGTGAAAGTGTTTGCGAGATGGAAATCTGATGTGGAGATCAGATCTAGACACAGTTTGGCAGGCTGGTATGAATGGCAGAGCACGGGATTCCCCAGTAATGACCCTCTGCTCTATCATAAAGAAATCAAATTAATTACTAAAGACGAATATCTGAGAAGTAGCTTGTTTAGCCATGGTTTTGGTCTAGTAATTTTTGTAATAATATAATTAAATTTGAAAACAGATTTTCTACTGTGGCCAGTACCTATTCACTGCAGTGAATGTGTGCATATGTAGGTGAGGGACACAGAGCATAGAGTCTGTCGTGATTCCCAGATTCTTTCTTTGCTTCCACCCCAGCGTGGGTTTGAGCAGATGGGAGCATTGTTATTGACTCCTAATCATTGGAGCTATTCCAATTTACACCAGTTGGAGATCTTATCCTGAAATTGCTTTGGGTTTAAAATTCCTTTTTCCTACATCCCACTCATTGAGACATAATTTATTCTGTAATCGTAGAGTTATCCTAGACTCTGAATTGCTTTGTTATTATGTCTCCTTTATATTTATATGCAAGTGCATTTGCTACCATCTCAAACACTTTCAGCATGTTTATTTTCATTTGATTATTGCCTCTGCTTAATTCACTTCTATCATCTTGTTAAATCTTCACCCTGCAAGTTTAAGGAACCCTGGAATTCAATAGCTTTTTTTCCCATAAGAAGGAGGCACCTATAATGTCCATCCATCAACTTTCGAGCGTTCCCTTTCTATTTCCAAATCCAACTGAAAATTGCCCCCCTTCTTTTTGTCACTCATAGACTTGAAGGCCAGAAGCCAATAGTCATCTAGTCAGACATCCTGCACATTGGAAGCAATAGAATCTCACCTAGCCCCTTCTGTAATAGACACGTAACCTGTGCTTGAGTTACTAGAGTTCCCCAATCCTGATTAAAAAACTTCAAGTCACAGAGAATCCACTATTTCCACTAGTTTAAACCTTCAAGTGACCCATGTTCCTTGCTGCAGAGGAAGGTGACCCCTCTCCCAGGTCTCTAACATCTCTACATTCCTCTGTCATCATATCTATTCACAATGCTGCAGTTTTGGCCTTTTCTGTTTCTTTCCCATGACCATACAAACTTGGTGATGTTGTTCACCTATGTTATCATATATGATTCTTCCTCCCTGATTTCTTTTGTCAACTTTACTTTGGTTATATTCATTTTTCCCTGGTGTAAGGTATTTATTTATATTATGATGTAATTATGCAATAGGCAAGCAGATTTTAATAAAACAAAACTATATGCACATTAAATTGTGACCAAACTTTAAACTGAATCCAACCAACTATTTTCATGAGGACTGAAGGAGTTATTTTTCTTTCTTTCTTTCTTTCTTTCTTTTCTTTCTTTCTTTCTTTTGTTTGCCAGGAGTGGAAAAAGCTAAAGTGCCACAGGAAAAGCTGTTTATGAAAAGACATTCTGAGTAGTGGTTAAAACAAAGTCCAAAAAAGTGGGTTCTCACTGCACCATAGACTTAAAAACAACAACAAATGGTCTGGTAGCACTTTATAGACTAACAAAACATGTAGATGATATCATGAGTTTCGTGGGCACAGCCCAGGTCTTCAGATGTGCCCACGAAAGCTTGTGATATCATCTACATGTTTTGTTAGTCTATAAAGTGCTACCAGACCATTTGTTGTTGTTTTTCTGTAACAGACTAACTCAGCTACCCCCTGAAGCTTTATGACCTTAGAAAGTTATTTATCCTAGCTGTACTTCAGTTTGCCATCTAGGATGGACTAAGCCCTTTCTTCAAAAGGAAGTTGTGAAGACTTATTCACTATGGGTTTGATATAAAGCCCTTTCAAATCAATGTGAATATTTCCATTGAGTTTAAACTGGCTTTAGCATAAGCTCAAACATTTTTTCAAGTACTTTGTAGAGCTCTGTAAAAGAAATCAGTATTATTTACTACTATAGATATTTCCATCCAGTGCTGATTTTAAAAGTTGCCTTTGATGAAGATCCACCAAAACCCCGGGACAACATCAAGACAAAATCCAGAATCTTTAAGGTTAAGTCAGCCTTTCCATCCATAACTTATGCACTTATGGGTTCCTTTAAAAATGGAAATGTTTATTGATAAAGAGTTGGGTTCTCAAACTGTGTTGGCCTTGTGCACTATGACAAAGCCAGACAGCTACCTTAGATTTTCTTGGCATCTCTTCCCTAATTGCTGATTCCCGTGTGTATTCATAACAGTTATTCTCCATCACACATATTTAAAATCCATGTCAGTACTGTCATCCAGTTTCTGAGGAGGCAGAATGTCAGCATCTATAGAGCTCAGCAACTCACATTAACCTTTGAGCAAATTAAGGCAGGTGTCTAGCAGAAATATATTTAATCTGTTTATAGAGAGAGAGATTCAAAAATATTCTTCTGTAAGAATTGTAGTTGTAAATAAGACAACTTAGAATGTATTAATGTAATTACTCTGTAGAAACCATCACAATATGCTTTATCTAATACCTATATCCATGTTTTAAAGAAGTAACTGGATCTCCTAGCTAAGGAGGAAAGCCAGTGAACAGTGGGAACAATCAAACTGACAGCTTCATCACCACTTTTGTGGTGCTCAGTTCAGCAGGTAAGTTAAATAAAGACAGATGGCAAAGAATTAACTAACACTTTACATTGCAATATAGCCATAAACAGTTGCTAGCTGTGCATTGTAACAGTCCTTCTCCGATTTAACTTCTTCTTCAGCTCAGCCACATGCATTTAATGTCCGAGCAAAAAAAGAAAAAAATTGCAAGTAGTCTGGAAGCATTGTTTGAACAGAAATCTCAGGTCACCACACTCAGCAAGCAAGCTGAACTCCAGCATTGTGAATTCAATTTGCAGAACTAGAGTTATTCACCTTTTTCTTCAACTACTGATGTGGTAC
This sequence comes from Pelochelys cantorii, assembly GCA_032595735.1. NCBI lineage: Eukaryota > Metazoa > Chordata > Testudines > Trionychidae > Pelochelys > Pelochelys cantorii. The sequence continues at coordinate 174,651,267 of CM064328.1, read as the reverse complement.
CAATTTTAAATCTAGCACAGAGCCCTAGGAGGAGTGGTGAGCATGTAGGAACCTATTCACTTTCTCTATTGCTTCATACAGTTGAGAAACTGAACAGTTCAGCTCCTACACAGTAGATTTTTCAGACCCAGAGTGCAGTTGAACAACCTGAAACATAGAGAGGTTGTGTTTCCACATGCATAAGCAGAAGTGTGGAAATAATTGAGGGGAAATGGTGAAACCCTCAACCAAATGTGGCAAGTTTTGTGTCTCATTACAAGCAAGCAAAAAGATACAGGTTTGGTGCTACCATTATTCAGCCAAGTAATCATTGTTAGTCATACTTATAACGACACATATTCATTCTGGTTATAAAGTCACTTCGCCAGGGAGCCAATTTCTGCCTGTGTAATAAATGTCTTTTGCCATTTTAAAAAGTTACTGTGCTGCAGAATTTGATTTTACGACAGTATTTGCACTATTCTAAGTACAGAGAATTCATCAAATGCAACGATGTAGCAAATATTGCTTTATAAAGGGCACTCTCTATATTTTTCCATGATTGCTTTCCCTCTTCAGAAAACAGAATACCTGTTTTTAAAAACATTTTCAGAGCTCCAGGCATCCATTTTTTAAAGAATATGTAGTGATTTCTAATTAAATTCAATCAAATTTAAGCACATGTCTAGAGTCTACATTTAAGTGTTTTGTTGACTCACAACCAAACTCTGCAGGAACATTTAATATAATCTTCAAATTGTATTCTATATACGTCATAAAACCTCCATGAACCTTCTTAAAGAGCTTTAAGGAGGTCATGACATTTCAGGACTTCATATAAAAGCAAAACCTGATGACTCAGGGCATGTCTACACAGCAGGGCTAAAGCTGAAATAAGCTACGCAACATTATGTTGAAATAACTGCTTGTAGTGTGGACACGGACTATGTTATTTCGGAATAACTTCAGTTATTCTGAAGTAACACAGTTGTGTAGATGTACCCTCAGTGTCCTTCTACTCACCCAGTTCTAAGGCTTCATTGCCCATCTTAAACTGCTTAATATGACTGCTATTTTGGCAGTCCAAAATATTAGGAAACGTTAAAATTCACACATTAGAAAAATCTCAACCATAACTACTCTAAGGAGTAATAACATAAACACGGCTATACTGGATCAGAAAAAAAGCTCCATTCTATCCAGTATTCTGTCTTCAGACAGTGGCCAATGACAAGTGCCCCAGATAGAATGAAAAAGAACAGGTGATCATCAAGTGATCCCTCCCCTGTTGCATATTCCCACCTTTGGACAAACAGAGGCTAGAGACTCCATTTCTGCACATCCTGGCTAATAGACATTGATGGACCTATCTAGCTCTTTTTCTAACTCTGTTATAGTCTTGGACTTCTGGCAAGGAATTCCACAGGTTGACTGTGTGTTGTGTGAAGAAGTACTTCCTTTTGTTTGTTTTAAACCTGCTACCTATTCATTTCATTTGGTGACCCCAGTTCTTATGTTATGGGAAGGAGTAAATAACTTCTTATTCCCTTTTTCCACACCAGTAATGATTTTATAAACCTCAATCATATCCCCCCATTGTTGTCTCTCTTTCATGCTGAAAAGTCCCAATCTTATTAATCTCACCTCAAACAGTAGCTGTTCCAGACCCCTGATCATTTTTTGGAACTTTTCTGAACTTCTTCCAATGCTGAAATATCTTTCTATGGATGAGGTGACCACATTTGCATACAGTATTGAAGATGTGAGCATTCCATGGATTTATATAGAAGCAACAAGATATTTTCTGTCTTATTTTCTATCCCTTTCTTAATGTTTCCTAATATTCTGTTTGGTTTTTTTACTTCTATTGCACATTGAGTGAATCTTTTCAGAGACCATCTGCAATGACTCCAATCTTTCTTTCTCTTGGGGGGTGAGTGCTAAATTAGTCCCCATCATTTTGTATATATAGTTGGGATTATGTTTTCCAATATACATTTCTCAACAAAAAATTCATCTGCCAATTTGTTTTCCAGTCACCTAATTTTGTGAAGCTTTTGAAGCTTTTCACAGTCTGCTTTGGACTTCACTATCTTGAGCAGTTTAGTATCATCTGCAAATTATGCCACCTCACTGTTAACCCCTTTCCCCAGATCATTTATGATATATTGACTATAATTGTTCCCGAACAACTGAGAGACATCACTAGTTACCTCTCTCCTGAAAAACTGACCATTTATTCCAACCTTTGTTTTCTGTCTTTTAATTAGTTATCAACCCCTGAGAGGATCTTCCTTCTTATCCCATGACAGCTTACTTTGCTTAAGAGCCTTTGGTGAGGAACCTTGTCAAAGGGTTTCTGAAAATCTAAGTACATTATATCCACTGGATCCCCCTTTGTCTGCATGCTTCTTGATCTCCTCAAAGAATTCCAGTTAACTGGTGACATTAGCACATGTATGCTCATGACAGAGGACTTGGCTCATTGATTGGCAGGGCTTTCCATTCCCCCCTCAGCCAGACAAAGTCAGTCATTTTTTTTAAATACTGATAGAAGCAAGTAACATACTGACCCTCTGACATGGCTACTTAACACCCTTTACCTTGCACACATTGGTTTGATCAAAACATTGCTATCTATCATCCCGTCATCCTGACCTTATCTTTAGGAGGGGTCAGTGTGTCGTTGTATCATCTTTTAGGAGTATGTTTACACCATAACTTTGTATCAGGGTGTTCTGGCACTACCATTCTGGAATGTGTTTACCTGAATGCTTAGTGTCTAAGAGTGCTTGTGCTTTTATAATGATAGTTCTGTTCTTGCCAAGTTAATGTATTAGATGGGTAACCTGCAAGCAGGCCTCTGCTTCATACCAGGATCTGACTTTTACTAATAACTTAACTCTTGTTAACTTTGCTTTATTTCTCCAGGGCCTGACTTTAACTCATGCCTAGGACTCACACCATGCCACATGTTTTTTTCTAATACATCAGCAGAGTGGGATGGATTGAAAATATACATCACTAGAATTTTCAATGTTTTATATCTTATTCAATTCAGATATATTTCTAGCTATTTTTAGCAGTAACGGCCAACATGCCAGTCTTCACCGTTTATCAGAAAGTCAGCTTTGCCAACTTTTGTTGGTGAGAAAGACAAGTTTTTGAGCTACACAGAGCTCTCTAATGTCCTGGAAGTGACATGGCCACAATTACACTCAGTGAAACTATGGTTTCTGCTCCAAGAATATGAGTTGAAGTATTGCCAGTTAACTATTAGTATTTACCTTTATGACTCCTTTACTGTTGACCTGTTGTGGATTGCTCCTCAGTTTTATCTGGTGCTTGGTGTAGGATAGTGACTGAAGTTCATCCCAGAAAAGATTGATGTTAGCCTTGAAGACGAGGGAAAATATTTTCAGGATCCTTCCGGTTGGTCTCGTACTTAAATTACTCTAACAGTGATGGCACTGCATGGAGGCTGAATAAGAAGATGGACGGATTGCTGAATTGCTCTTTCAGCACAGATATTACTGTTGCTATGACAGTCAAGAGTGGTCACTACTGTATGTGAATTATTGGGAAAAACTATCCTATTAAGACCTCCCCCTTTGTGGTTGGTGTCATTCACTTTCTTTGTTTCCCTGAAGTCATTCAACAGTTCCAGTAATTGCAAAATGCAGCTACCTTGTTGACATTTGCAGAGGCCTGGGGTTTAGCAGTGGCTGCCTTCCCAGGACTATGCTGACTGCTAGTAAACTGATGGTTAGGCATAAGATCTTACAAACTGATACAAGGCCCTTAGCATTGTAGGACTAAGATCTCTTGTGCTGTCCCCTGCCTATGTACTCAAAGCAAACAAATGTTCCGTCTGGATTGGGCTCTGAGGAAGGCCTGATCTGAGATTCAGGCATAACTCACAACTCTTTTTGGTTATTTCTACTTTGACCATTTACGTAATACCACACAAGCATTGGGAGGTTTTCTCTAACTATGCCATTAGGCTCAGCTTATAGTTTATGTACTGATTTTATGTGCAGGTCTAAGGGCTTGTCTACACTACAAGTCATGCTCAGGACTGTGTCTACACTGTACCAGTGTCTACATGACAAGTTAGTGCATGGCAAATTCACATCCAGGCTGGCCATGCACTTAAGTTGCCATGTAGACAGGCCCTGGATAGCTTTCTTTTTTGTAAGTGTAGACAAGTTACTTTAATACTTGTTTTATACATTGATATTTGACACATTTGTAGGTATCAGCAATACACCTTAGAAGTAAATCTTAAAAATTTGAAATGGAAGTGACTTTAAACCTGTATCTCTAGAAAAACCTAACATAGAAGCATGCTGCTAATCTACAGCAGACAGGTTCTCAAATAAATCAAAGAATGCACATACATTACAAACTTAAAATTAAATTCCCCACTTGTCTGGGACAGGTACTTTACAGGTAAGGATGATCACCACTTAACATTCTCCAGTCTTAGTTAGTACCTGTATCACCAAATCATTAGGTACTATGGGAAGCAGAAATCTCTATTGCCAAAATGTCCTATTAAAGGATGTGTAGTATTACTATGGAAATTGCTCACCACTTCAATATACTTTACCTCCTTAAAATGTACTTACATAAGCTGGGATACAGGAACTAACCACAATAGGTCACAAAAACTTGCAGCGAACTATTGCAATAAAGATTGGGTTTGGGTATTTCGTTCCAAATCTTAATATATTTTTGATGCCTCTCTTTCTCACCCATAAAAATGTATCATTTCTAGGTTTTTTAAATTAATTTTACTGGTAGCCAGACTACCCACTAGTCATCCATCTTTCTATCCTTTGCCTTTGTAAGCTACAGTTTTACTGTTGGTTTTTGTCATATGTCAAAAGAGCCAGTTATGCTGGCTATAATGTCTGTCAGTCACAACACCAAAGTTGAGGACTATGTGAAGAATGTTATTGCTTTCCAGATAACCTGATACAGCAGCTGCTATCTTTTTCAGAAACAATGAAGGTTGAGACATATTGAGTCAGAATGGTAATTTTTTATTTAGTTACTCCCTGTGACCTTGTTTTAAAAAATCACATTATTTCCTTTTAGAGCGGTGATTTCAAAACAGACCTATACAAAACCCTCAAGGATTTCTTTGGCAAAATGTCTGTGACAGCATATACATTTCTATCTCTTCTTCCTTCTCTTATATTAAGAGAACACTGGAAAACAGGCTAATTTACTAAACTTCCATCCCATAGAATGACAAACATAGTGGTTTGTCTTAAAAAAGGATTTATGAGTGTCTGTGTGCCTCCCTAACTATAGACACATGAGGTAACAGACAAAAAAAAATCACATTAGACTCAATCACTCACTATAAAGCCCCAATCCAGATGTCTCAAAGCATATGATGTCTTAGTGTGATATACCCTTAGGGTTCAAAGAGGAGAAAATTAAACTACTTCTGCTCTGCTGGGGAGTGTCTCATGTTCATGATGGACTATGGCTGAGCAACTGGCATTGTGAAGCCTTGCTAGATGCAAAGCACAATTTGAAAAGAATGGAAGATGATTATCATTCATTCATATACCAGGTGTGCATTGAGCTGCACAAAGACTACCCTACTTTTGCCTGCTTTTTAGTTAGGTGTTTGAAGCAGGATGGAAAGATGGAAGAGAACATTTTTCCATCACAGCTATAAGCCTAATCTAAGAAACATGGGTTCCCCCACCATCACCACTTTGAAGTAAATGTATGTGGGGCAGAGTTCTCCTTGAATCTCTACCGCCCTCTCACCCTAGTTACCTATTCATTGCTATGCTTTCTTACTAATCCTTATTCTCATTTCTCCACTCCTTCCCCACCTGTGTCAACCTGCCAGGTTCACGGGTGATCAGTGTGCCCTGGGCAGGTACTAAATTGCAATAAGGAGACAATTATTTGGATTTGGAGTGAGCTGGGTCAGAATGCCAGAAAGTCTGGTTCTGGCACCAAGTTCCAGGTGGCATGCAGAGTGCAGAGTCAGAAGTAAGCCTGTTCAGGATACTTGGAAATCAGAGTCAGGCACTAGATTATAGACAGCAATTAAGTCATGAAGCTGAGGACAAACCAGGGTGAAAAAGCAGACTACAGGGTCTATCACAAGCCAGGTCTGGAGCAGGGAGGCAGGCAGGCAGTGTTGTTGCTCAGATAGCTCCCCATCATGTCTTCCTAGGTAATGTATTGATATTGGTAAATCAGTGGGTGCTAAGGGGTGGCCAGTCAGGCCCTGTGGGGCAGTACTTCCTACTGTGCCCAGTTTCAAAGGGTCCTCCCATAGGCACCCGGCCTAGGCATCTAGTGTCAGTGTGGAGGGGTCAGCAACCTAGAACATCCATGGTACGAGGCTCAAGCCTTGCAGATTCTAACGATACTGATGGACTTTCCAATGACTGAGGTTACCCAAACACTGCCTACCAACTGCACAGGCAATTGGATTATATGCTGACCTTCAAGGTGTGGGGAATGGCCAAAGAAAGTCAGGTTTTGCCTGGTTATGTGGAGGGCAAGCTGAACCCTTAACACCAGACCTGGAAAACAGGACTCAGGATTGTGCTTAGGAGTTGTTGCAGGGAATGATACGTCCTCAAAGCTAGAAAAGTAAACACCAACATTTGCATTCTTTTAGTGTCCACACACAGCACCCAACTCATTCACTACAGACCCCTACAATCCTTAAGGTACATCAGTACCACTGTTGACATAGATAGTCAATGCAGTGGAAGCCCTTTGACTGTGGAGCCCCTGAACATAGGTCATGTTAGCCATCTGCATGGCTGCCAAAGCCCTAAAACGACTTATATGTTCTTCTTCCAGTATTCCCCAAACTAAAGCAAACTTGAGATCATCAGCCCAGAGCTAGATGACAAACTGATAGAAAACTGTCTTCTTAAGCTCTGGAGCTATTCAAACCTAGTATATGTAATGCCCCTTGTAACTGATGGAGACAAGATTCTAATTGTGATGCTAGCAAAGGTAAAATTCCCTGTCTCAACAGCTTTTGACTACTGCAATGAAGGGTCACTACTCATGTGGAACAATGACTAAAAAATAAGATCCAATAATCTGTTAAAAGCTAAATTCCTGCAAACCCAGGCAGAGCAGTTAGAGCTACAAAATATTGCTTTCCAGTAAAATTATAATAAAATGTTCAAATGAGTGGTTGTACAGCTCAACTCAAAGTATTCAGTAAATGCATATCTACACTGGAGAGTTATTTCAAAATAACTGCCCTTATTTCGAAATAGCAAGGTGAGCATCCACACTACCAACCCTGTTATTTTGAAGTAAAGGGCTTGTTATTTCAAAATAATAACTCCTGCTTGTGAAGAGGTATAAGCTTATTTTGAAATAGCTATTTCAGGAGTTATTAATTTGAAATAACTTATTTTGAAATAACCTGGTAGTGTAGACATAGCTTAAATGAGAGAATGGAACAGAAGGTGGAATTTCCAAGAGCACAGGGCCAGGCCCTTAGCTAAAATAAATTGTCATATCTATGTTGACTTCACTGGAGATATGCCAGTTTAAACAGCTAAGAATCTGGCCCACAAATAGTAAATAGCTTTGTAATGAGAAAAGTTCTCGGCAACTGAGGCTGTGTCTAGAATGCAGGCTTCTTTCAGAAGAAGCTTTTCCAGAAGAGATTTTCTGGAAAAACTTCTTCCGAAAGAGAGCGTCCACACTGCAAAAGCACATCAAAAAAGAGATCTGCTTTTTCGAAAGATAGCATCCACACTGAATGGACGCTATCTCGCATTTCAGCTGTGATTACTATGGATGGAGTGGCCACCAGGGCACCTATGCTTTTCCCTTTTTCCTCTTCTTTCAAAAGAACTCCCTCTTCCCCATCCACACATGCCTTTTTCTGAAAGAGCTCTTTTGGAAAAAGTCTTCTTCCTCGTAGAATGAGGAATACCAATGGCCGAAAAACCCCTCTGTTCTTTCGATTTGCTTTTGGAAGAACGCAATTGCAGTGTGGATGTAAGTGAAGTTTTTTCAGAAGAACAGCCATTTTTCCAAAAAAACCGCTGTAGTGTTGACATACTCTAAGAGAGCCACTGTGATGTGCGAGAAGAAGGAAAAAGAAAAGCTTAGCTGAGATAATGATTCCCAAGGAAAACAAAGGTTGCTCTTGGCTATTTGACCATTTTGACATGTTCACCTCCACCTTTGGTTAGGGAGTCCTTCACTGGTTTACACAGAGTGCTGTTGCAGCCCTCTTACTGATTTCCACCACCTGCTTCCCTGCCCTCTTCCACAGCACAGCATGGAGGAACCAGAAAGGCTCTTCAGTGACTTTTGATAAAGTTAGTGGTTAGAAGCCATCCTGGCCAAATCAGTATCAGGCAAACTGCAGCTCAGTTCAATTTAACATCTCCGAAGAGATTGTAGGAAAGCTTTGGCTCCAATTTTCTTGTCATTTTCACTCACTTTCAGATATCTAAGCACCAGAAACTTGTCCTTCACCACGCCTCCTAAGCAGCTCAAAATTGCCGTCTAGCCCTGTCACTGCTCATTTAGTTCAGCCATAAATTGTAGGTTACTACTGAAGTCTCTTTATAAAGTAGTGTCTAAGTGTTATTTCCAAGCTTTTCCTCAGATTCACTGAAAATCTCCATCTTCTGGACCAGTTCCCACTTTTGAATGCTTGTATCTGGCAGTAGCTCAACCACAGAAGCTTTGCCAGCTCAGCCAGCTCTTTAATATTCACATTGTGTCCTGTCCCTCTCAGTTAGGCATTTAAGATTCCAGAATGGATGTGAGGGGATTTTAGTTCCTGCTCTGAATAGGTAGCTAGCTAGTACAATGCCAATTTATTAGATTTTATTGGTGACCTGTATGGATTGTACTAAGAGCCAGGACAGTAATGTGCAGTTTATAATATTTAATAATATGCCTGAATATTCACAAATTATAACATGCATTCTTGTTTCTTTTTTGAATGTCTTGTATGACATCTGAGACTGAACATGCAGTGCTAATGGGTTCATAATGGTAAAGCTGAGCGTCAGCATTTGTCCAAATTAAAGACTAAATTAAAGATGTTTTTACTTTAAAATCTTGTAAAAAGGAAATATAATTTTTGTTTGTGGATAGTCCTCAATATTTTAATACAAACATCTATTACTACCATATTTTTAACTTACAGTAAAACACTCTCAAAAACATTGTTATTTCCTCAATAACTATGATACGGAAGGAGGACAATTTTGCCTACTGCTTCTATTTAACTTTGCAGTACAAGCCATAGATGAAGGGATTTTATTTATTATGAGATTATTTAAGCATTTTCTAGCAAAAAGATCAAAATGTTAGTAATGTAGCCAAGAGAAAAACACATGTCCAGAGAAATTATTATATATTGCATAGCCCTTGCAGACATATGGTTGAGAAGTCTAGGGCCATAAGACTCTTCCCCAAGCCTCTCTATAACTCCCTAATATTTTGTTTATTGTGGGTGGAGAGTTGTTATTCTGTGCCAGATTTCCTCCCCCTCCCCCCAAATAGCCAGTGTAACTACCAACCGGGTGGGATGTGGGACCTCTGGAGCTTACTATAGGAGTCTTTACAGTGTGAACTATAAAGCCAGCTGGCTCTCAGCTTATGCTGTAGAGCTCCCTTGTACTTATCTCTCACCGTAAGTGGTTTAAGTGCCACTACATGGGACAGTGAACCACACCCACTAGGTATGTGGGTTACACCAGCAATGGACATATAACCACCAAACGGTCTTGGTCATCACTTTTCTTCAATACAAAAAGTTGCTGTATAATGTTGGTGTGCAGTGCTAAATTCCAGAGGTATTCTGTTGACTTTGTACATTGTTTGAAATACAAGTCAAGCAATCTCACCATGAATTTACCTGAATACCCAGTATAATATTAATTCTAGGATATCCTCAGGAGTGGAGTTGGCTACATTAGTTGTCCTAAGAACTTACATGACCAATTTCTTCTTATATCTGTTTGCAAATTACATGCAAAACATATTGAGTTGTACTAATCTTTAGCTATTGTCCTATTGGGTCAACCCTGAACTGTGTAATAATGTAACATTGTTAGAGCCCTGTATGGATATACATTTATATCTGCAGATGTGACTAGCTGGAGATAGAAGTCAGTATCTATTGGACCTTGGGGATCTACTGGGAACTGCAGCTGCAAAAGAAGCAGGATGTAGGGTTGCTGTCCCCAGGAGCTAGCACCTTGCACCAGCAGTTCTTCCAGCATGGCTGCACCAACCCAACCCAGCCCCATGGTCAGCCCTGTCCTCAGATGTGGCTGTGCTGCAGACTCCAAACAGGAGACACAGTCAGTCAGATGGCTGCATGGAAGGGATGGGGGCAGGACTGGGGGTGATGCATCTATATAGGAGGAGCTGCTGGCATGAGATACTGGTGCCTGGGAGTGACGATCCCACATTCTGCTCCTTTGGTCACTGTGGTTCCTGGGAAAGCCCTGCAGTTCAGCGAATGCCAGTTTCTATCCATGGATATCCACATCCACAAATATAAATTTGTATCCAAGAAGGGCTCTAAATATTGTGCTCAGAAAAACTGCAATATAAAGGGAAGGTTAGTTAGTGATGGGCAAATTTCAAGGGTACATGTAGTTCAATTTGGATAAGAACCAAAAAGATGGAATGTGTAATAAGTGCTTTTTGATGCTATCCATGCTTCATTATGTATTCAGAAGTAGTTCAGAAATCTCAATCAAAAGAGCTCATATATACTTTTGTGGTATCAATTCAGATGTAATAAATGAGCCAATGGTGTTAACATAAAACAGTTAGTAATCAACATTAAACAGTATGAACCAAGGCCTAGGATTTGGTATATAGAGACTTGTTATCATGGCAAACACTCTATAAAGTCCAGGCCAAACTTTAGACATGTTACTGAAACACACAAAAGGAAAAGAATCAAATGGAAAGAGCAAATGGAAAGAACATTGAAACTGAAATTGATTGCTTATTCAAAACAAACATAATCAAAATCTATCAAAGTCCTTTCTGGAGACAGTGAATATTGATTAAAAATCTTATAATTAGTCAAGCAGTCCTTTTTTGGTGGAGGAGAAAAGTATGCAAATGAAGCGCTGAATAACATTTTGTTGCACTTCATTTGCATAATCTATTTGAGCCCTTTTTGCCCAAAAAGGAAACGGCCACACTGCTTGTTATTGCACAAAAACCCCCTTGTGCAAAAACGGCTTGAATAGATTATGCAAATGAAGCATGCCAAAATGCTAATCAGTGCTTCATTTGCATACTCTCTGCCGGCAAAAGCCAGCAGTGTAGACATAGCCTGACTTACTTTCCTGGTCAGGGACATCATCTGATTGGTCCAGTCTTTCTTCTCTCATTCAGTGGTCCTTCTGAGGCCAAGCAGAGCTGGGTAAACTGTCTCATCTCAACATGCTGGTGCTGTACAGAATAGTTGATTTCAGGATCAGCTGAAAATCCAAGAAACAGAGAGGTAGAAATGGAAGAAGGCAGGTTGCATAAATAATCCCAAAAAGGAGAAAGACCAAACAGGATCTCACACATGTATCAGGTTGGGCTCCTTGCTGATGTTATTATTATTATTATTATTAATAATAATAACTAATAATAATATTAGTCGAAGATGAATTGTCATGCATAGAATCATAGAATTGAAAGGGACCTCAATAGGTCATCAAGTCCAGGTCTCAGCACTCAGGGAAGGAACAAGTACTAATTAGACCACCTCTGAAAGGTATTTGCCTAACTAGTTCTTTAAAAATTCCAATAATTGAGATTGCACAACATCTCTAGGCAATATATTCCAGTGCTTAACTACCCTGACAGCTAGAAAGTTTTTCCTAATGTTCAACCTAAATCTCCCTTGCTACAAGTTTACCCCATTGCTTCTGGTCCTGTCATCAGAAGTTAAAAAGAATACTTTTTCTCCCTTCTTGTAACAACTTTTGAGGTACTTGAAAGCTGTCTTCTCTTTTCCAAACTAAACATATCGGCTACGTCTAGACTGGCACGATTTTCCTCAAATGCTTTTAACGGAAAAGTTTTCCGTTAAAAGCATTTGCGGAAAAGAGCGTCTAGATTGGCACGGGCCCTTTTCCGCAAAAACACTTTTTGCGGAAAAGCATCCGTGCCAATCTAGATGCGCTTTTGCGCAAGAAAGCCCCGATTGCCATTTTAGCCATCGGGGCTTTTTTGCACAAAACAATTCTGGCTTGTCTACACTGGCCCTCTTGCGCAAAAGCATTTGCACAAGAGGGCTTTTGCCCGAATGGGAGCGTCATAGTATTTGCGCAAGAACACTGACGATCATACATTAGATCATCAGTGTTCTTGCGCAAATTCAAGCAGCCAGTGTAGACAGCTGGCAAGTTTTTCCGGAAAAGCGGCTAATTTTCCAGAAAAACTGGCCAATCTAGACACAGCCATCCATTTTTTCAATCTTCCCTTAAGGCCACATTTTCTAGTCCTATAATCATTGTTGTTACTCTTTGGATTTTTTCCAATTTCTACACTTCTTTCCTGAAATGTGATGCCCAGAACTGGCCATAATACTCCAGTTAAGGCCTAATCAGTGCAGAGTAGAGCAGAAGATTTACATCTTGGCTGTGTCTAGACTGGCCAATTTTTCTACAAAAGCAGCCGCTTTTGCGCAAAAACTTGCCAGCTATCTACACTGGCCGCTTGAATTTGCGCAAGAGCACTGACGTTCTAATGTAAGAAATCAGTGCTTCTTGTGCAAATACTTTGATGCTCCCGTTCGGGCAAAAGTCCTTTTGCGCAAAACCTTTTGTGCAAAAGGGCCAGTGTAGACAGCTCAGTTTTGTTTTGCACAAAAAAGCCCCGATGGCTAAAATGGCGATCGGGGCTTTCTTGTGCAAAAGCGCGTCTAGATTGGCCATGGACGCTTTTGCGCAAAAAGTGCTTTTGCGCAAAAGCATCCGTGCCAATCTAGATGCTCTCTTGCGCAAATACTTTTAATGGAAAACTTTTCCGTTAAAAGCATTTGCACAAATTCATGCCGGTCTAGACGCAGCCCTTGTGTCTTGCTCACAACACTCCTGTTAATACATCCCAGAATGATGTTTGGTATTTTAGCAACAGTGTCACACGATTGACACATATTTAGCTTGAGATCCACTAAGACCCCCTAGATCTCTTTCTGCAGTACTTCTTCCAAGATAGTCACTTTCCATTTTATATGTGTGAAACGGATTATTCCTTCCCAAGTGGAGTATTTTGCATTTGTCCTTACTGTATTTCATGTTATTACCTTAGACCATTTCTCCTGTTTGTCCAGATCATTTTGAATTGCCCTAACTTCCAAAACACTTGCAATCCCTCCCAGTTAGCTATCATCTGCAAACTTTATAAATATACTCTCTCTATGTCATTATCTAAATAATTGATGAAGGCATTGAACAGAACTTTAGACCCAGAATTAATCCCTACAGAAACTCACTCATGATGCCCTTCCAGCATGACTGCGAACCATGGATAATTACTTTCTGGGAATGGTAATTCAAACAATTATGCAGACACCTTATAGTAGTTTCATCTAAGTTGTATTTCCCTAGTTTATTAACGAGAAGGCCAGGTAAGAATGTATCGAATGCTTTACTATACCACATCTTCTGCTTCCCCTTTATCCACAATGCTTGTTATCCTATCAAATAAAGCTATTAGGTTAATTTGACATGATTTGTGCTTTACAAATCCATGTTGACAGTTTTTTATTCACCTTATTATCTTCTAGATGTTTGCAAATTGGTTCCTAAATTATTTGTTCCATTATCTTCCCTAGCACAAAAATTAAGCTGACTAGTCTGCAATTTCCTGGGTGTTCTTATTTCCCTTTATATAGATGGGCAATATATTTGCCCTATTCCAGTTTTCTGGAACCTCTCCCATATTCCATGACTTTTCAAAGGTAATAGTTAATGGCTCAGATATATCCTCAGTCAACTCCTTGAGTATTCTAGGATATATTTTATCAGACTCTGGTGACATTAAGACATGTAACTTGTTTAAATAGTTTTAATTTTTTCTTTATTTTAGCTTCATAACCTACTCCATTTTCATTGTATTCACTATGGGTATGTCTACACACAGCATTATTTCGAAATATCTTATTTTGAAATAGTTAATTCGAAATAAGTTATTTCGAAATAACACATCTACACACAAAATGCATTTTGAAATAGCGTTTTGCTATTTCAAAATAGCGCATCCACACTGAGTGGACACTGAATCGCATTTAAAGCCGGCCAGACCCAGGTCCAGCAGGGCATCAGGTCAGGAGTTACTTTGTGTGGCTGCTGCCTGAGGCTATTTGAGGCCTATGCTTAAATGTTTATGACTTACCTGTGGGCTTTAGTCACCTGCCTCTGTCAAGACTAGTTTAAAGCCTTCTTCACTAGGTTAGCCAATCTGTATCCAAATATGTTCCTCCCTTTCTTCAATAAGCGGTCTCATCTCTGCTAAGCAGTCCTTCTTCCTGGAAAAGCATACTGTGGTCAAGGAAGATGAAGCCCTCCTGGTGACACCCTCCTTGCAGAATGAATCCTTTCACAGCAGCCACAGTGATGGCAGAAGTTCCCAGTGTATTCTTACCCATGTGGTGTCAGAGTCTCTTGATAAGGACCCCAAACAAGAGATTGATCCTTTCATTATTTTGTCCATCAGTAAGCCTAATTACTGACACACTACTTTTTTTCTTTCATTTCTGCTCCTCGTCTCCTCTTGTTTACCAGTTATCATCTTAACCTTAAGTTGTCAAGTTATGTTATAACCTTAAGTTATCTTAACCTTAATTTCTGTTAAAATTAATTCAGTCTGTCTCCTTATCACATCTTTTCTAAAAGAGTTTTATATACAGATCCCTTTGACAATTCCTGAATCTTTACCCACTTTTCACCAGTTGATCTTAGAATTAGGGTAAATATGTAGCCCCAATTAACACACTCCCTGTACTTTCAGGAAAAAACCTCTCAATTTTCCATCATTTTGACTTGATGGTGCAAGTACAGAAGTGCAAGAAAAACAGTTAAACTTATTTTAACCTCAGAGAAAGAATTGCTTTAATGTGATGTCAAGGGCTTGATCCTTCCCCACTGACATTTCATTTTTACAGCTGTTACTCATCATAACTGACAATCACCCAGGCCCCAGTTTTGTGAATAATTTCACATATGCACAAATTGCATGTGAGCAAATAAATCTCCACATTTCATCTTGGACATTTTGCATGTTCACCCATTTTTGTGCATGGCCCTTGGAAAATTTGGAACTTAGTACCAGAAGTGCTCACATCAAAGTATCCCAAATGAAATCAATGGGAACTGCAAGTGTTTAGAACTATGAGGAGGAAATAATGTTCAGAAACACGCTTGACAAAAATCAAGCATGCAGATTTGATTAACAATCCCTTTGATAGTAGAACTACTCTTGTAATTCAGATACTAACTGGTGTACTTTTGACAGAATACTTCAGGGAGGCAGATGCAACTAAATTGTGTGCTTATTCTGTCTTGTCTATACCTCACAGTTATATATAAAGTTTCATAGAGCAAGGAACTAAATATAAGGTTCATAAAAATTGACATTTTGGATTTTTTTTCCTTCTGAACTGAAACAAAAGCCAAAAAAACTCAGGACCTCAGGACCCCTGACCACTCAGCTGGCAGGCTACTTAGAGTAAGGGACCCTGGATGCTCTGTCAGGTTCCGTCTTAAATTGACATGATTTTTGTCAGTTTCAGAGCTGCCAACTACTGATTAGAATTTGCAAAACTGATCAGAATATTTTTATCCAGTAAAGACAGTTATAGAGGATTGATAACCATGATCTCTC
Source organism: Pelochelys cantorii (assembly GCA_032595735.1). Taxonomy (NCBI): domain Eukaryota; kingdom Metazoa; phylum Chordata; order Testudines; family Trionychidae; genus Pelochelys; species Pelochelys cantorii. The sequence goes on along the minus strand of CM064328.1, from coordinate 174,635,397 downwards.
ATGAGTCTGGAAATGAACCTTAGCATTTCAGCTCAGCTGGATGGTTGGTCCCCTTTCATGAGCCCTGTTCTCTGGGCCTGATTCTGTTCCCTTTATGTTGAACTAGATTGTCACAGCATTGGTGTGGCCACATACGGGAATAAAATCCAGATCCATCTTACTCTCCTGCTTCGTATTATTGAAGTTTTGGCTGGCCATGTTAGAAAATTACACAATTCATCCGATTCATCTCCCTGCCCTTCCACTCACCAGCCAGAGTAACTGGCTTGATGCATTGGGCTGGGAGTGAGGCAGGGTGTAACTTGCTGCATAAAGGCCGAAACAATTTATACTCTCTTCTAGAGTGAAGAGAAAGCAAAGGAAAGATTGTGACTTAGAAAAGTGCATCTAAGATACAGTGCTTTCTGGGGTTACTCAACTCATGAGATGGTGCAGTTTATGACCACCCCAAGCTTGGGGCTATGCCTAAAGGCAAACTATCTATCTAACAGTTGTTGAATTGATTGCAATATTTTGTGCACACATGTGTATTCTCTGCTATCCTGTAGCAGTTAATATGGAGAAAGTAGGCATAAAAGCCAAGAAATAAAGCAGAAAAAAGCCCTGAAACCACTACTAAAATATTATCAAATAAAGTAGGTTCAATATGTGGCCTGAAGAACACTAGGAAAGCCTTAGGTAAATATTTAATTAGACAAAAATTATAACCAGTCATGGAAATTTTTAAAAAATTAAACAACTCATGGCTGCATCAGACATTGTTTAATAATTTCCACTTTCCCTATAATTATATCTGTTATCAAATAGAAGATGTTGAAGAGTATAGATTAAATAGGCAACCTTTCCCTGTTTCATTTTCCTTTCATATGGTACATTGAGTTTCCTAGAGTATTTGCTTGATATTATCATATTTGATAAAATTATGTGAAGGAATGAAGATTTTTATTAAAATAATGAAAATCAGGGAAGATTTAGCAAAACTCTCTCTCACACCCACACCCATATAAGAAAGTCACAACAAAGCTTTTGCTGAACCATACCTGGATCAATCACAGACTTAAATAAAAGGTTGCATACCCTGGCTAAATGGTAATGGAACTCAGGAGGGTCCAGGATTATAATGACAAGGCTGAAGGTGATTGATCTTGGTTGAAGGTGTTAAAAAGTAGGTGATTTGGGATTTGTACCAAAATACAGCGGGAGGTATTTCATTCATTCACAATAGAACTAGAACACAGCAAAGCTCAGTCAGAACTGAGAATTTCTTAAGACTGTATTATCACCATGGACTTCCAAAATATCAGATGACTATTGTCTCTCTTTCATCACTCTCACCATTCCAAATTAGAGACAACAAAGTTAAGTTTCTGTTTCAATAACAGCACCTGTTGCTAAAAGCTGCTAAATTCCTGAGGAATTTTCTCTAATTTGATAGGTCTCAGGGGTAGCTGCGTTAGTCTGTATCTGCAAAAACAATAAGAAGTCCTGTGGCACCTTAGGGCTTGTCTACACTACAGAGAAGATCTAGGCTACCGTAGTCAAACTTCCAGGGTTCAAATTAGGGGGTCTAATGAAGACACGCTAATTTGAACTGAGAGGGTACTCCCATTAGTGTAGGTAGTCCTGCTCCTCACGAGGAGTAAGGGAAGTCAACAGTACTAAAATACAATTTAGGATACTTTGACTCCAGCTATGTAATTAACACATCTGGAGTTACGTATCTCAAGTCAACTTTCCCCTTTAGTGCAGACCAGGCCTTAAAAACAAACAGGTTTATTTGGAATAGACTTTCATGGATAAAACCACTTCATCAGATGAAAGCATCAGCTGAAGTGGTTTTTACCCATGAAAGCTTATGCCCAAATAAATCTGTTAGTCTTTAAGGTGCCTCAGGACTCCTCATTATTTTCTCTAATTTGATGTTCATTTTAATGTTTGAAATGCTCTATAGTGCTGAAAGCAATAATTGGTCCATTGTGGTTTAGCTTTAACCTTAGTCATCTCTGCAGACCTTGCCTAACAAATCTGAAACATCCTATTATCGACAGATGTCACATGTATGATTTCTTTTAATGGTGAGATGAGAAAAGTCACTTCTGATGTCTAATTAAAGTCTGTAGATTCCACCATTTTAAATGCAGGCGTGAATTTGCAACACTTACTCAGTTTATTCAATAACAATTGAAAAAAAATCTTACCCCTATACTGATTTTCAAATGTTGTGTGATTCCTAATACATTCAGTATTGCCATTAATGTTTCTCCTGAAACAATGAATGGTGCTATCAAAGCTGACACTAATATAATGTGAACCATTTGAGTATTCTATTTTAACAATAAACAGTCGAGTCATATTTGCAGTAATAAAGGATCATCATTTTTCACAGACAGAATTCCCATTGACTAGAAGGCTCAAGGCTTGACTACAGTGGAAGATTTGCTTGAGTAATGAATGCAGGACTAGCCCTTTTATCCAGAGAGAAAAACAGAGTACAATTGAAAACTATAGATTTTTATTAGTTGGTTTTGGAAATTATATGGCACTTTACAAAACGTAAGTGGGCAGTCGCACTGATGAGATTCTTTTAAGAAGTGAAAAATGTGCAATTTGTAAGCACAGTATTATAGGTTTTACAAGAACACAACTTGTGCTATAATTTTAACTACAGCAGATCCATTGATTTTTATTGTCCTGTTAGAATAAGCATTATCCCTCCCCTACACATGAATTGCCCTTCACTTCAAGTTCTCACTTATTCCCATTCTTATCATTTTGACAGGTTACCTTATGCTTTCTGGGGGTGAAAAAATACATTTATTTTTCTCATCATAGAAAATTGTCATTGATTTGATAATGTTTCCTTCAAAAAAAGATATTTTTGAAGCTGCTAGGTATCTGATACACAAATATTACTATGAGACACATACATTTTAAGCTACATGACAAGAGTTCTCAACAGAATCTGCATGACATGAAAAGTGCTACAAAATAACACTTGCGATATATAATTCAGAGTAACATTTATGTTACTACATTACACATAAAAACTGAGGAGATATTTAAAAATGCTTATATGCTCAGTAGATAAGTTCATAGGTGCATCAGAGCTCTTTGAAATTTTGATTAGGAATTTTCAAAATGTCCTGATCCCAATTAGGTTTTGGAGCAAGTCCAAAAACTATGTGCCCGATGAGATGCTGTTTCAGAATTTGCATTTTGTAGTTAAATTGCCAAATTTACATTGCCTTCCATTGTGTGGCACATGGTTAGTTAAAAGTGTAAGAACATTCACGGATTTGTTTTGTTTGTTTTATATAGCAATTAAAAAAATAAGATTCAGACATTCTCTGTCAGGGCTTCCATCTAATTCTGGAGAGCAAGTGAAGCAATTTACTATTGAGGTAATGGATTGAAACCCCTGACAAGAGTCACAGTTTTTGGGTCCCATGGACCTGACCATGGGTCGGGAGGTGAGAGCAATATTCACACCTGCCTTATAGCAGTCAGAAGCACAGGAACCTCCACCCCAGATGTGAAAAATAGCATCTCTCCCCAGCCAATACTAAGAACATAAGAACAGGCATACTGGGTCAGACCAAATGTCCATCTAGCCCAGTTTCCTGTTTTCTGACAGTAGCCAGTTCCAGGTGTCCCAGAGGGAATGAACAGAACAGGCAATCATCTATTGATACCTCCCCTGTCAACTATTTTCAGCTTCTGACAGAGGCCAGGGACAGTATTTCTACCCATCTGTCTTATAAGCATTGATGGATCTATCCTCCATGAATTTATCTAGTTCTTTTTTAACCCCATTAAAGTCCTGGTCTTCACAGCATCCTCTGTCAAGGAGTTCCACAGATTGACTGTGTGTTGTGTGAATACTTACTTTTATTTGTTTTAAATCTGCTACCTATTAATTTCATTTGGTGACCCCTAGCTCTTATATTATGGAAACAAATAAATAACTTTTCCTTATTCACTTTCTCCACACCTGTCAAGATTTTATAGATCACAATCATATCCCCCCCCCTTAGTAGCCTCCTTTCTAATTTAAAAAGTTCCATACTTTTTAATCTCTCCTTATATGGCAGCTGTTCCTAACCCCTAATCATTTTTGTTGCCCTTTTCTGAACTTTTTCCAATGCCAAGATATTTTTGAAGATGAGGCAACCATATCTGCACACAGTATGCAAGACATGGGCGTACCATACAGAGGCAATAAGATATTCTCTATCTTATTCTCTTATCTCTTTCTGAATGATTCCTAACATTGTTTGCTTTTTTGACTGCTGCTGCGCGTTTAAGTGGATGTTTTCAGTGAACAATCCACAATGACTCCAAGATCTCTCTCTAGAGTGGTAATAGTTAATTTAGTTTGCTCAGAGTTTAGCAAGGGTTACCCTATCTATTTTAGTCTCACCATCTTGAGGTAAACGACATACGGTGATCTCACCCTGCACTGGACTGGCACACCCACCACACCACGCAGCCTTTATGTCTGGATGTTCAAACTGAGCAGACTCCACCTCCACTGTGGTGGCAGCTTCCTCTTTTTTCTTCTCCCAGAGATATTATGTAGGAGGGTTTGTCTACACTACAGCTTTAATTCAAGTTAACTTAATTTGAAATAGTTAATTTGAATTAGGCTAATTCGAAATAACGCATCTAGACACAAAACCTATTTTGAAATAGTGCGTCCACACTGAATGGACCCTGAACCAAAGTTAAGGCTGGCCGGAACCAGTGCTGGCAGGGCATCAGGTTAGGACTTCATGTGTGGGGCTGCTGCCTGAGGCTAACTGAGCTCCATGCTTAAAGGGACCCTACCCCCACCCCAGACAGACAGTTCTCAGGGTTCCCCGCTTGCTTGTCTACCTCGATGAGGAATAGCAAAGCAGTCCTGACTTGGAGTGCCCTGAGTGCCCACTCTCAGGACACCACAGCACTCAGCCACATGGAGCCAGAGCTGCCCCTGGGCACGCTGGTGCATCTCGTGGGGTCGTTGCCATCAGCCCGGCTGCACTTGCTGCAGGCTGCCATCCAGGGGGTCCGCTGGGGGGCTGTCAGGATCCAGGAGGACCTGCGGGAGAGCGTCCACCCAGAGGAGCCCTCAGAGCCTCCCCGGTCCTCCCCACTGGGGGCTAGTGCCCCATTCCTCCCTCACGTCCTTCCACTTACCCCTCCCTAGCCCCCCTTCCTGATGTCAAATAAAAGACATGTTTTTTCATAAACACAAACTGTCTTTATTTAACAAAACTGGGGAGGGGGAATGAAACTCTGGGGAGACTGGGGAAAGGAGGCAGGAGACAGGAGGAGAGAGGGTGGGAAAGGGGAGGGGGAAAACTGGGAGGAGGGAGCTGGAAGGGAGAAGCAAGGGGAGTAAGGGGGAGGGGAAGCTCAGCGCTCAGTGCTGGGGGTCTCGTCGGGCCACATGTCTCCCAGCACGGTGGGTGCGGGGGCCTCGGTGTCCCCGGGGGAATGGGGAGGAGGGTGTGGAGGTTGAGGTGGGGGGTGTGGAGATTGAGGAGGAGGGTTAGCAGGTTGAGGAGGGAGAGGTGGGAGGGAGGGCAGGAGAGGGAAGAGGAACAGTAGCTGGGGGGCAGCAGGCACTGGGGCAGCACGGGGCAGCACACTCTGCAGCAGGGCCTTCAGGTGTGAGCACATGACGCGGTCCTGGGCAAGCTGTTCCTGGCAGAGCTGCAGGTCCTCCTGCACCCAACCCTGGATGGTGCAGTGCAGGGCTCGCAGGGTCCCCAGGTGCTGCTCTCATTACCCCTGCCAAGTTGCGGTCATCCTGTGGAGCCCTCAGGTGCGGGAGCATGTCCCAGGCAGGGTGGTGCGCCCTGCATGTGCAGCTGGTGCGGCTGTGGAAAAAGAAGGGGAGTGGTCAGTTCTCCCTGAGGACGCAGTGGATGATGCCCAGTGCCCCCTGCGAGGTGAGGACGACCGTGCGCTGCACCGTCAGAGCCGACGTGCTTCCACAGAGGCCATGGTCGGGATGTCTGGCTCTCCCCGGGAGTGGGAGCTGCCCCAAGACCGCACCCATGCCCCTGTGCCGTGTACAGTGCGGCCGAGGTGGGGGGGAGATGTCCCCTGCCTCTGTGTCGAGGGGGAGTGTGAAGGGAGGGAGTCCTGCTGAGTCCCACCCCAGGGTCGGGAGTGTGTCAGGTCTCTTCACACATGCGTGTGGCTATCGGGCCACATCCCCTGTGTGGCACTCAGCTGGAGCCACCTGCCCAAGGGTGGCACGGCACGTGCCCGCATGTGCACAGGTGGCTGCATGATCCGTGGAAAGCATGGCCCACACGTGCGGTCCCTGGTCTCCCTCCCTGTTCCTGCCCCCCCGGTAGGGGACAGTGATGGCACTTACCTGGTGTAGCCTCCTCTGACGACCCTGCTGACTCCGGTGCCGAGACAGCTCAGGGGTCCCGCTGGTATGGCACCCTCCATGCTGGCCCCTCTGCCGTGCCTGGGTCAGGGCCCTCTGATCCTAGCTCACTGACCCCCGGGGTGGCGCGGACCGTCCCGCCCCCCCCAGGATGAGGTCGAGGGTGGGGAAGTAGGGAGTAGGAAGTAGTGTCAGCCCCTGCTGCGGTGCCACCCCTGGTGGCCCTGGCGACCCCTGGCTGCATGATCCGTGGAAAGCATGGCCCACACGTGCGGTCCCTGGTCTCCCTCCCTGTTCCTGCCCCCCCGGTAGGGGACAGTGATGGCACTTACCTGGTGTGGCCTCCTCTGACGACCCTGCTGACTCCGGTGCCGAGACAGCTCAGGGGTCCCGCTGGTATGGCACCCTCCATGCTGGCCCCTCTGCCGTGCCTGGGTCAGGGCCCTCTGGTCCTAGCTCACTGACCCCCGGGGTGGCGCGGACCGTCCCGCCCCCCCCAGGATGAGGTCGAGGGTGGGGAAGTAGGGAGTAGGAAGTAGTGTCAGCCCCTGCTGCGGTGCCACCCCTGGTGGCCCTGGCGACCCCTGGCTGCATGATCCGTGGAAAGCATGGCCCACACGTGCGGTCCCTGGTCTCCCTCCCTGTTCCTGCCCCCCCGGTAGGGGACAGTGATGGCACTTACCTGGTGTGGCCTCCTCTGACGACCCTGCTGACTCCGGTGCCGAGACAGCTCAGGGGTCCCGCTGGTATGGCACCCTCCATGCTGGCCCCTCTGCCGTGCCTGGGTCAGGGCCCTCTGGTCCTAGCTCACTGACCCCCGGGGTGGCGCGGACCGTCCCGCCCCCCCCAGGATGAGGTCGAGGGTGGGGAAGTAGGGAGTAGGAAGTAGTGTCAGCCCCTGCTGCGGTGCCACCTCTGGTGGCCCTGGCGACCCCTGCCGCAGCTCTTTAATTTTCAGGCACACCTGCTCCTGGGTGCGCCTGTGGCCTTTCTGGGCCATGGTGGCTGCTATGCGGCCATAGACGGCCACGTTCCTCTGCCTGGTGCGGAGATCATGGGCATTGGAGGCCTCCCCCCAAACCCCTATGAGGTCCATGATCTCCACACCAGTCCAGGCGGGGCGTGCCGTCTACGGCCCCTGGCTGGCCCCTGTGTGCTGGGGGACTGGGTGGGGGGGCGGCTGGCTGGCACTGGCTGCCTGGCTCATTATGGGGCCACTGGGTCAGGGGCAGAGACCACTGGCAGGCCTGGCTCTGGCACGTGCCGTCTGGCCAGAGTCTACCCTTTTAAGGGCTCTGGGGCTGGGAGAGAGGAGAGGAGTTTTCCTGGTTTGGCCCAGAGTGGCCACCAGGGGAAACTGGGAAGGGCTGGAGGCTAGCTAATTCGAATTAAGTGTCTACACAGCACTTATTTCGAATTAGCTAGTTCGAATTTGGCGTTACTCCTCATAGAATGAGGTTTACCAAATTCAAATTAAGTGCTCCGCTATTTCAAATTAAATTCGAAATAGCAGTTTGCATGTATAGACGCTATTGAAGTTAATTCAAAATAACGGCTGTTATTTTGAATTAACTTTGCAGTGTAGACATACCGGGACAGAGCAGGCATCTACAACCATTGGGATGGTTTTTTACACTGTGATCCAAACTTATGAGTAAATAACACCGGTATTCCTTCAATCTGCCGAAAGTACATTCAGCTGTCATTCTGTACCTGCTGAATGATTAGCAGACTCTATCTTTGGCACTGTCATGGTGGCCAGTGTACAGATTCATGGATTAGGGGAGCAAGAGAGGGTCACCCAGGATCACTACTGACATTTCACCATCACCAATGGTATTCTGCCAGTTGGGGAAGAAACTCTTTGCTTTCTGAGCAGTACTGTGGTCTTAAAGATGCAAGTGTCATGGATCTTCCCTGATCAGGTAATATTGCTGTTGGTGAAGCATTTCTGGTGAACCATCAGTGCTTACATAATCACAGAAAAGTAGTCATTTTTGTTGATGTATTCCATGGCAAAATGGTCTGGTGCCATAACAGGGGTACGTGTACCACCTATTGTTTCACCACAGTTTAGGAATCCCATTGCTACAAATCCACCCATGACATCCCCACATTGCCAAGAGTCACAGTCCTCAATATCAGGAGATGTTTAATGGCTCTGCACACTTGCATGACAACAATCCCACACCACTGATTTCCCAACTCCAAAAATGATTTCCCTCTGAGCGATGGAGGATGGTGCATCCTGTACTTGCAACACTTCTGAGAACAGTGAGCAGCCTTAACTTTTTATCCACATATTGAAAGACAAATATGCTAATAATAATATGAGCAGATTAAAGATACTCCAGTGACGGAAAGTATTTTCCAGTTGTAAATTGCTGAAATCCGGAGAACAGCGAAAAACTGTGCAGACTCTGTTTTTCTGTCAGAGATGGTAGACCATGAGGAGAGCCACAAGGGTCCATGGAATCTTTTTAAAAGGTTGAAAAATTATGGAAAATAGTCTAATGCGGGGTAGCCATGTTAGTCTGTAATGTTAAAAACAACAAGTAGTCATGTGGCACCTTAGGGACTAACAAATATATAGAATCAGAAGTGGGTTTTGTCCATGAAAAAAGCTCATGTTGCCATATATTTTTGTTAGTCTCTAAGGTGAAACAGGACTACTCATTGGTTTGTTTGTTTTTTAAATTATGGGGTATAGATGACATTCTGGGGTGGAAACAGTTGCACACTACTAAGAAACACTCCAATTTACTTGTTAGACTCATTTCTGCCCCATCATGCATTGCCGAACTTTCCAAAAGCAGAGGGCTGAACAGTGGCAGTTTACACATTGGGATATCTATTCATTTTGCACCAGATTGTCCATTGACGTGAGCACCCCTGGTAAGTATCTGCAGTGCTGACACAATGAGCCAGGTATGCATATGCATAAGCAATAAGATAACTAGGGTTGCCAGATGGTTTAACTAAAAATACCGAACCCCCCCCCCCAAAAAAAAACACTGGGGAAAAAATTCTGTTGAGAAAAAAAGGGGGGGAGACCAAAGCTGTTGAGCAAATAAAAAAAAAGGACCCCGAGAGTTATTAAGCAAAAATAAATAAATAAATAAATAATAAGACAGCATGTCCCCTTTAAGAAAAGCCTTTGAAGCTTTTTGCCAGCAGCCATCTTGTTTTCCTGATCAAGCCAGAAGACAGCTTCCCTGCGGAACCAGGTAAGCAGTGGGGGGAGGGGGCAGGGAGTTCAGGGGGCCTGGGTGTTGCCAGCAAGAGTAAGTCTCAGGTCCGACACTGGGTTCTCAAAGTCCAAAAACATGCTGCACAGGTATTTGTCAAACACAAGCAGTTTATTTTCTGACAGCTATCAGCTGCGCCCTTAACTAAAGAACAACATGATAGGAAAAGCAGCATCTTACATCCATTCTGCAAGCCGGGAACCCTGTTTCGGCTGCGGATGAAGCGGGAGATCATCTAGGCTTCCAAGGTACCAGTACCAAAGCCCATTGGTGAGGTCCAAATTGCCATACTGTTGTGCTGCTTATATACAGGTTTTACCCTGTTTTGCAGTTTGGAAGTTTCCGGGGGTTACTCTTCACTTGTTACAGTATGGCTCAGCTGTACTGCTTGTCCTTTGACTTTGTTTACATGATCGGTATATTTGGGTAAACAGGATTATTATGTTCCCACCCTTATCTGCAATTTGTTCTTGCTACAATGGCGTATGTTCCTAGAGGCTTACTTCTGGCTCATCAGTAGCAGGGAAGGGGGGGGGGAATGCAGGCCTCACCACCCCTATACTTCACACATACAGAGTTCTTCTGCAATTAACCTCTACACCGGGGGGGTGGGCTCGGAGGGTCCGGGGGGGGAGGGGCTCGGGGACTAGGCCTGGTTGCTAGGGTTGCCAGGTGTCCAGTATTTTCACCTCCTGGCAGGGGAAAAAAATCAGAAAATACTGGACATTTTAGATGTCCGGTATTTTCTGAAATTTTTTATCGGACAGGAGGTGAAAATACCGGACTGTCCAGGTCAATACCGGACACCTGGCAACCCTAAAACTATCTGGATTGGCTTTATCCTGATGTAACTGGAGCTGGCAAATATTTGAATTGTAGATAGGCCCCAAGTCTCAATCCCTTCCTGTTTTTTCCTGGCTTCAGGAGGAGGAAGAATGGGGGCGGGGGAGGGAGAGATAATATATTTCTTCTGATCTCTACGAACAGCAAATTAGTACACTTTCCAGGCTGAGACAACTGCATTAGCCAGTGCATGGGTGAGATGGGGAAAATATTCCACCCATTTCCCCATTCTTTTCCAGAGTGGGAGTAAGCAGGCAGGCATCCCCACTAAGACTGTATTATACCCTTGGGCCATTTCAGAATCCCAGGACTTTTCTACACAAATACTTACTCTGTTGCAAGCTGAGAAGTGAGTCTACCCCCCACTAGACTCCCACAGACTAAGGGCAACCTGGTTGAAAATGGTGTGATTTGTAGAATGCTCCAATGGGTTGCTCTCTAACTATCCTGTGCAGACCCTGTAGGTTCACACTAAATTTGCCTTAGTGTGCAGTGATGTAAAGTACTTTAGTGTGCCCTAAAGAGCCTTTACTGGGTGTCAGCTGGGCTCTATCACAGGGGAGAGACAGCACAATACAGCAGCACGCTCTTCAGATCATACCCTTAGTCCTGACTGAAGGGTCATGTAGACGAGTTATAACTGCCCACGTGGAACCTGCTGACACACATTAACAGTTCGTTAATGTATTTAGAGCAAATCATCTAAACAGAATGAGATCAAAACATTTTTAAAAAATGGTTAATGCTTATCAGCAGGTTTCATGTGGAAAATTAGTCCACGGCAGGCTAATGCAGGGTAGATTCACACCATTACTTGCTGTGAACTAATTGTTCATATAGACAAGCCCTTGGTCACAATCTAACTAAGAGTACGTCTAAACTATGCTTTATTTTCGAAAGAGGATATGCAAATTCTGCGGGAGTTTGCATATCTTTTTTCGAACTCACTTTCAAAAGCGGATCTTTCGAAAGTGAAAGTAGTCTGAACACGGTTTTTTCAGACCCCCCCTCCTTTTTTGAAAAACCACTCTTCCTTAAAAAATGAGGTTTATGCGTTTTTTCGAAAAAGGGGTTTTCGAAAATAAAGCGTAGTCTAGACTTAGCTTTACTGAACTATTTTCACCTGCGAGAAACTTTGAGCCTAGCCCTGCTCCTAGAAAAAATTAGGGTAGGTCTGCTTGTTCTAATTGTGCTTGTTAGCAGCAAGGCAGACAATCTTATCGGGCCCTAAGACAAGGGGGTCGTGCTCCATGCTCTTGGAAAGGGTGGGGCCCTGGCAGCCCTCAGCACTGCCCAGAGAGCAGCATGCCTTCCCCAGGCAGCCCTTATTGCTTCCCAGAGCATACTACAGGGTGCTCCAGCAGCAATTTAAAGGGCCCAGTGCTTCAACCACCACTGCTGCTGCAGTAGCAGTGGTGGTTGGGAACTCTGGGCTCTTTTTTATCACTGGGCCCCAGGGCAGTTGCTCCTCCACCCCCCACCCCCACCCCAACCAGCAGGCTGGTTTGTGAGACAACATTAAATATTGAGTTTCAGACTACATAAACAGTACAGAGTCAGTTTTTCTGCCAGTCCTCTGTGCAGATCAGCAATAACTCCATTACAGTCAATGGGGTTATAATAGAAACAATACGATCTGGAAGCAAAAAAGATACCCCTTGCACATTCCAGTTCATTTAACTGGCTCAGAACCTTTGGAAAAAGTAAATAACGTTTTAAACAACCGCAATTACAAATTCTACTACTGCAGCTTCAATTTGACCAATTCTGATTCATCTTTTATAACAACAAAACATTCAATTAATACATGCAATGATAAAGAGATTACCGGGACTAATAGTTTTATTACATTGAAACTGACAGGGCAGAAAAGCTGTAATATGCTCCCTGGAGGTTACATGGTGCCAAATTCTGCCCTTTGTGTAGCCAGTCCAATTCCTTTTTTAAATCATTGGAGCTTGATCAGCTTCCAACAGTTTTCTGTTTGAAAGAGAGTCTTGCCTCCCATGCAGTCATGAGACTAAAAGAAAATGCTGTTAAGTCAGTTCTGCCAACTCAGGAATGATACCAAGGGGATATTTGCAGAGAACAAGAAATGCCAGGTTCTTATAGTTCTGGTTTCATCTGCACATCTGCTTTAGTTTCTTTGTTGGACGTCAGTTTCCCCATGGAGGGAAGGAGAGAGAGAGAGGTTCTCTCTTGTGACAGGGTAATTTTAGTGCTTTGGGCCTCCAGCCAAAGCAAAACTACACACCTTTCAGAAGGATAAGAAGAGTTCAAAGCAAAACAAAAAAAATTTTCATCGACTCCCCAGCAATTTCTTCTTTAGCAGATTCCATGCTCCACCCTCCAGACTATAGGTTTCACTCCAGTTGGCAACCTCATATTGCAGACAGACTTTTACCTTCTCTGAGCCAGACAATTCAATAATCATTTCACAGAGTTCAGCCTGGTCTTCCCCCCGTGGATGCAGAAGAGCAAAATGGAACTTACCCCCGCTGTCTCCGAGGGTACACCTACACTGCACGTCTATTTTGGGATAGCCTCCGGTATCCCAGAATAGCTACCCTGTGTCTTAACAAGCAACCTATTATTTTGAAATATTTTTCAAAATAACAGGCACACTATTTTGGCATCTCTGTAACCCTCATTCCATGAGGATGAAGGGATGTCTCGAAATAACATGTTATTTCAAAATGTGGTGCTGCGTAGATGAGCCAAATTTCGAAATAGCCTATTTTGAAATTCAATCAAAATAAGATTCGCCATTTGCACTACACAAATTGCATATCTTATTTTGAGTTTAGGGTGCTGTGTAGATGCATCCTAGGAGACCAAGTCTGGTCCCTCTCATGGTTCCTGACTTATAGCTGCAACCTGTCTCTCCACACTACATCTCCCAGATTGCTTTTATTCTCAATAGGAATAAAAACTACAATTGGTGTATAACTGCCTTTATGGGATAGCTCCCTTTTATAAATTATACATTTTATATGGGAATAATTAGTGTTAATAACTTAATAATGAACTCTCTTTCTATGTAATAATATGAGCAGATTAAAGATACTCCAGTGACAGAAAGTATTTTCCAATTGTAAATTGCTAAAATCTTGAGACTAGAGAAAAATACGTTTGTTACACAGAAGTTACCAACTCTGTGGAAAAAACCCAGAAAAGGCAAATAAATAAATGAAAGTAATGGCAGTGGTTATAAAAAAACAACCAATAATAAATACCTTTATTTATTGGAATAAAGATATCTATTACTAGTTGTTTTGTTAATTATTGCATGTTTTATGTTAAGAATTGAACACTGAACTATGTTAACATTGAAGACCTAGTTATGAACATGTATACTGTAAATAGTTTAGTTTTCTCTTAAGCTAGAAAAAATATTGGGGGTTTTCTTAAAGCAAATAATGCTTCAGAATTTAATTTGATCCATCCCCGAAGTCATTTCGAAAGCTAAAAAAAGGGAATAAATTGGCATAACTCAGAATAAAAAAGTCTAAGGCCGGGGAAGGTAATTTTCTTGGAAAAGTGATAATTTGAACCTCCAAAGTTTACAAGTAGTGAGCCTATAACAATGGTCAAACTGGTAATTGGCTCATAACATTATTTTGGTGTTTGACTTGTCAGCCATTTTTATCACTTTTACTCTTAAAGGTTGTTTGGCCAGAATAGAGTATATCCATTGGACTGAGGATGCTTTCACTGCTATTGCTTGTTCAGTTAATAAAAGACTTAGGGTATGTCTACACTTGCACCATGTCTACAGTTCGAACTAGGGATGCAAATGTAGGCTTTCGAAATAGTCAATGAAGCAGGGATTTAAATTTTAGTTCGAAATTTTGAAAAATGAGGAGTAACGTTAGTTCGAACCAAGGGGTTTGGTTCGAACTCACACGTCCCAGCGCGCACTTTCACTTTCAAAACAGCTGTTGATTGGAGTAACACGCCGGTGAGATCATGCTAATGAAGTGTGGGATATTTAAATCCCCGCTTCACTGACTATTTCAAATGCCTACATTTGCATCCCTAGTTCGAACTAGGGTGCAAGTGTAGACATACCCTTACGGTCTTCAAGGCTGCCAATCCAGCACTTTTCAAAGACAAAATTTATTTTTAAAAAGTGTGTGTGTGTGTGTGTGTGTGTGTATATATAGAAATAAAAATCTGGAAAACCATCAGGTTTTAGGATCAGTATTATTAGTATGTTGTTACTATTTCTTTCATGAATAATTTGTAAATACAATATATATTACATTCAATGCAACTATAATGCTGGAATTTTAAATTATAGATAGAGATCATAAAACCCTTTGCTTAAATATGATGACAAACAATTAAAGTGGCAGAGGCACACAATGTTACCCAATAGTTCTGCACTATTATCCTCTTAGTAGATTCGGCAGACTAAACGTAATGAAATGAATTTTTTTGATTTAGTTCAACAAACTAGAATGTTTTCATTCAATTCTACCTGGCTCAAAACAAACCCTTATCATTTTAATTTTACCCAATGAAAAATCAGTTTTTCTATAAAACAAAATTTCCTTCAGAAATTTTTAGTTCGTAGAAACTGTATTTTCCAACAAAAACCTTTGACAGAAAATTTCTGATCAGCAGCAACTGATGTCTAATCCAGTCTCTCTTTAAATGCTGTATGTGTCTATCTGAGGGATATTTCTTATTGGCACTACTCACCATATTACTTTGAGCACCTTTCAGGTTAATATAGTGGTGGCATATGGAGGGGTGAGTGGATTTCAAAGAGCAATCAGCTCTTTTCCCATGTCTAGTTATGGTAGGTCTGCTTATGGTTTCTTTTAGGGGTTGGGGAAAGATTATTGTCAGAAATATTATTCTGGGTATAGTTGAAGGGAGATCTTTAGCTCAATCTATGGGTTTTCAGAGTGAATTAATTTAATCTCTTTTTTGAAATTGATTCCACAGACAGATCCCTTTAAATGAAGATGCTTTATCTCTAGCCCTCAGATACACTTTATCGTAAACTTTGTGATTTTTCAGTCTTTCAAAGAAATGCAATTCATAAATAACAATGAGGAGGGATATCCTAACTTCATTGATTTAAAAGCTTTATCATTGATTTCAAGGGAGCAGTGTTTCACCCATGGACTTGGTGATCTGTATTAGCTTGGACCTGATCAGTATTAACAGCATGGAAGTTAGCAGAGAGACCAGATAACAGGAACAATGTGCTCTCAGTGTGTAATCCAGGGATGAGGCAGGCTGTAGCATTCTGTTCAAATTGAAGCTATTGAATATTTTTTCCATTTTCAGCTGCAGAGCCTATAAATTATAGTAATCCAAAGTAGATACAATTTCTACATATTGAACACTTCTAAATACGTGATTTTACTAACAATCTATTTTAGAGAAAAAAAGTCAAAACTGATTTCTTTGGGATTGCATAATTTGTAATTCTGCACTGTATCTGGTTTACTATTTATAACTACCAATTAGCCTGTCATAAAATGGGATTTTCAGGTCTCTCCTCCGCGTCTGTCTTCTCTCCTGAGCCTCCGGTCTCTCGCTCCGTCTCCGTCTCCGTCTCTGTCTCTCTCTCTCTCTCTCCTCCTCCTACTGCCTCCCCCCCCCTCAGCTCTCCTCCCTCTCCTGCCTCTCACTTGGGAGACCACGGAGCCCAAACGGCCGTTTGGGCTCTGCACTCTCTGTGCTGCATAGGGAGCACAGAGTCCAAACGGTCACTTGCACCACTTGCTCCCACATGGCAGCCTGGCTGAGTGGTGCAGAAGTCAGCCGAGCGCCACGGTGGGAGGCGAAGGGGGGCGGGGCAGTGACATTCACAGTGAGGGGGCAGGGCCTGGAGCTGCTGTCACACCACACGTCACCGTCCCGTCCCCATTCGCCTTCCACTGTGGTGCTCGGCTGACTTCTGCACCGCTTAGCCGGGCTGCCGTGGGGGAGCAAGCGGAGCAAGCGGCCGTTTGGGCCCCGCACTTCCCATGCACCATGGGCTGCCCAGAGGAAACAGCCAGCATTTCAGCAACAGCGCCGCCCAGAGAGAACAGCCAGCATTTCAGCATTACAAACTCTCAGACATTGGGCTACTATATATATGATACACATAACAAGGACAAGTTTTTGTTTCATATAATTGATTATTTTTGTTTTTCTCAATGTTAGTTTTAGCAAGCTGTCTAATTCATATGTATATATAATGTTGAAAGTGTACGCACACAGAGTATATAATGTTTATAAAATGCATCTGTGAAGTAATGTAAAATTATGAGCCAAGTTCTCTCAGTTACATGAGTATAAATCTAGAATTACTAAACTGATTTCCAGAGTTATTTTGGATTAATCTAGTATGTATGAAAGCAGAATGACTCTGTATCTAGAAAACGAGACTTTAAACAATGTATAATGAAGAATTGACTTGAACCCACTATATTTATATTCTGTCACAGAGTGTGAAAAGAAATTTGTGAATGGAATAGCAAAAACAACACTAAAAGTAAATCAGGCATGTGACAAAAATAAAAGGGTAACTAATCAATATGTGGATAAAAAGTTAAGGCTGCTCTTAAGATTTGAATGGTGTGAGTTTGACAGCAGCCCCATGTACAATAGGTATTTGGCATCATACCCTGTGAGATGAGAAGCAGGCCACAAAGGAAATGTTTTAGTTTTCATCATCTTACCCAAGTTTTGCAGGTGCTTTTATTTTTACTTTATTTTGAAAACTATTTGGAAAGCAGCCAAGACATTTAGAACAAATTATTATAACTTATATTTTATTTTAAAATGGATGAATATCGAATGTTTCGTTTGGTTAAGTGTTCAATACTTAAAGTGTTGATCAGCATCCCAAAATTTGGACGAGTGTATCCAGTTTTTATACCAACTGTTTGCATCTCATATAAATGTTCCAGGACCAGCACTTCAAGAGACCAATGAGAATGTACTCTCAGTCCTTGTCATTGAAGTTCTACATGGGGTTCACCAAATGAAGGAAGGAAAAGCCACAGATAAAAATGGAATGAAAATCAAAATGGTAACAGCTAGAGTCCAAGACCTCTGGAAAACCCTTGCTCAGAGAGTTAGCCATTATGATACCATCTAAGGGTATGTCTACACTATAGTGTTATTTTGAAATATCTTATTTCAAAATAGTTATTTCAAAATAGCTTATTTCTAAATAACGCGCCTACATACAAAATGCATTTTGAAATAGCTTTTTGCTATTTTGAAATAGCATGTTCACACTGAGTGGATGCTGAATCTCATTTAAGGCCAGCCAGAATCAGGTCCGGAAGGGCATCAGGTCAGGAGTTACTTTGTGTGGCTGCTGCCTGAGGCTATCTGAGGCCGTGCTTAAAGGGACCCCCCCCCCCAGACAGCCAGTTCTCAGCTTTCCCTGCTTGCTTGCCTACCTCGATGATGGACAGCAAAGCATTTTGTCTCTGTGTACTCTGGTTGCCTTCACTCGGGACACCACAGCACTCTACAACATGGAGCCAAAGCTGTTCTGGGCACTCTGGTGCTTCTTGTGGATGTGTTGCTACAAGCCTGGCTGCACTTTCTGCAGGCTGCCATCAAGGAGGTCCATCGGGGGGCTGTCAGTATCCAGGAGGCTCTGCGGGAGAGCTTCCACCCTGAGAAGCACTAAGAGCCTTCCTAGTCTGCCCCACTGGGGGCTTGTGCCTCATTCCTCCCTCACGTCCTTCCACTTACCCTTCCCTAACCCCCCTTCCTGATGTAAAATAAAATACACGTATTTTCATGAACACAAACTCTCTTTATTTAAGGAAACGGGGGGGGGGGGGGAGGAATGAAACTCTGGTGAGACTGGGGAAAGGAGGAGGGAGAGGGGAGAAGAGAAGGTGGGAGAGGGGAGGGGGAAACCTGGGAGGAGGGAGCTGGAAGGAGAAAGCAGAGGGAAGAAGGGGGAGGGGAAGCTCAGGGCTCAGGGTTGGGGGTCTCGCCGGACCAACTTGATTGTCATGCAAACCTGCTCCTGGGTTCGCATGCAGCCTTTGGTGGCCAGGCTGGCATCTATCCTGCCATAGATGGCCATGTTCCTCCATCTAGTGTGGAGATCATGGACATTGGGGGCATCGCCTCCAAACTTGAATAAGGTCCATGATCTCCACCCTGGACCAGGAAGGCGCCCACCTTCTCTGGGCCCTGGCAGACTGGTCTTGGGAAGCGGCGGAGGGCTTGCTGCCAGTGGCTTGCTGGCTCATATTTTGGGGCCACTGGGTCAGGGGCAGTGACTGCTGGCTCTGGGCTAGCAGGCTTGGAGCTGGCACAGACACTGTGGCCAGAGTCAACCCCTTTAAGGACTCCAGGGAGGGGGGAGGGAGAGGAGTGTTCTTGGTTGAGGCTGGAGTGGCCACCAGGGCACCCTGGGAAGGCTGGCGGCCCCCTATTTCGATATAAGTGTCTACACAGCACTTATTTCGAAATAACTACTTTGAATTTGGCATTATTCGTTGTGGAATGAGGTTTACCAAAATCGAAATAAGGTTTGGCTGTGTAGATGCTAGTAAAGTTATTTCTAAATAATGGCTGTTATTTCAAAATAACTTTGCTGTGTAGACATACGCTAACTGAAAGGAGTTCAGTACCATTTTGCTGTACAAGATGGGTGATTGTGAAGATCTAAAGAATATTGTCCAATATACCTCCTCTTGCATATCTACAAGCTGTTCACCAAAATAAGAAACCAACCTTCACTGAATCTGGATGAGCAGCAGCTGATAGAGCAGGTAGGCTTTTGAAGGAATTTCAGCACAATGGACCATATTTTCCTCATAAGCCAGCTTTTGCAACATTCAGGGGTATACAAATTCCCTTTATGTATTGCCTTCATCAATTAGGAAAAAGTGTTTGATAGTATAGCGATCAATGCAGCATTCAGGTCATCAATACAAATTATATGAAACTGTTAAAGGAAGCAAATTCTGACTGCACTGCGGAAAGAAATTAACATGTACCTTGATCAGGAAGGTGAACTCTTGTGAAAAAAGACAGCAGGTCGGAGCGCATTCCATTCTATCAAGGACCTTCTCCAAGGAAAAAATCATGAAGGCAACAAGCAATAGTGGACTGGAGCAAAACATAGGTGCCGATGAAGACAGCAGAGCAGCAACTGTATGTCACGGTGAGGGTGTCAGAAAGACGAATTCTGGGAATTTCAGTCCACGACCGAATCCCCTATGAAGTGATAGATAGTATAAGAGTGGAGTGCAAGATGTCATTGACAGCAGGTAGAATGCAATGGGGTGGGAATATAGCGAGGCTCACTGATAATTGATGGACTACAGCTGTTGTCAAGGGGTACCCCTTGGATCTGAAACAACTACTCAGCCAACCCTGAAAGAGATGGGAAGATTTTATTGTGAAAAGACATAGCTTCATGTTGGGAAGAAAGGCCAGGAGAATGGAAGAATGGAAGATGTGATGTAATCGGCAAAATCTATATGAGAGCTAAAGGACTGATCAGTCAAGGCGATCATGTATTCAAGCCTTGAAGATCCAACAGCCCTCACTCACCCAGGGCCAAATGATGGGCTGGCTTGTGCAGTTGTGCTGGAGAATATGCAAGAGCTGCTATGTCCCCTCATGCACGCATAAGTGGGGCATGGACCAGCAATAGTTTGGCTGGTACTCCCATCACCAGCAAGGGGCAAAATGGAAAGCAGCTTGAGACTAAGGGTATGTCTACACAGCAAAGTTATTTCAAAATAACAGCTGTTATTTAGAAATAACTTTACTAGCGTCTACACAGACAAACCACTACTTTGAAATTAATTCGAAATAGCGGAGCGCTTATTTCGAATTTGTTAAACCTCATTCCATGAGCAATAACGCCAAATTCGAAATAGCTATTTCGAAATAAGTGCTGTGTAGACACTTATTTTGAAATAGGGGGCCTCCAGCCTTCCCAGGGTACCTTGGTGGCTACTCTGGCCTCAAACAAGAACACTCCTCTCCCTCCCCACTCCCCGGAGCCCTTAAAGGGGTTGACTCTGGCCACAGTGTCTGTGCCAGCTCCAAACCTGCTAGCCCAGAGCCAGCAGTCATTGCCCCTGACCCAGTGGCCCCAAAACATGAGCCAGCAAGCCACTGGCAGCCAGCCCTCCACCGCTCCCCAGGAGCAGTCTGCCAGCTCCCAAGAGCCTGCCAGGGCCTGGAGAAGGCGGGCGCCTTCCTGGTCCAGGGTGGAGATCATGGACCTTATTCAGGTTTGGGGGGGATGCCCCCAACATCCATTATCTCCACACTAGACGGAGGAACACGGCCGTCTATGGCAGGATAGCTACCAGCCTGGCCACCAAAGGCCACATGTGAATCCAGGAGCAGGTTTGCATGACAATCAAGTTGGTCCAGTGAGAGCCCAACCCTGAGCCCTGAGCTTCCCCTCCCCCTTCTTCCCCTTGCTTCCCCCTTCCAGCTCCCCTCTCCTATCCTCTCTCTTCCCCTCTCCCGCCTCCTTTCCCCAGTCTCACCAGAGTTTCATTCCTCCCCCCGCAGTTTTGTTAAATAAAGAGAGTTTGTGTTCATGAAAATACATGTATTTTATTTGACATCAGGAAGGGGGGTTAGGGAGGAGTAAGTGGGAGGATGTGAGGGAGGGATGAGGCACAAGCCCCCAGTGGGCAGACCAGGGAGGCTCTTAGTGCTCCTCAGGGTGGAAGCTCTCCCACAGGGCCTCCTGGATACTGACAGCCCCCCGATGGACCTCCTTGATGGCAGCCTGCAGAAAGTGCAGCCAGGCTCACAGCAATGTGTCCATGAGAAGCACCAGAGTGCCCAGGGGCAGCTCTGGCTCCATGTTGCAGAGTGTTGTGGTGTTCTGAGTGAGGGCAACTAGAGCATGCAGAGACAAAATGCTTTGCTGTCCCTCATCGAGGCAGGCAAACAAACAGGGAAAGCTGAGAACTGGCGGTCCGGGGGGTAGTCCCTTTAAGCACAGGCCTCAGATAGCCTCAGGCAGCAGCCACACAAAGTAACTCCTGACCTGATGATCTGCCGGACCTGGTTCCAGCTAGCCTTAAATGCGATTAAGCGTCCACTCAGTGTGGACACGCTATTTCAAAATAGCAAAAAGCTATTTCTAAATGCATTTTGTGTGTAGACGCATTATTTCAAAATAAGCTATTTTGAAATAACACTGTAATGTAGACATGTCCTAAGAGAGCATAATGGGCATTACTCAGATTTTATGATTAAGGGCTTATGTTGTGCCGATGGCACAACATGCTTAGTCCACAATTCGGGTATGCCACAAAACCAATTAAACTCAATGACAAGACTCGTATTGGTTTCAGGGGGCTTCAGATTAACCTCAGTGGAGCTAAGTGTATGTGTAGGTTGACCAGAATTTCCCTTATCCTACAGACATGAATGGGAATCTAGCAGGAATACACTTTTTCTCTCCTTTTTCTAAACACATTGTTTTATTTTCCATTTAATGCAATCACACTGGGACAGGAGCCTCCACTCACTGCAGGATGTTGCCTCTTCCAGACCTTTCTGGGGATTAGCTCTGCCAGGCTGATGCCCCTTCCAGAGGTTAAATTCTACCACTCTCTCATCCTAGAACACCTCTTCCATTGCAGGAACCACAGCGACCTCTTTGTGATTCAGCTCTCTGGCCAGGCCAGAGAGGGGAAGATTTCCTTTGCAAGGCTGAGATATCTCTTTTGACAAACAGGCTTGGGCAGTCTTCTTGTTCACAGTCCTGCCAGTGCCACTTTCCCAGTGGCTGGCTGAGGACACAAGGCTGAGCCTCTACTCTGGGTCCCAGTTCTAGTATCCCCTTGTCAGGAATCAAGGTCTGTTCTCTCCAGATCTTGCTGTATTTCCCTGAGCCCTGTACTACCCTTCTGACTCTCTCCTCCTTCTCTAGGTTTGATAGCTTAGAAACTCCTTCCTTCCAGGGAGTAACTGTAGGCTACTTCCCTTTGTAGCCCCAACATATCTCCTATCCTCCAGGATCAGTCTTATTTCCCTGAAGCTCCTCTCTACTATCAGCTCCCTGGCTTTACAGAAGCCCCATTTCTTCCCACACAGGTGAGCTTACCCTAATTATGGCTTTTCTCTCAGCCTTCCTTCTCCCAGCCTGCAGCTTAATAGATGAATTTGGCCCATCTGGCCTCCATTAACCACTCCAGGGGAAGTGTGGGGTAGACATCCCATCACACATACAAATACATCAAGTGAAAAAACCAGAAATGCAAGGTGATCAGGAAAGTGCAATCCACTGGCAATGTTCAGAGTGTTATATGAATCCAGAAATTATCAATTTAATAAATTCTCCCATTGAGTATTATTCATCAATGAGTATCACTGTATCTGTTTAAAATTCAATGGAAATTAAAGTTCAACCCTATGAAAAGGTATATAAGAATATATAGGGTAATACAAAAGAACAAGAAGGTGAACTTCTAACTTCTGCTGTATCATTTACTTAAAATGTACCTTTAATTCAAGTGTTTTTGCTAGAAAAACAAGAATTCCCCAATTGCATTAAATTTTAATATATAGCTAGAAAATTAAAAGAACAAGCTCCCCTAAGGGAGTTCTCACTTTGGCATGGCTAGCAGTTTTATTTTTATATATGTATGAATTCATCTGTCACCTCATCTCACAGGCCCATGGTGTATTACAAAGTAGGCCAGTCATTACTGACCATTCAGTATGATCACTATGAACCAAGCATCGATGGACCGGCAAATAAACACATTTTAGGCCTGTTATCTCAGGGAAAGAGCTCTGGGAATTATTGGTGGGGTTTTTTTCCTTCTCTCTCAATCATAATCTGAAAAAAAGAGACCTAGAATGGAGACCACGATGCGAGCTCCATGTTGCTCATGTTGCCTAGGGAGTATCTCACAGGAAGTTCTGCAGTGTTGCTGAATCCCATGGGAAAAAAAGAGTGTCTTGGAAGCTGAGGTTGCTGCAGCTTCTGCAGGGAGGTGGGATTGCCAAATGCTTTTCAATGACCCTGATACAACTAGCAGAAGCAGTACTTTCATTGGAAACCTACCTTTGCAATGGGAAGTCATGTGGTAGAGTATTAATAAGACCCACTGAAACTAAATAGTAAATTGCAATTAGGCTCAATAGCAATGAGCTGTTTTGTAAGGATATTTTGGCTAGCTGTGACAGACAGAGGACATAGAACCATAGAGCTGGAAGAGACCTCAGAAGGTCATCAAGTCCAGCCCCCTGCTCTAGGCAGGACCAATCCCAACTAAATCAAGTCAGCCAGGGCTTTGTCAAGCTGAGACTTAAACACCTCTAGGGATGGAGACTCCACTACTTCCCTAGGTAACCCATTTCAGTGCTTCACCACCCACCTAGTGAAATAGTTTTTCCTAATATCCAACCTGGACCTCTCCCACCACAACTTGAGACACGAAAGAATGATTTTTTTTCTACTATGGAGAGAAGTCTTCAAACCATTTTAGCATTTCATTTAGGCTATGTCAACTCAGCAGCATTATTTTGGAATAACATCAGTGACATTAGTTACTTAGGAAGTACTGTCTTCTATTAGGGCATGTCTATACAGCAGGGCTAAACTTGAAATAAGCTATGCAACTTGAGCTATGTCAATTGTGTAGTTTAAGTTGAAATAGTTTATTTCGACTTTGGTAGCATCTACACAGCACTTATTTAGAAACAGAGCACTCTTCCTCCAACTTCCCTTACTCCTCATACAATGAGGTTTACAGAAGTCGGAATAAGAAGCCCGTTATTTTGAATTTATTTCGAAAAAAATGGGCTTGCTGTGTAGATGCGCACTAACATTATTCCAAAATAATGCTGCTATGTAGACATGCCCTTAGAGATTTGTGATTCATTTTAAAAAGAACAGAATTGGACACACTGCCCAAACAGAGAAAAATTAAAGTCTACTACTTTTTCTTTAGACTTTTCATGTTCCTTTTAATTACAAGTAGATAGAGCTAGTTTTGAAATGTTTATATCCCAGTTCCCTCCCATGGGTAAACAGAACTAGAAATTTAAATGTAAATCTGTTTTCATTAAAATGCAAGTGAATTTTAGTCTCCTCTTCTTTCTGAGAATAGCCTACTGAGCTAAATAAATGAAAACCGCTCTTGAGGGCTGAATGTTTGTCACTCATCTTTCTTGAAGATCACAGACTATTCCAGGCCACTCATTTAGCTACCAGGATTGGCTTTGAGGTCTGTGACAATTATATTCACAAGTCCCTCAATCTAGCACTGTGGAGCTGTGAGATGTTGGACACTAGTCCAGACTAAATATTGCCCATCCTGAGCCTTAGGTCAATATAAGTAGCAGCAGGAAATTCTTCACTTAGGAGGAGATAAGAAAACATGTCTCTGTCCATTTGTTTTTTTAATGGAAGATGTTTGAATGTCCAGAATGTTAAAAGGTCAACAGGGAGAGAGGAATGCTGAGGCAGACTGGAAGGAAGACACTCATAAGCATGAATGCATATGCTCTCCTCCCTTCCTCAGCATTGCCTCTTTTGGAATATTTTCCTTGCAGTAGTTTGCCAATTCTATGCAAATGACAGTCATTTTCATAACAGATAGCAATAAGGAATTAGGACTTAATTGAATGGCATTTCAGAACTTGAGGAAAAAATAAGATTAACTAGGCATGGGAAAAAATCTTTTGTTTTGATACATTTTAATAATAGCTGGTACTTGTACAAATATTCAGAAATGTATTAAAGAAGTTTACATTTAATTTTAAATCATTTCTGCTTTGTGTACACATGTATTTGTGTAAAGCAGGACTTGTAAACATTGGTGTTGTATTCTGAGGGTCATGTATGCCCAATTTTCCACCAGCAGTGCAATGGGGCTACATATCAGGGAGAACAGTCCCATGGTGTTTCCCACTTGCTACATACTTCGCACTGAAACATACAGTCAAAATTCTCTGCAATTTGGATATTCCTGGCAACGCATGGCCTTAGAGGTTCTTGGGAATTGGTTCTTAGGTTGTAAAGTTCAGAAATTCAGCAGTCCCAGACTTCAGTAGATGGAAAGGAAGCTTAAAGCCATCCTTGGTCTAGCATATCTATCCCAAATGCAGGAACCAAGAACCAGAGAACTGAGGATATAGTTTTCCCTCATTCTACACATCGTACAGATAAAATTAGTCCTCTAGGTATACGTTAAATATAGAGCAGGGGTCAGCAAACTATGGCATGCGTGCCGTAAGCGGCAAACAAGATGATTTTTTGTGGCATGCGCAGCATGGCATAGGGGCTGGGCGGCCAGGCAAGCAGAGCGGGCGACATGACCCTGCACTGGGCTCCACATGCAGCTCCTGGGAGCTAAGGAGTTAACACACACACCCCGCGACAGGCACTGCCTCCATAGAACGGGGTGGTGTGGCCGGTCACACCAGGGCCTGGGCTAAGCTGCGGCTGTTCCCTGAAGGAAGGGAGACCCTTCCCCAGAGCCCCTCTGAACCCAGCCTGGGGCTGGAGACAGCCCTGGGCAGCCCTGGGCTCTGCCTGCCCCAGCCCAGGAGCTGAAGCCTGCAGGTGAAGCGCAAGCCCTGGGCAAAGGCCTGGATTGGGCAGGGAAGTGACTCTGCCCCGCCGTCCCCACCTCATCCCAGTGCTGCTCCCCAGGGACCATGAGTCCCAGTAGTGCCGCCCTGCTGGTGTGTGTGCTGGGGCACAGGGATCTGGGGGTGGTAGAGGGGTGAAGGAGGATGTGGGAGCAGTATGGGAGGGGGCAGGGCTTGCACTGAAGGGGATGGGGAAAGTTAAACCTTGGCATGTCACTTCTGAAAGGTTACCAACCCCTGTTGTAGAGAATCCCCCTTGGGAAATACAGAAATAATTCAATTAGTCCAGCATACTGCAAATATGAACATCACAAATTGGAATGACAGGATGATGTATTGCTGTGTATGTGCTTTTGGAATATTTCTTATTCACTTAGACTTAAACAATAGGAAAAACATGTCAATGCTATAGCTCTGGGCACCTGACAATTAATTTGTCTTAGCCCATAATAATGACCACCCTACAGCATTAAAAAACCATATATGGGAAACATAGAAACTCAGCCCACCAGAAGCACCAAACTGTCATAAAATGCAACAAATTAACTCAGCCTACCATCACATCAAGACAACAGAACAACTCTTTTCCTCCCCATCCACCTCATACCATCACCCTTGCACCAAAATCCTTGGCTAATGAATGCTCTCTGAAGCCTGCCTGGAAAGTCGACAGTTTTAGGCTATTTCAGACCATATACATTGGGGATATACTGATTAAATGCAATTGTACTCGTTTGCAGCTTCAGACAATTCCAAGCAAAAAGAATTACCGTAATTTAGCGAATATAACCCACGGGTTATATTCATTTTTACAAACCCCACACCCCTCCCGCGGGGTATACTCGGGTGCGGGGTATACAGAATTTTTTTTACTCGCCCGGCGGTGAGTTGCCTCTTCCTGTGGCTGCGCAGGAACCGGGCGGTGAGCACTCCCCCGCTCGGAGGCTGGAGGCTGGCGGCCAGGAACCGGGGGTTGAGCGCTCCCCTGCCCGGAGGCTGGTGGGTCCTGCTCCCCTTGCCCCTTCCTGAGGCTGCGCAGGAACCAGGCAGCGAGCGCTCCCTCTCCCAGAGGCTGGTGGGTCCTGTTCCTCCTGCACCTTCCTGCGCCTGCGGAGGAACCTGTGCCGGAGGCTGGCGGCTGCGCTGGAATCTGGGGCGGTGAGTGGCTAACCCCCCCCCCCGCACCGTAAAATATACCCCCAGCAAATATACCTCTGGCACAGAAAAGTCTTGTATACCCCACGGGTTATATTTGTGCGCGGGGCATACAAGATTTTTTTTTACTCAAATAGAAAAAAACACGGGGTATATTCGGGTGCAGGGTATATTCGGGTGCGGGGTATATTCGCTAAATTATGGTATATAAATCCTTTCTAACTTAATAATATGCCACTATGCTGCCAAGAACCAAAGTGGACTATGTTCCTGGCTGTAAAACCTGCCTACTTCTCTTGATAGAGCAGCAGTTGTTTCAAACTTCTTTATGACTAATGAAGTTAATATGTTTGGGGTTAAATACAGTTCAGGCTCAGTAAGTAATAGAGATGTGAGTACTTAGAAGCCCTGCCTAATGAGCAAACTCACTTTAAAAATCAGCTTTCAAAGCTCATGAGTTTTTGAGATCTTAATTAAAGTGATTTGCTGTTGATTTAAAATATACCCTGGACGCTCTGATGTTGAATTAAGAAGGTTTGAGGATTTCAGAGAATGTCTGTATTATTTTAGGAGGGTATGTGCACACATGTTAGGGTCATGCCACATCTTGAGGATGTTATGAAAAAAAGCAAGGCTAGATACTGATCTCCTGTTAGTCAATGTAACACAATTGAAGACAATAGGACAGATTGCCCCTTTCTGAGCCTGAGATGCAGTAGCATTCTCACTTAACTCATCTCCTCAGAGTTTAAAGTCTTCCAAATGCACAGGTTTGAAGCAACAGAGAAGGGTTGACTGTTAATTAAGTCACTGGACTTAGAAAGTGATGTGTCCTCTTCCTCATACATGCTGTTACATGATGGGAGCCCCTTACCAATCTTCTATGACTTTGTTCTGTCCTGGTCCACAGTTCTTCCTACAATGGCCCCCCTTTCCCAGGGATTCCCCATTTAAACTTCTGCTGATCATCTGTCCATCTTTGTTCTGCTCCAGATAAGTTTCCACTGCTCTGATTTATGCCCCTGAAATAGGAGGATTAAGATAGAACCTGATGCTGAAGCAACCTGCAGTTGCTTTTAAGCATAATCTAATAACCATTAGATCAAATAACTCTGTGTGATATCCAGTAACCATTGTTAACCTTAAAAATGTCCCATTGTCCCAGTCTAGTGTGAACTTAGTACAGGACCTATCAGCACTGTTGGATTCTCATACATATTGGGCATTCATGATACAGCAGTTTTTCACAAATCAAGTTTACAGTACCAACCAGAATTCATAAATTGTACAGACATAGCCTTAGCTTATCACAAAGCGACAGTGAATGCCCTCTGTTCTTCTTCAGCAGCTATAGCACAACAGGTAGATACCTTCATTGAGCTAGTCACATTTATGTCTTGTTCCTAAGAGAAACAGATCCTGCAAAGATAAAGAGGTTGAGAAGTTCAACCCACTTAACCAAGTCTGTATTAAAATACAGTTATCTGCATGAAGTTGCATCTGCTATCATCTAACCCCCAGCCTCCACTATGTTTAAATTCCACTCAGACTTTCTTACATCTTTCATCATTTTTATTTACAGAAACAAATTTATTGCCATTGGCAAATTTCACTCATGCTCTGTCCACTTCTTTCTCCTACTGCCTTATGCTTTGACTCTGAGTATATAGTGATAACGGGAGGGCAGGTGGAATACAGGGGGCAATTCCACAGAGGCCTAGCATTTTAAAGAGGCCCAGAGTTCCCAGCCACTGCTGCAACTACAGCACTGGTGAGGCCAGAGCCCCTGGCCTCTTTGAATTGCCATGGGAGCTGCTCTGCCACTGCTCCACCATTATGTACAGTTGTGAGGGTTGGTGGAGAGGGCCCAGCACCGTGCTCCAGGAAGCACTAAGAACATAAGAACATAAGAATGGCCATACTGGGTCAGACCAAAGGTCCATCTAGCCCAGTATCCTGTCTGCCGACAGTGGCCAGCACCAGGTGCCCCAGAGAGGGTGAACCGAAGACAATGATCAAGCGATTTGTCTCCTGCCATCCCTCTCCAGCCTCTGACAAACAGAGGCCAAGGACACCATTTTATCCCCTGGCTAATAGCCTTTTATGGACCTAACCTCCATGAAATTATCTAGCTTCTCTTTAAACTCTATTATAGTCCTAGCCTTCACAGCCTCCTCTGGCAAGGAGTTCCACAGGCTGACTACATGCTGTGTGTGAAGAAGAACTTTCTTTTATTAGTTTTAAACCTGCTACCCATTAATTAAACTGACTGCCCTCGGTCCCACACCTTCTTCCCTCAACTCCAGCCCTTCAAGGGGTGCATAGCTGGTCTCCCACACATACACCTTGCCTTCAGGCCCACAGTGGCTTTCAGCCCCGCTGAGTGTTACTGCAATTTCCCTACAAAATCTGGATATAGAGCTGGAACGATGCTAAATCTCCTACATGGTCTATTGTCATTCCAACTTACAGCACACACATGGGCACTCAAAGACGATCTTTAAGCAGTGTAGGCTAAAGAAGAGTAGGCAGAGGCAATGCAAAGCCAAGCCAGTTCTGTGTTCATGTTGCCATAGAAAAAGAGTTATTAAAACAGATATGCATTACTGCCTGAAGCAGTATTAATTTACTACTGAAAAAGACACTTCAGAATGGTAAAACAATGGTTTTAGGTTGATGTCTAAGCATATTAGATCACTATAAATGATAGCAGGATTGCACAGAAGTGCTTTCTTTATAAATTATGAGTAGTGTGATAAAATCTACAGGCCCCAGTAAGAGTCATCATTATGCTGCCAAGAGCACTAAGTTTAAAACAACAACAAACGTCTCCAAAGAGCTTTTACCTCTAGCTGCCAGTGGATTGCAAAAATTTGGCGCACATGGCTCTTTAGTATGGATTCTGCTGTAAGTGTAGTAGTCTAGTCCAAACATAGTAGGCATAGCCCTCAAGAAACATTTTAACTGTGACCACTGCCAATAACTGCAAATACTTCCACTTCTCATCTATCTATATATTTTAGAAATGTCCATCTGTCTGACTATCTGTCTGTCCATCTGTAAGTCTTTTCTGTGAAATCTTCCTATATGATAAGAGCTAGGACCACCAAATTCGGTATGCAGCTTCTTTGTCTCCTTGAGTTCTCTTAACTTAAAGCAAGATCAAGGTTTGCTTAAGCCAAGAAAACGGGAAGGTCCAGGAACAGGACTGAAACAAAAGACAGGACTATGCAGCACTTTAAAGACTAACAGAATGGTTTATTAGGTGATGAGCTTTCGTGGGCCAGACCCACTTCCTCAGATCAAATTGTGGAAGAAAATTGGCATGACCATATATACCAAAGGGATACAATCAAAAAAAGTGAACACATATAAAATTGACAAATCAGATTTTAGAACAGAGGGGGGTAAGGGAGGGAGGTTAGTGTCTATGAGATAATGATATTAGGGGTGATAATTGGGGAAGCTATCTTTGTAATGGGTAAGATAATTAGCATCTTTGTTAAGGCCCATGCATAAAGTGTCAAATTTAAGCATGAATGACAGTTCTGAGGCTTCCCTCTGGTGTTAAAGTCTCTTTGAAGCAGGATGCATGTAATAAGGTCATTGAGATAATGCCCAGTCTGGTTGAAATAGCAAGAAACTGTTTTTTCTCTGTGAAACTGTCTGATGTCTGTTTTGTGTGCATTGATTCTTTGGCAAAGTGTCTGAGAAGTTTGTCCAATGTACATAGCAGATGGACACTGTTGCCACATGATGGCATAAATTATATTTCTGGATGAACAGGAATATGTGTTCTTGATCTTGTAACTGACATGGTTAGGCCCAATGATGGTGTCAGCAGAGTAACTGTGTGGACAAAGCTGGCAATGGGGTTTGTTGCAAGGGAAAGTTCCAGGGTTGGTATTAGTGTGGTATGTCCTGTAGTTGTTTGTAAGAATCATCCTGAGGTTAGATGGTTGTCTATAGGAGACTATGGGTCTGTCTCCCAGAGCCTCTCAGAGTGTACTATCCTGTTCCAGTATAGGTTGTAGTTTATTGATAATGCGTTGGACAGGTTTAAGTTGGGGGCTATAGGTGACGACAAGTGGTGTTCTATTGTTGGTTTTCTTGGGTCTGTCTTGAAGTAGATGGTTTCTGGATATTCGTCTGGCTCTTTCAATTTGTTTTTTTATTTCTCCGGGTGGGTAATTGAGGTTTATAAATGCTTGGTAGAGATCCTGAAGTTTCTGGTCTCTGTCAGTGGGATTAGAGCAGATGAGGTTGTATCTAAGGGCTTGGCTATAGATGATAGATCATATGGTGTGTTCTGGATGGGAGCTGGAGGCATGTAGGTAACTGTATGAGTCAGTGGGTTTTCTGTAGAGAGTGGTATCTGGGCACAGAGAGGAGGGACATGATATGACAGTGGCCACTGGGGGGCAGCGAGCTGGCAGAGGAGAATTATACTGCAGAGTAACCACAGGGGCAGCCATACCATCAAGAGAATGGCCAGCAGGGCTGGGGCTCCACCATCTTGCTTGCCACTAGATAGGGTAAGTAGCCCCCTTGCTCTTTACCCTCCCCCACCCTGGCCCTTGGCCCCAGGACTTGATGGGGGGAGAGAAAAGGTCCCTGGTGGCCAAAGGACCTGGGAGGAGGCAGAAGGCCCCTGGTGGCTGGGGAAGATGGGAGGAGACAGAAGTTCCCTGGTGGCCAGGGGGGCTGGGTGGAGATAGAAGGCCAATGCCAATCATGGGAGCTGGGGGGGGGGGAGAGAAGGCCTCTGGTAGCTGGCGGGCTTGGCGGGGGGAGAGAAGGCACTTGCCAGCCAGGGTTGGGTGAGGAGTGAGCCCCTCCTCATCCCCCAACCCTCACTCTCACACACACACACACACCCCCATGCACCCAGCCTCCTGTCAGCCCCCTGTCCTGAAGGACCTGGACATCACTAGGCATGTCTTTACGTATTTACTTTCACAGCTCAGACCTATATTAAGCTTTGGAAGCCCTTTCTGTATATTTTGCATAGGAGTGTGGGACTGGAAGAGACCCTGGAGTCATCTACAGGGGTGGGGTTGCTACAATTTTTATTTAAGCCACTAGTATTCTATTAAATAATTCACCAGGATTAGCAGCACATAGAGGGCTAATTTGTAGGAATACATTTTAAAAGGCCTTTTTTGTGCATGACAGAACATTTGGGTTAAACTAAATACCAGTGACACCAACACTAATCTCTTCTCTCCAAAAATGAAAGTTGACCAACCCTTTCTTTCCTTTTTGGTTTGCCAGTTTTTGGTCTATGGCATGAAATTTCTCTTTATTCTATGATATTTCTTAAAAAATCTGTTGGCCCATATTATGAGGATGTGCAAAATGGCATAGTTCTATTGACTTCATTGAATCTATGAAGATTTACATCAGCTGAGGCTGCAGACAAAGTCCTCTAGGACCATCACAACAAATTTATGAAAATCTACATTATGTATCCTCACTGGATCATCTTCCATTATTATTTGATTAACTTTTTATGTGAAACTTAAGAGGTTAAATAGGCCACAGTTTCTCTTTAAAGAACATTGTAGGTTTGACACTATTGTCTATTTACACCCCAGTGTTGCACTGTATGATTTTACCATTAATGAAACTCTCCTGTGTGTTAAGATAAAGCTCATGAGTATGTAATTCCTGGATACTGTGTGGGGAGGTCTAGGTTGGATATTAGGAAAAAACTATTTCATTACAACTGTGGGAAGCACTGGAATAGGTTACCTAGGGAGGTAGCGGAATCTCCATCCCTAGAGGTTTTAAAGTCCTGGTTTGATTTAGTTGGGACTAGTCCTACTTTTAGCAGGGGGCTGGACTCAATGACCTCCTGAGGTCTCTTCCAGCCCTAGGATTCTATGGTTCTATGATTCTAAGCTCCATTAAAAAATGGACACCATTTTAGTTACTTTTCACACTTCAGTGTGTGTGTGTGTGTGTGGTTTACCACATCTGTGTTAAATCTATTTTCTATTTCTAGTTAATACCATCTACTCTTAGCCCATACTGGCAGTCTGAGATGGACTCTATGGCTATGTCTACACAGCAGCGTTATTTCGGAATAACTGATGTTATTCTGAAATAACGTAGTGCGCATCTATACTACAAGCCTTTATTTCAAAATAATGTTGAGCTGGAGGACTTCTTACTCCAACTCCTGTAACCCTCATTTCAAGAGCAGTAAGGGAAGTTGAAGGAAGAGCGTTCTTCCTTTGACTTCCTGTTGTGTAGACGAATTCAGCTATTTCGACTTAAGCTACACAATTGACAAAGCTGAAGTTGTGTAGCTTAATTAGAGTTTTGCCCTGCTGTGTAGACATACTCTTTGATGACAAGGCTGAGGACATTTTAAAACTAATGCCAGGTAAATTGAAACATAAAGCCATTCTCTCTTGCTTGCCACATTTCAGATCTCTATGAAAAAGCTTTCCTAACATGAACATTTTAAATCATGTCATTTGAGGAGAAAAGAAGAAAAGAAAATCAACACAGCTTCTTTGACCTTGAAGAAGAATAATTAAATTTAATTAATGTGTAATTATTGTTATCCTTGACTTGTTTCTAGGACTAGGAAGCAGGGCATGTTAGTTCAGGCCTGAGTGTTTTGTTTAACAAGTCATTCTGGTTCTCCACTTTTTCTTTTTTTAATGTGTAACTTTAACCCTTTGAATAGGCAAACCCAAGTAGATAGCCCTATCCTGAACTCAGTGTGAGTTTTGCAGAGCAAAAAGTTCAGTGAGGCCTTAAACCATAATTAAGTTGACATGCTTATGTTTGTACAAAACAAGAGCTGAAAAAATTCTTATGGACCACATTTTCAGCTGTTGTAAATAGGAACAGTGTCTGTTTACACTAGCTAAGGATCTGGATTTATACTTTTATCCATTTTTTACTTCTTGTGCACCTTTAAGGATTTGATCCTGTGAACTGTTATAATAAGTGTAGTGCCATTGATTTATCACCTGATGAAGTTTGAGGAACAGGTCCTGAATTTGAAGGAAGTGCAAGAATCAGGATGCATTCCTAAAAATGTCTAACAGGTAGATCATTATCCCTTCCAGCAAGTGTTAAGAAAAATATTTTCTGCATTTTATTTCTGGACTTTCTATAGAAGACACTGAACATTAGTTGTAAGAGCTGCATTATTGACTGTTTTTATATTGATGTAACAGCATGGCACCCACCTCTGATGAGCGCATGGCACCATACCCTCTGTTCAGGTATTTCAGCAGGGTTTAAACAGTCCTGGCCCTGGTATTGGTCCATAGTCCCAAGGCTTCCTCCCTCAGGCAATGATTTCACCCTACTCTGGCCCCAGCTAAGCCCCCACATAGATCCCCTTCTAGGGAGTTATTGCTGTTCAATTGTAGGCCAGTACTGCAGTGGCCTGTTAGGTAGGGAGACCTCAGCCACCCCACTACTCCAAGTACCAGGCCAGAGACCCTAAGGATAGCAGCCACATTCCCCTACGTCTCTTTAATGACACTGCTTTCAGGTATATGAGCCACTTCCCACAGCCCCAACCTTCACCAAAGCTTACATCAGGGCTCATCTAAGTTCATGCTCAGCAGCCAGCCTGCAGCTCTTGCTCACTGCCCTGTTTGCTGTCAGCTCTGAGCTGCCCATCGTGTTGCAGCTCCCTTTGGCAGCCAGAAGCACCAATTGTGCTCCTCTGGCTCCAGCAAGGAACTGACTGGCGGTGGCTCTGCAGATCCTTCTACATGGATCCATCATGGGTCCTGACTGGCTGCTTACCTAGGGAGGTGCTAGAATCTCAAAGATTTTTAAGATCCGGTTTGACAAAGCCCTGGCTGCGATGATTTAGTTGGGGTTGGTCTTGCTTTGAGCAGGAAGTTGGAGTCAATGACCTCCTGAGGTCTCTTCCAACCCTAGCTGCCTATGATTCTATGAAATCCGGGCCGCATTGATGACAATATTCCCTTTAATTTTAATTGGGTCAGAATTTCACCCTTGAGATTGACATGTGCAATCTGAGACATCAGCCTGCTTTCCTGAGCAACCATGCTCCACTTTTGTTTTCCTGAGTTTCTTGGGCTAGAAGCTTTTGTTTTCTTACTATAGGTAAAGATTCAAATATTTCAATAGCATAATATGCATCATGATTAATCTAATTCATATAGCAGAACTGTGTGTCCAAAATGGAAGTCAATGGGCATTGGGGTAGACAAGAAATGCAGGATCCTGCCCAGATTGTGTTATGGATCTGTGATCTTAAACAATTTGTTTAGAATGGACATATTTATTGCTAACTTTTATTCGGTTCACCTTTGAGGAACATGGAATAGAAATGGAAATTCTGGTTTTCCTCTTCCTGACATTGCTGTCCATATTACCATTTTATAAATTGTCTACACAAGCATGTTGGGATTAATTAGTACTGTTACATGAATCTCAAGTGTAATCTCTTTTTTCTGTACTGTCTGAGCTGCATCAAGCACAAAAGGCAAGTCCTATAATGTACTCAGTCTTGTGGGATGAACAATTGGGCTCAACAGGTGACATATATGAACCCCAAAGGGTTTCTAATCCTTCCTCTGTTTTGTACTATGAACAGTAATCCCATTATATTTGGCATGGTTATCCAGTCTCAGTTTTATAATAGTATAAACAACCATTAGGCCACTTTATTTTATTCTTCAGCGGGAATAATTAAATAATATGATACAAGATCTCCCACATGCAGATAGATAAAATAACCTTGTGTCAGGTGCTGGAGTTTGATGGATAGTCCTGTTTGTTTTGAGACAGAACACATATTGATTTTACAATCTTTCTTCATTAGGAAAAAAAGGAAATCCCATAGTTTTATAAAATCTGATGCACTGGTCTGGGCTAGTCTTTGCTTACAATATGAAAACCACAGTTTTTCAGTTAATAATTCATTTATTTTAGCAGCATTCATCCATTATCCTTAAATAACTGCCAATGCCTGGGATATTAATTTTTTCCATTGAGAACTATCTGTGTAGGAGATTCATTTGTAAAATCTGTCAGTAAAAAAAGTGACTTTCAAATACATGGCATCATTTACCTGAAACATAGTCCTGTCTCTGCAACATAAAATGGTGCTGTGTATGACAAATTCCCAGAAAAATGTTATTCTAGTCTGCCTCAAAATCATTATATTTTGTATGTTATCTCATAAAGAACTTGCTAAAAATAAGTTATGTTTATGGGATTCAGAATGTTGTTCTGATTAGAAAAGAAATGGTAGAGAAATTAATTGTTTACTGATAATAAAATCCAACATACTGCTTATAGTCTTTTGCATTAATCCAATCTTACTTTGAAGACATATTTCAGATATATAATGTGTTGTTATGGGGTACATTCATTAAAAGTACAGGTGTATCATTTAATTTACAAATATGTGTTTAATAAATGGCGTTATCTCCAAGCTTGTCTGGTGACAGATAACTCCACTAGTAATAACAAACAATTACCTGGAGAGAAAGAGCAGTGTAGTTAACACGTTAGGTGAAATTCAGCATCAGACAAAGCTTTCGCTCTTTGAGAGCACACACCAGTTTTAGTCTCCATGCATCCTCCAATCAGCAAGAGTTGTATTAATAATACCTAGCTTGTAGAGAGAGCACTTTTCATCAGTGGATCTCAAAGCCCTTTACAACAGATAATTGTATCATTAGCTCCATTTTATAGCTTGACAAACTGAGGCATACAAGAGAAACATACCAAAGACCCCAGATAGTCTTCTTGTGGAGCTAGAAAGAGTATTCAGGTCTTGAGTCTAATTCAGCACTCTAGTTAATAGGGCAAACTGCTTCCATCTACCTCGCTAAACTATCTCCATCAGTCATATGTGATCTACACAAACGGAGACCAACTAAGTTTTGAAACAGTCATGTCAAAATTTACAAGGTAACTCCCAGATTACGGCAGAAAACTTTCCATTGGCTTCAGTATGTTCTGGTCAGGCCCTATTTTTTCAGAATTGAAACACTTGTACGGAACATTCTGTTTTTTCTTACTCTGATATGAGGCCTCAGTTCTCATCATTTTCAATAGAGGAGAAGTATTAAAAAAGAAAAGGAACATTTTTATGCAAGGTTGCACAAGTAAATGGTAGCTTTTCTGCTCTTCTTTACAATAATAATAATAATAATAATTAATAATAATAAAAATAAACAATTTGAGATGGTCAAACTTAATGAGAAATTTCAAAATTTCTAACTTATTTTTATTCTAAACAAGAAAAAAGTATTCTGACCATCTGTAAATGCAATTAGTATTATCAGCAGCTTCAAAAGAGGTGGTCTAGAACTAAGTGCATATTACAAACTGGAAGGGAAGATAGGATTGCTCAGTTGGAACCATGATGTATTGCATACAGCAGAACCTCTCTACTCCAGACAGGCTGATGACCTCCCCTAGAAGTAACTGCATTTTTCTGGAAGGCACCATAAGCTTCAGAGAAGCCTCAGAGAAGTCAGCTGTTACAATGAAGTAGAGCAGCTTTAGTTCCCACCAGGACTTCACTAGGAGGAGAGGGAGGGGTGTACTCAACCATTACATATCCCAGCTCCCTGCCCACATTAGCTTTCTGCTCACGTCTGACTTGCTGAACTGCACGGATCCCCCTCCTGCCACACTGCAGCTGCAGATGAAAAACTGCAGCTACTTTTTGCTTCTACAGCCTTCTGTCTAATTGTCTTTCTGTTTCTGGAGCCTGGTGATCTATCTGGCTTATGCTAGCAGGAGCTGGAGTAGGCTAGGAATATGACCCCAACTAAATTACTGTCTGAGGGCCATATTCTCATGCCTTTATATTGCATAATACTTTAGCCCTTGTCCACACATGAAAGTTGTACAAATATATACAGAGTGACTATGCCAGTATATATGCACTTATTCCAGTAAACTTTAATCCCATACAGGACAGAGAATAAACTATACAGATTGAACCTCCCTGGTCTGGCATCCTTGGGACCTGACTGATCCTGGACCAGGACATTTCCAGGACTAGGACAGGTCAATGCACTGGGGTCTCCACTTTTCCTCCTGGTCGCACTGCTGCCATCTGGGGCTCTGCTTTTCCCATGAGGAGGGGCTGTACTCTTCCCCATACCGCCTCTCCCATTGTTATGCTTATAAGAAGCACATGGGATCTTTTTCAGGGGGATAAGGCAACATGCCGCATTTTATTGACAATATAACAAAGTAGCATATGCATTTACACACACACACACACACACACACACACACACACACACACACACACACACACACACACACCACTGATGGAATAGTTACCAGTCTGTTGCTTGGCCCAACCTATTGGCCAGATAGGTCAGGTGCGAGGTAGGAGCCGGGTTCATTTCAGTCTGGACTGATGCCCCTCCTCGTCTTGATTTTAGCCGGACAGAACCCAAAGAACCATACAAGACACCCCATCTTTTATAGGATTTTCCTTCCATGCAAGTCTATGCATTTTGCCTTGTCAGGCCTTAATCAGTCATTTAGCATCACAATCTATCTTCCTACAACATATGCTTATTGGAAAGAAGTTGTTCTCACGGTCATCTGATATCAATATGCTGACGATCCCTCAGGGGTGTTGTCTTTCAGGCAAAAGTTGTGATTAGTTCCCTATCAAGGGGTGCTTGCCTCTATCTTCAGGGTTTGTCAATCTGCCCGGGTAGTCTGAGTCTTCAGTGTGCTTTGATTATTATTTGGTGCTTCTGAGTCTTCAGCTCCTCCTCTGACCATTTGAGCATGCAGTGGCCTTCACACTTATCTCTCCTAAAACTTTCTCTCTCTCATTCACACAAACAATACATTTACAGAATTACAGCATGGAACAAAGGGGCACTTCTAATCACTTTAACAACGTTACAAAGTCTTTCAACATTAAACTTCTTTCTATCTACTACAAGGCCTTATCTAACATTAACATCACTATGTGTTACAATATTCCATCCCTTCACTTTAACATGCTAACATCAAACAGAGCTGGAGTTAAGATAACAAAGCTGCCTGGCCCTACGTGAGGCCTACATCTTGTATTTAAGTTTAATCCAAACTTTTACTGTAATATATTATTATAACTGACTTATTAGTTACAAAATTCCATTCCAGTGCTACACCGTCCCCGCAGCTCTGCTGCCACCCAAGGCTTCGCTTTTGCCCCATGTTTCTGTTGCCACCTGGGAGGGGGAGACTCCATGCTCCACCCAGCAGCCCTGATGACACCAGGGGCTCTCCCCAATAGCCCTACTGTCACTCAGAGCTCCGTGTTCCATCTAGCAGCCCTGCTGCTACCAGGGGCTCTCCCTAGCAACTCAGCTGCAGCATGGACTCTGTACTCTGTTTGCCGTAGTCTGTCAATGCTCCAGGCCCCACGGGGCCACTCCAACGATGCTGGACCAGGGGTGTCACCGGACAAGGGAAGTCCAGATTATGAAGTGTCAAACTGTCCTAGAATTAGGTACCTTTATATGAGTTTAAGTACATTCATACTAGAGTCTGAACCAGTCTAAACAAACCAGTTTAAAAAATTAACTCCTTAACCAAAACAATTACATTGGTACAATAGTGGGTTTCTACCATGTTTGAGAGTTGATTTTTTAAATATGATGGGACTATTTGTGGAGTAAGGCAATAATCTTGGGGTAGACCACCACTACAGCATCAAAGTCAATGGAGTGGCGACAATTTTAAACCATCTGAGGATTTGTCCCATCATAAGTAAGGGCAACAGAATCTGAATCTTAACTTTTTAGTACAAAGCAATCCATGGTTAATAAAATATAGCACAGTGCATGAAACAGAAAATAAGATCAAAGTTTCATCTATGAAACCAAAGGAGGAACAAGGGTGTTCTGTTTTTCTAGAGCCCAGATAAATCTTCTGAACTGAAGCAATGATTAACATTATTTGCTCTGTTCCAAGTATACTTCCCCTTGTGTATTAATTACTCTTCCATGCTTATCCGGTACCAATCTGCTTTTAAGTTACTAATTAAAATATGATGTGTGATATGCTATGTTGAAAGATGGAATTGTATTGTTTGTTTTATCAAGCTGAATTATGCATCCTGCATCCAAAGACACATTGCCACATATTTAGCTTACAGAATGTAGGGTCTAAAATGCATTTGAAACAAAAGAAAAACAAAACACCCAAATCCAAATCCCAAAAGCTAGCTTTGGGGGAACCTTCCAAAACAAAGATTTTGTGCTGTATTTTCAGTGTCTGCTTCAGCAATTAAACAATGATCCCTATTCTCTGGAATCTGTCTTGATTTAATCACCAATCCCAGAGCATGACCATAAATAAAGCCATATTAATTTCATCTGTATTCAGAACACAAGAAAAAATGTTGATTATTCGAATGGAAGACTTCCTCCATTTTTGATCCATTTAACCTCTCCTTTCCCATGTTCATTTTCTTGTACCAAACAACATCCGTACAAAATTCCTCAACAAACGCTCTTCTTACATAGAGCCTCAACAAATGACCATTCTCTTCTGGCAACTTGTGTCATCTGTTCCTGATTTGTTTTGCTTGGGTCTAAGACACTGATTATTATAATCTGCTTTGGGCAGGCATGGTATTCTTATTTGTTTGCAATATCTCATATGCAGTGTTGGCTTTTGTGTAAATAGTAAAAGACAAGAACTAAAAAGAAAAGCATTCTTAGGTTTTTACAAGTTTCTAGAGAATATATTGCAAAGAGATGGACAACAAAGAATTAAAATTCTGAAAAGCACTTAATAGTAGCATTTAACCTATTGATTTTTCAAAAACATCACTCTGGGTACGTCTAGACTGCAAAGCTATTTCAGGATACCTCTGGTATTCCTAAATAGTTACCTTGCATCCAAGGAACACGTCTGCTATTTCAAAATAATTTTCGAAATAACGAACATGCTATATCGGCATCCCTGTAAACCTTGTTCCATGAGGAATAAGGAATATCTCGAAACAGTGCTTTATTTTGAAATTTGGCAGCGTGTAGACATGCCAAATTTCGAAATAGCCTATTTAAAAATAAAATTGAAATAAGATACGCAATTTGTGTAGCGCAAATTGCATATCTTATTTCAATTTTAAAGTGCAGTCTAGACATACCCTTTCTCCTATCACTTTAACAAAACGCAGTCATCACAATTATTGAAATTCAGTTTCTGTAGAAAACTAGCACAACACCTGTGCATCACTTAAGTCCCATTCTGACACCCAATAAATATCCTCATAGTAGCGTGTGTATGCGAGAGAGAGATTTTTACTATATTCCAAACATTAAGATTAGAGTTTTGCATATATCAGTGGTTCTGGCAATTCAGAACGTTACATTTTTCCCCAAAAATCAGTGCAAATCAATACTCAGCACACATCATTTTGCTGCTGGAGAGTCCTCCTTTTGGATTAGATGTGACATGAAGGTTTTACAACTTATAGTCTGTTGTTTCTTTCGTATTTCATGTAAGTGAAGAGAAGTCAACCCTGATATCTTGGCTCAACTCTAACTTTTTAACTATATTCTACTTTTGTACATAAGAATTCTGGTGCTTTGCAAACTGTTCACAATGAAAGTGAATATAAGACTACATGTCATAAAATTCTTCAAAGACTATGAATCTTTTAAGTTAAATTTCCCATACTTCATGATTTTATTGCAAAACTAAGTAAGATTTAGTATTTATCTCAGTTTCATTTCAAGATTTTAGGTGCAAACTGAATTTCATAGCAAATCTCAAAATGTAGAAATTAAAGTAAACCAAACATGTTTTCCAGAACCCCTGTAAAATGAAACCACTGAAATTCATACGTTACCATTTCATTTTCAATTGAATATTATATTTTTATGTTTCCAGCTCATGATGCCTTGTAACTGGGGGGAAAAAAAGAAGAAAATGTAGTAGCAATATAATTGCAAAACAAAACCAATAAAAATGAACAACATGAAGAAACCAGATAGACACTGTTGGGTCCCAAACAACAAACAGTAATTGTGTTTACAAACTACATGCAAGCATGAAGGCCTAACTACATAAACATTGGTGTTCTATACTGATTTATGGCAGTATCTGAATGGAGAGCATTAAGAATACCGCTAGGAAGCTCACAAACTATTTACAGCGTTGCTATCCTATTCCTAGACAATACACAGAGGTGGCTTCCATCCACAGAAGGATGAAGTGATTCCAAACACAGAATTTAGACTCACACATTCTTAATATAGTTCATTTTCCTCTAGCACAGGGGTGGGGAACGTAAGGCTCAGGGGCCACATGCAGTCCCCCAACTTGCCTGGATCCAGCCCCCAGTCCTCATGGCTCTTCCTCTCCAGCATTGAGGAGCCTGTGCTGGCACTCCAGCTCACACTGCCCATACCCAACTGATTTTTCTGTGGGTCAGCTTCCCCTTACCCCTGCTCTAACAGATAACCCTTTCCATGTACTTTGAGTAGATGCTACGGTAATGTTTGCTGATTTCCTTGATTTCAACCTTGGTGTATCCTCAACTATCCATATTTGATTTTACTCTCATTAGAGTGTAATTTAGAATTATATACCTGATAAAAAATAAAGTATGTTAAATAAATGCACTCTTATTATCATGACATTTGGTGGCATTTTCTGTCTGATTGAAAAATCCCTTTTTTAACCCATTACAAATATGATTTGATTTACTTTTCTTAATCAAAGACTACTAGTCAGATATAATGCAGAAAGGATAAACAATACATTGCCGCAACCTGGAATGGAAAAGTGCAGCTGCTCAGTTGTCTGAAAATCTCAGTTGCGCTCTGCCTTTTTATATACAAGGGTGAAACGTTGGACATATTTTCTATCTGTTATGTTTGACACATTTGGAAGACTCCTTGTTTCGTTAACACAGATTCTATAGGAAATAAAACAAATTTTGTAACTACATATTGAACCTCCCTGGTGTGGTAACCTCGGGACCCGAGCAGTCCGGAATCAGGGAGTTTGCTGGACCAGGGGAAGTCAAGGCTGACAGCCCTTCTGGTCTGGGCTCCGCTCCCAGCCCTGGCCATTGGGATCCTCTTCCGCCCCAAGATGGGGCTGCCCCCACTGCACCAGCCCCATTGCCAGCAGACCCAGCCAGGGCTGCACTCCCAGTCACCGGCCCAGCAGGGGCTCCCACCATTGGATATGCTGCTTCCGACCGGGGCTTTGCTCCTGACCCTAGCCAGCCCCCGCTCCCAGCCAGGCTTTCTGGTCCAGCAGTATCCGTAGGCCTGCTGGAACAAAGATGTTGCCAGACCAAAGAGTGCCAGATTTCAGAGGTTCAACCTGTAGTTTATTATCTTGTTTTGACCAGAGTGTTTCAGAAGTCAGTAAAACTTTAGAAACATCTTTCACCATTTACAACTTGGTACAGAGGGCATGTATCAATAACATTGTTTGTTTTCCTCTGGACTGTCCGAATATGTAAAAATGAGATTATAATATTTCATATCATCCCTTGTGTAAACAACATAAATAAAAAGCATTTGGGGAAAAGCTGATCATGAATAAAATTCATACTGTTGTACAAATACACATGTTATATATACCATATATAACATTGTGTATAATATTAGCTAATACTATAAACCTTATAGGACTTCTCTTATTTAACTCCATACATTTTTTGTAAGACACAGATCTATAGTAGCCAAATATAGTAGAATATCTCAAGGCTGGTAAGCTGAGTGTATTTATTAAGCCTTGTTGTATTCTACTGCTGAATACAGCTAGGGTCATGAAAAGGTTAGAGAACCTAGCAATAGTACAGTTTCAACATGGATATATAGCGTTTTACATATA
Organism: Pelochelys cantorii; assembly: GCA_032595735.1. Classification (NCBI taxonomy): domain Eukaryota; kingdom Metazoa; phylum Chordata; order Testudines; family Trionychidae; genus Pelochelys; species Pelochelys cantorii. The sequence goes on along the minus strand of CM064328.1, from coordinate 174,591,336 downwards.
GAAGACTATATTATCCACTATTAGCTTTCCTATTTTGGTTACATAACCGCTCCTTTTTAACCACACTTATAGCTACAAAAACAAACAAATTCCATGCTTTGATTAATAAATATTTAGAATACATCTATTTTACATTAGTTAGAAAAAGAAAAAAACGACGCTTTACATTCCTGATTAATGATTTTGAAAAGATGGGGGGGGGGTTCAACATATTTTGTTTATAAGGATCAGTTTCACAAACCTTGATGAAGTCCATTTCTTATCTGGTTACTACTCCTTACAACAGTGTTTCTCAAACTGTGCTCCACGGAGCCCCAGGACTCCGCAAGACATCTCCAGCAATAAGAGCAATATAAGTTTGCTCTTATATTCTTCTTGCTGTAATGAGGCATTTCATGAGGCATACCGGAGCGGTCGACAAAGGCTTCCCTTGTTGACCGCGGCGTGTCCAGACTGCTCCGCTGTGCTGCCAAACAGCTGATTGGCACAGCACGGCAGCCATTTTGATGTAAATAAAGCAGCGATTATTTAAATCGCCGCTTCATTTTCCTATGTCTAGTAAACTCATCTACATGGCTCGGTCGACGGAGCCATGTAGTCTAGACATACCCTAACTTTTTTTGTTTTACTCCTGCCTTCTTTCCTGTGGAAAACTAATAAGAACAAAGTGTTTTTCCCTTCAAAAGCACAACTTTTTGAAACATATATATTTTTAAATCAAAACAAAGTGCTAGAGAAAAGAAATACTGTTATCCCCATTTTACAGCTATGCTTGAAATTTTGCCTTTTTCTGAAAGGCATCAGAAAAAGTCCCATTGATCTCAATGGGACCAATATATTGTCCATGGATTTGAGGGACAGGAGTCTAAATAATTCCCTAAGGCTATGACTACACAGCAGTGTTATTTCGGAATACCTGATGTTATTCTGAAATAACAAAGAATGTGTCGCATAGCAAGCCATTTTTTGAAATAATGTTGAGATGGAGGACTTCTTATTCCAACTCCTGTAACCCTCATTTCATGAGGAGTAAGGGAAGTCAAAGGAAGAGTGTTCTTCCTTTGACTTCCTGCTGTGTAAACAGTGTCAAAAGCTGAATTAAATTATTTCGATTTAAGCTACACAGTTGATGTAGCTCGGGTTGAGTAGCTTAATTCAACTTTTGCCCTGCTGTGTAGATATGCCCTAAAGGACTCAGTGGGAGAATTGGGAACTGAATTCAGATCTCAGTTCCATGTCCTAACCGCAAGACAGCCTGTCACTTCTAACGCTTTGACAAATGTTAGCAAAAAAGCCACTTCTAGTATAATAATCTTATCAACATCAGCACTAAAAAAGTATGTTGATTTATATTTTCTTTCTGAATATATTCCTGGGGAAAACTGCTCATTAGCTTTCAAGTTTTCAGGCAAATACATAGAACAAAATGATAACTTATTTATGTTAATATACAGCATATGACCCATAGAATACACATGGCCCATACCTCTCCCTGGGTATGTCTACACTACAGCGTTAATTCGAGTTAATTTAATTCGAAATAGTTAATTCGAATTAAGCTAATTCAGATTAACGCATCTACACACAAAACCTATTTTTAAATAGCGTTTTGCCATTTCAAAATAGTGCATCCACACTGAGTGGACCCTGAACTGAAGTTAAGGCTGGCCGGAACCAGTGCTGGCAGGGCATCAGCTTAGGACTTAATGTGTGGGGCTGCTGCCTGAGGCTAACTGAGCTCCGTGCATAAAGGGACCCTACCCCCACCCCAGACAGACAGTTCTCAGGGCTCCCCGCTTGCTTGTCTACCTCAATGAGGGACAGCAAAGCAGTCCTGTCTTGGAGTGCCCTGAATGCCTGCACTCGGGACACCACAGCACTCAGCCACATGGAGCCAGAGCTGCCCCTGGGCACGCTGGTGCATCTCGTGGGATCGTTGCCATCAGCCCAGCTGCACTTGCTGCAGACTGCCATTGAGGGGGTCCATCAGGGGGCGGTCAGGATCCATGAGGACCTGCGGGAGAGCTTCCACCCCAAGGAGCCCTCAGAGCCACCCCGGTCCTCCCTACCGGGGGCTCGTGCCCCATTCCTCCCTCATGTCCTTCCACTTACCCCTCCCTAGCCCTCCTTCCTGATGTCAAAAAAAAGACACGTATGTTCAAAAATAGAAACTGGGTTTATTGAACAAAACTGGAGGGGGATGAACCTCTGGGGAGACTGGGAAAAGGAGGTGGGAGAGGGGAGGGGGAAAGCTGGGAGGAGGGAGCTGGAAGGGGGAAGCAAAGGGAAGAAGGGGGAGGGGAAGTTCATGGCCCAGGGTTGGGGGGGGTCTCGCCGGACCAACTTGATTTTCATGCAAACCTGCTCCTGGGTTCACATGTGGCCTTTGGTGGCCAGGCTGGAAGCTATCCTGCCATAGACGGCCGTGTTCCTCCATCTAGTGTGGAGATCATGGATGTTGAAGGCATCCCCCCCAAACATGAATAAGGTCCATGATCTCCATCCTGGACCAGGAAGTTGCCTGCCTTCTCCAACCCCTGTCAGGCTCCTGGGAGCTGACAGACTGCTCCTGGGGAGCGGTGGAGGGCTGGCTGCCAGTGGCTTGCTGGCTCATGTTTTGGGGCCACTGGGTCAGGGGCCCTGGTGGCCACTGCTGGCTCTGGGCTGGCAGGCTTGGAGCTGGCACAGGCACTGTGTCCAGAGTCTACCCCTTTAATAGCTCCAGGGCTGGGGAAGAGGAGAGTAAGTTTTCCTGGTTGTGCCCAGAATGGCCACCAGGGCTCCTTGGGAAGGGCTCGAGGCCCCCTACTTTGAATTAAGTGTCTACACAGCACTTAATTCGAAATAGCTATTTTGAATTTGGCGTTACTCCTCATAGAATGAGGTTTACCAAATTCGAATAAAGTGCTCCGCTATTTCGAATTAATTTCGAAATAGCAGTTTGCATGTATAGACGCTATTAAAGTTAATTCGAAATAATGGCTGTTATTTCGAATTAACTTTGCAGTGTAGACATACCCTATGTTATCTTTCTACATAGTGTGGATGATAAAATTTGTCTCTTCTTTCATCTCAGTATTACAAAGATAAATCAATCATAGAAAGTTTCCATATGGTATTTATGCCAAAGAGCAAGGCTTTCTTTTTCATATGGTCTGCAAAACTAAAATGTACTAATAAATCTCCTGGATTCATTCCCCTCTTATCTTTGAATCCCAGAGATAATTAGAAAGGTCTTCTAGTTTCTCATTTCCAAGATTTCATTATGATCTTTCTAATCTTCTTGTGTAGGAAGCACCATTTGATTGCTCAAAGTTTTGAAAAGTTTTTCTCTTTTTTGTTGCTGTTTTTGGTCACTGTTTAACAGGGTTGTGATTTCTGCTTCCCATTCCTGTCTTTCTTAAACCTGCTTTCCATTTAATTAAATTTACATTTCATTTCCACATTTTCTAGAACCTTTCTAAATTGGTTGTACGACAACCTCCTTTTAGGGAGAACAGGATACCAGCTTTATCATATATTCATAACATATGGCCCTTTGGGTATAATGATTCAGCCTGCTTAGCTTGTGTAGCACAAGAAGTATGACTGAAGGCATATAATTAGAGATGTTAACTATACACATAATGATAACTTCATCCACACTGTAACTGTAAGTTAAAGGACTCCTGGGTTAAGTTTGCTCTTATATTCTTCTTGCTGAATTATTTTAGTAAATATGACTGTCTACATTTATAGTGTATCATTATAGTATCTGTACATATTTAAGTAGTTCCTCCACATCTCCCAGTTATGCCTCACAGCTGACTTAATTTTTGTAATGGTTTTTCAGTTTTAAATATTTTAAAACAAAAGGAAAAAAGGTGATTCACTAATAAGGTAAGTAATAAAACATGAAACCAGTGTATAAATCTGCCTTTGAAACCATATTATGTTTAATCCTTTTGTTTTCCTCCCGTTCGGAACTATGATAACTCTTTCTCTCAGACACGCCTAAATTTACTGTGCAGCTTAAGGCCTGAGACAAAGCCTAATGAAAGTCATTGGAAATACTCCTTTTGACTTCAGTGGGCTTTGTATGTGGCCCTTGTGGTACTACATTTAGACACTTACATAAACATTGCCTGATTTTCAGACGCACTTAACAACTCCCGCTCCCTTTCAAGCCAATATGAGCTGCAGGTGCTCAAAATCTTTGCAAAATCAGGTTACTTTTTAGAGTTGTCTTAATATGGAGGTTGCAATTTCCCTTTAGACACCCAGTCATGAAAACATTATATATGGGACTTCATTGACTTTACCTTTGTCTCAAAAATATTTATAAATTATTTCCACATTAAGATTCAATCAAACCAAAAAAAAAATGCTGCCCTTTATATACACACAGATCTTTTCTGCTTAATATGTGGCTAAACTTTAGGGGATAATCGACCATGATATATTGCCAGCAACTGTTCAAATCCTAAATTGTGTTCCTTTATAAGCAGGTACTGTAATATCAGAGTAAACATTGGAGCTTCAAGAAGAGCAAATGAAATCTGAGCTAGTAAACTCAAGACCTTTTTAATTTGATATATGCCAAAGTATTCTAAAATATTTCAAGCACCCAAAACATTATTGTGTCCTCTTGGAGTCAGGTAGTGCAAGCACTTACGGTATGTCTAAACTACAGAGTTTTGTCAGAAAAACGGCCATTTTTCCAACAAAACTTGAGTTATGTCCACACTGCAATTGCATTCTTTCACAAGTAAATCAAAAGAACAGAGGGCTTTTCCTGCAATTGGTAATCCTCATTCTACGAGGAAGAACGCCTTTTTGCGAAAGAGCTCTTTCACAAAAAGGCGTGTGTGGATGGGGAAGAGGGAGTTTTTTTGGAAGAAGAGGGAAGAAGAAAAAACACAAGTGCCCTGGTGGCCATTCTGTCCATAACAATCACTGCTTACATGCGAGATATCATCCAGGCATTCTGGACGCTATCTTTCAAAAAAGCGCATTGCTTTTTTGATGCGCTTTTGCAGTGTGGACGCTCTCTTTCGCAAGAAGTTTTTTGGAAGATCTGTTCTGAAAAATGCTTCTTGCACAAGAAGCCTGTAGTCTAGACGTAGCCTAACCCTGTCTCTCTTCCCCGTCCATTACAATAGCTTCAAACTGTATTCAAAATGAGAGCTAATGTCAGATCAGAAGGAAATTTTATTTCTTCTTCCCCCCGCCCCCACTTTGTTTTAGTTCAGGATATGTTGTGCCATGTCAAATTATACGGTGTCACACACAGTTGCAGTAGGCTGTGTCACATCATTAGCAGAAGTGTAGACTGTGAAGAGTGTTATATAGATACACAGAGAGAGATGACTGAATCAGATCTCCAGTGTTCATTCCAAATCCAGACGTTATATTGTTCACAAGCAGATCAGCAAGGTTGAAAACACTATACTGCAAATCAACCATAAGTCAGTTGACCCTCTTTTACCTGTGTGACAATAACAGCTGACACAAAATCCAACCACTCAGGGGGAAAAAATGATGTGCATATAACTTTATAAATGTCATTTTAATAGTACTGGCAAGCATAGGAGTTTTAATATTTTGAAGTTACTTCTTTTCCACTTGTTGCCATGGATACTACATCTTGTCATCTTTCTATTTTTTTCATCATATTTGACTTCTCTGCACTGGTGTCCATGGTGATTTCCTGCTATCAGAACCCAATATATTCCTCAACTTCCTCATTTTTATAATAAGCTGCAGTAGTCAAAAAGGTTCCCAATATGTAATTGACATTATTGCATCATAATCTCTATATACTACCAGAGCTGTATCCTCTTTTCATGAATTTATTAGACATTTGCAATTGTGGTGATTTGGAGAAACTCATAAACTGCAACATCTTATTTTGGATGGCCTCTGGGGGCAGCTGCCATACATTTAATCCCTCAGGCAGGCAGGCAAGGATGTAAAACAATCCCGCAATCATTATGTATCAAAATATAAGTGGTCAGATTTTCTGAGATATTGAGCAATAGAGTTTGAATTGATGTTAGTCAGAGCTATGGATGCTCAGGACTCTGAAAATCAGGCTCTGTAATTTTACAAACATTGTTCTAGAGTTAATTTTCCTTTTTAATAGCTGATAAATAATACAGAATTCAGATGCTATATAATATTCACTTTTGGTTAACAGAACTTAATTCTTTCAATCATGTTTCTGTTTTGCAGGTGTTCTTTCAGAAGGCTCAGTTAATATACAGAGACTGAAATTCATTCCAGCTCCAACGACCTGCACAATGTGTCACTCTCCAGTTCACCCACATGACAAAAGCACTGTTCACTGGTGTGAATTTCACCTCTGATATAGAGCTTAAGATATGTGTAGGCCTTATAGGGTCCTTTGCAACATACTTTTCATGGTGTATAAAATTCACCCATTCTGAACCAGTTTTGAAGGACAAACATCTTTTCTATTACGTTTCTATTAAAAGTGAATGAAATTGTGCCCATTTGAAGCCAATGCCCACACTTGCATTGACTTTGATAGGACCAAGATTGCATACAAATATCTTCAAGTCTGTCCCATGGATGAAATTCACCTTTGGGCAGAGAACTAGCACAAAGCTTAGGCTTCACTAAAGCCCCAAATTAAACTCCCAAAAGCAGGGCAGAAGTAGGACTTAAATGATACACTAGGCTTGTATTGGTCCTTAGCACAAGGGTGGATTTCCTCCTTTATGAGTATTTGGTGGTAAAAAACAGGTGACACCCATGTCCAATCTGAAAATGGCTTAAAATAGAAAAGACTGGCAGTAGTATGTAATCATTAATTGTGGTTGTAGTTGAAGGTTATGGTAGTCGCAAAAATACTTTAATACAATGATGAGAGAAACTCAGTCATAAGCACTGTAAAGAGCCTTTCCAGTTCTTCCTAGAGATATAATTCAAGACTGTCTCCTTAATTCCCTTCTTGTTTTTTTCCATTTTCCCAGAAGACAACTATTCCATCCTGCTTGCTTGGTACACAGAGGCCTGAAAACTGTCTTCTAATTACAATGTGTTTCAATTCACAACTTAATTGGTGACATGGGAAATCAAACCATGGTCTCATATGTGCAGTAAGATCAATAAATTACTACCTAGGTTGCTGAAACACCATGCCAGTGTTTGCTGTTATTTTGTTATTTATACTCCTGTTTGCTCTTAACATTTGTCTTGTTTCTTATCTCTGACATGGATACATGTGTGTATATATGGGATGTGGATGCATATATACTGTATTTATGCATATTTACAGTGTTCAATTCAAATTTTACTCTCCCATTATTCTGTCTGCAGAACAAATTCTACTCTTTGTTGGCTCTATAAATTAGGTCTGGAAATAAGTTAAGACTCCACATTAATATTTGGAGGGCTCTTGGCTCTTTACAAAAGGTTTTCAAACAGTATAGCTTTAGCTTCCAACTCTTCTGAAAGGTGTGAGAAAATCTAAACATTTAAAGCTTTCATTTAGGGCACTTGCACTGAGAAAATAAGTAGCACCATCTGTGTATTTTCAGATAGAAAATTAAAATATTAAATATTTCAGTTTAAGTGTAAGAACTATTCAAATTCTAATATTGTAAAGACACAAAAAATAAAATATGATTGCAGACCTAGTGGATATGGAAAAATCATGGGAGTATGGCTCCTAGCCATTGGAAAAGGATGTAAAATGTATATTTACAGATGTATCAGCCTTAGACTACTGAATACTGGTTACAACACTGAAAATATAAAAATAGTGTGTGTGTGTGTGTTTTAACATCAAAAAGTGCCAGTGTGGACAGTGCTGTGGTTGCAGGAATGACATTCCAACCCACAAAGCTACTGCCCCTCATTGGGGGTGATTTTATTTTGCTAGTAGAAGAACTTTCTCTGCTGTCAGCAAGTATGCCAGAAAAGTATGCCAGAAAGTATGCAGTGTAAACAAAGTCTTATTCACTGTTACCACTAAATACAAGGTGGAGCAGATTGTTGACCGTAAGTAGTTACCCCATTTTTGAAGGGACTATTCAAGGAGAAGTGGTTTATTAACACACCCACCAGTCAGAGGGCAGAAAGACAGAGAGGAGGAGCATTTTGGGGTGGGAGGGCATTGATTGTAGGTAATAGATGGTTACAATGAGCCATAAATCCAGTGTCTATATTCAGTCCATGGTTTTTAGTGTCTAAGGCTATGTCTATACTACCGACCTTTCCGAAGCACAGCTGTACTTTTGCGACTGTGGCACTGTAAAGTCTCCTCTGTAGCTGTTCTATGCCAGCTGGTAAAAGCTCTCCTGTTAGCATAACTCATAGAAACATGGAACACTAGAACTGGAAGGGATCTCGAGTGGTCATTGAATCCAGTCCCCTGCCCTCATGGCAGGACCAACGACTGTCTAGATCATCCCTGACAGGTGTCTGTCTAACCTGCTCTTAAATATCTCCAGTGATGGAGATTCCACAACCTCCCTAGGCAATTTATTCCAGTGTTTAACCATTCTGACAGTTGGGAAGTTTTTCCTAATGTCCAACCTAAACCTCCTACTGACATAGTGTGTCCACACCTACATTTAGGCAGGTGAAATGTTAGTCAGGGGTCTGCTTTTTTCACACCCCTGACCGACAACTCGGAGAGGTCACAGGTGGGAGGTGTTGTCTGAAGGCCAGAAAAAGGGCCCAGGAAACATGTATTTCAGTATGGGGTCTATAATCCACTAACATCCTCCCTACCAGCTGCTTTTCTCCCACTCTCCCTTCCTTTTCTCCCTGTGCCTGAAGGAGTGTAAACAGGCTACTTCTCTTTGAATGGTTCCTTGAAATATGTACTAACTACATATGCCAAACAATCTGTTCACTTTTATTTAGTTGTGACATGCTGAGTAAGCTTACCAGACCTGAAGAAGAGCTCTGTGTGCTCAAAGCTTGTCTCTCTCACAATCAAATAAAAAGATATTACCTCACCCACATTGTCTCTCTAATTGTCTCATTGTCTGTTTGGTTTAATTTTGCTATATGTCTCCATTCCATTATAATTCTCTAAAATTAATATCCTTTATTTAGGGTGTCCATATACACGCTAATGCTCAAGCCTTGAGCCTATCTGAAGTTAAGGTCATTATCGAATCCCAACAGAATATCCTTTGTGAAAACTTAAGGCTCTTATCCACCAGCATTCTATTGAAATCAGTGCAGTGCCCTCCTTCCATCTTTGGACTTGCCCAATATGTCCATGCTGGGGAGAAAAGCTACACTGCAAGTCACTGGGAGGAGAAAGATCAGCCTCCATTGAATGTCTGCCCTCTCCCTGCCAGGCTGTGTCTGTATGGGTGTTCCTAGATACAGGCCCAAAAGAAGACCTCAGTAGTATGTAGCATTGTTCTGGGGTTTTATAGGATCCCACAAATTTCTTGTACACTGAAAAGTGCTTCTTTTGCACAGCTCATTGCAGGGGACGAGCAGTGCTTCCTAATCCAGTTGCCCATTTGTCCACAGGAACTGGCTTAGAGGAGGAAGCCTTGTAAAGGACTGGGAAGACTTGTTCCATGAAAGTAATCAGAACCAGCCCGAGCCATTCTTGCACCCTGGGCTCCGGACGCGCGGCGCCACCTCCAGGCACGCAGCTCATTCTTGCGCCATGGGCCCTGGGTGTGTGGCGCATGCGCGGCCCTGCCCAGTCCAGCAGCACCGCGCGGCACCCCTTACAATCCGGCACCCCGGGCTATCGCCCAGTCAGGCCATAGCTTGAGCCGGCTCTGAAAGTAATGAGAGTGAATCAAGGTTAATTAAGTCTCAGGTTAAATAATAACTAAAAAAGCTGTCTCACCTAGACTCTAGGACCCCCTACCATGCAATTATCAGTACAAAGAAATCTCAGGTAGCATTAAAATATTCATCTCAACAGGAACTCAGCCAGTCAGCCACCTTCAACATCTCTTCCCACCTCTTCACCATTGTGGGAAGGAAGCACACCCTCAGCCTTCTCAAAAAAATCCTAAGGAGTGTATTGTGCCGCATGTGCAAGCCCCAAATGCAGTCTATTTCTGACCAAATGAGGGAGCAAGCTCCAGAACTATGAATGGAGTTCTCAGTTCTCTTCACCTTCTCCTAGCAGTGTGCCAAGTCGCTGTTCCTTACACAAAGCAGGATGGGTCTTTATCTGCTATCTCAAAAATAGATGGTATGAGATGACATACCCAGCATTGCTCAGGACCCGGCCTGCAGATGAGAGGAGGGCTGTGCAGGCCAGCCCCAGCAGCGCTCCCCATGCTGGGCAGCCTTGCAATGCTGGGGATGGGTCTCCTGTGGGTCCTGGTGGGGCAGGGGGTTGTGCTGCCCAGGCCCAGTGGTGCTCCCAGGGGTGGCCACAGTAGTGAGCTGGGATTCCTCCCCACCTACTCTGGCACTGGGGCCAAGGGCTGGGGGTGCAGCTGTTTGGGGCTGAGGGGACACTTACTTCGGCTGGTGGCTGGCAAGATGGAGAGCCACATCCCCAGCTAGCTACTCCCTTCCTGGTGGGGCAGCCCCCAGAGTTCATCCTGCAATATCTCTGTGCCCCATGCTCACTGCCCCCAGTGGTGACTGTGCAGTATCATGTCCTTCCATTCAGTCCCCTCCCTTTCCATGTAATGGAAAGCAATCAAACTCCAAGCCCAACCCATTTTCTTGCCACAACCAAACCCTGACCTTGATTTAAGTTAGAATAAGAAGAAGCTGCTTAGCAAATTTGGTAGTCCCAGCTGTTAATGTTTAGAAGGAGTTCTTGACCAAATGGACTGGCAGACAGACAGATGGACTCACAGGCAGATAGAAGCCTCTAAAATAGATGTATAGATGTCCTGCAAGTCCAGTTGATTTAAAGTACCACAGATGTACTCTTCATGTGTGGCAACCATCAACTAATTACAGTTTCCTACTTTAAGTTCCTAAACTTGTTTATAGCCCAGTCCTACTTTCACCTGCAAAAGCCCCCATGGATTTCACTGTATACTGAGTTCAGGTTTGGTCCTCCATGGAAAGCTACTTCCCTAAGGGTATGTCTACACTGCAGCATTTTACCAGAAAAAACAGCCTCTCCCTCTTTATTCTCCACAGCCGGACCAGCCATCGCTGAGGGGCGATCCATGTGATCAGAGGCAGCCACCAGACCCCAAGGGGAGCTGCAAGTGCACAAGGGTCCAGGAGGACTTCCTGAGGCAGCATGTGTGCACCCTGCGCAACATGCAGCAAACCCTGTCCCAGAAGGTCCGGGAGGCCGCCGAGTAGCAGAACTTCATGTGGGACCAGCTTGTGCAGCAGGGCGACAACATGTGTTCCATCATGTGGGAAATGATGGCACACACGGCTGCTGTCCCTGCTCCTGCCTCCTACCCTCCTACCACCCCTGCTATGCCCATTCCCCACCCCCTGCCCCCCAAGTGATGCCTATGCCCCCTACCCCTACCCCCTGCCATCCCTCACCCCACTCCAGCCCCCCTTCCTGACCAGCCCCTTCTTGTCCCAGGCCCCACCCAATCCCAAGTTCACCGAGGCCCCCGGACCCAAGGTGACACTTCCAGCCACCCCAGGTTCCATTCCCAGCCCTGAGCCTCCCTCCTCACTCTCCCATTCAGATTCTCAGCCCCCTTCTTCCCCAGTTTATTTTATTATTATTAAAAAAATACAAAGTTTGTTTTGTTCAAATCAAAACAGGTGTGTAAGAGTTCAGGGAAGGGGGGAAGTGAGGGGTTGTGGTGAGAAAGGGATAGTGGAGTAAGGCACAGGCCCCTAGTGGGGAGCCCCTGCAAAGAATTACTGAGGTCCTTGTGAGAAAGTCTCTCTCGGGGCCTCCCAGATGCGCACCCCCAACTGATGGGCCTGAAGGATGGCAACTGTGCATGGCTGCTTGAAGGCTCTCCCTTTGCGGCCAGCCTCTGCTCACCACCGTGGTAGGAAGGCCTCTCCCTTCCTCTACACAATGTTGTGGAGGACACACCTCGGGGATGTTGTGCTCCCCCACATCCACAGGATGAAGTTTAATAAAGACAAATGCAAAGTGCTCCACTTAGGAAGGAACTATCAGTTTCACACATACAGAATGGGAAGCGACTGTCTAGGAAGGAGTACTACAGAAAGGGATCTAGGGGTTATAGTGGATCACAAACTAAATAAGAGTCAACAGTGTGATGCTGCTGCAAAAAAACCAAACATGATTCTGGGATGCATTAACAGGTGTGTTGTGAGCAAGACATGAGAAGACATTCTTCCGCTCTACTATGCGCTCGTTAGGCCTCAGTTGGAGTATTGTGTCCAGTTCTGGGCACCACATTTCAAGAAAGATGTGGAGAAATTGGAGAGGGTCCAGAGAAGAGCAACAAGAATGATTAAAGGTCTAGAGAACATGACCTATGAAGGAAGGCTGAAAGAATTGGGTTTGTTTAGTTTGGAAAAGAGAAGATTGAGGGGGGACATGATAGCCGTTTTCAGGTATCTAAAAGGGTGTCATAAGGAGGAGGGAGAAAACTTGTTCATTTTGGCCTCTGAGGATAGAACAAGAAGCAATGGGCTTAAACTGCAGCAAGGAAGATTTAGGTTGGACGTTAGGAAAAAGTTCCTAACTGTCAGGGTGGTTAAACACTGGAATAAATTGCCCAGGGAGGTTGTGGAATCTCCTTCTGTGGAGATATTTAAGAGTAGGTTAGATAAATGTTTATCAGGATGGTCTAGACAGTACTTGGTCCTTCCATGAGGGCAGGGGACTGGACTCGATGACCTCTTGAGGTCCCTTCCAGTCCTAGTATTCTATGATTCTATGATCAAGGCGGGTCCGGAGGTACCTGAACCTCTCCTTCAGGTGCCCAAAGGTGCATTCCACCTGCATGTGGGCCCAGCTGAGGTGGGCATTGAATTGGTCCCTGCTGGGGTCCAAGTGGCCGGTGTACGGCTTCATCAGCCACAGCATCAAAGTGTATGCTGGTCCCCCACGATGCACAGTGGCATCTGCATGTCCCCAACACCAAAGTCATGCTGGGGGAAGAATGTGCCTGCCTCCAGCTTCTGGTAAAGGCTGGAGTTTCTAAATACCCGGGCGTCATGCGCCCTGCATGACCACCTGATGAAAATGTCCGTAAACTATCCACAGTGGTCAACTACGGCCAGTAGCACCATCAAGAAATAGCCCTTCCTATTGATGTACTGGGCGGCTCGATGATGTGGTGCGCAGATTGGGATGTGGGTTCCATCAACCGTTCCACCGCACTTAGGGAACCCCAGGACGGCAAATCCTGCAACAATTGGGTCCAGGTCTCCTAGGCCGATGACCCTGTGCAACAGGATGGAGTTGATGTCCCTCACAACCTACAGAAGGAGACAAACAAACATACAAAACACAGAATGAGAGGGAGTCTCTGAGCCCTTGGGAGCCCTTTTCCCCCCCCCCAAACATCCCAGGAGCCACCCCCTATGAAGCCGCCCCCCCCAGCAGCAGGGCTGTATGAGGGTTGGATGGGACAACCCCCTGGGGATGGGGCTTCCCCCCCACTCCCAGCCCACCCCAGAACCCCTGTACCTCCGCACCCCCCTTTCCCTAGGGTCCCCCTTTTCCAGTACTCTCCCCCCTCCAGGGACTGCAGTTTGAGAGTGCCTCACCTCCATGAGGAAGGCCCTGACTGGACTTTCCCACGCCGAACTGGTTGCCCACCAACCAGTAAACTGTCCAGAACTGTCCAGATGGCACTAGTGACCCATTTCTCCAGGGGAATGGCAGGCCACAGGTGGGTGTCCCATCATTGGAGGGCAGGGGCAGGCCAGGCACAGAGCTCCATAAACGTGGCTTTTTGCATGTGGAAGTTTTGGAGCCACTGCTGGTCATCCCACCGCTCTATAACCATCCGGTCCCATCAGTTGGAACTGGTGTCCAGCCTCCAAAATCGTCTCTCCACTGTGGGGTTCAGTTGAAAGGGCATCGCTCCCCCACACTGGGAGAGGGTCTCAATAATGACCTCGGTGTCAAGTTCGTGCAGGGCCATGAAGGCAGCCTTCAAAAACTACTGCAGAAACTGCAGCATGGCAGTGTGGGGCCGTCGCATGCCCAGAGGCAGCCCCGGCTCCATGGCTAGGAGTATGCTGTGGTGTCCAAAAGCTGGGCAACTAGAGCATGCACTGCTAGAGCTTTGTTGTCCCTTGGAGAGGTACGCAAGCACACAGCAGAAGCAGAGAAATGGCTGTCCAGGGGGCCCTTAGGCAACAGAACTTAGAAGCAACTCCTGACCTAATGCCCTGCCTGAACTGGTTCTGGGTGGCCTTATATGCAACATAGTGTCCAGTCAGTGTGGACATTATCTTCCAAAGAAGAAGATCACTTTTTCATTGTGCTTTTGCTGTGTAGACGCTCTCCTTTGAAAAAAGTGTTTCCAGAAGATCTCTTTTGGAAAAGCTTCTTCCAAAAGAAGCTTGCAGTCTAGACATAGTCTAAACAGAAGCTGAAGAATTGTGGTGTAAAGCAGGTACTGCAGCCACACATTCTGAACAGGAGACTTAAGTATATAGTCCTAAAATTTACAGCTATCAGTGTTTACAATATTGCTCAACTTTGTTATTCCTTAATTTTTCCTTAATTAGGATTACTTTTCCCTCCACAACATAAAACAAGGGCTGATTGACTATCATCAAGATCATTGCACTAGTTCTGAATTCACTCCTTGGGTACCTAATTATTTCTAGTTCTTCAGTCAGTGAATGTGACAGCAGCTGTGTGGTAGTGTTACCTTTTGGTGTGACTATCCTTAAACATACACATCTTCACATATATCTTATTCTGCACATAAATAGCCAAATGCCATTCTCCTTGAGGCCCAGTAGCTTGGTAAATCCTAAATGCAAAGCTGCTGTATTTCAGGTGTGGGGAAAAGTTTTCTAGGGGAATGCTACACATCCTTGGTGCCTTACTTCTCTGCAACAGCATTTAGGGGGGGGTTGAATTGTTACTCTAAACTAGAGACTAAATACCATTTTCTCCCAACCACAGAAGACAGGCGGAGGCCTCACCTGCTCTTATGGGCTAGGAGCAGAGGGGTTGATGCTCAAAGCCACTTGGCTTGATATAGGTCATCCTTATATTCAGTTACAATTCTTTTCAAGTAATTCTTACAGTGGTTAACTTCATCTTCCAGGATTCCTGGAACCACCTTAATTTGAGGCACTATGACAAGACGGTGAGTTTGCTTACTATCAGTTTATACTGAACATGATTGCACCATGTACACACACACACACACACACACACACACACACATATATACTCCCCAAAATTCTATCTCCACTTGTACTGGGCACGCATATAAAGCTTGGGCTGGACCTGGAACCTTAAAATCATAGAAGATAAGGATAGGAAGAGACCTCAGGAGGTCATCTAGTCCATCCCCCCTGTCCAAAACAGGTCTACCCCCAACTAAATCATTCCAACCAGGGCCTTGTCAAGGCTTGCCTTAGAAACTTCTAAGGATGGAGATTCCATTGCCTCCCTAGATAACCCATTCCAGTGCTTCATCATCCTCCTAGTAAAATAGTTTTTCCTAATATACAACTTAGACCTCCCCCACTGCAACTTGAGAGCATTGCTTCTTGTTCTGTCATCTGCCATCACCTAGAATTGCCTGGCTCCATCCTCTTCGGAACCTTCCTTCAGGTAGTCTAAGGCTACTATCAAATTCCCCTCCCCCCCCCCCACTTCTTTTCTTCAGATTAAATAAGCCCCATTCCCTCAGCCTCTCCTCATAAATTACGTGCCCCAGCCTCTCATGACTTGTGTTGCCCTCTGCTGGGCTCTCTCCAATTTGTTCACATCCTTTCTGTGGGGGGGTGGGGGGAGGAGAGGCAAAAGTGGATACCCAAATCTCTAGGAGCTTGTCCCTCCTTGGATTTTTCCAAAGACCTGGTCAGAAGTCGAGAAGAGGTCCACAGTGTAATTAAGCCAATGTTTTGGAAAACATACTATACCTTTGCTTCTTTTCTGTAACCTCTGAGTCCCTCCCATTCTCCCCATTCATTGCTACATCCTTTTTTTTTTCCCCCTATTTTTCTCATCTTCCTTTGACCTTGCTTTTTTTTCCCCCTTGCTGGACTCTCTCCCTTCACCTCTCCCTCCAGCACAACCAAAGAACGAGGAAGCAGTATTGGGTAGATGTGTGGGAGAGGGAAAAAAGTAGTAGGCAGGGTATGATATGTCTTACCCTGCAAATAGTCCAGACATAGAATGCAATATGTGATAGTCACACACAAAGAGGGAAACCAATATATTTCACAGAAAACATACAGTGCTATGGGAGCCCTCCTTTTGGTGTGAGTAAATTTTCCTGTACCCTCAGCTTCATTATTCTTTGTTTCTGAGATGAATCATTTTCAGCAGTTGAAAGTGGGGAGGAACAAAACCCATATGACATGTAGGTACTATGGGGGCTCATATGAGTGACATCCTGGAAAAGGAGGTCCTGGCAAGGGCAGGGCTGATGAAACACTGTCAACATTTTTTTCTCAAGAGAAAATTAAGTTTGCAGCTAAACAATTTTTTTCAAAAGTTTTTTATTTCTTTTTATTTTTATTTTTGCAAACCATTTGCCTCCCCTCACTCTGGGGACAGCCTGTGGTACATCTTTTAAGTTCAGGGAGCCCAGTGTAAAGAGGGGAATGAGAGCATAATGTGCCATCACAGTACTTCCAAATTGAAATGTTTTGATTTCACAGAAAATTTAAATTTTTCTACTAAAAAAATTTCAATTTTCTGACTGGATCTGTTTGAGTGATATGTAGGAGATGAGAAGAGCCATATTAACCTTGCTACCCTTGATCTTGAGATGTAGTGTACCGCAATTGTGGAACATCAGAATTAGGCATGTACATTTCTGAGGAGAGCAAAAAATGAATGATGAATTGGGAGACTACCCTTCATACCCCCTGAAACATGGAACACCTGTCCTTGAATCCTTCTATTCAGAGAACCCATTCCCCTCTTCCTATCTGCCCTTTCTGTCATTATTTTTCTCTCCCAACAAGCACCATTTTTGTCTCTCTTTTTTTTGGAATGAAGTCCCAAGAAGCTCTGGCTAGATAAGTCTCATGTAATGTCACAAGTAATACATGTTGATACATAACTTTGAAAGATTTTCAGCTGAACATAAAAATGGCATAAAGTGGCATTTTCTATTCCCCATGGACAGAAGCAGGTGATGCTTAACACAAAACTTGAACATTTCTGGTGCTCTCAAGCTCAGAAGTAAATTAATGAAGGTATTCAGGAAATAAGAAACTGCAGCAAATTCAATGAGAAATAAAGCTGCACAAAACATGGGGAGGAGGGAGAACTGTGTTTTCAGCTAATCATAATTTTCCATCATGTCTCTTTCATCAACTTTGTATACACCATCTCAAATAAATGCTAGCCAGCAAATATATTGCATATTTTTGAGGTGTCTATCACAACTTTTAATTTAAAGTTTAATTTTAAAATCCTTGGTTCCCCGTCTTTCTTTATTCTTGCCCTATGCAGAAGATAATTAAATTCCAACAGAACAGAAGCTAATTTGTGTATTTAATATGGAGTTGCTTTCAAATTGTATTAAAATTCCTTTCCAAATCACTAAATGTATATCAGCATTTTAGGAAATCATATAGTTTAAAGCCTCACACCTCAGGTTTTGTTTTTTGTTTTTTGGGGTTTTTTTTTTAATTTGTTGCTCTCTTGTGAACTCTCTCTCTGATTTGTCCACATCCTTTCAGGGAGGCGGGGTGTGTGTGTGTGTGTGTGTGTGTGTGTGTGTGTGTGTGAAAACTGGGTGCAATATCTACCACAACCCAATTACTCCTCATTTTTGAAACAGGCTATGCTGCAACTACTACTCTTGGAAGTTTGGAAATAGCCAGAGGCTAGTGTAGTGTTAGGTTACTCAGACTGCCTATCTTCTCCAGCTGTACCCCTGGCTGTAGTTATGGGTGTTAGTTTTACAGAGGCTGTCATATGCATTCCCAATTTTATCTAAGGAATTTAGTTATGATATTTCCACAACAAACACCATTTATTTTCGATTAAATGTTAGGCAATGATGGTCTTTATTCTCCTGTCTTTTTTTTTTTTTTTAATTCTAGAAAGGTATACCTTGTTTTTGCAAATCAAAGCAAATGAAGAGCCTTAGGATGGGTATGCTGGGTGATGCATGCAATAATGGGTGATGATAGGGTTAAAAAAGCTAGTTAGAAAGGAACCCCTCGAAATTCTATGTAGCTGCTTCTAAAGGTATAATTTATATTCAGATCTGGGGAGAACCCATCATTTTATGAATTGTTTAAACCCTTGAAAAAGGGTAATGGAGTAATACTTTCATAAAAAGTTCGATTGTCAATAGTTATGTCAGTGATGAGCCTTGGGTTTTACCAGCTGATATGAAAATAGAGGAAAATTTGATTCAAGTGAAAAGAATTGAACTTAACTATTTGCCCTAAACATCAACCCACTGCCAGCTGGCTCTCTCTCAAAGACTGAAAAGTTAAATTCATATAAATGACATTGTTTTTCATTGTTGTGCATCTTTACATATTCAATTTCCAGATGAGCCTAGAAAGAAATTGCAAAATACAAGGAAAGTTATTAAGGAGAGCAGCATGGAAATGGAGATTCTGCTTCACAAAAAGGATTTCAATATTTAAATCTGGTTTGATTCAAAACATAAACAAAACCTGAAAATTTTGAAATTCTCCATGACAGAAAACATTTTTTTTCTGATAGATTAAATGATTAAATATTTCACAAATCAAAATGTTAATTTTGGTTCTATTACATGTTACAATAGACAATTTTGTCAAGATTAAAATGAAAAATTGTTTCAAAATAAAAAGGGAAAAGGTCATTACAAAAGAGTCAAAATAGAATGCTTTGACATTTGCAAAATTTTCCCACCAACCCTGTTTTTACTCTGAAACAAAACTTTGCTGAAATCCATGTACTTACAACAATGATAACATCACAAAGCATTTCATTTGCATAGAACTGCATTTTCTGACCACCTGTACCAGTCAGTCACAGTGTCTCTGTTCTGACTAGAAGCAGGAAACACCCTATTACATTGTTTATTGGTTCTTACAAGAAAGCCTATTTATATTGCAATTTAAAGGCACAAGAGATAAGATATTCCAAACAAAATATATATATGTTATCCTGACAGTCAATATTACTTTACTGATCCTTCTTTCTTTCCTCAAATCCTGCACTCAGTCTTCCTTTTTTCATAGTTTCTCTTCCTTATTCCTACCATTTGCCTATGGCTATTTCGCAGGCATAGTGCCAATAAGTGGAGATAAAATTGCTAGGTTAATCAGGATTTATATTCCCCAGATATCTCTGTGCACACACAGTATCTCTCTCCCCCACGCTATCTGCAATAGAGTAAAAGTGGCAAGTCATATGATCAGTCATCTGGATCTTTCCTTCACCTCTGACTGGAGTTTCTTATCACTCAATAGCAGCCTTATCCAATACTGCCAGTGAGTAACCATCTTTGCACCGTTTCCTTAGCTGGTTCTCCCTAAGCACATAACTCACTGATCATTGTAAGTTATGTGTCCCCCACCTCCATGTCCACTCAGTAAAGTATAAGAGTCCTCTGTAACTGACAGCAAGAAAGGCTAGTAATCTTAGTTGAGATACACATGCTTCTAGTCTTGGAGATCACTGCTATAAGTCAGGATGGCAGCCCTACTCCCACCCTAGCTGTCCATGTTTAGTTGCTTTGGGATCTAGCCAGTATTGGTCAATAGACAGTGACTCTCCATGTCAGTACTAGTTAGATCCACCTATTTCTCCATTCCTCAGATAATGCATATATCTTTATTAAAATCTCTGCTACAGAACATGATTTGTTGTGTTTGGTATTCCTGTGTTCATCATCTGACTGTATGTGTGTCTCTGATTGTTCACGTTTCCCCACACAGTAATTTACAGGATGACTTTAGCAATAAGGAATCGTATCTCACCGACATCAAAAAAGAAGCTTCCCTGCAGAATGAAGGAAATGCCCAAAGAAATAAAGTAGAGAGGAAATTCAGAGATGACTTCACAACTGGTACCTTTCAAACAGCTGGATTGCGATTTCACTGTTACGCATCTCTTCTGCAGAAATCATTTTTCACCGAATGCCTACCCATATTATTGTTCTTTGTTATAAGCATTTATTTTGATGGACACTAGTGAATCTGTACATGTGCACCTATTCTCACACTGACCACATTGCATTTGTTATTGATTCCAGTGCTCACATGTAATATGCAAATGGTATTCCAATGCCATTCTTCATTAGCTGCTCCCTGTATAGTTAAAGCATTTGTGAGATTCACCAACTAGAGTCCTACTTTTCAAAATCTGTATTTATGTGTGAAGAACCATTATTTTGTTCTTATTCTTATTTATCTCGTCTGCAGATTCCTCTGGTTCAAGTATTCAGCAGTTGTGGTAGGATCAGTATGGCCAAAATGCTGGATCTCTTTAGCTAAAACATGGCATCCTTCTCCTCCCAGCCATATCTGAAAGTGCTCTTTCCCACATTTAGCACATGCACCATTTCCAGACTTCCTCTGACTCTGATTTAGACAGACTTCTGGATAATGCCAGGCCCAAGTTTATGTATGCAGTTCTAGAAACTGTATGCAATATTGTATTGGATTTTTTTCCAAAAGATATACTGAAATATTTTAGCATCAGAGGGTAATCTAAAAAAGAGGTTCATTTCTAATGCTAGTGATAGTATATAAGAAAAATCAAACCTCAAACATGCCCAGTTTTTGCAGTTTAGTAGGATACCACAATATAGTGTGTGCTTACTATTTTTTTACAAGTGTTATATGTACACTTTTCTCCTCCAAAAATTAGCAACTTTCCCTGAGCTCGCCCTTGTGCATGATTAACTGTACTGGCTGGACTTTGAAATTATAGCCCATATGTGAAACGCCTTTTCACTAAACTTACACTTTAATACTCCTCCCCCACCCCCCGGTCTGGACTAACATTAGGTTGCCATTCATATTTTACACTTCACCATTTTCTTCACCATTTTGTTGTGTTTTGTCATTTTTAACCCCCCCCCCCATTTCTTTTTCCTAAGTTTTGTTGTTCTGCATCCCCTCCCTATAGATGTAAAGGCTTCCTTACATTAGAATTCACTAGCTATAAGTTGTTCTTCCCTC
The DNA here is from genome assembly GCA_032595735.1 of Pelochelys cantorii. Classification (NCBI taxonomy): domain Eukaryota; kingdom Metazoa; phylum Chordata; order Testudines; family Trionychidae; genus Pelochelys; species Pelochelys cantorii. Next base: position 174,570,123 of record CM064328.1, on the reverse strand, counting down.
TTTTTATGCAGTGACTTCATACACAAGCTGCTCTTTCTGGGTACATGTTCTGTTATTTCCCCCCCCTTCCCTGCATTTCTTCTTCCTTTTGTTCTCATATTCCCTGTACTAACTCCATGGATGCTATTTGTGGTGATGGAAAGCAAAAAGGCCCCTTTTCTTTGTTAACTATTAATCTATTTGCTAATTTTATGGAACATGAATGAAGTTTATAAAAGCAGCAGGCTTTTTGAGCTCTGCAACTTTGGAAAAATTTTAGTTGATGATTTTTTTGTTGTTATTATTCTTGTCCATAGGGGCAGATGAGCCACTCAGGGGAGTATCCTGTTTAGTACACCAGAATCTTAAGAACAACTCCCCCAAAAGCCCACCTGCTAGAAATGCTTCTTCATTTATTTACTTTGCTTTCAAGAACAATGACCATGTAGTTTAAAAGTCAGTTTATTTAAAATTCTGCTCTACTCCAACTTCTATATTGCTTTTTGTATTCTGCCAGCAATTTCTGCTACTGTTATTGCCAACAAAACAACTCCTTACTTGATGTGTCTTGTTCTAACAGTGACCTTCAATATGCAAACGAAGGATGAAAAATGATGCTGTGAGGAACTTTCCCTTCAAAACATGCAGTGAGAGCAAAAAGATATCTGATTGAGCCAGATCTTAGAATACTGAGTAAGATTCTGTTCTAGGAACAGTATGCAATATTCGAGTGGATTTTTCTCTAAAAGATGTACTGAAATATTTTAGAATTCAGGGGTAATCTAAAAAAGGTTAATTTCTAATGGTATATAAGAAAAAAACCAGTTGTGGAAATATGTCAAAGGCACATTAAATATCATACCGTATTTTAATATTAAATGTCACACACACAAAGTCCACTTAAATGTGAGACTGTGCAGATAATCTTTTCAAAATAATCCATGTGATTTCAAATCCTAGGCACAATTGAAAGATAATAGAATTTAGGCTCCTTTGTGCCTAGTAACTTGAAAATGATACTTAAGAGTCTAAGTCACTTAAGTGATTTTGCAAATTTTATTTTAAATCTTATGTTAGTGAACTTTATATTTCACAACATACTAAATGTCTGCGAAAAATGTAAGTAGTTAGCTTTCCACCTGTTATTTACATGTTTTATTAGAAGCAGTGTTGCATAGAGCAGATTCACTGACTTCTTCCACATGGTGCAACTAGAAATTACCTTGGTCATTCTGGAGTAACTTCTCCTTTTGGGGACATGGAGTTTAGGTTAGTTGCCTCTCTTTGTTTTACCATAATATAATTGAGAGACAGTGGATAGCTGTGCCACCTCATGAATAGCTAAGAAATTAAAAGAAAACTCTGAGAGTTGATGCTTTCTCTGGTTCACTTCCTGCTCTAGTGTAAAAGTAATCTGCTACTTGTTCATATTATGAAACTATTTCTTCCTCCTGTCACATGAACTCATCTGTACAGTACTGTACGAGATCAACTCCCACCAATTCATAATCCCTAATATTACTCATTTCACTCTTTTGTTGACACAGATGAAGCAAAGAAATGCTTTCACAGAATGTGTTCTCCACATGCACTGGCAAAGTGGGGAGTTCACTCATGGCAGTATGAATATGTCTTATGCTCTTTTAGCTGCCTCCTAGGGCAAGTGATAATGTTACCTTTAGAAAATATTGCAAAATGAAACTCAAATCACCATCACAGAAAGATGAAAACAGAAGAAACATTGAACAAACAACATCCAAAAGAAAATAAAAAAAGAAAATAATGTCAAATCAGGTTTTCCAGTGAGTGCAAATTTTAAGTTAATTGGACTATATTTGTTACATAATTTTGCTTGTGATATTTTGCCCTCTTTTGCAAAGATACTATATTTTCTAAAGCTAATTTAATGCATTCCCTATTTCCCCTTCCTTAGTATTCTTCTCTATCATGATACCTACAAAGCAACATACACAAGTCGCAATCAACACTGGTGAGACACCTGGCATATTATGGTAACTGCTTATTGTGCTAGCTGCTATTGTCTTTTTATTTCCTTGTGCTCTCCTCAACTCTTACTTTCTATAGTCTTAGATTTCAATTTCAAGCTCATAAGGCGAGGGGCCATCTCCTGTTCATACTTGTACAGAGCTTACCACAACAGGACCTTGGCTTCTGAGTGCTACTGCAGTACAAATAAATAATAAAATAAATGTCATTGCAGCTGAGTGGGCAACTCACCAGCACAGAGCACTTCCTCAGAGTGAGAAGCAACTTGTGGCACTCTGCCTTAATTTTCCTAGCATGGTGTTTGATCTATTCCAGCTGTGGAGGACATCACTTCCTCTTCTTTTCTATTCCTGGGACCCCACATTTCCTGTTGCAGCTGCTTTTTTCCCATGGGGACCGTACTTTTTCCTGTCTGAGTTCTCCACACCCAAAACAACCAACTAATATCCATATTTTGACCACAGAAAGAACAGGTCTGATATTTCAGAAATTCTCATACCTAAGAGGTACCAGGCATAGGCCATAAACACATTCCAGGAGGATGGTAACAGAACATCTGATTAGAAAACATCTTTGTACTAATACACTCCCCATAGACAACAGAGACATATCAACCCAGTTTCAGTATAGGGTCTAGGATGACAACATGATGGCCAGGGATGCTTTGATTGAACCACCATGTACAGGTAATGAATCATAGAATCATAGAGCTGGAAGAGACCTTAGAAGGCCATCAAGTCCAGCCCCCTGCCCAAGGCAGAACCAATCCCAATTAAATCAACCCAGCCAGGGCTTTGTCAAGCCAAGACTTAAACACCTCTAGGGATGGAGATTCCACTACTTCCCTAGGTAACCCATTCCAGTGCTTCACTACCCTCCAAGTGAAATAGTTTTTCCTAATATCCAACCTGGACCTCTCCCACTGCAACTTGAGACCATTGTTCCTTGTTCTGCCATCCATAACTACTGTGAACAGCCTTTCTCCAGCCTTTTTGGAACCTCCCTTCAGGAAGTTGAAGGCTGCTATCAAATCCCCCCTCACTCTTCTCTTCTGCAGACTAAAGAGACCCAACTCCCTCAGGATAATGGGTGGTATTCAGATATAACAGTGGGTGGCAACCAGATACATCAGAAGTGACATATAACTTGTTTATTCCTGTGTATAAGGGGTTGTCATTGTCTGGCCTAAGAGGCAGTGGGACATCCTTCCACTGACTGAGCTGAGTCCATTGCAACAAGTAGCATGTTAGTGTACCTGCAATCAAATCAGAATGATAGGACTGTGCTCAGCTTTTGCCCTCACCAACCTCCTTTTCATCTCTCCACTCAATCTCTTCTTGTCTCCTTTAGCCTGGGCCCAGCTCTTTGCTGAGGAATTACTCAGAAGCCTTCCTACCTGGAACCTTCCACAGGTCTCCACATACTTGTACTAGCCTCTTCTATCTGGCCAGCCCTCCACTGCTAGGCATCCTTTCTCTTAGGTCCTAACACACAGGACAGATGTAGCGGGGAAGGGCTGATTGAATAAGGCTGATTAGCCCAAGGCCTTCTAGCCTTTAAAAAGCCTCCCTGTTCCTGTTATGGATACCCTGTCATAAAATTAGCCAAAGATAATGAATGACATCTACTTCGCCCACATAAAGCCCAAGTAATTATATTCTATGTGGGTGAAATATTGGATATCTGTGAAATAAAATTTCTGTATCCAATCCAGAATCATGGTATGGGGCTGAAGCACTGCTTTTTCATGGTCACTTCAAACACATACTCAATCCTTCTCCTCAGCTGGTATAAAACAACATAGTATTCTAGTCCCAGTATAACTACACTGGTGTACACTTTCGGTACGTCTATACTGCAGCGCTATTTCGGGATACCAGAGATATCCTGAAATAGCTAGTCTGCATCTTTTGAACCAGCCAATTATTTCAAAATAGATTTTGAAATAATGGGCTCACTGCTCTGATGTCCCAGTAGCCCTTGCTCCACAAGGGTTAAGGGACATTTCAGAACAGCATTTTATTTCAAAATTTGGTGCTGTCGACACAGTGCCAAATTTCAAAATAAGTTATTTTGAAATTAGATTGAAATGAGATACACAATTTACGTAGCTCAAATTGCAGATCTTATTTGGACCTACAGGTGCAGTGTAGTTACACCCTTACTGAAGATCTGACCCATGTGGTTATGCTTAGTGTTTATGCATTACATGATTGTCAGCCGGTGGTCAGGGCAGTGAATGGTGTGTGTGTATTATACACCCGAGACTTCAACTGCTAGGACTGGGGTCCCTTAGCAGCGGGCAACCTGGAGGAGGTTGACGGGCGCCCCAAGAAGTTTACAGGGAGAGCTTATTACACCTCAGATTTTGACTGCTAGGATACATGATCCCTTCACAGCGGGCAGCCTGGGGAGGCTGAGAGATGCCCCAACGGATCTGTCCCCTGGAAGCGACATGATCCAACGCTCAAGCTCTCCCTATATCTGTCCCTTATGACCGGCTGGAGTTCTTTTTTAAAATTGTGCTTGATTCTGTTACAGCAACTGAAGGAGTCAGGTCACAGCTTAAACAGTTACTATTTTATTGTTACAGGGTAAACTTAGGTGTTAAATGCTACTACTGTGTTATAGATAACACAGCCACTACAAAGGACAGGACAGAAATTACACTAATAAGTCACTTACAGGTACCATGAAACCCTTTTGGTTCTCTGAGCTCTTATTAAATGCATGCAAAATATACACCTAGCAGGTATATATTCTCACCCCTGCGTTCCAGACTTGGCGTGGCCAGCGTCTTTCTCTCAATCCCTCGGGAAGAAGTAGGGCGAGGTTGGGCGTCCCACAGACCTCGGGAGACAACCAGTACCTGCCAGCAGGTGTAGATGATTGGAGCTCAAATGGGGTGAGCTACTAAACCCCTCTTTATACCCCTTGGGTCATGTAGGCTTCTTCCTGGTCTCAAGTGGCCAATTAGGAAAAATGGCTTTGAATGCCAAGTTTCCCACGAAGGGTGCAAAGCATAATTCACACCTGGGAAAATGCAGACAATGGGCACCTCTGGTATGTGATGGGCGAAGATTCCTCTCCTGGGACAGTGCAGGCGTGTCAATTACTGATACTAGCCATCAGGGCGACGGGAGGCCCCCGGGTCGTCAGCTAGCCCATTTACTGTCTGGTTTCTGTTTATGGTAGAGTCAGGGACAGGCAGCACACCTGTGTTCCCAGGGCATCAAAGGCTGACTGCCTTTCTCTTGCTCTCTGGGGGGCGGGGGGAAACAAGATGGGGTTCATGTCTGCTACAATGATCTATTTGCCTTTCTGTCCTCAATTTATTCTTAAAGTACACTATTAAAAAAACTTGTTTTCTGTTTTTAACATTTTGTTCTCTTTTTAAAAATGCATAGCACATAATGTTAATTCTGAGACATATTGGTACAACAGAGGGAATTGGAGTTATCTGGACATTTGCCTAAATCAGATCTTACATCAAGGTGCAGATATACTCTCTCTCTAATCCCTCCATGGAAGTTCCATTTTTATAGTTAATGAAGACTGTCCCGATGACCATCTTGTAAAAGCTTTGTTAAAATAATTTCTCCTTCATTCAAAATAATTTCTCCTTCATTCATAATTATTTATTCATTAATAAAATTTACAACGGAAGGCTATAAACATTTCAGATATCTTTATATGTTCTTCTGCTATCTGCAACTTTAAAACATATTCTCCTCTAAAGCAAAAACATATGTATACATGAGCAATGGAGGAGTGGGTTCTGTTTCACTGAACTGATATGATTGTGACTATAAAATATACTACAGCCCTTAATATTAAATAAAACTAATTATGCTGTCAATTACTAAGAAGTCTGTTCAACCCATAAAGATTGCCTTTGGATACTCTGTGGGCTCATAAAGCTAGGAACTCAAGAATTTTGCAGTCCTCCAGAAACTGTCTCTTCTAATTTCAGCACTCAGCATCCTTTGTGCTACATCCTAGTTCTCATACTCAGTCACTTGGGATGAATTTAAAACATTCGGAAGGCCTGCACAAGGCCTGTTGATCAGTTAAACCTCACTTGAGGTACATCTATACTTCCTGGAAAATGGACATTCCGGAGTTTCCATCTTCTGGCATTTGACTTAGTGGGTCTAGCATGGCCCCCTAAACTGAACACTGAGGGCAGCTCTGACCACCATCCAACACTGGGCTTCCTTTTGCAAGAAGGAATAGAAGCCGATGGGAGTGTTTGCTCCTATCAGCCTCCTGCAATACTGACGCTGCTAAGGCTCAGCTTAAGGTAAGCCGACTCCAGCTACGTATTTTGCATAGCTGGAGATGCATACCTTAAGCCAACCTTCCTTGTCCAGTGTAGACCAAGCCTGGTAGGCTATGTCACTTTCAGTGGTATCTGAAGAGATGTCTATACCAGTCAGTTTAGCTATACTAGTGCAAAAGTCTGTGTGGATGGATACTCTCAGTTGTGGTTTCACCAAATATCAAAAGTTTCTATCTGGCTTAACTTCACCTCACTAAACAAAAACAAACAAAAATGGTCCTACATTTTGTCCACCTGAATAAACATGGACTACGTCTACACTGCCCAGTCTTGCGCAAGAATGTATGCAAATGAGGCGCAGAGATGAATATCGCCACACCTCATTTGCATACTTAATGAGCCACCATTTTTTCGCAAGGGGCTTTTGCACAAAATGGAGCAGTCTACACTGCTCCTTCTTATGCAAAAACCCCCTCTTGCACAAGAGCCATTCTGCCGCTTATTTTCAGGCAGAATGGCTCTTGTGCAAGAGGGGTTTTTTGTGCAAAAAGGAGCAGTGTAGACTGCTCCTTTTTGCGCAAAAGCCCCTTACACAAAAATGGCAGCTCATTATGTATGCAAATGAGGCATGGCGATATTCATCACCATGTCTCATTTGCATATGTTCTTGCACAAGACTGGGCAGTGTAGATGTAGCCATGAAGAAAAGTGTGACAATAGTTACTCTCACAACCCTTTAGTTATTTTCTGGGGAAAGAATCCCAGAACACATCCTCAGTACTTTGCACGTTTTGGCTACATTTCCTGATAAATCTCTCTGCCAGGCTTTGAAGCGATGCCTCCAATATTCTGTGGTTTACATGGGAAATACTGTAGGAGTCTTTCTGATGAACAGAGCTTCTAAGCAGGAAGTTAATAGTAGTGCCAGGTTACTAAACTGCAAAGAAAAAACCCTTGCCTCCACTCCAAGTACAATGCCTCTTTAATGCTCTTTGTCATGATTGTTTTAAACTCATGAAAAGACACTGGAGTACAAGGATTCAGGTACTTGACATAGCTATGGGGAAAGGTGTAGAAGTAATATGCATCTGCTACAGCCCTGACGTGGTAAGCAAAGTGAAAATATTACCCTGGACAGATTTGCAAGAAGTACACAATTTAACCTTCCTTATATTTTAAGAAAATAATACATTCTCACAACAGTGAAATACAAGAATTTTACATTAAAGAGAAACACACAGGAGTAAATTACAGCAGCTTTTTTGAATGAATTAGGACATCAGTAATTTTGAAAGCTACTGATTGACTTAAAATCAGAGCAAATGTTTTGACATCAACTCATTTCTCCACCTCTCCCCCAACCTATGCACCACCCAAATGTACTGCATCTTTCTAAATGAGAGCTGCTCTGAGCTATTTACCAGGGATACCAATTTCTTTTGCTCTCTTGAAGGAAGTTCACAAATGCTTGTTGTCTGCAGGCACCCAGAGAAAGGGGCCAGACACAAGCAAGTATGATCCTACTCTTCACCCTCACTCCAGTAGCAAAGGATAGTAAAAACACTCAGCCACTGCATGCTGTCCACACAGGCTCTTTGCCTGTGTCCCATGTAGTTGAAAGTCACAACAATCCTGCCCCCAAAACTCCTTTCTCATTAATTAAATTACTGTGGAGCAGTAAAAAGAGCAAGAGGAAGCTGTAGGAGCACAGTCGGAGCCCATTCTGACAGTGTATTCAGCGGTATCTATAGGTTTCCTTGTGAAACTGTGAATTGTTTATGACCCTCAGTATTAGTGCTCTAGGTAATCACAAGGAAGTAACTATTTCATAGTAATGGTTTGTGACACTGGAATTTACACTGCCCAACTCCTCGAGGCTGCTCAGAACCTGAAATAGTTGTTAATCTGCAAGACATGCTGCAACATCTCTCATTGGTTAAGCATTTGGAGAGAACTCAAGCTGCAGAATTCATAGAGCCTTATTTTCCATTTTTTTTCTGTAAAATACAGCTACAAAGATAGACACAGCAATTCGTTCACTTAAGAACATAACATAAGAACAGCCATACTGGGTCATACCAAAGGTCCATCTAGCCCAGTATCCTGCCTTCCAACAATGGCCAATGCCAGATGCCCCAGACAAAGTGAACAGAACGGGGTATCATCAAGTGATCCCTCTCCTGTCATCCATTTCCAGACAAATGGAGGCTAAGGACACCATTCCTACCAATCCTGGCTAATAGCCAATGATGGACCTAACCTCCATAAATTATTTTAGTTCATTTTTAAACCCTGTTAAAGTGGTGGTCTTTACAACATCCTCCGGCAAGGAGTTCCACAGGTTGGCTGTGTGCTGCATGAAGAAAAATTTCCTGTTGTTTGTTTTAAACCCACTACCTATTAATTTCATTTGGTGACCCCTAGTTCTTATGGAACAAATAAACAACTTTTCCTTATTCACTTTTTCCACATGATTTTATAGATCTCTATCATATTTCCCCTTAGTCTCCTCTTTTCTAAGTAAGTCACAGTCTTTTTTATCTCTCTTCATGTCGGACCCATTCCAAACCCCTAATCATGTTTGTTGTCATTTTCTGAACCTTTTCCCATGCCAATATATCTTATTTGAGATGAGACAACCACACCTCTACACAGTATTCAAGATGTGGTGTATCATGGATTTATATAGAGGCAATAAGACATTCTCTGTCTTATTCTCTATCCCTTTTTAATGATTCCTAACATTCTGTTTGCCTTTTTGACTGCTGCTGCACACTGAGTAGATCTATTTTTGAGAACTATCCTCAATGACTCCAAGATCTCTCTCTTGAGTAATTATAGCTAAATTAGTCCCCATAATTTTGTATGTATAGTTTGGATTATTTTTTTCAATGTGCATTACTTTGCATTTATCAACATTAAATTTCATTTGCCGTTTTTGTTGCCCGAACACTTAGTTTTGTGAGATCTTTTTAATGCTCTTCACAGTCTGCTTTGGACTTTCCTATGTTCATCAGTTTAGTATCATCTGCAAATTTTGCCACCTCACTGTTTACCCCTTTCTCCAGGTCATTTATAAATAGGTTAAATAGGATTGGTTATAAATAGGTTGAATAGTATGGGCCCTTGGGGACACTACTAGTTACCTCTCTCCATACTGAAAACTGAACATTTATTCCTTCCTTTTGTTCCCTGTCTTTTAACCAGTTATAAATCCATGAGAGGACCTTCCCTCTTATCCCATGACAACTTATTTTACTTAACAGCCTTTGGTGAGGGACCTCATGAAAGGATTTCCGGAAATCTATGTACACTATATCTACTGGATACCCCTTGTCTATGTTTGTTGACCCCTCAAAGAACTCTAGTAGATTAGTAAGGTATGATTTCCCTTTACAGAAACCATGCTGACTTTTCCCCAACAAATTTTGTTTATCTGTGTGTCTGACAATTTTATTCTTTACTAGAGTTTCAACTAATTTGCCCAGTAATGACATTAGACTTACCGGTCTGTAATTGCCAGGATCACCTCTAGAGCCTTTTTTAAATATTGGCATCACATTAGCTATCTTTCAGGCATTAGGTAGAGAGGTTGATTTAAAGGATAGGTTACAAACCACTGTTAATAGTTCCGCATTTCACATTTTAAGTCTTGGTGACTTGTTACTGTTAAATTTATCAATCTGTTCCAAAACCTCCTCTAGTGACATTTTAATGTGTGACAATCCCACAGATTTGTCACCTAAAAAGAATGGCTCAGGTTTGGGAATCTCCCCAATATCCTCAGCCATAAGGCCTAAATTAGAGAATCCATTTAGTTTCGCCAGAATTACCTTATCATCTTTGAGTGCTCCTTTAGCATCTCAATAGTCCAGTGGCTCCACTGGTTGCTTAGCAGGCTTCCTGCTTCTGAATTACTTAAAAACACCTTTCTGTTATTTTTTGAATTTTTGACCAGCTGTTCTTCAAACTCTTTTTTGGCTTTTCTTATTATAGTTTTACACTTAATTTGAGTTTATGCTCCTTTCTATTTTCCTCACTAGGCTTTAACTTCCACTTTTTAAATAATGCCTTTTTATCTCTCACTACTTCTTTTACTTGGTTGTTAAGCCAGGGTGGCACTTTTTTGGTTCTCTTACTGTGTTTTTTAAATGTGGAGTGTACATTTAAGTTGGGCCTCTATTATGGTGTCTTTGAAAAGTTTCCCAACTTGCAGGGATATTTCTTTTGTCACTATACCTTTTAATTTCTGTTTAACTAACCTCTTCATTTTTGTATATTTCTCCTTTCTGAAATTAAATGTCACAATGTTGGGCTGCTGAGGTGTTTTTCCCACCACAGGGGTGTTAAATTTTATAACATTATGGTCACTATCTCCAAGCAGTCCATTTATATTTACTTCTGGGACCAGATCCTGCACTCTACTTCAGACTAAATCAAGAATTTCCTCTCCCCTTGTTGGTTCCAAAACCAGCTGCTCCAGGAAGCAGTCATTTAAACTATCAAGAAATGTTATCTCTGCATGCCGTCCTGAGGTAATGTGTACCTAGTCAATATGGGGATAGTTGAAATCCCCCACTATTATTGTTTTTTTTATTTTGATAGCCTCTCTAACCTCCCTTAGCATTTCATAGTCACTATCACTGTCCTGGTCAGGTGGTCGGTAATATACCCCTACTGCTATATTCTTATTTTCATTCATTTAAGATTTTTACTTCATTTGATTCTATATTTTCTTGCATGTATAGTGCCACTCCCCCACTAGCACAACCTGTTCTGTCCTTCCGATATATTTTGTACCCTGGTATGATTGTCTTCATTCCACCAAGTTTCTGTGATGCCTATATCCTCCTTTAATATGAGGCACTCTACTTCACCCATCTTATTGTTTAGATGTCTATCATTTAGTTCACCTACCTTATTATTTAAACTTCTAGCACTTTTCCTTTATTCACACCTATGCAAATGAACAGTGTAGCCAGATCAATTATTACATTTGTAAGACTATTTATTAGGGATACAAATCACACAGATGACAAGATATTTTTTCTTAGAAACTATTTAGAGTTATCTGAAAAGTTGAAATTTGTTAAGCCCAATGAAACTTTATTTGATACAACAAACAACTGTAAGTGAATAATAAAATATGTTTAGAGATAAGCACAGTAAAGTGGTTTCTTGAATTGTTCATTTGTACAGTCTTGCAATGAACATACCTGCAATGTTTGAAGATCATTAGAAAAAAGGGTTGAAGGAAAAGTGAAGCCCATCAGAAGAGAAATCCTGATTTAGTTTACACCTTTTAGGGTACCCAACAGATTACCTTCTAAAAGACATCTGCACCCTCTTTAGTGTACTTTTTATGGCAGTTTATCTTCTCAGAGTGAGATTGCAGAATTTATAACCTAGGGTTCTCTCTTTAGGCCTATAATATTTCAGCTACATTTCAGCTTTTAGCATAACGATTCCCACAAGGCCTCATATTCATACATCGGGCCCTTTCTCCTAGCAAAACTAATAATTCCATTATTTGTTCTCCTACTTGCTCCCTACACATTCCAAACTAAAAAACACCTTGTCCATCTTATTCTCCTATAAATCATTCTACTTCCATATCACTCACAAAGATCAGGTCAGGGGTCAACGGTGAACAATAGTCTTCACTGGGATAAGTGAAAGCAGAATTTGGCTCTGCAATTGATTCTCACCACTATTATATCATTGTTGCATTAGTGCAACTCCACTTTTTCAGTGAAGATACACTAGCAGAAAACTGGTGTAAATGGGGTGAAGACTCAGCCTCTGAGTTAACAATTCTGTTGATGTCATGCAAACTTGCTCTGCATTAAATTATTGCATCTGCAAGAATAATAGGAAGAAAAAAACACAAAAAGGTTTATTTTTCACCAAAGAAAAAGGACTCTGAATATACATCAATACTATATCTCTTGACCAAAGAGGGTGCCATCTTTTTTCATACATCAGTGATATCTTTTACATCCACTAGTTATTTTTTTCAGAGCACAGGAGAATTTCAGAAATACATTTAAATTTGAATAGGGCTCATGACCCTCGTTTAGCTCACTAAACCACTTCTTAAGCTTTTTGAACACAAGAAATACACTGAGCTATATCTCCTTTTGAAATGTCTCACTTCATAGTGAGTAAACACCAGTGAATAATAAGCAATCTAGAAATAAATAATAAAAAATGTCCTGAACTCCAAATGGTAATCTTATAATTCCACAAAAAATAGTAGGAGGAGCCAACTATTAAAATTCAGATAAATAATCCCATTTGAGTTCAGCAGCTAATAGCTATGATAATATTTTCACATTTGAGACTTTTTAGGACAGGAGTATTAAGCAGTGGAAAAACATGAACCATCTACTCACTGTCTCTCTCTCTCTCTCTCTCTTTTTCCCCACCTCCTTTTTGCTTTATTTTTTTCCTCCTCCACCTCCCGCCCCTTTATTTATTCTTGGATCTGGACTTCTCATATTCCAGTCATCTGAAGAAGTGGATTGCTCACACAAAAGCTCATGATACCAGCTATATGTTTAGTTAGTCTTAATGGTGCTACTAGATTATTTGTTGTTTTTTAAAGTTTTTCCTGTTACAGACTAACTCAGGTACCCCTCTGAAACTATTCTTATCTTCAGGAATAATGTACACATGGCCCTGATTTGCATCCAAAAGTTCTGTTTAGGTTCATCAATGTCCAATTTCCACATTGCTGAGAATTCTGCTCTTTAGAGTTTTCTTATAATCCTGAGCACATCCATAATGAGTATCTTTAAAGGGCAGTAATGGCCTAGAAATCTATGAAAATGGTGAAATGGAGCTCCTTGTTTATTATGTCTTAATGGTTTCCACATGAAATTTTCTCAGTTTACAAGTAGAAAGATAGATTTTCTAACTGCCAGCCCAGCCCTAGATCAGAAAGTCTAGCTACAGTTATTCCTGGTTATGCATTATTACCAATGCTAAATATCTTGTAGACCAAATTCTGCCTTCCAGCATACCTGTTCAACCATCTTCAAATTCGGCTCTGAATTACACATGCACGGCCTGTCTCCAATAGGGTTACACAGATGTAAATGATGACAGAATATGTGTCTGCAACTAGAACAAAGAACACACATCCATATGTTCCATGTTTATAAAGAGCAATAGAGTACCCTGAGAAGCAGCCTAAAAAATGACCAATAATAGTGTTGAGTTACAGGATAGAGAATAATTGTATCCCACATACTGATTCCCAAGCACCCTTCAAGCATTTCCTGTAAACACTTTGCTTAATTTCCACATTTGAAATTCACAATTCCTCAACAAGCACATTTTCACCTCTCCCTGCCTCATCCCATTTTCTGTTAATTTTTGCTGGCACATTACAAATTCCCTGTTTAGATGCCTCGCTGTTTTTATTTGAATTATATGTATTATAAGAGTTAAAAAATAAAATTATTTATAACTCAACAAGATACAATATCTGAAAATAATTCTTAAAATGTATCTTCAGCTAAACCAGAATATGGAAACACATTGCATTTTCAGTGAACCCAGCATATGCACTCATCAACCACTAGAGCTGTAATTAGACTTTTGTTTCCAGTGTTTCCCAAAACAAACAAGATCTACTGCCTGTCCTTGCCTCAAGCTGCTGATCAGAATTCAAATGATCCCTTATCACCCTCTCCAGACAGCGTGAAATAAGTTTAGCATTGGAAATATGAGTCCTTTAAATTGAAGCTCATTGTCTTATAACCATACATTACAAAATAATTTTCTAATCATTCCTATAGGGTATAATTTATATCAGCTGCCTTCACAGAAGTAAAAAAAAATCTTAAATATGTAATTAAGTGCAGTTGTTATATTTTGAAAGGAGGAATCTGCTTAAGTCTCTTAAACACAGAGGAAACATAGAAGCTAGTATGTTAATAGCAGACTATAATATTCCAGACTGTGTGGTAATGGAAAATGAGCAATAAAATCAGAGGTAGTACACTTACTGCCTTATGAAAAGGGATGCATAAGGATGGCTGGATATACAGTATCTTCTTTAGTTAGAAATTTAATGGGTGAGATACTGAATTTTCTTATTATACTTCCCATGTCTAAATCCTCTCTGGGTTCAGTGAGTGTGTGGATAGGAGACATGATGATAGATGCATAATCTTTAAGGCATAAAAAGATCTAGTGTGGCAGGCCACAGCACCTCCCACCCACTCCTGTTGCAGGCTCACAGCCTCAGGTTGAGTTACTCAAGTTCTCAAATCCTGATTTAAAGATATCAAGTTACAGAGAATCCACCATTTACTAGAGGTCAAATCACAAGTGACTCATGCGCCACACTGCAGTGACAGGCAACCATTGCTTCATTGATCTACTCATCTATGTGAAGAGCATTGTAACAGAAAAGATTTCAATATTTTCCCCCCAAAATGAAAAAAAAGACACCTATACCACCATCAGCAAGATAAGGGAGCTATACGTTACCAATGGATACAAATATGTATAACTTGAAGATGCTTTGGACAAAATATCTCATGTAACCTATCAATTTTAATGTCTCAGTCTGTTGGATCTGCATATCTTATTTTGGTGTATGTATCCATAAGACAATTTCATAAAGTATGGGGTCATTTACAATATTCATGTGCAAAGATGTATGTGTTACATTACTAAGTGGAGGACCAGTGCTAACAAGGCCAATTCAGTCAGGATGGATATGGCCCATACATACATACATATGGGATATGGAATTGTTTATGGTTTTAAATGTGCAAAAGAAAGCCGTCAAGGGTGTTTCCAATGCTGGGACACCTTTGTGGCTGGTGAACAACTTAATGACTTCAGAATGCCTTTTTTGTCCTTTAAGTCTAAGCAGTGGTTGGTCTAAAGAACACATGTGACCACCCGAAACAGGTAGGGTCTGACCAGGTTATTTTCCATGGAAGATGCGAGAGAGAACAACAGGTTCCCACCCAAAGTGGAATCTATAAAACAATGGGAAGCTATCTGTCCCTTTGTCTTTGGCTGGCAAGATACACCCAAGGAAATGGATGGGAACACCAGGGAGAGATCTTCCCTGGCTTAGAGGTTTGCCTGAAATAAGAACAGTTTTAGGGTAAGTCTGCAATAAGCTTTAGTGTATTAGAACTAGCGATGCATTTTATTTTATTTTAAATTTGTAATTTACTTTGTTCTGTCTGTTTACATTTGAAACCATTTAAATCCTACTGCTTGTACTTAATAAAATTACTTTTATTTACTATTAAGCCCAGAGTAAATAATTGTTACCGGGGGAGCAATCAGTGTGTACATCCTCCTTTTATTGTTAAAGGGGGCTTACGTGAATGTGCTTTCAATGTATGAATCTCTCACACAGTGAAAGATGGATGTATCTGGGATTCTGATTCCATTTAGAGACTGTTTTCCTGGATGCTGTGTCTGCATTGTTTTTTGTGGTCGGCGGGGTGGTGGTGATCTCAATTCTGTGCCTTGGCTGAGTGAGACCAGGAGATACGGCCCAGCAGGATACGGTGGTGAGAAGCCCCAGAGAGCAAGAAGGTGAGTTCCACGAGGAGTAACGGTAGTTCGAATTAGAGATCCTAATTCGAACTACCTACTCCGTGCCGCGTGTAGCCGCGGGCACGGAGTTCGACCTAAGGGGATTTTAAAATGGCGCCTGCCCGGCAAGATGCAAATGAAGCCTGGGATATTTAAATCCCGGGCTTCATTTGCATCTTCGAATGCCTACATTAACCACCCTAGTTCGAACTAGGGTGGTAGTGTAGACATACCCTTACTTACTCATTTTTACCATGTAATTCTAAAATAAATTGAATAAATTATAATTATTGTACTTACATTCAGTGTATAGAGCAGTAGAAACAAGTCATTTTCTGTATGAAATTTTAGCTTGTACTGACATCACTATTGCTTTTTATGTAGCCTGTTGTAAAATTAGGCAAATATCTAGATGAGTTAATGTACCCCCTGGAAGACCTGTGCATATCCCCAAGGGTACCTCTGGTTGAGAACCACTGCTTTACAATACCAAAATTGAATCTAGTCCAGCCTTAGTAAATCTATCATTTTAACCCTAGACATAATTTGAAATCCACTAATGTTAGACCCATATGCAAAGGTGAATTAAGAAGGGCAAAACTGAATCCTTAGGTCCAGATTCTCAAAGATATTTCATCATCTGGATATATTTTTGAGGTTCTGGGACTCGGACAAAACACTCTGTAGCTAAATGATAGTGTTCTCATACATATAAATGGAAATATATTTTATTTATTATTGTGTTACTGTCCAACACATTTTTCCACCTAATGATTTGTTCTATCAACAACCATTATCAATAAGCTGCCACCATGTGAATGACTCTGTCTACTGGGAGACTTCAATGCTTTTGACCATTGACTATGCATTGCCCACCATAGAACATGAAAAATGAGAGACAGTAGGCAAAGACTCCTGGAGCTCTGCATTTCCAGTGACTGTATTACTGAAGCTTACTTTCAAGATGACCAACAATAGAAGGTCTCAAGGAGACAGCTCTTGCACACACACACAAATCTGAACATTGGCACCAACTAGATTTAATTGTCATCGATAGGAATACCTACAGGTTTCCCCCCATACTTATGATTTTCATAGTGCAGACTGACATAGACCATGCACATGTGTGCTGCAAAAATAAGGCTTTCACTATGGGAATTCCATTTTACCAAAAAGAGCTGTTGCCCATATATTAATATTGACAAAAGAAAAGACCAAGGAATTTCACTATCAATCTCAGGGAACCTATTTTATTGAGTCCATCTCTCTGGAACGCACTCAGAGTGAATAGCCATTTTAACCTCAGATTTTTGTGAAAAGACTGTACAGATAAAAGACTTTTTTCAGCATATTCTGAAGAAATGCTTCTAGTTATTGAAGCAAAACACATAAGTCTTTGCCACAATGTGAACCCCTCTCCTAAAACATGTTCTAAGCTTAGGTTGACCAAGAGCACATTGCGATGAACAGCAAGGCAATGTGCTCAATTATATTGGCTCAATTTATATGATAAGCTACAAAAATCCTTTGAGATTGGATGTCTAATGATGTAGATTTATGACAGAATCAAGAAAGCAATTGGTCCTTCAGCCAAGAAGACCACCTCATTCAGATTTCTAAAAAGAGACATTATCACTGACAAAAACAAATGAATGCAAAGCTGGGTGGAACATTGCCACAAATTCTATTGACATGAAATCATTGTTTCTGAAGCAGCACTGAATGTGATCCCCAGGCTTTATTGGAGAGACTGATAACTGAATGTGAAAAGACAATCAGCTTTCACATCAGGAAACACATAGAAAAAGATGGAATTCCAGCTAAATTTCTGAAACTAGGAAAACCAATTGTACTTAAACTCCCTACAATGTTTTGCTTTGTCTGCTGGAGGGAAAGAGGAGTATCACAAGACATGAAGGATATCAACATCATAAAAACAAGGGAGATCTGAGCAATTATAACAGCTATAGAGGAATCTCTCTCCCTAGTATTACTGACAAGGCATTGGCAAGGGTCATTCCAAAAATAAAAAAACCCCTGCAAATTGTTGCTGAATGCACATATTCATAGTCAGCGTAGCATCCTTGCCAGTAGTTCAACTGTTGATATGGTCTTTGCATTAAAGCAATGGCAAGAAAAATGTTGAGGAGAATAAAAAGCTCTTTCCATGGCCATCACAGATCTTACAAAGGCTTTGGACATGGTCAGCAGGTAGGACCTTTTCTAGTTGCTAGAGAGAATTGGTTACCTTCCAGTCTTCCTCAGTTTGATTGGATCCTTTCATGATGACCTGAAGGCTACAGTCCAACATGATGGTGATCAGTATGACAGCTTTGAAATATATTAGTTGTTTTTTAAGATTTTTCAAGACAGACTGTTGGAAATGGTACTCTTCCACTGAATGGGAGTGGATTTTCGTCAGGAAAATAACATTCACAAGAGACCTAACATAATAACTAATGAAATACCTCAATAGACAACAGGATCTGAGAACCATCAGAAACAACTACATAAACATCAGAAAAGGAACACAATTCATAATGGCACACTGCATCTTTACAGGCCCACAAGCAATAAGCTGTAAAAGGAAGGGTTGGCTGGAACCTTTTATGGGTACAGAATAATCAAAATAGATCTGATTGTCATCTTATGCCTCTCCATTCTTTCATATTTTAAGTAATGGTAATTCGTATTTTTAGTTTATATTTCATCAGTGCATTTCATTATACATTGGGGACGTATTTTAACACTGAACATTGATTAGGTTTTTTGCCCACAAAAGAAGTACAGATGGGAAAGTTCATTATACATGTTGCAAATACACAGTAGTTCACATTACACTTATATAGTGACTTTTTTTAATAAACAGAAAACATGCTAGTGTGTATATATAAAATAGGATCTTTATTTGTTGATTTATTTCTTTCAGCCTTTGCTCAATTTTCATATGAATATTTCCCTGGGTTACTCAGTTCACTCCTCTTGTCTGTGACAAATATTGCACTCACAAATGATCTTAAATCATAAATGATGACAGTAAAGTAGCAATCTTCAGAAAACTTCAATATCAGTTTATGTTGATTCCAGCCCCCCCCCCCCCCCAGCGCGAACACATTTACATACAAATTGTTCCACAAACATGGCAGCTCTACCTAAGGAAAATAGAATGTTAACACTGCTTTAGGTTCCTTAATATAGTGATTTATCACCTCTGGGTTGTTAATGAACATAATTATATTTTCACATGATTATTCTGAAACTTCCTAACTTCCTTCAGCATTAACTCTTAAAACTAATCAATTGACTTTTACTTCCTTTCAGATGCTGTTCATAAAAAATCAATTAAATGAAGCATTTAAAATATATAGTTTGTGCATTAAGATGTAGAATTCTGTGCTGTATCTGAGAAATTGCTGCTTCATCTGACTATCTTTGTATGTATTCCCAGCTACATTTTCCTTAAAGAAATGTAATCTGAGTCAGTAAAAACACATGAAAAATGCCTGTGATAACATCAGTGCATGCCATATCTCATATACAAATAGTGCTTTCAGTATTCAAAAAGCATGTATGTGAAGTGAAGCACCCGTTATTATAAGCTAAATCTTGCCATTTTCCCTGTCACAAATCTCGCATATTCCCCAGTTACCTCCCTGTTTCCGCCTTGCTTTGGAATGGTCAGACAGACACAGTGAGTATTTGGGTTTTAGTTCTAGAAAACTTCCTTATTCGGGGCCTTGCTAAAGCCAATGGGGCTTTAGCACATGCATAAAAAGTTAAGCATATGCTTGCTTATTAGTTAACAGTTAGCCTTTCACATCCCTACTTTCTAGGCAAACAATTTTGTATTTGTGCAACTGATTGTTCCTTCCTAAGCGGAATACTTTGCATTTGTCCTTATTGAATTTCATCCTATTCACCTCAGACCATTTCTCTGGTTTGCTGAAATCATTTTGAATTATCACCCTATCCTCCAAAGCACTTGCAACTCCCTCCAGCTTGCTATCCTCATTAAACTTTATAAGTATTCTCTCTATGCCATTATCTAAGTCATCAGTGAAGACATTGAACAGGGATCAGTCCCCAAACAGATCCCTTCAGAGCCCTCATGCTTATACCCTTCCTCATGACTGTGAACTATTCATAACTACTTTCTGGGAAAGTTTATCCACCCTGTTATCCACTCACCTTAGAATAGCTCCATCTAATTTGTATTTTCCTAGTTTGTTAATGAGAAGGTCATGAAAGACTGTATCAAATGCCTCACTAAAATCCAGCTATACCACATCTACTGCTTCCACCTTATCCTCAAGCATTTTTTTACCTTGTCAAAGAAAGTGACACCAAAAACAAATTAAATACAAAAGACCATTAAAGAACTATAAGCATCTAACTTTAGACAAATGTTAAGAGTGAAGGTTGGCTGTGTCCCATCAATTTACACTTCTACATTTATAGTCAATTACAGCAGCCAATTATAGCAACTATTTTGAAATAGCCCAAAACAACTAGACAAAAAGGAGTAAGTTAAGGATAGAATGACAGCTTAGGTCACTCTTTCCTTGCTTTTTTGTTGGATGCAAAGCTATAGCTTGTTAGCCCAGAAGTTACTGTGGAATAAAACAGTGACTATGGTAATCATGGATTTTAAATAATAATCATAAAATTGGTGGTGCATGGAGAATGATTTATGTTGTACAAATGGGTATTTAAAGAAATAATCAAAAAGAAAATACACTGTTTTCTTCGGAAAGCCTATATCTAAAGAAAGAAGGAACAAAGAATGTTTTCTGTTCTATCATTAAAAGTAGAACAAACTGAGCCAACAGCCTATTGGGCATTGTATTTGAAGAATTTTGGAAAGCAAGCAAGTTGCTATATAAAAATATTGTATCAGTTAGTCTGTAAAGCACTAGTTATTTATGCACTAGTTCTGACAATCACAACACATGATGCAGTATAAATATGTTAACATTAACAATGTACGACTCTTCAGGTTCATTTGACTATGTCTTATGTTATAGCAAATTAAATGTGATAAAGACTAATTAAGTTAACAATGTACAACAGCTTGCATTTCCTCCAGTGCTTCTGAGAATGTTCTTTCAATGATTTTTTTTTCTTATTCGAACTTCTTTTAAAATTCAGATACATTCAGTCACTTTTTTTTTAAATTGGCATCTTCTGCTCACTGGAGGAAAACAATGAAAAACTAAAGGCCAGATGTTATAAAAATTTTCAAAATGTATGGGTTTTTTTTCTGTCATTAATTTTTGATCAAGTAATTGATATCTAAAGTACTTTGTTCAGGAAATGTTTATTAATTGCAGCTGCACTGATATGACACAGACCTATAATTTTCTGGAATAAACCTCAAGAAAATCAGATATAACCATAGCAAGACTATGAACAAAAGGTCCCCTAAAGGAGAGTATGTCTCATAGACCTTGTCTATACCACAGCGGAAGTTCGAAGTAAGATACATAACTCCAGCTACATAAATTGTATAGCTGAAGTCGATGTATCTTACATCATGTTTCTACTCTGTCCACACAGTGGGAGGCCAACAGGAGCAAACACAACCATCGTCTTCCCTTGCTCCTCATGAGGAGAGAGAGTAGTGGTGCCGATGGGGGTGCTCTCTAAGTATGATGTAGCGGGGAATTGTCGATCTTCAGCGTAGTGTTGACATACCCTGAGAAATGTCTATGTCCCCAGTTGTATTTTTATACATGAAGGCTGCATCTAGACTGGCATGATTTTGCGGAAATACTTTTAACGGAAAAGTTTTTTCATTAAAAGTATTTTCGCAAAAGATCATCTAGATTGGCATGGATGCTTTTGCGCAAAAAGTGCTTTTGCGCAAAAGCATCGGTGGCCAGTATAGACGCAATTTTGTGCAAGAAAGCTCCGGCGGCCATTTTCGCCATCGGGGCTTTCTTACGCAAAAAATTCCTTTCCTGTCTACACTGGCCCTCTTGCGCAAGAATACTTGCGCAAGAGGGCTTTTTCCTGAGCGGGAGCGTCAGAGTTCTTGCGCAAGAACACTGACAATCTTACATTAGATCATCAGTGTTCTTGCGCAAATTCAAGCGGCCAGTGCAGACAGCTGGCAAGTTTTTGCGCAAAAGCGATTGCTTTTGCACAAAATCTTGCCAGTCTAGACGCAGCCAAAGTGTCTAAAAAGTTTATAACTTCCACATTTCAAAAATGAAAATTCCAAACACAAAGAATGTAAAGTATGGCTTTTACATATCATACAATGTCATACAATTATGTGTGCAGTGTCATGTCTATAAATGCGGCAATTGTTTAAACCCAAATATTCTGTGGAGGCAAGCTAATGCATTGACAAAGTCATTGTGATATCTTACATGAGAATTTGCATCATCCCATGTTAAGCAAAAGTTATTGTTTTAGTTGAAGCTATCTCATAATTGGGTCAAAGTACACAGACAACTGCCGCAACATGGAGGATAGTGAAAATCTGCCATGAGATTTTTGTCAAAAATCCCACTGTTGATGAACTTACTCTCTACCTTTCGTACGCTCTTTCTAGAACTCACTTGAAAATGATTTCAACATCACTGTCATTTGTCCAATAGGAATTCATCTGTAAAGAAAAGAAGTTGCAGTTCTCTTGAATTTATGCTTGGAAATTCTTGTGTGTCAATCAAGAAAAGAGAGAGACTTTGTGAGCACAAAAAAAGCAGAGTATGTTTGCAGAGATTGCTTTTTTTTTTCTTGTTTGGTTTTTTTGTTTGGTTGGTTTTTTCCCCTTATTCTTTATTGACTTTAGCTAAAGTACCATTAGCTTGGATAACTAGAAAAGAAGAAAAAACTTAAAAAACAACAAATGGTCTAGTAGCCCTTTAAAGACTAACAAAATATGTAGATGATATCTTGAGCTTTCATAGGCAAAACCCTCTTCTTCAGATGACCAGAGTATAGTTAACCAAACAGACAATGGAGGTACTAATGGTTCTTAACAGACTCCTGTAACTACTTGAACTATCTACTCACCATCTACATGTTTTGTTAGTCTTTGAAGTGCTACTAGAACAATTGTTGTTTTTTAAGTTTTATCTACTCACTGTCTCTCTTTTTCTCCTCCCCTCCTCTCCCTCCTTCCCTTATTTATCCTTGGATCTGGGATCATTATACTCTGGTCATCTGAAGAAGTGGGTATTGCCCACGAAAGCTCATGATACCATCTACATGTTTTGTGAGTCTTTAAAGTGCTACTAGACTATTTGTTGTTTTTTAAGTTTTTCCTGTTACAGACTGTCAGCCGATGGTCAGGGCAGTGCATATGTGTGTGTGTTACACCCGAGTCTTCAACTGCTGAGACACAAGGCCCTGTCTCAGTGGGCAGTCTAGGTGAGACTGACGGGCGCCCCGAGGAGTTTAACGTCCGTGTCTTTACCGCTAGGATCGAGATCCTTTCGCGGCGGGCAGCCAACAGGCCGACAGATGCCCCAGAGTTTACAGGGAGAGCTTATTACACCTCAGATTTTGACTGCTAGGATACACGATCCCTTCGCAGCGGGCAGCCTGGGGAGGCTGAGAGATGCCCCAACGGATCTGTCCCCTGGAAGCGACATGATCCAACGCTCAAGCTCTCCCTATATCTGTCCCTTATGACCGGCTGGAGTTCTTTTTAAAATTGTTCTTGGTTCTGTTACAGCAACTGAAGGAGTCAGGTCACAGCTTAAACAGTTACTATTTTATTGTTACAGGGTAAACTTAGGTGTTAAATGCTACTACTGTGTTACAGATAACACAGCCACTACAAAGGACAGGACAGAAATTACACTAATAAGTCACTTACAGGTACCATGAAACCCTTTTCGTTCTCTGAGCTCTTATTAAATGCATACAAAATAGACACCTAGCAGATATATATTCTCACCCCTGCGTTCCAGACTTGGCGTGGCCAGCGTCTTTCTCTCAATCCCTTGGGAAGAAGTAGGGCAAGGTTGGGCGTCCCACAGACCTCGGGAGTCAATCAATACCTGCCAGCAGGTGTAGATGATTGGAGCTCAAATGGGGTGGGCTACTAAACCCCTCTTTATACCCCTTGGGTCACGTAGGCTTCTTCCTGGTCTCAAGTGGCCAATTAGGAAAAATGGCTTTGAATGCCAAGTTTCCCACGAAGGGTACAAAGCATAATTCACACCTGGGAAAATGCAGACAATGGGCACCTCTGGTATGTGATGGGTGAAGATTCCTCTCCTGGGACAGTGCAGGCGTGTCAATTACTGGTACTAGCCATCAGGGCGGCGGGAGGCCCCCGGGTCATCAGCTAGCCCATTTACTGTCTGGTTTCTGTTTATGGTAGAGTCAGGGACAGGCAGCACACCTGCATTCCCAGGGCATCAAAGGCTGACTGCCTTTCTCTTGCTCTCGGGGGGGGGGGGAAACAAGATGGGGTTCATGTCTGGCTACACAGACTAACTCGGCGACCCCTTTGACATTTCAGATAAGAAAAGTTCATGTGTCGAGTGGGTTTTCCATTCTCTTTCAGTCCTACATTTTTAGTAAGTAGCTCACAACTCATAGCAGTTTTTTAACCTTAAGAATTGATTTATGTACTGATTTATGAAGATCAAAAGAACTTCTTGGTGTATAAGTCACAGAAGAATTTGAACCATGGCACTTTAAAGTACTAGTGCTTTTTACCTAGTGTATGTTGTAGCATCATTGCATTTAAATAACATCCCAACATTCAGTTAAAACCATTCCCAAGACAGCGGGGAAGATGAAGTTTTCTCAACAACATGCAAAAAACCTGGTGTGCTGAGTATTAGTAGTGCAGTTGCAGCAGATTATCACCTGCTTAAATGCTTCTAAAAGCACTACGTTTGACAAAAAAAAAAAAGATTAAGTAGGCACATGACTCTTTTCCTCTGAGTGCTAAATGAAGGGGCCATGTTGTTGGAAAACATCTCTTTCAGATGGGAGAGAAAACAAATGTCATGACTAGAGCTGATCTGAACCCAGAACTTCCATTCCTCTAGGAATTCTGCTCTTCTGATTTTTTTTTTTTTAATTATTCCAAGCTGGAAGAAAGAGCAAAATTTCTAACAAAACAAAAATTCAGTAAAAATGTAAATAATACAATTTGAGACAATTGAAACATTTTGCTTCAGTAGTGTCATTTTGATTAAACTCCTTTAACTTTGTTATATTAAAATATTAAATATAATATATAAGAAATATAATATTAAGTGTAATGCAAATATCAACATGAGAGAAACTGAAACGATATTGTCCAAAGGAAATATTTCAGTAGTTTCCCTATGAAAAACTTGATTTCCCTATGAAAATGACATAATGTGTGGAAGCATGTCAATTCTGAAAACATTACATTTTTCAGTGGAAAATTGTTCTGGAAAAAAAATAAAAATATATAATTCAGCCACCACAAGTGACCACAAATAGGCAAAACTAATGATCCCATTTCCCTAGTTAAAAAAATAAAGGCATTAACTCTTATGACTTCGCCAGATTCCTTTATCAGTAATTATATTTTGTCTGCCTAACTTAGATGTGATAATCTCCAAATTGCTGTAGTGTTCGTGGACATTGTTAAACATCTGTTATATGTCACCACAGAAGTATTTCCATTTCAGCAATGGAAGAGCCAGGTTCCAATTTGCATCAACTAGCAAATTAATGCACATTGGCTGGATTCTTTCACTTGCTCTCCTATAGAAAGAAGTATGCACTTTATGAGAGTTTCCTAAACACAGACTGTAAGGTGATGAGTCATCCATGAACTAGAAGCTGACTGAGCCACATGTGTTGATGTGTCTTTCTTGTGCTAGGCTCCAGCCTCTCCACAAGACAAGAGCTGGTCTGGTGACTCTCCAGGCAGGAAGAACCCTTCTTCCTTAAAAAAATGAGGTGTATAGGGTTCTTTCGAAAAAGGGGGGGTTCTTTTGAAAAAACCCTGTCTAAACTGCTTTCACTTCTGAAAAAAGCGCTTTCAAAAAAGCGATCAGAAGAAGATATGCAAATTAGTGCCGAATTTGCATATCTCCTTTCAAAAGTGAAAGCAAGTCTAGACATGCCTGAAGGCTATAGCTCCCCAATCTTTCTCCCCAAAAAGGGAATAATCTACACACTACTAGAAATATAGCAGCACATATCGACAGACAACATTTCTTTTAAATAATTATATTATTTGCATTTATTCAGAATTTTCCAGGATTATATTTTCAAAATCTAAATGACTGTAGGGAGAGATTCTCAAAGGCAAAGATGACAGTCAAGTGCCCAATTCCTAATAAAAGGCAGTAGGTTAGGCACCTTACTCCCCTTAGTGCCTTTGAAAACCTCCCTTGAACAAGAACTCTGTGGCTATGTCTACACTTGCGGCTTCTTGCACCAGAAACATGCAAATGAGGCGAAGTGTGGAATATCACCGAGCCTCATTTGCATACCTAATGAACTGCCATTTTTGCAGAAGAGGCTCTTGCACCAGAAGGAACTGTCTACACTGCCCCTTCTTGTGCAACAAAACCCCTCTTGCGCAATGCCGTTCTTCCAGAAAAGTAATCGGCGTAACGGCATTGCACAAGAGGGTTTTTGCTGCACAAGAAGAGACAATATAGACAGCTCCTTCTGGCGCAAGAGCCTCTTCTGCAAAAATGGCTTCTCATTAGGTATGCAAATGAGGTTTGGTGATATTCCACATTTAGCCTCATTTGCATATTTCTGGCGCAAGAAGCCGTGAGTGTAGACATGGCCTGTGTAAGCTCAAAAGCTTGTCTCTCTCACCAACAGAAGCTGATCCAATAAAAAGTATTATCTCACACACCTTGTCTGTGTCAATTAATCATTTGTCAGCACATTTATCAGCCTGATTTACCTGCCCACTGCTGCTATTGAAATGAGTGGGAATATGGATGCTCAATAGCTCTGAAAAGTAGTGTTGTAGAAATACCGATGTATCTTTGGAAGGGATATTAGAAACTGGTGTGTCCTGTAGATTTGATCATATGAATCGACAATAGAGAAACTGAATAAAAGTGTTAATTTGTATAGTTCCTTTCATTAAGAGTTAGATTTTCTCCTTCCTGCCAGAATGTTTTCCAAACATTTTTCTTAGAGTTGCAAAGGAGTTCCACATCCATATATCCGCTGTTGTACCCTAGAGATCTTTTGTTACTCTTGCAGGTTCTCTACCTACATAACCTATCTACTCCAGTAGAAGATTCATGACAGGCATGAGTTAAAGTTAGTCTCTTGGTATATGACAACCTGTGAGTAGTATGGTTTTATATTAATCATTTATAACCTGGCTTAAAAGTGTTTTGTATGCTCTGTGAATATCTAGACCTTTGGTTTTAGGACAGTCCTATATACATTAATAATTGAGCTATACTTTTCTCTGTAATTGTCTAAGAAAACTTGCTTACCAACAAAAAAGAATGAATGTATTTCCCACTTTGCCCTCCACACACCTGTCCTATCCTCCCAGGAGACAGATAACATTTAGGTGAGTCATTATATATATAGATATAGATACAGATGTATGGTTTTGAGATAGATTGCTGTACAGTTCTCATATATAGCAGAGTGAAGCAAAACCATAAGTAGACTGTGCATCCCAGTTATTAATCTTTTTTAGGATCCAGGAAATATTTCTAAGATAGAAGAAATAAACACATTATTCCTTCATCATTTATATTCCGGAAACATAATGCTCCATATACTGACCTCAGTGGGATTAGGAATAAGCCCAAAGAATAGTAAATGGAAAAATTAGGAGCACTAGTTTTGTCCCAAAATAATGCCCCATGTTATCTCCCCATCCAGCATAGCAATGTAATGCATGTTCTTGCAATCCTATGGAGTGTTTTAAGTGAGTTATTCATATAAAATTATTTGACTTGGGGAAAACACCTTACAAATAATCAAAATTCAGTGGATAAATTATTTGCAACAAATAATTCAACCAAGTGTAATTGCATGTCATTTTGTTAAGATTAGAAGGTGTTTTCTGTCTTAGTATTAGAGTCAATACTGGAATCATGGAATCATGATGAAATTGTTCCTGGTAAAGTCAGTACCTATTCTGACGATTGTTTTTGCATGTTCAGCTCAGAATCCATTGCTTTCAAGTTAACTATGGAGTTACTTGGTTAAATGGTTAAATCACACTTAACTCATGGTTTGATTATCTTAGGATAGGAGGATAGGAGGGAGGATGGGATGATGTAGTTATCTATAAACCACTCTTCCAGTGCTTAAATGTTGAGAGATTTATACACAACACAGTCTTGTATCAATTTCACAAGCCATTGTGATTTATCAATTATCTATAAGTAATTAAGTGATGTAGAAAGGGTCAAAAATTACTCCTAGCCAAATTAATAGCACAAAAGAGAAGCTTGTATTCCTGTTCTGTGGCTATGACAAAGGAGTAATTCTCTGCTCTCACTATAGCATCAACAAAGTTTCATCTAGGAGAACGATTCACGTCAAGGGTAATTTAGTGAATCTGGAGTGTACAATAACAAAATAGCATTTTTCACCACCAGACATTTTCTCTATTGTTATAGATAACATTGTTCAAACATAGGCTGAGATTGCAGACACAAGAACAGGATTTTATCAGAACAGGAGTTTATAATGTTTGTTAAGCTTCTAAGGTTTTGAATGTGTTCATGGACTTGTTTTCAACTCTTTGTGAAAAGGACTCTAACCCATCCAGGCTCTGGATTCATTATTGACAAGAATTCTTAATATTTGCTTCTCAGAAGGCAGCCTCCCCCCTCCAGATTTTAATAATATGCTATTGATGTTTCTGCACAAAGAGCCATAATGTGATATTAACAAGTCTTACCAAATACCAACATGAAACAAAAAACAGGACTATGTAGCACTTTAAAGACTAACAAGATGGTTTATTAGGTGATGAGCTTTCGTGAGCCAGACCCACTTCCTCAGATCAAATTGTGGAAGAAAATTGGAATGACCATATATACCAAAGGATACGATCAAAAAAATGAACACATATGAAAAGGACAAATCAAATTTCAGAACAGAGGGGGGATGGAAGGGGAGGTAAATGTGTATGAGCTAATGATATTAGAGGTGATAATTGGGGAAGCTATCTTTGTCATGGGTAAGATAATTAGCGTCTTTGTTGAGACCTAGGTATAAAGTGTCAAATTTAAGCATGAATGACAGTTCAGAGGATTCTCTTTCAAGTCTGGTGTTAAAATGTCTTTGAAGCAGGATGCAGGAAGTTAAGTCCTTGAGACAATGTCCTTTCTGGTTGAAAACCTGGGTGTCCAGGTTTATGGATTTTGGGAAGCAGATAGAACAATCCTGGTCGGGGTTCAGAAGGTGTTTCTGTGTGGATTTGGTCCTGAGTAGATGTAGGGAGGTCTTTAAGGAGACAGTGTAGTTTCTTTTGGTATTCTGAGGTGGCATCAGAGGAGAGAGGTTTGTAAAATGTGGTGTTGGAGAGTTGTCTGGTTGCCTCCTGGTTATAGTCGGCCTTATTCATAATAACAACAGCACCCCGTTTGTCAGCTGGTTTGATTATAATGTCTGGGTTGTTTTTGAGACTCTGGATAGCATAGTGTTCAGCGCAGCTGAGATTGTGTGTCGCTTGTTGTCGTTTGTGAATAATGTCAGTCTGTGTGTTGTTGTGGAAGCTTTGTATATAGAAATCCAGACTGTAATTCCGACCATCGGGAGAGTCCATATAGAATTATTTTTCCTTTGGTGTTGATAGGGGGGATCTGGTAGGTCAGATTGATGTTCATGAATAAGGCTGATTATAACCAGGAGGCAACTAAACAACTCTCCAACACCCCGGACGTCCCATCATCTCAGGTATTGGCAGGCTCACTACTGATTTATCCAGCTATGTAGACTCTCTTCTCAAACCCTACGCAACCAACACTCCCAGCTATCTCCGAGATACTACTGACTGCCTAAGAAAACTACAAAACATCGATAACCTCCCTGATAACACTATCCTTCCTACCATGGATGTAGAAGCTCTATACACCAACATCCCACATGAAGACGGATTACAAGCAATTAGAAACACTATCCCAGAGGACACCACCGCCAGTCTGACAGCAGACCTATGTAACTTTGTTCTCACCCACAATTATTTCCAGTTTGAGGACAACTTATACCTCCAGATCAGCAGCACAGCCATGGGTACACACATGGCTCCACAGTGCTGACTGTGAACAAGTTATGGCTGACTTAGAACAACATTTCCTCAAATCCCGTCCCCTCTTACCCCTTCTATACTTATGCTACATCGATGACATCTTTATGATCTGGACCCACGGCCAAGAAACACTGGAGACATTCCACAGACATTTTAACAACCTACACCCCACCATCAATCTCAGCCTGGACCATTCTACACGAGAGATCCATTTCCTGGATACCACAGTACAAATCACCAATGGTAAATTAGACACCACTCTCTACAGAAAACCCACTGACTCATACAGTTACCTTCATGCCTCCAGCTCCCATCCAGAACACACCATACGATTCATCATCTATAGCCAAGCCCTAAGATACAACCTCATCTGCTCTAATCCCACTGACAGAGACCAGAAACTTCAGGATCTCTACCAAGCATTTATAAACCTCAACTACCAACCTGGAGAAATAAAAAAAACAAATTGAAAGAGCCAGACGAATACCCAGAAACCATCTACTTCAAGACAGACCCAAGAAAACCAACAATAGAACACCACTTGTCATCACCTATAGCCCCCAACTTAAACCTGTCCAGCACATTATCAATAAACTACAACCTATACTGGAACAGGATACTTAACTCCGAGAGGCTCTGGGAGACAGATCCATAGTCTCCTATAGACAACCACCTAACCTCAAGATGATTCTTACCAACAACCACAGGACATACCACACTAATACCAACCCTGGAACTTTCCCTTGCAACAAACCCCGTTGCCAGCTTTGTCCACATATTCACTCTGCTGATACCATTATTGGACCTAACCAATTCAGTTATAAGATCAAGAACACATATTCTTGCTCATCCAGAAATATAATTTATGCTATCATGTGCCGACAGTGTCCGTCTGCTATGTACTTTGGACAAACGTCTCAGACACTTCGCCAAAGAATCAATGCCCACAAAACAGATATTAGACAGGATCACAAAGAAAAAACAGTTTCTTGCCATTTCAACCAGAAAGGACATTGTCTCAAGGACTTAACTTCCTGCATCCTGCTTCAAAGACATTTTAACACCAGACTTGAAAGAGAATCCTCTGAACTGTCATTCATGCTTAAATTTGACACTTTACACCTAGGTCTCAACAAAGACGCTAATTATCTTACCCATGACAAAGATAGCTTCCCCTATTATCACCTCTAATATCATTAGCTCATACACATTTATCCCCCCTCTGTTCTGAAATTTGATTTGTCCTTTTCATATATGTTCATTTTTTTTATTGTATCCTTTGGTATATATGGTCATGCCAATTTTCTTCCACTATTTGATCTGAGGAAGTGGCTCTGGCCCACGAAAGCTCATCACCTAATAAACCATCTTGTTAGTCTTTAAACTGCTACGTAGCCCTGTTTTTTGTTTCAGCTAGACCAGACTAACACGGCTACATTTCTATTACAAATACCAACATGTCTCTGTCCTTCCATTTGTGAGAAGCTGGCATTAGAAAAACCTCAGTCACATCTTGGTGTTACAGGTGCCTTTGGCATCTGCTACTTGGCTTCAATTTAGTACAGAGGTTATAGTGCTATTTGTTGAAAAAATGATTACATTCTGAGAAGAAAGCTCCAAGATTGTTTGGGAGTCATGTATGGACGCAGGGAAAAAGTAAGAAGAATCAAAAGCAGCATCGTGGATTCAAGATGGAAAAAGAAGACTTCAAAGTCTTTGATCACTTTATGGAAAGATTCAGATAAACATCTAACTTTGGCAAAACTTATCCGAATGAAACCACTGAAAATACTGAGGTCTACAGCTAATACAGTATTACCTGTGTGCTGTGCTGGCTCTGCGCAGACATTTGGCCCAGCAGACCATGATCCAACAGCCCAATAAAACCACAAGAGTAAAAGCACTTGAACAGGTTTATTGTCAACGAGACACAGTCCTAATGCCCTAGCCCAATGGTTACCGGTACACAAATACAAGGGAATAAGCAGAAATCTTCCAGGGGGTATATCAGCTCAGCTAGATATTAAGCTCCTTTTACAACAGTACTAGCCATGTCAGTACAAACTAAAATTTCATATAGATAATGACTTATTTATATTGCTCTGTATCGCATACACTGAAATGTAAGTACAATATTTATATTTCAAGTGATTTATTTTATAATGATACATTAAAATGAGCAATTATAGTAATTATGACACAATAAAATAAGTA
This sequence comes from Pelochelys cantorii, assembly GCA_032595735.1. Taxonomy (NCBI): domain Eukaryota; kingdom Metazoa; phylum Chordata; order Testudines; family Trionychidae; genus Pelochelys; species Pelochelys cantorii. Next base: position 174,537,856 of record CM064328.1, on the reverse strand, counting down.
ATTATAATAATTATAATGATGTAGTAAAAATAAGCATTTTTCAGAAACAGAATGGTCTAACACTTCTGTATTTTTATGTCTGATTTTTGTAAGCATGTAGTTTTTCAGTGAGGTGAAACTTGGGGATACACAAGACAAATCATCCTGCTGAAAGAGATACAGTATTCTGGAAAGGTTGTGAGTCACTGCAATAACACATGTATATTCATTGCAGTGGACTCATCTTAGAGAATGGCAGGACTTTCCATTCCCCTGTAGGCTGAGTAGAGATATTCCCTCTGAAATTCTTTTTTAGACACCAATATAACCAAGTCTTGTTTTATCCCTCTGATGCAGTTAGTTACCTTGTATATGTCGGTTCATTCAAAATAGCTCTACACATCACCTTGTCATCCTGACCTGATCTTTCGGAGGGGTCTCTGTTACCCTCAAGGAGTGTGTTTATTATATCTTACTTGGTTTCAGGGTGTTCTGGGACTATCCTTCTGGCATGTGTTTCCTTGAGTGGTCCATGCACTTTTTACGAGTATTTGCATTTTTGTAATACAGTAAACTTCCTATAATCTGGCACCTTTACGACCCAGGGGGTGCCGGGTTATCAGATATGCCGGACTGTCGGAAGGGGGGGCTATGAGGGTCTGGGGTGGAGTGGGGGGGATGCGCCCCTTGGTGCTGCGGGACCAACCCGGCAGCACCCCAGCTGCTCTGCCCCCGGCTTCCCCTAGTCAGCCGCTGGTCAGTTTCAGCAGCGGCTGACTCGGGGAAGCCGGGGGCAGAGCAGCTCCAATTGTCCGGCTGCCCAGAGCACTTCCAGGTTCCAGATGGTGCCGGACCATCAGGAGTGCCGGACTATTAGATGCCGGACCACTGGAGTTTTACTGTAGTAGCCCTGTTCTTACCAAATTTTGTGAACTTGAAAGTAGGCATGTTTTATAACAGGGACTGACCTTGCTCATAGCTTGACTCTTGCTAACTTCTCCTTATATCAGCAGGGTGTGACTTTAGTTCAGTCCTTAGACTTTACAACAGGTCCCTAGACCAGACCTTATGTCTCATGATCTCTTTCTACCACAATATTACTGATTACATAATAAATCTCAGCACAGAAGAAATATAATTGAGGGGCAAAATTATTTTCATTCTGTTTAAAATTTTAGCTCTTTTAAAATAAAAATGTAGAGTAATATTCTGCCCCTCCAGACATTGTGTGGTGCCTGATTCCCTGGAATCCCCATTTGAGACCTCTCAAAGTAATTAATCACATCTAAGAGTTCCAAATTATCACGTATGTAGTACTTTGCTCCACAGCTAGTCCAATGAAATCAAGGATATCTGTCCCTAACTATTCAGAGGGTCCACATGCTAGCTGAGCAATGCTACCAAAGATACAGATTTTCATCTCTTCTTCTAGTAGAAGGGTGTGATATCAATGGATACCGCATACTGCACATATAAGGAATATAGCAAAAACCGGAATCTTAATTCTTGTGATTTTATATTGGACATGCAAAATGGCTATATTTGCTTTTACCTGGGGGAATTCCCATGAAATATTAATTATTATTCGTGCTGAAGTAACACATAGAGAAGGCCCCTTTGTCCTAGATGTTACACTCACATATAAATAGATGGTGCTTACCCCAAAGTTCTTTTAATCTACAGTCCTGATTCTGCAAGAACTAGTGCAAATGCTTAACTCTCTATGGCTACATCTACACTGTAGCCTTCTTTTGGAAAAGCTTATGCAAATGAAGCTCGGCGTGGAATATCGCCACGCTTCATTTGCATAATTAATGAGCAGGAAGAACAGCTCTTGCACAAGAGGGGGTTTTTGCACAAAAAGGAGCCATCTACACGGCTCTTTTTTGTGCAAAAGCTTCTGGCGCAAAAACAGCTGCTCATTAATTATGCAAATGAAGCATGGCGATATTCCATGCGAGATTCATTTGCATAAGCTTTTCTGCAAGAAGGCTACAGTGTAAACATAGCCATATATATTATAAGGAGAGTGACAAAAATATGTGAAATCTTTACACACAGTGGCGTCAACATTGCAAAGACGTGTTTATCCGCTGCAAGTAGTCACAGTGACTTCAATGGAACTACTCACTATAATGCTGAGCAGATAAATAAACCTTTGAAGAGTGAGGCTCTAAGTAAATATGTGGTATTCCTTACCTTTTGAATGATAGATGATTTGTGCTTTCTCTAATGGTATGATATCAAGCAAAAATTGCTGTGAGATGAATTAATGTTCAGGGGGTTAGTCTGGTCCTCTTTGCTGTGTGGCATATTGTGAAATATTAAGCCATGATATTTCATTGGCTCATCTTTTATTAATTTACTTCTGATTTGAGCATACTAGCTCACATTGCTTAATAAATAAGTAAGGACTCCTGCATACATTTCCTCCATTATCTTCCATTAGATTAACTCTTGGCTTGTGCACACCATTTTGTATGATAATGTAGAATAATAAACCAACAAAATATCATAATCTGTTTTGCAAGATGAGAAAAAAGTGTGTAACATTTATCTGAGACTGAGCATTTAAAAAGATAGGATTATGGATAAAAGATTACAGTTTGTACCACCTTCCTTTCATTCATGCAGCTCATGAAAGAGATTTACATAATTTAAAATGAAATAAATCAGGTCTCCATGGATTGTTTCCCCATTTGTACTCAATTTTTCCTCTGTCCTAAAATACTTTGTCAATGAAAAAAGTTTTTGTAATGAAGGATTGGGGGAGTCTTTTGATAGGTAAAGGTTTTAAAGGGATTAAAAGGTTTTTGTAGAAATCTCTGTTCATTAGTCACATTAAAGGCAGACACTACAAATCAATGTTTGACTTTTACTTTAACCTTAAAATGTCATTAAATTCCACACATGAAAAGGTTGATACAAACACCCTTTTTCCCTTAATTGACAACATTTCTATTCACTGTAGCGTTTTGTAACTGAAAAGAAGCACATGTGAAAGGTATAAAAAAGGTCAAGATGCAACTTGGAATATTTAGTGTTTAGACCCAGGTCTCTATGTGTTCAGACAGATTTAATGCCTAGGTTTTCCACATGCACAAGCCATTATTTCTACTAAGACATGTATTGCTTTCAGTTGAATGATTCTACAGACCAGTACAGGTAACTCACTCTCCAAAGATTTCCTTTAACCACCGGAGGTTACCATTCACCTGTTCTTCATGCTTTCAGCACCAGACGTAGAGCTTTATTTTGTGTGTGGACATACCCTTACTATAGTTAATCATGATTACAAGCGTGAAGTGAAATTAAATAGTGAAGAATAGCACAGCAGCTTTTGGACAGAGATCAGGCTAATATTAATCATTTTTGCATACACAGTGAATAGCATCCCCTTCCAGGTCTATTTGGGTCCGTCTACACTACAGCTTTAATTCGAGTTAACTTAATTCGAAATAGTTAATTTGAATTAAGCTAATTCGAAATAACACATCTATACACAAAAACTATTTCAAAATAGCGTTTTGCTATTTCGAAATAGCGCGTCCACACTGAGTGGACCCTGAACCGAAGTTAAGGCTGGCCGGAACCAGTGCCAGCAGGGCATCAGGTTAGGACTTAGTGTGTGGGGCTGCTGCCTGAGGCTAACTGAGCTCCGTGCATAAAGGGACCCTACCCCCACCCCAGATAGACAGTTATCAGGGTTCCCCGCTTGCTTGTCTACCTCAGTGAGGGACAGCAAAGCAGTCCTGTCTTGGAGTGCCCACACTCGGGACACCACAGCACTCGGCCACATGGAGCCAGAGCTGCCCCTGGGCACACCAGTGCGTCTCGTGGGGTCGCTGCCATCAGCCCGGCTGCACTTACTGCAGACTGCCATCCAGGAGGTCCTTGGGGGGCTGTCAGGATCCAGGAGGCCCTGCAGGAGAGTGTCCACCCCAAGGTGCCCTCAGAGACACCCCGGTCCTCCCCACCGGAGGCTCGTGCCCCTTTCCTCCCTCACGTCCTTCCACTTAACCCTCTCTAGCCCCACTTCCTGATGTCAAACAAAAGACACGTATGTTCAAAAATAGAAACTGGGTTTATTGAACAAAACTGGGGGGGGGGATGAACCTCTGGAGAGACTGGGAAAAGGAGGTGGAAGAGGGGAAGAGAGAGGGTAGGAGAGGGAAACCTGGGAGGAGGGAGCTGGAAGGGGGAAGCAAGGGGAAGAAGGGGGAGGGGAAGCTCAGGGCCCAGGGTTGGGGGTCTTGCCGGACCAACTTGATTTTCATGCAAACCTGCTCCTGGGTTCACATATGGCCTTTGGTGGCCAGGCTGGCAGCTATCCTGCCATAGACAGCAGCATTCCTCCGTCTAGTGCAGAGATCATGAATGTTGGGGGCATCCCCCCCAAACCTGAATAAGGTCCACGATCTCCACCCTGGACCAGGAAAGCGCCCGCCTTCTCTGGCCCCTGTCAGGCTCCTGGGAGCTGGCAGACTGCTCCTGGGGAGCAGTGGAGGGCTGGCTGCCAGTGGCTTGCTGGCTCATGTTTTGGGGCCACTGGGTCAGGGGCCCTGGTGGCCACTGCTGGCTCTGGGCTGGCAGGCTTGGAGCTGGCACAGGCACTGTAGCCAGGGTCTACCCCTTTAATGGCTCCGGGGCTGGGGGAGAGGAGAGTAAGTTTTCCTGGTTGTGCCCAGAATGGCCACCAGGGCTCCCTGGGAAGGGCTGGAGGCTCCCTATTTCAAATTAAGTGTCTATGCAGCACTTAATTCAAAATAGCTATTTCGAATTTGGCATTACTCCTCGTAGAATGAGGTTTACCAAATTCGAATTAAGCACTCTGCTATTTCGAATTAAATTCGAAATAGCGGTTTGCATGTATAGACGCTATTGAAGTTAATTCGAAATAAGGGCTGTTATTTCGAATTAACTTTGCAGTGTAGATGTACCCTTTGTGAATACTAAATATCCATTCTAGAATGTTTACATGAAAAACAAAATTAAGTCTTCACTTCCTTTTGTAGACGCATGAGTGTAGATTGCAAAGTTCTAAATTCTAATTTGATTGTCTAAAACTAGTTGCTAAGTCAGTTCCTAGTTCTCAGTATTGTATTGACTAAGATGTGTCTATCCAGTCATCTGAAATCTGTTACCAGTGTTCTGAACCAAAACCTTCAAATAGAAGAGCTAATATAGCTGGTTATAAGTATGTGGATCTTTGACATTAATGTGTGAAAATGTAGAAATACATAGCAGTTGAACCTTTTTCCAGTATCAGCTGCTGTTCAGAGAAAGAAAAACAAATTTTTCAATTATATCAGCCAACGAATGTGGCTACGAATACAATACAAGTTTTTTTGGCAGAAAATATGCTAATGAAGGATTCATTAGCATGAGTCATGACATCATTAGCATATTTTCTGTCGTTTCTTTTTGCGCAAGGGGTTTTTGAGCAAAAAGAAGCAGTGTGGACATTTCCTTTTTATGCAAAAACCCCGTTTTGCACAAGATCCTTATTCCTCTCTGGGACAGGCATAAGGATATTGCACAAAACAGAGTTTTTGCGCAAAAAGGAAATGTCCACACTGCTTCTTTTTGCTCAAAAACTCCTTGCGCAAAAAGAAACGGCAGAAAATATATTAATGATGTCACGACTCATGCTAATGAGTCCCTCATTAGCATATTTTCTGCTGAAAAAACTCGTAGTGTAGAGGTAGCTTGTGTGAAAATACAGATTATCGATCATTTAAAGGTAAACTGTAGGGTTATCAAGCAATTAAAAATAATCACAATTAATCATGATGTTAAACGATGATAGAATACCATATATGTATGTATATATATTTATAGTGGCAAAGCTCCAGCCACACTCTGTGAGCCCTGCACTCTTAGGGAGTTATTATATAGACTTGGAGGCTCATTGTGACCCTCCACACTGCCTCTTATCTTTACTAGAGATCAGAGTCACAGCTTACTGAGCTATTCTCATCATTGGCAAAGTCAAAGATTGGGGGAAAATCCTCTATAATCCTTACCTCCCTTTCCAGGAGCAGAGTTTTTAGTGGTGTGGGGTAGAGGTGTTAAATTTTGAGTAATTAACTAATCGAATAGTCGATGCATTTTGCATCGGCTATTCAATTAGTCAATAGGGCGCCTCTGCCTTTGAAGTATAGCAACAGCCCTAGGGCTGTTGCTACATTTCAAAGATGAAAGCACCACATGGAGCCTGGGGTCAGGTGACCCCGGGCTCCGGGCAGTGTTGCTGCTTTGAAATGCCATGAGGAGCCAAGCATCAAGTTCCTCGTGGCATTTCAAAGTGGCAGCACCCTGTGGAGCCTGGGATCAGCTGGGGACTCCCCTACTAACCCCAGGCTGCATGTGGCACTGCCACTTTGAAACGCCACAGTGAGCCCAGCATCAGGCTCCACACAGCATTTCAAAGCGGCAGCACCATATGGAGCCCAGGGTCAGCAGGGGAGTCCCCAGCTGATCCCGGGCCCCATGCAGTGCTGCCACTTTGAATTGCTGTGTGCAGCCTAAGGACATCCCACTTGGCCCCAGGCTGCATGAGGGGTTTCAAAGCAGCAGCACCGCATGGAGCCCAGGGTCTGGCCCCAGGCTCCACGCAGCACTGCCACTTTGAAGCACCCTCTTCTCTTTCCTCCCCATTTTTGCCTCTTTCTGATAGAGGCAGTACGTGGGGGAAGTGACTACTCAACTAGCCTATCAACTATCCGATAAGCATTTGCTTATGTTTAATAAAAGTAATAATACAAAAAGTAATTGTACACTTTGTAGTCTGTGTATAATTTAAATCAATATAGTTTAAAACAGGGGCAGGAAACCTTTTTTGGGTCGGGGGCCACTGATCCACAGAAAAATCAGTCAGGGGCTGCCCACAAGTGACAAGTGGAAAAATAACCCTCACTGTGGTCCCCAACTGAGAAGGAATAAGACACTCCCCACATTCCTCTTGCACACCAGGGGACAGCAGGGGGGCTGGAGCACGAGCACGGGCTCCCCAATGTTGAAGGAGGAACCTGAGACTCAGGGTCTGGATTCAGGCAAGCCAAGGCTGCATCCAACCCCTAGGTCTGAGATTCCCCACCCCTCGTTTAAAATGTAGAAAAACATCCAAAATATTTAATAAATTTCAATTTATATTCTTTTGTTTAACAGTGCAATTAAAACTCTGATTAACCACAATTAATTTTTAAACCAAAGTTAATTTTTGAGTAAATTGTGCGAGTTAACTATGATTAATCAACAGTCCTAGTAAATTACTTGAAAGGGCTACATAAATAAGATGTTATCAAGAAAAATTATATCTCTTGGAAATTTATGAAACTGAAATTTAATTTAGCTATTGGATCTAACTTTTGCAGGACCAGAGCTAAAGTAGGGTGACATCTAAAACAGAAATCTGCAAATCATAGGAGACAGAAGATGTACCAAAATTTAAAATGACAAGTGAGTTTGTAAAAGTATTTTCTTGTGTATCAGATCTTTCCTTATGTATATTAGGAGTATATCTACCTACTTGAATGAGAAACATTTTTGCTTTTACGCCTGGCTATGTCTAGACTGCAGGCTTCTTTAGGAAGAAGCTTTTCTGGAAGAGATCTTCCAAAAAAACTTCTTCCAAAAGAGAACGTCCACACTGCCAAAGCGTATCGAAAAAATGACTGGTTTTTTGAAAGATAGCGTCCAGACTGAACGGACACTTTCTCGCATGTAATCTGTGATTACTATGGGCAGAATGGCCACCAGGGCACCTGTGCTTTTTCCTCTTTTCTATTCTTGCAAAAGAACTCCCTCTTCCCTGTCCACACACGCCTTTTTCCAAAAGAGCTCTTTCGGAAAAAGGCTTCTTCCTTGTAGAAAGAGGTTTACCAATGTCAGAAAAATCCCTCTGTTCTTTTGATTTTTATTTTGAAAGAATGCAATTGCAATGTGGACGTAAGTGAAGTTTTTTCAGAAAAACAGCCATTTTTCCAGAAAAAACTCTGTATTGTAAACATACCCAGTGACCTTCTAGAGCCAAGACAGTTGAAAAGAAAAAAACTGGGTTCCTTCTTTTACTGGTCACTATACTGACGAGTTTACTACATTTCAATTAGAGTGCCATTCACCACATCCATGTCATGCCTCTGAAGACAGAATGATTACACAAGCGTCACTTGGGACATGAATTCCTTCAGAATCTTTATTATAGGTAAAGAACCCAACTTGAACATCAAATTCCAGGCTGAGATTTCAGGGCAGGTAGTTGGGAAAAAAATGACTTTTTGCTAGTAAATTGACTATATTAGCTATGCAGAAATCATTTAAACATCAAACAACATATTTCTTTTTCACAAGATCCCATTTTTTGAATAGAAGTATTTAAAATAAAATAATATTCTTTATAAAAACAAGACATTATTTTCCATCTGCTGATGACCATTTATTTCAGTTGCTATTGTTCTTACTGTGCAAACATTGCTGCATTTTGACAAACATGTGAATACTGTTGCATAGAGGATGGCACAGAGGAGTTTGGAGATAAACATGGTGACAATATCACACTGCAAAACTAATCAGTATGCTGGAATAGACATTAATTACATGTGAAGGAAGGGAGAAAGGTCTTCCCTCCTGCAGAAAAAAAACAAAAGCTCTGGGAGGGAGCTGTGAGATTTCCCTCTTGAATACATTTTGGAAGAGGAGCAGGTTGTCACTCTCCAGAAGAAAATACAGTATTCCACCTTCAAATCTCACAGATTTAGAAAAGTCTCTTGGGGTGGGTTTACACTGCACTGTTATTTCTATATAACTAGCATTATTTCGAAATAACAATGCAACATCTACACAGCCGTTCCATTATTTCAAAATGATTTTGAAATAATGGACGGCTTATTCCAAAATCTGTAAACCTTATTCTGTGTGGAATAACACCGATTCCAAAATAGCTATTTTGAAATAAGGTGTGTGTAGACGCTCCACCGCTGCTATTTCGAAATAGACCCTTACCACGGCCATTCTAAGTTATACACCCCCAGTTCCTCCTGGGGCTCTAAATTGAAATAGCATATCTACATTAGAGAAGCCAGCCTCGGACTAATTTTGAGGCTTCCTGCATTGTAGACGTGCTATTTTGAAATAAGCTATTTCAGAATAACTATTCCAGAATATCTTATTTTGAAATTAGCATGCAGTGTAGACATACCCTTGGAGGCACAGGGCCATGTGTGCAGAGGCCTTATGCCTTATGCTGCTGCCACACATAAGTCCTGGTTCCACTGTCACTTGCTGGCTTCTGGCAGTGTGAGTACAATGCAGCTATACTCTGAGACGTTAAGATCTGTGCCTGAAAGGTTCCCTTGACAACATGGCTCTCTGAGAGCAATCCTTAGCTTTCACATTAATTCCTATATCTGTAGGATCTGAAATCAAATCAGATTCACACTCAACATTCCACCTGCAACTGTCTGTGTGGGGAATACAACCCAAATGTATTAAACACTGGTGATCTCCAAATATGATATTTATGAAAGAATTGACAACAGTTGTTTCAGTGCATGTGAGACTTAGAAAATGTTCTGATTTCCAGACCTATGACTGCAGCTGAAATGAACTCTACTTGACTCTCATGGCTACAGTTTCAGACGATGTAGATGCAGAAGGCAAAAAGGGAGATTCTGCATACCTGAGATTTTGCTTTAAATACATATACGCACAAGGAAATTTAGGCTGATCATTTTCAGCCTTTCAAAAACATGAGCTTACAAAGAAATGGTAACAACAATCTAATGCAGGAGCAACCTGTAGGTCCCATAACACATGTAAAGCACGTATCATCAAAGAGATACCAGCATACATATTATCCAGATTACATAGATGCATTTTTACAAAGCATTTCTTCTGCTCCTGTTACTGCTCATGATTTTTTCTTAATTTTTAGCTAACTGTACTAACTAGGATATTTTTCTGTTCAGTTTAATATCTTAATTAATATAAAGATGCAGAACTGGGAAGGAAAATGTTTATATATAGTCATGCTATCATCCTGCTAAATATAACTAAGGAAGAGGGAGGACAAGAAAATGAAATTAGCAAATAGGGACATACTGCAGAAGTCATCAAATCAAATGAATATTGTGCTTTTTTCCTTCTTATATTTTAATGTATTCCACAACTAGAGCATTCTAAAATTTCAGAGAATTCTCAGCCAATCACAGCCAACTCATTCAGGCTTCCAGTGTTACCCCTGGATCAGCGTAGGTTGATCCCCATGCAAGAAGATATTCCACTGTTGCAAATAAACAAACAAAAAACAAAAACAACAAAACATCCTTCTGGGATGTATCAGCAGAAATGTTGTATGCAAGACACAAGACGTAATTCTTCCCCTCTACTCCAACTGGATTATTGGATTTAGTTATGGGTATCAAATTTCAGGGAAGATGTGGAGAAAATTGAAGTTCAGAGGAGAGCAACAAAGAGGATTAAAGTTCTAGAAAACAAGACCGACGAAGAAAGATTGAAAAAACAAGAAAAAAGGAAGTTAAAATGTGGCAAAAGAGTTTTAGATTTGACATTAGGAAAAATTTAGGGTTAGGGTTACCTTAACCTTAACTGTAGGGGTAAATAAACACTGGAACAAATTGCCTAGGGAGATTGTGGAATCTCCATCATTGCAGGTTTGTAAGAACACATTAGACAAACACCTGTCAGGATTGGTGTAATTATTACTTAGTCCTGAGTTGAGTGGAAAAGACTGAGGTCCCTTCTGTTAGAAAAGAAACAGGCTGACTCAGAGGCAGATGGGGTAACAGGGTACCTTCATTGCTGATACTTGTCCAGTCTCGGATCCCTCCTACCTGGGATGCAAGTGAGCCACGAATTTATCCAAGTATGCCTTTTTATCTTAGTTAGTATGTAAATACACTTATCAGTTACACCACTCTTTAGGCCCTAATTTAGTAATGTGAACATCCATATAATGCATAAACATAACCATGTGGTGAACATAATTATACCGGCCCCTGTTCCTGTTTACAGCTTTTTAGCTGATGTTGGCAGATTTCATATCACAAAACTCCTGCCACCAGCAACTTGCAAGGGGTGCAGGATATGTGACCCTGAATGTATAATTTTTAATGGATAAGGAGTAAGGAAGATCACATTGTTAACACATAGGCCATTCATTTAAAAGTTACATCTTGGGTACAGCTGCATGATCTTCTATCCTGAGCAAGCAGGGAAGGAGGAATCAAAACAAATGTGAAAATGAATAGAAGCAGGGTCTGCCTGGGTGATGCCCAAGACCAAGCCCCTTTATTTAACCCTTACACACCCCAACACTTTCCAGTCCTAGATTTCTATGAATCCATAATTTAAACCAATGGGGCTTGCAAGAGTGAAAGGGTCTGTCCATGCAGATCTTCTTGGAAGATCAGGTTATCTCCATACACAAAACAGAGAACTATAATTTCTCTCCCTGAAAATAGGTTGCTCATAATTTACTCCTTCTGTTGGAATACATTTAACTGTTAAAAAAGTGATCTGAGAAAAATTTTCACTACGGAGTAGACATTAGGATTTAGATCCAATTAAGACATTTTCAGTTTGGATACATTACTATACTTATTTTTAAAAGGATGGCATAAAGGAAAAAGAAGAAACAGATATAGTATATGTAAATGGTATTTTCTTCTCGCATAGATCATTGGGATGAAGCATTTTTCCCCTGAAGGGAAATCAGTATCGATTCATTGTGATTAGGACTATAGGAAAGGCACCTCTTGGCACTTTATGGCAGCTTTGAGAAGTACTCAGCAGGGGTTAATTTCACAATGGTGAAGAGATTAGCATTTCTACATGGTGCTAGAGGCAGTTCATTGATAGGAGGGGGACTGGGCATCACCTTTTCTTTTAAGACTTGGAGGAAAAATAACTAGAAACAAATCTTTAAAATGGAATATGCTAACCACTGATTAAGGGCTTCAGGTCAGTGAAGAGGTAGATTTATCACCGTAAGAGCTTCCCCTCCCTCCTGCCCCATTAGAGTAAGCAACTGTGAACCATACTGGTGTGTTGAAAGGATATAAGCAGCACCTAGTGTTTTGGTGGAAGGGAACTCAAGAGTTGCTGTAACAGAATATGTTTAAACCCCTGAAAGCTGTAGTACAGGAATAAAAGATTATCAGTCATGGAGAACAGCAGTCTGTGTAAACTGCAGGAACAAGAGACAGTAAATGCAGACCTGGTGTCTATCGACCTTTATATGCCAAGTGAACCAGCAGTCTGTGTAAACTGCAGGAACAAGAGACAGTAAATGCAGACCTGGTGTCTATCGACCTTTATATGCCAAGTGAACTGATATACTTTATACAATGTGTCCTTTAATAATGCTTTGCATTTCTCTGATGTCTTTCATCAAGTAGTTAACTGGTTCTTCATAAAACTTGCAACATTCTGTCAATGGGGAACTGGAGGTACAGACAATCAATTCCATGTCAGTGCAAGGGGACCACACAAGGCTTTTTGCTGTGGAGTTAAAATAGTATAGTGTGTCTTGATTAAGTCTTTTCTGCCTGGGTGAATTCAATTCATGGACCTTAAGTGGCTTGCAGCAGCTTTGAGGACAAGGACTTAGAACCTCAATTTCCTGGCCATTATTCTGAATCTTTAACCAATAATCATTCCAGTTGTCCTTATAAAAGCACTTCTAAACATTCCTGGTTTACTTTGAAATACAATGAAAGATATTTAGCAATACTTATTTACCTGTCTTTTTTCCCACTGGGAACTATGTTATTTTTTTTCTTTCACAAAAAGTGAAGGGACTAGTCATATTAAGTTATGAAATCATAATAAGCTCTAACAGGTTACATTGCAATATTTAACCTCAGCAGATGAAATCATACAAAAGAGGAAGCCGGATTTCCATCTGAACTGATTTCATTGCTGCTAAATTGATTTATATCTCCTGAAAATCTGGCTGGGTGGTCGATGGGAGCAGCAAAAGGCTACTTATGAGTATGACCAGCCTAGCCAAACAAATCTAAATACCTAAAGGGATTAACATCAGGAGACAAAAAAAAACTATTGAAGATAAAGACAATGTTGGTACAGGTTGAACCTCTCTAGTTCAGCACTCTGTGGTACAGCAACATCTGTGCACCAGCATGATTTTAGTCAGCCGGATGATCATGGGGGTGGCCAAGTATCCCACAATCCCATAAAGTTTGTTTACAGCCACCAGTCCTGGCTCGCAGTGCGTTGTGCTACTATTTAGCTCTAATTTACCTCTCAATGTTTTCTAAGAGCCCAGTAAGCAGTGGAAGTGTTGGTAATGCTGCTAGACAATATTGACTTCCTGCAGTCCAGTAAATTCTCTGGTTCAACACCAGTCAGGTCCTGAAAGTGCTGGACTAAAGAGGTTCAGCCTGAGCAAGACAGTGGTGCAAGTGGGCCAGTATCCTGTACTGGCAAGTTATTTTCCCTGCTTCTTGTATTTTACAGCATATAGTAGTACTAATGAAGAACATATTTTTATTTTATGCAGGCAAATGCATGTATCTACATTATGAGAAAGGAAAGTTTCTTCATTGCCAAGAGTGAATAACTTGCCTCTTACCTTGAGTTTCCACACATCCATGGGTCAGCTACTGTAAATTGGCATAGAACCTTTAACTTCAGCAAATACTAGCAGCCAGTTAGAGCTGTTATAGGTCAGAGGTTTTCGGTGTGTGCTTTTCCAGACCACTGGGGGTACATCTAGATTGTGGGTGTTTTCCAGGATACTGGAGGTTTCCCGGAAAAACACTGCCATGTCCAGGGAACGCATTTGCTCTTCCGCCTTTTTTTTTTTTTTTTGCAGAAGAGCAAACACGCTCTTTTGGAAGGGATCTTCCAAAAAAGGGGAATTTTCCAAAATTTGGCCCAGTGTAGATGGGCAAAATTTCGGAAAAGCCTCTTCCAAAAAAAAAAACCAGAAAAAGGTGTAGTGTAGACCTAGCCTGGGGGTCTGTACACTATGTACAAGTTGTTTGTGAAAGGTTGCTACCATAGAAAAAAAATGGTTTTCAACCTCTGGAAGGTCTGCAGACTATGTCTAAGATTTCCAAAAGGATCCATATTTCCATTCAAAATATTTTAGGAGTCCACAAATGAAAAAAGGTTGAAAACCACTGATGTAGGCAAAGCAGCTCCAGAAATAAAATACAGGTTCTTGCATCAGAAAAGTATCAAACCCATTAAATACAAATGAGTCACTTGTTTCATCTGTGTTTCCTGAAAATCTCCTCACATACAAGACATTCAAAATATCCTTGTGATCTTCTTCAGGTTGTGTGTGTGTGTGGGGGGGGGGAGCGTACTTTTGTTTGCTTTGTTTATTTAGAGGTTTGGGGGGGTTTTGGGGGGTGGGGGTGAATGTTCTCTCTTTCTTTATTCTCCAGCCCAGAGTCAAGTGCTAAGGAAGATTAGTGTCTCCTGACTGCATGTTCTGTGATCATTTTGTACTGATTGTTCCTTCTTATGATTCAGAAATGTTGGTTGTCTTGAAATGAATGTTTTATGAGATGATTTGAGGTTAAACTGATAACTTCATCTTTTTTATTTTCTTGGGCTTTGCATTTCTGTGTTCAGCCCTTGTATTCAGACTCTCCACTTCGATTCTTTCAAAGATCTTTAATAGATGCCACCTAGATCTTAATTCATAAGCTCTGCCATTAAATAATTATCTCTTTGGTGATAAATAATAAATATTAATGTAAGTACTTTTAAACAAAGTGACATTGAGGAAGAACTTCATTTCTTAGGCCCATTCAGGACTGGAGGTCAATCAGGCTTATTTGAGAGAGTCACTTTTCTTCGAACCACAGTTTCAATAAATTAATATTTAGACAAATACTTGTATGTTTCAGAGATTTAGTAAGAGGAATGTATTATATTTTAGAGAAATTAAAGGCCTAATCCTGAATTCTTTGTATAGTCATCATTCCCAATAATGGTTTATGTACCCCTGGAAAGTGCTACTGAACATGTGTTTATTATAAACAGTGCACCTAAAGTTCAGGATGCCCCACTACCAGTATAAGAAACTCTACTCAGTTACTTATAACTTTTACAAACTGCTTGGGATGAAATTTGCTGGCATCTGTCTCAGCTGAATTTTTCTCTTTGAAATTTCTGCACAAACAGTTCAGTCATTTTGCAGAACCAGGTTAGGGGAAAATGTTCTTTTGTCCATGTTCAAGAAATTATAGAGATATTTTGAAAAACTGTAGCACCTTCCTACTTTAGAGCAGGGCAGGCGTGCCATTTCAGATTTTGGTGGGTGGGGCCAAACTATGCATGCCATGATGGGGCGGGGGAGTGAAGAGAGCATGGGATGAAGACTAAGGACAGTGGCTTCAGCAGTGTTACTGAGCATGCTCAGTACAAACCAAGCACCAAATAGGAAGGTGGGGGGAATAACTCCATCTACCCTCCCCCCCCCCCCCATGTATCAACTCTATCCAGGGGCTACCAAGCCACCAGAAAACTCTGCTTTTTTTGGCAGACAACTTAGCAGTTAACTGACAGGAGCACTGTATCTAATTCCTATACAAAAGAAAGAAAATTAAATAATTATTAGACTCGCTCAGCTCTAACAGTAACATGTTCTGATATCTTGGGACAAATCACTTAAGGGACACTTCAACAACAAATGACTTCGGTCATCTGAAGAAGTGGGCTGTGCCCATGAAAGCTCATGATACCATCTACATGTTTTGTTAGTCTATAAAGTGCTACCAGACCATTTGTTGTTTTTTCCTGTACAGACTAACTCGGCTACCCCCTGAAGCTTAAGGGACACTAGTTAGCCTTAAAATTTTAATGTATATTCTTACTTTATTATCAACTCTGGGAAGAGAGAGACCTTGTCAGGACTCCTGAGCTCTCTCTCTCAGCACTGGAAGAAGAGTGGGGTCTAGTGGGTTACAGCAGGGGACACATACATTTCAGCTCTATATAGGAAATCAGAATGGCCATACTGGGTCAGATCAAAGGTCCTTCTAGCCCTGTATCCTGTCTTTCAATAGTGGCCAATGCCAGGTGCTTCAGAAGGAACAAACAGAACAGGCAATCATCATGATCCATCCCATCGCCCATTCCCAGCTTCTGGCAAATAGAAACTAGGGACACCATCCCCATCCCTGCTGATTCCTGGCTAGTAGCCATTGATGGACCTATCCCCCTTGAACTTATTTTGTCCTTATTGGAACCCTGTTATAGTTTTGGGCTTTCTGACCATCTCCTGGCAAAGAGTTTCACAAGTTGACAATGAAAAAATATTTTATTTTGTTTGTTTGTATTTTGCTGCCTACAAATTTAATTGGGTCATCTTCTTGTGTTATGTTAGTAAAGGAATGAATAACATTTCCTTATTCTATTTTTCCACGTCATTCATGATTTTCTAGACCTCTAACATATCCCCACATCCTTTAATCATTTCTTTTCCAAGCTGAAAAGTCCCAGTCTTATTAATCTCTCCTCATATGAGCTGTTCCTTATCCCTAATCATTTCTGTTGCCCTTTCTGTACCTTTTCCAAATTTGATATATCTTTTTTTACACTATTCAAGATGGGGGAATACAATGATTTTATATAGAGGCAATATGGTATTTTGTCCTATCTAGTCCTTTCCTAATGATTCCCAATATTCTCTTAGTTTTGTAGTTTTTAGACTGCCACTGCACATTGACCATATGTTTTCAGGAAACTATCCACAAGGACTCCATGATCTCTTTCTTGAGAGGTAACAGCTATTTTAGACCCCATCATTTGTTTATCTCTAGTTGGGATTATATCTTCCCATGTGTATTACTTTGCACTTATCAACACTGAATTCCATCTGCCCTTGTGTTGTCAAGTCACCCAGTTTTATGTTGCCCAATTGCCCAGTTTTGTGAGATACCTTTGTCATTATTTACCGCTTTTTCATGAACATTTATGACAAGTTTAACAGCAGTGATCCAAATACAGATCCCTGCAGCACAACAGTCATTCCTACACTTCCCTCCCCTATCTTTTAAGTGGAGCACTGGGCAATGTTTTCATGATGATCTAAGGATCCTTCAATTACCTGAATAACCAGCCTTTTGTTATTCTTAGTGAGCCTGCCCCTCCCTCTTTTTATGCCCTGGAGTCAGGGCATGCAGCTTTAAGCTTTAAGCATACATACCTCAAATATGAAATCCAGGGGTTCAAACTTGGGAGAGGGGCTACTGCCCCTCTAGGCCCTCATAAATTGTGCCCCAGGAGCAGGGGTCTGTAATTTGGCAGCCTAATGTCAGGGATGCATGGTGTGAATGCATCAAGGTGCGGTAATGAATAATGCAGTTGTCTGTAGGACCAAACTCATTTGTTGCAATAGCTGGAAGGTGTTTGGTGAACCAGTCAGAGATTTCAGGAAGGGAAGTGATGATCTGGGGCGGGGGGGAAGGGGAGGCAGTAGCAAGCTACTGCAGAAAACTGGATTCTATCCCTGTATCTGATCTGAGAAAGTGGGTCTGGCCCACAAAAGCTCATCAACTAATAAACCATCTTGTTAGTCTTTAAAGTGCCACATAGTCCTGTTTTTTGTTTCAGCTAGACTAGACTAACATGGCTACATCTCTATTACTATTTCACATTTCTATGTGATGGTAAGCAAGTCACTTAAGCTTAACATTCTACAAGTGATTCCCAACCTCACCTCATTTTCTGTACAGACAATATGAGACTCCTGCGACTTTGCAGAAATGCCGAGTATTTACAATTGAAACAGGCATTGGGAGCTCTGTCTAAATAGTGCTATAGAATACTTATAATTATGAACAATTAGTCCCAAGCCCTCTAATGCAGGTCTGAGAGGAGAAAGCAGTCAGTCCTGAGCAAAGGAGCTTCCACTTCTAGAGATTCTTTTCCGTGAATTCTGTGAATTCTTTTAATTGAATTTGCCCTAATATCCCAACAAATTATTTTTCTAAAATACCACCCTAAAGAGGGAGTGAAATCATAGCCCTATTGAAGTCAGTGGCAAATTTCCAAATGAATTTTTGGGTGAAATCCTGGCTCATTTGGAATCCAGAAAACCTTGAGACATTTGATAAAGTTCAGGTTGTTTAGGTTCATCAATAAGCTGAGTAAACACATTCCAGAATGAATTGCTGTATAATCCTGCGTGTACCATTTAAATCCCATTTAAGCACCAAAGCAGGACTTATGTGGGAAGTCAATGATGCATAGGTATTTGCTGACTGGACCCTCTGGAGGTGCAAATCTCCGTATCTACACCTCTGATTGCATGAATAATGAGGCTAGCCTTTCCAAAAATACCTCCTATCCTGCTTCCTTGGAATTCAAAAGATGTTATTTAAAAGAGGCTTTAAAATCCTTCTCTGGAACTTTAAAGCTTGTGATTTATTCAGATGTAAATTTAGTATGTTGATTTGTGTTTGTTTGTTTCTCTGATGAAATCGCCCTCTCTGAAAAAGAGATTTCCAAACCATGCCGCTGTAATTAAACATAAGGTCTGTAAACTGATATAGCCAGTCACAATCCATTTTATAACATACTTTAAAATTTTTCTCATTAAGATTTTGCTGTAATCAATTTTTGTATATGAATACGCAGCAAACATTCTCTGGACAGATTTATTCAGATAGACCAACAACAGTATTTTATTATGTTTTTCCAATTATTTTTCCTTTACAATAAAGTATCTGGTAATATTAGAGTGATAGTCAGAGATGGTTAAAAGCCACCAAATGTAGTCTTAGTTAAATTCTTTTGTGAACACACGCACACGCGCACACACACACATACATTCTGTTAGAGCTTAGAACAGAGTTTAAAAAAAATCAAGCAGCTTTATCTTTAGCTAACAGACTGAAATATTTTGTCTAGTTCAAGATGAGTTTCATTTGTGTAAAAAGGCACTGAGAGTATTCCTTCTCAATTACCTACTCTAGCATAAAGTTTCATTAAAATACATTAATCTATTTTTGTTCTCTTAACATGAAACAATACATTAAACGATCAACATAATTATTCTGCAGATTCCCATTAGAATCTCTGATTGCTATTTCAGTTCTGAAATCCATACACTTTCTATTAAGCAGTAAGGTATAAAATCTACATCAGGGTTGATTAGCACTGTGGTAGAAATTTCCACCAGTCTGAAGGTTCAGGTGAAGAAATTGCACTATTACCACTTTCCTAAGTAGGGCTCCTCCAATGAATGAATGAATAGCGAAATTCACCCTCTTCATGCAGTCTGAACAAAGCCCATATGCCGCTTCACTCCCACTTAATTCCTGTTGTATGTCCTCAATGGGACCACAGTATTGAAGAGGCTTTCTGAGATGCATAAGACATTTTCACTTTAATGTTTAGATCTAACTTTATAGGAGTGTGATCGAGTGATTAGGCTAGGTTATTAGGACCTATCGTTATAGTTCCACTGACACCAAATAAGATGTGACAATTTATACAGGTTAGGAATCTGGACCTAGGAGTCAGCCATGTTTTCATTCTATTCTACTCCTCACTCCCTCTGACAGCGTGAGCAAGTGATTATTAACTGCACATGAGCTCTTGGCATGATATGGTGGCTAAAAGACTAATGCAAACCTTGGATACGTGAGCAGGGAGATCTCAAGAAGAGGTTAGAGAGGTTATATTATCAGTGTATTTGGCACTAGTATGACCACAATTGGAACATACAGAGACAAACCACATGCCTTTTGAGTTCAATTTGTAATAGGTACCTCAGCAGTAACAAGGCAAATAGATACAAAATGGAAACTGAACCTGCCAGGAATGTGACAGAAACCATACAAGTTGAAGACCAAATATTTCAGTGGCTTGGAGCTTGCCTAACTGTAGGAGAATTATGATACATAGAATATTTTATAATATTCAGATTTTAACCCAGAATATTTTATAATATTCAGATTTTAACTAGCTCAGTCTAATGTACAAGTTTTATAAGCTACAGAATGAAATTGGTCCCTTCAGTAGGCTGAAAAGAAGTGAACAAGTGGCAAAGGGACCACTCCTTTTGGTCTTTCGAAAAGTGTTGTTTTTTTTTGAAAGAACCCAGTCTAGACTGCTCTAGACTTTTGAAAAAGCGCTCACTTGATTATGCAAATGAAGCACGAGATTGGCAAATCCGTGCTTCATTTGAATTTTCGATCTGCTTCATTTGCATTCCTCTTTCGAAAGAGGAATGCAGTCTAGACATAGCCATAGGGTCAATCTGAGGATCTTCTACATCCTTTGTTGAAGCTCGGGGCATAGAGCGTGCCAGGAGTGGGAGTAACATAGCCTTGAGCACTACAGGAGTGTCTGGGCTACTTTGAAGCCTCTAAGTAAACCTGGAAGGCAAACAAATTAGAAATTAGTTCCTGGGACTGCTCTGATTTATACTTGTGTGTGTGGGGGGGACATACCAGGGGATATACCAGCTCCAGCAGCAGCCCAGAATTCAGAGGACACAAAGCCACCTTTGTCTTTCCTTCCCACTAGGCCAAGACTACTCAACTTTGGAAGCCCCAGGGGCCACAATGATACTCACAGCACATGCCGAGGGCTGCAACTTAAGTGTGGTTGCATATACATGCAAATCTATGCAAATAGCTTCTTTCACACTGACGGGCATGAATACAAAGATTAAGGCAAGACCACACAACACACAGGCCCCACTTAAGTCAGTTCTGCTGATAAATATTAATAAAATGCAATATTTACCCGATTTCCACCCATGTGGCATCACTTTTAATGAGCAATGACAGTCCAGGAATTGAACTACTAAAACTCATATCAATAGAAGGCCATTATATTGACTCACCATTGTGGAGCATGTTCCCAGTGTAGGCTATGTTCAAAGGATCTCACCTGTGGGCCATGTGTTGAGCCCTGCATAAATCTAAACTGCACCATGGGCCACAAACAAATGGGCCCACGGGCCACATGTTGAGTAGTCCATCACTAGGCTGTGCCTGGGCTCTTTAGAAATGAAGCTCAAAATCTCCCCATTTTTGCTAGTTCTGCTGAATGATTTATTTTGTCACTGACACTCCAAAGTCCTATGTGAAACTCGTGGCTTAGTCTTGAAAAAATCTGCAACTCAAACCCATCTTACTGATTCAAACACAATTCCTGTTATCATTAACCTGAGTTTGGGCTACAGGAGCTAGCCCTTGCTCTTTTACAGATTGCCATAATATGTGCAATATCTGAGTAGTACAAATGGTTTAGTTATTGACATCAAGTTAAAGTTATTGACATCAAGTTAAAGATACTGTATGGGAACTACACTGTAGCAAGTTTCCATATACCTTACAATGCAACACCACAAGTACACTAGCCAGAGAATATTTTGTGAACTATGGACATTAGGCAGCAAACACACACAAAAATTTTCTGTGTTGTAAAGTTAGTGCACCAGACTGTGCTGTTCTAAATGAAATATGGGCAAGCTACTGTGTGCTAACTAAGATCAGAATCTGGCCTATTATCAAACAATGAAATTTGTGCAGATCTTTTGTTACCAAAGCTGGAACAAAGATAATTTGTGTGTTAACATCATCTCCGTAACAATCCATAGGCAAGAGAAAGGAAATTTCTCAACATCACATATAATAGAGTACAAAAGAGTACTATAAAGTATTATACAGTATAAAAGAACTCACTTATCAGAGTGAGAATTGAATTTGTGGATGAATTCCAATGCCTCTCTGTGTATTTGACTAGTAGAACTGGTTTGTGACAAGACAGCCACCTGGAGATCTTTTAAAGAGTTATTAGGTAGACTGAAGTGTTCCCCAACAGGTTTCTGTATGTTCACTTTATGGATATCTGATTTGTGTCCATTGATTCTTTCCCATAGGGACAGTCCAGTTTGTCCAATATATATAGCAGTGGGCATTGCTGACATTTGATGGCATACATCAAATTACTGGATGTACAGCTGAATGATCCCCTGATTTGGTAGCTTATGTTGTTGGCTCCAGTAATGAATTCGCTTGGGGTATGTCTACACTACCACCCTAGTTCGAACTAGGACGGTTAATGTAGGCATTCGAAGTTGCAAATGAAGCCCAGGATTTAAATATCCCGGGCTTCATTTGCATCTTGCCGGGCGGGCGCCATTTTTAAATCCCCTTAGGTCGAACTCCGTGCCCGAGGCTACACGCGGCACGGAGTAGGTAGTTCGAATTAGGATCTCTAATTCGAACTACCGGTACACCTCGTTCCATGAGGAGTAACAGTAGTTCGAATTAGAGATCCTAATTCGAACTACCTACTCCGTGCCGCGTGTAGCCGCGGGCACGGAGTTCGAACTAAGGGCATTTAAAAATGGCGCCCGCCCGGCAAGATGCAAATGAAGCCCGGGATATTTAAATCCCGGGCTTCATTTGCAACTTCGAATGCCTACATTAACCACCCTAGTTCGAACTAGGGTGGTAGTGTAGACATACCCTTGTATAGATACGTGGGCAGAGTTGGCACCGTGGCTGATTGCAGCGCTGGGTTCCTGGATGCTTATGATGTGGTTGTGTAGCATGGTTACCAGAAATAATTCATTTCAGGTCAGGGGGTTGTCTGTAAGTGAGAATAGGTTTTTCTCCCAAGGCCTCTGAGAGTGAGGGATCATTTTCCAAGATGGGTTGCAGATTGTGTATAATGCATTGGAGGGGTTTGAGCTGTGGACTATATGTAATAACAAGTGGAATTCTGTTATTTTTCCTTTTGGGTCTGTCTTGAAGTAATTCATGTCTGGGTACTTTCTTGGCCCTGTCAATCTGTTTTTTCACTTCTCCAGGTGGGTATTTCAGTTTTAGGAATGCTCTATAAAGTTCCTATAGGTGTTTGTCTCTGTCTGTGGGATCAGAGCAAATCCGGTTATATCTTAGGGCTTGGCTGTATACAATAGATTGAGAAATGTGTCTAGGATGGAAGCTGGAGGCATGAAGGTAAGTGTAGCAGTTGGTAGGTTTCTGGTATAGGGTGGTGGAAATTTGTCCATTATTCAGTTGTACTGTAGTATCCAGGAAGTGGATTTCTTGTGTGGACTGGTCCAGGCTGAGGTTGATGGTGGGGTGGAAGTTGTTGAAATCCTTGTGAAATTCTTCTTGAGTCTCTTTTCCGTGGGTCCATATGATGAAGATGTTATCGATGTAGTGTAAGTGAAGTAGAGGTATTAGGGAGCCACATCTGAGGAAACATTCAAGGTCAGCCATAAAGATGTTGACATATTGTGTGCCATGCAGGTGCCCATGGCTGTGCCGCTGACTTGGAGATACAAATTGTTTTCGAATTGGAAGTAGTTGGTAGTTTCGAATTGGGTGAGGGCAAAGTCACAGAGTTCTGTAATCAGATGTGCAGTGCTGTTATCAGGGATGGTGATCCTGATGGCCTGTAATCTGTCTTCATGTGGAATGTTGGTGTAAAGGGCTTCTACGTCCATAGTGGCCAGGATGGTATTTTCAGGTAGATTATTGATGCTTTGAAGTTTTCTCAGGAAGTCAGTGGTGTCGCGGAGGTAGCTGGGAGTGCTGGTAGCATAGGGTGTGAGGAAGGAGCCAGATAATCCTGTGGTAAGTGTGCCAATGCTTGAGATGATGGGCCATCTGGGATTTCCAGATTTGTGTATTTTGGGTATCAACTAGAAAGTTCCTCGTTGGATATTAGGGGGAGTATTAGTGTAAATTTGTTCCTGAGCAGCATCAAGGAGCTTCATGAGCAGTTTTTTCAAGGTTTTTTTGTATTCCTTAGTGGGGTCACAGGAGAGAGGCTTGTAAAATCTAGTATTGGTGAGTTGTCTGTTTGCCTCCTGCTCATAATCTGTCTTGTTCGTGATGACTACAGCTCCTCCTTTGTCGGCCTCTTTGATTATGATGTTGGGATTGTTTTTGAGGCTGTGTAAAGCATTGCGTTCTGCACGACTGAGGTTGTGCGTTATATGTTGTTGTTTGCTCTGTATGTGTATGTTAGGGCATGCCTAGACAAATTCTGCAGCAAATCTGATATAAACTGTTCGAGAAAAAAACTGCCCCTCCCAGTAAAAAGTTTGCCCAGGCCGCTCTTGCTATAGCGGGCTGCAGTACTCCTTAGGAGAAACCAGCCGCACCCTTCCTGCATACCATTGCCTTTAGAAAAAGGGAAAGTGTGAAAAGGGGAAAATAGCCTCAGACTCTCCCACCCGTCACCTTGGCGTGAGAACTGCGGGGCTTACCTGGTCGCATGAAACCTGCACAGTTTCGGCCCAACCCCTGGGACACAGACCCCCCACTTCGTGACCATTGGGGCCATATATGGTAATATGCAAGGGTGGGAAAGCAATGTGCAGATTTGGGGATAAATACCCATCGCACAGTTCGCTCTAGGAGGTCTTCGCAACACACGTACCACCGTGCGTGTGCCTTCCCGTATACTTCAAAGCGCTGCCAGCCTGATCAACCGACCAGCCACCTCCCCTGACTCTCGGGCATAACCAAGGCCTTCGCAACCGAACCGATATCTTTGAAATGTTCCGTGTGCTGTGTAAGTTGGTATGTATGATTTGATTTTCTTTGTTGTATAAGCTTAGTGTTGTAGTTGTTTTGTGTAGTAAATAGAGTTTGTAGTTATCACTGTTATTTAATTTGTGTAGCTGGATATTTTTAGAATAGAGACTATTTCCCCTTGCCATTCCCATTCTTATATCTCTGACATGTTTAACTAGAAATCGTAGAATAAATATAATAAATACTGTAAATTCATTATTAACACGGTCTATTAAAAATCTTAGAATTAATACTATAAATTCATCACTGTCATAAATAAATATCCTTTATTTGCTAAAACTGTCCACCTGGTTCTATCCTTCCCCCCTTGGGTATGCATCATCGGACCTGTGGTTCTCGTGACATAAACGTATCACACATGCGCTAGCTAGAAGCTAAAAGTGCTTAGCGAGTGGTAACAGGGTCCACAGTTAATGCATGGCACAATATTGTGCTCTAGATTTAGACCCCATTTTGCTGCACAGGAGATATGGAAAAGTGGATTTTAACCCAGGCTGCTATGTGAAAAAGTGTTGGTGTAATTTGTTACATGTTACACAAATAATACATTAGATTGAATGTGTCTGTGTAGTACTACCTGTCCTTGTGACATCTTCTATCTCCCAATATATCATATCTGTGGTTCTCTATATTGTGTTCTCATGATCTATTACGAGGATTTTGTCAATAGCTGATTTCTCAGTTTTCTCAGGAAAACAAAATATTTTGGGTCAATTAAAATCGTTTGCTTGAATTCAATTTTTTTTAAATACATTTGAAGGAAATTTTGAAACAAAGTCATGACAAAACAAAATTAAAACTGTTTCAAAATGTGGAAACTTGGTGCTTTTTCCAACTGAAATAATGCAATGGAATTAACACAAACTTGCAAAATGTTTCAATTAACCGTAAGGTGTTTTTTAACTGAAAAAAGTTGACAACATTTTTGGAAATTCCATGCATAATAGAGATCAACAACAGTGAAATGGCAGGGGAGAGAGAGAGGGACAAACAGAGATTTTAATCCTATAATTCCTCCTCATAAGTGTCCAGATATTTTGGCCTCCCTTCTTTGATTGTGCTGACTGACTTAGCCCTTGTGCTCCTTTTCATTGAGTTTTCACAGCCATTTTTTCTGAATTTTGGAAAAGTCATTTAAACATTTTAAACATTGCATCTTTAGTTCTCAGGATTCATTGTCCTATAGAAGACTACAAATGCTTGATAAGCATTGATCTAACCCAAGATAATGATTGAAAAGTATTAACAACCTGATCTTCATCCATACTCCCTTCCCTTTTGAGTCCTTTATCTGCCATTCATGTCTGTTCCAGTAAATGAAGGAGCACATTTCTTCTTCCATATTCAAATATTCAACTCCATTGTGGGGACTATGCTGGAAATTGCTGAAAAAAACCACAAAAGACAGAACCATCTACAAAATCAAGAATTGTTTCCTCAGACATGTGGCTAACCAGCAATCTAAGCTACAGAGTTCCTGTTCCAAGCATCCAATTTACACTTTAAAATTGATTATTCTGTTCTGTGATTAAGTCATAATTACAAGTAAGTGATGCATCAAATAACTTATTTCCTATCTAAAAAGTTCTTGTACAGAAGAAAGATTAATATGGACAATATTTTACCCATTTTATTCTGTCAATTCCATCTATAAACTCTAAACTATACAGCTATTTTTCTGTGATTTATTGCACAGTGTTGGGTATCATCAGCTGAAGTCATTGGTGGCGTAATATACTAGCTAACTGTGAGGGAATATTAGAAAAAAACATCCACAGGGAGATACAGCACTGCTCTTCTTACTCATAGTATTTTAAAAGCAAGTGTGATCTTCCTTTAGGTCAAAATCACCAATAGGAGAGAAAGAAGGATTTTCTGCAACATACTTATTTCAAAAGCCTTTGTTCCAAAGCACTGAAAGCCACAGCTAACAAATCTGCTCCCCACTTCCTAACAGGAACATTTATTTCCCAAGGTATTTTGAAAGTGTCAGAGTTCCAAATGCCTACTCTTGTGAACAGCAGCACAAAATTTAATGTTAGGCTAGCAATTGCTTTGATTATTTTTCAGAAAAAAACTCAACTTTTGTTACCTAAATCTGGTCATTTTCACTTTTATAAGCTTTAAAGCAATGTAACATTTATAAAATTAGTAAGTCCCTAATTCATATGTATTCTCTGTTGCACACTAGTTACATATTTCAATGGCCTTTTGGAAGTCAGTAGGCTATGTGATATACTGTGAAGGATGGAAAATCCTCCCTTCCTCTAATAATCATCTTTGTACTGCTTGGGATGGTGTCCACTGGAAAAAGTCAGAGGTTATCTGGTATGTAAGTATGCAAGACCCCAGTCAGACTTTTTCATACAGTGGATATTAAACAGCAAAACTCATTTTCATAGGATGCTGCTCAGGTCAAAAATTTAGCACAATTCAAAGAGGAGTTGGACATTTACATTAATTACAAGATTATCCAAAGTTAAAAATTAGTTTTGGAAAAGTTATAAAAATGTCAGAATAGTGTATTAGAAAGCGCATAAGCATGTTCCAGCACAGAAAGTCCAAGGTTTCTGTCAAAGCTCCAGTTTATGCTTTCCCATGTTTCCTGAGCAAGTTTAAGAATAATGGAATATTAGGGCTAGAAGAGACCCCAATAAATCCTCTACTGCAGCCCTTTGTGTTGAGCAAGACAAAGTAATGCTAATTCATGAATGACAAACGTTTGTCTAACCTGTTCTTCAAAACCTCCTTTCCAGTGCTTTACTACCAGTATATTCAAATATTTTTTCCTAATACCTAACCTGAATCTCCCTTACTGCAGAGTAAACCCTTATTACAACCAAGACTTAAGGGTATGTCTACACCACAGAGAAGATCAAAGCTGCTGCTGTTGATCTTCCAGGGTTCGAATTAGCAGGTCTAGTGAAGACACGCTAATTCGAATTGAGAGGGGCACACCTGTTGATGCTGATAGTCCTGCTTACACTAGGATTAAGGGAACTTGAAGGAAGAGTATTCTTCATTCAACTTCCTGCAGTGTAGACAGCAGCACCAAAAGCCAAGTTAAGCTACTTGGACTTTCAGCTACGCAATTAATGTAGCTGAAGTTGCGTATCTTAATTTGATCTTATCCCATAGTGTAGATGTATCCCGACAGTCTAACATAGGGGCCAAAGTGGGAGTCAGGCCAGGAGGCAAAACTGATAGTCAGGAATCAGGAAAACAGAAGACAAACTTGAGAGCAGAATCACAAATTGGTAGCCAAAGTCAGGCCCCAGCAGGGAATCAGGATGTCAAAGCAGGGGAGCAGAAAGCCTTAGGCACACAAAGTCCAGAGCAAGGTGAGTCCAATCACACAGACAATTTCCTCTTCCTATGCTGAGTTTATGTAGGGACTAGGACCAATCAGGATACCCAGGATTCTGACAATTAACTCCCCGGGTTGGGGTCATCTGTCAAAATTAAGCTCCTATTTAATAGCCCTTAGTTTAGTAGGTTCCTTGGTGGATGGCTGGAACCTGTTAGTATAAAAGAGTACTGTAGACTGGTGTTCAAGACTCCTAGTGCCTCTATGCACTTTATTACTTATACAGCAATAGATACTGAGAACAACTGATCACCATGGTCTTTGTAACTGCCTTTAACTTAATTGGAAGAATATTATTAGGTTTCCGCTCACTCTTCTTTTCTTAAGATTAAACATGCTCAGTTTTCAACCTATTTTGTTTCTTCACCTTCTATTATTTTTGTTTCTCTCCACTAGACTCTCTCCAATTTGTTCACGTCTTTTCTGGAACAGTGCTGATCACAATGGGAAAATTACCCTTTATGTGTCACATACAACACTCCTATTAATACACGCCAGAATGATATTAACCTTTTTAGCAATGGTATTACATTGTCATATTCAAGTTATATCCCCTGCAGATTGTTTTCAGCTGTACTGCTACCTAACCAATTATTTCCCTTTTTGTAGTTATGCATTTGTTTTTTTTCTTCCTAAGTGTAGTACCTTGCACTTGTCTTTACTTAATTTCATCTTCTTGACTTCATACCAATTCTTCAATTTGTCAAGGTAGTTTTCAAGTCTAATGCTGTCCCGCAACATGATCCCTCCCAACTTGGTGTCATATGCAAATTTTATAAGCACAGTCTGCACTCCATTATCCATATTAAAATATTAAAATAGTGTCTAGTTGCAGACTGAGGGATGACCCTTGAGGGACCTCCCTAAATATTGACAACAAATCATTGAGAATTATTCTTTGAGACTCTCCAAGCTGCTATTTTTTTCTGTTCCATAACATTTGCATTTGTTTTACAGAGGTTTTTTTCACTGCAGCCTTTAATAAGCTAGAAATCACAGGTTTTTTTCACTAAAGACCAGGAAAGATTTGCAAAGAAGCAGGTTAGGTGTAACTGTAATACAATTCGGCCTTCTCTCTGAAAGCAATCTACAACATGAACCTCCTAGTTATGTCATATTTTGATCCATTGTAAGCATGTTTGTGGAGATCCCAAGGTTCAAATACCTTGTCATCTTGATGAATATAATAACTTCCTTCTTTATTTCAACAAAACTCATGGAGCTTTACAGTTCATCACTTCTTGTAATCTTTCACCTTATTCACTTCCATAGTTAGTCTCCAGATACCTTTTTAAATGTGGCACATTCTTCTTTCAGTCCTGCCTATCCTTGAGGTATAATAGAAAATAAATGGCACACATTCTCTTTAAAGTTCCTTACAGGTGTCTAGATTTTTCAGAGTTTTCCTATTGATCAATTTGTTATAAATTATTATTTACAAGAGTCTAATTCCTTATGCTGCATTTGTAAAATGTCCCTCAGATTGTAAGTTTACCACATATGGAACCCACTAATTAGTGTCAGCTAGTTACCATCCCAGGACCACCTTTCCTTGCCAGGTGAGATTGCAGGGTAGAGGAATATATTTAGCTGTTCTGTGTGTGTGCTGAAGAGGATGCAGACTAGAACTGTGCTAGGGAGAAAGGAAAGTTTGTCAGAAGGGATGAGAATTGTCATCTCTCGTTGAAGTCTATGGAAAGTGTGAATGCTGAGTACTGCTGAAAATTAGGCTACTCGTACACAGCAGATGCTACAAGAGTGGTGAACATTTGTCTGGGAAAAGCAAAAAATAATCTGCTTTCCATTTCCTGGAGTGCCAATTGTGCCCAAATTGCCTACGCTGAAGGAATACTGAGCATTTACAATACATCCTGACTTCAGTAAATGTTAGGACATTCATCTGAGACCACTGCCTGTCATTCTGATCAGTTGTGTCTCATTATTTCCTTAGACTGCCTTGTCTGTCTATATCCATTTGTTGTCTCTTGTAGTATTTAAATGCTGAACCCTTTGTTTTTGTGCGGGTAGGGAATGTCCTTCCATGCTGTGAAAGTGTTCTGGTCTCAGTGCTAGAAGAATTAAACTCCAAGTAGTACTGAGCATGTCCTCAGTTTCCATTAATTTTAATGGGAACTGAAAAGTCTCCACATCGTGGAGAATAAGAATCAGGCCCACTGTGTAAAATGTCTAAATCCAGTCAACAACAATTCCTGTTCACAGCTAACAAAGTGAAAAACATGTGCTGGGAATGTGACCAGAACAACATGATAAAGGGCTGGGAGAATATTAGAAATAAAATAGCCTGGTGTCATTTCTACTGTAATTTATTTCCAGTCACCTTGGCCAATTATGATTGATTTATGGGGTTATGTGGTCTTATTAATCAATAAAATCTGCTTCAACATGGGTACATAAAAATGTGATTTAATGTAAAAGTAAAATTTGATCAAGCACTAAATTGAATTTAGAATGTATCCAGTCTAGATACTGAATTAATTTTAGATTTAATCTGTGTACACAATAAATTGATTAAAAACTTAAATCTATTTGAATGCTAAATTGATTCATCTGATTAAAATATTGAACCAAGTTAAATGTAAGCAACCCAAAGTAAAGGGCAATTACATGGAGAACAGGGACATTGGCCAAAATGTTAGTGTATTATGCTCACTATGTGAAGCTGTTAGTCAACCTTACTGAAGGATATTAGGAATAGCAAGACAAATGAGGAGGCTGGATAGAACATTTATGTTTGCCCTACATATATCTTCTTTCTGTTATCTACTTTTTTCTGGCATACATTTATATGCATCAGTATTACTGGGAGAAATAGGTTATTGGGAATTTTTTCCAGAGTTATTGTGTATATTTTCTCTCAGAAATGCTGTATGGCAGAGATAGAACTTTTATGACTACTATAGTAATGACATTTTGGAAATTCAGTTTGGAAAATAATTCATTTTTGTGGAAATGTGCTGATGGATCTTTGAGAAGATAGGAAAGGAATCCCCCCTTCAATCATCTCCTAGTTAATTTATGAAATATCCTTGATTGTAACTTTGCGTGACTTTTGTTTCACCATCTCTATCCTGATGGATATTCTGCAGATGTCAATAATCGGTTACGGAGAGAGAAAGAGAGAGAGAGAGAGAGAGAGAGAGAGAGAGGAATGGTGGTGATTAAAGATTAAATGAAGATAAAGGTGTATGGAAGTGTATGTTGAAAATAAATGGAGCAAAGTCCATGATAGCTCTCCTTAACATAAAGAGCTTATTTATAAAAGAAACTATTTCCTATGGATCTTTCTGATGTGTTTTTCCATTTACATGTTATAAGGAATTTGTTTATGACAACAAGCATACAAATCTTGGACTTAAGCAGTTATATTTGAAGTTATAGATGCTTAGTTAGGAGCCTACCCAATTCATGTCCATGAAAAACATTTAATGGTCTGTGAAATCTGGTGTCCCCCCATGAAATCTGTTTTTTTGAGGGGCGGGTTAGCCAGTTACCCAGCTCTGAAGGTGTCACCCTCACAGCTGCAGTGTGCAAATAAGATTGACAATACCATACCATACCATCCTTACTTCTATGCGGGTGATGACAGTGGCTCTATCTTCCAATCTGGGCTTCCGGACAGCAATTGCTGCTCCCCAGCTACCTACCTCTAATGATAGCACTACCTCCAGTAGCAGCACAGCAGTAGCAGTAGCAGTATCACAACCCACCCTACAATAACTTCGTAATCCTCCCCCCCCCGCCCTACACACACACACTACCTTTTGGGGTCAGGACCTCTCTAATTACAATGCTGTGAAATTTAAGGTTTAAATAGCTGAAATCATGAAATGTACAATTTTTTTAATCCTCTTACTATGAAATTGCCCAAATTAATCATGAATTTGGTATGGTCCTATGCATAGGACTGTTATTCAAGTATCTAGGTCAAACAAGATGTAATTTTCTCTCACAGGATTACACACATAACTTAAGAAAAGAAAATTTAACCCAATATCCTAAATATGGTTATCTCATAAATCCCAATACCTTCACCAAATCTCAGTGTGGGCAAGAGAAGGGGGCACAAAGATAGAGGAAGCAATTTGTCTACCGCTGTTGGAATGTATACATTTTAAATGAGAAATCTGGGGCTGTCCTTAGGATTTTTGGGGCCCTGCACAGTACTATTAAACTGGTACCCCGAGCCCATTGGTAAATGGGGGGAATGACAATTTTTTAGAGATGTGATTTTATAATCTTCAGGACTATTTTAAAGCAAATTTTAAATTAAATTAAATTCTGTAGACTAACAGGCTACATCTAGACTGGCATGAATCTGCGCAAATGCTTTTAACGGAAAAGTTTTCCGTTAAAAGTATTTGCGCAAGAGAGCGTCTAGATTGGCACGGACGCTTTTGCGCAAAAGCACTTTTTGCGCAAAAGAGTCCATGGCCAATCTAGATGCGCTTTTGCGCAAGAAAGCCCCGATCACCATTTTAGCCATCGGGGCTTTTTTGCGCAAAACAAAACTGAGCTGTCTACACTGGCCCTTTTGCGCAAAAGGTTTTGCGCAAAAGGACTTTTGCCCGAACGGGAGCGTCAAAGTATTTGCGCAAGAAGCACTGATTTCTTACATTAGAATGTCAGTGCTCTTGCGCAAATTCAAGCAGCCAGTGTAGACAGCTGGCAAGTTTTTGCGCAAAAGCAGTTGCTTTTGCGTAAAAACAGGCCAGTCTAGACACAGCCACACAGTATATTCAGAAAGTGACAGTATACACCTGGGGTTGGCAAATGTCTATTAAATGGCTTCATTATCACTTGAATGGATCTTTTACAGGATCAGCATTCTACTTATTGTTCTACCAGGCTTTTTCACATTTATCTTAACTAGATCCTCTCCAGAGAAAGCAGACCCACAGAAGAGGGATTGGAAGAGACTGGTGAGTGGCCATTAAAACCCAGTGGTGCCCCAAATTTTCAGGTGCCATATATCCCTGAATATTCTGCATAAGAGTAAGGATGGCTCTGGAGAAAGCACCCTGCACAGTCTTGGCAACTTTAGAGTATAAATAACTATAATTGCACTTAAAAAAACCCCTGACTAGCTAAGAGTTGAATAAAGTCCTAACAATGAAGGCCATGGATTGCTGGCATGTAAAGACCTGTTCATTGCTTGCTGGATCATGGTAAGTGTCCTCAGCTCAGTGATGCACATAGCCATCCAACACCTCTGCTCTCACCTGGATTGTCATAAGCAGCCTGGCAAAAACGGCCACAAAGACACCAATGTAACTACTACTGTCCTGTGAAATGGTAAATTATTGCAAGAGTTGGTTTCTTCTAACACCGAGAAAGGAACTTTATTCAGACAATGAAAATTATATTGTCACTACAAGTATTCTGCCTCACACACTGCAGCGCTCAGAACCTTCTCCATCCTCTCCTCCCTTCCCCTCCCCCCACCCCCATTATGGTTTTAACAAATCAGCATACATCTTCAGATATTTAAAAAAACCTCTGTTGTTCATGCAGAAATATCTGTAAAAGGAATATTTAATAACAATATATTAATCCAGACAAGCCACCAGTTTCAGAACATGCCCAGATTCTATACTTAGGGAGGGTTTTGCTTCCTTGGTTCACCTAAATTGCCACACCTGAATGTATGTATTTGTGATCAGAAGGTTCACTCCCTTAGGGTTATGGCGTGACTACCATTTATTAATTCAGATGGATTTGAAATCAGCTAATGATACCAAGTCTTTCTTCTTGCTTTTGTACTTTGATCATATCAACTATACATGATTTTGGAATGAAACTAAATCCAGTAACAGCAACTGGTGTTGTGCAATGTTTTTCACATCGAGCTCTACCAGGACTGATTTCCTTGTTTAAACTTGGGTAAGCTTTGGGCTGCATGCTGGCAGGTAAAGAAAGCCTGAAACAACTGCCAGAAGTCACATAAGGAATCCCTCTCATTTACCTTTTACTGCATCTGTAACAGAAGTAGTGGGGAGCTATTGGTCAAAACAAAAGAGTTTGATTACAAGGACTTGAATTTGGATCCCAACATCCTAGAGCCTAATCAACAGACTACACAGTCACTCTTCTGTATTGCAGCCTGATAAATAGTTATTTATATAAATTGAAACAGCTGCAAAAATTGGTAGAAAGAAGGTACCTGAGGATTAGAGCACACACTGGAGAAATTCAGGTTCAAGTTGCTGCTCTGAATCAGCCATCACAGGGACCAGAACCTGTATAGCATGCTAGCAAATTTACCCAACATTGCTTGGGTCCTTAACTCAATTAAGGATTCTTTTTAATAAAAGGAAAATGTACAGACTTTATTTAAATGTTTGTATTTTTCCAAAATACGGTGTTATTTTATTAAGTTAATTTTTATTTCCAATTTTCTTTAAAAAAGAGATTGTTAAAATTTGTCTGTTTATTTTTTAGTAATTGTTTAAAAATGGGAATTCCATCACGTTTATATTTTTCTTCATCCCTATAAACTTTTATCATTCACTATGTTTGAACAAAAAAAGGGCTGTAATCGATTTGGTTTTCAATAACATTGTCTTCTAGTTTTAAAAACTTACACAAAGATTTAGCTGTGCCAAAACAACACTGCTCCAAATTCTGCTTTATGTCTTGTCAGTAATGTTCATTGAGAAGCAATCCTATTCTAGGTTCATCCTATGTTTCTGGCTAATCTTGGTTTTTGAGGACTGTACTTGATTTGGCAATTGTCTTTTTTCTATTTGGTTTTAGGAGAAGCAATCCTATTCCAGGCACATCCCACTTTCCTGGCACAATCAAACTTTTATGTTGCTTTAAGTTATGGTAAGAGGAAGCTGCATATAAAATTTGGTGGTCTTAACTCTTACCGTTTAGAAGGAGTTCTTAATCAAACAGACAAATGGACAAACTTGCTAAAATATAATAAACTGGATAAGCACCCTATTTACCATTCTTATGGCTTCTATTATCTTATGAAACAAATAGAAGGGGTTTCTTCTGCCACAGAACTAAAAACAAAAATCTAATTTTTTTCAGGCCAGCTCTATGTATCTTCCTGCATAGACTGTCTGAGAGAAGTAATATACTATATGTGTATATAGGGATCTGACATAGATGAAGCTGTCTCTTCTGAAATTAAGATTTTAGTACGTATTCTAGTAGTTAACAAACTGATGATGAATTTGAAGGAGAGGGTCTCTCTCTTGCAAGAAACTGGAAAAATGTTAGTAAGGAACATAATAAAGGGTTATAATATAATTTTAATGAGAAGATGCAATTTAGAGCAGGCGTTAAGCAGTTAATATACAAAGATTAGTAATTCTGGAAAAAGAAATCCATTAACTCCTATTATAAATTGTTCTCTCCAATGAAGCTTTAATCACAATACCATAAATTATTTGTAAGCATATCTCACTAGCGACATCAGGGTTCTGTTGAAGCCATAATTCAGCAAACCACTAAAGTTCATGCCTAACGTTAAGCATATGAGTAGTTTGTTTGACTTCAGGGGGACTTCTCACCTGCTTAAAGTTAATTGCACGCTCAAATACAGCATCAGGACCTTGGGGTTTCCTTGTATCAGTGCTCTCTGTTATATTAGTATGAAATTTTCTAAATCTGTGTAGTACTGTGCTGGTGACTTCAAGTTCTTTTCCCCATAGCAGCTCTGGTTGGGTTCTCTTATTCCCAAAAGCAGCTACTGTTTTCTTTCTTCCTATGTAGCAGCAACCCTAAAAGAGGCACTAGTTTCTCCTCCTTATCACCAGCATTTATTAATATATATTGAAGCAGGTGAAAAGAAAGGAAAGTGCCAGCTTGGTTTGACTGCTCTCCTCACAGCCTCAGCATGTACTCCACAGCCCATCAGCAATCCACAGAATGTGATTTGACAACTACTGGGATAGTGAGCAGAGTTGGAATACAGGTAAACTTCCTGAATTCATTAAAGTTTCAGGATTTACAAATATTTTCATGTACATGCAGGAGATACACATATATTTGCAAATGAAAAATGATAAGGTGCCACAATAGTACTGGAAAAAGTTCAATCAGTTTATTCATTATTATGTTTGCAAAAACATTTTCATTTTTTTCCACAAACTCTCACTTATACAACATCTCTCATTCATAGATTTCAAACCAATTTGCAAATGTTTGTGACCATTATTATATCACATTTTCAATTGATAAATTGAAGCATGCTGTGGTCAAAAAACATCCTCAAACAGCAAGTCTAAACCCCAGGACTCCTGACTTTCAGTTTAAAACCCCTCTCCACTAAATCATACATTAATGCAGGGGTTCTCAAACTTGTGATACTGTGACCCCCTCTTTCAGTTGCTCACGACCCCCAGTTTGAGAAATGCTGCATTAATGGCCAAACTACAACAGCGTGAACTTTGTCTTTTCTGACTTGTGTGTCTTTAAAATCTTAGGGACCTTATTTTGTTTGGTTTTGTCCTTGTTTGCTTTGTTTTTCAATGGTGGGAGAAGGCAGAGTTGAATTTAGTTTCTTTTGCATAAGGTAGCCCTATTTAACAAACCTGCAGTTACCCAAGCCTCCTGGTTATCAAAAGTTTGGTCAATTTCCCAACAATAAAGCACATCATATGGTTCATGTCCATTTATCTAAAAACCCATTTTTTTAAATATTTGGGACACATTTGAAACGTTCTAGGGAAAACAAGATTGTATTTGTTTTGTAAAAGTGTGTGTGTGAGGAATAGAAGGTCTTGATTGCCCATTAGGATAAACACACTAATTTTACTGAATATGCAATGTCAGTCAAAAAAATTCCACTGTGTGTGTTTTGCTGAATGTGTGATCACTGAAATAACACAGACAATTTTATTTTAGGTCACAACAGTAGTGCTTATTTTATCCATTTCTAACCTCCTTAGTCTCCAAGGCTATGTCTAGATTGCAGAGCTCTTCCGTGTCCAAGGAACACATCCG
This sequence comes from Pelochelys cantorii, assembly GCA_032595735.1. Lineage (NCBI taxonomy): Eukaryota > Metazoa > Chordata > Testudines > Trionychidae > Pelochelys > Pelochelys cantorii. Next base: position 174,500,950 of record CM064328.1, on the reverse strand, counting down.
CTTTCGGAACAGTTTCCAGAAAAGTGGACGTGTTCTTTCAGCATTCATCTATTCCTCTTGGTGAGAGGAATAAGGGATGTTCCAAAAGAGGAGCTTTTTCTGAAATTTGGTCCCATGTAGATGGGCCAAATTTCGGAAAAGCCTCTTTAAAAAAAAAAGTGGAAAAAGATACGCAAATTGCACTTCCGACTTTTCTCGGCAGTCTAGACATAGCCCAAATGAGATTAATTTACCTACTTCTTTTTTAAGCACACCACCAGTGAGCCACGGTATGCAGACAGAAGAATATTTCTTTAGATTCTGAGCTCCTCAAACCAGAGACTACCCTTCTGGAATATTTAAAAAATGCCAAGTCCATAGTGGGTTCTACAGCAAATATAGTACTGCCAATGCTCAGAATGTAATTGCCATTAATGATTTTGGCTTCTAATTATAGCAAGTCTTGTGGTGACACTAGGGAGCTGCAGCCCTCACCATGGATTTCAGCAGAGCACAAGGGAAATCCTTTTCTCCCCACAGCCTGAGGAAGAACAGTCAATCTGAGCTGCTAAAGGAGTCATGGGAAGCTCTCTCCCCACCTCTCAAGCTCTGAAAGTAGATTCTCAGAAGGGGACTGGGAAGCAGAAGCAGCTAACACCATTCTCAAAAACAGGGTAGGAAAGGAAGCAGCAGAAAGAACGCAGTGGAGCTGTGCTCCCTGCTCACCATTTGCCTCCTGTGAAACAAGTGTCAATCTGCTCTTTGCCCCCCATCCCTGCAACTCCAGGCATGGGGAAAGAGAGGGGGAGAGGGATGGCTAACCTCTGGATGTTCTTCTCGCCCTCCCTGTAGCATGGAGCTTGCGCTGGCACTTCAGCCCTACCCTGCCCCACACACATTGCAAGATTGGAGCACCAGTGCCAGCTTCCCACTGCAAGGGGAAGGATCCCAAAGCCTCGTGGGCTGGATTCAGCTCACAGAGGGAGGAAGCAATTCTATGCACTGCCACTCCCCCTCCACCTGGCAGAGGGAATGGCAGCACCAGGGAAGCACTGCCTGGAGACTTTATCCACTGTTGCCATTGGCTGGATTGCAGGCAACGGAAGCAGCAGGAGATGGTGCCTGGAATATGGTGCCTGGGAGTAGTGAGGGTGAGCGCAAAGCCAGGTAAGCACTCCCATATCCCTCTCATGCCCAGACCCTACACCACCGTCACCTTCACACACACCCCTCCTGCAGAGACCCTGTACCCCCAGCCTGCTCTTGCATTCTCCCTGCTGGCTAGACACCCCCAGCCTACTCCTGCACCCCACCTTCAACTGAGACCTTGTACTTTCACCCCCTCCTACATCCCAGCCAGACCTCTAGGGCCAACCCGTTACAGCACCCTACCTCCCACCCACACCTCACACCCCACCTCCTGCCCATATCATACAACCCCCCACCCCATCCCACTCCTTCGAAGCCCCCTCCAGCACACTGAACACCTCAGTTTGTTTGTTTGTTTATTTGTTTTTTTGCTTCTCAGTTTTGTGTGGCTCCCAACTGATTTTTCTGTGGATCAGTGGTTCCCCAACCCTGCCATAAATAAAGACACTATTGAAACCTTTTGTGTTGGATATAAATTAATGTTTTACTTAATTTAAAATGAAGTGTGTTAAACTAACATGACAAAGTTAAAGCACTTAATCTGTTTAATGATTTTGATTTTGATTAATAATATTTCTCACCGGTTGTATATACCCCATTATATGATAGCTGTGTATGTATGGTTTTCTGCTCCCATTTCCTAATATGAATAATTTAGTATTTAGAGAAAAGTGAAGGCATTTTGTCATCATGGGTGGTTGACAGGTGGTCTGTGGAAATATTTCCTTTCATAGTGTGGGTAGAGGGCCAAACAATGTGAGAATCACTGGTTTAGGGAGAAGCTAGAAGCTCGGCACCATTAGGCAGCCAGTAAGTGCTCCTGCAGTGGATGTCCTCAGCATGTTTCTCCAGAAGTGCAGGTGACTTGGCAACACTGGTGCTATCAGACACGCTCAGAAGTTATATATCAAAAAAACAAATCACAATACTGTCTTTAAAAAAAAAATCTCATGACATTTGGTCCAATTTCATGTTTTGTTGGAGTCTGATTTACGAATTTTGAAGTTTTGGAGTTGCCAGTATTACAAATACATAATTCTTGTATACAGTTGCGGTTGTGGGTAAATATATATGGAGTAGTTCAACTGAGGTATATTTTAGAATATTGTTCAAAAGTTCATAGACAAGGTCATATTAAACATGTAGGATCTGTGATATTTTAAAACATTTAATTCTGTTATTTTTAACCTCTGGCAAAGGAACTAGTCATCATTGAGATATATCTGAGGGTTTAGAAAGAAGCTGGTTCTGAGTTATCTGAAAAAGTCTTAGAACATTTAATAACTTAAGAAAACCAACCATATTTGCCTGAAGGGATCACTGTTTTTTTTAAAAAGAATGATACTTTACCAAAATTTCCACTAAGGGGTGGAGGGCACCACCTTTTGGAGAAGAAAAAGAAAAAAGTCTGGAATTTTCAGGACATGGTATTTATCATGTGCCTGAAAACCAAAGTTTATAATAGACATGGTTTGACATCTGTACTGCAGCATCATTTCACAATATTGAAATGATCCCCCCTTATCTTGCAAATTATCTTTGCTATTCCCATTGCTTAGGGGCAAAAATATCCTAGCATTCAAGGCTACGTCTAGACTGCAAGCCTCTTTCGAAAGAGGCTGTTTCGAAATATACTTTTGAAAAAAGCCTCTTTCGAAAATGAGTGTCTAGACTATGACCAGTACTTTCAAAAAAGCAAGCCGCTTTTTCAAAAGAGAGCACCTAGGCAGTCTGGATGCTCTCTTTCGAAAAAGCACAGGTTTGCATTACATAGTGTCTTTTTTCAAAAGAACACTTTCAAAAAAAGGCATTCTTCCTCATAAAATGAAGTGTTCTGCAGTCGAAAAAACTGCCGCATTCTTTTGATTTACTTTTGAAAGAACGCGGCAGCAGTCTAGACACAGGGGAAGTTTTTTTCAAAAAAAGGCCACTTTTTTTCAAAAAAACCCTGTAGTCTAGACATACCCTAAGTGACAAAGTCTAGCAAGCTGGCTTCTTTTAATTTTCTTTCATTCACAGAGAAATACTTGTACAATATCTTCAGTCCATGTACCAGCCTTATAGATAGACAAATGAAAATTAAGTGAGTAAAGTGGAAGGGCCCCAAAATAAAGCTCGTGCTCTTTTCTGTGGAAATAGAGAGTTTCAGAAAAAAAGTGGTTAAGGGGAGCATAAAATGTGTGCACTTCTGTGGGAACCTCTCAGTGGTTTCTATTCAACCAGGTCTTCGTGGAGTGTCTGAATAGGTAAGAAGAGTAGGATAGCTACAGGACTTTCTTGAACATATATATCCACTGACAATTGCCTTCCACTATCAATGGGGAATGGAAACAAAAGAATGTTCTGTAGCTTCAGAGTTGCAGTACGTCTTTGGAGGTGGCTCCATATCATTCTTTGTCCCCCAGCACCAAACCCAGCTCTGTGCGTAATGAAATGGGATTAAGGAGTGTTGGACTATGTACTTTTCTAATGCACCCTTTAGGAAAAACAACTTTTCTTACAGGGCAAATGCTATTAACCACACACAAAAAATACAATACATTTCTGATCTTAGATGCTGATTAATTCCCTTTCCTAATTATTGATGGAATACCATGGCATGTTCGTATTTTCTTTGCTGAGACCTCGAAGATGGATTTTTAGAATCAGAATCAGGAGCGTAGCAGTGTTCCAGTACTCCTCAGAGATCAAGAGACTGAATGCATCCAGAGGCTTCCAGAATCTCTTTTTAAGGGGTGCAATTTACTACCCTCTTCATAGTCCTGCTCTATTAGCCAGTGTAAAAGGTCAGGAGTTATGGTCCCCTCTCATCTGTTCACCTCCCACACATAGAGCATAGCGTGGAATGTTAGCCACGCAGGGGACTAAAACGACAAGACAGCAGAGCTTTTTTAGAGAGAAGTCTGCATTACAGCGGATTCCTGACATAATGGACTTATGGTCACATCCACTCACTCCTTGAACTCTTTCCCAGAGCATTGGGCATTGTCTGGTGTTCTGGACTTCATGTCCCCATCTTGTCCCCGTGTTTTATACCTTTGTCCTCAGCTCCTGTCCCTGTATTATCATATCTTGTCCCCTGTGTTGATTCTAGACTCCGTGGCCCCTCCCCTATTTGAGAGCGTGGCCCTTTAATTCTGGGTGGGTTCCTCACCCTTTTGGAATTTCAAATAGTCTAACCTCTTTGATTAGCCCTACACTCACTTTACGGTTAGTATTTTATATCATAAATCATTGTATATTGAATCTTCAAAAGGCTCCATCATCTTTTATCTAATATACAATAGACTTCCGATAATCCAGCACCTTTGGGACCTAGGTGGTGCCGAATTATCGGATATGCCGGAGTATCAGGAGGTACTGCATACTCCCAACCCAATCCCCCTCCGCCCCCCCCAACCTTATGCTCGGGTCCGGGAGCCACCAGTACAGCTGCGCGTCTCCCTCCAGGCACTGGGGCAAGCACACTGAGCAGCCGGCTTTTCAATGAGCTGGCCGGGAAGCCGTGCGTAACCCAATTCCCCTTCCCACCCCTCCCCTTCCCCAGAGCCAAACACCTCCCCTCTCTGCTGTAACCTATGTGACAGCATCTGACCTGAACAGTTCCGGGTTCTGTCCCGGTTCCGTCAGGAGCGCTTGCCATTTTGATGCCGGATTATCAGGAGTGCCGGACAATTGGGTGCCGGACTATTGGAGTTTTACTGTAATTTGAAATTACATAATTTCTTGACATTTAAAAACGTTGATGTGTAGTTTTACAACCACCAGTTTTAGCTACTTTACTTGTCAGTGCAATCAACAGCGCAATCTCTAGCAGCATCCACCACTGATCAGGCCAGTGTACTCTCCACTATGAGGCAAAATGGCCTTTGTAATGCATTTTAGCAAGTTCTTTACTCCTAATGCACTAGCTTACTGAGGCATGGAAAAGTCATTTCCACATTAATCTATACCTGAAAAGGCTGCTTTGATAAGACTTGGCCTCAGTCAGTAAATCCTTCTCAACTCATCTTGGTACTACTGCAAGGCTAATTGCACAAGCAACAATCACATATCTAATGAAGGGATTGACTTAATTTTTTAAGCTCTCATTGGCGTTATGCTGTAGCACAGCTCACTGCTGATTATATTACAGGAGAAACCACTGTGGTCTATTTGTGCTGACATTAATTCTAGTGATAGCAAAGTCTTCCTCCACGCCCAGTTGTTAAAAATAAAAACACATCTCTGTCTGGCTATGTTATATTCTTTCTATCTATCTGCTTACAAATCCAGTTCAATAATACCATATGGCAGAATAGCAGCACATTAAAGTTAGGGTGACCATATTTTCCAAAGGGAAAATGGGCCACACCACATAGGGCTGGCTCAACCTGCTTGCTCAAGCCCTTCTCCCTGAAAGAGTGGGGCAGACAGGTATCAAGTGAGCAGTGATGCACATACTAGATAGATGACCATATTTCACCAAAGCAGGGCTTGAGCCCTGGCTGCCCCATACCTGACATCAGTGCTTTTTTTGTAGAGAAAAAAGGTGTGGGTACACCAGGGGGAAGTTGTTGAGCAAAAAACAAACAAACAAAAAAGCCTGCCAGGGGCCGAAATGCAGTCACGGCCCCCTTAAGGATCAATGTCACCCCAGGAAATTGCCAGTGAAGTCTCCTCTGACAATAGGTGCCTGTACACCTGAGGGGAATGCCGTTCATTTCCGGTATGCTGGGAAAATAGGTGCCGGTACACCGTACCGGGGTATACCATCACAAAAAAAGCACTGCATGACATCTGCCTCCTCACCACACACATGGGGTTGGCCTCACAACTCCCTTCCCCACCACACACATATTCCTCTGACATTACTTTGACAAAAGTGGGCATTTATTCTGTTTGCTCTTGACAATTGGATCAAATACCAAGAACAAATAGGATAGATGCTCACTTTTTCAAAAAAATGTCAGGATGGCTGGGACAAAGCTTAAAACAGGGACTGTCCCAGCCAAAACCAGATATTTAAAGCAAGTTTTTAATCAGGGTTAGACCTAAACACAAAAGCAATAACTGATAGCAATCAAATGCCTCAACTATAGTGCAATTGAAATGAGGATTTTGTTGTGTTTTTGTGGATGAGTTTTAGTCCTGATATAGAATGTGTTACATTCTGTGTTCCAGGCTAAGATTGCTTCTGAAAGTGCCAGTTTCTTAACAAAGGGAATTTTTGGTGTATAAAATAGGACATTCAGGATCATAAGACTTAAGAACACAACTCTTGGCTGCAGGAACAGTCCACATGAGCAAATTCCAGTGTGGTTCAGAGCCTGGGAAGTGGTTTACTGTTCCAATATTGCAAATCCCAGCCACTCAGAAATGATGGCTTGGCTCTCCCAAAATTTTAAGATTGGCAGTTTAAAAAAAATACATTTGGAGGTCTTTTTATTTGCCTTCTGGCTTTGTGAGCCTTTAAGGTACATTCAGGTCACATTTTAAACCTTTCCTCTGTAATCACAAGGGTTAGAAAATGGACAAGAAATTCATGTTACTAATCATGATTTGTGATTAAAAGAAATTGAAAGAGTAGGAAAGTCCACCTTGGTGCACCTTACCACCTGATGTGTGTGGTTGGACCTATAGCTCCACCTCCTTCCTACCCATGTGGTATTCCATATGCCTACAGGAGAGAATGGATCGGAGTAGCTCCATCATTCCCAGGGGCTAAAAATCTGTCTAGACTTATTCACAAGGGTTAGGAGAATCTCTTCTTGTCCTTCCTTCCAACATTTATATACAGGTGAGTAGGTGACTCATCGGAGCATTTCGGAGGTGCACTTGTCACTTTATTGGATTCTAAAGACCACTGTTGCACCCATGGGGGGATGTTTGCCCCAAAAGTCTGTACAAAGGGAGTCATGTAAGATGTCAAATGAAAGCTTATGTTCTACTGATTCTGTAGATGCTATTCATGTACCTGTATAATATCAGTATGTGGAGTTATAAATATGTACTCTGTGTTGATGCTGGAAAATTCTCTGTCTGAGGCAGAGCAATGTGCCAAGGATGTTAGTTCAGTGTCTGTGCTAATTAGCAAGGCTTCAGGGACAATGAATCTCTAGGTGCCAATACATACCTGAGGAATGCGTCTGGATATCTGGATACCTGCAAACCAGCCAGGGCATAATGGCTGCCAGCATGTGAAACAGATAGGTCACTCGACCATGTGATCTGCTCTGGCCAGGAAGATGCCAGGAGAGGTATATAAGTGCCATGTGGCAATCTCCATCTTATCTTCAGTTCAGCTACTGATTCCAGATGCAGCCTTGCGAGGAGCAGCGAGCCGGAAAGAACTGTGGACCCATCCTGACATAGGATGTACACCAAAGACTTTTAAGGTAGCAGTTTAAAACATCTCTGCTAAGAGCCTGTATCGAGAACTGGGTGATTCGATGCATGTAATGTATTCTCCTTAACAACCTTACTCTCAAGCTTTTCTTTCTTTTAGTAATAAACTTTTAGATTTTAGATTCTAAAGGATTGGCCCAGCGTGATCTTATGGGTAAGATCCAGAGTGTAAATTGATTGGGAACTGTGGCTGGTCTTTTGGGACTGGGAGAACCCATTCGGGGTAGGTGGGATTGGATTCTATAACCCCACACCTGTGTGTTAGGCCCGGGGTTGATCGTGGCACAGAGGAAGCTGGGATGTCAGAGGGGTTTTGCTCGTGAGGCTCAGGCCGGCCAATAAGCAGCTGGAGCACTCGGTGTGACTGGTTTGTGGCCTGTTTGGGAAGGTCTCCAGTCTGGGGCTGTGAGGAGCCCTGAGTTTAAGCAATTCACCCTGAGCGGACGCCCTCAGCTGTGCCCAGACCCAGCCCTCTCCGTCACAGCACTGTTTCCCCAGCCCCCGTGTCCTCAGCCAAAATGTTGATTGCTAAATGAGGTGCTCCCACATGTTCCCTCCCTGTTCCTCTGGGTGGCCCTCCCTGCAGGCGGAGGTGCCTAGGTGCACTCTGTGAGTGCTCACATGCATGCCTGCCAAGGCCCCGTAGAATCTGCCCTAAAAATACTAATATCTAACTAGGAGAACAAAGAATGAGAGCTCGCTACAAAGGAACAAAATGTGACTCACGCCACATTCTAAATAGCTGCCACTGTCTGTCCCTGTACAGCTTAGTCTGTAGAGACTGTCCCCGCACACTTTCCTCCAGACAGCTTTGGAAATGGAAAGATGATCTACAAAAATAGTGAAGAAGCACTTTGCCCATCAAGACTATTTTTGTTCAAAATAAATGTCAACGGGTTCACATTTGTTTGAAATGCTATTGTCTCCTTCGGTTAAGCTTGTGTCTAACACAGCTCCTTCATCTAAAAAACAATATGGGAAAAGCCAAGGAGCTGAAGCTTCTGTTGCATTTATTTACTTTTGCCTCCATCAAGAATCACCTCAGAATAAAGACAGCTATTAAGTCTGACTTTTCTCTGTGATTTACATACTAAGGATGTAGCTATAAATCAAGCATTACTTTTAAACAAAGAGGTATATTAGCTAAATAACAGATAAGTATGTGAATTAAAGAAAAAAGCTAATGTAAATATCAATAGAAACATGTTAGCATCTAGGATTTAATGCTACACAATCTCAAAAGGTTCAATAGTTAACTGCCTCAGTTTCCCAACTTTATTAAGGAATCAGACATACCCACATACCTCAGGGTGCATCTACACAGCACAGTTATTTTGAAATAGCTGATGTTATTTTGAAATAACAATGCAAACGTCTACACAGCAATTCTGTCATTTTGAAATAATTTCGAAATAACGGATGGCTTATTTCAAAATCTGTAAACCTCATTCCACGAGAAATAATGCTTATTCCGAAATAGCTATTTTAGAATAGCAGTAGTGTGGATGCTCCACTGTTGCTATTTCAAAATAGCTCCTCCTCAGGGCCAAGCTCCTCCCCAAGGCCATTCAAAATAATTACTCTCCAGTGCTTCCTGGGGCTCTAATTCGAGGTAGCATGTCCACATTAGGGAGCCTGCCTTGGACTAATTTTGAGGCTTCCCTGAAGTGTAGAAGTGCTATTTCAAAATAAGCTATTCCAAAAAAAACATCTGAAATAGCTTATTTTAAAATAAGAGTGCAGTGTAGACATACCCTCATAGAAGTGTTGTGATAAATAATGTCTGTGCAATGTTTTAGCTGGTACTATCAAAATGTTACACACATTCATATACCATTTGAAATGTAAAATACTTTAAAAAGATATTTTTCCTAACAGAGAAAACAAAATTCAGATGTGTTTAAACCTGTTAAACTTTTGTTATTTTAGCATCGTTTGAATGGCTACAGAGTTCCATCGCAAAAAAGTACACTTGAATGGATCAGCTCTCAATGGCTCAGTTTAATAAAAGTAGCAGGGCTTTACACTTCACCTGTTGTCCTCCAAGTTAGGTAAGATGAAGATCTTTCCCCTTCAAACTAACTGTTCTCTTGTCTAAACAACCAGAAAATTTTTCTCTTTACCTCACAAGTTTCATAAACAAGTAATCACTGTTTAGCTAGCTCTATATTCTCCATCTATCTTCCGAGCACTCGGTAGGCACTCTCAATAAATAATCGATCTGCTTGCTATTCAGTCCAGAATAAACCCTGGCAATGCACTTCAAAAAAATTCAATCATGTTCTTGCCTTCCAGCCCTTTCTGGCAGTTTTTGATGGTGAGATTTAGACTGGTTTTCTATCAACCCTGTTTTGTTCTGTGAATTTTTGTTATTTTTCTATTAAACTGATAGATGCAAGAGCATTTTTTGTTTACATTTTTATTGCTTCAGGTTTGCTCCCATGTACACAGTCTTTTCCTCCAGATCCTCAAATATTTGTTCAGTTTGAACACTTTGGTCTCGAAGTTGGCAAAATCTAGCATCTGAAATATTACTGCCTTCATTAGCTGTATGTTTTACACCTTCCAGAAGTGCAACTATTAAATTTGATTGGGTTGGGAGCCCTGTAGCTAGTAAGAAATCTCTTCATGCCTCTTCATTCATGGGCAGGGCTGATGAAGTCCTGGTGGCTGGTGATTGAGCATGGAGGAAATCTTAGCTAGGATGACTATATTCCTTATGGTTAACTTTAGGACTCATCTATACTTCCAGAGCTACAGCTATGTCACTATAGCACTTAATGAATGCTACCAATGCTGATAGGAGAGCTTCTCTCATCAGCCAAGATACCTGCTCTTCCTGAGAAATGGTAGCTATGTCAACAGCAGATGTCTTCTGTTCTTCTGTGCTGTCTATACCTGGGATTAGGTTGGTGTAATTGCATTGCAATTTCCACACCCCTAAATGATATTATTATACAGATGATGATGTAGACCAAGCCTTAGTCTCTTCAGGCATTCAGGGATGTTGAAAACTGATGATGGAAGTTAAACAACAAAAAGGAAGACAACCGTAGTTACCTTTGGATTTCACAGGGCACATTCATGGGGAGATCAGACATCTTAAATTATCATGTTTTTACTTGGGGATGCTCCTAATATGAAGCAATTAATCCAGGCCTTTTGCTTCAAGGCACTCCCCATTGTTTTCAGCAAATGCAGAGGCAAAGATGCCAAATGCACTACTTCCAGGGGCTGCAGGTATAAGAGAATCTGATCACCCAACAGCTAGTGTAAAGTCTATACAAGTGCTGTGCAGTACACAGTGCTAACTGCTTCATGCCAAGCATCCTCTACAGTGAAACTCTGGGGATCAGCTCCTTATTATGACTGGGGCACATCATAAGTTCTGTTGTCTCTGAAACTTCCTACCATTACGTCTGAGGCTTCGAACCAACTTCTCCAATCCCACACTGTGAGAGAGATCGCAGTGTATGGATTTTTGGGACAGTTAATCACAAAATGAATTTTAGACCTTTTACACTGGGGTAGCATTGAATGGCTTCAAGGGGAGCGAATTCCCATATAGTCCAGTGTAGAAGTATCACTGGAGCTTAGGTTCCCATGCACTGTCAGAAGACAGCCATGGTTAGGTTACAGACCTGGATGAGGCAATATATGAGGATAAGCCTGATCTAGGACCAGGTGTACATTTTAAAGTATTGTTTAAGGATCATCTATTTGTTACCATCATTAAATAAATATTTCCCAAAACTCCTGTTGATCAAAGTACTGAGGCCAAAATAATCAAGTATAGAATATTAATTATCAACTTGCCCGCTTGTGTTTTGTCTCCTTTTCTTCTTTGCCTCCAGAGAAGATTTTCTCAGAAAAAAAAAGTACAGATAAGGTTGGAAATACAAAGCTTTTGATACAACAGATTAAACTTTTTTTCTCCTCTTTGAACTCTTACTTTTTAACTAAGAAACCAAGATACTAACCTGAACTGAGAATCAGTGGAGCCCTTCTAACTTAAGATAGACATTGAAAGTCAAACTAAAAGGAATGTGGCATGTGGCCAATAAATTTAAGAGAGAAGATGAAACTTTGCCTTGTTATTCAGAAAAACACCTTGAAAATGAACCCGGGTATTAGCTTGGATAATATTTTTTCTTGATGGTGAGAGGAGAATCTAGCAGTCTGGCATGCAATACCAATGTACAGAGAAATTCAGGAGCCTAGGTAAAAGAGGGGAAGATGGAATTTTAGGAGCCATAGCATGTGGATGACTAACTAGACATATACTGTAGCTCCTACAGCACTGAGTAATTATTTTAAAGCGCAGCTGTGCTCTATGAAAAAGCCACATTTGTGAGTTCCATATTTGTATCAGGTGCATCTTTGGTCTCTGTATCTTGCAGCATTTTTGGAACCCTAAATGAAAATTATCCTGTATTATAAGAGTATTAGTTTTATTATTCTACCTTTGTCATTTATTCCTTCAGATTCCAGTGTATCAGGAGTTGATTGTTGCCTTAACTGCATACCTGTTGTGAAACAAAGGTTTTGTTCTCCTTCCTTCCCTTGATGGAATGACAAATCTGTTTAGATTTCATAATGCCTGAGTCAGGGCTTCCTGGCTCTGTCTCAGGGACTGCATGAGATTTTCAATGCATCCCATTTTCTCTTGACATGTACCAACTATTGCTGTTCTTTCCTCATGCAGCACAAAGAATGGAAAGGAAATAGCACTAAGGTGTTCCTATTATGCTTCTGTGTCACTTAAGTACCCATCATGGAGATCATTAAGGGGGAGAAATTCATCCGTGCTCTGATGTCCTTTGCTTTAATAATAATGCTGTGCACTATTTACATGGTACACGTTCTCTTTGAGGTTAATAGGCTTTGAATATGAGTTCTCTGACCTCACTGGGAGCTGGGATTCCTTGGCAGCACCTTTACAAACCAGATGTAGTGAGGCGGTGTAGCGACCCCCTGAGAATGATGGGGAGGTGGGTGGAACCAGGCAAGCCATTCCTGCCCCTCTGGAAGAAGAAGAGTGGGACAGGAAATTATGAAGAGTAAACCCAGAAGCTCAATTGGGCTGGAACTGCATCTCCCAGCTGCTGTTGGAGCACGGAACTGAAGAGGATCCCTGTAGCTCTGAGGAACTGCCAGAGCAGTCTTCCAACAGGGACACTAAGCAGCTGCTGGACTGCCCCAGGACATAGAAGATACCTATGGAGAGCAGGTACCTAACAGAGAAGTGTAGGAAGTGGCCCTGGGTAACCAAATGTTAGTCTGCTTAGATTGTTGCCTGAGTCAACATCAGCAAGTTTCAGCTGGATTCCCATTGACCCAGTGGCAGAACGTTCTGTCAGTTAGGGCCCTGAACTGGAACCCAGTGAAGGAGGGTGAACCTGGGTCCTCTTATCCCCACACTGCCAACACAGCCCTGGAGTGGCAGCTTCGAGCCTCCACACTTTAAGCCAAGAAGCCCACACCTCACTTTAGGCCTCAAGCCTCCCTACTTTAAGCCAGCATTTGTTTACCAGAGTTAGATCATCAGATTGTTTGGTGCTTTGCCCTGCCTGAGGCCTGACCCCCTCAAGTGGTTCATGCTCTGTCTTGCCTGGGAGCCTGAGCATCGGAAACTGCATACAGTTCCACCCTGCTCAAATGCCTGAGCTTCAGAGACTGTTAATTCTCCCCCCATAAAGATTGTTTTCTAGATATTTAGCAGTGAGGGGTGCAACCTCCCCAAAACTGACAGAAAGGGACAGCCACAGACGTCTTGCCTCAGGACACCTCTATTTATACACCAAAGTATAGTATTGAGCCTAACTTTTGACACTCATTTTGATATACACAGAACAGTTTTTGCCCCCCCATTTCTTTGAGATCCAAATATGTTTACTCTGTTCACTTATGACTAGAAGCTATTTGTTTTGAAAATGTGCTTCCATAACTGAAGTGGAACAGCAGTATATTTTGACATAGTTGTGTGAGCTTAAGTGTTATTTATTTTGTTATGTAAGGCTTGTCTGCACTGTAGGATACTGTGTGAAATCCAGAGTGTGAATCCATAGCATACCAGCTTGCTGTCCCGTATAGACACTGCAGCAGAGCACTGAATGTCCTGCAGTACGACAGTAATAATAAATCAAGTCCTCTTGTGGAGCTGCCCGTAGAGGACGTTACTGCATGGCAAGCTGATGTGCTGGAAACTCTCTCTTGGCTTGTCATGTAGACAAGTCTTTAGACTTTTATGAACTTTTAAAATTTATAACCAAAAATCCCACGAAAAGAAATTGGACATTGATTCCACTCATCTCAGCAAATCTACACATGCAAAAATGATTTCTGTGGATAAGGAAGGATTCTGATCTCGTCACATCGGATGTTTGTATCGAGGGCAGAGGTGGGCAATAACCAGCCTGCTGGCTGGATGTGGTTCACCAGGGTTAGCCACTGGTGGGCTGCCACGTGCTTTGTTTACCCGCAGGCTTGGCTTCTCACAGCTCCCAAAGGCTGCAGTTCACCAATCCTAGCCAATGGGAGTTGTTTGGATGCTCAGGTAAACAAAATGTCTGGCAGCCTGCCAGTGGCTAACCCTGGTGAACTGTTTCCTGCCCACAAGCTAATTATTTAACACTCCAATCTAGGAAAAGTTATTTCTCAGAGCTATGTTTTGAAACTGGCAACAGCCTACATTTCTTGCCAGAGAGAGAGAAGCAAAGGCTCCTTTTGTTTTGCCCAGATATCTTAGAATATCAGCTCAATGGGAAGTACTGCACTAGAATCTACCCTTTACCTTTTGGTTATTTTCAGCTGTATTGGGGAAATACATTAACTTCTAGACATGTGTCACTTTGGTAGTTAAGAACAGGTTCTAACACCTGGAAAGACACCTGATTGACAATTGTCAGGGCTAATGTCACTTTCTGAAACAACCTACATCCACAAGGCCTCTTCTTCGGCATAGAAAATTATCTTTTGGTAAGAATCAGAGTTGAGATGTCATAACTTTACTCATGTTATAGCATCACTAATGTCTAAGATTACACCTTTGTTGTCTTTGCAAATACAAATTCTATATTTCCCTTTGTGGCATGACACAGCATTCCAGCAATTCTCCTCCTCAAGACACCAGTGGTCTGACATGGTGGTGTCTTGATCCTCTGAGTATTAATGTCCCAAATAAGTCACATCCAACACAATAAAGGTACTCACACAACATTTCCTGTGCATATCCAAGCTTCTTTATAGTCTTAGTCTCTTTCCAGGATGATGGCTTGCAGGGCTTCCCCCTACAGTCTCTCAGTAAAACTTAAAAAAAAAAAAAACAAAAAAAAAAACAGATACAAATACAAACTAAAAACAATTCACAACTAGGTCTTGGGCATGAGTGCAGCTTAAATTCTCTCCAGTTCCTCACTCATCTATAGCATGCTCACCCATAGTGCTGCCTCCCTAGACTCCCACACCCTCTCAAGGCCCACTCCAGGAGCTAGCTGTGCATCTGCAGCTTTCCCACAACTCTCCCTCTAGTTCTTTTACTTCCCACAGGGTAGAAACTCTAACCTACTCCTCTTCTGCATTCCCTTTCCCCAGCTTCACTGAACTCCTTCCGTTTAACTCCTCTTTGAGCCTGGCCCTTCTTCCAGATGTAGCAAGGTGGGGTTAAGAGAGCTCAGGAGCACCAATTAATGCCTTCTTGGCAAGGAGATAATCCCTACCCAGAAGAGTTTACAGTCAAATAGATAAGACATGCAAAGGAAACAAGGGCACACAGTTGAAATGACTTGCCTAACATCACAAAACAGGCTAATGACAGAGCTGGAAATAGAATGTAGGTTACTGAGTCCCTGTACAGGACCCAATCCACTGGCTCATGTTGCTTCCAGAAGTTTGTATAAGCTTTTCTTCCTCTTCTGCAATTGTCAAAACAGTAGATGCACCTTCACTGCTCCTGAGGCATTTCTCAGTCCTGCATGAGATATTATACCCCTTGCAGCTGGCCCCAGTGTATAGTAGGTACCAGATAATAGCGCTCAAAGAGGAACTGTAGATGGGGGGGAAAGGTTTTATTGGATGTCAGATTAAAATGACACATTATATCACTATTACTAGTTGGTATATTTGTAATTAGAATGATGACAACAAATACCATCCACATGCAACAAGCATAAAAAGTTTGGCTTTGGTTATGATTGGCTCCATTCTATAGCATTACACATGGGTCCTAAAAAGCCCTGGATTAACCAAAATGCATTGGTCCACTTGTTCAGGGTCCCTGTTTCAGAGTGGACCTGGATGACAAGATTTGGGTGGGTGACATTGTGACAGACGAAACCTGAATGTCACGCAACCCCACGTTACAGATCACAACACCACTCATTCAGATTTGGATTGGTTACTGCTCCCCCAACCCCGTCTTAATGCAGGAATGGCCAGGCATGACATGGCAAGCTCTCACTCAGGGTGACAGTACCACACAGGTTTGGCCCAACCACCCTTCCATCATGACCGGGTGTTAGTAGGCAGGTCAAATTTGAGTGGTGGGGTATGACCTGGCAGCATCACTCACTTAAATTTAGCCTGTGCCATGTGAATGCAGAGTGGGTTAAGGGAGAAAATCTAGCTATTGGGCAGCCAGGATCAGGAAGAGCCACTTCCGTCTGTGACAGGAGTGGGGCACTGAGCTAGCGTGAGGGTGTATGGGCTCCTATGCATGTATAGCCAGGAAGCTTCCCAGAACAGTGGATGAGCAACTGGGTGGGGAGTTTTTGGTGGGAAATGTGGAGGGGCAGGAGGGTGAGGGGTTCGACAGAGTGGAGGAGGAAATGGGGGATGTTGTGACTGATGAGGTGGGAGAGTTTGGTGTAGGTGTGGATGTGTGGGGTGTACAGATAATATGGGGGTACTTTGTGGAGCAGCCCCTGTTCATGTCACATAGCAG
Source organism: Pelochelys cantorii (assembly GCA_032595735.1). Lineage (NCBI taxonomy): Eukaryota > Metazoa > Chordata > Testudines > Trionychidae > Pelochelys > Pelochelys cantorii. Next base: position 174,484,494 of record CM064328.1, on the reverse strand, counting down.
CTGGAGTGAGTGAGTGAGAGTGGCATTATAGTGCCACTCAAGTTTGGCCCAGCTACACTTTCCATCATGGTGGGGCCTTCACTCCCTCATAAACCCATAACTTATTCACACTAAGTTTTCTCCAGAACAAGAAAATAAAATGCATGCCAGAGAGAATAAGTTTATATTGTTATGTGAATGATATCCTTAATTTCCAAGATGCTCATGATGTATCATGATCATTTGTCTTGTGTAATCAGAGAGCCAACAACAGGATATCTATTTTTGTGAGTAAATGGATAAATTCTTAATTCGTGTGAATGTTATACTTCAATTTTTGTGAAAGCTACTGCTTAAAAAGCTCATGGGCACTCAAAAAGAGTCTTGGAGCTATATTACAAAACTGAAAAACAAATTGCCATCTAAGCCAGCAACAAATCAGCACCACATGATCAATAATTTCATAGTTCTCAAGAAAGCACATTTGTATATATTACTATCATGAAACAAATGCACACAGGCTAATTCTTCTGGGTGTTGATTTCTGAAAATATTTGATACAGTTATTCTGTTAGCATTATGTGTTTTGACATTATTCTGCATCATTACTTTTTTCATCATCTTTGACTATAGTTGGTTGGGTAATTGCTCAGGACAGAACTGAGAATAAAGTTTAATTTTTATTCCAAATTTGAATGCAAGTCATTGCTTCATGAGTAAGATGATTTTGGGGGGCTGAAAAACATGTTGAGGATCTAGCTTTAGATTACATTGCTGTTGTATAAGAAACTGTTTAAACAGTACTTACAAAGTAAGGTACGTCTACACAACAGTGCCATTTCGGGATAATGTCCATTATTCCAAAATAGCGTTGTGCGTGTCTTAACAGCACACCCGTTATTTCAAATTAATTTCCAAATAATGGGCGGCTTATTATGGCTTGCTGTAAACCTCATTGCATGAGGAATAAGGAAGATGCCAGAATAGCGCTCTATTACAAAATTTGGCACTGTCTATACAGTGCCAAATTTTGAAATAGACTATCTCGAAATGAGCTACGTAATTTGTGTAGCTCAGATTGCATAGCTTATTTGGAGCTACAAGTGATTGTGCAGATGTACTAAGACATTAGACATTAAGGGTGCATCTAGACTACAGGGTTTTGTCGACAAAAGTGGACTTTTGTCGACAAAACTATACCTGTGTCTACACTACCGCCGAGTTCTGTCGACATAACATTGACAGAACTCGGCAGTTTTGTCGACGGCGGTAAACCTCATTCTATGAGGAATAACACCTTTTGTCAACAGAGTTCTGTCGACAGAAGGTGTTACTGCATCTACACTGTCCTTTGCGTCTGCACTCTCATGTCGACAAAGCGGCTTGCTTTGTCGACAGAACTGGCTGTAGTCTAGACGCTCTTTGTCAACAGAGGCTTTGTCGACAAAGCATCTGTCAACAAAGCATCTGTCGACAAAATCCTGTAGTCTAGATGTACCTTAAATGTGAAAGCTAGTGTTTACACCTTCACATAAGGAGGTTTAGATTGGACATTAGGAAAAACTTCCTAACTGTCTGTGGCTGCGTCTAGACTGCCATGATTTTGTGGAAATGCTTTTAACGGAAAAGTTTTTCCGTTAAAAGCATTTCCGCAAAAGAGCATCTAGATTGGCACGGGTGCCTTTGTGCAAAAAGTGCTTTTGCGCAAAAGCATCCGTGGCCAGTCTAGACGTGATTTTGCTCAAGAAAGCCCCGATCGCCATTTTCACCATCGGGGCTTTTTTGCGTAAAACAGTTCTTCCCTGTCTACACTGGCCATCTTGCGCAAGTATTCTTGTGCAAGAAGGCTTATCCCTGAGCGGGAGCATCATAGTATTTGCGCAAGAACACTGACAATCTTACATTAGATCGTCAGTGTTCTTGCGCAAATTCAAGAGGCCAGTGTAGACAGCTGGCAAGTTTCTGTGCAAAAGCGGCCGCTTTTGTTCAAAATCTTGCCAGTCTAGATGCACCCAGGGTATTTAACACTAGACTAAATTGCCTAGAGAGGCTGTGGAATCTCCATCTCTGGAGATATTCAAGAGCTGGTTAGATAGACATCTATCAAGGATGGTCTAGACACCGGTTGGTCCTGCCGCGAGGGTAGGGGACTGGCCTCAATGGCCTGTCAAGGTCCCTTCCAGTTCTAGTATTCTGTGAACTGTTAGATGTGAAGGTGGCCCCTACCTTGTTAACTCAGCTATACTGTCCATTCTGGGTGGGATTTTCAAAAGTACTCAGAACTGGTCTACTTCAGTTCACTGAAATCAGTGCTAAAACTTCCATAGACTTTAAAAATCACACCTATGCATTTCATAGGCTATATTAATAACCCAGAAAGATTAAGGGACAAGTTTCCTATCTGTGTAAATTGCCAGCTCTCTACTGAATCTGTGGCACATATCCAGTTTGCACCAGCAGAGAACTGGCCCTCAGGTTTAAAAAGGATTGGAAAATACTACAAATGCTCATTCTGGCTTTGGTTAACATCTTCAGAGTAATCTCAACTCATAGAATTTCCTGACTGTTCTTGTATTGTTTTCACAACCTTAACAATTTATTAATGTTTGTTGTTGCATTTCATTCACTTGAGGAGGGTATGTTTAAAAAAAAATAAGACTGGATAAATCAGAGCTGTTCAGTTTGCAGCATTTACAAGCTAGCTTCATCAGTAATCACTGTTCTGTATCAGTGCACCTTGCAGAGCTGACAAGCTCCAATGGTTTTCTTTAACCATGGACCCTGACAGTAGTCAACCAACACTGAGACCTGATAAACTTACCCATCTAGAGAGCTCCAGAACCAAGTGTTCAGATTTTTTTCAAAGCAATTCATTATTTTAACTTTTTTTATTATTATTTTTGTGTGCTGAGTTTCAGACTTTTGAAAGGTATTTGATTTTATAAGCCCTTCAGAATAGGAACTGTCTCCTGATCTGTTGTTTGAACAACACCAAGCTCAATGGGACCTGTTTCAGATGGTAGCCTCTGGGCACTACTAAAAGCATAATGTTGCTACTGCATCAACTAAGTCTTTGTCTACACTGGAAAGGTTTGGCAACAAAAGTGCTGTTGATATTCAAAAGTCACCCAAACTGAAAACACATCAAACCTGTTTTTCTGCCACCCATTGTCAGCATTTCATGGCCACAGTGTTAGCTCCCATGTCGACTGAAAGAGGAAAGGCTATGTGGGCAAGCATCCCACAGTGCCTGGTGTCACCTTCAGTCACTAAGCACTGTGGGAATGCACAATGCAGCTCTATGCATTTTGGGAATGTGAAAAAACATCCCATCAGACACTTCTTTGCTTCCCAGCCCTCCCTAAGCTTCTGGCTTACTTTCATGCCCCTTGAATGGCAGTCTTTGCTGTGAACTCCAGCATCTGCTGTGAGAAATCACAGATCCCAGAATTCTCTTCCATGTTGTGTTCAATATGCTTAGGATATCATGCATTTCAGCAGAGCTTCTTATGGACTTAGCAGAGGACGAAGACGTGGGGGCAGACAACGATGTGAGTGACAGGGACAACACCAAATTGGCATTTCATTACACTGTCACAGATCAGCTGTGCACACTAGAACACTGCATTTAGCTGTGGAAACCAGCATGGAGTGGTGAGATCAAATTGTCATGTAGGTGTGAGATGAAGAGCAGTGGTTACAGAACTTTCAGATGTGTAAAGCAATCTACCTGGAGCTGTGAGCTGAGCTGGCTCCTGAACTGCAAGATACCTGAATGTGAGATGCTCTCTCAGGAGAGAAGCATGATTCAGAAGAAACTTAAGTGGGTATGTATAGTAGCCTTCTCCTTATATGAGGCTCAGATGGGGAGAAAGATTCACACTCATCCAGGGAAGATGATCCATATTGTTCCAAAGTTCTATTTTAAAAAATATAATCAAAAGCCCTAGTGCTGGATTTGTTGAATCAAATGAAATGTGTATTGAATTAACTAGAGGTTCAATCCATTAAAAAATTAGAGCTACAATATGTAGTCCAAATATAACAAGTTGAACCAATGCCAGTATTCAAATGGCAAACACTGTTTCTATATTTTTTCCCCCAGAAGCACAAACAAATATGATATTGGTAGAACCTAAAGTATAATTTGCTTGACCCATTTAAAGTTTAACCAAACTCTAATTTTTTAACTTCAAAAGAGTTTAAGAACCATCATAGTTTCAGGGTAACTGCACATATATCTCCTACTTCATGGTTCATTTCATGAGTACCCAGCTAGGTGTTATGTCTCCAGACTTTGCCTGTCTCTGAGCAAGGTCCTTTGTCCCATTCTCTTCTGACCAGGGGATTTTTAAAAGCCACTCAGCTCTTCCTTATATTTCAATATCTTCAGGAAGCTATACTCTCTAACCCTGAGCACCTATGCTTTGCTATCTCTCCAAGGGCTATGCATAATGTTACAAGTTACAAGTTAGCCTACAGCAAACATATTTATTCTTAAGGTAAAAGCATTACAGAGAAAACAGAAAAAATAATGAAGAGATTTAAATTCACACTAAACATGAAGAATCACCCATTAGTTTCATGGACACTTCGGACATAAGTTCCTATCCATTTGCTGGATGAGAAAGGAGTCCCTGTGTCAGTTTAAATGCAGCTTTTATAGCAAAAGCACTTTATTTTTCTGTGTTTTTGGGAAACTCTGCCTGAACCATCATATGCAAACAATCCCAGAGAGTGAGATGCGTAGATCTGTTAATTCTCAAAAACTCTCCTTAGTTATCCCACTGATTTATTTTGTGAAAAACTGGTAATTTCCACCATGCAATAAAACACAACCAGCATTCATAAATTTAATGAAGAAGAACCCATAGATACTACTTGGATTTGCAATATCTGTCTCAGTTCCCCTTTACATCAGCATATGAATGTTAGAATTAAACTGAAAAACTTGTGGGGGGTGGTAGACGTGTACAACAGATAAAAATATATTTTCCAGTCACATTTGTAACTTGTAGAGAATAAACTTGTACGTGCTTTCTCAAATAAAAGGAAAATTATAGGAAAAAGTGAATGAACAGCTGAGACTTTTGACCATATATTACAGTTTAAGTTACTGTGTTATTGAACTCAATTCTTAAATTTTATCATATTTGTAATACCTCCTTTGTGTTTTAAAAATAACTTCAGAAAGTTTGTCAATGTCTGTAGAATGATGGATTTTAAGGAAATACAAATCCAACTAAATGCATGTTACCATGCGGTGATGAAATTGCCAATATGTATCTCAAAAGGTAAACAGAAGTGTAAAGATAACTTTGCTGTTTTCTGTGTAGGAACTAAACAGGAACTAAACATTCAATGCTTTATTTTGACTGATAAGTCATAAGAACGGCCGTACCGGGTCAGACCAAAGGTCCATCTAGCCCAGTATCCTGTCTGCCGACAGTGGCCAGCACCAGGTGCCCCAGAGGGGGTGGACCGAAGACAATGATCAAGCGCTTTGTCTCCTGCCATCCCTCTCCAGCCTCTGTCAAACAGAGGCCAAGGACACCATTTTATCCCCTGGCTAATAGCCTTTTATGGACCTAACCTCCATGAAATTATCTAGCTTCTCTTTAAACTCTGTTATAGTCCTAGCCTTCACAGCCTCCTCTGGCAAGGAGTTCCACATGCTGACTACACGCTGTGTGAAGAAGAACTTTCTTTTATTAGTTTTAAACCTGCTACCCATTAATTTCATTTGGTGTCCTCTAGTTCTTCTATTTAGGGAACTAATAAATAACTTTTCTTTATCGGCCCTCTCCATACCACTCATGATTTTATACACCTCTATCATATCCCCCCTCAGTCTCCTCTTTTCTAAACTGAAAAGTCCCAGTCGCTTTAACCTCTCCTCATATGGGACCCGTTCCAAACCCCTAATCAATTTAGTTGCCCTTTTCTGAACCCTTTCCAAGGCCAAAATATCTTTTTTGAGGTGAGGAGACCACATCTGTACACAGTATTCAAGATGTGGGCGAACCATAGTTTTATACAGGGGCAGTAAGATATTCCGGGTCTTATTTTCTATCCCTTTCTTAATAATACCTAGCATCCTATTTGCCTTTTTGACCGCCGCTGCACACTGTGTGGAAGTTTTCAGAGAACTGTCCACGATAACTCCAAGATCTCTTTCCTGATTTGTCGTAGCCAAATTAGCCCCCATCATACTGTACGTATAGTTGGGGTTATTTTTCCCAATGTGCATTACTTTACACTTATCCACATTAAATTTCATTTGCCATTTTGTTGCCCAATCACTCAGTTTGGTGAGATCTTCTTGGAGTCCCTTACAGTCTGCTTCTGTCTTGACTATCCTAAACAGTTTGGTATCATCCGCAAACTTTACCACCTCACTGCTTACCCCTTTCTCCAGATCATTTATGAATAAGTTGAACAGGATTGGTCCTAGGACTGACCCTTGGGGGACACCACTAGTTACCCCTCTCCACTCTGAAAATTTACCATTTATTCCTACCCTTTGTTTCCTGTCTTTTAACCAGTTCTCAATCCAAGAAAGGACCTTCCCTCTTATCCCATGGCCATGTAATTTACACAAGAGCCTTTGGTGAGGGACCTTGTCAAAGGCTTTCTGGAAATCTAAGTATACTATATCTACTGGATCCCCCTTGTCCGCATGTTTGTTAACCCCTTCAAAGAACTCTAATAGATTAGTAAGACAGGATTTCCCTTTACAAAACCCATGTTGACTTTTGTCCAACAAATTATGTTCTTCTACATGCTTCACAATTTTATTCTTTACTATTGTTTCGACTAATTTGCCCGGTACTGAAGTTAGACTTACCGGTCTGTAATTGCCCGGATCGCCTCTAGAGCCCTTTTTAAATATTGGTGTCACGTTGGCTACCTTCCAGTCATTAGGTACGGAAGCCGATTTAAGGGATAGGTTACAAACCACAGATAATAGTTCAGCAATTTCCCATTTGAGTTCTTTTAGAACCCTTGGATGAATGCCATCCGGTCCCGGAGATTTGTTAACATTAAGTTTTTCTATTTGTTCCAAAACCTCCTCTAATGACACTTCAGTCCGGGACAGTTCCTCAGATTCATTACCCACAAAGGACGGTGCAGATTTGGGAATCTCCCCAACGTCCTCAGCCGTGAAGACTGAAGCAAAGAAATCATTTAGTTTCTCCGCAATGGCTTTATCGTCCTTGATTGCGCCTTTTATAGTTCGATCGTCTAGGGGACCCACAGGTTTTTTAGCAGGCTTCCTGCTTCTAATGTACTTAAAAAACATTTTGTTATTTCTTTTTGAGTTTTTGGCTAGCTGTTCCTCAAAATCTTTTTTTGCTTTTCTTATTACATTTTTACACTTGATTTGACAGTGTTTATGTTCCTTTCTATTTATCTCACTAGGATTGGACTTCCACTTCTTAAAAGATGCCTTTTTGTCCCTCACTGCTTCTTTTACATGGTGGTTAAGCCACGGTGACTCTTTTTTAGGTCTCTTGCTATGTTTTTTAATTTGGGGTATACATTTAAGTTGGGCCTCTATTATGGTGTCTTTAAGAAGTTTCCATGCAGCTTGCAGGGATTTGGCTCTAGTCACTGTGCCTTTTAATTTCTGTTTAACTAACCTCCTCATTTTTGTGTAATTCCCCTTTTTGAAATTAAATGCCAGGGTGCTGGTCTGCTGAGGTGTTCTTCCCACCACAGGAATGTTGAATGTTATTATATTATGGTCACTATTCCCAAGCGGTCCTGTAACGGTTATTTCCTGGACCTGATCCTGCGCTCCACTCAGGACTAAATCGAGAATTGCCTCTCCCCTTGTGGGTTCCTGCACTAGCTGCTCCAAGAAGCAGTCATTTAAGCCATTGAGAAATTTTATCTCCGCTTCTCTTCCTGAGGTGACATGTATCCAGTCAATATGGGGGTAATTAAAATCCCCCATTATTATAGAGTTCTTTGTTTTGGTAGCCTCTCTAATCTCCCTCAGCATTTCAATGTCAGTATCCCTGTCCTGGTCAGGTGGTCGGTAATATATCCCTACTGCTAATTTCTTATTTTTGGAGCATGGAATTACTATCCATAGCGATTCTATTGAACATGTTGATTCATTTAATATTTTTATTTCATTTGATTCTACATTATCTTTCACATACAGTGCCACTCCGCCACCCACCCGGCCTGCTCTATCCTTTCGATATATTTTATATCCCGGTATGATTGTGTCCCACAGATTTTCCTCATTCCACCAGGTTTCAGTGATGCCTATTATGTCAACCTCCTCATTTAATACTAGGTACTCTAGTTCACCCATCTTATTAGTCAGACTCCTAGCATTTGTGTAGAAGCACTTTAAAAATTTGCCACTGCTTATTTGTCTGCCCTTCCCTGATGCATTGGATTCCTTTGTACACGGTTGTTTGTCTGCTCTGGCCCATGGTTTGCCCTCTCCCCTCCTCTCTTTCTGACTACAGCTTAGAGAATCTCTATCAATGGATTCTCCTCTAAGAGTAGTCTCCCTCCGATTTACGTGCATCTCCACACCAATCGGCTTTCCCCCATCTCTCAGTTTAAAAACTGCTCTACGGCCTTTTTAATGTTTAGTGCCAGCAGTCTGGTTCCACCCTGGTTTAGGTGGAGCCCATCCTTCCTGTATAGGCTCCCCCTCTCCCAAAAGTGTCCCCAGTTCCTAATAAATCCAAACCCCTCTTCCCTACACCATCGTCTCATCCACGCATTGAGATTCTGAATCTCTGCCTGCCTACCCGGCCCTGCGCGTGGAACCGGAAGCATTTCCGAGAACGCCACCATAGAGGTCCTGGATTTCAGTCTCTTTCCTAGCAGCCTAAATTTGGCCTCCAGGACATCTCTCCTACCCTTCCCTATGTCATTGGTACCTACATGTACCACGACCACCGGCTCCTCCCCAGCACTACACATAAGTCTATCTAGATGCCTCGAGAGATCCGCAACCTTCGCACCAGGCAGGCAAGTGACCATACGGTTCTCCCGGTCATCACAAACCCAACTATCTATGTTTCTAACGATCGAATCACCCACTACTAACACCTGCCTCTTCCGAACTGGCTTTCCCTCCCCCTCAGAGGTATCCTCAGTGCGAGAGGATACCGCAACATCCTCTGGGAGGAGGGTCCCAACTACGGGATGGTTTCCCTCTGCTCCCATTGAATGCTCTGTTCCCTTGAGACTTTCATCCTCCTTAAGAGCACTGGGGCTCTCAGACTGGAGGTGGGACAGTACTACAGTGTCCCAGAAAGTCTCATCCACAAATCTCTCTACCTCCCTTAGCTCCTCCAGTTCAGCCACCCTGGCCTCCAAAGCCCGAACTCGGTCTCTGAGGGTCAGGAGCTCCTTGCAACGGGTGCACACATACGCCACCCGCCCACAGGGCAGGTAATCATACATGTTACACTCGACGCAATAAACAGGATAGCCCCCACTCTGCTGCTGGGCTTCTGTCTCCATTTTTCTAATGAACAAGTTTAAGTATAAACTGGGATTCTTTTTAAACCTCTGGAATATAGATTACGATAAGAGTTATGTTTTAAAGAAGGCCAGAAGTCACTAGTGCCCTCTAACCTCCCCCTCTAAACTCCCTCTCCAAACTCCCTGTTAGCAATTCCTGGTCGCAAGCTCCCTGGTCGCTGAGTCACAGGCTTATATAGCTCTGGTAGCCCCTCCCCCTGACTGAGGCTTAGCCAATTAACAGAGGCTTCTAGATTTCAAACCTTTTAGAAGCTCCTTCAAGCAATCAAACAATCAAACCAACCAACCAAACAGATAAACACAAGCTCAGCACACAGCAAATAACTCCCCCACACACAAACACACACTCCAGACAGCCACTTACCACAAGGGTCCCGTTTTTACTCCTCTTTCACCTGGAGAACTCCCTCTCCAAACTCCCTGTTAGCAATTCCTGTTCGCAAGTCAAACACTATTGCTGATTGCTATTGTCCTGAAGTTATGAAACTTTATTTAACATTATAGGTTCAGGTCTAAACAGAGAGATAAATTACTTGGGTCCATCCTATCTATTTTGAAACATCTGCTCCAGTAGCTGTTCATGTGTTTGTGACAATGAATGTCTTGCATTCTCTGGGAGGTGCCGAAAATTCACATCTAATAGATTTCAGATTAGTCTCACTCTCTGTATCTCTTTTTTCTGAGATCCTTTCTTTCTCTGATATATGTTATACATTCTATCCTGCACCTGCAGTCTTCATGCCGGCCAAGATCCAAAGCCCAATGATATAATGGAAGGACTCCATTCCTCAGTGGACTTTGGATTGGGCCCGTGAGTAAATAATGAAGCCCCACACATCTGCATTTATTTCCAAAGAGCATCTGAGCTGTGCTTAGTGCTCTTGACTATTTCTTGCAGAGACATTGCAACTGTTAAATTCCACTGTTATTTATTGTACAGAGCACCTTTTGCCAATGCTCTTTATGGGAACTGAAAAAGAGGAAGCACAAGAGGGAGTTTGGTTAACAACTTGTAGAGAATAAATGACCTTTTAGAGATTTGGAAGAAAACAGTGATGTAAGTAAAATAAATCAAAAGAGAGAGCTTATTCCACCAAAGACAGGGAAGAAGAGAGGCAGTGTGGGAAGATAATAAGGATGAGAGATTTAAAATTGCTTTAGATGGACTTGCTTTCTATGTCTCAAAAAACCAGCATTTAGGAATCAAAGGTTAATAAGGAGCAATTTTTCAGAAAAGTATAGATCTCTTTCCTAAATGACAGTTAAGCAAAAGGAAACATTTTAAATTGCCGACTATGACACACATTTATAATTCTGAAGATCCACTGAGAAAGCTGGAAATCGATTAATCGAATACGTTGCAAATGGAAGGAATGGCAAGTGAGCAGAACTTAGATTATCCCAAAGCCTGTCCACAAACAGTGACAAAAGAGAAAGCTGAAAATGTTCAGTGCTGTTATGCAAGTCTCTGACAGCTTGCTTAAACACTGTTATGCGTTCTGAAAAAAGACTGCAAACATGACACCTTTTTACTGCACTTCATGGCTCACTGCATGTTCTCCAAATTGCATCTGCTTGGTTTACTAACAAAAAAGAAATTTTTACCATTGCAGTCAACAATATTGAGCAGGATTCAACTCTGTCTCATGCGTCATCAACCAAATTGTCTCATACATTTTGGTTACAGAATATTATTGATCCTGATGGTGTATGAGGTAGTAAAAGAACAGCTTTCTTTTTTGACTTTGCTAGAACTGGCAATAAGAAAACAGGAGCTGGGGAAATTAAAATGAGCAAATTTAGTATGGAAGCCATGGATGGAGAATAAAAATGGATCAGAAGGATGCCATTTTTACAGTTGCTCTTCTGATCTTAATTACATTTTAACAAGGAGAAGAAGAGCAAGCAAATAGAATGAGCAAAAGCAACTGAACTGATAGATATTCAGCATGTAAACAAGCACAACACAGCACAATTTGCCCTTTGCAACTTGTATAATATGCTGATCATGTCGTTTGCACAAAGGGAGAAAAATAACCTAACCATCATATTGCTTCAAATTTCCTTCCAGGACCAAACAAACAAACAAAAAAAGCCTAAAGATTTCTAGTAAATGCTAGTGTTTGTTTGTCCCAGCAAGTTGGTCAATAACTAAAAAAAAAATTTTTTTTTAAAATTACAGCCTCAAAAAGATGTTAATACATGAGTTTTGTAAGCTACATTATTTAATGTGTAGATGAGTTTGCAAATCTCTATATGCAACGTCTAATTTTCATAGCAGTGATTAATACTCTGGATCGTTTCCTAACATAGATTGAAATGAGAGCACAAGGGAAGAAGTGTGTGATTATTTTTTCTTGGTGGCAAATCCTTGATCTCCTTTAAGCATCAGTACAATCATAGTAGTTTCATAGGGTTACACACAAGGCCAGGCTACCTTAGCATGTGGATGGTTAGTCTGGTACAAAACACAGAGGAGTCTTAGGAGGTCTTTATCTCCCCCTCAGCAATTGTCTAAGGATCTTTACCCATTTTTTTCTGGGAATACAGGGTTTATAAAAGTTTTATGCAGCAGAAAATCCCCCCAATAAAGGGAGCAAGAAGGAGAGGAAGTTGATTTCCAACCATAGCAAACACTTCTACATACTCCTCCTTTGAACTTTATGTCATGATAAGACAAGGAAGCTGACAGCTTGCGTGGGCCCCCAGGCAAGGTGGGGGGTCTTGCTCCACGCCACAAAAGGGGCAGAGCCTTGGATGGAAGGGGTGGGGCTGGGGCAGCCAGACTTTAGCACCACCTGGACTGTGGTGTGCTCCCCCTCCCTCAAAGTTGCCTGGAGCTCATGATGTGGTACAGCACTCTGATGGCTCTAGACCACTGTTGCTGCTACTGAGGTGGGAGTGAATTGCTGAGTTACAGCTGATTGGCCTTACTGACTGGTGAAGGCCCAGTGACACCCTTTGACAGACTGGAAAAAGAGAACAGAAGTATGAACAGAACAAACTGAAATAGAAACAGTAGGAAAAAAACAAGTCTCAAGAAGAAGGTTAATGTTATATTATTAATGTCGTTGGTTATTTCTTACTTAATAAAGCCCAACCCCATGTCTACTTTACATGGAATATGGACAACTTCTTTGAGCTGCTTGGGAAAGATGCCCACTAACCAAGATTTTTGCACAAAAATGATAATTTCTTGGCATTTCCTAAAATGCATTAATTTTTTACTCAGTAATGAGCCAGGTCCTATCCATCACATTGTGTTTTAGGGATTATAATTATATTGCAACAAACCTACATCAAGTGCTGTAATGCAAGCCAGATATACAATTCAGAAGAGTCAGATTAAAAAATTAAAAGAAAGATAGATATTATAAGCATAAAGGCTTAAAAACTACAATGTCTTTACAATAAAATATAATAATAATACTCAGGTTTACTGTAAGAAATAATTACGTGTAAATTAGTCTGTAGGCCCATTATCACAACCTTTTCAAGAATAATTTTCATGTCAAGAATAAAATTCCTAATGAATGATGCAGGAAAAGGTAATATGAAGTTCTGTAAATATATTCTATCTTCCATTCATCTGATGAAGTGGGTCTTACCCACAAAAGTTCTAAGGTTCCACAGGACTACTCGTTGTTTTTAAAATTACAGACTAAAACACGGCTACTTATCTGATACTATCCTTAAGATTCTTAACTATTTAAAATATTTACTTATGTAATATTAATGTTAAGCCTAGTTAATCATGTCATTTTTATTTTTAATTATTGCAAATGTTTGTTGCAGGTCCTTTTTTTTATTGAGATTCAGAACTCTTCTCTTGGGACTGCAGCTTTATATAATTTTATGGCTCAATATAGCACTCTTGGATAAATGCTTACCTTTTTGATTAGCTTAGCTTTGTGAGGGAGAGTATTCTGGTGAATTTTGAAATGGGAGTGAATAACTGCAGATTCTATTCTTAGATTTGCTTCAGACACAATGGGGTGTGTCTACACAGCAGGGCTTAACTTAAAATACGCTACGCAAATTGAGCTATGTCAATTGTGTAGCTTATTTCAAAATTAAGATCGTCTACACAGCACTTATTTCGAAACAGAGCACTCTTCCTCTGACTTCCCTTACTCCTCGTACAATGAGGGTTACGAGAGTCAGAGTAAGAAATCCTCCAACTTGACAGTATTTCGACATTATTTTGAAATAACTGCCTGCTGTGTAGACGCAGACTACATTATTTCGAAATAATGCTAGTTATTTCGAAATAATGTTGGTATGTAGTCATACCCTGGGTGACCTTAGGAAAGTCATTTCACCATTGGGTGTTTTCCTTTTTCCATTTGTATAAGAGAAGAATGAATACTTTGTTGATCATAGTTTATTGGCCAAATAGGATGTAAGGTATTGAAATAAATAAGAGCATTTGTCCAAGAGGAGAATTGTTCTTGCTAATAGTTCTTTATACATTTTGTTCAGTACTTCTTCTCTTAGTTTCTATTCATGTCTCATTCTGAATCTCGTCTCTAAGATACTACAAGCATGGAATGAAGATGAAATACCTTGATAATTCATCTGTAGGAGCAAGTGAAGACAATAGTTGTATGCAGCAATTTTGTGGAGCTCTGTTTGAATCACTGCTACAAATCATGCTGGGAATGGTCATAACAGTTGTGTTTAATTAATGGACATATCAATTGCTATGATGAATCCTATGAAGTGAGGTTGGTGTTGTTTTCTCTTGTGAATGGTGAAGCAGATTGCTAAATAATACCATTATTTTTAACCTTCTGGAAAGTTAAACATATGGATTGTTTTGTCCCCTTGTAGCATTTGTGAAAATCTGGAAAAAGTTATACACAGATTTTAGCCTGTATCTAAAGATTCATAAAGAAACCTTTCCACTTTCATGAATGAAATCAATAACCTGAAGTGTCCATAAATTCATACATGAAATAAGAGAAGAAAAACTAACAGTAAGAATGTGGAGTAAATCTCCAACTGTATGATGTTTTAAGGGGTCTAAGATAGACGGCCAGATAGAAACCTTGTTTAACCAAGATTTATCTTGCATGCTACTAGCTGTGGGCAACATGCACGATTGTTCTGCTCAGGGAAACTAAAACAGACAATAAAGGGGAAAAAACCAAAAACTTGCAGATTATACCAATTTAATGTCATAAAACCTGATAGTTAGGGTTGGTCCTGCTTTGGGTGGGGGGTTGGACTCAATGACCTCCTGAGATCTTTTCCAGCCCTAGGATTCTATGATTCTATAAAAGGTTCTTTACATACCAACTTATGTAATTTGTGCATAGGACTAAGAATATGCAATAGGCATATATGGAAACCAAGAAAATTTTTTAGAAAAGTATAGTCACCATTAAATGCCCTACTGTACAATATAAAATTATTGATGAGGAAAAACTAACTTTGATACAGATTATATGTATTCAGTCAATCCCTAAGAATGTAAGAAATACCATACTGAGTCAGACCTTTGGTCCACCTAGCCCAATATGCCATTATCCAATAGTGATCAGTATCAGATACTTCAAAAGGAATTAACAGAACATGGCAATTATTGAATGATCCATCCCCATCACCCACTCACAGCTTCTGGCAGATAGAGACTGAAGAACACCCAGAATATGTGCTGTGGGGAAAAATAAAACATGATAGTACTGCTAAAGGCCAAGATGTACTATGTATTCCTGGGGGAACAGTGAGGGTACGTCTACACTACAGCGTTATTTCGAAATATCTAATTTCGAAATAGTTATTTCAAAATAAGATATTTTGAAATAACGCGTCTACACACAAAATGCATTTTGAAATAGCGGTTTGCTATTTCAAAATAGCACATCCACACTGAGTGGATGCTGAATCACATTTAAGGCCAGCCAGAACCAGGTCCAGCAGGGCATCAACTTTGTGTGGCTGCTGCCTGAGGCTATCTGAGGCCTGTGCTGAAAGGGATTCCCCCTCCTCCACCCCCAGACAGCCAGTTCTCAGGTTTCCCTGCTTGCTTGCCTACCTCGATGCGGGATAGCAAAGCATTTTGTCTCTGCGTGCTCTGCTTGCCCTCACTCGGGACACCACAGCACTTTGCAACATGGAGCCAGAGATGCCCCTGGGCACTCTGGTGCTTCTTATGGATGCGTTGCTGTGAGCCTGGCTGCACTTTCTGCAGGCTGCCATCCAGGAGGTCCATGAGGGGGCTGTCAGTATCCAGGAGGCCCTGCTGGAGAGCTTCCACCCTGAGGAGCACTAAGAGCCTCCCAGGTCTTCCCCGCTGGGGGCTTGTGCCTCATTCCTCCCTCACGTCCTTCCACTTACTCCTCCCTAACCCCCCTTCCTGATGTCAAATAAAATACACATATTTTCATGAACACAAACTCTCTTTATTTAATGAAACTGAGGGGGGGAGGAATGAATCTCTGGTGAGACTGGGGAAAGGAGGTGGGAGAGGGAAGAAGAGAGGGTGGTAGAGGGGAGGGGGAAACCTGGGAGGAGGGAGCTGGAAGGGGGAAGCAAGGGGAAGAAGGGGGAGGGGAAGCTCAGGGCTCAGGGTTGGGGGTCTCACCGAACCAACTTGATTTCCATGCGAACCTGCTCCTCAGTTTGCATGTGGCCTTTGGTGGCCAGGCTGGCAGCTATCCTGCCATAGACAGCTGCGTTCCTCAATCTAGTGTGGAGATCATGGACGTTGGGGGCATCCCCCCAAACCTGAATAAGGTCCATGATCTCCACCCTGGACCAGGAAGGCGCCCACCTTCTCCAGGCCTGGGCAGGCTCCTGGGAGCTGGCAGACTGCTCCTGGGGAGCAGTGGAGGGCTGGTTGCCAGTGGCTTGCTGGGTCATGTTTGGGGGCCACTGGGTCAAGGGCAGTGACTGCTGGCTCTGGGCTGGCAGGCTTGGAGCTGGTACAGGCACTGTGGCCAGAGTCTACCTCTTTAAGGGCTCCAGGGAGGGGGGGAGGGAGAGGAGTGTTCTTGGTTGAGGCCAGAGTGGCCACCAGGGCACCCTGGGAAGGCTGGAGGCCCCCTATTTCAAAATAAGTGTCTACACAGCACTTATTTCGAAATAGCAATTTCAAAATTGGCATTATTCCTCGTGGAATGAGGTTTACCAATTTCAAAATAAGCCCTCTGCTATTTCAATTTAATTTCGAAATAGCGGTTGGCTTGTGTAGATGCTAGAAAAGTTATTTCGAAATAACAGCTATTATTTCGAAATAACTTTGATGTATTGACATACCCTGAGTGTGTAAGTGCAGAATTCATACCCCCCACAGCTTTTATACTTTTCCACACAGAACAACTGATTCTTCTGGGAATACCTTGCAGTTGCACCTTTCGTCTACCAGGGGTGCTGTGGCACCAGAAGAGAGGGCAGCTAGCTTACCACGGGAGCAGTCAGCCACAGAAAAGGAGAGGGCATGTTGGCCTTGGTCCCCCCGCTTCTACAGAGGTTCTGATGCCCTGTCTGTTTATACTTTTTTCCTTCACAACATCTCCTGTCAATGAGTTCCACAGTTGACTTCATTGTGTGAAGAAATACTTCCCTATGTTTGACATAAAAATTGTTGCCATGATTTTACTAAGTGATCCCTGGTTCTTGTGTTATGTGAAAAAATAAATAACACTTCTGTATGCACGTTCTCCACACCATTCATGATTTTATATGCCCTATCCTCTCTTTATCGTGTCTTTTATAAATTGAACAATCTCAGTCTATCTAATTTCTCCTCATATAAGAGGCTGTTCCATACCCCTAAATATTTGCTGACCTTTTCTGTGCCTTTTCAAATTCTATTATACATTTTTTGGATATGTGGCAAGCAGAACTGCACACAATGGCATCTTGATATTTTCTGATGTATTTATCAATCCCTCTACTTACGGTTCCTAACATTCTGTTTCATTTTTGGCTGTTGCTATACATTGAGCACGTTTTCTTACAACTGGCCACAATAACTCCCAGATTTCTTTCTGGAGTGAAGAACACTCTTTTAGAACCCATCATTTTGTGTCATTGGAATTTTGTTTTCTGCTTTGCTTTACTTTGCTCTTATCAGCAATGAAACTCATCTGCCATTTTGTAGCCCAATCCCCCTTTAACTTTTCACAGTGAGCTCCATTATCACAACTAGTGGCAGTATCTGCTGTGTTACAATAAAAAAGGCAACTTTAACTGATTCATCCTTGGGAAAATAAGCAAGTTGGGAAAAGAAAGTTAGAAGTATCTACACTACAGAAACTTCTGAATTTACTACTGATAATGGAGTTCAGCAGGGTAAAAATATTGCAGCTGTGGAATCAAAAACAGATCATCCAAGAACTTGCTCAAATTTTTAAAAAAAGACATCTAGTTGCCTATCTTAATACATTAATTAAAGAAATGTAGATTACAGTGATGCTTACATTTCATACTACATTATCATTACCCATATGTAACAAGGTATTACATGTGTGCATTAGGCAATTATTTGGAATTTACTAAGTTCAACTTCTAGGCACCTGATTTTGCAAATTCAAAGGTCTGTGTCCTCACTACAGGGAAGAATTGAATGTCGTCTGAGGTAGCGCATCCATATTAATGGAGTCAGCCTCGGAGTCAGAGCCCCAGGAAGCACTGTGGGGAGCTGTGGGAGGCACCCCAGAGGCCAATTAGTTTGAATTAGTGGCACCGGAGTGTCTGCACTAACATTATTTTGGACTTACAAGTTTGGGAATAGTGTTATTCCTCATGAAAAGCAGGACTATAGAGTTCAAATTCCATGGCCCCTTATTCTAGAATAATGGGCTTGGTAGTGTGGATGGATCACTTAGATAATTGATGTTGGAGGGCTAATTTCAGACTTAGGTCCTAGTGTAGATAGGCCTAACAGATTATACTACAATATTTATTTAGAAATGTGTTATTTTTTTTTTAAATGTGAAGTTAATGACTTTTGAGTGCCGGGAATTACAAGGTGTTTGAACGAGTTTTATAAAGCTCTCCAGAAGGGTATATTTATATTTGTGTATATGTCTCCTGTTGCTGCTGCTTTCAATACTGCTAAAATATACAGTCACAGTTTGTGAACTTTTCAAATATATTTGTTGTTTAAACTATTTGATACATTTCTTTAGCAAATAATTCTTGGTCAGCAGGTCATTCACAAATAGTGAACTGTGAATTCTGTAACTGGCAATTTGTGAGGTGATGTATGTTATGCAATCACATAGTATTGTTTCTGCTCCCTGATTGGGTGGTTTACTTAACATGTGGCAAATTTTGAAATTAATTATGCAATCCAAAATTCACCTTCACTAGCCATCAATCATTCATACTTAAATTTTATTTTCATGAGTATTCACACTAACGATTCAAGCACAGGTGGTTCATGGTAAGCAAATTTGGATGGATCACAGGCATATTAGAGTTCATGCTTATTAACCTACTTCACAAGATAATGTAAGGATTAACTAGCCCATGTTTTTATAGCATATTAATGCAGTAAAGCACTATACACTGTAAATGCTACTGTAAGTGTTTGAATTTGGCCATATTAGAATAATATATATAAATTACGTTTTTTTCCTCTGAGTAGTACATGACAGTACACTATGTAATACTTTGATGAAAAACTCAGAGACAAAGAAAAGGACAACCAATGTGGAAGGCAAGTAAGGCCTATACAGTGTTGACACATGTTATCCTCAGATCCTCCGTTAGGCATACAACCAAAAAACAGGACCTGTCACGGTAGCTCAACGCGTCAAGGTGCACTGTAAATCAGAGTTCTATTGCAGTTCAAGCTCAGTCCCACCAGGTGGCAGTTTGGAATGATCAGTAACATGAGTGAGCATGTGTCCCCTTTCCAACTGCACTGCACTTCCATGGGCAGTACAACAGTAGAGACTGGTTCTATAACACCTGAAGGTAACATTATGTAATCTTAATGAACCAGGATGGCATTTTCAAACTTTGTTCACAATGTTCATCTCAGAAGTTGGTTACTTCATTTTATTGTTTAAAATAATTCTTGCTACAGACTGCAGCTACAACAGTGAACTATGTATAGTGCATATCAAACTACTGGAGTTGCTCATGTTTACATCATAATATAATATGTTGCAGTCCATGCCCATTGTCCTGGTCTTGTAGAATGGTGGACGCATTTGAGATAATCATTCTTCAAATCTGAATATCTGGATTTGTAGCACTATGGATGTACTTTTACAGAAAAGTAATTTTTATTTTAAACACATTAAAACTGAAACAACACAAGCACATTTTTGCAATACCATAGACTGTTATTGGAAAATGTTAATTCAGTGGTTTCATGATACGTCTGATTTGTGGAGTATGCATCCTCAAAACGTATTAAATCCCAGGACAGACTTCTTCCCTTTCCATTTCAAATGCGTGGGATCAGCAAATATATTGCACTTTTCTTCCAAAAGGCCTTTTAGCTATAATGTTGTAATTCCTTCAACCATTTTCTCTTCATTCATCAAGAGTAAATGCCTCATGATATACTGCTTCAATTAATGCCCCCAACTAGCTCAGTCTGACTCAAATCCATGAACCTATAATTATGATAAGATAATGAATGAATGCTCATCAAGGCAAACCATATTGAAAGTGCTCTGAGCAAATGTACAATACATTTTACTAAATGGAGATGCTCTGTTTTGAGAGGCATATCACTCATCCAGCCTCACACCCCAGAAGAAGGCTCTGGGCCATTGTCTGTGCACGAAGAGAAAGCATAAAAGGAAAAGTAAATAAATAGAACATATTAACAATGCAAACAGGAAGGTAGTATTTAACGAGTGATGGTCAGGGCAGGGTTGGTGAACTCACAAATTTTGAAAAACTTAAAAAACAGCGAATAGTCTAGCAGCACCTTAAAGACTAACAAAACATGTAGGTGGTACCATGAGCTTTCATGGGCACAACCCACTTCTTCAGATGACCGGTGTATTAAAGGTCCAGTTCCAAAATAAATAGTAGGGAATGGGAGAGGAGAGAAAGAAGGGGGAAAAGGGGGTGGGGGGGAAGTCAATTAGAGGGTTCATGTTACATGAAGCTGAAAGAAGGTGCAAATTGTTCTTAAGTACCCATTGCTTGTTTTTTTTAAGTGATTAGGATGTGGAAGGTAGTGTGCTTGCCAGGTAATGTCTTTATTCATACCTTTGTTATGGGTCCCAAATGTGTAAATGAAATTAAGTTCCAAGGCTTCCCTGTATATTTGGCTTGTGGAATTGGCCTGAAACAACACAGTGACTTTGAGATCCATTAATGAGTGTCTGAGCAGGTGAAAATGTTCTCCAACAGGTTTCTGTGTGTTGTCTTGTTGGATATCTGATTTGTGTCCATTAATTCTTTCCCACAGAGACTGTCCAGTTTGGCCAATATACATGGCAGTGGGGCATTGTTGGCATTTGATGGCATAGATCACATTAGTAGAGGTGCAGTTAAATGAACCTCTGATGTGGTGGCTGATGTGGTTGGGTCCAGTGATGAAATCGCTTGTGTGCATGTGTGGACAGAGTTGGCACCGGGGCTGATTTCAGGTTCCTGGATGATTATGATGGAGGTGTGCTGCGTGCTTACTGTAGTTTCCTCAGGAAGTCGGTAGTGTCTCAAAGATAGCTAGGTGTGTTGGCAGCACAGGGTCTGAGGAGAGAGTCAATATAGCCAGATAATCCCATTGTAAGTGTGCCAATGCTTGAGATGATGAGTCGTCCGGAATTTCCAGGTTTGTGTATCTTGGATAGCAGATAGAAAACTCCTGGTCAGGGATTAGGGGAGTGTTTGTGTAGATTTGGTCCTGAGCAGTGTCAGGGAGCTTCATGAGCAGTTGTTTTAGTTCTTGGAGTAGTTCATGTCTGGGTACTCTTCTGGCTCTGTCGATCTGTTTTTTCACTTCTCCACGTTTATTTCATTCTTATTTCAGTTTTAAGAATGCTCTATATAGATCCTGTAGGTGTTTGTCTCTGTCTGTGGGACTGGAGCAAATTTGGTTGTATCTTAGGGGTGTAAACAATAGATTGAGAAATGTGTCTAGGATGGAAGCTAGAGGCATGAAAGTAAGTGTGGTGGTCAGTAGGTTTCTGGTATAAGGTGGTGCAAATGTGTCCGTCATGTAATTGTACTGTACTGCAAGGAAGTAGATCTCTCCTGTGGACTGATCCAGACTAAGGTTGATGGTGGGGTGGAAGTTCTTGAAATCTCTGTGAAATTCTTTAGGGGGCTCTTTTCCATTGGTCCATACGATGAAGATGTCATCAATGTAGCGTAAGTAGAATAAAGATACTAGTTGGTGAGAGCTGAGGAAATGTTGTTCAAGGTCAGCCATAAAGATGTTGGTGTATTGTGGGGCCATGCATGTGCCCATGATTGTGCAGCTGACTGGAAGATACAAATTGTCTCAGAATTGGAAATAGTTGTGGGTGAGTACAAAGTCACAGAGCTCTGTAGCCAGGTGTGCACTGGTGTCATCAGGGATGATGTTCCTGATAGCATGTAATTCATCTTCGTGAGGAATGTTGGTATAAAGAGCTTCTACGTCCATGGTAGCCAGGATGGTGTTTTCAGGAAGATTAGTTTCCTCAGGAACTTGGTGGTGTCTCGAAGATAGCAAGGTGTGCTAGCAGCATAGGGTCTGAGGAGAGAGTCAATATAGCCAGATAATCCTATTGTAAATGTTCCAGTTCTTGAGATGGACCTTTAATACTCCATTCATCTGAAGAAGTGGGTTGTGCCCATGAAAGCTCATGATACTATCTACATGTTTTGTTAGTCTTTAAGGTGCTGCTAGACTATTTGTTGTTTTTTAAGTTTTTCCAGTTACAGACTAACTTGGCTACCCCTCTGAAACTCACAAATTTGCTACAGTCTGAATCATACGAGCTGTAAGAATCGCCTATGAAGTACCTATCCAAATTCCAGAAGGACCAATCACCACTATAAAGCAATGCTTGCACTAATTATCGAAAAGGGAGACAGCTGTGGTTTAGTGGACTGACAAAAGGGGACTCAGAGGATCTGAATTCTATTCCCAGCTCTTCCACTATATGATGTTGTGCAAGTTATTGCACTTGTTTCTTTCTGTAATTCCCCTTCTGTAAAACTGGAATTACTAATGCTTAGGGGCCTACCAAATTCATCACCATAAAAAACGCACCACAAACTGTCTCCCCCCTTCCATAAAATCTTATCTTTTATATGTTTTCCCCCCCTATACTATACATTTTTCACAGGGGAGACCATCGTTTCTCAAATCTGACATGCTGACTAAAAAAGGCAGTTGCAGGGGGTCACAAGATTATTTTAGGGGTGTCATAGTATTGCCATCCTTACTTCTGTGCTGCCTTTGGAGCTGAGCAGCCAGCTGTCAGTCAGGCACTCCACTCTGAAGGCAGCGCCCCACCAGCAGCAGCGCAGAAGCAAGAGCGACAATACTATACCCTGCCATCTTTACTTCTGCACTGCTCCTGGCACTTGGCCAGCAGATGCTGTTCTCCAGCTGCCCACCTCTGAAGACAGCACTATCACCAACAGCAGCACATCAGTAAGGGTAGCAGGACCCATATCATTATAACACCAGACTACTACACCACTATCATTACAACACAATTTAAATAGCTGAAATCATGAAATTTATTATTTTTTAAATCCTATGATCATGAAATTGACCAAAATGGACCGTGAATTTGGTAGGGTCCTAATAATGATCCTTTACCTCCTGTGAAGCACTCTGACCTCTGGCTGAAAAATGCTCTATAGGTACAAAGTTGTAGTATTAGTATGAATGAGTTATAGCAGAATATTCTCAGGCACTTTGTTCAATGTTTTACAGTATAGTTAGTGTATGAAGAAATCATAGTTGAAGGGCCTGTTTGAGAAACTGACCTTTTAACAGAGACTTTCAACAGAAGCTTCAGATGTTTCTCAGTCAGTTGACAAAGGGATGCTGAGTTACACATGCTGAGGATCAGCAAGAAATAATTTGCATTAAGTTTCCTGACCATTCGTTCCTAAAGGAAAAATGTTAAACAAGAATACAATCCTTAATTTAGTTAAACATATCAGCCTAAAACACAATGAGAATTCTTATTGCAAACTCAGTCTTTGTCATGTCATGCAGTTCCTACTGTTTTCAGTGGCAGTTGCAGTTGCTTAGTACCTGAAATCCCAGAAAGACACACTCAATGCACCATATTTAAAAAGGTAAAATCAGATACACAAATACAAAATGGGAAATAACTGGGCAAACAGTAGTACAGCTGAAAAGAAAGTGGGGTAATAATGGATCATAAATTGAAGATGAGCCAACAATATGACAAATTTGTGAAAAAGGCTAATATTATTCTGATGTGTATTAACAGGAGTGTCACATGAATGAACAGGAGGTAATTGCTCTGCTCTGATTGGTACTACTGAGGACCCAGCTGGAGCACTATGTCCAGTTCTGGGTGCCATACTTTAAGAAAGATGTGGAGAAATTGGAGTGTGTCCACTGAAGAACAACAAAAATTATAAAAATTGTAGAAAACATGACCTATGAGGAAATGTTGAACAAAAAACTTGGGCATATTTACTCTTCAAAAAAAGAAGACTGAGACGGGGGGAGCGGGACTGTTAACAGTCTTCAGATATGCTCAGGGCTGTTAAAAAGAGGATAGTGAACAATTGTTCTCAACATCCACTGAAGGTAGGACAAGTAATGGACTTAATCTGCAGCAAGAGAATTTAGGTTAGGTATTATGAAAATCATTCTAACTACAAGAATAGTTAAGAACTGGAATAGGCTTCCAAAGGAATTTGTGAAATTCCCGCCATTGGAGGTTTTTTCAGAGTAGGTTAGACAAACTCCTGGCAGGGATGATCTAGATGTACTTGGTCCTGTCTCAGCATGGGGTAATGGATGAGACCCAGGTCTACACTAGGGTGTTATTTTGAAATAACCCCCCTTATTTCAAAATAATAAATTGAGTATCCATACCACCAAGCCTGTTATTTTGAAATAATGGGCTGGTTATTTCAAAATCTGTACTTCCACATTCCTCAGGGAATAAGCTTATTTCAAAATAGTTATTTCAGGAGTTATTATTTCTAATTTAGTTATTCCAAAATAATTTCCTAGTGTAGACATGCCCTAGATTACCTCTCATAGTGCCTTCCGGTAGTGTGATTCAATCTCTCAGGGAAAGTCTTTAACAAAATCATATTTTATCACTCCTGAAAATACCATGACCTTACCCACCTCTTGAAAAGTGCTGGTCTCTCAGCCCACTTTCAAAATGTCATTAAAATCTTCATGACAAGTGAGCTTCAGAATCAAAGTGGTGGACAGTTCTCAATTTCTGACAAAAGAACAGGTTTTCTGTTTCAGCTGTGTTTTGTCTGAAAAAGTGAATTCTTAGGAACCTAGGACTCCTGCTTTCCTTTGGCTGACATTTTTTCTAGTAGCAGGAATGTCAGCATTGTGGAAGCAGAATGAAAGGGAAGAATTCATTTGAGATCAAGCAATAAACTCCATTTAAAACATCATAGCGCTGTATATATCATGTCCAGTCTAACGGGCAATCTCATTTAACACAAACAAGCCCAGCTCAGTTGTCTAATATTTTAAACAAATAGAAAAATCAGCACATATATTTATCCTAAAGTCGCTAATAAATGAACCTAAGCAGTTATTTCATCTGTACAGCATAGGAGATTTGTGTCCATCAACTGAGTCTTCCCGACTGCTGTAGTGTATATTTTATGTATAATTGTACCATTGTACAGTATTTCATGATTCTCAGAAGCAACAAATATCCTATCACTAGGTTTCAACATATTCCTTTATTTCTCATTTTGTATGTCAGTCTGTAAATTTCCTCCCAGGCTTTCCTGGCTTTTCCTGCAATAAAGCTGTGTGACTCACTTAACACTCTGGAAAAAGATGAAATCAAATCTTCAGGCAACCCAGGCAAATTAATAATCTTCTCCAAGTGTGACAGGGTCAACTAATTCCAGGCTCACAAATGTCTGTAATGTATGGTTACTAAATTGGCAGTATTCAAAAATGTGCTCTTGGGGGAGGCCAAAAGCAGATTTTAATTGTCCAACTGAGTAAAGATCCTGTGACCCTATGGCATCTGCCAGGCCTTTAATGCCCCTAGACCTGCACACATCAAAACAGAATTGAATATATTAGGTTTACATGAGAGGTTGTTTCATACTGGGGCCAGGAGACAGTGTAGCTTGTCCTTAGCTCCCCTCCTGCAGGCCTCTTTCTATGCCTGAATAGAACAGGTTTACTTTTATCTTCCTTAAAATATGAATCATGCAAAAATGGAATGTATAGGGTAGAATTAGGCTGACATGTTCCCTTTCTCTAGATCCACTGGTATATACTAAGGATCTCCATTCAGCCTCCCTTCAATAAATCTCTGCTGACAGGCGATGTCATAAAGTTTTATACATGCAAAGGAAATCCCTCTTTCTACCCTGGCACACTTCAGTCTTTTACAGGTAATAAATGGACAACTTTCCTGCACTAAATGAATCAGGAAAATCTTACTTTGTGTCCTTAATATCCTTTCTCTTAAGGACAATAGGCGACACATGTAGGCAGTAAAATAATAGTTAAATTATAGTTTGTTCTTGCACAGCTGTCAATTGGGTAAGCATATAAAGAACCTTTCCTCTTTGTGCTCTCACGCTAGGACCACACACAATGGCTATATCTGCACTCCTCAGCACTCAGGGACAGCTTCGTACCAGCTCCCTCTTTGGAGAGCTGGAGATCCCAAAGTGTGTGGGGATGGAGGAGGAGGAAGCAGAGACGTGTATATTCTTAGCACCAAATACCAGCTAAGCTGTCTGTGGAAAGGGGAGTGTATTTACATTGTAGGCTTTTTGGGTCAGAAACTGACTCTTACTCTATGTCTGTTCAGTGCCTATCTGAAGGAGAATTTCAGTGGGAGCATCTAGGTCCCACCAGAGTGCAAACAGTTGTGCAACTTTTATTATTGTTGTTATTATTATTACTATTAAATGATAATTATGTTTAGTAGTAGTAGTATGCATTCTCCTATGTAGGTTTCTAATGCTCCCAAAATCAAACTATCATACTATATTTTTTTGCAGTATTCAAAATTGGGGTGGGCTACTTTATTTGTAGCCTTCAGACAGGGAATCTGAAGCCCTGTCTCCTAAGTATTTAATACATAGATCTACTAACCTAAATGGTGGGAAGTCATACTACCACCATCCCCAGGAGGGAAAATGATTACAGATAAGTGCAGATTTCATCAAATGAATGCTGATTCCTGATATTCCAAATGTTTGTACATGAAAGATGGGAAGGTCAAATGAACCTTTTTTTTTAAAAAAAAAGATCAGACTGTCATCAGTGTATAATATACCCACACACTAGCAATGCCATCTCTGTCTCATCTGCATTATAAACAGCCTTATCCAGGATAACTGTAAAGGTAAAAAACAGTGTATGGCCACACTTGATAGCTGATCAAATATTAAAACTCTCTACATCTTTTTTCACTTGGTGATTATGAAACCAGAAAAGACATCTAGTGAAATGTATGTCATGCTAACCCACATCTTTCTTGAGTACAGTAATTTGAAAACTTCCTGTATAACCATGTAGACTGTTGTTATAACTATTAGGAAACTATTAGGAAAGGGATAGAAAATAAGACAGATGATATAATAATGCAACTGTATAAATGCCTGGTGTATCCACACCTTAAATACTATGTCCAGTGCTGATTGACCTCTCAAAGGGGTTTAGTGGTACTGGAAAAGCTTCAGAGGGGTTTTACAGCTGTATGATATGGTACAGCTTCCATACAAGGGTTATGGCTGTTCATTTTAGAAAAGAAGATTAATGGGGGATATGATAGAGGTCTATAAAATTAGGAATGGTGTGAAAATAGTGAATAGAGAAGTGTTATTTACTTTTTCCCACAACAAAAAAACAAAACAAAAACAAGGATCACCCAATGAAATTAATAGGCAGCACATTTAATACAAAAAAGAGGAAGTACTTTTCCACACAATGCACAATTAGCTTATGGAACTCATTTACATATAATGTTGTGATGGCCAACAATATAACTGGATTTTTTAAAAAGTAGGAGGAAATAAGCCAAGATAGTCAGATGTGCAACCTTATTCTTAGGATGACTCTAAATCTCTGATTGTCAGAAGCTGAAAGAGGATGACAGGGGTAGATCATCCCAAAATTGTCCTGTTCTTTACACTCTCCCTGAAGTTCTAGTACTAACTACTGCTTGAGACAATATATTGGAATTAATGGACCATTGGTCTGATCCAGTATAATAGTTATTACGTTTTTATTAATACTCTTAATGTTAGAAAAACTTTGGTAATCTTGAGCTATCTTCATCCTTGAATAATATAATTGCATTATTTATGTTACATAATTTTATACTTTGATTGGGATCATACCTAACTAGGCACCATAATGTCATGGTACTTTCAATGGAACAGAGCTAGCAAGGAAAATATTCGCTGAATTCATTTAGAAATAACTTCTTCTATATAATGCCACTCCACACAGTCAAAGGCTTTCTTGCATGTAGTGAGAACCAATATGACAATCTCCCCTTAATCCCGATGGGCCATAATCAATTCTTCCTAAATTATGTAATTATCAGAAATGGAGAATCTAAACAATTACCCAGGAGTTTTTAAATAACTTTACAATACATATTTAAACAATGTATTGGTTAATATGACCCAGAGTCCTCTATAATTTATTTATTTATTTTAAATCAAGCATATGCAGAAAGTGTAAAAGAAAATGGAAATGGACCTGGAAGAAAAGAAGCAGAGGACTCTTTAATAATGGAGGTACTAAAATCAGCTGTCAAATGTTTCTAGAACTGTGCATTGTAAGTCCAAAGCTTTACTTTGCTTAATTGTATAATACCCCAAATTACTGTTTTACAGCTGATAGACCATCTAGAACAGGGGTGGGCAATACTTTTTAAAAGGGGGCCACTTCAGAAATATCTTAAGTGGCCCCAGGCCACCTCAAAGGGGCATGGCCTCAGGCAGAAGGAGTGGGGCCAGCAGATTTTTTGTGCTTCCCCCCACCTGATCAGCCTGGGGTGGGAGAGAGCAAGAAATCTTCCCTCTCCCTACCCACTTCCCCTGCCCCCTAGAGGGAAACACCAGATGTTTTTAAGCAGCTAGCAGTTCCCTCTAGGTGCCTAATGGGAGGAGGCCTTCACATACTCTCCCTGCCCCCAAGCCAATCAGGGCCTGAAGGCAGGGGAGCACGTGAAGTCTCCTTGCCCCACAAGAGTGTGCAGCAGCTAGAGAGACACACCAGCTATTTTAGAACAGCCAGCATTTGTTTCTAGCCCAGGGGTGGGCAAAGGGTCCACGGATGCCCTACCGCTCCCTCTACCCCCAAGCCAATCAGGACCTGGGGGTGGGGGAGCACGCAGCAGCTAGAGAGACACACTGACTTAAAACAGCCAGCATGTCTCTCTACCCACTGTGTGCCTTTGGTGGGCAGGGGCGGGGACAGGAAGTGAGAGACTGAGCACTCTCCGCCAAAGGCGCGTGGCAGCTAGAGATAAACACGGCCGTTTTAAAACAGCCAGCATGTGTCTCTAGCCGCCATGCACTCTTGTGGGGGTGAGGAGACTTCATACGCTCCCCTACCCCCAGGCCCTGATTGGGTGGCCCTGGGCCGGATCCATTGGCTTGGTGGGCCAGATCCGGACCACGAAGGGCCCTTTGCCCACTCCTGATCTAGAATAATAGCATACTCAGCTAGAAATGTAGGAAAACTTATTTAATAATGGAACTCCACTTACTCCTTACTATTATTAGCATATCAAGTTGTTTAATAAGATCCCAGAAGTTATTGCTTATCTTTTTTAGTATTCAGAACCCACCCTTGTTTATACCATTCCCTCTCTGTATCTTTTATTGCTATAATGACTGTACTGTGGTCCCCAGTGAAAGCTTTGCATTTTTCACATGCAAGCAATTCATTCACATTTCCATAGTATTCTGTACAAATAAACTGTAATCTGAAGGACTGCGTATTTTTTCTATGTGTTTATCACTAGTACAATGTGGCACTGATCCTTACTGGAATATTTGGGCATCATAACAATACCTATTACACAACAAAATTTTGATAACATATGATTGTGCTAACTAGAAAAAAGGAATGCTAACCTGGGAATGGCAAGCACAGTAGGAGAAATATAACTCATTGAATGGAGCTCACCAGCCAGGTGTGAGAGGAATGCATGGAATGCAAGCACTTTCCCCTCACTCCCTTACCATCCAGGGAACTGGATGAAAAGCTAGCCATGTTCCGGAGCACATGGCTACTGCCCCAGCTGCATGCCTAAAATGGCACCCTTGCATATAGGCACACTTACAGCTTTGAATTTATAGAATGTCAGAATGGGATAAATTCATCCTGGAAATGTATATTAGTCAGATGCATCTGGTCCAACGATTAGCTAAGAAAAGATTCAGAATTATGACTAATTAAACTTCAAATCCTAATAAGGGTTAGATCCCAGTGTCTAAACTCAGACAGACTTCCTTACTGACATCAGTAAGACTGGATAATGAAAAAAAAAAGACTGCATCTAGCCAATAGAGAAATGAAGGGGAATTTTTAGCTTTCCTACTGCTATTTTATCAGTTACTGAAGGCTAAAGAGAACAACAGTGCAGCAGTTTGCATTCTGAAAGCCACCTCCTGGGATACATATAGTGACATACATGCTATAAACATTCAGATAGATTGATCTTACTGAGCAGAGGAGGCATATAAACAAAAAATTCTAGAGGAGTCAGTCAAATCTGTACAGAAATCCCGTGTAAAATCTAAAACTCTGTATTTTTAAGGACACTACATCTCAGGCATGGCTCTTCATAAACAGTCAGGTTGCCAAGTCTGAGTAAAGTGGTACAGAACTGAACACAAAGTCTAGGAATGATCCTTGGTAACTTCTGAAACCACTGAAGTTTTGTCCAAATAATGAGCATGGATTTAGATCCAGTGACAGATATGCTAATAAGAGAGATCGAGAAGATGACAGATGACTCTTTTCAAACACCATTTTAAGAAATTATCATCCTGTTGTATATATTTTGTATTTTTCATTGGAACATAAAACTCATGTTATTACTAGATAGTCTCGGAATCTCTGTAGAGAAAGACCTTTTTGACATTTTAGGACAAACAAGAATATAGCAAAGCTCCATAATGCTGTAAAAGTACTGAAAATACCAGGTTGCATTTAATATCCATTATTAATATCTCTGTAGGTAGTGTGCATGTGGGTCCAAGCTATGCAGCAGCTCTTGTTCACTGGGTTGGCCTCTCTGCCTCTCTTTGAACTCAGAGTTAGTCTGTATCTCTGAGGTCTCTCCCAGGCAGCATTTTCCCAAAGATGCCCAGTTACTTACAGTCTCCTTCTGTGTGCTGGATGCAGAGTAGCTTCTAGCCACAAGTATAGCCAAAGGGCCTCCCCTCTAGGGCAATTAGAAGCAGCCTGCTAGATCCCAGTTCCAAAGGCTCACTGACCCAGTCTGTAACTGCAACACAATAGCTCCTGAACTGGATCAAACTCCTCCACAGGAGCCTGGCTCCCTTTCTGTTCCAGAAAACAGAGGGAAGAGTCCACAGACTGCCGAGTCTTCCTCCACACACGGAGAGACTCAGATCTCCAAAACAAAAGTTACTTCCTTCCTGGTTTCCTCCACGGCTCATGGGAATTGTAGTCTCTGGGGCTAGACTGCAGCACACAGGATCTTCTCAGAAAATAAGCAGAGACACCTTTAGTAAGGGGACTACACATGCATTAAACTACATACTTCATTTCGTACCAGCTGGCAAGCTGCCCTGCAGTGGCTCAAGCATCAGAGTACCAACCTCAAGGCAAACTGATAAAAAGTAGGACACAAACCCCAAATTCATACTTAGATTTGACCAACCAAATATTGGGTATAAATGCCTCAGTAACTAAAACACCCTAACCATGGAGTCACAAATAGTCCTTTTGGGTTCTGCAAACAACATAGAGATACAATTTCCTTGTATTAGGAATTTGTATCCCATTTCCCCCTGGTACTTCTCAACTTATAGGAGGAATTCATTTGTAAGACTGATCTCTAACAGGGAGAGAAGAGCAACCAGCAAAGTCTTTTTGACCTCTTTAAGATTCCACAATAGTTCATCAGTAAATGACAAATGTTCTCTATGGGGCACAACATAACATGATCTGCTAGAAGCCAGAATTTCTCACTAGTTAATGTATTTCTCCTTTATGGTCATATATACAGTTACAGAAGACAACAAAGCAGATACTTAAATATTACTTTGTAACACAGAATACAGCTATTATAAGTGAGATTAATGCTTTCAGCAATTTATAAGCATTTCATAAAGTCTAAACACTAAGCACATTTTATAATGGCAATGCCTATTTCAACAATAATGACACAAAGCCAGAAATACTAATTCTAGCTATGTATTTGTCAGTATTCAGCTGAGAAGTGGGATCTGTGGAATGAGCTGGCACCTGGTTTCCCAGCATCACACAGAGAGAGTTTTTATTTGTAATGAGAACTAAACATGATATGCAAAGTGAATCATGAATAAACATGAGGGGCTTCCACTGTTATTAGTATTAGTGTTGTAGTACTAGTTGTTAGTGGTAATTGGGCTATCCCCAGTTTGTTTTCAAATCTCAAGTGTTTCATGAACTTTAGCCCAAATGGTTATTCCTGCTGGAACCGCATTATTTTGAATTCACTATTAATTATTTGCTATTTATCTGTCATTGTTTGTTAGTTTCCTGCATAAAGATATTCACTAGAAGAAACAGTAAGAAAGGACTTGGGTTGATTAATCAGATACCACAATAAATAATATAAAATATCAACAAATCAAGGGGTGAAATTCACCCTAGTCCAGAAAGTCCAGCACAAGTCCTTTGCCTTACTTAACTCCCTGTCTTTAGGATGTAAGCTGAATTTGAGATGTTCAACTGACATTGTGAGGCCATCTAATCAAGTGTGAATTTCACCAAAAAGGAGTAATTCACAAGCAATCTGAGGATGCCTTTGTATCTTCCAAGTGCTATTCAAAGCCTCAACAGAGGAGACATAATGATTCCATGGCATGGATGTGAACTGAGCCAGGTCTTCTGGGTCTGAGTCCTGTGAAAGCAGGCTCTTTTCTGGCCAGGCCTCGTGCGTATGGCCTCCTAGCCCAGGATCACTTTCCCCTCAAACCAAAAGTCCTGCACTATGTGACTTAAGCAGGAGCAAAAAGCCAGGAAGATAAGGATCATGCGAAGTTCACGCTGGCCAAGAGCCATCTCACCCCCTCCCCTTCCCCCTCAGTCCTGTCACTAGGCAGACAGAACCTGTTAAGCCTATCACTGTGATCACTTTAGCTCTCTCTATATAACAGCTTCCCCTCCTGCATTAAGTTGAGGGTTCCCGAAAATTTGGAAGGCAGTACATGAGCCAGGTCTGAGGGCTGATCACCCGAGGACCCCCTCCCGCTCACCGAATCAATCAAATCTTCTGCAGAGCATAAAGAATAACGAATATGCTGTTTTCTCTGTTGTCCCTTGTGTGTCTGATAAGCGTGAGTACTCTTGCTGTTTAGTGTTAGTTAGAAGTTTGTTAAATAATAGTGATAGGAGTAAGTTAGTTAAAGGATTGTTAAATAGTGTTAAGAGTTAGATAGATGTTAGACCTTATGAGTGAGATTAATGTAAATATAACTGTTAAAAATCCCTGGGTTGTTATTGATAATTACTTGGATTTGGAAAGACCTCAAGGAATTCTCCTTTATTGCATTACATTCTGTTCACTGTTCCTGTTAATAGTTATTTGGCGCCTGCACCTGTAAAAACTGTTAAATAGAAAGTTATAGTTAAAAAACACTTTAATAAAAATTTAAAAGATACTCAGTACAAGGGTGCCTGTTTCTGCACCTCCCCGGGGCTGGCTACATTCCCGAACCTTCCACTGTACACAAGTCCCAGTCCTATCCATTGACCCACACAGACTCCCTACTTCATAGACTACAATTATGTTCTGTGTATGTTCTTGTACCATACTCACTGCTGTACTATCGTAGCAGCTTCCAGTAATGCTTTAAGCAAGGAGATTACACACCTGTCACATATTATTTGTTGTCTCATCCTCACCCAAAGGGAGAAGCTATGAAGTAAAGTGTCTTGCTTTGGTAGGTTGTTTTTATTTAATATGCATGGTGCTATATGTTTCTGTTAGAGTAGGCAAGATCAAAGAAGTGCTACTTGTGCTTGGAGTGGAAGGTGCTGTGGATTGTAGTTCCTGGGGGAGTTAATTTCTGTCTTGGAAAATTCTGTTTCACACACAGAAATGCTTTAACCTCATTGTGGAGAGTTCCATTGTGCCAAAGGATCGAAGTTGCTGACTATGGTGAACAACTTTTTCAATTCAGACTTGCGTCAATAAAGACCAAAACTTATTACCATCTGATGGCTGTTTGACAGCGCATGTGAAATCATTATGGTCTCAGTCCAATTCCTTACAGACAAATGTGCCTTTCACAAAATAAGAACACAAACACTGGCTTTAATCAGCATCTACATTGACAGGTCAACAGTGATCAAGAGATGCATCTGTCTCTTTATTCCTGCAGGTGGCTCCTCCATGGGGATAAAGCGCATTAAGGAAGCCACATGGGGAAGATTGTACTGCCATTGTTTGCACTGTTCCTATTCTGTTGACAGAGGAATTTGACTTCCAGGCCTGTCAAACTGGAATATTTCACAGTCACAGGTACTATATTCACTTGGAGCTCTTTTTCCATAAAATTAAAATACAATAATTTATGTCTTACAACATTATTACTACAATTCTTTGAAATAGCCATTGAAAACCTTTTAATTATGCAACTTTATAGGCCATGACTATTGAAATAACTCTTAGATATATTTTAAATCATTTGAAAGACAATTCATTTGTATAGTTTTAGAATGGCTGTTGATTAATCACAGTTAACTCAGGTGATTAAATCAAAAAATTAATCATGATTAATCACACTGTTAAACAATAGAATACCAATTGACATTTAATAAATATTTTGGGATGTTTTTCTCCATTTCAGAATATATTGATTTCTATTCTAACACAGAATACAAAGCGTACAGTGCTCGATTTACATTATTATTTTTATTACAACTACTTGCACTGTAAAACTGATAACTAAAATAGTATTTTTAATTCACTGCATAGAAGTACTCTAGGGAAATCTCCTTATCATGATGGTGTAATTTATAAATGTAGATTTTTTTTTCATTACATAACTGCACTAAAAAAATATGTAAAATTTTAGTGCCTTCAAATCCTCTCAGTCTTACCTTATTCTTCAACCAATTGCTAAGGCTAACAGTTTTGGTAAAATTTCAAGGAGATAGTCCTGCCTGCTTCTTGTTTACAATGCCATCTGAAAGTGAGTGTAGGCATGCATGGAACTTTTATAGCTGGTGTTTCAATGTATTTACCTGCCAGATAATGGTAAACATTCATGAGCTTTCTCATGCTTCAGCCACCATTCCAGAAAGCCATGATTCCATGCTGAGGATGGTCATTTAAAATAATATAGTAATTAAATTGTGACTGAACTCCCTGGGGGATAAAGATGCCTTCTGCTCTTGTTTACCTGCATTCTGCCACATGTTTCATGTTATAGCAGTCTCAGATGATAACTCAGTACGTGTCCATTTTAAGAACACATTCACAATAGCTTTGACAAAACTCAGAGAAGGTACCAATGTGAGATTTCTAAAGACAGCTATAGCACTCATCCTAAGGTTTAAGAATCTGAAGTGCCATCCAAAATCTGAGTGGTTCAGAAAATATTATTAGAAGTCTTAAAAGAGCAAAAATCTGATGTGGAAACTACTGAACTCAAACCACCAAAACAGAAAATCAACCTTCTGCTGGTTGCATCTGAGTCGGAAGACAAAAATGGGCATGCATTGGTCTGCTTTGCTTTAGATTGTTATCGAGCAGAACCAATCATCAGCATGGAAAGTGATTGACTCAAGACAAGATGTATGGATCTTTATATCATCTGGCATGTAAATATCTTGAGGTGGAAGCTACAACAGTGACGTGAGCACTTGTTCTCATTTTCAGTTGACCTAGTAAACAAGAAGCGGGTAACACTATCTTCTGAAAATTGTAACCAAACTTGTATATCTGAGTGATTAGCTGAACAAGAAGTTGGACTGAGTGGACTGCAAGCTCTAAAGTTTTCCATTGTTTAATTTTCCAATGTAGTTATTTTTGTGTATAATTTGTCACTTCTTTTAATTTCAACTTTCATGATAAAGAGATTGCACTGCAATACTTGTACTAGATGAACTGAAAATTAACATTTCTTTTGATTTTTACAGTGCAGATATTGGTAATCAAAATAAATATAAAGTGAGCACTGCACACTTTGTTTTCTGTGTTGTAAATTAAATCAGCATACTTGAGAATGCAGAAAACATCAAAAATATTTACATAATGGAATTCTATTATGATTTAACATCACAAATAATTGTGTGATTAATTATTTTCATTGTTTGACAGCCCTAGTTATTATAATTCATCTTTTTTATATTCTGCTTTCTGATTGTCTCTGATCTTTTCACATGTATTGTCAGAATAATAAGGTTTCCAAAATGGCTAAATTCTGCCCCTGTGATGCCTACTAATGTAAATGGAGTCTGTACCCTCCCAACCAGAGATTTTTTCCAAGGTATAATGTCATACATCATTTAGTCTATAACTAGTCAAAATGCAGGAATATTGCATATTACTGCAGTATTTGTTGTCCATTGAGGGTTAATTTGTAATGCATGTTTAGGAAACATTACCAGACTTTTTCTGCAAGAAAAAAATAATTAATCTTGATTTATATGGTGGTAGCATCCACAAATTCCAATCATGATCCTGAACTGATTGTTCTAGAGACTTCAAAAACACTTAAGAAGACATGGTCTCTATACCAAAGACCTCGCAACTGAAGAATCAAAATGTGCTTCAATTAAAAAGGGGGTGGGGTGGGAAAGGTTCATTGGCTTCAGTGAGTAAGATCAGGTCCTAAACAAACAGATGTGACAGACAATGACAAATAACATGTCAAAAGTATGTATTTGATGAGGATTTTTCTTTTACAATATTTCTTTAATATTCACCCATTTCACTGACTAGGAGCTCCAGCCAACTTTTAGTTATGTGGATTTTCAAATATAAATGGCAAAATGGTTTTGTTGTTTATATAAGAATTACCTTGGACAAAGGAGGTGATGTATGGCATGTGGCTTAGAGATGTGTAATTCAGTTGTATTAATGAACAAGCAAGCAAGCAGCAAGGGCAACTTGCAAAGAAAACAGGTGTAATGCTCTCTTTTATATGAAATATATTCTGCAGGAGTGGTTCCCTGGGCAAATAAACCTATGGGGACACCAAGGGTAAAACCTGGCTCTCTTGTAATCAGTGTGAGCTTTTCTACTGATTTCAGCTGAGCCAAAATGTCATCCCAAATCTGTGTGGAATGTAGATAATTTTGGGACTCAGAAGAGACATGTCCTACATGAGTGACATATGAGAGGTATGATTACCTCAAGGCATCACAGGGAACAGAAAGTCTACAATGATCCCAGAGATTCTGAGCTATCACACTGTCTTTTTAATGTATTATTTATCTTTCACTACTGGGGTTATTGATTTCCTCAAGGCTTAGGTCTTGTACAGTGTTCCCACCTAGTAGAGAGGAATTTTTGCAAATTTTTGCACATTAAAATTAAAACAGATCCAAATATATTTGCATCCAAAATAAGCTGGGGGGGGGGCTGTTTGTGCACGCGCACGCATATGACCATTTTTGCATGGTCAAAGCTGAGAAGAAACACATTTTTATTAAATTTGTGAACTATTTAACATTCAAGGAAGTGCAGCTTTTTATTGGCATTTTGCAAGTTTGTTAAAAAAAAACAGTCATTCCCTGTGCTGTCCAGAGTGCTAATTTTTTTTCACAGTTCTGTTGCATCATATCTGACTCTACTATGCATGGCTCTTAGATAGTTCTGTTGGGCTACATCTAGACTTCAGTCTTCTTTCAGAAGCTTTTCCAGAAG
This sequence comes from Pelochelys cantorii, assembly GCA_032595735.1. Taxonomy (NCBI): domain Eukaryota; kingdom Metazoa; phylum Chordata; order Testudines; family Trionychidae; genus Pelochelys; species Pelochelys cantorii. Next base: position 174,446,773 of record CM064328.1, on the reverse strand, counting down.
AGATCTTCTGAAAAAACTTCTTCCAAAAGAGAGTGTCCACACTGTCAAAGCACATCGAAAAAGTGATCTGCTCTTTTGAAAGATAGCGTCCACACTGAATGGATGCTATCTTGCATTTAAGCTGTGATTACTATGGACGGAATGGCCACCAGGGCACCTGCGCTTTTTCCTCTTTCCCCTTCTTTCGAAAGAACTCCCTCTTCCCCATCCATACAGGCCTTTTCCCAAAAGAGCTCTTTCGGAAAAAGGCTTCTTCCTCGTAGAATGAGGTTTACCAATGTCTCTTTGGAGTGTAACATTGTGATATATTTATGCATTAAACATTTACCACTTAGAAACTCCAACTGATACAGAATGCTGTTGAGATGGTGCCAAATTGGAGTGATTATACTGAACAGATGTGAGTGTAACTTGACATGACTTAATCATGGCAGAGGATGCCTAAGCAATAACAGAGGATTCTAGGAGCAGGTCCTCTCTAAGCAGAATTGAACTAGAATCAACTTGATAAGTCAAACTGGCTAGGATTGTGGTCTGGACTACATGTGCAAGCAATACAGAACCCACTGATCTATAAATATGGGCCCCTGAAAAAATAAATATCATATGAGTAAAGTTTCATTGTGGACCCCAAACAGACGGATCATTGTAACTTTATGGCAAGGATGCCATGCAATAGCCAGAGAAAATGACTGATGAATGTGTATGTGTGGAGTGATTTTTTGTACCACCTCTTCTAGTCCTTTCTAAAAATCCTGAAAAGGTAAAAATTAGTAATTATATGTCCACTGGGCAGGCTTGTAAGACATGTGACTCCTGTGGAAGAAAAGTAGTATAAGAATAAAGAATCAAACAAACTAACTTATTTGGTGATGGGGAGTCCCGATTTTGAGCACCTGAAGAAGTCAGTGTCACTCTGCTCTGTGGATTACAGGATTGTGAACCAGAGGGCTTTCAAGGCAAGCAAAGTCTTGCTTCGGGGGACCAGAACAAACTAGACCAGAGAGAGGAACAGAAGAGGAGCTACCTATAGATTGTTAACCACCTTCCCTATTTGCTCAGCAGGCACTGTGTGGGCTAGCAGAAGAACTATGTATGTTTATAAAAGAGAGGCTCACTTAAGGGAATGCATATTTTCTAATTTATTGCTATGTCTATCATTGGGGCTATGTGCTTGATGTAACCCTTTTACCCAGTGCCGCCCTTACCTATATGCAGAATACGCAGTTGTGTAGGGATTCTGATTTTATGATTCACCTCTAGGTCTTAATGTCCACGCACCTGCCTCTTCCTATCCCTATTCTGTGGCTCTGCTTCTTCCAGAAAGGATCTAGTTAACTTAAAAATGAAAAAGCCTGCCAGACCTATTAGCAGACATTGAAACTGTGAAAGAGCCATTCAGGTGGTAATGAAGCCATTTAACAGGCACTTGCCAACCCAAGATATATATTGTCAATTTCTGAATTGATTGTCAAGTATCAGAGGGGTAGCCGTGTTAGTCTGGATCTGCAAAAGCAGCGAGGAGTCCTGTGGCACCTTATAGACTAAGAGAAGTGTTGGAGCGTAAGCTTTCGTGGGCAAAGACCCACTTCGTCAGATGCATTGATCAGGTGTTAGTCTACAGGATCTTTGTTTAAAATTTTCTTTAAAAATGTTTCATTAGTGTGTTGCTGAAGATTATGAAATCAGATCTCTAAAGGAATCATCACTCTACCACCCCAGGCTGAGGTGAGCCCAGAGACACTAGTTTAATAGTACTGTATATGTTATGCTTATAAGAAGCACACGGGATCTTTTTCAGGGGGATAAGGCAACATGCCACATTTATTGACAATATAACAAAGTAGCATATGCATTTACACACACACAGACACACACACACACACACCCTGCTGATGGAATAGTTAGCAGTCTGTTGCTCAGCCTGACCTATTGACCAGATAGGTCAGGTGCGAAGAAGGAGCCGGGTTCATGTCAGTCTGGACTGATGCCCCTCCTTGTCTTGATCTTGGCAGGACAAAACCCAAAGAACCATACAAGACACCCCATCTTTTATAGGATTTTCCTTCCATGCAAGTCTATGCATTTTGCCTTGTCAGGCCTTAATCAGTCATTTAGCATCACAATCTATCTTCCTACGACATAGGCTTATTGGAAAGAAGTTGTTCTCATGGTCATCTGATATCAGTATGCTGACGATCCCTCGGGGACGTTGTCTTTCCGGCGAAAGTTGTGATTGGTTCCCTATCAAGGGGTGCTTGCCTCTACCTTCAGGGTTCATCAATCTGCCCGGGTAGTCTGCGTCTTCTGTGTGCTTTGATTATTATTTGGTGCTTCTGAGTCTTCAGCTCCTCCTCTGACCATTTGAGCATGCGGTGGCCTTCACACCTCTCTCTCCTAAAACATTCTCTCTCTCATTCACACACAGAATACATTTACAGAATTACAGCATGGAACAAAGGGGCACTTCTAGTCACTTTAACAAAGTTACAAAATCTTTCAACATTAAATTTCTTTCTATCTACTACAAGGCCTTATCTAACACTAAAATCACTATGTATTACAATATTCCATCCCTTCACTTTAACATGCTAACGTCAAACAGAGCTGTAACTAAGATAACAAAGCTGCCTGGCCCTGTGTGAGGCCTACATCTTTTATTTAAGTTTAATCCAATCCTTTTGCTATAACATACATTTATTACAACTGACTTATTAGTTACAAAAGTCCATTCCAGTACATACAGGGTCCCATAAATCCTAAGGATGGTCCTGCTTTTTACTGCAGGTGTAATTCCTTTTCAATAAACTTAAGAACATAAGAATATAAGAACTGCCATTCTGGGTCAGACCAAAAATCCATCTAGCCAGTATCCTGTCTTCCAACAGTGGCCAATGCCAGATGCCCCAGAGGAGTGAACAGAACAGGTAACCATCAAGCAAACCCTCTCCTGTCATCCATTATGAGCCTCTGACAGAGGCCAGGGACACCATGCTACTCATCTTGGATAATAGGCATTGATGAACCTAACCTCCATGAATTTATCTAGTTCTTTTTTGAATTCCGTTAAAGTCCTAGTCTTCACAACATCCTCTGGCCATGTAGGTTTGGGTTAAATTCTCTTGTTTGATCTTTTTTACTAACAGCAACAGTAATTAGCTCCACCAGGAGCTATTAAAGATCCAAGTAGGACAATTGGGGGAAGAGAGAGATAGGAAAAGATATAGGCAGCCTCCAAACTCACAGACTTTCCAACAAATGATTCAACGTATCTTCTCAGCAACATGGGCTACCACAATCAAATCAAATCTGTCTTCCACAATCTACACTGGCTTCCCATACAAAACTGAGTCAGTTCAAGGTCTTAGTTCTTATCTTCAAGGCCCTTGAAGGTTTGGCCTAGCCAGAGGTTATCTAGAAGAGTGTTTCTCAAAGTGGTCTGCAAAACCACTTTGAGAACCTATAAACTGGCTGCTCTGCTGTGTTTACTTACTGGTGCCACAGCCATGGATCGTTATGGGTTCAGTTGGCTCTGGTTCACTGTTTGCAGCAAAGGGGAGCTGCAGGAAGTGGTGTGGACCAGGCCACCATTTCCCACAGTTCCTCTTGGCTGCAAACAGCAAACCAGAGCCAATAGGAGCCACGAGGCTCCGTGGCTGGGGCACCGGTAAGTAAATAAACCGAAGCGGCTAGTTAACAGGTTTCTCAAAGTGATTTCATGGACCACTTTGAGAAACTCTGATCTAGAAGATGATCTAAAGCTCTCAGATAAGGACTGACATTTATGCTTCTGCAGCATAATGGAACCAGTGCTCCCTCTGAGTGGCAGCACAGCTTCACAGGTGATTAGTCAGTCCTGCCCAGCCAGAGGCTCAGGGATCCTTGCAGGGAGCTGACTGACAGGGCGGGGCTGATTAATCACCCGTGAAGCTGTACTGCCCTGCAGCTTAGAGGGAACACTGAATGGAACTTTCTACTCTAAGGTCAAACTTGTCTGTACAGGAAACAGAGCTTTCTTTGGTTCTCGTCCAAGATTGGAATGAACTCCCTCAGGAATCAAAAACCATCACAAACCTCCCTGTTCATCTCCATTTGAAAGGTCACTTGTCCTTCCCTAGCAGAAACAATATCAGCATGTAAATAAAAAAGATAATACAAAACTCTAGCAAAACAAAACACTACACTGCTTACATGACTGTAAGAGAAAGAATAAACCATACATGACAGATGTTAGTCATGCCACTGAATGAATTACTAAAAGGTGCTCAGACATAATAGTGATGAGGGTAGGTTTATATAGAATAGAATATTCCGGGAGACAATAATCATTTTAATATCCTACAAAATGGAATTCGCGCTCAAAGACTCTTTCGTACTAATGTTAATGAAATCTCACTTTAATATGTTATGGGCTTTTAGCACCTGGGAGGTGGATAAATATCAAAGAATGGTGTGTGGGGGCATGTAGGCTGACCCAGGGGCAGTGGGCTAGAAGATAAAATGGCTCCTAACCACAGGAGAGGATATGGACAGAAAGTCATGCAGGCACTCTAACTAAAAAGAGGCCAGGGATAGGACAACTTCACCTAATTGTAGAATTGTGAGTTTTAAATTGTAGAATGTGAGGTTTAGGTTGGACATGGGGAAAAATTTCCTAATTGTCAGGGTGATCAACCACTGGTATAAATTGCCATAACTGAAGAGCAGATTAGACAAACATCTGTCAGGGATTATCTAGATGGTGCTTTGTCCTGCCATTGGAACCAACCACATAGTATGTTAGATCTTCACTTTTCTATTAATATCTTATTTAACCTGGAAAATCCTGAGTCTGGGGACCTATATCCCAAGTGCCTTCCATGAATCTGGTCCTCAGCATTAATCTTTTTCAAATAGCACATGTAAATTTTAAGGTAAGCACAAGGTTGGATTAGGTACCTAAATGTGCATTCTTTGCTCATCCTCACCCACCTAGTAACCACTGTGAGTTTGCAATGGGGAAGGAATACTGAATAAGATCCAGACTCTTTGGTCAGGCTTAACTGTAATACAAACATAAGAGAATAGATATTATAGTATACCTGTATTAGGTAGAATAGGTATGGGCATCTAAAGTAACCAAAATATTTCACTGTAGGTGAAAGGGAGGTCTGGAAATCTATTCATGGGACTATTTGGCTCATCAATACAGGTTTAGGCAACAACCTTGGATATCTCAGCCATTCTGTGACTTACTAAAATCTAGATTTCATATTACTGTACAGACCTACTCACAATGGTGTGATCTAATTACCTCAAACTGTATAGCAATGCTCTCTTTTATACATAAAATTGTTTCTAGTTAGACCTGTAATGATGCTAAACAATAATGTTTGGCAAAGAAAAATGTTGTCAGTCAAGCAGAACCATAAACATCTGTGTTCATTTATAATAAACAATGTCATTTAATTAAATATATAGATGTATCAAGAAAATTCCGGGTAGCTGGAAAACAAAATGAAATAATAGTCCGACACCAGAGTCAGACCTTTCTGCAGTATTATCAGCTGAGAATGCAAAGGTTGTTCTATCGTAGTATGGAAGCAGGTTTCTTATTGATTGTTTCTATGCCAAAAAAAATCAGATTAATATAAAAAGATTTTTACTCCAAAGCAGAAATGAAAAATAGCTTTTGGGGAGAACAAAAGAAAGGCAATCAAAATTACTGTATTGCACCAGATGCAGTCAGTTTCAACTTGTCTTGAAAGATACATTCACATAATTGTAAAAGACCTTAAAACAATAGCACAATTATAGTAATTGTTCTTACTTGTCTAAAAATTTATCATTAATAATAATATTATATGAGATTAACACTGTCACTTAATTGTTTTATCTTAGTTTAGTTTATTTTCTGCATGCATCTGCTTCCAAAAAGTATTTCAAACTTTAAAGAAATAGCTTGAATCCACAAAAAATAATCAGAGGGAAGCCTAAAACTCTTTCATTGTGCCTAAACACTGCACATATTTGCTCAACACCTGCAGTGCTCTACTGCTCTTTTCACAGGGCCATCATTACCCATACACACAATATGCAGCTGTGCAGGGCACTTGAAAATTTGGGGCACCACTGGGTTTTAATGTCCACCCAGCTGTTCTGTGGCTCTGCTTTCTCCGGAGAAGATCTAGTTAACTTAAAAGTGGGGGGGAAACGTCTGCCAGACCCATGAGCGCAGTACTGGACTTGTGAAAGAGCCATTTAAGTGGTAATTAAGTCATTTATCAGGCATTTGGAACCCCATCCCCCCCCCCCAGGTGTGTATATATGAATTTACTGTATTAGTCTACAGAAGCTTAGTTTAAAATTTTCCTTTCGAATTATTTCATTAGTGTATTCCTGAAAACTATAAAAATCACATCTCTAAAAATCTGTGCCCCCTGCCATTGGGCATAGGGGCACTAGTTGAATAGTGCTGCATAGGACCCATAAAGCCTAAAGAAAAGCCCTGTCTTTTCATGCCAGAATGTACATAAAAGAAAATCATTTGGCCAAGACCCGTGAACTATGAGGGAAGACACATTTAAATCTATTCTTGTCTTTTGGGGACTGTTTCAACGATGAGGAACTAGCTGCTGGCAGTATTAATCTTCTGGAAATATGGACTCCAATGTTGCAAGCTATTCAATATGACTGGATGGAATCCCACTGATTACAGTGGGGCTCCATAAGGACATTAGTGCCCACTCCAGTATTTACATCACATCTATGTTCATCCATATGGCGACACTTACACATTTTCAGCCATTAGCACACAAGCATCCTTAGTTTTTGCTATGAACTGAGCCAATCACACCCTACTTTTAAAGCACTTTTGTCAGCTGATGGTCAGGGCAGTGCATGTGTGTATGTTACACCCGACTCTTCAACTGCTGAGACACAAGGCCCCGTCGCAGTGGGCAGTCTAGGTGAGACTGACGGGCGCCCCGAGGAGTTTAACGTCCGTGTCTTTACCGCTAGGATCGGGATCCTTTCGCGGCGGGCAGCCAACAGGCCGACAGATGCCCCAGAGTTTACAGGGAGAGCTTATTACACCTCAGATTTTGACTGCTAGGTTACACGATCCCTTCGCAGCGGGCAGCCTGGGGAGGCTGAGAGATGCCCCAACGGATCTGTCCCCTGGAAGCGACACAATCCAGAGCTCAAGCTCTCCCTATATCTGTCCCTTATGACCGGCTGGAGTTCTTTTTTAAAATTGTGCTTGGTTCTGTTACAGCAACTGAAGGAGTCAGGTCACAGCTTAAACAGTTACTATTTTATTGTTACAGGGTAAACTTAGGTGTTAAATGCTACTACTGTGTCACAGATTACACAGCCACTACAAAGGACAGGACAGAAATTACACTAATAAGTCACTTACAGGTACCATGAAACCCTTTTGGTTCTCTGAGCTCTTATTAAATGCATGCAAAATAGACACCTAGCAGGTATATATTCTCACCCCTGCGTTCCAGACTTGGCGTGGCCAGCGTCTTTCTCTCAATCCCTCGGGAAGAAGTAGGGCGAGGTTGGGCGTCCCACAGACCTCGGGAGACAACCAATACCTGCCAGCAGGTGTAGATGATTGGAGCTCAAATGGGTTGGGCTACTAAACCCCTCTTTATACCCTTTGGGTCACGTAGGCTTCTTCCTGGTCTCAAGTGGCCAATTAGGAAAAATGGCTTTGAATGCCAAGTTTCCCACGAAGGGTGCAAAGCATAATTCACACCTGGGAAAATGCAGACAATGGGCACCTCTGGTATGTGATGGGTGAAGATTCCTCTCCTGGGACAGTGCAGGCATGTCAATTACTGGTACTAGCCATCAGGGCGACGGGAGGCCCCGGGTCGTCAGCTAGCCCATTTACTGTCTGGTTTCTGTTTATGGTAGAGTCAGGGACAGGCAGCACACCTGCATTCCCAGGGCATCAAAGGCTGACTGCCTTTCTCTTGCTCTCTGGGGGGGGAACACAAGATGGGGTTCATGTCTGGCTACAACTTTGAAAGACAGAGGGCTTCCAGATGTAAAAATTATCACTTTTCAGAATAGCAGAGTAGCAGCTCTTTCTGATTTGAGCCTAGATCAGATGTGCAGCTGAGCTACTTATAGACAGAATCCACCCCATATCAAGCATAGAATGGTAAAATCGTAGGACTCAAGGGGCCTTGCACTGAAAGCAGGACAAAGCAGACTACAAAATAATGTTTATGGTGGTTGGGAATTTTCCAATAAAACAGGGTTTCCATAGAAAAATGCCAGTTTGTCAAACCAAAAATATTTCATGGAAACATATCTGGGTCAGTGAACTTCCATTTGGAACTTGCCAGGTTTCTTCCCAGCTTTCCTGGCAGGCTGCTGGGGACTGCAGGTTTTCTAGAGTATGTGGCCCCCAGACTGCTCCATCATGTGGACTGTCTCAGATTCAGGGTTGTCAGGGCACGTACACTGTGACAGGGAACTCTCCTCAATCTGGAGTTGGGAGCAGTGCAAGGAATCCCCAGATGTCAGGGCAGCCAGCTGCTCCTTTTCAATTTGGTAAAACTGTCCCAAAATCTATTTTAATAGGAAGGTGACAAGCATGGGTAGTGGGAGGACATAGGAATGGGGGAGGCAGGTGTGCCCTAGCCCTATCCCTTCCAGCCATGGCCCCACCCCTGCCACCTAGGGAACCATGGCAGCCAAGTGCCTCCATACTGTAGCCTCTTTGAAACAGGACTAGATCAAAGCTCATTAACATTAATGTGAATCCACATGGACAGTTAGTCTGCAGCAAGCCAGTATTGGGCAGATCTACACCTCATTTTTGTCAAACTAATAGTTTATATAAATAAGCCTTTAGTTCTTGAACCTTGAATCATCATGAAAGAGCAACTACAGCATAGGTGTGTGTCAGGTTTATATTTTAAAAACAGTTACTGAATCAAAGTTATTCCAGGAATTCACAAAGTCTACATAAAGGTATTTGATTCAGAAGTTTATATGAGGCTATTTCGATTAACACATACATTTGTCCAAACACCTTTTAAGAGATAATGGCTCCACATCACAGAAGTGATGTAAGAATACTGGAAATAAGCTTTAAGAATAGAATAAAATTCAACAATTTCAAAAGTCTCCATGAGGAGTCAAGAGTCTGAAAGCCCAGGCTGCTGAACCCTGGCAAGTCTCAGCATCAGGACTAGCTGTATCACTCGTGGGATGGGATGGCCAAGATAGAGGCATTTCCATTCTTCTGCATCCCCAGCCCAGGTCCTATCAGTGGCGGGGAAATCTACCACTAGGTCAGCAGGGATCTGCCTACAACATGCTCACCAGTGTACAAACAGTCCCACTCCATTCAGCTCCCCAGGGCTCCTTCCTCTCCTCCCAGCTTGGGGGTACCTGAGTTCTGGGGTTGTCCGGTGTCTCCCTCGGGTAAGCTGCAAGTGGCAGCCCTAACAGCTCGTCAATATCACTGCTATCTGACACTCTGGCAGTCCAGTTGGGTCTCTGGCATGGCAGCAGTTTCCATCACTTCCCACCCAGCTCCAGCACTAGGGGAGAGATGTGATTCTGCTCAGGAAGCTCTCTGTTGATTCCAAGCCCCAGCAGTGGGGAAGAGACATCCTGCCCCATGGCAGCTCTTCCTCAGCTAAGCTAGAGGGTTGGTCTTTCATAATCCCACTTCCTGTCCCCCCTTCTGCTTCCAGTGGGGTGGACATGGGTGTCCCAGTTCTGGCTGCCAGCAGGCAGTTGTGGATCTCTTGCGATCTACACAGTGTGAGACTGCACCCCCTTGCTACACAAGGCATCTTCCAGAGGCAGAGATTTGCTGGGCCTTGACCAAGCCTCTTCCAGCCAGACTCTGGCACATTTCAGAATGTTACTGACATGACCCCTAAGCTGAAGGCTCCCACAGAAAATGCATGTGTGTGGCTGGCTCTGTAACTGGCAGAAAAGACTCCTGTATTATTCACCGCAGGCCCCTTTATGTTGCCACTGCAAAGAGATAACAGAACAACAAAGAAACTTTCCTATTGGCTTCAGTAGTAACACAGGAACAGGCCTTAAATTATATATGATTTAAGGAGTCATTGATTTAAGTGATAAAACCCACTGTGTGTCGGGAGTAATTCCACTCAAATGAATGAAGGCATAACTCACTCCGGTGTAAAAGCCACACAGCTATAAGTGAGATCAGATTAAGGCCAATTGGTTTAGAATGAGAGATCACCACAGATTTGTACCATTTTAACATGAACATCTTAAATGGACTCATACTGACCACTAAAATATCTTTCCAGAGGCAGGGAGAGGAAGCAAACTACACTCCAGTCTCCTGAAATGGGTTAGGATGGATTACTATTTTTGTTTTCTTGCATCAAGAATCCCTTTTATTTCCTCTGAACAAATATATAGAAGCGCTGAATTTCAAACTCCTTTTTTGTGTGCAGTTTGGAAAAAGATAGCTGAAGCTCAGATAAATCATAGCCATATAAACTAGTTTTCTTGAGCAGATATATATTGGGACTGCTGAAACAAGAGACAATCACTCGTGCTCTTGCTTTAGCCATCTGCTTCACTATTTTCAGACTAGGAATCACTGTTGATTAATGCACTTTATGCAAATGCATATACTTACAAGGAATGATCTATAATTATTTAAAGAAGAAACCCACACACCTTCTGGGTGTGGGGTATTCTCCCACCTAGTGGTACTGAGAACACTCACAGAGAGAATGAGTAATGAATCTGCTCTAGAGCCTTAGCTGAGATGCAGCTGGCTTTTAACTCAATGTATTTTTTGTTTTTTTGCCTCTGTCTTTACAGACAAGGTCAGCTCCCATACTACTATTGCACTAGGCAACACAGTATGGGAAGGAGGTGGGCAGCCTTTGTCAAAGAAAGAACAGGTTAAGAACTGTTTAGAAAAGTTGTACATACACAAATCCATGGGGCCTGATCTAATGCATCCAAGGGTGCTGAGGGAATTGGCTGATGTGATTGCCAAGCCATTGGCCATTATCTTTCAAAACTCATGGTGATTGGGGGAGGTCCTGGAAGATTGGAAAAAGGCAAATGTAGTGCCCATCTTTAAAAAAGTGAAGGACAATCCAGGGAACTATAGACCAGTCAGCCTCATCTCAGTCCCTTGAAAAATCACAAAGTGGATACTCATGGAATCCATTTGAAGCACTTAGAAGAAAGGAAAATGAGCAGGAATAGTCAACATGAATTCACCAAAGGCAATCATGCCTGATCAACCTAACTGCCTTCTACAACAAGGTAACTAGCTCTGTGGATATGGGGAAGGCTGTCATAAACCTTGACTTCAGCAAAGCTTGTGATATGGTCTCCTACAGTATTCTTGCCAGAAAGTTAAGGAAATATGGATTGGATAAGTGGACTGTAAGATCCATAAAGCTGGCTAGATTGTCAGGCTCAATGGGTAGTGATCAATGGCTCAATATCTGCTTGACAGTCGGTATCTAGTGGTGTGCCCCCAGAGTCGGTTCTAGGGCTTGTTTTGTTCAACATCTTTATTAATGAACTGGATAAGGGGATGGATTTTATCTTCAGCAAGTTCGCAGGTGACACTAAGTTAGAGGGAGAGATAGAGGGGCAGGTAGAGATAGGGTCCACAGGGACCTAGACAAATTGGGGGATTGGACCAAAAGAAATCTGATGAGGTTCAACAAGGACAAGTGCAGAGTCCTGCACCTGGAACAGAAGAATCCCAAGCACTATTACAGGCTACGGACTGACTGGCTAAGAAGCAGTTCAACAGAAAAAGACCTGGGAATTATAGTGGATGAGAAGCTGGATATGAGTCAACCAGGTGTCCGTGTAGCCAAGAAGATTAACAGCATATTTGGGTGCATTAGGAGAAGCATTGTCAGCAGATCTAGGGAAGTGATTATTCCCCTTTATTCGGCTCTTGTGAGACCACAACTGGAGTATTGTATCCAATTCTGGGGGTCCCCATTGCAGAAAGGACATGGAAACAATGGAGAAAGTCCAGTGGAGGGCAACAAAAATTATTAGGGGGCTTGAGCACATGATATATGAGGAGAGGCTTAGGGATTTGGGCTTATTTAGTCTACAGAAGAGAAGAGTGAGGGGGATTTGATAGCAGCCTTTAACTACCTACAAGGGAATGTAGAGAGGATGTAGAGAGACCATGCTCAGTAGTGACAGATGACAGAACGAGGAGCAATGGTCTCAAGTTGCAGTGGGGGAAGTCTAAGTTGGGTATTAGGAAAAACTATTTCACTAGGAGGATGGTAAAGCACTGAATGTATTATATAGGGAGGTGATGAAATCTCTGTCCCTAGAGGTTTTTAAGTCCCAGCTTGACAAAAGCCATGGCTGGAATGGTTTAGTTGGGGTTGGTCCTACTTTGGGCAATGGGTTGGACTCTATGATTCTCATGCAGTAGAGGCTCATGCACTAAGCTCCAGAGGTTTCAGTTTCAATTCTGCCTGTCAGGGTTATGCATCAAAGGCTCTAATGGCCCACTCCTGTAGTGGACTGAGCATGTCCTATGAGCAGCTCTCCTAAGGAGTTGAGGGTAGGATCAAATTTACAGTGAGCACTACATAAGGAGTATGCTCTGTGTGCACTGTGGGAAGAATTTTTAGCTTTAAAGAACCAAGACAAATTGACATACAGGGGCCAGATTGTGACACAAACTTATGTGGGCTGAAAGTGGGTTGTGTAGAGCAATGATTTTCAAACTTTCCAGACTACATTACCCCTTTTAGGAGTCTGATTTATCTTGCCTACCCCAAGTTTCACCTCACTTAAAAACTGCTTGCTTACAAAAATCAGATATAGAAACACAAATAAGTCACAGCACATTGTTACTAAAAAATTGCTTTTTTTCTCATTTTTACCATATAATTATAAAATAAATCAATTGGAATATAAATAGTATACTTATATATCAGTACATGGAGCAGTATGAAAAGTCATTGTCTATACAAAATTTTTGTTTGTACTAATTTTGTTAGTTCTTTTTATGCAGCCTATTGTAAAACTAGGCAAATATCTAAATCAGCTGATGTACCTCCTAGAAGACCTCTGTATTTCCCCAGGAGTGCCGGTAACCCTGATTGAAAGTTACTCATATAGAACAATCCAGATGCATCTCTCCCTCAACACAATCCATACAAAGGCTGTTGCAACTACAGTCCTGGCATTCAATGGAACACAGGGACTACTTCTTCTGTTCCTTCAGGGATACACAGAGCTCTAAAGGGATCAAGGATGAGTGGGGAAATTGAAGAGCTTTTCCTCTCTCACCCTACCAACATTCAGTGGCAGCAAATTTCATCCCCTCCAAAAGGATAGTGCACACTATACGGTCCCTGAGAAGTGGGTTGTTCAGGCAAAGAGGTAGAGTATAAGTACCCTGTCTGTGAAAGAGAGGTGAGGAGGATGCAAGAAAAGGCAAGGAAAGGGGAGTGGGAGGTATCATTAAAGACATAATTTCAGTAATTTCTAAAACATTATGATCAGCTCAAGATGTGTTGCTGCTGTAAGAAGTATCAGCTAATAAAAGATATTACTTCCCCCTTCTTGTCTCTATAATCAGCTATTCAGTCATTCACCAGTCTTTACTGGCAGACATAAAGGTCTGGATTCTTTGCTGTGCCCATTCCCATTGTCCTATCTTAGTGTGGGGGAATGGAATAAATGACTTCGTAAGGTCCCTTTCAGCCCTACATTTCTGATTCCGTGCCCAGCTTCAGCTCTCTGATTCTGGGGCTGTTTCTTGGTGAGAGCCAGCATAGTTCAGAACAAACTTTGGTGTGCTGCAACATACTTTGACTGGCTACAGTGTTCAGAGGGCTGCCCATCAGGCAAGGACTGTCAAAGTGCAATAACACTCTGGACATTTCCTGACATGGCTCCAATTCTAAAAGCCAGTGTTCAAACCTCCAGTCCTTGCACAGGTGAGTAGCACCACTAATTGCAAGGGAGCGTCTCATGTGAGTAACAGCTGCAGGACCATGCTCATACACTGCAAATCCTGTCACTAAACCTGTAACATCATTTCAAATTGTCCGGGGTCCTCCTGTTTATTATTTCTAATCCATTTGTAATGAATATAAGAGCTTTTGGAAGACACCCCATTGACAGCCCTGAGACCAATGTCTTCTGTCTAGCCACAGGATTGGTATGTCTTGAGCAGCAACACAAGTCCCCCCCTCCTCAAGCACTCTGCCTATATGCCTGAGCCCTCACCCAATGGAATTATGCCTCAGCCAATGAGGGCAGTTCAGTCTTCATATCTCGTTATTCCTTGGCCAATCTACTGAGACTACCAGTCAGTTCCAGTTGCAATGGTGGCTCATGTGGTGTGTATACTTGTCCTCTAGAAATTGCTGTAAGACAGCAAGGTCGGCCAATAGACTTTGCTGGGACCTGGATCCTGAAAAGGACAGGGCTGCAGGTGGAAGGATCAGGGCTATGGACTAGCTTCCCTTGGCCAGCTCTTCAGCACTGTCTGGCATATACCACCCAGGGCTCCAGCAATGATTTAAAGAAACCAGGGATCCAGCTGCAGTCATTACTGTTATAACAGTGGTGGTGGTCTGCAGCCCCAGACCCTTTAAAATCTCTGACTGCCTTGCTGCTCCCTACCTCCTGTCAGCAGGCCTGAAGGCCATACAACCTATACATGGCAATCTCTTTCAGAACCTACAAATATGGGTAACTCACTCCCATTCCTAATCTACTGAGCCATTAAGGAAAACGCCTACAGAACATAGTAGGTTACCATATTTCAGGTTCCCAACAAAAGGACAATGGTGGAGGGCAGTTGTAGGTTGGGGAAGCTGAGAGGAGGGTACCATTGGGTGCGCTGGAGAGGGTACCTGAGAAGGAGATATTCACAAAACATGGAGGACAGTGCTGCTTCTGTCATGGTGACAGGGCAGCTGGTGCAAGCCAGGATGCAAGGCCAACCATTAGTCAGCACCTCGCTGTGGTACCCTTCCTGGGCTGGAAGTCAAAACCTGGATGGTTGGTATTGAGCAGGTGCAGCTTGCAAGGGAATGAACCAATCAGCTGCAGGTGCAAGGAGGAACAATTGGGAAGCAAACCAAACAAGGCTTCTTCTGAGATGCAGCTTGTATCCTCTCCAAAAACCGCAGACATTTCCTGTTATTTGAAGAATCTGACCAACAGAAAAAGGCAGCTCAAAAAAGAGATAATGTCTTGGAAAACTTGAACATGTTGTAACCCTAAACAGGGCTAAATCCAACAGGGTTTTAGAGGAATTAATTAGTATTCTATAGAATTGAATCCTACATATGCAATTGAGTAAAAAATTATATCTACTTTATAGAATTTTAAGCTATCCTTTAGAATTTAATATTAATTATATCTTTGTAATACAATTTTGAAGGATGATTAAAAATTTTACAGGATGAGTGGGCCAAATTATGGGACTAAATTATTGTCATAGACTTCAAAATTCAGATCCAGATTCCCAATATCCAAAATTTTGGGGCTATTCAACCCTGAAGTTTTGATTTGCACCCATTAACTGGACCTCAGTGGGGCACAGCTGAGAATACCAGACTCAGGATAAACTGCAGAGGAATTGAACAAATACACTCCAGAGTGGTGGTTATTCTGTCATGAGATATACAGAGTCAGTAACAAAAATAAACTTCTGTCCCATCATGCTGGTTAACTAGAAGTCCAAAATGCAGACTCCCCAGTCATTGCAGGACTCGTTTCACAACACAGACACTAGACTTTATAACAAGTTATTTAAAACAATTTTCATCAAACAAATAGTCCTTCTAATCTAAAAGAAATCAGTCCCCCAGCTAGGTCAATATATCTCACCTCTTACCCAATAATCATTACCAATCCTTTAGAATCAAATAGCTGAAGATTTATTGATGAGATAAAGGGGGTTGAATTAAAATGATTAATGAAATCAAATACATACAATCATTGCAGAGTTCTTATATCAGGTTCGAAGCAATGATTCTCATCTGTAACTGCCTTCCTGACAAAGTTTGGATTGAGTGAATGGCAAACTCTTCAATCTCTGACATCTCCAAACAAAATTTAAAATAACTAGAACTGGCATCCCTGCCCTCCGGTATCCAGATGATTTTATCATTCTTGCTCACACAGAAGTCCAAAGCACACTAAGAATTTTTGCAGAAACTAGTCATAGCTAGGATCTCTCTCTCAAAATTAGGAAAACCAACATACTCTACCAGCCCTCACCTGCACAAACTACTCTTCATACTTCACAAATCATCATCAGTGGAGAACCCCTGGAAAATATGGACCATTTTCTGTACCTTGACAGCCACCTCTCCCAAACAGCCAGCACTGACACAGAAATTCAATACAGTCCCCACAAGGACATGTGACATGTCACCTAATTCTGGAATCCATCTTGAATTTTGTACTTTTCCACAGAGGTATGGGGTAATTGAACAAATGCTTCCTGCCCAAGGGACATTCTATATATGACAAAGGAAATAAACAATGATTGTCTTCAGCTGGCTTTATAGATTGCCTGCCCACCCTAAGAGGATACATGAAACACCTTGAAACAAAAGGACTGTAACAACAAGGGTGAAGGAGAACTGGCAAAGGGTTCAGATGCTTGGGCTGTGACCTAGGACAGGAGAGGGTTGTGATCTGAGGAAGAGGATTGGGTTGCAGGGTCTGGGAGGGGGTATGGGTGCAGGAGCGGGGGTGCAGAGGGTTATGGTCATGACCTGAGGAGGAATGCAAGTTGAGGGAGGTGGGAATAGGGTTAAAAGGAAGAAAAGGGTGCTGTGCCAGGTTCAGGGTCAGCATGGGAGGTGTTTACCTTAATTCCTTTATCACAAAACCAAATGGCACACTTTCCAACATTTGGCATCATGGGTTTTACTAAATATCTTTCATTTAGCTCAAGTTGTTTGAATATACATCAAAACATGAATTAATATTTAATTTTACAAGGCATTTCATAATCATAGCTGCAGTTTATTTTACAGAAAAACAAGTAGATAATTCAAATATTTGCTAATAGGTAAATCCTTATGCTCCCCTATCCTAGCGGATAAAGAGAGAGGGAAACGGTGTGGGAAGCTTTTGTTTTACTTGCACAAGAAACAGGACAGGAATTCTCCAAAGCTCCCTGGAGAGTGCCAGGGGAGATTCCCAATTAATGCAAGGTCAGTTTGGGTGGAATCAAACCAAAAATGTTTTGAAATTTTCAGTATCAGAGGGGTAGTCATGTTAGTCTGGATCTGCAAAAGTGACAAGGAGTCCTGTAGCACCGTATAGACTAACAGATTTATTGGAGCATAAGCTTTCGTGGGCAAAGACCCACTTCGTCAGATGAATCTGACGAAGTGGGTCTTTGCCCACAAAAGCTTATGCTCCAATAAATCTGTTAGTCTATACGGTGCTATAGGTCTCCCTGTCGCTTTTGAAATGTTCAGTGACTTGAAATGTCAGAAAAAGTTTTCTTTTGATTCTCCAGGTTTTTAACATTTGCAAATGGTTTTTAAAATAAAATATATGGATACTCATAAGCAAATTGTCTTTCTAAAATGAAAAGTCAAAATATTTAGTTTTAGAGCTGCCAAAATGAACCATTTCCACAATCCTGGAAAAAATTTTTTGTTTTGTTTTTGATTGAAACAATTAGCTGATATTGAACTAAATTTATTCTTTGTGTCAACCAAAATCTGCAATTTTGGGCAAAAAAGGGTTATGTACATGTTTTTTCAGGCAATCTTAATTCTAGTATTTTCTAACTTTTGGGTACTTGACTTTACCGCCTTAATAAAGTTATTTTAACATAAGGAGCTTTTTCTTTTTTTTTTTAATGTGTAATTCCTAGGGTGTTAAAAAACAAACTGCAGGAACAGAAATTCCACCATTTGGCAACGTACTCCCATCCAGATGGGTCATCAGCAGGGCTGGTATATTCACATTCAACGCAAAGACCTCTGCTTCTTGAGCGAACAACGTAACTGAAAGCAGTATTCAGTTGTATTCCTCTCTGGAGTAGCAGTAGATGGAGATGAGATTTATTAGTGTATTTCAGACATTTGCTGACAATAAAGGAATATTCAGGAGGTAGCTTTTAAAACTCCGGTCATCTGAAGAAGTGGGCTGTGCCCACGAAAGCTCATGATACCATCTACATGTTTTGTTAGTCTATAAAGTGCTACCAGACCATTTGTTGTTTTTTAAGTTTAATAAAGGAATAGTAACTCTTGGGTTCCATTCCAAACTCTGAACGGAACTATTCTCTAGTGGTGCAGACTCTTCTCAACATCTCTCCCAAACTTGACCTCACCTTCCCTGACCCTACAACCTGTCCTGTCCTTTCCCCGTCCCTGGCTCCTCATTCAAGGCTATGCCTACACTATGGGTGTGTCTAGACTACAGGGTTTTTTCAAAAAAAGTGGCCTTTTTTTGAAAAAACTTCCCCTGCATCTAGACTGCTGCCGCGTTCTTTCAAAAGTAAATCGAAAGAACGCGGCAGTTTTTTCGACCATGGAAAACCTCATTTTACGAGAAATAATGCCTTTTTTCGAAAGTGCTCCTTCGAAAAAAGGCACTATGTAATGCAAATTGTGCCTTTTTGAAAGAGAGCATCCAGACTGCCTAGGTGCTCTCTTTCAAAAAACGGCTTGCTTTTTCAAAAGTAGTGGTTGTAGTCTAGAGGCTTGTTTTTGAAAGAGGCTTTTTCGAAAGTATCTTTCGAAAAAGCCTCTTTTGAAAGAGGCTTGCAGTCTAGACGTAGCCTATGTGCTAGAGATGGGAAAACCCTGCCTTTGTGCATGTACTTGCACTTCATCAAATAAGCACAAATATAAATTGTGATGTTGCCACTGTAGTATGGGGATGCTAAAGATTTTCAAAGTAAAGATCCCCATAATTTTTTAACTGTTTTTTTTTTAAACCTGGCCCTAACCTTCTCTTTGTTTTCCTACTGATAGTGACTGCAGTCATCTCTTCACTGCTAAAAGTGCACTCCTACCATATATTTTCTGTTCTGGTGTCTTACAATGACTATTCTCCTCACGGTGAAAAGGAATCACAAAAGGAAATTAACCAATGGATTAGGGCATCCACTATCTCCAACAAGACAAAAATAGAGACCCAAATTGATGCAATGTGCTACACTTGCAATACTCACAAAATTAGAGTGATTGCCTTAATCAAAAACAACAAAATGTTTATGTTAATAAGAAACCCTCCTGCTTCCTCAAGGAAAAGAGCATGATGATCAGCTGAACTAAATGAGCTGGGAGGTTTATATTTACATACACACACATGTGCACACACATGTTCACACAAAGAGAAAAATAAGTGAAAAGTAGAATTTCCAGTGAAAGGCAAATGTACTGGTTTAAGACAAGTATCAGAGGGGCAGCCGTGTTAGTCAGAGTCCACATACACCACACCATAGTAACTCTAACTCAGGAACCAATCCCTGCAACAAACCTCGGTGCCAACTCTGCCCACCAGTGACACCATCACAGGACCTAACCAGATCAGCCACACCATCAAGGGTTCATTCACCTTCACATCTACCAATGTAATATACGCCATCATGTGCCAGCAATGCCACTCTGCTATATACATCGGCCAAACTGGACAGTCCCTACGTAAAAGAATAAACGGACACAAATCAGATATCAGGAATGGTAATATTAAAAAACCTGTAGGAGAACACTTCAATCTCTCTGGACGCACAGTAGCAGATTTAAAGGTAGCCATCCTGCAGCAAAAAAACTTCAAGAGCAGACTTCAAAGAGAAACTGCTGAGCTACAGTTCATCTGCAAATGGATACCATCAGTTTAGGATTAAACAAAGACTGTGAATGGCTAGCCAAGTACAAAAGCAGTTTCTCCTCTCTTGGTGTTCACACCTCCCATCAGCTGCTAGAAGTGGGCCTCATCCTCCCTGACTGAATTGACCTCATTATCTCTACCCTTACTCTTGATTGGTACTCTTTTCTTATGCCTGTATATTTATACCTGCCTCTGGAATCTCCACTACATGCATCTGAAGAAGTGGGTCTTTGCCCACGAAAGCTTATGCTCCAATAAATCTGTTAGTCTATAAGGTGCCACAGGACTCCTCATTGTTTTTGGATTAAGACAGTTGTACATTCATGTTTTGATAATCATATCTGTTTGAGAAAAGCTTTAAGAGATAGTTATGTGGGCCCATTTCATTTGGGAGCATGTGGAAGTCTCCAGTGTCTGCTGCAGACAGAGTGTGAAGTTTGTCTGAATGATGTGATAGAGGCTACCTGTCATTTTCTGAAAGGCTGCAAGAGACAGGACTATGTTTCTTCCAGAATAATGGCAGCGTGACTCCTCTTGCTGATAAAGTCTAGCTTTCTGGAAAATAGGTGACACAGACCTAAAATGGTTCCTGGCTTAAATGCACCACATTTATCCATTATGTGAATGATTCCGACAATGAAAATTGCTTGCAGGGATGGCATTGGAGCTGCCTCAATCTTGCAGGGTGTGCTTGGTTTGAATTTATTAATGCCCCTTCTCTCACCATCAGCCACCACTGAAGCTACCACTCCAGATGTCAAGGAATTTTCTGAAGTGTGAACTGCTTCATTAACCCTGAATGTCTACAGCCTGCATCAAACATTCAGGGATGCAACAAGCACTATTAAGAAGTATTACTCCTCCTTTCTGAGAAGATCACATGCATTCAGGAAGTCTCAAATAGCAGGACTCTACTCTGCTTATGCCCATGAACCAGCAGCCCACCTGAATTCCCAGAGTTCAGTATATTCACTCAAAGAAATTCTCAACATGCTGCCATGTTACTGGACTTTAAGGGAAGCAGCCAGATCACTGCTGCATCCATGGAGGGGTGTTTGCCCCAAAGTCTATACAAAGGGAACTATGTGAGGTATCAAATGAAAGCTTATGTTCTACTGATTCTATGTATGCTACTCATGTATGTGTATGATGTCTGTATGTGGAGTTATGAATATGGACTCTGTGCTGGTATTGTGAATGTTCTCTGTCTGAGACCGAGCAATGGGCCTGGACTGCCTGTCGTGAGGAAGAAATGTCCAATGAATGACTATGCTAATTAGCCAAGCTCCAAGGACAATGGCTCTCAAGGTGCCCAATATACACCTGGGGAATGTGTCTGGGAACCTGCAAACCGGTCTGTATCTAATGGCTGCTGGCATGGGACACAGGGATAGGTTACTTGGCCATGTGACCCACTCCAGCTTGGAAGGTACCAGGAATGGATACACAAGACCATGTGGCGGTCTCCATCTTGTCTTCAAGTCTGCTCCTGATCCCAGATGCAGCCTTGAGAGGGACAGAGAGCTGGGAAGAATCGTGGACCCATTCTGACATAGGATGTACCCCAGAGACTTTTAAGATGGCAGTTAGTAATATTTCTGCTGAGAGCCTGCATCAAGAACTTGGTGATTGGTACATGTAATGTGTTTTCTTTAACAGCCTTACTCTCCACCTTTTCTTTCTTTTATTAATAAACCTTTACATTTTAGATTCTAAATGATTGGCCCAGTGTGATCTTGTGGGTAAGATACAAAGTGTAAATTGACTGGGAACTGTGGCTAGTCTTTTGGGACTGGGAGAACCCATTCGGGGTAGGTGAGATTGGGTTCTATAACCCCTCACCTGTGTGTTTGGCCCAGGGCTGATTGTGGCACCGGGAGAGCTGGATTGTCTGAGGGGTTTTGCTTGTGAGGCTTCCTGATAGCTGGATTGGCAGCTGAAGAGCTCAGTGTGACTGGTTTGTGGCCTATTTGAGAAAGGTCTCCAGTCAGGGGCCGTAAGGAGCCCTGATTTTGAGCAATTCGCCCTGAGCAGCCGCTCTCAGCGGTGTCCGGACCCGGCCTGGACCGTCACACATGCTAAAAGAATCTCAGCCCAACACTTGAGAATCTGACATATGCCCTTCCTGTCTTATGAAAGAGCATCATGGAGAATTGGTGGCACTTGTGACCAAAATATTCAATGCCTCTTTCAGAGAAGGAATCTTCCCTTCTTCTTTCAAACATTCAGTAGTGTAAACAATACTGAAGAAAATCTCCCTGGATATCTCCGTCCTAGAGAACTACCACCCAAGGTCAAACCTTCCATTCCTGAGCAAGCACAAATAGAAGCTAGCAAAGAAGTTGATTTAACTGAGACCAACATTCTAGATCCAGCACAGTGTGGATTCAGGTCAGGATATGGAACTGAAATAATCTTAGTGGCACTGATGGATGATGGCCTCCTGTTAATGGATAGAGGACAGACATCCATTCTTATCTTCCTAGACACCTCTGCAGAATGTTACATTGCTGACCATGAGATACTGCTGTTTCGCCTGAGAGAGGTGGCAGGAATCCAGGGTAAAGTGCTAAAAGGGGTTGTTTGAGTCCTTCCTGGAGGGATGCACCCAAAGAGTAGGGATGGAAAACTCCACCTTCACCACCAGACCCTTCATTTGTGGTATTACACAGTGCTCAGTTCTCTCTCCTGTTGTTTTCCACATATATATGTAACTGGTAGGTGAACAGGACACACAATATGGATACAAGTGCCAGCACTATACTGATGTTACACATCCCTACCTATGCTTCGCCACATACAGCCACAACCAGCGTTTCTTAAACTGTGTTCCGCGGCATACCAGTGTGCCGCGAGGCAGTCCAAGGTGGGCTGTGGAGATATGGTGACCATATGTCCCTTTTTTTCCAGGACAGTCCCGGATTTAAAGACACCCAGCACTAGAGCGGTGCAGCAGCAACTTCCTGACTCCATCCAGCACCTCAGCGGCTCCCTTGGTGCTTTGCGTGGGCAGCCAGGACCACTGCCAGTGGTGAGCAGTGTCCGGAGCTCCGAGTTCCTGTGTGGCACGCCCCTCCTCTGACCACGTGGCTCTTGCCTCCCGCTGCGGGACTGCCTCCACCGTGCACTGCCAGCTCAGCCTCCTCCATTCACAGGTGGCTGCCACCACTGCCAGAGGGGTAGGGGCGCTGGTTAGAGCTGGTGAGCCACTCCTGGGAGCTGCCACCAGAGTCCCAACAAAGACCACGCAGAGCTCGGCTGGAGCGCTGCAGAGCGGGGTACGTTCAGGCTCTGCCAGTGTGCTCTGTGCATGGCCCTTTCTCCCCCCCGCCCCTTTCCACTCTGCTGGGGGAGCTGCAGTGCATGGACCCACTCACTCTGCTGCGCTACACAAGCCAGATCTGGGAGGGTGGAGGCTTTCTCCTCCCACCCCATGCTCCTCCTAATGGGAGCCAAAGCTGGTGCAGGGACTGGAATGCGGCACTAACATTAGCACTGTGGGTGGCCCAGCTCCAGGCCCAGCAAGCGGTCCTGCCTTGGAAGCTGCAGGGACTTCTGGGGCCCAACCACAGACTCCAGCCCTGCAAACTGGAAGGCAAAAGGTGGGGGAGGGGCAGGGGGAGAACTAGGGGGAAGGAGGGTGGAAGAGGAAGGGGCTTGTGCTGAGGGGAGGGGGGCAGGGCAGAAGAAGAAAGGGGTAAGCACCAAGGGACAGGATGGAGGAGAGACAAATGCCAGGGGGCGAAGTGGAGACAATGAGGAAAAGGGCAGGAGGAGGGAGGGGAGGTGCAGTGGGGGTGGGAGAGTGGAGGGGACAGGGTGATGCTGGGAGAGGAGAAGGGAAGGCCATTGGGTGCAAGAGGAAGCAAGGGGAGGGGGAGGTGCTGGGAGAAGAGTTGAAAGGAGGGGTGGGCATGAGGAAGGCTGGGATGGAGCAAGTCATGTGTGAGGGCACAGAGGGGCATAAGAGGAACTGGGGCAGAGGGTGGTGAGGGGATGTACATCAAGGAGAAAGAGGGCAAGGGGGCAGGGGCAGGGGCAGGGGCAGTGAGGGAAGGAGGAAGCACCAGGAGGGAAGGTGCAGATGTCAGGGGATTCTGGGTGTGAAGCAGAAGAGCAGACAGCTGCAGGGGAGAAACCAGCAGCAGAGGAGAGAGGGTTTGGTGGGGGCTAAACTCATCCCCTATGGGTAGGAGGATGGTGGGAAAAGTTCTTCAAGGGGGTTACTTTTACTTCTGGTCATGTGTCCATCTTGATCCCAAGAGTCAGGGGCATAGTAAACAGAGGTTGGGGGGGTGTAGGTTCAGAAATATGGTCACCATATGGGAGAGAACAGAGTTCAAATGGCTGTCCTTAAAAGGGGCAAGCTTTTTTTTTTTGCACAACAAAAATCCTTGGTGTTCCCCATAAAAAAATATATATATTATTTGGTGTTCCTCAGCCTTAAAAAGTTTAAGAAACACTGGCCACAACTGTACTATCAATATGATCCAGTGTTTGTATGAGATCAGCTCATGGAGGAGAAACAGCTGGCTGAAGCTGAATCCAAGCAAAACAGAGTTGATGCTGGCCTACAGATGAAAACATTTTAAAATGTTTGGAGCTACGGTGAACTCTCCATTGGCTGAAGATGCACAATTGGTCAAGTCAGTTCATAATCCAGGAGTTCTCTTGGGTTCCTCACTGAAGCTGAGCTCTCAAACAGCAGCATGCATGAGTAACACATTCTACCCTCTCCACTTGGCTAGGAAGCCCTGACCCAGTCTAGTAGACGAAGACTTGTTCTTAGTTATACAGGCTTCTATCACCTGTTGACTGTGTGACAGCAATGCAATATAAATGGCATGAAGCCTTCAGCACTTAGGAAATTCTAGCTGGTTCAGAATGAAACAGTGTGTCTTCTCAATAACATAGGCTACCATGAACTTATCAGACATGTCCTCTGCTTCCCATACATTAGCTTCCCACAGAATTTCAAAGCATGTTCAAGATCTCAGTCCTTATCTTCAAAATAACATGTGGTAGGCCCAGAATAGCTACAGCACTGTATAAAGTTCCAGGACAAAGAAAGACCCTGGTTGATAGTTATGCTCCTCTAACACAAAAGAACACTCAACAACAAAAGTTAAGCTTGTGAGCATGGGAGACACAACCTTCTCCATCAGCAATTTGAGACTAGGAGCTAAAGACTATCACAATGTATTCTGCTCCAAGTGCAAGGCACACTTCTTTAACCTTCTTTCTCTACTATAAACACATAGCAATAGGTCTATTTAGTTTTTTTAAAAGACACTTCACTGCACAAACTTTTCTGTCTGGAGAGAGGATGAGAGAACAAACAGTGTCTGACAATGAGTAGTCACTTTGTTTAACACGCTACTGGAAGGGGTTTAGATAGTATGGTAACGAATGCAGTACCAAAAACAGAAAAGAATAGAATAGAATATTGAATCCTTTAAAATCTAAGGAAAATTAACTGCTTTGGACAACTTTGTCTGGTGTACCAGATTGTGCCCATTTGTTCCTATCTTCCTTCCATTTCCCCCAGTACTGAAGAAAATGCAGACACAGCCACTTTGTGATACATGGTTCCTGTAAATATTCCTAGACATAAATCTAGCTTAATCGAGAGAAGTGTGAAATCACAGCAAAGCCAGCATTTCCTGTTTTGCAGATGGTGAGCTGCCAGAAAGAATCAGCAGAGACTTAATTACAAGAACAATCAGAAAAGTCAGGCAAGATGGGAAGCTATGTGTTATAATGTAGGCGAACTATTGCATAACAGCAAGGCTGTTACCCATGAGTATGTCTAGACTTCAGGCTTCTTTTGGAAGGACCTTTTTTCAGAAGAGATCTTCCAAAAAAACTTCTTCTGAAAGAGAACGTCCACACACAAAAGTGCATTGAAAAAGCAATCTGCTTTTTTGAAAGAGAGCATCCAGACTGATTGGATGTTCTCTTGCATAAAAGGCCACCTGGAACCACTTCAGTTGCTTCAGCAGTTGCTTCCAAGTGCTGGTGCTGGAGCCTTGCAGAGATACACGCTTAAAGGGACCCCCCCGGACAGCAGTTTCTCTGCTTCTGCTGCGTGCTTGCCTACCTCTTCGAGGGACAGCAAAGCTCTCACAGTGTGTGCTGTGGTTGTCCTGCTTTTTTGGATGCCACAGTTTTTCTCTTGGTGCCATGGAGCCGGAGCTGCCCCTCGGCATGCGATGGCCCCATACGGCCATGCTGCAGTTTTTGCAGCACTTTGTGCTAGCTGCCTTCCTGGTCCTGACTGAGCTTGACCCCGAGCTCATTCTGGGGATCCTCTCTCTGGGTGTGGGAGCTACACTCTGGCAACCTCAACCCACTGTGGAGAGGTGTTTCCTAGAGGCTCAACATCAGTTCAGACTGGTGGGACCGGCTGGTCATGGAGTGGTGGGATGACCAGCAGTGGCTCCAAAACTTCTGCATGAAGAAGGCCACCTTTTTAGAGCTATGTGCCTGGCTCACACCCACCCTCCAGAAATGTGACACCCACCTGTGGCCCACCATCCCCCTTGAGAAGCAGGTCACAATTGCCCTCTGGAAGCTTGCCACCCCCAACAGCTACCAGTTGGTGGGCAACCAGTTTGGCGTGGGGAAGTCCACCATTGGGGCCCTCCTCATGGAGGTAAGGCACTCTGGGGCTGCAGTCCCTGAAAGGGGGGGGGAGGAAGGCCTGGAAAAGGGGATCCCTCAGGATAGAGGGGTTGGGAGGTGTGGGGGAGTGGAATGGGGTGTGGGGAAGCCCCGTCCCCGGGGGGTTGTGCCTTCCCACCCTCTCACAGCCCTGCTGCTGGGGGAGGCGGCCTCCTAGGAGGTTGCTCCTGGAGTGTTTGATGGGGGGAGGGGAGGAAAGGAGGGCAGGTATCTCCCAAGGGCTCAGACACTCCCTCTCTCACTCTCTGTTTTGTGTGTTGGTTTGTCTCCTTCTGCAGCTGGTGAGGGCCATCAACTCAATCCTGCTGCAGAGGGAGACCTGGGCCCGATTGTGGCCGGATTTGCCACCCTGGAGTTCTTGAACTGCGCTGGAGCCATAGATGGGACCCACATCCCAATCCAAGCACCAGAACATTGAGCAGACCAGTATAGTAATAGGAAGGGCTACTTTTCTATGGTGCTGCAGGCCCTGGTCGACCACTGGGGACAGTTCATGGACATTTTATGAGTAAGACCCACTTTACCCACAAAAACTTATGCCCTAATAAATCTGTTAGGGTATGTCTACACTACAAAGTTAATTCGAAATAACAGCCGTTATTTCGAATTAACTTTAATAGCATTTACACAGCCAAACCGCTATTTTGAAATACATTCGAAATAGTGGAGCCCTTATTTCAAATTTGGTAAACCTCATTCTATGAGGAACAACACCAAATTCGAAATAGCTAATTCGAAATAAGTGCTGTGTAGACACTTATTTCGAATTAGGGGGCCTCCAGCCCTTCCCAGGGAGCCCTGGTGGCCACTCTGGGCACAACCAGGAAAATTTGTCTGCTCCCTCCCTAGCCCCGGAGCCCTTAAAGGGGCAGACTCTGGCCACACTGTCTGTGCCAGTTGCAAGCCTGCCAGCACACAGCCAGCAGACCGTGCACCTGGCACAGGATGAGCCAGCAACCCGCTGCCACCCAGCCCTCCACCCTCCCCAGGACCAGGCTGGCAGCTCCCAGGAGCTTGCCAGGGGCTGCAAAATGCGGGCGCCCGCCTGGTCTAGTGCGGAGATCGTGGACCTCACTGAGCTTTGGGGGGAGGCCTCCAATGTCCATGATCTTCGCACTAGGCACAGGAATGTGGCTGTCTACAGCTGCATGGCTGCAAGCCTGGCCACCAGAGGACACATGTGCAGCCACGAGCAGGTGCGCAGCAAAATAAAAGAACTGCAGCAGGCCTATGCCAGGGCCTCCCAACCAGGGGTTGACCGGGAGGACTGCCCGCACTATGAGGACTGGACCGCATCTTGGGGGGTCAGACGGTCTGTGCCCCCCTGGTCGTCATCGACCCCGGGGCAGAGGGCCCTGCCCCTGACAGGGGAAGAGAAGGACGACAGCAGCCAGGAGCCTGTAGGGAGCATGCCCTGCACCCAGAACCCCCAAGCTGAACCAGAGAGCCCATCAGCAGCCTCATCCGAGGCCAGGGAGGCCTCCAAATGTGAATGACATCATGGTCCCCTTATGTGGGGTGGTGGGGGAGGGGGAGCCCAGGGACCGTGCACGTCAGCCTTAATGACCACGGAGCAGGCGGCAACCTGTGCATCTGCCGTGCCATCCAGGACATGTGGCCCCAGCTGGGTGCCATGCAGGGGCCCTGGCCTGTTCCCCACACACGTCTACGTGTGAAGGCACATGACAGGCTCCTGACCCCGGGGAGAGACACTGCACACTGCCCTCCCTCCAGATGCTCCCCCTACACAGAGGCAGGGCACATCTCCCCTCCCCCACCTCCACACCACACTATAGGCAGCACAGGGGGTGGGGTACAGTCCTAGGCCAGATCACACTCCCAGGGATAGCAGGACGTGATGGTGCGGACACCTGACATCCTCGTCTTGCAGAGGGGGGCTGGGTTTCACCCACTGTGTCCCCAGGGAGAACTGACCACTTCTCTTGTTTAACCGCAGCTGCAGCACCTGCAAGTGCAGGATGCACCACCCCGCCTGGAACATCCACCCGCACCCGGGCCAGCAGGCGCACCCGCAACCAGGAGGAGTTCCAGAGGCAGCAGCTGTGGTTACAGGAATGGCAGGTCCACATCCAGGAGCAGTGGGTGCAAGAGGACCTGTAGCTGTGGCGGGAGAGCTTGTGGGAGCTGCGGGAGCAGGGCTGTGCCCTCCGCGAGCACCTGCAGGCCCTGGTGGACCGATTGCTGCCTCCTGCTGCTCCAGCCCCTGTGGCCGCCCCAACTATTGCTCCTCCTCCTGCCCCTGCTCCCCCTCCTGCTTCTTCCGTGCCCCCCTGACAGGAGGGCTGGCAAGACCCCCAGCCCTGAGCTTCCCCTCCCCCTTCCTCCCCTTGCCTCCCCCTCCAGCTCTCTCCTCCCAGGTTTCCCCCCTCCCCTCCCCTGCCCTCATTCCCTCCTCCCCCACCCCAGTTATGTTAAATAAAGAGTTTTTTGTGGCAACTCAGGTGTTTTTATTGTATATCAGGAAGGGGAGTTAGGGAGGGGAAAGGGGAAGGAGGTGGGGGTGGAATGTAAGGCACAAGGCCCCAGTGGGGCATGCCAGGGGGACTTCAGTCATCATCCACCTGGAAGCTCTCCCGCAGGGCTTCTCGGATGCGGACAGCCCCCTGAAGGGCCTCCCTGCTGGCAGCCGTGTGGGGCTGTGCGCACTGGCCAGCTAGCCAGTCAGCCTCTGCCATCCAGGCTGGCAGGAAAGCCTCCCCCTTCCTCTCACATAAATTGTGGAGCACACAGCATGCTGCCGCCACGTGCGGAATATTGTGCTGGGAGAGGTCGAGGCGGGTGAGGAGGCATCTAAATTGTGCTTTCAGGCGGCCAAAGGCCCCCTCAACCACAGTGCGGGCCCTGCTGAGCCTGGCATTGAAGGCCTGCCGGGAGGGGTTAAGGTGTCCCGTGTAGGGCTTCATCAGCCAGGGCTGTAGGGGGTAGGCCGCATCTCCCAGCAGGCACACTGACATGTCCACATCTACGACCCTGACGTGGCGGTTGGGGAAGAAAGTCCCGGCGTGCAGCCTCTGGCACGCAGAGGAGTTGTGGTACACCCGCACGTCGTGTGCCTTGCCGGACCAGCCCACATAGATGTCCATGAACTGGCCCTGGTGGTCAGACACGGCCTGCAGGATCACGGAGAAGTATCCCTTCCTGTTGATGTAGAGGGAGGCCTCGTGGTCCGGGGCACGGATGGGGATGTGCGTCCCGTCGATTGCCCCCCCGCAGTTGGGGAAGCCCAGTGTGCCGAACCCCTGGATGACCATGTCCAGGTCGGTGAGGCGGGCGACTCTGTGGAGCAGCACCCTGTTGATGGCCTTGACCACCTGCAGAGACACACACAAAACCGAGGGTCACTGGGGCGCCCGGGTGGCTGGGAGTGTTCATTCCCCACCACTGCCCCGTGCCCCACTCCCAGGAGCAACTCCCGCTGCAATCCTGGCCACCGCGGGTGGTCTGTAGCATGGCTGGGACAGACCGACCCCTCTCGGGGAGGGCACTTACACCACCTCCCCCCCGTTTTCCCTGGGGCAGCCCATGTTCTCCTTGCAGCCCCCCCTCCTGGCCCAGTGGCTGGTGAGTGCTGTACCTGCATGAGCACCACTCCGACAGTGGATCTCCCCACGCCAAACTGGTTCCCCACAGATTGGTAGCTATCCGGCGTGGAGAGCTTCCAGAGGGCAATGGCCACCCGCTTGTGGAGGGAAATGGCGGGCCTCATGTGTGTGTCCCGTCGCCGCAGAGCAGGGGTGAGCCACTCGCAGAGCTCGAGGAAGGTGTCCTCCTTCATCCTGAAGTTCTGGGTCCACTGTTTGTCTCCCCAGCGCTCCAGGACAATGTGGTCCCACCAGTTGCTGCTGGTGTCCAGACGCCAGATGCAGCGGGGCACGCTGGCGTCCGGGCACCACTCCTCCATGGCCCCTGGGGAGGGGGGCAGGGGAAGGGCCAGGGGGCTGGCCTGAAGCAGAAGGTGCCAGGCAGCCTCCAGCAATTGCTGCCAGGCTTGCAGCAAGATGTTCGACATGAGCACCAAAGTGCCCAGGGGCGGCTCTGGCTCCATGGTGCCGAATGCTGCAGTGTCCCAAATGAAAGCGACCAAAACAGGTGGAGAGGAAAATGCTTTGCTGTCCCTCAGCGAGGTAGGCAAACAAGCAGGAAAGCTGTGAACCGGCTTTCCAGGGGGGGGTCCCTTTAAGCACGAGCCTCAGATAGCCTCAGACAGCAGCCACACAAAGCAACTACTGACCTGATGCCCTGCTGGAGCCGGTTTCAGCTGCCCTTAAATGCAATCCAGCGTCCAATCAGTGTGGACGCACTATTTCGAAATAGCAAAACGCTATTTTGAATTAGTTTTTGTATCTAGATGCGTTATTTTGAATTTGCTTATTTTGAATTAACTAATTCGAAATAAGTTAATTCGAAATAGCGCTGTAGTGTAGACATACCCTGAGTCTCTAAGGTTCCCCAGGACTTATTTTTACATGATAAAGCACTACAATACTTGTATTAGGTAAATTGAAAAATACTCTATCATCTTAGAGTGAAAATATTTGTTAAAAGATCATATAAAGTGAACTCTGCACACTTTGTATTCTGTGTTGTAACTGAAATCAATCTATTTGAAAATGTACAAAAATATCCAAAATATTTATTAAATTTCAACTGGTATTCTATTGTTTAATAACATGATTAAAACTGCAATTAATTGTGATTTTTTAAAAACTGATTAATGTTTTAATTAATTGCGTGAACTAATTGACACTCCTACATACTAGGTTTGTAAATTACCTTATACCTAAAAGAGAATTAAGACACAGATGTATGTGACATCATAATTGGTTTCACAACAGTCTATTGTTTGAAACAAGCAGAATATTATGATTTCAGGGATAAATAGGTAACTGTGTGCATGAAATAAGTAGCTGTATACCCAAAGTAGCTAATTGTGCCTATGCATACATTGCATACTAAAGTACTTTTTTGCATGCCTGTATATAAAGTGTGGCATCAGAAGCAGAAAAAGTCTTTAAAACAAATACTCTATTTTTATAAAAAAGTTTCATACAATAGTGTTTTCAACAAGAGACAGAAGAAGTGTAGAGTATGCCACATAAATATTGACTCTTAATGGTACATGTCCCAAACTCTTCCAAGGGAACTCAAACTGGAAATTTAAAATATTCAAGATAGATCACATAATTTAAGTATTCTTGTCTTGCACAAATGAGCAAAGGGATCTCAACCTAATGTGTTGAAACATGGTCTTCTACTCCACTGAAATTGCATGCGGTAATGAGCCAATATTCATCAAAAGGGCAATTTATCTCACTGAGAATTCAACACATCTTCAAATATTCTTCATATTTCAAGATTTCTAAACACAGATGGAATTCTGCAGATCACCAGAAATCTTTAGCACGTAGTCTATAAAGGTGCTAAAGTATTTATATCCCTCTTGGTTTTGAGGTACACTACCTACCAGCATAAGAAAAAATTTGACCAAATAAAGTGAAAAGTGTAATACTAGGACCAATCTTTTACTTTGCTTTTTCTGTCAGCTTGAAAATAGGAGCGAGTGTCATCTAACAATTAGAAGAGGATTGTATCAGAATATCCGGGTTCTCTGATTGCATTGTGTCCACTTATTTGATCTGTGGCTTAAGGTAAAACAAGACCTCTGTCTCAGATTAATTCTCTGTACAATAGATGTAATATTTACTATACAAACATCCCAGAAGGCTTTTGTGAGACTTAATATTTGCAATAAGTATTGAAATCCTTAAATGAAGGGCATTACATTAGTGCACACTATTTAACAGAAAAGAGGACTATCATTTCTGCTTCCAAAGATTTAAAAGTTATTTTTAAAAGTACACTGTATAAAATGAGTAAATGTTAATTCTATGGATGATAATAAAGAACCCACAAGTGGTTAATTGGTGCTCCTATGCAGTAGAAACAAGTTGGACTTTTTATTCATGATATTGGACTTGATTTCTTTGGAATCATTAGAAGATAAACTTAGGAAATTATGATTAATCAGTGTTTCTGGTTTTATTAAAATCACACTGCTCCTAATTTTATTTTTTCCATGAAAAGCACAGATGGGCTAATGGATAATTAGCTGGCTAGATTTCATTATAAAAATATATAATTGATATATCACTTAGTAAACTGTGCACAACTTAGTTTCACTTCCTTCTCCTCAGGAAGGCAAAAAGTGCCTTCTGGTCATATTTTTATGTCCATTGGTTGATTTATACTTAACTCTTCTCTAATTACTAGTTAACACTGGTTTTTAATTTATGACTTCATAGTTACAATGCTTTAAATTACACTCAGAATATTTTCACTAATTGAGAAAAACATTGGGCACTGGGATTGAAAGAGAAAGATATCAGATTATTTCATCAGTTATTTATGAAATGGATGAGAAGATGGAGGCTCCAGCAGCTAATGTACCTTCATCTGAACATTTCTGTAATGGTCAGTCTTTCTTTTGCCACAAGAGTTCTCAGGTGTCCCTATAGCCTAATATTATTAAATAAATCTATTCCACTTACTCTGATGAACTTTGTTTACCTTCCTAAGCAACAACATTTCATTTTGTAAACTCCTGTAAAAGATTGCTGCTCTTACCCCTTAGGCTTTTATACTTTCAGAACCACAGAGGGAATGAATCTCAGCCCTCACATGAGATGTGCAAACTTGAGTGTGTTTAGCTTCTCCTTTTTCTAATATGCTAAGTGCTCTAAACTATAATTCTGTCAGAGTGCTCACTCCTGAGGTTCCTGGAAGTGTGTTCTAACTTCCAAAGTATTCCGTGGGAATATTCACTAAACTAATTGAACCTAGCCAAACCACCAAACCACCTTCTCAAATTGCGATAATAGGAGGTCTTGTATGATAGATAGAACTGAATAAAGTATGTTAATTCACAGAGGAAGGTATAACAAAAAATACAAGCAAAGATTTTCAATGTTAACTAAAGAATACTATGAGTTAATATAGTGAAACAAATGTAAAATATTATCTAAATGGAATATTACCAGTAAGATGTGCCAGCCATTCAGGATACTACTTATCAGTGTGTGACAGGAAGTCAGTCTCCTTATGGGCCATCAGTACAACCTGCCATCTGGCATGGCTCTTTAAGAACTGAAAGGTCCCATGTACTTACAATGATCTGGGATGTATCAAGAGATAGGAAGTGGTCCCTGGGGAAAAAAATGCTCAGGAAGATATCCAGATTTAAGGGCCAGGAGCCCTGCAGAAAGGTCAGGGCAAGGTTTCCCTTCCCTCTCACCTAACCAAATAGAAATGAGCTAGAGTCTAGCTAAACAATGAGGCCCAGCATAAATGACATCAGCAGGAAAAGGCTCCCAAACCCTTTGAAGAATAAGTGAGGTCAGCTAAGGAAGACAATTAAGGTCCTACAGAAGGCTGAAGAATGCCCAACTACCAAAGAAGAGCGAGGGTTTCTTGTTTGAAGGACTGACCAATCAAAATAGGAAGGGGGTTGTGGTATCTCATTAACTGACCATGAGTCATATATTAATTCTGAGTGTGGTGAACTGAAGCTATTAATAAAGTAAGTTATACTTTACAGAAATCCAGTAAATCAGACCCTAGGAAGAAGTGGGGTGAACTAGGACTAGTCGACTGGTTGACTATCCGATAAACAAATGCTTATCGGGAGAGGAGGTGGTATTTCAAAGCAGCAGCGCCTTGGCATTTCAAAGCGGCAGCACCACATGGAGCCCACGGTCAGCAGGGGAGTCCCCAGCTGTTCCTGAGCTTCCTGTGGTGCTTTCACCTTTGAAGTGTAGCAACAGCCCTAGTACATGTCAAAGATGGAGGTGCCCTATCGACTAGTCGATACTTAACATCCTTAGTTTGAACCAAAAATTAATTGGGAAGAACCTGAGGGAGAGCAATCAACCTCCTGGGCCATAAAGGGCCAGAAGAGGCAGGGTGGGGAAGTACTAGAGAGGCTCACCCCATGACTCAGAATAATAAGCATAATTATAAAGAATAAAATTTGGATAATCTACATTATATGAATATTTCTGTCTCAGGCAACGTGGAAGTGCTAGTAATAATCATAATAGGCCAGCTGAGAGGATTGAAAGGAGGGTAGCCAGTCATCTCAATTTTCCATAAAGACTCTCAGTGTTGAAAAGCAGTCCAATATCTTTTTAAGTGTTGGCACAGTGCTTAATGCTGAAGAGGATTCAAAAGGTCTGATCTACACTATAACAGAAGGTCGAAATAAGATACACAATTCCAGCTACGTTAATTATGTAGCTGGAGTTGACGTATCTTAAATCGCATTTCTGTGCCATCCACACAGCAGGCAGCTGACGCAAGCAAACGCTCCCATTGGCTTCCCTAACTCCTCACAAAAGGAGGAATATGAGTGTCAGCTATAGCTGCCCTCAGCATTTGATGTATGGGTCTATACTTGATCCACTAAATCGAATGCCAGAAGATCAACCTCTGAAGCATCGATCTTCCACATAGTGTAGACGTGCCCAAAATGAGGATAGTCCCATCCCTCAAGAGCATTAAAAAGGAAAGTGCCTGATAATTAAGACACTCAAACTATTCAAAAAGGCACAAAACATTTGTGAATTTGATGCAATGTCATGACAATATGCTTTTTCATCATTATATGTGTGCTATCATAATGCACAGCAACAGGTCTTGAGAGAAAGAAATAATAATCAAATGTTGTAATTGAATAGTGTGTCCTACAAGAAAACGTTTTATCAATGCTTAGACCAGGAAAGCCACTGAAGATAGTCCAAAATAACCAGACATGGCCTCCAAGTAGAGATCTTTCCTTAGTCCCTGTTCTACAAATCTTACAAAATGCAACATATAAACCCAGGCCAAAATAGTCCTGTGGGGAAAAAAAAGTGTATTCAAAATATTCTCCTGAAACAGCAGTTACAAGATAAAGAAGATGGAAAAAACCACTGAAAGATGTGTTTGTGGTGTCCAGGAATAAGCATCGAAAAGTAGATGGAGAATGTGGAGATGAACCCACCTAATGGTATTCCAACAAACCCCCAACTTCTGAATGCTTTTTCATCCCTTAAAATCTTAAGAAACAAATCATTTAATAAAAGTAGAATAGGAAAGAAGAGACAGAAATGGCACCATTGTAAGAAAAAGCTGGTAGTTAATGACATCAGTCAGTCAGAAGGACCACTCTAACAGCGATTTAACAGAGGACTTTATAGCAATTCTTTTGTCCTCAATTAATGATACAGTAGCCCCTGGTTATCCTCTTACAGAGTGCCATTCTCATAGGTATGCATGTTTTACAGATGGCCTGTGGCAACATAAACAGGCAGAAAGACAAAATCTGAGTATTGGAATAAATCTGATCAACTGTTTCACAGACTTTTTTCAAATCATATGCCATGGCTATTTAAACTCTTCTTTGCCTCCTCACTAACATCCCCAGAATCTCAATCAGCAGATTTGTTTTGAGTCATTGACATCCTGATTAATCCTGGCTATCTTAGCTTCATTGATGATTTGAGTACCTCCTACTGTGAGGAAATCTCTTGTCATTTTGAATAGATAATTGTCTGGATTCAAACTGAGTTCTCTGTATCTCGCTGCACAGCAGTATTTTGAAGGGACAAAAACTAAACCTTCTGTGCTTCATATTTAGCTAATCTGGAACTGGAACTGTTGGGTGGAATTTGATCTGTGCCCTCTGATTTAGACCCATGACGTCTTCTGGCTGTTGAAGACCAATGGAGAAGTGCTGGATCAGTCATTTGTTGAAATTATCAATGTCCTCTTTAAGGAGGGCAGGATCCAGGTCCCCTAAATAAGTCTGCATACAGCATGCGCTCAAGGCACCACTGCCTAATGTTGACAACATGACCAATTATCAACACATTTCAGCTCTTTCCTTTTTGAGTAAAATTAGTGACAAAGTCATTGCTAGAAAAACTTGCATCATCCCTGGTGCCTTGGATGTCCTTGACCATTGGCAACCTTTATCATATGATATAAAAGCTGAACTTGTTGTTTTGGTTGGTGTTCCCTTCTTAGAGACATGTCATGTCATGTCAGCATGGACACATGATTAATTAGCCTCTGCCAGAGCCACTCAGCATGAGGTATTGTTGAGTCACCTGCAGTCATATGTAGGAATGATCACAGCTGCTCTTGAATGACAGTGCAAAATTTTAACAACACAATATATCTTTGCCAAACTAACCTCTCCTACCATCTTTGGAGAGCATCAAGGTCCCAGTCCAATAAAGTGGTGAAAATTTCTCTGAAGTACTCACATTGGACCTGAAGGGACATCATTTATGCAAGGAGGTGTTCAGCATTTTGCAAGATGAAAACCTTCAAAAAAGTAACCAGGATGGTAGGAGGGTGAAGTAATTATAAACTGCAGCAGTTTGTCACATTGACTGACAGCATTGGCACCAGAATAGAGAGGGAAAGGGGGCCATGATTCTCCTGCCTTTTGAAGTGGATGGCCCTGGATCATCAATTTTCATCAGGGACTTGTGAACCTCACCCCCTGAGGCCTCATTCTTGGCCCTCCCAGCTAGATCAGCAGCTGGATCCCAGGCAGCAGGTACTGTGGACACTCCACCTGCTTGGGATGAAGCCACTGAGAGCCGTCCCCAACCTGTGTCCCCACCCCAAAGGCCTCTCTCCCCCATCCATGGTTCCTACACATCTCTTACCTGGACTCGACTCGGCTCTGTCTCTGTGGTTTCAACCTGGACATTGTAAGAGCCACACTGGCAGCTGGGGAGATCCACACTGTGAACTCACCACCTGCCCTGGGCATCAGGCTTGTGGGGCAAGGACATGGGCCTGGGACTTCTCTTGACTCCCCCGTCCCAAAAAAGTGGAGGATCTGTGCCCTGACTCCCCACTGCTGCCCACGCAGCTCTTACGATGGCCAGGCTGTGGCCTTTCCAGCCAGACTCAGGTCTCAGTAAGACACATGCATCAGCAGCTATGGGGAACCATAGACCCTCCTGCCATGGGTAAGAGGCCTCTGGGGAGAGACACATGCCAAGAGCTGCTCTCAGCCCTCCTACCCCCACGCAGGCAAGCGTCCATGACTCCTGGCCCACTCTAGCATCCAGCTTTGTGGCTTGGGGTGGGGCCTTGAGCAGAAGAGGAAGGCATGGCCCTGCCCTCCTGTACTGTTGGACAGGCTCTGCTGACAGTCTTCAGAACCAAGTAGGAACTTTGGTAAACTTGAGTGACAGAAAGATGGAGAGGCTATATTTGAGAAGCAAATTTGTTCACTGGATTGTTAGTAACAGTACCATACTTTATACTTGGAGCACTCTGGCAAAGGGTTTGTATGACAGAATTTATACAAGAGTGCTTACGGCCACTGCTATATTAAAAAAATATTCACTGGCTTACTATAAACATACTCACCAATAAAGAACATGTAACCTTTGTGCACTGATACTGGGTTGTGAAATTGCATTCTAGCAGCAGAGGGAAAGTATGCCTTATTCGGTTAAAAACTTTATTGTAATAAGAAAAATATTCTATCTTAATGAAAACCACCATCTCCTAAATATTCCATCTCCCTTTCTTCCACCCTCTGGTCTGATGCTTTCATTTCGAAACCTTCAAACTAAATTAGAGAATTTGTTTTGATAAGAGCTGCTGTGCAAGGGGTACTTCTGAATTTTACCTTCAATGTACTAATTAAATTGTATATAATAGTGACAGCCTATTGACATTGTAGAAGTAAATGACCCACACTGTTTGGAGTCAAGAAACATTGTGGGCTGATTTAATTTCATTAATCTTGACCAACGTGAGCAGTATGAAGTCGTTTTTGTCAGAATGTCCTCAAGCAGCACAGTACTAATTCTCTTTTTTCCCCCCACAGGTTTTATGTATTAAGGATGTTATATTTAGAAAAATCAGATATTATGCACTTAGACTAACATTTTACCAGATACCAAATCTTTACTATTTGCATTGCAGAAGTAGCCAAAATCTCTAATTAAAATAGGGACTCTATTAAACTAGTCATATACAAGCATAAAGGCCAGCATGCTCTTGCCCTGAAAAGTTTACAGTCTAATCTAGGATGTGTCAAGGGAGCGTAATAAACAACAGGAGGGAAACAAGAGAAAGTTTGAGGGTAATAATAATCACTTTCATATCATTGCATAGACTAGCAGTTTGTTCAGTGGACCATTTAAAACATCTGAGGGGTTGGCTTGTTTGTTTGGAACATAACTTTACAATCGGTTGGCTGATTTATTGCAGGCCTCATGAAAAAAATGGATCTTGATTATAAAGAGAAGTGGGGAATACAGACTAATTTGGAGAACATGTTCCACAAATAAGAGGTAATATGGGTGAAAGCCCAAAGACAAGGATAGGAGAAATGGCCAAAAGGATGTTCAGGACTGACTACTTTGTCAGAGTAAAGGAGGGATGGGGAAAATTATGAAAACAAGTAGAGCTTTTGAGATGAGGAAGAGAAATTTCAACTTAATGCTTTGTAAAACAAGAAGCCCATTTGGGGATGTTTAGATTTGGGATGTGATGTTGTCAGAGGGTACGTCTAGACTGCAAGCTTCTTTCGAAAGAGCTCTTTCAAAAAAGGCGTTCTTTCTTGTAATTTGAGGTTTACCAATGTCAAAAAGAAACCTGCGTTCTTTCGATTTACTTTCAAAAGAATGTGATTGCAGTGTGGATGCAGGTGAAGTTTTTTCGAAAAAAGGGCATTTTTTTTCTAAAAAAACAATGTAGTCTAGATGTACCCAGAGTGACGGGGAAAGACGATTATCTTACCAGTTGTGCTTTGCAAGGCCTGGAGAGAAGAGGTATCAGTTGTGGGGAAGACAAGAGAATGGGACAATATTGTAATCAAGGCAGGATATGTGGATGTGGGCCTAGAAGAACATTTTAGTGATGTGGAAAGACGGAGGGGATTCAATTTGGAAATGTCATAAATTAGAAAATGGCAAATGCAGACAGGATATGTTCAGGAGATAAAAAAACCTCACTAAGTTGCAAGCCCGTGTGACAGGGAGGATAGAAACATAGAACAGGAAGGGACCTCAAGAGGCCATCAAGTCCAGCCCCCTGCCTTCATGGCAGCACCGAGCACCATCTAGAACATCCCTGAGAGCTACCTATCTAATCTGCTGTTAAATATCTCCAGTGATGGAGATTCCACAATCTCACTAGGCAATTTTATTCCAGTGTTTGACCACCCTGAGAATTAGGAAGTTTTTCATAAGTTATGTCTATACTGTAGGCTTTTTGCACAAGAAACTTTTGTCGGAAGAGATCTTCCACAAAAATTTCTTGCACAAGAGCTCATCCTCACTGCAAAAGCACATTGAAAAAGTGATACGCTTTTGCGAAAGAGAGCGTCCAGACTGCATGGACGCTCTCTCAAAAGTAAGCACTGATTGGTATGCACAGAATGGCCACCAGGGCACCTGTGCTTCTTCCTCTTTCCTCTTTTTTGTGCAAAAACCCCCTCTTCCTTGTCCACACATGCCTTTTTGCAAAATAACTCTTTTGCAAAAAGGCTTCTTCCTTGTAGAAAGGGGAGTACCAATTGTGCAAAAACTCCTCTGTTCTTTCAATTCTCTTGCGTAAAAATGTGTTTGAGATGTAGACACTCCGCGAATTTGTGGAAAAATTGCCGTTTTTCTGCAAAAACTCTGTACTGTAGACATAGCCATAATGTCCAACCCTGTTACAATTTATGCCCACTTCTTCTTGTCCTGTCATCAGAGGCCAAGGAGAACAATTTTTCATCCTCCTCTTTGTAATACCCTTTTAGATATTTGAAAACAGCTATCATGTCCCCTCTTAGTCTTCTCTTTCTAAACTAAACAAACCCAATTCTTTCAGTCTTCCCTCATAGGTCATATTTTCTAGACCTTTAATCATTTTTGTTGCTCTTCTCTGGACCTTTACCAATTTCTCTACATCTTTCTTGAAACGTGGTGTCCAAAATTGGACACAGTACTCCAAATCAGGCCTAAGCAGTGCAGAGTAGAGTGGAAGAATCACTTCATGTGTCTTGCTCACAACACTCCTATTAATGCATCCCAGAATCATATTTGCTTTTGTTTGCAATAGAGTCACGCTGAAATCCATGCTGGCTGTTACCTATCACTTTGTTACCTTCCAGATGTTTACAAATAAATTCCTTAATTATTTGCTTCCTAAATTATTATACTTCCATTATTATCTTTCCTGGCACAGAAGTTAAACTAACTGGTCTGTAGTTTCCTGTATTGTTCTTATTTCCTTTTTTAAAGATGGCCACTATATTTGCACTTTTCCAGTCTTGTGGAATCTCTCCTGACTTCCATGATTTTTCAAAGATGATAGTTAATGGCTCAGAGACCTCCTCTATCAGCTCCTTGAATATTCTAGGAAGCATTTCATCATGCCCTACTGACTTGAAGACATCTAACTTTTCTAAGCAATTTTTAGATGGTGGTATAGTCACAGTGACAGGGCATGGAAATGGGGAGGGCTTGAAATAGCATAACCACCAGCCAATTGTCCTCCACTGCTGTCACTTAACTGTCCTGGCAATAATCAGCAGAGGCAGCTCAACTGCTGAAGGCATTGGGGAGTGGAGGAAAAGGCCTATGTGCTACTGATTTAGGGGACCAACTCAATAAAGCTTGAGTGTCATTACCTGGGGTTGGAGCCTGAGGTTTCAGCTCTGCATGTCGGGACCTAGATAACACAACCCCTGCCTGGGACTGAAGTCCTTGGGCTTCAACTTTGCCTTCTACCCCTTATGCTGCATGGCTCAGGCTTTGACTTTGCCCACCCCCCACACACACACACGGAGCAATGGTGTTCAGATGGACTCAGGCTTTGGTCCCTCCTCCTGAGGTTGTGTAGTGATTTTTGTCATCGGAAGGGGATCTTGGTGTAATGAAGTCTGAGAACCCCTGACTTAAACTTTAGCTTTCAAAAATCATGTCTACTTACTGCTGGTGAGAAGCAGCTCTGGTGAATGAAGTCCCCCATGTCTCTATGGGACTGCACCTTTCTACTCATGCTGTCCTGCTAGCATGTCTCAACCCTGATGTGGGAGGACTTCTTATAAGGGTGATAGGTAGGTCAATCTCCATGGTCTGCCAACTGATACAAAATGTGAGTTTGAGATCTGGGAGGTGAACTGAACCAGAAAAAAACTCAGATGGGGACGAGGGTGCTTGGAGTAAAGGAAGGGTTGAAGGTACCTCCTGGCTTCCCATTAGCATCCTGCATCCAGCCAGCCAGATTCTGCCCCCTCTCTCCTATCCTCCATCATCCTATCCCTTTCCTAGGCCCATTCATCATTCTGTTCTACCCCTATCCCACTAACTCCAGTGTCTCTACTCTGGCTCCCGTGTTCCCCTATTTTGATGCTGACAGAGTTGCTGCTGATATCTCCTGCTTCCCTCACACATGAATTTCTTGCTAGCTGGGAACTGACAGGAATAGTTACCAGAGAGGAGGAAAAGTGCAGGTAGGCTACCTGAGTAAGCTCAGCAGGGGCCATGCTGGGGCAGGGGTTTCAACAGCATCCCAAGCCCTACTGTTTCCCAGAGCCAAGCTGAATGCATGATTTCACCTGGACTGAGGAAATGAACGAACATGAGTAGACCTCAAGAAATTAGTCTTTTGCAGGATGCCTGACACTTGGCAGATCTGGAACAAACCAGCTTCCCAGACTGTGAGGGGACAATCCCCACACAAACATTGGAATGATGACCAAAAAATTCTACAAAATAAAAATGTCATTATGCAAGTATGAAAATATGGCCCACTCTTTCTCTCACTCATAAGTCTTAATACTGTTTTTGGATGTTTGAAACTGAAATTTGTTTCGGGCTGAAATATTTGTCTGCACAAGAAAATAAATTTACTCTAGGGTTTAACAGGGTCGTTTGGGAGCAGTGATGGTTATCTTTTGGGTAAGAGTGTTGTGCTTTTAAGTATGTGTGGCAAATCTGGGCTAAGCCCCCTGGGTCCTGGCTTCCTGGCAGGTCTTTGCAGGGCACCCCAGAAGCTCATGGTGTCCCTATCACTGCTGAGAAGGCAAGGGTACCCCATTCCAAGAGCCCTTTTCATCATTGGTCAGTCTGGGGGTTTGAAGGTCAGTCCCTCTGGTAGTTCAGAGAGTTCCCCTTTTTCCTTACTGGCAGCCCACGAGCCAGGAGGAAGATTGGAGGGAACCTGGTCCCACCCACTTGCTCTGGGTTCCAGCCCAAGGCCCTAAAAGGGGATAGCCCCAAGTGGGCTGTGAGGCTTGACCCTTGCCCCACTGAGTAGCAGCCTCTCCCTCGGCCATTTCCCCAACCCTTCCTGGATACCTCCTCCCTGTAGCCTTGGAACAGGCCCTGTGGCTGGCTACCTTGGGTCTGTCTCGTCTCGTCTCGTCTCGTCTTCTGTTGTGTTGTGTTGTGTTGTGTTGTGTTGTGTTGTGTTGTGTTGTGTTGTGTTGTGTTGTTCTCACCTCACCTCACCTCAGGCCCATCCCTTTTCTCCTTCTGCCTGCCTTTCCTGAGGGAAGGTTTTTATTGTGTGCCCATAGCCTTAACTAGCAGCAGGTGCTCTAATCAGTCCAGTCTCCAGGCTAACTCTAGATGGGCTTCAGGTGTCCTTATGACTGGGCTGCAGTCTCTGGATGCCTACTCCAGGAACATAAACCCACACACCCAACTCTCTGTGTAAGTGCCTTCCACCAGGTGTCTGCAGCCCCCTGCACTTGGGCTGCCACATATAAGAAATGTTCATGAACCACATTCCATGGTATCATGGTAGGGCTTGCTTTTTTTCTTCACTGTCTTCCCATGTACTTCACTGAGATGTATGAGCACTCTTTAAGGAATAACTTCAAGTTGGAGGAAGCATGGGGTTGCCTTGCCCTAACAGTGGCCCTGGGAGGGAGTACATTCAAGCAGGTATCTGGAGCTCCTGGAGCTTCTAGGTGTGCAGGAGGAGGGTTCACACAGCTAGGCTCTTCCCATTCCCACTCCATGGGTTTAGGTGCATGGCAGGCATTCCCCTTCCCTGCCAACATTCAGGATATGTCTACACTGCAGCTAGGAGGTGCCACTCCCAGCTTGATGGATATACCCACTCTAGCTCACCTTGAGCTAGTGTGCTAAACACAGCAAAGTAGCAGAATAGCACAGATGGTAGCTTGGGCTATTTACTTGAGTACAGGGCCAGATTATCCAGTAGGCACAGTGCCTAGGGCTTATGAAAAATTTAGGGCCTGAAAAATTTAGGGCCTAAAAAATTTATACTTTACTCAAAATATGAAAACTGCTAAATCACATTCAATAATTTGCTATTTTTATTAGAATACATGTGCAAATGTTGAAGATCAATTAAATGCAGGTATTTATTAAAAGTATTAAATCTTTAGTCAAGAAATAATGTGTAGGTATAACATGCAATTAAATATTAACTTTGTGTCTCTTTGTTAGCAAAATCACAGATTACATGTTTTTACCTCAGCTGCTTGATGAGCCCTGCCCAGGTGCTCAGGAGCTGTTTTGTAGGGAGCTGCCTCACTGGGGAAGGGGTACTTCTCCCTCGGTGGTAGCAGCAGTTCCATACTGGAGAGGGAGTTTGCTCTTCCAGCTGGTAGGGAGGGGATATAAGGAGGAGGGGGGCAATAGTGGCTGTGGAAGAGGAGGGGAGTTTGGGGCATCCTGGCTGGGCGAGGAGAGGATTGCTGTGATTTTAGCAGCTGGGTTTGGCTGCATGAGAAACCCAGCACTCTCTAGCCTGCTAAGCTGGGAGGGGTAGAGACTGCATGGGGTAGGTAGATGAGGGGAAAAGGGGGTGGGTGCTGGCATCTGTATAGTGACATAAGGGGAGTTTGTTGGGTGTCTTGACTCACTCCTGTCTGGGCTGCAACTACTTGTGCAAGGGAGAGACACAGGACTCTCTCCTGGGCTGGGGAGGGGTGGGGAAGTAGGCTGCATAGGGGGAGTGGTATGCTCATATGCTGGGGTATGCAGGCACATGACTATATGGGGGATGGGGATGCTGCTGTGGAAACTTCATTGTCTCATTAATGCAAGAGACAGAGCTTAGGCAAATATATCTCCCCTTTT
The DNA here is from genome assembly GCA_032595735.1 of Pelochelys cantorii. Classification (NCBI taxonomy): domain Eukaryota; kingdom Metazoa; phylum Chordata; order Testudines; family Trionychidae; genus Pelochelys; species Pelochelys cantorii. The sequence goes on along the minus strand of CM064328.1, from coordinate 174,402,104 downwards.
CTTGTTGAGGCTAGAGAGAAGAGGGGTTGGTATTAATTACCAACTGATTGGTGACAATCACAAAATCTTAAATATGCCAGAAAAATATGATAGAGGAAAGAATAATGTAGCACCCACTATTAGGGTACGGCTAGACTACATCTGTTTTTTTGAAAAAGTTACACAAAATGCGCTCTGCAAAAAAAAACAAAAAAAACCCCAACATCAGAGCAAATGCATTCCCTGGATGTGGAACAGTTTTCCGGGATATCTCCGGTATCCTGCAAAAACTGTGTAGTCTAGCCATACCCTTAGACTTGTAGAGCAACACAAAACAGTGACTCCTCAGCAATTCACCAAGTATAGGAGGAAAGATAAAGAGCTTGCTTTTGGCCATGTTGATTTTTTAACAGGAGGCAATTTGCCTGGAGATGTTAGACTGAGATAAAAATTAGTTTGTTTGGAGGGAGACAGATCCAGAGCAGACAAATAAAGAGGGTGGAGAGAGTCTGCTTTAGCAAATCTTAATGCAGGATCTGACTTCTCTTATACTGGTGTTTTTCTATTGTAAAACAGTTAGGTTGCTTTTATATATAAGGATTATGTATATAAGCCTAGCTCATGACATTTTCATGATTACATTTCAAAGAAAGTTTACATAGGTGTTAATGACTTAAGGCACAGAAAAAAAGGATTCTTTTAACAGTTTTTTTTGGTGTGTTGTAGATATCTGAAGACTCTGATTGTTACTTTTTTAAAATATCCTGTTACTAATTATTACATGGTAAATTGTTAAAACTGGAAGAACTTTGCCATGGAGCCCGTTTATTTGTTTGGCCTTTCAATTAGAGTTGAGTTCCAGAAAAGTGACTTCCATTAAATTTTAGAATTTGTTTGGGAAGAGGCATTGAGACCAGATCTTTTCTATATAGTATAATTCCAGCTCTTATGCGTCAATGGGTGTACTAGATGTGATGCTAGGTGCTAGATGAAGACTGCATTTGCAAGATCTTTAAGAAACAGATCTGTGTACAAACTATGAAGCAATGTGTTAAAGCGCTGCTCTGCAGCTTTTACTCATTGAGTTGGTGACACACACAATATGAAAATTTCAAACAAGGATAACTTTTATCTGTGTTTAAAGCTCTCTGTTTCACTTGCATAGTGATCCTAAACATTCATTTAAAATATCCATCACCAACCACCTGATGTTTTACTTCCCTTCCTACTTTTACGTTTGTGACTTTATTAGATTTCAGTGTTGCTTTATTTCTTATTTTTATTGTTCTATGTTTATGCACTATTAATCAAATTAAGAGTTGACATCCCAGAGAAATGTATAAGTCTGAGTGCAAGCCTTTTTCTCTCATTTCCAGTGTAAGTAAATATTTTATTAATATATTTGCAAGGATAGCATGACTGTTTCCATTTGACTTGAAGATTGCTTAAAGCTGTTATGTGTGGATAATACACATTTTGGTGTGTTTACTAGCTTAAGTGGTTAGAAAGGATGATAACATACATGTAGTCCCAGGACAGTGTTAGTTTTCTTTTTATTTGATATTAAATAAACGTCATAATCATTGCTCCTTGTTAATTATTCCTTATTTTAAAAATTTTGTCTTCCATACCTATAAGCTGTTTAAAATATATACTGATATATTTTTTGTTTGTACTAGTGGTGCACATAAGAAAATTCAACCCACCCAAGGATGGAAAATGTTAGACGGAACACTGCTTATTACTACAGCATTTGCATTTCACAGTTGTGTTTCAGAAACTCTAGGCTACTACTAAAAACTCTTCTTGGTAGAAATGTATAGCCAGCATCAGCCAATGTACTGTTGTTTCATAAATGACATTGAACGATCTTGAGACACAAGGTTGACAAGTTATCAGCTCTGTGGTGCAATGCATTACTCTGTGGATTTTATAGTCATAGCGGTGACAACATCACCTTACTTTTCTCCTTACCAGCCAATTAACTATCGGGTGAATTCTAAGTATAATGGTAGTATACAATAAAATGGCTGTTATTTTAGAATGCAGTACCATGAATTTCTCACATGGGGCACCTCTTTCAAGAGCGAAAATTTAAAGGGGGGGGTGATATTAGGTGTATAGGTGATAGGGCATTTCTCCTGTATATATTTCTGTGTGCTCTAATTTAAAGGCCTACAATTATGAGAGTGCCTAGGGCCTATGAAAAGCTTTATCTGGCCCTGCTTGAGTATATATCCAGGAGTTTAGGAAGGTTTGTGTCTGGGTGGCTAGTCTGAGATGCTGCCTAACTTACCCTGGCTATCTTGCTATTTTTAGCACAATAGCTCAAGCAGAGCTAGCATGGGTATGTCTACATGAGCTGGAAATAACACCTTTCATTTCAAAATAGACATGCCCTGAAGATGTCAGGAGCTGCAAGACCCCTAACAGGGAAGAACAAGGTCTGTGATTATGGTGATCCTCTATAGGTTGTAGTGAAGCTCCAAGGCAGGCTTATATGCACAAGTTGTCCACGATTTGACCCTAAGTAAATCTAGCCTTGGAATGTTTTTCTAAATGAAATAAAACAAAATGCAGAAAGATTATGAGACTCAATAAATGAAATGAATTGAACACAGAGATTTTTAGTCTACTGTATTCTGTGGTAGGCTAGTTAAGGTTTTAATTAAACGTGTGCGAAAAGGAAATGTCAACTCAATAACAAGTGGGTGGTTAGGTTAATGGGAGAGATATTTAACTCATGAAATATAGCTGGTGCTAAGATAAACTTTAAGGAAAGCAAAATCTCATTGGAGCCTGATGCTGCATAAGAGTATGCCCCACTAACTTCCCTAAAAAAGACTTGATTGGCTTACTGGAAAGAACCATTTCTTAAGAGTCCCAGTTTTGCAAACTAGAATCACAACACAAAAAGCGAAGCCATGTGAAAGGCAAACAAAGGTGACTTTAAATGGTCTTTGGACCCTTCCGATCCCTACTGTTTTGGGTGTCAAAATGGCCCCCCGCATAATAGATGTGAGGGCTAGATTTTTCTTTGTGGCACAAGACAATATGACCATAAAATTAAATGTATGTCCCTACCATAGCATGTTCTCTATGGCAAGGCCTTCAGGGCACCCAATGTGGGACCACCTATGGAAACCTAATGCAAATGCCTCCCCCCAATTCTTTGGCAGCTTTTATAGTTCAGAGGGTCATATAAGGGCAAAAACAATAGAGAAGAATCCCTCTTCTGATTTTGGAGTCTAACGTCCTATGGGGATTGGACAAAATTTAGTGAACAAAAAGGGGAATTAAAAAAATCAGTTCATTTGGACCACTGATGGCTCCCAAAGTGACTAAACACAGCTTTGCTTTCCAGCATCTCTATACTTGTAAGCCCAGACTTGGATAAAGGAGTCCTGAAAGAGACTGCAGCAATATCTATACTACGGAGCGGGGACTGGTCTGACTGAAAATCATTCTCACCCTCACATATTCGGTTGAAGCGTAGGGGCATGTAGAGCAGAAGGGCTGAAAGGTTCAGGTATCACTTATGGAACAGGATGAGGAGATGGAGTAAGGGAAGCTATTTTTAGTCAAACTGAGCTAGTTTGCTCACTGCAGTGTACATCTTCATTTCTGACAAGTCAAGATTTTCTATCTTTATGGGATGTATTCTCCAGTGAACACCTAGACTTAACTCCTGTTAATATTAATGGGTGATATAGTATGCATGTGCTTCAAGGGATTAATAGACATTATAGAATGACTTTATATACTTTATTCAACGTAGTCATATGTTAAGGCCACTGAAAATGGTAATCCTTCAGTATAGTAAATTATACCAAAAGAAGAGCTTTCCTCCAGCCACCAACCTTTAGATTTCAGTCCATTAAATTATTAATAATGATTTTATTTGTGATATTGTATATTTTAATCACTGTAAAAGCATGCAGGGCAATAGGTTTGTGCTTTGAATATAAATCAAGATGATATTATTCATAAACAAAGTAGCTATAAATATAGGAGCAGATTCTACTTATTTTGAATAGTACCTTAATCCTTGAGTAGTTCCAAGGTAAATATACAATGATCCAGTCTATAGTTTGACAGAATACCTATTCTAAATTGGGTGTTCTAGGTACCTGTGATATATACATTATTGGGCCCCATCTTACTCTTGTGTAAACCAGCACTGCTGCATTAATTTACCAGGTCCTTAGCACACTAATTTTACAGTTCTTTACAAGTTGAACTGTTAGAAGGATTTTTTCATTCTTTCATGTCATATCTGAGTGCAAATGAATTAATTTCACTTTTCTCCAAATATTCTTTATAAATAGCTCACAGAAGAATGCTAAATAAATGCAACAAGAACCAACCATTCTCTGCCTCAGAAATGCACAACCAAGTGAAATTGTTCCTTACAACACCAATTAAAATTTTTGCTGTTCCATAAGAAGATATAAGGTATTTCTGAAAACACATACTTGCACAAAAGAAAAGTTTATAATATGCTTAATAAAAATGTTAAAACTTCATTAATGTTGAGACTACCTTGAAAACCTCAAAACTGTTTAGATTTTTCTGTTTCTTGTAATTTTGTAATCTAATTACCATTTCTTGTTATGCATACTAGTGAAACATAGAATAAACACACAAGCATTTTTGTAACTAATTTGTGAGACCTATACAGTCAGAAGTCTTGCTAAGAGGCTATTGCTGCAGCTGGTAGAGGAATGAAGAATTGCATCTCTTCATTCAATTTGGTACCTTCAAAAAAAAAAAGGTACCAAATTAAAGTGCTGCAAATCGCATGTTGTTAACCTGAAAGGGGAAGAAGTAAGGAAACAACACCCTTGAAATCTCACAACAAAGAGGAATATAAAAAATTGCTTCCCCGACCACAAGATTATCAAAATGGATGATATAGCAGTAGAACTGTTTCTTTAATCCTTTTTGCAATATTCCTCAGGACTATGTCTTTTACAGGCTGGCCTTTTATTTTCAGAGAAATGGCTGGTCATATAGTGCACTCAATGGACTCGTAAAGTGTCTATTCATAGGACATATGCTTCCTACAGAACTAAAATCATTAAACAGGCATTTGGAATGCTGTAGCTGCCATGTGGTATGTCAGCCACTTTGGTGATTAGGTAGTTTTATGTGACTAGCTGAGTAGTAAACAAGTACATACAGTAAGCAAACACTATGATTGTGGAAACTACTATTTGCTTGAGATTCCTTTTTCTTGTAGACCCTTCGTATTTCCTAGCAAAAGTAATTTTATATGGCCAAGAGTGTATATAGTTGGGTGCAAGCACACAAAGCCTGTGAACTTTATCAGATCTCTGGGAACTGGACAATCCTATGAACCTTATAATCATAGGACTATAGGTATAGTTCTTCCTCAGACTGTGGTTGACATTTGCAAGGATGCACAAAGGACAAATGTCATAAGAAACCTGTCACCCACTTTCTCTCCCTTGCCAGGGGCTTGCCATTGATGTAATGCAAATGTAACCCATGGGGAAGTGTGTGTCTCAGGTACCCCTCTGTGCCATGATATCTGGCCATCTTCAGGTTCAAAGACTAACTCAAACTATAGCAGCTGATGCTTTTAGCACAGAGGGTTCTTCATCCAAGCTTCAGTGTGTCCATCAAGATGATGGGTGTCACACAGACTTCATGAAATTACTGCTGCTAGCACAGTGTCTTTTGGAGAACCTACTGGAGTGATGCTTCTTTGCACAGTCCCCAATGCAAAGCGGTAGCTATGATGTACATATCAGCCATCTGTCCATATTCATATAAACCTATGATGGAAATAGAATTAAATAATAGCTGATGGAGTTAATCCATTGAAGTATGAAACAGAAAAAAATCTATTAGCTCATTTAGTCCACTCCTCTGTTACATCAGAGTGTTATAGTAGGCACAGTTGTGGGGGGGTCTACTCTTTCCATTGATGGTGGGTAGCATTAGAGACAAAGCTAGTGTCATTATAACATCACCAGCATTTTAAGCACCATGATGGCTATCCTATCAAGGCTGGCCTGCTCAACATGGTGATTAAAATGCTGGTGACTTAACTGAACTTTATCACTTTTGCTACCATCTGTGGAGCTGAATCAGAGATAACTATGTCAGGACATTTTAGAGAAGTAAGGCTAGTGTGAACAAGGCCATAGAGATGTGTATTTTGGGAAGAGTATTAATTGACATGTAACATACTGTAAAACTTCATTCCATACAAACCTTTGAATCCTATTGACTCAGACACACTTGAATCAGATGTCACAATATATGACATGCTTTAAATCCAGTTAGTGTCAGAGGGAGATGTATAAGTATATCAAAGGCAAGACCCAACACCAAATTATTAATTAACTAATAATTCAATGAATGTGTTAAAATTGCACAATAGGAAATATTAAAACAAGCAAAACGCACTGAACTTTATCATACATTTTACTTTTCTAATCTAATTTACTTTATCTAGAAGTATCTTGCCTAATTTAGTATTTATTATATTAATATACAAAAAGTATGTATGTTTTATTGAATGTGCTTTTCTGAGCACCATATTGATTTTTGTGGTGGAAGAAAAGAGTTTCCAGATGTTAACTGTTCCACTTGTTGACATTTCAGAGTTTTAGGCAAAAAGATCATAGGTCTGTAATGAGCCAAACCATTGAAAATGCTCTACTACACAGGGGAAAAACCAAGGCAGTGGCAGCTTGTTATTGCGTATGATGTGGTTTTTTAAATCCCATTGGAAACAGAGAAGTCTCAAAGTATTTGTAACTTGAATGACTGTGATTTAAAAGGTAGGATGTAACTACAGTATAGTAATAAATGGCTTAACCCAAGCTCCCTGTATGAAACAAATTTCTAAAGAGATGTGCATGCAAACCCTGTTATTTCTGCCTGGAATACTCCTGTTCTCATGCAGTGTTACAAAATTATAACACTCCATGTCTATTATAAAGTTAAAGTATTTCACTCTTTTTACCAATTATTCTAAAACCTTTTCTGTGCAGTACTGTTATAATATTGTACAAACCATATTAGAAAGGCAAAGATACTGGCTTCTAAGTGAAACCTATTAAACAGAGCACTGTGCACCATCACAATAAGGATCAGTATTTCCTTTTTTAAATGAAGTTTTTTGGACAGTTTGGTTCTGTGCCATTCGTCAGCATCTCACTGCTTATCTTGTAATTAAAATACAAACCATTAAGGTTTTGGGCCCATATCTGAATGCAAAATCACTGTGTACTCCATGAAGTAATTTAGATTCCTTTTAATGAGGACAAAGTCTCTTAGAGTCATCTGTCTCATTAATATTATTTGCCATGAAGAGTCTTTTCTGTTTGAATATGGACCTTTGCTGCTGTGCTTTTCCCAATTAAACCCGTCTCTCTCTTTTTTTCATACTTTTTCTAAATTGTTCATCAGAAAAAGAAAAAATATCTTAGAAATCTGTACAGTAGGTTTTAAATTCTGAATATGAAAAAAGTTCAATTTTTTTCAAAAAACTGATTAATAGGGGCACGCAAATACTCGATTCAGAGAAAGCAAAGAGCAGGATGCTACTATGGCATTGTTTTTCACCATCCAATTCTTCACCCATGAATGTATGATGAGGTATATTAATCTGTAAAAAACAACAAAGATATCCAGATGGCAGCATGGCATTCTAAATGTTCCTAATGGAATTATGTGATGTCTGCACTATTGATGTCAAGGTATTTTACCTTCTCATGGCTACAAATGGGCTCCGTATTTTCACAAAGTATAATTAAAATAAATAATAATTTTGTAGTTTGTCTCTTAACAGCTACTCATGACCATGTGAAAAAGGTAATTTACACTTTAACAGCACTTGAAATCTGTTATAAACTGAAACATTTCAGGTAAAATGCAATGTAAAAAATCATAGCTCTTTATATATTTCAGTATAATGTGCTGTAAATCAAGTCTAATAGCTATCCAAGATTGCAAAGCTGCTGTAGAGATGCTATACGGTGTTAATTACACAGACAGAATCACACACAAAATTCTATAGCTTATAGCACATTTTACAGAGGGAGAATGAACTAGTTTGGTTTAAATAACACACTTGAATCAAAATTTTACCTAAGCCTCTTGTGAAGGTGAAAGAAGTTTGGTTAATCTTTAATGTACAACTGACTCTCCTTTTTTCTCTCTCTCTCTCTCTCTCATTTAGGTAGCAGGCTGCTGCTCCTGTCAAAGGCTTCCCCATTAGTGATGCCCCACAGTGCACAAAGTACAGTCTAGAGCTTCCCATCTGTTCTGTGCCATCTGTGCCATCTCTAATAGAGAAGTCCCGTAGGCATGGAATTCAAAAGGGACAAGAGTGAATGGACCAAATCCTGATACCTTCTGCTATTGTGCAGAAAGCAGCAAAGACTAATCAAATGTCCTGCTAGCGAGGAAGCAGGAAACTATCTCCCCAATAAAGGGCTGCTGTAGAGGAAATTATACAGATCCTTTCTCACCAAGGCTGCTGCTGGAGAACGGCATAGAATCCCTCAAGAAGATTCCTATGGATGGAAGGGATGACTGCCAGGACTTCCTTAGACTATACTGTTCCTTCTGGGGGGAAGAAGTGACACAGGGATAGGCTGAAGATGGAGCATTGGGTGTGGAGAGAACTCCAGCAGTTCAGATATCAGCCAGAATGAGATTCTGAATCTATCAGCATAGCTCCATGGATTTACACAGACTGCAGAGCTGGCTATGAGAACTGATTTATTATAACATGAGTAAGATTCGTAAAATGTCAAGACACCAAATGAAATTTCACACACAGTGCACAAGTTATACATACAGATTTTTTCACGTGCATTTTTACAAATCTGGCAATATTTTATATATATACATATGCTGTAGAATGTTAAAGTTATGCACACCAGATTTACAAACAGATATGTCAACCAAACTTCTCCTGAAGTATCTGTAAACCTGAGGTTCTACTATAAATATATTTTAATACAGATACATTTTTAACTTTTTATGTATAAATAGGCACTGGACAGTTTTTACACTTACCCTTAAAATTTAGTATAAGATTAGACATGGTGGGTATGTCTACGCAGCAGGACTAATGTCAAATTAAGCTATGCAACTTCAGCTATGTTAGTCTACATAGCAGGAAGTCGAAAGAAGAACCCTCTCCCTTTGACTTCCCTTACTCCTCATAAAATGAGGGTTTCAGGAGTCAGAGTAAGAAGTCCACCATCTCAACATTATTTTGAAATAATGGCTTACTGTGTAGACACGCATTTTGTTATTTTGAAATATTGTCAGTTATTTCAGAATAATGCTGCTGTGTAGATTTATAAATTACTCTTATGCTAGTCAGGAGTTAGCCCAAGTATGCTTCTTTCAGTCTGTACCAGAAGCAAAAAGCTCCATATCATTAATTTTTCTTCTAATTGCAGTGCTTTGCTGTGCTCAAATTAGGGTAATCCTTCCAGCTCTGGGGGCTGAACTTAATAGTCAATTTAAGAACGATAGAAATTCTTTTGATTAAGAATGTTCAGAGATGACAGAGATATTATTCTGGGGTTTATGACCAGTTTGTAGGCCAAACAATTATAACTCTCTCTCTTCCTCTGATCTGTTTTATTTATTTGTATAAGAATAAATATTAAAATATTTTCTTTGGCCCTCTGTCATGTATCCAAACTTTGCTTGCTTGAATCACATCAATCATTCCAAGGAAGCCAGTGAGAGTAAGGTAAACTGGACTAAGTCCATCATAATATATTCACTTGATAGATGTTATCATTGTCAGTATTATTTTAGTTTTCATAATCTTTTCCTTTATTGGTCGGATGAGTGTTGTATAGCTCTAGGAACTGATCCATCTATTACAGTTTAATGATATAAACACTGAAGAGAGACAAAGATGTACTACAAATCTGGATGGTTGAATGAATGAGCCATAAGTAATAATCAAATGTTCTTTTATGTTCAAGATAATCATGGCACGTGGGGGGAAAAGCACATAAACTATACTGCTGTTATAACGGTGGGAAAGAAAGCAGTATGCTCTCTCTAAATCACAGATACAAGAATAGTTGAATATAACTACACAGAATGTTCCATAAATTGGTTGCCTGTTCTTAGAGTTCTGAAGTGTGCAAAATCAAATAATATATTCAACATTTTTTATTATATACACATCACAAGCACATTTATTTGAAATATTTTGGAGACATCAGAAGCATTTGGAAACAAGGATATACACAACTCAGAGAATAATTTGGGGAAATGCTTCATACCAAGGACAGGAATGAAAAAGGTGGATAAGAAAGGATTTTAACTATATAAGGTTTGAATACAATAAATTGCACTATCTTAGGACCTGGTGTGATAAGACACTAAGTACTTTCTGTGAGTCTTTAATTCCATGTAAGGTGTTTTGGGGTTGTTTGTTTTTTTTTTTGAGCCAATATTTTACATAAGAATGTTCATGCTGGGTCAGATCAATGATCCACCTAGCCCAGAAACCTTTTTCTGACAGTGGCCACAGTGAGTCAGACCAAAGGTCTGAATAGCTGAATATCCTGTCATCCAACAGTGACCAATGACAGGTGCCTCAGACGGAATGAGCAGAGCAGGCAGTCAACAAGTGATCCATCTCCTGTTGCTTATTGCCACTGGAAAACAGAGGCTAGAGCCACTATCCCTGCCCACCTTGGCTAATAGCCATTGATGGACCTGTCCTCCATGAACTTATCTAGCTCTGTTTTGAACCCTGTTTTAGTCTTGTCCTTCACATAGGCTGTGGCTAAAGAGTTCCACAGATAGGATAGACAACGCACAGTCAATCTCCCCTTCTAAGGTGAAGGAATGGAAATGACTCTATAGTTCAAAAATTGGGATACTCATCTAGGAGAGGTTGGAGACCCACAGTCCAGTCATTCTGGTCCAATCACTCTTTCATTACACTGGTCTACAATTTTTTAGAAGTCATCTGCTTCAGAGATAAAATGTGCTATTTATTATGTATTTTGATGTGCTGAATTCAAATATGACAATTAAAACAACTGATTGGCTACTGTTTTCAAGATATTTAAGTTTTTACATCTATGAATATTGTGTAGATAGTAGAGTTTTAATCATAAATTGTAAACCTAGGTCTTTTCATGTGTTTATGGTTGCTTTACATAATATTTCACCTATCCTGTTTATGTAACACTTTAAAAATCAGCAAAAGGGTTATATAAATAAAATTTATTATGAAACAAAAAGGCAAAAAACTATTATGTACATAGTTTAGTCCTATTCAGTTCACCTTGTGTCATGAGGTGTGGTTCAGAGGAGGAGGATGGGAGAAAATGTGGGTCCTGTGACATTGATGGTTCAGGACCAGAAGTTTCATCCTCTTCCTCTTCCTCTTCCGACTCAAGTGAGAGTGATTCTGGTGCATCAGGAACCGGCAGTCCTTCTCCGTGGGGTACGGGGTGTATAGCTGATGGAATGTTTGGATAATGCACAGTCCACTTTTTCTTCTTTGACACACCTTTCCCAACTGGAGGCACCATGCAGAAGTAACAATTGCTGGTATGATCTGTTGGCTCTCTCCAAATCATTGGCACTGCGAAAGGCATAGATTTCCTTTTCCTGTTCAACCACTGGCGAAGATTTGTTGCAGCATATGGGCTGGGGCCCACCTCTTGTCCTGATCTCCAATTTTGCAGCCAAAATAAAGGTGATAGGCTTTCTTAACCATAGTGGTTCTACTGCACTTTTGTGATGCAAAAGTCACTTCACCACAAACATAGCAGAAGTTATCTGCACTGTTCACACAAGTGCGAGGCATCTCTGCTCACTTTGGCTAAACAGAAATGTGTCCCTTTGCAAAATCAAACACTGACAAATAAGAGAGCACGACACTGTATGATTTCTAGAGCTGATATAGGGCAATTTGTTCAGCAGAGTAATGTAAGCTTCATTATGATTGCATCATCCATGACTTCTAGGAATAACATGATGCAATTCATATCATGTATGACTCAATACCAGCTTCAGAGTGCATCATTCATTGTTTTGCCTAAAAAGCAAGTACTGTCCAAACCCAGTCATAGATTTATTCATAGATCCAGTCAAAGATGTATTTTAGTCATTTCTGGTTTAAATTGAGATCCCTTCCCTTTATAACTCACTTATCCTCCGCCATTCCCAAGTCAAGGGTCATATATACTGACCCAATAGCATATCTTGAAAACTAGAGCCAATCAACAATTTTAAGCATCATTTTTGTTCTCAGTGACCCAGAATTAGTAAAGTTTGACTACAATTATTTCAGAAGCATTTTGGCTGTAGAGCAGTGTTATTTTTCCATTATTGAACTGTTTAAACAGAAGAGACTGAGGGAGCTCTGTGATGCTGTGTTTCAAATTCTTTATGGATATATGCTTATGAATATGTATATGCATAACTGGAAAGTACTTGATGCAAAATATTCCATGGACAGTATCATTTGAAAAGTTGTAATCTGCTGAATGTGTACATTCTATTTGTATGCATCTACCATTTCAGAATCTGAAATTAGGAATATTAACTGTAGATTTATTATCAGTGTGTTCATGTTGGGAAAAGACTGTTACCAGCCCATCAGGAACACCACTGAAGAAACCAGGCAAGGAGCTAATAATCCATTAGCAAGAGTCAACTGAGTGCTTCTTGCATTTCTGCTACACTGCTACTGACTCATGGATATTGATGTGCTACAAAGACCTGTGTCCATGTCACTTGATGCTAGAATCCACTCTGAATTTTGTATTTTTTCACAGAGGGTGCGGGAACCAAACAAAGGCTTTCTGCCCTTCGCAAATTCTATGTAAGGTGAAGGAATAAACAATTATGGTCTTCATCTGGCTTTACAGACTGTCTCCCTATCCCAAAAAGGATACTAGAAACCACTTAGAAACAAAAGAATTGAAACAACAGAGGTGGAGGAGAAGTGCTGGACCTAGGTCAGAAAGGACATCTCCAGCCTGAGAAGGACTACTTGAAATTAGAACAAGGGTGAGAAATAAATAATTTGTAACAAGTTCTTTTAGGGTATGCCTATACTGCAATGCTATTTCGGGATACCAGAGGTATCCCGAAATAGCTACCCCATGTCTTTTGAATGCGTCCTCTATTTCGAAATATAGCGGACGCGCTATTTCACCATCCCTGTAAATCTCATTCTACAATGAGTAAGGGATGGCTCAAAATAGTGCTTTATTTCTCAATTTGACACTGTGTAGATAGGCTATTTCGTAATCTGGTGCTGTTTCAAAATAAGATACTCAATTTGCACAGCGCAAATTGCATATCTTATTTCGAGTTTCAGGTGCTGTGTAGATGGCACCTTATGTATATTACTCATAGACTTTAAGGTCAGAAGGGACCATTTTGATCATCTAGTCTGACCCCCTGCACAATGCAGGCCACAGAATCTCACCCACCCACTGCGAGAATAATCCTCTCACCTATATCTCAGATACTGAAGTCCTTGAAACAATGGTTCAAAGACCCCAAGATGCAGAGAATCCTCCTGCTAGTGACCTGTGCCCCATGCTACAGAGGAAGGCGAAAAACCTCCAGGGCCTCTGCCAATCTACCCTGGAGGAAAATTCCTTCCCGACCCCAAATATGGCGATCAGCTAAACCCTGAGCATGTGGGCAAGACTCACGAGCCAGACACCCAGAAAAAAGTTCTCTATAGCAACTCCTATCTTCCCACCATTGGCCTTATATACCACTGATAGTGAAAGGTCAATTGCCAAGATCATGTTACCTCATCAAACCATCCCCTTCATAAACCCATCTAGCTTTATCTTGAAGCCAGATAGGTCTTTTGCCCCCACTACTTCCCTTGGAAGGCTGTTCCAGAACTTCACTCCTCTGATGGTTGGAAACCTTTGCCTAATTTTGAGTCTAAACTTCCTAATAGCCAGCTTATATCCATTTGTTCTTGTGTCCACATTGGTATTGAGCTTAAATAATTCTTCTCCCTCCTTGGCATTTATCCCTCTAATATATTTAAAGGGAGCAATCATATCTCCCCTCAGCCTTCTTTTGGTTAAGGTAAACAAACCAAGTACCTTGAGTCTCCCTTCATAAGACAGGTTTTCCATTCCTCGGATCATCCTAGTAGCCCTTCTTTGTACCTGTTCCAGTTTGAATTCATCCTTCTTAAACATGGGAGACCGGAACTGCACACAGTATTCCAAATGAGATCTGACTAATGCCTTGTATAACGGCACTAACACCTCCTTATCCCTACTGGAAATACCTCACCTAATGCATCCCAAGACCATATTAGCCTTTTTCACAGCCATGTCACAATGGCGGCTCATAGTCATCCTGTGATCAACCAGGACTCCGAGGTCCTTCTCCTCTTCCATTACTTCCAGCTGATGTGTCCCCAGCTTATAACTAAAATTCTTGTTATTAATCCCTAAATGCATAACCTTACACTTCTCACTATTAAATTTCATCCTATTACTATTACTCCAATTTACAAGATCATCCAGATCTTCCTGTATGATATCCCGATCTTTTTCTGAATTGGCAATACCTCCCAACTTTGTGTCATCCGCAAACTTTATTAGCACACTCCCACTTTTAGTGCCGAGGTCAGTAATAAAAAGATTAAATAACAATGGTCCCAGAATTGATCCCTGAGGAACTCCACTAGTAACCTCTCTCCAGCCTGACAGTTCACCTTTCAGTATGACTCGCTGTAGTCTCCCCTTTAACCAGTTCCTTATCCACCTCTCAATTTTCATATTGATTCCCATCTTTTCCAATTTAACCAATAATTCCCCGTGTGGTACTGTATCAAATGCCTTACTGAAATCGAGGTAGATTAGATCCACTGCATTTCCTTTATCTAACAAATCTGTTACTTTCTCAAAGAAGGAGATCAGGTTGGTTTGGCACGATCTACCTTTTGTAAAACCATGTTGTAATTTGTCCCAATTGCCATTAACCTCAATGTCCCTAACTCCTTTCTCCTTCAACATTTTTTCCAAGACCTTGCATACTACAGATGTCAGACTAATAGGCCTGTAGTTACACGGGTCACTTTTTTCCCCCTTTCTTAAAAATAGGAACTATATTAGCAATTCTCCAGTCAAATGGTACAACCCCTGAGTTTAGAGATTCATTAAAAATTTTTGCTAATGGACTTGCAATTTCATATGCCGGTTCCTTTACTATTCTTGGATGAAGATTTTCTGGGCCCCCTGATTTACTCCCATTAAGATGTTCGAGTTTGGCTTCTACCTCAGATTTGGTAATATCTACCTCCATGTCCTTATTCCCATTTGTTATGTTGCCATTATCCCTAAGCTCTTCATTGGCCTCATTAAATACTGAAGCAAAGTATTTGTTTAGATATTGGGCCATGCCTAGATTATCCTTAACCTCCACTCCATCCTCAGTGATTAGCGGTCCCACTTCCTCTTTTTTTGTTTTCTTCCTATTTATATGGCTATAAAACCTTTTACTATTGGTTTTAATTCCCTTTGCAAGGTCCAACTCAACATGACTTTTAGCCTGTCTCACTTTGTCCCTACATGCTTTTTGTCTTATAAATATTTCCCCCAGAGCCCCAACTGGGCCCACTGATAATTCCGAAAGATCTCCGAAACAGTTAGAGCTAGATACACCAAATTTTGCACGGATACTACTGATTTCCTAACTTAAATCACTGGGTTGGTTATATCTCGAAATCAGTTCCCTTGGAGCCCCAATTAGCTTGGGCCTACTAATAATTAGCTTTTAGTAGTGCCCGATCATAGGCATTTGCTGGACTCTTATATTAAGTGTTTCACATAAACTGCAACTACAAGATCCTAGAGGATAATGCATGTGGGCACCTGTAGCACCATCAAGGGAAAGAAAGCCCATGGGGGAGAGGCTGCAGTGGGGCAGAGAATCAGCAACCTCCCCTATACTAGGGCACCAACAAGTCTCTAGGACAGATCCAAATGTGGCTGATGCTGGCTGGGGTCTAGCCTTGCTAATTTGTGGCTGGGAGAAGCCTCCAGCTATCACAGCCTCTCAACATCTTCACACAACTGGGCTCTGACTGAACCCCTTCTGGAAATTAAAGTTGCTTCCCTCACCCCACACCCGAACGAGCCATCCCACCATTTGCCCTCCTTTGGGCTGCATGCATTCTCCTGGCAGGGCTGTGTGCATTATCAGCAAGTGACATGGGCATTATGCACTTTGCAGGATTCAGCTCACAGTAAAAAGAGGAGGTGGGTATGAGGACAAGGCTTTGAGCACCGTGGAGCCTGAGGAGGACACGGTCCACTCAGAACAGCCTATTCTCATTAGAACAGGTATGTTCAGGTGCTGCATGTTCTCATCATCTAGATATCACTAATTGCATCTGGTCTGAAGGTGTTTTGCTTTGTCTGATCAATGCAATTGGTCCACCTGCTACTAGAAAGTTCATTCAGGTTGCCCTATGGTGCATGCACTGAAGGCACTGAATTTAAAAAGAGTCTTGGGCATTGCAGTGATCCTGAAACTGGGACCAAGGTATCTAAATCCTTTTAGGCATCCAGGTAGGGTGACCATATTGCTCTATGCCAAATATGGGGCACCTGGTAAAATTGCTTGGATTTAAAAATATTTGGGTGCATTAGGAGGAGCACTGCCAGCTGATCTAGAGAAGTGATTATTCCCCTTTATTTGGCAGTGGTGAAGCCTCATCTGGAGTATTGCATCCAATTCTGGGGGCCCCCTTACAAAAAGGATGTGGACACATTGGAGGGGGTCCAGCGGAGGGCAATCAAAATGACCAATGAGGAGAGGCTGAGGGATTTGGGCTTGTTTAGTCCACAGAAGAGAAGAGTGATGGGGGATTTGATAGCAGCCTTTAACTACCTGAAGGAAGGTTCCAAAGAGGCTGGAGAGAAGCTGTTCTCAGTAGTGATGGATGGCAGAACAAGGAGCAACGGTCTCAAGTTGCAGTGGGGGAAGTCTAGGTTGGATATAAGGAAAAACTATTTTAATAGGAGGGTGGTGAAGCACTGGAATGGTTTACTGAGGGAAGTGGTAGAATCTCCATCCTAGAGGTTTTTAAGTCCTAGCTTCACAAAACCATGGCTGGAATGATTTAGTTGGGGTTGGTACTACTTTTAGCAGGGGGTTGGACTCAATGATCTCCTGAGATCTCTTCCAGCCCTATTATTCTATGATATGATTCTAAAGCAAGTTCAATGGCAATCAATCATAATTATGCTGTACAAACATTCAAAATAACATTGGGTTGACTGAGCACTCATTAAAAAGATTTATGGCATTATCATAATTAAAATAGGTAATTGTAAGTATATATTGTAAGTGGTTCTGCTCTTTAGAAGTGCCTGTCTTTTCCTCATATTTCTGTCCTCCACAGCGTGGGCTGGTAGTATGAGGGGGAACTGTGGGAGTCAGGGCAGGGGGTTGGGTGTGGGAGCTGGGAGCGCATGGGCGAGATGCAGGAGTTAGGGCCTAGGTTGTGTGGGGGAGGGCAGGAAGCGGGGTGGGGGTGCAGGAGTTAGGGTGGGAGGCCAGACTTAGTAATCAGGGCACAGGCTGAAGGTAGTGGGGAATGTAGGGGAGCTCTGAGGCCTGTTACCTACCTTACCTGCTGCCACCAGAGAGCTATGTCCCATCTGTGTGGAGCACTGATGCTGGGAAACTGGCAGTAGTATGAGAAACCCCCTGGATTTTGCCCAGCAGAAGCTGACAACAGTGCATGCCAGGGACAGCATGTTGGGTGTCCTGCATCAGGGCACTGTTTAAAAAGCCCACCCCAGCCATCTCTTTAAACAGCTGATTCCTGCTGTTTAAAGAGCTTGCCCCAACCATCCCCAGCTGCCTTGTTAAACAAGTGGCCCCTGCTCTGCAACATACGGGACAATTTACCCATTTTTAAAAAAAGGTGGGATGCTTTTCAGAGAGCTAAAATAAGGGACTGTCCTGTTAAAAACAGGATGGATAGTCACCCTACATCCAGGTGCCGAGGTTCTTTTGAAACCCCACCTAGTGCTTATCGGTATCATTAGGTGTTTAACAATCTTTGAAAATCTGTTCTTGGTACTTTAGATCTCCAGCCCAAGTATAAATCCTCCAATTCTAGGCAATCAAAAGTCTAAAAGAAAATAACAGAAATCTTCTCCCTCAAAGCAGGTGCTCCAAGTGTCTTGACTCACTTCTCTTCTGACAAAGGCTTGTCACAGTCCTTTGCCCCTAAATCACAAGTGTATCTATTTGCCCACTCCAAATGATGCAGCTGGAGTTTAAGGGATCCCAGGCTCTCCTTCAATTACAGGTACTACAGAGTTTAGCCTATAGAGCTATCTTTAGCATTTTATTTCACTTGGCAGTAAGGCAAGGAACTGGCAGGCCTGTATCCTGTAAGACATTAGCTTAAGCATCTAGCATAAGGCATACGTTAGCATACGACTTTCAGGCCTGTAAATTTTGATGTAGATAAATGGCCAACAGTTACTCTGAATTTTGGAGAACTGGGAATACTGAGCTTAAATGGGACCAGGTGGGGAGAAGATGTCTAAAATGCTATGAGGCAGCCATGGGAATACTGAACTAAGACTAGGTTTTAGCCCATCAACTGTCTGACCATTCTCACTGGGTTTTTTTTTCTTCTAGACATTTCAGCAAAGAAGAATTTTAAAGAGGATTTTGGGTGAGATGTCAGGATACCCTGCAGTCGAAATAATACCTGGAAAAAGGTTTTGGGATATCAAGAACTGGAATGAGCAAATCTAGATTTCTTGATGCCCTCTACAATCCTTCACAAAAGCACCCACAAATCTCAATATGCAGTGTTAATCTTATTGATGGAACCTCCTGGAAAGGACAGGCATTCATATATTAGCTGATTTTTGGGATGGAAAGTTGATCTGTATCTCCTGTGTGATTGAATTAAGCCTGATCTTTTTACCTGTATTAATTGTAATTTCTAATCAAGTTTCTATAGTTAAGTAAATTTATCCAGCACTTTACAAACATTGATCTGACATATTCTCTTCCACAAAATGAATTCCCATTTTGAATATTATTAAATAATGGGGAAAAACAGTAAATGTAGACAGCTTAGTTTTAATGCAGATTGATTATAAAAATACTCATAAACCTATGAACTGATTGACAAATTACTTGTATTGGTAGATTAGAATCCTACCAAGTGCTACTACATCAAGCTACTCATTTAAATAGAAATATCCTTCTTTCACCAGAAAAAATAGTCACAACTCAAGACTGGGTGTGACAATCTATTAGTTAGAGCCAGAGTCTGCAGTCACAAGACAGGAGTAAAGAGTTGGCTGGATCAGGACACAGGATCAGAGGCAGGAGATAAACTGGAAGCCAGGGACCACAAGTCAGGTACAAGGCCCAAATGCCAGGGAAGCAGGAGTACAGGGGCACACAATCCAAAATAGGGTGGAACTCAGGTGTTCAGATTGCTTCCTGTTCCTGCTGCCAGCTTAAACCTGGCAGTGGCTCAGTCAGACGCTCTGGGACACTAACAGTTGGACCTCAGGTGGGGAGATTCATATTAGGTCTGGCTTAATGGATCTCAGATAGCTAGCAAGTCACCAGATATAGGGTTGGAGTGGGGCTGCTCCCATTAGCCTTGCATGCCAGAGTTTGACAAATGTGGGTCATGATGTAGATTCTGTATCTTCTTTAACAAGTAAATCAGTATAACTGCAGATCATGTACCTCCAAACTTTGAAAAGAGTTTCAATTAATAACACAGCATAACATACCCATATATTCCAAAGCATGCAAGCACTCAATTTTCTGATGGAAATTGTTCACAAAAATTGTGCATATCTTGAAGCTGAAAACATTTTTGCAATGAACAGCATCTACCTAGTAAATAATGCTATTTGATAGCATGACCTCAAATTGCAATTAGGGGTGTCAATAGCAAATACATTTAAAATGAGGAAAATGGAATGTCAACAGTTATCACATAGTTAGGAGTTTACTAAAAGCCATGTTCTTAAAACAAGGTTTGTAGTTGCCATGGAGTTTTTCATGCATCCAATTCAATGTTGTGGAATGTCACTTTTCTGAGTTTTCCAAGAACAATCCACGAAAGAGTCAGCAGAAGCTGCAGAAGGGAGATGATAAAAATACTAAGCTTCTCCACAATTGATTATCTATCTCTTAATTTTCACTCTTCTCACCTGTGGACATGTTTGTTTGCTTTGTCCTGCCTGTGAAATTCAAAGTAAATCCAATTAAAGTTAGATTCACTGCTGTGGAATTAAAGTGAGGCAATGGAGCAACATCTAGATGCTTCTTTCTATTGCCACCTGAAATATTTTAAAATAAAGGAGAAAACATTTACCTGTCCCAGACAGTCATGCAGGTATTTAAGGGGGGTATAAACTCTTTACTCTGCTCTGGAGCATCCCTGTATTATCAGCCTGCATGTGAGGCCAGAACATGTTCAGTGAGGTGACTACTGCCCCCAACATAAGTGGGTGTAGACATGACTCTTACCTGGCACCATGAACTGGCCATTGCCATAAGCATGTATGAGTGGAGGAAGTAATCTGCTACTGGTAAAGGCTAACACTTTCCCTCTCCACAAAGGGGGAACCAGGGAAGTACAGTGACTCTGGGTAATGAATCTTTCCCTGGAACTTCCTTACAAAAGTCATTTTCCTTTCTCTCATTAGTTCACAGATAATCTTCAGCAATTTGTTTCTTGCACTCACTCAACAAAAAAGGGGAACTTTATTTGACAGCATGTGAGGCAAGCAGGGAATGGGTGGCACAGTGGAACCCTGGGTGATATTTGTCCTTTTAAAACAAGGCCCAAGGGAACCTTTACATACAAGGCAGACAGCATAATATAGAAACAGAAGGCATGCCAATGAGGGGGGAAGGGCGGCAAAGGGAGCAGTAGCTTTGGGGCCCAGCTATTCAAAAGCTCCCAGCTGCTGCTAGTGTGGTGGCACCCAGAGCCCCAGCCCCTTTAAATCACAGGCTCTGAGGGTGTATCTAGACTACACGGAACGGTTGAAAGAAGATATGCACATTCCATGGGAATGTGCATATCTTCTTCCAATCACACTTTCGAAAGCAGAGCGGTATCATATTTTCCAAAAAAGTGGGCGCGTTCTTTCGGAAGCCCTATATTCCTCATTTTATGAGGAATAAAGGCTCTTGAGAAAGAGGAGGTTTTTCCCCACATTTGGCCCCGTGTAGATGGGCCAAATGTTGGAAAAGCCTCTTCTGAAAAAAAAAGCAGAAAAAGGTGCACACATTTTAGCAGTATCTTTTTCTGGAAAAAGGTCGCAGTGTAGACATAGCCCAGGCCTGAGAGCTGCTGATATACATCTGATTTGTCTGACATGCCCATTCACCTCACTTGGAAACATTGCCTATATCTTCTCAGGCAGCTTGGCATTCAGCATATTTTCTTTTCTCTTCAGTCATTTCTTTATCTTTTCCTCAGTTTTTAGGATATTTGCCCAATAGGTGCTGATGCCTGACATTTTCTCTGTGATAGGCAGGAATTTTGGGACTAGGAGGTCACAAAAGAAAGGAACTGTAGTGGGCACCAAAATAATTATTGGAGTTTGATTGCTGATACTGATGCCTGTAGAGGTGATATAAAATGCTGCAGTACCAAGTTGTGTAATGAGTTTAGAGGAATATAATTTTTCTAGAGGGATTATTTGTGTAGATATCATTTTGTCTGCTTTATGCCTTAAAGAGCAGTGCAAAGACAAAACTGTAGAAACCAATTCATTTATACCAATATGAATTCTGAATTTTAATTTATCCCGATCTTCATTTACTTATTAAGGGAATTTAAAAGTTAGAAAACAAAGCCACTCAACTCTCCAAGAACAATTAAATATATTTTATGGACTTTGGGATAAACTGAAATGAATACTGAAAAGACTGCTGTAAAATGTTTGAACATCTAGAATGTGAATTCATTCTTCAGTCTATGAACTATGGACTCAGTATTCTTTTGTCCCTAATGATGATGCACCGAAAATCATTCCGAATAAAAGGTTATATAATAAAAAGTTCTGCTACAATGGTAAAGTAATGGTACAAATGTCATTTCTGCCTTCAGTAAACATAATTATGTATCTATTTTTTAAAGTTTAAATTCCCTCTTTGTGGATACTGTCAAATTTTTCTCTAAAGCTAGTCATGACTTTTGTTTGAAATGACTTCCTCTACCTTTTCCTTTTTTCACCCAAGCATTCTGCACAATATTTTTACACCTCTTGTTAATGAAAGAGGGTACTTAAAATAAAGGAACTTGACAGAGAATTTCTTCAGAACTCCTTTTTTAATATGTTTATCCAAGTACATGTAAAAAAGTGTGAAGGTGCCCTTCTGAATAGATGCCAGCGAATGATGGGTGAACCTCAAAAACTTAAGAGGTTCACTTTGGATAGGCACCCAGTTCTAACACTCATTTGAAATGTATACGGCCATTTTGGTTTGGAAGAAGGCTAGACATATTGTAATGCCATACTCTTTAAAATTCCTGTACCTTTTAGATTTAGACAACAGGTACCTATCCAGAGACCTTATGCCCTTCCTCTTCCAGTCAAGGAAAAAGACTTACATTTCAGAAGGCATAAATTAAGGACCTGAGCCAAGAAGGTGTCAAACACTCACAATTTTCACTGAAGTTATTTGAAGCAGAGAATAAAAAAATTCTCAGGACATTTTCAGGATAGAGTTACATTAAAAAAGGCAATTAAGCTTTTTCAGAGTTCTGAATTTTATTTAAGTTTAGGATATCAGTTTGAATCAGTTTTGTTTATATAAACTTCTTCACCTATACCACAAGCCAACAAGATGCATATATAACTATACTATTTAGAATGGATAGTTATAATTAAGTATTAGCACTGACTTCAATCTGTTGAAAAATATTTCTCACACAATGAGTAAAAATGTTCAAATGGAAAATTGTCTATTACATGTGGCTGTTCCTCTCTGTATGATTAGCAGAAAAAAACATAGTTGTGTGCCATTCAAATCCTTCTTGATATTACTGCAATTCAGCCAATAAAGCAGGAGGATCTGCACATAGTAAAACATAATCCATTTGGTTAGGATGATTAAATAGGGATTTCTGCATAGGTGCATTTCTTGCTGGTGTATGGTTTTCATATGTAAAGTCTATGAAGAGGATAATATTCTTGATAAAATTTTATCTCTATTTTATGGATACAGTAATCTGGAGGAGATCAAGTTTTGCAATGAGGGTACATCTAGACTGCAGAGTTTTTCTGGGATACCGGTGGTATTCTGGAAAAGCTGTGCTGCTTTTCCAAAAAAAATTTCAGAAAAGCAGACACTTTTTTTCGGCATCCCTGTAAACCTCGTTCTACGAGGAAGAAGGGATATTGTGAAAGAGGCTTTTTTCCCAACATTTTGCCCACTGTATATGGGCCAATCGTCAGAAAAGCCTCTTTCGGGAAAAAAGCAGAAAAAGAAACAAAAGTTTCAGTTCACAATTTGCGTATCTTTTTCCGATAGAACTTTGTAGTCTAGACACAGCCTAAGCCAAGAAGTATATTCAAATACAACAAATTAATAGAGGTCATTTATGAACTGTATGTGTTAAAACACCCATCTGATGTTCAAATGTTTGATGGCACACAAATAGAGACATTTAATAAAAACATTAATATTCTTGCTAAAATGTTATAAATAACTTTGTTTTCAATTCAGAATGAAAATACACAGGAACTCCAAAACAGAGACACAAACCAGGCTGTTTCTTAAAACAGAGGGACAACTCATCCCTCCTTACCCCGGGATGACTTTCTTCAGACTGATTCTGAAAATGCACATTTCCCTACTAAATTTTCCATAGCTTTTATAATGATAGCTTGCAATTTCTACACAGTCCTCAATATACTGTACAAAACACCAATGTCTGATGCCATCTTTAAGACCCAACTAGAAGAGCTTCACTCACATCTGTCTATTTTCCTAGGATAATCCTAAAATATCCTCTGACATATTTCCATTATGATCGTCTTCTTTACAAGTCTTAAAAATAAACCAGGGAGGACATAACAGTTTTCCAGGTCATACAGGAGAATGTACTTGTGCAGTGACTAATCAGTTAGCTTTGCACCTTCTTGTTGAGCTTGGCATTTTAGGGTCTTCCTCTCTGCTTCCCTTCTGAGCAGCCATTCAGATCTACTGGTGGTCATCTTATTCATGTGAATGAGTCTAACTCAGTTAAAGCCCCTTATTCTCATATCAGATTGTTGTGGAATAAACACGCACTAGTTTTACGGTTCAGGTCAGATAGAACCACTTTATTCTACAGCTGTAGGGGGAGGACGCAGAGCGGCAGGAGGTTAGCCCTTATCGATACGAGCCCCCCCCTTTACTCAAATACCAGAATTTATATACCTTTTACTACTTTGGCAATGGAATTTTACAGAGAAAAAGAGGAACTTTACAGAAGGTACATAACAGGAAACTTGGAAAAGGGAAGTAAGGTAAACTTGTTCCATATAAGGGGTTCAATCAAAGGCGAGAGCAGACAAATCTTTGGTAACTAGGCAATGAGACAAAATGTGGTAAGCCTTGCGGTTTCAATTAAAAGCTCGCTTCTGACGTGGTACGTACTGCGTATGGCCTGTTAAATTGTCCAAACTTTGCTGGGATAGTTAGGCCAACTTCCACAAGATCTTTGTCCTGACTCTAGATTTGATCATTCTTATTGACTATATCTGGGTCTTCACCCCACCATCTTCAATAGGGCTGTAGATTATCCTAGTCCCTCCCTTTACCTTGGATTCCAGCTCAGGGACCCTGTAATGGTCAATGGCTACATCTCCAGACCTCTTGCATCTTCCCTGGTCTGATGCCTATTCCAGACTACGTCTCTAGTCCTTTTCCACAGCCCTGTTTAGGTCTCATGGGAGTTTGTCTTATTACCTTAAGGAGCAGCCTTTTTTATTACTCTGATTTGGGGTTCTACTGTATAGTTCTGAATTCTGAGTAAGAAAGTAGTATTATATTGCACCCTTCCAGCAAAAGTATTTATGTTCATCTAATTTCTCTGTTGTATGATGTGAACACCAAATGTTTTTCTTAAGTTTTTTAGTATGGTTTGAAAGATTTTTCTTGGTTTGTAAAGTTGTTTGGACTAATTTCTGCTGAATCGTGCAAGTAGCTGTGCAGAAAAGATATTCCAGTTAACTGTTTGACATGAAAAATCAGTGACTATCGAGAGAGAGTTGTATTTTAAAACTACTGATGATTCATTCATTGTGAGCATCAGAGGAGGAAGAGCTAACCTGCATGATAGAGACGATTCCTCATCTTCTCTCTACAGCTTGATATTTCATGGAAATAAGTGAAAATTGAGAAAGATTTCCTATTGGCTACCAGATTTTTTCTGAAATCTGAATAAAGGGCAAAGCTATGCTGCTCTACTAGCCAAATAAGGAAAATTAAAGGGCCCAAGAATATATCTACTCTTGGACAATTCTTAAAATGTTAATTGCATAGCTGTGGGTAAATGTGGTGAGCAGTGGGTGTATGTTTGCAGATTTTGGATTTCTTCTGCATGCAGGTTTTCTTTTTATAGGTCTATCTACTTCACAGTCCAAATCTATGGCCTTCACCATTTGCATGACTTGAGGCCACAGAGAATGTTGGACACCCATTATTGGGTACCCTAACCAATCCTAGTTAGAAATTTCAACATGCAGGATTAATTTGTTCATTTATTTGTGGTAAACCTGAAATGTATGGCTAGACCCCAGGTTCAGACACTATCCTCTCAAGTATGACAGCCTAATTAGTGTGTAGAGAAGCAAAAAAAGTGTAATTATTCTCAAAGTAATGTTCAAAGAAGTGATCAAGAAACTCCCATTAACCTCAACACCTAAGTAATTGCCCTTAACTCTAAGCTTAAATCTCAAGTTCAAAGTTTTCCCCTGTCTATTTTGAGAGAACATCTACAAAAATGATTTTTCTAAAAACTAGATTATTTATTTAAACCACAATTATGATGCATTTCAGTACTATGTAGTGCAACCATTGATCAAACTGAGGATATGAAACAAATATGGCAGCACTTATTCAAGAGAACATCTTTGTCACACTCTTATTTTAATCCCTCCAACCTTCCAACACTATGCAATATAATTTATACCATAGGGATTATGTCTTGGAATGAGTTTGTCCATTATTGTTTTTGCATTATTAAACTTCTTCAGTGCTTTAATGATGGCAACGTAATAAAACCCAGTTTTAAAGGATAATGAATTAGCATGTACAGGCGACCCCCAACTTACGACCGCCTGACTTATGACCCACTGCATTTACAACGGAGACTCCATGCATCGATATTAGTGCCAGCCAGCAGCGTTTGAACTGGTGCCCCACCAAGCCAGGGCCTTGCCCTCGGTCCTGATCAGCACCGCTGCAGGCCTGGGACATTTGTATGGCCTGTCCCTAGCAACCACCCTGCTCCAGCCCAGCATGGCCTCTCAAGCCTGGCACACTGGAGACTACAACTTTGCTGTTAAAAAGAATGTTATCTGTGATTATGTCTTACACACAAAGAGCCATGCTCACATATGTGAGCTAAGTGAGGGTGTATTTTCACTTCAGTATGGCTATGTCTAGATTACATCCCTTTTATCGAAAAAGGGATGCAAATTAGACACATCAAAATTGTAAATGAAGGCGGGATTTGAATTTCCCATGCTTCATTTACATAATGGCGGCTGTGGCTTTTTTTTGAAAAGTCGCTTTTCAAAAAAACCCCACGGTTAAGACGGGGATCTTTCGAAATAAATGCCCCTTTTCAAAAGATCCTTCCTCTGCCTATGATACCCTCCACCCCTGTCTGCACTGCTGCCTTCAGACTTAGGCCTCTGACTAGCAGCCATAGCTCTCCACCCACCCGGCAGAAGTTAGGGTGACAATACCTCATGGTCCCTTTTTGGGTCAGGGCCCCCACTCAGAAATGCTAGGCTTCCCATGAAATCTCTTTGGTATAAAATAAGATTACACAAAAGATCAAATTACATGAGGGGGGGGAGCGACAAGGAGTCCTGTGGCACCTTATAGACTAACAGATGTATTGGAGCATAAGCTTTCATGGGCAAAGACCCACTTTGTCAGATGCATGTAGTAGAAATTTCCAGAGGCAGGTATAAATATGCAGGCCAGAATAAGGCGAGAGATACCGAGGTTAATTCAGTCAGGGAGGGTGAGGCCCACTTCTAGCAGCTGATGTGGAGGTGTGAACACCAAGAGAGGAGAAAATGCTTTTGTAGTTGGCTAGCCATTCACAGTCTTTGTTTAATCCTAAAATGATGGTGTCAAATCTGTAGATGAACTGTAGCTCAGCAGTTTCTCTTTGAAGTCTGGTCTTGAAGTTTTTTTGCTGCAGGATGGCTACCTTTAAATCTGCTACTGTGTGTGTCCAGGCAGATTGAAGTGTTCTCCTACAGGTTTTTGTATATTGCCATTCCTAATATCTGATTTGTGTCCGTTTATTCTTTTACGTAGGGACTGTCCAGTTTGGCCGATGTATATAGCAGAGTGGCATTGCTGGCACATGATGGCGTGTATTACATTGGTAGATGTGCAGGTGAATGAACCCGTGATGGTGTGGCTGATCTGGCTAGGTCCTGTGATGGTGTCGCTGGTGTAGATATGTGGGCAGAGTTGGCACTGAGATTTGTTGCAGGGACTGGTTCCTGAGCTAGAGTTACCGTGGTGCGGTGCATAATTGCTGGTAAGAATTTGGTTCAGGTTGGCGGGTTGTCTGTGGGCAAGGACTGGCCTGCCTCCCAAGGCCTGTGAAAGTGAGGAATCATTGTCCAGGATGGTAGGGGGAGAACAGATTTTACTGTCTGTAACACATTTTTCATGGCCATGAATTCGGACCCTACTCATTATATAGGCTTTAAAAAAAATCTTTTTTGTTGCCAAAAGAAACATGTTCTGATGTCATTTCTATATATTCTCAGTTTACTTGATTTATGTGTGGACACATAATCAAGAAGATTAACAATTCTTCAAGGTAATATCTTTTAATCAGCCTTTCTTCATCCACAATCATTCTTCACTGTTGATTCCCAGATAAGAAACATCTGCTATAACATCCCTTATCAGTTTCCCAGGTTTTTATATATATATATATATATATATATATATTTCACAAAGTAAGAATCTCTGTCCTAGGCTACCAATCAAGAGTTGTCCTCAGCTATCAATCAAGAGCATAGCCAGCTTCTAGAATGTCTGTTCTGGACTTAACAAAATGAACCAAGTGAACATATTTCAGCCAAAGAAAAATTTACAAATTGAAAAGACTTTAAAAATACTAAATATGTACAGAAGTTAAAAAAAAGTTAAAAACCAAAATTAAACCTGGAAAGAAATGAAGCAGTGAGCATTAACATCAGACAAAACATTATTAATAGGGACTGAAGATTTTCACTGGCCTTATTAATGGAATACACCAATGAAGCAGCTATTGAGGGTAAATTACCCCTGACACCCTTTAGACAATAGTCTTCACATAGGATAAGAATCTTGCTATATATGTGTTGCCAAGTTAAATGAGCAGAGAACTTGAGCTAAAGCACTTCCATATCCTTAACTTTGTTTTAAATTCAAGAATATGAGAAAAATAGCATTTTTTGAAAAAAAATTACCAGTAAGTGTACAGATGCACAGTGTAACACTCTACACCTTTTATTTCTGATATGAATGTGAGCACCTGTTTATGGGACTTTAAGCACCCATTTTCTGCTCAATCCTCACAGAGTTCAGGTGTCTAAAAGGAACCATATGTAAGAATGAGAGCCAGTAGGGGAACTTTTAGTTTTCCCTTCTTTGAGCCTGCTTCAGCTGCGACTGAGATTCATTTGTTTCAGTGGGAGCTGGATCATATCCTTTCTGAGCCTCCTTTTTATTCCCAGCACGTCTCAGTCCTCCCTTCCAAAATGAAGCTTCATATGTTCCAAACAGGTGCTTTATAACCCTTGCTACTAGTAATAGCAAACAGCTGCTTCCAAAGCTGCAGTGCTACAGATCCAGCCAGTCCAACCCTAGTAAAGGCTCTTCCTTGGTACCCAAGCAATCAGAGTGAGAAAACATTTTTTAGATTCCATATAGTAATTCACACTGCAAACGAATGAGCCATTGGGTTGCCTTCTCAAGATTTTTCTAGCACTTTGTTTTTGACTAAATGTTTTGTAGACAATTACAGAATGGCCATGGATGCATGCAACAGAGAAGGACAACTATACAAAATTAAGACACTGCTACCTTTAGAGTGCTAATCAGGTAAAATTGTGCTGAATGTTCATATGTTATTTGAAATATACACATTGTATTTGCGACAGGTGTATAGTACTCATCTGCCCTTTGGGCAAACTGTGCTCAATTTGTACACATACAGTGTCCTAAAATTGGCAAACATCAGGAAAATTCATCTGTTTATCTGCGTGTAGCATTAATTCACTGAACTCCTAACAATGTATATGAGCTCTCAGAACCTGGAGAGAAATTAGAGTGGAATCATACATTAATTAAAGTGCAGGATCAAAGTCTTGGTGCATGCCACACAACATTTATTTTTTCCTGCAACTAGGATAACAATGCCAGTCTCTTATTGCGAAATCCAGGGCTATTACTCTCACACACTGGGCATTTCAAATTGGCATTTACTAGTTATTCCTGCACTTGGAAGACACTTATGTAATATTTTGTAATATACATTACTCAGACTAAATATAATTTTGAAAGGCAGGCTAAGGAGTAGTAACTCAGAGTTTTCAATTTGCAACGTCTATTCATTCACTGTAATCCAATCTGTAGAGCTTGAATATATATTCCATCTTGTTATCATTTGTCAAATATGGACTTTCATGCAAGTTTAATTTACTTAACATTTATTATTATTATTATTATTATTATTATTATTATTATTCCAAATCTAACTTCCCCAATCTAAACAACCTAAAATGTTGTGGTGTTGGCTATTAGAATTGAAACTGAAATGTAAATATTAATGTAATATTAATCCTCAATCCCCCAGAGCCATTGTACACAGGGTATTTGATTCTGACATCATGGAGCAAGATAGATCAGGAGTAAGGCCTGAACATACTGAAGTTGCCCCAATGTAAAATCAACATAGCTGAGAGCAGAATTTGTCTCCTTCCCACTAGGATTTCCTTGCTTACAGGTAAATTCTGATACCCTTACCTACATTGAGTAGCACTATAACCATGAGCAGTCCAATTGAGTTCAAACAGACAACTCATAGATTAAGGACATTATTCAACATTAGAAACTGATGTCAAAATCACACCCTTATATTTTGTTTCTTGGCTTTCATGTTCTTGTTTACTCCCACTATACTTTTCCATGTTTAAACAACGTCTTCTCCCCTGCCCCCAGTTCTAGACCCAAGACCTTGGAACTTTCTATTATTTCAGTATCACCTATTCTTTCTCTTCTCTTAACCCTCCAAGATCTTCATCTCATCTCTACCTCGTTCTCTGCTTCCTGTCCCTCCCCAGGGACATTTCAGTCCCATGTCAAGCTTACACTCCATACTTATCTCTCCTCCTCTTGCTCCCTTCAATAGCCATATGAACTCATCCACTGCTGCAATGCTAATATAAAAACTGTGTCCCTCTTGTCTTTTCTAGCTGATGCCAATTCCTTCTTACACTCCATCTCCTCCTTCTAAACTTCACTGCTATTTAACTTTTATTTCCTTTATCTCTCCATAATGTCATTATCCCTTCCCCCACTCCTTCTTCCCTGATTTTGTAAGCTAGTTCTCCTTCCCCATTCAGCTCAACTCCTCTTTCTTGGGTAGCTTCAGCCTTCTCATGGATGATAGCTTGTCTCCTCATTCTTTTGCTTAACCTTGTTGGAGTGCACTCTGGACTGACTCCCATACCTGCTTTAACTTCCTCTTTCCTTCAACTATATCCCTCCTCTTCATCTTAACTTCTGCCCTCTCCACTTGACAGAAAACACCTACTAAGGATAATAAGTAATATTGTCCTCCTAAAAAAGTCAAAGGAGAATTTCTGCTAGATTTGGGTTTTAACCCTACTGATCATTTCCTCTTCCTTCACATGATCTCCTTACAATTTAATTAATGGCTCTGTTTTCCCATGGTTCTTTTCTTTCTCTACTCACTGCTCCTTCAATATAATCTTTGGTGGATCTTTCTCCTCTCTTCCTTCCTTCTATTAGGGTGATTTGGCATTCCATTATCAGTTTTCTTCTTTTGTCTTTTTCTGTTTTTTCCAAGAAAATCTCATCTGCTCCCATACTTACATTTACCATCTCAGGCATGGAAGAATTTCAAATCTACCTCTATCCTGTTTCAGCCTCTGACTCCCACAGACATGTCCTTCGGATGTCCCACCAGGATTTCTATCTCAATAGGCTCAGTCCTCAAATCTTGTTTGGCTGGGGAGGGGGAAGGGCACATTTTGAAGAAAGCCAAGAGCTTTATCCTTGGGACTGTTCCACTTCGGGTTTCTGGAAGCATTGCATTTTGGCCCTGTCCCAGTAGTCAACTATCACTTATTCTGGGGTCCAGAAAGGTCGCTGCCCATCCAAGCATTGGATAAATTAAATTAAATCCTTGCCTTTCCCTCCCCCATTACCACAATAAGAATAATATGGTTGAACAGTGAACAAGTGATCCTCTGATTCAAATGGATAGAAAGAACCAAAAAGAAAGAGCAACATCAGAAAACAATTGTGATCACTGAGCTAAGCCATGCAATGTCTATAACCAATGGCTGCGTCTAGACTGGCATGATTTTGTGCAAAAGCGGCCGCTTTTGTGCAAAAACTTGACAGCTGTCTACACTGGCCGCTTGATTTTGCGCAAAAGCACTGACGTTCTAATGTAAGAAATCAGTGCTTCTTGTGCAAATACTTTGACGCTCCCGTTCGGGCAAAAGTCCTTTTGTGCAAAAGCTTTTGCGCAAAAGGGCCAGTGTAGACAGCTCAGATTTGTTTTGCGCAAAAAAGCCCCGATCGCGAAAATGGCGATCGGGGCTTTCTTGCGCAAAACTGTGTCTAGATTGGCACGGACGCTTTTCCGCAAAAAGTGCTTTTGCGGAAAAGCGTCCGTGCCAATCTAGACGCTTTTTTCCACAAATGCTTTTAATGGAAAAACTTTTCCGTTAAAAGCATTTGCGGAAAATCATGCCAGTCTAGATGTAGCCAATATGTAGTATATGAATATGACTCAAACAAAATACTAATTTCTGATGGAGGAGCATATAAAAGCCCAGTTGCAACCTATGTTATGACCTCACAGGTGCACTGTTTCAAGGGAACAGGTACACAAATGGATGCTAAGTTTTGAACTGAAAAGGAAGGCTTTTGATTAAGTGTAAGAAATAAACTCATGGCTCACTCAGCAGATTCATGTTGCTGTCATTGTTAGAAACCAGACAGGATTGTTACTTACCCTGCTGTTTACAAATGGCTCTACAAAGAAGTGAAATAAAGAAAATATTTGAATGTAACTTTGTTTATGCATGACAAACATATTAGCATAGTTGATGCCTACTGCTTGGTCTCCTCTCTCATAAGACTCACTATGCTTTGCACAAACTTATCTCTTACACTGCTTCATTACTTCTTTTTGTCCATATGCCCTAGCCCTGCCATACTCTCTCATCATACCATCTATATTTGCTTCCTGGAACCCAGGTTTTTTTGCCTTTTAATTTGTTTTTCACTTTTCTCCTCCTCACCCTACCCTTACCTTAACTTCATCTGCATTTCCTTATTCCCTTCTCCCAACATTTCTACTGCCTCCTTTCCTCCCATCATCACTTCAACTATCCCCTAAAAAAACCTCTTTTTCTGTCTTCTTCTCCTTCTGTCTTTCCATTTTTTTCCCAATCTAACCCTTCTTTGATATCCCTACTTTCCTCCTTTCATAGTCTCTACCACTGCACTATATGGCAAGCACCTGATAACGCTAACACTCCAGGGCCTCAAAACTGATTTATGGACTAAGCAAAAATAAAATGAATGAACACTTTAAAATAACAAAAATTATCATTTCACTTAGGTTATGTCGAGATAGCAGGACTATTTTGGGATCCCAGAAGTATCCCAAAATAGCAATTCTGCACCTTTAAATGTGCCTGTTATTTCTAAATATATTTTGAAATAACAGGCATGCTATTCTGGTGTCCCTGTAGCCCTCATTCCACAAGATTTAAGGGACTTGTCAGAATAGCACTTTATTTTGAAATTACCTCGTAATAAGCTACACAGTTTGCATAGCTTATTTTGCATAGCTTATTTTGAGGTAAGGGTGCTGTGGAGATGCACCCTTATAGTAAAGTGCAAATCTCCCCTCCCTTAGGCTATGCCTACACTGCACTCTAAACTCTAAATAAGATACACAATTTGCGCTACTCAAATTGCGTACTTATTTTAAGTTTATTTCGAAATAGGCTATTTCGAAATTTGGTGCTGTCTACACAGCACCAATTTTCGAAATAAAGTGCTATTTCAAGTCATCCCATAACCCTCATGGAATGAGGGTTACCGGGATGCTGAAATAGCATGCCTGTTATTTCAAAAAATATTTTGAAATAACGGGTGGCTTGTGAAGACGCAGGGGAGCTATTTCGCGATACCTCTGTTATCCTGAAATAGCGCTGCAGTGTAGACATACCCTTACTGAAAGGCTTTTCTGTTAGACATTTTGATAACAAAGCTGCCCTGGAATTTAAAAGTATTAGCTATCTGGTACACTGTAGTATTCCCTTAGTGAGTCCTTCTTGAACAGGTGCATCCTTTACAGTTTAAACATTGCTCTCAAGAATCTAGCTGTATGCATTCTAACCACAAATACTCCTCTCCTGTGATGTGTTAGTAATTCTCACCAACGTTAACAATTGTAGCAATTTTTGAATCAGGGTATATCTTCTGATTACTAGAAAATTATACCCTTATGAAAAGTAGTATATTTTTAGTATACTTGGCAGCCTTTTAGTATAGTTAAGTTTCTGTAGGATGCTTGAATTATACCAAGTATACTCATTTTTCCATAAGGGTAAAGTGACACTATAAACTAAATTATTATAATCGGGTTTTTCTTTTAGCTCTCAAAGAGCTTGATCCTAAAAGGGATAGGCATTTCCTAGGGCCCTCAGCTGCATTAAGTTTCAGTGAAAGTTAAGGGTGCTCAGAACCCCACATGGAATGGTCTAAAAATAGAATTGTGCAGCTGCCAGGAGCTATGCTTTTGCTGATTGCTGCTGCTTATTTGCTTACAACATCTATGAAGTGTTCACACAGATCGTCTACACCAAAACATCCTCTTATTACTGTTACTTCTTCCTCCCTCCTCCTGCCTGTTAGTCTCACTTATTTGTTCCATAATCTTTTTCAATTGTAACCTCTTTGGAACAGAGACTGTCATTTACTATTGGCCAGGTTCTGCAATCTTTACTCAGCATCTTACTCCATAATGATTTCCATGGTAATATTTGTGGAATAAGGTTCTTCTCATTAAATAATTGTGGTAATGTGGTCAACAGATTTGTTAGGTCCTCCAGAGAATGCCCCTGTGCTTGATTCCTGTTGCACAATCTGTCTTAAACAACTCATAAAGAACTTCACTTTTTGAGGGCAGAATAGATATAATTCCAAAAATTGATCAATTTCAAGAATTACATCAATTCTGATATATGTTTGTTTCTCAATTCTATGTTCTGCACCCATCTGTCTTTGTTAATTGTATGCCCTCCATACTGCAATTGGTTATTTGTCGGTGTGATAGACTAGAAGGTCTGGGCTAGGCTTTCATTATTCCACTTTCACCATAGCCTATGCCACCTACTCATAGGCTACGTCTAGACTGCAAGCTTCTTTCGGAATAAGCTTTTCTGGAAGAAATCTTCCGGAAAAGCTTATTTCAAAAGAGAGTGATCAGATGCAAAAAGTGCAATGAAATAGCGATTTGATATTTCGAAAGATAGCGTCCTCACTGTTTGGATGCTATCTCGCATTTAAGGCCACCCAGAACCAGTTTAGGCAGGGCATTAGGTCACCAGTTGCTTCTGGGTGCTGTTTCCTAAGGCTAGCTGAGACGTGTGCTTAAAGGGACACCCTTGGACAACCATTTCTCAGCTTCTGCAGCTTGCTTGCCTACCTCTCCAATGGACAGCAAAGCATTTGCAGCATGTGCTCTGGTTGCCCAGCTTTTAGACACCACAGCACACTCCTTGCCATGGAGCCGGAGCTGCCTCTGGGCATGCGATGGCCCAACACTGCCATGCTGTAGTTTCTGCAGCACTTTGTGCAGGCTGCTTTCGTAGTCCTGCAGGAGCTCGACACCGAACTGATCAGCAAAACCCTATGCCCGTGTGTGGGAACTGCACCCCACAGTGGAGAAAGGCCACTTTTATGGAGCTGTGTGCCTGGCTCGCCCCTGCCCTCTGTCAAAGTGGCACCCAGATGTAACCCGTCGTCCCCCTGGAGATGCGGTTCACCATCGCAGTCCGGAAGCTTCCTACACCGGACAGTTCCAATCTGTGGGCAACCAGTTCGGTGTGGGAAAGTCCACCTTTGAGGCCCTCCTCATGGAGGTAAGGGACTCTCAGACTGCAGTCCCTGGGGAAGGGGGGAATGCTGGAAAGGGGGACCCTAGGGAAGGGGGTGGGCTGGGGAGGGATGAGAGTGGGCTGGGGGTGGAGGGGAAGCTCTGTCCCTGAGGGGTTCTACAGTCCCGCCCTCACACCGCCCTGCAGGGGAGGAGGCAGCCTCACAGGGGATGGCTCCTGGGGTGTTTGAGGGGAGGGAGGAGAGGGGGGCTGGGACTTCCCAAGGGCTCAGGCACCCCCCTCTGATTCTCTGTTTTGTGTGTTTCTTTTTCTCCTTCTGCAGGTGGTGAAGGCCATCAACTCCATCTTGCTGTGCAAGATCATCCGCCTGGGAGACCTGGACCCCATTGTCACTGGATTTGCCGCCCCGGGCTTCCCCAACTGCGGGGGAGCCATAGATGGAATCCACATCCCCATCCACACAATACATTAACCACAAGGGCTATTTTTCTATGGTGCTGCAGGCCCTGGTCAACCACCATGGACAGTTTATGGACTTTTTTGTCAGGTGGTTGGGCAGGGCACACAACGCCTGCATTTTCAGGAATTCCAGCCTCTACCACAAGCTGGCACATTCTTCCCCAAGTGCAACATCATGTTTGGGGACGTTGAGATGCCACTGTGCATTGTGGGGGATATGGCCTACCCCCTCATCCCATGGCTCATGAAGCCCTACATTGGCCATCTGGAACCAAGCAGGGACTGTTTCAGTGCCTGTCTAGGCAGGAACTGCATCCAGGCAGAATGCACCTTTGGATGCTTGAAGGAGAGGTTCGGGTGCCTCCTGACCCGCCTGGATGTCGGGGAGCACAACATCCCCGAGGTGGTCTTGGCCTGTTGTGTTCTCCCCAACATATGGAGAGCAAGGGAGAGGCCTTCCTTCTGGGATGGGGGGCAGAGGCTGGCCGGGAGGGAAGGGCTTTTGAGCAGCTGTGTACAGCTGCCATCTGCCAGGCCCATCCGGGGAGGCCCTGAGGGAGAGTTTTTCTCAAGGACCCCAGTAACTCTCCCCAGGGCCTCCCCACTAGGGGCCTGTGCCTTGCCCCCTTTGCCCCTTCCCCTTTTGTTCAACCAAAATCTTTGTATTTTTTTAAATAAAAGAAACTGGGGAGGAGGGGGGGCTGAGAACCTGGAAAGGGGGAGGGAGGAAGGGGGCTCAGAACCTGGATAGGAGGAGGGAGGAGGGGGACTCAGAGCTGGGGCTGGGAATAATGCCCATTATTCTGGAAAAATGGGTTGACATACCCATAGTGGTTGATGGGGAATTCCCTGGCTTTGCTTTGTTCTTTCTCCTCATTCTCTCTCCCACTCTGTTTCTTCACTTTAACTCTCCTTTTCCTCCCCACAAGTGCTTTTCTCCTCCTCCTCCTCTCTTTCGACACCGCAAGGTCTAGACAAGGGAGTAACATCATATGGGATGGAGAGTGACATGCCTAGGAAACGCTGAGAACAGATCATGATCAGTATTGTGGATGTAGACTGGATGAGTATCATCATGTGGTGGGGTTATTTTTTCCAGTTTGCACCCTGGTTAAAACCTTTTTAACCTTATGTTATATTCTTCCTCAGACTTCCCATAAATTAAAGGATCATCTATACAAACTTCTACTCCCTCCAGGACTTGCAGACTCTTCTTCATTTTCCTTCAAAAGCTTTCTGATTTACTTGTGAGGCCTAAACATAGCTGACAAAAGCAATATCATCAGAAAGGCACTAGAAAAGTTGTCAGCTTGGACTGTCAGGTAGATGTGGGGCTCACCAGAGAATCTTGTATGTGCACCTCAGGACTGATCAGTGCCCACTGAAGTCAATGCAAGGACTCCCATTGATTTCATTGAGCACTGACTGGATTGCATCTTTATTGAGGAGAACATTACACCAGTTAACTTGGAGAGTATAATTTCCTCCTGAATTCATCACTGAGCCTATGTACATGTATGCATATATGGACATACCAAGAACAGACAGTATACATTCACATTCTCTGTTGGTTCAGTAGTACACTCTTTTATACCATTTGTCTCTCTCCTTTCTGTTCTTCTTTCACACTGGACTGTGCTAAGTGCAAAGGGTACTGCTCACTCTTACAATAGAATTGGCACTGATACTTCTGAAAAGAACATGTTGTCCCTAAACACCATTCCAACTTCTTCTGCACTTTTTATGGAGCCCTTTTCAATTGCTAGGAGATCAATTGTGGCATATTGACACAGATGTCAAACAAATATTCAATGTCTTTGTAGGTAGTGCAGCCTATTAGAATATACCTAATAAATATATCTTTCCTCTTGTGCAACTGATGGCTACCTAGGGATGCTTTAATTTAGATGTAGGTCTCACCTCAAGTACAAACTACAGCTACTTCTTTTTCCCTTTGCATAATTTCCACATTTCCAATGGTCTTGTGTTATTAGGTGCTTGTTTGTTCTCCATGAGAATTCTTTACTTTTATACTAAGCTTCTGCGACTTCTTTGCTGGATGACTTGCATTTTCAATAGATCTGGTGGACATAGCATGTACTCTGGCTGTTCCAAAGTCAGCTCCAGTATTAACTGAAATTTGTCCTCAAATTCCTTGTTTAATGTCTCAACTACTACTTCCTAATGACACCAAAGTCACAATTCTCTGCATATTCCGTTCCTAAAGACATCTAGATCACTGAATCAAAGTGTTCAATAATGTGTTTCCTTTTGATAAAGAAATGCTTTCCTGATTTTTTACAAATATCATTGACTCTTCATCAGCTTTCACAAAGTAAGGAAAAAAGATTTATAAATATTTTCAGCATCCCTTCCCATTGCATTAATGAATGATTCATGTTAAGTTTTAGTGTGATTAGGAATCTGGTGAAGTACTCCTTCCATTTAGGCCATTCTATAGGTTTACAGAAATGAAAAATGTGTGACATGATAAATGCTGGCAGGTTTTTTTCCTCTCATTCATACTGTTTTAAAATCAGTCAATGTCTTATGGTATGCCGTGTGACAAAGATAAAGAATCACAGAAAGAAACGCTTTCTTCTTGCACTGAACAAGGAACTTTATCAGAAAAGGAAATAGCATTTCAATAATCTCTCTTTTTCTCTGTGACTCAATGCATTGCCTCTGTTTAGAACTTTCCCCACTCACCTCTTGTCTGGCTTCTTTTAACAGATTTAAAGAAACAATACTTATGCTTAGGCTACATTGGAGGCTGCTACCACTCCTCAGCCTGATATCTGGAAGAATTCCTCCCCTCTTCTCACATATCTCTTTAGTACCTGGTATTCCTATGTGAGTAATGTTGGCTTTCCCACTAAGAACTGATGTTGTCCTTGAAGTCAGCTGAAGTTTTGCCATTCACTTGATTAGTTAAAAATGGGGTCTAAATTGGAAAATGTTGACTTGCTTAACAATGCTAAAAGAAATACTCAGGAACTTAAGTATTACAAGAAGGCAATTCTGATATTTTCAAAATATCCACAAGATTGTTACATTTTGTTGTTACAATAAAATAGTAATTCATCCGTACAAAGGCCCTTTTATACTATGTTTTATATGTTAATACCCTTATACATTTGTTAGTCTTTAAAGTACCACCGGACTCCTTGTTTTTATATACATTTTTCCTAGCAAAGGAGAAGTTTGCTCATTGAGCTGTTGATACAGCTCAAGTTATTAGAGAAATTCCCACTCCTTTTATTTGAAAATAACTGGATGTGATTCTCATCTGGCTGAATATAAAGAATGTTTGATTATGCTGTAAGTATTGAAGATAAATTATATCTCTAGTAAAGCTCTTATTCACATTAGTTAACATGTTGCTTGGTTACCGCCTCAAACCTGTCATCTATGAGGAAGGATGCCTTAAAAATTACATGAATAACAGTGGGATTTAACACTGGGAATGAACTAATATTTTCTGGAATTATTTGTTTTGGGAGTTTAATCCAAACTGAGTTTTTAAGTGTCCTGGAAGGCTGAGAATGGAGCTGTGCAAATGGTTTGTAACAAACTCTGTGTTGGCCCAATATCAAATTATCTTTGGGGTTCTTTTGATATTATTCATCTAGGACTATATTTGCAAAAGTTTCCATATCCTAGGCAAAGGTTCTTGCATGCAAACCACTCAATCACTTCATGTTTAATTCTTTAAGCACCAGTGTAATAAATCCATGGCTACAAATAATAAACATTATGGTCACCCCAAATTATGTACATGTCATATGACATCAGGAATAGAACCTAGGAGAAAAATCTAGGTTAAATCTGGACAAATTTGGTTAATAGTTTCAGAAAAAAACACAAAATTAAAAAAGAGGAAAAATAAATGTGTAAATATTTTGGCATTTTTTGATTAACTGTTTTTACATTTCATTTTGAAATGACACTTTGGAATCAACATTTTGTTTCAAAATGTCATTTTAAATAAACACACACTAAAAATTTCATGTCCAAACAATATTTTAAAATGTTGTTACATTCAAATGAAGTAACTTTTGTTCTTTTTCTTTGAGCCAGAAAAAACAACAACAAACAGTCGTAGTTTCAAATTAATCAAATGTATGAATTGATTTTATTTTAAATTTTTTTTTGGTTCAGCCACCAAACTGAAAAAAAAATCACTCCTCTCTAACACAACCTTCAGATGACAGAGTTTGAAACAAAGGAGAATATTTAAAAGGGCTTATATCTTTTGTAGTGCAGCCATTTGAAGGCAACATAGCCATACATTCTAACAGGCCTGATTTTACATCTATAGGAGGGTAGTGATACATACATAGACTAGACAATTGATGTTCCTATCTCTTGGGATTTACATCCAACATCTGTATGACAGCAAACAGACAACAACATTTCACCACACATATTGTCTGGAGTAGAATGCAGGAGCTTTGACTTAAAAAAAAAAGGTTATTTTAACATTCAGAATTGGAGCTCCATTAGCTGTGTTAGTAATAGGGCTTTCATCCTGTTTAGAATACAGACACCAAAACTTCACAGTGGTATACACAGCTGTCATCCAACAGAAGGCAGTGGTGCAAATGGAAATATATTATAGTGGGATACTCTTCTTATATTTCATGAGTTAATGGTGTCTTCCTTTCTGTGATAGATTGCCACTCCACTCCTCTTCAAGAGCTCCAAGGGCGTGTCTCTTCATGCTGTCTTTTCTTCCAAAAATTCAAGTATACTTTGCCCAGGCATCTGGATTTATTTAGTGCAGTGCATGATGTGGCCTTATCTCTACAGTGCATCTGGAGCAACCAACAAACTTCATCCATTATCTGCTCTCAATCTTCTTTCTTTTAGGGGTACCCCTGGCAAGGTGAGG
The DNA here is from genome assembly GCA_032595735.1 of Pelochelys cantorii. Classification (NCBI taxonomy): domain Eukaryota; kingdom Metazoa; phylum Chordata; order Testudines; family Trionychidae; genus Pelochelys; species Pelochelys cantorii. The sequence continues at coordinate 174,361,097 of CM064328.1, read as the reverse complement.
GTGACTTTCCCCCAAAGCTGCTGGAAGGCTTTGAAGGAACAAGCTCATCATCTCCTTCCTTTGTAGCAAAAAACACAGTGCTGTGACAGGGCTGATGAGAGAGGGTAGAAAGGAGAACAATTGTACCAGGGTCTCAAGCTCTGGAGCCCCTCAAAAGTCAGTAATATCTGAGGCTACGGCTACACCACCATTTTTTTTGCAGAAGAAGATATGCAAATCGTGCTCGCATTTGCATAGCTTCTTCCAATTCTGTTTGTGGAAGAGGTTTTGCCACTATTTGGCCCCGTGTAGATGGGGCCAAATGTCGCAAAAAAAACCCTCTTTCTCAAGACCCCTTATTACATATAAATTGAGGTTTACAGGGTCTTGCAAAAGAAGGTGTTTTTTTCAACATTTGGCCCCGTCTACATGGGGCCAAATAGCGGTAAAACCTCTTCCGCAAAAAGAATTGGAAGAAGATATGCAAATGTGAGCGTGATTTGCACATCTTCTTCCCCCAAAAAAGGCAGTGTAGCCGAAGCCTGAATAATACATTGAAATGAGAGAGGTTGGGGGCCCAGCAATCACCATGTACTGGGGTAGCAAGCTGTCTCTCTATGGGTCTGGCTACAGGAAATAGTATTCATACCTCTCCCCACTTTGGGCAGGGTTTCTAGAGCTGGGGAAAAATATGTGTGTAGTGTTCAGGCATTATACTTGGCTCAGATTGAGGTAACTGTTGTCACTGCAGGAGAGGAAAGAGGCCAGGGATTCATTTGCCAGCATATTCCCTGTAGTTCTGAGGCAACAGGCCTTATACTGCTATTTCGTGTAAGAAAGCAGAGAGGGGCAGGGCCTCAGGATTTCCCTTAAGACTCAATGAAAGATAAGACTCACTGGCAGCCATTCAAAGACAATGGAAGATATGGATAAAGGCCACTGGCCTTGCTGCCCACATCTAAGAGAGTAAAAGTACTGTGGGTTCTGGATACTAGATAGGGGAGTGCCTGAATGCAAGAACTGGGGATTAATGCAGTGTCCTGTTACTCCCTAAAGGCTGGACCTTGTGGAATTGGGGTGACAGGGTGAGTGTTTTGTCTTCTGCAGACAGAGGCTGAGCTATGGCAGGCCTTGCAGCACAGGGTGGGGCTAGGCAGTGCCTACTTTGGGAAGTTCGGAGAGGGTAAGGGTGCTGTCTATGCCTGTGAAACTGGTCTGAGGGTTCAGTGCTCCTATCCATAAAAACTGAGCCCTGAACAATTCACAAGCCCCTAGAGACAAGCTCACGTCTTGGTGCAACTCTCCTGATTGCACCGGCTTTACGCTTGGAAGGCACTTTGCCCGTGTGGAGAGGTGCAGGTCCTTCTGCTCAGACTGCTGTGATGGCTCTGTCTGGAGTCTGTGTACGGGGATGCTGCTGTCCACGGTGCTGCAGAGAGCACAGCTCCTCCCTCCTCTTGCAGACAGGCAGCACCAGGCGTCATGTGACCGACCCCTCCTTTCTGTTCCCCTCCCTCCCTCCTGGAGACAGAAGCTCCAGCCTGTCGCCGCTGAAAAGGCAACTGCACTTGCCTTATTCAAAGACCTAAAGAAATTCTCTTTGACCGACACTTGCTTCAAGCTCTGTTACAAGCTAAAGAGAAAATCCATGCAGGTAAATCGCTGGCTCCTGGTTTGGGGGATACGGGGAAAGGGAGGTTGAGGAGGAAAGCCCCCATTTAACAGAGCTTGGATCTGTCGGATGCACAAGGGGCTGGTTGGTTTGCGTTTTGAATAGGTAGATGGCAAGGAGATGAGATGGTGGAACTGAGGTAGTAAGTTAAACGTTGGCTGCGGTGATTTATGATCAATTGCAAAGCAAAGGCTGGTGGATGGAGACTCAAGAAATGAAAATCAGTATTTTTTCTGTGTCTGTTGCTTTGTGAAGTCGGAGCGGCAATGGAAAAGATTTTGTATTGGGGGGCTGATGGAAAAAAGCGGGATTATGCAGGGTGTGCATTGATATTCTGGGACGTTTTCATTAGGAGCCAGAAAAAAAAAAAAAGGAACACCCAACTGCATTTATATATGTTTGAACTGTTTAGGTCCCTGCTGATGGCATGCGTTCTTGGAGGGACAGAAATTATATCATAAATATATTAAAATAAATATAACTGCAGGCTGTAAGGGTAGCAAAATCGATCATTCCAGTAGCTTAGGAACAAATTTGATTCTATAAATTACTTAGAAATGAAAGAAAAAGATTAATGATGCTGTTAAGACTGTTTTTGAATTAGGGCGCTTCTCTGACTGAAGCAAGGCTGTTTTTCAGATCCTTTTATTTCAGCCTATAATTGCTGAACTCTCTAAGTCTTCCCCGCACCAAGACCCAAGCCTGTGGATTTTTATACAATAAGGATTCTGCCAAGGATTGTATATGCCTACTGACTTGCCATTTATTATGGATTGATTGAACTATGGGTGTCTCTCCTTTTCTCTATTTTTCCTTTCAGAAAGCTCAGTTGGGGCACCTGTGATTAAAACATATTTTTAAGAATAAAATGATTATGAAGGGGAGGCAGGAAAACGCTTTAGTTTAACCGATGAGCGGCGGAGTCCAGTATTCTCACCTGGTATTTTCATATGGGGGGGGGTGGATTTGTACCCGAGATCCCACTTAAAACATGTACGCTAAATAATTTGCCCTATCAAAGATAAAACTTCCTCTCCTGCTTTGGAAATGACTAGAAAAACTGTGCTGTTTTTCGATAGTATATGAATTGAATCAGCTATAATAAATAAGCAGTTAGGAAGGGGTTTCCTTCTTTCTTTCTTTCTTATGTGCGCATATGTATGAAAGAGAGGGAGAAGCAGCATAGACAAGCACAGAGAGAGGGTCATCAATTCCATCTATAAAATATCTTGAAGTGGGATCCCCTGGCTCGATGGCTCTCAGCTGACAGCTGTAGGGATGGCTCTGTCATTCACTCCCAGATCACCCCTTCCCTACGTACAAACACATATACACACACACCAGCTGGTCCTACCCCCATCTCCACCTTCTCTACACGTTCACACTACATCCTGAGCTACTCCTGTTGTACATCCCTCCTCCTCCTCCACACACGAGCACACATACATATACCTACTTTTTCACACTCCCTCTAGACATGCACCTCCCTGGGTGTCCACGCGCACACACGTACACACGCACACAGGACGCCTTCCTTCACATGATCAACCCCACTCATGTGCCTCCCTCTTTACACAGAATCGTGCACCTGTGCAGCTTCCTAAACCTCTGATCGTGGCCCCCCATTGGACATACGCGATCATCTCCTCCCTATACTCACGCTGCTTCCTCCCTCCCTTCGGGCTCCCTCTTGTTACATGTACACACACAATTAGCACAATTCCCCATACACAGTGAACCCCTGCGTCCCACGCACAGTCGCACCCCTCCCCTCGCGGTGTCACATGCTCGCAATCTCACACTCTTCATTCCTCCCCTCATCACGCGACCCCCAAAACACACAATGACTCTCCCATACATAGTTAATCCACTTCCATAGACGTTATAACCCCCACAAAGCGTCCCTTTCGCGCACAGAAATGAAACCAATCTCGACAAACAGTGCCCCATTAGGCGCACAAAGACCCACAATGGTAATGTCATATGCATACACCCGGCTCCTCCGCACAGACCTAGTCCCACATACACAGAGGCAGGGATGCCGTGACACACGCGTTCGCCCCTTTCTGTTCCCATACGCAGAATTACTCCTGCTGCTCGGTCTCATGCACACACATTACCCCGTTTCTCTGTCTCGCACACAATGTCCCATACACACAATGACGACTTCATACAAGCACTGTAGTTAAGTTGACACCCCCAGTGATCCCTTCTCACCAACACAACCCTCCCCACACATACACCGACCCCCCCCCCAAAGAAACCCCCACACTGTATTTGTCTGGCTCACATGCACCGACCTAACATGCACACACACTTCTCACCCCCGCACAGAGATCGTCCAGCCTCACACATCTAATGCCCCCACAGAGAGACCCACAGTCACACACACACCCTGCCCTCTCACTAGCTCCTTCACACATAGTCGGGAGCACTGACCTCCTCGCACAGACCCACAGTCACATACCCACGGCTGCCTCCCCCTCCCCCCCCACGCAGACCCCAAATCACGCACCCGCCCCCCCCCCCCCCCCCCCGCAAACACGAGTGGGGTGCGACGGGCGGCTCGGGCAGAGAGACGGAGACAGGAGGCTCCGGGGTGGTTGTCGGGAAGAGGCGGGAGCTGCGGGGCTCTCCCCCCGCGTGGGCGGAGCCAGGTGGGGGGATCTGCTCTCTGGCCCGGCGGCGGCGAGGGAGGAACCGGTCCGCGGCCGGGGCAGGGCTGCCTCGGGCGCTGTAGCCGGAGCGCCGGCCGGGCTCAATGCGGCGCAATAAATTAGTGCTGGTTCGGAGGCCGGGGTGAGGGCGTGCGGGGGACGCTGCGCGGCAGGGCCGGGGCAGGCACGTGCGGAGCAGGGAGGCGGCCGGCGCTTGGCCGCTCCGGCGGGGACACGTTTCTAACAGGAGCTCCCCGGGAGCTCGAAGCTGCCTCTGGCCAGGAGAGCGCTGGCACCGCCTGCGGCTCGCAGAGGCTGGGCAGCCTGGCTGGCGCGCGCCTGCTCTACAGTGCACGGCGCTCGCGGGGGGCGCTGTCCAGGCAGCGTCCAGTCCCCGCTCCCCGGGAGGGCGGCGGACTCCTCTAGGGAGCAGCCCCGTGAAGTTGAGGCGAGGCAAAGAAAATGTAACGGTGTGTGGGAGGGGAGGTGCGCACGCTGGCCGCGTGGGGCCGCGTGCCGGAGCCACAGGCCCCCAGGCCGAAGGGCAGGCTCAGCGCCCGCTGCGGAGCTGCACTGCTGGGCCGGAGGCTGCGAGCAGAGAGCGAGATTGGATGTGGGCGGGGGAAGAGGGGAGCTCTTCGTCGGAGCCTGAAAAGCAAACACGCACCAGCCGAGAAACACATAACGGGCATTGCGGTGGGAGGGGATCGAAAAATGGGGACACTCCTTTTAACGCCCCTGCAATGCTTTGCCGTGAGAGAGCTCTTCGGAGGAAGGGTCTGGATTGTGGCAAATACACTGCATATAAAGAAAAAAATGTGTGTGTGTGGGGGGGGGAGGGGGAGCTTTGTTCTTCTTAAACAGGGATAATCGGGCATCTATGCAAAATACTGTACCCTAGCCCAGAGGGATTAAACACCTGATATTAGCTGAACTGTGGTGTGCCTAATGTCAACAGCATAGCTGTTGCCAATTGGATTTTACCTACCATAACAGATAATTTCAGCAGCAAAAGAGGTCAGGTGGCAGAGAAAAATATAGTTTGAAATTTTCAGAACACCTTCTAAGAAACCATTGTAATTCTGCCTCCCTCTGTGAAAATAATGCCATATAAATTCAAGCCAGCTGATCCCTGGGGGGAGTTTGCTCCACTTTACATGTTCTTAAACATATTGGAAATAATCAGAACCAGGCTAGGTGGCATGGTATGCATTAATATTACTCTGTAGTGTCTATATTCTATTAAACAAATTAAGTTAAAGGGAAACTCAGGTATCAATAAGAATAATTAATGCCGTTTAATAGCCCTTTCCTTTTGAGCATATCAAGTCTTACAAAAAATGAAATCTGGTACAAAAAGGTTCAATGTTTGAAACAGTAAGTAGCAATCTTTATAGGGGCAATAGCACAAAAGCATATTTTTGTGTAAGGTTTAGGTTTAGTGTAATAGATATAAATTCTCAGTATCTCCAAATGAATTTACAAGTCTTATTCCTTATTTTAAACACTGGTTTAAGTTAAGAATTAACTCAGATAAATTATCACTCATGCATTTTAAATGTGTGTAAGATATAATTTGATATTGGTTTGTTTTAATTCTTTGCAGATTAAAAAACAAAACAAAAATAACCCCCAAAACCTTGGATCATAGTTTTGGCCTCGTACAGGAGAACAGAAGAGAAGCTGTCACACTTTGCATGTCAAGTAGCTACTGAGCTGTTTGACAGCTTCTGGATTCCATCTCCACTGGGAACGAGGCAGCGCAGGAAACCATGAGCAATGAATCCTATGGTCTGCTTGTGCTGCTGTAGCACCATGGCAGGCAGTCCATGATCTGACAGGAGGATCTGTTCCAGGAAGGCAGCACTGGAATTGGTAATTTATTCCCTGAAAAAGGAGAGGAAAAACCCTTGGGAAAATACAATTGGTGGATAAATGTAAAAAGTACACATTCCATACACATTGGAATTGTGATGCATTCTTACTGGATTTGTGGATACTGCTTGGAGAAGGGTTATTTTTTTTACATCCCCCACACATTCCAACATTGGTAATGTAGGTTTTTGGAATAATTACTGATGATCTATATGTCCCTAGATGCATCTTGAGAAGCCAAGTTAATCAGTGAGGAAGCCCGTGGGTGCCTTCTTTTTTGCTGAAGCTCTCTTACAATTCACACCTGTATCTTGGGCACTCACAATCTGGGCCTCTCTTGCAGGGAGGCATTTACAATAACTGCAGTGTAAAGGGGAAAGAAGAGTGAGTCCACTGTCTAGTGTGAGAGGTGACTGGAAAGATTTTACCCTGTCTGCTCCAGACCCCACCCCACTTCTCCCCCCTCCACACCCCCCTCTCCCCAGCCCAACCCCACAAAGAATGGGGGCTGTGCTCCTCAAGCATGGGGGCTGCCTCCTGCTGTGGATGGCCCTGTTACTGGGCTGCTGGGCTGAGCTTGGCAGTGGCCTGGAGTTCCCAGGGGCTGAGGGCCAATGGACCCGCTTTCCCAAGTGGAATGCTTGCTGTGAGAGTGAAATGAGCTTCAATATGAAGACACGCAGCTCCAGTGGGTTGGTCCTCTATTTTGATGATGAGGGATTCTGTGACTTTCTGGAGCTGATCTTGACCCAAGGGGGGCGGCTTCAGCTCAGCTTCTCTATCTTCTGTGCTGAGCCTGCCACCCTGCTGACTGACACAGCTGTCAATGACAACCTCTGGCACACGGTGGTCATCCGGCGCCATTTTAAGAATACGACACTACTCATTGACCAGACTGAGGCAAAGTGGGTGGAAGTGAAGTCCAAGCGGCGTGACATGACTGTTTTCAGTGGCCTCTTTCTTGGTGGGCTCCCACCTGAGCTGCGCTCAGCAACCCTGAAACTAACGCTGTCCTCAGTGAAGGACCGGGAGCCTTTTAAGGGCTGGATAACTGATGTCAGGGTCAACTATACACAGGCCTCACCTATGGAGAGTCAGGAGGTGCGGCTGGATGATGAGCAGAGCCGCCTGTGTGCCAGTGACGACGTTTGCCTCAATGGTGGCATCTGCTCGGTGCTCAATGACCAGGCTGTCTGTGACTGCTCCCAAACTGGCTTTCGGGGGAAGGACTGCAGTGAAGGTAAGACTTCAGTTTAGCTTGCCCTACCAGCCACTCCCTTAAGGGAGAGGAAAGGTAGCAGATAAAGACTGCATGGTGTTTCCTCCAGAAGAGTGAATCTCTCTGTGATTCGTACTTTCCCCCTCCCCTCCTCATTCCTAACACCTCTGTTATATCTCAATCCTCCCTTGACCATCCTCCAAGTGTTTCTGTGACAGAGTACAGTGTGATTATTTTCTCCAAAATTGGGAGAGAGGAGAATGTAATTTGGGATTATTTTGAGCTAGGGTGTAATCTGGGGTTGTACTTCATGATAAACTAGGGTTGTTCTTGTTGATGGTGAGCTGGAGTTATTTCTAGCATGGGAGAGATTAATATGGGATATAGTCATGGTGGGCTGGGAGAGTGATGTCAGTCTCAGGTAACTCAAAAGAAGTGGGCAATGTAGAATTATACTTGGGTAGGGACCTGGTTTGATTTTTTGTGGGTAGAATGGAGAAATTATTTTTTGTTGGGGAAAGGGGAGGCCTGGATTTGTCCATCATCTGTAGAGATATATTTATTGATATAAATCAGTGATTTATTTGTGAAATTTCCTTAATTGATGAGGAAAGTTAAACAAGGGGTATATAGTTTCACACCACGAGGAATGGCATACTATTGTAATATGTTTAGCAAGTGTAATGCCAGTCCCATAAAGACAGGGTAACAGAGGAAGTAAAACATTTTTTATCCCACAACTGGGAAATAATTAAATATTTATAACAGTAAGTGAGCTAAGTCAAGGAGATGTTCCTTGCTTTCTTTCTTACAAATAAATCACTGGGATTCCTCTTCAGTATCCATTATTACTACTGGAGATTTTGAAACAATGTGAACATATTTATTTTGAAAACATCTAGATCTTTTTAACAATACACTATTCTTAATTGTGCTAATTCAAGTGTAACAACTTTGCAGCTAATATAAAATAATAGAATATTTTGTTTATCTAGAACAAAAATTATATATTTGAATGAGAATTATGAAAAATGACAGAATATATAAAAGAAAATAATGAAACTTCATATCAAAATTTGAAAGTAAAAATATAATAAGGTAAAATAGTCCTTATGTATGCCAAATGAAAGTGTTCATTGAGCAGCTGCATGACATTTATGGCTGAGAAATTTGCCTTTATTATTTCTGTAAAATTTCGCTCACCATGGAAAACAAGAAAACATTATTTGTGGGTGATCTTTATTATGTAACACCTTCTGTCTGTAGTGTCAATACTTACATATACAATCATTCTGCATCCTGTTTATTTTGTCAGCTGTTTATCTCTGCTCTTCCATTTGTTTGAAAAAAACAAGCCTTTTTACATTTGTAAATTTAATTAAATGAAAGAACAATAAAGGATAGTTTCATAACATAGTGCAAGTACAAGTTTATTAAGACATAATTCAAGATACTCTAGGATAAGAATGTCTTCTATATTGATCTAAATAATGTTGATACTATAATCAGATACTACCAGGCATATGTGAAATATTGAGTTTTCCCTGTATCTGTGAATTAGGTCCTGTTATAAATCATGGAGAAAATGATCAGTCATTACAGTTTGGTTACTGCAACATGGAAATTACAGATTGTTATAAGATTAATACAAAAGAAAACTCTAAAATACAATTCATTACGCACACAAGTTTGCTCTTAATGCATCAAAACAGTTTATCAAAATATTAAAATAGATAAAACAATTAATGTAGAATCAATAGAAATGGAAACATCTCTTTATGTTAGGGATGTAAAATGAAATAATGGCAGGTATTTTTAAAGGCAAACAATATTACTCTATTAATTTTAGAAACAAGTAAGAAACAAAATATATTGCAAAATGTCTGATTACCATGTAAGTTTTCTAATTACATGTGTTAAATAGCATTTAGAAGTCCACCTTTTGGGTGAAATCGTGGCCCTATTAAAGTCAATGGAGTTTTACCATTGAATTCAAGGGGGGCTAGTATTTTATACATTATATGTCATAACTCTAAGAAGCCTTATAAAATACTCAAGAAATACAATTTTAGTATAATACATATGTGTACAATACTGAATAATTATATAGACCCTAATCCTGCTTCTTTTGAATTAAAGGAAAAAATTCTCATTTACATTAATGGGACAAGACCGAGCTATAATTATCATTGATTAATTAAGCATTCAGAAGTAAACCTGTCAGCTTTTGAGGACGGAGATAGTATCTGTTTGTATCCACTTTCAGTTATTTTAACTACTATGTAATTACCTTGTTTTTCATATGAGAAATTAGATGGCACAGAAAATGGAGAGGGATAAGTAATACCATTGTGCCATCAAATCCTAGCTATTGATCTTTTTACATTGTTTCTAACCATGGTAATTATAGCAAATAACTTATTCTATCACCCAATAACTTATTAAGGGTCCAATGTGGCATTTCTTGTGCATATGAGTTTTCAATTGGGCTGCAGAGATCGGTACTTGGAATAGAGTGATCTAGATGGTTATATTTAGTTCTGTTCAACATTTTCATGCTTTTTTAAAATAGGGATTAGTTCATCCTCTTCTCATCTTCAGCCTTAGTTGTTTTATCTGAAACTAATCAACCTTTTTCAGTGGCATTTTTTCCTGATAAGGGAAAATATTCATTAAATTTGTTTTCAATGTTTTTCATGTTGTATAAATGTATCTTTGTATTCTAGTTCTAGACCGTAGGAAAATAATAGTAATAAATCTCTTTCAGTTTTTTCACTCCCTATTTTGTAGATTTGATAGATCTAGATAATTGAGATAATGATACCAACCATGCAATTAGGATGGGATTTTCAGTAGCACTTATGAGGTTAAATAACTTTCAGGAAAAAAACCCACTCTTGACTTTGAATAGGTTCATTGGGAGTTTGGTGCCTAAATACCTTTGAAGTTCTGCATTAAGCACTTTTGAAAATCCCATTTTTTGTCTTTATTGAGGCAAAACTCTTATAAAAGTACCAGATCTCACAAAGCCTTGTTTGTGTGACAAATCTTTAGTTGCATAAGTATACCCAGTGGGCTTGACTTTTCTTGCTGGTGTAGATCAGGAGTAGCTTCATTTAAGTCAATTGAGTTATACCAGTTTGTGAGAGGAAAATTAGATACATTAGATTCAGTGGAATTACTTACTTGAATAAAGATTGCTCATGGGAATCAAGTATATGAGACTCAGTACCTCAGTTGGGAAGAGTTTTTGGCCAAGTAAGAACAAAATGTCTAAACTACATCCCTTTTTCGATAAAGGGATGTAAATTAGACATATCAAAATTGTAAATGAAGATGGGATTTGAATTTCCTGTGCTTCATTTACATAATGGCGGCCACAGCTTTTTTTCGAAAAGCTGCTTTTCGAAAAAAAAAAACACGGTCAATACGGGGATCTTTTGACAGAATGTCCCGTTTCGAAAAATTCTGTAAACCTCAGATCTTTCTGTTGAAAGATCCCCGTCTTGACCTTGGCTTTTTTTTCAAAAAGTGGCTTTTCGAAAAAAAGCAACGGCCACCATTATGTAAATGAAGCACGAGAAATTCAAATCCTGGCTTCATTTACAATTTCGATATGTCTAATTTACATCCCTTTATCGAAAAAGGGATGTCGTTTAGACATACCCAATGACAGGTAGTATTGAGTATAGACAGTATTGTGCCCAAGAATTAGGAAGTCGTTCAAACTTCCAGACATTTCTCTGAACTGACCCAATCCTCCATACTTTTTAAAGATACCCTAGTAGTATCTGTAAACACCAGTTTTAGTCTTAGAAATTTTGTGACATGTTGTTCCACATGTTTATGAAATTTTGCATATGGATTAGCTTTATTTTAGTGCTTATTATAATTAGTTGTGTATATGGCACTACACTCAAATAAAATACTATTGGAGAGCACTGTATCATGCCACCAAACACTGAAAAGCTTTTGAAATGAAAATATGAAGTCAGTCATGCTATAAGCATACATTACATTAATGACACTTTTATTATATTTCATATGCATTACACTGAAAATATTAACTCGGGATGTAATTTTCTACTGAAATAAGCAAGGGAAATTTTATTTTACATCATGGAAGTGGCTTGACACAAGAAACAATATACAAAATTACTTTAAACACTTTATCTGAGGGATATTACTCAGGATAAAAGTATTGTAATGTTGATACTAATTTTCCAGGAAATTTCTGAGAACTATCACAGGACTATTTAATATTAACAGTGTGCAGTTTTACAACTGAAGACATTAGTTTGCTTTAGGCCTGGGATTGGGGAACACTACTGTTGTAAAAGGCTGGTCTTTAAAATCTATTTTTGGTAAAGTGAATTAGGGCCCTGGACAGCTACAGAGGAAAGAGAATTTAAGATCAGTAACTTTCATCTCATCCTTCCTATTTTTTCCCCTTGATTTAGTTAGGGTTGGTCCCCACTTTGAGCAGCGGGTTGAAGGGACTGGGTGACCTCCTGAGGTTTCATCAATCCCTAATTTTTAATCATTCTATGATTCTACGAATTTTTGAAATTCATAAGCTAGAATAAGATTTTTAAAATATTGAATTAGTTGAGCAAAACAGGATTTTTATTTACATATCTATGCAAAGCCAGAACAGTCCAATGTACCAATAGTTCAATACATTTTCTTTGAAGAAGTGCGAAAGAAAACAAACATATAATGTACCTAAAGAAATACATAATGTACCTAAATACTTTGCAGGAAAATTTTATGCTCTTAAACTTGTTTTAGTTTTTTAATTACTAAGGTAATTTTAATATACACATCTTATTCTCTTTTAATATTGCTAATAGTTTTGTCTTAGTCACATCTTGATGTGGTGAGTTCCAAAGATAATTATTTTGTTTGGATTAAAATTATTTCTGTTTAATATTCATTCACTTTTAATTTTAACTGACCATTTGTTGTTCTGTTAAGGGAACGAATAAGAAATAACCATCTAGCTATGCACAAGCGGGGACATTCTTATGATTAAATCTTCAGTAGTTGATTCCAGCTGTGGATTGTCATCTGTGGATGGCAATTTTTCAGTCATTCAAGCCGATATGGCACAAACTAGACAGCCTTTAGATGTTTTTGTTTAGGTGATAAATATTTTACCAATCTGTGTTGTTTATTTACTTCTCCATCGCAGCCCGTTTTAAAGTATTCTACTTTTCCAAGTTCCCCTTTGAAAATCCTCATGTTCTAATTTCACTCCTGTCATGCCTTGCTTTTGAGTATAATATGAAATGCATGTTGGTATTAATAATCCCTGCAAGTTGCATGTATGGCTGTAGAGCTATACCGTAGTCTTATGAGAGCACTCAGTTTTACTTTGGAGGGAATCATAGACACCTTCATTTGTGTCCTCCTTGAACTCGTAGGGTGTGTCTAGACTACATGGCTCTGTCGACAGAGCCATCTAGATTAGGCAGGATGGCAAAGGGAAATGAAGCTGCGATTTAAATAATCGCTGCTTCATTTAAATCAAAATGGCTGCCGAGCTGTGCCGATCAGCTGATTGTCGGCACAGCGTGGCAGTCTAGACGGGGATCTGCTGACCCCAAACCCTTCGTCGGCAGATCCTGTAAGCATAAAGGATCTGCCGATGAAGGGTTCTGGGATCGGCAGATCCCCGTCTAGACTGCCGCGCTGTGCTGACAATCAGCTGATCGGCACAGCGTGGCGGCCATTTTGATTTAAATGAGCTGGCGATTATTTAAATCGCAACTTCATTTCCCTTTGCCGAGTAAACTAATCTACATGGCTCCGTCGACAGAGCCATGTAGTCTAGACACACCTACACTTACCATAGGTAAATTTTTCCTCTTGGATCTACGCTTCAGATTCTTTGTCTTCAGTGTGCATCCCTGTTACATTATCTGTACTTGTTTTGCCTGTGAAATCTCCATCACTATCAATGCTCCCAGGGTTTACTGCATGTAAGATGAGTACAGTATGTGCTATGGAGATCCAGGGCTGACTGAATTAAGGATAGCTAGCTATAGGAAGCTTGGAATTTAGTTTAGTTTAAAACAAAATCTTTTAACATTTTAAATAGTTTCTTTTTTATGGTCACAATAAAACATTTTTTATAAAATAAGCATATAGGATAATAGTCCTACAACCCCTTTTAATTAGAATTAGTTTACTGCTGCTACCAGTGCCACCATAATAAAGAAAAACTGCTAGATAGAATCCAGAATATCTTTTTATTTTTAAAACATTCTGACTTTTTTTAGTTTATCACACTGAACTGAAAGCTAAATTTGGATATTACCTTTAGAATAAAATTAGTTTTGGTTGTACCCCTAAGTGTGATCCTTTGTCCACTGACTCTCCTCCTATGTCCCATTCATGGGATCTCAGAGCACAGATAGAGATTTTCTGACCAACATCACTATATGCAGAATTCAAACTTGCAAAAGTTTAAGTTCAGTTTTCCCAGGTTAGAAAGAAATAAACTTGGTGAGTTCAAATTAATGTTAATTAATGTCTTGGCCATAGATATATCCATTATAACTAACATGCATAAAAAGTTAGTAGCTAATATGAGCATAGAAGAATGGAGGACAAGGTTCTGAGACAGCTTTGGACATTGTATAATATTGATATGTGAGCCACATATTAGTTTGGCTTTAATTTCCCCTTCTCTAGCATAAGCATAATGATACCTCACCAGCTACCTCACAGGAGCATTGAGGATTTTCTTTGAAGGATTAGACCAGTGGTGGGCAAATTGAGACCAAGGGCTGCATGTAGCAGAATGCTGCTACAGTTCAGTTGGCACACCCCACAAATTCTAGATACAAAAGGGCAATTAGCAGAACTACCCTTTCCTGGGAGACTATCTTGGTTATGACAATCTTGCGGCTCATGCAGCCCACTCACTCTAGCCTAGGTTTCCCCTCACGGGATTAGACCTTATATTATTATACCACCTCCCCTCTGTGAAATCAAAGATCCCTTTGATGCAGGGATGCAGATCCCTCTAGCATCCAGTAACATTTTCACTCCATACAGCCAGTGTTCATCAGTTTGCTCTGCAGTTGCTCCCCAACTCCTCCATCTGTATTAAATTCACCACTCAGCATGTTGTTTTTCTAAAGTGCATAGCATCTTTTCCACTAGGTGGGCTGGGAGACGTGGATTGCTACCTTGATCTCCCCTGCTTATCTAACTCTTCTCAAAGCTGTTACATTTCCCATCTGCCACGATCTCCAATATTATTCTGTTCAAGGCCTGCCCTATGCATCAGTGAGGACCTAATAGTGTAGAGCACAGTGGAGAACCCAGACTTCCACTGATGGCATACTCTCTATGCTGTGCTTCTTTGTTCTGCATGGTGAAATTTAACTTTCTTAAGCTCTGATACTGCCATAAGATGTTTAAGCTTGGAACTCTGTATTAATATAGAGCTCTGTTGATTTTAGTGGGTCTCTACACCAGCACATGAATCCATGCTAGGGGATCCTCATGTAGAATCAGAAACTTTATCAGATTAGCAGTCAGAATTAAAAAAAATATTTAAGTATCTATTCAGTTCTTGAATATTGTTACTGTTTATAAACAATAACTTTTATTTAGCTAGATCAATTTTTTCATGTATTATGCTACTGTACAATTAATCATGAGAGAATCCTCCATCAATCAGTAAAGAAATCCTTGCATCCTTGAGGTACACCAAATATATTCAGCTAATCTAGAGTTTGGCTTGTATGGACTCAGCAAAAGGTGGTAATAAGATGACATCTTATGATAAAGAGAGGTTTAGAATGTTTTAGGTCACTGACTCTTCTATGTTACTTTAGCCATGCCTTGAACAGTGAGCCATCAAGTTAGATATCAGTAAACAATGAATTCAATAGTCCTGGTGGATAGTAGATAGGGCACAATCCTTCAAGGAGCTGAGAGCCCTCAACTTCCATTAAAATCAGTTAGAAGTCCAACTGAGTCATATTTAGAATTACAGCAAACCCAGTAACCTGTAATATTCAACTGGGGACGCTAACACAGCGGGACTCGCCAAACGACAGCACCTCCTGCTGGTTACTTGGGAATTAGCTCTTCAGTGCTAGAGCGCCCCCTTCTGGCCACTGTCTCTCCTGCTGTTACATGTTAATGGCTCCACCGCTTTGCGTTAGAACCCACGTCCCTCCCAGACATTGGCGTCTTTTCCTTTGGGTGCTGCCCTGCTGCAGTGTCCCCACACTCAGGGGTCCTCCCCCTCAGGGAATGCCCAACCCCCATGCCCACCTTGTCTCAGTGACACACTTCCAGTCTTCATCTAGCCCCTGCCACAGCGGAAAACTGCAGTCTGAAATGGCCACTCATCATTGGCAAGGGGGGGTGGACCTGCTGCCTTCTGCTGCCCTAGCTGCCTCCCTGCAGCTCTAGTACCCTCAGGCCTTGCTTCTGGGCCTGCAGCCTGGAAGGTTGCCTGGCTAGAGCTTCCCCAGCCCTGCTCTGTGTCAGGAAGTCTCTAGCTTCCCTGGCAGATAGGCCCCTCCTGTACCACAGCTGAAGCAAGAGTGAGTCTGTCTCCACCGCTCCAGGAGCCCTTATTTATACAGCTCCAGCTGAGCTCTAATTGGCTATCTCTGCCTCAGCTGCTGGGTCCACCATTCCAGCCCTTTCCCAGGGCTGGGTTTAAATCCTTAAAAGGCCAGTGTGGAGCAGATGCTCTGTCACACACCCCACTCCTTAAGATCATCACTCCTGGGGGTAGGGTGGTTTTGTAGCATGCACCGGTGCCCCTTGAGAGCCACTCGCTTCTCTTCCATTTCCCTGAACTTTTCATGAAGGCGGTCGTTCTCTGCCATCACCTCCCCATACTTCCAGGCCACATCATGATGTAGGCCTCTGCTATACCCCGGGACTTCTCTGCTACCACAAGCCACACACTCATGTCAGAGTTTTCTGGATGCTCTATCTTCATGATCTGGGTAAATACTGTGACCTGGTCCACTACAGTCTGCATCTCCTTCTCTGACTGGGCCCTCTTCATTCCAGACAATTTATCAGCCATCTCCATAGGATAGCTCCCAGGAAGGTCGGCTACTGCCATCACTGCAGCATCAACTGTCTCTGCCTTTGAACCCTCTGGGTCCTCAGGCACCTCCTTCTTCAGATGCCCTCTTCTGAGGGGGCAGTGCCTCTTCTGGTGGCCCTCCTTGTGGCAGCCAAAGCAGGCTTCCAGCCCCCTTGCTGCCTTTTGGCCTTACTCAGTCCCTCTCTGGTTTAGCCCCTACCCTGGGGCTAACTTTGATCCTAATTCCTGGGTCTTGACAGTTCCTCTGTAGATGCCGTCTGCACTCACAAGTCCAACATACCCATCATCCCCTTTTCCCTCTCACCAGGTGGGCTCTCTCCAGGACTTGCCCCTTCTGCTGCTCTGGGCGAGGCTCCCTTTCCCCAGCCTAGTAGGGGCAATCCCTTCTTATATGTGCATGTCTCTGTTCTGTCAGCTGCCTCCTGATAGCCATGGCACTGGGCTTTTCCCCATGCTCTTTGTGACTCCTGAATTCCCTCCTTAGGAGTTTCCACGAGCTGCCCCAACCATTCATGCAGGGCCCACTGTGCCCCCCAGAGTCCCTCTTGGATTTCCTGTGTCCTTTGCAGCAGAGATTCCCTCTGTCCCCACAGTTCTTCAGCCCCCTTCTGCTGGGGCACTGATGCTGGTACCCAATCAGAGAGAGCACGGGGCCCTCTGCAAAGAACACCCCTTTATATCCTGAGTCCATCATCCCACTTTAGTTACTGTCTTTACATGGCACAGTTTGCTCAGTTCTCATTCAATTTTCCTAACATCAGGGGTGGACTGCAACTGCCCACATTCTCTACCATGTGTAGCACAGTGGGACTCACCACCACAGTGCCTCCTGCTGGTCACTTGGGAATTAGCTCTTTAGTGCTGGAGTGCCCCTTTTGGCTGCTGGAATGCCCAACCCCCTATGTCCACCTTGCCTCAGTGACCCACTGATTGTCTTCATCTAGCCCCCGCCACAGAGGAAACCTGCAGTCTGAAATGCCCTCTCATCATTGGCAAGGGAGTGCGGACCTGCTGCCTATGCTGCTTCCTTGCAGCCCTAGCACCCTCAGGCCTTGCTTCAGGCACTGCAGCCTGGGAGCTTGCCTGGCCGGAGCTTCCCCAGCCCTGCCTGCCTTTCCCCAGCCCTGCTCTGCTCTGCTCTGTATCAGGAAGCCTCTAGTTTCCCTGGCAGCTAGGTCCCTCCTACCCCACAGCTGGAGCAAGAGTGAGTCTGTCTCCACGCCGCCAGGAGCTCTTATTTATACAGCCCCAGCTGTCTCTGCTTCAGCAGCTGGCTCCACCTGCCCCAGCCCTCTCCCAGGACTGGGTTTTAACCTTTAAAGGGCCAGTGCAGGGCAGATGCCCCATCACAGGAACACAAAATGTGAGAAAGTCTGGGTGAATTAAATAAATAATTGATTCTGACTATAGTATTCATCTGGAAACTATAGAAAAGAAAATGAGGAGTCCTGTGGCACCTTAGAGACTAACAGATTTATTAGGGCATAAGCTTTCATAAGAAAACCCATTTCCAGTTCATCTGGTGAAGTGGGTTTTATCCACGAAAGCTTATGCCCTAATAAATCTATTAGTCTCTGAGGTGCTACAGGACTCTCTTTTTTTTTTTTTTGGCAGATACAGACTAACATGGCTACCCCCTCTGAGACGTATCTGTAGCAAATGTATTTTAATAGATTCTTATGTTTAAAACATTAATATTATTTAAGAAAGGCAGGCTTAAAAACAGTTGAAAAGTTGTTTGAATAATTTTATTTTCAATTTAAGGGACTCAGTAATGTATTAGAAAACAGCTGCTTTATTAGAAGTGAGATTTTTATATTGGTGGTAATATAAGTATAATAAGATGTGGACTTGTGTCCAACAGAAGCAATATGGGGAACTGTTGTGCACCAGAAATGGCAAATTGATATATTATGCTTAGATATGTTAGTCTGACATCCAAATCAAACTTGTGCTTGCTCTGTCACCCATTGGATGGGATCTTGTAATAAGAAGTACTACTTTGTTGATTTTGACTTCGTTTTACCTAAAATCACACAAATTAGATTACTGTTATTCCTCTAAAATCTCTGTAGTTAAGAGTACATGTACAGCCATTAAGGAAGTTTTTGACATTACCATTTGCAACTGGAGACATATGCAGCATTTTCAAAGTTTCAGAATTACTTTTTAATTTCAGATGCATCTTGGCCTTGCTCTTTGTCTTAGTTAAGTGTTTATAAAAAATGGCGTTTATTTAGCAGAATCTAATCTCTTTTAATATTTTCATTCTCAAAAATAAAAATATATCGATTCAAGTATATTGTATGTTCCATAAAAGGAGGAATAAATTTTCCAACTCGGGGATCTTACAAACAAATACATAAGTCATAAATACTTATCACAAGCTATTTTATGTAAATACACATTTAAGAGTCTAGAGCTAGGTAATCAGATGAATCAGGGATAGAGAATGAGGCCCTATAACTAACATTCTATTTCATTGAAAAATGAGCCACTAATCCTGCAAACACTTATGCATGTGCTTGACTTTAAGCATTGGACTTCAGTGAAAATACATAAATAAACTTAGCACACATGTTTAAGTTATTTGCTGAGTAGCAGTTTACCTTGGATAATTCCAGTCTTGTAAAGTAAAGGGATCTATTCAATATGCATAGAGTAGGCAGAATCAAGTCCTAATTGATGCAAATAAAACAATAAGTAGCATACTTCAAAGAGCATTTTAAGTCATAGAGAGGAGTCATCATCTGAGCCTCTGAATTATGCAGAGATGATGAAAACTGCGTTAATACAAGCTAAAGGCCTGATGCTATGAACACTTATGTATATGAATACAATTTTCCTATGTAAGTGTTTCCAAGATTAGGCTCTTAACCAGGAAAGCATAGACACAAGAGGAGGAGGGGAAAGTGGGGAGGAATATAGTATTTTCTTTCAAGACCACAAAGGCGCACAAACACCATGCATGTGCAATTGCTGTAGTTGGGAGGTGTTCTTGGGAATATGGGGTCAGAAAAGGGAAAAGCTCTCTATGATCTAAATCCTTGGAAAACCAGTGGAATTTGTTCTGGAAATTCTCAAGAGAGTAAATGCTGAACCTGCTGTCCATAGCTCCTCTAGTTAGAAGGTGCCATCCTCCTTCATCCAACTAGAGAAGGGTGAGAATGATTGAGACACTGGCTCAACCTATAAACAAATAGTAGCATGCTACCTGAGGCAGTGAGGCTGCCTGGGGAGGGTATCATGGAAGTAGTTCTGTGGTGTTGGGCTTCCACCTTTATGCCCTGAAAGCTACAGGCTTCCTGCTTACAGATCTCAGGTCATCTCTGTTTGGATGGCCATGCCCACTGCCTCTTCTGCAGACCCACAAATTCCTCTACTGCTCAAGGAGATGATGTTTTATGAACACCTAAGTTTAAGTTTCCTGTGGGTTTTCCTACAGATGGGCAGAAACTAGTACTAGTAATTTGTTCATAATGTTTACTGGAAATTATAATTCTGCACAAATAGCAGATCTTATGTCACTACAGATATGGTACATAAATATGCTGTCCCATTAGCACCCAATGGACGGAGCACGACTATCTCTTTTTCTTCTTGGCCCCTACTACTTTGCAGTGCTAGTTGCTCCATTGAGTGGATGCAGAATCAAAACTCTGCTCATTCCCCCACTCTTGCCAGCCCTGAGTGAGATGGGAAAGGGATGGAGGAAAATTGGGCATGCAACTCCTGCTTATCCCCTTGCCTAAATGCCACTGAGGCCATTAAGAGACATTAGAAGAAACAATGTGCAGAAGCAGAGGTATTTTTAAATTTCAGTTTTCATTGCAAAGTTCAAAAATTAAAGAGTAAATCCCTGCATCAGTTCCAAAGTTATACAGATAAAAATACGGTTCCAAAGTCTCTCTTTTTCACACTGTTATAACTTAACATTTACCTTTTTCAGCAATTGAAAATTTTACAGGCCCCCATGTAGATTTCATCATTCTCTTAACACAAAGCAAATATTTGCTGATTGGTTTATTGTGCAATGGTTGTTTTTCATGGATCTAACTTGTAAAAACATGTACCTTTATACCAACATATAATTTCCATGTTATGGTTCCAGGTAGTCTGTAAAAAGGAATATCATGTAGAATATCCATTAAATAACAGCTCTGTGATTAAAACTCTTACAAAGGATTATGGGTAGATCTACAATATGCAGTCATACTTCAAAACTTCACTGACATTCACCAAAGACTGAATCTCCCATTAAGTCCATGTAATTGGTAGTCTTTGATGGACCTTCAATCAGAAGCATGTGAATTGAAATGGAATTGAATACTGTTTCTTGTCAAATACTGCTGAATTAAAACAAAGGGAAAAACACTAACACTGGTTAGCATAAAGTTATGGCTTTAATTTAAAAGCATAAAAATAAAGAAATTCAGAGTTATAGTTCATAGGTAAGGCCAAATTCCATATGTGTGATTGATGCTCACTGACACTCATGTATTATGTGTCCTAAGGGCAGAATTTGTGCCGTGGTGTTTATCTCATGCTAATAAGCCAAATGGCAAATACTGAAGAGATCTGAAAGCAGTAGCTGATGTTGTCTGTTTTGCAATTAGAGATGGAATCAAACAGCAAGGTTTGGATATGGTTCTGAGATTTCACCATAATACAAGTTATTTTGATCTGGGATTTTATTTTGAGCCTTCCATTGTTTGAGTTTACATGGCAGACTAAGGTCAGAGTAAAAGGCCTGGTCTACATTAAAGGGGAGAGTCAAATTAAGATACGCAACTCCAGATACTTTAATTACGTAGCTGCAGTTGAAGTATCTTAAATCATGTTTTGGCACCATCCACACAGTGGGAGGTCGATGGGAGCACACACTTCTGTTGATTTCCCTTACACCTCATGAGGAGCAGGACTACCAGCACCGACAAGAACACCATGTCAGTTCAAATTAGTGTGTCTTCACTACCAGATCCCTTAATTTGAACCCCAGAAGATCAACTGCAGCAGCATCGATCTTCTCTGTAATGTAGACGTGCCCAAAGGCCACATTTCAGAAAATTTCCCAATCTCTGTGCTCTAATTTCCTCACCTGGAAATTGGAACAACAATACTTACCTATCTCTCAGAGGCCCAGTCCTTCAATTCTTGTACACCCTAAACTCTCACTGATTTCAGGTTCTGCAGGGAATGCAGGAATAGGACTCAGGGGAGTCTGAGGATTAATTAGTTAATATTTGCAAAGCATTTAAAAGATGAAAAATGCTTTAGAATTTCTAACTATTATTACTAATATAATATTAATAGAACAATTAAAACTCTTTGTTTTTGAAGATTTGCCATATTCAGCTGTGTTTACCAGCCAATCAGTGGAGTAAAAACACTGGTCTTTATACTTCTCTCCCATCAGTGTAATTCAGGATTAATATCCCTGAAATTCATAGAACTAGACCATTGAAAATGAATCTTAGATCAGAATTAGATCCACAGATATTGGATGAAACTGTGCCTCCTACCTCTGCTCACAAAGAACAGTGTTACACTTGTTTAATTATTAGAGCATTCAAAAAAACACTGTGAGGTCCAGATAGTATTAACCTTGCCCACTGCTGTGTGATATTACCCCCTGATCCTTGTAAGGGGATTTTCCTTTGTCATCAGCAGCGTGTTAGTAGCTAAAAAATGAATAGATTCACATAGATATGTTATCTATAATTACTTATTCCACCCATTAATTTAACTGTATTTGCCAAGCAAAACACAAAGTGTCCGTGCAATTTTCAATTGATTCCATGAATGACTAAAAGAATCATCTACTTTAACCCCCATCCTCACCCTTCTATAAATGTGTATTATGCTGTACTAAAATACCTGCCCTTGGAAAAAAGCATGTCTATTTTTTCCACCAGTGCATTTGAATTGATTTTCATTCTCTTTTAAAAAACCTAGTCCAATATGGCCAGTTAATTTTTTTCTCTAAATACAAACAACCTGACTGCTGCAAAGCTAATTATATATAACAAAAAAAACCCTCTGTTAAAAACATTGTTAAGGTTGCAGAGTCAAGCATATCAGGATTAAGGTTGCTTGTACAATCTTAATTCAGCCCTCTTGTGCATAAGTATTATGATATAACCTTTAATTACACGGTCACATACTATTTTTTCTGTAGGACCAATGGTGCTTACTTAGAGGCAGTGAAATTAATGAGTCAGTATTTTGTTTTCTCCTTTATTCATTGTGTGTCTCCATACCTTATTTGTTGCACACTATTCATGCCCCTCTCGGAAGCCAGAATTATTCTTTTCCTTGAGAGGTTTTCTGTGGCGCTCCCTATTACAGTATCTGAGTGTAACACAAATATTAATTAATATATTTTTCACACCCCTGTGAGATGGTGGTACTATTCTTTTTTGACAGATGGGGAATTAAGTCATAGGCAGATTAAAGTCAAAACCATCTATTACTTTTTGGATGTCCAATGCAAGACACGAAGGATCTGATTATTTATTAAAAGTAGTTAGCACTAGCAGATGTACCCAGTATTACTTGGGTCTTCAACTGAAGTAATTATTTTTTGAAAATCTACATGCTTTATTTCAATTACTGCATTTTAAAAAATGAAATAAAATGAAGGCGGGAGTGAGGAGAGGCAGGGGGTGGGTGGTTTAGGGCAGAGGATTGGCAGGTGTGGGGGGAGGCTGTAAGCAGCAGGTGGAGGCCTAAGGGCAGGGGGAAGGAGTGGGAGGTGAATAGGGGAAAGGAGATGGGAGTGCAAAAGTCAAGGCAGGTGGGAGGTGCAGGACTCAGGGCACGGGGCTCAGGACAGGAGTCTTGGGAGGTGGGGGTGGCCTTACCAGGTCTGACCTTGGTGATAAGGATTCTGCTGCTCCAGTGGGAGCTCCTCCCAGGGGGTCGTGGCATTGCTTCCCAGCCAGCAGCTCCTTCTGAGGTGCCGGGACTGCGCTCCCCTGGAGGGCGGCTCCTCCTGGGAAGGGAGGGATCTGGATCTATGCATTTGTTGGGTGGGTGTTGGGGCTCTGCTGACTGGTCCCAGCCTCCACCTGCCCCTCCCAGACCTGCAGTCTGAGCAGGGGGCAGCCCCTGACCTGCTGCTGCTCACTAGTTTGCAGCTGTTCCAGGGGGCCCTTGCTTGGGACAGTGCCCCCCCATCCTTCAGCCTGTTGGGGGGTGCT
The DNA here is from genome assembly GCA_032595735.1 of Pelochelys cantorii. Taxonomy (NCBI): domain Eukaryota; kingdom Metazoa; phylum Chordata; order Testudines; family Trionychidae; genus Pelochelys; species Pelochelys cantorii. The sequence continues at coordinate 174,337,399 of CM064328.1, read as the reverse complement.
TTTTTTGGGGTGACCCCAGCCTCCAGCTGCACCCCTAGTCTGCAGCTGGTCTGGGGGAGTGGGGCTTTGGGGGCTACCCCCGGCCTTTAGGGCCCCCCACGGCCTTTAGGCTGTCTGGAGGGGGCTGGGCTGTGGGTGCTTCCCCCAGCCTCCAGTGGTCCCCCACAGTCCCCAGTCTATCTGGGAAGGGCAGGTGCTGGGTGCTGCCCCCCTCCAGTGCCTCACCCCCTATGGGGAGGCAGGCTCTAGGTTTGCGGTAGGAGGGCTCCTTACCGGTGTGCTGGCAGGCAACCTGAAGGAGTCCCAGCCCTGCTGGCCACTGTCTTGGTGCTGCAGCTGTCCCCAGTGGCCCACTCTCAGGGCTCGGCAGGGCTCTTGCTACATTTCAGAGGTGGAGGCGCCCTTATTGACTAATCCAATAGTTGACAGAAATCCCATCCGCTATTTGATTAGTTAATTAATCTGAATTTAACATCCCTAGTTCTTCAAGGCACTATTTAACTTCCTTAACCACAAGACCCTCCTTTCTCTTCCTGCAGTCCTCTTCCTCATTTATTTCATCTTCCAACTTCCCTGGAAGCTGCATGGGAACTGTTTAAAGACACCATACTAGAGGCCCAACTTAAATGTATACCCCAAATAAAAAAACACAGTAAGAGACCTAACAAAGAACCACCATGGCTAAACAGCCATGTTAAAAAGGCAGTGAGAGAGAAAAGGGCAGCTTTTAAAAAGTGGAAGTCAAATCCTAGTGAGGAAAATAGAAAGGAACATAAACACTCCCAAATTAAGTGTCATAATGTAGTAAGAAAAGCCAAAAAAGAGTTTGAGGAACAGCTAGCCAAAAATTCAAAAAATGATAGTAAAATGTTTTTTAAATACATTAGAAGCAGGAAGCCTGCTAAAAAAGCAGTGGGGCCCTTGGATGATAAAGATATAAAAGGAGCGATCAAGGAAGACAGTGCCATTGCGGAGCGATTAAATGATTTCTTTGCTTCAGTCTTCACGGCTGAGGATGTTACAGAGGTTCCTAAATCTGAGCCAGCCTTTTTAGGTGACAAATCTGAGGAACTCACTCAGATTGAAGTGACATTAGAGGAGGTTATGGAATTAATTGATAAGCTGAATAGTAACAAGTCTCCGGGACCAGACGGCATTCACCCAAGGGTTCTGAAAGAACTCAAATGTGAAATTGCGGAGTTATTAACAGTGGTTTGTAACCTATCCTTTAAATCCACTTTGGTACCAAATGACTGGAAGATGGCCAATATAACACCAATATTTAAAAAAGGCTCTAGAGGAGATCCTGGCAATTATAGACCGATAAGTTTAACATCAGTACCAGGCAAATTAGTAGAAACACTAGTAAAGAGTAAAATTGCAAGGCACATAGAAGAGCACGAATTGTTGGGCAAAAGTCAGCATGGTTTCTGCAGAGGGAAGTCGTGTCTAACTAATCTGTTAGAATTCTTTGAAGGGGTTAATAAACATGCGGACAAGGGGCACCCAGTGGATATAATATACCTAGATTTCCAGAAAGCCTTTGACACGGTCCCACACCAAAGGCTTTTACATAAATTAGGTGGTCATGGGATAGGAGGAAAGGTCCTTTCATGGATCAAGAATTGGTTAAAAGACAGAAAACAAAGGGTGGGAATAAATGGTAAATTTTCACAATGGAGGAGGGTAACTAGTGGTGTTCCCCAGGGGTCAGTACTGGGACCAATCCTGTTCAACTTGTTCATCAATGATCTAGAAAATGAGGTAAGCAGTGAGGTGGCCAAGTTTGCAGATGACACAAAGTTGTTCAGGACAGTCAAAAGCAAAAGGGATTGTGAAGAACTACAAAAAGATCTCAGCAAACTGAGTGATTGGGCAGCAAAATGGCAAATGAAATTTAATGTGGGTAAGTGTAAGGTAATGCATGTTGGAAAAAATAACCCAAATTACACGTACTACATGATGGGGTCAAATTTAGCTACGACAGATCAGGAAAGGGATCTTGGAGTTATAGTGGATAGTTCTATGAAGACATCCACGCAGTGTGCAGCGGCAGTTAGTAAGGCAAATAGGATGTTAGGAATTATTAAAAAAGGGATAGATAATAAGACAAAAGATATCATACTTCCCCTATATAAAACTATGGTACGCCCACATCTCGAGTACTGTGTGCAGATGTGGTCTCCTCACCTCAAAAAAGATATATTGGCATTAGAAAAGGTTCAGAAAAGGGCGACTAAGATGATTAGGGGCTTGGAAAGGGTCCCATATGGGGAGAGGCTAGAGAGACTGGGACTTTTCAGTTTGGAAAAAAGGCGATTGAGGGGCGATATGATAGAGGTATATAAAATCATGAATGGTGTGGAGAAAGTGATTATAGAAAAATTATTTACCTTTTCCCATAATACAAGAACTAGGGGACACCAAATGAAATTGATGGGTAGTAGGTTCAAAACTAATAAAAGGAAATTTTTCTTCACACAGCGCACAGTCAACATGTGGAACTCCTTGCCCGAGGAGGCTGTGAAGGCCAGGACTCTATTAGGGTTTAAAAAAGAGCTTGATAAATTTTTGCAGGTTAGGTCCATAAATGGCTATTAGCCAGGGATAAAGTATGGTGCCCTAGCCTTCATAACAAGGGCAGGAGATGGATGGCAGGAGATAAATCACTTGATCATTGTCTTCTGTTCTCCTTCTCTGGGGCACCTGGCATTGGCCACCGTCAGCAGATGGGATGCTGGGCTCGATGGACCTTTGGTCTGACCCAGTATGGCCATTCTTATGTTCTTATGTTCTTATGTTCTGCAAACTTCTGAGGCAGGTCTACGACAGCAACCTCCTGATTCATGTCAGCTCAAAAGTTTATTCTACACACTAATGAAGCAGGGGTTCTGTGAAAAAATAGTATGTGATCATGTAATTAAATTCATGGAGGTATCATAATGAACATGTACAAATGAAACAAAGTAAGGTTTGAAAGGCATCCTTAATTATGACATTGTTTAATTTATGAATACTTGATTTTGCAACTTTAAACATGTTATTTTTGGGTAGCTTTTGTGTGTGATTTCCTAGTTTTTTCAAAAGCAAACTGAAAAAAACCCAGAATTTTCACCATGTGTTATCGTATTGATACTCACATGTCATTAGCAGGTTTGGAAACTTTAGATCCACCACACAGTTAACAGAGTAAATGACAGCAGCTTAGGAGACTCAGGAATCGTGGGTTCCAGTTCAGGCTCTGGACCAGAGATCAGCAACCTTTGGCATGTGGCCTTTCACAGTAATCTGCTGGCAGGCCATGAGACATTTTGTTTATGTCAGTTATCCGCAGGAATGGCCCCCCACAGCTCCACAGCTGCAGTTCGCCATTCCTGGCCAATGGAAGCTGCAGGCAGCAGTGTGGGTCAGTGAAGGAAAGCTGAATGAGGGCTTAACCTATACATTGCAGAATTGGGTCTTACCATTACTACTGTCAGGCATGGTGGAACAGTTTCTATAGTGGCGGTGAAGCAAGCCATTGAATCAGGCTGTTGTAAACCTCTATATAAGATAGAAACCACTTCAAGTCAGGAGGTCCAGTTCCAGCAACTATGGCTACTGTAGTCCATTTTTGTCTTTACAGGCTGGTATCTTTAGAAGTCCATGGAGTCAAATGTGTGGAAGAAATCCTGAAAGAAAGCAATAGAAAAGGATACAAAGTAGAAAAGAGGAAGGATGGGCTTGTATTTAGCCACTGGATGGGGACTCTGGATATCTTGAGTGCAGTTCTCATCTATGCCAGAGTCTTCCTGTGTGACTGTGAGCACTTATTCAAGTGTAAAATGGGGGTAATATCAACATTCACTTCATTCTTCTCTTCCTTTTTCTGAATGGTCTATATAACTCTTGTAAAGTGCACTTGTAAAGTGGCCAGCATAATAGGGCTCAGATGTTGATTGGAGCTTCTACATGTTATTGCAATGCAAATGATGTAAATAAAAGAGAAAGCAATGATGAAAAATGTGTTAGAGAGTGAGTACTAGTGATTGCAGAAACAAACTAATTGTTGTCACTGCCAACAAGCAAGCTGCTGGGTAATAGGCTGTGAAAGTATAACTGTTTACACAGTTAATAGAAGAGCCTGGGCTCATGTGGGCAGCAGTGTCAGGGGCAGCTCCGTGGGGGGTGGTATGTGCAGGTAGCCAGCTTACAAGGCCTCCTACCTGGACCTGCCTGTATCAGAGGTAGCAGCGGGAGTGGAGGGGCAAGTGGGAGCCAATGCATGTGCGAAGTTAGCTTAAAAAGTGTATTCCCACGTGCACCAGCTCCTGGGGAGCAGACTGCTCCCCCCCCCCCAGTGCAACTGTGTAACTGCTGAAAATGTCAGCGGTTGCACATTTACTTTAATAAACACATTTTAATTTCCCTACTGGGTAAGAGGGCAGATACCCCCCAGATCTGATGGCTATTCTTCCATGAGATATACCAACCAGCAACAAAAGTAAACTGCTGTCTCCCCAAACTGCCTAACAAGAAGTAAGAAATGCAACCTCCTTAGGTATTCCAATCCTAGGTTCAGTACCCAGACACTAGACTTAATGATTGTATTTAAAAACAATTGATTCAAACAAACAAGTTCTTCTGATTCCAAAGGACCTCTCATATATCCAGGTCAATAAATAACTCAGATCTTACCCAATAATCATTCTATTGCCAACCCGTTAATATCTAATACTGGGGCTGGCAACCTTTCGGAAGTGGTGTGCAAAGATTTAACTTATTTACTTGAATTTACAGATGTGCGTGCACCCAGACCAAGACCCTGTGGGTGCAAAGCTCCGAAGGGCCCTGAGCCTCCACCTGCGTCCTGCCTGTGCAGGGTTTTCAACCCCAGTGCCACCTCCTCCCACTGTCGCCTGGAGTGGTGCAGCCTAACCTGCTGCTGGGTAAGGGGGAGGGTGCCGGCCGCTTGTGTACCATGAGAGTCTGTTCTGACTGTCTGGGCACCACACAGCTCAATCTGCAGCCTGCCCCACGGGAGCAACAGCGGTGAACGACCAGAGGTGGACAGGACTTTTCCATGTAGGGGGGTGGGGCGGCACTCCTCACATGTAGCTCTGTGGCCTGTGTGTGGTGGGGGGGGGGTGTTAGTTTTCTTCACCTCCTTGTCTGCCCCTCGGAGCTGGTGCTGCAGCTTTGCGGCTGTGTGCTGCCCGTAAGGCTTCAGTGGTAGCATGGTGTCCCTATGTGCCACTTATAGCATGCATGCTGTATGTTGCCGACCCCAATCTAATATCTAAAGATTTACTTATGAAAGGAAGGATGAGACTTAAAACTGGCTAAAGAATTGAATAAATGCAATAATTGTGAAGTTCTTGGTTCAGGCTTGTAGCACTGATGGAATAAACTTCTTCCTTGGTTTCTTCTAAATCATTGGAAGTTCTTCAGTTCCCAGGTTAGAATGCTCCCACTAGTATAAATTCATAGTGAAGAGGGCTGAGCAAGAAAGAGGCAAAATGGAGATGCACCCAGGGTCTTTTATAGTTTCAAGTGGAGGGAAATCCATTGTTTCAAACAAAGCCCTCTGTAGAGATTGTGGAAAAAATACAAGTAACAAGATGGATTTTGGAGTCATATGAGTAAGTTACGTATCCATGCTTGCTTCACTTAGTCTTGCAGAGACAATTACCCATAATCTAGATAGAATGTTCACCTGAACCCATCAAGCATGGGTGGGTGTCTGCCATTTTCCATTGAGAGTTAAGTGTGCCTCGATGGGCCTTTTAACTTGAAAAGTCCCATCATAATGTTCAGGCTAAATACCTTGTGGGTGTTACCACATGGGCAAACATTTGAAATATAGGTGGAGAGTTAATGTGCATAATTTTAGATACACAAATGATGCAACCATATTCTGCAAATCATAACTTTTGTATTGACACCTTACTTGACACACTTTATACAAGTTGGACATCCCTGTCCAGCACCTTTAGGGCCTGAGCGGTCCTGAACAGGGGAGTTTGCTGGACGACAGATGTTGCCGTACCAGAGAATCCTGGACGAGAGAGGTTCAACAACTATAAGATTTGTTGCAATTATATAACAGTGGTATCAACAATAATCTATATGGTCCTATTTTAAGCAGATAATGTCACACTATTACTACAGATTTATTTCAGACCAAAATTTGAGGGGCACCAAAGTTTTTGTTGGGCTACTTCTTCTGGGGTGCTCACTAGAATAAATGGATCATTTCTCTCACAGCACAACATTACAATAATATCTGTTAATAAGATTAATGTATCCTTAATAAAATTTACTTTATAAAACATGCTTTAACAAACATCAAAAGATTCCATTATTGTATCTTATTAGCATGCAAAAGTAATGGCGTGCTTTTGGAAACAGAAGGAAAACCCTCTAAAATTTGTGTAAGATTGTATTTTTGCGAGAGGAGTGTCAGTTGATTAAAAGCGTTTTTCTTAGGCACATTGCACTATAATAGTACTTGCTAATATTATGGCAAAAGGGATTTTTAGTGTGTTCTTGCAGAAAGTGATTATGAAAAGTAATAAAATATAAAGCTCTTTACTTCCATGTGGATAAACTAGTCATTTTTATTAAAATTTGGTTCTATAAAGGTTGTAATTGAACAATATTCATTTTGTCTGAGTAAAAATATTAAAGTAGATTCTGTGTTTCCTAAGCTTATTAAAAAGTAAAATAGTTCTGTAATTTTCTAAGATTTTGTTAGCTTTGCTATGGTTTGAAATAATTTACAATCACAAAGAGATGGAATAATTCATTCAAATTTGAGTTTAAATGAAGATTTGATTTTTAAAAATTGTACACTAGCCAGTCTAACAGTAGTAAAATGCTTTAACTATGATCCATAGCCCAATGAAGCCAGTGGGAATCCCAGAGATTTCAGTGGGTTTTAGATGATAAACTTTGGTCATAATATTGCATTCCTTGAGTAATTAAAATGATCACTGAAGTCAGTCAGAATTTTGGGTCTATACAAAATGTAGATTAGTGTACTTTGCTTTTGTGTGACTATTTATAAAATTGCTAGTACAAAAACAATACTAATGTTGATGTAACATTCTAAACTTTACTGCAATTCTAATAGGCTTGAATTTTAACTTTTTTTGAAAATGAGCAATTAAAAAAAATAAAATTTAAAAGAATAACAGTTGGAGGAGAGAACATGGAGCATGTAAAGGTAAGGTACTCAATTCTGTATTCCTATTTTAGTGTATATGCAAACCTCTAGTTAAAGAACAAAGAGGCTTCCTAGTAACCATTTGTCATCTTGCCACTATTTAAACTTCAGTTTCAGTGTTGTCATTTAGTTTATGTTGTAGAATGAAAATTTTCAGTGAAACTATAAATAATTCCAAATATTTGAAAACTTACAGAACTACAATATTAAACTGATAAATCACACTAGAATTTTAAACAGATAATGGTAGTTAGAAATGTTATAATAGCTATTGTAGCAGTACTGAAATTTTTAATGGATATGCTTTCTGATGTAAAATTTAAAAGTTGCAAACACTTTGCATTCTGAGATTTTAATGTCCATAAGTAGTGTAGAGCAGTAGCTTTCAAGGCTTAATATGATGCCTATCCCATGCTCTATTTTTTAATTTCAGTAATAGATTATTAGAGGAAAATGAACTTTATATATCCATACTTTTCTAGAGAAAGTTTTTCGAAGGCACAAAAGAAATCTTGGCACTGAACTTCTATTGAAAGTTAATAGTAGTTGGATATGTAGTAAGATGAGAGCCTGAAACAAAAGCCCATGTAGTACAGGCCTGGTTTGAGGCCTGAGGCCGAGCTAACAGTGGACAAAACTTGGCTAATAAAAAGCAAAGCTAAGTTGTGGGCAAGAGGTAGGACTCTGTTCACAGAACTTGGCATGATGAGGGCTGAGAGTGTAAAACAGTAATTGGTAATAGGCCCAAGGTGTAGAACAATAATTGGTACTGGTCATAAATTGAAAGCACATTTCAAAAGGATGGTACCAGCAGCTCATTAAAAAAGACCTTGGAATCCACACTCCCCACAGATGCAGAACTAGGTTCAGGAAAAGGTCTAAAATGACAGCATGATGGATATAGATGACCTAATTAGGGTTGCCAGATGGTTTCAACAAAAATACCAGACACACTTGACATTACATCACAATCTACATTACATCTTATTAGAAAATACTGGACATGTATATTTTCTCATTTATATTTTCTCAATTTGTTTCCCGAACAGAAAGTTCAAATACTGGACTGTCTGGTTCAAAACGGGACACCTGGCAACCCTAGCTAATCAAACCATGAGGTACAGGGTGATGGGTGGTATCTAAGTAGCATCAGAGGGTGGTAACCTGGCAACATTACAGGGTGGCAACCTGACACATCAGGAGTGATGGGTAACTTGTTTGTACCTGTATATAAAGTGGTGCCTTGGGGGGACAGTCTTTGTCTGACCTGGGGGCAGGAGGGACCTCCCACTGATTGAGTCATTCCATTGTTAGGCGTGCATGTGCATAGTGGTTCAGTATAGTCTACTGACAACTATTACTGTACTTCACTTAACAATGAACTTGGCCGGGCACCTTCGATCCTTATCTTTTTGTGGTCTTTGGGGGCTTTCTCAGGGTCTGCTGTCGTGATTAATTGCACAGGTCATCACGTCACACATCATTGAGCACACACGCAGACAGGCTTGTGGTTATCATCACTGAGAGAGCCAGAAACCTGTCAGGAATCACGACAGTAAATCCTGACCTTACTACATCAGTGACCCTACTACAGGATGATAGACTTTCCTTTGTGCCTTTGATAATCCACAACTTCAAAGGTATTAAGGTTTCTTACTCCCAGTGAAATGTTATGTAAAATTAGTTAAAGCAAGGCACCTCATCTCTGAGGACAAGACTTGAATATTTAATAAAATAGCCATTTACCGGATTAACCGATGAGCCTGGGCTCATCAGTTAATGCTAACAGCTACACGCAGCCCTCCCCATTGCATCTGTATCAGAGGAAGGGGAGGGAAGGCATGAGACAGTGCATGACAGGAGCTGGCTTTTAAGCTGGTTTCTTCCCCTGAACACCAGCTCCTGTAGAGCTGCTTGCCCCCACTGCCTTTGATACAGAGGCAGTGAGGAGGGGGGAGGTGGAGACAGGAGAGGAGAGGCAGGTGAGAGCCAGTACAGGAGCAGAGATGGCTTTTAAACCAGCTCCCTGTGCATGCCAGATCCTGTGGAGCTGCCTGCTCCCCCATCCCTGCATTGCTGCCTCCCACTGAGTCAGCAGCATGGGGGACAGGAAGCAGCAGTGCGGGGGACAGGTGGGAGCCAGTGCTTGTGGGGAGCCGGCTTAAAACCCAGCTCCCCTGCTGACTAGCTCTTGCCTGTCCCCCGTGTGTAAATGTGTAACCAGTGTAAGTTTCAACGTTGACACATTTACAGATTAAACGCCTTTTAACATCCCTAGTAAAATACTACTTATAATTAATACAGCAATCATAAGGAATGTTTGGAAATAATTTATACAGCTAATATTATTTAATGAAAATCTTTTAAAAATCTTTTAGCAAGATACAGCCAGTCACTTATCCTGACCACAGCCTGACTTTTCTGATTCTATATCATCTCTCTTTTTTTCCTACCCTTTGTCATTCTATGTATTTTAGCTTAAAATATTTTTGGGACAGGATCATATTTCTTTTTTGTATTTTGCGCAGAACCTAACACAGGCACTGCCCGAAGCAAATAAAGTAATAATATATTTTATTTGCATACCCTAATTTTAGTGTAAAATATTGTATCTAGTACTGTGGACTTTATAAATCTTCACTGGGATTTCAGTAGAGGAACGTTACATTGTGCACAGGACAGGTGCCAAAAATTCAGAGCTAATTGTATCATTCTTTTTCCATACTTTAGTAACAGAAGCAACTGTGCTCAATAATAAGATTTAAATAAAGAAAAGTAACCCTGCTATTTCATTTGAAAAGTAGGCGTTTCGATGTCAGCTGGCCTGAGATATTAGTCTAACTCCATCTTAGATATTTCAGTATATAAATGAAGTTTCAGCAAGTGCCTGCTTCAAAGAGTATGACTAAGCTGCTTTTTCCAGGTCCCCTAGAGAAACTGTATTTTCTTTATGTCCGATGTAAGATCAGCTGATTTTCTCCATATTGCCTGCAGTGTGTTTTGTAGTACACTAGAATTCTGCTGCTAACTGGCTAAGGTGTCTAAAATGTGTGTGTATGGGGTAATTTGAGGTGGTATTTCAGATGTATTGAAGTGTCTGGAGTTGGTGATTTTGCATGACTTTGGAATCTCTTAGTTACTGTGTTCTCACTGTCTCAAATTGTCTGCGGGTCAAATAAAAATTAAAATTGCTTAACTCCTATCTAAATTTTTGCACTTCCTGATCTAGTCAGGGTTTTGTTGTGAGCCCTGTTTGGGAACTTGTTAGTTTATGGTGGTGGTTTTTATCAATATATGTGGATATTTGTGGGAGAGAGTTAAGTAAAAGTTAATTGATTTATCAATGTAAACAAAGCAAGTGTTTTTTTAATTTTTCAGTAGACAGGTTGAAGATTTGAAAGAAGATCTGAAGATTTCTTTTTTTATTTCCTGAATAATTTGAGAAAATAGGATCCTCCAAAGAGAACAGTTTGTTTCCAGAATGAACAATTAATAACAATTAATATGGCTTTGTCTAGTGTTAGCCAGGGTCTTTAGCTTTAAGGAAACTCTAGTGCTTATTATATACTTGTTTAACAATGATTTTCTTGCTAACTGTAAAGCAGTAAAATAGAAATGAAAGACAGCATTTTAATGCATCTGTGCAACTGATAGAGCTCTCTCTCACACACACACTGAGGGTATGTCTACACTACAGCATTATTTCAAAATAGCTTATTTTGAAATAACACATCTACATACAAAATGCATTTTGAAATAGCGTTTTGCTATTTTGAAATAGCACGTCCACACTGAGTGGACACTGAATCGCATTTAAGGCTGGCCAGAACCAGGTCCGGCAGGGCATCAGGTCAGGAGTTACTATCTGAGGCCTGTGCTTAAAGGGATCCCCCCTCCCCCCCCCGCCAGACAGTCAGTTCTCAGGTTTTCCTGCTTGCTTGCCTACCTTGATGAGGGACAGCAAAGCATTTTGTCTCTGCGTGCTCTGGTTGCCCTCTCTCGGGACACCACAGCACTCTGCAACATAGAGTCAGAGCTGCCCCTGGGCACTCTGGTGCTTCTTATGGATGCGTTGCTGCGAGCCTGGCTGCACTTTCTGCAGGCTGCCATCCAGGAGGGCAATCGGGGGCTGTCAGTATCCAGGAGTGCCTGCGGGAGAGCTTCCACCCTGAGGAGCACTAAAAGCCTCCCTGGTCTGCCCCACTGTGGGCTTGTGCCTCATTCCTCCCTCATGTCCTTCCACTTATTCCTCCCTAACCCCCCTTCCTGATGTCAAATAAAATACATGTATTTTCATGAATACAAACTCTCTTTATTTAACAAAACTGGGGGTGGGGGGAATGAAACTCTGGTGAGACTGGGGAAAGAAGGTGGGAGAGGGGAGAAGAGAGGGTGGGAGAGGGGAGAGGGAAACCTGGGAGGAGGGATCTAGAAGGGGGAAGCAAGGGGAAGAAGGGGGAGGGGAAGCTCAGGGCTCAGGGTTGGGGGTCTCGCCGGACCAATTTGATTTTCATGCAAACCTGCTCCTGGGTTCTCATGTGGCCTTTGGTGGCCAGGCTGGCAGCTATCCTGCCATAGACGGCTGCGATCCTCTGTCTAGTGCAGAGATCATGGACAATGGGGGAATCCCCCCAAAACCTGAATAAGGTCCATGATCTCCACCCTGGACCAGGAAGGCGTCCACCTTCTCCAGGCCCTGGCAGGCTCCTGGGGAGCGGTGGAGGGCTGGCTGCCAGTGGCTTGCTGGCCCATGTTTTGGAGCCACTGGGTCAGGGGCAGTGACTGCTGACTCTGAACTGGCAGGCTTGGAACAGGCACAGGTACTGTGGCCAGAGTCAACCCCTTTAAGGGCTCCGGGGAGAGGAGAGGGAGAGGAGTGTTCTTGGTTGAAGCTAGAGTGGCCACCAGGGCACCCTGGGAAGGCTGGAGGCCCCCTATTTTGATATGTGTCTACACAGCACTTATTTCGAAATAGCTATTTCAAATTTGGTGTTATTTCTTGTGGAATGAGGTTTACCAAATTCGAAATAAGCGCTCTGCCATTTCGAATTAATTTCAAAATAGCGGTTTGGCTGTGTAGACACTAGTAAAGTTATTTTGAAATAACGGCTGTTATTTTGAAATAACTTTGCTGTGTAGACATGCCCATACAGAGTATATGTGTAGTTAAAGGTATAAGTGACATTTTTAGGGTGATATTTTGTTTCAGAAGCAAACTTTATTGTAGAAATTTGCAAACTGTGTTCTTGCCATACCGCTTAGGGCTCATCTACACAGCAGGGCTAAAGTCAAAATAAGGTACACATCTTGAGCTACGTCAATGGCATAGCTTAAGTCAAAATAGCTTATTTTGGCTTTTGGTGCTGTCTACCCAGCAGGAACTCAAAGGAAGAACATTCTTCCTCCAACTTCCCTTACTCCTTGTGAAATGAGGGTTATAGGCGTCAGAGAAAGAAGTCCTCCAGCTCAACATTATTTTGACATTCTGTTGAAATAACTGCTTATAGTATAGATGTGGACTATGTTACTTCAGAAAAAATGTCAGTTATTCCAAAATAACATTGCTGTTTAGATGTATCCTTAGAGAAGAACCTTCTGCCAAGTACTTGGTGAATTTGAATAAAATGGCAGGGATACATTTTTTTAGACTGTTCCTGGAAGAAATGTTACATGACATGTTTGTGCTACATGAAGACCAAAACTAACATGGATTGTTCGTTGCAAGCTGCACCTAGAAAAAAAAATTACTCTCTGGCTCTGGAGATAAACCATATTTCTGAAATGACAAAATGATGTATACAGTAGTTTGGAAGTTTTCAACTCATTCAGTTGAAGGGCAGTGTAGCATCAGGAAAGAATGAAGGAGTTTGTGCGTGGCACAAATTTCATATCTTATTTCGAGTTTAGAGTGCTGTGTAGACATACCCTTAGTTGGGTGCCTAAATTTTAGGTACCTATTTTGAAAATGTAGGCTTCAGATTCAAACATGCATGACTACTGCAAAGTCCAAAATTTATAAATTTTAGGTGGAGGCCAATCCTTAACTTCTGAACCCGTTCAGATAGTTATTCTTACTCATAGTCAGGTGGGCTTTTCTTCATTTGAATTTACTTTTTCCTTTGTCCTCTCATTGACTTTAGGCTTGGTCTTTTTCTCCTTAACTTTAATCTTGACTTGAATCCTTTTGGGTTTAGTCAGAATCCTTTTCTTTTGTCCTTTCTTCCTCCTACTTTCTGAATCTTCTAGCTTAGTCTTGCCTGAGAGTTTCATTCAAACTTCTGAGATTCTTGATAAGAGAGCAGATAAACAATCATCTTTGCCATCAAATCAGTCATCAAATTTGTCAGTTGCAGTTCTAAAACACTTATTTCAATAATGGCTGTGCGATGTGAAGGCTAGGTCTGTGGAAAAGATCACTAATCTGTTTTCTACAACTGCAATTTAAAAGCTTTCCCATGAGGTGGGCTTTTAAAAATACATTGTGGGATCAGCATCTCTCACACTGTGTCTAATCACATATTCCATGCTTTAAGCATTTCAGATTAACAGGTCCAGGCCATTGGGCTGGGACCATTAAAGATTATAAGATATATGGCATCAGTTGTTGCATTTCTGGCTGAATTAACTATTGAGCTATGATTACAATCTTTCTTAAGCTACTCCTTAGTAGAATGTAGAAGCAGATAAAGTAGTACATAATTTTCAGAACTGTCAGCGATAGACAGGGACAGCTCTATCACTGAGTTGGCTGTGGCCTTTTCACCAAAGAACACAATTGCCTTTTCTTCTGGTTCCATTTCCCCCTGTATTACTACAAAGTGTTTTAATAATCTACAGAATGCTGCATAATGTTGTTTTATGACATTTATAATATTCAGTTTTTCATGGTGGTCACATTTTCCAGGAATTCTGGGATATATAACCACATCTCTCACAGCCAAGTTTCCTTTCTTAACCCATCTACAAAGTTCTCAACTGTAGCTGTTCAGGTTTTCTGACTTTCGTTTAAACCTTGTTTTACTGAAATTTCTTCTTGCTTGCAAGTTGTTCAGACTTCCCAACAAACTATATGTCAGACTATTTCTACATCATTCCACAGACATACTTATAATCTAGGCTGGGGTGGTCAATACTTTTTAATGGGGGGCACTCCAAGATTTTGGCAAGTGGTCAAAGACTGCATTTCTATGGAGAGGGTGTGGGATCTGGTGGGTGAAGAAGGCAGCTTGGGATAGGGAAGTGGGTTGCAGGAGTAGGTGTGGGGTCTGAGAGGGAGTTTGCGTGAAGGAAGCGGTTGTGATCTGGGCCAGGGGCTTGGGATGTATGCTGTTCCCATTAAATGCAAACGACCATCTACGGCCAACGAGAGCTGCAATCACCTGCTACTTGCAGAGGCACAGGTAAATATAGATGTGGGGCCCAACAGGGACTATCTCTGTGACTGGAATTTGCCCACCCTGAAATAGAAGGACTGTTACAGCATTATGGGTTTTGCATATGCTGTTACTAAACTCTTTGCAGCTCAGATTAAGGACAGAATTGCATGACCAGTACACTGCAATGCTTAAAATGAAATTCTCAACAAAAGTTATTTTTGGTGGCCTACGTTGGATCCTGTATGATCGGGATTCCCAACATATAGCCCAGCAGAGTGTTTTATTAGGCTCGTGCCTGTTTCAATATCATATATTAATGACTGATTCATTAGCATTTAGTCAGCAAGTTTATATTATTTTAGTTTACACAATTCTGTAAATAGACAATACTTAGACATAGAAACAACCTATCTAAATATATAGAAAACAACTTAAAATGTAAATCAATACAGATGCCTTAAGACAGGGAATCTGTTTGGCCTACAACAAGGTTGTGCTAATGTTTATTTGGCACTCCTGTATTATAAGCTTGGGCATCACTTCCATTAAAGTTGGTCCCTTCCCAGAAGCCTGTAGAATGTCTGAAATGTCTTCCTCCTCTTCTTGGAAATGGATTTCAAATGTGAAGGCTGAGGACTTGTACTGACTTTTCAAAAAATGATCTCTTACCCCAAAAAGCAGCTCTGAAGCTGGGTTGTTTGTCAAAAGCAGCTAGAATCAGGATTTCTCTCTTAAGTCATCAGATAGTCAAGCAATTATAAGTGAAACAAGACAAATAAATAGAAATAATGAGAGCAAAAGGGTAAAAAAGATAGCAACTTCTCTCTTAAATAACAGGTGTTAAGGGGAGATTCAGGAGAGGAAAGATGAGAAAATAAAGATTATGAAAAATGTTACTAGATCCAGTAACCTGAATTATGAAGGTAAATGGCAAATTGATCGAGAGACATTTAAATCAGTTTTGATCTGTAAAGATTAAAATGTCAGACGGAAAGTCTAAAAATTATTGTCTACTAATGAAAAGACAGCTTGCCCTTGTGCACAGAATTTCTGCCCATCATTTGACAAAGCAGTTGTTGGTACTACACCAGCCATTAGGCCTGAATCAGTGTCTACAAAAGATGTAGATGCTAGAGATAATAGGTGACTTACAGGGCAGAATTTCTCCTGGCATTCTCTGTTAAATGCAGGTGTGTAGTGTGCATGATTTTGATTTCCCAGTTGTAAAACAAGAAAGGAAGGCAGAAGATGGGATTTGCCCCAGTAACAGACTTGGTATCTATCTCTTGTGAGCACTCCCCTTTGGCCTGATTCTAAGTCTGCAAACTAGTTTGGAATGGGGGCACCCCTTTTTTGGTCAGGTTTGAGGCTGCTGTTGCTTAGTTTGGAATAGAATTGAGCAACCTCCCCGGTTGATCAAATTTTTCGTGGAGTCTTCAGTGACCCAGCCCCCTGGTTGAGTCACACACACTATCTGAAAGTAGAACAAACAAAACCCCTTCTGGGGTGCACAGTGTCTACCTTCTCACCCAATGAGAGAGCCAGGGATCTTTGGGTCAGGGTAAAAGAGTCGCTAATCTGAGGATTATGGCTAGGACAAGAACAGCTCTTTAGATAAACTGTTTGCAACAAGTTTTAGTGTATTAAAACTAACTATGCATTTTCTTTTAATTTTAATGTTGTAACTTACTTTTATCTGTCTTATTTTCACTGGCAATCCGACTGTTTGTACTTAATAAAAAAAACCTTTTACTAACTATCATGCCCAGTATAAATAATTGTTACCTGGGTGGAGCGACCAGTGTGCAAAGGGGCTTACCTGAATGAGCTTTCAGTGTGTAAAACTTTTACACAGAGAAATATTGATTTATTTGTGGTTTTGATCACTTTTGGGGGGGTGTGGTTTTCTGGGTGCTTTGCCCTAAAAGTGCATTCTCTCAGAGCTGAAGTGGTTCAGTGTCTGAATTGCTCTTTGGGGAAGCAGTAACTCCAACACTGTGCCTAGTCTGGGGAGACCAGAGGAGCTGGCCCAGCAGGACAGGGTGGTGAGTAGCCCCAAAGAGCAAGAAGGTAGGCATTAGTGGCATGATCAGAGCACACCAGGGAACAGTCCCAATGGGGTCTTCTGTGACCACAACCCGTTACACACTCTTTCAGCTCCACGCAGTAACTGACTGTTCTGTCCCAAATACTCTTTTTTTATATGGCCCTCCTGGCCCCTGATTGGCCATTTCAGCAGGATCCATTGTTGGCTGCCTCCCCTGCAGTCATTTTAGGCTCCTGGAGGACTGCTTTCTGAGGCAGGGTGAGGAAGGGTGATGAGACCTCCAGCAGGGGGCCTCTACACCTAGTCCACTCCATCGCATCCCCTCTCCCCCACAAATATTTAGAAAAAATTGTTTGCATCCTTCAGCACTTACTTACAATGAGATAAATCACAAGGAACTCTGTACAAGCTGAACATCTCTAAACCAGAACTCTCTGGTCCAGCAACATCTGTGGTCCAGCAGGACCATGGATGTTCCAGAACCAGAGAGTCCAGATGGAGATCCAGGAACTCTGCAGCGGGACTGCCTAGGAGCAGGGCTGGAGCCTAGTGGCAGGACTGGAGCCTGGCAATGGTGTTGCCTGGCAGCATGGCTGGGAGTCTGGCAGTGGGGTTGTGGGGCTCCCCGGCAGGGTCAGGAGCCTGGTGCATGGAGGGGCCAGCTGCAGGGGGGAGCTACCCATGAGGTTGTCAGCTGGTCTGTGGCTGGGTGACCCAGTGACAGGGGAGCCAGAAATGACCTCCCTGGGTCAGGCAAAAAAAATCCCTCATCCAAGACTAGTCAGGCCCCAAGGGTGCTGGACCAGGGAGATTCAACCTATACAAGTCAATGGAGTCATACCTAAAATAGATCCAAATAAGAGAGATAGCCCTACCTGCAGTACACAAGGAGGAAGAACTGTATACTCAAGCCAGGGAGAGAGGAGGAGCGCTCTGCTTTTAGCCTTCTGTCTTCCTTACATTAACTCATAGTTACAGCAATGTCAGTGCATATGAAAGGAGAACTAGACTCTACTTTGGAGACTTTTTTTAATAATAAATTTCGAAGAACTCTGTTGGGGTTAATTACCACACTTGTCGATTCCAGCAATGTAATGAATTCTCATGCACAGACACCAAGCCATAGTCCTTGTAGTGAGCTAATGTAGGTCTGTTTGCTAACAGTGGCTGTGGTAAAAATAAGCTGGAGTTGCGACTGCAGGAGGGGTGAGAGTCAAGCGGTTTTTTTTTTTTTTTTTTGCTTAACAACTTTCTCTGGGTCCTTTTTTTTTTTTTTGCTCAAGAATTTCGGTGGGGGGGGTCACACAAATTCCATGAGCATTTTAGGGGGTTGCGGTATCAAAAAGTTTGAGAACCCCTGCTTTAAACAATCTTCAAAATATAGACAAGTAATGGTAAAGAGTGCCCCCCATCATTGTGGGGGTTTCAGCACTAACAGTATAACTAGGGTCTACATCTACACTGTGCATTGTTGTGCAAGAAGAGATGCAAATGAGGCGTGGCGATGAATATCGTCGCGCCTCATTTGCATACCTAATGAGCCGCCATTTTTGAGGAAGGGGCTTTTGCGCAAGAAGGAACTGTCTACACTGCTCCTTCTTGCGCAAAAAACCCCTCTTGTGCAGGAGCCGTTCTTCCTGAAAATAAGCGGCAGAATGGCTCCTGTGCAAGAGGGGTTTTTTGCGCAACAATGCGCAGTGTAGATGTAGCCTAAGTGTATGGGTTTTATTTTCTTTGTAAGCTTTTTGTGGTGTAGACATGTATATTCCATCATACTGGCTTAACCTTCGCTTAGGCCTTTTGCTTCTACTGAATCCTCCTGCCACCCTCAGCTATAAAACCCAAGATTAATTACATTTATAGCAATAAGCTTGGAAAGTTTATTAAAATTGGGGGCATTATATTTTCCTTCATTGTGAAGCACAATCACTTATTTAAAATATTCCTACATTCTAAAATAATGGGAATTAAAATTTACATTGAACAAGAATGCTAGTGGAGAGGACTCTTTAAAAACTGGCAATTTAAAATCTCACGCCTCAAAGAATATTTTCAAACTTGAGGCATTTCTCATGGCAATTTACAGATATTTATCCTTCACTGTAATATTTATATTGCTATAGCAGATCTGTCATTTGAGTTACACTGTTTGTATTATCACATTGTGTGTGTAATGACACATCTCTCTGAGAGAGTCTGAGTTTGCAACATTCAGGGATCAACAGTTAGGCCTGTGCTATGCTAGCTTGAAATCTCTAACTACATACTTGTACAATGCTTGGCTTTCTTTGCACTAATGATATTGTTCCCCATTTCCCTATAATCATAAAATAAGGAAGAAAAATATAAAAAAGTCACATGTATTGGCTCTAACTGTTAAAAGAAAAAGAAATTAGATGTGGCTTTGGCTTACAAAATACCAATATATGTTAATATAAACTGTGTGCTTTGTCATTAGAATTCAATAGGGTTACCAACTTTTCCAACTGGATGGACTGGATATCATTGCCACAAATGGTGTCTGGTCCACGTAGTCGGGAAATTTGGCAACCCTAGGCTGAGTTCTGCTGTCATTAAAACTGATGGCAAAACTCCCTGAGGAGTAATTGTTGGAACTGTTTACCTTTTAGTGGTGCCCTTTGTATGTGGTTAGCAATGGCAACTTGTATGAATGGCTCATATTTAGTGGCCACATTTTCAGATATGGTCACAATAGTTGTATCTTCAGATCAGACGATCACAAATGTAGATGATCATGACTGGACATTTGTGCACATAATTGTCTGACTCATGTAAAGATGACAATTGAATATTTAATTTACTACTACTACTACTTCTACTAAATCTGTGTTGGTGTGCCACTCTGTCTCAGGAAAATTATCAAGTAGATTATACATTGGTTAATATTACTGTCAACCATTGTTTCCATGTACTAGCCAAGTCAGCTTGTGCTGAGGTATATTAATGATTCTGAATTTTCGGGTAAAAATGCAGTGGTTTTATCATGAACATGTGTTACCCATGCAGGAAGACATAGGTATGAGAAGACATTTGATTTCTTAGGCCTGGTCTACACTGGGAGTTTAGGTCGAACTTAGCCACATTAGGACAGTTTTCTAAACAATAAATCCACACTACCATGTCTGTTTTGTCAATTTTAAGGTCCATTAAAGTAAATTTCTGAACTCCTGCTTTCATGATGTGTAACCGCAAAATTCGAGCTTGCATGGTCAACTTTATGGTATTGCGGACACAGTGCTGTGAAGGTCAACATTCTTGACCTTCAGGAGGTATCCCACACTGCCTCATGGTGACTGCTCTGGCAACAACTTTCAACTGTACTCTCTCCAGGTGAACAGGACAAGCCCTGGGAAAATTTGGCAGCAAACATGCCACTTCTACAAGCAGCAGCATGAGATCCTTGTGGGTTCTCGCCAGCTTCTCTAGCCAGTCTGTGGATTCTTCCCATGACACACAGGCAGCCTTGGACAGCGGTGTGGAGGACACTAAATTTCATTTGCCATTTTGTTGCCCAAACACTTAATTTTGTGAGATCTTTTTGAAACTCTTCACAGTCTGCTTTGGTCTTAACTATCTTAAGCAGTTTAGAATCTGCAAATTTTGCTACCTCACTATTTACCCCTTTCTCCGGATCATTTATAAATAGGTTGAATAGGATTGGTCCGAGTATGGACCATTGGGGGACACCTCTAGTTAACGTTCTCCATTCTGAAAACTGACCATTTATTCCTACCCTTTGTTTCCTGCATTGTAATCAGTTATCAACCTATGAGAGGACCTTTCCTCTTATCCCATGACAACTTACTTTACTTAAGAGCCTTTGGTGAGGGACCTCGTCAAAAGTTTCCTGGAAATCTAAGTATACTATATCCACTGGATCTCCCTAGTCCACATGTTGACCCGCTGAAAGAACTCTAGTAGCTTAGTAAAGCATGGTTTCCCTTTACAGAAACCATGCTGACTTTTCCCAAACAATTTATGTTAATCTGTTGGTCTGAGAATTTTATTCTTTAAAAATGACAATTTTTGGAGTTGTCTTCTCATTAGTTCATTACTTCAGCTTCAGAAGAAAAATAAAAAGTCAAATTTTATTTTCTTCTTTTAAAAAGCATTTTTTGACTTTATACCTGAAATGTAAGGCAGGCCTTCTCATTGAAGATTTTGATATAATACACTTATAAATGGAGATATTTACAGTAATTGAAAGTGTTAGCTACTGATATATTCAACATATGTTAGGAAAGATTGCCAACTTGTTATATCAAAAGAAAATTGACATATTTATGCCAAGTTTTTCATAATTATTTTTCTATTGCTAGATTCCCCAACTCTGACAAACCATCTCTCATTTTAAATGACAGGCTTATTAACAGATACCCTCACAAGGCAATAATACATACATAATCCTGCTTCTTTCCGAAATTAACTCAAAATGGCTTCTGTCACAGACGAACATTATTTAGTGATCTAAACCTTGTATAGATGAATTGCTGAAATCAGTGCCAGAGTAATATAAAAGGACCAGTTGTGAATTGATGTTGTTATTGTGGTATCACTGAGACATTAATCAGTGTTACCAACACCAGTGTGTCTATAACAGGGATGACACTTTGCAACGTAACTGCATCCTGGGACTTTCTCAGAGTGCTCTTGTTGACCAGATTTTATTTTTAATTTCTATTAATTGATCAAAAGGAGTATACACATTGTTCCTCTAGATCATAATACTCATGTGGAATCCGTGCAGTCTAAAGAATATGGTTAGGTTTGACTCCCTGACTAGATGTACTAAAATGTTCTAAATGGAATGCTGAATGCAATCATATGAGATGATTCAAGCAATCTGATTCACTATGTGCAAGCCATTAATTCTCTGTGTTGACAGAAAATGCATAAAAGAAACAAATTCATTGGTGTATGATTTTATATATCAAAGATTAAATTATTGCTCTAAACCCAGTGGAAGGTTGGCAGAGAAGGAGCAAGTAGTTTCAGTGTCTAAACAAGAGTGGAGGGAGCCCATTTTTAAAGTGGATACTAATTCTGAGTGCCTGCATTTTTTGGGTGGCCTAATCTGAGGCACCTTTTGTCTGATTTCAAAGGAATTGTCATCCATCTCTCCCACTGACTTAAATTTGCAACTCTGAGAATTCATCCATACATTGCTCAAATTGGGCATAAAAAAACGGAGGCACACAAAATTGGTATTCTGAAAATGTAGAGTTCTTCTTTAAATGATTGCTCATGTCCGTTCAACATAGGTGTGTGTGTGCTTGTCACATGCTCTGATGCCAAAAGATTTGCCCTTAGCAGAACCTATAGGGAAACTAGCATAGGGAAAGGATAACTCAGTGGTTTGAGCATTGGTCTACCTAAACCTAAGGTTATGAGTTCACTCCCCTTAGGATTCAAAAAAGCAAGCAGAATA
Organism: Pelochelys cantorii; assembly: GCA_032595735.1. Lineage (NCBI taxonomy): Eukaryota > Metazoa > Chordata > Testudines > Trionychidae > Pelochelys > Pelochelys cantorii. The sequence goes on along the minus strand of CM064328.1, from coordinate 174,315,320 downwards.
TTAGTAATTATTTAAAAAAGGGGGTAGAGAATACAACAGAGAAATCTTTCTGCCTTTATATAAATCCATATTATGCCCACAGTTTGAATACTGCATGCAGATTTGGTCGCCTCATCTAAAAAAAAGATAGCATGGAAAAAGTTCAGAAAAGAGCAGAAGAGATGATTGGGGGTTTGGAATGGCTGCCATATGAGAAGAGATTAATAAAACTGAGACTTTTCAGTTTAGAAAAGAGGAGATTCAGCCCTGGTCTACACTAGGACTTTATTTTGAAATACTCCCCCCTCCCCTCCCAGGTTGAATTTATAAGTAGAGCATCCACACTACCACGCCCTTTGTTTTAAAATAATGGGCCACAGATTTCTAAATCTGTACTCCTGCTTTTCATCAGGATGAATGCTAATTCTGAAATAGTTATTTAAAAATAACTATAGTGTGGGTGCTCCAATGCTGCTATTTTGAAATAATTACTCCCCTGAGTAATTCAAAACAATTGCTCCCCAGTGCTTCCTGGGGCTCTAAGTCTGAGGTAGCATGTCCACATTAACAGAGCCTGCATCAGACTAATTTCAAGGCTACCCCATGCTACACGCTAGTTCAAATTTGTTAAATCATGAGTTATTAAATTGAATTTAGTAATTTCCAAATACTTTCCTAGTGTAGACATGGCCTAGGGAAGGATGTGTAGAGATTTATAAAATCATGACTGGTGTGGAGAAAGTAAATGTGGAAAAGTTATTAATGTGTTCCAATAACACAAGAACTAGGGATCACCAAATGACATTAATAGATAGCAGGTTTAAAACACACACAAAAAAAGAACTATTTCTTCATGCAACACAGTCAACCTGTGGAACTCTGCTTGAGGACATTGTGCAGGCCAGGACTTTAAAAGGGTTCACAAAAGAACTAGATAAATTCATGGAGGATAGGTCCATCAACGGCTGTTACTCAGGATGGGTAGGAATGTTGTCCCTAGCTTCTGTCAGAAGCTGGGAATGGGTAACAGGGGAGGGATCATTTGATGATAGTATCTAGATGGACCTTTGGTCTGACCCAGTAAGGCCATTCTTATATTCTTATGTGTTCTGGTACTATCACTTTGGAATGTGTTTATTTTTGCCACCTGTTAGGCATGTGTATTTCTACAATATCAGTCCTGTTCTTTCCAGATTCAGTGATCAAGGCCTGCCTATTGTTCAGAGCTCAGCTTTGCTGTGTATTAGCAAAGTCTTGACCATTTTCATCTAGGCCTCATGCCAAGCACCAGACCTGTGATATATGGGCTTATATTTCAGGCCTTGTTCTTACTACACCTGGGAGAACATTAAAGGATCTTATGAGGAACACATCTGGTATGTACTTTGCTAAAAAGGAAGCTCTGTAGGCAGTCCACATCTGGTACAGGAACATGACACAGTGTGAGAATTAAATTAGTGCTACCAGTGAGCAGAAACAGAAAAATCTCCATAGTGGATGGACTGGAAACAGGATTTTATAAGATTTTGCAATCCAGATAAGTCCATAAGAAAACTACAGATATAGAAGTCTCTTCTTTAATTTATGTTATGGTGAACCAGGCAGTGTATACCTTTAAATTTTTTGACTTTACTGAAGACAATCACAGAAATGAACTATGAAGGTGATTTGCCTGTGTATGATACCTATTTTCTATCTCAGAGAAATGTGATTTATGAAAGAGCATGTTTTCACCAGAGAAATCCTAAACCTCATTCACCAACATCAAAGATTAACTAAATGGGCCAGCTAGTCAGCATGATGGTCAGTCATCACTGAGGATATAAAAAATAAAGTATCTGTACATCAAACCACAACCAGACCAACAGAACACAAATTATCTGTAATAACAACACCGGTGTGAGAAAGAACATGGAAAAGATTAGCTACACACTTATGACAATGCAGAGGACATCATTTTTCCAGACACATAGAACCACTGTGCTTGAAAGGCATATGTTGCAGTGTTATTGAAAAACTGAAGTATACTTTTGTTCACTTCTATATTCCAGAGCAACTACTGACAGACAATAGACCACAATTCACTTCAGCAGAATTTGTCATTCTGAATGAAATATGGCTTTCATCCTATTACTAGCAGCCCACATTACCCACAAGTAAATGGAGAGGCTGAGTGTGCTATACAGACAGCTAAGGAAGTCCTACAGCAGGAGGTGCATTCCAAGCACTATAGTTTGAGTTACAGATCAACATCAGTAGTGGCTATAATCCAACACAAGTCTTAATGGGAAGACAACTCAGAACTACTATTCCAAATTTGAAATGGAACCTAACTCCAAAGTAGCCAGACATAAAGGGTATGTCTAGACTACATGGCTCCGTCGATGAAGCCATGTAGATGAGGTTTCTAGACATAGGGAAATGAAGCGGTGATTTAAATAATCGCCACTTCATTTACATCAAAATGGCTGCCATGCTGTGCCGATCAGCTGTTTGGCGGGACAGCACGGTAGTCTGGATGCTCCGTGGTCGACAAGGGAAACCCTTGTCGACCGCCCCATTATGCCTCATGATCGGCACAGCGCGGCAGCCATTTTGATGTAAATGAAGCGGCGATTATTTAAATCGCCGCTTCATTTCCCTTTTTCGAGTACACTAATCTACATGGCTCTGTCGACAGAGCCATGTAGTTTAGATGTACCCAAAGATAGCAGATAAATCAGATAAAAAAGGCTTATGACCTTTTACAGTAGATGCCACTCAGAGAGCTAGGTCTACAATCTGATCACCGTGTTTATGTTAATGGATGGAGAAAAATGAGGGACAACTCCAGCTGTTGTAAATAAATAGAATTCAGCAGTTAGATCATATATGAAAGAGACTGGCACTGTAATGTTCAACAGAAACCATTATCATCTACGATTTATGCCTCAGAGAACAATCAACAAAGCAGATGTTGGAGATGGCAGATGCTGAGCAAGAAGAATACGACTCACACATTTCAGACCAACCACAGACCATCATTGCAACTAATGGACAACCAGATGACAAGACATTGTGCATTCAGGTCATGTAATTAGAAAAACAGTACCATTCAGAAACAGCTAAAAGATATATGCATACTGATCTTCAAAGATAGCATGATAAATTTCATAATAATAGGAATATAGGATTTAAAGGGGAAGATGAAATGGAATGCTAAACTGATTATACTGCACAACATCTAGGTCACACATTATGTAAAATACCTTATTCAAGCTAGCATCAGTCACACCTGGCAGAACTCTAAAGGATCTTATAATGAACACATCTGGTGTGTATCTTGCTCTGTAGCCAGTGCAGGAACTGGCTTATGATGAACACATTTGGTGCAGGAACTTGAGAGCATCTATTACATCTGAAGCAAAAGTAACAGAAACCTGCCACTCCAACAGTCCCAGTGCATACAACTTGGATAATATTGTAGGAAATCAGGAGCTAACTCTTTTATAAGGAGTCACTTATGGGGAAATAGGTGCAGTGTGAAGCATCTGAAGAAAGAAAGAAAGAAAGAATGATTTTATCAAAATTATTCTAATCAAGACTGGTTTATTGTGTCCAGAAAGAGTGAAGAGCCACATTGTATGTCTGCAAATTCCTTCTCCCGCTTCTTATGCATTTATATATCTTCTTTGGATAGAGCAGCTGATTGCATACATAGGAAGGGAAGAAAGATGAAGATGTAGTTCAGGATAAACAGAGAGCAAGGAGGAGGTAATGTATTTAAATGACATGAGGGAAGGAGGAAAAATACAATACAGGAAAAAATACAGGAAGGAAACCATACAGAGAGAGAGAGTGAAAGGGGGAATTGAAAATGATGGAAGAAAAGATATGCACAGGTATACATCAGGAGGGGAGAAAAGTGGAATGAAGGAAGGGGAAAATTAAAGGAAAAGCAAGGAAAACATAAAGGAAGAATGAAAATTTAAATTAAAAATAATGGCCCAGATCATCAGCTGGTAAAAACAGAAGCAGGTTCAACTGCATTGATTTCAACTACAGGTTGACCTCTAGTCCACCACTCTTATAGTTAGCCAGATGCCTGCTTACCATGGGTGTGACCAACTTTCCTGCAGTTTCATAAAGTTTGTTTACAGCCATCGGTCCTTGCTCTCAGTGTTCTGTGCTGTTATTTAGCTCTAATTTACCCCTAAATGTCTTTTAAGAGCCCAGTAAGCAGTGGGAGTGTTGCCAAAGCTGCTAGACAATATTGAGCTCCCATGATCCAGCAAATTCTCTGATTTGGCACCAGTCAGGTCCCTATGGTGTTAGACTAGAGAGGTTCAACCTGTATTACTATGTTCTACTTCTACTATGTTAGCCTCATTGCTTTACACCAGCTGGGGATTTGATCCTTCCCATAATAAGAACATAGAAGTTCAACTAATCCCTTATTTCCTTTTCCTTAGTTACTTAGTAGCCCAGTCAACATGAAAGATTAACTAGTTGGCTGCTGTTGAACATACTTCTGTGAAAAAAATCATAGTGGATATGACCTCTTGTCTTTTCAAAGAATGTGACTCCATTCCCAGTAATGCAGTGACTGACTGGCTGGGGTTAATGGCCCTTGGAACTACTCCTCCTACTCGGTCATTAATCTTCACTCAGTGCCCTGTTCCTTAATCATCATTGCTTAACTTTAGTAACCTCTTCTATTTAAACAAGCTGCATATGACCTGAAATAACAATGTAAAAGGGGTTCACTTATAGGGAAACCAGTGCAATCTGAAGCATCTGCCACCATCCAGCCACAGTTGTTTTCGCTAAGCTTTTGAGCTGCTCTGTACACAGATCTTGTTCAAGTAGAACAAGAGATGAGACATACAGATCTGTTCAAATAACATGAAATATGGCAGCTAAATAAGCTTTTGCAAAATACTAAAATCGTTTATAAGGCCAATATTTTCATCTCTCAGTGGTGCTGCCACACTGATTTCAATAATCGGAGTGAATAATTTGTTCTCTATAATGTAAAGTTTAAGAAGTTCTCAGCCTGTATAACAGTTCTATATAGACTTCATTAACTAACAAATCCTGAAAATGGATTCCAATTTGTCATCCAACCACTGCCGGTCAATATAGTGGACATTCTAAAAGGAAAATATGAAAGAAAGGATGTCTTCATTTTATTCATATTCAAAACAGTAGCCAAAGTCAGCCAAATGAGACCTGAAGGTAAGAAGTGCAACTCTCATTAAAATCTGTGGACCGAATGCAACAGTGACTTAAGAAGTGTTGAAAGTTGATTATTAATTGGGTGAATGTGGGAGGCAAAGTAAGGTTCCTTTCACTGATTCACATATACACTGATTCAACATAGCTTATTAGAAAACAGATTTTCTGTTCCGAGAGAAATTTGGACATTCTGTTTTTTTTCTCCAAATCTGAACAAAAAGTCAACATTTTGATATATTTCATGGAATACATATTCTAAAATAATGCAGTTCAGAAGCATTGAAACATGGCTTTGAAAACTGTTGAATGTAAAATATTAAATTATATATAATACATAAATGTAATATATACAAATGAATATGATAATAAGTTGAAATGATGCCATGATGCTATCTAAATAAACTTTTCAACATGTGTGAAAGAAAATGAGACGGTCAAAAAGATTCCATGCTTTCTGTCTAAAATGTAGTCAAAATCAACGTGTTCCTATGAAATGACACTTTCCAATAGAAAACTGTCCTGTCAAAAAAATTTCAACCAGCTTTAGTATTCAGTTACTGAGTCAGAACCTGGCCCAAGCTCTGGAGGTGAAAAGCAGTCAGAAACCTAACAGACCAATCCCACAAACTGAATACCAAATCAATGAAAGTAACAAACACACAAAATTATACACCACAAGAAATCCATTGGGTATGATTATCATCACTCTGATACAGGTGCAAATAACTACAAAAGTGCAGGAACTGCAGGCAGCTGAGAACCACTGTAGTTACTCCCGACTTCACTTGTGAAAGCAAGAAGAGAGAATCAGTCCTTGTTGCTTTCCCACTGTGTATAATTCTGTGTTGTGATGAATATGAAATTAACACCTTTCTGCTCAGTAGTGAAGGAAGGATGCTTTTATTAGTTCATTCAATTCCCTCCTCTTGGCCTGTGTGACAGGGGTATAAAGAAAGGGAGAGGATTTTTTTAATAACTTCTCCCAGCATGCATCCTTGTCCAAGAGAACAGCTTTAAGCATTCAGATGAATCAGCAAGGGAAAGCAAAATTGTTCCTTTGCTTTTATTCAATTGACATATAATGTGGGGGATGCTATATGCTTTCTCAGTCACTAGATTTTCATAAAATGTTTATACCAACAGCCAAGAATAAAGGTACTGTTCTTCATAAAAATAAAGAGGTCAGAAATTCTTTTCTCCAAGTCTCAAACAAAGAACGGGTACATTTTTTGAGTAGATTTTATTTTTTGGTTTGGTAAACCTCCAATAGAGGCATCTGGATCCTTTACTAGAGGGACGCCAATGGATGGGGCAAAGAGGACAATTGCCACAGGACCTGGTGTTTTAAAAGGGCCGGGGCTCCGGGCTGCTGCCACTACTAGCACAGGCCCTTTAAATTGCTCCCAGAACCTTGCTGGGAGAGACACAGTGTGGTCCGGGCGGTGTTGAGGGCTGGCTGCCACTAATTCCGTCCCTTCCACTCAAGGTCTATCCCTTCTGAGAGCTGGAGCCAAGCTCCACTCCCTGCATTGCCCAAGGCCCAGCAAAGCCAGTCACCAGCCCTACTTACTGTCACTGTCTCTAGCCTCATGCTTGCTTATTCTGCCTTTGGATCCCTAGTTCTTTGTCATTTAGTTCCAATTTTTAAATTATGATAAGAGGAAGTTGTATACTGAATTTGGTGGTCCTAGGTCTTACCATTTAGAAGAAGTTCTTGAAGAAACAGATAAAACACACAGGGTACATCTACACAGCAGCGTTATTTCGGAATAAGTGACGTTATTTCAAAATAACAGTGTGTGTCTACAAGCCTTTATTTCAAAATAATGTTGAGCTGGAGGACTTGTTACTCTGACTCCTTGTTACTCTGACTTACGAGGAGTAAGGGAAGTGGAAAGAAGAACACTCTGCTGTGTAGCCAACGCCTAAAGCGGAGTTAAGCTATTTTGACTTAAGCTACACAATTGACGTAGCTGATGTTGTGTAGCTTAATTTGACTTTAGCCCTGCTGTGTAGACGTACCCACAGAGAGACAGACAAAAGAGACTCTCAAATATAAAGAGTAGAAGCCCTTAGAAACTGTGCAAGAGTCTGGAACAGGACTGCAGTTAGCAATAATTGTCGTTGTTGGGAAACCAAAGCAGCACTAAGAACTATATAGAAATATTTCCCTGCCACCTGGAAGTGTTCTGTGGACTACAGTTTGAAAACCACTGCTCTAAGTAGTTTCAAATTTCAACTGATTAAAAAGGTGACCTTTATTCTCAGAGCAAACAGGTTTAATATCAGAACTAGCTTTTCAAAAATAAAAATGTGATAATATAAGTGAAGCAACACAGACATATTGGATTACAACATTCAAAAATAATCCATTTTTCACTTCCACCTGTTACTGCATCTTTTATAATTTTCTTCACTTTCAGTTATCTAAGGTAATCCTTCTTTCTAAAGGGATTCATTATATGTATTACTTTCAATCAAAGAGCATTTCTAAAAGGCAAAACCATATCTGATTGTTTGGTTGAAGTGAAATAGTATTGTTACATGCAATTCAGTAAAGTGGTTACCTGTATAAAATGTTATAGTACAAAACTGAATTTTTCTCCCTACACACATGTGTATATGGCATGTGTATTGTTTACTTTGGTTCAGAATAAGTGTCATCGCTCATCCTGACTAAATTTGCTGTAACTAAGAGCAAAGGCCACTCCAGAGATACAATCCTTTGTTGCCTGTCATGGGAGTTCTATGAACAGAATCTGGATTTGGATCTTTGACTTTTCTTTTCCCTTTGGCTTCTTTCTCTTCTAGGATTACATTCTCTTCTCCTCCTTTTCCAGTGGCTCATAATGCCCCCCTTGATCACTTTGCAATGCCCCTCCTTCTCTGACGGTTCTTCCTCATTTCTGGGGGTGGGGAGACATAAGAAAATCTGGGGGAAAATGAGTGAATGTATTTCTTGGCCATTACTCTATAAATTGTCTCATTTCCCATAAAAGTAGTAGTATTTTATTATTACCTATTTGCTGATGTCCTGTCAGTTGTATCCATATTGCTTGTCAACACTGTTTTCCAAGGTGATTATAGCAAAAAATATCTGAGAAATTATTCCAGTGGTGCTTCCCAGGGGCACTGAGGATTGTGAATCACCTCACCTCTGCCTGTAGTTAGCTAAAATGAGTTTGATCTGCAGTGGATCAGCTTCCAGAAATCACCAGCCTCTGGCAACATGAGTTCTGCCTTATAGGCTCTGATCTGTCTGTATAAATTAGCAATAGGCACACACCAAACATCCAAGTCCTCCAGGCTTCCCCTGTAGTGCTCAGGCCTGTTATACTACGTCTACACTGCACTGTAGTTCGAAATTAGATACACAATTTCAGCTACGCAAATTGCATATCTTATTTTGGTCTTATTTCGAAATAGCTTATTTTGAAATAACCCATTATTCCTAAACATCCCTTACTCCTCATGGAATGAGGTTTACAGGGATGTTGGAATAGTGAGTCCGAAATAATGGGCTTGCTGGTAAGACATGGGATAGCTATTTTGGGATACTCCAGTATCCTGAAATAGCGTTGCAGTGTAGATGTAGCCCTAGAACTCTTAAATCTGCTAATCCCAAAGGGATAGTACATGGCAGTTTGTAAAATTCAAGTCAGGGTTCCACTCTACTTAACACACAGCATTTGTATATGGTGAAAACAAGAATAAGTTTATTGTCACAGAACAGATTCCAGTACTAGTGAGTCAGAATATTGGAAACAAATAGTTACATAGAAAACAAAATTATAATGTGCTTTGTAGAGACTACATTTAACTAACAAGGCTTTCCCCTGTATCCTACAAGATAACTCAACCCAAGGTCTTTCCCCAGTGTTTTCAACCAATTTGTTTGAAGGCCTTTCTGTTAAAGTCAAGCCTGCTGGCAGCTTGTTCTTGTGGATTAGAGGTCTACATAGGGACTTACCTGTACCCCAGATATACTTTCTAAGGTTGTTTTGTCCCCCCACAGGACAACTTCTGCTTTTCTTGTTGTTTTTGTTTTTCTCCAGCCTTGCAATCTATTTAACAACATTTTTCTCAGATTGTAAATGAGCGTTTTCTGTAAACCATAAAATAGTCAATTTGTACATGATTATGCAGAGCTTAAAATAATATTTTCCCAGTCTTTTAGAAATATGTTGAGTACTTTTTGATAACAAGGCCTATCTCATAGACTTAGCATAATTTTTAGAATATATACACACACACCTTTTCCGCACTTACATCTCACAATGACTATAATGACCATTGTGACACAAATTTTTTTAGAGCCCTTACATGACATTATTTTGATGAATGCAGGTGAACTGTTAGCTAACATCAAGTAGAGCGTAGGTCACACTAGTCTCTGTATTTTTCTATTATTATTTATACAGCAGTAGCATCTTAAAGGCTCAGTTGTGGTCAGGGGTCCTATAATAGGATGCATTCACCTCTTGTGAGTGCCCCTTGGCTGAGCGTGTGTGCCTGCACTCTGTCTGTTCGTGGTGGCTCTTCGATAACTCAACTTTTCAGTTGAGTTGCACACACTCTGCATGTGAAATAAAGCAAACCCTTTCTGGGGTACACATCTCAGTGCCCTCTGTAATGTCTCTGTTCATCCACACTCTGGAATAGAGCAGTGTTACAGGGCTCCTTCCCTGGAGGCAGTGTCTTAGACCCCCCTCAGGGCCTTTCTGTCCCCAACCCTTCAGCTGGGTCACTGTAGTTCCTCGTTCTGGGGTGCCTTACTGTCCAGGCCAATTTCACCCTACTGGATAATAGGGCTAGGGGGACTGGGCCTGCCCTTTACTCTGGGTCCCATCCCAGGGATCCTATAGGTAACAGCGGTCTGCAATGTCCCTTTATATAACTGTGTTGCTGCTATAATTCCCTGGGCCACTTCCACATGACTTCATTCTTCACCCTTATCGCAGAGCTTTGTCCCAGTGGCATCCCAGTAGCCAGCCAAATGCACTATCTGTTCTCCTCCAGTTCTAGCAAGGAACTGCCTTCCTTCTGGCCATGCAGTTCTTTCTTTTGTTAGGCTATTGGGTCCTGATTGGCTGGTTACACAGCTGTTCTAAGCAGCTCAGAAGACCTCTCTACTGCTGTTTCCTGGAATGGAGTTTGACAGGCCCCTCGGGGCCTAGTCCACCCCATTACAATGCCATTATGCTAAAGTTGGGGAGGAAATGCTTTTCCTGTCTTGTGGGAAAAAATTAGATTTTGACATTTTTCCTATGCCAAATCATTTCATTTTGATGAAATGTTAATATAGAAATAATGCATGCTGAATGAAAGAACTTAAAAAACAATGCATGGTCCTGTAGCACCTTAGAGACTAACCAAAAAATATAGGCAGTATCATGAGCTTTCGTGGACACAACCCATTTCTTCAGATGACCAAAAAAAAAAAAAAAAAAAAGACTGAATGAGAACTCATGCTGAATGTGTTGAAGTAGGAAAACTATTTGAATGGGTTGGATCTGAGTTGGAATTTTAGTTTCTACATATACAGTTTGACATTAAATATTATCAATATTAAAGTTGACCATTTTGATAGGTGATTATAAAGCAAAGGAATATAGTAAGTTACATTGAAATTATAAAATAGAATCATAGAACACTAGAACTGGAAGGGACCTTGAGAGGTCATCGAGTCCAGTCCTCTGCCCTCACGGCAAGACCCAGTACCATCTAGATCATCCCTGAAAGTCAAATAGAAATAGAAAGTCAAATAGAAAGTCAAATAAAATAACCAAGCTGAAGGTATACATTCTTATAACATTTTGATGATACTTTCTGATAAATTATTTATTTTCTTGTTATTTTTCCCCCCTTTCCATTTGTGACCTCGCAGCATGGACTGTAAATTACTACTTTAGTACTACTTAATATACCTTACATTTATATGAAGAATGGGTGGAGAGGGGAAAATTCTATCATGTCCAGACTCTAGTCTGTTACTTTGGAGTGCTAACATTACTCACAAAATGCTTTCAGAGTGCACCCCAGCTGCAGTGACTGATGGGCTGGGATTAATGACAGTTGGCACAATTGCTTCTAGTGGATCATTAATTTCCAAGAAATGTCCTGTACTCATTACTGCTTAATTAGCAACCTCTTCCATATAAACGTGTGGCATATGACCTAAAATAACAATGTGCACAACCCTAGTCATTTTCTTGAACATTTGAGCTGAGCTGTACGCAGATTCTATTCAAGTAAGGCAAGGAATGGGAAGTGCAGGTCTTTTCAAACAACATAGTATTGGGCAGCAAAACAGCCCATTTGCAAAATACTGAGGTCAGCATGGTTGGTCTTCTCTCACAGTAATGGCTATCTTAATGGCTTTTTAAAGTGAAGGGTTTGGTCCCTAATGTTTAAAATAAGACACCCCCCTTTGTCTGCTTTATACCACATCAATATTCAGCATTCCCCATTTCTTAATTCATTTAATAATCTATTTTAATCTATCAGTGACAATAGTCATATGCACTATAAGATTGATATATACACATGTACATACACATAGGAGATCCATAGAAATGTTCACCTTTCATCTTCAAGTTGAACATAATCCAAACGCTTGGAAATTGATGGCAGTATTCCTGTTGACTCCAATGGACTGTAGGTCAGGCCCAAAAAAATATCATGGAATTACAAGAGCTAAGGCAATATTAGCAAAAAACAGGCTGTTTGAGTTACAAGCTGGAGAAGCTCCATAAGCTTGGATGGTTCAGCATATGTAGAGCTTTAATTCAGTTCCAGCAGCATTTCTCATACATTTCTATGAATCACCAAATGGCAGTCCAGATGTTCTACTTCTCTGTTAAAAGTGTTCCTATACCACTCTTCTTACACCCGTACCAGCACCCATCTGCTTGTGCAACTAAAGAGCTCTGCTGAATAAAATCAGACTCTACTATTTTCTTTTGCAAAGTTTCTTTTAAAATTTATTATTGTTTTACAATTGCATATTTGATCTGAGACATTTTGCAGCTATGTTAGTAATAGAACAATGTGTATGTTAAATAAAAAGGAGAGGAAGAAAAGAACAACTAAGAAATTGTTGTAGACATATGATTTGTATAGGAAATAGGGCAAAGGAATTATAGTCAGTTGCATTAAAATAGAAAATAGAAAGTTGAATAACAAAAATAACCAATGTGAATGCATACTTTATTATAACATTTTGAAGACACTCAGTATTTTCTGATTTTCTCATGTGCACTCTATTTTGTGCAGTATTGTAAGATTTAATCTCAAATACTCCGGATGAATATACACACACACAGAGAACTAGATAAATTGTCATACATTTGCCCAGTTTATGCAAAACTCTGGGGTATCACAAGCAGCTACACAGTTTAAAATATAACAATGTTGTACTGTCCAGGTAGGAAACCAGTTTGTAGTTTCATATAATGTTGTAAATTAAATTAGAAAAGACCATAATTAATTTTATGTTGTTGATGCTGATTCATACGAGCTGAAGAACAGGCCCTACAGCTTCTTCTTCATCACATCTAGCTGTTTTTTTCCCACAAAAAATTGTACTTAATTGTACTTTTTTATTAACTGAAAAATATTTCTCTTTACTCACATTACTCAAAACCAGGAAAATAGATTTAGTTCAACTCTTACAAATATCCCTGGCCCTGTTCATTTGAAGCCAATGGGATGAAAAGGCAGGCCCCATTTCATCTTGTGTCTGAGGGCATTCCCGAAGGACAATTATTGGATAGCCATAAATAAATGTAAACAGGCATTAACTAGAAGTCTGTACACACACACACACACACACACACACCTCAGCAACTTGTACATGTTATGAATGGTGAAGGCTTAAAGGATTCCTGTATGCCAGGTGCTGGCAATGATTACATTTATCTCTTCCAAAGTAATAATTTTTCCAGTGTGAGAATTTTTTTCTTGTAAGCACAATTGGAAAGTACTGCCGGCAATACATTGCTCTCACTGCAGTTCTGACTGCATTCATGCAGTCTGCTGGTAGAAGCTTTAAATGCCATAAAATGGACTGCTGGCATGAATCCCATTATTAGATATGGAGAAACAACCCTCTCCTGAGGATAGGAAGCCTGGATTTGTTCTTTGTTTTGCTTTTTGGATTTTGTTTTTAAACCAGTATTTATTTCCTAGACTGAACCAAATTTCCCAAATCTCATGTATTGAGTGAGACTTTAATCTCACATTTTAAAAGGAAACAAAAAAGAAGAACCACAGAAGGAATTTGTTACCACACGTAAAAACATTATTACACATTCTACATTTTTTCTGTGAATTGCTGCATTCAATCTGTGTCATTGAATAAAATAGACTTTGTGGAATGCTGAAGTCTTTTCAGCTAACTGGGTTAGCAGATTTCAGAGCCACTTTCTTCAAGTATTTATGCACTGAAATATGTCAGAGAATTTTTGCTGAAGAGAAACCCAATGTTTTGAAATCAGTGGCAGTTAGGTACCTTTTGAAGTTCTAGGCCTAAGTAATTAACAAGCACTGCAAGTAAGATTATATATTAGTTAAACCTTAAACCAAGTATTTTTATTTTCATGCAACAATCCATGTAGAAAGTTCTGTTGGTAGCATTTTATTCTGAATTAACAAATACTGATTTTGGAATGTTCCTTTGGAAATCTCAGTTATATTCCTGTCTTATTAATATAGTATTGTTTCACAGAATGGTTAAAATGAGGTAGTGGTGAGAGTCCAAGTGATCGTTTGGATAATTCTGCATTTTTCTTTGGTATATTACCAGTTAAAGTGATAAGAAAGAACCCTTTGGAAACACTGTTCTGAACTGACTTTTTAAGCACTTGTAAAACACTCTTTGAGCCCTGGTCTACACTAGGGCGTTATTTTAAAATACCCCCTTTTAGGTTGAATTTATAAGTAGAGCATCCACACTACCAAACCTGTTATTTCAAAATAACGGGTGGCTTATTTTGAAATCTGTACTCCTGTTTTCCTCAGGGAATAATGCTAATTTTGAAATAGTAATTTTGAAATAGCATTAGTGTGGATGCTACAGGGCCGCTATTTCGAAATAACTGCTCTCCAGAGTAAATTGAACGAATTACTCCCCAGTGCTTCCTGCGGTTCTAACTTGAGATAGCGCATCCACACTAATGGAACCTGCCTCAGACTAATTTTGAGGCTTCCCCATAGTGGGGACACACTATTTCGATTTTGTAAAATCAGGAGTTAATTTGAACTTAGTTATTTCAGAATAAATTCCTAGTGTAGACATACCCTGAGTTTGCAATAATATTGTCCCAGGATATCTGGGCCCAGTAAATGAAGTACCAAAGCATGTGCTACCATTTGACCAGTTAAGAGGGTAAGTGTGACAGGGGGTCGCTTACCCCCGCCTGTCAGGACGCGCCCCTCTGCACTCTGGGCTATGGATGGTGGATGCGCCCAACCAGCCGCCTCAGGCCGCTGCGGGCTTGCCGCGCATGCACACTAGCAGCCCCACCCAGGGAAGTTTGTGCCGGGGGGGGGCGGGGAGGAGAGAAAGCATCTGGCCACATGGGTATAGCGGACCGGGATGCTACTAGCTGTGGAGAAGGGGGCCTTAGGGCCCGGCGGAAAAGAGAGCCGGCGGCCGTCGCAGGAGTGATGTAATCCCCAAGAGCCACGCAAAGGGCAGGTGGGGGATTTAAAAAGGGACCCCGACTCCCAAAAGGGGGAGGAAGGCGGTGGACCCCGGCTGGGGTAGTTGGCCGTACTCTCCCCTTCAGGTGCCGCAGCTATGAGGAGAGAACCAGGGAACGCCAGGAAGCCAGCGGGCCAACTTGGCAGCCTCGTGCGGTGACGAGTGGC
The DNA here is from genome assembly GCA_032595735.1 of Pelochelys cantorii. Lineage (NCBI taxonomy): Eukaryota > Metazoa > Chordata > Testudines > Trionychidae > Pelochelys > Pelochelys cantorii. The sequence continues at coordinate 174,300,251 of CM064328.1, read as the reverse complement.
AGTACTCGAATGATGTGTATGGGACTGAGTATGAACTCTGAATGACCGAAAAGATTCGAACATTTGTGGGAAGGAAGGAGGACTGGAAGACAGAGCAGGGCCTATTCGGAACTGCCCTGCTACAGTAAGACAGCACCCGGAGACAATAATGGATCAGGTATTTGGGCCCTAGAGAAAGAGTGACCTGAAGAGTAAGTTGGTGTGGTAAGGGGAAGAGAGTTCTAGTTGAGTAAGAGCAGGAAGGGCAAATGAGAACTGTCAAAGGCAAGAGGACTGAAAGAGTCCTGGAAGAAAGCAGAAGATGATTCCTGGAGAAAGAGCTGAAGGCAAGAAAGCAGCAAGATGGGTTTACTGTCTAGCTAGTGTCTCCAAGCCAGAGAGTAAGTGCCAAAGGTCTGAAGATAGTCAGAGCAGCAGAGGGAGTTGCCTATTGGCTCTAAGTGAGACAGGTAGATAGAATTTAAGGCATGGAAGCAGTAGAATTTAGCTGCTGATGTCATTAGGACCAGAGATCTGGACTCAGAGGAACTGTCAGAGGGCCAAAGGGGTGGGATGAGGGATGTTCTTCCGGTAAGGATGCTGCCTACAAAGATGAAAACAGGGTTCCACTCTAGTTGAAAGAACTGGAATGGCTGTCTTGGCATGTGGATAGAACAGTTGTGATCAAAGAAACTGGTGTATTGTATATGGATGCATCAAGAGATTAGATGAGATGGCTTGAATTTTAGTGACTATACTGGGATGAAAAATGAACATGTCTGGGACTTCTGTTATGTTGTTGTAACAGTCCAGCCCCAAGGAGGGATAGTATTGAGACAAGAAAGCCTGAAGTGATGTCATTAGGACATATGAAAGGTGAAATTGAGGCAGGTGTACTCGTCATGCTCTATCCTCCTGCAGAGAAGTGCCTCACTAAACTTTCTAACAACAGACATAGTTAGATTTTTTTTGAAAGAAAGTGGAAAACTTAAATTCAGTCACAGAATAAATTCTGTTAGAAGGCTGTTTCTGCAGGAGATCTCTCATAATAAGTATTGATAATATAGTATTGTCTAAAAGCCTTATTTGGGACTCAGTTGTGCTTACTTCTGTAATAACATGAAGTGAAAGACTGCTCCTACTTAGAATTGTTGACAGTCAAAGTAGGTTTCTCTTAAAGCGGGATTTGATATTTATCCTATTCAGCAAAAAGCTGGAATTAAAAGATTTGGGCTATGAAACCTCTAGGTGTTTTTTTCAGCTTAATACATATTCTTCACTCAGAATTTGGACTATTTTCTCTCTACAGTAACACACAATGCCATTTTTTACCATTTCATTTTTATTCTTCCCATAGATTATCTCAACTGATTGATAATACTGATTGTAATAAACATGATCAGAGAAAACATATTTTGATATGAGAAAAAGGTTTCTCCACATTCCAGTAACAGGACATTTGCATTAGGTTATTCTTAGTTAGAACCAGTATAGCCATAGGGTAGTGGTGGTAGGAGACTCTCTTTTGAGGGGGATGGAGGCACCCATCTGTTGCCTTGACATGTCATGTCAGGAGATATGCTGCCTGCCACGGGCCCGTATCCGAGATGTTATGAGAGCACTGTCGAGAGTTATCTGGCCCTCTGACTACTAGCCCATGCTACTCATCCATGTGGGCACTAATGATACTGCAAGGTGTGACTTTGAGCAGTTTAAGAGTGACTACAGGACTCTGGGAGTACGAGTAAAGAAGTGTGGAGCGCAGGTGGCATTCTCTTCAGTCCTTCGTGACAAAGGTAGGGGCCTAGACAGAGACAGGTGCATCTTGGAGGTCAACGCCTGGCTGTGAAGATGGTGTCACCAAGAGGGCTTTGGCCTCCTTGACTATGGGCTGCTGTTCCAAGAAGAGGAACTGCTAAGCAGGGATGGGTTCACCTTTCAAGGAAGGAGAAGAGTATTTGGAGACAGACTGGCTAACCTACTGAGAAGGGCTTTAAACTAGGTTTGATGGGGGCAGATGACCAAAACCCACAGGTAAGTGAAAAACATGGAGACTTGAGAGATGGGTTGGAAATAGGAGGGAGCATAGGCAATCATAGCAGAGATAGAGGGGCAAGGCAGAACTGGGGGGAAAAATCAAATCACTATCTTAGATGCCTGCATACAAATGCAAGGAGTATGGGAAATAAGCAGGAAGAACACAACTATGACATTGTTGGTATCACAGAAACTTGGTGGGATAATACACATGATTGGAATATTAGTATAGACGAGTACAGCTTGCTCAGGAAGGATAGGTAGGGGAAAAGGGAGGAGTTGCATTATATATAAAGAATGTATACACTTGCACTGAGGTGGAGATGGACATAGAAGACAGACTTGCTGAGAGTGTCTGGGTTAGGTTAAAAGAGATAAAAAATAAGGGTGATGTCATGCTCGGGGTCTACTACAGACCACCTACCTAAGCAGAAGAGGAGGATGAGGCTTTTTTTAAACAACTAACAAAATGATCCAAATCTCAGGATTTGATGATGAGGGGGGACTTCAATTATCAAGACATATGTTGGGAAACTAACATAGCAGGGCACAGACTATCCAGCAAGTTCTTGGACTGCATTGAAGACAATTTTTAATTTCAGAAGGCTGAGAAAGCTGCTAGGGGAGAAGCTGTTCTTGATTTAAGTTTAACAAATAGGAAGAAACTGGTTGAAAATTTGATAGTGGAAGGCAGCTTGGGAGAAAGTGACCATGAAATCATAGAGTTCATGATTCTAAGGAATGGTAGAAGGGAGAACAGCAAAGTAGAGACAATGGATTTCAGGAAGGCAGATTTTAGTAAACTAAGAGAGCAGGTAGGTAAGGTCCCATGGGAAGCAAGATTAAGAGGAAAAACAACTGACAAGATTTGGAAGTTTTTCAAAGGGACATTATTAAGGGCCCAAAAGCAAACTATTCCACTGCATAGGAAAGATAGAAAGTACAGTAAGAGATCACCACCTGGTTCAACCAAGAGGTCTTACATGATCTAAAAATCAAAAAAGATTAATATAAAAAGTGGAAACTCGGTCAAATTACAAAACATGAGTACAAGCAAACAACGCAAATATGCAGGGGCAAGATTAGAAATGCAAAGGCACAAAACAAGCTCAATCTAGCTAGAGACGTAAAGGGTAAAAAGACATTCTACAAACATAATAAAAGCAAGAGGAAGACCAAGGACAGGGTAGGCCCACTGCACAGTGAAGAGGGAGAAATGGTAACAGGAAACTTAGGAACAGCAGGGGTGCTTAATGACGTCTTTGTTTCAGTTTTCAGCAAGAAGTTCGATGATGATGGATTGCCTAACATAGTGAATGCTAGTGGAAATGGGGAAGTTAAAAGAAAAACAGAACAAGTTAAAAATTACTTAGAAAAGTTAGATGTCTGCAAGTTACCAGGGTCTGATGAAATGCATCCTAGAATATTCAAGAAGCTGATAGAGGAGATATCTGAGCCTTTAATAATCATCTTTGAAAAGTCATGGAAATTGGGAGAGATACCAGAAGACTGGAAAAGGGCAAATATAGTGGCCATCTATAAAAAGGGAAATAAGAACAACCCAGGAAACTACAGACCAATCAGTTTAACTTCTGTGCCAGGAAAGATAATGGAGCAAGTACTTAAGGAATTCATCTGCAAACTTCTGGAATATAATAAGGTGATAGGTGGATTTGCCAGCATGGATTTGTAAAGAACAAACCATGTTATACCAATCTGAAAGCTTTCTTTGATAGGATATAAAGCCTTATGGAAAAGGGAGAATCGGTGGACGTGATATATCTAGACTTTAGTAAAGCATTTGATACAGTTTTGCATGACTTTCTTATCAATAAACTAGGAAGTGGGTGCATAATTGGCTGGATAACTGTTTTCAGAGAGTAGTTATTAATGGTTCACAATCATTCTGGAAGGGCATAACAAGTGGTGTTTTATAGGGGTCTGTTTTGGGACCAGTTCTGTTTAATATCTTCATCAATGGTTTAGATGATGGCATAGAGCATATGCTTACTAAGTTTGCTGATGATACCAAGCAGGGAGGGGTTGCAAGTGCTTTCGAGGATAGTTTCAAAATTCAAAATGATCTGGACAAAATAGAGAAATGGCCTGAGGTAAACAGGATGAAGTTTAATAAGGACAAATGCAAAGTTTTCCAGTTAGGAAGGAACAATCCCTTTTAACACATATAGAATGGGAAGTGATTGTCTAGGAAGGAGCACTGCAGAAAGGGATCTATGGATCACAGTGGCCCACAAGCTAAATATGAGTCAACAGTGTGACTCTGTTGCAAAAAAAGCAAAAATGATTCTGGGATGCATTAACAGGAGTGTTGTGAGCAAGACACAAGAAGTCATTCTTCCGTTCTGCTTTGCACTGATTAGGCCTCAATTGGAGTATTGTGTCTAGTTCTGGGCACCACATTTCAAGGAAGATGTGGAAAAATTGGAGAAAGACCAAAGAAGAGCAACAAAAATTATTAGAGGCCTAGAAAACATAAGCTATGAGGGAAGACTGAAAGAAATGGGCTTGTTTAGTTTAGAAAAGAGAAGACTGAGAGGGAACATGATAGCTGTTTTCAGGTATCTAAAAGGGTGTTACAAGGAGGAGGGGAAAAATTGTTCTCCTTGACCTCTGATGATAGGACAAGAAACAATCGGCTTAAATTGCAGCAAGGGAGATTTAGGTTGGACATTAGGAAAAGCTTTCTAACTGTCAGGGTGGTCAAACACTGGAATAAATTGCTCAGGGAGGTTGTGGAATCTCCATCACTAGAGATATTTAAGAGCAGGTTGGACAAACATCTATCAGGGATGATCTAGACCAGTATTTCTGAAAGTGTACTGCAGAAACACTTTCAGAAGCACTTTAACTGGCCGCCCCTGTTTGTTTATATACTGGCACCACAGCCATGGAACCTCACGGCTCCCATTGGCTCCATTTCGTCCTTTGCAACCAAGAGGAACTGTGGGAAGTGGTGGCCTGGCCCACGGCACTTCCCGTGGCTCCCCTTGGCTGCAAAGGACGAAACGGAACCAATCAGCGGTGCTGGTACATAAACAAACCGGGGCAGCTAGTTAAAGTGTTTCTGAAAGTGTTTCTGCAGTACACTTTGAGAAACACTGATTTAGATGGTGTTTGGTCCTGCCATGAAGGCAGGGAACTGGACTTGATGATCTCTCAAGGACCCTTCCAGTTCTAGTATTCTATGATTCCATGATCCCTTGCTTTTACTACCTTGTATTCTGCTACCACATTTAATAAGGATCTCTGAGCTCAGCAGCTTGCATCAAACTATGTCTTAATACCAATATCTACTACCCCTGAGTAATTAAATACTGTATGTGTCTAGAAAATTTCTTTGTCTATGTGGAAGGCCGTCTCCTAATTCTCTTTTTTGTTGATGTTGCTTTTTTTCTCTACAGAAAATGGAGAAAAAGAACACTGACCTACTGATCAGATTAACTTACTGTATATGTATATATGAGTAATCATTCACTTTTCAGGAGGAATGTGCAACTTTGGTTTTGTGTCTTTTTTAACTTCTTTGTGGTTGATTTTGCCTTTTGATACCACACCAATGTCTGTCAAGGAATCACCTTCATACAAATAAGCTGCCATTCATACTCTTATTTAATGAATGTTTTGACACTTGTTGCAGTTTTAATGGCTTATTCAGGCAAATACTCAGCTTTTTTTAGAAGCCAAGGAATATATTTTTGAATGTTCTCTACTCCAGTGTTAAGGCATCTTTTATGTTTATGTGTGCTATGCAGTGCAATACAAAATTGTACCAGTGAGAAGCTATTGCACTGAAATATGAGAAGATGCTGTATGCAGTATGCATTTTTGCTATAATCTAGTGAAGTGGCATTAACAACAGGGAAGTCATGTTCCCACAAATTTTCAATAACAACTGCTGTGACTAATTCATTGGAGGGTTAATTTTTCATATATTGGGCTATAAAGAATGTGAATTCAGTGATCTGGGATAAAAGGAGATGAAAAGCGGAATAAGAAAATGCTTGATCCATGTCTTTGAGATTTTCACAGTAACGTATGAGCTGGGAACAGTCCGAAGTTTGTTCATTAACTGGCCAGTTTCCTAAAATATAGGTCAGCAGAGTGCAGAAACATATTTTGATGCCTTATGCAGACTTGTAATATTTAAATTCTTTTTAATATTTCTGGTAGTGAGAGATCTCAGATATATTTCCATAGCAATGGAACAGACTGTTTATTTCTTCAAAATTTGAAATGATTCTTACTGAATAATAAAGCAGAATTAGTATTTTTTAAAATTTAACAATAATACAATAGGGAATTTATGGTTCTACAATTTTATGAGTGTATGTTTCTAGAGTTTCAAATAGAGAGTATTTCACTCACTTTCAAACTTTTATTCATTTTTAAAGTGACAGTTGGACAAGATTTTTGGAATATACAAAAGGCACTGGTGCTCATCCCAAAACTCTGTAGGTTCTGTATTGCACTCTTTCTAAAACTGGATGGAAAGATTGTGTTTAGTTGATTTAAGAAAAATTAACAAAACCATACATAGTTCTTTGGCAAAAAAGTGTGAATTTCTATAAACTGATTCATGTAAAGTATTTAATTCATTACAGCACTATATACTTTGTATGATCAGCTAAATATTTAATACAATGTCTTTTAACATGAGAGAGAAAAAGCATTGTGATTTAATGAATTTGCTCCATTGAATTGTCACTTTTTTATTCTCTTTTCTGTGCATTTGAACTGTTTTGATTAAATTATTAAAAATATTTAGTCCACATAAAATTATGATGTAAATGTTCAATATTATAAATTTGCATGCAATTTTAAATATTACTGTACAGCCATGAGCACTATTAATAGAAACTTCTGCCCTCTGATTTTGAATGTTTTTCTCTGTAGACAATATGCTCTACTATGCTTGGTATTCATTTTTACTATCCCATATAGTGTTGCATAATGCTGTATCTTTTTGTCGGTATGAGACATGGTTAAGAAGTGCTAAAAATATAGGTCAGACTATAAATTCTCTGTGAAAATTCATTTGTCTTATATCTAGAAGGAATACAGGACCCATTTTTGAAAATGGGTGTTGATTGAAGGAACCACGTATTTGGTGTTTATTACTATTTCAAGCCAGCACGTACAGCAGTAACCCTAGCACTCAAATCTAGCACCACCGCACACAGAAGATGGAAGCTTTGGGGCTGAGTCTTTCACATTTCAGTAAATGTGTTGTAATGGCCTGATCCAAAGTCCATTGAAACTACTGAAAAAAAATCCAATTGTCTTCAACTAGCTTTGGATCAGGACATGAGAGGGCAAAGAAGCAATTCTCCTGATTTGCAACTCTCCTCTGATTTTTTTCTTCTAGTTCTGATGTGTGGTTTTCCGACATTTTCTCTTTTGGCATCTCCTTTTGGCCCAACACTGCCCTCGCCTGGAGTGAGCAGTGAGGCATAGTTACTTTTATTGTATGTAACTCATCACAGCTGGGAATCACATTGACAACTGCCAAGCCAAACACAAAATGAGACCGTTGAGGGGATAAATAACAAAAGCAAAAGGAAATAGAAGTGGTGCATAACAGTAGAGAATTGTTAATAGACATCTTGGCAACTAATGTTTACGGGCTAAGGAACACCCTTATTACAAATAAGAGGATTAAAAAAGAAATCTCCATTTCTAAGGTAAACAAACATTCCTACATTTCTTCCTTCTCTCCCCTGGTTCTTGTCATGAAGACAGAAAGCAGAAGACCAGAAGTCTGAAGCACAGACAAGGCAATGTTTATTGGAGTTAGTGTTGAAGCAAGCATATTCCAAAGCCAGTCAGCAGATGACTGTGTTGGGCTGCTCCCTGTTATACTGTGCTTCCAGTTAAAGGATGCCCAGCAGGGAAGAAGGTGCATGGCTTCCTCACTCCAAAGTATGGGGTTAACACCATCTGGTACAGTGAGGAGCAGGTATAACCCAATTACAGGTCCAAATTCTTAGGAATCAGATTGTGTTCCCCTGCCCTGTATTTGGTTTCTTGCTTCTTCAAATTTATGAAATAGTTTCAGCTGCAAATAATTTTTAAGAAAGAAGGATATTTTTTCACGAGTGACTGTAAACACAGCACACTGTCACACTTGAGTCTCTCTGCATACTTAATGTACCAAAAAGTACAGGACTGCAGGTAAATACAATACAACTATGGTCTAAATTCTCACATTGTAACTGATAAAGAAGAAAGTCAGAGATCTTCAGGTGGACTTCTTAATTGGAGATCAAGTCATCTGCTTATGATAGAGAACCTTGTCCATTGCCCTTAGCTGCCTTTGTGGCATCTCACATAGACAATGATAGCACTTAGGAGGCACTTTTCGAGGCATTCTTCAAGGCATTTTTCGAGTGCTTCCTGGGCTGGAATGGCAATGAGCTGGCACATGCTGAAACATTTTCACTTTTATTTATTTTCCTTTCCAATAATGGTTTGGCTCCAAGTCTTCCATTACATAGTCTATGAGCTCTGTGTACACATGATTGGTTTTGTCCTCAATACCCTCATCAGATGGGGAAGTATCATTCCTGTTTTATGGATGTGAACTAAGATGTAGAGCGATTAAGCTCAAATATGCAGTGGAAGACAGATCAAAAACTGAATTTGAGTTTCCTGAGTATGAGTACAGCATACTGCATACTATTACATCATCATTTCCCTAGTTGGAATGTTCCATGTCTACAGCATTTTTCTTTTCCTGTCACTATTTGGAGACAGATCAAGAGAACTGGCATGTGAAAGCAACACAACTAATTTCTCATCCATCAAGAACCCTTTCCCAATGCCACACCACAGGTATGTCTTCACGGCTCAGGATCTTTTTAAAGGCACATATTAGTCTCTTTCTCTTTTTTTCTTCTTGCTTTTTAGAATGTCATAACTAAATTAAATCAATGGTCAACTCAGTGGAGTTTCTCCTAATTTACACAAGTAGTGAGGGGAGAATGAGGCTCTTCAAATCTTCATAAGTGGAATTCTATTTGGATTTTAGCTGTAAGAGAATGAAACTTCTTTCTGCAAAACAAGTTATGAAGACACCAAAAAACATTGGAAGATAAAAATGCACCAATATAATGTGCAACCAGAATGCACATGTGTTGCAGACACCCTCCTTTGTGCATACACAGAACAATAACCTAAGCACCATATAATTTATATGCACACAAGTATTGATCAAATATAATTTAACTATAGTTTGCAGCAAGTAGGTGTATGTCATTATGTACATTTTTATTCTGTTTTGAAGCATAGGCTATTGGCAGTGACAGGATTTCAAAGTAAATGGGCCAGTGATCAGTTCTGGCATGTTCTCGTGTTCTTTACAACTATATTCAATTCACAGTTTCAAATGAAAAACATTTTTATGCAACAGTGAATATTTAAGTTCTGTAATATTTACAGTTTTAGGCTTCTCTTGCTGGATAATTTTAAAACTCTAGAGACACATTGAGACTTGGTTTTTGTGAATGTTAATAAAGTAACTGAAATTATGATAATAGATAGTCTCAAGATCTTAAATGAGAGGTATATGCATCCAGAATTCAAGTTTCTAAAATAAAAATAATTTGGTTTTAATTAATTTTATTATATTACTTTCTGAGTAGAAGCAAACGATGGCTTTAAAGTGCTCAGATCTGGTACCCAAATAAATGGCCTGAGTTTCACTGATTTGAGGACCATATAACCTGATAGAAATAAACTACTCTTAATATTGAAGTCCAATGGAGTTTGCAGGTATTCTGTGCATCTTATTAGCAGAACGCTTTCATTTAGTTGTTTTAATTTAGATTGAGATCTTGCACACAAGTATTAAATATTTTGCCTTAAGGAAGATGTATGTATTTTTGTCATCCTCACAGAGCACATATTTAAATGTAGATAAAATTATTTGTGGTGGGTCCTATTTTGATGTCACTTGCACTAGTTTTACAGTGGGGTAAACCCATTAGTGAACAAGAAATAGCTCTGGATTTCTACCAATGTGAGATCAAAACTAGGCCCCCATCTTTGGATTGTATGGAGAGCTATATACTCTGAATAAATTATCTTAAATAGTAGTATACAATTCTATACTACCATAGAGAGCTAGATTTGTAGCTTGTGTAAATTGGCTTAGTTCTAATAATTTCAGTGAAGCAATCCCCATTTACACCTAGATTGTAAGCATCTGGCTTCTAGAGAGCAAAACAAAGCACCATTGATGTGCAATAATTAATGATACTTTTAATTGCTTTCATGATTTTTTTCAGTTAAAGTAGCTAATGAAATATTGGAGTCACCAGATGGAGCTAGTTCTGATAACAGACATGTAAGGAGAAATATCTTGGAAGAAGTGCTATTCTGCTGGTTGTTATGTAGTTCTTTTTAGAAGTTTCAGCACTAGTAATGTTTGTACTGCTTAAATGAGACTGTTTTCTTACTTGGAGAGCTGATTTCTTACATGCCTACCATTTATATCCCTGAAACCAAATAAAATATTATATGGTATCAGAAGCCCTGTAAGTGCAAAAGCTATGAAAAAAAGAAAATTGCTCCAGATTGAGATTATGGAGATATTTATAATGTGTAGGTTGGTTTGGCAGCTGAAGAAAAAAGATGAGGGCATATTAGTTTGATGGATGTGTCACTTCTGACCTGGTTTGTTACTCAACCTAGATACTATGGTGATAAGGCCAGTGTAAGTAAACTCAATATTTGTTTGCTTAATATTTGATGTCACATCACAAATAAACCTACAGTTAGAGTCAGGAGCGGCTCGAGGAGAGCAGCCGGCAACTGGCACCCTAGGCGGAGTGCACGATCAGCGCCCCTGCCTCCATAGCCCTCAATGGTGTGACATCATTGGGCGCCACGTTAAACAGCGCCCTAGGCAACTGCCAAGGGTTCCTACATCCACGGGCCACCCCTGGTTAGCGTTAGGGTAGCTGGTAAGAAATGTGCATATACTGACATGACAAGATTAACAGGATACTGTCTAGGACAAATTCACCAAAATTGTGAAAATATGATGAAAGAGCTGCATTTGGTTTAAATGAATCAGTAAACATTGCCAGAGTGTATTAGCCAAGATGCTGTTTTCTTTACAGCTGTATCACGGGGCCCACTCACTAGTAGGACACCTCCAGCTGGTTGCTTTGGAAATTCACTAGTTATTTCACTGGACACCACCCTCAAGCAAGTGTCTCCCTATGTTCCTTTTGAACCAGTGTCCTCTTCTAGGCACTTCCCTTCCAGGTCCTCCTCTCCCCAGGGACCCCCACACTATATCTACACTGGCACAAGATTGTGCCAGAAATATGCAAATTAGGCTAAGTGTGGAATATCACCAAGCCTCATTTGCATATCTAATGAGCCACCATTTTTTTCAGAAGAGGCTCTTGTGCAAGGAGCATCTACACTGCCCCTTCTTGTGCAAGAAAAGCCCTCACAATACCATTCTTCCTAAAAGTAATAGGTGTAACAGTATTGCACAAGAGGGCTTTTCTTGCACAAGGGGCAGTATAGATGCTCCTTCTTGCACAAGAGCCTCTTCTGAAAAAAATGGCAGCTCATTAGATATGCAAATGAGGCTCAGCAATATTCCACACAGCCTCATTTGCATATTTCTGGCACAAGATCACACCAGTATAGACATAGCCCCAGTGTGCCTGTACCCACCATGCTTCAGTGACCCCCTGCCAGTCTTCATCTAACCCCTGCTTCACAGGCAAATTGCAGACTGTAATGGCCACTTATCACTGGCAAAGTGGTATGGACCTGCTGTCCCTGTCTACCAGAGCTGCCTCTCTAGCACCTTAGTAGCCTCAAGCCTTGCTCCAGACCCTGCAGCCTGTGAGCTTGCTTAGCCAGAGCACCCACCCCCAGCATTACTTTACCTCTTAGAAAGCCTCCTGTTTTCCTAGTAGTCAGGTCCCTAATGCCTTCTCCCCTAAACAGCCCTCAGTTCCTCTTTATATAGTTCCCAGCTGGGCCCTCATTAGTAGAGCTTCCTCAGCTGGGACCTCGCTCTCAGCCCTTACTCTGGGCTGGGGTTTTGCCCTTAAAGGGCCAGTGCAAGGCAGCTGCCTTCTCACAAGCTGATAAGTACATTTTCTAACTAGAACCTGTTTAAAGTGGAGGCATGGCATAGACTAATAAAGCCTTGCTCTTTCAGGCACTATCCTAAAACAAATCTGATGCATATAAGCAGGCAGCCTACAAACTTACAAATAAAAGGAGACCCTGTACATTGTGCAGTAACAGAGATGAATGTGCAGAAGATAACAAAGCTATGACTCTATTATTAAACTGAGCATTCTTATGTAAAGATTTGCAGATCCTGAAACCCACATATGGTCAGAGTACCCACAATGCAAAGCAGATTATGTTGGGTGGAAGCAGCCACCACAAAAAGGGCAGAAATTGTACTATGTGTGCCCAGCTTCACCAAATATTCACAAGCATGTCCACTGGCCAGATTATGGTTAAACTAAATACTGGTCAGTTTAATAGCCACAAGAGAATAAAAACAATTGAAATTCTCAAATTCCATCACAGTCACTACCCAGATTTCTTTTGTTTATGTAGGTGAACTACTGTGAGCACCAAGGTACACAGGGCTGGATTAACTTTTTGTTGGCCTGGCACCGAATATATTTGTGCCCCTCCCCTGGTGAATGATTGTAAAAATCAGGACATCAACACAGAAGCTGACAGTGTGATACCACATGCTTTTCTGTACATGACTGCGGGGTAGGGAAAAATTAAGAAGGTTGAGTGGGCAAAGGGCCTGGGGCTACGGGTCGAGAGTGAGGTGCTCTATCAGAGTGTGGGGAGGAGTCTAGAGTTTGGAATGCAGGAGGCTGCCTGGGATTAGTGAGGCAGTACATGGAGGGAGGAGGATTGGTCCCCAGCTGGAGCAAGGCAGGGGCTGGGGACCAAAGTATGAAGGGGAGGAATGATTGGTTCCCAGGTGGAGCAAGGCAAGGGCCAGGGATAAGAGCACAGCTGGGCATGGTGGGGGGAAATTGGTCCCCAGTTGGAGCAAGTCAGGGGCTGGGGAAAATAGGGGGGGGGGCAGGAGGCTTGATCTCCAGCTGGAGTGAGGCAGGGACTGGGAGTAAGAGCACAGTAGGGTAGGATTGGTGTCTGGAGTGAGGGAGGACCCAGAGGTAACCACAGTGGAGCGGGGTAAGGGGCAAACAGGATCCCCAGTTCACACAAAGCCGATACCTACATTTCTTATCGGTCCTAGACAGTCCATTGTCTCTCTCTCACTGAGCTGTCCCTCCTCCAGCAGCAGCTTTCTGTTCTCGGGGCTGGGGGTAGGAAGTTGGAGTGATCAAACTGCAGTTTACTCCTGTAACCAGACTTTTAGTTTCCAGTCAGCACTGTTAACCGGACTGGATGCTGCCAGCTCTCCTTTTCTGCCAGAACTTATAACTGAAGAAAACAGGCAATGGGGAGGGGGGTGGGAGGAGGGGGAAAGAGAGAGACACAAAAGCCAGGGAGTGGGGAGAAAGGGCCATCATTTTTTTAAAGTGGGAGGATGAAATCCTTAAGGGAGCAGGAGTGGGGAGTGGGAAGCAAGTGGCAAGAAAGGAGCCTGGGGTGGAGGAGAGGAGCTGGTGGGTAGGGCCATGTCTGCTGTGCTGCCCAGGTAGGGTCCCTGTCAGCTGATCTCATCCCACAGTTTCCAACTTCTGGTAGGTAGGATTGTGAAAATCCCAGCTGCTTTAGACCTTACAGTTTGGTGTAGCTTTAGAAAATCCATGTATATAAATCAAGTAAGCTCAGGCGGAGGCTTTTTTATGCAACAGAAAGAACCAAGGAGTCATTGCATGCAACACATGTGTAGGGCACAAGGGAGACACACAGTTACTCAGTTCATAGAACAGTGGTCTCCAACCTTTTTACACCCAAGATCGCTTTTTTTAAATGTCAGGGCAAGCCAGGATCTACCCCATCCCTTCCCCAAGACCCTACCCCTTCCTTGAGGCCCTGCCCTTTCCAAACCTTTCCATGAACTACCCGTTGCTAATGGAAACTTGACGTTAATTACATAATTACACCTGAGCCATTTTGCTAGCCCTGCAGCTGGGAGAATGGTTTAATTTAAATTATTCAACAGATTAAGTATTTTAACTTTCTCATGTTAGTTTATCAAACTTCATTTTAAATAAAGTAAAACATTAAGTCCAACACAAAAGGTTTCAATGTTTTGTTTCTTTCTGGCAGGTGTGGGGAACCTTTTTTGGGTCAGAGGACACTGACCCACAGAAAAAATCAGTCGGGGACCACACAAGTGAGAAGCAAAAAAACTTCTCAAAAAACCCCAACCCTCACTGATGTGGCTCCCAATTGAGACACCTCACTATTCTATGGCACTCCAGGGGGTGAGGGGAAGGGTCAGGGAGGACTGAGGTTCAGGGCTTTCCATACGCCAGATTTACTTTTCTGGGATTCCAGAGTTAGTGAATTTTGTGGACCCCCCTTTGGCTCTGGGGTGGGAACAAAAATGAGGGGCTCAATGTGCAGGATAGGACTGCCATCGAGTGGGATAAGGATACAGGATCCGGGTGGGAGGTGGGGTGCAGGATGGGATGAGGAGGGCAGGGTCTGAAAGAGAGTTTGGCAGCAGGAGAGAGTGTGGAGTGGGGATACGAGAGGAAATTTGGGAGCATAAGAGGGCTGGGGGAGTAACGCAGCAAAGGTGAAAGGGTGAAAGAGTGAGGATTCAGTCAAATAGCTAGTTGGGGAGGGAGGCAAAGGAAAGTGAAGCTTCTGCAAAGTAAAATTGAATCCCCACTTACATCTTCCCTCTGCTCCAGCCTCGCTCCCCTCAGCCCTATGATCCTCCCCAGCTTGATCCCCTGCATCCCCCCATCCCCCTCAGTGTAACCCCTGTCCCTTCCCATCCTGCCTCCGCATCCTCCTTCACCTCCCCCCTCCTGCCCTGACATCCCTATAACCCCAGCACACTCACCGGCAGGACACCAGTGCTGGGACTTGCACCCTCCTGGGATTAGCTCTGGGGTGAGGATGAGGGGCAGGCAGAGTGGCTCTGGGGTGGAGCAGGCAGAGGCCAGGGCTGGCTCCAGCCCAGCTGGATGCAGCGGGGTGCTGGGAAAAGGGCTCCCTGATCGTGCACACAGCTAGCAGGGAACAGCGCAGAGTAGCCCAGCCCTACTCCCTCCTGGAGCAAGACACAAGGGCCGGGGACGCACATGTGTGCACGCACATGCACCTCTCTCCCACCCAGCCAGCAAGTTAACAAAGAGGGGCAGCCGCCTGGCTGGCTGCCCCTCTTTGCTTCAGCCTGGCTAGCGCGCAGCACAGCCTTGGCAGATTCAGTGCCATGGCCACCTGGCTGCCCCTCTTTGATCCAGCACAGCTGGAGTGTGGCACAGCCTCAGCAGGTTGGACCTGTGGCCAGCTGGCTGGGCAGCTGCCCCCTTTGCTCCAGCCCAGCTGGCTGTGGCGTTCAGCCCGCCAAGGTTGCACCACATTAAGCTGGGCTGGATCAAAGGGAACCAGCTACCTGGCCAGCTGGCCACAACGATTGACTCCAAGGGGTGGCACGATTGACTGGTCGATCACAATCAACCGGTGGGTGGCCCCTGTCATAGAATCACAGAAGATTAGGGTTGGAAGAAACCGCAAGAGCTCATTTAGTCTCACCCTCTGCTCAAAAGCAAAGCCAACCTCAGCTAAATTACTCCAGACAGGCCTTTGTCAAGTTTGGCATTAAAACCCTCTAAGGATGGCGATTCCACCATCTCCCTAGGTACCCCATTCCAGAGCATCACCACCCTCCTAGAGAAATAGTTATTTTCTAATTTCCAATTTACACCTCCCCCACTGGAACTAGAGTCCTTTTCGGTCATCTGCCATCACTGAGAATGGCCTAGCATCATCCTCCTTGGAACCCCTCTTCAGGTAGTTGAAGGCTGCTGTCAAATCTCCCCTCATTCTCTCTTCTGCAGACTAAATAAATTAAGTTCCCTTAAAATGACCAGACCCCTAGTCATTTTTGTTGCCCTCCACTGGACTTTCTTCAATTTGTCCACATCCTTTCTAGGGAGGTGGGGGAGGGGAACTGAAAGCAGTATTCCAGATGTGACTTCACCAATGCCAAATAGAGGGGGAAATTGGTTCCCTTGACCTGCTGGAAGTGTTCCTACTAATGCAGCTCAATATGCTGTTAGCCTTCTTGGTAACAAGGACGCACTGTTGACTCATATCCAGCTTCTTATCTACTGTATTCCCCAAATCCTTTTCTGCAGAACTGCTGCTTAGCCAGTAGGTCCCCAGCCTGGTGCAGTGCATGAGATTCTTCCATCCTAAGTGAAGGATTCTGCATTTGTCCTTGTTAAACCTCATCAAATTTGTGTTGGCCCAATCCTACAATTTGTCTGGGTCACGCTGGATCCTATCTTACACTCCTTATCTACATTCCCCCCAGATTAGTATAATCAATGAACTTTCTGAGGATGCAATCTATCTCATCATCTAGATCATCACTGAAGATATTAAACAAAACTGGCCGACCCCTAGGGCACTCCACGTGATAGCGGCTGCTAACTAGATATCAAAATGTTGATCACTACCCATTGAACCTGACGATATATCCACCTTATAGTCCATTCATCCAAGCCATATTTCTTTAACTTGCTGGCAAGAATACTGTGGAAGACGATATCAAAAGCTTTCCTAAAGTCAAAGTATATCACGGCCATATCACCAGAGCCCCTTGATGGCTGAAGAGAGAATTGTAGTCTCTTTGCCAAGCTGTCTGAGGGAGAGGAAGTGTCTGGTATGTGGCCTGGGACCAGACTTCTTCTTATCTCCTGTTGGGGCTGCTAAGAGTTGGGGGTGGGGGGAAACCAGGCCCGCCCATTCCTCTGGGTTCTGGCCTAGGGACCCTGTCTCAAAGAGGTCAGTTGATGTCATATTCCCTGGGCCACTTCCCCGGGAAGCTGCTCTGTCCAGGCCTTTCTCTTGGGCCTTGTGGTCAAGTCCTCCCTGTCCAGGGTTCTGCAAAGTGTTGCCATAGGCTTACCAGCGAGTCTTCAGTCATTGGACCTGGTTCTGACCAGGTCTGAAGTCCAGCTCCCACTTGAAGCTATCCAGAGTGCTGCTGTTCTCCCAGTCAGCCCTTAGGTTTACCTGGGTCAAGCTCCAGCAAAGAACTGCCAGGCGTTGGCCCAGCAGCTTATTTTATATCAGCCTGCTGGACCCTGATTGGCCGCAGCAGAGGCTGCCGCTCTATTCTGCTTGGAGGACCTCTCTTCTGCTCCTGTCACTGGGCGGGGTGCAGAAAGTCCTCCAGCAGGGATGTTGGGGCCTAGTCCACCCCATCACAAGGAGTCAAAAGTTTCCCTTTCTGAGGTCCAGGGTCCATGTTCTGCTACTCTCCTTTCTTCCTTTTGTCAGGATCCTGAACTCAACCATCTCATGGTCACTGCTGCCCAGGTTGCCACCTATATCTACTTCCCCTACCAATTTTTCCCTGTTTGTGAATAGCAGGTCAAGAGAAGCATGAGCCTTAGTTGATTTCTCTAGCATTTGCACCAGGGAGTTCTCGCCACTCTCCAAATACTTTCTGGATTGTCTGTGCTCTGCTCTTTTGTTCTCCCAGCACATGTCAGGGTGACTGAAGTTCCACATGAGAACTTTGCTATACTGAAGTACAAGAACATACCAATTGGTGGAATATGTTCATTTGCTTATCTACTAATGGATAAGAACATAATAATAGCCATACTGGGTCAGATTAAAGGTCCATCTAGCCCCATATCCTGTCTGCCGACAGTGGCCAATGCCAGATGTCCCAGCAGGAGTGAAAACAACAGGTAATCATCACATGATCTCTCTCCTGTCATCTATTTCCAGACAAACAGAGGCTAAGGATACCATTCCTACCCATCCTGGCTAATAGCCATTGATGGATCTAACCTCCATGAATTAATCTAATTTTTTTTTTGAACCCTGTTAAAATCCTGGTCTTCACAATATCCTCTGGTAAGGAGTTCCACAGGTTGACTATGCGCTGCATGAAGAAAAACTCCTTTTTATTTGTTTTAAACCTGCTACCTATTAATTTCATTGGGTGACCCCTAATTCTTATGGAACAAGTAAACAACTTTTCCTTATTCACTTTTTCCACACCAGTCATGATTTTATAGACCTCTATCATATTCCCCCCCCCCCACTCTCCTCTTTTCTAAGCTGAAAAGTCCAAGTCTTTTTCATCTCTCTTCATATGGGACCCTTTCCAAACCCTTAATCATTTTTGTTGCCCTTCTCTGAACCTTTTCCAATGTGAATATATCTCTTTTTTGAGATGAGGCAACCACATTTGTACGCAGTATTCAAGATGTGGGCATACCATGGTTTTATATAGAGGATCATCATTTGTATTTTATTTCACCTAAAGACTGGATAGTTAAAGGAGGCAGATAAGGACTATTAGTTAGCATTTAGAGAGGAAGAGTACTAACACCAGAATCTACACAGTCAAAGAACCATTGACACCTTCATTGTTTGGTAGGTTGATAATGTCCGAGCCATCCGGTATCTCGCATCTACATGTTTTGTTAGTCTTTAAAGTGCTACCATACTATTGGTTATTTTTTAAGTTTATCCTGTACAGACTAACTCAGCTACCCCTCTGAAGCTTTTAAACCATAAATCAACAGTTATGTACAAAACTCATCAGTCTAGCTACAGCTCAGGAAAGTCTTAATTCGCTGAAGATTCCATGATTTAGATATTACAGGGGAAAATACAAAGGGTGGCATTTGTAAAAGCACCTAAATGAATAGGAGCTCAAATTCCACCCCCAAGTCCATAGGAAGACTTTTGCTGCCAAGTCACTTAGTTGTTGTTGAAAATGTCACCCTAAATTCTTATATATCTTCTAGAATGGAAAGACAGTAAACAAGCAGAATAACAATAGGCAGAATGATGATAGTGGGTATGTTGCATGGTCAAAGCCAAGGTAAACACACCCGGATTCTACTCATAACAAATAGACAATTGTTGAATGTTTAAAAATCATATATAAAGTTTCCTGAAAATTCAGAAATTCTCTTTTTACTCAGTTGGGTCTGATTATAACTCAATAATTTATTTTTTGTAGACCACAGCCAGAAGGCCTTTACAACACCTTTGGTTATACTTTAAGTTTTCTTGCCAGAATATACAGAAAAATAATAAGAAATATACAATTATTCTGTTATCAGTGCTGCCTGAATCATAAAATAACTGTAGAGGCAGAAAGCCAGATTCTTTGGGCCTACCAAACTGTACTTAGCACAGAACCAGAACAAAGAAAGAGCAAATGAGACCTAACTTTAAGCCACTTTACAGATTCCTGATTCTGGGACATGCATAATAATTACACATAAGCTTGTAAGTGTAATACTGAATAATAATGCTATGTGGAAGTACAATAACATACCCTACTGGCAGATGCCAGCCCAGTCCCCATCACACGATAGTGGAGCCTGAAGAATGTTTTATCTTACACTTAGCTGCCAATGGCTGGAAGGTGCATTCTGGCAACCGGTAATTGATGAGTGGGGAGTAGGGAAGTGCTGTTTTCCCTGAGAATGTCCAGTACACAATGGCATCAAGAGGAGGGAAAGATAAACACCCTTAGCACAGGGAGAATTGGACCTCAGAGGCTGTGTTTACTGTCCATTTGTGATGGCAGAGAATGTAGATCTAAAACAGACTGCCAACAGAACCGATGACATACAATGCAGCAGTGATAGCATCCCACTTACAAAGGTTTGAAATATGGACATTAAGCAACAGATACATTAAGAAACTTGAAAAATTTCACATGTGCTGTTGTTGCTCTGTCCAGAAAGTCTGTTGGCAATACTAAGTGTCAGATATTGCCATCCATGAGTGAACAAAAACAACCAGCACTGAGGCGATGATTATCAAATCTCCAATGGATATATTATGTTATCAGAATGGGAGTTGATTGACAGTTGATAAAAGCCCTCTATGATGAGCTGAAACTCAGAAAGTGCAGAAGGGTATTCAGAATAAATGCTTCAGAAACTCTTAAGCAGCATCTCAGCTCATGCATTACAAATATTGATAACTTCAAAGACACAGTCAAGGATAGACCTGAATGGAGACCAGCTATCAGTAAAGGTTGTAACACTTAGGCAATGTCTACACTACATTTTTTTGTGGAAGGGCAATGCAAATGAAGCACTGATTAGTATTTTCTTGTGCTTCATTTGCATAGTCTCTTCCGATCCGTTTTTGCACAAGAGGTTTTTGTGCAAAAACATTCAGTGTGGAAGTTTCCGTTTTGTGCAAAACCCCCTTTTTACACAAGATCCTTATGCCCCTCCCGCAAAAAAGGGGGGTTTTGCGCAAAATGGAAACTTCCACACGGCATGTTTTTGTGCAAAAACCTCTTGTGCAAAAACGTATCGGAAGAGACTATGCAAACGAAGCACGAGAAAATGCTAATCAGCGCTTCATTTGCATTGCCCTTCCGCAAAAAAAAGTAGTGTAGACATAGCCTTAGAGAATATTGTGAAAAATAGAAGAAAGAGCCAAACATCATGCCAAGTCTTCAGTGAGAGTCTTCTACACATTTGTATCTCTTGCTTGTGATTTTGCTGCCCACAAAAGTTACTATATAGCCACAAGAGAGGACAAGATGCTCTGATGTCATCACTGTATGTGAAGGACAGCCAGACAGTGCAGTGAGACATCCTGGCTCCATTGCAGTCAGTGGGCAAAAACCCCCTTTGACATCAGTGGGGCCAGTATTTTACTCCAAATCTCTCTGGAATCACTTCTGTCACCAGTTTAATTTTGTTCTGCCTATGTTATGGAGACTAAAGAGGCATAGCTATACTGATGTTCATTATTGGGGATTACCAGGAAAAAAGTCCACTGATTGAGGGAAAAAGCAAGAACAGTGTTTCTAAGCTTTGAGATTCCTTGGGCCTACGAAATATTGTTAACTGCATCCCCAATTTCTGCCCTAAATGGGAGCCGATCTACAAGGCCTCAAACTCGCTACTCTTCAGCAAAGGGGAAAGAGAAGAGAAGCACAGTATCACACAGTGTAAAACATTGAATTACAAGCCTCTTTTTGTAATAACTGTTTACTTCTGTCTTAGCTTTTCTAGAAGGCAGTTGCACTTTGAAGCTATTTTAACAGAAATGATAGCTTTATTTTAATATAAAATATGCCGTGTATACCCTTTTACACTTAAACTCAGTAGCATGTCAACAAACCAGTGTTACTTTTATATCTGACTTTGTCAGTCAGACGTCCCAGGTTCTGTCCTTAGTAACACTGGTAAATTTATTTCTAATTTTATTAGGTGAGAATATTAAAATATAGCTTAATCAAAATTTACCAACTTGCAAAAACTTGCACCGTAAAAAGTTACACAATAAATTTTATTTCTTGATGTAGCTTGTATATTTAAAAAATTATGGTATGATACTTCTCAATTCCATACGTATAGTACTTTATCTTCCTACTGAGTGACTTCTTTCCTTTGGTAAATTAACATGCCATAAAATACTTCATATTTAAAAATAGAGTGTTCTTTACAAGTGAATTTCAGAAAGTGCATCTTACTGTGAAAAGAAAGTCAACTAGAAAAGAGATGTAGCATCTGTTTGCATGCAAAATGAGAGCATGTGGTTAGCCCATCTGATTTATGTTATCAGTGCTAAACACTACTCTTGGCATTGTACCTGCTAATGAATTTTAGGGTATGTCTACACTAGCCCCCTAGTTCGAACTAGGGAGGCTAATGTAGGCATTCGAACTTGACAATGAAGCCCGGGGTTTAAATATCCCGGGCTTCATTTGCATGTTCCCGGGCGGGCGCCATTTTTAAATCCCCCTAGTCCGAACTAACTGCCTGCAGCTACACGCGGCAGTTAAAAGTTAATTCGAACTAAGTCCTTAGTTCGAATTAACTGTTACACTTCATTCCACATGTAGCCGCGGGCAGTTAGTTTGGACTAGGGGGATTTAAAAATGGCGCCCGCCCGGGAACATGCAAATGAAGCCCGGGATATTTAAATCCCGGGCTTCATTTGCAAGTTCGAATGCCTACACTAGCCTCCCTAGTTCGAACTAGGGGGCTAGTGTAGACATACCCTTATATAGCAGAGTATCTACATTATATACACTTAGTAATGTAAGATAGTTTCACACCTCATTTGCTAAGGAGCCTGCAAAATCAAAAATAGTATTTGGGAAGATAATTCAAGTCTAATCTGATTTTATGAAACTTCTGCTTTTTCTGCCAGTAGCAGTTCTCTCCCACCTTTCAAACAAACGTTTGAACAAAATTTGTATAGACTCTCACAAACTAAGGGAAAGGTTTAATTTTCATTATGAGGAAATGGAAGACCTAGAATCATTGTGATTCCAGTGTAAGTGCCTGGAAAACGTAATGTGGTGGGTTTTTATAGAAAAGTTTACAAGAAAAAAAGCATCCATTTGCTTAGGAAATACTTCTGATTATCTTTATATTCAGTCACACTGAGCAGAAATATTCATGCAAATTGTTAATGTAGAATTTCGTTGGGCCTTATTCTAGGCTGGTATAACTCCATTGGTTTGAAAGGAATTGTACCTGCTTGAGTGTTGGCTATTTGTCCATCAACCTTTTCTTCTAATTGCTGCAAAAAAACCCGCCATGGTCTTTTAGGCCCTAAATTTTACAGGTCCTAAAACAGTATTTTTCATTCAACACTAATCTATTCTATTATCTGATTTGATTTAACAAAAATGGATCAAGACTGTAGACTGAATCTTTGGGCTGATGGTAGTCTTCAAAATAATTTGCCTGAATCACTGTTTTTGTGGGAAATGGCTGGAAAATTCCTTCTTTCCAAGGCTCTGTTACAACGTCTTTGTTCTTAGATGTTGTGTTGCCCTATTGTTTTGCTTTAGAGATGAGATAATGAGGATGAACTGACATGAGTGCACAAGAGAATAAGTGACAAAGCTCCCACTCAAAACCTGGTGAGTCCTTTATTTTCAAGTGAATTGCTTGCCTCAGAGGTTCACAGCATCCCTCAATTTAGGCACCACACCCAGGACAACAGCTTGCTGTTTGCTGAGTTACTCTCATCATTGGCCAGCCTGAGGTATAGGGGAAAATCAAACTCCGCAGACTCAGTGGACCTGCAAATGACACAGGGCTGGGTAAACCCTTTTCTTTACCCTAGCCAGTCTTTTCCCTGAGTGGAAATGGGGAAAGTGGGTGTTGGGGGGAGCCTGGACCTACCGTCTAGCCCAGGGCCCTGCAATAGCAGCTGCCTATAAAAATCTCCAACACCAGCTGCGAGACAGCTACAGAATCCCTAGGCTACTTCCCCACAACTTCCCCCAGCACCTTCCTTATATCAGACTCTTCCTACTAGAATCCACTGGTGCTTGCTCCTCCTAGACTCTCTTTAGTGCTCCCTCAGTCCTCTCAACTCTACAAACTTTAACTAATTGCAGAGCTCTTTTTACAACCAGTCTCAACAGGTTCTTTAATTGGTCCCAGGTGTTCCAACTACCCTTGGCTCACCTGACTCTGCAAGCCCAGTTAATTAGCTCCAGGTACTTAATTGCCCTGATTGATTTTGGCAAATTCTTGCTGGTTCTGGATTAGCGCTTGCCATTTTACCCTGGGAACACAGATTTATTCAGTCTGAGGCTAATATGCCTCCCTTCTGTCATTCTCTTGTACCTTTCTGGCCTGACTCTGTTACACTATGTATAAGAGTTCATAAGGATAACAGTGAGTGGGTGCCAGGATAAGAGTTGTAAAAGTGCTTTGTTCAGAGAGCAGGGTTGCCAACTTTCTGCTCACAAAAAACCCAATATCCTTGTCCCACCGTTACCCTTTCCCATCCTATGAGGATCTTCTCTGCCTTTTCTCCAAGGCTCTGTCCCTGCTCACTCCATACACCCTCCATCTGTCACTTACTCACTCGCTTTCACTGGGCTGGGACAGGAGTTTGGAGTGCAGGAGGGTGGCAGCTTTGGTTGGGGATGCAGGCTCTAATGTGGGACTGGGGATGAGGGATTTGGAGTGTAGGAGGGGGCTCTTCATTTAGGATGAAGGGTACAGAATGTGGAGGGAGACTCTGGGTGCAGGTGTGTGGGGGTGTGAGAGCTCTGGCTGGGAGTGCAGACTCTGGGGTGAGGCTGGGGATGAGAGATTTGTAGTGTAAAAGGTCCTCTAGACTGGGATTGAGGGATTCAGAAGGTGGTAGGGGGATGAGGGCTGGGGAAGAGGGTCAGGAGGGGGGCAGGATGGAATCAGGGTGCAGGATCTGGGTAGTGCTTTACCTCAAGCAGTTCCTGGAAGCAGCAGCATGTTTCTCCTTGAGTTCCTAGGCTGCAGACACAACCACTGCAGTTCCTGGCCAATGGGAGTTGCAGATCCAGCACTTACGGAGGGGGTAGTGTCAGGAGCCCCTAATGGTCCCTATGCATAGGAGTCAGAGGGGAGACAAGCCACTGCTTTTGTGAGTCACACAGAGCCAAGGTAGGCAGAGGCCTGCCTTAACTTGCTGTGCTACCAACCTGACTTTTAACACCCTGGTCAGCAGTGCTGACAAGAGCTTCCAGGGTACCTTTTCAACTGGCTATTCCAGTCAAAAACCAGATACTTGGCAACCCTATCAAAGAAGTTAACACCTTTCCCTTTCCCTAATTTCACTGAACATAGCAAGAAACATTCCCCTTTCGGGGAAATAGCTGGATTACAGTATCAGGTGCTGTCACCTTTCATTGGATTTAATGCTGCATGGGGTAGGATTAGAAACATCTTCAGCTCATGAATATACAGTCAACAAATATGCATGAAGTAGAGTTGTAATTGCGTTTGTCTTTGGGCAGGAAACTCTTACAATATCTTTGAAGTTTGAGTTTTAACATTCTTTTCTCCGATATCCTTTTAGTTGCATCAGGCTTAAAAGGAGTTGAAATTCTGTTTCAAATAAGTCCAAGCACTCCTATTTGCTATTAAAGTCTTCGGTTCTCATGAGGTTAGGTTAGGTGATCACCATTGTCCCTTCTGGCCTTGAAATTTGGAATCTTAAGTATGTGGGCGTTGAAGAAAGTATTCACCTTTAAATGACAACAGGAGTTAGAAATAACCAATGTCTCATAGAAGATATTTCCCAACATTTAATGCTTTCTTTAACATTTGAAGAATGAAGTCTTTAACAGGTTTATGGAAGAAACCAGTTTTAATAAGGATATTTCTAAAACGCTTTGTGTAAATGTAAACTAGAAGTTTTTCTCTTTCCTATGAGGAAATGTAAAATTAGACTACTTTTTGACTTGATTATAGCTCTGATAATACATCCTAAGCCTTATTCTTCCTTGAAATGGCCTACATAAAGAGCATTCCTATTTTTACAGGATTTTTCTGCAACATAATTATCTCACAACGTTTGGTTTTTTTAGAATTTTTTTGAATTTCTGTCTTGCAAAAAAATGTAGCTTTTTATTTTTCTTCTGAATCAGGATAATTTTTTTTTCTGAAACCTACAAATTTTCCAGGGGATGGAAATTCCTTTTTCCAGACAGCTCTAGTTTAAATATATATGTTTAAATAAACAATTCTGCTTTGTATTCATGCTGTAATAACATTATATTAAGGAACATTAACTGTCATCAAGTATCTTTTATAAATCATTCAGATCCAGAGTTGAATAAATTTACTCCTCA
Organism: Pelochelys cantorii; assembly: GCA_032595735.1. Classification (NCBI taxonomy): domain Eukaryota; kingdom Metazoa; phylum Chordata; order Testudines; family Trionychidae; genus Pelochelys; species Pelochelys cantorii. The sequence continues at coordinate 174,274,453 of CM064328.1, read as the reverse complement.
TCTTCAATGGACCAGTGATAGAATCAAATACTATTGTACATGCAGGTCTTACCCATACACAGAATACGTGGTTGCATCGGACACCACTGGGTCTTAATATTCACCTATCAGCCTCTTTCTATCCCTGTTTGGTGAGTCTTCATCCTGAGAGGAGTTAATTAACTTGAAAGTGAAATAGCCTTCTAGCAGAACATTAAACCGATGAAAAATTCAATGTAGTAATGAAGCTGTGTAACAGGTATATACCATCAGTTTCTGAGTTTCCTGTGTTGTATGCAGGACCTTAGTTTAATATTTGCTTTAAAATATTTCATTAATGTGTTCATGAAGATAATGAAATCACTTCTCCAAAAGATCATTGTTATCCCCTGGGGCTGTCGTTGGGCATAGGGGACACCAGTTTAATAGTACTGCGTAGGTCCCCATAAATCCTAAGGAGGGCCCAATGTACCTGAGTGAGGATATCAAAATCTGCCTCATAGAAAGGTTCATTACTACTAAGAATGATCCTCTGGAAGCCATAAAATTTAAATTTTGCAATCAAATTGAACTTGTTTTTCTGAACTTTTTCAGTTAGGATATTTTGAACATGACAGCATCGAACAGCCAGTTCTAATGATATTTATTAAGGAGTATGCAAGTTAGTAAATTAATTGCTTATTGATGGATAATATTTAGCTGTTAGTCCATGCATGGAATTTCAAAATCTCCCATTGATTTTAATGAAAAAAAGTGCTAGTGTCTCGTTCATTGTTTTTGATAATCTTGTGCTACTTGTTTTCTGTTGGTTCTATAGTCTCATTAATGTACTTCCAGTCTACATTTGGACTGCAGCCTAGTCAGCAATTTCTTTGTTTCTTACTTTTGCAATAGGAAAATGGAACCCAAGGCTTCTACTTCAATTTGCTCCTCTCATTGGGTACTTCTAACTGCAATTATTCCAAAATAACATAATGCACATCTACATTATAAGCCTTCTTTAGTAATAATTTCGAGTTGGAGGACTTCTTATTCCAATTTCTTAACCCTCATTTTACGAGGAGTAAGGGAAGTTGGAGGACAAGTGTTCTTTCTTGGACTTCCTGCTGTGTGTAGACAGCACTAAAAGCAAAAATAAGCTATTTCAACTTAAGCTACACAGTTGATGTAGCCCTGCTGTGTAGATATGCCCTTAATGTATTAGGCCTAGCTGGTGTATTTTGTTTATTTTAGACTAATAACTTGCTTTGATCTGTCTGTTTTCACCTGTAATCACATATAATTCTACTTTTTATACTAATAAAACAACTTTGAGTATGTCTACACTGCATTCCTCTTTTGAGAGAGGAATGCAAATGCAGCTGAGCGAAATTGCAAATGAAGCGCGGATTCGAATTTCCCCTGCTTCATTTGCATAATCGCATCCAGGCACTATTTCAAAATACCCTATTTCAAAAAAAGAAACACTGTCTAGACGCGGTTATTTCGAAAGAAAACCCTTCTTTCGAAATTACCCTTAAACCTCATTTTATAAGGAGTAAGGGTAATTTTGAAAGAAGGGTTTTCTTTTGAAATAATCGCATCTAGACAGCGTTTCTTTTTTCGAAATAGGGTATTTCAAAATAGCGCCTGGACGTGATTATGCAAATGAAGCGCAGGAAATTCAAATCCGCGCTTCATTTGCAATTTCGTTCACCTGCATTTGCATTCCTCTCTCAAAAGAGGAATGCAATGTAGACATACCCTGATTGTTATCAAACCCAGTGTAAATAATTATTATCTGGGGGTGGGGACAACAACTATGCATATCTCTCTTTCATTGATAAAGAGAGGGAATTCTATGAGCTTTCTCTGTGTAAAACTTTTATACCATATAAGATGGATTTATTTGGGGGTTTGGTCTCTTTTGAGGGCTGTGCTCTTGGATGTTGTCAGGTCCCTCTAGCTGAGTGTTCCAGAGCTGTTATCAGTGTCTGTGTTACTCTGCTGGAGGACTGTTACTCCAACTCTGTGACTTTGCTGGGGGAGACCAACGCCTCTGGCTGGGCAGGGTGGTGGAGCACCTCAGAGGGTAGATAGGCAAGCTCAGTGGTATGATCATCACACCTGGTGACAGTCTCAAGGGGACCTCTGATTCAACCTGTGACACTATGAATTTAAAAACTCTTTGTTTATGCACATTGCACATGTTGCTATTTTTCCATTGGAATATGGAAATAGATCTTAAATATCCATTATTTTCCATTATCAGCTATTCACTCCTATCCAGTGGCAGTGAATATATCCACACAGTGTTTCCTCCACACTTTCCATTAATTCGCATTCAGAAAACCTACCCTGTGTCTCAGAATGACAGTCACTGAATCTTTCTCAATCATATTATGGCAGTCCCTCTAATAGGAAGGAAGTAGCATAACAGCCTGTGGGTGATTCCTTTCTCTTGTAATGCCTTTTAAAATGCCCAAGTTGCAATGTAAGAAGATGTTTGCCCATCTTGCTCCTTTCCTTAATGCAGGATTAACTTTTCCCTTGTCACATCCACTGCTACTGCATGGTATTTTCATTATTGTCACTTTTTCTAATCTGATCTAATCCAAAACCCATTGAAATCAATGGAAAGGCTCTTATAGCACAGTTCTTCTTCAACAGTTGCTGTTTAAGAATGTGACCTTTTTATTAAACATACTTGTGTATACTCAGTCCTATCTGCTTACCTTGGTGATTGAACTGGTTGGTATCTGTTTTTTGTTTTAGGGGTCTTTTTTTTTTTTTTTGCTCCTTTTGGCACTGCAAAGCCATCAAGAAAATTACAAGACAGTGCATGGATGCTTAATGCCATGTGCATGTCATTTCTGAATATATAATGGCAAGTTTTCATTTAATATCTAAAGCTGTATTGCAGATATACACTTTCAAAAGAGAGACAGAAAGAGAAAGAGAGAGACAGATTAGTGGAGGAAAAATTGAACTATCAGTTATAATTGCTCTTTTTAATGGTCATGGTCATGCAAATAGAAGCTAATCACAGAATTGACTTGATCACATTTCAGAATACAGAATAGCGAGTCAAATTTTGAAATTAATAAAGTATTCTAACATTATTCCCATGCAACTGAGATCAGAATTTGGATGAATATATGGTTCAAGAAATCAGGAAACTCTGTTCTTCCTTTAGGGTACATCTACACAGCAACATTATTTCAAAGTGTCTAGCATTATTTCGAAATAACATAGTTCCCATCTACACAGCAGGCAGTTATTTTGAAATACTGTCAAGCTGGAGGACTTCTTACTTTGACTCCTATAACCCTCATTGTACAAGGAGTAAGGGAAGTCGGAGGAAAAGTGATCTATTTTGAAATAAGTGCTGTGTAAACAATTCCCATTTTGAAATAAGCTATTTCAAAATAAGCTACACAATTGACATATCTCAATTTGCATAGCTTATTTTGAGTTAAGCCCCACTGTGTAGAAGCAGCCTTAGATTTGCAATGGTGATGGTTCTAGAAGTATAAATTAAGAAAAAGACTCTTAAAATGGTCAGAAGGTACAATTGAAGGTGAACAAATTGATATATAAAGTAGCTGCTCCTTTTTAGGTCTCACAGAAGAACAAGTTTTAGAGACATATATATAATCAGATCTGTAAAGTGCTACGCATTCATATCAGAATTCAGCTGCAGAATCTTGGAAAACAAAGTAAGTTTTCTTGTCAGAAGTATGTATTTGGAGTTCAGGTAATGCTGGTCAACATGACTTGTGCACTAAAATTTGAAAAGTTTGGTTTGAACTGGGTGAAAAATGTTAAATAGTTCTTTGTACTTTTGGTAAAAAAAAAGTTTTCCCTAAAAATAATGCTAAAGTAGAAGCATAAAGCTCACTTGTTTACTCTTACTTTCTTGCCTTACTCTTACTCTTTCTCTTCTAATTCTTCTCTTATTTTTGATCTGGCACGGTAAGTGTGCTGAAATGAACAACTGAAAAGCTTTAGACAAAACTTTTTGGATGATCACAAAAGCCAAATGTAAACCATATTACTTACACTAAAAATTTAGAAACTTGTTGTCTGTGTTGTTTAGAGTTTAGATGGCTGAGAAAATGAGATTAAAAACAAAGTGCTTTGCTTTTTGTAGAACTTCCAGTACCATTCAGGATAAACAAAACTCAGTGAATTAAAATGAAATGAGAAACAACATGTGGCTTGAAATCTAATGATCCATGGCTGAGTACACAGAGTGGTTGCTTAGGAACATGGAATTTAACATACTGCTTCAGACCACACTGCTCCATCAAGCTGAATATCCTAATTAGGGCAGTCTCCAATTCTTAGTGGCTTAAGGGAAATAAAAATTCTCTTAAATGGCTTCGCCAACTGTGTAGCACTGTGTATGGTGGGAAAAAAATCCTGAGCCTCACAGGTGATCAGCTCATGTTCTGGATGACAATATTTGACTGTATTTGATGTAGCCATAAGCAGAATGTGGCCATCTCTACTGTCTGAAATTCGGGGTGGAACTTGGACCCGATGGTTCTTATAGATGTACGACTGGTATAAATCATTAAGTGTGCATACACGTACATCACACATGCAGCACTGAATGGACTTGGCACTCCAAATACACAGCTGCATATTAAGTTAGTGAAAGAACCGTTTTTATACACAGGCAAATCTATTGCATTGCATGGAAGGCATGCTAGACAGATATATAAGAAAATGAGCAGGTAAAGAGTAAACAGGACAAGATACTCAATTGGCGTAAAACTGTTATGCGATATTGACTTCAGTGGAGCTAGGTTTACTTAACCCTAGCTGAACATCTGGCTGTTCATGCGCAAGTTATGTAGGTGGGATTTCACCCAAGCCAGTAAGGAGTTCTGATGCCACCTGCCCTGCAAACCTGAGTCCTTCTGTTCTGAGCTGCTTTGGCTCAAAGTCCTGTCATCAACAGCCTGCTCACAACGCAATTTTCTCATCCTGGCTTCCACCAACTTAATGACTCCTTGAGAGGTGACATCAATAGGCCTTCTTGTCCTGACTCTCTTCAAAAACATCTCCCCTGAAGTGTTCAGTCCCTCCTGCTGGATACACACTGAAATGATCAAAATTGTTGCCTCCAAATAGACAAAGCACACACCTGCCTGTTAGTTTGGTTCAGTTTAATACACCAAGCTGTATTTTGAAATATAGCAAAAATAAGTGTATTAACTAAGAACAAACAGCGGTATGTTTACACTACAGAGAAGATCGAAGCTGCCGCTGTCAATCTTCCAGGGTTCAAATTAGTGGTCTAGGTAAGATAGGTAATTCAAACTGAGAGGGGTACTCTAGTCGATGCCGGTAGTCCTGCTTCCATGAGGACTAAGGGAAGTCGAAGGGAGAGTGTGCTTCCTTTGACTTCCTGCAGTGTGGACAGCGCCAAAAGTCGAGTTAAGGTACTTCGACTGCAGCTATGCAATTAACTTAGTCGAAGTTGCGTATCTAAATTCGACCTTATCCCAGAGTGTAGACGTACCCTCAGTGATTACAGGTAAGAATGAAAGAGATAGGAATGGCTGTGGGAGAGGCACCTCTCCAACATCCTCAACCCAACCCAGCCCTGGACCTGCCACACCTCAGGAGGAGGCACACCTCCTCTGGCCCCAATCCAGTCCTGGCCCAGACTGCTGTGGTCAGGGAAGAGGTGCCTGTGCCCTGGCCTCAACCCATCCCAGACCTGCCGTGGCTGGGGAAAAGCTGCCCCTTCTCCAACTCCAATTCAACCCAGTCCTGGACCTGCCATGCCTGGGAAGAGGTGCCTATCCCATGGCCCAAGCCACAGAGCTGCCACAGCAGGGAGAAGTACCTCTGCCCCACCAGCCCAAGAGCTGCTGTGGAGAAAGAGCTGGGAGGGGAAGTCCTCTCTCCCCACCATATCTCCAGTGTAGCCATCACCCCAAGCCCCTAATACCCAACCCACCCATGAGCCCACATCCTAGCTATATCCGTCAACCCCTTGCACTGCTCATGCCCCAACACCCGAACCATCTGCCCCAGGCCTGCGCCCCCTCCCACTATTCGAACCCCTCAGCCTCATTCCTGCCACATAAATTTTTTTATGTGCACCACTATGGCAGTGATGTGACAAATCATTCCACACATCCATGGAAAAAATTAGAGGGAACACTGTACATGAAATTTTTAAATGACAGATTATAACAGTGAGTATGTGAAGCCTAATGAGAGTATTGGTCTGGTGTTGGCATTAAGGGACTCGCTGGGTCACAGTGTGCCTATTAGTAATAAATAGAATGGGATTTTGTAAAAATGTACATCCTTTACACATGCTGATCCAGAGTACATCCACACAGAAGGCACCTACTGGGCTGCTGAATGAGATCGACATATGCTAACATTCTACTGATTCAAGAGTATTTTAATAGGTGATGGCACCACAGTAGAAGCAATTGCCAATAGACTAAAAAGGAGGGTTGAAAGTGTTGAGAGAAGTAGCACCAAATGGACTGTCAGAAATATTAGGGAGCGAGGGACTGCAAACATGGAAACAGGCTATAGAAAAATTAATTTGGCATGGCATGTGACATTTAAAGAATATTATTCAATGTAAAGCTTAAGAAAGTTGTTTTTAAATGTGCAGCAAAACTGACATGCAAAAGGGGATTAGGACCATTGGGGAATGAAAAGAAAAAGCAAAAAAAAAAAAAGTTAGATTTTTCTGAGAGCCAAAATAATGTGTTTGTCTTGCCGTTGATAAAAGAAACAGAAGGTAATGGCCCAGTGACAGATACATTCAGATACATTTTCCCAGGAAAAAGCAAACACTAAGATATTTTTGTTACACAGGAAATGACAATACAGGCAATTAGATTGTTTCAAGTTGCAAAGCGCTAGGCCCACAGGAATGTGATCCCAGAATTCTGAACAAGATAGCAAGGAAGACTGGTAAAATTGAAAAGAAGTTTTGGATAATTCATGGATAGCGGTTTAATGGAGATGCTCAATTTAAGCTTTGACACTATTGTTTGGAAATTGGAAGACAAAAGACACCCATAAAGGCAAACAATAGTTTAAAGGTCAGTGCTGTTAATTATTTCACTTCTGATCATCTGGATAGAAACATCTGGCTAATTTGTTTATCTTCACAATCCCAAACCACTTCTCCAAATGTCATATTCACAGATTATATTTGATTCAGATGCCAAAATAATCATTTTAATCCATTCTGCAATGCTCTTACATGTTTTCAATACAAAATTCCTCATCACATCAAAATTAAAAATTTAGGAGCAGTGTGAAGTGAATGTAATATGAAATTAAAAATTACAAGATGTTCTGCATTAGATATGACACTGTATACATAATTCAATAAAATGCTAATGTATACAGCTATCTAAAACTGCAGAATTTCCAGTCATCTATAACAGAATACCTGAGAATCCTGGACCCCAGCCATGGAATTCAGGTCAAGCTTACTATGCAATACATGGAGCTTTGCCTATGTTGAAATCCTTTCTGAGAAATTGATTATTACAAGGAAATCCCAGCTTTGTGGAATCATAGAACATCCCATGATTTCATGGAATCACAATAAAACAGAAATCCTGTCTATATAAAAATCGGTATAACCGTAGAGGAAATCTGCATCTGTACTTCTATGTTGGCAATATTTTAATCATTTCAGGGGATGTTCACAGAAATAATCATCTCTATTGGAGTGTATCCCAGAGAGAGTGGATCATATAACAATCAGTAGTACTGGATAATATTTCTTTGTCTGTCACTATTTTGCCTCTAATTTTGGGAAAGTCACTTAACTTCTCTGTTTCTGTTTTCCCATTTGTAAACTGGGGACAATAGGTATGTAGCTCACAGGAATGTTGCTAGGCTAAATGAATCAGAATCTAGATATGGGATGCATTTTATAGGACAGTTTATATTCTTACAGTACCCTTGCACTTTTAACCAAAACATTCTGTCTTTTTGATGACTCTATAGAAAGTTTTACCCAAAGTCAACTACTTTATTTAATATCTGTACTTTATTTTTTAATACCAGCTCTCAGTCAATCAGAGAACACAACACAGTTACTTGGTGCACAAGTCATTAAATTTATCACATACAATCATGAAAACCTTATAAAAATGGAAATCAAAATTCTATTACATAATTTTAGGCAAATCTTATCTTTCCTATTTTTAATTGTATAGACACTCCTTTCACTGAATGTATGTATGGTACACGTATAGAATAAAATAATCACTGGAACTTCTGCATCACAACGTATAAACCACAGGAGAGCCCTGCTCATATGCAAAATTTGTATTTACATCTGCATTTGTGCCTGCAAAAATGAAGAGTGGATATCCATATCGACATAGCGTCAAAATAATGTCAAGCTGGAGGACTTTTTACTCCAACTCCTGTAACCCTCATTTTTCGAGGAGTAAGGGAAGTCAGAGGAAGAGTGCTCTTTCTTGGACTTCCTGCTGTATAGACAGCACCAAAAGCCAAAATAAGCTATTTCCACTTAAGCTATGCAATTGATGTAGCTCAAGTTGTATAGCTTATTTCAGCCTTAGCCCTGCTGTATAAACGTTCCCTGAAGGAGTCAGAGATGTTGGAAACTTCTAGGTATCTCGTTGGATGAGGGCTTGGTGATGAGTACTGGTGGATGAACTTTCTCATCAGTGGCTTGGAGGAACATTGAAATGGAGCATGTGTTGTAGAAGACTGAGCACAAAAGTGGGGCCATAGTATTTTTTTCATTGATGGGCAGGGAAGAGCTGCTTTTGGAGACCTCCTCTTAGGGTTCCAGCTGCACTTCCTTTAAATCTGACAGCCTCTGGGGAAATGTTGCTCTGCATGCAGAGAGACATTTCTTTTCCTCCATATTGCATGAGAAGAGTAGGGTTTTACGTTGGTTTTGGAACAGAGGTGAGTCTTTACTTTTTTCCACTCTGTTTATCCTCCTTAGCAGGCCTTCAGTCTCCCTGCAGATGGAAGTGTCAACAGTGTGGAGAAGAAGAGGAAGCCATAAATCGATGGAAAGGCCAGGCAAAGACATTTCCTTTTGAGTAAAAACATGACTGCACAAAGATGGGAAGCTCATGCTCAGGTTCCCTTGCCTTGTCCCAGTGACTGACATCTCTAGAAAGCTTCCTCTCACAGTGAGGAGAAGGGTCCTCCTAACCCATTGCAATGGATCAGTATACCAGGATTCAAGATAGAAATAAGCATTAAAATAATTAATTCTAGCATTTGCATAGAGTCCCATTTATTTGAGCACTCTGCTTTCCCAACTGAGTAACAAAAGGGATTTGCAGACCCTCACTGAGCTCTTCACTGCTCTTTTCCTATCAAACATACAGAGATTCACAATTTATATAGATTAAATTCAGTTTTCATAGACACTGTATCTTCTGGAATGGCAAATGCTCCCTTTCAATAATTCCTTTACATGTAATAAAATACACTGTGGTAGACCACATATTTTTTGAACAAGGACAACAACAACAACAACAACAACAAAATAGACGGGAATAACTCCCATCCTGAGACTCAGCCATGACAGCAGTTTTATTCTCCAGGTTTTCCTCCATCAGTCTTCCAGTTGGTTCCAAAGGAGCTCTTCTCTTGTCCTCCGCTTAGCTCACCTGCTGTATTGAAGATGTATGAAACACACAAAATTGCTTGTGTTTAATGACTTCCACACCAGCTTCAAGTATCCCCCTGCACTTCCTAGGCAGCTATCATCATTCACTGCCAGATATTCTAGATGCCCCATGCTGGTGGTGACATCTACAAAGGTCTATGAGATCCTTGCATAAAAGACACCATGGAAGTACAAAGTATTTTTATTATTTATTAAAATGTGAGTCCTTCATCAGTGAACACTTCTGTCTGGGAGCTACCCCCTTTGTAGGAACCGAGCTGCCTGCCTGCCCGGCTCTTACTACATTTAAACTGCAGAGCCACAGTGGCGGGGATGGGTAGCTCCTGCCCCCGGCATGAGCCAGGACTAAGGTCTTCCTCCCTTCTCGACTAATCGTGTAGTTGATAGAAATTCTATCAAGTACATAATTAGCTAATTACTCACTTCCCAACATTACTAGTCCCGTGGATTGATTTATGCAGCAGGTCAGACTAGATGATCACAGTGGTCCTTTCTGTCTTTAGAGACTATGAATCTATGAGAATCTGTACTAAATTAGGTATGCAATATTTTTCTCTCAGATCATCATATATGCTATTATGCTTGTTTTAACAGAAATGGACTAATATCAGACTGCAGTGGAGGCCTCAGATTTGGGAACAGGGATTTCCATATTTTATTATTGTAATGATATGTATGTTTGCACAAGCTTTTGGGTCATTTTTTACTCCTGATCCACATGTGTATATTCCACTGAAGTCCATGGGAGAGCACTGTATACCAGTGAGGCCAAAATAGCCTCTATTTTGTTACATATACTTTGTACCATATTTTCCATGCAGGACTGCTTATTGCCCAGGAATTGCTTGAGTTAAGTGACTATTATAGGTATTTTTCAACAAGTCAATGCTCTGCCTTCAACACCAGCCTAAATTCTTTCCATTATATTCTCTATATATGCCAACCTATACTGGGTAATCAGTCCAGGTCATAATTTGGATAGTGTTCATATCAAGATAAAATCTAACCATGACTAATAAAATCTAACCATGAGTAATTGTACAATAATCTATGGAAAAGAGCTTTAGCTTGAGCCATTGTCAATTAACATCAGCTGAGCAGCTGGCCCTACAAATAGGAAAAACCAGAAGAAGAAGATGTATGGAAACATTGTATCCTTACTTCGAAATACTTTGAAAGAGATATACAGTAGTTTAACTCAAAGAATGGAGTGCATTTTTTGCAATGGCCCTAAGAATTATATTTGTTGAAGGAAAATAGAAGAAAGGGAAGACATGCATGACTGATATTGAATAAAACCTTGCTTGTGCTCTAGACAGTCTTGAAATTGTTCAGTGACTGCTCATACAGGGGAAAATCTGACCCCTGAAAATCTGCCAGGTTAGCAAGACTTATGACGAGCTGCTAAAGTTGTACAAGTTCTTATGCCCTAGTTTTCTCAAGATGTTAAAAAGATATTTATTTCTTTCCGGTTTTTGCTTCTACTTGTATGTGGTCATGAGTTTGCCAATATAACTATGAAATGCTGTTTTAGGAGGAAATACCCAATTTACATAAATGAGTGGAGTCACTTTTATATGAAAACCAGCAGACTTATCTGGCATTGTTTGGGTCCTTCAGGGCAAGGGGCTGATATTGTGGATGGTGTAGGAGTCAGGTCAGGGCCTTGGGAATGTGAGGCCTTGGAGTCCAGGAGGCTGGGGGCAAAAAGATGCGAGAGGGAGGGTTGTGGAGTGAGGAAGAGCACAGGGCAGGGGGTCCTATCTGGTATGGACCTTTTCTCTAGAGAAAGCTTAAAGGAGAGTTTTGACTTAAATTGTGATATCAGTTACACTAGTATAAAACTGGGGTAATTCCATTAAATCAGAGAAGATTTATTTCAGTGTAATTTATAGCAAAATGTGGCCGCTAAACCCAAATTCTACTCTTGTCACATTGCAAACCCATTGATGCCAATGAAGTAGCACTAATGTGATAAAGAAAGGAATCTGGCCTCTCTATTTCATATGATGACTGCAGTCCCACAGATGTTGTATGTTGGTGTACACATACACATAGGAATTTTTTTGTTCAAGTGAAAATACAGTATTGGATACAGTATTGCACAAATAACCCTGACCTAATCCACAATATGTAATTTGGTGGTGTAAAAAAAGGGAGAAACAGTCTGAACACTAGAGATGTAATTTGGTTAACCGGTTAACCAGCGGCCCAGTGATTTGCATGCAGTTAGATTTCAGAGTGAGCTGATTGTGCCAAATAATGGCACATCGTGGGCTATAATAAATAACCCATGAAACTCAAATGAGAATCTGTGGTAAGATACCAAGCACAAAAGAAGTCAGTTGAAAGATTCCCATTCACCTAAATGAGCCTGGGATTCTACCCCTAAAGAATCCACTATATATTTGAGAGAGTTTGTGAGTGTGTCTGTCTGTTGTTCAAGAACTCAGCATGGTTTCTGTAAAGGGAAATCATGCCTTACTAATCTACTAGGGTACATCTACACTAGCCCCCTAGTTCGAATGAGGGAGGCTAATGAGGGCGACCGAAATTGCAAATGAAGCACGGGATTTAAATATCCCGCGCTTCATTAGCATGTTCCCGGGCGGTCGCCATTTTGGAAACTGACTAGCCCGGAATAACTGCCCGTGTCTACACGCGGCAGTGAAACGGGAGTTTGCAGTAAACCCCTAACTCAAATTAGCTGTTACTCCTCGTGGAATGAGGTTTAATGAATGATCCTCTCATGGATTGATAACTGGTTAAAAGACAGGAAATAAGGGTAGGAATAAATGGTCAGTTTTCAGAATGGAGAGGTAACTAGTAGGGTCTGTCCCCCAATGGTCTGTCCTGGGACCAAACCTAATTAACATATTTATAAATGATCTGGAGAAATGGGTAAACAGTGAGGTGGCAAAATTTGCAGATGTTACTTAACTGCTCAAGATAGTTAAGAACAAAGCAGACTGTAAAGAGCTTCAAAAGGATCTCACAAAACTAAGTTATTGGGCAACAAAATGGCAAATGAATTTTAATGTTGATAAATGCAAAGTAATGCACATTGGAAAAAAATAATCCCAACTATACATACAAAATGATGGGGCTAATTTATCTATAGGCATTCAAGAGAGATGTCTTGGAGTCATTGTGGATAGTTCCCTGAAAACATCCACTCTATGTGCAGGAGCAGTCAAAAAAACAAACAGAATGTTAGGAATCATTAAAAAGGGATAGAGAATAAGACAGAGAATGTCTTATTGCCTCTATATAAATCCATGATATACCACATCTTGAATACTTTGTAGAGATGTGGTTGTCTCATCTCAAAAAAGATATATTGGCATGGGAAAAGGTTCAGAAAATTACAACAAAAATGATTAGGGGTTTGGAATGGGTCCGACATGAAGAGAGATAAAAAAGACTGTGACTTCAACTTAGAAAAGAGGAGACTAAGGGGATATATGATAGAGGTCTATAAAATCATGATAGGTATGGAGAAAGTGAATAAGGAAAAGTTATTTACTTGTTCTCATAACATAAGAACTAGGAGTCACCAAATGAAATTAATAGATAACAGGTTTAAACAAAGAAAAAGAACTTTTTCTTCGCTGTCAACCTGTGGAACTCCTTGCCAGAAGATATTGTGAAGACCAGGACTTTAACAGGGTTCAAAAAAGAACTAGATTAATCACATGGAGGTTAGATCCATCAATGGCTAATAGCCAGGATGGGTAGGAATGGTGTCTTTAGCCTCTGTTTGTCAGAGGCTGGAAATGGATGACAGGAGAAGTTTCAGTTGATTATTATCTGTTTGTGTTTACTCCCTCTGGGAAATCTGGCATTGGCCACTGTTCAAAGACAGGATACTGGGCTGGATGGACCTTTGATCTTACCCAGTATAGCTGTTCTTATGTTCCTCCTAAACAGTAAGAGCTGGGAACACCAAATTTGGTATGCAGCTTCCTCTGATCATAACTTATAGCAAGGTAAGGGTTTGGTAGTTGCAGGACAAAGAGATGCACCTGCAATGTGATTGTTTCTCGTAAAATGGAAAGACGGAACTCTGCTAACTGGGATAGTTATACAATATAATGACCATTGGGGGCACCAGCAAGGGGTCAGAGATTGAGACTGGGACAGCTATAACTTAATTGGGGCAGCAGGGGGAGGGGTGGAGAAAGGGACAGCTATCTGCTATATTTTTGAGAGAGTTTGTCTGTGTGTCTCTCAGTATATCTTCCCTCTCCCCTGGCTGTACCGACTGCAACTGTAATGACCATGGGCAGATGATTCTCACCTGGCTCCAAGCTGCTACAGTGAAAAAGAGTTGGGGTTGTCCTTTCTCCCTGGGGTAGCCTGCCTAGTGAACCCCTCATTCACAGCCCCACCCTAGAGCAATGATTTAAATGAAGAAAAACAAAAAATATTTGAGTTAAGGACCCAAGCAACGCCAGGTAAAACTTGTAGTTACATAAATATGTTATAGCTGCCATTCCCATTGGCTTTTTCAGTTGTATTTTATTCTTTATTAAATCTTTAGTCATTCTGATTCATTTAAATAAGTACTGTGGGGTTAATAAGAGCACCAAATGAAGTATTTATTAATATTTGTAAGAGAAAAAGAAACACGCTTCCTTTTTTATTAATAATGGTTTGTGTTCTTTTTGTAATTTTACTGTAACTTTTCCTAGGTTATATCTTTGTCATGTCTTTTTAAATACATGTGGGAGTTTCATTGATACTTGATATATAAGACAGAGCAGCAAAGTAATAAAAACATTAAACAACGTTTTGCAGATAGTGTGTTTTAAAACGTTGGTCCTTCATTGAAACTATGTTAATTCCCTAATAATGGATTCTGGATGAAAAATGATAAAATTGCCAGTATTAAAATGTTAAGAGGTACATGCATTAAGGATAAAAGAAAAACACTTGAGACAATCTTCTAAAGTATACTTGGAGACAAATGGCTTTTATTTTGCAGTGAAGTCAAATGTGGCGTCTGTTTCACATGCATTACAAGCATGTTCTGGGAAATATGCTTTGAAATATTAATATATTTTTCTTAAAAAATGAATGATTTACCAGTATAACCATTTTCATTTTGAACTTGTTTTGAAAAAAAGGATATGTTTCATAAAGTGCAAAGGCATTGTGAGCCATAAAATGACTGCGAATTAATGTTTAGGTTGCACTCTTTGTAACCTATATTGCCTGACTTATAAGGCTATTAGTGGCTCTGCTCAGATCTTATTTGAACCCTTTGTGGAACATACTATAATTACAGTTCATCAGTTTATTGAAATATGATTAAAATAAAAAACACACAAAACTTCTAATACCCTATCAATCCGCTCTCCTTATTTAGAACTTTTTCCTAAGCAGCTTCATTTTCTGGGGATATTCAATATGATTCTTTTCGTACCACAGTGGAATAACAGAATTTTGATCCATTTCTGTGTTAGTGCAGCAAAAAGTTTCCAAAGTATTGTTGAAACTGTATATATAATGTACTGGATCATGTTACATCATTCAGAAATACAGTATATTAGTTGCTTGTATTTCATTGCCTTGGTATCACAAAGTGCATTGTATAATGTAACATTATTCCTACATTTTTCTGACATTTATTTGATATTATTACCATGAGAAAGTAAAAAATGTAAACATTTTGAGCAATATATATATGTGTGTGTGGATTGTATGTATATATTTAATATATATACACATACATGCATAAGAATACATTTAGCTCCTTTTCTCATTTGTCAATTACTCTGTTAACAGATCGTTATTTTCTCAGACTTATTCATTATGCAATCTTGTAGATTGTTTATGAGCAGCTATGCTTGTTAGTTTTGACTGGCTGCAAAAATCACATTATGTGTTCTATTTTCTGCTTTCATGAACATAGTTCTTACAATCACATTCATGGATAGGTGTTTGGGGCAAAATCCTAACTCCATTTATGCCAATGAGAGTTTTGCCGCTGATTGCAGCGGGCCAAGATTGCACCCTCAGAACCTTAAAATTCCATGGATTCTTCTGGGAACATACAAAGAGTCTTTTAAAACAAATAGTGTAATTCAGTGTCATTCATCATACCTGAAGGTGAGATATTTCCATGAAGGATAGTTTTAATACCACTTTAGCTGATATGGTAGGTGACCAGTCTATTGTAAGTCCAACAATTTATTATTAATTATGATTAATTATTATTCTGAGGTGGAGAATAGTTAGCATTAATCTACTATATATTTGATAGAGTTTGTGTGTCTGTCTGTGTCCATCCATCAATCTGTGAATCCATTTGTTATGAACTCCTGCTAAGCTTAGAGGCTGCCCCTTTAAGATGGCCACCATCTTGGGTGCCATTTTTAAAACCCCGGTAAGCACAGGGAAGCTGGGGGCCAGAGGGGAGCGGCGGGGGCCTTTTGGAGGGGTGCAGGAGCAGCTTTGCAAGCCGCACTTTTGGGAGCAAGAGCTACATGCGGCTCGTGAGCCACGGTTGGCCACAGCTGTTATAGTACTTTCTTATAACTTTAAAAGTGTATCTGTAGTAGTGAGATATGACACCCGCAGCTATTCCGCATACTTAGCTAAACCTAGTTGTTCTTTTTATGATTTTTACAAAACTCTTTATTTTGACTCAGTCCCCTTGAAGTTCATTATAAATCTTGTGTTTATATATGATGGTGTCTTTTGCTTTTTAAGGAGGGATTATAATAATTGCTCTTGATTCCATTTTAGCAGTTATTCATTGCAATGAAAACCTATGCTACTTTTACTTAATATAGCCAAAATCTGCTGATCTGTGAATTCAAACAACTTTGCCAGCTTAAAGTGGTTCTATGGCTTGTGAAAATCACATGGGATCAGAGATGCTTCATAGCTGGCACTCTAGCAGTATGCTGGCATACTAAGCTACTGAGCCAGATGAAATACTGCCTTAAGGTAACATTCCAAAAGTCAGTTTTATCATCGTCTAATGTTAAGGTGTTATAGACTCAGGAGTAGAATATTAATAGAGCTGTGGTTTAAGTCCAAAACTTATGTTTCAGACATAAAATCTTTGGGAAGGGAACAAAGGATCCTGAATGAGAGGATGTAAAGTGACAGGTATCATAGTTTTCAAAAAATGAGGACAACTGTAATCTGTGATCCATCAAGAAATAAAGCACTGACTGGTCTCTTGTAGCAGAGCTGTCTCTTCATAGACATTGCCTCACTGCCAGTCAGTACAGCTCCCTTAAATATGTGCTGCTCTAGTTCTTGTACAGTTGTTGAGATGGGAGCAGTCATGGACCCAGAACTAGATGCTAGAAATAACTTCCTTGTGGTTGCCCAGGAGATGGGTTCATGTGACATGCAATGATAGCCTGTGAAAAGATGCTTTTCCCAAAGAACTTTCGGAGTGCATCTACTCCTCTCCCTTACCTCGAAATAAGCTACGCAATTTGCGCTACACAAATTGCATAGCTTATTTTGATCTAATTTCAAAATAGTTTATTTTGAAATTTGGCACTTTCTACACAGCACCAAATTTTGAAATAGAGCGCTATTCTGGGGACACCAGAATAGTGTGCCTGTTATTTCGAAATCTATTTTGAAATAATGAGCATGCTCAAAAGACATGGAATAGCTATTTAGGGATACTTCTGGTATTCTGAAATAGTGCTGCGGTCTAGACGTAGCCTCAGAGTGCTCATTTCACAGGGGTACACCAAGCTCTTTAATACCACCTAATAGTTGACTATTCAGTCTCAGGCATGTGCATGTTGAACTTCCAGCTGTCTAGGATACAGGAATCAGACTATAGTTTAAAAAAAAAGGTGATTTTATTAACAAAACAAAGAAGACATACTTGGTAAAGCATACCTGGTTGCTAAGCATACAAAACAACGGGGGTGGGGGGGGGGGAAGAGCAGATTAAAAGCACAGAGAATTGCTTCCCAGGGATTTAGTTTAAAAGTTACAGTGTATGGGGGGTGGCACATGGTCTTAGCACAGGGGAGTTCAACCAACCCCAAAATGAAGAAAATAACCGGATTGTATCTAACTAAACATTCCCTGGTCTACTCACATCTTTTGTTCCGAGGTTTAGTCTTTCCTAGACATGGATATCACTGGAAATTCCATGCCTTCTATGTTGCCCAGTCCATCTCTCCCAGCTCTTGCTCTGACCTCACAAACAAAGACTGCAGCAGGCAGATCACAGCTTTTTCAGAAACTCACAATCTCTTTACATTGGCTTTCCTGGCTCCCTGCCAACACTTCCTGGAGACCCACTGTCTTTGGGTTTAACTCCTGTAAGAGTGGCTGGGTAGTGAGGTAGAATAAAAGAGGCAATTTAGTTAACTGATTTGCTGGGATATCCAGAAACAGAAATACCCTTCTGTGACAGGGTCAGGTCAGTTGGCTATAGAAGAGAACTCAAAGGGAAGTATGTTAGCCCAAGATTAAGTAGGTCTTTGTTCCTTGGGTAAAGTGGCAGGGGCTGGCCTAGAACCAGCAGGAACTTTGCAGAAGCAGGCTGGACAATCAGGCCAGTTAGGAAGCCAATTAGGAGCCTTCCAGAGCCAAGGAAGTCAGGCTAATCATATCACCTGGTTTAAAGAGCTCCTCTCCTGTTAGTTTAAAGGTGTATGAGGTGGAAGGAGCCAAATTTCTGAGAGTGAGAGGAATCTGGGTGAGAGCTGGGAGCTGCAAGTCAGGTAGAGTGTGTTGGAGGATCAGGATAAGTTGCTCAGGTACTAGATGAAAGGTATTGGGAGGGATTGTTTGGGGAAGTGGCCAAGGGTAGTAGTTGCCAGACAGGGAGTAGAACAAACCCCATTTGTTGCTGCTGCCTCAGGGTCCCTGGGCCAGAACCTGGAGTAGTGAGCGGGCCTGGGTTCCCCCAATCCTCCCCACACCACTACAGAGTCTGTCCCTGGACAGGGAGACCAGAACTATAGAGGGGTTTCACCCCCCATATTATAGACTAGCTTGTGATGAGTATGGCTCTGTAAGCTGTAAACCCTGCCTCTAGTAAGAGAAATTAGCCGTGTGATAGGATGCAGCCAACCTCTGAGGCTGAACACTATCTGCCAGAAGTGTAGGATCCACAGGCATAGCCAGAGCTCTGCCACACCTTCCCATTCATCATGCAGATCTCTTATCCTTTCCACAACAATTAGGTTGGTTCATAAGACTATAATAATGAAAGTCAAGAAAATATTTTTTATGCCAAGCATCCAAAAGAGCTAAGTAACAGTTGGAGGAAACCTGATGGAATAATAATTCTGCACAGAAAAAGGGAATATATGTAACACAGAATATACTACCGTCTGGTTCTTAGATAGGTAGGTGAGTATAGTTCCCAAAATAGAGCCAGACCCCATATAACCAAGTTTTCCTACCCAATCTGTATGATGTATCTGTGGTTAATCTAAACTACAGGGCCCAACTGCCAGAGGTAAAATAGAGGAATTTGTAAAGAGTGGTTGATTGGTGAGGGGAGAATAAAAGTTTTCTTAAAAACAAAGTTGTCACAAAAAATAGATCCTGGAAAGGGAAGAAAGAGCTTAAGCTAGTTTTGATTGTTTCCTTGTTTGATTAACTATCCTCAGTTGTGGGTGAGAAGAACCTAGATGTGCCTTCAGTGAGAGGAGATTTTCCTATGGGCTGCATCTGAAGCCTGACTTTCTCTGAAGTCCTGTGTACCTCCATGCACACCTGGAGTGACATCCAGGACCTGCTGAAGTCAATGGCAAAATTCCTATTGACTTAAATCAGACAATGATTTCACTCCCTGGTTTCATTTTAAACAAAACAAAAACAAAACAAAAACCTCTTGAAAATAGAAGCTGACATCTAATTTTATTTTATTTGTGTTTGTTATCCATGAGGGAGAGAACACTTTCCTACTGCATATGAATTTTGATGACATCAGGTCTTATAGATTCAGGAGTCTCTTCTTTGAACTCATGCTGGCAGCATCCATCTTTATTGCTCCTCTAATCTATTTCAGGTCACTTCCATTGTTTTGGCTTCTGCAGTCATGGCACTTGTGGTGCTAATTGCTATAAGCATGCCAAAAGCTTTTAGATTTTTTTAAGCAGTTCCAGAGAACTTTCCTAGGCCCTGAACTTCAGGTCAAAAGCCTTATGTTCTGTGGGTTTGTAACAAAGCAAGTCCACCTGAGACAAGAAGAAAAGTTAAGGTTTAATGAATTAATAGAAAAAACGTGATGTGGAATTAGTTGGCTGTTGTACTTTAACACAAAGAAGTAGTTTTCATCAGTACACCAAGACCTTCTGGGAGAGGAAAGGGAAAGAGGCCTGTTCTGTTCAAGTGGAAGAATACTTGTGAGTATTCTGGGATTTCCAAAGAGAAGTGGGCTAGTAATTGTTTAGAGTTTACAGTCAATTGTTTAGGAACAGTTTAAAGAGAAGATGTTTAAATAAGAACTGCGTGCCCCACTTATGTGATTGTGATAAAGCCTCAGCCCACCAGTTCGTATTGCATTTAAAAATAGATGACAATACAATACCTTAGTCCAGGGCTACTCAACACATGGCCCGTAGGCCGCATACGGCCCGCGGCCTGTTTGTGGCCCACGGGTGGGAGTCAAAACAAAAAAGTAGTCCATATAATGGTCTTCTGTTGATATGCATTTTAGTAGTTAAATTTCTGGACTGTCATTGCTCATTAAAAGTACTGTCATATGGGTGGAAATTGGGTAAATATTGCATTTTATTACTATCAGCAGAATTGACTTAAATGGGGCCTGCATGTTGTGTAGTCTTGCCTTAAAGCCCGTCAGTGTGAAAGAAGTGATTTGCATATATTTGCACATATATTTGCATGTATATGCAAGCACACTTAAGTTACGGCCCTTAGCATGTGCCGTGAGTATCATTGTGGGCCCCGGGGCTTCCAAAGTTGAGTAGCCCTGCCTTAGTCTATTACAATTGAACTAATAACCTCAATTAAAACCAACTTGGAAAACTTCACTTTTAATATATTTGTGTTGATAAGTAATAGAATAATGTTATAACTATGTGGGAATTGAACAATCTAGCATAACAATATAATACCTTAGAAGGAGTATTGACTTCATTATATCCTGTTTGATTTTGATTCTGCTTATCTCCTTTGCAGGCAAGTGGGAAGGAAATTAGAAATGTTGCAGTACATAGAAATAAGATTACCACAAATGGAGGCAGAGCATGTTCTTCATTGGCAATTAAAGTAACACTTTGCTTATATAAATCTCTTTTTAAGATTTATTTAAACAAGATTTTTAAGATTCTTAAGAGGAAATATTTCTTTCTCAGTGTGTATTTTACTGGAGTAAAGGGTGTTAAGAGAGAAAAGTACTTGCATTTGAGAGGGATGTCAAAATAGTCACTAATGTTTGTGCTCTGTTTTTGCTGTCAGTTAAGCCAGCATGACCAAAAGGGACCACTGTGACCATCTAGCCTGACCTCCTGCATGGCACAGGCCAGAGAACTTCTTCCAGTGATATTTGCGTGTTGCCTGAAATCTTGGGGTTGAACGACAGCCTGTCTCTTAGAAAGAGATCCAGTTAATTCCTCCCCGTTAAAAAATATACATTCCAGTTCCAGTTTGAACTTTGTCAACTTCAACTCCCAGCCATTGGATCTTTTTATGACTTTGTCTGCTAGGTTAAAAAGCCCTCCAGTATCAAATATTTTCTCCATGCATAGATAGATATTGACAGCAATCAAGGCACCTAATTAACCTTCTCTTTGATATGTTCCATAGAAGGAGCAGCTTAAGTCTCTCATTGTAAGTCATGTTTTTTAGACCACGGATTGCTAACAATTTTTGAATTCCTCTCATTTTTTCAACTGTGAACAGCAGGTTGTACACAGTATTGCAATAATGGCCTCACTAATGCCATACATCGGGGTAAGGAACCTTTTTTTTTCTGTCAGGGGCCATTGACTCAGAAAAATCAGTTGGGGGCCAAAAAAGGCAAAAAAATAAAAGTAAGAAAGAAAAACCTCACTCAGCTCACATATAGTCAGGTCCAGATTAACTCTTCTGGGGGTCTGGGACTATTAGGTTTTATGGGGCCCCCTAGGCTCTGGGGTGGGGCAAAAATGAGGGGTTCAGATTATAGGCAGGTGGATGCAGGAGGGATGGGATGTGGGCTCTGGAGTGGGGTTGTGGATGAGGCATTTGGGGCGCAAGTGGAGGGTTCCAGGCTTGGTCCAAGAGGTTCAGAGTGTGGGTGGAGACTCAGGGCAAAAGGTTGGTGTGGAGATGTGGAGTCTGTTTAGGAATTAGGGTGCTGGAGAGGGCTCAGGGTTGGGGTGTGAGTTCTAGAAGGGAGTTAGGGAACTATGGTGTAGGAGGGGGCTCAGGGCTTGGACAGGGTGTTGTGGTGTGGGACACTTACCTGGGGGCAGCTCCCATTTTGTGTGAAGTAGGAAACAGGTGGCTTAGCATGGCACACAGTGCCCTGTTCTCCCCCCCTCCCCCACATCAGCTCCCATTTGCTACGAATCCATCCCCAAAAGATCTGGACTTTTAGAGATTTTTATGCAGCCCCCTACCCTCTTTAGCCCATGGGCTTGGGCTACAGCCTCTAAAACCCCTTCATTAATATGGACCTCCCTGTAGTGGGAATAGGCTTCGGGTGCCAGCACTCATGCTCCTCCCCACTTGGAGGTGCCAAGGCTCAGGGTTTCAGGCTTATGACATAGAGACTTGCCATGGGTTGGAACAAATTAAGCAGGGGGCTGGATCCAGTGCATGGTTGAGAAGTTCTCCACCCCTGCCATATATAGAGGTTGTGATGTGTCGTCCCCCCACCACATGTCACCTCGAACTGGGGTACCACTGAGTCCTCCAACCCATCAGCCTGGGCTCCCTCTTTCACTGTGCTGTGGTGACAAACTGCAGATGTGCTCCCTGTCCTACATTTCCATACAGCAGTCACAGAGGTATGCATACACTCAGCTTCAATTACATGTAGGCTTTCTGACCAGCTCCTGCACATGTCCTTGTAGAGTGATAGTAGCCATTATTTATACGCTGTCCTAAATGCCCCCAGGAGATTCAAGCAGTTTCTTTCCTTGTGGATGGATCATCAGTTCCATCTGGCTTCTTCATTGTTATGATTCAAAGGCTATTTGTGGATGTCACCCATAATAGCACATTTGGAATACAGATACAGAGTCAATATTTATAATTTCAGATAAAAATGATAAATGTATAAAAATAGGATAGTCATAATGAGCAAATCATAATTTTTTCTAATGTTGCCTTACATGACTAGGCTTGAACAAATGCACCATAATTATGCCATAGTCATAGCCTAATATCACTATGAAGAAGGTGGGGTGCAGGTCACAGAAGTTATACCACTTCCGTACTTTTATTCCATATTTCTTTTATGCATCAGAGTAGTGCATTAGTTCTTTGTCCACTGCATTGCACTGGGAGACCATGTTCAATTGTTTAACAAAAAGAAATCTCAGTCCTTTTCAAGGGCCGTGTGTTCCAGGTTACAGTCCTCCATCCTGCGAGGACAGCCTCGTTTGGAATAACTCTACAGAACTCAATGGATTTACTCCAAGGCTACGATCTTGGAGTTATCGTGGACAGTTCTCTGAAAACTTCCACACAGTGTGCAGCGGCGGTCAAAAAGGCAAATAGGATGCTAGGAATTATTAAGAAAGGGATAGAAAATAAGACCCAGAATATCTTACTGCCTCCGTATAAAACTATGGTACGCCCACATCTTGAATACTGTGTACAGATGTGGTCTCCTCACCTCAAAAAAGATATTTTGGCCTTGGAAAGGGTTCAGAAAAGGGCAACTAAAATGATTAGGGGTTTGGAATGGGTCCCATATGAGGAGAGGTTAAAGTGACTGGGACTTTTCAGTTTAGAAAAGAGGAGACTGAGGGGGGATATGATAGAGGTATATAAAATCATGAGTGGTGTGGAGAGGGCCGATAAAGAAAAGTTATTTATTAGTTCCCTAAATAGAAGAACTAGAGGACACCAAATGAAATGAATGGGTAGCAGGTTTAAAACTAATAAAAGAAAGTTCTTCTTCACACAGTGTGTAGTCAACTTGTGGAACTCCTTGCCAGAGGAGGCTGTGAAGGCTAGGACTATAATAGAGTTTAAAGAGAAGCTAGATAATTTCATGGAGGTTAGGTCCATAAAAGGCTATTCGCCAGGGGATAAAAAATGGTGCCTTGGCCTCTGTTTGTCAGAGGCTGGAGAGGGATGGCAGGAGACAAATCGCTTGATCATTGTCTTCAGTCCACCCTCTCTGGGGCACCTGGTGCTGGCCACTGTCGGCAGACAGGATACTGGGCTAGATGGACCTTTGGTCTGACCCAGTACGGCCATTCTTATGTTCTTATGACTAAGCCCAGAGAGAGTTCTTGCATGTAGAGAGGGACAGAGCAATGAAGGGCCAGTGATCTGGTTCAAACTGGGCTATGAGACAACAAGGATAGTGAGCTGATTCCCTGTAAGACCTGTCTTTTTTCTTTGTTGTTGAAATCACAGGTATTTTCAGCTCCTTCTGCCTCTGCAGCCTTCCTGTAGCGGTAGAGCAAATGTGATTCAACCATTGCTGTACAGCAAGTTGATAGGGAATGTGCAAAGTCATCCCCTGCAACACCCAGTTGCTAGTGAGAGTAGCTCCTCAGTGCTCAAGCCTCCATTGCACCCCACCAGAGCTTCTCTTTGAAGCAAAGGATTCCCTTAGGATGAGTGTAAATGTGGGTGAATGTGACAGAGTGAGGATGGGAGATGAATCACTGTGACTGAGGGGGGCATAAAATCTGACTGTACTAGGCCTGATTCTCCTCTTTTATACCAGTTTTATACTGGTAAAGCTCCAGTGATTTCAGTACCATTACTTCTGGTTTACAGCAGTGCAAATGTGAAGAAAATCAGCCCCTGAAAATAGGTATAGATATGGCACCAATTATGTATATGGTTCTGTGCAATAGTCACTGTAATTGTGTGACAGAAGTAAGAAAGTCCTGACAGAAGCTACTCCAATCTAAATAATAAATTGAAGCAAGGATGGGAGGGGAGAGATTGTCAAATATCAGGTCAAGCTTATACCCATTCTCTGTATAGCTATTGATGGAAACAACCTTGATGAGGATGAGAGTTGGTCCTGGATCAAATAGCATGATTTTGTTTCCCAGAGGAATACATCTGATTGCACAAATGGAAATCTTTGAGGAGAATAGCTTTGGATCCACTTTGCTGGCATTTGTACTGGGTCTTTATCTTTTTCCTCCATTCCCCCTCCTCAATCTACAAAGAATGCAATTTTTTTCTAGTCTGCCATAGAAATGTTGTCTGGACTGCTTAGATCTTCCTGCCCAAGATGCTAGTCTTCATAGCACCTGCCTAGCTTTCTAGTCTAGCTGGCCCAAAATGGATGGAGATGAGGCGAGATCATGGTTTGCTAGATATGGAGAGGAATGAACTGCTGAAGCATGGCATACAGTCTGCAGTTTCCATGAGAGGCCGTTACGCTTATCTGAGGTCCAATGTCCCCTGAAGCTTTCATTGTGGTGCTGCGTATCTGCAATACCAATATTATAGAAATATGGCTTAATATAATGATTTAGGGCACTTTGTATTAATGTGAAGGTAAATGTAAAACCTTAAGTTAAGTAAAGCTTAATGGCTCAAATTCAGACTTAAGGTAAGTGGATATATCTCCAATGACATTAGTGGTGTTGGGCTTGCTTTTGTTGTATATAAATTATTATATCAACATGACACAATTCTAATTCCAGTGGAGGTATGGGTGAATCTCTATATTTATATTATATTATAGAAATTAGCACTACTTCTATTGTAATATTGCCAAGAATGATATTTAACATTTATGATTTAGAGGCATCCTCTAAGCATTTCTGTAAATCTGACGATTTTTATTTCCATTTTACTGATGGAGAAAAGTGGCCAGAGAGATTCATGTCCTTTTATGCAAGATGCTGAGCATTTTAGCATGGTACTAAATGCTCTCAGAGTTCATTGACTTCACTGGAAATTTAGGGTGCTCACCACTTTATGGGACACACTTTGCATCTTGTATGATTGGACTTGTGTTGTGTTTGGCCTAACACCAAAATGAGTAAGAACCAAAATTAGAATTTAGAATATTCTGATTCCTCAGATCATATTTACAACACTAGGCAATGTCTCACTCTAAAAGACACTCACAAAGACACACCCTTGTATATACACACTCACACATATCAAAGTAGCACAGGAATCGGGAAGATTAGACAAAGATTTAGTATGATATACACATCACAAGATAGCAGTGTAATGGTCTCCATATGAGGATCAGTTACAATATAACAATATTAACATCAATAAAAATGCTTATGTAATATAGAGTGTGTCTACACAGCACCCTAAACTCGAAATAAGAGACACGATTTGTGCTACACAAATTGCATATCATATTTTGAAACTATTTTGAAATTTGAAATTTGGTGTGTTTACACAGCGCCAAATTTCAAAATAATGCGCTATTTCAAGCCATCTTTTATCCCTCGTGCCACAAGGTTTACTGGGATGGTGAAATAGCACATTTGTTATTTCTAAAAATATTTTGAAATAACGGGCGGCTTGTGTAGATGCAGGGTAACTTGTGTAGATGCAGGGATGTATTCCGGGTATATCCCAAAATAGCTACTTCCGGTATCCCGAAATAACCGTTCAGTGTATACATGTACTCATAGAAACTCCTTAAAATATCATACCAGTTTAAAGACTCTCCTTACCCACAAATACACATTTTGTTTTCACTACGCTCTTGATATGAAAAATCTTTAACTTAAAAATTCAGCCTGTTCGTGTGCTTGAAATTACCCTGACTGATAAATTTGTTGGTGGAGAAAGAGAGAGATTTCTTAAAAGAGTTTACCATCCCATATGTCCTTTGGTGATATATCCCAGACTGTTTTGTTCAGTGGACAATACTCAACACTTTTAATGTAACTTTTATTAAAAAATAAGTTAAATAAGTTTAATGTGCAACTATTTTGAAAGGTTATTCACACAATTAAGTATTTAGGGCCAGAGTCCGGACTAGCATATATCAGTGTAGCTTGATTATCTTCAGATTATTCCAATTTGTATCAGTTGAGGAGCTGGACCTTAGTATAAAGCAAAGTCATAAATTCAGAGACATGAAGCCTACTCCCAGGCTTATCAGTTTCATAATGTCATCTGATTTCAGTAAATTCAGAGCTGGCTTGCAAGTTCATTTATTGTATCTATGTATCTCTGGAGCTAAAACCATAATGCCAACTCATCACAATATTGGTATCTTGTGTACATTTGTACTACAAGGAAGTAGACTAAAGGTATAATGTGATTTTAGTAACTAATTTATTTTTGTTTAATTTGCTTTTTTATTGTACTTAATAGGAAGGAAACAATTTTTGCACTAAAAGGAATTACAGTGTTAAATAAAATTCTTTATAAAATAAATTATTTTAACACTCAAAAGATCCTTAGATCACAGAGATAGGGAAAATATTTTATGGAAAGGGGCGTTTTTCATCTTTTCAATGGTTGTCATATAATTTGTGGGTCTTGCTTTTTTTTTTTTTAATTTACAACTAGCATTCTCCTATTCATGCTCATTTTTTTCATTCTGTTTTTTTCCTAAATGCATGTAATGGTTATTATCCATTGATTGCACTTTCATGGCAAACTGAAGTTACAAGCACAGAGTTTTTGCAAGTGTGAGTTGATGTATGTATGGAGAAGGTGTTTTAAAGTAACTTAAAATGAACATTTTATCAAGTCTTTTCTCTGTTTGTATGGGCATAGAACTATCAGTAAAATTAATGAGATTTACAACTATGAATTCAGACAGGATTAAAGCCTAAATATTAGATGTTCATAATGATTATTCTCAAATAGTGATAACCCATACATTGTCGTTTAAAGTATAAAAAAATCTCAAGTGCTGGTGTAAAGCAGATTATAAAACAACACAATTTATTTTATACAATATAATTCTTAACAGATTTTTAATATTTAGCAGCATATTGATGTATAGAGAACATGATTATGAACTAGTAAAAGAAACTGTTGAGCCTGATTTTGTTCCAGATTGCACTAGATCAAAATCAGGTCCATTATGTCTCTTAAGAGATACTTAAAAGTTAATTCCATCAAAAAGACTCATATTGAAAATCGGTTATAATGGAATTTGGTCAAATCCTGCAGTCCCGGAACCCAGGACAAGTCAGAGACTGGGAGAGCTCTAATAATCCCATTTTTCCATTTTTTCTCTTCTCCCGCCTGAGGCTCCCTCATTGTCTCTTTGTTGCTCCTCAGCTCATATTTCCTTTCATCAACTTTGCTGCCCTGCTTTTCTCTGTGCATCTTGCACTCTTCTCCTCTTTCCTCTGGTACCTTCTTACCTTCTCCCACCCTCTACCCAATCAGAACCATAGTGGGCAGCAGAGAAATACTCCTGTAAGGTTCCTCCTCAGTGGAAGAGCTCGAGGGATATGGAGGTAGGTCTTCCCAGACAGGGCAGCATGTTGCACCAGCACATTAGTTTCAACTCTCCCCTCTGACTGACCAGCTGGGAGTCAATTGAAGTCCCCATCTCCCTACACAGGTTTTGTGGCCCCAGTGCCTTTTACTGCTTCTGTCAGGCTAAAAATCAGGATTAATTTTAAGACTTATCCGATATCAATAAATAATGGGACCTGATCCTGCAATTCTTGCTCATTCTGCCAGCTACACTGGCTCTTTAGTCATATTTGATTTCAAGATTTGACCCCTGAACTAGAATGAGTAAAGACTGCAGGATCAGGCTGTTCTAAATGTTTCACAGCATATTGTAAAACCAAAATTAGCTAGCTCAAATCTGTTTAATGTAGTCTGGCTTTTAAGGCAACCAAGAAAAATTCCAGTGGGGAAAATATAATTAGAATCCCTATCACAAGTTACCCAGCAGTTTTTAATTATTTACTAACTAAAAATCTATGAGATTTTTTTTCTGATTAAGTAGAACTTGCCTCAAAAAGAACTGCAAAAAAGACTCTTCCCTGAGGAAAATGGGATTATTTTGTTTTATATCACATCAATTGTGTTGAGTAGAAGAAACATTGCTTCCCTGGTCCTTATGTTTTCCCCTTCAGATGGTAGCAATTGGGCACTTGCATGTTGTGTTAATGCCTTGCATGATGAAGACATGCAATGGCAAGTTCCATTCTGCATGCTGCTTAATGAATGTTTTCCTTTTCTCTCCTTCCCTGTTATGTGCTTTCAGAAGACAACTATGTGGAAGGTGGGTGCTTTCTGCATTATTTTCCTAAACTCTTATTTTTCCCTTCCGCTTAGTGTTATAATGGTATGCATATCATTAAACACGGTAAGTTGCATATTTTCCCTATGCGGATTTTTAGGTTGATTCAGTGTAATTTTTTTCCATATAGAACATAAGTCAAATTCAAATTCCTGATTTGTAATACTGTGTGAATCCAGAATAACTCTATTGAACAATGGAGTTACCCAAGATTTATACATGTATGACTGCGATCCAAAGTGTGAATCACTTTTAAAATTCACTCTTCAGTGTTGCAGAAATCTTGAGTGTTCTGTATGAAAAATGATACAAGATAATGTTTGTCTGATCAATGTAGAGCATAATTCCTCCTCCTCCTAAAGAATTTAATGCATGTTAAAGATATATTTTAATTATTTAGGATCATAGAAAGCTCTTTTCTTTTTTATGTTATAAATATCAGTTATTGTATTGTCCTTTTCAGTACAATGCTTCAGAAAAGTTTGATTTCTCAAAGTTTCCAACATAACCAGCTCTGCTTTTTCATGCTGGGAAAATAAGAGGAGTGTGGTTTTAGTACTAACATTGGTATTTAATAAAGTCCCTTTAAAGAAAGTAAGACACAAGGCAATGGACAGTAAAACACAATGGCCATCAAGCCAGAATATTGGTAAGTATATCTGTTAGCTGGTAGAAATGTGTACATGTGTGTAACATGGTATTTAAAGGTACTCTATGTTAATACATTGATAGCTCAGTTTTTGCTGGCAGTTGTTTTCATCATCTCCATTATAAACCAATATTTTCAGGTGCTTTTTACATATAGTACGTACAAAATTCTCTCTGGGCTTAATCTTTGCATACTAGGTTCATGTCCAAGGTTATTTATTCTTAAAATAGTTGGTCTGTTTTCTGTTTAGTGAACCAATATTATAGACATTTTCTTTCAGTACACTTTTCAAACTACTTTTAAAATTAACAATTTTTTAAGGATGCTTGGTATGCAAAGAGACTGGTCTTACATGGCTCAGTGGCATAACATTCCTGCAGTGTATGAATGAGGTCAGCCATGATAGTGATCTGATCCATACAGAATCCAAGGTACTGTGGCCCTCTGAATCTGTCCATATTGCACATAAAAGATATGGCAAGGTGCTCAGAGATTTATCAGTCTGGATGCTTACATAACAATCCAAGAAAATATTGCATCTAGGCTTGAATCAAAGTATTCAGTGATATTGACAGCTATTCTATTCTCCTCCCCCCATCAGTAATAGGATCTTTCCTTTTTTTCTGATGAATTGAATATTAAATATAAATTCATTACCATTGGTATTGACACTCAGACTGAAAAAAGCATGGAAGGTCAAAAATAAGGACCCATTCCTACAGTTGATCCATGCATGAAACCCACTGAAGTCAATATAAGTTCCAGATGTGGATCAGAATTATTACACCTCTGTGGTGAAGTACAGTTTATCTATGCAAATTAGTCAGAATAGCAGACTTAATCCAGAGTTTTCTTAGATTATGGATCAAAATTGCAACCATAACTTTACTCCAACATAGCCTTGGATATATTTACATACTTCTAGTTGCAGTATATGCAGGGCCGGTCTTAACCAATTGGCAGCCCCGGGCCAAGCAAAAAACAAAAACAAAAAACCACGCTGGGGAAAATTTGTCCAGCAAAAATAAAGGGTTGGGGAGTTCGGAGGGCAGACCGAAATGCGGTCGCGGCTCACCCGCCCCTAAAACTGGCTCTGAGTATAAGGTAGCTACATATGTAGACATAGATCTGTCTAAGTGTTTATCTTGTGGCCACTGCTGTGCTATCTGAGCACTTTACAATATTATTAGGGGTATATAAGTAGATAGACATACATTTACTGTCAGTAAGTTGACACAAATTTATCCATGCTATAAACTGACGCAATTCTATTACTACTAAATTTGTACCAAGGCTACATATGTTCACTGGAGGTTTATTGGGCTCTAAATTCCCTGTGATTTGTGCTCTGTATGTGACTTACTCACCAAATTATGAAAATGGCCTTTTTTCATATGCACTTCCCCGACCTATTCCGCATACCTTTAATGTGTTTTTCTGGTGCCCAACTCAAAATTAAGAGAAAAGCAACCATTTAAAATGCATTCTTGGTGGACATTTTATTCCTAATTCACAAAGAAAAGACTTTAACCATTTTTTTTATATTTGAGGTGCACAAATAATTATTTTGAAGTTATGTTTATACATGATGACCTGTTTGTAATGCAGTCCAATAAAACATGGTAATCAGTGTTCTCTATTTTTTACTGACTACAATTTTGAAAACCTAACAGCGATTGAAATAACTAGATGTACCCGTGTTTTATTAACCACTCTTCAGATTGTATGAGCAATATAATAACAATACGTAGCTCTTCTGTAGCCTTTTTCATCCATAGATCTCAAAAAAGCTTTACATATTAAGGTAAGTTTCATTATCCCCAGTTAGCAAGTAAATATAAGTAATTTTACTGCTTTATACAGTATTCACAAATACAGTAAAATACAAATTTATAAAATACAGTCCATTTTTAGAGGAATAAAGAGGCCATAAGTAGGACAGCATTCTTCCAATTTTTCAGTGGTGGTTCTGTTTGATCAGGGTATGTTCATTTGATGTCATCTCCTTTTTTATTTTAAACAGCATTGTAAGTGACTCTTAACATTCAGGCAAATTCTATGATGCTTTCAATGTGCACTTCTGTAATTCATATTTATTTAAATGCCATGAAAATATTTTATTTGGGTCTGACCTTTTTTATATCATATTAGTAAAAATATTAAATATCAGGACAGTGATAAAGCTGTTTGGTTTTTCTTTTTCAAGTTTTTTTGTCTCTAGTTATACTCTTGGCCTATTTTGATCTATTAAAGTTTTGCCATGGAATTAGTATTTTGTCTGAAAAACATGTGATGAAAGGCCAACCATGTAAAATAACCTCCCAGTTTCTTTCTCTCCCTCCCTTCCAGATCAGGGTAAGGGCTCTTTTCACATCCTGCAGTTGAAGGAACCTAGGTAGATGTGGATAGTTTCTAGAATGACAAACTTCACTCCAGAATAGAAAAGGTATAGCAACAGTGGCCTGGTCCTTCTTCCCTCCCTGCTGAATGCAGTTTTGGCAGGATCAAGAATCAGGGATTTCTTACTACTCTTGGCACTACAGTAGACAGGGCACAACATGGACGTAGAAACATGTGTACTGTACCTACTACCATTGCTAACACCATTTGTACCACAGTAGTGGAAGCAACATTTACGGGTCCTATTCTTCATTCATTTACACTAATGTGAATTCATAATATCTCTCTTGATTTTAGTTTAGTGTGTTGTAAATGAGAATAGAAAACAAAATGTGATTGTAAACAGAGGGTCAATTCAGATATTTAAGATATTTAATAGGGTTTAATGGATTTCACTCTAAGAAGATTCACATATTTAAAACAGTATTTCAGTAAGACCTTCAGTTTGGAAACCATTGTTCATTTAATGGGAACATTGCTTGTGATTGAAGCTAACCTGCCTTGAATTCTTCAGCTAACAATATGGACTGATTGTAATCAGAAGTATCATCTTTGAACTCTCCCCATTCCTGTAATACAACTCACTTGTGCATCTAATTTTCTTTGTGAATTAGAAAGTAGCAGGAAATCTCTAGGAAGTCTGCTTTCCAGTAAAAGACAGCATATCTACAGCATACCTTGTTTGTGTGAATCAAGCTTAATCATTGCAAACGGGAAAATAATATACCTTATTTTCTATAGTTGTTGGAAATGAAGAGTGCACTTTTAAAATTGAAGCTACTCTGTGTG
Organism: Pelochelys cantorii; assembly: GCA_032595735.1. Taxonomy (NCBI): domain Eukaryota; kingdom Metazoa; phylum Chordata; order Testudines; family Trionychidae; genus Pelochelys; species Pelochelys cantorii. Next base: position 174,241,612 of record CM064328.1, on the reverse strand, counting down.
AATAATAAATACAGTTAAAAATGAGTCCCAGCAAAGCCAATTTTATGTAGAAGTCTGTTTTAAAAATTAAATGTAAAATTTGAAATTATTTAAATTTCAGGAAAAATGATTGCTATATACTCTCAATATAGTACTAGCCCTTTTCTTCTGTATAAAAATGTCCTTTCTGAAGCTTCATGCACCTTTTTGTTGTTTGGCTAAAGAAATGAATATTATTGGCTTGAAGGCTCAAGAAATCACACCTGACGGACTCAGTAAAAATGCACATCACTTGACTGGAAATGCAACTTGACCTGTACAAGTCTAACTGAGCATGATCTCAGATATGTATTTGAAGCACAACTTATTTTGTACAAATTTTAAAGATCTCTAGCTTCAAATGCTAACACTTTGATTTAAAAAAAAATCTTCTACTGCATATTTGCTAATTTGCCTTTAGAACAAACAATCTGCAATCACGTGTTTCACACAAATAAGGAGACATTCCTTGCATTATCATCTCAATGTAACAAAGAAGCTATTTTATTTAACTATCTAAAATGCTCATTTTTGATGAGGGGAAAAAGATCAGACCCAGCCCATTTTTCAGGTTTACACTTTTCCAGGTTTTTTAATATAATTTAACTGCTAGAGGACAACAAGTCCTCCTGGTGAAAGCATTAGAAGCAATGTGATCAAAGACATGAAATATTTAAATAATTGGTTGGACTTGAATAATTTTCTTATTATTTTTCTCATTCCAACTATTACTTAGAAGAAACACACATTACAGCATTACCCAGTGTTTGAATTGCAGTTCTATTACCCTTTGCCCCAAAGCATTCCAACCAGTGGTTGAAAAATGCTCTCTGATTTCCCTCTGTCATACAGACATCTCATAGGAAACAGATGCCTGTCACAAAACATTTTTGTCACTGTGACAACACCACCTTCCTGTGCACCCTTGTTCATTGCTGACTGTGCTCTTGTTTCCCTTCAAGGTCTGGCGCACCTGATGATGGGCGACCAAGGTATGGGCTCTGTTCCTTTTCCACTCTGCTTTCATTGTTTCTTCTTGTTCTGTAGCTGCTTTGAATTCATCACTGCAAAAGATGGGCAATGCTTGAAAGCTGTCTTTGGCTGCAAATAAACACATAATTTTAGTCACAACTTTCTTCTTTCATTTTATATATATATATCTATATATATAGTTTGCTCTTTAAGCTTTGTTCCTTCTGTGCCCCCCCATCTCCTTCTCGCAAGTTAATAAATGAAAAAAAGTGAGAGCTAAGAAGGTATTGAGAAAATTCCATGTGTTTATCAGAAAATACAATTATGCGTGATTCTGTTAAAGACAAAAGAAGCACAAGAGCAGTAAGCAGATAGCTTAGGAAAAAAAGATACTCAGTTTATCATATTGTACCCAGTGAGGAGTCCATTTACATTAATGCATGGCTTATTAGAGACATGCAGAAAGCACCTGCTCCTGGCTTCTGGAATGCTGAGAATACAGTTTTGCAACATAATCAAATCAATGTTTTTCTCTTCCTTTGTCACTGTTTGTCACTTCGGTGTCACTTTTTTTTTTTAACAAAGCATGGGTTACTTCTGTGTTTCTCTGCATGTACATGATTGGAACAAATAAACAAAATTCCCAATGTGATACTGATTGCATCTCCATTTGTCTTTAAACACTTACTTTAAACTTTCTCTTTTCATGTTCAGATACTATTGCATTTACATATGCTCATGACTCTTACTGTTGTTTCTCTCCTCTTCTTTATTCTCTCTTTGTCTGGAAATGCTTTCTTCATGGAACCATTTCATCAAATCCATAGGTAAAAGTAAAGGTATTACACGATTTTCTTTATTTTTAATTCCATCTGTATACTTTAAAGTATGTCTGAGTTATGCAAATATATTTAGAGCTTGTTGCACTGATAATGTGAGGTAGGTATGTTTTTACATTATTTCCTGAACATAAAGGTAAGGAAAATAGGGTTGGTTGGTTTTTTCATTTGTTTTTGGGGGTTTTGTTTGGTAATGCTTGACTTGCTTTTGTAGTTTGCCTTTTTTTATGAAAGCGTTAAAACAATTGGCTTTAGTCATACTAAATGAACCTAAAATTATAGCATACATTCATGATGAATTAACAGGCACTTTTTGAGTTATGAATCCTCCTGTTCTCAGTGAATTGTAGTCTGTAACATTAGACACAGACAGAAGTACAAAGTCGCCAAACAGTGACACAGTCGAGGTAATGTGTCCAGCATTAATCCATATCTTGATGTAAGTCTAAGCATGAATAACACTGGCTTCAAAAAGTCCCTGCTATGAGCTGGTCGTCTGTTTGTAAGATTTTTCTTATAATATATTAGTTTTGTACATATCTGAAGTGAAAATGGGACATGGAGAAATGAGAAGGAGCAGGTAACAAAGCAAAAAGGATAGTTTTATATTTGGATTCTCCCCCTCCCCCACTTTTTTTTCCTGGTATGAGAACAAATCAAGCTAGGTATATTTCATTGCACCACTTGGTAAGTCTGATGTAGAATATATTCAACAACAGCAAGAATTTTAATGTTCTAAAGAAATACCAGCTTCTGTTCCTTGTGTACTAGTTCAGAACATGAAATATGTATTGTTTTATTTATATTGAGAAATTAGCTTCCACGTACTAAACATCATTAAATCTATTCTTGTTGATCATTATAATGTAGTTTTCCTCATTTTAGTGACCATGTGTCAGGAAGTGACTGTGCCTGGTATGTGTCCTATGATTTGGATTTCTGGTTGTGTTTTACAGTGCAAACTAGACAACTCAGAAGCATGTTGAGCGTTTTAACCCTTTGCATTCCTTGGAAGGAAGAGTGTGTGACATAAAACTGTAATTCTAGTGTTATTAGCTCCATTGTATTGTATACATTAAAATTCTTCATATAGGCTCAATTGAAAAGAGACATAATATTTAAAGCATTATATGTAGAACCCTGCAAATCCACAGATAACTGCTTTATTTCCACAGGAACCCACATCCGTGGATGTGTATGTGGATATCCGTGAATCATTTTTACTGATGCGGATGTAGATACCAATTTTGTATCTGCATAGGGCTCTAGTTATATGAGTTCTGGATCTTTGATTCTTGTTGTTTTATTAAATATTTCAAACAAATGGAAGAAGACACTGTTCTTAAAACTTTTCACTATAGTTTGTACCAGTTACTTTGCTTCCTGAATCAGCAAATGGCATCTGTCAGGAGATACCAGTCATATATCACAATGAATGTTTTACAATACTGGCACATTATGTATGGCATTTGAAATATATTGTTAAGAAGATTATTCCACAGACTAATTTTCCAGAATAAATTTTAAAAAGTAATTTTTGTGCCTCTTTAGGCAAACTATCTTTTTATTTTTAAAAATTATATTTTAAAATGTGAAGTTAGAAGATACAAGAAGAGCTAGTTTTAATATCTAATGATATTACAGTGACATAATTAAATATCAGAACCATCTAACTAATTAATTATTTGCTTTAATGTGCTATTCTTTTCAGAGTTTGTCTTTTATTCTGTTTATTCTGTTTATGTGGGAGTATTGAGTACTGATTTCTGTTTTGATAATTTCACTAACACTTGTTCTGTAAATATGGTATAGAAGATAAAAATGCAAAAAAAAAAAGAGAAATAGGCATATCTAAAGATGTATAACATATACAATAGTGAGTATACATTGGGCCAGCTGTGGTAAATTGTCATCGTTCAACTGACTTTTTTGGAAACTACACTAATTTACGCCAGTTGAAATTTGACCTTGAAACATCAGGGCTGCGTCTAGACTGGCATGATTTTCTGCAAATGCTTTTAACGGAAAAGCACTTTTTGCGGAAGAGCGTCCCTGGCCAATCTAGACACGCTTTTGCGCAAGAAAGCCCCGATCGCCATTTTAGCCATCGGGGCTTTTTTTGCGCAAAACAATACCACGTTGTTTACACTGGCCCTCTTGCGCAAAAGCATTTGCGCAAGAGGGCTTTTGCCCGAACGGGAGCAGCATAGTATTTCCGCAAGAACACTGACAATCTTACATGAGATCGTCAGTGTTCTTGCGGAAATTCAAGCGGCCAGTGTAGACAGCTGGCAAGTTTTTCCGGAAAAGTGGCTGATTTTCCAGAAAAACTGGCCAGTCTAGACACAGCCCAGATGTATAAAACTGCTATGACAAAACACCTTATAACAAACTTCATCCTAACAATTTTATGGGGGTTTTCATTGGCAAATTCCTTTGGATCTGTTTAATTCTTTCATTATAATTGGCATTGACTTTAGTGATAGCTACTGGCAATGGAAAAATGATTTCAGACTTCTTTGTGCTAACATCAAGACCAAGTCCTCTCATATTTTAATTAAATACTTTGCTTTAGAGGTCAATTGGAAATGCAAAACTGTATCTATGCAAAGATATTTACTCCAAGATGCCTGATTAAGGAATCTTGGACCTATTTGGCCACTGTTTTAGGACTTTTACCTATGTTTCTTGTACACCTTAAAACACACAATAAGTGTTTTTGTATGGGTCTAGGTAAATAAAAATCAAAACAGTTTAAAACTGAACATCTGAAAAGCAGAAATAAAGATTTCCAGGTGTTTACACGGACCAAGTAATGTCTGAGATGATGGCCCAAATTTTGCTTTCCTATGAAAGCATAATGCCCAAGAGAGGACTGCAAGATCACACACAAAGTGGATTTAGAAGAGTTAAAACACAGTAGTTAATATTTTTAAAGCTGACTCGGTGATTTAGGAACAGGTCTCCCATTGCAATTAATTGGAAAAGTGTGGGTAAATCAGATTTAAAGATCTTCACCGGTATTCTTTGAAAAATTATAAATATTCTCAAAACAGGGTGTGTCTAGACTACAGGGTTTTTTCGAAAAAAGTAACCTTTTTTCGAAAAAACATCACCTGTGTCTAGACTGCTGCCGCATTCTTTTGAAATTAAATCGAAAGAACGCGGCAGTTTTTTCAACCACGGTAAACCTCATTTTACGAGGAAGAACGCCTTTTTTTGAAAGTGCTCTTTCGAAAAAAGGCGTTCTTGAATGCCAACAGGCTTTTTCAAAAGAGAGCATCCAGACTGCCTGGATGCTCTCTTTTAAAAAAACGGCTCGCTTTTTCGAAAAGCGATTGCAGTCTAGATGCGCTCTTTTGAAAAAGAGATTCTTTCGAAAAAGCCTCTTTCAAAAGAGGTTTGTAGTCTAAACATAGCCTTAGGGTGCATCTACACAGCGGCATTATTTTGGAATAACTGATGTTATTTCAAAATAACAATGCAAGCATCTACACAGCAATTCCGTTATTTCAAAATAATTTTGAAAAAAACGACGGTGTATTCCAACTTCTGTAAACCTCATTCCATGAGGAATAACATCTATTCTGAAATAGCTATTTTGAAACAGCTGTAGTGAGGATGCTCCGCTGCTTCTATTTTGAAATAGCTCTTCCCCCGGGCCATTTAAAGTAATTACTCCCCAGTGCTTCCTAGGGCTCTAAATCTCGGTAGCGCATCCACATTAGAGGAAACTGCCTCGGACTAATTTTGAGGCTTCCCTGTAGTGTAGACATGCTATTTTAAAATAAGCTGTTTTGGATTTCTTCTGGAATAGCTTATTCTGAAATAGTGTACAGTGTAGACGTACCCTTACTGTCCTCTAAAGAAAGGAGAATCTTGACAGAGGTTATTGCATTTAGGAAAATTTCAGTACTCAAAGCCACATATCTTCATCCATTCACACAGCTGGTTCACACCAAGAAGAACTGCACACAGATGAAGGGCCATTTAATCTAGTAACTTTGAGGAAATATAGATCCTGGTTTACATTATCTGTGATTATTTTTTTATAAGCATTGTGCCGAAACCTAGCAGGAGCTGGGAACTTTCAACTCATTGAAGAGAGTTGGGGCTGTTGGCTTATTTCTTTATGTAATGAGAATTGCAGGTGCTCAATCAGCTCTTTATAGAATTTCATCCATTGTGAATAACCAAAGGGTATAAAAGTGTTTGTACCTTAACAAGTTATCAGACTGAATTATTAAGTGGTAAACAGTAAAATAAATAAAGTAAGATAACTAGGTATAAAACATGAAAGTATTTACAGTTTTTGGTGATAAATTCAAATACAGTTTAGATTGATTGTGTTACCATTTTCTCTGAACTTTCCTCTCATCTCCTTTTGGTGAGACTTCCCACATACACAGTTGATCAAGGCTTATTTTGTATATTCCTACAAGCTATTTTGCCTGTGAACATAAGTTCATGTTTTATTTTTCACAAGGAATGAAATCTTCATAACTTTTAGTTTTTGAAAGGAGCCAGAAAATGGTATTAACAATGCAGCTACCAGAATAAAATAAATGGCCTGTGACCTCTTATTAATGTTGCTATTCTCTCAACCTATATCTATATCTATATCTATATTAAAAGAAATATTTCCGGTGGGCCAACAGAGTGACATAATTAATCATGTCACTCTGCATCCCACAGTCTCTCCCCCCCTCAGCCTTCCCGCCTCCTCTCTTCCTCCCTCCTCTCCAATGCTAACCCAGCAGGGATCGGCAATCTATGGCTCCTGAGCAGCAGCAGCACTGAAGGTAAGCTGCTGCTGCTGGTGGGCTTGTGGGGCAGGAAGGAGGAAAATTCAGGGCTCTGGCGGCGGGGGACATGGAGGGAAGCCAGCAGATAGGCCCGCTGCAGGGGGCAGGCGGGGCTGGCTGTACCTCTGGCAGCTGCCCGCCATGTGGTGAGCAGCTTCCGGAGTTTTAAATTGTGCTGATCTGGCAGTGCAGAGGGAGTGGACCTTGCAGCAAGGCCTGGAGCAGGGAGCAGAGAGGGCCGCAGAAGAGGCCTTCTGCAGGGGGAGGCTGAGGCTGGGGGACATCTCCACCTCGGGCCTGGCCCTTGCTCCCCTTCCTCCCAGAAGCTGTGGGAAAGAGCCCAAGGCCCACCCCCCACTACTGGTGGCCAGGGGTCAGAGAGCAGGGCCAGGGAGAGCACAGGACCCGGCGAGAAGCCTGGGTCCCGCTCCCATCCTTCCCAGCAGCCAGCGGGGTGGGGAGAAGGCAAGGGCCCTGAGCCTCGCCCCCCTCCCTCCCAGTGGCCAGGGGTGGGGAGAAGAGAGCATGGGGCCCAGCAAGGGGCCTGGGCCCCACCCCCCTCCATGATGGCGGCCAACAGGGAGAACACACCGGAGGGAGGGGAGACCATGGGGCTTGGCGCAGCCAGGGAGGTGAGGTGGGGGATAGCCAGGGCTGGAGCGGCAGGCGGGGGAGGGGATGTGAGACCTCCCCCCTCACGGCCAGAGAGAAAGAGCTGGGGTAGCCTTGGCCCGGCCCAACCCCCCACAGCCGGGGAAGAGCCGGGGCTGCCTACCCCAAAGAAGGGGTTTGGCAAGCGTAAAGAGCAGGGGGTATCACCCCCTGGTGGATTTCTTAACTATATTACATTTGTATGAATATTCTGCTCTTGACTGTGTATTTTATTTAGACTAAAATACTATGTCTGCTCCTGTTCTCTTAGACTATGGGTTTAATACAGCTTTAAATAATGTATACTAATCATTCAAGTTCACAAGAAACTAATAAATGATATCTGGCTAGGAAATAGCTGTTTCTACAAAGACTAATAGTGTAATTAACACTCTCAGATTACAAATTTTTGATGTGTTTGGCACAGTGTATGTACATGCAGATAAATGACTTCAGAGTGTGTAATATTTGTGTCTATTTCCTAAATAATGTAAACTAAATTCTGTACTGAAAAATCCCATATGCAACCTGTGTAATGCAAATAGGGTTCCGCTGAGTGTATGTCAGTGCGGCACTTTTCCATCACATAAGGCTATCTGGAGAGTACGATATAATGATCAGAAGGAGAAAAAGACATGGAGAGTTAAATACTTAAAAAAATTCTCAAATGAATGTCAGTATCGAATGCTTTACTGCATTCTGTTAATTCTTACTGGTTAATTGATACTTGTATTCCTACTGAATAGTGCCTCACTGAACAGTTGTCTCCACTGAACTCGGTGAAATACTACCTCAGTTGAAGTCAATAGTAAAAGTCCATTTGATTTCACTGGAGACAGTTTTACTGGTAAAGTAAGATGCTACCCATTATGAGTAAGAATATTAGAATCTTACTCTGTTTATTCTGCATTTGGACACTATCTTATCCAAGTATGTTAGAAGATAAACTATTGTTAAACTTTGCTCGACTCATTGCAGATACATTACTTTAAGAGTTTCATACGGAGTGGGGTTACCAAGGTTTGGGAATGTAAACAGTTAAAAGTATGATAAAGTGATATGATAGAAAAACTATAAAGCAATGCAAACTCAGGGTATGTCTACACTACAGAGTTTTTTCCGTTTTTCCGAAAAAACTTCAATTACGTCCACACTGCAATTGCATACTTCCGAAAGAAAATCAAAAGAACACGGGGGTTTTCCGACATTGGTAATCCTCATTCTACGAGGAAGAAGCCTTTTTCCAAAAGAGCTCTTTTAGAAAAAGGCGTGTGTGGACGGGGAAGAGGGAGTTCTTTCGAAAGAAGAGGAAAGAGGAAAAAGCATAGCTGCCCTGGTAGCCACTCTATCCATAGTAATCACAGCTTACATGCGAGATAGCGTCCATTCAGTTTCAGGTGCTATCTTTCGAAAAAGCAGATTGCTTTTTCAATGCGCTTTTGCAGTGTGGATGCTCTCTTTCAGAAGACTTTTTTCAGAAGATCTCTTCCGGAAAAGCTTCTTCTGAAAGATTTCTGCAGTCAAGACATAGCCTCAGCTACTGCACTTCATGATTATCTCTATTTACAGAGAAGGATAAATCAATGAAGTTTTAAAATTTCTCAAATTTGTTAAACTAGTTACAGGACACAAATATTTTGATATGTATAAATAGGACCAAAACAGCATGGAACTTTCAAAACTGTTCTAAGTTAATTTTCATAAGTATTAAAATAAATAAAAATAAGAAATGTAATGTAAAACATCTGAAAATGTATATAGTCGATTGGCATACCAAAATGAAACAAAGTCCTAATCTGCTCCTGTTCCTCTCCTCCATGGGAAGTACCAGCAAAATACCAGTTTCACAGTTATGTAGAAACTATAGTGAAATAATAGCAGGTATTTCTAAACTTTATGGAAATTAAATTTATGTGTGTGTTTGTGAATCTCTGTCTCTCTCTCACACACACTTTCTTGTGTGTACTCTCTCTCTCCTAAAATATTTATCTTGCTATCTACATGACTTATAGCTAATCTCGCCAGTTTCCCTTGAAATATCTCATTGAAACATATTCCAAACTATTCTGTCACAAAGTTGAGATTCATAAGTACTTAAAATTGCATTACATTAAATCAAAATGAGTGACTCACATTTCAAATGAGTGAAAACCATCAGGTTTATGATGTCAGGCAGTTGAAATTGCAGATGTATCTTTGTGTGTTGAGTTATGAACAATTAATACTCCATAGAGTGAAAACTAGCACCATAAAATGACCATTCCAAGAAGTTTTTGGATAAATTATGTGGCCAAAGAAAAATCAGCTATTATCAAAAGCAGAACTGGAAGTTCTGTCCTGAGACTCAGACACCCACAAAATGTACCTCAGATAGTTGTGTCTCAATCAGCAGCATGTGTGAGAGAATTTAGAGATAGGATGACAATTTGGGAATGTTTAAACACGAGAAATGAATAATTTCTTTAAAAAAAATAGGAAAAATCAGCACACAGACCATCAAGTCTAGCACTGCACCACCAAAATACAGTTTTTCTCTTATGCCTAAGTTTCCAGATCTTTTCATACCCATCACCATATTTATTCTAGGTCTTATTCTGGTCCATTCCCAGAAAGGAGACAAGATTAGGCTGGGACTGCTATAGTTTTTAAATCAGAATGTTGTTTTATTAGGGAAAAATATTGCTGAAAAAGTTGGATGTATTCAAGATTTAGCACAAACATTTCAGAGTGGGTTGAGTAGACAAAGCAAACAATGTCGCAAAACCACTCAAAACTCTTACAAGAAGGAAGATATGAATTCTAGGCCAAAAAAGTAGATTGGGATTTAGTGAAGCTGGGAAAAGAGAAAAATTATCAAGGTGGAGAGCAGGAAAACCTTTCCTCGCAGTTAGACAACAAACAATTTTATAGCAGAAAAACTATGTGGTTTTTTTATACATCTTTGCATACTTTGTTATTGTAGTTCATGTTGGAGAACAAAAGTTGGAAGGTACAGAAGGTGCATGTTAGCAGCCATAGGGTTTTCTGGGAGCATATGTTTTCATGCTCACTTTACCTCTTCTTACAGCATGTGATACAAATATAGAGCCAAATATATAATTTGTATAATTCCAATCTCTTCAGTAGAGTAATACTCTGATTAAATGTGGCCCAATGGGTCTGCTACAGCAACAAGATGAACTGAAGTCAACAGATGTAAGATCTTATTCCAGCCTCAATTAAACTAGTGTAAACCAGATGTAACTCATCTAAAGTCAGTGGATTTATTTTGGATCCCACTTATACTGGTGAAACTGATTCACCTTGATGTTAATAACATCAGAATCCAGCTCAGTGGAGTTACACCAGTGTGAAATCAGCTAAACTAAAAGGAGAATGGGGACTGAGGGTGTTGCTCTAGCGGTGGGATTTGTAAAAAGGCTCAGGACTAGTCTAATTTTGATGCCACAAAAATCAATAGTAAAAGTCCCATTGTTTTCCTTGGTAAAAAGGCAGGCCATGTGGAAGGCTTTTGCAAATCTCAGCCTAAATGTATGGTGGTGTAACTGAAATCAGAATGTGCATCCAGTCACTGCAGTCCTTTCCATGGAGAATGGATCTTAAAGAAAATTAGAAAAAAATATGTTTCAGTAATGTGGATAGGGTCTGATTATTCTAAAAATGGTGTTTGCAGCATTTATAACATACACTATAACTGTACTGCACTGATTTTTAAGATGAATGGAAGTAGCATGCTAAGTCACCAGAGACAGAAAAGTAGGTAAGGGGCAATGGAGATTGATTATTTTTTCTTTTGTTTTTTACTGGCAAAAAAATCTTCTCTTTAGAATACCTTATTGTACTGAGTGTAGTTAATAAGGTCTCTTTCCAAACATCAAAGCCTTCCATCTCAGCATCAGCCCTAACTATCTGAGATGTTGTCTCTTTCCATTTCTATGATCCCATACAACAACTGTAGTCCTCTGGAACAAAGAAATGGTGAAATAATTGAGGCAGGTGTATGAGCACAGAAGACAGAACTTTTGCAGGAGCTTCACCAGGACTATGGAACTCACTACTGTCAGAATTCACAACTTCACTGCTCTCAGAAGTAAAAGCAAAATTCATCCATTTGACTTAAGTTTTCCTCCGTGTTCTCCACACTCATTAAAAAATGACCAAACTATTTTTTCCACAGGTTAGGAAAGGTGAAAGAGAAACCAATTGGTCCTAACTCTGTGTTGAGCTCATTTATTCCATTAAAAACAACAGAAATGCATGATGGTGAAAATGATGGAAAAGTGTGGAGAATCAGCCTTATTATTGATTTTTTCCCCACTGGTGCCAGCTTTATACTGATGTAACTAGTGTGATTTCACTGCAGGTATCCCTTCAGTTATACCACTTTAAGTAAGATGGGAACCTGAGTGATGGTTTATTCTATTTGACTATTGACACCCACTTATTCCAGTTTTTTTCTTATCACATATATGACATTTAATTTACAGAATTCCTGTGTCACTGTTGAATTTGACAGAGTCTTCTATAGATGATGTCACTTCCTTTCTCCAGGATTCTTAAGAAACAGCAATACTTGGATCCAATTCTCAGATCTGCTCAGGCTTCTTGTGATAGCCTGCCAGACCGTCTGGCAATCCAATGAATATGAAGTCCTTATGTTTCTCATGTATTGAATGAATCTCTAGCTAGAGCAATGCTACCACAGCAAACTTTGGCCCCACCATCAGTTCATGTCCTCACAGTCTAATGATCTTTGACTGCTGGGTCTCTTAGCAGCTGGTCATAGATTGGAGCAGTCTAGGGTGAGGTCAGCCTCAAATCAGGAGCACCCAAGAGTTGCAATAGGCTATTTTTATCTTATCCATTTGTGCAGTCACTGAACACTCCTAAAAAGAGCAGGGAATAGGGGATAATGGCCCCCGCTATCTTAATAGGAGCCTGATCCTATGAGGTACTCTACTTAGCACTCATGGGCACAAGTCCTTAGGAAATAAATGGAAGATCACCCAGAACTGGTTACAATTAATTTTGCAAGCATACTGAATTCAAGTTGCTTAGCTGGCAAAGGTGGGCTGCCATTTTGGACCTGCCAAAAGAACATACTGGGTCAAAGCCAAACACCTCCCTGACATTGTTTAGCATTGGCTCCCTGGGAAATATTCAGCTCAGACATACATGAAGATAAGTCAGTAGAGTTGCACTCACTCATGACAGCTAGATTTGGACTTTGTAAAAGTCAGGATTTCCTACTACATTCAGTCAAAAACAGCCTGAATAAGCAGGCGTAATATATAAGGAAGTCTGAAGGTCAAACTCAGCAGTAATATAAACTGGATTGTAAATTAAATGTCCCATGTAAGAAGAACAGGGAGTGGGTGCAAGTCGGTATAAATGGCTAGTTAGTTTAAGATACACTGAGTTGACATTCAGCAAAGGTCTTATTCTCTTCTTATTGTTTAGCCATAATGGTGCCAAAGTCTTCATAGTATAAAGCAAGTGGGAGAGCACAAGAACCTTCCGATCTTTATTAAAGTTAATATGCAAAACCTCCAACATCCCAGGACTAAATTCAATCCATGCCTCCAATGCAGATTTTTACATAACCGTGATGTGAACTTGGAGTAAATTTATTGTAGTTAGTGAACTTGCACTGCTGTGAGATCATTAATTTCAATGGGAGTTGCCTGCTTCAGTCACAAGCTGATTTGGGTCTCCTTGCTTGAGCATCTGTCACTGAAGTTCTCTGTCATGGATTTGTGGATTGAATCTTGCCCATGATACCTATGTGCATCTTTGTGTGAAAATTACTGTTCTGAGGAGAATTACAAAAAGTATTTAAGGGTACAGTCTTTGGGAAAGGAGAGATGGAATTATTGTTTCAAAGTAAACCTGGAAATTGGCAAGCTTCTTTGACTTCCAGGACATGCTCTGGATATCTGTAGGAGATTTAAAAAATTGTGTAAGTGACCATTTCCCAGTACCAAAATCCTTATCCCAAAAGATAGAGAAAAGAGGCTATGTTCTCAATTAATTGAAATGTCATTATAAAACCCTGTATCCCTTTGAATCATTCTCATTACTGAGGTACAAACACTTATTTGTAATAGCATAAACACATTTAAACAAAAACAAAACAAAAAACACCACAAGGGGTCCAGGAAACCATCCAGCTTTACTAGGTCACATGAGCTTATAGTTCAGAATTGCCACCATCTGTAGTCTTCCATATGTGTGTGCTGGGACAGAGGTGGAGTAATAAAAAGCTACCATGTCTGAGACCCTAAATTATTTAAGCAACTGTTTCTTATGTCAGTTCTTCCAGAAAAATGAAAAATGATATTATTCATTTTCATGCATTTCTCTCAAATAGATAGGTGGACTCTGCACTCTGTTGACCTTGAAATGGACAACCCTTTTAGAGAAACATGTTTTTGAGAATTACTGTTCCTGCTGGATTGTGATACAGGTATTACAATCAAAGGCATTACAATCAAAGGCATATAGGGATGTGCCTATACATATACACTTAGCTGGCATTCCCCTGAGTCAGAAGAGCCAGAATCAGAAAATCTAAAAATGCATATTTTATACTCTTAATAGCTAATCTATGTAACAGGATCTCTTTCATTTACTGCTTGTGTGTGTTATGAAGGAAGTCAGACTATATGATCATAATGGTCCCTTTCCATACAGTACATCCTTTTGGAGAAATGACTTAGATGGGAACACTAGAGAAAATTTCAGAAACTAAAAAAAAAAAAAAAGGCATGTTCAGGTTTGCTTTTTCTAATAATGATTTTATGATATTTCTTGGGTATATGGGCTAATGTATCACTGGGATCTATAGAGCAATGCCAGATCAGATCATTACTAATCCATTTATAGACAAGTTGGAATGAACATTCATAGCATTTCACTTATGCAGAATCTAAAAATATTGAAAATTTCCATTATTTCTTAGAGAAGCCTCTAAGTCTTGGACCATGAACTGTGTAGAAGAACAGTCTTGTTTATATAAATGACCAGTGGAACATGGGAGAGTTTCCCGAAAAATGAAGCCAAAATTTTCAAGCTAGTTTTTGATTTTGGGTCCTTGTTTCCTGAGGGTCTAATTTAGCTTTTCTGATTTTAGCAACTTTGATCATGTACAGCTGCAACTCAGTAGGAGGTGTAAGCTCTTTGTAAATCAGTCCCCTACAAAAACTGACTGATCATCTCTGAAAATGTGGCTGCATTTGACTAAGAGGAAGGCTCACTTAAACTCCAAGCCATTGAAGAGTATTCTTTGGAAGGGTATAGTATGAAGAATGGTAGGGTAGGTCTCAAAAAGACAGATACTTAAAATCTGAGAAGCTGAGGTGCCCTTCTCTAATTTTAAGGGGAGTGAAGTGTGAACCTCTCTGTCACACAGATAGTTTTTAGAATGCATATCTTAGTACCTTGTGGATCACAGAAAGTCTTCTGAAGTCTAATGGAGGTTATGAGACCTTCTCTTTTAGGGCAAATAAAGTTCTCAAGTCTGATGTCATGCCAGTGCAAATTAACAGTAACTTTCAGTGGTTTACTATAATCAGAATCAGGCTTTGGTCTTTGGTTGGTTGCAGAGAACAAAGAATAGTGTTAGTTTAATCTAGTTTACAAATTGTATATCTGGTCAGCCCTGGTAGAGAGTAAATTCAAACACTTGACTCAGTGCGTGTCTACATCTTAAGCACTGCATCAATGCAGCTGCGCTGCTGTAGTACCTAATTGAAGATGCTCCTTTGATAACAGGTGAGCTTCTCCCATCCATATCGTCTGGGCCATCCAGAGGGGGCCTGGTGCAACCTTCCTTACCACAGGCCCTGCCCCTTCTCCATCCCTTCCCCAAGCCCCGCTACTGCTCTGCCCCTTGCCCCTCTCCTGAGCAACATGGTCCAAAGGATTACTGAGTAGGGGGCCCTGGCACGGTGGCAGAAGGGATAGTCCCCTGCCCCACTGAGACAGCAGGAGTTGAAGTGGCCCAGCAGCCTGCTCTGCCTCACCGCCACTGCCCTCTTCTCACCCACTGCATCCCGTTTCTCCATGGCGGTGGAAAGCAGAGAACCCTGGGGTCAAGACACTCTGCTCCTGGCACCTAGGAGAAGCAGAAGGCAGCGGGTTGGGAGAGTGGTGAGGTGGGGTGAAGCATGCTGCTGAGCCGCTCCAGCTCTCACGGTCCATATGGTGAGTGCAGGGGTGACCCCTGCTGTCACCCTGTGCAAGGCCCCTGTAATCCGCTGGGTCTTCCACAGGATGGTTGGAGTGGCTACCAAGGGTCCTGCAAAATCACGGAGCCTAGGGTGTCCACCCTGATTTGTCATATGGATGGATGTATACAGTTAATCTGTGTCCTCAAAAGGAGCTAGCAATATCAACAGCAGAAGCTGTGTCAATAACATAGCTATGTCTGCACAAGTGGGAGAGGTGCAAAGTCAGTATAGCTACGTTACATAGGGGTGTAGATTTTGCACACTGCTGAGCTATATCAATATAGCTTTCTAGTTTAGACCACGCCTCAAAATCACTTACTGGATCAATTATAGAAAAAAGACCTTTTGTGCTGCCAGTGACGTCAGGAGGATTGCATATAGTGTATTTTATGGCTGTTTGGATTTTATTAGGACCATATTGTGTCATTCATGAAATATGTCTCAAACTGGAATACTTCTGTGACTTCAGTAGATTTACATCCAGGTAACAGCGATCAGAATTTGCTCCTTAGGCCCATCTATATTAAATGTATGTAAGATGGGAAGTGAGGGAATAAAATGAAATAGGCATAACATTGTCTACAATATCAACAAAAAGAAGGGCTTTTTGTTGTTGTTTACAGCCAACTTGATTCATTGCTGTTTCATACTCCAAAGGTTAATTTGTTGTAATTATGGTAAATAAAGGAGCGTGGAATGAAATATCTCTGTGTAACAGACACCATTTTAAAATTTAAAATCCATTATTCACTATGACATCCTTTGTTCTATTCTTTTGTGTATACTCCTTTAAAAATCTTTATCTTAGAGATAAGATTAGATAGTATTTCTTAGGGGAGTAGAGAGTAGTTTCCTCTAATAAATGTTAGCAGATTGAGAATGATAGTAGCAACTGTTAAAACCTACAGCTACAGTTTTATAAATCTTGGACTCAAATCAATCCCTGGAACATTATAAATTTCAGAGCATCCATACTTCTAAGGCCCATAGTATTAGTTTAAGAGCTGAACACAGTATTACAGGACTTACTGAAATTTCCATTTGAACCTTTCCATTGACATTTATTCTTCACTTGTAAGTTAAATAGCCTTTTGTAATCATAATATGCTTAGATAGAAGATGAAAAGGTTTGAAGGCTATGCTAGTGCAGGACTATTTGTTCAGTTTCACAAGGGCAAAACAATGACTTTTATCATTCAAACTTTCTTACCTAAAGTTAAAAATCAGTTTTACTGTAGCAAATGATACTTCTATTCATTTGCTGAATCTCAAGAGCATGAGAGAGAGAGAGAGTTTGCAATTCCTTATGAAAATATTTAAAATCTGAGTAGGAAGCAACCTGTTTTTCTGTAAGGGCGGGCTTGCCTACACTGGTAGATTTTTGTCACCAAAAACTGCCTTTTGGTGACAAAACAGTGAGAGTGTTTACACTGCCATACAACTTTTGTCTGGGAAAAACACCCAGTTTTGGCAACATAAAACTTCCAGACCTGCAAGAGACTTTAGTTTTTTTCCCTCCCTTCATTGTCAACAAAGAACTAGTGTGGACTTTGCTGGCTTCCATCAGTATCCCAGAATGCCTTCTCTGATGGCTCTGCTCAGTATTTTGTTATCTCTGCATGTCCTACAGGCATGTACCCCTCCACTTTCAAAATTCTGGGAAATATCTAACAGCTGAGTGAGCTGCTCTGTTTGGGGAATGCTTCTGTTCTACACTGCAGTAGAAACGCAGTGGCAGACAGATTGATGCTGCAGGGGGTGGGCTGGAGAGACTGCTGTGCTGCTTTGAAATTCCTCAGCACGGAGAACTCACAGAGTTACAAGGGAATCCCAAAAAGGGCAGTGATCAGCTCTGCCTTCCTATAACACTGCACTGTGGGATGTTTATCCACATTGCTTTGCTCCATCTGTTGACAGGGAAGCTATGAATGTGGCCATGAAATGTCAAAAATGAGAGCCATAAAAACCAATTTGAACGATTTTTATTTTTGGTGACTTATGCATGTCAACAGCACTTTTGTCATCAAACCTTTCCAGTGTAGACATAGCCTAAGATTAGGTTTTTACTATGTTTGATGCACCAAGGAAAAGTCAGCCTACTTTTGCATTCTTCATGCATTACATATATTGTGAACAATAAGACACTATGGCTACATCTGCACTGTGGAGCTATTTTGGGATACCAGAAGTATCCTGAAATAGCTATTCCGCATCTTTTTGAGCACTCCCATTATTTTGAAATATAACAGGCTCGCTATTCTGACATCCCTGTAAGCCTTGTTCCATAAGGGTTAAGGGACGTTTCAGAACAGCACTTTATTTCGAAATTTGGTGTTGTGTAGAGCGCTAATCTATTCTGAAATTACCTCAAAATAAGCTACTCAGTAAGCTACTTATTTAGAGGTAAGGATGCAGTGTAGACACACCCTAAGTGTTCCTGTCAAAATTAATACATGAGAAGTATCACTTCTTCAACATTTTGTGTCTTATTCAAGAGGAGGAAAGTAATGTGAATCTCAGGCAACTTTTTTACATTGATACAGAAAAGTTTGGTCCTTTATGAAGGGAAATCAGGTATTTATGTTCTATCATTCACAAGCAACTTCTCTGGCATGCTATGTTTAGAATCCTGGTTCCAGCTCTGAAAGTCTTGGTGCATGATTTTAGACACATCACAATCAGTGGTAAATTACTGCATGGGCCTCTAGAGTCCATGCCCAGGGGCCACACACAATTTGGAGACTCTGGAAAAATCCATTCACTATCATAGCTCCAAAGCTGGAGGAGCTCTCGCTTTCTGCTGTGGCCCTAGGACACAGAGCTTCTCCAGTCATGGCTCCATGGTGGGGATGCGGGGTGGAAACGAGCAAGTGGGGAGTGGGGTTGCAGGACAATAGGCAGAATGGAGGTGGGAATGGGGGGAGGACCAGAATGGGGTGGGACTCTGCATGGAGTCACAGGCAGTGGAGGCAAAATAGGGAAAAAGGGGTGGAGCAGGGCTGTGGTTGGGGGAGCCCTACCTACAGGGCCATGATGGGGGCCCCCACTTGCTATGGCCCAGAGCCCAGGGAGACCTGGATCTGCACCTGATCACACTTTTTCAGGGCCTCTGGACTATATCCACAAAAGGTTTTGCCATGCTCAGTATCGCACCAACTTATTTTAAGGTGCCTTGCCATCTAGTGGCATCTGCAAATCCAAGTTGCATGCTTAGGCTCCATATACACTTTAGGGGGAGAGACAAAGCTTTAGAAATGGGATCCACAGTAGCCAGCATGCTAAGTGGGGAGCTGGCCAATTAAGAAACCTAAGAAAAGGAGTCAAAGGGAGGCAACCAGCTCCATTTGGGATTCAGCACCTAAGTGATGCTTTCAAGAAATGCTGTCACTGTGACCCGTATAATTAGGGCCCTACCAACTTCATAGCCATGCAGAACATATCATGGACCAGGAAATTTGGTTTCTTCCTGCGAATTCTGGCCTTTTGTGTGCTTTTGCCCTATACTATACACATTTCATGGCGGGAGACTACCGTTTCTCAAATTATGGATCCTGACGCAACAGTGAGTTGCAAGGGAGTCACAAGGTTCTTTTATGAGAGTCACGGTATTGCCACCCTTATTTCTGTGCTACCTTCAGAGCTGGACAACAGGAGAGTGGAGGTTATAATGTTGGCTGGGTACTTAGCTCTGAAGGCAGCATCTCACCAGCAGCGGTGCAGAAGTAAGGGTGGCAGCACCATACCCATGTTGCCCTTGCTTCTGCACTGCTGCTTTCAGAGCTGGGTGGCCAGAGAGTAGAGGCTGCTGCCTGGGGAGCGGGGGCAACTCTGCCAGCAGCAGTGCAGAAGTAAGGGTGGCTATTCATGTTTGGGAATTGCTCCTGCGAAAGCTGTTCCATTGTATATAAATAAAGAGCTGTTGAACCAGCAAGAGGCTAGGAATTACTTTATAGACCAGTGGTTAGAGCATTTACCTTGTCCTCCTCTTCCCTTGGCCATTTTGTGCAGCTCGAGGTGGCAGCAGCTGAGAAGGGGGGATGGAGCTGAGACTTGTAAGACTGGCAGCAAGACTCATCTGCTTCCTGGCTGTTCCCCTTTGACAGAATTGTCTATTGTGTATCAGGAACTGGAGGAGCCTTTTGGGCTTAGGCTTGAGATAGGCACCCAGAGTGCACTAAGGATTGGCAGAAACTAAGGATTTGGATGCACAGGGGTTTCAGGCATCACCAGGGTTAGGCAGCAGCTGAGCAGGGATTTAGAGAATCTCAGAGAGTCCTAGAGCCTGGGTTCCAGCCTGAGACTGAATGTTTACACTGCAATTAAACAGCCCTGCAGCCTGAATCAGCTGACATGGGCCAGTTGTGGGTTTTTAACTACAGTGTAAATATACCCATAGATTTTTAGCAGCTAACAATGGCAATGTTTGGAAGGAGCACTGCAGGGAAGGGCAGGTGGAGAGGGTGGTAAGCAGCAGAGTGATGAGAATGGGATGGGGAGGAAAACCGAAAAGGAGAGGGAGAATAGTGACTAGGATGAAAGAGAAAAGGCAGGACATTAAATGAAGACAGCATGTCCTATCCTAAAGACAGCACCTCTTTTTAGTCAAACAAGGAGCAGTGCTCTCAGGAAAGACAGATCAAGCATGGCTGGGGGCAGGAATCATCTCACCTAAGGGTAAGAAAACAAGAACAACCCTCAGAACTTTGTTTCCAACTTTTCACAGTGTGATCCCTACTTTTTGTCATTTGTGGAAACAATTCCAATCAATTTCTGAAATGTACACGGAAATAGACAAAGTGATTTAAGGTTGTCTCCTGAGAAATTCTTTGACATCAGGGCCAAATTCTTAACACCCATTACAGCTTTTTTGCACTGCTCATGTGTGGTGTAAAGGGGATGTATCCAGTTGCAGGCAATTCTGCCAGAAGAGAACTCTCTGGTAGTACATCAATATTGCTACCTGACCCTACACCCATCACCTCCACCCCATCCAGAAAGTGGGGAAAGGACATGCTGGAACTTTTCTATGCTACACTGATGTTTCGCTGCTCTGTATGAGTTCCTTAGAGTAAGTTTGAATGAATGTTCTTTATTTAATCTTTCAGATTTTCTGGCAAGCACTGTACTTCATTATTAAACTGTGGGAATAAAAATAGAGACTGCCATTGATCAGCTTATACTCAAATCAAACGTATACTCCTTCCTGGGAAGAAATACTAAATTGCCTTACAACTGGCAAAGTCATTTACACCCGTGCAGTGTGGGGATGAAATGGTTCCATCTTTATTGGGTAGCATTTTACAGTGGTTTTCTGCATATATACATGTCTGCCCAAAGAGTAAAGCAGTGGAGAATGCAGGATTGGGGGCAAGAGCCTTAATGAGCTCTGCTGGAGCAGATGCCAAGGCCTTACATGGTGTCCTAATGAAGTCAGAAGGGCTCAGGAAAAGGGGTCACCTACTTGGAACTTATTGCTGGACTGGGGCCTAAGTTTGCAGATATCTTAAAAAATGTCCCTTTAATTTATTGCAGGGCAGATTTTGGAAGCCCTCTTTGTCCATGGCTCACCAAAGCCCATGGAAACTCTGCCCAAAAAGACCTGAATACATTAGTAATCTTGAGATTATTGTGATTATTTCTGCCAAGCCAGTAATGTTTGTTATTTATTCTAAAACATGTTTAACTAAAGCTACAACATCTTACTTCAAAACAGAAATCTTAACAAGAGAATATTTGTCTGGCCTCACTACATGGTTCAGCATTTGGAATGTTTATTATTTTCAGATAATTTAGTAGACAACTTGATAATTGTGTATCCTAAAGTGTCACTGCAGGAGTTCTGTCATGTTTTGAAGACTGAAATACACTAATTGACAGAAAAAAAAATCCAGGCGAAGTAATTAGAAAATTTTGTAGATTTCACATGAATTTTGGTAATCTGAACACAATTTTGTGCTTAATAAAATAAACAAAACACCCTTTGTTATATTGTCTCCCATTTTGTCAGAGCCTTCCCTTCTAGGAAACAAGGATTCTCTACTTTCCCAATCTATAAATATTCCTGGTTGTGAAATGTACATCAACATGCTAAGTGATTGGCAGATGCCATATTTTGTACTTCTGGGAATGATTCTCAACAGCTATTCAGTGCTTAGCCTCTTTGTTACCAAGGACAGCAAGAGTATCGATGACTGCAAGATGTATTAGTGCTTTGCTGATGCATACAACATTGCCTGTGTTAAGACACACACAGTTCTCGGTATTCCAGAGTCATTGTATCTTTGTATTGAAAACAATGAAGCTTCCTGTACTTTAAAGAGCTTTGAATAGCAGATCCAAGGGTCTTCCTGCATGGATTTCAGTGTAGAAATGTGGCCTAAATAGTCATCAAGAAAAAATCAGATCATAAAGCATGCATTATTAAGCAAAGCCATATTAGCAGGAAGCAACACGAAGCACAAAAAAAAAAAACCCAGAAATTTTTTAGATTGTTGTTGGATAACGTCTTGTCCATACTACAGAGTTGTCAATATAAGTTATGCCAATGAACAAAGCCTGGCATAATTACATTAGTTGTGCATGTTCACACAATACTCTGTCAGCAGAGCACATCCACAGTTGGTGCTCTAGCACCAACAGAGAGAGTAGTGCACTGTGTGTGACTGTCCCATTGTGCAACTCACCTAGCTTCTGGAGCTAGGAGTTGTGGGATGATAAAGTGGGTCACAGTGCAATATAGGGGTGGGTTCAACATCTCATGATGCAGGTTTTTTCCCATCCTGACATTCCATGGGTTTCCAATTGCATTTCACAGCATTTTTCAATGGCATCTAGTTACTGTGTGCCCTCCATCACCGTCTGAAAGGATAGGTTCTGCACTGCTCTCTATTGTTGGGCTTACTGTTATGAACATATCACAGATGGCCGTGCAATATATCATAAGCAACCAAGGTGAACAGGAACAAGGGGTGTCTGACTTGCTGTGTGCCATGGAAAGAAACAACTCCAAATCACTTTTGGAATTCACAGAGCAACTGTATATGGTGGACTGTTGTTTTTGGGCTTGGAAAACCAACACTATGTAGTGGTCAGGAAAAGGTGAATGATGCATGCATCTTCAAAACCACTGGGCTGTGCATAACACTGCAAGAGGGACTTTCCAGACCAGAAGATTTCAATGGGGGATGCTGAAATGCCTATAGTATTCCCGGGAAACCCAGTATACCCCTTACTCTTATGCCTCATGAATCTCTCTTTGCCCATGGCTTTGCCTGATGACCATAGAATATGCCATTGGCAGATTAATAACATGCTCGTACTGTTGTTTATTGCAGATTAGATTTAAAGGAGGAAAATATTCCCATGGTCATAGCAGCCTGCTGTGTGCTCCATATTTATGAGGCTAGGGGTGAAAAGTTTTCCTGGGGTGGATCGCCTGGCAGCTGAGTTTGAGCAGCTAAATATCAGAAGTATTTGAGAGGCACAACAGCAGGCTATTTTAATCAAGAAGGTTTTGAGGCACCATTTTGACATCCAGCACCAGTCATTGTTGATTCCTGACTGTGATTTGTACTCAGCAAATGATCAAAATGCCACTGTGTATTAATTCCAGAAGCAACCACCATATGTAGGAGAAAATAAAGATTGATTATCTTTCAGAGAATATGTTTTTTTTAAATACTACTTAACTAAAGGCGCAGACAGGATGAATTTGTCTTTGTGTTTTTTAAGGGGATCACTGTAGGTGACTAGGGAAAATATTATAAATTCTCCATCCATTTTCCATAAGCAAGGGGTTATTGAACCCTATATCTTATTCCCGCAGTGTGCATCTCCCGCAGGCATATGGCTTCAGACCCTAATCCCTATGTTGCTCTCATGGGTATTGCTTTGATACTTGCATAAGGGATTCCTAATTGGCATGGGAACATTTCCTACAATGAGGGAAGAAACAAAGCTGCTCTGCCCAGGAACCTTCAACAATGGATTGGGAATTCAGGAAAGTTTCCAAGAGATCTCTCTGGAGGAGTCCCACGAAATCTTGGTGTGAATTAACACATTATTCTGCTCTATTGCTAAATTGCACAAGGGAATGGGAAGTAATGCAAACACAACTAGACTTGTACGTTTCTATCTCTTCATCCACTTCTAGAATATAATAAGCTGAGGACAGTCCTACTTTATATAACGAAGCAGCAACAACTCTAAACAGATCACTTACCAGTGCTCTGCTCTCTTGCATCATATGTGACAGAGATGGACTGCTGGGGATATCTAGATCTATTAGGACAGGAAAAGAGGTCCTGACTTGCCACCTCACCAGATGACCCTGTCATGTGCTCCATATCATCCTCCAGTGTGACTTCCTTGTTCATGACTTCATCTTTGGAGTTAAGCCCACTGTCTGATGTCTATCCCCACCGAATTATCCATAGAACTCTTGGCAGTGAGGGTTTTGCTGAGGATGAGGACAAGCTCCTTATAGAAGTAGCAAGTCTTCTGTTCAGCACCAAAGTGATGGTTTGACTTCCTTGCCTTCTGTTAGCTGCCTTCCTCAGCTCCTTTATCTTCCAATTCCATAACCCTTATCCCACATGCCACAATAATTGTGACCATCAGGTTCAAAGTTCCTCGGTCTGGAATGGAGCTGGGACTGCACAGTCTTTTCTTCCTAAAGCACCAGCAGCTCCAACAACTTAGGTGTGTTCCAATTGAGAGACCATTTTCTGCATGGAGATGACATGGTCAGTTGCTATGTGAGCACTTTATGCCAAGCTAATAGGAAGTGGAATTTCAAATATTCCAAAGCCTTTGTGCAGGAGCGGTGCAGGGCAACAGAGCTCAAACTGATGACCAGAACAGTCAGGATAGACATTATAGGATATTTCTTGGAAGCCATTTATAGTGACATACCAAGTGTAATATGACTACACTGACTTTCTGTCAATATAACTTTGCTGTAGAAAGCTCTGTTTCTCAGGCGGGGTTTTATTTTGTTGGCAAAGCAGGAGAGTTTTTTGGAAAGAGCATTGTAGTCTGTACAACCTCGACCATTTTGTCAATAAAAACTGACTTTTGTTGACAAAACTATGTAGTCTAGTAAAGGCCTAAGTCTCATTGTTTATTTTTCTCAAGGATAGCACTGTTTTACTATTCATATTCTGCAATTTCATTTTCTTCAGAATCTATCCAAGATTTTTAACTCCAAAAATATGTTGAATAAGTACTACATATATTTTGTGAAATAGTTTTGATTTATTCCCTTAAATAATAGTGGTGGTCGCAAAGTATAAAGTACTAGTAATGTATATATTATCATTTTTATTCAGAATTGTGGTATGGTGAAGGCAGGTCCATCTTGAACCCTAACCAGGGTAGATATTCTCTAGTGGTAAAGTGAGATTTATTTCTGGTGTTTAACTGTTTTGGGCACAAAGATTGTCACTACCCAAAATGTAGATGCATTCTCTCAATATGTGATGGCAGTTGCTATACATTGGAATCTATCCAGAAACCCCCAAGCAAACTTATTTTAATTATTTGGGTTTTTTTTTTCATATGCACCTGTTTCTGTTTTAATTTGTGTTTCTGCTAATGGAAACTCAATGTGCACATCAAGGGAAAACAGTCTTTTCAGTACTTCTGGCACAATCATGAATGCAGAGCGCAGAAGGACAATACTGTCCACTCTTGCATGGAACAGAAAATTTTGCAATCTAGAAACTGTACTGAGTGAAAAACTTTAAATATTACGTACAGTTAAATGGCTAACAAACAAGGAGGATGTTTGCAATACATTTAACTGGTCATTGTGTTTATTTCTTTTCAATGTTTTGTTGGGAGAAATGCCTAGGGTATTTTTTCCATGTAATATGATACTTTATTAAAGCAACTTTCTATCTATCACCACCAGAAAGTGTACTGACTCCTCTCTTCATCTGTTTCCCCATTTGTTAAAGGAGGATAAGCCATATGGAAAATTTTTGTGGCGGAGGCAGGTCTGGAAAGCACACCAGAAAATCAAAGGCTCAATGACCATGATTTGCCTTTACCCTCTGGGTGATGGTGAGGGAACGTCAATATTAGAAAATCTCACAGCCAAAATTTAAAACCCCGTATTCATCAGTTTAAAAGGTGAGGTTATAGGCTAGAAATGTATTGAAAACCTGAGATGCTTATATTGTTATAGGCGGCCAAAACTAAAGAAGTTCATTGGCTGAAGGCTTCATGGGATCTCAAAGGCAGCACAGTATTGTGTAACTCTGAACTCAGTGGACATCACTTTGCCTTTTCCCCAACCATGTTTCACTCTGCTATGTGTGCTGGGCTCTGAAGAGCTGGTGAAGGGCCCATCTGTCCAGAGGATTTATTGTTGTTCTATATATGCTTAACTGCTGTGTTACGGTCCCTTGACGGTCTTTCATGAGATGCCTGAATTCTTATAGGTAATATTTTCAGTACAGAGCTCATAAAATTCACAACTTATTCTATTCTAAGAGGGGGGAAATGTATAATGAAGGTCACAACTTCACCCAAACCTCAATATGGATAAAAATGATCTAAGCAGTCATATAATCTTCAGCTACTGGATTCTTTAATTTAAGAAAAGTCTGGTTATGCATCTGTCACTTTTGATGTATGGAGGAGTTCAACAACACTATGCTTTGTCAGAGACATTAAAACTCCTACCCTTTCTTATCATCAATTTTCATAATTGACTTGATAATAAAATTACTTATATTTTCATGACAATATTTTTGTAAGACAGAAAGGGTTTTTCCTCTCTGCTTGTTACTTCATTTTAAGTTACAGCACTTAAAGCATAACCTAACTACTTAAGCTCACGCACCACTCACAGGACATTTATTAAATAAGCTGGCTCAGTGATAGACATCTGTGGTGCATGTTTGTATAATTTATCATACATATGTGAGACACGCTGATTGGTGGACTGGCTTGGCATTTTAAATAGATCCAGACCAGCACAAGGAGGATAATGAAGACAAAAATGGGAGAGAGATGGAAATATCAGCATAACCTGCTAATGCATTCATCGACAAAGACCCATAGTTCCAAAGCAGAAACCTCTACCACTTAAGTGAAAAGGTGAAGAACCTGATCCACAATGGGAGTTAGGTGCCTGAGTGAACCATATAGCTCTACTGAGATCTTCAATCCCCCTCATTCAGTTGACATGTAAGCTTGTAGATGCCTAAATTCTCTAGTTGCCTAAGTTTCTGCTGGTGGGACATGCCAAACAGTCTGAGTCCTGATGCCACTGACCTGTTTCCACCTAGATCTTGGCAGGATTCACAAATCCACTTGGTTAGCCTGTGGGTCTCAACCTGATTATTGGTCTACAGGCCATCCTCTTCATCAGGCCCTGAATAAAAAGGAGCTGACATGAGCAGAATGTGCATGTTTCTCTGTCCTATTATACACAATAGTCCATTGGTTAGGGCAGGTCGGAATCCTTGTTCTGCTTCATTTGAAGTAGGAACTTGAAACCAAATCTCCCACTTTCCTGATGAATTCCCTAACCACTGTCCTGTAGTATCATTCATCAGTTCTCAGTGGCCAAATTAATATTTCATTAGTTATATGGAGCCTGGCCACTCAGCTCAGGGCTGTTAATTCCACTGAGGTTCAGGGCATCAAAGAGGCATTACAACTCTGTTGTTGTCCACTTTTTACAAATAAGGGTAATTTTAAGTTATATTTTTTGTATAATTCAATAGCACTAGAGCAGGGGTGGGCAAATATCAGATCTGGTCTACCTGGTTAGCTCCTGGCAGGCGCCCACCGCTACATTTACCTGCAAGGACGCAGGTACCGACAATTGCAGCTCTTGTTGACTATGGATCACCATTCTCTACCAATGGGAGCTACAGGAAGCAGTATCCCAGTCTGCGCCACTTCCTGCCAATCCCATTGGTTGGGAATGGCAATCCAACGGGAGCTGCAAACGCCAGCATCGTGGCCATACAGGTAAATAACATGGTGAAGTGCCGCTGTGTTATTGCCCATGCTTCGAATAATAAAATAAAATAAAATTTCCCAAACGTTGAGAATATTTTTAAGAGACTTTTCCCCTTGGAATGCAAATTAATGTAAAGGTTCTTTATGTCAAGGAATCTTTGAAAATAAGCATTCTTGCAATTATAAGAAGAGCATGAAGTTGTAAATGACTATTCTGATCTATATTGTCTGGTTTCAGCTGCTCATTAAGGTTACAAACAGCCTGTTAATGTCTTAGGTACCCCAGGACTCCTCGTTGGTTTTGCAGATACAGAGAAACAGGGCTACCCTTCTGAAACAGCAAAAACGTTATATTTAAAAATAGCATTTTGTTAATTTACAAATATTGGGCAAGGTCGAAATCCAGACTTGATCCCTTTGCACTGCTCTGGCATAAAGGAGCTGTAAAGCTATTCTTAACTGCTGAGATTTAACCTTAGGATTTAAGCTGAGGCTTAAGGAATTTCTGGCTAGCAGAGTCAGAATATGAGTCTTCTGTATGCTATAGCTCATGGATCTATCGCCTTCATCATGATCAGTAGAAATGGGCTTAGAGGGCACAGGCTCATTTGAGGGACTGCTTTAAACAGGAAAAACTAAAAAAAAAAAAAAAAAAAAAGAATGGTACTGTAGCACCTTAGAGACTAACAAAAAATATAGATGGTATCATGAGCTTTCATGGGCAAAACCCACTTCTTCAGATGAATGGAGCCAGGGGTCCAGAAGTACAAATAAATAGCAGAAAAAGAGGGCATGGGGAGGGAAAAAAATCTTGTAAATTAGAGTGTCTGTGCTAAATGAGGCTAATAGAGTGGGCTGTAAGTACCCGGTACTTAGCTTTTGATGTCATTATGGTGTTGAATGTAGCTGCCTATCCAAGTAAGGTCTTTGTTCAGACCTTGATTAAAGGTATCAAATTTGTGAACGAAGGCAAATTCTGCAGCTTCTCTCCCAGCTTTGTAATAGTATCATCACCTTTAGATGCATTAGTGAGTGCCCAGGCAAGTTAAAATGTTCCCCAGAGATTTCTCTGTGGTACCATTTCGAATATCTGATTTATGACTATTAATTCTTTGCCATATTGACTGTCCAACTTGGTCAATATAGATGGCAGAGGGGCATTGCTGGCACTTGATGGCATAGATCACATTAGTGGATGTGCAGTTGTATGAGCCTCTGATGCAGTGGCTTATGTGGTTAGGTCCTGTGATGATGTCGCTTGTATAGATGTGTGGACAGAGTGACACCAGAGTTTATTGCAGGGGTGGGTTCTTAGGTGAGTATGGTGGAGGTGTGCTGCATGGTTGCTGGAAAGAATTTGTTTCAGGTTAGGGGGATGTCTCTAGGTGAGGATTGGCAGAATGCAATGCTATACACAGTCTCAAAAACAGTTCTAACATTATAATCAAAGAGGCTTGAGAATTTGTTTTGGTTCTGTCAAATTGTTGATCTTGGAAGGGACCCTAAAATTCCAAAAAAGTCAAAACATTTTGTTTTGATTTTTTTCCAAATGGAATGTTTTTGATTTTTCTTTTCAGTTTGAAAACCATGTTTTAGTTTGAAATTACCTTTATTTAATAATAATAAAATGAAACTTATAAAATGGGTCAAAATTGAAACTAAATGTTTAATTTTGTGTCAAACTAAATGTTACGTTCTAACCAAAACTATTTTTGGTTAATATTTTTGGACTTGCCAGTGAATCAAAATGCTAATGTACTTGGAGGTCTGTGAATAATATAAAATATTTAATAGTACTTACAGTACAATCAATGAAGTAGATGTTTGTACTTCTGCTTACTGCTACTGTTTTGAAACAAGTTTGAAAAAGGTTGTAGATTTCTATCTTTTTGGGGAATGTATGGAACTTAAAATCTCTGTCAGCCTTCCCATAGTTTGATTATACAATAATAATCTCTTAAGGCTCAGTATGCCTCCCATTTAAGAAAATTGGTGTCTTTCACTTGTATTTTAAGTGAGGTGGATTAGGTGCTGTACAAATTGCTTTGGGGTAGTACAGGTTGGACCTCCCTGGTCTGCCCCCTCTTCCACCCTATGCTCCAGGCTGCCATGCGTGGCGGGGGTTCTCCAGGCCCTGGCACTGGCCTTGCACTGCCATTGATGGCCAGGTTTCCCTGGCTCCATGCTGCCAGGGGTGGCCAGGTTTCTTTGCCCATGGCCCCGCACCGCGTAGGTAGCTACGGTTTCCCAGTCCCGCACTGCTGCATGCTGCTGCACTTCTCTGGCTCCTAGCCCCATTCTGACAAGGGTAGCTAGGGTTCTCCAGCCCCTGGCTTTACACTGCTGCAGGCAGTCAAAAGTTCCCCGGCCCCGCATTGCTGCGGTTCTACAGGATGGGTTGCCAGGTGTCCGGTATTCTACCGAACAGTCTGGTTTTTGGGCCCTCTGCCCGGTAAAAAAATCCAGTAAAAAAATCCATGTCCGGTATTTCCTGGATTTCTGGCTGAGTGCCGGACGGAAGCCTGGCGGGAGCTGGGGGAGTGGCTGGGAGGCGGGGGGCGCAATTGGCGCTGGGAGCCCTGGCTGTGTCTGACGCCTTGGGGAGGAGGAGAAGCCCTGTCCCTGCTCCTGAGAGTGTGGTGGAGCTGCAGCTGGACTCACTCGTGCTTCTCCGGACTGTGCACGGGACTGACAGCACCCCAGGATCTGCATGTGCCCGGGTCAGTCCCACCCCCAGCTTCCCCCGACCCTTCCCGGCCACCCCTGCTTCCTGCCAGCCGGTTCTTCTCCTCCTGATCTCCCCTGGCCAGCCGCGCTGCCCCCGACCCCTCCCCCATCTCTCCCGGCCAGCCGCGCTGCCCCCGACCCCCCTGCCTGCTAGCCCCGCTCCCCTCCCAGCTGGTCCCCCCCCCCCATCAAGTGTGTCCGGTATTTTTTCTAAACCTACCTGGTAACCCTATCTACAGCCCCAGCCCCAGTACTGCTGTGGGGCTCCTCCAGCCCACTGCCTCCAGCCCTGGACAGACTGCCGTCCCTCCTGCCAATAGGCTCATGGGCTCTTTGGTCCAGGAGCAACCAGGGTCCTGTTGCCAGACCTGAGAATGCCGGATTTCAGAGGTGCAACCTGTATTTATAAACTCATTTCTAAATGAGCAATAACATAAAGTCTGAGTTACACTCAGAATCTGCATGATTCTAGCTTGATTTTTAGCTAATTGAAAAATTTGGGCTTCTGATATTAAAAACCCTGTTAATGAAAGTTGCTGTTAATGAATATCATTGAAAAAAATTGTGCTTCAATTGTTTTGCCAAAAATTATTTTTTTTTCACAAGCAATATTAATGAAAGTCATGAACAGCTTTGAAAAAATGTTGCTTTGTGCATACAAGGTCAAATTAATGTTTGGATTTCTTTCCCCTGAAATGGAAGTGAAGGTGGCATGTTTAGGTGCCTCATTGCAATGTATTGACTATAATTTTGAGTTAACATATGAAATCTAAGAGCGAGTTTTCCTTCTGAATGCCTGGTTTCTTTCTTGTCTTATAATGTGTCTGTGGAAATAGGGGACAGAATTGCAAAAGTAAAGGTACAAGGCAGGGATGTCTGTCTGGGTTATTTTAACTCATCTTTTAAATCTTTTACTTACCTTTTGCCATTCTGATTCACTTTACCTTTAAGATGGATGTAGGATCAAGTGACTGAAGTTACATGGTTTGACCTTGTCCAGATACAAGATAAAATCCTACTTTTTAAAGGTGGAGTTCTGCCAGCATGTGGTACATAGGGTGGGGAGTAATAGGCTTGGTGTTAATGTGTTATTAAAGCAGAGCAAAATTATTATGTGGCTACTGACTCTTAAGAATGAATGGTTTAACATTTGAAATCAGAGAGGACTGGCCAAGTACTGATGTCACTGTCTGGATCTTGGCCCAGACTCCTGAACAGAAAATACATTGTGTGGAGTAAAATAGAAAGAGAGAGAGAGAGAAAAGAAGCAGTGATTCAGCACTAATCCTGAGTAATCTCCACCTGCAGGGCTGCTTCTCTAGTGCCTTGGTTGTGAATGTACCTACCTGTTGGCAGACAGAAATTTTTCCTGTCTCTTGGGAATTTCAACACTACAGCTGCTCTACTTAGAGGGAGAGTTTTGGTGGGTTGTTTGAGGTTTTTTAAACTAGCCATTTTTTAAACTAGCACTATAACAGAGCTTCTCCCCTGAAACCAGTTTTAGTATTTAATGGTTTATTTGCTTATATGACAAGCCACACCCATTTTATTTTCATTAACTATGGGAGGAGAGGTACTTGTATTGAAAACAGAGAAGGCCCAGACAGCTTCATACAAATCACATTAGTGCATAGATCTTTGTGTGCTGTGGCCTTTGCAGCTGATATGACAGAGTGTTTTGTGGTCAGAGTGGTAATTATAAAGAGTGCCATCAATATTACTAAAATTACTATTGATTTAGGCTTGTCGCTTTTCTTTTTCTTGCAGCAGTGTAATATGGCACAGCTTTTGCTTTATTATGTTAGAAAATATGCTATAATGTATCTCCTTTTTCCTATTGAGAAATAAAATTATACATTCTTCAATATATTACTAATGTTTACCCCGAGACAATCAATTATTGCTAGAGGAATATTCATTGAAAGACTGCAGAATAGTTTTCAATCATTAGTTTGTATTAAAAAAAAAAACCCTCTCTCACTATCTCTGGGCTTTTTATTGGACCCATTATAGTTTGGTATTGTACTAATGATACTTTGAACATACTTAGCCCTGTTCTTCCAAGGATGTGACGGTTAAAACTTTGTGTCTCTGGCCTATTCCTGTAGTAACCCCAAAAGTTCAATACTGACAAACTCAGAAAAAAACTGAGATTTGGTTCCAAGCTTTGTGGCTCAATCCTAATTCTAATTTAAATACAAATTCTAACGGTTGTTAAATCTGTGTTGGTGGTTAAAATTATAGAGGGTGAAATCCCTGCCCCAGAAATGGGCAATGGATAAGTCCTCCAAGCTGTCTGGAGCAGCTGTGAGAAGCAGCCAATCAGGATCCAGCAAGTTACTGCTGGGCCAAACCCAGTTCAGTTTAATCCTGTGCAGGACTAGGAGCTGTTCTGGATGGCTGGGATTCGGCTCTGAGATAAGAGGAAGGAAGGTGCTAGGATCATGGGGAAGTGTTCCAGGGAATTGTAACAGCAATACAGTTATTTAAAGAGGTGTTGAAGACAGCTACTATCTATAGGGTCTCAGGACTCTGACCTGGTGTAGAGGGTTGGCCCAGATCTCCTCTAGTGCCTGTTAGCCACTGGGGATGAAGTAGTTTAGACAATGAGCAAGGTTCCCTCTAAGCTGTGAGGCAGCACAGCCCTACAGCTGCTTAATCAGCCCCAGCCCAGCCAGGGGCTCCATGCATGGAGCTGTGTGGCTGGGTGGGGCTGATTAAGGAGCTGTGGGGCTCTGCTGCTGCACAGCTTAGGGGGAACCTTGAGAGTAGGGAATTGAACTGTAGTGACCTAGTTGAAGGGCTGCAGCCAGAAAGGCCCTGAGAGGGCTAAGATGCTGCCTCCTGGGAAGGAGCCTTGGGGCACCACTCTATTCCAGAGCAGGGACAGAGATGTCAGGGAGGGCCCCTGTTATGTTTGCAAGAGGTGAGTGTATCTCTTCACATATTGTTATCCCTATTGATTAATGAAAGTTTGGGGCCTTATGGGTTGTTTTAGTTGAGAGGAGAAAAATTGATGATGGAATCAGGATCTTTGATGTAATCTTATTTATTGTCAAGGAATGTACATAGGGTTTTTTTTTTCTCTGAACACAGGAGGAAACAAAATACAGCAGACAGCTTCCTTGCTCAGAGCAACAAACACTTGCAGCAGTTTGTTCAGGCTGTGTCTGGCTTTATTTTTCTTCCTCCACTGTGGAACTTCAGCTTGTGCTATTCTGTCTTTCACTCACAACCCAGCTGAGAGAGATTGCTGTGTGGAGTTCTCCATCCATGAAGCCCAGATTACTGACCAAGTTTGCATGCGCTTCTGTTTTAGGCAGGGCTACTTAGCTGTCTGTCACAGCTGTTTTTAAATAAGGAATTGGAGGCCACAACAATTTAGATGAGGTTTATCCTACTTCACAACAGTATATTGTTGTCAGTTTGTGCAGCGATCTTGCTTTTGAACTCCATAAGAGGGTAAGATTATAATGATTGCTTCTGGCTGTTGGTTCTAATGGATGTTATTCCATCCAAACCAGACACTGAATCTATATGCTGAAGGCTCCATGAACTGTTTTTTAGCTACCAAAGCTGCTTTCTCTTCAGAGCAAGAAATTCCCATTCAAGAGGTATTGCATAAAACTTCATGTAGCTGCCTATGCCCTCCATTTTCCAAGGGGAGAAATGGACTAGTAGTGAGCATGCTTAATGCCTGCTTTGGCTTCCCACAAATGGCAGGTACCCTTCTGTTCCAAGGAATTCCTCAGCTCAAATCCAGGTTTTCTTGGGTGGGCTCAATAAAGGAAAAATCATAAAACTGGGATTTCCAAATGTCTAGTTTTGAACTAGTTAGAAGGGACTGCCAAAGTCCTTCCTATCACCAGTGAACTCACTCACCCATCCCTCAGTAGTTTTACATCACTAGGCAAGTAATCTGTGCAGAAGCTACTAATCCTCCTCTGAAACTGGTGTCTTAGGGAGCATGTCTTACATATAGTCTTAAAGATCTGTTCCAGGGCTTTGTTTGCTTCCTGTAGCATGCATTATTGCTGAACTCAGAAAACTGTAACACTTGGAATCATAAAAGTAGCATTTTATCTTACCTGTAGTTCATAATAGCTACAATTCAGGTCTTTGAAAAAATTCACATAGCATGCACTTCAGTAATCATAGCAAATAAGAACAATGTGTTACTGAGAATATCGGGGGAAAAAATGCATTTCCCTCTTCAAAGACTAAATGCTGTATTCAATAGCTGTGAGTTTAGTGAATATATTCCATTGTGGTTCATCTCCTTGGAGCTAAAAGTACAATTAGTGTAAAATGAAATTAGGATGATATTCAGAACCACTTGGGCACTCAATTTTGGTGCAATAAGGGTGACTTACTCCTTTTAATGCTAGAAATACTATGACACATACTAGTTCTAAGGCTGTGCAAGAGTGGTAATAACAGCTAACGGCATGCATGTTGTAGTGGGCAGTCATCCATGCTTGCTTGATGTAGTTAAATCTGAGCTAGATCCATTTGAAATTGCCTGAGTGATTGTTCTGTTAATACGTTTCTAGTGCTGTAATTTCCCTTTAGATTATATCTGATCAATTTTAGGCAATGAATGCAGGATATAGGTACTGTGGTATCTAGACCAGTGAGTCTCAAACTTGGGCCCCTGAGGGTACTCTGGGCTGTCTGCAATTTACATCTGGGTCCACTGGTCCCACTGACCAATTCCTTCTCCTCCTTCCCACATGAACCTCCTGCATGCCACAGAACAGCTGGGAGAGGGATGGGGCACACTTGGAAGGGGGCAGGGGTAAAGCAGATGCAGGAAGAGTGGGGTAAGGGTAGGGCCTTGGCAGGGGCAGGGGGCGGGAGTGGAGTCTGGGGCTGAGTGGGGGTTGAGGACCCCCCAAAAAATTAGAAGTTGGCTTGGGGGTCTGCAAAAACATGAATCAAAATGAGGGTCCTTGGATTGCAAAAGTTTGAGAACTGCTGATCTAGGCTGTGGTATGACCATTTTCAGGTCTTTCTCAGCTATTTGTTTTATATTTAGTAATTGTGAAGTACAGTTTTTCAGAGCTTCTTCCTTTTCACAGGTGACCATGTTTTCAGCCATAGTTAAAATGGGACTTCCTCCAAAAATTCTCATTCATCAATTTACCCTAATAAACTCCTCCCTCACATGAATTAAGAGTTCTCACATGCTCAGATAGTAACTGGAATCCTAGCATCTTGTTTTCAAACAGTTGGTACGTGACAATGAGGGTTATAGGGACATAATGATTTAGGACAAGAGGGAATGAAAAAGGTGACTTTTTGCCACCTTTTACCCTCTATTAACTTTAAGGGCCACCAATGCAATTTAGTGCAGCCTCACAGCTGCTCCAATTGCCTTTGATCCTAAAGGCCCATTCTGGCAGTTGGAGATTAATGAAACACAGTGCTTCTCTAGCTATGCCCTTCCTGATCATCTGCCTGTCTAGGGGCTTCTTGGTGTGGTAGCACAGAGCTGCTATGCCAGTTTTCAGCCATATGGGGACTTCTTCATCTTCATTACACTTTCAAGCTACCAGAGTGCAAAGGGATATACTATGGCTAAGAAAATGGTAACCTTGTGCTCATGCCTTGAAATCTATCCATATTGCAACTCTGCTTCCCCCAAGTTGGGTAACTTTGAAATGAAAGTTGGGGTGGGGTAGGTGGTGATCCCACAGGAGATCATGTTGAACAGCCACAAACAGAGAGGGGAAGAGCAGGGATGGCACACAAATCAGTGGATTCATGGTACTCTGAAAGTGCTGGGAGGGAGAAGGAGGAGTAGGAAGGGCCGGGTCCAGTGCAGGAGAGGCGTGGGGGAAGGAGACAGATGGGGTGCTCAAGCTGCAGGTAGAACCCCAGTAGGCTGTGGGCCACAGGTTGCCTATCACTGTGGTCCACTGAGACAAGAGAGCCACTCATTCAGCCCACTCAATAGTCTTAGTTGCTCACTGCTGACTTGATTCAACTGCAGATTAGCTCCTAGATGCAGACGCACATGCCTATATAATAGATGCAGGGTACAGTGTTACCGGGTCATTTTCAGGAAAAGGGAAATCATGATCACTTGTGGAATCACCATCTAGCCCATTCTTTCATGAACCCTCAACCCTTTTGGGTACAGTCTCACTAATAAGGGTGTCTGTCTGGCACTGAGCAGTAGCAGCTTGTTCTCCCTACCACTTATCTGGCAGGGAACCTTTTCTTCCTCTCTCTTTCTGTGTGTTCAGCCAGTAGGAAATAAGCTGATCTTTCCACTCCCCTGCCTTTCAGCTGGTGAGCTGAGCTCTTATCTCCGTTAATCAGTTGTCAGGAAGCAGGAATGCTGACCATGCTGTTGCACACAGCACTACTAGTGCTGGGGACTGACTCCCTTCTGTCCTTCACACTCCCCATTCCAACTTCCCCTCTAACTCAGTCTCCCAGTTGGGATGCACTGGAGGGAAGACATTGTTGTGTCCCCAGCCTGAAACTAGGGGGAAGAAGTCTCTCTCTTTTTCTCCCAATCATGCCCATTTTAATCTTTTCCACATACCCAAGGAATGCCTATTAATGTCAATAAGAGGTGTACATATACGTACAGTGCTAATTTAGATTTGTCATTCTTCACAAAATTATTTCCTCTCATTTTCCATTTCAGAAAAATACCACTTGATATTTTAGGGTTTGTTGTTGTTGGGTTTGTTTTTAGAAGATGAAAGCATAACCAGGCAGGGTTTTTTGGAGGACAAGTATCTCCTTACGCTTCACTTTAAATGTTTTGTCTGACTTTTCATTCCAAAATAATCCACACTTTCTCCTGAAACTGCTCTTGGAACCATACACATGGAGCCCCATTAATTTCAGCAGGAGTCCTCAAAGGCATAGGTCCACTGCTTTGAGCCAATTGAAGTATCAAGGCTTTAGTTACCCAATGCAGAGGTACTTTTCTTGCCAGAGGAACAAATACGTCTATAACCTGTATGTTCAGATACCATAAAGGGCATATCTTTTTCTTTTGGCAGAGTGGTGTGGTTCCTTCCCAACCCCCCAAAAAAACCTTCTCTGCTTCAGCAGTGCTCATTCTCACCGCTTGCTTGCTAGGAGGAGGAGGAGTGCTGTTGGAAGAGAAGAGAAGAAAACATAATGCATTGCTCCAAAAGAGGTCAGGTTGTAAAGCCATTCATAATTAGACATTGTGTGAAAAAGAACACGAATCAGATTTACCCAAACCACTTGATGCAGACCGCCTGGTTACCCTCCCATCAAACATGTTTTACGCATAGCAAAATCTATTTTATTTAATAAACGGGATGCCTTGAGAATTGCTAATGATGTATTCTCTTGATTGTACCAGCTTTCTTACTGAAGTCCTTTGGGCAGCTGCACTTGCAGATAATCATTTATTAGTGCAGTTTTTATGCTTTGTCAGACCAAAGGGATTTATTACACAAGCCCTCACTGTGCTCATGGTCATATTACCTTGATTAGACTTACTGCAAAGGTCATGTAATAGTTATTCAAAATAAGCAATGAATAAGCATTAATATTTCGTAATTATATTTAAAACACTTTATGGGGAAAACTAACATCGTTACTTTCCTCATGATAATTTATGGTTACCCCTCATTTTAACTTTCAACATTTGTATTTCAGATGTAACTTTCTTGACTCTTAATAATTGAGGCATTCGTTATATTTAATAACCCCTATGTATTGCAGCGTCACAGAAGACCAAAAGTACATGCTGTCACATATTGGATGATATATTTTATAAAACTGTGTTGCATAAAGATGAACTCTTTTATGTTAACTTGCTAGGTTGCCATGGTGATAAAACATTGCTTCATGGGAATTTCACTTTTTTTTGGTAATGTTAGACACTGAACTCAAAACCTCTTTAGATTGTCCTTTTTTAAAAAACAACTATGACAAGGGCTTAAGATACTTTATTTTTATTTTGTGAAAAAATGTTAAGCTATGAGAACAAAATACTAAATGTTTTAACACCTCAGATGCTGAGTACAGTAGATAATTTCAGTATTTTTTGTATAGGTACATAGTATTAGCTTTGTGAACATTTAGCATTTGTGGTGCAATTCATCACATAACTGTTATGAGCTAGAGTAGAAATGGTGGGACATGTATTTTTAATCTAATGAAGTTACAGTTTATTTCACTAAATACGTGGAAAACCTGTTAAGTTTGCATACAAAACTTAATTATGCAAGACTAGAAGATTTGCCTGGCATTGCTCAAGTTCTTAACTCAATTTTTTTTTCCAATTAAATCATGGGTGGGGAACCTAAGGCCCAAGGGCTGGATGTGGCCCCTGACTTGCCTGGATCTGGCCCCCGAGGCTTAGGGCTCTCCCCGAGCATTGGGGATACCACACTGGCACTCCAGCCTGCCTGCTGCCCCCCTGTGGGGCTGGAGCCACAAATTCTACTAGCCAGACCCCCTCAGGTTCTGATGTGAGAGGAGAATGTGGGGAGTATCTTTCTCTGACTCATTTGAGGGCCATGTGAGTGAGGGTTTGGGGCTTTTTGGTTCTCACTTGGATGTGGCCTCTGATTTTTTTTTTTCTGTGGGTCAGCGGCCCCCAATCCAAAAAAGTTCCCCACCTCTGATTTAAATCATTGCTCTGGGGTTCAATATACAGGCTGCCCTAGGGAGAGAGGGCTGGGGAAATCCTCTTTCCCCATAGTAACTTGGAGCAAAGTGAGAAGCACCTCTCCATGGCCTATGCAGCTCCAGTGGGCACCATTTGGGGAGGGTTTCATGTCCAGGTTTGTCTGCCCCCTGCATTCCCCAGCCAGAGTGAGGAATATTGCAAACTTTGCACTTTTCCCTCACTCCCTGATGAAGGGGAACAGCCAGCAATGTTCCTGTATGAATTGGGAGAGGGGGGAGTTTCAGTCCTCTCCCCCATCCTCCCTTAAGTGTGCGTGGGAGGCTCGGGGCTGGGACACTCCTGGATAGGGGGTATGTGCACCCCCAGCCAGTCCCTTTCACCTACCTGGTGATTCTCTTTTCTGGATGGTTTTATGAGAAGTAATCCCATTACAGGCATTTCCCATTTTCCTATCACAAGATTTACCTTGCTTTAACTTATAAGAGGAAGTTGCATACCAAATTTGTTTGTCCTATCTCGTACCGTTTAGGAGTTCTTGAACAAACACTCTCAAATATATAGCAGGTAAGGTCTTTCTCGGAATTATATTGTAATTTATGTTTCTGTAATTCATATTGTGTTGAATCAATAAGAAATAATAATTCTGAAGCTTCAATAAATCCTGACTTTTATAAGCTACTGACTTAATTTTTATCTACATGTTAAACCAAAAATGGTTTAACATACATTTCTGCATATTCAGCTGTGGAGTGTCCTTCGTGCTGATTCAGCGATATCTGTAACATTCTGCAGATACAGCCACCTTCTTGACATATGGCAGATGACATCTAAATGAATAAATGACACCATTTGTTACCCAGTTGGCGCTACCTAACCATGATTATGAAATGCATACAAAGGAATATATTTTCTGGAGAAAGAATCTCTTGCTGTTTTCATTTGAAAACAGCTAAAAGAAAATAAACCCCAGTACTAAAAGCTTTTCCTGGGGTAAAGGTTTGAAATTATTATGCATTCTTTTTTGCCCCATTGATATAAAATGTTTTCTTCCAGAGTGCTATATTTGTAAAAAGCATATAATGGAGACTGGCAAATATTTCACAAACTATTTAACTGATAGAATAGGTGTTGAAGGAATTGAGAGTCTTTTTCTGCCAGCTAGTATGTGGGTAAGGATGGCATAAAATTCAGTGGACCAATTAAATATGCCTTTCCTTTCAGTCTAGTGCTCCATTAAGGGTGATCTTGGAACAAAGAGAGATTGAAACAGCCAGAAAACAGGAAGCTGGTGGGGCTGGGACAAAATGAAATAAGACTATTTTGCAATACACTCAGAAATCCGGTCTCCCCCCCCGCCTGCAAATTTTGAAAAAAATGATTACCAGAAAAGTTACAGAATTAAACCTGGCCTGAATCCACAAAGCTACTTCAGTCCCATTTTTAGATCCCACTGAGATCCACAAAACTTGTGCTCAGCTGCTGCCTAATCCTCCAGGTACCTAAACTCACTCAGCACCTAAGTGTTTGCAGTAATAGTTCCCTAGGCACCTAAGTATCTGCATCTGAACATTTATGATGTTGCCTCATGGTAAGTTTCTGGGTACTTCTGTGTTAGCTCCATACTGATCCATGAACTGGGGAAATATAGGGTCTCCTTTGCTTAATTTGGCACCTAAACACAACAATTGTGGCTGGTGAAAAGAGAGGCTTATCTTCCTTATAATCTATAATCCCACTGAGGGTGTGGGAAACATCTGGTTTAAATCTGTGCTCTGCCTGCTGAGGCAAAGGGATTTGAATAGGGATATGCTACTTTTCAGGAGAGTCCTTAAATCTTGGGGTTATGGGACTATTTTGTTGGTCTCCCTTGTACTGTCCTGTTGAAGTTACTCCTCAAAAATAGTTGAATAATTTAAATATTAACTGGGCCAGAGTTAAAATCCATCTCTATAGCCAGCAGTTATAACATTCACCTCAAGGTGACAGGTGCTTGTTCACATCCCTTCTCAGTCGGAGGACGGAGGAATTGAAGGAGGATCCTGGGTGAGTGTACTAGCCATTGGGCTAAAGGTTACAAGGGAGATAATCCTCTTCTCTTCTCCCCCACCTGGTTGTCTTCTGTGGAGTAACGCAGCTTCTGAGTACACTGGCTGGGATAGGCATGTGAGTTATATGGAGCAATGTCTGTCTTCCCAGCCTGGTTAGTGGATAGCTAGCAGAGTTAGATCTCTCTGGCTTGGATTTAGATGCTGACCTCTGTGAGAAGGGTGAGGCTTAGTACTCCCCCTGTAATGCTGAAACAAGCTTCAGACATGCTCCTGGTCTCTCACTTTCACCAGCACACAGGTAGGGGTGCACCCAGATTCAGTATCATGCAGGTAGGCTTTTTGACCATCCCCTGCATGGGAAGGCTATACGGCTAGGGCGTTTACCTGCTTCTCAGGCATTCACCCTCTATGCAGGGTAAACCCCTCTAGAGTTCCTTATGTAGTGCAAGACAGGGAAGTCTTACAGCATAAGCTAATGAAATTCACCATCTCTCTCAATGCGTGGAGAGAGATGCCACAGCTTTCTGCCCCAAGCTATGGCACCCACCCACTGGTTTTAGAGGAAACAAAAAGAAATTTATCTTCAGAAATTAAATTAAATGATTACAAGGATAGCAATGAGATCAAAGCAGATTATCTAGCAAATAAAACATGCAAATGAAGTGTAATATACTACATAACTTAGATATGAATAGCAAATTCTCACCCTAAACAATGATGCAAGCAGTCTGCAGATTCTGAATGGGAAAGCTGCGCTGGCTTACAGTTTAGAAACCTCAGGTGTTTCGTTCACAGCCAAAAGTCCTTCTAGTCTGGTCCAATGCTTTTTCCCTAGTTCGATCGCTGCTGCTTAGGTGTTTCCAAGAGTATGTGAGGAGTCAGTGAAGAACCACAATGATGTCACCCCGCTGCCTTAAATAGTTTTATTCCATGTAGCAGGAACCCTTGGTTTCAGACCTTGGTTCCCACATTAGCCTGTGGAAAAACACTGACATTCCAAGAGGCAGTCCAGCATCAGGTGACCTGGTCAGATGACTCTGTAGTGTCATAGCATCCATGAGTCAGAGACTGTTTACAGCATCCTCAAGATTAGGGATGTAAAATCCTGTTAACCAGTGAAACAAGATGTTTTATGGTTAACCACTTAAACAGGGGTGGGGAGAGATTGGCAGACTGGAGCAGCCCCCTGCCATGAGAAAGGGCTGCTCCAGCCAGGCTGGAGCACCCTCTGCCTGCAGCACAGCAGACCCAGCTTGGCTGGAGCAGCTCCCTGCCCACGTTGGTCAGGGAGCTGCTCCAGCTCAGCTGGACCACTGGTTCACGAGTAACTGGTTAACCATTAACATCCCTAGTCAGGACAGCCTTTTTCTAAGACTTACTGTTTTCTTCTAATGGTCCGTTGACTTGAACGGGCCCTTACGAGCCAGCCATCTAGGCTACATCTACACTGGCAGCTTCTTGTGCAAAAACTCTTCCAGAAGAGAGCGTCTACACTGGCATGTGCTTTTGCGCAAGAGCATCCATGCCAGTGTAGATGCTCTCTTGCGCAAGAAAGCTCTGATGGCCATTTTAATCATAGGGCTTTCTTGCGCAAGAAATTCATGTTGCCTGTCTACACTGGCCTCTTCTGGAAGAGCTCTTGCGCAAGAGGGCTTATTCCTGAGCGGGAGCGTCAGAGTTCTCGTGCAAGAAGCCCTGATTTTATACATTAGAATGTCATTTTACTTGCGCAAGAACACGTGGCCAGTGTAGACAGGCAGCAAGTTTTTGCGCAAGAGCGGTTGCTTTTGTGTGAGATGGCGCCAGTGTAGACCCAGCCCTAGGCTTTTTGCCTACTAGGCATTACCCAGGTATAAATACACTTGGACTGCAGATATATCGCCAATATTCCTAACTTCAGATATAAAAATGATACATGCATATAAATAGAATAATCATATTCAGTAAATCACAACCCTTCCAATAATCTCTTTACCTGACCTATCTTGCCCAAACACATTATGATTGTTGTAACCATTTCACAACAATATAAGTGAAGATTGTGGGGCAAACTGTTATGCCTGTGACTTAAGCATTGCAACAATCAACAACACAGTGCCTAAGTCCCTTTCTAGATCCAGGCCTCTGTGCCTATTCCCACTGAAATCTTTCTCTTTGAGAATTTCATCCCTTTGCAGGTGTCCAGCACAAGTGAGGGAAATGGGCCATAATCTTTGTCCTCGTGCATTTTACTAATCCTCAGTGAATTCATTGTGTGCTCTGCTGGACTCTCTCCATTTTGTCCACACCTTTTCTGTAGTTGAGTGGACCAAAACTGGACACAATACTCAAGATGTGGACTCACCAGTGCCGAATGGAGAGGAGTCATTACTTCCCTCAATCTGCTGGCAGTGCTTATATTAATGCAGCCCAATATGTCATTACCCTTGTTACCAACAAGGGTACGATGTTGACTCTCATGCTGCTTTTCATCCATTCTAATCCCCATGCACTTTTCTGCAGAACTGCCACTTAGCTAATTGGTCCCCAGCCCGTAGCAGTGCTTGGGATTCTTCCATCCTAAGTGCAGGACTCTGCACTTGTCCTTGTTGAACCTCAGATTTCTTTTGGCCCAATCCTCTAATTTTGTCTAAGACACTGGAGGGAAGGCACAGAGTGAATCAATGAGAGTTTTGCCCTGACCTCAGTGGAAGTAGGACCAGGAATTAAAATGTAGCTCTTACTGTTTCTAAAATTAGCAAACAAGATCCTCTTCATTTGAAGTTGATGGGTGTGTGTGTTATTTTACATCATTACAGTCATTCATGTCTAACTTTTTACCATATCACTTTCCTTTCCCCTGAACAAATACTATCAAAACAAATATTAAGCCTCGCAGCTTATTACCATGAATAAAGTTCCTATCTGGTAACCAATACCAGGACAACCACTCTTAAACAAAACCACAGAGAGTCTATGCAGAGAGTATAGTATTCAGAGAG
Source organism: Pelochelys cantorii (assembly GCA_032595735.1). Lineage (NCBI taxonomy): Eukaryota > Metazoa > Chordata > Testudines > Trionychidae > Pelochelys > Pelochelys cantorii. The sequence continues at coordinate 174,197,726 of CM064328.1, read as the reverse complement.
CCTGTTAATTACACTGGAGTATCAATATAATCACTGTGCTGATTTACTAAAGTGCATACTTGATTTTTTTTCCTGAAAAATACCACCACCCTTAAGGGTTTTTGTAAAAATACTGAAAGTGGGATTCTCCCCTCCTCCCACCTGCCATGTCTGACAAGGTGAATGTCAATTTCACTTTTCAATTTTACAATAAAGAAAACTGTCCCCATTAGACCCATGCATGACTGTGAGACAAGAGCATGTGAGAATGCTGTTCCTGTTACAATTTCCTAAGAGACACTAAATCCAGTTACTTCACTTATTTCATATTTTAAATATTAATTTTATGGAATTGCTTTCTAAGATACAGGATCTGTATGGCTCCTTGTATAGGATTACCTTTAATGTAGAATTGAGCAGGAAGTGACTCCTGAAAGATTGTTTTTCATGGTGTTAAAAGGCTTGCAAAGCACTGCAATACATGTTTGCTATTTGAAGCAGTATTGTCTCCATGCCTTTATCTGAAGCTGGTTCAGGTAGTGAAGTAAGCCAGTACCAAATAGGAAAGATAAATTATCGTTATTTGTGTTGCAAAACCACTGAACACTTCAGTTAAGGCTGGAAGAGTGACCTGCCATCAGATATTAGGTACCCGATTTTAATCTCATTAAGGTGATTTTATACATACTCTTATCTAATTTTAAATTCTGAGCAATTCAATTAGTTAATTGGGGGAAGGGGGAGTTAGACAGCTAATGTCTCTGGCCTATAGTTATTACTTCTATCATGTCTTTTTTTTCATTGGGCACACATTAACAACCTGTTTGAGAGAGAGGGGAGAGTACCTTAGCAAAGACGCTGGATTTCTTAATAATACTAAGAAAAATTAATAAAAATACACAGCTTTCTTCATTGTTTTCCTCTGTGCCTAAATTGTTGTTGAGTCCTTGTGTCTAAACACAATGATGAATTTCACTATTCCATAAGGATCAAATCTAAGTCCCTTTAGAGTCAGTAATGAGACTTCAAGGGCAAAATTTTCAGGTGCTCAGCACCTACAATTAGGGATAGAGCTTGAGTTTTTTTTCTTCAAAAGTACTGAGCATTTGGCACCTCACTAACGCTGATGACCCAATTTTCAGAAAAACTCCCCACTCTATATACAGGTTGAAAATCCAGTCTGGCATCCTCAGGACCTGATTGGTGCCGAATCAGAGAATTTGCTGACTCGTGGGAGGTTCATACTGTTTAGAGGCATTACCAACTCTTCCACTGCTCACTGGGCTCTTAGAAGACATTGAGGGGTAAATTAGAGCTAAATAACAGCACAGAACACTGAGAGCCAGGGCTGGTGGCTGTAAACAAACTTTATGGGACACGGGAAACTTCAGACATGAGCCAGCACATCTATTTTGGTGCAGAGGTGAACGACTGGTCTGGAGGGTTCTACGTTTAATATGTTATAACAACTGGTATCCTGAGCAAGGTGAATCTGGGATCGAACTGTGATTTGTGTGATGCGTCAGTCACTGATCTGCTCTTGGGGCACAATAAATATGTGCTGCTCTTTACTCTGTGATTGTAATAACTCTTAGGCCTTTTTGGGGACGTTAGCAAGGTAGTAGTGGGGATTTTTTTAATACACATTTTGTCCAGATGAAAAATTGACTTGATACACTGCATTACTTTTTTGCTTTCGCTGACACTCTGGATTTTTTTTCTTCGGATTTTGTGACTATCATTAAAGATACAAACTTTGTTTCAGAGTAAACATTAGTTTAATTAATTTGAAGTCACTCCCTTCCATGAAATGTGTTGTCAATTCACTACAGTGTTTCATAATCTGCCAAAAATCTTTGATTCTAGTCTTTTAGACCAAAGATGGTACTAAGTTTAGATTGCATACTATATAATATTTTTCAGACAAATTGATTTTTGCAAAAGCAAAACCACCATAAAATGAAAGCTGTGGATCATGAAGTATACTCGCTTACTGTGCTAATTGAAAAACATTCATTACTTCAGCTTTCTATTAGGTGTACTATACAAACTGACCTCTCAGCATAGTCTTGCAGAATTTTGTCCCATTCAAAAATACTGTTTGTATGCCCTCATATGTGGCCTTTAACACTGTTATGAATGTTATTCCTATCAACTTTAATCAGATTGGCCCCTTCTTTCCTTGATTGGCACATCAGGAGACTTCAAATGTTTTTCATGTTTGTTTATTAATTGCTGAGCAGCAAAAGGATTTCATAGTCCAGATGGCCATATTTTTTCCACGTTGCATGTCCTCAGCATCAGCAACTTCCACCTTTGTGCTTAAAATAACTATGCCACTTGAAACAGTCAAAAGTATAGTCTAAATTGGTTCTGTGATATGTAATTCATTAGGGTGGAAATTAACACTTACCGTATGAATATATGTGCAGCTAAGAGGAAAAGTTTGCATTCTCTAAGCAGTATACATCCTGACTCCTATTCAGATCCATTGGAAGATCTAGGGTTACCATATTTGAACTTTCAAAAAAGAGGACGCTCCTGAAAGGGGGTGTATTAGTATCTACCAGCTCATGTTTTCTACTATGTGAGTTGGTAGATACTGATACAGATACACTCCCTCTGAAGAGTGTCCTCTTTTTTGAAAGTTCAAATATGGTAACCCTAGAAAATCCAACCCTACTCTTGTAAATGACTAGCCCCAAAAATGCATCTCAACTTTTTTTGAATCTGCAAGTGAATTTTAAGTAGTAGCATTGCTTATACTTGAGATGGGCCGAACTTCATTATTTAGTACTTTCTTTTCCACTTGCTATGATCCTGTGTACACACTGACTTGACTTTAACTCATATTGTGGTCCTCATCCTGCCATTTCTGATGCCTAGAAAAGTGCTATTGAAGTTCCTCTATGTCCACAGCAATTGATGAACACGAGTTTTGACCCACTGTGATAAATTAGTTCTCAACTGATTTACGGTAAGTATCCAAGTGCATGTAACATAAGAAGTTATACTGTTATGCTGAAGTCCTGATGTGAAATACCACATCAAGACATAAGTATGAGACCTACTAAAGCAGAATCATGCCTCACTGTAAATTGGGAGCCAAAAGGTCTCAATATGCAGCAATAGTATAAGAAGAGTAGTGAAAGATGGAACTTTTCTTGCTTTAGTTACATCTAATTACTCATTAAAGTTGAAATATTAGATGATAGTCATAATTGCGGGGGGAAGGAATCTGTTGCCTTACCCATGCAAGAATTGTACTTCATCTCACAGGAAAAACTGTATCTAATACTTTCTTTAATAGAAACAATTGTTCATACGTTTTAAAAAAGGTTGTGAATGTCTTCCTGGGGAAACAGTTAACCTTGTATCGCTGGCAATGTCAGTGCTGTTCCCATTGCTGCCAAGGATAGGGTGTAGTCCATAGTAACCAATTGCAAAAGCTACAGCTGGGGAAGAATACAATTGCTTAAACAAGAAGAAAAATGGAAGGCTCTTTTCCTGCATTCAGTGGAACTGTTTATTCAGGCCAGAGCACACTGGTTTCCAAGGCTAGGCTACTCTTGAGACAAATACATTTGGTTTTCTATCCAAAGAGCATGACTTTCTTTTAAAAAAAAAAAAAAAAAAAGTGGGGGGGGGGGGTGTTCTGGTTAAGGCCTGCAACTTTTCTATGTAAACAAGGCAAAGATCAGCCTAATAAGAGTTCTTCTGTATAACATTTTAACTGATAACACTTCCTTTCTCCCACTATTAAGATTGTAAACTCTTTAGGGCAGGGACTTCCAATGCACACAACATGGCACTGATTTTGGCTGGGAGCCCCTGTTCACTAATACCATACCAATGATTAACAATATATTAAATACCTCATAGGTTCTTCTAATGTTTGTTTGTTCCTTCTGCTGTACAATTTCCTGTGCCTGTTCTTTTTAAATATGATATCTTGCTGGTGACATTTTTCCAATATTGTTATAAGGAAACTTAATATGACAAAAGATCAAATGAGTTATTTTCTCATGTTGAGGGCATCATCCATTATTCCATGTCCCTTTTTTTTCCCAAGAACAGTAATTTCAGCCCTTTAACCTTAGAGCAGGAGAAAAATGTAGTAAATTAATTTGTCCCCTGCTGATAGAAAAGTATGACAAGTTCCATAACTGATTTTGGACCTTTATTAATGGCTTCTTTGCTGAACTCTAAGGACCCTATTCACTCAGGAAAGTTCAGATGTTAGCAAGGAAAAAGGCTCCATGCTTTAATGCAGAGATGCTCTTGGTTTCTCTGAGATGAACAGTACTTAAGCTGTAACAGATTTGATTGACATTTTTATTTGTATCAAATATATATGCTTCATTTTTATTGCTTCGAGTTTTTCAAAGGAGTATTTGAGTTGCATGTAACATTTCATTTGAAGAAAAAAGATTATAAATGTCAGGAGGATGTCGGAACACCTCATTGGGACTGCTCTGCAGTATCACTGTTGTGCTTTTAATAAAGCGTAGCTGTAGCTTAAGTTAAATTTGGACAGTTACAAATTGTGGTTATGGTGGGAGGGGGGCAGGCAATTTAAGCTTCCAGAGAAGCAACATATACTTTTATTTCCATCCCATTGCAGTCAACAGCCCCTTCCTGTATACACTTAGGCCTAATTTGTACCATTGGGTGTGTGTGTGAATTTTTAAAAACTGATTATAGTTATATTAGCACAAACCTAGTATGGATGCAGTTATACTTTTATAAAGGTGCTTTATGTTGAATAATCTCCTATACTTATGAGAAAACTATACCAATACAAGCACTTCTATCCTAATATAACTGTGCTGTAACTAATAGGAGATCTAGCACCATCAGTAAGTTTAAAGTATAACTTTTAATGTGTATACAAGGCTTAAATTCAATTATTGTGTTTGCTGGATTAAGTCTACCAAATGGCACAGTAATTAAGAATTGTCCCTCACTTGGGAAACGAGTTCAAAACCAAAAATACCTGTTACCCAGGAAACCCAGGAATTCCTAACTCTCGTTCATTTGCTTTGACCTGTCCAGTCATCCATCTTCTGAACTTTACCCTTCTGTTTCCTGAAAACAAAGCAAAAAACCATCCACAAACTGAGAAATGCTACAAATACCAATCTATGCAAGTAGGGAATTTGTTTTTCTGCTTTGATGACTCATGGTAGCACTTCATAGGTACACCGTCCCTCTGTGCCCCTGCCAAAATGTAAGTTGTTCAGCGGGGTACCCCTTCATTCCTTCTCCATGTTCCTGAGTGGGCTCCCTATGCAACCTCCCTCTGCATGCACCAGTCACACATGCCTGCATGATATCCATTTGCAAACCTGCATGAGTTAGGTATACAGCATCAGACTGTTTCATCTATACCTTTTTATATTCGCTATAATGCTACCACATCTTTTTATGCTTGTTGAGCATATGGCTCTAAATTTTTTGGGTTGCTTGGCTGGTGTCACAACTTTGGCAATCTTCAACATAAAGAAAAGATTCTTTTTCTACTACCTAGTTAAATGTGGTGGTTGCAGTTATTTTCCCATGATACAATTTGCAGTCCACATCCATGGTTTAGTCATTTAAGAATAGTTATAAATAGGAAGCAGCTTAAAAACTCTACTAGTTTTAATGAAAACTGATGGATCTGTGTTCAAGGATGGTCAAGATAAGGTGGTCATTAGCATAAGACAATCAACCTTGTCAAAATGGAGTGCCCTTGGCTTTTCGTGGGGATTTTTCAAATTCTAGTGTGTCAATTATCTCCTGATAATGACCAATTCATCAGGTTTTAGTGCTTAGTTAATCAGTTACTGTAGAAGGCTACACTTAAAAAGTGTACAAGTCAAAATAATTTATTCAGGTTCACTTCATTTTGAAAGCAACAAAATTAAAGATAAATGTTAACCTCACTTGGCCTACTTTTTCCTTCTGACATAAATCACAAGGATGTACTTTAACCAGTTTCAGTGTGGCAGGTCTGAAGTTATCCTTTTATATTAATTGCCATTCTACAGCAGAAACACTAGTTTAACAAATTTCATTGTATTCCACTTTTTATTCCATCACTTGCCTAAAAGAAATCTAATTGGGATTAAAAAAAAAAGACAGAAGTTTCAAGGAGAATTCTCTAATAAACTAGGTTCCAAAACTTAAGTTACATAAAAATAAGCTCTAAGTAATCATGTCAAATGGAAATTTTTCCATGGCACTTTTTATTTTAATTGTAGTGGAAACAGGGCCGTTCTTAATATGTAACCAAAAATTCTTCCATTTACAGTACAGTTGTTAAAGAACTTTGCCTACTTATGGTCGGTCAGTTTTTCTGAACTATTGCAGAACCAACTGACTTCAGTAGCTGCAGGGATTCCACAGAAACTCTGAAAATCAAGCCAAAAATACCTGGAGGGCAATAATTTTATTAATGATATCCCCCCATTATGATAGGCATCGTACACTAGGGATGACAGTGACTAGTCGAGTCTCTACCTGACTACTTTAGCAGAGGCAGCTGGGGGGAGGGGCGGGAGGCAGAATCGGTTCCCCCCCAGCACCATCTTCGTGAGGGAAGGCCGAGGCGCAGCAGGGGACCTGGCGTGAGCTGAGACTGAGCAGTTCCTGCTCACACCAGGTTCCTCCTTCTCTCCCCCCCATTGCCCCCGCCCCCCCGCGGCTATGCCTTTTAACTATTGTAAAGAGCCAGACAGCTCTTACTACATTTAAAAAGCAGAGGTGCAGTGCCTGTACCCTGAACCCCCTTCTGCACCCCAACTCCCTACCCCAGGCTCAGTTCAGAGCCCCTCTCACATTCCAAATCCCTTAGCCCAAGACCAGAGCCCGTGCCCCAACCCTCTGCCCCTGCCTGGTGAAATGAAGGGAGGATGGAGTGAGCAGGGGTGGGGCCTCAGAGAAGGGGCACAATGGGGAAGGGGGTTGAGACATATCCTGGATTGCCCTGAAATTCAAAAAGTGATCTTGTGCTTAAAAAGGTTGGAGACCGCTGATCTATATGATGCGTTGGTTTGCATCCTCAGCAAGTTAGTGGATGAAACTAAGCTGGGGGAGAGGTACATAAGCTGGAGGGTAGGGATAGTGTCCAGAGTGACCTAGACAAATCGGAGCATTGGGCCTTAGAAATCTGATGAGGTTCAACAAGGACAAGTGCAGAGTCCTACACTTAGAACAGAAAAATCTCATAAACTGCTGCAAGCTGGGGACTGACCAGCTAAGCAGTAGGGATGTGAACGAGTAGTCGACTAGTTGATTAACCAGAAGCCTAGGCTTATCGGTTAATCTAGTCGACTACTTGCATTTTCTCCCTTGCTGTCTCTGTATCAGAGGCAGCAAGGGAGAGGAGAAGCAGGAGCTGGTGCTGGGGGAGTGGGCTTAAAAGCTGGTTTCCCCCAGCACCGGCTCTGCGGTGCTGCCCGTCTCCTCCCTCTCCCCCGCACTGCTGCCTCTATTAGCCGTGAAGCAGCCTCTGCCCGTAGTGAGCCCAGGACTGCCCAGGCCCTCTGCAGGTAGAGGCTGCTTCTGGGCAGTCTCCCCTGCTCTCTCCCTCTCCTCCCCAGCAGCCTCTGTCCACAGGGAGCTCAGACCCCCCGCAGAAAGGGGCTGCTGCCACCTTATGCCATTCTCTCTGTGTCAGAGGCAGCAGTACAGGGCAGCAGGCAGTCAGTCCGCAAGAGTAGCTGGTTTTTAAACTGGCTCCCCTCATAAACCAGCTCCTACTTGGCACCCTGCACTGTTGCCTCTGATACAGAGGCAGTAATTCGGGATGACAGGGGGGCTCCCAGGGAGTGGGGCCTTATTGCACTGGCTGCCGGCCCTGCCCCCAGGGACTATAGAATAGTTGACCAACTGCTAAGAATTAATGTGGGTAGTTGACTATTCAATTAACCAATAGCTACTATCCATACTAAGCAGCAGTTGTGCAGAAAAGGACATGGGGATTCCAGTAGACAAGAACCTGGATATGAGTCAACAATGTGTCCTTTTTGCCAAGACGACTAATGGCATATTGGGCTATATTAGTAGGAGCAATGCCAGCAGATTGAGGAAAGTGATTATTTCCCTTTTTTGGGCACTGGTGAGGCCACATCTGTAGTACTGTGTCCAGTTTTGGGTGTCCTACTTCAGAAAGGTTGTGAAGAAATTGAAAAGAGTCCAGTGGCAGTCAGCAAAAAATGATTACAGGGCTTATCTAGTCTTCAGAAGATCAGAATGATGAGGGTTTGACAGCAGCCTTCAACTATCTGAAGGGAGGTTCCTAAAAGAATGGAGCCAGGCTATTCATTAGTGGCAGTTGCCAAAACAAGCAGTAGTGGTCTCAAGTTGCAGTGGGAAAGGTCTAGGTTGAATATTATGAAAACCAAATTCACTAGGAAGGTGGTAAATCAAGGGAAAGAGTTACCTAGGGAGGTGGTAGAATCTGTAGCCTTAGAGGCTTACGGCCAGGCTTGACCAAAACCTGGCTGAAATGATTTATTTGGTGTTGGTCGTGCTTTGAACAGGGAATTGGACTAGATGAACCCCTGACATCTTCCAACCCTAGTCTTTTTTGATTCTCTACCTGTGAATGATATGTATTTTAAGAAGTTCATATGATTGTGTATTAGTCTCTACTTCATTATGGCGTGTACCATGAAATTAGTGGGAAAACAGGTGTCTAGGGAAAAGACCCTTCAAAATGATAAAAGGCAGTTTATGGACATATCAACTATCCAGTCTGGTTTATACCATAAGTACTTGTTGCAAATGTTTTCTGTACTTTTTTTTTTCTCTTTATCACAGCTGTGAAGAATGATGACTGGATTAGAATTCCTTTTAGTTTATTGATCATCTAACCCAAAGATACCATAGAAGAAAATCTGTAATTAATTAGGTAAAATAATATAAACACAACACAGTGAAATCAGCCATGTGTGTTTTCCCCCCAAAAAGGAGTTTCTTTAATACCTTATTAAAGGACAAGTGTTTGAAGAATTAAATTGGGAAAGAACACTGTCAGAATTCCACGAGGTACAGAGAAAGGGATTAAACTCTTCACCTTATACAGTGGGTGGTCAAGTATGTCTTTTCTATATTCTGTGCAGTGCCACGCTAATTTCTGGTGGTGGTTTTTTGATTAAATTACTCCACCGTAGACTGTTTGACAATCCCAAAACAATTAGCTTTAAGTGCACGATAGGGGACTGCTTGTGATAGTAATGTTGAACGTTCTTTGCAGGATTAGGGCCCAAGGTTACAATTTTAAATAACAGGTGACTGCACCAGACAGAGGAAGCATAATGCAAGAGTGTAGGTGGGTGTGCACAAACAATTGACAGGAAAATAGCTTTTCTAGTGAAGATAGACTGAGAAATGCAAGAAAAGGAATCTGACAACCCCCCCCCCCGTCAGACTGGGCCTTAAACTTGCATTTTCATAATTAAGTTGTGAGTAACGCAGATAAAGAAATCTGAGCTTCCATTTCTTTCTCCAAAAGTGTTCCTTATGGGGTTACCAGGTAGACCCCCCAAAATACCGGACACACTTGATCGTGGGTGGGGGGGGCGGGGCTGGCTGGGAGGAAGGGGGCGGGAGGCGGGGCTGGCCAGGAGGGGGGTCGGGGGCCGCATGGGCTGGCCGGGAGGAAGGGGGGAGGGAGGTGGGGTCGGGGTCGGGGGCCGCGGGGCTGGCTGGGAGGAAGGGGGGGCGGGAAGCAGAGCTGGGGGAGATCAGGGGGTGGAGTGGCTGGATGGGAGGAGGGGGGGCCAGAGGAAGGGGGGGCAGGAAGCAGAGCTGGGGGGAATCGGGGGGCTGGATGGGAGGAGGGGGGGCCGAAGGAAGGGGGGTGGGAAGCAGAGCTGGTGGGGGGGGCGGTGTGGCTGGGAGCCGTGCCCCCGGCAGGCACTCCCTCTAGTTGCTAATAGAAGCCGGGCAGGGGTGGGGGGAGTGGCTGGCAGCCACTCCCCCTTCCCGGCTTCTGCACGCAACCAGAGGCTCCCAGCTGGGAGGCGGGGCCGCGATTGGCGCTGGGAGCCTCTGGTTGTGTGCAGAAGCCAGGCGGGGGGAGTGGCTGGGAGTCCTGGCCAGTGCTCCCACTGCGCCCCGCCCCGCCCGGCTTTTGTACGCGACCACAGGGCTCCGAGTGCCAATCGTGGCCCGCCTCCCAGTCACTCCCCCGCCCCCGCCAGGCTTCCATCCGGCGCCCAGCCGGAAATTCAGAAAATACCGGACATTGCACATGTCCGATATTTTCTGAATTTTTCTACTGGACAGAGGGCACAAATACCAGACAGTCCGAAAGACAAGCGGACACCTGGCAACCCTAGTTCCTTATAGAGTATAATTTGGTGCAAGCAAGGATGCATGTTTAGAAAAGAGAAGATTGAGGGGGGACATGATAGCAGTTTTCAGGTATCTAAAAGGGTGTCATAAGGAGGAGGGAGAAAACTTGTTCATCTTGGCCTCTGAGGATAGAACAAGAAGCAATGGGCTTAAACTGCAACAAGGGAGGTTTAGGTTGGACATGAGGAAAAAAGTTCCTAACTGTCAGGGTAGTCAAACACTGGAATAAATTGCCCAGGGAGGCTGTGGAATCACCATCTCCGGAGATATTTAAGAGTAGGTTAGATAAATGTCTATCAGGGATGGTCTAGACAGTATTTGGTCCTGCCATGAGGGCGGGGGACTAGACTCGATGACCTCTCGAGGTCCCTTCCAGTCTTAGTATTCTATGATTCTGTGTTCTTTGATTTGTCAACAATACGGTGAGTGTGCATATGTGTACACACACACACACACACAGTGGGCACTTCATTTATGTATTTTAGCAAAGCTAAGGCCTTGCCTCGGGGTCTTGTGTTTCTAGGCAGTTAGTGTTAGCCTCAGAGACTTGTCTTAATATAGTCTCTCCCCTTTTACGATAGACAGGGGCTGCTGGACCTGTCACAAGCTGGGACTGAGTAATCCCGGCTCAGTCCTGGCTCATGCCAGGCCAGGAGCTACCCCCGCTGTGCCTCTGTAGTTTAAATGTAGTAGGAGCTGGGCTGCCTGCATTGCTACGTTTAACAGCAGAGTCCAACGGGGTAGTTTCTGTACCCGTGTGAGCCAGGACTGAGGAATCCTTCCTTTATTGACTAATCATGTGGTTGAGTAAAAAATTTATTGATTACATAATTAGTGAATTACCCACCTCTTAACATCCTTAGTGCAGAGGCTTGTTTGCAATATGGAAATCTGTGACATTGGATGGAAGGTGATATACAAGAGCAGCATAGTAATCATGTCTTCATGTCTGTCATGGTGCAGTAAATGCCACCACAGTCTTCTGTGGCTCTCAGTCAAACTTATGCCAATAATAGTGTACTTGTCGTCATGAAATTAAATTTTGCATCTCTCATTTGTACCCTTAAGCAAAATTTTGTGCTGGGTGTGAGCATAAAAGACCGGCACGTAAGGGTAAAAATATCTAACCTGAGTCTTTCTGGTACATTTTTTTTGTTGCACTGTCTCATGCCTAGTGGGTAGAAAGTCTTGCCATCTATATTCTAAAACAACAAACCAGGTACACAAAGGTTTCAAAATGAAGTGGGAGTGGGGAATGGAGGTTTTGTCAGGAGTAGTCAGGATTGGCCAGTATAGCAGCTACCAGCAAGTGAGTTCTGTTGCTGTATAGTTAGTACTTGTTCTCCAGTCAAAATGAAATGTACTGGCAAAATGACTTCTTTTGCTGGCACATGTTGCATTTCCCCTAGGACTTTTTGCCTGTTTAAAAAAAAAAAAAGAATCATACTTCTAAACATTGTTGTGTCAGTAAAATTTCTAATATAGAACTGGCCTGATAGAGATATTTTTTGGAAATAACCTGGCATTGGAGCTGAAATCTATATTGTGGAGCACTTGAGTTACTTCAGAAGTATGCTGGCCACTTCTGGTGTGGAGTTTTGTTTTGATTTTTGGTTAAATGTGTGAGAGTATTAACTACAGGTATTGCAACCTCTGAAGCTTGTGCTGCTTCCTCAGTGCAACTCCAAACAAATGGCTTTATAACACCTTCCCGTATTAGATGTTAAGTTGTTTTTTTAATGTATTGAGTATCTGAGTCAATCTGTTGTATAGCCCACTGGGAAACTTGGAAGTTTCAAAGAAGCATTAGTACAAGGACAAAAGCAGTTTGTTCAGTTTCCAAACCCGCCCCCCCGTTTTTACTGCACCAGCATGCCAGTTTTTTCAGCGATCAGACTACAAATGTCCACAATTTCCATTTTCCGTTTTCCTTTTCAAAAAAGTATATGAAAAGTGGGTTAAATAAAAGTGTCTTTGACCCTGTTTTTTGGGGGGAAAACCCTGTAATCCTGCTAAATTTCTCTTGATGGGATGAGAACCCTCACAATTTTGCTTGACATGTTATATAGCCTGATATGTCAGCAAATGACTGATTTTTGGAAATGTCAAATTACACATTCATGATGATTTTAGAGCTATCGTACTGATGCGTGCTGATCCTCAATGCTGTCTGGGGCATATTACAATGTTTATATTTTGGTTCCTATACAGTGAGTCTGCACTCCCGCCTTTACCAAAACAAACCAACAACCTATAGGTGAAAACTGAGTGAAAAATGTAAAATTCCACAAAAAGGTATAGGCGAACAAAATTGAACTTTATATACTTAAAACCGGTATGCCTAAGAATGGCTGTGTATATATGCTAGACTTCATGGCAGTTACACTGATTTCCTTAGAAACCCTTGAGTCCATTTCACTGGAGTGTTTGGGGTTATATAGTAAAATTGCAGACAGTAAAACTTTCTGTAGGACCAACTTTCCATACAAATATGGAAAAGTGGGGCTGTGTCCCTGAAGGCTGAATACTGGCTTGATCAGTGAGTAGGTGGGCAGAAAGTGGAGGAGATGGCTGCCCCCTTGTGTCCAACTCAGGAACTGTGAGCCATTCCTTATTCTAGTCCTTTAATTTGGGGTGTGATCCCAAGAGTCCAGTTTCCCCTTTAGCTGTGGTTCTCTCATTTTTCCCCCAGAGGGGGTAGTACTTGCTTCTGTGGCTGCTGGGTAGGCAGGCACTGTTCGGTACTCTCAGACCAAACTCCTGCCCTCTCAACCTGAGAGAGGCTCCTTCCTTTTTCTTCCCCCAGCTCCAGGCCTGGCCCTAGTTGCAGGATGGGGCTAGCTGGGCCCACAGGCTTTTTTGTTAATCCATGGGATGCTGGGTACTCCTTTCTCCACTCCCTCACAGAAAGATATTTCAAAGGAAGGGGGGAAAACATTCTTCGTTATGTTGTTGCCTATCTTAATCTGCACACAATTTCTAAATCTTCACGTATGGAAAAGAATCAAAAGCATCAGCCAAGTACAGTGTCGTTTCTTTGTTAATCCAATTCATAAATAACGGGTGCAGCTAAAACTGGCTCAGGGTTCATTTAATTGTGCACCCTTCAGGGAAGGTCAACTAGTTATCAGATGTGACAATAATAATCCTTAAAGTATTCATGAGCATTGCACCAGTTTCTGTAAATCCTGTCCTCCGACTGCTACAATTGTAAATTAATAAAGCTGTCACATGAATTGAATTTGTACAAAAAATGAAATAGAGTGTTTCCTAATTAATCTGTCAGAATAGAAAATGCTGTGTGTAAATGTATCTCAGTTGCTCTGTGATGAAACCTATTCTTTTTAAATGAAGAACTAAATCTGTTGCAGGAATAGATTTGCTATCTGGAGTGTTCTTGGAAGAGGTCTCTGTGGTATAATAAATTTTAAAAAATGACAGAGGATGTGGTTAATCACTATGAGATAGCAGTCATTGAGTGCCTGAAGTACTCCTGGGAGGTGACTATTTCTTGCTAACCACACCCCCTCAGATTGCTTTATTGTCACTTTTGAAGTGTTATTGTTTTAATCTAAATATAAATTACAGAATTGGATTACTTGGATTACTAGAGACTGTCAGTCTCTGTCTCCTTGGGAGTGTTTTCTTCCTCTATCATCTGGGGGAGCTAATATTAATGGTACTGTAACAGTCAGCAATGGGTAAGGTGTCCTAATAGTGCACTTTACTCCACTTCCCAGTAGGTAAATCTTACAGTCCAGCATTTTTAATCGGAGGTGCAGTTAGACAGTCAGGTGTCCCTTTATGCGTATGATTTCTACTTCTCCTACTACCAGTCGCACTGGACATGCTTTTTTGGTGGAGGTGCTGAGCTGCCCCCCCCAATCCCTGTTTATGCCCTCCCCCCCAGGCTAGGGTCACACTTAGGGTTACCAGCTCTCCTGGATCCGATGAACCAGACACAATTATCAAAATGGCATCAGGTCGGTCTGGTTTGGGAGATTTGGCAATTTAGCCATGGGTAGGCATGGCAACAGAGCCCCAAGCTGGCAGTGAGACTGCAAGAGGCAGTGGTGCTTTGGGGGCTGGACCGTAGGAATGGCAGACTGTAGAGCCCACAGGGATGGTAGGACCCTGGAGGGTGCTGAAACTAGCCAGGACAGCATGACCCTAAAAGGACTGTTCAGAGGACTGGACCCAGAGCTGGTGGCAGATCAGCAGCCGGGCTGACCCATGGGCAGGGGGAAGTCTGGTGCAAAACCTAGGAGTGCTCCCTAACCCTGCACCCCTACTTCCCATGTGTGTCCCTAACTCTTGGTCTGTGAAGCAGACAGAAGAAGCCTGTCAGCCTATTATGGCTGAAAATGGATACATTTTCTCAGACTTTGTCTACACTTGTATGTTTTAAAGTGCTGGTGCTTTACAGCGGGGTGGTCACTGCACTAGTGCTGGGAGAGAGCTGTCTCATCGCTCGAGGTAAGCCACTTTCATAATACAAGAGGAGTAGCTAATGGAGCTTGGAGGGCAGCTCTCCGCTCTAGCAGCCTGTTTATACTGGTGCTTTACAGTGCTGTAACTTGCTGCGCTTGGGGCTTTGTGGGTTTTTTTTTCTCCACACCCCTAAGGGAGAGAGAGCACATTAAAGTGGTAGTGTAGACAGACCCTCAGAGTTCATTCTGGAATTAAGGAAATGTTTCAAAGTTTGTGTCTGTTAGGGAGAATAACAGGTGCATCCAGTTAGTGTTGTAACTAAGTCCTAGGGGCTAAGCAATTCCAGTGATTCTGTTTTCCTGTTGCTAGTGTGTTGCTGAGTAAGCAGAGTTGTCATACCTTTTAATCAGGTTTATATCCTGACCAAAGTACAAAGAGATCATGAAGGTAATTAACGATTATAAGCTTCCATATTATCAGTGGGTTTGAGAGAGAAAATGGTACCTAAACTTGTGTATGATGAGCCTGGGAAAGTTCCTGTTGCCCGCAAGAAGGGCTATGGAGTCTAGTAGCTCACATAAAAGGCAATTGTGTGAAAATTTTCTTAACGTGCCAAGAATGATTCTGGGTGTAAGTGAGACTCAGAAGGAGTTGGTTGTAGCTCAGCAAAGGAGTGCTTCTGTGGAGCAAAATAAAGATGAACTGTTGCTTAAAGAATCTCAGAGAAAAATTCTCATGATAGTTTTGTAAGTAGGATGTGGAGGTGATTTGACTGAGGAAGTTTCAGTTCCTAACTGCCAGAGTATTTCACAGGTGATCTTTTAGAAAGACCCAGTGTGGATATCTTATAGAAGTCTCAAATGGAATGAAAATTGTTGGAGAATTTGAACAGCCCTTTGATGACCAAGTGGCTGTGTTTGACCAGCTTGTTGGAAAGATGATGATGATGATGATGTTGGGAAAACAATGTCTCCATGTTGATTCTCTCAGTGAACAGTGTGCCTCTCGGGTTCAGAGGGGAAATTGGGTAGCTGAATCAGCAGAGCAGGACAGCTATGTGGTTGATCTCCCCAAAATATGGGGATTGCAGGAAAACTTCCATTTCTTGATATTTTGGTTATGTCTTGTAGTCTCTCAGTGGATTCAACCTCTGATTCTGTGTCGAAGCACAGATTGGACAAAAACCCCTGGCTATGTCTACACAGCAGGCTTTTTGAGCAAGAACAGTTGTTCTTGCGCAAAAACTTGCAGTGTCTACACTGCACGCGCGTTCTTGCGCAAGTAAATTTACGGTAAAGCGTTGGAAAATATGGCTTCTTGTGCAAGAGTTGTTCCTCTCCCCATGAGGAATAAGCCCTCTTGTGCAAAAGCTCTTCCACAAGAAGGCAGTGTAGACAGGCAACAGGGGTTTCTTGCGCAAGAAAGCCCTATGGCTAAAAGCGCTATCAGAGCTTTCTTGCACAAGAGAGCATCCACACTGCCATGGATGCTCTTGCACAAAAGCACATGGCAGTGTGGACACACTCTTGTGGAAGACCTTTTGCACAAAACAGTTCTTGCGTAAGATGCCTGCAGTGTAGATATAGCCCCTGAGTCTAACATAATAGTGAAAATGGATGATATCTCTTTAAGACAGAGTCCAGCCTTGGAATTGGTAAAGTTAAGGATCTGAAAACTGGTCCACAGACTAGTGTTTATATTTATGCAAATTGCTTGACAGGGTGTAGAAAGACTTGCCTATAGCTGTTAGCACTGACGAAACTCCTAGCTAGCCAATAGCCCAGTAGATTCTGTTAAGCAAGAGAGTTCAGAATTTGACCCTGTAGGACAGAGAGGAATGAAAAAACTTTGCCCTACACATGAAATCCCCAGGTTAATCCTAAAATATCAAAACATCAAAGGTGTTGAACAAACTGACCTAAAAAAGTTATGACATGGCACAAATTCTTGTAAATATACACTTGTGTTTGGTATCTGTTTTTGCCCACTGAGGAGTGGTGATATGCAATTTTAATTGTTATAAGAAACAAATGGAACCAACAACCGAATGTGGGTTTTTTG
This sequence comes from Pelochelys cantorii, assembly GCA_032595735.1. Lineage (NCBI taxonomy): Eukaryota > Metazoa > Chordata > Testudines > Trionychidae > Pelochelys > Pelochelys cantorii. Next base: position 174,180,908 of record CM064328.1, on the reverse strand, counting down.
TTTGTTTTAAAATAGAGCCCTGCATAACAGACTTCCGCCACTGCTTCCATTTCCCAAATACTTCTCTCAGGGACAAATACTACGCTACGTCTACACTGCAAGGTTTTTGCACAAAAACCTGTGGAGCGGCCACACTTCAAATGCGCTTTTGCAGAAGCAAATCAGCAGTAAAACGGCAGAACAGAGGGCTTTTGCCGGTGTAGGTAAACCTCCTTCTACAAGGCATAACTCCTTTTTGCTCTACAGCTATTGCGCAAAAAGGCAAGTGTGGATGCTCCAGAGGGGTTCCTTGTGCAAGAAACCGCTATGGGAAAAAGCACAGGTGCTCTGATGGCCATTCTGTGAATGGCCATCAGAGCTTTCTTGTGCAAGAACATCCATGCAATGTGGACGCTCTCGTGTGCAAAAACAATGCGCTTTGAGGTGTGGACATGCTCTTGCGCCAGAAGTTTTTGGGCAAAAACTCCTGCTCAAAAGGCTTCTTGTGCAAGAAGCCTGCACTGTAGACATAGCCCTAAACAGTAAGTGGATCATTCAGTATAACTCAAACCAGCCAGTCTGGCATGGTTGCAACAAGAGGGGAATAGTATGGCTCCTTGCTGACTCTGCCTGATGAAAAGCTTCTACCACTGAAATTGGGGGATGCTGTCTGAATTTCCTCCTTGAACTCAATTGGTAGAATAGTAAAGATACAAGAAGCAGTCTTTAGGTATTAAGGACTCATATGTTAAGTCTGCATTGGTTAACACAAATACCATAAATTCTAGCTGGAAACAAAGGAAACTTGCAGACAAAGGATCACAGGTATAATGTGCTGCCTGGGAGACAGACTGCTGAGCTAGCACGTAGCTTTACTCTGCATCTGCTGAATTTTCCAAAAAGTGTTAGGGAGCAGTGCCACATACAGCACTCTGTCATCTGAAAAATAGATTTTCTGATGCATGGATTGTTATGTTAAATTCCACCGCTGGAGGAAATGTAGAAGATATGGCTTGTTTTTAGCCATCAACGATATTTGAACATCATGGGGCAGCGAACATCCAACAAGACTCAGCTGAGTAATAAAAAGGCAGACAAACATCTCAGTGGTGGAAAATGGACCCTTTGGGAAGCAAACTGCCAGTATCAGCATTCCCAGTCTCCTTTTTGGAAATTGAACACTAGACAAGATAAGACATTGGAAGATACACTTCACAATAGAATCCTATTTTGGCAGGGAGTCGGGGCTAGGTTACTCTCCAGATAGTTTTGACAATTTCATCCTTAATTTCTTTATTACTCTTTATGTACATATCCTTTCTGTGATTCAGAAGAAGCATGCACAGCTATTTAATTTGTATTCACAGTCATACTCTACATAATGTGCACATTCCATTAAAGAAAAAATGGAGATAATGGCCAACATAACGAGGGTAGGGAGGAAATAAGGCTGAGAGTCAGTCCTTCAGTATTCAGTTGTGTTTTGTCTCTGCCTATATATTAGTCTCATTTCTAAATCTCCAGTTCTGGAAGAGTTAAGAGGCAGAACTCTGTGGTATGGCTGCAAGCCCAACAAAGATTTTCTTTGGGCAGGAAATCTGATTACTCAATTCATATTCACAACAATTAAAGACTCCCTTTTTAATATTGTTGTATAGGATGAAAGCGCCTATTTTTAAGAATTAACTTAAAATAAGCTTGTTTGTTTAATTTTTGTAAATCTGTGTGTTTTTAAAAAGAACAGTTGTTTTGACTGAAAATTATCAAAGCTTTTGGTGAAAACTGATCCGTACAGAAACCTTAGAGGGATTCCTGACTAAGAGAGCCACATTTAATACCATTCACTGAAACCTTGTAAAGTAATTGGAAATAATATCAGAGCTGGGGAAAATGGATATGAATGCCACTCAGAGGAAACAAGGGACTGGTTGCTGTGACACCACGATGGCTATTCTATTTTGTCTCGAGGTTTTTTTTTTTCCTCTGTCAGGTTTTCAATAAGCCCTTTTAAACTTGAAGGGCATTCGTCCAATAAAAAAATGTTAACCTATTTGTTTACATTGAGACTATTGATAGTATGAGTCAGATTCTTCAGAGACATGATTTGCCAAATTCAGGGCAAACTGCTGACAAATACGGCAGACTCACCCCCTAACTAATTGTTCTATGATAGATAGAATGAGACATAACAAAAATAAAAATCTCTTACCACACTGGTTAACAAGTCAAAAATGCAGTTGTCTTAGGCATTCCTGCCCTTGCTTCACCACAAAGATATTCCACAAACAAGATATTCATATCTGATGAATTAACTTTTCTGTTGATACCTTACATAACATACGTTGTACACGTTTTATTGCAATATTATATAAATGGTCATGATTCAATCATACAGAAACACAAATGGCTCTAATAGATTGATGAGGGAATGGGTCAGGTAGGAATTTCCCCTTAAACCATATTAGCAGTGATCTGAGGGATGTGCTCTGCCTTCTTCATTGCGGGGCATCGGTCACTTGCCAGGATCACCTTGGTGTATCTTAACCCAGCGATTCTCAAACTTTAGCAACCCCCACTCTGATTTAAATCTTTTGTGGACCTGCTCAGTCCTAGATCCTGCCCCACTCCTCTTCGTCCACTAAGCACTCCCCCTACCCACTCCTTCCCTTCCCAGCATCTCCTGTATGCCATGGAAGAGTTGTTTCCAGGCATGCAGAAGGCAATGGAAGGAAGGGGGAAGAGTTGATCAGTGGAGCTGGCAGACCCCCAGATATCCACAGCCCCCCAGTTTGAGAAATGCTGTCTTGATCAATTCCGTGCCATTGCTGGGGCCTCAAGCATTGGTCCATTTTAGTCCCTCCGAGTCACTGCTTATAACAACAGTTTAGGGCTAGTCTGGAATAGCAGGGCTACATTGGGGCAGCTGCACTCATGCAGCTGTATTACATCTTGTTAAGATATTCAATGCTGACAAAAGAGCTTGGCATAATAAATCCACCATCACAAAAGGCCAACGTAGCACTGTGCACACCAGAGCTTAGGTCAATTTAATTATGTCACTTGGGGGTGGCTTATTTACACTCCTGAGGGACACAGTTATACTGACTTAAGTTCCTAGTGTAGATCAAGCCTTAGCAACGGTAGCATTTTTCATCCCAGGTGTGAATGTCCACACAAAATCCAAAGCCCTGAAGAATCAGTCTCTGGAGCTGGGCTTTTAACAAGGGTGGAATGAAGCCATTTGGGTACACCACAGTCAACTCCCATGAATTCCCAGGACCTCAAATTTCAATTATAAACTAAAATACATCTCTCTATCCTGTATAGTTAGCCAGATAATCTTTTCAGGGGCTTTATCTTGAGAAGGGTTCATGTTCCAGATGTCACTTGAGTTAAATGTTTGCCAATTAAGTTATAGTCATATGTTGTGGAGTTTTTAGATTTAACATCTGCAAATAGTTGTTCCAGAATGCAGATGTTTGGGGTTCCCACCTTTCCACCCAGCTAAGCCCTACAGGGTTACAGTTACACACTCCACTTTGGAAAAAGTTAACATGTGACATGAATATAACTAATGCAGTGATGCTCATTTGTTTGAGTCTGCATAGAATCTTAAATTGACAGCTGTGAGTTATTTGTCCCATTCATTGCAAGAGAGGCATTTACTCAGAAGTTTAATTATTCTGATTTAAATCTTTCACATTAACAACTTCACTGCTGATCAAAGCATGTATGAGAAAAGAAGTGATTCTATCACAAATCTGTTTTGGAAAACAAATCTCATTTTGGTGGTTCAGATTGGTAGAGCTTGTCAGAAATTGTCTGAACAGAACATTCCTCTGTCGGAATGCTGATTCATTGAAAGGAAAAAAATCTGCTATAATGCAAAGATTTCAGTTAATCTTTCAAAGGACACTAGGCAGGTTTAACAGAAACCTGCTCGGTTTCCTGCCAGCTCATCCACCTGCCTGCTTCCTTAGTAGATCATGTGGTGGGTTACTGTGGATAAGGGCCTTCTAGGTTTCTAGACCTCTGTAGCCACCTGGTGGATGGCTGCAGAACCAGGGCTCCTAGTTTCCTGGAGAGGCTAGGAGCCCAGGAAGTATATTTCAGTTTGGAAACACTGAACCATTCCAGTAGTTAGTAGGGTTGCCAGATGGTTTCAACAAAAATACCAGACACACTTGACGTTACATCACAATCTACATTACATCTTGTTTAGGAAATACCAGACATTTATATTTTCTCGATTTGTTTCCCGAACAGAAAGCTCAAATACTGGACTGTCTGGTTCAAAACTGGACACCTGGCAACTCTAGTAGTGAGTGTTTCACTATGTTGACTAAATTTTTTGCACTAAAATAAATTAGTTTTCTGGATAGCTCTTATCACCAAGGAACCAAACCTAAGGAGCCAGGCAGAGCTCATGTGAACAACCATATATTTTTCTGCGATTGGCTGCCCTTTTGCAGTCCAAAAGTGAGTAGAGCCTGCTGTGATGGTATGCCACTTAGAGAACTGTTTCTTTTCCAACAGTTAGGCAATCACTGTATCTTACATTGTGGGGAAAAACTGACATCTCAGTGTTTTGAGATGGTAGACAGCCCTTATATTAATCTATACTTGTACTGTTGCGTGCAGAACATGACTGTTTGCTGATAGAGCTCTAGTATATGAATGTTGATAGAATTATAGTCTTGTTTCTAGTACTGAAGGATATGTGAAATCAATCTTTACCTAGATAGCCTGAGAGAACAATTCCTTCCTTCCCCCTCATCCCACAAAGGTATGGTTAACCTTATTAAACAGAAGGCAGATAAATTTAAGATTCTTACACATTTTTGAAAGTGCAGCATTTTGGAAGTGCAGTCAGGCTTGTGTAAGTGTACATTATTTCTTGTTACTAGTGTATGGTTTGAAAGGAAGTCTTTAGAAAGGAAAGAGTTGGTGGAATTTCCAGGAGGAAAACTTCTCAGGAAAGTCCCTGTAAATCCGTATCTCCTTTAGTTAGAAGGCTAGGCATTAAGTACAGATGTTGAAGAAATGAGCCAGAGAGCTTTCTGTGAAATTAGCAGAGTTTATGTTGACAGGAAATTTTGATTCTTTTCCCTTGTAATCATGGATAACATTTTCTCATTATGCTGTTCTATTTCAAGAGAGTTATAATTGGTTGACACATTAAAAAATAACGGTGACAAAAACAGATTAGCTTCATGATGTGTGGATGAATACTTGAGAACTGACATTCTCAGAAGTAGCTCAAAATAGGGAATAACTCAGCCCTTTAGTCCCAGGTGCTGTAGGAGAACCAAGCCATTTAGTTTCCTCGTACAAAGAGGCTGAAAACATCCTGTGTGTTTAATTAAAAAAAGCTGCCCAAATCACTCTTAGGGCTCTGGTAGTATTGTTGGGAGGAAATAGCAAAGTTAACTGCTAACCAGGATCTGTGGTTTTTAAATTGTGATGCTTTGCTACAAACAGTGACCAAGGAGGTTGCGAGAAGAAGGGAAAGATTCCTGTGAATTGGCTGACTTAAGTAGCCTCTGCAATATAGATCTAGCCTGGAACAATCTGCCCTCTGCCTGCTCCCTGCAGGAAGCTTTCTTACACTTTGTCCTTCCTTAGCACAAAGGTTGGTTACCATGCTGAATGCTTTCAGGTGGCATACAGCAAGTGGTAAGCCATCTTAACCTAGGTGTTCCCCTTCTGTAATGAGTATGGCATGAAGAGGCACTTACTTGGCTGTGTGACAATCTCCATCTGGACAAGGGGTGGTTGAGATAAAACAATCTTTCTGTTGCTCTATGTTTCTTTTTGTGGAACCTGGGCAAGGTTCATAACATATCTAATACAGCAGTATCTGTGCTGTTTGGTAGATGAAAGTAGGACTATGTCTAGACTACATCCCTCTTTCGAAAGAGGGATGTAAATTAGACATATAGAAATTGCAAATGAAGCTGGAATTTGAATTTTCCACATTTCATGTGCATAATTGTGTCACGGCATTCTTTCGAAAAACGCTATTTTGAAAGTGAAACGGTGGTCTAGACATGGTTCTTTTGAAAAGAAAAGCCTTTTCTGAAAGATCTTGTAAACCTCATTTTTTGAGGAGTACACAAAAAATACAATCTGATTTAAAAAAACACTTAAGTGTTAAGTAGATTGAGAACTGGCTAATGGACAGATCTCAAAGCAGTCATGAATGGTTTATCATTGTATGAGGTGACAACTTTGAGGGGGTAGCTGTGTTAGTTTGTTTCAGCAAAAACAGCGAGGAATTGTATGGTGCCACTCTGCCTTGGACATAAGCTTTCATAGACTGGAACCCAATTTGTCAGATTCATGAAGTGGGAACTTCAGGTTGGCCAGGATATATGCTCACATGTAAAGAAGGATGTGTTACATTACTATGTGGAGGACCAATGCTAAGGAGATGAATTCAACCTGGGTGGATGTGGCCCTTCCCCAATTGACAAGAAGATTTGAATACCAAGAGGGAAAATTACTTTTTGTAGTGAGCTAGCCACTCCCAGAGTCTATTTAGACCCAGTCTGTTAGTGTCAAGATTGCATATGAATTCTAGCTCTGCAGTTCACAATGAAGGACCTCCCTCTCCCCCCCGCCATCAGTTACTGAGTTTCCAGGGAGTTTTAAGTGCTCTCCTACTGGTTTTTTAATATTACCATTCTGATCATAACATAACACACATGCAGATCCAAGGCTGGTACCCTGGTCTTTTAGCTCAAAACTCAGGCCTCTACCTCTTGACCCATCTGCAGTAATATTATGTTCTTTCTAAGCCACAACTAGTCAAAGGCAACATGCTCCTTGAAATACATGGACCTATATTTTCAACAGAAGTCACTTATTTTTTGTGCCGAGTCTGATAAATATTAGGCCTGATTTTCAGAACTATTAAGCAATCATAGCTCCCACTGCAATTGACGGGAAATGTGTCTAATGGCACCTCTGAAAATCTGACTCAGATTTACATGTGTAAAAATGAAGGCACACACAATCAGTGGAGGCTTTTCATACTTTTAGCTAGAGGGTCAAATCCTGCTCCCACTAAAGTCCGTGACTTAAAAACTCTTGTCTTTTTCCACTGATGTCAACAAGTTCTATTAAGAATAAGGATGGATACTGAACTATTTACAGCAGAAGTGGGTGTAACCATAACATAGATTTATGAAACATAGCATGCACAGAAATTTACAAAGATTTAATTGTATGGAAAGCTTAGAGGTGGTAAGTTATTTTGAACATGAGTGTCACAAGAAGCATGTAATTTTCAGGCAAATCCAATTTATGTATAAAATTATGCACACCGTATGATAGAAAACAAAAAAAAATGAGCTCATTGTCAGCGTTGCTTAAGTCTTGGTCCCTGCTGCTATGATCTGTGCTAGAAATATATCCTCTCAAGGAAATGGGAATGTAACAAGAGATGATGCCTTAGTCTACAGAAGAGAAGAGGGAGGGAAGATTTGATAGCAGTCTTCAACTTCCTGAGGTGGGGTTCCAAACAGAATAGAGAGAGGGTTCAGTGCTGACAGATGACAGAATAAGGAGCAATGGTCTCGCATTGCAGTGGGGGAGGTCTAGGTTGGATATTAGGAAAAAAATATTTCACTGGGAGGGTTGTGAATCACTGGAATGGGTTACCTAGGGAGGGGATGTTATCTCCATCCCAAGAGGTTTTTAAGTCCTGGTTTGACAAAGCCCTGGCTGGCATGATTTAGTAGGGCTTGGTCCTGCTTTTAGCAGGAGGTTGGACTCTCGGACTTTCTGAGGTCTCTTCCAACCCCATGATTCTGTAATTTTATGACAATAGAGCTGTGTGACTCTGGGCATGATACAATACCCATGAAAGTCCTTCCATCAACTTCTGTGGATTGGATCAGCCCTTGAGTCTTTTGCTGAACTGGTACTTGAGTTAATTATTTTGGGGTTAAATGCTTTGCTTTTGGGGCTACAAGCCTTGAATTATACATGAGCTTTTTGTGAATGTGCATGATTATTTTATATTAGAATGGCTTCAGCTATATAAGTATGGTTTGTTTTTAGTGATACTGAAGGTGAGTGATTGCTTGCCAAGTTTTATGAAGCAGTTTAAAGTTAGCTTTGTGGATTCTTTTTACTAAAAAATACTTTTAACAATGAAAATACTGACACAAGCAAACTATTATAGTATACAGTTGCTACAATATCTACAACTAAAAGTCTTAGAACTAATGCATTCAGGGCCCATTAGAGTACCGTGTTTGAAGGGTTCTGCCCGAGTGAATGGCATGGAGGTGGGAGGGAGAAATGGTTGTTTTCTGTTTGTATGTGACTTTTTTGTTTTGAGTTCCCATTAGTACTGGTCATTTCACATTCAGCGCTACCAAAGTGATAACCCCCCCTCCCACCCCCCAACTTTAAGATGTGTTTCAATTTATGTAAAAGAAAACACCAAGCTGTGTGCTAAAATGTGTGCTAAAATGTGATTATCTGGCTAATTGTGTGCTAAAATGTGATTATCTGGCTAATTGTATAGTCAATACAGTTTGTATTGACTATATAATTAGTCGTTAAGTGTTTCTGCAGAGCCTGAGCAGGGGTAGCTCCAGGAGCCAGCTCATGCTGGCTCTGGAGCCTCCCGTGCTGCGGCTCTACATTTTAAATGTAGTAAGAGCCACTGGGCTCTTACTATATTTAAAATACAGAGGCACAGCGATCACCGTGAGTTGGACTGCTAGTCCCCGGCTCGTGCTGAGTCCAGCAGCCCCTATTTGCGGCAGACAATCCTGTCCGCTGTGTACAGGGGCTGGTGCTGGAGCTGGAGCAGCCTCTGTTTGCACTGACCAGAGGGCTCTTGTACATTTAAGAAACAGAAGCGCCCGCAGTGGAAACCAGCACGAGTGGGGACTGAAGCAATCCGTGCTTGCACCATTTCCCACTGTTCCTCTGCCTCCCCTGCCCCTGCAGAGACAGTGCTGGGGGGAACCGGTAAAGCCAGTTCCCCCCAGCACTGGCTTCTGCTCCCCCCCTTGCTGCCTCTGTCTGATAGAGGCAGAAAGGGCGGGGAAGCAACTAGTCAAGTCGAGTATCCAAAAAGCATTTGCTTATTGGCTAGTCGACTGGTTGCTTAGGCTACAGCTACACTGCCATTTTCTTCTCGCATTTGCATATCTCCTTCCGATTCTTTTTGCAGAAGAGGTTTTGCCGCTATTTGGCCCTGTGTAGATGGGTCCAAATGTTGGAAAAAACCCCTCTTTCGCAAGAACCCTTATTCCTCATAAATCGAGGTTTACAGGGTCTTGCAAAAGAGGGGTTTTTTCAACATTTGGCCCCGTCTACACGGAGCCAAATAGCAGCAAAACCTCTTCTGAAAAAAGAATTGGAAGAAGATATGCAAATGCAAGCGCGATTTGCATATCTTCCAGAAAAAACCGGCAGTGTAGCTGTAGCCTCACTTCCGTAGTGCACAGTGAAAGGAAAGGAATGCCTACAGTGATTTAGAAAAGCATGCTTATGTTCGGTGCTTATATTACAGCATATGTGATCTACCAACATGAGATGGCATGTAAAATTTTTAATGTGAATTATCAGCCTAATATATTTCATCTTTGGAAGAAAGATAAATTTAGTTCAGCCTTGCAAAATATTAGCTCAGATACAAGATTTACTTGCCCACCCTTACCATAATGATGAAAAATGCCTGACCAAAAAGGAACTGGATTCATGTAAGTGGATGACTAAATTTCTTCTTGGCTGGTTCTCTTACAGAATAGCTACTGAATGGCAACAGGATGCATGAATCAGAATAAAAAGACAGAAAGACAACAGCTTCATTATTCATAGTGCATAACTTAACTCTTGGGGGAAAATGTGTAGTCTAGGTAAACCACATTCATTTACAGCTCAGCCATTGTCTGGCTACTTGGGTCCCCTATGTATCAGAGGTTCTTGGCAGATGTACACTGACAAAGGACATAGTAAATTATGTTAATTATTTTTACAGTAAGAGGTATTCATAATTCTCGGTCCCCTCAAAAGCAGACTGCAGCACTTAGCATGTGTGAGTTTGTTGAAATCAAATGGCTAAGGCAATTTGTTACCCTTATACAATAAGTGAATGAATTATTTTGAGCTTGGAGTCCTGACCTCACAGATAAACTAAGAATTGCTCTGTTTGTGACTTTTAATTGATTATCTATTTTCTTCTCAGTGGGTAGAATTCATCATCTGTTTTTCTTGAATATTGTTCTGACATCTGTATTCCCTAAAATGGCCACCTCTCCATAAATAAAATTCTGTATTCTTTTTTCAAGAAAAGAGGACTAATAAAATACTTTAAAAATCAAAGACATTAACCCTCAATGAAAACGATGCCATTGGCACTTACCAGGCTGGAAGCCACTGAATTCAGTGATAGTACCTTGACTAAGCAGTGTCAATCTGTCAGCTTCGTAGGAATGCTGCGTTGGAAATGTAGAGAAATTCAATAAGAGCTACTGATTCTATTCCAAGATGGCAGGATGAAATGCCCTAAACAAGGGTTTTAATCTCACTAGCTGTGAGAGGTCTGCTTCACATGCAGCTCCAGAGATGCACATATTCAGTCTCAGGATTTCACTTTTTTTTTTTTTCATGAACCATCCAGGATTTGGGAGTTCTCAAATTTCTAGGTCAACCTTCAAGTCTAAGATCTTTTATTCCACATGTTTATCAAATCATGAGCATATTTTCCATGACTGCCAAGAAAGGTACCAAGTGGGACCATGTATCTTTTATGATTTGATATCTGTTAGAACTTGGACCGAGAACATCAGCTCCTTTCACATAGCTGTGGGCATTACCTATGTGGACCATAATCAAGCCAGTGACCTAGAGATGAAAAGCTCCATATCCTTTCGGTTGCCTGGTCAGTTATGAGCTACCAAGATTATCCTCAAAATATTTCACTTCATTTGGCAATATATGCAGCATTCTATAGGATGGAATACCCTTCATTCCCTCCAGTCTCCATCAAAATTCTCTATTTCATATATTTGTCCTTCCTCCCTCAAAATCCTAGCAAAATAACAAAACCTAAACCTTTGTCAATGACCCACTCCCACGTTTGGTCTTTTTTTAAAAAATGGGTAGGTTTCAGGTTCTGGGTGGGGTAGGGAATGGTTCTTTATTTGGTGCGTATCCCAGTCTGTTTGTTTGGGGGCAGCAGAATCCTGAGTTTTCCCAGAACCTTTTTATCACACCTGCGGTTAGGACTGGGCTAATAGCCCTCATTGAGAGATGGGATGCAGTAAGTACAGGACTCTTAGGCTACGTCTAGACTGCAAGGCTATTTCGTGATACCTTTGATATCCCAAAATAGCTACCCCATGTCCAAGGAATGCATCTGCTATTTCAAAATAATTTTGGAAATAATGGATGTACTATTTCGGCATCCCTGTAAACCTCGTTCTACGAGGAATAAGGCATGTCTCGAAATAGGCGTTTCTACCTGGTGCCATATTTAGAAATAAAGCACTATTTCGAAATAAGAGATTCAATTTGCGCTATGCAAATTGCATATCTTATTTCAAAATAGGCTGAGTGCAGTCTAGATGTACCCTTACAGTACCCAGAGAGCAGTGGGTTAGCCCAACTTTGCTCCTCATACTGATGGTGATTGCAAATACCATGCAAACTGTCCAGGTGCTCCTAGAAGCATTACCAACAGTGGAAAAAAGTTTTGTAGAAAGTCGGGGGCGGGGGGGAGAGGGGTTATTCCACCTGAGATTTTTTTTGTGGAAAAAATGGGTCATGGAGTCCAAGACCAGGAGGGAAAAAAAATTGCACATGGAAAAGAATTTTTTTGTTTTGGTTTGTAGTCTGCTCACATATGCTTAGTCTGTGTGGTTGCACTAGAGTTCCTCCAGCTTAAGCCTGAGTAATACTTGTGAGATAAAATGAAGTGCTCATGGAAAGATTAAAATAACTTTCTGAATCATGAATAGAACTCTGTGGAGGCAAAGACCATTGCAGTTTGATGTAGCTGAACAACTCAAATAATTATACTACTACTGCTAATAATGAGCCTCTGCTAGCCTCTTCAGTTTTCTATAGCTCTAATCAGCTGGGAGGGGGTCTCAGATCCATGGGTGAGGTTTTGAATGAATTAGTGCTTTTGGAATCTGAACCCTATTTATGGTTTTTTGTTGTTGTTGATTCAGAGTGTTTAAAATGAGGTAGCTTGGGGTATATTCAGTTTTTTGCTTGTGCTTCCATTATGTGTTCCTTTAAGTAACTTAGTTCATGCTTCATTCTGGAAGGGTGATCTTGGTAAAACCTCAGTCTTCTCAAATGTTTCAATTAAAATAGGTTTTTAAAAAATCATGGGATATTGTGAAATGTTCTGTGCCCTGTGTTTTGTCATGAAAATGAAAAGAGAACTTTAAAATAAAGCAAACTGAATGACTCTCTTTGAGCCAGGAGCTTTCAGATTTAATTAATGTCCAATATCAGCTCTGATTTTATGTGTGAATTGTCTTTTAGCATTTTGTCCATGTTTGTATCCAATCCTTTTTGAAACAAGGCCTTTTCAATTCAACAGAATATTCCAGTTTGAAATGCAGCATCTTCATTTCTTGATATGAGCAATTAGAAGGGTTTTATTTGATGTTTCTTTATAACAAAAACCTAATATTCTGATCATATGGCTGTGTGGTTTATAACTGTAATTGGAGGAAGTTTGCAGAGGTACATCAATATGTAAAGAAAAATTAGAGCTGCAGTCACTTGCTGAGGAACTTCAGCTTGAAACGCTGAAGAGATTCCTGCATTCCTTTCTCATCCAATATTCCCTGTAGATCAGCCACATAGAATGTAAAGAAAGTGAATTATCACGTTAGGGTGGGGAGGGCTAAAGACTGGGAAAACTGTTTTTAAACTGTTCTCCTTCATTCCCAGACATACGCAAATGCAACACATCACTGACTTTCACAGGTTTAAAAGTTTTAACAGGTTTGTACTGGTGTAAATGAGAATATGAGCCAATGTCAAAAATAAAGATTATGGAGGAAAAATTTGTGGTAACAATAGGTATCTTCTTAATAGACAGTATCTCTTCAGGGTTTCAGTGAAGATACCCATCAGGGTGAAGAAAACGAAAGAGTTGATAGATACTTGTAGCTAAAATTAAAACAGTATATTTATAGAATACAAGAACTGGAAAGGACCTCGAGAGGTCATCAAGTCCAGTCCTCTGCTGTTATGGCAGAACCAAGAAACCATCTAGATCATCCCTGATATATGTCTATCCAACCTGCTCTTAAATATCTCCAGTGATGGAGATTCCACAACCTCCATAGGCAATTGATTCCAGTGTTTAACCAACCTAAGAGTTGAGAAGTTTTTCCTTATGTCCAACCTAAACCTCCTTTGCTGCAGTTTTTAATTTTTCTCCTTCCTCCTTGTAACATCCTTTTAGATACTATAAAAATGCTATCATATCCCCCCTCACTCTTCTCTTTTCCGGACTAAACAAACCTCATTCTTTCTGTCTTCCCTTATAGGTCATATTTTCTAGACCTTTAACCATTTTTTCGTGAGTAGAGCTGAAGAATCACTTCTTATGTATTGCTCACAACATTCCTCTTAATGCATCCCAGAATCATGTTTGTTTTTTGCGAGGAGGGGGACAACGGTATCATGCTGTTGACTTATGAAAATCAGAAGTTCCAAAATGCTGTGCTTTAGAAATAGAAAAGTTCTCTTTTGGAAAGAAAAAGATGGCACCAGGAGGTGGGACCAAATTAATAAAGCTGTTCTTTTGGCTTTCTAAGGATTGGAGAGCTCACAAGACTCAGTCATTTGATATAAACATCCTATCTGACATTTTATTCATTGTTCTGTAATTGTTTTGGAGCCCAAAAACTAAGTAGGGAATATAGGTTCTTAGGTTCAAAATCTGCATTATGGAAATATTACACGTTCTGAACAAGTTTACAGTTAGCTAGTTTCACTCTTACTTTTCTTCTTGATTTTTTTTTTTTCTGGTTTCAGCTATTCTGGAATTGTTCTTCTTTTTATGCTACTTGGCACCTGCGCTACATTAGAGGTATCCTTATTTTGAATGATCCACTCTAGAACTGCTTTTCTCTTGCCTTTCCTCTCCCCTGTTTTATTGTCCATGTGTACAATAAATCAAATAATGTCATAAAATAATTTGTATAGGGAAAGAGGGAAATCTTAGTTGTAGCCTCCCAAGAACCATCTACTTCTAAAATTAGGTTGTGGGTTTTTTCCCCCCTCAAACTTCTCCTTTTCTGCCCAGTCTCTTCTCCTACTCAAACTTTCTAGGACAATCTTTGCTTGACAGGAATTCTTATAAAAGATTGTCACTGAGAAGTTTTGATCTAGATTCTGAATAATTTGAGTGCTGGTGCATCTGATTCTTCGCTCTCTCAAGAAGGTAAATCAAGGAATTCTACTGAAGCCAATAGTATTGTACCAACGTGAAACTGGAAAAGAGGGAGTGAAGTACTGGACTCTTGTAGGTTGTGTGTTCTCAGAAGGTTTTTTTTTTTAAGAGGGTGTTACTGTTGGAGACTTAAGAAAAGGAATTATACTATGGCACTTTCATTCAATGGCAGAGCTAACACTGTAGCCATCTTAGTAAGCTTACAGTAGTGCTCTACAAAATGGTCTCCATGACATCTTGTAAGGAAGTTCTTGAGAAACCGCAGTCACACAGTCTCTACACTATGAGATTATTTCAGAATAAGTTATCTTGAAATAACTCATTTTCCCATGGGGAATAAGATTATTTTGAAATAACCAGCCCCTTATTTCGAAATAACAGGCTTCGTAGTGCGGACACTCTGCTTTTTGTTTCAAAATAAGGGGAGTTATTTGGAAATAACTTCCCTGTGTAGATATGCCCTTGGAGACCACAGCAGCTACTGCTGCCTATACCTAGATAGTAGAGCCGGTCTTTTGATTTGATAAAAGAATTCCATTTCAACACTTTGTTTAGCATTTCTGATCAGGGAAATGGAAATAAAAAAGTCCCCTTGAATTCATACTTGGACATGTTGATTCACTTCAGTGAAAAGTCAACATTTTCTATTCCTATTCAATTTTTGTACACCTTTTAAAATATTTTTACATTTCATTCCAATTTGGAAGGAAAGGTAATTGTGAAATGTTGAATGTCCAATGAAAAGAAAAATATTTTTGAATAGCTGGCTGAAATTACAATTTGATAAAAATTTAGCCCCAAATGTGTTTCTTTTGATAATTTGCTTGGCCCCAGTTGTATATTTCAACTCTCATTTCAGATACTTAACATTAATTACATTTAAATAAACTTTCCCTCCCATTCTCCACCATCTCCATACCACCTTCAGTGTACATCCCCTTCAATTGCTTGCCATCTGCATTGTTCTTTGAACAGTTGTTTTCAAGCCTGTAAAATAAATCCTATAAGAGTATGTCTGTCAATGCATTATCAACCCTGGATTATTTGCTTATTCCTTTCAGTATTAATTCATGAGACTGTTTCTCCCCTCCCTTCCCCCTCCCTCTTATGGAAATATTAACACATAATTAAGGTAGAAATCCTAATGTGAGCACATAACAGGAAAGCCATTTGAGGAAAACCAAACTGCAGCAGTGAGAAGTTCCATAAGGGGCTGCAACTGAAGATTCATTGGTGAGCACTCATACTGACAACAGATAACTTGTTTGTATTACATCCACAGAGGGAATGAAAGAACTGGAGTCAGACTAACCACTATAATTGAGGGAGTCTGCTTTTGCCTAATGCAGGGGTTCTCAAACTTTGTGATACCACGACCCCCCTCTAAGTTGCTTGCGACCCCCGGTGGGTCGGGATCCAGAGTTTGAGAAATGCGGGCCTAATGTATTCCTAAGTCTGCTTAACCCTGTCTTTGAAATGATTCTTTTGGTTAAATATTAAGCCACAATTGATGAAAATCAACTTCGCTCCACTGAAGTAAAGAGCACTGCACTAGTTTACAACTGCTCAGGATCTGGGCCTCATATGTCAATTCTAGGATTCATCAGTAGTTAGGACACACACACACAACTTTTGTAAAGGTTAAGCTACTGGAGCAGCAAAAGAGTTTAGTGGCATTCTGAATTTTTTGCCATTTACCTTTAAAATCTTGAGGCATGCAACCAGTGAAAGCAACATCCCATGAGTGTGGTTTCAGCTTGAAAAATACCACAAAAAAACACTCTACATTTTGTTATGAAAATTGTATCTATTAGTGATGCTAAGGAGAGAACAGAACTAACTGTGTGATGTTGGTACAAAACAAAGGATTTCCAAGCAGGGATATTGAACGGTGGGAAGTGTCCTTTGACAAAAACAGATTTGCCACAAGGAGGGAGGAAAAAAACTCTCAAAGGGAGAATTCCATCAATTTTAGATAGTAGGAAAAGGAAACCTCGTGAGGGTAATTTTAAGTAATGAGTCTGCCAACAGCTGCATATTAGCTTGAGTTGATACTGCATTGAAATGGGGATCCATGCAAAGTTAATTATACCAAGAATAGCATGGGAATAAAGAGCACAATTATAGTGATTTCTATGAGTAGATTATCAATAAATGGAGATATAAAGATGTAGTTAGGGTCTAAAATATTCACATTCCTGTAACAAAGGAACTGTCATTTTTATGACAAACACTGATGTATGGAGATAAATTGCCTGTCACTTATACTCCTTAAACTCTGCATTATATGCATATTAAGTTGTGTGGAAGCCCACATTTAGTCTGTCTGCTTCCCTTAGGTAAAGCCTCTTATTCATAAAGCAGTTGTATTGCATGTTTTGAAATTATGTGACTATAAAGTTGAGTTGTTCAATGGCCCAGTAAAAAGAGATGGCATAAAGGGGCACTGACTGAGCCTTTTTGGGGGTGTGGGAAAATCGCCTGTTGTGAGAGCAATTCAAAGACACCCTATCCCAATTCTGGAGGGCCTACCGCTGACTTTTCAGAACAATGTTCTGAATATAAACTCAATCTCATCTCCTTATGCTGGCATCAAACACAGAATGGAAAACCAACAAAAAGAATGAAAAGGTGTTTGATAAACTAATAGTAACTCAGTAGACATGAAATGGCTAAAAGAAAATGACAAACTATATATGTCAAATAACCAAATTTTGCTTCCATTGCAACCAAGTCAGGCAGGTGCAGAAATATGATCAGATAAAGGTATTCGTATTCTGTTCTGCATATGAGCTTCAATTAAATTATGTATGGCTCTTTTTGCTAAGGAATGCAGTTACACAGTGGACTGTCACCTATTTTGTGAGATGAATATATTTTAGATGCACGATTATATATTTTAGATTCAACCATTCATGCTGAAACCTTGGAATAAATGTGCAATCTTGGTGGATAAGTCTTAATAAAAACACAAGTAATGTCAGCTATCTAAGTGTGCTAAACTCTGATGCATCCATATATGGCAATAAGACACATGAAAATCCCTTTAATTCTGTTCAGCTGCCTAGCAACCATGAAACCAACCTCGTGAAAGTCCCATGCCAAAGATGGATCAACCGGCCACCATTGTACTATGCCTCTGTCCAATCTAAATATTAGATTTTGCTTCTAAGGCCAAAGCATAAGTGGAGCTGCAGCTAGAAAGGAATGTGAAAGATAACAAGAAGGGTTTCTACAGGCATTCTAGCAAAAATAAGGTGGACAGGGAATGTGTGGGACCCTAACTGAATAGGAAAGGCAACCTAGTAACAGATGATGTGGAAAAAAGCTGAAGTACTCAATGCTTTTTTTTGCCTCAGTCTTCACAGACAAAACCAGCTCCTAAACTGTTACATGGGGCAGCACAGTATAGGGAGGAAGCAAGCAGCCCTCAGTAATGAAAGAACAGATTAAGAATTATTTAGAAAAGCTGGACATGCACAAGTCCATGGAGCCAGATCTAATGCATCTGAGGGTGCTGAAAGAGTTGGCTGATGTCATTGCAGAAACAATGGCCATTATCTCTGAAAAATCGTGGTGATTGAGGAGGCCCTGGACAATTGGAAAAAGGCAAATGTAGTGCCCATCTTTAAAAAAGAGAAGAAAGAGAATCTGGGGAAATACAGACCAGTGAGGCTCCCATCAGCCCTTGGAAAAGTTATGGAGCAGGCCCTAAAAGAATCCATTTTGAAATGCTTGGAGGAGAGGAAGGTGATCAGGAACCATCAACATGTATTCACCAAGAGCAAGTTATGCCTGGTCAACCTAATTGCCTTTTATTGTATAACTGGCTCCGTGCCTATGAGGAAAGTGGTGGATGCGATATACCTTGACTTTGATTAAGACTTGAGGCAATTGTCTATGAGTTAGGACTATCAACGAGAGAGAAACTGCATTTTGAAGTGCAACTTAATCTATGTGTATTTTGGATTTTTGGCGCTATTCTAACTGCACGTGATAGAAAACTGAACTGTATTCCATGCTTCCAGAAAGCCTGTATTACATTGGTTATATAATTCCATTAGCATCTTTGCCATCTCTGCCTTTAAGCTGTTAACAGAAACATTCCTGTGCAGAAATAAAATTCCATTTGTGTGAGACACTTTCTTTTGAAAAGTCTGCAGATCTCAAATATATAAATTTGCTGTGGTATTCATAAGTTTTTGCTGCTTCACACTTAGATCGCTTTTATGGTAGAATTTAGAAATGCACTAAGATACTGATTTGATTGTGTTAATACTTGTCTCTGGGTCTGTTTGTTTAGGATTTAAAGATAATATACCTGAAAGATGAAATAAGTTAGAAACATGTTAGGAACAAGAATTATTGGTGCAAGAAGGGACACCAGGTATGACAAGGATCCCAGAAACTTGGTGGTATAGTACTCATGACTAGAGCATAGATATTGAAGATTGTGTGTTCTTCAGGAAAGACGAGGTAAAAGTGGCAAAGTTGTACTGTTTGGTAATGATATAGAATGTAAAAAAATGGAAAAGATGGAATGAATCTGTGTGTTGAGTTGGATTTATTCCTGGGTATACACTGTCCCGAGACAGGTTTTTACAATATGACTCATTGGTTCTCAACACAATAATACTATCCTAATACTAAAGCATTTTGTGAACTTTGTTTAAAAAAAAAAAAAAGAACAAAACTGGAACATCAGTAATGCACTGAATTCTGATCCTGGAGACCCTAATTGACCCCGGTATAACTGAGACCAAAATGTGGCTCTGCATCTCTAACAATGTCATTCACAATAGCCAAAACATTCAGTTGACAGAAAGCATGGAAGTTTAATCTTGAAGAGTCTCTTTTCCTTTTGAGAACCTTGCTCTCATGGGTGCTAAGCATTGAAATTTTAGGAACTTTCCTTCAACACTTGCATAGATCAGTTTTGGCTACAAAGATTAAAATGCTTTCTCATCCAGAGACACGAGGAATCACGTTGGTCATTAGCACAAACATTACTATTAGAAAAGTTCAGTGTTGATTTTTAGGGACTCCTTCACTGATGGGAGTGGGAGGGACCATGAACAAACCCCTCAGTTTTCTGATCCTCTTTCATTTCTGCGTTTTACTGTCATTCCTAAATTATGACAATGAAATGTGTATTATACTGTTTCATATCTGTGTGTGTACTCACAGCTTCAGTAGTTATGCAAACTACAGCATAAAATCTGTGGCTATGATTCCATAAAGCCTTACTTACGTTGAGTAGTGCTAATGCAAAAATCCCTATAGGACTTTATTAGTAGTACTCAGATGAATAATTGTAGAATCTAGCCTCAGAATTTATCTTGAAAGTATATTGTTACAGTGATGTTTGAGGGGAAAGATACACTGGCTTTATTCATGTCTGCTTTTTCTATATTCAGAGAAGCTGTATACTTTCAGTCTCTATTCCTTTTTCGTAGAATCAGAGAACTGGAAGGAACCTTGAAAGATCATCAAGTCCAGTCCCATCACACACATGGTAGGACCAAGAACCATCTAGACCAGAGGCTGGCTGGATCTGGCCCTGCTGGCTACTCCCTGTGGCTCTCTGCACTGTGGGGGGGGGGGGGAGGCTTCACATGCTGCTCCTAGCAAAATATCTCCACTCCTATTTGACAGAAATTGGTCAATGGGAGCTGACAGATGGTTTTCTGGGAGCAGGGGGCAGTGCACAAGGCCTCCCCTGCAGCACAGAGAGCCACATGGAACAGAGCAGTCTTGTGCTGCTGGCAGGCAGGGGAGCCTGCCTGAGAGTGCTGCTAGCCAGAAGGTGCTTAGGTAAGCACCTCCCAGCCAGAGCCTTCCTGTGTCACCCTACCTCTTCCCATACTGCAACTCTCCCCAGAACCTGCAACTCCTTCTATTCTCCTCCTGCACCCATACCCCTGCACCCTAGTTCCCGGCCCCAGATCACAACCCTCTCCTTCACCCAAACTCCCTCTCAGACCCCATACCCCCATCCACTACCCGGAGCTTCCTTATGCACCCAGTCTCTGTCCCTCACCTTGCATCCCTCTGTAGACAATTGCAGCACTTGACCACTTCACAAAATCTTGGCATACCCCCCCATATCCTCAAAAATTATTGCACATCCCTTATCTAGACTATCCCTGACAGGCATCTGTCCATCCTGCTCTTAAAAATCTCCAATGATGGAGAGTCCCCAACCTCCTGAGGAAATTTATTCCAGTGGTTAACCACCCTGACAGCTAGGATGTTTTTCTGTTTGTATTAGAAAAACAGGCAAGAAAAATAAAAGTAAGTCTGCATAAGAGACTATAGTGTGTACAATCCCTCTGTATAGTCTTCAGCAATTCTGAAGACAAAATAGTTGTGTCCTCTGCACGTAGGCAGAGCTCTAAGCAATTTAAAGATGCAATACACAAAAAGAAAGGTATCACAGTTTTATAGCCACTTAAATCATAATTCTCATCTCTCACTGCTAGCAACCTAACTATATGGATTTCTCCTATGACACTGAGATCAGAACTCTGTGTTTTTTCTCACTTTTTGTAGTTTGCAGAAAGACTTGCAGTTTTCAGATAGGTATTCATGGGATCTCCATTCCCAACTGGTATCTCAGCTTCAATCTTGGAGATGGCAATGGATTGGAGGGGAGTAGAAACCTTCAGGACGCTGTGGCTCTGCTTTTTAAATGTAGTAAGAGCCCACAGGGTTGTTACTACATTTAAAAGGCAGAGCCGCAGTGGTGTTAGCTCCTGGGGCTGGCATGAGCCTGGGCTGCTTAGTCCTGGCTCACGCTGCCCCCAGGAGCTAACTCTGCTGCAGCTCTGCAGGTTAAATGTAGTAGGAGCGAGGCTGCTGTGCATCAGGCTCCTACTACACTTACATTGCAGAGCCACAGTGGGGGTAGCAAGTGCCCCCCCTTATCGACTAATCAAGTTGTCGATGGAAATTCCATTGACTACTTGATTAGCTGATTAATGGCAATTTATCATCCCTAGTAGGGGTTGGCAGACAATACCAGCTAAGATGTAAGCAGGAAGTGAGGCTGTGAAAAAGAGGTAACTTGGATTCCAACTAAAAGAAGTAGGGGAGCCAAAAGGAAGATGCAAGAGAATAAGAAATGTGGTAACAACATGCCTATATTTAATTTGCATTGTATATGTGCAGGAGGGATATTTATAACATAGATATAGGGAAAATGCTTTTCTCCTCCTCCTCACAAACTTATTCATTGAAAAGTTTGACACTGATGTTAGTTGTACTACAGAATGAAGTTTTTCATTTAATTATGTGGCAATTCATTGTTTACTTCTGGTTATGACTATATTTTTTTTCAATGGATGCTGTAGCCTCAGATCCAGATGACCATATGAACATTTGTTTGTCTTCGTCCTTTCTTGCAGTAGAGTATTTACAGCATGTAAAGTTGTTGAGTTGTGCTGATGGTTTTTAATAATTTTAATTCTGGAACTTTAATTTACAAGAAGGATTACATTTAATTATTTTTAAGTTTTAATTTTGAATGATAATACCTATATTTTCCCCCTGAGAAATTCAACATCCTGAAAGTAAATGTCATCTGCTAGCATGTCAATTACAATAATTATTTGAAACATTTACATTTTCTTTTTTGAGACACAAGCTTAAATTACTCTGCTGGAAATTACTTTAGCTTTACAACAAGATCAAACCCTCCTGCAAAATGCCATTGGTTTCACAGTAAAATATCATTAAAGTTATCACAAAGAAAAGTTAAACATATTGCTATGGAAATGGAAAATGGAAAAAAAATTAAAGTGCTGATTTAAAGGAAGATGGTCAAGTTGGCTGCAATTTGATTGACATAACTAACCCATAAGTTCTTGCAAGGTTAAACCTTGGTGTGGAGTCTGTCCTACTCCATGTACCACTGCATAGTTTGCAGTATTGTAGAGAACACGTCTCTCCCTAATAACCTATGTATGGCCCAATTGTCACACTGAGGCGGCATCTATGCTTGGAGTTAGGAATGGAAATCCCAGCTCATATTTTTGTTAGCTCTCATCAAGCTAGCATGCCAAACACAGTAGTGTAGCTGCAGCAGTAATGGCAGAAGTGAGTGGTAGAATGGGCTAACTTCCCTGAGTACCCAGGTGGTTTGCAGTTGGAGCAGCTAGCTGAGAGAAACCTAGGGGGAAAGAGAGGACAAGGAAATATGAACAATTATGGTTCACATAATATAGTACTCTCAGCAGACCAACTGTCTACTTACTGTAATCTGAGATTAAGGAGAAAAAAAATCCATATTTGATTCAGAGGTGCACACTATATGCTTGAAAGGGCAATGAGAATATATAGAAATATCAGGATGTGTGATGGCTGGTCCATTTAAAGGGTTGGTTGGTTGGTTTGCTGAGTGCAGACTCTTAATTATTCAGGAAGCTTTTGGACAAGACAACACCTCACTCCACTCTAGCCTGTCCTGCTTTATTCTGATGGGCAAACCAAGTCAATTTAAAGAAGTGGGATACAGTAATTCCTCATTTAACACGTGCCCACTTAACACGTTTTCACGATAGCACAATTTCTTTTTTAGGGAACGTTTTTTGAATTACACGACCGTCTCCAGAATAACACGATTTCCCCAGCCAGCCCGTTGCCAGCGGCTGTGCGGGGCTTCCCGTGCCTCCCTGCAAAGCGGCAGAGGGTTCGCCGCTTGCCGTGCCGTTCCCCGCTGACTCCCCCTCACCAGACGCCTTGCCCCCTCTCCTCTGCCCCCACTTGCAGGCCAGCGGCTGGGTTTCCCCAGCCGGCCCATTGCCAGCAGCTGCGCGGGACTTCCCTTGCCTCCCTGCAAAGCGGCGGAGGGTTCGGTGCTCGTCGCGCCATTCCCCGGCGACTCCCCCCCCTTCCCCTCACCGAACACAGTGCGGGTCCCGGCAGACCCGTCACAGGGGCATACTCCCAACCCAGTCCCTCTCCCCTCTTCTCCTTCCCCAGAGTCAAACACCTCCCCTCCCTGCTGTAACCCAGTCCCCTTTCTCTCCTAACCTTATGTCCCGGTCCCAACAGACACCACCGCTTGAAATGCAACCCCCACCTTTTCCATTATTTTCAATGGGAAAATTGACCCCGCATAACACGTTTTCACTTAACACAATCATTTTCTGAAGCCTATCTATAGTGTTAAATGAGGAATTACTGTACTTGTCCTGAGATGAGTGGTGCTCTATAGTCTCCAGCACTACATAGCGCAGGTGATCTGCATTAAATGCTGTTGAAGGAAATTTGCTCTATGGAAAATGAGGGCAAGTCTTCCAGTAATGCTACTATCTAGTGGGCCCAAAAAGATGTATGCGCTAGCCTTGGAAGCATAATTTTTGGAGCCCTGTTCAGTACATGTACTAGAATAATATATCCCAAGCTTTATGCCACTTGATACACCTGAATTCATCTATAAGTTAAGCAAGCTATACCAGAACTCTTCATCCAAACACCCCAAATGTAGTAGAAATTCTACTCTAAACTTAGTAATTTGGGACCATCCCTAGCTGGTAGTGATGACTGTGGTTGATAGTTTTAAAAGTGTAGGAATACATAAATTGTAATCTTAGATGATATTAAAATTTGGCTCTGTGAAGAGAAGGAAGAATGTTATGAAGCCAAATGATAGCCTCTATTATTCCTCTGTGGGGTGGAAAGGGAAAAAGGGAGGAAGAAGTGAGAGACAGAGAGGAGATGGCGGTGTCGATGATTAGCAGCCTGTGGCTATGTCTACACTGTAGCCTTCTTCTGCAAAATGAAGTGCAGAGATGAATATTGCCACGCTTCATTTGCATAATTAATTATCAGCCGCTTTTGTGCAAGAGGCTTTTGTGCAAAAGGGGTGGGCCTTTTTTTTTTCCTCAATAACTTTGATCTCTCCTTCCCCCTCCCTTTTTTTTTCTCAACAGAACTTTTTTTCCTGGTGGTTTTTTTTGTTTTGGAGGGGGCGGTATTCGGTACTTTTGGTTAAACCATCTGGCAATCCTATTAAAATCTCCGAGATGAAACTTAAATTTGGTGTATGTCAGCCTAAACATTCTTTCCAGTGTGAACATTAATTTCAGATGACATCCTGTGATGACATTTCAAAGTAAGTCTTTAACAGAGTTTGCATTGCTCTCTCTAATTTGTCTGGAGTTTTGTAGCTGGAGGCCCATATGTATTGTTTTTAACAGCCACTCTATTTGGTGCTGTTGCTATCAAGATACATTTCCCAATAGCACATTATAAACATAAATTATCTCCTGCTGAAGAATTTCTGTTGTTAATTTAATCTAGTTTTTGTTTATTCACATCTAATATAATGAATCCCAACCAAGTAATATCACATGATTAGATTGCAATGCAACAAAGAAACAGCACCTGCAAGTAAATAGTGTTTCCAATTAGTGAAGTAGCAATAAGAGAACACTAGAAGCAGTAACATGACATTTATGTTTAAACCTGAAAATGGGTGTCAGCATTTGTACTCAATGCTGAAAATATTATATCTACAAGCATAAATTTTATTCAGAAACCGTGGGAGAGTCCAACTACACAGTTCAACCACATTTTTGTGAAAAGACATAATGTAGTCTGGTCCCCTCTGTATGCTAGCCGTAAAATCCTTGTAAGCAGTGAGTTATCTGTGCACTATGCTAAGAATGGTTTAAAAAATGAAGACACAGCCTTATGCTCCAATCTGTAAAGACTTATTTATACACTGTGAATAAAACCATTTGAAGACTTTGCAAGATTAGATCCTTAGGTACTTTGTACTGTAATTCTGCTTTCTAAAAATTAAATATTTTGTTGTATTCATACTTACAAAGACCTTGGATGTTTTCTTAAGTGACAATAACCTGTACTAACTTCATATAATAGCTATCTACTGAAGCTTTGTATTATCTGCTGGGTACTGTATAAATGTTAGTTTTACCTAAATAAAGTAAGCTTCAGAAGGGTAGCAGAGTTAGTCTGTAACTGGAAAAACTTAAACAACAAAAAATAGTCTTGTAGCACCTTAAAGACTAACAAAAGATGGAGATGGTATCATGAGCTTTCGTCAGCACAATCCAGAAGTGGGTTGTGCCCATGAAAGCTCACAATACCATCTACATGATTTGTTAGTCTTTAAGGTGCTGCAAGACTATTTGCTGTTTTGTTTTTTTTTTTACGTTTTTTCTAAATAAAGTAGAGTGGTATCCCTTTCATGGGACACACTGAAATTCAGGATATTTATCTGTTGTGAAAATATTTTAGCCAAATCAGTTGTGACATTACATCATGATTCTAATTTGCTCCCATCCTATTTCTGGTTCATTTATTAATTTGTTTCTCAGCAGCAGAAATGAATTAAAATCTGTGCAACTGTTTTTACAAAATCATGGCAGGTTGTAATAAATCTTTATTTTAGATAATCTTGAACCCGCTGCCAGAACCATATTCTGGAATTAATGTGAACCTTGTTACTCAATACCTATTTTTAACATAATCTGTATGCTAATTATAGCTCATTACTATAGTAAATGAAGGTTATGGTCCAGGTATAGCTGGGCAGTGAAATACTTAAGTTTTAGCTTCCCGTTCCCTTGCATTTTAGTGTTCCTTTTGGATTCAAAGATTATTATTATTATTACTAATGCTTATTAGTGCTTTCTTTACATCACTATTTAAATGAGATTTAAGATACAAATAAGAGCTAGGCTCTCAATTCTCAGGCTCTGCCTTTATTGCAGTCAACTCATGTTATCTGAATTTGAGTTAACGCCTGTCAACTTAACTCAGCTCAAATGAGAGTGGGCACATCACAAAATAACACTAGAGCTTCATAGCACAATAGTATTAGCAACACACATCGATAGTCCTAGCAGCTGACAAGTTGTGCTGCCCTGAGTTGTAGCCTGTGTCTCTTGGCAAACCAATAAGCTCAGATTAGTATCATCATCACACTAAATGATTTTGTGTGTTCATGGGACTTGATTAAAGGATTGCCACTTTAGTCTTTCCAAGGTAGACCCAGTGGCAGCACTGCAGTGTGGACACTACAGGTGCATCTAGACTGCAGGGTTTTTTCAGAAAAACAGATTGTTTTTCCAAAAAAAAATGTCACTTACGTCCACGCTGCTACTGTGTTCTTTCAAAAGAAAATCGAAAGACCGCAGGGTTTTTTTCTGACACTGGTAAACCTTGTTCTACGAGGAAGAAGCCTGTTTGGAAAGAGCTCTTTTGGAAAAAGGCGTATGTGGATGCAGAAGAGGGAGTTTTTTTGAAAGAAGAGGAAAAAGCACAGGTGCCCTGGTAGCCACTCCATCCATAGTAATCACAGCTTAAATGCGAGATAGCGTCCATTCATTGTGGACACTCTCTTTCGAAAAAGCAGATCACTTTTTCAATGTGCTTTGGCAGTGTGGACACTCTCTTTCGGAAGAAGTTTTTTGGAAGATCTCTTCTGGAAAAGCTTCTTCCGAAAGAAGCCTGCAGTCTAGACGTACCCTACCTGTGCTGACAGACTAGGTTGTCCCATCAACCAAGGTAATTCCACCTCCCTGAAAGGCAGTAGTCACGTTGACAGATGAACTCTCTCCAAACAGGGACTTAGATTAACTTACTAAACAGCATACAGTTTGAGCATTGTAGCTGGGTCAACTTAATGTGTTGGTATAAACCAAGCTTTAGTGGCAATATGTCAGTAATAAAGAATGAATGAATTTCAGTGGCAGTTGAGCAACATAAGGCCTGACTTCACTAAAGATCAGATTGATGGGCAGTAATCGATCCAGTGAAGGTCAACAGATACAATAAACCAACCACCGAACACTCTCCCACTGACTCAGCACTCCACCAGAATGAGAAGAGTAAAGGGATTCGCTGGGAGAGTGTCAGCTGTTGCTTTACTTCAATGGAGATATCATAGTAAGTAGATTTAAGTATGTCGACTTAGATCAATGGCCCACAGTTGTATACACCATGTCTCAGTGCCTAAAAACTTCCCTCATAAGTATCTTTGACAACTGATCATAGAAGACCTGACTTTTTCAATTACACGAGTATAACTAAAAAGGAATTCCACTGAAATCAATGGAGTCATATCATTTTCATTTATGTAGGTGGAGAATCTAGACCAGTGACTTAAAAGGAGCTGAAACTCTTACCTTGTTTTCTTTAATTCTTTCATTAGAGTAATTTCTCACACTATTCGATCTAGGCCTACTTGTAAGGTTGCCAACTTTCTAATTGTACAAAACAGAACAGTCCTGCCAGGCCCCTTCTCCACACCCTGTGTCTTCCTCCCACCATCCTGCCTATCTTGCTCATTGGCTCTCCTTCATCCTGACTCACTTCCTCCAGGTGGGACAGAAGGTTGGGGTGTGAGATGAAGGTGAGGACTGTGTCTGGAAGGTGCAGGTGCTGGGGTAGGGCCATGGATGAGGACTTTGGGGTATGGGAAGGAGATCTGTGTTATAACAGAGAGGTTCTAACGTGGGAGGGGTCTGTAACCGGAGGCAGGAGGTTCAGGTGTGGGAAAGGGTAAAAGATCTGGGCTGAGAATATGGGCACTGGAATGGGGCTGGTAGTGAGGAATTTGGGCTGAAGGAGGGGACACTAGGCTGGAGTGGGGAGGTGGCTCCAGGAGGGAGTTTGGGTGTGGGAGGGCGCTCAGAGCAGGGGCGGTGGGTTGGAAAGCAGGCACTCCTTACCGAAGCTCCCAGGAAGCAGCTTCTGGCTCCCTATCATCCTTAGGTTCAGGGAGGCTCCACATGCTGCTATCCTGCCTACGCCTCCCACCCTCACAACAACCATTGGTCATGGTTCCTGTCCAATGGAATCTGTGCAACTGGCATTGTGGGAGGAGGCAGCATATGGAGCCTCGCTGCATCTAGGAGCTACAGGGACTTTGTGGCCACTTCTGGGAGCCACACGGATACAGGACAGATAGATAGCCTGCCCTAGCTCCAGGCCCAAACTGTGCTTCCTTCCATTTGGACTTTTAATAGCTTGGTCGGCACTGCCAACTGGATCCTCCAGAGTCCAAACATTCATAATGAAAATGAGAAGCCTGGTAACCTGACCTACTTGCTACACCAATATTTGTATTACTGACCCTGATTTGTATGAGTTTATGCTTGTGTATGAAGATTGATTCTTGTCTGCCCTTTCTGATGTTTAGGGGCATGAAAAATAATTGAAGTCCCCTGTTCTGTGGTTTTTGTAATGGTTTATTTATTATACCTGTATATTGACTGAACTTGTTTGAGTCAACTCTGGAAATTAATTTCCGAAATGATATATGGGAAGTTTTAACCCCAGAATTAACTTTTTACTGCCAAATTATGAACCCTAAAATAGGGGATTCAAATGGAAATATTATCAAATTCTTAACATCAGTGGGGCTATTGGGTGCTAAAATGATGCTAAGTAATTTGTGTAATGTAATAACTTTGGCAGAAAAACTAAGAAAAATAAAGATTGAATGTCTTAAGGCTCTAGTTAACAAGGTCGCTAATTATCTGAAAGATACAGTGAACACATTAACCCTTTTTCATGTTCCCAAATAAGTTCCCTGACCAAATGTGTAGTAGATGTGGTTTGTTTTTAATTCATGCTCCATTTCCAAATTTGACTGGCTTTTGAAGTTTCTGTCACTGAGTCTTGAAATATTAATTGCACCTTTTGATGGCTCACGCCGACAGTGAGTGCATGCGATCTGTAGGTCATAGAGCTCTAGTGTGGTAATATATTGATGTTGCAGCAACACAAAAATGTTTAACACATACAGTGTGTTACATTGATTTGTTATGACTCTTTTTTGCAGATAAAACTAGATGGAGCAAGTAAGGAGCAAGGTCTGCCATAAACCCAGCACATGAATAAATTCTGCAGTGACTTTAGAATATTTAACAGATTGGAACAATCACTTGGAAATCCTTAATACATACCAATGTTGGGGTTTTTTTGTGTGTGTTGTTAATATTACAGTTAGAAGCCCCAGCTGAAACTTGAGCTGCATTGGGCTAGGCACTGTGCAAACATGTAAGATAATTTCTATTCTAAGATTACCATGAAGTAGAGAAAACAGTCATGGAGTGTGAATTGCCCAAAGTCATAGAACAAGTAGGGGCAGCAGTTAGCATAAAACCAAATCCAGAGTACAAAGGGTTTCAACAGGAGGGACTGAGGGAGTCCTACACCAGAATATCCCCATATCCTAGTGGTTAGACCATTTACTCTGTTCAAATTCCCCTCTCCTATCCCCCGCGAACACCACTCTGGCACAGGAGGGACATGAATTGGGGACCTTCCTATATACCACGTGAAGACCTAATTACTGGTCGAAAACGTTATAAGGAAACACTTCCTCAGCTGTTTTGCATGAACTCACCTGAGAGGAATCTGATAGGTGGCTTCTGAGCATGCCTGCTGGAGTGGGTCTGCACACAAATTAGATGTCCAAACACCTATCTTCCCTGGCTTGTGAATTCTGCTTGGGTTTAGGCATCCAAAGGACACTTAGAAGGAGGCAGTAATGTGCATGATCAGAGAAAGAAACAGACACCCAAGAGCCTTTTACTGCAAAAACTTAGACATTGCATGAGCTTAGGCACATTGATTCCTAAGATTTTGTGGGAGTTCTGGGAACCACAGTGAACCTAAAACTGGGGTGTAGATATTTACAAACCTTTTGTGAAACTTGGTGCATGGTCATACAGATCTGTGACCAAGAGGGGAAATGAACCTAGGCAGCATAAGTTACAAGCTAATGCCTTACCTACTGAGCCATTCTCCTTTTCCTGAGGTAGCCTGCATTCTGGAACCAGAAGTGTAGGAAGTATTCATTTTTACTGCACCAGGGGGATGAGGGGCTTGTAACCCAGACCAGTCACATACTCTTGGCATCTTGTGGAATATACCACCAGAAGGAGATGTGAATTCAACCTCTACACAATAAAGGTTAGGAAGAAATGTCCCCCTTTGTTAGTTATACTATGTTCACCATATTTCAACTTTATTTTTAATGCCGCATCTGGTACTGGCGACTGTTATGTAGGATACTGGACTAGATGGACTTATGATACAGTGCTGAAGGTCTTTCTGCGGTACAACAGGTCTGTTCTGTCTTCTCAGGCTTATGGTTCAGAGTGGGGAAAAGTGAGGGCAGGATCGGTGGTTCACACTGTGCAGATCCACCAGTCTTTGTGTATGAAATACTGCTGCCCTGTTGGTGTACCAGTTGCCTCAGTGTGACTGTGCTGCCACTCCACTGTCAGGAATTTTTTTTTCTACCCCCAGCTCTGGAAAATGATCCTACACCAAATCTTTGCGCTGGTACTTTGCATGGTAAACAGCACTTGGATGGTGATGCATAGATTGAAGTGTTTACAAGTCACACATCTGACTGGTGTAACTGAGCAGAATGTTATTTAAATTGCAATCCTGAAATACTCATTGCCTTTTTGAACGTGGCCTACAGGTTTAATTGCTTTATTTTTTTTCTTTTATTTATCTCTTTGTATAGAAAGTGTTTGTGCAGACATAGCCGCACTGCATTGTGTAGCAATCTGCCGCTGAACTAGGAGTGGACTGTAATTATGGGGGGGAACAAATCCAAAATCCATTGTATAATCTTTTCTTGGTAGTTGAAACTACACCTGCCATGCCTGACTTTTTTTCCCCATATTTTGGCAACTCTTGTATAGTTGACATGCCATTAAAATTGTATGTGGTCTAAATTTGTCATAAATTTAAAGCAACCTCTGCTAAACTTAAAACACAAATTAGTCTGGTTATAACATAATTAAACAGCCTTTGGGAAGTCTTTCTTAATATAAATAATACTGTTGTATATACATGAAATAACACAGTTTAAATTTCACCCAAATTATCCAAAAATACTGTGTGGTCTTCAATACATATATAATATGGTAATGTGTTTTGGAATCCATCTCAATAGATATAATCCATATAATTAATTTCCCATGGTTGCACTTGCAGTTATGTGCCCTAGCATTGCCTTAACCATATGGCTGCTTTTTCATAAAGCTACTTCTGTTTGTTTGTTTCGGTATGACCATCTAAATTTAAAATCGGGTTCCAGAATAGAATAACATCTTGATGTTTTGTAGCTCACCCAGCTTTAAATTATTCTTTTGTGGGGGAGGAGGGTGTGCGCGCACGCGTGCATATAATTCTTTCGAAGGTGAGTCCTGATAGGCTCTTTAGATGCAATTATGCAGGAGAGTGGTTGTTGATTACAGTTGTTTATTATTTAATTACCAAATCTATATTTTTGTTCACATTCTCTGTTGTTGTAGCTTTGTGTTTTTGCTAGACATCTATGTTGCCAAATCTGTAACACAGCTGCAAAATTTCTTTTTCTTCATTAGGGACCATAAAATTGAAAGCCGTAGTGGAATGAACTGTTTTAAAACTAGACAAAGCCTCTCCTTTTCTACTATTCTTTCTGAGGCTCATTGCTACAGATAGTAACTTCTTTGTTAGGGTCACAGGAACAGAAAATTTGCTGTCTGTATCTTTTTGAAAACACTCTTCCAATTTCTTTCTGTCATTACAGAGCTGAGTTGGGCTTTCAGGAGAAAAAATTTGTTGCTGACTTATTTCCTGAATTTCTGCATCTTGCATGCTATTTCTACATCTTGTAAAATATTGTGATAGGGCAACTTCCTGCAATATTTTTGGGTCTGTTGTTTTTAAATTAATGGTTTATGTATGATAATTGTCTGTTCCATAGGGAATAGAAACTACAGCTCTTCTAGAGGCTCCAAAACAGTGGTTGTTAATAGCAATGTAAGCAACCAGTCAACTACTTGACTATCTGGTAAGCAAATGCTTATCAGTTAGTTGAGTAGTGACTTGACTAGTTGCTGACCCCCCTTGATGCCCCTATCAGAGAGAGGCAGCAAGGTGGGGAAGCAGGAGCCAGTGCTGGGGGGAACTGGTTAAGTTTCCCCCCAGCACCATGACTGGGGGAGGGGGCAGGAGGGGCAGAGGCACAATGGGAAACAGCATGAGCGGGGACTGCTCAGTCCCTGCTTGAACCAGTTCCCACTGCGGGCGCTTCTGCTTTTGAAGAGCCCTCTGGGGCTCTTGTACATTTCAAAAGCTGAAATGCCCCAGGGAGTACTGGGCAAGCAGGGACTCAAGCAGTCCCCACTCACCCTGTGATCTCTGCAGCAAGCCCCTACCCACATACATATACCAGATCCTGGAATTACATTCCGGACCCATAAAACATCTAGTTGATGTGGTGATTTTGCTCAGTGAACCAATGATGCTTTGTGATATTCCGACACACTATCAGAATGTTTGATTTGAATGACTGGTGGTCAACAATCTGTGGCAATCTTTTTTTTTTTTTTTAAGAGGAATAGGGTCAAAGAAAAGATCTGATCCCTTTCATGCACACACACACATACAAGTCTTTCCTCTATTTAATCCTAAGAAATCAGAGAATAACATCTGGAATTCAGGCAGAGCAGAGGCTGGAACCTGGGTTTCTCAGCCCAGTGCCTAATCAGCAGGTCTGAGAGAGACACAAACACACATTTTGCCAAATCAAGGAGCTCAGGTTTAGATCTGAAACATATATTTCAACACAATTGCATTTTTGCAAAAACTTTCAAAAGGCTTTAGGTTTACTTCAGTTTGGAATGAGAACAAATTCTGAAACCTCAAAAGTTGCCATGATATGTAAATTGTCATCTTCTGTTCAGCTCTACTAGAATAGCTCCTTCTTCCTTTCTGGCTGGTAAGAGAGGACAGTTAAATCTCATCAGAACCCTTTGTTGTTTCTTCCTTAAGCACCTCTGAAGATACTAGTGTGGTCATAAAATGTCTGTTCTAGCTGTCACAAGAGGAGTTCTCAAATGGCTTCCATTGCATTTGGTGATTGCCAGAGGGTTTTTTTAATGTAATGGTATCTATTTCTCCTCTTGAAGTTACTTGAGTTATAGACGTTCAGAAAAGTTTTTTTTTCCTAGGTGTCAAGGCTGTTCCCCACTCTGGCACGACAATGCAGAAGTGGGGGCCCGCAAGAGCACTCCAGAACCTTGCTTCTACAGGCTCTGGTACAAAAACTTCCCCCGAAAATCCTAATACCCAGATTTTGGGGAATCCGCTGCCACCACCAAAGTAATTCCACGAAAAAACCCAGGGAAGAGATCACCTGGGAAATCTCCTCCCTAAGGTAAAACTCCCCCCCCCCTTCCGCCCCAACCTCCGTTTTACTTGAAGCTGGGAAAAACAGAGGGAATTCAAGGACAACAATGGACTCTGCCCTTGTAATTAGGCGCTGAGTCCTAAGGACACATCAATAAACCAATCCTGGTTAATTAGAAAAGAAAACAATCCTTTATTATCAAAACAAAACTACAGTTGCAAGCATAGTAAAGTGGCTAGATGGAAAGAGCCACCAATTGATATAGATATTCAGGGAAACCCCCTGGCTAAAACTTAGTTACAAAGAAAAAAGAAAAAAACACAATTAACAGCTCAGACATTATTTCCAAATTCCCAAACAAGGAAAACAACAAATCCTGATGGACTGTAACTTTTCCCTGCTTACACATTTTAAGAAGTCCGTTCTTGGAGAGAGAAGTGTCTCCCACCTTCCTCAGTCTTGGAAGAAACTGTTCTACCTCTCAAACAAAGAACAGAAAAATAAGCCCTCTCTTTCAGTTTGAAATTCCTACCTGCATTGTTATTGGCTGACCACCCGATACCTGGCTAGGTAGAGGAGATGTTAGTTGACCCCTTAGTCACCGGGTGCTGGTCAGCACTCCTGATTATGATGCTAGGTAATCAGAAAAGTTTGCCTAGAATAAAATTCTGCAATGTGAAAATTTCTGATCCAACTTTTTTCTATATATATGTAATTAAAAAAAAAAGTCCATAGATGATAAGTTTAAGCCCAGAACAATTTTTTGGGGGTCAAGTTATAATGCCCATCAGAACGAGGTCAGATTCTGATCAGTCATGCAGACATAAAACTAAAGCATCTTTCAAGCCAATGGAGTTAGTCTTGAGTTAAGTTGGTGTTACTGAGGTTGGAATGTTTCCCAGGCTTTACAGTGGAAGTACAGGTATTAAATAAATGCACCTATGGAAAACTTTCATTTAATCCTCTTTTTAACTGCCTAGATGCATAGTAACATTATATGCATTTTATGTGAATTTTTTAATGAAACTTCTGTAGATAAAGCTATATTACAGAAAAATGGCATCACAAGCTTCTTATATACAACAGGAAAGAGAGGTGTAACGGAATTGACAAAGGAGAGGAGTAGATCATGTAAGCTTTATTTCTGATTAAGACTTACTTATAAAGGATGCTTTATAGTTTACATTGATTAAAAATTTGTAAAGAATGCCTGATGTTATATTAACATTGATGAAGAGCCTGCCTGCTACATTTTGAATGCAGTTGCCATAGCAACTGTACTATAGAGTGACCCAGATTAATTTTCCACCAGCCAAACTTAGTGCCTTGTCAGTTCTTCTTCTACTATGGATAAGCAGGCTGGAATTTTTTAAAGAAACATGCATGGTCTCCTTTCTTTATTCGTGACAATACTGACTAAGCAGTTTTAATCAAACAAAATATACATTTGACTAAAGAGATGTAGGGAAATATGCCATTTAATTTATGCTAGCATACATAAGGAAAGTATTTGAATGAATAATTACTAATGGAAAAAGCCTCATATTTTCAGTCTTTCCTTGCTAATGCTGGTAAATAATATAATGTGGTCTCATGGAGCTCAAAGTTAATGCTTTTGAATGTTCTGAACTTTGAAAATGTAGACTTTATTTTGCATTTGTGAATAAATCTTTATCATGCCTTATTAGAGTATAAGCAGAGCATCCTATCAGATTCCAAGCATCTATTTTAATCACCACACTTCTTCAGTGAAAGGTTCTAAGTTACTACAGAGAATTATTTTCCGGGTATCTGGCTGGTGTGTCTTGCCCATATGCTCAGGGTGTAATTGATCACCATATCTGCAGTCAGGAAAGAAACTGGCAGAGAGCATACA
The DNA here is from genome assembly GCA_032595735.1 of Pelochelys cantorii. Classification (NCBI taxonomy): domain Eukaryota; kingdom Metazoa; phylum Chordata; order Testudines; family Trionychidae; genus Pelochelys; species Pelochelys cantorii. The sequence goes on along the minus strand of CM064328.1, from coordinate 174,145,418 downwards.
GTTTTTATTCTTTCTTTCTCTGCAGCAGGGTCATTTGTAGGTTTGAACGAGTGTAAATGGTAGATTTTCTGTAACTTAAAGTCTTTAAACCACAAGGAATCCAATAACTCAGCCAGAGGTTAGGGCGAGTGAGGTTCTCTAGCCTGCAATGTGTAGGAAGTTAGATTAGATCAAGGATGGGCAATAAATTGGTGGCAGTGCCCCAGGCTTGGCCCCTGGCAAGCTGGTGCCACTACATTTATCTGCGCCTCCACAGGTACAGGCGATTGCTGCTCCCGTTGGCAATGGATCTCCGGTCCTCTGAGAAAAGAGAACAAACAAAGAAACTTTTAGGCTACTTGTAGAGTACAGGCTACGGCTGTGATTCTCAGTTCACAGGCACAGAAGCATGCTAGCTCTCATTGAGCATATGAGCATAAATAATAGCTATGGTCACAGAGGCAGTACATAACTTAATCATGATGATGTATAACCAGTGATTTTTTGGGGGAAAATTTTGTACTTGGCATGGCTATTGCAGCTTCACTGTTGTTTGTACCACAGGCTAGAAATTACACCACTAGCTTGTTGAGTGGACATAGACTTAATGAAACATGAAATTATAGGGTCACATTTCAAAAGGAGACCCCAATCTGTCTATTTTAGGAATATTGCCTCCATGACCATAATATCTGAGCAGGGAAATGTGAGGTAGGGAAATGCTAGTATCCCCATGTTTTGCAGAGAGAACAGGTGCAGAAACTAGGGATACATCTATGCAGCATTATTTTGGAATAACTGACGTTATTTTGCAATAGCAGAGTGTGCATATTATTTCAAAATAATGTCGAGCTGGAGGACTTCTTACTCCGACTCCTGTAACCTTCACTTTACGAGAATTAAGGAAAGTTGAAGGAAGAGTGTTCTTCCTTCAACTTCCTGCTGTGTGGACAGTGCCAAAAGCCAAATTAAGCTATTTCAACTTCAGCTACACAATTGACATACCTGAACTTGTGTATCTTAATTTGATGTTGGCCCTGCTGTGTAGATGTAGTGTTTTTTCCCAAGAGACACAGAAAATCAATGGCAGAGCAGAGACTTGGAACCAGTTTTGAGGCCACCTTGAACTTGCAGAAATCCATTGGAAATATGTACTTTTAGCTACTTAATCTATAAAAGATTTATGTATGTATGTGTACAAAAGGGCATTTCTGGGTGCAAAATGGGCAACCATGTTCATGCCTGGGAAATATATGCTTCCAAGACAAGCCCGCAGACCAGGGTGGCAAAGGGGTATTTGTCCCAGGGCCTAGTGATTTTAAAAAGGCCTAGGATTACTCACTGCTATAGCAGTAAGGAAGGGCAGGCTAGGAGAGGCTAACCTCAGCCCCAACCCTTCCATGAAGGCCTGCCCCTTCTGGGGGTGCAGAGCTGCACCCTTCACCTTGTCCAGGGCTCCACAAAGTCTTTTTTCAGACAATGGCAAATACATGCCTCTTTGTGATTACACGTGTGGGGTCTTGAATGGAAATTTTGGCCCTGGCCATTCCTGCAGTAAGGCGGTACATTCCAGTGTGCTGTAACTCCACACTATGTTCCAAGCATACTGGAATAAATAGCTGCCCCCTTACTTCTCCTCCCAGGCTCTCTTGCATGGCTATTTGCCTCCTGCCCTTCTGCAGAGCAGCTGTATCAATGTATAAGGCTAGGAGGACCCAGGGCTGGGAAGGGGAGGGAAAGAAAGGAGCATAATGCTCCCAGCTGTTTCAGAAACAAAGCATCAGCTCTACAGAAGTGTGGTGGGGCTGATAGTTCTGCTCCTTTTCCCGCTGCCTCACTTGCAGCTCCCCCACCAGCCCTATACACAGACATGGCAGCTGGCAACTCTGTAGAAGAGAAGGAGATGGGGCAGCTGGGAGTTGTGCTCTTTTCCTTGCTGCTTCCCCCAGCAGGGAAAAGAGCAGAACTCTGTCCCCCCTCCCCCCCCCCCCGCCCCTGCAGCCCTGTACACACATGCAGCAGCTCTGTGCATGGGCTGGGAGTTCTGCTCCTTTTCTCATTGGCTTGTTTTCCCTCCATCTGATGAGCTGCCTTAAGTCCTTCCTCCCCTAGGTAATGGGAGAGGGGCCGGGGAGGAGGAAGAGCATGGGGGTCCCACCCTGGGCTCAGAGTGGAGTCACAAGCAGGGTCACATGCTCTTCCTCTTCTGTACCCCCCAAAATTTGTTTACTTGCACCACTGGTCCTGACATGAGTTTTTGCAAAGATATATAGTTTTCTATTCAGTAAAGAATCTTTTCAAAATTTTGAGTAGACATCTCAACTCATTCCAAGTCACTGTTCAGTTATGCAACTTAATATTTACACATTTTAAGATACAGTTGAACCTCTATACTCCAGGTGTCCCTACTTTGGGAACACCCATGGTTCAGACTCTGGCAGGGGGAGGAGGAAGTGGCTGTCTGTGCTTCTGCCCTCCCTTCCCCCCAGAACGTCAGTGCAGTGAAGCAGTTCTCTGGAGTCTTTTTTGCCCGTGGTTCCCACAGCAGCTGGAGACAGTGCCTGGGAGTGGGGCGGGGGACATAGAGCCACGTGTGTCTCCAGGAGCAGAGTACTGGTAAGCACTTCCTCCTATTCCTTTCACAGTCAGATCCTTCATCCCCATTCCTCTCATGCACCCTTCCTGCCAGACCCTGCAACCCCAGCGTGCTCCTGCACCCCCTCTCCCTTCAGCCCCCACAACCCACCTCCACAACACATCTGATCCAGACCCTGTATGTGTTGCTGTCTGTTACATATTCAATTAAAATTCACTACTTTGCAAAATGTTTTTATTTTCACCTTAAAAAAAAAGTATACACAAACTATGGTCTGGAAAAGCCCCTAATCAGGCATAGATGATTTCCCAAGGTTGCCAGATCACATGGGTTCAAATGTATCCATATTGAATATTTTAATTAGAAATATGTTGTCAGAATTAAGCACTCAGAAAAACTCCCCCCCCCCTTAAAAAAAAGCCTTAAAGGATAGATTTCTGTCCTCAGAGATCCAATATAAAATAGCACACTGAAGTTACTTAATCACTCTAGATTCAGGACCTGATGCAAAGACTACTGAAGTCAGTGGAATTCTTCTGTTAATTTCGCCAGGCTTTGGATTAACACTTGTACTGATAAGTCTCAGAGGGGTAGCCATGTTAGCTTTATTTGGTATAAGCTTTTGAAGGTAAATGATATCAGAATTTTGGCCATTAACTATGTTATTGATAGGTGTTGCCAAACTTAATTTTCTAAAATGAAATACACCTGAATTATGCAGGCAGTGAAATAAAACTTCTTTAACAGGTAGAGCTCCATGTTAAGGATACAACTTTAATGTAACTAAACCAATTTTTCCTTTACTGATGAGGGGATGTTTATTTCATCCTGAGACCTGGCATAGCAATTTTTGCAGCTGATATATATACAGCTGACAAATAGGTTTGCTAGAAACGCAGGCAAAGCTGTAAGCATAATAGTGTCACAAGGCAGAATAATATTCCCTGTCACATGACACCTAAGGGCAGCTTCTCTATAATTACTGGAAGCTTTGAAAATCAAGAACATGCTTACACAAATAGTTAAAAGGATAAACTTTTATGTATAAAATTATATAATACAATTAAAATAAAAGCTAAGCGATGCTTCTACTGATGTGTCTGAGAATTTATAGGCCACTATATATGAATTATAGGATGGATGAGGACAAAAAATATTTCGTCCAAAATGTCTGAATACTTTTGGCTAATAATCACATGAACTTGCTGCCCTTGGTACCAAAATGTCATAAAATGACCCCATACCTTTAAGCAGGGGCAGGGGGATGTTTAGCTGGCTGGCCATAGGAGGGGCACTCTGCTTTATGGCGTGGGGGAAGGAAGGGAGATGGCAATCTGTGGTAAAAGGGTCCTACAGGAATGAAAGGTTTAATAGGGGTAGCTCTGTGCCTTTGCCTCCCTTTTGCATGGAGCAGACTAAGGCAGCCCTCGCTCTCTCTTCACTTTAGGTGGTAAAATATTGTACACCAGGTTTGGTCAAAACCTGCCTCCCTTTTGTTGAGGGGGGCTGGGAAGGAATTTTTCCCTTGTAACAATATTGGCCTAGGTGGTGTTGGGTTTTTTCGCTTTCCCCTCAGCAGATTTCAGATGGGCTCTGTTCATGCACGGTATGGAAGGCACTAAACGATATGTTGCAACTCACTATTTAAGTGTAGGATGGATGTTTGGTGCAGCTACTTGGTAGGAAAAGTCTAGAGTGACAAGGTAAATAGCTTGGTAAAGTACATAAAACATTGTGTTAGGTAAATGAGTGAAGAAAGGGTGGTTGGGAACTCCTAGGATTGGTACAGCATGGAGTCAGCTCCATTGTTATTACTCATTTTAACCCTCCTATGAGCAATGGATTTAGTGGGGGACCTGGATGGAAAAAAGTGTGGACATGGGTAAAACCCCCCTGGTTAATTACGTGCTCTGCACACTTATCTTCCAGGGAGTCCCACACAGCTAATAATAAACTTTTGGCCTCGTTAAACCCATATCAAATGTCTCTTGTCCTTCTCTTGATAAAACCAGACAATATCATAAGAAGAATATTTGTTATATTGAATCCCTATACATGCTGTACTCCAAGTAGAGATGTTAGATAGCGTGTAATTAAATAGTTGTGTAACCACATGACATTTTAGCAGTTACATGACTATTCAATAGTCCCCAGAGACGGGGCTGGCAGCCAGTGTGCTCCCGGCCCCACTCCTGGGGAGCTCCATGCCACCCCCTGCTGCTGCCTCACTATCAGAGGCAGCAGCATAGAGCAGCAAGCGGGAGCTAGTTCACAAAGGGAGCTGGTTTAAAAAACAGCCAGAGCAGTCTCTGTCCGCTGGGATCTTGGACCCTCTGTAGACGGTCCATGGCAAGGCTAGGCAGCCTCCCCTACCTGCCCCCCAGACTGCTGCCTCTGATAGAGGCAATCTGAGTGGGCCGGGTGGCAGCAGGGCCAGCAGCCTGGCTGGGCTGAAAGTGGAGATAGTCTAGGATGCTGACGGTCAGGATTCGGGTGGGGGGGGGGAGGCTGCAACTAGTGCCAGGATCAGAGCTGGGAGGGGAGGCCAAAATTTTTCTCGCCAGGTCCCGCAAACTCCCTTGTTTGGGACTGGTCAGGTCCAGAAGGTGCCAGACCAAGGAGATCCAACTTGTAGTGCAGTTTCATTCTGCTGCAGAATGAATCTTGTGATGTTAGTCAATTTGTAATGAGTGCACATAAGTAAGTGTCAGTAGAAATACTGATCAGGAAAGACAAAAGAAATGCAGGTCAGGAGAAAAACAATGCACCAAAAAAGCAGTAACATGTACAAAATTACAAATTTGGAGGACTGGGAGGTACTAGTGTGTCCTACTGTTGTGTTTTTCTTTAGCTGATGCATAGAAGATTGCTGCTTATTCTGTAAATTTTTAATTGCCATGGTGGTAATTTATCTTACGATGCCAACTTGGTTGAAACTCAGTCATTGGTCCATGGTGGAAGTCCAGCAGTTAGAGAAGTGAGACAAACAGGAGAGCTGGCATTCTGCACAAAGAGTTTGGAAAAAAAATAAGGCAAATTTTAAGTGAGACACTAGATATCTGAACACATTCTTTGGGCAATGGACAGACCGCTCCATCACACCAGTATTGTGCAGCTTTCTGTCACCAAACATGATTTTGTAACTCCCTTCTCCATTCTGTGTCCGGCTTTGCTTTTATTCTCTGGGAATGATAAGGTTGTCTTTGAGGGAACAAATACTCCTCCCCACTCCACTCTTGGCTCTTGCAATGGGATTTTCTTATGCTGTGCTTGCTCTTTGAAGCAGCAGTCTGTTTGTAGGCATGTGATTTCTTTGTAGAACAATGACAGTATTGCCCCCTCCAAAGTTAAAATTCTGGTCAGAGCCCTAAAAATCATAAAATTGGCTTAAAAATCACAAGTGCATAAAATAACTATTTTTTTCTTATTTCCTTTTATTCTTTGAGCCATTAGATTTTATGTTTTCAAGATTTTCTCAAACTTGAAATCACGTTTTCAATTTATCATTACTGCACACTCCTATAAGAATCCCATCCATCCCAGATGATTTTCTTCTTGTGAGTGGAATATTTTAGTATAGTATAGGAATGGTCTTGTCCCAGTGGTTTTGTTCACTATCTGTGGTTGATTATGTCAGTGATTCTTATAAATGGAATGTACTGTAAATAAAAATGGAGATTCTCATGAACTAACATAGCTCTCATGAGCAGAAGCTCTAAGAAAGATCAAATGTCACCCGGCTTTCAATAAAATAATGACACTGTTTGAAGTAAGCAAAGGACAGTTTGGATCTCTCATTCAGTCAGTTACAATAAAAAACAGAAATCTGAAACACAGAAAAATCCCAAACAGGATTTTACTTAGTCTAAATGGTTCTCTGGAAATTGGGGCCAGTAGAGTGCTCTCCACCATCTGAGTGGGAAATCTGTTACCCTATGATGGGCTAATAATTTCTCTCATCTTTGTCTCACGTGAAAAAGGTTGGCACCCTGGACCTGCTGCACATAATTTTGGTGTGTGTTTGAGGGGGGGAGGGTGAGAGGGAAGAGGGCAGAAGTGAAGCTCATACAGTCCACAACTATGGTGCCAAGACTTGGCAGATAGAGACATTAGTGTGAGCAATGAAAACACAGTGACTCAGATCCTCAGTTGGCATCAGTTGTTGCCAAGACACATTTGGGGCTGAGACTTGCACTAGCTGAATAACTCCCTGTTGTTCATAGAGAGCATCTATTGTAGCAGCACCTGTACTAGTCCAGTGAAGACAAACAAAAAAATGCATCTCTCTTTCTGAACATTGAGTGAACGTTTAGCAAATCATTTAAGCACATTATTACATTTCAGCACACAACTAGTCCCACGGAAGCCAGTGGGGCTTCTTATGTGCTTAAAGTTTAAATATGTCCTTAAATGTTGAATGTTTTTTTTTTCTCCTGGATTGGACCAGTATGCTCAGTACCATGAATGCTCAAGCCCTTTAATCTTGATTCACAAATGCATTTAAGCATGTTCTGTAGTAAAGATATCCTAAGTCGACGCCTTACTTTTTCATCAGGTTGTGATCCGTATAGGCATATTGTTTCTCCTTTTAAATCTTATCAGTCCTCCTTCAAGAGGCAAAAAAAAAAAAAAAAAATTGTTCTAAGTGCTCGACAGAACAAATGTGGAATTGACTCCTCCCAAATGCTTTTTCTGAGATGCCCATCATCCTAACAAAACTCTTTTCTCCATCTTGTAATATTTTTATCACATGGAAATAACATGAGGTCATGAAAGGATACCTAACTGAATGCATTATTTATTTTCATGGAGATCTAAATCAGTTGCATCACTGATGTTCACAAACACTGTACCTATGAGTTTCCAAAATACAACGGAAACATTAAGATTTCTTGTTTCCCAGAGTTTAGTGACAAGAATAATTTTTTTGTACTTCAGACAAGTGCACCAGATCTCCCACATTTTAAGGCTATGTCTATGTTAGCACAATTTTTTTTCTATAGGTGTGAAAAATCATACTCCATGACAGATACAAGTTTTATCTATGAAAGTGCCAGCACGGACAGCACTATGTTGGCAGGAAGCATCTCATTAGGGGTGGCTTAATTATGCCAACAGAAGAACTCTCTCCCTTGCATACTGAGGGGCATTATAAGGTCCACTATATTGTTTGTAGTCTTCTGAAGTGTCATGCTTTCTTTTTTCACAAAAATCTATTCACTAACCTGAGATGTGTACAGATTTATTAAATCAAAACTTAAGCTGTGTATTTGAGCCTGCATCTTATGCAGTTTAATTCCTTGTTGATAGCAAGCCAGATAAACCTGCTTTATATAGACTGTTTGATCCCTCAGTAGGACTTCTACAGTGGCCGGTACCGCTGACCTCAGGACTACCAGAGCAGTTAGTTCTAGGGCCAGCTGCTTAGGTAACCCTGGGAACAGCCAAAGTTGCCATTGCTGGAGCTGACTCCAGGGAACCGCTGCTGAGATTTAAGCAGGGGTATTTATAGTAGTTGACTTGGACAGGGCTGTGAATTTGTGTTTATTGTCCATGACTTTTATTACAAGTACCCATGAGTGGAGTTTTGTCTACACTGGCAATTGAGCAACAAAGCTTTTGTCATTCAAAGGTATTAAGCTTTCCCCTTCTGAATGACAAAGCTTTGCAGCAGCAAGCTCTAGTGCAAACAGTGCTTTGAGCACTCCTGTGGACAAAGGACATTCTGTTCATAGTGGGTGGAAGTTTTTTATCAGCAAAAATGCTAACAGCGTTTGCATTTCTCAGAGGGGTAGCTGTGTTAGTCTGTATTTGTAAAAAGAAAAATGAGGAGTCCCATGGCACACAAAAGATAACCGATTTATCTGGGCATAAGCTTTTATGGCTAAAAACAACTTTGTCAGAGGCAACCCTGAGTTTTAGCGACACGGTTGTGTCTGTGTCACTAAAAGCTGTGTAGTATAGATAGACATGCCTTTAAATCACAGCTTTACCTATAATGCTAAAAGGAAGCCTGCACAATTCTTTCAAAAGATGAGCCTAGGAGCTTAAATTCTTAACTCTCCTAGACACTAAAAATCATGTAGTGAATAGAAATTGGATATATGGCTTATTGCAACTTTCTGTAAGCCACTAACGCCTCTTTCTGTCCTATGACTGCTGATATGCTAATGGGCCATTCTACCTTGAATGGCCCATTAGAATATGTGCTAACTACTATTGCTAAAACTCTCTTCCACTTGGAATTCAGCTCTGACCCTCAGAGTACCTTTCCCAGACCTGAAGAAAAGCACTGTGGCTCAGAAGTTTGTATCTCTAAGGGCATGTCTACATATGTAGCACTGCAGAGGTACATCTGTACCAACGCTGCTGTACTGCTGCAACCTGTCTGGTGAGGGCACTCTGTGCCAACAGGAAGGAGTTATTCCGCTTGCAGAATAGAACCATCTACGTGAGTGGCGGTAACTATGTCTGCAGGAGAAGCTCTCCCACTGACCTGTGACTATCCGCAATGGTGCTTATGTCATTATAATTTATATCATTGTAGGTAGCTGGCTTATTCACACTGAGCAGTATAAATGATGCCGGCATAAGCTATAATGGAGACATTGCTTAACCAACAGAGGTTGGTCCAATAAATGATATTACCTCGCCCACCGTGCCTCTAACATCCTAGAACTGGCACAGCTATAACTGCACCACCTGAAACTTGGCAGTTAGTTTTATATTGATGCTTAAGCTTTCCACTGTATATTGAGCTATAACTGTGTTTTTGAAAGTTAAATAGCTGTAAAGCACCCTGCATAAACTTTTTATTGAAAAAAAAATGCGAGCAAATGCAGCAGAGCTGATTGCTATTGAGTTCTTGTTAAAGAGAATTCCCTGAAATATGCACAATCACTTTACAAATGCTTATCATATATATAAACAGGTAAAGGAGCATGTCCACACTGAATCAAAGAGGGGAAAATGTTCAAAGTAAGGATGTTAAGGACTAGATGACTAGTCTACTATCAGATAAGCAAACGCTTATCAGATAGTCGAATCAACTAGTCACTTCCCCCTCCCCCCACCTTTGCTGCCTCATACATAAGAACATAAGAATGGCCGTACTGGGTCAGACCAAAGGTCCATCTAGCCCAGTAGCCTGTCCGCTGACAGTGGCCAACACCAGGTGCCCCAGAGAGGGTGGACCGAAGACAATGATCAAGCGATTTGTCTCCTGCCATCCTTCTCCAGCCTCTGACAAACAGAGGCCAGGGTCACCATTTCTATCCCCTGGCTAATAGCCTTTTATGGACCTAACCTCCATGAAATTATCTAGCTTCTCTTTAAACTCTATTATAGTCCTAGCCTTCACAGCCTCCTCTGGCAAGGAGTTCCACAGGTTGACTACACGCTGTGTGAAGAAGAACTTTCTTTTATTAGTTTTAAACCTGCTACCCATTAACTTCATTTGGTGTCCTCTAGTTCTTCTATTATGGGAACTAATAAATAACTTTTCTTTATTCACCCTCTCCACACCACTCATGATTTTATATACCTCTATCATATCCCCCCTCAGTCTCCTCTTTTCTAAACTGAAAAGTCCCAGTCGTTTTAACCTCTCTTCATATGGGACCCGTTCCAAACCCCTAATCATTTTAGTTGCCCTTTTCTGAACCCTTTCCAAGGCCAAAATATCTTTTTTGAAGTGAGGAGACCACATCTGTACACAGTATTCAAGATGTGGGCGTACCATAGTTTTGTACAGGGACAGTAAGATATTCTGTCTTATTTTCTAAACCTTTCTTAATAATTCCTAGCATCCTGTTTGCCTTTTTGACCACCGCTGCACACTGTGTGAAAGTTTTCAGGGAACTATCCACGATAACTCCAAGATCACTTTCCTGATTTGTCATAGCCAAATTAGTCCCCATCATAGTGTATGTATAGTTGGGCTAATTTTTCCCAATGTGCATTACTTTACACTTATCCACATTAAATTTCATTTGCCATTTATTGCCCAATCACTCAGTTTGGTGAGATCTTTTTGGAGTCCCTCACAGTCTGCTTCTGTCTTGACTATCCTGAACAGTTTGGTATCATCCGCAAACTTTACCACATCACTGATTACCCCTTTCTCCAGATAATTTATTAATAAGTTGAACAGGATTGGTCCCAAGACTGACCCTTGGGGGACACCACTAGTTACCCCTTTCCATTCTGAAAATTTACCATTTATTCCTACCCTTTGTTTCCTGTCTTTTAATCAGTTCTCAGTCCATGAAAGGACCTTCCCTCTTATCCCATGGCAATGTAATTTACACAAGAGCCTTTGGTGAGGGACCTTGTCAAAGGCTTTCTGAAAATCTAAGTATCCTATATCTACTAGATCCCCCTTGTCTGCATGTTTGTTAACCCCTTCAAAGAACTCTAATAGGTTAGTAAGACATGATTTCCCTTCACAGAAACCATGTTGACTTTTGCCCAACAAATTATGTTTTTCTACGTGTCTCACAATTTTATTCTTTACTATCGTTTCGACTAATTTGCCCGGTACTGAAGTTAGACTTACCGGTCTGTAATTGCCCGGATCGCCTCTAGAGCCCTTTTTAAATATTGGTGTCACGTTAGCTACCTTCCAGTCATTAGATACAGAAGCCAACTTAAAGGATAGGTTACAAACCACAGATAATAGTTCAGCAATTTCCCATTTGAGTTCTTTCAGAACCCTTGGATGAATGCCATCCGGTCCCGGAGATTTGTTAACATTAAGTTTTTCTATTTGTTCCAAACCTCCTCTAATGACACTTCAATCTGGGACAGTTCCTCAGATTCATCACCCACAAAGGACGGTGCAGATTTGGGAATCTCCCTAACGTCCTCAGCCATGAAGACTGAAGCAAAGAAATCATTTAGTTTCTCCGCAATGGCTTTATCGTCCTTGATTGCTCTTTTTATATCTTGATCGTCTTGGGGACCCACAGTTTTTTTAGCAGGCTTCCTGCTTCTAATGTACTTAAAAAACATTTTGTTATTTCTTCTTGAGTTTTTGGCTAGCTGTTCCTCAAAATCTTTTTTTGCTTTTCTTATTACATTTTTACACTTGATTTGACAGTGTTTATGTTTCTTCTATTTATCTCACTGGGATTGGACTTCCACTTCTTGAAAGATGCCTCTTTGTCCCTCACTGCTTCTTTTACATGGTAGTTAAGCCACGGTGACACTTTTTTAGGTTCTTACTATGTTTTTTAATTTGGGGTATACATTTAAGTTGGGCCTCTATTATGGTGTCTTTAAAAAGTTTCCATGCAGCTTGCAGGATTTGGCTCTAGTCACTGTGCCTTTTAATTTCTGTTTAACTAACCTCCTCATTTTTGTGTAATTCCCCTTTTTGAAATTAAATGCCAGGGTGCTGGTCTGCTGAGGTGTTCTTCCCACCACAGGAATGTTAAATGTTGTTATATTATGGTCAGTATTCCCAAGCGGTCCTGTAAAGGTTATCTCCTGGACCTGATCCTGCGCTCCGCTCAGGACTAAATCAAGAATTGCCTCTCCCCTTATGGGTTCCTGTACCAGCTGCTCCAAGAAGCAGTCATTTAAGCCATTGAGAAATTTTATCTCTGCTTCTCTTCCTGAGGTGACATGTATCCAGTCAATATGGGGATAATTAAGATCCCCCATTATTATAGAGCTCTTTATTTTGGTAGCCTCTCTCAGCATTTCAATGTCAGTATCGTTGTCCTGGTCAGGTGGTCAATAATATATCCCTACTGCTAATTTCTTATTATTGGAGCATGGAATTACTATCCATAGTGATTCTATTGAACATGTTGATTCATTTAATATTTTTATTTCATTTGATTCTACATTATCTTTCACATACAGTGCCACTCTGCCACCCACACGGCCTGCTCTATCCTTCCGATATATTTTATATCCCGGTATGATTGTGTCCCACAGATTTTCCTCATTCCACCAGGTTTCAGTGATGCCTATTATGTCAGTCTCCTCCTTTAATATGAGGTACTCAGGTTCACCCATCTTATTAGTCAGACTTCTAGCATTTGTGTAGAAGCACTTTAAAAATTTGCCACTGCTTATTTGTCTGCCCTTCCCTGATGCATTGGATTCCTTTATATGCGGTTGTTTGTCTGCTCTGGCCCATGGTTTGTCCTCTCCCCTCCTCTCTTTGACTGCAGCTTAGAGAATCTCTATCAATGGATTCTCCTCTAAGAGAAGTCTCCATCCGATTTATGTGCATCTCCGCACCAACAGGCTTTCCCCCATCTCTTAGTTTAAAAACTGCTCTACGGCCTTTTTAATGTTTAGTGCCAGCAGTCTGGTTCCCCCCTGGTTTAGGTGAAGCCCATCCTTCCTGTATAGGCTCCCCCTCTCCCAAAAGTGTCCCCAGTTCCTAATAAATCTAAACCCCTCTTCCCTACACCATTGTCTCATCCACGCATTGAGACTCTGAAGCTCTGCCTGCCTACCTGGCCTGCGCGTGGAACTGGAAGCATTTCCGAGAATGCCACCATAGAGGTCCTGGATTTCAGTCTCTTTCCTAGCAACCTAAATTTGGCCTCCAGGACATCTCTCCTACCCTTCCCTACGTCATTGGTATCTACATGTACCACGACCACCGGTTCCTCCCTAGCACTACACATAAGTCTATCCAGATGCCTCGAGAGATCCGCAACCTTCGCACCAGGCAGGCAAGTGACCATACGGTTCTCCCGGTCATCACAAACCCAACTATCTATGTTTCTAACGATCGAATCACCCACTACTAACACTTGCCTCTTCCTAACAACTGGCATTCCCTCCCCTACAGAGGTATTCTCAGTGCGAGAGGATACCACAACATCCTCTGGATGGCAGAGGCAGCAAAGGAGGCAGGGGAGAGGAAATACTTCAAAGTGGCAATGCTGCATGGAACCCAGGGTAAGGGCCCCGTACAGCGCTGCCACTTTGAAACGTGATGGCATTTCAAAGGGGCAGTGCTACACAGCTGGCCCTGGGCTCAGTGTGGTGCTGCCCCTTTGAAACACCGCTGCGGCGTTTCAAAGTGGCAGCACCACATGGAGCTGTAGCTGGGCTCCATGTGGAGCTGCTGCTTTGAAACGCTGTGGTGCCATTTTAATGGGGCAGTGCCGCACAGAGCCCAGGATCAGCTGTGTGGTGCTGCCCCTTTGAAATGCTGCCACACCGAGCCCAGGATCAGCTGTGTGGCGCTGCCCCTTTGAAATGCTGCGGCGGCATTTCAAAGTGGCAGTGCTGAGTGGAGCCCGGGGTCAGCTGGGGACTCCCTAGCTGACCCCAGGCTCCATGCAGCATTTTCACGGAATCCGGAGTCAGCTGAGAAGTCCCCGGCTGACCCGGGCTCTGCGCAGCATTTCAAAGCGGCGGCGGCACCATGTGGAGCCCAGGGTTAGTGGGAAGTCCCTCTGTCTTCAGGAAACATACTGGTGCTTCCTCTTTGAAATACACAAGCGCCCCAGCTGGGGACTCTTTACATTTCAAAGCTGGCACACTGCATGCAGCCCGGGGCCAGCGGGAAGTCCCTCTGGCTCCAGGCTACACATGGGCGCTTCCGCTTTGAAATGCACAAGAGCCTCCAGGCTCTTGTGCATTTCTAAGCGCGTGGAGCCTGGAGTCAGTGGGACTTCCTGCAGTCCCGGGCTGCACACAAAGTTCCAACTCTGAAATGCACAAAAGCCCCCGGTGGGGCTCTTATACATTTCAGAGGAGGAGTGCGGAAGTGCCTATCGAGTAGTCGATGGAAATTCCATCAACTATTCGACTAGTAAATTAATCGATATTTAACATCCTCAGTTCAAAGTCATCCAGAAAAATTGAATGTGTAATATTAACCTACAAAAGTGTTCAAATAAAATGTCTTCTGAAGTCTAATAAATGGGTGCAGCAAATTTCACTTCAGGATGACTGTATCTTCCTGCCAAGGGTATTCACAACTACTTATTAGTCTCAGAAGGCTCTGTCAAGGTTTCTGGAGCATAATCTATTTACACAGGAGTCCAAGAAAAGCACCAGAATGTGAGAGAAACTAGAATGCAGCAGGGGAGAGATGAACAGGATGGAGGAGGGAAAGTGTACTTCACAGGAGCTAGTATGTATGGTGTAATCCTTACAAAATGCTTAACATAGATAAGACATTTTACAGCCAAGTGAAACGATACTTTGTATATTTCACTTGTATTCTATAGGCCTCAGTGGTGAGGTGGAAGAGAAATATATCTGAATATAGTAAAGGAGGTAATTGAAGCCCAGAGAAGCTAAGTGACTTGCCCAAGTGCATCAGTTTCAAAGTCAGGCATAGAACTTAAGTTTTCTTACTGCCATTTGATTTTCAGTCTACTTTTCTGCAGCTGCCTGTAAGGTTATGTCTACAGCGCAGCTGGGAGCAATCATCCCGCATGAGACAGACTTGCACTAGCACTATTGGAGCTGCTGTGTTAAAAATAGCAGTGTAGACATTGTGGCACTGGGGATAACTCAGGCTAGCCATCCAATGCACAAACCTGCCTGACTCCCTGGGTCCATATTTGAGTGGCTAGTGCATGCTATGCTGAGCAATGCTACTCACATTGGTATTCTGAGCATATGCCCAGTGCAGTGTCAACATCACTGAAGTGGGTTACCCAAGGCAACTGTGACAGACTGCTCTGTTTCTTGAAATTATTTTTCTGTTTTCTAACAGTGGTAAATTCTTCCTTTGTCTGGTTTCTTTCTGACTCACCACAGCATGACTACTTTCTTTACCTGTTTTCTGGGGAAGGGTGAGTGGGCAAAAGGCAAATGCACACTTCCATGTAAAAGACAATGTCCCTCACCAAGCTGGGGTGCCTACATGGGCCATGGCCCAGCCATTTTTTGACCCAGTGTGTTAGGTCACAGTGCCACTCAATCTAAAGGGGGTGGCTCCCGGGCCAGGAAAATGAGGCTGCTGGTGGTGGAGAGTGGAGGTGTCTGCAAGTTGAAGAAGAGGTTTGGGGGGTTGTATAGCATCTGCGCGCACGCTTTAAGTGGCATTATGCAGCCCCTTGTTAATGCTGGTGGTTGCTAGGCTGCTAATACCTGGTAGAGCCAAGTGAGACAAGTTCCTTCAGTATGTTAGCAAGTGGGAACCCGAGGCCTGGGAAACCTGATGAGAAAGGGCGCTAGTCAGGTTTGGAGCTGGCTAGTGAGCCCAATGCCATTCTTTTGCCTCAGATTCCTGTGCCTTTATTTTATCTACCTTGTTCTTGGGTGGTTTTGTTTCTTTTATGGTGGGGAGGACTAACGCGCTCTTTTCACTAGAACACTCTTTTCTTACCTTTTTAACTCAAAAATTGAGCAAGGCAGGGTCAAGGATATGCCTCTCCAGATGAGCTAGTTTCCTATCTTACTAACAATCCACTCCATCTCTTCCACCCCTGTGATTCTATGTAGACTGAGAGACAGATGCATCAGTTGTCTACAGTATCTTTGGGGGAATCTTACTGTAACTTTATGTATCCCTGTGGGTCAGGGATTGTATGCACTTCCAAGGAGCAGGAGAACCATAGCCCTCCAGGAACTAAGCCCAGTGGAGAGTGATTAGGCAAATTTATTCAGAAGTTTAAACCCCACATATAAGGCAGCGCCACCACCTGGAGAGACTGGTTCAGATTGGATTCTCTAGAAACCATGAGGCAAAGAAATGACCTTGGGATAAATAATCTGATTTTAAACTGACTCTTAGGGCTTGAGAAGATTCTGTTCGTGGGCTGGATAAGAATACCCCCGGGAATACCCACCTTAGAGAAATATTGGACCCACTGACATCCTTTGTGGAGATGAAGGGGTGTCAGGACTATAAGAGGGTTTAAAAGAGAACTAGATAAATTCATGGAGGTTAAGTCCATTAATGGCTATTAGCCAGTATGGGTAAGGAATGGTGTCCCTAGTCTCTGTTTGTCAGAGGGTGGAGATGGATGGCAGGAAAGAGATCGCTTGATCATTACCTGTTTGATTCACTCCCTCTGGGACACCTGGCATTGGCCACTGTCAGCAGACAGGGTACTGGGCTGGATGGACCTTTGGTCTGATTCAGTATGGCCATTCTTATGTTCTTATGAAGGGAAGCTGATTTCTGGCAACCTTATTAGTTTGCATGTAGGTTCTTTTATCCTTTTTTATACATTTCTCTGTGATACTGAATAAATGTGCTTGCTTACAATGGTCTTTGTGACAGTTTACTGTGGCTAATTATGCTGTTTATAGCCTCAGAGGAGAAGTCAAAACAGATCTGCCTTGGCAGTCTGACTGCTGGCGAACTACTGTGTAGGCAGGGAACTGAGTAGACTGGAAATACCCCATTTAGATGGGAGAGAGAGACACATCTCTGCCCAAGCTGGAAGCCTGCCAGCTGGTGCCACTGGTAAAACATTGGCACGGTTTCCCTGAACTGTGTCAATCGCAACCAAATTTTATTCTGGTCTTGGCTATCTTGTGATACAATGGCGAGAATAACACGAGTAAAATATTCTAGGATGAAAACGGCAGATTATAGTTATATCCAAGGAAGAGATGCAAACTAATCATTAATTCTCTGGGGCTTCTATATTGCATGCTTCATGAACAAATGAAACTCTTTGATACTTTAAAAAACTGCATAATAGACAAAAAGTCTGTGGCCTGTCCACAATACATTTCCCAGGTTTAACAAGAACAAAAAACAGGAAAAAAAACCCTATAAAAATGTACACGATAATGTAAGGCAATAATGAAGAGACAGGAAAGTTTAGTATTTCTTAATGCAGATTCTTAACACTAGAACATCAAAAAGGAAGGAATTTTAAGGAAGACAGAGATTATTCATTGGAGGAGTGGATTGATAGGCCAGTTAAGAGCTCCCCTCTGGCTAGGTATTTATGTTTCTCCACTTCACTGAACTTGACTTTGGGAAATCTCTATTTCATTCTATTTCATGATGTATATTGTGGCCATTTGTATATGTTTGATTTATTTTAGTGAGAGCAATAAAAATGTAATATATTCCTAATAAAATCATAACCTGCCATTTAGGATGGTAAACATAAAAAAACAGCTTTTGTTTTTTAAGAATGAGTTTGTTATCCAAAGATGTTTGAGGGCTTTATTTTTTAAACATTGCAGCAAACTTCATAAAGGAAAGGAATATGTCCCATGAGGTCTAACTACCCATCCCTTGTTTTGTATGTGATATGCAATGGTCTCTGCTGCACTTGAGGAAAACACACTCTTGTAGTTTGCCTCTGGCTGAAGAAGTGATCACCCTAATTAGCTCATAACTTTACAAAAGAAACAGGCTCTGAGTCTGAGTCTGAGTCATTACATTAAGTAATATCCTATTCCATAAATAAATCCCTTCTGAAATAAAAAGAAACTACTCCAAGAGTAAGGTTCTTCCCAGCATGATCAAGTGTGACAGAATCTGGCACAGACACAACCAAATTATCATTTTACTACACTAAATTGGAGCCTTATTATAGAGTTCCTCCTATTTCAAGTTCCAAAATAAAAGAATGCTGATGGAGGAAGTGGGAGATAGATGTGGGTATAGCTCTCTGGCCACCCAGCTCTGAAGGCAGCACACCCACCAGCAGTAGCATAGGAGTAATGGTGACAATACCATGCCTTCGGATCTGGGCACTCTGTCAGTCACCACTTCCTAGTCCCCAATCCAAAAGCACAGGTATTTGTTGATATTTCAAAAATTCACTTGGACAGAAATCAGAGGGCCAGAAAAGAGGTCATGTCTGGGGAAAACCTGGACATATGGTAGCCCTGCTTACTGAGTTATTCCTGACTCAAATAACTTACAATCTCGACAAGACAGAGGGAGGATAAGAGAATGGAAATGTTTGTACAAACCTTCGAGGCTAAGGTACAAAGAGATGAAGTAACTTACACAATATCACAAAAAAAATCTGTAGCGGGATGGGAACTAAATTCAGAGCTTGGGAATCCCACTCCAGTGTTTTGCCCACACGGCCAGCCTTTCATTCTCACTAATGACTGCACACATAAGAGCACACAAGTATGTGGGAATTGTTTGTAAATGCTTTGTTATTGAGGCTACTAACAGATCTAGCTGCCATAGAGAGTGATCTGTTAACATGCATTTGGAGTGATGAGTGTTTGTATTTGTCATGGTATTTTAATTGATTGTCTTTAAAATTATAATAATTCTCAGAGGATTGATTTACAAATAATTTATCTGCAAAAACCTAAATTTTGTAATATTCCAAAGTGTAATTTCACCATCAACAAAAGAGACATCAGTGTCTCAGCTACATCATTGATGTAGTCCTGATTGATGTGAATGTACCAGTTGACACATTTCAGCTTGGGGATTGTTTGTAAACTGTTCTTTTTAACTGTTAGTTGACTGGACATGAAACATGAATAAAAATTGGTGTTTTTCCTCTTCATGACTGGATGACTGAAATGGGAATATTGTGTATACAGGAGTGCCCCAAATTGCGACATGATTGGTTCCGGGTGAAGTGTTGCTAGTCGGGGGCATCGTAACGCAAACCCTCTTTTATGATAGGTGCCATGCGCCATTGTAAATGCGGGCCAAGGACATAAGTCGGGGGGTTTCAGCCCCTTCTGCACTTATAACCATTTTTGTAAGTGTGGTGGGTCAGAACTTGGGCGGTCGCAAGTTGGGAGCCTCCTGTAATAAGCTACCAGTACGAATGCATATTTTGCTGCCAGGACAGAAGAGGATGGAACCATGGCAATAGCCCAGAACGGTCATACTCTAACAGGAGGTAAAGTGGCAGGTCATGCAAGCAAAGGTTAACTATTAGTGCAGGCTGTACTTTATTGGATTCATTGGTGTTCCAGAATGGTGTATGTGCAATTACATGAGGGATGAATTTGACATCCCATGTCTCTTTAAAGAGTAACTTTCCCTAGTGTTTTAACAAATATTCCTCATCTCCAGAAATCAGTTTCAGCATCTACTGTTGCGTGAAAGTTGCCTAGCACATAATGGCTGCTCCATTTGACCTCACGTCACAGCAACACTGGTATTTAACTCCTTAGGATTTGAAACTCCTCTTCAATACATCAAGCAGGAACCTCTATACATAGAAAAATTCTGTTTTATTCTTCTGAGGACTTTTCAGCAGAGACTGGCATTGTGTCATTTCATGTGAAATGACTGTATCGTGGTATGTAGTACAGTGAGTGACATTCTCTGCCAAAATAATGAAATGGAAGTTTACTGTCAAAGATATGAAGTAGGCTTATTTTCAGCAAGTGAAAACCATCATTAACTGATAAGTGCTGTCTTAGCTGCAGTCTTCATTTCATACCAACGCATGTTGAGCTGATGGTAATGAGTTTGACCATCTTCAACTCTTAAGCAGTGTTTGGAGCACTATCTAGAGCAAATTGTCTAGAAGTAAATAGAGCATACATATTTCCTCTTAGTCAGTCAGATTAATCTAGTGGGAAGGCTTCAGATTATTAACCTGTCTATTTATTGATATTGTCTTTCATTCAAAGATGTCTAGATAATTTGAGTCTTTGCCTCCTGCTGCCATGTGTATTGTGGTAATGCTCAGAAAATGCACTCAAGATCAGGCTATGTTGTACTAGAAAGATGCTACAACAAGAAGCAGGAAAATATGATATCTGCCCCCCAAAGAGTGTTCAGTCCTAAATGCAGTGGGTTGTGTAGCCTCACATTTGTTCATCTGGAAACTGCACATGTAAACAGGATGCATAGTATGTTTCTCTTATGCTTCTTCAGCTCTAATAGCATTGAGATGTCCACAGTCAGAGTATGGGCTTGTTAATACTGTTGTCAGAGTAGATTTTCCTAGACCTTGTGCAATGGGATCTCAAAGACTCAGATTGTACTTCCTCTTGTCCCTGTGGAAGGGCTGAGAATAGATGTGGGAGATATCAGTGCCTGCTCTCTCCTCTGTGCATGGTTAGGTATAAACTAGCCTAGAATATATATGTGTGAGAGCAAGAGTGTTCAGGAGGCACAAAATGTGGTGTTTATAGGGTGAGCTTTAAAAACATAAATTGGTAGTTTGGAGGAAAGGAAGAAGCAGAAGTTAAAATCAATTTCCAACACTGGGAATGAAGGACAGAGAAGAAGGAAGGAAATAGAAGTGGTTGAAGTGAGAAGAGCAGAGTGAGCAGGAAATGGAGTATGTATATATGATGTGTGGGAGTGACAGATGAGGCCTGGTAAGTTTTGATGTCAGAGGTTAATTTTGAATTCAATCATTATAGTCCTTCATCTAAATAAGAAATTGTTGCAAACTTTTAAAGATATTAAATAGCTCTCACTAGTTAATCTCATAATTCAATGCAACCTTATAATGCAATGTAGTTTTTTAAAAAAAGGCTTTTGACTAAAGAGCCAGCTATAGCTGAAGTCATATGCTACCTTTTAAAATTTCATTTTATAGCACTGATGTGCTCTCTGAATGGGACTGACTCATAGAGGTAATCAAATCTAGGAGCTATCAGGGTACTCTAGAAGCATGGTAGGAGACACTGGGTGGTGTTAATTTGTCTGCAACTTTATTCCTAAATGTCTGGGAATATCCAGTAGGTAAAATTGTACGGTGCATGTAATCCTATGGCCATTTACATATACCCAGCTTGGAGGGGTTGCTGTCGGCTCTCTCCGTGACTCATTCTCATCCCCAGCTGCTGTGACCTTGGAAAACACCCTTGAATGAGGGTTAAGGATGGGGATGGGGCTACATAGGATGGTGGAGTTGACTCCCTGCTGTACCAGCCATAGAAGTGCTAAATATCTCCTTTAAATGTTTTACACAGTCATTTATCTGACCCCTGTATGGTATCCTTATGGAGTACCTGCACTGAACATTTGCCTCCACCCTTAGTGTGATGCACTGTACCTCAAAATAACACCCTGTAAGCCCCATATTCATCATATGTCTATGGTGGTGCTGTTTTACACAAAGCATGGCACGTACGATACCGTAGGAAAAGTCATAATCACAAAACCCAGTGTTCTGTCAAAATGTGTATTTTGGTCCAGGTAAAAGAGGCCTTTGTACTGGTATGGACATAAGTAGTGCCCCTCCCCTGCTGCCTCTTTTCTGGTCACCTGGGGAGATGGGTCAATATCCTCATGCTGACCTGGTGTGAAAGTGCTGTACCCAGTAGTGGGGCAACATGCCATTCTGGAGAAGCCAGCAATGGCCCCTACCACTTACTGTGCAATGAGTCAGACTCAGTCTGATCTTTCATTATGTGTCTTTGATCTCTAAAGACTAATTATAAAAACAAAAAAGTGAATTGCCTCCAAACCCCTAAGGGAGACTTTTTATACACAGGATTCTCAAAACTTTAACCTAGACCTCATGAAAACTCAGGTGAAACACTTTGTGGAGCTGACCTAAAAAAGCTTTTCATGCTCCATTAAATACACTGTGCCCATTGGCAAAGAAAAATCCTGAGTGTTTTCCAAACTCTGATTTCTTAGTGTGACTGCCAAAAATTCAAGCACAATGAAATTTGAAGTGTTTAAACTGTGGTTGACAATGACAGTGTATAATAACTCAAATTAAAGACCATAAGTAAAAGAAGATGCAAATGAATACACTGTAGTAATCTTTAAAAGTTCTGAAGGAATAGCAAAGCAATTTTTTCGTGAGAGAAAAGGATGTGTCATGACAACCTCCTCTCAACTAATCCCATCTGACATCTTTTGGAATGAGTGTGCATATCAGAAACAGTCATGACAAAGGGCAGAAATATGATAGTTTTTCTTTGAGCGCTAGCTCGTATGTATTCCAGTTAGGTGTGTGTGCGCCATGCACGACTGCCAGAAAGTTTTAACCGTACTTGCTGACCTGTCGGGTCAGCTGTGGAGCCTCCTGGAGTGGCATCTGTGTGATGTCCTATATATGACCCTGCTGACCTGGCCCCTCCTTAGTTCCTTCTTACTGCCAGTTGTGCCTGTTGGAACTTTTGACTTTCTTGCTTTGCAAGTGCCATTCATCCCTAGCTAGTTGCAGACAGCTGGCTATCTATTAAAGCAAACTAAGTATTTAGCAGAGGGAGTGAAGGAGCCTTTCTTTTTTTCTCCCATGTCCCCTTGAGGACTTGGGCATGCCACAGCCCTAAGGTTTTAAGTAGTGTAGCAATTGCCTGAAACACATGACAATGAGTGACATACCCCCACACAACTCCTGTATTTGGTGCCTGGGGGAAATCTCATCAACCAGATAAGTGCAAGATCTGTGCCACTTTTAAGCTTCACACCAGAAGAAAGTGGGACTTAATTTTAAGAAGGCTGCTCTGGACCCTCATCACCTGCGCCCAGCACTGAGCATCTCAGTCCATAGCATACAATCCTTGGCACTAGTTTCGGAAGTGCAGAAGGACTGACAGTGCAGGAAGTTCCTGAAGGCCTCAGCTCGGTGCTATTCTCGCTTGCTGCTGCAATCCTCCAAAGTGGCCAAGTCCACTCCAGCACCATTGCCAACCCCAGGACAGACTCCATTGACATCCCCGGGTGTCGAAGACTCTTGTTCCTGCAGTGCCAAAGCGCAGGGCTCAGCCCATGCTATGACCCCTAGAGTCCTGGATTCTCCCAGGACAGAAGCAAGTGCCTGTGGGCCCATCCTCCATGCTGGACACCTTTGAGGCTGCTTAGGGTCTCATTGAGATGACCAGATCTCCTCCTGCTCGAGAGAGACCCCTGGCTCTGTGTCAGACTTCTTGGAGAAAGCCTGCCATGCTGGGCACTCTTGCCCATGTGTTGGAGTCCTGGAACCACTCTGTCCCAGTGCCATTCAGAGTCTCAGAACTGCTTTCTGACTCTCAGCCGCCTGCTCGCTGGTCCTCTCAGAGCCTCTCCCACTCAAGAGCTTCTGTGCTGAACCATTTCCAGTCTGGTTCAGAGTGGTCTTGATGCTCCAACAGGTCCTGAAGTGCTCAGTGCTGTGGAACTCCATGCAGTCACCTGCACTGGCATAGTTCCAGCTCTGCCTCGTCTTTACAATGCCATCCTGTCTGGAGCTCTGCACGGCCCCGTGCATCGTCCCAGCATCACTTCTTGGACTGTGACTCATCCAGTCAGCACCATGCTTTGGTGCGTTCATGGAACTGCTCTTCGGATCATGTGCATTGATTGTCGTACTGTCCCCAAAAATGGTCCCCATCTCGCTCCCACCGTCAATCCCATTCTGGTTGCTGCTCCCAATCTTGGCACCAGTCCCATTCTCGGGATAGGTGTTGGTCTCAATTATGGTATCAATCCCTGTCTCAATGCCCTTCTTCATGGGTTCTGGCAAGGTCTCCATGTCGATCCTGATCACGTGGCCAATATCTCTCTTGATGCATGGCATGAAGTGTTCTTTGAGACACAGCACGAGCACTCCTTCCTTGGCTACAAGATCGGCGTCACCTTGGCCATCTCATTCTGGCATGCTGGCATCATCCCTGAGGAAGCTCTCGGTGATCTTGGCCCAGTCCACGTGTGCAGGTCCACCTCCCTGAGAGCAGCTGATCCCGCAGTGGCCAACTCTGTGCCAGTTTTGGACTCTGTGAGCATACCACCAAGCCCAAAGCTCCTTCCCATTGGTTCCTTTCAAACCCAGGGTTTCGGAGGCAACAATTAACTGCCTCCCTATTGCTATACTCTGCTCTACTTAGGACACTCCTGAGGCTCCTTCCAGCCCCTTGGGGCCCATGGAGGACCAGCTGGCGGAGGAGCAGGACATGGTGCTCCCGGTGGCTTCCTCGTCCTTCTTGCCAGATGAGGCAGTGGTGGGCACCTCTGTTTAGGGCACGCTTCCCATAGACTATAGGGCCTTCCACGATCTGCTGTGTAAGGTTTCTACAAGCTTAAACTTCCAGATGGAGGAGGTGACTTAACAGGACAACTCCATCATTGACATCCTGACCACATAATTAAAACCATTATGGCCCTCCCTATAATTAAAACCATTATGGCTTCCACCAAGACTATATGCCAGACAGCTGCCTCCATCTCTCCTGTAGCAAAGGGGGTGGAGTGCAAGTACTTTATGCCTATTAGGGGTTTGAATACCTCTTTGCCCACCCACCTCCCTGCTCTTTCATTGTGGAGGAAGTGAAGAAAAGAACACCATACAGAGTCTTTCATAAGGACAAATTCCCAGCTTTGCCTCACCCAGCTTTCCTCCCAAAAGTCGTCTCCAGTTTCCACACTGGGCAGGATATCTTTCTTCTACCCTAAGCCTCATCAGAGTGCCAGGGAAGGACTCTTGGGCTCCCTTGATGTGAGACAGGGACTGGTGTTCTACACTGAATGGACCAAGCCCTTCTGTAAGACCTTGAAATTGTTTGGGGCAGTGGTGGATCAGGTGAAGGGACAACTGGTCTCATCACAGCGCATCTCATCCTATGTGCATCTACACTTGTTATGACCTGGTCAGGGCCCCTCCACCTTCACTTACTGCACACTCGAACCATGCTCAAGCCTCTTTGGCAGCATTGCTAGCATGTATACGCCTCCAGGAAATCTGCAGAGCCACTACATAGTCATCAGTGCAGACCTTTACTTTGCATTATGTTATCGTAACAATCGTGACAGGAAGCAGTCTTTGGTACCACAGTTTTGGAGTCAGCCATACTGTAGCTCTGACCCCTCTTCCTGTGTACTGGCTTGTGCATCACCTAATTGGAATACCTATGAGCAAAGAAGTTGACCCAACAGGCAGCAGCTAGGGTAAAAACTTTCCAGCTGTTGTGCACACAGCTAGTGGTGCCAGACTCTTCCTGGTGGGGGAAGCCTGGAGGAGGGCTGTCCCCTGCTGCTCCTCTTCCCCTGAGACCCCTTCCCCTGGCCAGGTCAGAAGCTGAAGCTGGGCTATGGTATGAGCTGCCTTGGGATCCTGATCTGCTGTGGGGAGCCTTGGACCCTCCACCTGCCCTGGACAGTGCACACCAAGGTCTGGGAGCACCGACTGTGGGCTGCTCTTGGGCACCTAGGGCAAGTGGAAGATCCAGGGCTCTCCACAATGACCTGGGCTCCCTGGGAGGCTCTTATCATGATCTTGCTGGGGAGTGGGAGGGGCAGTGAGCAGGACCACAGCACTAGTGTCCCCCACTTCTACAAAGGTTGGAGCCCCCAAATTGGCTGGGGCTCTTGGACATAGGCCCTGTGAGCCCATGCATTAACCTGCCATTGTGTACATGTCCTGCAATGAAAGCTGATCTTAAAAACGAACTTCAGGAAGGCCATCACTTCATTCTGGCCAGATGGAAATCAATGAATGGTTCTGATATGCAGTAGCTGGTGGTTAGTATGCAGGAAAGTTATGTCTTGTCTTGAATTATGTCTAGCCATCTAGAAAATTAAATTCCTCCCTTCACAAATGTTAGTAATAGAATATCTGAGTATTGACTATATTCTTGGGCCATCACTTACAATTGCTGATTCTTCCTGTCTAGAAACAGTGTGAACTTCTACTGTATATCTCGGAGCATTAATCTTCTTCCAGTATCATTCTGCTCTGTTTTACTTTGTTCTAAACTTCTGATCATCCCTTGACACCATTTTTGGCTTTTCAGTTTTTGCCGTGCTTACATCACATGTTGCCATAGTGTCTGAGCAAGCAAATTGCTTATGTTAGGAAATTAATGATAAAGCACGGTACAACCAAAACAAGCTAAAAGCACTCTCCTTTATTTGTTAGCATAGAGCACTCCTTAGTGCAAGGGAAGTACTAAAAATATTAATTATTCATTCAGCTTTCTATTTTGGGGCATGGTCATGTTGTGATTTTCTGGTTATTTAAGGGTGCTCATTGTGGCCTCTTTGCTGAATCCTATTTATGGAAGAAAATTGAAATATCAATTTCTTACTCCTTACAGGAACTGTAAAATATTCACTCCTTATGGAAAGGAGTGTTGTCTAGTGGGGAAAGTGAAGAAGTGGAACTCAGGGCTCTGGCTTGCTCTGTAGCCTATAGCTCAGTGCATAACTAGTTCAGGAATAGGCACTTCAAAAATATCTTTAGATTGTTACTCAAACTACTCTGTAACTCCCTTTATCTGTAACGTGGAGATTCCATCGTCCTCATAGGGAACATGTGAGACTTTGTTTAATCATTCTAAAAATGATTTGAGATCTTTAATTGAAAGACATTATGTTTAATGTCATGTTCTGTATTTGATTGCTATAAATAGGGTTGCCAGGTGTCTGGTTTTGAACCGGACAGTCCAGTATTTGAACTTTCTGTTTGGGAAACAAATTGAGAAAATATAATTGAGAAAATATAAATGTCCGGTATTTTCTAAATAAGATGTAATATAGATTGTGATGTAATGTCAAAAGTGTCCAGTATTTTTGTTGAAACCATCTGGCAACCCTATATAAATTAAATCCACGGCTGGAATAATACGTAGCTCTGCTGTCTATAACAATGCAGATTGGTTGCCCCTCATTCAAAGTCAAAAAATGTCACAGCTCCCCTCTACATCTTCTATCAGGTTAACCATGCTTATAAAAGGAAAGAGAACCCTGCATAATTTATTTTTCTGCTTTAACTAGGGCTGCAGCTTGATTGTGGCCTGGTGGCTATTCTGTAGTCAACATTGTAATGATGGAACTTCTCCTATGACACCTCTGTTTATTCTTGTTTCCCTGTAATCTCCAACTTTCTAGGATTACAACAAACTCAGAACAAAGCTTCACCCCCCATCAGGTTTATAACCAACTGTATAAACAGAGGCCCTACTCACTCCCTTCCTACAGCCTCTTCCTTACCCATCACCTGAGCCTTTCTTTTCCTTACTTCCTTTATTCCTCTCCCTCTCCATTGAGCTATTTTCTTTCTTTGTCCAGCTCCACCTCTTATGGGCATATTAAAAGACCGTGGTTTTCAACTGTCCATGCTGGGTGCCAGTGATTATGTTGGCGCTAGTGCAATGTCTTCTAAATCACAGAGCAGCACAGCTAGCTGTTGATCTTCAAGGTGGGGACAGCCATTGTGAAAACAGGAAGGAAGTCATTAAGATGTTGGTGGGACTAGATGGCCTTATCCTTCATCTGTGCCAAAAGGGAGCTGGACAGGGCAAAGAATCTGCACGTCAGTGTGCAAAAGCACAAATTTTTAACAATTGGTACAATACATTGCAGAGTTAATGCAGTATTTCCCCTTTTGCTCATTGTTAATATTTATGGCAGTAAGGATCGTGTGCTCCTTGGTTACATACATTATAGTCTTCAGTTGTATGGAAACAAATTACTCTGTGCTTAAAAAGAGGTAATTGCTTCCTGTGTCTAATTGATTTTTAGAAATTACAATGCAGATTTGATTGAAGAAAGTGTGTGTGTGTGTGTGCGCACGCGCGCGCGCGCGTGCACTACCTGCAGCTTGTTTCTTGAAATGCATTTGTACGAAGTGAGCCATGCAGCTTTATACTACTATTTTGCTGGCCTGTAATTTAGTGGGAAATATTCAGTTTTTTATGACTTCTTAACCTGGCAGAATGTGTCTTCTCCCATAGAAGCTGCATGACAGTGACATCTGTTTTGCTGCAGAAACATGACCTGACTGTTAAATTGTAGGTATCTTTCAATCAATAAATTAAATTGTGATAGACTTCAGATTAGGAAATAAAATGTTTGGTAAACAACGGATACGTATTGATACAGTGGGTTGAATTCTGTCCTCAATGCAAGCTGCCACTGTAATAGAGGCTTGAACAGGGAAAACTGAAATTAGAGTTTGACTCTTTCTTTACTTTCAACTCCCAATTTAAACTGGCTTACTTATACTAGAGTACCATTCTCGAGGTTTGAGAAATGTTCATAAAGATGTGTGTTGTTGTTGTTGTTGTTAATAATAATAACCATTTATATTATGGTATTTCCTAGATGCTTCATTAAGTTTGGGCTCTCTTGTGTCAGGCACTATGCAAAGAAAAACAGATAATCCTTTCCTAAAGAGTTTTATAATCTAAATCATAATAAGAAGAGGATGAAATTAATCTAATGAATGGATAACTGATCATTTTAAGTGTGTTGCTCCCTTCTCTATATACTGGTACTGGTATTTTCATGAATAAAACCCTGCTATCCATCATTTTTAATCCAATGCTTACCTCTACTGTATTCAATTGTAAAAGCTACAAACCATCTCCTGTTGACAAGATTATATTTTTCTAATTTATAACTAGCTAAAGGAGACATAATAAATTATCTGTCTTTCTTATATAATGACAATAATTAATATGGTCAGATGAAAACACTCACACAGATTGTACTATGTTAGAGTTTAAGGCTGCCTCTCTGACCCTTAAATGGCTGAGAATCCTGTAGTTGTCAT
Source organism: Pelochelys cantorii (assembly GCA_032595735.1). NCBI lineage: Eukaryota > Metazoa > Chordata > Testudines > Trionychidae > Pelochelys > Pelochelys cantorii. The sequence continues at coordinate 174,116,507 of CM064328.1, read as the reverse complement.
ACTGGAATGATCACACTAAATTCAGCATCTACATTCCCCACAGAGATTAGTTTTCCTGCTGCTGTGCTGCTGTCTCACTGCTTGCATGCACAGTACTCTCTTGAAAGCGTATTGCTGTCCAGAGAAAATTCTGACACACTTGGTTAGAATGATTGCTTTGCTTTCCTCATTTTTTTCCTCTTTATCTGGCAATTTTATCAGATTTGAAAAAGTAAGTTAAGCACCTGAGTTTGACACTGATTTTCCCCAAGTAAACAAGTGAGCAAGGATACATCCTTCCTCCCTTGCATACACTGGTGAATTATTTTAACATACTGATTTTTTTTCCTGGGTTGTATCTTGCACAAGTGTGGTTTAGGAATAACTCCACTGGAGTTATGCTGGTATAGATGGGAGCTGACTGAGGCCCCTGTTTTTTTGAAAAAGGAGAAAACAGACCTTTTTAAGGGAAAAGGGAAAATACAAATAAAGAGTACATGGTTTGAAATAACATGTTATACCTTGCTTTCTCCTATTTTGTAATATTCTGTAGTCATGAGCTCTGGTCTTGCACCTGTGCACAGCCCCCATCTAAACCAATGAGTGTACAGTATTGTGCATATGCCATCTGTATTCTATATTTACTTCAGTGCATGCTTCACCCCAAGAAACATTTGGTCTGCTGTTACTTATCTGATTTTTTTTTTCCTGATTCATGCCAGGTTAAAGTAATTGAGTTACGCTAGTGTAAAAGCAGTATAAATAAGAACAGAACAAGGGCCTATAGCCTTAAAGCGAAAGCCAAAGAACATTTGAAAATAGGTAGGGTGAAATCCTGGCCCCAGTAAAGTCAATGGGAGCTTTGACATTGACTCTGTAAACTTTCATTTTCTAAAAATTTAACATACAGAATTTGTAAATGTTAACAGGTTGTTTATGTAATTGATATAATATCCTACAATACAGGGAAGGTGAGTGGAAAGTAGAATCAAAATATACACAGGAGCAAATGTGTATTTTTTTCTTTCATTCTATGTTACTATAAATATAGAGTAATTTAAAAAATCACTAAGGCTAGAGTCTCAGCTAGTATGAATCAGCATAGACTGCACTCTCCCATGAACATTGAGAAACAGGAGCAAAGTCTCCCCTCTGGGCAGAATTAGCGAAGTGACGTGTGTAGGGGAGGGAGAAACATAGCCCATCAGAGTATAACCCTTTCTTCACAGTATCCTTCCTCCTTCCAGACTCTCCCTGCTAATTTTGTACCATACATTCATTAGAAATACCAGGGCCTATTAATTATCTTTACACTAGAGGGCATTTGTGAACAGAAACAGGAGGGGATTTACTAGTTTCTTGCTTTTCTAATTAAATTTCTGCAGAACAATTATTTTCCCTAAGAGTAAGTGGAAGCCATATAATTATACATCTTGAGGGGTCTTCAGCTTTAAAAATGGATGACAGACCAAATTAAGGGGATATTTTAAATATTTACTGGTTATAGGAAATGTCTTAACAAGCAGCTGTAACTGAAACTTTATTCCTTCTTTGTGTTGCTCCTAACATGACATTGCAACTTGATAAAACTTAACTAACACAGCTATCATGCACATTTCAAGAAAAAAAGAGCTTTTTGGACCCAATTCTGAATGTCTTCGGTCAACACAGACTAAAACAGACAGGGAAAGAGAATCAGGACCATAGTTTACTGTCCATTTTCCTTATAAGCACATGTTGACGGTGTGACTGGTATAAAATTTAATGGGAGTCCAGTCATGATATGGTATCTTAATGAGAGTGCAATATGTAGGAAACTGGCCTGGACAAATGGGAGGAGAGGAAGTATACCCCCTCAAACACACTCTCTCTCTTTTGTTTTGCATTGTACAGGACTATACAGAAATTAGGGGAGAATTATGTCTTTTCATAAGGAGGCACAAGTTCACTAGTTTAAATGGAGATGGATCATAGAATCATAAAATCACAGAACCATAGGGTTGGAAGAGATCTCAGGAGGTCATCCAGTCAACCCCCCTGCTAAAAGCAGGACCAATTCCAACTAAATCATCCCAGCCAGGGCTTTGTCAGGCTAGTACTTAAAAACTTCTAGGGATGGAGATTCCAGCACCTTCCTAGGTAACCCATTCCAGTGCCAAGGCAACAGATCCGGCCCATGGACATAGTGGGGAGCCTCAGGCAGATCCCTGTCAGCTACCAGCTGAGAGAAGCTTCTTCAGGGCTGTTTGAACAGATGTGAGCCCAGGGGAGGGAGGAGATGCTTCATGTGCTGCTCCTGCCCCCCAGCACAATCCTGTTGGCAAATTTCCAGCCAATGGGAGCTGCCTGTCTTCAACAGGGAGCTTGCAGAAGCACCCTCCTCCCCTCCCCTCTGGCTCATAGCGGTTCAAAAACCACATGGCCCCTGCAGTCAGTGTGAGGGCGGGGCAGGCAGGGAGTCTGCTTTAGAAGGCTGCTGGCCAAGATTCAAGCAGGTATGTCTGAGCTTGCCTCTGGCACTCCAACCCCTCTGCCCCCCTCTCCCCACTTACCGGGATGTTCTGCCCCCATATCCTCTCCCAGATCCTGCACCTCAACCCCCTGCCCCAGGTCACAGCTCCCTCCTGCCCTAGGTCACAGCCCAAACCCTCTGCCCTTCTCCTGCACCTTTATCCCACATAACCCAAACCTTCTGCCCCCATATCCCCTCCCAGATACTGTACCCCAATCCCGTGCCCCATGTCACAGCCCAAATCCCTTGCCCCTCCCAGATCATGCACCCATATCCCTTGCCCCAGATCATGTACCCATATCCCTTGCACCCCCTCCTGCACAACAGTCTCCTGCCCCAAGTCACATTCCCCTCCTACTCTAGGTCACAGCCCAAACCCCTCCACCACCTTCTGCACCCTAGTCACCTAACCCAGCTCACAACTGCCTCCTTCAACCAAACTCCCTCCCAGACTCTTCACTTTCTCCATTAATATGGAAGAGTGCAGCCCTTGACCACTTTCCAAATTCTTGGAGTGCCCCCCCCCCCAATAAAAAATTATTGCTCATCCCTGTATTGGACTCTGAATTTTAAAATTGCTTTACAATTTACTTAACTACATTGGTTTGTAGTAATGTTTTAATTTTTGTCAAGTGCTGAAAGATGCAGTCATTTCGTTTTATTCTTCATTTTCCTGAAGCAGAAATGGAGTATGTTTGAATTCCTATAACAAAGATGAAAGAGGTTTTAATGGATCTCAGTTAAATCCAGTCATTTAATGGAATGTTAACCTTATCAGCATTAGCAGATTTTTCTGCCATGGCCAACTACATTTAGTTAGTTATATGACAATTTATGATAAATAATACAGACCTGATTCATAGATGAGTTTATATACACAGAGTCCATTAAAAAACAAATATCTATTAACACTGCTAAGAGAGATTCATTTTTGAACTGCAAGGAGATTGGAATGAAGTAGGAAGTTTTGCTAGAGAGAGCTTTTGTTGACTTGAGTACCCATTATATTTAAAAATAAATAATTGAAAATTGATGGTATCATCCACATTAGATAAAATAATTATTTGGCCATACCCATACAAGTAGGGTGTATGTGGTTTTACGATAGCAGCATTTTGTATGTGTGGTAGTTTAGAAACAAGTGTCTTTAAAAGCTCTACTTATGTGTCTACATGTAACAAATGTCTATATATTCAGAAAAAAATCTCGACCATCTATACATGAAAAGCTAAGATCTGTTCAGCTGCATATTCTACCACACATTAATACAAAAAGTGTATGCTAATTGTCTTAATATAAATCATTGATTCAGTGAGACTCAGAACTTGTTTAGCACACTGTAAATGATTTATGAGCCTCTAAACACATTTTTAATGAAAAAATGGTAAGCTCCTGTTCCCTGTGTATTAATTTCTAAGGTAAATGGTGAGAGAAAAGAATTCATTTGGCTCTGAGCTTGCAACTGACTCCATATACACCCCACTGAAATCAATAGGATTCACTATATGTGTTCAGGTTTCTGATTGAGTCAAGTCATTTGCAGAGTTGAGGCTTTAAATTGCTGTTTTTAGGAGTTATTTGTAAGTGTAACAAATTCATATTGCAATTTTGCTTTACAAAGCTGTGTTAATATTTAAAATATTTTATTTAGGGCTAGGCTTTAGAAAATGGCCATCTTCTCCATGGCAGTAGTGGTCCTGCATGTTGTTCTCTCTTTGGTTGCCTTTTCCCACAAATATGTTGTAGAAGATATGGAAGGAACCTAGCATGAATCACCAGTGCTTCGAACAGCATTAACTCCAGATTGGATTTACTGTGAAATATGGAGTTGAGAGAGCAAGCTGGTGAAATCAGAGGCTCTCAACTCTACATGTCCTGTTGCTGCCCCTTGATCAGAAAAATCCGATCCTGCAGAAATCTGGGGAAGGATTTCCACATAGTGCCAGAGAGAAAGACTGTGATAACATGTAGGCACAATACTATCTGTTCCAAAAGTCCTAGATCTTCTATACTTATGAAAGGCCAGGACAGAATATAACTCTACCTTACAACTACAGCTGTAAGAGGAATGTCAGATAAATGTTATCTGTATTGAGGATTGACTATGCTAAATCACCTGTTATCCAAGAAAAAAATACCTTCTGTCTTCTCAAGGAGTAGCTCACAAAATGGAAAACCATAGACCTTAGATGATTTGTTCTTCCATCTAGGTGTTGCCCGTAGTTTTCTGTCTTGATTCTTTACTTCTACATATTGTTCATACATACATAAGCCTCGTACATATGTCAGGTCTTCCTCTCCAATTTTGGTTTCTTTTTATAACATAAAGAACAACAACAAACTATATATTGTAGAATTAAAGGAAACTTTGTCTGGTGTTCTTCCACAGAAAAAGTGGAGGTGATGATTTTAAAGTTTCTCTCCTACTTCCACTTAAGTTTAAAAGCTCATATCTCAATCCACTGTGTTATGTTAAGATAAATTGACTTGTCTGTTACAAAGGAGTGTTGGTTTACCATTTGTCTTCTTGCACATACATTAGTCAGTATAATTATAATATGATGACATCTGGATATGAGAAACACAGATGTTGTGCTCTGCAGAGAGACAGAAAAATACACATTTAGTGCACTGATATGCTTATAGTAAAAAGATGCTTATGCTGAAATTAGCTACTTCATTCATTCATAGGAATCTCATGCATGAGTCAGATCCTGAATTATTTACACTAGTAACTTACATGTGATTAAGTGTAGCATAGATGACTCTATACTAACTAAGTGCATTTATGAAAGTGAAAGTATGGCATTCAGTAATAATCTCATGGTAGCTTTGATATCAAATTTGTGGCCACTCTGTGTCAGTCACATTTTTGAATGATTTATGAAGGATTAAGAAATGCAACAGACATGGATAATGGATGCTGTGGATGGTTATAAGCATATCAATAGGAAGTGCTGGATAATTATAAATCACAGGTGTAAGCAACCTATTGACCTCTAAAACAACTACGCTACGTCTACACTATGAGTTTTCTCAGCAAAAAAGATGCTAATGAGGGACTCATTTGCATGAGTTGTGATCTCATTTGCATATTTTCTGCTGATCCGTTTTTGCCTAGGGATTTTTGCGCAAAAACAAGCAATGTGGCCATTTTCTTTTTGCTCAAAAACCCCTTTTCCCACCAGACCGGTAAACCTCCTTTTTGGGGGCATAAGGATCTGGCAGGAAAAGGGATTTTTGTGCAAAAAGAAAATGTCCACACTGTTTGTTTTTGCATGAAAACCCCTGGGCAAAAACAGATCGGCAGAAAATATGCAAATGAGATTGCGACTCATGCAAATGAGTCCCTCATTAGCATATTTTTTGCTGAGAAAACACGTAGCCCTAATGAACCATTTATTAAACCATGTTATTTATTTAGCAACCATCTCAAATGTTTGATAACATAAATGGTATCATTTTATATTAAGAATTCCATTTGACTTTACAAGTTTTCTCAATAAAAGAAGATTTTCTTTCTAATGGTCAGAACTGCAGATTTAGTACATAATGCAGATCCCTTCTAAATGTTTTTCCATTTATTTCAATGGGAAAATAACCACACAGAGGATGTGCAAGCTCCACCTGCCACTGCACGTAATGTAGTTAAATGTACAGATTTGAATGATGCCATTGTTTGTAATTCATAGTGTGCCATACTGACAATATTCTGGACTAAGTTTAAGAAATTAAAATAAATGTTATTGAATTAAATTGAACTTTATTGAATTAGTCTCGTAGAGTTATGTTGGTCTGTAACCTTAAAAACAAGGAGTAGTCCTGTGGCACCTTAGAGACTAACAAATAAATTAGATCATGAGCTTTCACGGGTGAAACCCACTTCATCAGGCTACTCATCTGATGAAGTGGGTTTTACGCTCAAAATCTCACCATCTACTATATTTGTTAGTCTCTAAGGTGCCACAGGACTGCTCGTTATTATTGAAATAGGTTTAGGTTTATTGAATTAGGTTTTGGGGTCAGCTGTATGTGTTGTTGTGGAATTGTATGCATCTCCTTTAGGGGGAGGAGGATGATAATATAATTATCCTGGTTATCAAGTTCTTTGAAGCTACTCCCCTCCAGATGTCTGCATATGATAGTTCAAGATGGATTCCCCACAGAGCAACAGACCAAGGAAGAATAAGTAGCTTCATTTCAAACAGGTTGAGGGTCCTCTTTTCCTGATCAAGCAAACAGACAGAATTTCTGGTCCAAGATGGACCCCAATCTTTACAGAAAGGTAGAAGGACAAATCACAATCAGAACCATTATCAGAGTGATGGGTGATCTTTGGAAGGCTTATTACAAAGCATTTTGTTTTGTATTGTTTTCTCTGAACCTTCATTTTTACCTTCATAAAAAATAGACCAGCATAAGTAGAGCTGTGTTTCTGTACTGTCTCTGAAGAGAAAACAAGTTAGTATTCTTGGGGAGCCAATCTTTGCTGGGAATAACATAGTAAAGGCAGGGGACTGTGCATCCTGGAAACACCAGTCAGAAGGGAAAGAGATGCCACGTTCTACTCAAGAAGTGCAATGGCTGGGAAGCTGGAAGCCTGAGAGTGGGCACCCTTGTAGAACTAGTGAGGGAAAACACAGGTGCAGTTGCTCTGCATTGTGCATGTAGTTCAAGTGGCTATACTCATGTATCCAGAGGAGAGAGTTTTGAAGACACTGCTAAACTGGAATTGCAGGAGTCTTGAGTGTGGTACTTGGAATTCTAGATAATATAAGAACCTTGCATTCTTATGAAATGTCTGCTTGCTTGGGCTGTCGTTCAGATTTTAACGGGGACGGGGGGAGGTGTGTTCGTACTAGGGATGTTAAATATCGGTTAATTGAATAGTTGATTAACCTCATGAATTCTTATTGATTATTTGACTATTCTATAGTCCCCAGAGGTGAGGTCGGCAGTCAGTGTACTCCAGCCCCACTCCTGAGGAGACCCCTGCCACTCTGTGCTGCTGCCTCTGTATCAGAGAGCAGAGCGAGGTGCCATGCAGGAGCTGGTCCACGACGGGAGCCAGTTTAAAGAGGTAAGCGATCTGTTGCTGATAGGCAGCAGTGTAGGGTGGCAGCAGCCCCTGTACGGAGGGGAGGGGACTGAGTTCCAACTTGCGCTGGGTCTAGGAGCTGAGCCAGGCTGTCTGCTCGCCTGGCTCCTAATACACTCTAAATGCAGAGCAGCAGCAGGGGTAGATCCTGGACCTGGCACAAGCTGGGACTGAACTAGGCTGCTGGCTAGGAGGGGGGAGGGAGAAATGTGTGTAGTCTATAGCATTAACCTATAGCTTTTGCTTATTGGTTAATCGACTACACTATTACATCCCTAGTTCATACATGCAGATTGTCTTCATGCTTATTGCTTCCGGCTTGTTTCCTAATTCCTGCTCCCTAAACTGTGTATGCATGTACAAAGCACTAGGTGTATGCGGTTACTTAGGGCCTGCTGCTATATATCTGCCATTTGTCTGTTCTGTTTTGTTCAGATTGGTGTTGATTTAACTGGTTGTTGCATGCATTTGCATATTGTTTGTGGCAGTTGGCCCAAGACTATAAATCTGGGACTGTCTAACCATCCTGCACAAGGAAACATTTGTGACTGGTGTAGACAATGATTGCTTGGTGAATGGATACTGGCTGAAGAAGTTTGAATTTTAACTTATATACCACAATTGCTAGGAGTGTGGCATTTGAGAGGGCATGGGATGCAAGGGGTTCCTTTATGTCTGCATTTAGACAGCTGCTCCTCTTGTTTCTATTGCCAAGTGTCATACGGCACTGCCTACTCCCACTCTACAGGCTAGGCAGCAGAAGATTTTGGCTTCTCGCTGTTCTTGCTGTTGTATTATGGGTCATTGGCCAATTTCACTATGTGTCTGGCTCAAACAGTTATGTGCAGGTTTTGTGTGGAGGAAAGACATTAAGTTAGTGTGAAATGGTACATTGATGGGAGTCCTGAATTGTATTCAATAGATATGAAACCACCTTTACCAGAGTCCTGTATGTCCCCTTTAGTCTGATACTCTCTTGTGGCAAAGCACTGGAACTACTATCCCATATCATAGAAATTAATAGGTAGACATGGCAGATATAGATGCAGTGAATATAATGTTCTCCCCTCTGTGCAAGTTCATAATTGTACATTTGCCTAATCTTAGAATTTGTATGCTTTGCAGACAGTGAGTGAAGTTTGTGTGTGTGTGTGTGTGTGTGCGTGCGTGCGTGTGTGCATGCCATGCTGTTTAAAGGCACAACCTTGACTGCAAAGTATTACATTGTTAAAGGAGCAGCTGAAAATGCTGTTCTATTATTGTCATACAGAATATGCTTAATATTACATGTGAACATGCACGGGACTCCTTGAGTGTGGCTACAGAAGTTACAACAGAAGACGACATTGACATATCATCCAGAGATACCATGACTGATTTAATGGTGATGGATATACCTACTTTTTGCAATTGGAATCAAAGACTAAGCCCTTTCAATTGCCTCCACACTGTGTACCTTCTGCACTTGTGGGCAAGATCTGAGTAGAACTACAGCATATGTACGATAATTGTAGCAGGTGAGTGATAGAATGGCCTACAGATTGGAGCTTACCCACAGTGTTCATATAGAAGAATAATGGTGATGTTCAGTTGCACAGATTTTAGGGCACGTAATACATGTGTGAAATCTGAGCAGTTTTAATTGTCAGCCATCAAAGAAGTGATATGCCCAGTAAATGGATCCTTAACTGTGGCTGAAAGTTCACAGTTCTTATTGACTTTCAGCATGCCATTTGGTAAGCAGTGCTATCAACAACTCCCTTTAGGTTTAGTTTCTGCTTGCAAGGTGTTTCAGAGAGTGATCTCTCAGCTCCTTGGTAAGGCCAGAGTGCATGTTGCTATTTGGATTACATTCTTATCTTTCCCAAGACCCACCCTGAGCATAATGCTGTTTTGTACCAGGCACTAACCTGATTCCTACAAGCTGGCATAAAGTTGAATGTGGCCAAGTGCAGTTTTGCAAAAGATGCTGTAGAGTTTCTAGGGCATTCTCTGTCGGTCAATGGTGTGAAGGCAATACCTAAAAGGCTACAAGCTATTGCTTCCCTACCATTACCTACTGATTGTAGCTAGTGGTAGGGAATAAATGGGTAGCCATGCTCTGAATAAATGTGTAGCCATGCTTGCCCCATTTTAGTACCTTTGCCAAGCTGCTGTTTAACCCAAGGCCAGGAATAGTAGATTTGGACTAAAGAGAGGAAGCAGAGTTTGGAAACCCTGAGTAAAACCCTTTATCAGATCCAGTGTCAGGCTTATTTTGATACAGTGATACAGACTGATGATCAGGTACATTTCTGGTTACAGCTGAGCTCCAGGAGGAGACATTATTACATTTACATCCTGTACTCCGGAAGCAAACTATTCCCAGGTTGACCAAAGAGTCTAGCTCAGAACTTTTGCTGGCCGTTGAACCCATTAAAGATTACTTAGTGGGAAGATTCGTTACATAAGAAACTGATCATGTGTCTATTTTGGACCAATGCATTAAAACCATTGACCTGCTGAGTGTGCGGCTGAGGAAGACACAGTTTACTTGCAGATTCTCTGAAAGAATTCTTTTATCCCTCTACTATACAAAAACAGTAGAGTATCTTGCTTTTTATTGAAAGATACATTAGTTGATTAAAAGCAGACAGCTAATGCCATTCTTCAGGGTGCTAAACTGTGTAAGGTGATCTGTGCAATAGAAGGAGTTAGTATGGATCCAGTCCTTAAAATAACTTTCTCTGTGTCCTGCAAAATATATTCCTCACTCACAGTGAAGACCTGTTACTTGAAATATCTTATTCAGGGGAGCCCGAGTAATCATAACAGCAGTATTGCAACAAACAGGCCTTGAACCAGATTGCTGGCTCTTAAAGAGGTCATAGTATTTAAACTAAGGCTAGTGCAAAGCCGAGAAGTATGGAGGAGCATGTGGAATGGAAAAAGACATCTCTTAGAAAAGGATCTATTAATGGAGATTCTCTGTTCCTAGTAAGTAGGAGAGGATGGAATATGATAAAATACAGGTAAGATCTGATGAGAAACAGTCAACTGAGAAAAAATCCCATTGAGTCACATCTTGTAATAGCAGCTAAAAATGACAATTTTTTAAAATGTTTATATACAAATGCTAGAAGTCTAAAAATTATGTGTGAACTAGAGCACTTTCTAGTGAATGAGGATAGTGATATAATAGGCATCACTGAAACTTGGTGAAACGAGGTTAATTACTGGAGCACAGTAATACCAGGGTACAAAATATATCAGGACAGAACAGGTCATGCTGGTGTGTGTGGAGAGTGGCACTTTAAGTGAAATAAAGTATACAATCAAATACAGTGAAAATCAAGAATGAACCAAAGTTTACTATAGAAACTCTCTGGATAGTAATTCCATGCTCTAATAATAAGAATATAGCAGCAGGGATATGTTACAGAGCACCCAACCAGGATGATGATACTAACTGTGAAATGCGTGTGTGTAAAATATATAAACTGCTTGCATTTTTTTAAAGATCTGATGACTGAGGCTCAATTTAAATGTATAGTCCCAATAAAAAAGCATAGCAAAAATAAATAAAAATAAAATCATCACAATGGTTAAACAATAAAGTAAAAGAAGCAGTGAGAGACAAAAAGGCATTGTTTAAAAAGTGGAAGTTAAAGCCTAGTGAGGAAAATAGAAAGAAACATAAACTCTGGCAAATGAAGTGTAAAAATATGATTAGGAAAACTAAACATGAATTTGAAGAACAGCTAGCCAAAAACTCAACAATAGCAAAATTTCCTTTAAGTACATCAGAAACAGAAAGCCAGCTAAATAACCAGTTTGGCCACTTGACAAGGGGTGGGGAACCATTTTTGGGTTGGGGGCCAATGACCCACAGAAAAATCAGTCAGGGGCCACACACAAGTGAGAAGCAAAAACAGAACCCCCAAGCCTTCACTGACATGGCCCCCAACTGAGAAGGGAAAGACACTCTCCGCATTTCCCCCTTGCACTCCAGAGTCTAGGGGGATCCCAGCCTAAAATATTTTGTGTGCTCCAGTCCTGTGAGGGGACAATGGGAGGGGTGGAGTGCCAATTCAGGCTCCTCAGTGCTGGGGGTAGCCCTGAACCTTGGGGGCCGGATCCAGGCAAGCTGGGGGCCATATCTGGCCCCTGGACGTAGGTTCCACACCCCTGCACTAGATGATCAAGATGCTAAGGGAGCACTCAAGGACAATAAGGCCACTGTAGAGAAATTAAATGAACTTTTTGCATCAATCTTCACAGATGAGCATGTGAGGGAGATTCACAAATCTGAGCCATTCTGTTTAGGTGACAAATCTGAAGAACTGTCTCAGACTAAGGTGTGGTTAGAGGAAGTTTGGGGAAAATGGATATACTAAATAGTAATAAAGCACCAGGACTAGATGGCATTCACCCAAGAGTTCTGAAATAACTCAATGTGAAATAGCAGAACTACTAACCGTGGTTTGTAACCTTCCTTTAAATTATCTTCTGTACCAAATGGCTGGAGGACAGCTACTGTGACACCAATATTTAAAAAAGCTATTTGGAGGGGAGCCTAGCATGTCTAATTTCAGTACCGGGCAAACTGAAAGTATAGGACAGAACAGAATTGTCAGACACATACTTGAACATATTTTGTTAGGGACAAGTCAACATGGTATTTGTAAAGGGAAATCATACCTCACCAATCTACTTGAGTTCCCAAGAGTGTTAACAAGCACTTTGCGAAGAGGAATCCAGTGCACTTAGATTTTTAGAAAGTCTTTGGCAAGGCCCCTCACCAAAGGCTCTTAATAAGGATGTAAAATTCCATTTATCCAGTTAACTGGTTAAATGTTATGTTTAACCAATTGACCATTTAAACAGGGGTGGATGGGCGGGGGCCATGGTATGCCAACCAGACTGGAGTAGCCCCTTGCTAAGGATTGGAGCTGCTCTGTCTGGGCTGGAGTGCCCCTCTTCCCTCCCCCTGCCCATGGTGCAGCAGGCTGCTCTAGATAGGCCAGGCCTGCCGCAGGCAGGGACTGCTCCAGCCAGGCTGGACCTGTTGTGGCAGGAAATGCTCCAGCCTTGTTGGTGCACCCCCAACCTGTGGCACAGCAGACTGCTGTGACAAGGCCAGGCTCACCGTGCGTGGGGGCTGCTTCAGCCTGGTCCGGGCCACAGGTTTACCATAACCCAGTAAAGGTGTTGTTTACCAATAATCAGTTAATCGCTTAACCAGTCACATCCCTAGTTCTTAAGCAAAGTAAACTGTCGTGGGATAAGAGGAAAGATGCTCTCATGGATTGGTAACGGGTTAAATGAAGGGTAGGAATAAATTTATCAGTTTTCAGAATGGAGAGTGGTAACTAACAGTGACTCCCAATGGCATATTCTGGGACTAATCCTTTTCAACATATTCATAAATGATATGGAAAAAGGGATAATAAGTGAGGTGCCAAATTTGCAGATTATACAAAATGCTCAAGTCAGAATGAGAAAAGCTTCAAAAGGATCTTGCAAAACTGGATGATAGGGTAACAAAAGGCAGATCAAATTCAATGTTGATGAATGTAAAGTAATGCATATTGGAAAACATAATCCCAGCTATACATATAAAATGTTTAAATTAGTTGTTACTACTTGAGAGAGGTCTTGGAGTCATTTGTACATAGTTCTCTGAAAACATCCATTCAATGTGCAGCAGCAGTCAAAGTGAACAAAGTGTTGGGAATTTATGAAGAAAGGGATACATAATTAAACAAAAATATCTGACTGCCTCTATAAATCCATGGACTGCCCATATCTTGAATACTGCATGCTGCTGTTGTTGTTCTATCTCAAAAAAGATATATTGAAATTGGAAATGGTTCAGAAGAGGGCAACAAAAATTACTCAGAGTGTGGAATAGCTGCCATATGAGGAGAGATTAATAAGAGTGAGACTTTTCTGCTTGGAAAAAGGTTAAGTAAGGGGAGATATGATATAGGTTGATAAAATCATGACTGGTGTGGAGAAAGTAAATAAGGAAAAGTTATTTACATTTTTCCATAACACAAGAACTTGGGATCACCAAATGAAATGAATGGACAGAAGGTTTAAAACAAACAAAAGGAAATATTTCTTCACACAGTGCACAGTCAACCTATGGAATTCCTTGCTAGAGGATTATGTGAAGACTAAGATTTTAACAGGGGTTTAAAAAGAGCTAGATAAACTCATGGAGGATAAGCACTATTAGCCAAGATTGCAGGCATGATGTCCTGAGCCTCTATTTGCTAGAAGCTGGAAATGAATAACTGGGAATGGATCACTTGACACTTACCTGTTCTGTTCGTTCATTGGGGTACCTGGCATTGGCCACTGTCAAAAGACAGGATCCTGAGCTGGATGGGTCATTGGTCTGACCCATTATGGCTGTTCTAAAATCCCTTTCTGTGGACTCTTCAGTAGGCTTGTGAGGACCTAGTTGTCTATGCTGGTGGACAAGGTACATCCCACCCCTTTGCCATCTTCAAAGCTGATTGATGTGTGTAGGAACAGCATCTACCCTTTGAACTGAATCCGAAGTACAATCTAAAGACCTGGGAAGAGTTGGTGCCTCCAGCAATGTACTGCTGAACTTTTGGAGAAAAAATAAGGAAATTGTGATGACTAATGTGGGTGTTGCCGCCTTATTTACTGCTTCCTTTTCCTATTTGCTTCTTGTTTGTGCTCCTTGAACTCAGTGTTCCGGTGAGAGAGAGTAAGTGTTCATCATGTATTTTGACTGACCATCTACCCGCATGTAGATGTAACATCGAAAGATCAGGCCACAATGTATACATTCAGAGGAAATCAGATGTATATTTTTCAAAGCATCAGCAAGTATTTTGTAAATATTTGTTTTGTAAATGCTATATGAGGTATTGTATGTTTATAAAACAGGAATAATATAATCTGGAATGACAAAAACAGAAGTGATGTACAAAATAGTCAGGGGAAAATTTAAGGACCAGAGAAACTTTAAAACAAAGATCTTAATGCCTTTTACTGAGCTGCTCTACCCTGGGGAGAGCAAGTGGAGGAATTGTGCTTCCGTGGAAATGCAGTCCCTCTCTGAATTCCAAAGTTTCAAGGAAAAGCATGCATGCTGTGTACAGGTTAATATTTAAGCGTATTTAAGAGTAGTGGGGGGAAGGGTATTGATCCTAATATATTATGAAAATATGTATATCCTGAGGACAAACAGGAGAAGTCTCTGCCTTTCTCCAAAGTGAGGGAACTCGTCTAACGTAGGGATGTAAAACAGGTATAGCAATATTAACAGCTGAACAGATCAAAATTCTATTAGTTACATGGTTAACCGCGGGGCTGCCTGCTCCCAGTACATGCAGAGTTCAATTGTTAGCAGTAACTGATATCCATCACCATATCCATTAACTGGTTACATCCATATTCTAAACTGGGCCCATTTTTGAGATATGTAAGGTTGGGGAAGACAATTTTTATCTTCTTTTATCATGCATACCCATGCCAAAGCCAAACAAAGTTTGGTACCAAGAGTTGTAAGATCACCATGATGCGCATAAAAGCCACTTCAAACTTTCAGTTGATGCCCAGGATAGAATATTGACTCAAAAGGAAAGGTTTCGAACTCTTGGACTAACGGAGAATATTCAGTTGTTAGCAGTACAAATCTTCTGATACATAGTTCAACCATTCTGATTCTACCCAATACATGACAGAGGTGATGTATACATTTGTCAATGATTTGAAAAAAATGAAGTCATCTTTATGAATATTTGGTGTATTTTTTATCTTTTGCTTATGTATTTGTTTTTAATTGCTGTGTTGAAATTACCTAAATGCACAGGTTCCAAATTTAGTGGCCGTGCTAGTGACTTATCCTCTACTCCTGGCTTTCACAACTGAGAATTTCATAACCAATGATAATATTATTTTATTTATCCTTTTAAATGTTTTGTTTTCCTCCAAGTTGTAAAAGCAGACTACAGCAAATGCAACGAGCTAGGGAAAAATCCACATTTGTCATAGTCCTACAATGATATCCTTTCATTCTTGTGCTCTCCTTTTTAACAGCAGCTGTTTTCTTACACGAGCTGTTTTTTATTTTTCCTGGTGAGACAAGAAGACACTTATGCTCTAGCTTTATTTAAAAAAAAATGAGCTTGGGGTCTGTGGGGCATCCACACTAGTCTGACAAGTATGCATCGTTACAGACTGCAGACCTTAAAATGGAGGGTTCCTCATATTCTGAAGAGATCTTGGCAATGTGAAGATAGTTTTCCAAATCGCCAAATTTATATGCTGAAGAATGAAGGTCTTTCAAATAAAAATAAACAAACATGCCAATGGAGAAAAAGAAAAATAATTTGTATTTAGTAACAAGGAAACAAGTGTCAGTGTGCTGGGTGGAGTGGGCATGTTCATGCATTCACAGCTCTGAAATATAAGCATGCTTTCCACACTGGGTTTATTTACAACGGTGTTAAATGATTTATACTATAAAATATGCATGACTGAGATTCTAATTGGAAAATACTTTGATTTCACCATATGATCTCTCTGCAGTCATCTTTTATAATATGATGCAGGTCGGCTAAGTTGCAGAAAATAAAAGCTAACTGAATGCTCTAACGATATATATCCTTATGTCACACACTGTAGAAGCTGAAAAAGGAAAGTTAAGTGTTATAGCTATGCTGTTGAGTTGCTTCTAATTTGAGTTGTATTTTTATCTCTCGGGGTGGCAGCCACTGATATTAAAAACAAACACACAAACCTGTTAGCCAACAAACCACTTGTGCCATTGTCATGTTAATGATCATTTTATCAATTATTTAAGAATCTCCTCCCCAGGTTTTAATACATTTGCTGTATTGTTTTAAATATCAAACTTTGTTTTTCTGTGCAAAGTTAGTTTTTGTTTTAAATGGCTGAAACACATAGAGGACTTGATGTAAATGTGTGCTTGTTTGGATTGAATGCTATTTGTGGCATAAAGATCTTATCTTATAAGTAATCACTTAAATAAGAATATATTCAAAATTGGAGCCTGTCATAAACAATAGCAAGTGAAATGCTAAATAGATGGTTAAATGTAGTAATTTGAAAAGATTGAAGAAAGACATGTAAGTGTGCGGAGGTGGCTTGGCATTATTATTTGACAGTTTGACATTTCAGCATTAAAATACAGGGGAATGTGTACATTTTGGCATTCTGATATATATTTTTCAAATTCTACACAGAATAATGAATTTGTACAACATGAACAAGTATGCACATGTCTGTGTACATATAAAATATGTTCAAAACTGTGGTGGTGTGTACACACCACCACCATCTCCCCTTGAAGTTGACAATGGTGTGCTGACATTGAGGTTACAGTCTACCCAGCTGTCTCAGGCCTGACCACAATAAGACACAATGGTCAGACTCAAAAGACTGGCCCTTGGGTTCAGGGTGGTGATGCCTAGTGGTTGGCCTCAATACTATAACCTTTGGGATCAGGGCCATGTGGCCTAAGGGCCAGAGTGAGTAAAATTGCCTGTGGGTTCAGGGCTGTGAGACCTAGTGGCCAAAGTAAGTACAGCTGCCCTTGGGGTTAGGGCTGTGGGGCTGAGTGACCAAAGTTAAAGAAGTAGGCTGCCACCTAGGCATGCATGGCACCTGGAAGGGAGACACCTGGTTCTTCTCTTTCCACCAGTTCTTGGCAGGGCCCTGTCAGCAGTGAATGTGGTCACTGAGCGGTCAGTGGGGACCTTGCCATAATATGCTGACTTTCCTTGAATGTGAGAAACCTCTTCAAATACCTTGACACAGACAGCTTGCTGGGGGTTCAACTACTGATGACGGGGAACCAGTCTGTGGTCTGGGTCTCAGGATCTCCGGTAACTCCA
The DNA here is from genome assembly GCA_032595735.1 of Pelochelys cantorii. Classification (NCBI taxonomy): domain Eukaryota; kingdom Metazoa; phylum Chordata; order Testudines; family Trionychidae; genus Pelochelys; species Pelochelys cantorii. Next base: position 174,099,034 of record CM064328.1, on the reverse strand, counting down.
GTAACTGTTTTCATCACTCACACTCAGTTAAAAGCCTGGACAGGGAGATGTATTTTGAATCATGCTGTAATAGAAGGTAGGTGCATCTACCATACTTGAGAGTAAATTTTAAAGCTGGGTTTTGTTACTGAAAACCATCTGAAGGCCTCCTGTAAATACAGCCCTTCTAACTTACAATCAAATATAGATAACCAAGGCAGATCACAGAAGGAAAGGGGGCCTCTGAGATAAATGATCCTTTTATTTGTAATCTGCACAATAAAGTGGTAGCCAGTGCAAAGAAATATGCATGACATGCCACAATATATCTTCTCTACACATAAAACAGGTTGCTGCATTTGCCTTAGGTGGAGTTTTTTCATGCACTTCAAGGTTCCAGTTAGTCTGCTGGTCAATTTTGAGATAAGACGCTTGGACAATGTTTGGATCAAACTTGGGTAATGTTAGGTTTGGATTCTTGCTGTCTGTCACAGGCTGAGCTGCCCTTTAAGAGGGGTCAGGCTCAGACATCCCTGTGATCTGGCAGTTACCACCCCCTTCGCTAATCCTGATCTGGATTCTGTTTCCAGTAGCAAAGGAAATTCCCTCTCTGAGAGGGGTCAGCCGGTGTTGATGTTGAAAATTCTAGGGTCAGTCATTGTTGTCTGTTTTGCCTCTAGGTATGTTACTGTCATGGGCAGCACATGTACCTCCCATTCGGGGAGGCTAGCCCTGCCCTTTGCACCTCAGGCCCCACCTCTACTGCCTTCAACTCAAGGTCCACCCTCAACTTTGCCCCTTCTCTGCTCTCAGCCACTAGAGGAGCCCCGAGTGCTGGCCTGCCCGCCCACCCACCTACCTGAACCTCCCCAAGTGCTCACCCACTTCTCCTGAGCTGCCCTTGACCTCTACCCATGCCCATCTACCTAAAGGAGCTCTTGACTCCCCCTGCAGCCTGGCCCTGAGGCTGTGGCAAGGAAAATTAGCCAAGGTTTAGGGAAGGCTTAGCCTCCCTCAGCCTTTTGTACACACTGCCCGTGGTTATAGTGGTTTTGTGATTAGCATTGCAGTAGTGCTTAGGAGCCGCAGTAACAGGCCCCTTATGCTATATACTGCACAAGGGCATAACCAAAAGACAGTCCCTGCTCTAAATAGTTTACATTTGGAGAGAATGGATGACTATAGACAAACTGACAGGAACATCAGGACACAATGAAGTGTGGTAGGCAAGGGTCTGCCTTTGTTTAGTCTAAAACATCATCTGGATGGGGGGAAAAATTGCTCTCTATATCTAGAAGATACAATACATAGCTCAGTAAATCAGGGGTAAATTACAGTATTTGACATTCATCTCTTTAAAGAGTCCCCCTATTATTTGTTTTGTATCAGGTCAATTGTATGTGCATTGGCTGCATTTATATTCAGACTTAAAAGCAGATGTAACCTTTGGGCAGCTGCAATAATTAAAAATGTTCTGGAAATAGTCCTTGGTTCATTCTTTGTGCATGTCAGATTATTAAATATTAGGGCTGTTGATTAATCACAGTTAATTTATTAGATTAATTTTTAAAAATAATCATTAAAAATCACAATTGTGATTTAAATCGTATTGTTATACAATAGAACATCAATTGAAATTTATTAAATAGTTTGGATGTTTTTCCACTATTTCAAATATATTGATTTCAGCACAAAATACAAGTATACAATGCTCGTTTTATATTCATACTGTAAAAATGACAAACAAAATAAATAGTATTTTTCACTAAACCTTATACAAGTACTATAATGCTATCTCTGTCCAGAAAACACAACTTATAAATATAGTTTCCAAACTCACTTTTAATGGAGAAAACAATTTTTGTCTGATGTGATATTGCATTGGACATGTAGAAGCAAAATATGTGTGATCCTTAACTCCTTGAGCACTGCATTTGAGAGACTTGGGATATATTTCAGTGGGCATTCCATTGACTGACTTAGTTTGTGGTGATGGAAACATACAGTTGTAATTGATTCTCCATCAAATACTCCTAGGACAGCTTGTAATGAAAAGGGCTGTTTAGGGGGGCTTGATTTACATATAGCTAAAAGGATTATTTGCTCGTATCACAAAGTCACCATACAGTGTGGCTGAGCCGAATTATACCAGCCACCTCTGTTGCACAAAGGTTCAGCGTCAGAAAAACAACTAAATTGCAGCTTTGCATTAAGATGCAATGACATACGCTTTATAAAGAAGTTTCCCACGATACCCGCCTGCTCTCTGGCTGCTTGCTTTGGTGAACAGTAAAAGTCACCCCATCTTCTTCATATTCAATCAAAATGATTAAAAAGTCTAGCCATGCAAAGCAGTGTTTGAAAGAAAGTACAACTTTGACTTCCATTACTGAATTGAACACAAATTACAGCCAAGAGTATTTTCCAAGCACAGGATCCTAAATGTAGCTTGATATATAAACCTGTGTTTAAACAACATTCAGAGATGTGGCTTTGGTTTATGCCCACTTTTATTATTAGAAAAAACACAGCAGCAGGAACAAAATTACAGCACTAGTGGCAAATAATCTAGTAAAATCCACTACGACTCAAAGGTCTATTAAACCTCTCCTTTGATTAACTCTTCCTGCCATCCCACACCTACAAAAGCAATAGCACTGACCTTTAAAACCATATGTTTAATTATTTGCTCTAATTTGTGTGGGAGCTGGGGTGGGAACATTATAACCTTATCTTTAGCTGCCTGGTTATTAAAATGACTGCATTGCACCTTAAAGCGGGGGGGGGAGGGGGAAGGATTGGCTGACCTGGATGATTGATGATAATAGTGCTTTATGGCTGGTGGGGAGATGAAAACTGCAACCAAAAAGCACAGTGGGTCGCTAATTTAGCCCCTCAAAAAGTAAGACTTGTAAAGGACATAGCTCAGGGTGGGGAGCCTCCATTTTACACAGATCCAGACTGAGGTAAGATCCACTGTCCCTACCTGTTTTCTAGGTAGTAAAATAACAGGTTTGGTCAACACCTGATATGGACATTTTGCTAGCTGTCCCTTGCCACCTTATGGGCTTGGATTCAGTTCTTGGGGTGGTTTTTTTTGTTTGTTTTGGGGGTTTTTTTTGGATGTGTGTAGTGGTGTTTTGGTTTTACCTTTACCCACAGTGGGTTTCATGCATATTTCTATAACATATATATTTTGAATAGCTAAATATATTTGAAAGAGATAGTATAATGTAGCTGTATTGCACAGTACCACTAATGAGTAGCATAAAGAAAAACTGTGGCCCTCTTAGGAACTTCCAGGTTATCATTCAGTGATCCATAGGAATTGGATCAAAACAGCCTGAGAAGGAACTAGAAGTCAAATCATCTTGCTCTAGAATACAGATCGCTATTGCTGACTTAAGGAGACAATCATTTTGCTTTCTAACATTGTAGGCCTTATGATGAAGTTTAACAGATCTCATTCCGTGAAGGGCAAATGTTTATAAACACAGCAATTCGATAGTGTATTCTTATTCATTGCCCTTTATATACAGTACTAATTAGTCTGAAGGAAAGAGAATCCTTAAAAGGAATCAGCCAAATTTTAGAAACCACACACTTCTATTCAAAATAATTTAACCTACTTTTATAGTAACACCAAAGAGGACAATGGTTAAAAATCCTTAATGGAGAAATGTTCCTCTATTTTTGTTACTCTGAGTCTTTGTGACGAGACAGTTTCACTATTCAACTTGTCTTCAGTTCCCTCTATTGTTTGTGTAGAAAAGGCTGAGAAACTTCATTGCAATTAGAACTGAGAACTATTAGAATAATAACAAGGGCTTAGCATTGCGGGATTTCAGTTGCTTATAACATCCTTATTAATGTAAAATGCTAGGGAAACTATGTAGTTTATCTGCCAAAAATGTCCAATATAAAGATGGGTTCTGAGAAACTGGTACGAAGTTCTAAATGTTCTGTGGTTGTTCATTGCAAATTCTGCAGAACTGGGTTAGTAAGAGGATCAAAAATAGGAAAAATCAATATGTCTCACTTAAGAGAGAACAATTGAACAGTACTGACCTCAGGCCTTAGCGCATGTCCTTTTGCTTCACACATTTTAAAAGCTGGAGTTTAAAAAAAAAATTATGAAAGTTAGGGCTCGGGGCTGAGGGAAAGGCAGATTGAGGTACTAGATATCTTCATTTGAGCCTGCTGGTTAGAATGTTAACAGTTGCCTTGTGATGTTAAATGGGATGGCATTCTGCCTTGCTGCTTCTCTTCATAAGATACATCTCTTCATAACTTACAAAGAAATGAATGGCAGTGGCAATGGTATGGCTTCCTACCATTGCCCTGTGATGATAGTTTTGTTGCTGTCAATTTAGCAAGGACATACTTGCTTAGCAAGGTGTATATCCAGCAATGGGTAACAGCTCAGGGACACTAACATGCGATGAAATTAGAAAGCAGGGGGATTTTTAGTAGCAACCCTTTCTGCTATCAAGGGATTTGTGGTGTTAGTCTTGGAGAATACAGGATTAATTTGCTTGCTGATAGGCTTAGTTATTATACTGCAGAAATGTTTCAGATTTTATTAATTCTCCGTTTAAATGATGTGCTTGTGATTTTTTAAAAAAGAAATATCTGTTTCCTAACCAGACTGTCACGGTGTTGTGTTTTTATGTGAGCCGACAGGTCACTGCTGCACCCGCTGGTACGTGTTTGCTCCGAATTCGGTGCAAAGTGGGCCATGTGAGGTGTCAAATGAAAGTTTATGCTGTGCTGATTCTATATATACTACTCATATGCTTGTATGATTTTTGTATGTACATTTATGGATATGGGCTCTGTACTTGTATTTGAAATGTTCTCTGTCTGGGACACAGCAATAGGCCTCGACCACCTATTATGAGGAATGGTTATTCAATGAATGGCTATGCTAATTAGCGATGTTGCATGGACAGTGGCTCTCAGAGTTGCCAATACACACCTGAGGAATGCATCTGAAAGTCTGCAGACCAGGAAGTGCATCTTGACTACTTGCATGTAAGACACAGACAGGTCCCTTTATCATGTGACCAGCTGCAGGTTGGGAGGCACCAGGAATATGAAAGTGCCAGGAGAATGACTCCATCTTATCTTCAATCCTGCTCCTGATTCCAAAAACACCTTTGCTAGGGACAGAGAGCTGGGAAGGATTTGCTGACCTGTCCTGACATAGGATATACTCCAGAGACTTTTAAGCTGGCAGTTTGTAACATTTCTGCTTGGAGCCTGCATCAAGAACTTGATGATTAATCTTTGTAATATATTCTCTTTAACAATCTCACTCTCACCCCTTTTCTTTCTTTTATTAATAAACCTTTAAATTTTAGGTCCTAAAGGATTGGCACAACATGCTCTTTAGGGTAAGATCGAAGATATAAATTGTCCTGGGACTGTGGCTGGTCCTTGGTAACTGAGGGAACCTGTTCAGAGTTGGTGAGATTGGGTTTTATAACCTCACACCTTAACCTGGTAAGGTGTGGGTCAAGTTGTGGCACAGGAAATGCTGGGATGTTTAAGGGGCTTTGCTTGTGAGGCTTTCTGCGGGCCAGGGAGGCAGCTGAAGTGCTTTGTGCTACTGGTCTGGTGCCTTTATAGGGAAGGACCCAGTCTTGTGCTGTAAGTAGCCCTGATTTGAAGCAATTTGCCCTGATCTGATACTCTCAGTGATGCCCAGACTGACTTGATATATTACACAGACAAGATAATTTATATGAACCCATTAGGATCTAATTTTCACTCCCACTATTTATCTTGAAAATTGGTTGGGTTGGGTGCCTTAGAAAATCTCTTTAAACCTTTGTTATCTTGGATAGCTGCTTAAAGGATATTGGTACATTGGTTCCCTGAAAAAGGCAAATAATTTAGAGGGTCTGGAGGTATGACACATAAATAAAGCCAAAGGAGACTGAGTACTGTTGTAATTGATGAGGTGGGTCTTGTATAGGTAATATGTTTTTTTTACAAATACAGATAAGGTTATTGAGCAGAGAGTAGTTGCCTTAACAACAAGGGAAAACAAGCATTGGACAAGATCAGTGAGGAGGTGTATTTGTTGGTTAGGTAAAACATATATGAGATCAAACCAGATGGAAATCTTGCATCATAAAAGGGTAGTTGAACTATATGATTCAGGCAGTCTCTTCCTGTCAGCCATCTAAAACTCTGACCTAGATAACGCTCTAACAAAATGTTAACTGAAGACCACATTTTGCCACCCTTATTAAAGAGTAATATGTTGCTCTTAATTTAGTCTCATTAGTTTCAGAGAGATGAATAAGGGTTTGTTTCATATGAGTATGGGCAGGAGAATCTGGCCCTGATTAACACCTTGATGGCCCTATGCCCAGACTGTGTGGCCTTGTATTTCTCCTGAAACGTCATCTAAAAAATGATGCTAACATAAGGCACTCTGAGTGAAATTAATCTGTTGCAGTAGGAAAGAAAGTAATTTAATGGTAGCTGTTGTTATTCTCTTCCTTTCTCCCTTGCTCCCTCCCTTACAGGAGATTACTGGGTATTTTTTTTTTTTTTAACTTTCACTCTTTTGGAGATTTCCTTCTGTTACATTGCATCTCTGAAACACTGGCTAAATCTCTCCAGCTAATCAAGGCAAAATGAAACAAACTGGTGTTCATTTCAAAGCAGCTGTTAATGGCAATGCTTGATTGAAAGTTGTGCTTCAGATGTACATTTGCGTACTAGCTAAAGGAGCCCTTCAGCAGAATACAAATATCTGTTGTTAGTTTCTGTCTGGCTGCTGTTGAGACAAACACCACAAAGTTAGCCTCGGTATTCACGTAGATTTTTGCTGTGGACTGTTTGTATGTTGACCTCTTGATTCTGAGCACTCTTGGAGTAGAATACTGATATTTTTTATTATTCTGTCAGAGATCTGAGAAGTTCTGGTGATTTTTGCCCTCCGATATTTAAATTTGTTTCTTCTAAAGAGAAACAATAGTCTTGGTGGCTTCACTCTTATTTTGGTATAAAGGTTTGACTCAGGTGTATATTTCCTTTTCGCAGAATGAGCCTTGGCAAATGGTCCTAACGGAGCAGGTTGGATTTCTCATAATCTACAATGGCTGCAGTAATCAGATTGTTTCCGGGCAACTGGATCCTGTGGTTACTGGTTTCTTAATGTCTGCAAAGCTATAGATTTGTCCTGCTGAAGATTGTGGAACATTATGAAGAATGCTAATTTCTGCTTTCTTTTTCATAGATTTGATTATTTTTAATCAAAAAATTTATCCCCATCTTATTTTATCAGAATGCAAAATGACCATTGAAATCAGGGAACAAGTAAAATGTGATTTAAACTTTGTGGGAAAAGGTTTAATTTTAATTTAATAAGAAATATAATCTTACTTTATTTCTTGATATGAAAAAAATCAACTATAACCAGATCACCTATCTGATATAGGACAACAAAGCGTATCCTGACCACTGGAGCTTTTGGAGTAGATACTGAGTGTGGTAGATGCTTTGTTTAAAAAGAACAGCAACAAAAAGAACGGTTAACCCCAACATGTGCACAGTCCATTTTTTTCTATATGGCTAATTGAATGGCTCAGAAAACAAACTTTATCACAGTAACAGTCTGTAACACCTCCTAAACCTGGGATCAGAGAACTTTGATAACAGTGCCTGTTGGACTGCATGTGCATTCCTCATCTCATCTGCTGAGTGCTATCTATTTAGTGCTGTGTGGTCCAAACTGTTCCTTCTCCACTGTCTTGGTCTAGGACGGAATACTGAGCAGAACTCTTCAGCCATCCCTGGCCTTTAGCATTACCAGTAATATTAGTATTATTGTTATATTTTGTAAGTGGTCAAGGTCCTGAGATGCCTTCCTCTGGTCCAGATGTTCCAATCATCTTCAGTGGACCATCAGTTTTGTGACTGTTTGATCCCTTTTTATCCATCATAACAACAAATCACCTTGGAAATTGTAAACAAAGTGTGCACCGTATCATTCAACTTTCTCCCACCCATCCCATACCTATCCTTGTCCTCCTTCGGGGACCTTACTAATGAACGCCTCCTACAAGAAGAAGTAAACCACATTTTGCAACTGAGAGCCACAGAACTGGTCCCATCCCAGCACAGAGGGAAAAGTTTCTATTTCCACTGTTTTCTGGTCTAAAAGAAAACTGGCTGATGGAGGCTTATCCTAGACTTAAGGAACATCAACAAGTCAAGGTGATCACTATCAATAATTATTTCAGCGCTGGAACAGGGAAGCTAATTCTTGGACCTCAACCTCCAAGGTGCATACTTTTATATCACCATACACCCTTCCTACTGTTGATTCCTCAGATTCATCTTGGGGTCCAACCATTACCAATATAAGGTGTACTACCTTTTGACTCCTTGGCAGCACCTAGGATATTTTTCAAAGTTGTTGTGGTGTAGTGCACTTATGCAACAAGGAATTGTGATACTGCCATATTTAGATAACTGCCTCCTCAAGGCTACCTTCAGAGTCCACATTAAAAAATCAGCACTGATTCCAGTGCAATATCTTCAAAGTTTGGGCCCATTTGGGTGCTATTCAAGTCAGAGCCTTCCTCCCAGCTCATGTATTTTCTGCAATGGTGAATCTCACTTCCAAAATAAGAACTGGCCTGGAGATGTCTAGCAGGACATGTCTACATGTCTTGGCTATATGGGAGGGGCCCTGTTCATGATAAAACATGTGTAGCTAGCTACACATATGCTAGCTGCAGGTATGGCTATGAACAGTGCACCTGCCCCCCTGACCTAACTTAAATAAACTCCTATGGATACTAACCAGGATGGAGGACTCATTAGACTGGTGATATAACCCCAAAAAGTCTCTATGAGGTATCCCTTTTCTAAAACCAAAATCACCTTTGATATTGACAACTGACACCTCCCTAATTAGTTGGGAAGCACATTTACATACCCACAATGTGCAGGGCTGAGAGACCCTCTCAGAATCCACTGCTGTCACATCTGTCCGACCGGTAGGAAAGAGAAGTATTCTTACAATGTAGTCTCCATACACAAACTTTACAAAGACAAGGTCATATTATGACCACACCCAAAATTTTTACCCAAGGTTCCCTAACCAACCTATCCTCCTTCCTTCTTTCTTTACGAAAGCATGTGGCAACCCACATGAAGGCATGATGCACACCATTAGATGTCAGACAAGTCTTAGCCTTTTACATTGATGGAACCAATTGCACACTTATTCCCTCAGTACCCTCGGTTTCTGAGATTCTGCCTTCTGTTTCTGCCGTATTCATCTAGTGTTTTATGAAGAAAACCTGGTGCTTTATTTTTTCACTTATTTTCACAAATGTTTTATACTCAACTTCAGGAAACCTGTTAATTATAATTATTTTGGGACTGTTAGATATCCAAACCATGTAGCTGTTTGACTTTAGTAAAGACATGCAAAAAATAAAACCTGTTATTAAACAGCCACCTAACAATTTGATACAAACATGAATTATTGTCTGGGTTTGTTCTTTAACAATGTCTACTCAATTTGGATTAAAACTTCTGAAGACTTCAACTGATCAGTCTTTCAGTCACTGCATATTCTTGTTCAGGCTTTTAATAAATGATTCAAACATGGGCTGCAAATTAGAGACATGGAAAGGCACTAAATAAATGGTTCAAATCAAATATACTGCCTTGAAACAGACTATTCATTGATTTTGCTTTTCTTTCACCATAGCCCCAGTGAGTTTTATTAATTAAAATGTGAATTATAAATATAAACAAAGTAAAAAATGAAAAAGCTGTGGGTACAGTTGCCTGCTGATTAGATATATTTTTCTGTTAATTATATTTTAGTGGGGAAAACAGTCCACTAAATTTTTAAAAAGTCTTGCATTCTCAGGAATGGGAATCCTAAGATTTTGATTGTTGTCATTTAATTTGATGGTGGGCACTTATAATTTAATCCCTGTTTCCCCAGTCTCACTTAAAATGATGTATGGAAATGAATCTCTAATAACAGAAGAATATCTGACAAGACATTTACTTATAGAATTATTTTAATTTGTACCAAAATGCTAAAGCATGAAAGTTACTGAATATAGACGACATTTTAAAAATTAAAATTCCAACAATTTTCTCAATGTTTGAGGATGAAGGAGCCATCTTAGAAAAGTTCCTTCTTTGGATTTTTTTTATGACAGTTGTGAAAAATGAAAAACCTAACAACTGAGGCCATTAAAACTAAAGGACAGAATTTATTCAGATCTGTCTTCCCCCCAAAACCCTTATTAAATTCATTGTGACTGCTTGTGAGAGGAATGTGACAGGGTTTGTCCAAGTCAGCAAATTGAACTAAAATTGTTCAAAGAAAAAATGATTTTTTTCTACCATATCCTTCAAACCAGCAATCAGAATTTCACCGCATGGATAAGAGTGCAGATTGCCTTCGGAATGGTTAACAAATTGTAAGATCTGGTGAAATTTTATTTCTAGTAAAGAAAGAAGGTCATGACCACTATGGAACAGAGTAAATATAGTCCATTTGTTTTTAATCATTTCTAAATATGCAGTTGGACAACAGATGAGTACTGCATCCCCAGAAGCACAGAGCTTAGAGGCTGTGAAGAGGGAAATAATATATTGTTTGTTTGGGGATGAGGGGCTGGACTTCACAATGGAAGGAGAACTGTACAACAACTACTACAAAATACACAACATATTTTAAGTGTCTTGTTTCAAAGTTACCTAAATCAGTGTTAATTGCCAAGTCGTTCTGATTGTCTAAAAATTGAGAGAGCCCCTAAAGCAGATTTTCATCCACAGAAAAACTAATACTGGTCTGCCATTTGCACATTTGGATTTTGTAATATGTATGCTGTAAATAACAATCATGTTTTCATTTGCTCACAGGCAATATTTTTACCAGTCTTGAAATGGAAAAATATTTAAACTATTAAAGTGTTTTAAAATTTTCTAGTAAAGCTGTGACAAAGGTGTATGCGTGTTTTATGTATATACACAACATTTGCTGACAAGTATTTGAACGCATTGGATGGAACTAATTTAGTCTAAAGAAAGTTCATTTTTAATTTTGCTAGCCTTTTCAATTGATTCAAGAATGAATCAGCAGACTATTACATTTAGCAAACCGGCAGGAGTTGGTAGTGATTCTTTTTGACTGTAACCCAAAGCATAGTCAGAATCTGGACTGATTTACACACTGGTTCACCCACTGAGTCAAGTGTTACATCACTGAATTTGTCAGGCCAGCATTTGGATCAGTCTTTAGATTGTTCACCAGCTGGGGGTTGATCCACCTACTATGTACTGAACAGGATATGCTCAGCAATTGACTGGATTCATCCTATTGTATACCCCAGAGTGATTGAGCAGTGGAGACGCATATCCTGCCATATAATACAAGAGACCAAATAGAGAAGGCATTTCTAGAGGGATTTGTGCATGGCAATTGGACAGTATCCACTGGAACATCACAGAATGGACAATCCTATGAAAGCTGACAGCATTAGCAAGGGATGATTAGAGCTGCAAACAGTGCCTTTATCTCTCACACTCAAGAAAAACACTGACAGTTTCAGAAATGAGTTAGGAGGTTGAAATTAGCTTTTTAAAATATCCATTTCAATAAATATCAGACTGACTTCTCTATAAAAATAGTCACTTTTTATATAAAAACAACTTGACATTTTTCAGTAATATTTTTAATGAGCATTGCTCTGAGCTATAATATAATGAAATTTGCTTAAAAGAACAGGCTGGTGATGCTTGGCAGAACAAAGTGGCATATGGTAAAACAGTTGTGATTTATTGGCAAGTGCTTTCATTTTTTGGAAAGCTAGCTGCTTTCAGCATGTAGGATACTTGATATTCAGTGCTGAAAAGAAGCAACTGCTGAACAACACACAGAGGTTAATATGAATGCATGATTGTTTAATAAAGGCAAATGAAGAACCTAGTCTTATAATTTTATCGTTTGCATTCATTGTTCTATATGTGATACCTCTGTCTACAACTGCATCTTTAGATTGGTCCCTCAGAAAGTATTTCAGTGTTTTAAATATATACATGATTTTTCAACTGACAGATCCTTAGTTAGCATCAATCAGCACAGACCCAGCTATACCAGCTGTGGCTCTGGCCCAGATCATCTTGCCAAATACACATACTTCACATAAACCTATGGTTAAGGTTACACTGGGATGTCTACTGTTTTGTCTGGCAAAGCCCAAATGGCATATACAGAAGGAAATCTTGGGGTGAGGAATGCATCCCCATGTAACCCAGTGTAGGGCAAGGTGGAGTCAAATGTATCCCATAGCTGTTTTACATACCTCTGTCCCCTTGTTGCTCTTGCCAGAGGGAAAGTCACCTTTAAGAGAAATTCTGGAAGCAGCTCCTGACCACTTCTAGGATGAGGAAGATAAAACTTGCCCTTCTTATAGAACAAGGAGGGAGATTGCTTCCTTTTCAGCCCCTTCTGAGGCTCTTTAAAGGATTTCCTGCAGAAGGGGAGAATTAACTCTTAAAAGAGCAACTGAAACCGTCTCAGCCTGTTCTTGGTTTCAGAGAGAAGCATGCACACTGTCATCTTGTAAACGGTGTATGATGCTCAAGTACTATGGGGATTAGCACCATGTGAACATCAGTTTTGCTCATGCCTTATCCACAGGGGCGCCAAGAGGCTTGCCAGGCTTCTGGGCAATGTGTATCATGATCCCAGAAGGGGTGAGGCCTCGGGAGGAAGGGGCAGGGTTGGGGCAGCCAGCTCCCCACCCCACTGACTCTCAAAGCCGACTGGAACACACAACATAGAGCTCTGGATCATGCTACATGGAGCTCCGGTGGTGATTCTAAATTTAAAAACAGTTTGTTAAATCTCATTGTAAAAATCCTTCAGTTTAGTAATAGCTGTCTTACCTATGTATTTTCATTGTTTATTGTATATAAAAATAGCCTCAAAGGGACATTTTTCTTCACAAGAGTTCTTTTAATTAAACAAGTAAATAAGGCTTCTAAGGAATTAGCCCTCCCCACTCTGGCCTAAGTTTTACAAAGTTTTAAATAACTAGACTGGAACAGATTAAAGGTCCATCTAGTCCAGGGTACTGTCCTCTTACAGTAGCCAGTTACAGGTGCCTCAGAGGAAATGAACATAACGGACAATCAGTGAGTGATTTATCCTGTCACTCATTCCCAGCTTCTGGCAAACAGAGACAAAGTACATAGGGAACATTGTGTTGGATCTGTGCCCACATTGGCTAATAGCCTATGAGGAACCTATTCACCGTGAATTGACCTAGTTCTGATTTGAACCCAGTTAGTCTTGGTCTTCACAACATCCTTTGGAAAAGAGTTCCACAGATTGACTAAAAAGAAATACTTTTAAAATATGTTTTAAATCTGCCCATTAATTTCATTGCTAGTTCTTGTGATATTTGAAGGTGTAAATAACACCTATTCAATTTTTCCACATCACTCATGATTTTATAGACCTCAGCCATCTCTCTCCCTTAACCATTTCTTCCAAACTGAAAATTCCCGTCTATTTAATCTCTCCCCATATGTAATATATTCAATACACCTAATATTTTCTCTTTCCCTTTTCTGTATCTTTTCCAAATCCAGTATATCTTTTTTGAGATGGGATGTTTAAATTTGCACACAGTATTCAATATATGGATTTATAAAGAGGTAATACGATATTTTCTTATTACATATCCCTTTTTTTAATGAGTCTCAATATTTCCTTGGCTTTTTTATTCTCACTAGACACGGAGAAAATATTTTCAGACAACCATCCACAATGACTCTAACATCACTTTATTGATAGGTTCAGCTAATTCAGACCCCATCATTTTGTACGTTTATTTCGGTTTCTATTTTGCCAGGTCTATTACTTCACACTTATCAAGATTGAGTTTCATCTGCCATTGTGCTATCCAGTCATCCAGTTTTGTGAAATGCTTTTGTAACTCTTTGCAGTCTACTTTGGGCTTATCTATATTGTATAAATTTTGTATCATCTGCAAATTTTGCCAGCTCACTGCTTAATCTTTTTCCCTGATCATTTATGAATGCATGGAACAGCACTGGTCTCAGTACAGATGCCTGGGAGAAACCACTATTTACTTTTCTCCATTCTCAACATTTAATACACCAGAATGGTCATGCTGTGTCAGACCAAAGGTGGCCAATGCTAGGTGCCCCCAGGGGAATGAACACAACAGTAAATCATCAAGTGACCCATCCCCTGATTCCTAGCTTCTGACAAACAGAGGGTAGGGACACCATCTCTGCCCATCCTGGCTAACAGCTATTGGTGGACCATCCTCTATGAATTTGTCTAGTTTTTATTTGAATCCTTTTGTAGTCTTGGCCTTCACAACATCCTCTGGCAAGGAGTTCCACATTATGTTGTATGAAATGCTTCCTTTGGTTTTGTGTGGGTTTTGTTTTTGTTTTTTAACGTTGATTCAAAGGATAGTTTAAGGACAGGTTTGTAATAGTTTGTAGTAGTTCTGCAATTTCACATTTGAGTTCATTCAGAATTCTTGGGTGAATACGATCTGGTCTTGGTGCCTTATTACTGCTTAGTTTATCAATTTTTCTCAAACCACCTCTAATGACATCTTAGTCTGGGACAGTTCCTCAGATTTGTCACCTTAAAAATGGCTCAGGTTTGGGAATTTCCCTCATGTTCTCACTTGTGAAGACTGATGTAGAGAATTAATTTATTTTCTCCACAATGACCTTACCAACCTCAAGTGCTTCTGTAGCATCTTGATTGTCCAGCAGCCTCACTGGTTGTGTAGCAGGCTTCCTGCTTCTGACTTAGTTTAAAAAAAATTGCTATTACCTTTTGGGTTTTTGGCTAGCTGCTCTTCAAATTCTTTTTTGGCCTTCCTGATTACATTTTTTACAATTCATTTGACAGAGATTATACTGCTTTCTATGTTTCTTGCTAGGATTTAAATTCTACTTTTTTAATCAATGCCATTTTTTATCTTTCGCTACTTCTTTTACTTGATTTTTAAGCCAGGGTGGGACTTTTTTGATTCTCTTACTATGTGTTTTTTTTATTAGAGGTATACAATTAACTCTATTATGGTGTCTCTGAAAATTTTCCATGCAGCCTGCAACGATTTCACTTTCGTCATTGTACCTTTCAGTTGCTGTTTGTTTAACTTCTTTTTTGTGTACTTCCCCTTTCTGAAATAAAATGCCACAGTGTTGGGCTGCTGTGATGTTTTTCCTACCACACGGTTGTTAAATTTTATTACATTATGGTTACTATTTCCAAGTAGTCCAGTTGTATTTACTCCTTGGACCAGACCCCGTGCTTCACTTAAGACTAATTTAAGAATTGCCTCTCTTCTTGTGGGTTCCAGAACCAGCTGCTCCAAGAAGCAGTCATTTAAGGTGTCAAGAAACTTTATCTCTGCATCCTGTCCTAAGGAGACAAATACCCAATCAATATGGGCATAGTTGAAATCCTCTTTATTATTGAGTTGTTTTATTTGTATATCCTCTCTAATCTCCCTTAGCATTTCATAGACACTATCATTATTCTGGTCAGGTGGTCTGTAATAGATCCCTACTGCTACATCCTTACTATTAGAGCATGGAATTGTTATCCATAGTGATTCTGTGGAACAGTTTGGTTCATTTGAGATTTTTACTTCACTTAATTCTATGCATTTATAACACTGACAGGATCTTGGGATCTCTGGAGCTTAGTGCATGAGCCTCTGCAACTTGAGCTTTAAAGCCAGTTGGCTCTCAGATGAGACTGTAGAGGAAACTTATTCTTTCTATATTTAAGTGGTCTAAGTGCCACTACATGGGACAGTGAACCATACCCAATAAGTATGTGAGTTACACTTTTTCACAAATAATACCACTCCCCCACTAGTACTGTCCTTCTGATATATTTTACTGTGTCCCATTGATCATCCTCATTCCACCAACTTCCTGTGATGCCTATTACATCAATATCATCATTTAGATGAGGCACTCTAGTTCAACTATCTTATTATTTACACTTCTTAGCATTTGTATATAAGCACTTGAAAATCCTATCACTTTATAACTGTCTGCCATTGCATGTTGTGAATGGGACTATTTCATTTGACTATTGCTCCTCAAATCTTACCTATTTTGTGATAGTCCATCCTCTCCTCCTTACCATGGCATAGAAAATCTCTAAGAGATGTCCCTGTCTGATTCATGGGCTCCTCCGCACCTCTCGGCTTTTCCCAGACTTTAGTTTAAAAATCGCTCTATGACTTTTTTTTTTAAGTGCCAGCAATCTGGTTCCCTTTTGGTTTAGGTGGAGCCCATCCTTCCTTTATGGGCTTCACTATTCCCAAAAGTTTCCCTACTTTTTAGTAAATCTCTTCACGACTCCATTATATCATCCATGCTCTGAGACCCTGCAGTTCTGTCTGTCTACTGGCCCTATATGTGGAACTGAAAACATTTCAAAGAACACTATCATTGGGGTCTTGGATTTAAATCTCTTAATAGCAGCCAAAATTTGGCCTCCACAACCTCTCTCCTATCCTTCTCTATGCCATTAGTATCTACATGTACCACAACAACATGTTCCTCCACAGCACTACACATAAGTCTATCTAGATATCTCAAGAGATCCACAAGCTTTGCGCCAGGCAGGCAAGCCACCCCACCATTCTCCAAGTCATCACAAAACCAGCTGTATATGTTTCTAAAGATCAGATCGTCCATCTGTCTCTTCCTAGTAACTGGAATTCCCTCACCTAGAGAGGTATCCTGGAAGGAGGGTCCACTATGGGGTCTTTTCCCTCTTCTCCAGATGAATTCTCACCTTTGAGACTTTCATCCTCCTCAGCAGCACAGAGGCTGTATGACCAGAGGTGGGACTGTTCTGTTATGTCCTGGAAAGTCTCATCCATGTAACTCTCTGTTTCCCTTAGCTCTTCCAGTTCAGCCACTCTAGTCTGCAAAGCCCAGACTGTCTTTGAGGGTCAGGAGCTCCTTGCAATGAAAGCACACATACACCACCTGTCCATAGGGCAGGTAATCCTACACAGTACATTGGGTGCAATAAACAGAATAGCCCCCACTCTGTTGATAGGCTTCTTCCTCTATTCTCTTTTTATTCCTAGAGCTCATTCCTTCCTTGATGGTTTGTTTTTTTTAATCAGGTGGTTTTGGTTTTAGTTTAACGACATTTAAAACATGTTAAGTGTATCTAGCCCCCCTCAAACTCTGCCTCCAAACTCCCTTGCAAAATACTCCTGTTAGCCCTCCCTTTATTTCCTGTATTTTCATTGGAGCACCTAACAGTGCTTTCAGGATCATCTAACCCTCAACTGCTTATTTGATTTTTTTAATGAAAAAATCTTCCCTTCATGGTTGTAAAGAGTAACGTGCAAATGTGATGTGGGTATAATACATGCAGTGACATCTGCCCATTCAGAGACCCTGAGAGAATAACTCTAAAATAGGTGAAATGCCCCATTCATCTTAGTGAGTTACGTATGCATGGAAGTAGTGAAACCCTGCTAATGCCACTGTGCATGCTTTTCTACACAGAACTGGACCTGAAATAACTAAATTCATTTGAATTTACACCTCTATGTATTGCAGTACAAGTCTGTGTGTGGACTTTATTTTCAATTAAGAGTATCCTACTGAAGTTATTTCACTTCCACCTTGTGCATAGATAAGCCTTGAATGTGTCAGGAGAAGAGTTAGGTAATCTCAGCCTCCCTACCCAAGAAGATGCACCCCAGACTCTGGGCTATGTATTGGTGGTATCTCTGCTGCACCATTTGTATCTCTCTTGCTAACAGAGAGGCTCTTGCTGCCTCTATGTGGTCTCATGCTGCTGTCTTGCCTTTCTGTGAGATAGCTTATCATGCTGTGAAGTGGGCACAGGCACATAGTGCCGGGACAGTCTTGTGCAGCTGGAGTCAAAGAAGGTCCCCATGTTACGGCATTCCTGGAGTCCTGACCCATACCATGCTGGCTCAACTCAAGTGGGCAACATGTAGATATATGTTCAGGGGAGGCTGGCTAGGAGTGCCAGTGTGTATTTTAGGGTTTCCAGGTGTCCGGTTTTGAACCGGGCAGTTCAGTATTTGAGCTTTCTGTTCGGAAAACAAATTGAGAAAAAATAACTGAGAAAATATAAAAGTCCGGTATTTTCTAAATAAGATATAATGTAGATTATGATGTAATGTCAAGTGGTCTGGTATTTTTGTTGAAACCATCTGGCAACCCTAGTGTATTTTGCTATGGGTCTTCAGGCTAAAAGCTGTCCTTGAATTTTTTTGCTGGCTGTGATTGAATAATCATATGGTGCAGGAAGATTTCTGGAAAACAGATTCTGGGTCAACCTTGTACTCATCTTATATAAAGAACATTGAATAAACCTAAATGCACATATTGTAGCTTTGCCTTTGCCAATTCAGGGTTCATTCAGTATGCTTAACTTGTTTGATAATTTAACTGTTATGTCTTCTGAATTGCATATTTGGTGCAATATCATGTAGGGTATGGCAGTGTGTCAGTGGAAACATAGCACACACTTCAGTTGATTAAACATATATTCTATATAAGCTTTGTATAAATTCAAGCAAATGACCCCTCCCCTACTTTTTATACTCTTCGGGATAAGAATAAACTAACATCATGTATAAAAATACTGCTTTCTTAAGTCTTTTCAAGCTGATGTTGCATATCCACAACAAGACAATGGCTATGAGGAGGATGGTGTTTAAATTAAAAGTAAATGCATGTAATTAACAGCTATTTTATGTTTCTTTATGTGGGGCAGTTTTTAAATAAGATGCAGAATAAGACATCTTTGGAGACATTGGTTTAAATTAATGACTGCTTCCCTTTGCAGTTTAGCAGTACAGCCAAATAGGAGGTTGTTGAGATTCCCTCCACTTCCCTCTGTGTGTGGTGGTGAAAGAAGATTTTGGTTAGCTAAATGGTATAGATTAGTTATGACTCATCTCTGGAATTCAGCTACTTGAATTCCTATAGTTAGTATTAGATGATTTTCAGTAAGATTTCATGAGTATCTACTTGGTGTTCGGCTATGATACTATGTTAGCTGTCAACAACATTTTTTTCTAGGTAAGCATGTTTTCATACTCTAAATAACATATTACAGTGTGAAATATGGTTTTGTTTCCACTGGCATGTAT
The DNA here is from genome assembly GCA_032595735.1 of Pelochelys cantorii. Lineage (NCBI taxonomy): Eukaryota > Metazoa > Chordata > Testudines > Trionychidae > Pelochelys > Pelochelys cantorii. Next base: position 174,079,823 of record CM064328.1, on the reverse strand, counting down.
TTAGACATCATATTGTGTGATTCCAAAAGACAGATGATAATATGACTAAAATTAAGGCAGAGAGTGATTTCATAAGTTGCCGCAGGAGTGGATAATTCAGTACACAGCATTTTGTAAAGCTAAGAAAAAATTGTATTAGGCATAGTTTGTATGTCTATTATGTTCCACTAGCTCCCTTGCCCCAGGGCTCTTTGGTCCAGGAAATCTGTGGTCTGTGTTGCCAGACCAGAGAGTCCTGGTTCAGGGAGGTATAACCCATAGCAAGAAACAGGAACTGAAACAGCTCCTGTATAAAGCCTATAGATCAGTAGTGCTTCATGATGTACATTGATGTGGAAATTCAGAAAAAAACATATAGTCAATTGGAGGGTATGAGGGTTTGTTGCCAGATTAATGTTGCGTCCATTACATACAGAAGGGCAAGATTTAGTCCTTCAGAATGCTAAGTGTCTGGTTGAACTCATGGGAAGAAGAAGGGGAAGAAAATGGCCTCAAATTCTGCAATGCAAAAGGCCTCTTAAAAAAAACAAAACCACCTTTGACATTGTTTTTTAGCCATGCTACATTGCCATGATTTCTGTGAGCTAGATCACACCCTGCTGGGATCTTTCTTAACACTGTTAGACACACAAAGAAACTTTCAAAATGCAACTTCCTTAAACAGTTGAAAGCATAGACTGAGATAAAATAAGTGCTATCTAGAGCAAAATGCTGAGCAAATAATTGAAAGGCTAAAATCAGTACTCTGATCCTAGGGGACTAATTTTTTTTTTCAAGAAAACAGATGCGCCAAACAAAGTCATGACATCTATTTTGAATATCTGTGCAACTGAAAACTTTTTTTTGAAGATGGAGTTGTTAGGTAGCTACCTATTGATTAATAGCAGTCTTTTTCTTTTTCCAAATCAGAGCATATCCTAACAAAAGCATCTGATGACTAGTCACTAGCAAACTATCTAAGGCAGTGTTTCTGAAAGTATGCCACGGAAACACTTTCAGAAACATTTTAACTGGCTGCCCCGGTTTGTTTATGTACCGGTGCTGCGGCCACGGAGCCTCGCAGCTCCCATTGGCTTTGTTTCATCCTTTGCAGCTAAGCAGAACTGTGGGAAGCGGCATGGGCCAGGCCACCACTTGCCACGGCTCCTCTTTATAATCTAATTTAGGTATAGGCTAATTTTAGGTTCATTGTATTTTGTGGCTATAAACCTGAAACATTCCTAGTTTGCACATCTCTGCTGCCAACCCAAATGATTTAATTCACTTACGATTGAAAATTGGAGTAGATATAGTATAAGTACTTGGAGGGTGGCAAGAGAGTTCCAAAAGAGCCCAGACAAATTTGATACTAAACAGATCGACTCAGAGTCAGTTTGTAGCAACTGGTAAATATCACGTTGTAGTGATCTCAGAGCAGAAATGCTTACTGTCCCCCTTGAGGAGGCACCATTGGACATTACTGAAAGGATTAAAGAGTGTTAACAAATCTTTGTTACTATATTCCATGTTTATGCGTTTTTGGTATTGTCAAAGTTTTCCTGATCCTCTTCTTCTCCACTGGGGGTATGTCTAGACTGCAAGCTTCTTTCGAAAGAGAGCATCCACACCTCAAAACTGGATCGAAAAAGTGATCTGCTTTTTCGAAAGAGAGCGTCCAGACTGCACGGATGCTCTCTCGAAAGAAAGCTCTGATTGCTATTCACAGAATGGCCACCAGGGCACCTGTGCTTTTTTCGATTGCCTCTTCTTTTGAAAATGTCCTTGTTCTGCGTCCACACATGCCTTTTTTCGAAAGAGCTCTTTCGAAAAAGGCGTTCTTCACAATAATTTGAGGTTTACCAATGTCGAAACCTCCCCCTGCGTTCTTTCAATTGAATTTTGAAAGAATGTGATTGCAGTGTGGACACAGGTGAAGTTTTTTCAAAAAAAAGGGCAGTTTTTTTTTCAAAAAAACAATGTAGTGTAGACATACCTTGGGATATTGGCCTCTTCTTCAAGAAGTGTTCCACACTCAGAGGTGAGTAACTGGTAGAGATGGTGCATGTACATGCATAATAATTTTGTCAAGTAAAAATGGAACAAAATTCTGTAATGGCAACATTCTGTAATTAACATTTAGAATTTAAAGAAATGTCCAAGAGTGTAGTAGGTTATCACGTGACTCTGTTAGGGTTTTTTTTTTAAGCCTCAGATGCAAAGAGTAGAATGTGGGCAAACTTACAAACACTTCTGTCACGCGGCGCGCTCGGGCAAGGCCCGCCACGCCCCTACGTCCTCCTTCCTCCCCCCCTCTGTTCCTGTCTCCCACCTCTTCCTCTTCGTCTGGGTTCCCCGTCGGTGGGGTGGGGGTCCGGGCCCTCCCTCACTCCCTGACCCCGGCCCAGGGCCCAACACTGGGAACGCCGCTCCCGGTGGAAGCAGGCGGGGCCGTGCCCCTAAACGCACCTGCTCACGGGCACCACAACCCTCCCTGGGCCACTTCACCCCGCCGGTCCCCGCTCGTCCTCTCTAGCCCTTTTTCCGTGGGCTTGTGCGCCGCCCCGCGCTCGGTTCCCCCCCCCTCCCCCAAACACTCTCTCTCTCTCTCTTGCCTGCCTCCGTCCTCCTTCTTCCACTCTTTTTCTCTCTTGCCTGCCTCCGTCCTCCTTCTTCCTCTCCCTCTCTCTCTGTCCCCCTCTGTCTGCCCCGACCAGCCCTTTATCCCCCTTCTACTGGCACCTCCTCCTCCGGGCGCCCCACCCGGCCTCCTCCGGGCGTGCTGGGGACGTCAGCCGACGCCCCCGGTGCTTGCTCACGTCGTCTCCCCGCGTCGGCCTCCTCCCGCCGTGCCGGGGCCGCCCACCCCGGCCGCTGCGCCGCGGCTCTGCCACGCGTCAGCTGGTGACGGGGTTGCTTCACCCCGTCACACACCTCCCCCCTTCTAGTAGTCCTTATCCCCGTGGCTTCTTGGCCCGCCGCTGGTCCTTCGGGAGGCTGTGGGGTTGCTTCACCCCCTTCCCCGCTCCCATCCTCGGAACAGGCCTTACACTCGCTATCTCCTCCCGCCCGTGTTCAGGTATGCGTGAGAGAAAATCGGCGTTTAGATTGTCTTTACCCGGTCTATGGAGGACGTCGAAATGGTAGGGTTGGAGGCTCAGGTACCAGCGTAATATCCGGGTATTCATGTCCTTCATGGTCTGGATCCATTGGAGGGGCGCGTGGTCGGTCACCAGCGTAAAGTGGTTTCCTGCAAGGTAGTAGCGTAGGGAGTCGATAGCCCATTTGATAGCTAAGGCCTCTTTCTCTATGGTAGCATAGTTTCTTTCCCGCGGAAATAGCTTCCTGCTTAAATAGACAATCGGGTGTTCGGCCCCCCCCTCCTCCTGTGCCAGCACCGCCCCGAGTCCTACTTCTGATGCGTCCATCTGTAATATGAACGGCTTATCAAAGTCTGGCTGGCGTAACACGGGGCTCGAGACTAGGCATTCTCGCAACGCTTCAAAGACGCGCACCCCCTGGGGCCCCCACACTACCCGCTGGGGAGGCCCTTTTTTGTAAGGTCTGTCAACGGGGCTGCCAGGGAGGCAAAATGTGCTATGAATCGCCGGTAATACCCGGCCAGGCCGAGGAACTGCCGCACCTGTCTCTTTGTACTCAGGCATGGGTAGTCCCGGATCGCCTGCACCTTATCTAACAGTGGTCGTAATTGCCCATTCCCCATGGTGTACCCCAAGTAAGACACCTCTTGCTTACCGAACTGTCATTTTTTGGGGTTAGCAGTCAGCCCCGCCTGCCGGAGCGCCTGTAATATGCACTCGAGGTGTCATAAATGGTCTTCCCAGGACACGCTGAAGACGATGATATCATCGATATAGGCGACCGCGTAGCCCTGATGTTCATCGAGAACCCGATCCATAAAGCGTTGGAAAGTGGCGGCTGCCCCGTGGAGACTGAATGGCATGGTAACGAACTGATATAAACCGAACGGGGTCACGAACGCCGTCTTCTCCCTCGACTCCGGCGACAGCGGGATCTGCCAATATCCCTTCGTTAAGTCAATTGTTGACAAATATTTAGCGTGTCCGAGCCGCTCCAGGAGCTCGTCGATCCGAGACATTGGGTATGCGTCAAATTTCGATATGGCGTTCACTTTCCGGAAGTCGATGCAAAACCGCGTCGACCCATCCTTCTTGGGGACTAGCACGATGGAGCTGCGCCAGTCGCTCCTCGACTCCTCTACTACTCCCCATTGAATCATGTCATGGAGTTCCCGTCGTATCGTCTCCCACATCTTCCGGGGTATTGGGCGCACGGGGTCCCGCACCCTTCGATCGGGAACGGTGCTGATTGTGTGGCACATGAGGGTTGTCTTCCCCGGCCGGCTCGTCAGCCCAGCTCTGGCCTGCTCCAACAACCCCCGGAGCTGCTCTCGCTGGGTGGGACTCAGGTCGTCTCCCACCCGACTAGCTGTCCACCTCACCTCCTCCTCCCCCCACGGTCCGAACTCTATTTCGGCACTTAGGGCTTCCTCCCGCGGCAGTTCCCGGGGGACCGAACGTTTTAACAAGTTCACGTGGTAGGTCTGGCTTTGCTGCCTCTTCCCCTCTACCTGTACTTCGTAGTCGACCTCTCACACTTTCTTCACTATCCGAAAGGGCCCTTGCCACCGGGCTAACAATTTGGAGTCCCCTACCAGCAGCAAAACCAGCACGGGGTCGCCAGGGCTAAACTCCCTCACCCGCGTTCCCTTATTGTAATGGCGGGCCTGAGCCTCCTGGGCTCGCTGCAGGTTGTCCCAGGCCCAGCGTCCAATGGTACGCATCCTATCCCGCAGCTTAATCACATACTGAGCGGCCCCTAATGCCGTCAACGCTTGCTCCTCCCATCCTTCCCGTACCAAGTCCCCCACGGGCGCCGCCCATATAACAACTCAAAAGGGGAGTACCCCAGTGACGCCTGCGGCACCTCGCGTATCGCAAAAAGCAAAGGGGGGAGCAGATTATTCCAGTCCCGCGGGTCATCCTGCACTAACCTCCGCAGCATGGCCTTCAATGTCTGGTTGAATCGCTCAACCAATCTGTCTGTCTGTGGATGATATACTGAGGTCCGTATTTTCTTGATTCGCAGCCACTTGCACAGCTCGATCATCACCCGGGACACCAAGTTTGGGCCTTGGTCCATCAGGATCTCTTTAGGGAGACCCACCCTGGCAAACATTTTCATGAGCTCGTCGGCTATCACCGAGGCCGTGGTCTTGCGAAGGGGCACCGCCTCAGGGTAGCGTGTGACGTAGTCCACCACCACCAGGATGTACCGGTGCCCCCTTCGTGTTTTCTCCAGGGGCCCCACAAGGTCTAACCCCACCCGCTCAAAGGGTTCCTCGACCAGGGGGAGGGGTACTAACGCGGCCCAGGGTACCTTCGTCTTCGACGTCAGCTGGCACTGAGGGCAGGAGTCGCAGAAGTTCTTCACGTCCTGGTATATCCCCGGCCAATAAAATCACTGTAGCACCCGTTGCTGGGTCTTCTCCACCCCCAGATGGCCTGCCCATGGGTTGTCATGTGCGAGCTCCATGACCCTCCATCTGTAAGCTCTAGGCATGACCATCTGGACCTCCTTCTCTCGCCACTCCGTCCCCCTCTGGACCCGGTACAGTTTGTCGCCCTGGATTTCGAAATACGGTCCCTGTGCGGGTCTCTCACCGTCCCCCTCCTCTCCGGCCGGCGCCGCTCGCGCGCTCTCCCACGCATGTCGCAGCGTCAGATCCTCCCGTTGCAGTACCATAAAGTCCCCCACGTCCGGCTCCAACGCCGTGAGGGGGGCCGGTCACCTGGGCTGCTCATTGCGAGGTCGCGGCTGGCGCATGCTTTCCTCCTCCTGGGCCACCCAGGCAGCCCCGCTGGGCCCTCTGGGCTCTCCGCCCTCCTCCTGCAGGGGCTGCTGGAGCCCGGGCCAGTCTCGCCCTAGTAGGACTGGGTAAGGCAGCCGGACTGCCACCGCCACCCACAGACCCCTGCCTCGATGCCCATCATGCAGGTCCACCCGGGTGGTCGGGTACGCCCGGGTGTCCGCATGCACACATCGGATCCACACCCGACGGCTGCCAGGCACCCACGTCCCCAGGGAGTCGGCCCTCACTACTGTTTGGCTGCGCCCCGAATCTAGCACCGCTTCAACCCAGCTCCCGTTCAGCCGTACCTTCCATATCATTCGGCCGCGGCTTACCTCCAGCCTGGGGACCTTCCGTGAGGAGGGCTGTCTGAACGTGCAGTCCATCAGCGGGCATTCCCTCCAGAAGTGGCCCTCCTGGCCGCATTGGTAGCAAGTCAGCCGCGTTGGGGCCGGAATTCGAGCGTCCGCCCGCTTCTCCTCGGGGTTTCGGTCGCCCTCTCCGTTCTCCGGCACCGGGCTGTGCCACACGGGGGCTAACCTCCATCCAGTCTGCTCCTCGGCTAGGAGTCATCCTTGGGCTGGGCCCTCCTGCCGCTCGGGTTTCCTTCCCCCGGGATGATAAGCTGCCCCGTCCGACAGCACTGGGCCCCAGCTTCCCTTTTCCTTCTGCGCCTTCGGCCACCATAAAATGCTCCATCAACGTAACTGCCTCCTCCAGGGTCCCGGGTAAGTGTCTGCGTACCCAGCGCTGGCCCTCGTGTGGCAACACCTGCAAATACTGCTCCAGGATCACCAGATCCGCTACCTGCGCTGCCGTTTTAGTGGCCGGCTCCAACCACCGCATGCCCATTTCCTTAATGCGGTGGGCCACCGCTCTGGGGCGTTCCCTAGCGGTATACGCCGAGGCACGAAACTTCTGTCTATAAGTTTCGGGTGAGACACCCAATTGGTCTAGTATTGCCTCCTTAACTTTATAGTATCACAGCACGTTGCGGTCTGACATCCCCCGGTAGGCCAGCTGTGCCGGCCCTGAGAGGTAGGGGGCTAGTATCGTGGCCCAATGCTCCTGGGGCCACCGGGCTGCCATTGCCACCCTCTCAAAGGTCACCAGGAAGGCTTCGGCATCATCTTCAGGCCCCAGCTTGGCCAGTCTTATCGGGAGTCGGGCGCTCGTTGCCCCCTCGTCCTCGCCCCCCATAGACCCCGTACCTTGGGCTCAGGTCTCCGAGCTGGCGGGGCCTCCCTCCTTCAGTTCCTGGATTAGCTGCCGTTGTTGCTTCTGAAACTCCGTCGTAAGCTGCTGCAGCACCTCCGTCTGCTGCCGCTGCAGTTGTCTTTGGTTCTCCACCAGCCACTCGAGGATCTGAGTCGGCTCCATGGTGCGTTCCCCTTGAAACAACAAATCCAACGACTACACTCCCCCCTCACCCCTCTCTCGCAGGGGCACCGGTCGTGCCCACATTCTCCACCACGTGTCACGCGGCGCGCGTGGGCAAGGCCCGCCACGCCCCTACGTCCTCCTTCCTCCCCCCCCCTCTGTTCCTGTCTCCCACCTCTTCCTCTTCGTCTGGGTTCCCTGTCGGCGGGGTGGGGGTCCGGGCCCTCCCTCACTCCCTGACCCCGGCCCAGGGCCCTAACACCGGGAACACCGCTCCCGGTGGAAGCAGGCGGGGCCGTGCCCCTAAACGCGCCTGCTCACGGGCACCACAACCCTCCCTGGGCCACTTCACCCCGCCGGTCCCGGCTCGTCCTCTCCAGCCCTTTTTCCGCGGGCTTGTGCGCCGCCCCGCGCTCGGTTCCCCCCCCCCCAACACTCTCTCTCTCTCTCTCTTGCCTGCCTCCGTCCTCCTTCTTCTGCTCTTTTTCTCTCTTGCCTGCCTCCGTCCTCCTTCTTCCTCTCCCTCTCTCTCTGTCCCCCTCTGTCTGCCCCGACCAGCCCTTTATCCCCCTTCCCCCAGCACCTCCTCCTCCAGGCGTGCCGGGGACGTCAGCCGATGCCCCCGGCGCTTGCTGACGTTGTCTCCCCGCGTTGGCCTCCTCCCACTGTGCCGGGGCTGCCCGCCCCAGCCGCTGTGCCGCCCGCCGCGGCTCCGCCGCGCGTCAGCTGGTGACGGGGTTGCTTCACCCCGTCACACCTTCTGTTGAGAGAATTACATGTATTCTACACCAATCCCTCATCACCAGCCTGTCTTGCTGCATATATTCTGGAATTAAACTATTTCATATAACTGCATATTTCCTTTAGTTAGTCTGAGTTTGGTATTTACTGATGTCTTTTGGGAAACCCTGGATGTTTATGGTAGTATTTTCATCAGCTTTCAGCACTGGTCTGTTTCCAGTAATGTTAATCTGAGTTACACCAGAGGTAGGCTAAAAGCTGAACACCAGAAAATTTGATTGACATCAAAGTTTTGTAAATGAGTATGAGGCTAAATTTCTGAAAGCTTTTCTTTTATAGTTTATAAAAGGTTCAACAGATGGATAGGTTGCTTGTAATAACTTAAATATCTATGGATGTTATAACATGTATAACACAAATTTCTGCTTATAATTGCTTAATAATTTATAAATATTTTTAAAACAGAACTTTGTTAGTGTAACTGGAAGATGTACTCATAACACATTGAAATGAAAAAAAAATTCAACACACAGGATTAAATGTTAATGTTTTAGTCTTTCTTATCTGAAGAGTGTTCATACTATAGAAAATACAAATACAGTTTCTATAAGAGAAACTCTTCCATCCTATATTTGTTTAGTAGATTCATCGTTTGGTTCATTCTATGTTTGAAGAAAATGTCTGTAAACAAGGAAAAGGTCCCAAAGTCATTCTTATATTTTATCAGCATTTTTTTTACCCAGCATTATTTTGAGATCGAAAACCACAGTGAAGGACAAATGAAAACTGATTTGGTTAGTACCTTCTCTGAAAGATTAAATGAGAGTCCTACATATACCAAGAAATTCAAGAATTTTTCTGTCATCTTCTGGACCAGATTTATTGTTGTCAGTAATATGTACCTCAGTATTTTCTCCATAATAACAGTTGCTAGCAACTGACTTCTTATTGATGTTGCTAGGCTAATATTTGTCATACATTCCGGAACAAAATTGGTGTCTCACTTGAGAACTGGTGATGCTTTTAGTCATCCATATATATTATCTTTCATGCATCATGTACACTCTGCTATACCACACTGGACGATACATTCTTTAGGGTCTTGTATTACATAAATTGTGATATAATAAAGCATAAGGATTCTGGTGTAAGGGAAGAAAAACAAGCAATGATCATTAGTTTTGAAAAGAATGTAGATGTTTTAGGTTAATACAATAAATATATGGAGTAGTAAAAACTGAGACCTTAACATTTATATGACTGGACTGTGTACCATACCACATGGATTAAAACATCAAGATTTACCAATCTGAAGTATGATCTGCTCTGGACCAGAGTACATTCCAGAAGGAAAATACCTGGGGATGTAGGATTCACCATTTGGGTCATGATGTTTGATACATGCCTCCATCAGTGACCATCAGATGTATTAGAAGCAAACCTTTCCATCATCTGCCTAGCCTGTTGTGACATACACAGGGAGAATTTTTCTTTGGCCCTTGTCATAATCAGCTTCCCCCCCCCACCCACAGATATGCTAATATTTTTGGCACATGTAATTACAAAGATTATTAGTAGCCTCAAAATAATCAATCCCCATTTAAAAGTAATCTATAGTGTTTGTACCACATCCTGCCGGAGGGTAAGTCAGTGCAATTGCATTGAAATCAGTGGACTTTTCAGGTTAGATGAAAAAAGAATTTGGCCTGTCAGCCTCTCATCTTCTTTGAAAACTATGTTGTGATTACACAGGCTGTGAATTTATATTTCTTTTTATGTGCTTGATGTCAGGTAAATTTCAATCTCAATAGGCAATGATTTCCTAATGTATATTGGTGCCATTATGAAAATGAGTTTCTGATCCATTTCAGCCCCAAATTAAATTCCCTCTAATATTTTTCTTTCATGCCACTGAATTTTAGGTTTTTTCAGTTTGGCATTATCAATTATATACAGCTCAGTCTAACTAATTATTTGTGTTGCCTTGCTGAGAGATCTTCTAGGATTCGGTTGAGTGGAATTATGCAAGGTGTAGGCATGTAACAATGATGTATTAAAGTTGGATGGCTTTAGAAGCACCTTACAGATTAATATAAAAATAAGGTGATGATATTTCCTTATGCTGAATATGGGACACCTAGTAAAATTACTCCTATTCAAATGTGTTCAACAGCAATCAGCCAGTACTATGCAGTACAAATATTAAAAATTAACATCAAGTTGGCTCAGTCCCATTTTAAAGAGAAATACTCTGTAGGTGGTTTTGTTTGTTTACCTTCTTATCTCTTAGGTTCTGGGGGTTCACCCTAATCTTCTCTGATTCTCCAATTCTAAGAATTCACTTGTAGAAGTGTAGTTCCACATATAGTGCAATCACATAAAAAAGAGGTTACTTATCTGTAGAATAATAGTATTCAAGATATGTAGTTTATATGATGGCAGAGCTCTGGCTTTGCCTTGGGGGTCCTGCGCTTCTAGGCAGTTAGTACTTGCCTGGGAGGCTCGTTGTAGCCTTTCTCCATTACTGGAGATCGGGGTCACGGACTACTAAACCACCTTCCTCTTAGGCTAGTCAAATGAGTTTGGGTGAAACCCCTATTTAATCCCGACCTCCCCTTTCAGGTATAATCTCTTCAGTGGTGCAGGGCTGGTTGGGGGAGACTGGGCCCACCCTCTAGTCTGGGTTCTGGCCCAGGGGCCCTAATGGAAGTGGTGAAAGGTAGTGTGTCCTCCACCGTGAGATGCAGCATTTCCCTGAGCCACTTCCCTAACAAACCCTTCCCAATACCTTACTCCTGTTACCTGACTGTGTCCTTCCACGCTCCCACAGCACAAATCTTCACACCCAGTCCTTGGCTGCCTGCCCTCCCTGAAGGGAAGCCTTTTAAATTAGCCCCAACAAGTCCTTAATGGGCAGCCTGCAGGATCCTGAACTCAATCATCCCACAGTACTGCTGCCCGGGTTGCCATCTATTTCTGCTACCCCTACAAATTCTCCCTTGTTTTGTGAGCAGCAGATCAAGAGGAGCATGTCCCCTAATTGGTTTCTCCAGAATTTGCTGCAGGAAGTTATTCTCAAGTCTTAGCAAAAACTTCCTGGACTGTCTGTGCACTGCTGAATTGGGCTCAGATGTTAGGGTGATTGAATTGCCCCATGAGAACTAGGGCCTGTGATCTGGAAACTCCTGTTAGCCAGAGAAAGCCTTGTCTACCTGATGTTCCTGATCTGGTAGTCTATAGTAGTCAGCTACCACAACATCACTTTTGTTGCTCTTCTAATCTTTACCCAAAAACTCTCAACAGGTTTTTCTTTGGTTTCATACTGGAGTTCTGAGCAATCATACTGCTCTTACATACAGTGCAATGCCTCCACCTTTTCTTACCCTCCTGTCCTTCCTGAACAGTTATAACCAGTGCTCCAGTCATGTGAGTTACCCTACTAAGTCTCTGTTATTCTAATCATGACAAAGTTCCTTGATTGTGCCAGGACTTCCAGCTGTCCCTGTTTGTTTCACAGGCTTCCTGCATTTGGGTACAAGCATCTAGATAACTAGCCAATAGCCCTGCTTTCTGAATAGCAATCAGGAGGCTTCCTCTGTGGCACCCTTATGTTTCCAATCTGTATCCTACTTCCCAGCTTATGTCAGGATTTAGGTCACTGTCTCCTGGAGAATCTCTGCACTAAGTTAGCAAGCCTGCCTGCGAATATGCTCTTCCCTCTTCTTGTTATTGTGTTTGGATCCCATATCTTCCTAGCAATCCTTGTTCCTGGAACAATATCCCATGGTCAAAGAATCGAAAGCCCTTTTTCTGACATCACTTGCTCAACGCTTGTTCAACTTGCTCCTTAATTCGATGCTCCCTACTCGTGCCTTTTCCTTTCACTGGGAGGCTGGAAAACACAACTTGTGCTTCAAATTCTTTATCCTTCTTTCCAGAGTGACACAAGCTGCAGTGACCTGCTCCAGGGCATTCTTGGCAGTATCATTGGCGCACACTTGGAAAAGTAGGAAGGTGCAGTGATCTTATAGTTTGATCAGCCTCAGCAAGCGCTGTCACGTTTTGAATTTTAATTCCAGGCAAGCAGCACACTTTTTTGAGTTTTCTGGTCTGGGTCACAGATGGATGACTGTCTGACCACCAAAACCCATCTACTCCTTTTGGGGGGAGGGGGTTGTTGAACCCCTTAAGACTATGCATCCCCTGCTGCCCTCCAGTTGATGGGTTCTCCTGATCCCTTCCCTCAGATGACACTTACAAACCATTTTCCAGTGTTGTACCTGTGCAAAGAGACTGAAAATAGTTTCTTACTTCTATTTGTAGTGCAGGTACATGGTTTCTCCTCTTTCTTCTTCTGGGGTCATATGCTGCCAGTTTTCGTCTCCTGCATTGCCCTCTTTGATTCTTCAGCATGCTGTGCCTGCTGTACCAAATGCTGACTTATATACAGAAAGGACTTATTCACACCCCTGTCTGGATTGTAACTTTGGTCTGTTACAATTTTTAAAGTATTAAAAAATAGAAATATTGTCCTTTTGAAGACTTCTTGGTTGGGTAATATCTGTTCCTTACATCAGTTATATAGAAGAGTGCATCTATATTTTAGGATACTAGTGACACGATGAGCATATTTAGCAGTGTTTTCTGCTAATACTATGAATACCAGATGGCAATCAAATTAACCAATGAGGGTCCTGTATTCATATTACTGTCACTTGCTGATTTCTAAATGCACACAGCAGCTTCTGGAGATCAAAAATCCTTCAATATTGTGATGTTAATGGAACCTGTACATTCACATGTAAAATGTTACCTTTATCCTACTTCATCTTATTTGTATTTATGAGAGAATTATGTTCCATGTTTCTTATAGTTTTAATGTCACTACTAAGTAGAGACTCTGAGTGCATTAGATCAAGGCCTTTCCTTTTGTGAGTTACTGTCTGCTGTGCTCTTGTTTGTCTGGCTTACAAAAGCTGTGGCTGAGATGCCAATACAAGAAAACAACATAAGCAAAAATGTCAAAAATACTGCCAATAACTGACAGTGCTTATAATAGTGCTCATGAACTCTGTTTACTCCAAAGATTTTTAAAAGGGGGGTTTTATCACTGTTGTTTAGGCAGCTGTAGTTCCTGTACTCTCTTTCTAGGCATAATGGAGCTATTTTTGTGTAAAAAAAATATTTTGAATAAATTAGGCATTAAGTGGCTCTGAATTGTTTCAAGATTGCCTAGGAGCAATGGGTCTAAGCAGAAAGTGGCTCCTTTTTTTTTTCTTAGAAAGTACACAATGATTTTACTTAGAAAAGCACAGGTGTGTTTATGGAAATTATAATGAGGTCAGAAGCACTTTGCAATTTGTTCACATATTACCATTACAAAGAAAAATCAATACCAGCCTCTGTATGAAAGAGACTAAAAAGAAATTGCTGAAACTAGCTATATACAGTCTTTAATGTGAAGATGGAGATGAATCAGAGACTCCATGTAGTCCCCTGAGGGACCTGAGTATTACCTGTCTATTTATTTGCATGATGCTTAGATGCTTTAGCAATGGGGGCAGAAGTACAAACCACTAAGGTAGCTAGATCAGTGTGGGTATGTCTACAGTACCACCCTAGTTCGAACTAGGGTGGTTAATGTAGGCATTCGAAGTTGCAAATGAAGCCCGGGATTTAAATATCCCGGGCTTCATTTGCATCTTGCCGGGCGGGCGCCATTTTTAAATGCCCTTAGTTAGAACTCCGTGCCCGCGGCTACACGCGGCACGGAGTAGGTAGTTCGAATTAGGTTCTCTAATTCGAACTACCGGTACACCTCGTTCCACGAGGAGTAACGGTAGTTCGAATTAGAGAACCTAATTCGAACTACCTACTCCGTGCCGCGTGTAGCCGCGGGCACGGAGTTCGAACTAAGGGCATTTAAAAATGGCGCCCGCCCGGCAAGATGCAAATGAAGCCCGGGATATTTAAATCCCGGGCTTCATTTGCAACTTCGAATGCCTACATTAACCACCCTAGTTCGAACTACGGTGGTAGTGTAGACATACCCTGTTTCTTCAACAGTGGGTTGTGGGCAGTGTTTCCTGTAAGCTCTGTGCTTGTGCGGCTGCTCAGGAGAGATTCAGGTGCCACCCAGCTGATTAGCAGAGTGCCCAAAGCTAGGTTTTTTGTTTCCACTGGTGGAATGGTTATAGCTCTACTGATTTAAATGACTGTCATGACCACTTATACCAGTTGAAGATCTGCCCTTAGGTGTTTGCTCTCAGCCCAGAAGTTGTGGCCCAATGAAGAACTGTAGTGCAGAAATTAGGAAGGAATGCATTTAATTCACACTTTTTTTTAAAAGATATAGTTAGTGTATTGGTGACGTCCGTCCAGCTTTAATACAAGTTAGGAGGCTTCAAGCTTTCAGACCACGTTACATACTCTTCAGAGTTTACAGATCCTCAGCTCTTGTAAATTGACATTTCTAGTAATGTCAGTGGAGCTAAGTATCAGAGCTTATAATGATGGGTGTTTTGGCTAAGTGAAGAATACAGGATTTGAACTTTTGGTATCCAAGTAACATTGGTGAGGGTGGTCAGTGCTCAGGAGTTGGACAGAATGACTCTGTTTCAGACTAAAAATCTTGTTGTTTCAATTTTGCATTAGTTACCAAATTATTTGAACTATTTGATTATCTTACTTATTTACAAGCTATGGGATCAATTTGCTGGTGTATCCTGGCACTGAAAACAAATGTCCAGATATTTTTAAATGTCTCACCACTCATTTCTGCCACTAAAATAAAATAAGCTTTTCCAATGAGAGATATTGTAAGTGGTTAGATACTCACACCAGAAAGAACATTTCTTCACAGCTCATTTGTTTTATGTAGTCTGTCATAAGTGAATTAAAGTCCCTTCACTGATAGCATGCATTGGACCCTACAGTTAAGCCGCTAGGCATTTTTTTGATGCTTGATGGTTCATTGAAACTATTCATTGCATGATTTTTTTAAAAGGAAATAAGTTGAGAGAATTATAAATGTATCATATAATATGTCATTTCTTTATATAAAGGAAGTGTGTGTGTATATATATATATATATATATATATATATATATATATATATATATATATAGCTTGTCTCATCGCAAGTGTTCCAGCTTTTGTTTAACAATGACAATTATTCTTTAGCACATGCAGCCTTCCCATAGTGGCATTTAGGATATTAGCTGCATGACTCTGTATGTACAAGCGTCATATTAACCCAGTGTATAATTTACAGCTCATGAACTTTTACAGTACTGTATTTATAAGGTAATATAGAAAAAAACACTCTTCAAAGGGTATCAGATACATTTGTGGTCAACTCCTGCCTTTCCCAATCCTTCCCTGAGGAGGTCCTTTGACAAAACTGTAACAGAAATTCCTGCTGTGTGGGATGACTGGGAAGGATTTCTATTGTGATTCTATATTGCTGCCCATCAACATAGTATGCTGGCATGGATACTTAGTGTAAGCAAGTCCCAGGGAGCCTGCATGGGACTTTTTGAGGTCTGATGGGAGGGCATCACAAAAATGAACTGATTCTTGATTTATGTGACTCCCTTGGTTGCTAGCTCCAAAATGGGACAAGGAGTTGGTAATGGAGTCATGTTGCCCATCACAGTTACTGCAACCCTGGGGTACATCTGCTCAATTGTCTGTCTAGAATTGGGGTAGTTTCCTCTGATATTACCTGGTTACACAAGTTATGTATTGCACACAGAATTTGGCCCTTTTTGAGTATCACACTCTTTCACATGTAGAACTGTTTCTTGGGGCAGATGACATATTTAGTTTTTTCTCCCTTTTTCCCTTTTCAGAATGTGCACTTGACTCGCGTATAGAGTTGGAACCTACTGGTTGGGACCAGTTTTCTTGCTGTGTTTAATTACACATAGGAATGCACATAGGAATATGTTTAATATTCTTGTGCAAGTAGAGCATGAAGCTCACCCCTACAGCTCTGTCAAATTGTGCACTGGACTAACTTCCGACGGCATGGGGTGTCAATATAATGGCCTTAAGGGAAAAATCATTAGTGTTCAAATTATCTTGTAAGAGGGAAAAGAAAGGATCCTGGTTAAAAGAGAAAATGCACTGGCACATTATTATTGACAAAACCACTTGGTTTGGGGAGGAAAAACAAAGAACAGAATTCAAAACACTCCGTGTTGGTTATTTACCAATTAAATCCTGTGCATTGTATTTTGTTTGGTAAGCACAATTTTCTTAACCCACAGCTTTCAACTTGCTTCAGCTCAATATTTTTTCCCTATGGGTCAGAAATGAAGCAAAATCACAAACGTGCAGATTATACCTTGTGGAGTTGATGGAAATCATGGAGCAAAAAGTGAACATTGACAAGAGTTGCCAATACAGATCCTTCCTTTCCCGTACTCCTTTCCTTCAAAATTTGTTACCAATGACTGTATCTTTGCCAGAAATGACAGAATAAAAACAGAGAAGAGTGTTCTTTGAAAATATTATTGGCCTGCTTTCTTCTTGTCCATTCTGTGAGCCAAATGCAGCTTCCAAATAGCATAGCAATTAATGACATGTATAATTGGGAAACAGAGACAGTTAAAAGGATTGTATAGTTTTCACTGATCACTTACTGGTGCTAAAGGTGCTTGCAAGAAGTCTGCTTTATTCAGTGCCTGGTTCCAACTGGCTGTGCATAATAACAAGTAATTTACAGTACTTCTCTTCCCCCTCTCACCGGATTCTTTTTGCAAATCTCAGCCATTAAAGGCACAGACCCCCAATGCACACCATCTCTTCCAAGCAAAAACTACACTACAGAGGTTACAGCAATATAGCCATGCTGCTGTAACTCCTTAGGGCTTATTTGCACTTACTGGGAAATCAGTGCTGTGGAGATCAATCTATTGGGGTTCAGTTTAGCGGGTCTAGTAAGAACCTGCTAATTGACTACTGATGGTGCCTCTGTCGATTCCAGTACTCCATTGGGTCCCAAGGAGTACAGAAAATCAATAGGAGAGTCTCTCCTGTCGACTTCCTGAAGTGGGGTGCTGCAGAAATGTGAACTAAGGTACCTTGACTCCAGCTATACTATTCATGTATCTGAAGTTGTGTATCTTAGGTCGACTTTCTCCCCCAGTGTAGACCTGGCCTTATTATAGAGACAGACTACAGCAAAAGACGGGGTCTTTCTATCACTGTGGTAACTCCATTGCCACACGTTATGATATCTAAGACAACGGGAAAAAAACTTTCTTTGACCTAGCTGCATGTGTACTGGCTCAGAATAGCTGCTACATTTGAAGGCTTAATTTTTTCGTGTTCCCCCCACCACTACTGAACACTGTAGCTACATTGACCAAAGTTTTAAGTGAAGACCATGCCTTAGTAACAAAAAAGTTAAAAGTCAATATTAATAAAACGCACAATAATAATCTATTATGTTTGTGGTGCATTGCACTGTCACTTGGATCTTTGAGACTCCCTGAAACATCAGGACTATAGCTGTTAGGAGACAGCTAGTCTACTTCTGGTGTTTCATGCTTCGGGCTCTTAGTCTCAACCTTCTGAGGCTCTTGGCTGTCTGTTATGCTGCCTGAGAGGATCTCAAGCTTGTTGACCCTTATCCTTTGAGTAAATGGGTTGTTCTTCCTCCATGGTGTGTCTCATCTCATCTGATAATCTCATACGGCTGTTTGGTAGCCTCTTGTGATGCCACTGTTTGCAGTCATTGGTTCCCACTGTACGTGTTGACAGCATAACTTTTATCAAGTGATGGCAGTTTTCAGGACTTCCAAATATTTTTTT
Organism: Pelochelys cantorii; assembly: GCA_032595735.1. Lineage (NCBI taxonomy): Eukaryota > Metazoa > Chordata > Testudines > Trionychidae > Pelochelys > Pelochelys cantorii. The sequence goes on along the minus strand of CM064328.1, from coordinate 174,062,011 downwards.
AAAATGTTGCCATACATCATTACCAAGGTTCACAATGTAAACATTTGCTATGGCTTTATAACATGAGTACAGATAAATAAGATTTATACATGCAGCATCCAGCAGGCTATTCATAAGATTTAAATACCAAACACATTTTTGCAAATCTAACATGTATTTTAATTAGGGATGAAAACGAGTAGTCAAGTATAGAATTAACCAATAAGCTTAGATTTATCGGTTAAACTTCTTGACCACTTGCATTTCTCTTTCCCCTTGCTGCTTCTATAGAAGAGGCAGCTAGTGTGTGGAGGGGGAAGCAAGAGCTGGTGCTGGGGGGAGCCAGCTTAAAAGAACCGTCTCTGCAGTGCCGCATGCCTCCCACACCTGCACTGCTGCCTTTATCAGAGGCAGCAGCCTGGGGTAGGGAGAAAGCAGGGGAGGCTGTCACAAAGCACCTTCTGCCTACAGCGGGCTCAGGCTTGCTGTGAATAGAGGCTGCTCCGTCCACAGGGAGCTTGGACCCCAAACAGATGGGCTGCTGCCAGACCAGCCTCTGTCCACGGCCAGCCTGGGCCTCCATGGACAGAGGCTGCTTCGCAGCAGCTTTTCCCCCACCCCCATTTTCTACTTGCTAAATGATTCCTAAACAATAATCCTATCCTGTTTCTCATTTAACGTCTTCCTTAAGTGAGGTGAATTTTCCTCTGGGCATGAGTTATGGAGTTGTTAGGCTGTTTCAGCTCTATTCTGTATTGTGTGGAGAGCTTTCCGAGTCCTTGAAAGACATACTCAAAGTCTTCAGTTTTTTGGTCCCTATCTCCTCCAGTTAGTTCACACTCTTGATAAAACTAAGGGGTTTAACACATTAAGTCATTAATGTTGTTTTCCGAGAATTATTAAAAATTGTATCTTTCCCCAATTTATTTACCCTAATGTTTTAGTTTCTATATTCATTAGTGTGGAAGCTTACCTCTATATGCCCTTACTTGTTTACCTTTGTCTGCCTCTGGCTTTTCTTTCAGTACTACTATCACTATTCCTTGTGTGCACCAGTGTCCAGAATCAATAAATGTCCCATTTGCTTTCAGGGTGATTGGCCATTCATCTTATTTTGCAACATTGTCTATTGCTCCTATGAAGAATTCTTCTGGGCTAGTGCTGCTATCATCATCATGTTTATCCATACTTTGCACACTCTGCTGATGCTTGCAAACTCTTGCAGAGTGATATATGGCTTATATTTGCCATAGAGTGTATAGCGCTTTTTCCTGGACTACAACTTTGAGTGCCGTGCATTTTTAACATCTCTTTCGTGATTGGGTTCCTGATTTTGGGTTCTCTATCAAGTTTACAGAGTCAGAGAACTGTTGTTACTTCTTAAGCTTCTTTTTGTCCTGGGTAACATGTCAAGGGTTAATTCAGGGTCTTCTAGTAGTTTCGGTTGTTTGTCTGTGATCCAAATAATGATCTGGTTTCTTACCAGAGACTCTTAACATCCCAAGATTACAAGATCTTCTCTTCGGCCTTAGCTCAGTCAAAAATGCTATAGTTTTTTCTTTTTGTATTCTGTTTTAAAACTTCTCATTCTTTTTTTAAGTGTAGTGAAGTTCTCAAATCTTTTAATGCAGTTTCATGGTTAGCCGCCTTTGCCTGAGTTAACTGGAAGCTAGTACATACCTCAAGTGTTCAGAATCAGCTATTGTCAAAATTTATAAGGCTGCCGTCTGACTGTCTTTTTTTTTTTCCCCTGGAAGTCCTTGCTTGCAGATACAGAGAGCAGTACTAAACCTTCTCCGCATGTCTTCTACATTTCTAGCACATCTCAAAACTTGTGAGGCTTTTCACTGGTGAGACTTTTCACTTGGCAGTATTTTCTTAGTTTGTTTTACCCATTGGTACCATGTGGTAATCACACAGTGCTAAAGGTGTTTTCAGGGGCTCTGTATTATTCTGAGTCTTGTTCCAGATGGCTGTGTATAATAATAAAAGCTTCCGGGTATCCTGCTGGAGTCTCTTGTAGCAAAGCTCAGCAAATAAAAGCACAGACTTACAATACCAGATATTGCATCTCATGTACCAAAAAATTCCTATTATCTTCCTCATTGTCTGTCAGTCCTTCTTGCTAAATATTATTAGGAATCACTGTTTCATTGGGAACTGTTCCCATTAAGGGGATTTCCTGACTATCTGTGACTTGATTAACTAGAACGTGCTTTGCAGTATAATATGCAAGACAATGATCTGTGATTTTTTAAAAAATTGGATCTTGTGAATGTTTTTCAATTTGTGAGGCTGTGAAAGGGTCCCCCTGAGATGCAGCCTGGGGCCGTGGAACCACTGTGCACCTCTGATCCCTCTCCCACCAGGGCTGAATCTTTCATAATGCCTTGCTAGTGACTAGCAACAACCCTCCAGCTGCTGTTTATCACTCAGCACAACCCCATGCAGCTAGATGGCATGAATGCTTTCTGAGCCACTCATGAATCTCTCAGAGTAAGGCACCAAAGCCAAGTCCTCCCAACTCCCATCATGGTAGCGCAGGAATATGCCATTTAATTTAGGGATGTCAGTGTGTAGACGACTTACATGATAAGCTTGGGCTTATTGGTTAATCCTGTTGACTACATGCACACACCCCACCACCCACCTCCCCCGCTGTAGGTTACAGCAAGAGGGCAGAAACATTTCAGTTCTATATAAGGACATCAGAATGGCCATACTGGGGCAGACCAAAGGTCTTGCTAGCCCAGTATCCTGACTTCCAACAGTGGCCAGTGCTAGGTGGTTCAGAAAGAATAAAAAGGAGAAGCAATCACCATGGTCCATCCCCTATCATCCATTCCCAGCTTCTGACAGCATCCCTACCCATTCTGGCTAGTAGCCATTTTTTGGACGTATTATCCTTGAACTCACCTTGTTCTTACTGGAACCCTGTTATGGTTTGGGTCTTTCCACCATCTCCTGGCAAAGAGTTCTACAAGTTAATTGTGAAAAAATAATTTATTTTGTTAGTTTTAAATCTGCTGCCTATAAATTTAATTAGGTCAGTATCTTGTGTTATGTTAGTGAAGATATAAATAACATTTCCTTACTCTATTTTGCACCTCATTCATGATTTTCTAGCATCTAACACATCCCCCTCCCACCCTTTAATCATTTCTTTTCCAAGCTGAAAATTCCCAATCTTTTTAATCTCTCTTCATATGGAAGCTGTTCATTACCCCTAATCATTTCTGTTGCCCTTTCTGTACCTTTTCCCAAATACAATAGATCTTTTTGTTTTAGATGGGGTGACCAGATTTGCATACAGTATTCAAGATGTGGGCATACAATGACTTTATATAGAGGCAATAAGGTATTTTGCCTTATAATCTATTGCTTTCCTAATGATTCCTAATATTCTGTTAACTTTTTAGACTGCCACTGGACATTGAACAGGAAATTATCCACAGTGATTCCAAGATCTCTTTCTTGAGTGGTAACAGCTATTTTAGACCACCATCATTTTTGTATCTCTAGTTAGGATTATATTTTTCCATGTGCACTACTTAGAATTCAGTATTGATAATTGGAATCTGCGCTTGGGTTGCCCAATCACCCACTTTTGTAAAATCCCTTCTTAACTCTTGGAGTCAATTTTGGATTAGTCACAGTTTATCCCCTTTTCAAGAACATTTATAAGTTAAACACAGTGATCCAAATGCAAATCCCCACAGCACAATACTGGTTCCTACTCTTCCTGCCATTTTTAAGTGAAGTACCTAGCAATGTTTTCATGATACTCTAACCATTTTTTTTAAATGCCCAGCCTTTTGTTATACTTAATCACCCTGTTTCCCTCTTTTTATAACAAACTCCCTGCCCCCAAGGCAAAGCTGCAAGCAGATCAAACGGTGCATTTAAGAACTGCCTCTGGAGCCAGGACATGCACCTTTTAAGCAGATGTCAAGCATGAATTCCAATTTCAATTTTCAATTTCAAGGGGGCTACTGCCCCCCTGGTGCCTGAGAAATGGTGCCCTTGGATGAGGGACTCTGTATGCAGACTTCCCCAGGGAGAGAGGATTGCCCTAGCCATCTCACCACAACAGCATGAGGCCAGGTGAGAAGCTCCTTCTCTTGGCCGCTTCAGGTCCAACGGGCACAACCAGGGGAGGGGCACAACCATGGGTCCTGGATTTGTCTGGTCCAGATTCATCAGCCCCCTGCTTTCTCCAGCCAGATTGAGGAATGGCGCAAACTAAGTATATGGTGCAGTTCCTCTGCTGGGATCATCTGGGCACATCTCACTTCAATCAGGTCTGTGTCATTGCAATGATCTCTGGCATTGGTAGCACCTTTGTCTGGCACACAGTTTAGTCTCCTACGGATGGAAATGCTGTAATTGAATTAAAGTCATTGGACTTTTTAGGAGTATCTAGGTGAAGTTTAATGGACTTTGTTATACAGTAGGTCAGACTAGAAGATCTAATAGTCCAACCTGGCATTAAACTCTATGAAACTGAGATTATTCCACGTGTTGTATCTTGATAAGGTTCTGTTAAAGCACCTGATTGCAAGAAGAAACACAGTAGCCTTTCTGGACTGTCATAACCATTGCCTTGGCTGTGTCATGGGTCACATGGGGAAGTAGATAGTAATAAGACAATCGGGAGCATCTGGTCGTGAGTAACAAATGTAAAATTAAAAAAAAAATTAAAATATCTACATCCTGATAAAACTGAAGTGTGCATGCTTAAAAACTCAGTCCTGTAAAGAGAACCACATGCGTGCATGTTTGAAGTCAGCCAGACTATGGATATGTTTACACCACATAGTAAATCCAGTTCACACAGTAAACCCAGGCTCGAGGCCAAGCATCCAGCCACACACACACACAATCACACTCACACTCTGACACAGATCAGCAAGCACCTAGCCCTACACACACACGCATATCAGTCTGACTGACTCAGATCACAGCCTGCTAGAGCCAGAGTTCTGCTGTCATTTTGTAGTATGGATGCAGATCAAGCCATATAACAGAGGCAGAAAGTATAAGTGGGATCCAGCTTTACCAGTTTTAAGCCCAGGTTTGCAATGAATTGTGGACACTGAAGTGGGAGTTTTGGAAACACCCAGGACATGTCTATGCTTACTAGAACATCAATGCCCAAGAGGTTGTTCTTCTGGCATTTGATTTAGCAGGTCTGGTATAGACCCCTAAATCAAACACTGAGGGCAGCTACCACCAGCAACAAATATTCTTCCTTTTGTGAGGAGTAAGGGAAGCCACACAGTGTGAATGCCGCCAAGGGTTGGCTTTAAAGTAAGCTGACTCCAGCTACACCTTTTGCATATCTGGAGTTGCATACCCTAAGCTGACCTTCTTGGTGTAGTGTAGGCCGGGCCCAAGTCTACAAGCCCAAGTTCCACAGACACAGGTTTAAATACAGAGAAGACATATGCTATGTGGGTGCAGAAGTCTTGCTGCCATTGCTCTGTTTGTAGTATCAGGATCTGGAGTTAAATCCTCTGTAGTGAAGAGATGTGGGATGTTGTGACCACACCTATGAAAGGAAGAGAATGAAAACAAAAAGCCAGAGTTCCCAGAACTAATGTATTTTATTAAGCCAAGCAAAGACATGTCTGTATCTCTCAGGTATGTGATGCATGTTTCTTGAAATCCTGTTTGTTGTCCATGCTGTAAGAAAGCCATATTTCATTTATTTTGGAGTAAATGATTCAGCTGAAGTGATTAGGCTCTCCTCTCCATGAACTGAATGTATGATTGTGAACATCATCACAATCTGGACCGATTTTAATCAGATTATAGGGGGGGAGTGGAGTTAATGTGGTTTTATAATTGGATCCTTATGGAGTTGGAGAAGTAGCCTTCTGCTGTATAATGATCTGCTCATAAGAACAGTTGTGGGACTCCAGTACCTCCATTTATCATTTCAAATGGATTATATTTCTTTGTTTTGGGAAGAAAAAATAAGTATAATAAGCATTCCAAGTAAAATCAATCAGAACTACTTGTTTGAGATCCTGGATTTTGGACTCTTCTCATCTAAATTAGTATAGTTCAGTCATATGTTCAGCCATTTTACATAAAAATAGATACTTGTCCTCTTATGTTATGAATGCTTAATTCTTTTTAACAATAGATGCTTTTGTTGTATAACTTTGAGAGAAAATTTAAGGCACTAAATCCTTCTTTACCTAGACATCCATTGTAAAGAAAGTACCTAGCCGAGTTCTGGAGTTTTTTCTAGTTAATTTTTTGCTACCAAAAGTATAAACCTAAAAAGTAGTTTCTTGAAAGAGACAAAAGGAATAAAGTGTGTTAATAAGCACACAGTACACTGCTCTGTGCTTATAAACCCAGTCCTGCAGCGAGTGCTGTATAATTAGGTGCTGAGTCCTTGTACAATCCCATCGGACATAGGGTTGTGCCTACATGGAACACATTGTAGGACTGGGGTCACAATTACAATAATAACGAGCACTTATGTATCCCCAGTGCCATGAAGTTTCCTACGAACAACAAACCTGTAGGGGATTGATCTTGTCATTGGAGTCAATGGAAGCTTTGTTTTTGTTTATTCAGTGGGAGCAGGGAAAATACCAAGGATAATCCACCCATCCAGTATTAAAAATATGAAGGATCAAATCTGTTAACTCAGTTAAAAAAATCTGTTTTAGAATATTTCTCTGCAATATTGGCCCACTTCAAACCCATTGTGCAATTACTGCAAAGTAAACAAAACAGGAAAAAAAACCCTTGATATTCAGATCAGGCTGGTTTCATTCCTTCAGTTGAATAAAATCCTACAAGAAATCAAACCTTAGTGGTTAAAAGTAAATTAACTTCTTTTAATGGTCTCAAGCGTGTTAAAAACACAAATGGGATATCTTTATATACAATATTGAAAGGGCCAGATTCTTCCACATTCTAAGGGGATTATTCAAAGTACAATACAACCAATTTATTTTAGTTGTCAAAGAATTATATATTTAAGCATTGGAGATTTTTTTGAGTGGGCAGTTGGGGTTGGTGCTGGATTAGTGTCAGAGCATTCAGTAGCTGTCAGGACTGAGCCCAAAGTGCCTGCTCCAAAGCCCACTGAAGTCACTGAGAATTTCAGTTGTCTTAACTGGGCTTTAGAATAGACCTGACTGAGTGATAGAATTTGGTTCAAAGGAATCCTTGGGAATAAATAGCACTCTAGAAACTTCCAGAGCATTTCATAGCTTCAGTTGATTTAAATGGGGAAGTTCTGTTTAAAATCTGATGGTACGATTTGGCTCAGTATTATTGAAATTTCATTAAGACAATGTGGAACAATTTATAAAAGACCGTGGTAAATTTAATTTGAGTTGAAGTGCTAATATTTGCATAATTAAGTGTGACTGAAGGTTTTAGGCTAGTAAAAGTAATAAATAACCTTACAAAGAAACATATTTGAAGTACCACCAAATAGGCTTGTATAGCTAGTGGTTTTTTAGATGTAGATATAGGGTATTTGTAAGTTTGTCAAGTTATTATTTCCCTTAAATATCAGTTAATAGGATGAAGCAATATGAATAATCACACATTGTATTGTTACATTTTGAACTTGAAAAGAAAATGTTTAAACTAATTAGATCCGACACAGAGATTTTTACATGTGTACTCTTTAAAAAAAACAGTTCTTCATTGGTGTACTTGCCAGATTACTAATGCAGGCTTCCTGTATTGAAGTCTGGACACTTCTTGGGCCAGCCAAGTTTTAAGTGATTGTCAGGGCTGTTCCCCACTCAGGCACTCGGAATGCAGAACGTAGGGGCTCGCAAGAGACCTTAAATACCTTGCCTCTATAGGCTTCTGCTTTAAAAACTCCCCAAGGTCACAGATTCCCTGGCCTTGAGAGATGGGCTGCCACCATCAAGTGTAAAAACTCCTTCTTCTGAAACCCAGGGAGAATCACTTGAACTTCTTCCAAAGGAGTACCCCAAACTCTCTTACTACAAGAGAATTTGAAAAGGAAAAAATCAATCAATCAAACCAACTGCAATCTTTGATAGCTGGCCTTTCAGCCTAGGCACACATATACAGACCTACAACTACTTCTCAGGGCACAAGAATCAAATCATCGCCTTCAAAAAAGTTGACTTATTTAACAAATCAAAAAGATACACTAATAAATCATATTTGGTTGCTAGGTGTTAGAGAACAACTAAGAAAAACAAATTAAAAACACAGAGAAACATAGTCTCTCTGGGCTGTGGCTTAGATACAATGAATGGGATGAGGGGAAGCACATGGATTAGCATGAAGAAGCTAACCAAACAACAAAACAAAGAAAATAACTTGATTGCGACTAAATATACTTTTCCCCTATTACTTATGATTCCCTTAAGGTTCAGTCCATTCCCATGCCCAGTATTCCTTGGAGGCATGGTAGTCCTGCCTGGATTTAAACCATCCTGCTTCCCCAGATTCTGGCTCAAAACTTAAACAAAGGAAAATGGCGGGCATATCTTTACAATTCAAATTTCAGCACTCTATCCCATTGGTGGTTCTGGATTTAACCCTTTAGTCACCAAATGCTGGCCAGCACCCCTCCTATCCATCACAGTGATAGGTGCTGCTAACCATGCAGAATTGTTCAAAAGGTTTTCTTCCTTTCGCCTTTCCTTTTCCCTTTCAGGAAAACTTTTAAAAACAAAAACTTTCTTGGTTCACATTTCAATTCTTGGCAAGTTGCTACAGTAGCGTTTGAAAACACCTATCGATGCATTACTTTCAGTTAACTATTAATAACGTTGTCAAATGTCATACACACACATAATACAAAAAATTAAATAGACACAACTTGTAAAAACTGTTGAGTTGCTGTGGTGTCTTCTCCAATAGTTCCAGATTATAGAATTATAGAACTGGAAGGAATCTTGAGGGGTCATCAAATCCAGTCCCCTGCCCTCATCACAGGACCAAACGCCATCTAGACCTTCCCGGACAGGTTTTATCTAATCTGCCCTTAAAAACTCCAGGGATGAAGATTCCACAACCTCCTTGGGCAATTTGTTCCAGTGTTTAACCACTCTGACAGTTAGCAAGTTTTCTTACTGTCCAACCTAAACCTCACTTGCTGCAATTTAAGCCCATTTCTTCTTGTCCTATCATCAGAGATTAAGGAGAATAACTTTTCTCCTCCTTCCTTGTAACAACCTTTTAGGTACTTGAAAGCTGTTATCATGTTCCCTCTTAGTCTTCTCTTTTCCACATTAAACAAACCCAAATCTTTCAATCTTCTTCATAGGTCATGTTTTTGAGACCTTTAATCATTTTTGCTGCTCTTCTTTGAACTGTCTCCAGTTCATCCACATCTTTCCTGAAATGTGGTACGCTGAATTGGACACAGTACTCCAGTTGAGGCTTAAGCAAAGGAGAAAATAGTAGAATGACTTGTGTCTTGCTTACAACACTCCTGTTAAAACATCCCTGAATAATCTTTGCTGTTTATGTAACAGTGTCACACAGTTGATTCATATTTAACTTGTGGCGCACTTTAACCCTAAAATCCTTTCTGCAGTACTTCTTCCTAGACAGTCACTTCCCATTTTGTATGCATGAAACTGATTGTTCCATCCTAAGTTAAGTACTTTGCATTTGTTCTTATTTAATATCATTGTATTTACCTTAGACCATTTCTCCATTTTGTCTAGATTCTTTTGAATTATAATCCTGTCCTCCAAAACATTTGCAACCCCTCCCATTTTAGTGTCTTTCACAAAGTTTACAAGTGTATTCGCCATGCCATTATCTAAACCTTTGGTTAAGATATTTAACAGAACTAGTCCCAAAATGGATCTGTCTGAGTCTTTACTGGTTACGCCCTTCCAGTATGACTGTGAACTACTCTCTGAGAATGGTTCTCCAACCACTTATGCACCCACCTTATAGTAGTTCCATCTAGGTTGTATTTCCTCTAGTTTATTAATGTGAAGCTCATGCAAATGCCTTTCTAAATTCTAAATATACCACATCTGTTTCTTCCCCTTTATCTACATAGCTTGTTATCCTGACAAAGAAAGCTATTAGGTTGGTTTGACATGATTTGTTCTTCACAAATCCATGCTGACTGTTACTTATCACCTTCTAGATCAGGAGTCTCAAACTCAATTTACCTTAGGGCCAGTACCAGTCCTCAATTCTCCTAGTGGGCCAACAGGCACCCCACTCTGGCAGGGTGTGTGTGGGGTCGTTCTGCATCTCTCCCTCCCCCACATGTCCACCTGCCTCACCTGCTGGTCTGTGCATTCCCCCTTTCCCCCACCCACACATCTCCTGGCCCTACCTGCCACCCCTGGATAATTTAAAACCTGCCAGAGGCCGCCACCACCAACACTGGCAGCGACATGTGGCTAGAGTGGTTTCCTGCTGCTAGCTCCATGCTGCTGTCAGAATGTCCCTGTCACCAGGGGAGATGTGTGCAGAGCTGTCGAATCCATGGTTGTAAGCTGTGAAACTGTTAATTCATTTTGTGACACTGACTAGATACCAGTGATTTCATGGAGTGATAGCTCCTGATTTGATTACAAGCCTCCTGATAATTGGGGCTTTTTTTCCTTTCTGGAAAGCCCCAGCCACGTTGTAAGAATTAAGGCAGACCTGAGAACCTCACTACCTGATGCCTCATGCACTGCTATCAACTGTGATCACTCTGACTTAGTAGAGCATGCTTGTTTGGTGCACGGTATTATAATAAAATCCCAGCCATCTTTTTTTTTTCTTTTTTAGGAAGACTTTAGGTCTCATGGTTTGTGGAGAAAAGCTTGAAAATGTGCCCTGAGTTCAAATGCCTGAAACACCAGAAGTCCGATAAAAAGATCCCCAAGTGTATTTTTATCTGTGAGTTCAAAAAGCGATTCTCTTTCTGGGAGGTGGGGATGCTGATTCATGCGTTTTGAACTCTTGGGGTTGGCAGTACAGTACATGCAACTTGATAGCATCTCCCCCTGTATCCAGGATCCTACAAAAGACATGAAACTGAGTCTCCACGCTAAGCTCTCAATGTCCTTGCACTGGGATCTCTCCTCCCCTCCTGCTAACGATATCCTTTCTCCCCTCCACCTGCCTTCCCCACTAACATCTGCAGTCTCATGCTAGGATCTACCACTCCTGCCCAGGGTAATGCCACCTCACTGGACACAGAAGCACATCAACTCAGGTGGCTCCCTGGCCAGCACAGATTGCAGATGTTATTTTACATTGAAACCGAGTATTCTGAATTGTCACTGAAACATCTGTAATAAGTTCTGGATTTTGCTGTATCTGGAAATCCTTCTTATGCAGCTGGTTTCATTAGGAACAAGGTTCTTGTGATGAGCTGCTGTGGAAATAAGACAGGCAGTTTTGAGGATATAGTGTGAATATTTTTTTCCTAATTAGTATTTTTGAAGACTTACTTTCATTCGATAACAAACGTAATTAAAAGCATCCTGTTTAAGAGATCTAAAAGGAACACTTGTTTTAGTGGACTGCTTGCCTACATATGCATTCCTTTGAAATGCATAACTGCTGTTTAAAACCAGGAATACCATTAGAACTGAAAATGCCATAAACCACTAGAAACTTTTGAAGTGTGTGCACCAGCTGGTGATTTAATTTTTGTTAATACAGAATGTTGATTAGTAATGGGCCAGATTTATGCCCCAAAATAAATTAATTCCCAGTTACGAAAAATAGACTTTAAAAACTTTTTTGCAAGGCCCCAACAATACAAATGGGGAATGGACCCCTAATTTTCCTTTGTGCTTTTAAAGTCTCCCTCTGTTTTATAGAGTTCCTTTTAATCTGTGGTACAAAGGTTACATTAAAATGGTGAGAAACCTGATCTAATACCATATCTATGATCTACTACATGGACTCTCCAAGCACAATTCTGTTCCCCTACCTTAATTGATTATATGGCAGGGCAACCCCACCTCTGGGTCCCAGTACCCTGCTCAGTCCTTCATCGGGCAGTCTCCATATTGCATTACTAGCTCTTGGCAGGGTTTAAGCTCTGGTCCCTCAGCCACAAAGGACATTGGGGCCAGTGCCTAGGGGTCAGCCTGGGCTGGCAAAACAGTCCTTTCCAGCTCTCAGCTGGGTTCTCAGGCTGCCCAGAAAAGGTGGGCCTTAAACCCCTCTTTAGAGCTCCTCACCCCCACTGTGCTATCTCTGGAAATGTTGCTGTTATCTTTCTTAGTCTGCTCAGGTCTCCTCTCACTCTTCCTTCTAGGGGGGCTTCCTTTTAAAAGGCTCCATGGCAGCTTCAGGTGAGATCAGCTGGCCCTGATAGCAGCCCTATCTCCTTTGCTCCTGATTGACCAGGGCTCTTGCAGCCTTTCTCTCTCTTAGTTGTAGTCCTCCATCCTGACCCTGTCACACACCCCATTGATGTGAATGGAGTTACTCCTAATTTATATTCATAAACTGGACCTGAATTAGGCCCTAAGGGTTTCACAAATAACTAGTCTGACTTGTCTGTCTTTCAGAAGAATTCAGAGAAGTTCAGTTGAGTCGTTGAATTGCTAATGATTCAAAAGATAAAGCTTTAATTCATATATACAACAGCCATATTTTGCATTCAAAAGCAGAAGTTGACTGGAGTTTTTACTATATATTGTTTGAAAAATGAATGTAAAGTGGCATAGATAGGGTTGCCAGATGTTTGAAACAAAAATATCGAACCCCCCCCCCCAAAAAAAAAACACCGGGAAAAAATTCTGTTGCAGAAAAAAAAAGGGGGGGAGACCAAAGTTGTTGAGCAAAAAAAAATAAAATAAAATAAAACAGCATGTCCCCTTTAAGAGTGAGTGCAGGGAGGGAACGGGAGCAGTTGAGCACTAAGACCCAGGGGAGTCATTGCTTCCCCTTGGTCTTTTTTGCTGGCAGCCATTTTGTGCCGGCAGCCTTGTGGAACCAGGTAAGCATGGGGGCTGGGGCTGTTGGGGGGCGGGGGAGGCCGGGCGCTGAGTGTTTGTAGGGTTGCCAGGTGCCCGGCATTTTCGCCTCCTGGCCAGGGAAAAAAATCAGAAAATACCGGACAGGAGGTGAAAATACCAGACTGTCCGGGTGAACACCTGGCAACCCTAGGCATAGATGGTCTTGGATAGTAACCAATTTTATGTTTTGAGCACCAAATAGCACAAAGATTAGCAGATTGTGAGCTGACCCAGAAGAGGCTTAATATTGGTGCTTGGGAAGACCTTTTCAATCCCAACATTAATTGTATTACTACTGGCCATGTCATGCTTCAGGGTTTTTTAATATGATAGAAATCGGCACAGTTTCTTACATATTAACAATGACCAATGCATCTGGTGGCAGGTGAAGTAAGAATAAGGTGACAGGTATGCATTCCATGCCAATTATCACAGTTATTTTATGCCCCTTTTTTTCCCACTCAAGTTTCACAGAAACAGCTCTGCGGTTAGCCAATTAATCCAATTCCCTCCCATCTATACACCAATATTTATTCTTTCTATGCCCATATTTTCAGCAAGAAAAGAAGGCTTTTAATCACTACTTATATAGATTCCCTAAGAAGTATGTGTGGGGGGGGGAGGGACTTCATAGTGGCTGCCCAGCATTGCAATAGCTTTGTTAAAGTATGCAGGCCCATATCCTGTCAGTGGAGTTTTGTGGTCACTTTACAGTGAAGCACTGGGTTAGTCTGGATCTTTAGCCAGCTGTGGGACAAATTTCCCCAGCATAAGGGGATCATCTGGTGTAAAGGAAGCACAGTGACTTCAGTTCCACTTCTCTCACTGATGTGGTGGGTCTGGCTATGACCATCTGGTGTGTTTGAGGCTTCAAACTGACCCTGCAGTAGAGGCATCAGAGCCTGCAGGCAGTCACCACAATTTAAGCATTGCGGACTGGGCTGGAACTCAGCCATCCCAGGAACAGGGGAGCGAGTACAAAAGCCACATTGGTGCTCTGTCTGTGCTATTCTGTGTGCTGCTCAGCCATGGTAGGGATCTGTGGAACAGTATTTGAACTGGTAGTGTGCTGTGCAATCTCTCTATTTAATGGTCCACTGCCTTCTGGTTTGAGGTCCTGCAGCTTAGGAGTACCTATTACCACGCTACTCTCATGAGAAATGTTGTTGTGAAGCATAACCTTTAATGCCACTCATAATGGAGTTTATCCTCTATGGCAAATTAAGTTTAATGTTTCATATACTAAATTATCACCCACAATGTTTTAACAGTTGCAAGTTATAAAATGGGTGAATTATTCTCATGCAATACAGTTCTGTTTTCAAATACTTTTGCACGACCAGGGATCCTGAACTGGTTTTTAGTCTAAGTTCTAATTTCACTGAATGTAATTCTTTGTCAATATGTGGGACTGTTGTTTATGATGTTTATAGCTGAAGAAGAATAACGTGTTAAAAGCCACCAGTTTTTGCTTTCTTTTAAACTTTATAGTACGAGTTTAAAAAAAAGGAGTGTGTGTATTTATAAAATGGTTAAGTATTGGACACCATTATAAACTCTTGTTCTTGGTTCATTGACTCCTGGATAGCAGGACAGGGAGGAACAAAAGACCCTCTCTCTATGGGAGAGCAAAGGAATATACAGTTCTAGAAGGAAGCAATAAAAGAGATGACATATACCATTTGGGTTTTCAAGGCTATGGAGAAGTTAGCACTGATATAGTTATAGCGAAATTAAAACTTAAATATTTTGTTGCAGTTTGAACCTAGTGAGTGAAGGGGGTTCAAGGCTTTTTAGAGAGGAGTCTTTTAAGGTGGAAGCACTTAGCATGGCTCTGCTATATTCCCAAGGCTGCAAGACTGGTGAATGGTATAGTTTGCATAGAAACACTTGCAATGTTAGGCAAAATCATGTGCTACTGGTTTTCCTGAAAATATTGCATAATCCTTTATATGCAGATAAAGTGGATGATTTGTATAGTCCACACCTAGTAAATATATATTGAATAGTATGAAGGATGAAAAGAAGGAAAGAACCCTCAGAAGAAATATATTTATTTTCTATACAGAAAATTGAATCACTTAGCCTTTGTGTTCAGCCTTCATCTATCCATACATTATCTGCAGTGTATTATGTATCTTTCTAAAGGAACTTTCATTTTCCTTGACAGACTGCTCAGAATTTTTCATTTACGTGGAAAGCAGGTAGAAGGAATAGCAACGCATAGCAAGACCACTCATATTGCAGAAATAGCAGACTATTACAATTTCTTCCAAATGAAGGGAGACAAAATTTCAATGACAGATTACTGTAGAGGCTGAATTCTGGCATCCCTCAATCCCTGCTGCTGATCATGAAGGATATTATTTGCCTTTTGGCAATTTCTGTTGGGTTTAAAGCATGAATTGTGCAGCTTGGGCTTCCAGAGGTGGCAATAGAAAGAGTTAGTTAACTTTGACTAAGGTTAATTTAGTTCTTGGAATTGTTTGTTAGCTGTTGTAAGAGAAATGCCTCTTCAGATTTACTTGAATATCTTTTATATGTGCATGATGGACAAAAAAGCTCTCAGCTGTTAAATTATCTCGTTACATTATTGTTTACAATTAAAAATATAAATCTAATACAGTTCAGTTATCCATTATAAATAGTAACTGTCTTTTCTTCAAATTCCTATCCTTCCTAGACGACATCTGGTAGAATTTTTCAAACTGTGTAAGATAGCAGTGAAAATGATTAATGAACATTTCAAATAAGTGTTGCCTTAAAATTATAACATTAGTTTAGAATAAAATTGAGAAGGCTGTTTAAAAACAAATAGTATTTTATTAGAATACAACTTATCCAAAAAAATCAAGCCAGATTTGTAGATAATTTGTCCATTTCAGGATAACCTGCCTGTGTTTCCTGCTCCATGGTCCACTCCAGGAGTGATCAGTCAGGTCTCACTTCTCCAGCCATCACCTGCCTCTGCACAGGGATCCTTGCCCCCACTTCCTTCTCACCAATGGTTTGTCTGTATAACTTCAAGACTATGCTGTGATATTCCCAGCAAGTTTGTCTATTTATTATCAGCATCTGTGTGCTTTCTCTCCAAGAGCCATCAGCAGTGTGTTGCGAGTGGTTACAAGTTACCACCCAACTCTTTCTGCATAAGCACATTTATTCTTAAGGTAAAAGCATTACAGAGAAAATATATACACAAATAAATGTCGTATGCAGCCTTAGCAGGCCAAAATCTTTCTAAACCTTCCATACGGTCTGAGGTACTCCTTGGTCTGTCCATTTGGGGAATCAGGAAAGAGGCCCAAAGTTGGATGAAACTCAGCTTTTTATATTAAAAGTCTTTGCCTGCTGGTGTCTAGAAAACAATTTGAAGAGATATATGCAAGCTTCCCCAGGGGGATGGTACCTCTCTGGAAGTATTTATAACCTAAGTCGGGGTGGGGAACCTCAGGACCGGGGACCGGGTGCAGCCCGCAGCTTGCCTGGATCTGACCCCCAAGGCTCACGGCTCCCCTAGCCCTTCATTGGGGAGCCCGCAACTACTGTGGGACTGGACCACATAAAGTCTACTAGCCTGAGCCCCACTAGGTGCTGGTGTGCAAGGGGAATGTGGGGAGTGTCTTTCTCCCTCTCAGTCTGGCCCATGTCAGTGAGAGCTTGTCTTTTTTAGGGGGGATGGGGAGCTTCTCACTTGTGTGCAACTCCTGACTGATTTTTCTGTGTGTCAGCGGCCCTCAACCCCAAAAAGTTTCCCCACTCCTGACCTAAGCGATTCACCTCTCCCTGTTTTTAATTCCTGGTAAAGCTAAGGTAACCCTTCTCCCTTTCAGGTATGTACAATCCCTTGTCCACAATGATATATAAGCATACTTCAGTATGGTCCCCAAAACAGTGCGTGGGATTGCAGTGCATCACAATATATAAATAGGAGATTAAATGAAAAAAAACCATGTTCCTGCACATAATTGGAACACACTTTTTTTGTTCACTTATCTATCTTTAGAGTACTTCAGGATTGATTTCACTCTGGAATTTACTATTGCTATTATCTATACTATACTATGACAAATATTTACTTTTTTCCTCTTCCCAAGTGTGACAGGTGATGATATTTGACTCTTTGATTTATCAATTTGTCATTATAATAAATGCACAGGGCATGAGACTTCCATATGTAGAAGATCATATCTGTTGAAAGTGGCTAAGGTCTATAGCTATAGCTTATGAGAGACTAGCAGACTTACCCGACGTTGTGCAGGTCCTTCAGGGCAGGGCCTTGGAGATGTGGTGGACAGAGAGCGTGCAGGACGATGGAGACCAGGGACCTTTTCTTTCTCCCCTCCTCAGGTTGCCCAGGGCCTGTTCTCCCCCCAGGCTGCCCAGGGCCTGTTATTTTCCCCCCACCCCTGGCAGCCCGGGGACTGCTCTTCCCCTCCCTGCCCCAGGCTGCCCGGGGCCTGTTCCCATCCCCACCTCCAGCGCTGTGGCCAAAGGCAGGGAGGGAAGGTTTTGAGGCAGGGAGACTACTTACTGATCTGCTGGCAAGCAAGTTGGCGGAACCCCAGTCGTACTGCCACTCCCTTGGTGATACAGTTGCGAACAGTGGTCACTCTGCAGAACAGCTCTCCCCAGCAAGCTTGCTGTCCCCAGCGGCCACTCTCATATCACGTCCCTCAAAACAGCAACCCCTTTTCCTGTGGCTTCCAACTCTCCTGACACAGAACTTCAGGAGAAGTTCTTGAACAATGGGCTCACAGACAGAAAGAGAGAAAGAGATTCGGAGTTGGAGGTACAGCATGATCTGTTATGAAAAGCCCATATCTTAAACTTTCGATATCATCTGACTTGTATTGAATTAAATGGATAATATTGGACACCATTTTAAACTTTTGTTCTAGGCTCAATGACTCCTATATAGCATGGCCTGGAGTAACAAAAGGCCCTGTCTCATTGCGGGTGCGGAGAAATATGCAGTTGTGAAAAGAAGCATACAAAGAGAAGATACCATTTGGAAGATGGGGTAAAAGATGAATAACTCCAGACTGATTTGTAAGCATAGCATTAGGACCAAATCCTAAACTGGGGTAAATCTTTGTAGCTGTCTTGACTTAATGGAACCTCGATGACTTACACTAGCTGAGGATTTGGTTCATAATGTATAACTGAACTTCTGGGCTGTTATATGTTACATAGGCTAGGAAGCTGTTTGACACCACAGAAGTGCTGGTTTCCTGAAGCCCCTCACAATAGCTTTGTCACAGAAGTGATTAATTGACCCAGACACAATCTGGTCATACCCTTTAAAGGCTTCAGTCTCTCTCTCATACAGAATTACTTAGTGTTAATGCCAGCACTAAATAGCTAATACTAATAGCCCTCCATGGCCTCAGACAAATACCCATTTAGAATTATTGTGGGGCCTCACTGACTGGCTATTGCTTTCTTCTTCTTCCCTTTCATATTCTGAATGATGTAATTGTCCTGTTGCCTTTGGCAAGGTCTGTGGTAAGGAAGTGAGAGAGGCAAAGAAATGGCAGAGGGGGAAGGGTTGAGAAAATGGCTCAACAGACCTTTGAAAGGGGGCAGAATGCTGAGGGAATATTGCAGTTGACCATGATGTTGAAGAACCTTTTCTGGAGTTAATGGACAGGAAAACAAGAATAATGCAAGGATATTAAAAATGCCTTTCAGCTGTGAGCATATGGATAGAAAAGTATTTGTAGTGCAGTGCAGATACACAATAGACAAAGGTCTGGATTTCAAGCTTTATATTTTTTCCTAAGCTCATTTCTTTTTGTAAGTGTAAGTATATAAACTGGCTAGAAAATGGAGACTCTTTTCATTAAAATATCATCTTTTTTTGTGGAAATGTTTAAGACCGGCTGTAATTTTAGAACTATAATACATGTGTACATAGATGTTGGGGATAGTGTTATGTGTGTCTCACACATTATATTACACCCTGAATGTTTTAATTAGTTTTTAGTTTAGTCTGAAAAAATGAGGAGTACGGGTTCTTTCAAAAAAGGGTCTTTTTTTCGAAAGACCCACTTCTAGACTGTGCTTTCACTTTCGAAAAACCCTTTTTCGAAAAAGCGCTTGGACTCAAATATGCAAATGAAGCATGGGATATTTAAATCCGCGCTTCATTTGCACTTTCAATTTGCTTCATTTACATTCCTCTTTTGAAAGAGGAATGTAGTCTAGACATAGCCTAAGGTATTATGAGCTACAGTGCTGGTATGCAGGAAACAATCCATGCAATATCTCCTCTCCATTGGAACCTGACTGAATGATTTCCTTGATCACTCAAGGCCCAGTCCTTCATGCACTCCATATGTGAAACTTTCTTTGGTTAAAACGTGAAGGGCTTGTAGGTTTAGACCCCTCCCGCCCTCTTCCCCCAATACCTGGAGAGATACTGTAGCAAGCTATAATCTTAATTTAGGTAGAAGTGAAATGTTTGTTTGCAATATAAAGCCTTTTGAAGAATTGAGAATATGAATGCTTTCTTAGTTGAGGCTTATAGGTTTTGGATTTTACTAAATTAGTCTCTGCTACTACATTACATCAGTGTTCAGAAATTCTCCCTGTTATCTTTTGGAAACCCAAGATATTTTCTTCCCCAGAAACTGAGGATCTTGCCACTATTATTCCTGACTTTTAGATAGGAAAGAGCAATGAGCATATTTTACATGTTTTCTTTCCCTGAATTTGCTGCTAGTGCTCTTCAGGAATTCATCAATATCTCGGATTACAATCATTTAAATCATAATGGTGTGGAACCCAGTTATTTTAAAGCCTTTTTTTCCCCATATGACCCATTTTAGTAGCTGTACTTTGCAGAAATTCTTTGGTCATCAGTTACCTGGATGGTACTCGCAGGAGCTGGTTGTAGGACATATTCAGTTGCTATGCTTTGGGTCTGAAGATTGCTCTCACTGGATGTCTTCAGAGCTGGAACCTGGACATTTTGGAGCATGATATAAGGCCTAATAATGAGGCTGTTAACTATCTCTATATAGAATTCCTTGACAGCTAGTCTTGTTTGGTCAGTCACCAGTTCTTTCATTTCAGTTATGATTTTGTCACTGCACCTGTACTAATAATATGTTCCCTATATAAGGGAAAATGCGGTGCTCTCTTGATTGAAATTATATAAAGGGTAGTCAGATACTATGGTAATATGTACTTCAAAAACCTTATAGTGAATAAACTAGTTAAGGAACACATAATACCTCTTTGTGTACATATTGAACAAGCATTTGGAAATAACCTGGAATGGATTGTAGCCATTAGGTACTATGTGTTTTACATATATGGGTATGTCTACACTGCGGGACAAAGTCGAATTAAGATACGCAAATTCAGCTACATTAATTGCGTAGCTGAAGTCAAGTAGTTTAACTCCGCTTTTGGCACTGCTTATGTTGGAGGAAGTCGAAGGAAGAGCACTCTTCCGGGGTATCATCATCGACTGCAGTGCCCCTCTCACTTAAAATTAGCTGACTTAACTAGACTGCTAATTTGAACCCTGGAAGATTGACAGCAGCAGCTTCAGTCTTCCTCTGTAGTGTAGATGTACCCATAGGGTTTGAAAATCCTTTGGAAAATATTATGCATGAAAATACTATTTACTTTTAAAAATATTAATAAGACTATATTAATCACGAGGCATTTTCTCAACAAATTGAATGTACTATAAAAGCACTTACATTTTTAACAGTTGTTCCTAATATAACTACTGGCTCATTTACATATATATCAATTATAAGTTTAACCCAGGTTTAAAACTGCTACATAGAAGTGTGATATCATTGGGTAAGGGATTTCACAGTGGAGCAGTTCAACTGTATAAAGCCTCCTTGGATAAAAACTTAACATGATTATGATTTTCTGAAGTCCATCTTAAAGGAAACATAGGAAACCCATTTCTTCCTTGATTTATATGCATAACTCTCTCATATCAAAAAAATAATATAAACATGAATTATGAGAAGAATGTAATCCATTAGGAAATGATGCCCTGGTCTACATTAGGGAGTTATTTCTAAATAACCCCCCTTATTTCAAAATAATAAATGGAGTGTCCACACGACCAATCCTGTTATTTCAAAACGGGCTCGTTATTTCAAAATCTGTATTCCTGCTTTCCTTACGAAATAAGCTTATTTCAAAATAGTTACTTTGGGAGTTATTATTTCAAATTTAGTTATTTTGAAATAATATCCTAGTGTAGACATGGCAAATGGAAATAAGGTTTATTTCACCTGAGCGCTTCAGTGAATCCACAGTACATGAGACAAAAAGGGGAAGGGAAAATTGGTTTGAGAAGATGTCAGGAGGCAGGGTAGGGTTTTCAGAATAGAAATGGGATTATACTTCTTTTTTCCTTCATTTTGTCATTCATTCTGGAGTAATCAGTTTCTTTCGGGGAAAAAAAACTGGCATAGCAGCAAAAACAGAATAGAAGACTATAGACCTGTCTAGGTGTAGCCACATGATTTTGAAGTCTACAGGAATCAGGCAGGATTAAATCCCAAATTATATTATCCAAAATGATATTTTTAAAAACTGGCTTTGACCACATTTCAATATATTTTTCAAGAGAAAGCTGTGAGTCCAAGATAACTCCCACATCTCTTATAGGTACCATAAAACTTCCTAAAGAAATGTGCTGT
Organism: Pelochelys cantorii; assembly: GCA_032595735.1. NCBI lineage: Eukaryota > Metazoa > Chordata > Testudines > Trionychidae > Pelochelys > Pelochelys cantorii. The sequence goes on along the minus strand of CM064328.1, from coordinate 174,040,386 downwards.
TGCTAGGTATTAGGCAGCCAAATGCTGGAGTTGCTGTTTCTTCAGAAGTAGTTTTAACTAGCTGGAATGTACGCATCTTTGAACCTTCCAGGAAAGCAGTTTTTGTAAATGGGAGTTTGCTGATGGATCCAGCAGTATCAAGCAAGGATATCTCACTAGTTCTGATTAAAAAGACAGGTGTATTGCAGGGCTCTCTTTAATCGTATAAAGTGCCAGTTAATAAACAACCTTCTTGTGGCATCCCTGTAATTTAATAAAATGAGTGTTGATCACTGTTCCACAAAACACCATGAAAAGAATTAAACAGCTCCAGTGTTTTGACACAAAGTTGACATTTATTTTAGGCAATTATATTAGACAAAAAGAGGTATTAAAAGCAGAAATGTTAGGTTGTCATAGAAGAATTAAACTATGTGTTTGCTTGTTTATCCTGGTGGCTATTACTGAAATGCTCAGTAGTTTTTCATCATTAAATCTTAACCTGGGCAGAATTCATGATTAGTTATGTTTCCTTCATGTAGTTAGAGATTAATTCAAATCCTGCACTGAAAGCAAAACTCAGGGAGTCTCAGTCTGTAACCAAGAAGTACAGCGAAAGCGGACAGGAGCTGCAGACGGGAATTTAAGAGGTAGTTTGACAGAGCGAGGCCTACTATGGTCAGCAAGACCCGCAACACCTGTGCCAGCACTGCTTCTGTTTCCTCCACCTGCGCCGGTAGCCAGACAGAGTGCCTGAGCATGGATGCCTCTACCCAGATCCTGGTGTGGTTTTTCAGGGACTGTGGCTTGCAATTCCCACTTACTGATATCCAGGCTGGGGAGATCATCCAATGCCAAAGGTGCCTGCTGGTGGAATCTCTCAGGCAGCAGGTGGAGAGCTACAGGAGGAAGTGGCTAGGTTGAGGAGCACCCGAATCCACGAGCAATTCCTGGACCGTGTTCATGAGGAGACAGCTGAGGTAGCTCTCCCAGTGCACAGGACTGTAGACACACCACTGATGGAGGAGGAGATGGCTCAGGGTGGACACTGGCAGCTGGTTACTTCTGGCAGCAGGCACTGCTCCATTCCTGCTCTGAACCCTCCTGCCGTGGTACTAGGAAATGGTTATGCTCTTCTTTATACAGGAGATAAGGAATCATCCCCTACAACAGAGGAGGAGAAGCCTCATACCCCCAAGGCTGGGAGGTCTGCTGCCACCACTGCAAATAGGAAATGTAGAGTAGTGGTGGTCAGAGGCTCTCTTCTGAGGGGGACAGAGGCACCCATCTGTCGCCCTGACATTTCATCTCGGGAGGTATGCTGTCTGCCAGGGGCCCATATCTGAGATGTTATGGAGGCATTGTCAAGGATTATCCGGCCCTCTGACTACTACCCCATGCTACTCATCCATGTGGGCACAAATGATACTGCGAGGTGTGACACTGAGCAGATCAAGAGTGACTACAGAGCTCTGGGAGTACGGGTGAAGGAGTTTGGAGCGCAGGTGGTATTCTCTTCAATCCTTCCTGTCGAAGGTAGGGGCCCGGGCAGAGACAGATGCATCCTGGAGGTGAATGCCTGGCTGCGAGGATGGTGTTGCCAGGAGGGCTTTGGCTTCCTCAACCACGGGATGCTATTCCAGGAAGGACTGCTAGGCAGAGATAGCGTTCACCTTTCGAGGAGGGGGAAGACCCTATTTGGACACAGACTGGCTAACCTAGTGAGGAGGGCTTTGAACTAGGTTCGACGGGGACATGTGAGCAAAGCCCACGGGTAAGTGGAGAACATGGAGACCTGGGAGATTCGTCAGAAATAGGAGGGAGCTTGGGCTATAATGGCAGAGAGAAAGGAGGGTCAGGGCAAAACTGGGAGGCAAGGTCAAATCAGTATCTTAGATGCCTATATACAAATGCGAGAAGTATGGGTAATAAGCAGGAAGAACTGGAAGTGCTAATAAATAGGTACAATTATGACATTGTTGGCATTACAGAAACTTGGTGGGCTAATACACACGATTGGAATGTTTGTATGGAAGGGTACAGCTTGCTCAGGAAGGATAGACAGGGAAAAAAGGGAGGAGGTGTTGCCTTATATATTAAAAATGAACACACTTGGAGTGAGGTGGAGATGGACATAGGAGACGGAAGTGTTGAGAATATCTGGGTTAGGCTAAGAGGGGTTAAAAACAAGGGTGATGTCATGGTAGGAGTCTACTACAGGCCACCTACCCAGGTGGAAGAAGTGGATGAGGCTTTTTTTAAACAACTAACAATATCATCCAAAGCCCAAGATTTGGTGGTGATGGGGGACTTCAATTATCCAGATATATGTTGGGAAAATAACACAGCGGGGCACAGACTATCCAGTAAGTTCTTGGACTGCATTGGAGACAACTTTTTATTTCAGAAGGTTGAAAAAGCCACCAGGGGGGAAGCTGTTCTAGAATTGATCCTAACAAATAGGGAGGAACTGGTTGAGAATTTGAAAGTGGAAGGCAGCTTGGGTGAAAGTGATCATGAAATCATAAAGTTCACAATTCTAAGGAAGGGTAGAAGGGAGAACAGCAAAATAGAGACAATGGATTTCAGGAAGGCAGATTTTGGTAAGCTCAGAGAGCTGATAGGTAAGGTCCCATGGGAATCAAGACTGAGGGGGAAAAACAACTGAGGAGAGTTGGCAGTTTTTCAAAGGGACATTGTTAAGGGCCCAAAAGCAAACTATTCTGCTGCGTCGGAAAGATAGAAAATATGGCAAAAGACCGCCTTGGCTTAACCACGAGATCTTGCATGATATAAAAATAAAAAAGGAGTCATATAAAAAATGGAAAGTAGGACAAATTACGAAGGATGAATATAGGCAAACAACACAGGAATGCAGGAGCAAGATTAGAAAAGCAAAGGCACAAAATGAGCTCAAACTAGCTATGGGAATAAAGGGAAACAAGAAGACTTTTTATAAATACATTAGAAGCAAGAGGAAGACCAAGGACAGGGTAGGCCCACTGGTCAGAGAGGAGGGAGAAACAGTAACAGGAAACTTGGAAATGGCAGAGATGCTTAATGACTTCTTTGTTTTGGTCTTCACCAAGAAGTCTGAAGGAATGCCTAACATAGTGAATGCTAGTGGGAAGGGGGTAGGTTTAGAAGATAAAATAAAAAAAGAACAAGTTAAAAATCACCTAGAAAAGTTAGATGCCTGCAAGTCACCAGGGCCTGATGAAATCCATCCGAGAATACTCAAGGAGATGATAGAGGAGGTATCTGAGCCTCTAGCTATCATCTTTGGAAAATCATGGGAGACAGGAGAGATTCCAGAAGACTGGAAAAGTGCAAATATAGTGCCCATTTATAAAAAGGGAAATAAGAACAACCCAGGAAACTACAGACCAGTTAGTTTAACTTCTGTGCCAGGGAAGATAATGGAGCAAGTAATTAAGGAAATCATCTGTAAACATTTGGAAGGTGGCAAGGTGATAGGGAACAGCCAGCATGGATTTGTAAAGAACAAATCATGTCAAACCAATCTGATAGCTTTCTTTGATAGGCTAATGAGTCTTGTGGATAAGGGAGAAGTGGTGGATGTGGTATACCTAGACTTTAGTAAGGCGTTTGGTACAGTCTTACATGATATTCAACTTAGATGGGGCTACTATAAGGTGGGTGCATAGCTGGCTGGATAACCGTACTCAGAGAGTAGTTATTAATGGCTCTCAATCCTGCTGGAAAGGTATAACAAGTGGGGTTCCGCAGGGGTCTGTTTTGGGACCGGCTCTGTTCAATATCTTCATCAGTGATTTAGATATTGACATAGAAAGTACGCTTATTAAGTTTGCAGATGATACCAAGCTGGGAGGGGTTGCGACTGCTCTGGAGGATAGGGTCATCATTCAAAATGATCTGGACAAATTGGAGAAATGGTCTGAGGTAAACAGGATGAAGTTTAATAAGGACAAATGCAAAGTGCTCCACTTAGGAAGGAACAATCAGTTTCACACATAGAGAATGGGAAGCAACTGTCTAGGAAGGAGTACGGCAGAAAGGGATTTAGGAGTTATAGTGGACCGTAAGCTGAATATGAGTCAGCAGTGTGATGCTGTTGCAAAAAAAGCAAACATGATTCTGGGATGCATTAACAGGTGTGTTGTGAGCAAGACATGAGAAATCATTCTTCCGCTCTACTCTGCACTGGTTAAGCCTCAGTTGGAGTATTGTGTCCAGTTCTGGGCACCGCATTTCAAGAAAGCATGTGGATAAATTGGAGACGGTCCAGAGAAGAGCAACAAGAATGATTAAAGGTCTAGAGAACATGACCTATGAAGGAAGGCTGAAAGAATTGGCTTTGTTGAGTTTAGAAAAGAGAAGATTGAGGGGGGACACGATAGCCGTTTTCAGGTATCTAAAAGGGTGTCATAAGGAGGAGGGAGAAAACTTGTTCATCTTGGCCTCTGAGGATAGAATGAGAAGCAATGGGCTTAAACTGCAGCAAGGGAGGTTTAGGTTGGACATTAGGAAAAAGTTCCTAACTGTCAGGGTAGTCAAACACTGGAATAAATTGCCCCGGGAGGTTGTGGAATCCCCATCTCTGGAGATATTTAAGAGTAGGTTAGATAAATGTCTATCAGGGATGGTCTAGACAGTATTTGGTCTGCCATGAGGGCAGGGGACTGGACTCGATGACCTCTTGAGGTCCTTTCCAGTCCTAGTATTCTATGAATCTACAGCTAAATTGCCAAGTTTTGCATAACCCTGTTCTGAAAGGACTATGTTCCCAGGAAAAAAAAAAAAACCTATTAAACAGTTTCCTGCTACTGAATGTTTCTAAGACTCATCTGTGGAATTTTAATGTACCTATTGGGCTAAAGAAATCTGATGAGGTAAATCAAGGACAAGTGCAGAGTCCTGAACATAGGACTAAAGAATCCCATGTACTGTTACAGGCTGGGGTCCAACTGGCTATGTGGCATTTCTGCAGAAAAGGACCTGGGATTACAGTAGACGAGAAGTTGGATATGAGTCAACCATGTGCCCTTGTTGCCAAGAAGGGTAACAGCATATTGGGTTGCATTTGTACAGGTTGAACGTCTCTACTCTGGCACTCTCTGGTCTGGCAACATCCATGGTCTGGCCTGATTTTAGTTAGCTGGATGTCCACTTATCATGAGTGTAGCTAAATTTCACTGTTCGTTTAGTCTCCAGTCCTGATTCTCAGTGTTCTATTCTGGTTTTTTATCTCTAATTTATCCCTAAATGTCTTTGAAGAGTGCAGTAAGCAGTGGAAGTGTTGGTAATGCTGCTAAACAATATTGATCTCTCATGGTTCGGCAAATTCTCTGGTGCTGGATTAGAGAGATTCAACCTGTAGCATCGCTGCCAGCCAATCAAGGGGAGAGATTATTCCCTTCCATTTGGCACTGGTGAGGCCACATTTGGAGAACTGCATCCATTTTTGCAGCCCCCACTACAGAAAGGGTGCGGAAAAATTCAGTAGAGTCCAGCGGAAGATAATGAAAATGATTAGGGGCTGGGGAATGTGACTTATGAGAAGAGGCTGAAGGAACGGGTGTCCAATTGCAGCTATATTATCAGCTCCAGCTAAATGGATGCCTATCAGAACTGTTAGTGAAGTCTTAACCATTTAAAAATAATCACACAACCATTCACAAGTACTCATCTCTCTGTAATCAGAAGGTCTGTTTGAGACACATTAGAAATAAGATTGTATTTTAGATAGTTGAAAAACCTGTAGCAAAGTACAGTTAGAGTTCATTGACTGCATCTGTAAATGAAATAATCACTTATGATCTGAAATAGCTTGCTGATATTTTAAGAAATACTAGACTAAAACACTGAACTCTGTTACAATTGAGTAATGCCAGTGATATTAATAAGTCTGTACAGTTGTATCTGAGAGCAGAATTTGATCTACTGCTTCTTTGCGAATTGCAGGATTTTAGTCACACTGATTTGATTCCAAAACCAAGTTTATTTGAACTGCTTCTAAATAATGCGTAATAAAAGAAAGAGAAATTGCTTTTAAATTGATCAAACAGTTGAAATTGAGACCTCACCTTAATTAGCCTCATTTGTTAAAAATGGAAAGCTAGAATTTACTTTACCCTTAATTACCATGGGTATGTACCCAAATCCAGTATATTTACTTCAGGGGTAGGCAGGGCAATAATTTTTGATGGGGGGCCACTCCAAGATTTTGGCAAGTACTCAAAGGCCTCACTTTTCTATGGAGGGATGTGGGGCCTGGGACAGAGGTTGGGTTCACAAGGGAACTTGGTGTAGGGAACTGGGGTGCAGGAAGTGTGGGCATTTGGGTAAAGGAGGGGGCAGTGCCCGGAGCACGGGATTGGGGTGAGGGTCTGGCAGGGGATATGGGTGCAGGAGAGGATTCTGGCTTGGGAGAGGGGTCTAAGAGGGAGTGCAGGGTCTCGGGTTGGGGGGGACTTGTGACCTGGGGCAGGGGGGAGGAGGGTGCAGAGGGTTTGGGTTGTGACCTGGCACAGGGGATTGGGATGCATGGTACAGGAGTGGTATGATTGCAGGAGAGGATTCTGGCCTGGGGAAAGATTTAGGAGGGGAAGCAGGGTCTGGAAGGGAGTTAGAGAGTGGGAGAGGCTGGGGTGCCAGAGGCAGTTTCTGGCCAGGAGGCACTTACCATAGTAGCTCCCAGCCAGCAGCATTCTTAGGCAGTTCCCCTCCCCGCCCCCCCCCCCAGCAGCCCCAGACCACTGGCTGATTGTGCATGTGGCTCTCTGCACTGAAGGAAGGGAGTGGCTTTCCGTGTTGCCCCCTACCCCAGCAAAATCTCTCAACTTCTATTGGCCAGAATCTAGCCAATGGGAGCTGAAAAATTATGTTGAACTGCCCCGGCCCCCAGCAAAATCTCTCAGCTCCCATTGGCTGGTTTCCAGCCAATAGGAGTTGAAAGTTTTGCAGGCGGTGGAGGGGAGCACGTTGAAGCCTCTCCCTCCCTCCCTGTACTGCAGAGAGCCACAGGAAGCTGCAAGTGGCGCTGCTCCCTGCCGCAGGGGTGGACCAGATCAAAAGGCACGGCAGGCCATATCCTGCCTGCGGGCCAGATCTTGCCTACTCCTGATCTGTGTTCTCATTGCTAGATGCTTATTTATACAGTTGCCAATATGTGTAGATACTTCATTTTCTTGTGTAATTGTAGTATATGCATGTAAATGCATGCTGAAATGCATATATATGCGAGTACTGCTTTCTAAAAAGAATGTCCTTAGCATTCATTCACTAAATAATAAAATTATTGGGCTAAATATGTTTTTAAGTAGTAAAATATTTAGGGGAACAGGGCAGAGTAAAATCAGCAAAGATTAATTGTGTAAGAAAAATGCATGAAATTAAAATCCGCATTACCAAGAGAGAGACTATAAATTGGAACCACATAACAAGTTTGACCTAGGAAATACTGTATGTTAAGTGAAGTTAAAAGAAATTAGCCAAGATTTTACATTAGAAGTAAAGTAATGAAAAACTGTATCAAAGTTAACATTTTAACTTTTCTAACACTGGTTTATTAATTGGTTTTGTTTTAGTAAATCTGAAATCTATTTTATACATCATCTTGCTTAATGAAACCTGTTATATGAATGCATATAATTCTATGCAATAATTTTTTTTTTGTTTAAAGTGTATCATCTAAATCTCCCACACACATGGGAGAGAGGTATGTTGGGGGGGGGGGGAATGTATGTGTGTATGTATACCCACAAGCCATATGCCCATTGATAAGACAGCTCTACATGTTTATATGTGTGGGGAGTGCATGTGTGCATACCCGTGCTGCAGCTATCTTTCCCAGAGCTTTATGGGGCTTTTGGGCTGCTAACAGAGGGAGCAAAGCAGGTAGTTACCTTAAGGCCCAGTGATTCAACAGAACCCAGGGCTCTGGGCCACCACTGTAGCTGTGGTAGTGGTGGCCTGGAATCCCAGACTCTTTAAATCATTGCCGGAGCCCTGTGCAGCACAGTCCAGACAGTGCTTACAGCTGGCTGGGAGAGGCACGGTGAAGTCCAGGCCAAGCTGAGTGCTGGCTGCCGCACAGCCATCCCTTCTGTCTGAGGACCTGCCCCTTCTGGGGGTGGAGTGAAGTCCCCCTACACACATTGCCCAGGGCCTTGTGAAGTCTGTTGCCAGCCCTGGGGGCATTCTACTTCTGCTGAAGTAGTGTATTTCCATGCCACCTGCATATTACTCTGTAGTTTGAAGTAGCAATCTAGCCCTTCATTTGAGAGGACTGTAATCTTGCTTATTTCTATTCTGGACTTTAAATATCATCTTTCTCATATCAGGCTTTTGCAGCATAAAGAATGGTGCATCTCAAAAAGGACTTGGAGTACACCTAGTGTAAATAGCATGTACTTAGCGTCATTCAGCTCCTGGAACACCTAGGCAGGTAGGGCTGACAGTAGACCACCCTAATCTGGGTATTGCAGCACTTCTGTCATTTCAGGGATAGATAATAAAATTATTAGGTTAAATATGTGTACAGGTTTACAGTAGGATTGCCAGGTGTCCGGTTTTGAACCAGACAGTCCATTATTTGAGCTTTCTGTTCGAGGAAACAAATTGAGAAAATATAAATGAGAAAATATAAATGTCTGGTATTTTCTAAATAAGATGTAATGTAGATTGTGATGTAATGTCAAGTGTATCCGGTATTTTTGTTGAAATCATCTGGCAACCCTAGTTTACATGGTTTGCAACATTCTAGCAACCTTAAGATGTTTGTGTGTCTCTAATAAACTTTTCTTTACAGTTGGGAAACAGAAAGCTGTTTTCTTGCATAATACCTTATTGTGCATAGATTTCTAAATCATTGGTAAAGATTTGTCTCTGATCGTTGCAGTAAAATATCTTATTAACAATAGGGATGTGAGCATATCGTCGTTTAAACAGTTAACCAATAAGCTTGGGCATATCTGTTAATCCAAACAGCGACATGCACACTCACACCCTTGCTGCCTCAGCATCAGAGGGAGCAGCACAGAGAGTTAGGGTGGAGGTGGGAGCCAGTACATGTGGGAAGCTGTGTACAGGCTCCCATGGAGCTGCCTGCTCTTCCCCATCCCACACTGCTGCCTCTGACACAGAAGCAGCAGAGTGGTGGGCAGGGACAGCAGGCAGGATGCCCAAGCAGCCTCTGTCCACGGGGAGCTGTATCAGGATGGGGTGGCAGGAGGCTCCCTGGAAGTGGGGCCAGGAGCGCCCTGGCTGCCAACCCTGCCTCTGAAGGGAGCATTTTAATAACTGTGTAACCACTAAAAATTGTTGCGACTACACGATTACTAAAATAAACAGTATCTAACATCTCTAATTGACAATTACATGAAAAGCCAGGTGTGTCATAGACTTTCAGCTGAGCCTTTTCATTGTCAGGTTTTTGCCTTAGAAATTCACCTTTTATTTGTCTTACATACTAGGTTTTTAGCAAAGTAGAAAGACGAGATAATTGGAAGAGCTTATGCTGAGAGCCTCTGACAGAGTTCCAGGAACTCCTATGTTCTCTTGAAGTAAACAGGAGTGGTTGGCATTTAGTACTTGTAAGGATCAGGACCTTTAAATAGAGACCTCCAGTAAAGGCCTGGTATGATGTCCTGAAAATCATTGTAATGTTGACTGCTGGAGGGGTAATTGCAGCATTGACGACAAAAGCAACCTATTCATTCCCCCCACGTGAATTATGTTGATTGTTTTGCTCATCATGCATTCAATAAACATATGAGAAATCCTATGAAAGCAAGACTTTTCAGAGCTATTAGTTGACATAAGAACATTAGGAGAATGCCCCCTAAAGTTTTTTTGTTTTATCCTAGAGCTAAATAACTTGATTTGTCTATATTATTGCAGTGTCCTCCTGTCCTAAAAAAACCCCCAAAATTCTCCCCTTCTGGATCACATTTAAGCATGAGATTTTTTTCAAGACAAAAGAATTCTTAAAGGTGTGGGGGGGGGGGAGGGTTGTTTTCGGTTTTGTCTTTATGTTGTTCATTACAGGTAGGGTTGCCAGGTGTCCAGTTTTGAACCAGACAGTCCAGTATTTGAGCTTTTTGTTCGGGAAACAAATTGAGAAAATATAAATGAGAAAATACAAATGTCCACTGTTTTCTAAATAAGATGTAATGTAGATTGTGATGTAATGTCAAGTGTGTCTGGTATTTTTGTTGAAACCATCTGGCAACCCTAATTACAGACCCTGACCCCACCTCCACTCCACCCCTTCCACAAGCCCTGCCCCTCCTCCGCCTCCTTGCTACCTTCCCTAAGCCATGCAGCCTAACAATATATGGGAGGGGGGGGTCTGGCACTGTGGCAGTAGGGGTCATCCCCTACTCACCCCAGGGCGATAGGTGTCTGAGCAGCCCTGGAGCCTGTTCTGCTCTCTTCCGCACCACCCTCCTGCTTCTCCATGGTTATGTTTGTAATGAAGAGAATACATGAACTCCCCTGCCCACCTCCCATTTGGCATCTTAAGTGATAGAGGGAAACATGATTACCATGTAACTTACTCTCTAATATCATTTCCTTGCAGAGACATAAGTCCTCTTAACAATAGTACCAATTGTCTTCATAAGCAGTATGCAGCCTAGATTCTGGTACTCATGTGGTCGGCGAGGTCTATGCATTGTTACTGATTTTTCATGCCAAACTCTGCTCATTACACTTTTTGATAAAATTGCCCTTGGCATTGTCTCTTCTTGGGTTGTCTTGAATGTTCTTGGGATATAGAAAAATTGGTAGGTTCTGGATCTTTGTATCATAAAAAGGAGAAGCAATCTAGAAGCCTAAAAGGAGAAACTCCTTATACAGAACCTAAAATATGCATTTGCACCTGCACCTTGAATGTGGAATCCTCCAAAAATGGCATAGGTAGTGGAATAGAGACTCTTCTTCTTGATAGTCTTTTTTTGTTTCAGAAGGAACACACAGCAATTTGAGAGTGAGATAGGGCCTGTCTCTGCACTGAGGAATGCAAACATATCCATGCACACAGTCCTGTGGGAGTCAATGGATCTGTGTGTGTGTGCAGGAGCCCACTTGCATGGTTCCCAGTACAGGTCATAGCCCCAATTTTATTTTGTTTTTATCTGTATGCTAAAATGTGTGATTGCTCAAGAAATGAAAAGTACACGATAAAAGATATTCCTTCTGCATTTCCTGGAAAAGAGGTTTACAACAATTCAGCCTTATTTAATTTTTTTTCTTATTGCTAAGGTCATTGAGACCTCAATTAAAATACTATCAAAGTGTAGGGTGTTTAATTTTTAGAATACCCGAGGGAAACATTTAGCTTGTCAAATAAAACATTGAAAATTCTATTTTTCAAGGTGGATTCTTTCCTTTTCTCTCCTCCACGATTTCCTTGTAATCGCTTGTACATGCACATTGTATTAGATGTGGGGAAAAAAGTCTACTTGCATGGCAAAAAACTTTCTGCAGTGGACAAAAATGATTTACTATAACTCAAATTGGGAAGTGTTATCCGAACCCTCAGTCTCGCCAGGTGTTTAGCACTCTGGCCTTGATCCAGAAAATTCTAGTGATTTCACTTGGGCTATTCCTATGCTATGCTGGATCAGAGCCAGAGTGCTCAGCACCCTGCAGGACTGACTCCTAAATTAACAGGGTAGGAGTTACATTTTGCCTAAAGCTAAAACAAACCATTGTCCCAGACACAACAGAATTAAGAAACCAGGAATAAAATCTTATTCCTGTTGAAGTCAATGGAAGTTTTGCCATTGATTACAGTGGGGGACTAATATTTCACCCCAGAAATGTAATTTAACTAGGTTGTGGCTTTATTATTGCAACCACTTTCTTCACTATTTAAACTGTATCACCTGGGGAAGGTTGCCTGAAGCACCCTATTTGCTTTCCTGCATAGCCATAGCACAATGCATGTAGCTTTGCTCCTCCATCTTCCCCTTGTAGAGAGGTTAAGTCATTGGGTCTGTGGGGATGGCCTCTATGCAAACTCTCTTTAATCCTGATTCCGATTTTGGTTTATTGTGGACCTGGACCTCTATGGTGTGTCTACACAGCAAAGTTATTTCAGAATAACGGCTGTTATTGCAAAATAACTATGTAAGCATCTACACAGCAATTCTGTTATTTTGAAATAATTTTGAAATAACAGACAGCTTATTCCGACTTCTATAAACCTCATTTTACAAAGAATAATGCCTATTCCGAAATAGCTATTTCAAAATAAGGTGTGTGTAGAGGCTCCACTTCTGCTATTTCAAAATAGCCCCTCACCAGGACCATTCTAAGTTATTCCTGCTGTGGCTCTAAATCGAGATATCACGTCTACATGAGGGAAGCCTGCCTCGGACTAATTTTGAGGCTTCCCTGCAGTGTAGACATGCTATTTCAAAATAAGCTATTTCGGAATAACGATTCCAGAATAGCTTATTCCGAAATAACTGTGCAGTGTAGATGTAGCTCTAGTGAACAAGTTTCTGCACTGGACACTAGCCAAGTAGCAAAAATTCAAAAGTCTCATAACCTAAAGGTGAAAATTCTCCAGCGGGTCATACCAAGGGCACCATTTGAGAGAACAGTAGGGGCAGCAGCCATGCATACCAGAACACTGCATGCTTTTCTTCCCATTCCCCTGACTATCAGGATGTGAGAGGAAAGTATATGGCTTGTGTGCATGCCTCTCACTCTTAGTCGGTGAGGGAAGGAGCAGAGAAGTAATTCACCAAATCTGTATAGTTTCTCCTTGCTCCCTGATAGGGGAACAGGATGAAAAGTAAGTAGCGTCCTGGTACGTATGGCTGCTGCCCCCACCCCATCCATCCCCCGCTCTCCTGAAATGGCACCCTTGGGTCAGACAGTGAGGGGAAAACTTCCTTCCCAGCCCCAGGAAGGTTACTAGTGTGGTATCTGCAGCAGGCTCAGAAATCTGTTCCAAGGAGGAACTGTTTTTTCTGGGGTACCGAATGGCACTGTGGGTGGGGTCCCCTTCTCCAAGCCAGGGAAAGCTGAGTACCTCTGGGAAGTGGGGCAGTAGGCCAATTCAATCCTTAAAGGGTCACAGGTTTTTTTGCTCTCATATCTAAGACAAAGTACCCAATGCAGACACACTACCTGACAGGATGCAGAAAGCAGCACTTTAACTGCCTGTGTAAATGAGCATTATATATAAAAATATATATCCTAAAATCATTAATATTTAAATGGCATACGTGACTCTGGTTATTTTTGTAACAGGTTAATCATATTAACAAAGATTATGTGCCTAGTACTTAAGCACTGAAGACAAAAATGGTACAACAGAAGAGTAGTTCTAACATGGGAGTAATGCAATATTACCAACACAAGTAATAGCATTTCAAGATTAGCTGCCTTGGTTTGAGGAACCAAGCACAAACCTTTGTATTATATATGTGCTGTGATGATCCTAGCATAAGTCATTTCATTTTTCCCCTTGGTTACTGAAATGTAGTTGTATTTGATTGTGTTTTCAAATTACAATGTAATCCAAGTTTTAATTATAATTTAACCCAGTGAGTTCCTGTACAGATATATTTTCCAACGGGCATAAAACACACAAGGAATTACATGCAGCTTGAATAGAGCACTAGGCAGATATTGTAGACCTCTAACTTTGTACAAATAGAAATGTTGCTGTAGAGAATAATTTGCAAAACAGCACTAGAAACTCAATTGGTAGGCAACTGAAAAACGAAGGCTTCTTTTTAAGCAAGTAAGGTGCTGAGATTAATTTAAACAGATATAAATAAAAATTAAGTCTGCTTAGCATGAGAAACAAGGCCCTTCAACAACAGTATAGAATAGGCATTGTTTCAGAATAAAGACACTTTTGTAAATTGATGTGTGGTTGTGGAACGTCTTAGGAGATGAATGTTCATGAAAGAACACTTTTAGATGCAAGCATTGAAATTAGGATTTCCAGGTGTCTATTTTTTTTTTACCAGAATGTCCGGTCAAAAAGGGACCCTGGTTACTCCAGTTAGCTCCACTGAGAGGGCCAGTGAAGTTCCAGTAGTTGGCGCAGTGGGGCTAAGACAGGATCCCTGCCTACTCTGCTTCACATGTCTCCAAGAAGTGACTGGCATATCTGTCTCCTAGGCACAGGGATGATCACAGGGGGGTTGCGTGCTGTTCCTGCCCCTAGAGCCAGCTCTGTAGTTCCTAGTGGCAGGGAACCCTGGCAGTGATTACTGTCTGAGCGGTGCCTTCAGGGAGCACACACACTGGCCTCTCCATCTAGGAGTCGTACATGTCACCCACTTCCTGGAGACACACAAAGCAGAGTGGGCGGGGAACCTGAGAAGTGCCACCTGACCGGAGCCCACATCCTGAGCCTCCACATGCATCCCAACCCCTGAGCTCCCTCCCACACCAAAAACTCCACACCCCTTACTACCCCCAACACCTTCTCCAGCCCAGAGGCCTCTCCCAAACTCTGAATCCCACATTTCTAGCCATACCCCAGAACTCCCATCCCCAACCACAGGCCTCACCTTCTGCCTAGTCCAGTAAAAGTGAGTGAGGGTGGGAGAGAGCAAGTGATGGAGGGGGTTGGAGTGAGTGGTGGGGTATGGCCTAGGAAAAGGAGTGGGGGTGAGAAAAGGTTGTTCAGTTTTGTGTGATTAGAAAGTAGGCAACCCTAATTGCAATGCCAAATGACTCTGGTACTTAACATATGAACCGGGCCCTATCAAATTCACAGCCATGCAAAATGATCCCGAACCTTGAAATCTGGTGTGTTCCCATGAATTCTGGCCTTTTGTGTGCTTTTACCCTGTACTATAGAGATTTCATGGTAGAGACCAACGTTTCTCAAATTGGAAGTCTTGACCCAAAAGGGTGTTGCAAGGGCATCACAATATTATTTTAAGAGAGTCATGGTTGTAATGTTGGCTCAGTGGCCAACTCTGATGGTGGTGGGGTGCTGCCTTCAGAGTTGGGAACCCAGCCAACATTATAACCATGGCTCTCCCATTGCCCAGCTCTGAAGGCAGCACAGATCTAAGGGTGGCAATACCATACGCATGTCACCTTTACTTCTGTACTGCTGCTTTCAGAGCTGAGCACCCAGAAAGTGGCATCTGCTGACTAATGTCTGCAGGCAGCAGTGCAGAAATAAGGGTGCCAATACCATCTCATCCAATACTAACTTCTCTGCTACTGGTGGTGGTAGCTCTGCCTTCATGGCTGGACTCCTAACCAGCAGCCACCAGTTTCCAGCTGCTCAGCTCTGAAAGCAGTACCACCACCAACAGCAGCACAGAGTGAGGATGGCAGTGCTACAACCTCCCCCTCCCCCTCCCCCTTACAATAATGTTTTGACTCTCACACAACTCCTTTTTGGATCAGGACCCTAGAATTACAACATAATTTAAAATTACAGATTTAAATATCTAAAATCATGTATCAGGACAGGCCCAAAAAGAATTAGAGAACACCACTGGCTATCACTTCCAGCCCCCAGCTAATACCCCTCCAGCACATCATTGACAATCTACAGCCTATTCTGGAAAACAGGTCCTCACTCTTCCTCAGCAGACCTTGGGAGACAGGCCAGTTCTTGTCTACAGACATTCACCCTCCCACCCCCGCAACATGAAGCAAATTCTCACCAGCAGTCACACAATACTCCACAGATACACTTACCCAGGAACCTATCTCTGCAACAAACCCCATTGCCACTCTGTCCACACATCTATATAAGTGACACCATCACAGGACCTAACTACCTGTGTCACATCATCAGGGGCTTATCCACCTGCACATCCAGTAATGTGATATATGCCATCAAGTGCCAGTAGTGCCCCTCTGCCATGTATATTTGCCAAACTGGACAGTCTCTATTCCAAATGATAAATGGACATAAATCAGACATCAGGAATGGTAACACTTATAAACCTGTTGGGGAACACTTTAACCTTCCTTGACATTCAGTAATGGATTTGAAAGTAGCCATTCTTCTACAAAAGAATTTCAAAACCTGATTATGAAGGGAGACCACTGAAGTGGAATTCATTTGCAAATTCAGTACAATCAATTTAGAACTGAATAAGGGTCTTAACTCGTTAACACATTACAAAAGAAATTTCCTCTCTTAATATCCACATTTCCACATAGACTTCTGTGAATGAGCGACTTCCACCCTGACCTGATGAACCTCATTTACAGAAGTACTTTCTTTCTTGTGCTGTACTTAAATATACTCGTGCCTCCACTCCAATACATTTGACAAAGTGAGTTTTACACATGAAAGCTTATGCCCCAATAAATATGTTAGGCTACGTCTACACTGCATGCTTATTTTGAAATAAGCTATTTTGGAATAGCTATTCCAAAATAGCTTATTTCAAAACAGCATGTCTACACTATAAGGAAGCCTCAAAATTAGTCTGAGGCAGGCTTCCCTAATGTAGACGTGCTATGTTGATTTAAAGCCCCAAGAGGCATTGGAGAGGAATAACTTAGAATGGCCCTGGTGAGGGGTTGTTTCGAAATAGCAGAAGTGGAGTGTCTACACATGCCTTATTTTGAAATAGCTGTTTCAGAATAGGTGTTATTCCTCATAGAATGAGGTTTACAAAAGCTGGAATAAGCCATCCGTTATTTCGAAATTATTTTGAAATCGTGGAATGGCTATATAGACGCTCCCATTGTTATTTTGAAATAACGCTAGTTATTTTGAAATAACGGTGCAGTGTAGACCCTTAGTCTCTTTGGTGCCATATGACTCTTCATTATTTTCAGCCTAGTTCTTGTTTGCTTATAATGTTATCAAACTATCTCCATTTTTGGTGAGGACAGTTCAACTATTTCTATGTACAAAGATAGAGGTAAATAGGCCAATTTGACTCTTTTAACCAGTTCTCTGATTCATTTGTTGTATGCTAGCACCACTTGGACTTGAAACAGGAACATGAAATGAGGCAGGGGGATTGTACTGTGCTTTGAAGTGTATTTTGCTGACTGAACTTGGATGCGTAAGAGCAAATCTGCAATTGGTGTAAACTGACATATTTCCACTGAAGTTAATAAAGCTTTATCCATAAATAAAGAATATTGCTCATGTTGTAAGCCTCAGAGAGGTATGAGAGAACCTATACACATTGATTACTAGCTTTTTGTGTAGTTTATGGGATAAGTTTTCCCCCAGTGCTGATCATGGAACTACATGTAATGCTGGATTGTTTAGTCACATCTCTTAGTTAGCATAAATAGGTTGCAAACAATTAGGCGTATAATTAATACACGTTTACAGAAGTTTCCATGTTGGGTATTGACAATAGGGATTTTCAGGAAATGTACCTTTGTTGCCCCTGTTGGGGGTTGGATCTGAATAACTCAGCTTAATTCCTCCCACTTGTGTTTAACTATATTATGTTTCAGAATTGCTTTGAACAAACAGATGTAAAAGGTGTGTAGCTGTCTAAAGCCCCAATTCAGAAAAGCATCCTTACTCCTCAAACTACTTGAGAACATGCTTCAGCCAAACTGAAGACAAAAATGAGTACAAACTCAATCCCTTCTCTGAATAGGGGTGAATGTAAGCCAGGCCTGCCAAAGGGGTAGAGTGTGGGGGGGAGGGTAAAAGGAGCAACTGCCTTGGGGCCTGGCAATGCAAAAGGGCCCAGAGCTCCCAGCTGCCACCACTTCCACTCTGGGCTGCCTTGGGGAGGTGCGGCACTCTGTGGGAGCTGGCAAAGGCTACCTAGCCCCACCCCGTCTGGGGCACACCTTGCCCAGGGTCCCAGCAAAGCTGTCAGTGCTGCTGATTTAAGCATAAGCTTTCGTGCTTTCAAAGGATGCCAGAACCTTGCAGAATTGGGGAGTATATTTTAAGGAGGGTAGGAAGACCACCCTTGCCAGTGCTCAGGTCTGAATTGAAAGCAGGATGGTGACCAAGGAAGTGACAGATGTGCCTGGGAATGGAGGGTGATAATTACCATGTTGTCCAGCACTGATCTATGATATGCCAACACATATTTTTCCAGAAGAAGGACTGATAAGCATGTCTAGGATTGGACTCTGAGGTGAAATCTTGGCTCCATTGAAGTCAATGGAAGCCTTGCCATTAACGGCAATGGAACCAGGATTTCACCCCAAATGTTTTTAAACTTCTTATTTGACAAGTGTCTCTAGCCAAGTGATAAACTTGATTTCCAAATGTTCCAAGGCAATACTGTATTTCATTATTGTAGAAAGAGCATGATATTCATTAGAGGATGAGGAAGAGACTTCTAATGTTGTTTCTATGTTGAACTAATACAGTGGGGCACACACAAAATATGAGAAGTGGGCTATGGGTAATGAGTTTAAATACTGGACCAATTGCATAGATGATTGAAAATTTTAGGGGTCTGCAAATGATAAAAGATTGAAAATTTCAGTCATATAGTATAACATAGAAATCTCTCCCCCCATTTTCTAATCTTTGGCTATTATTACTTGGAAATCTAATGAGATTCATTGCAAAATTAACTTTCTGTGGAGGGTTCATAAAATAAACAGGAACCAAGTAATGTTAGATGGGTGAATTTTATTCAGTGTGTTAGATTGTATTTGGATGTGGCTTTTCACAGACTGATTAGAATTTTAAACATGTCTGGGAATTAGGAAGAAAGAAAAAAATGATGTAGTTTTAAAAAAAGAGAGAAATAGAACCTCCACAAAGCAGATTTTTCATAGGAAAAATGTTTGATCTTCAGAAGATAAAACTAGAACAAGTGTAAAATACAAAATAATCCCCACTATTAAAACAGAACACGATAACAGTATTGTTCATAACAAAGCAAAACCAAAAAAAAAAAAATACAGAAACAGGAAGATAAAAAGGGGTAGTTTTCACAATAGTTAAACACAAGGATACATCATTAAGAAAAAATCTTTTATGTTTTGAACTCTCATATTCATGAAAGTAAAGCCTAATTTTGAAAATGCATAATACATCCATTGAGAGTTGAGATGATGTGCAATAAGAAATCAAATACTAAATGGGACCAAGATTTATTTTTTGCTCCATGTGTAATTTCTGTCGTATGGTAACTGCAGAAAATAATTACTAGATGACATTTGTGATATTCATTTTCCATAAGAGAAGGAATTCCTGTGGTTGTGCGTTTGCAGGAACGTTGATATAGCAGTAAAAACTTTTCTGGTGAGACAGCATCTAGAAAAGAATTTCATCACACCAATAACAAATACATTTCTGAAAGATCTAGATGCCTATAAGTTAAGCAGAACTTAACAGAACTTTTTTTTCCCAGTCTCAATCAGTGAATTGCTGTGACGTCACAGCTGCTGGAAAGTCTGTCTCAAGACAATGGTGCCATGCCTTTGCCTCATATGGGTGGGCTGGAAAGTCATGCGGGTCCTGGAGCCGCCAGACAGCCAAGGTCTCAGGGCCCAATGTAAGAGGTTGGTTAGCTAGTTCTGCCCCATGCCAGTGTTGCTCCTTGCATTTTATAGGAAGCCATAGTCCATCATCTCCCCTTTAGAAGCGATTTTATTGTATTTCTTGTTTAATAGTAGCCATTTAAAACTCTAAGGTTGCTTAGAACATTATTAAATAAAACACACTATTAGCACAGGACCAAAAAAGACATCTTAGCAACAGCTTGACTGTTATAGTCATTAAAAAGGAAAAACTGCCATCCTTGAAATCAATAATCATAATGAAGATTTTCCCCACTGTCTCTGTTGACGATTCAGAGTGTACCTAACAATGCTTATTTTGACTTCTTGATTTAGTGAATATCAAATTTTATTTTTCCTCCAGGTAAATATCAACCGAGTCAAAGCATTTGCTACAATTGAAAAATAATATTTACATATTATATTGTTTATATATTCTTCCTTTTTCTTTTAAATTCTGAATAGGAGAAAAATTTGTACCCTATTGGAGGCAGTATAACACTTGCTCTTAATACAATTGGGGTTAATTCAGATTTTTTTTTTTCATTTTCAGATGTTTCTTCCTACTAAATAGATCTCCACTGAAATAGTTTGAAACGAGGAGATGAATTAGTGATGGAAAGATAAAATAATCCCAGAACAGTGTTTTCCGCTTCAGTCAGTGCTTAATAAGGGCATTGTTTGTATAAATGTAGCTTGTTGCATTGCATTTAAGCATTAAAGTCTTCACATAAAATATTTTGGAAAGCACATACTTCAGAAGGTTTTTTTTTTCCAATTATTCAGTTGTTTGTAGAGACTGCAATGATGTCTTCCCTGGAAAACTTTTTTTTAAGCCAGACCCCTTATTATTGTACACTTCAGTTTTGAGCTAAAGCATTTCACTTCTAAATATCCCTTGGTGTGTAAAACTGGCTATGCATGACTTTTCCCACATCTTTTAAAATTTCCATAGTTGCAAAATTTGCCTACAGAGAGAGTGGGACTGTTATGGATTCCTGTTGTGCATAAATCTATAATGTAATCATTGACTTTTGAAGTATCAAAAGACAATGTCTTCAGAAAAAAATGTAACTGTAGGGCAGCAAGGGTACTGGAACAGCATCATAACTTTAACACTATGCTAAATACATCATTTAATCTGTTGCACCTGACTAATCAGCAGATATTTAATGCAGATAGTACATGGAACATAGTTTTCTTCAAAAATTGGTATTGCATAAGAAAATGATTAATTTAAATTATTCATAAATATAGTACAGTCACAAAAGTACTTAACATATATTATCTTTAGTTTGCACTACTTTGACCATTGGAATTAGTTCTAAGCAGCATGGAGTGTGATAAATATGCCTACCATTACAAGATGACGCTTATGATAAGAGTCCTTTGAAGGCTGTGCATATTCTATACGTGCATAAATATACATCTTTACTCCGTTTTGTATTCTACTTGCTAGGGAATATTTTAATATAGTTTTCTAACAAGTTGTCTGAAAAGGAAGTGTTATGAAGCATATTCATTGCACATTTTACATATAAATCTCTTACTAAAGACCTTCAGTATTGGAGATAATATTTGTTGCATTGTTAATATACATAGTTTATTATTCAATATGTTCCAAAGGTGGCAATTGAATTCACCAAATATATTGGCCTGGGTAATCCTGAACAATTGCGACATAAAGGCTTAATTATATGCAGATGGAATGGTATTTTAACACTGTATCATAACTTCTATCTTCATTAGTTCAAAGTAATTTTGTGTTTATTCTCAGAAATACAAGTTATAAAGTTTCCAAGAGGATTCTTCCTGAAAATTTGTACAGGTCGGACTTCCCTGGTCTGGCATTCTTGGGACCTGACCTATCCTGAGTGAAGGAATTTGCCGGACCAGGAGAAGTCCCCTGCCACCGGCCTCCCAGCTTGTGGCCCTACCCTGCCACTACTCTGATTCTGACCCTGGTTGGCCCCACTGCCACTGGGTTTGGGCTCCAGCTGCCAGCCTTGTCCCTGCTGCCATCAGGCTCAGGCTGCTGGATGCTGGCCCCTGCCCCTGGGCTCAGGCTACCAGATGCTGGCCCAATCCCTGCTGCTGCTGGGCTCGGACTGCGGGACACTGGCTCCCGGCTGTTCAACCCCCTGTTACCTGACTTCTGCCTGGCAGGGCTTCTAGCCATGGGATTCTCTTGGTTTAGGGAGGTGTCACCTGTGGTAGCAAATTGGACTGTTGCTGTTATTCAGTTTTGCAATAGATTTCTTGCTTTTGATATAGGTGCAGAATAAAAGGTTCTAGAGGTAAACTGAGAAATGTGTTAGTTTTGTAAACTAGTCCTCATTCCTGCAATGGAGTCTATATGAGAATGTAAGTATGTCTTATGATTTCCACTGCAAAGGGATCCTTAATTTGTTCAATATATTTATTTATATTTTTATGCTTAGGGGACCACACAAGAATTTCACATAATAGCACATAATAATAGATGATTCTGTATCTAAAAATAAAATTGAGAAATAATTTGTAGAATGTTTGACTCCTTTCTTGAAACTTTATCACATAAGCTTTTGAAATTTCTTATGAGCTGTATTACTTTTTTCCAAGATACCCTTGGGAAGTTAAGGGCACGCAGCATCTTGCAAGGTTGGTTCCTTACTCAACTATGTCAGTTTGGAAGACTCTGTTTTTAATGGAAACCTATGCTGAGACAACTGGAATTGTTTTGCAAGTTGTGAACGAACCAAGTCAAATATAAGTCCATGTCTCTAGTGTAAAGTTAAACTACATATAATAACTTATGTATAACATTAGGTCAAATTTAACCCATAGTGCATCTCATTTAGAAATTGAGTCACAAATTGAGTAGTCAACCACACACCTCATTTGAAACCCAAAGTACATAATCAGGCATCAGCAGATACCCTCCCCCCCCCCCAAAAAAAAAGAAACCCAGCAAATACAGCACAGTACCGTGTTAAAGGTAAACTACTTTTTCAAAAGTAAGGCAGCATTTTTCTTCCACATAGTAAGTTTTCAAAGCTGTATTAAGTCAGTGTTCCATTTTAAACTTTGAAAGAACAACCATAATGTTTTGTTCAGAATTATGAACATTTCAGAGTTATGAACAACCTTTGTTCTTGAGGTGGTCATAACTCTCAAGTTCTTCTGTACTTCAGAAGAGTTAAATGAAGGATATATTTGGAAATCCATTGTTTAAATAATACAAGTGCAAAATCTGTTTAGCGATCAGTGTGCATTTGTAAGTGACATAGGACACAAACTTTCTATACAAAAAAGGTTCTTGAGCATCATCTACATAATTCACCAAGAAAGGAACCTCAGAAAAGCACAAAATCAGAAGCCGTGTGTTATACATTCATATCACTTAGAGCATTAGTTAATATGTAAATTTTAAAAACTTGAATTAATGAGAAATCCCTCTTCTCTCTAATGCTTCTGTCTCCTGGAAAGATCTTTTAACAGCTGTTCAATAAATAATATGAACTAAAAGCCCAGCTTGTCCATTTTTTTCTCATTTGGGGTAAAGTCCTCCACATCCTTTCTTAAGTCTTCTCTTAATATAGGCTATAGATTTTTCTTCTTATTTTCATATCAAAACCAACCTGATGTATGTAAACACTAATAAAGTACAAAAAATACACAAAAGACTATTATTGGCAAATGTGGTGGTTGAATAAATGTTAAACTAGTTTAGTAAGCATAAAACTCAGACATTCAAATCAGATTTTTGCATACCTCTACAGCTAGGTTTTTGTTTTTACATTGTGTTCTGATAGATTTTATTAATTTTTTTCATATTTTAATTTAAATTTTGAAAAATGTAAAATCAGGTGAGCGATGATTACATCAATTTAGTTGTTTTCATAATAACCTTTAAATTGAATAATTATAATTATTTTTCCATTCTGTGTGTTTGGGAATCTTTTTAAAAATCTTGTATTTGTTGATATCCATTTTTTTTTATACTGTATTTTTACAAAGTGTTATAAAATGAAGTGCAGCTCACTGAGTAATGTATTTAGATACATTGGTCAGGCAACTGCCAGAATTTTATCATCACTTTCCCATTACATAATTTGATAGATTATCATGAAATTAAATAGCAGCTGGTTTTCAGATGCCATAGAAAATATTTCTATTATACCAAACATGAATTCTGTAGGGTAGGATGTTCAAATGGTATTAGTTTTGAGATTAACTATATAATCAATATTCACATCTTATGTTTCATAGTAATTTTTCCCTTAAGTGAGCTTGTGATGTGTATGGCTTTTCAGTTGTTGAAAATACATTATTCTGAATAAAAAAAAAACCAAGCTCAACATGAGGGCTGTGTCTCTGATTATAGCAACAATTTAGAAGCTATGGGAGAAGAGAATTCATTGCTTTGTGCAACATCACCCTTAATTTGCCATTCTTTATGGTAACACGAGATACTAATAGTAAGGCACAATTGGTGAGCTAAAAGTAGAGATTACTCTTGTTCTTTCTGTTCCTCAATTCTGTCTTGTTCTTAGGAAATCTGGGACAAAATATGTGCTGCACAATATTGGAAACTTTATTATTTAACATCTTATTTCTATGTAACATTAATTGCTTATTGTTGACATATAAATTCTTGTTTAGATTCACCATAGATTTGCCCAATATTTATTGGGAGTAATTACACTGAACTAGGACAAGGATTGTTATACATGAAATTCTTGAAGAAAATTATCTAATAGCCACACATGTTATGCAAGGTTCGGTATGACAACCCATGAGATGATAAGAATGGCCTAAGTAGACAACATGACAGGTAACTGGATTGTCTCCTTCTAAGCATCTACATTTCCTCCTTTGTATCTCAATTACATGTGAGGGCTAAATCAAAAATAAGTATTTTTACCAAAAAGGGAAAAATAATTTTGTTGAAAATTGTTCATGGAATTTTGGGAGAGGTGTTCAACAAAATTACTTGAATTTCAATTTGAAACAAAATGAAAAAGGTTCCTGTTGAAAAGCTAGAAAATTTCTACAGAAACACAGATGTCCTAAACACTTGTTTCCTTCAAAAGGCTATGTTTGTCAAAAATATAATATATATTTCAATTAGAAAATTTTGACCAGCTCCTGATTAAATGGATCAATGGTCAATTATATAAACTTGTACTTAGGCAGTGTTTAAAATATGTAGTTGGTAAATCAATATTTTAACCGTGCTTACAAACTCATTTTTAAATGGACCAGTTTGGCATAGCTCTGACATATGTAGAAAAACTAAGGTCCTGTGTATGGCTCCAGGAACAAGGGAGTAAATAAGAATGTTGTGGAGTCAGCATGTTCAACTCCCTTAGGTGCTGATTATCATCAAGCTGCTATAAAACGGTAAATACTGGCCATCTGAGAGTCACATTGATTTGTGCCTTGATAGAGAGATCATTGTAGTGATACAAATTAGATGTATGAGGTTGCAGGAGATGGGAGGGAGGCCTGATCCACTATTCTGTGTCCTCTTAAATTGCAGATTCTTTGAGGGTCACTGCAGTCTTTTCAACCTGTCTCACTAACATTCCTTGCTTATTGGAAGCTGTATTATTTAATAAAGCAAACAGAGTAACTTTCAAACTCCCAAGGTACCTATTACCTCATCTGTTGTATGCTTATTGTTCATTCCAGACTAGTATACAAGAAAAATGGTGAGTGTGAAAAACAATTTCATATTCTTTTCATCACAAAATCAATAGCTTTTAGAGGTCTAGTTTGTGAGATGCACAGAACTTCACACAGCTAATTCCTGTTTAATATTAGTTTAAAGTGAAATTCACCTATATAAAGTAGTTGAATGTCCCCAGTTTTCATTCACCTCCTTGAAGAGTTGAGTTGATGTGGACTTTATGTGGTGAAACAGAGAGCAGTCTCAAAAGTGGAATAGTGACGATAGCTCCCTATAGAAACTGGACAGCATGTTAAGGCCTTTCAGCTGAAGCTCCCTGGAGTTCTATCCTTTCTAGTAAGCTGATGCAGACACACTCCTCCATCACAGAAGGCGCTCAGAGAGCCATCTGTACAGCTCATTTGATTCTTGCCTTCATAGTCTTCCCAGAGGGTAGAACAAAGACCCTTGCATTAGATCTCCACCCTCGGGGAATTTTTACATTAATGTTCATGAAACTTTGTGCTTTGCCAAAATACAATTCCCACTTTCCTTAGTCCAAAAAAAATACATACTGTTGAGCTAACAACTTTTCTGGCTACATAGAAGAGCTCAAGAAAACCTGAACACCTTTCAGAATACTGAGGAGTAAAATGTTCCAGTTGTATCACTATGGACTGGTTAAGGTGCATGTCTGTGATGTTAGCACAGTAGTTGAACCAAATTCTCCCTTCCATTTAAAGAGGGACTGTATTGTATTCTGGATGTTGAACAGGTACTAGGGATGTGAATGTTTAACCGTTAACTGGTAAAACTCACCTTTAATGAATGAGGCTCATTGGTTAAGAATAACTGGTGGGGGTTGGAGAAGCTCCCCACATGCCGCAGGCAGGGGGCAGCTCCAGCCCTGCAGGGTCCAGCCATGGACAGGGCCTACTCCGGCCATGCTGGAGCAGCCCCTGCTTGTAGCAGCCCAGGAGCCCCACAGACAGGGGCTGCTCCAGCCGGAGCTCCAGCCCAGTGGCAGGCAGTGGGGGCCATATTCACCTGGCTGGAGCAGGGGACTCAATTAAGCAAGCAGAACTAGGGTTGCCAGGTGTCCGGTATTGAACCAGACAGCCTGGTATTTGCATCTTCCATCCACTAAAAAATTCCAAAAATACCAGACATTTAAAATGTCCGGTATTTTCTGTTTTTTTGCGGAAGGCTTGTGCTGGCTAGTGCAGAGGGAGGCAGGAGGGCGGCCCAGGAATTAAAGGGGCCGCAACTGCATTTCGGCCCTGGTCCCTTTTTTTTGTTTTGCTCAAAAACTTTTCCTTCTGGGTTTTTTGTTTTGTTTTTTTGTTTTTGTTTTTTCTCAACAGAATTTTTTTTGGGGGGGGGGGGTTTGGTGTCGGTATTTTTTGTGAAACCATCTGGCAATAGTAAGTAGAAGGAAAAAGTTTTTGAAGTATCTAGAAATACCAAGTCATTCAGTGTGTTACAAGTTTGAGACACAAGATATAAATGGCAAAGGCCTATTGGATAAAATGCATATATCTGAAAGGTCGGACTCATGATGATGATGTTACTAATAAGGTGGTTTTGGTTGTTAAACACCTCACACATTAAAAATCTCCTCAAAAATCTAATAATAAACAGAAATCAATGGTGAATGATAAATTTCTGTTCTTGGACTCTCAGATCTAAGATCGCTGGTAAAAAGGGAAGTAAGTTTCACATGGATCACATTGTTTAGATCCTGCCACATTTCAGAGGCTGTGGGGGTAATGAACCATGTTTTTATTAGACTAAGTGACTAAGACTGTATTTCTCTGGGTAGTCTGCTCTCCCTCTATTTTACATGATGTAACCTAAAATCATCTAATCCTTGTCTTGATTGAAAAGGAGTATTCCTTGGTCTACACTGTAATACTGGAGATAGATTATTGAAAATCGTTTGTTTTAAGCCACCTTGTCGTATAATAAGTGTGTTTCTTAAGAGCACAGTGATTATAAAAGGAACTTTGTCACATAGCAGAGGCCTCATAATTGAAACTCAAAAGCTGGGGGAATAATCAATATTTGTCAAATGGAAAAATGACAAGACAAAATGGTAAAGAAATGAACTTTATCAGGAGCCAATTTTTAAATGTCAGAGAATCTGTCTTTGGATGTCTTTATTCTTTAGTGAATAAGGCTTTCAACTCAGGTGATTATTATATAAAATATAGTGTAGCAGAAAAAACCCTCACTCCCATTGACTGGGGGCACGTCTAAACTACAAAGATTTTTGAAAGAGGCTATGCAAAGCCTCTTTTTCGAAAAACCGCTTAAACCTTTTTTTAGGAAGAGCGGGGGTTTTTTCGAAAAAGGGGGTTTTCCTGGAAAAAACCACGTCCAGATTACTTTCAGTTTCGAAAAATCCTCTTTCAAAAATGTGATTGGAAGAAGATATGCAAATTCCCATGGAATTTGCATATTCTCTTTCAAAAAATCTTTGTAGTTTAGACGTGCCCTGGAAAACTTTGCATGCATTTCTGTCTTTGCACTCATACCCGTGATGATTCACAGATACTTCAGATTAAGATAAAATTTTCTAAAATGAGATATATTATGTAAAGTTTTACATTCATGTAAGTTTCCTTGCCTGATTTCTTGGCCAAATTTTTTATTGTTTCAGAGAAGCATCCAAACTTTTGTATTCTTAAGAAGTTTGTCTACTACTATTATACATCTGATCTCTAAGTCCATCAATATCCCACAGCAGTGCAATCATCGTTGAATCTGCCAAGACGTGAATCAGCAAGTTATCCTTTTAGCCTAAAAGTTTTTGCACTAACTTATTGTTTCACAGGCAATCATTGGGCAATGAGTTATTGTACCTTGAATAGTTCTAAGGTATCACTTTTATATTTAAACAGCCAAATGTCCATGCCATTGCCATTTTAAAATCAAACAATGGCCTAATAGGTCCAGATTAGGTGTAATACAGTCATTTAGATTTCAGTCTTCATAGTTAAATTGCATAATGGTAGTCCTTTATCTTTAGGAAGTGTCAGTCTTTGCTAATATAGATTGCCTTAAATTTGAATTCAATCAGAAGACCAAAGCCAAATCTCACAACATGTTCTTAAGTGACCTCACTCTTTAATCTCTGCAAGTTTTTGGGATGGAAGTGAGACAAGTGCCAAACTGTAAGGTGTTTCACAACTGTCTGAAGTCAGATTTCCTGCCGGAGTAAATCTGATTCCACTGAAGTTAGTGGAATTAACAGTTGTGTATTGGGTTGTAGATATAGATCTTGTTGTTACAGTAACTGAGTTAGGTCACTGGGGTCAGCCCAGCTGGTTTGGGCTTGTTCTAATTAGTTGTGTTATACAATAAAATGGACACTTGCAACTCTCTGTATTGATTTCTTCCTATACTGTGGAACTCCACACGACATAAATGGCAACGAGGGTGGGATACCTGTGCTGCCTCAAACAACAAAAAAAGTAGAAGTCAATGTAAGAAAACAAACTTTTTTTTGTTTTGCTGTTCTGGAAGGTGGGGGTAAGAACTGACTGCTACACTGTGCAAACTGAAACTAAGATCAGTGGAACTCAAAGGCTAAAGAGAAAAAAAAAAGAAAAAAAAAAGAAAGAAGGGAGTGGCAGCGGCTATGGCTACACTTACAGGGCCACTGGGACCTTTTGAGGAGACTGTAGAGCAATGGCACGTATATACTGAGTTTTTTGAACTTTTTGTTATTGCAAATGACATTAAAGAAGAGAAGAAGGTGCCAATATTTTTAAGTGTTGTAGGGGCTAAGACCTACTCTCTGCTACTCAGTTTGCTGCTCCCTGTTAAGCCAGAGACCAAATCTTACAGTGACAATGTGGAAATCCTGGGATCACATTATGCTCCAAAACCCATTGGTAATTGCAGAAAGGTATAGGTTCCATAACAGAGACCAAAAAGAAAGTGAAACAATTGTACAATTTGTAGCAAATTTGAAAAAAAGCTTGCTGAACACTGTGAATTTTAGGAGATGTTAAATCATGCCATACATGACAAGTTAGTGTGTGGCCTGCACAGTGAAGCTATATGGACACATCTGTTAACAGAGGCTCAGCCCAGCCTACAGAAGGCCATTGATATTGTGGTCTCCATGGAACTGGCCAAACAGGAGGCGCAATACCTCAGTGCACCCCCTAGGGTGCATAAAGTGTCCCAAAAGCCTATCCTCAAAACAGTGGGGAGCCAGGAATGTTACCACTGTGGTAAGCCAGGTCACCATGCATCAGAATGCTGGTGTAAGAACCTAGTATGTTGACAGTGTGGAAAAAAAGGACACATTGAGCGTGCCTGCAAACAAAAGAAAAAGAGGCCTGTGGTCTGAAGGAACAAAAAGGAAAAGCTGCATACCATCGAGCAGATGCCTGATGATCAAGGTGACACCCTGTCTGAAGAAGTGCCAAGCTATGTTTTGTCTTTGGAAGGGGGCTCCCATGAATACTGGGTAACTCCACTATTGGATGGCAAAACTGTACACATGGAAGTGGACACTGGTGCAGCAGTTTCATTGGTCTCAGACACGGTATATAAGGAAAAGCTGAGGCATCTTTCACTTAAGGCAACAAAGATCATTCTGAAGACCTATACGGGAGAAGCAATACCCCTATTGGGCACTACTGATGTTAAGGTGGAACTAAATGGACAGACTGCAGAATTACCACTGTTTGTAGTGAAAGGCCATAACCCAGACTTAATGGGGAGATCATGGCTTAGGAAGATCCCGCTGAACTGGGCAGAAGTGCACCGGATAACTAAAGGAGAAACAGGTCTGACCGATATATTAAAGAAACATGCTGCTGTTTTTGGAGAGGATCTGGGAAGTATGAGGGGAATCACTGTGAAACTGAACATTAAACCTGGAAGCCAACCAAAATATCTGAAGGCCAGAACTGTGCCATATTCCATCAGGCCAAAAGTTGAAGTGGACCTGGAGTGCCTAGTCAAAAATGGAGTCCTAATACCAGTTACCCATAGTCCATGGGCAACTCCAATAGTTCCAATATTGCAGAAAGATGGTTCTAATTGGATTTGTGGGGATTTTAAGGTCACCGTTAACCCTGTGTTGTGTGCAGAGCAATAGCCCCTTCCCTGCATCAATGACATCTTTGCGGGCCTGGCTGGGGGACAAAAGTTCAGCAAGATTGATCTGAGTCAAGCATATTTATAGATGCAAGTTGATGAGAAATCCTAAGAGCTGTTGACTATTGTGACGCATAAAGGGCTTTATTGTTATTGTCACTTACCCTTTGGAATAGCTTCTGCCCCAGCTTTGTTCCAGAGGGCTGTGGACCAGATCTTGTGTGGCTTGCCAGGAGTCCAGTGCTATCTTGACGACATCCTGGTCACAGGCAGGAATGAGGAGGATCACCTTAAGAACTTAGAGGCTACCTTACAAAGACTGGAAGAGTACAGCCTATGAGTCCACAAAGACAAGAGTGCATTCTTTTAGCCCTCTGTTGGGACACATCATTGATGCTACTGGCCTTCATAAGTCCCCTTCTAAAGTTAAGGCTATTGTGGAGGCTCCACCCCCCTCAAAATGTTAGTCAACTTTGCTCGTTTCTAGGACTATTGAACTATTATAGGAAGTTTATTTCACAGTTAGCCACACTATTAAAACCACTTCATGAGCTCCTTGGACAGAACAAGATCTGGAAGTGGATTGATGCCTGTGATGTTGCATTTAACAAGGCTAAATGTACATTGCTAAACGCAGAGGTCCTGACGCATTTTGATCCATCCTTACCTTTACTGTTGGCATTTTGATCCATCCTTACCTTTACAGATGCTTCCTAATATGGAGTGGGAGTGGTCTTGTCACAATATGCCTTCAGGAGAAGAGAAACCAATTGCTTTTGCTTCACGCACCTTTCGCAAGGCTGAAACTAACTATGTGCAAATTGAGCGTGAAGCATTGGGAATCGTTTTTGGGCTTCGGAAATTTCACCAGTACCTGTTTGGATGGAAGTTTACATTTCTTACTGACCATCAACCTCTCACAACAATTTTTGGTCCACACACAGGTATTCCACCATTAGCTGCTAGTTGTATGCAATGATGGGCATTGCAGCTTTCGGGACACACACATGAGATCAGATATCAGAAATCCACTCTGCATGGCAATGCAGATGGTCTTTCTAGGCTGCCTTTGCCTGTCAAACATCAAGATAGTGGCCAGAAGGAAATCTTCTATTTTGAACAGGTAGAGAACATGCCCATCACTGCTGCGCAAGTTAAGAGAGCAACTCATGTTGACCCAGTACTGTCCCAAGTTATGGATCTAGTGATGCATGAAACATCTCAACGGAACTCTCAAGTCTCACCTGACCTTGTCCCCTACATGTCCAGGAAGACTGAGTTATCAATCCATTCGGGGTGCTTGTTGTAGGGAATGCGTATCATTATTCCAAAAGTACTGAGACAACAGATGTTAGAGCAGCTGCATTCAGGTCACCGTGGAATGATATGCATGAAAAAAATTGCACAAAGCTATTTTTGGTGGCCTGGCTTGGACAGTGCCATTGAAGACAAGGCAAGAGCTTGTATTTCTTGCCAGGGTGTGAGGAATGCACCTCAACTGGCACCTCTACACCCATGGGACTGGCCTGAAAACCACGGCAACGTATTCATGTTGATTTTGCTGGCCCATTTGAAGGTAGCATGTTCTTGGTGGTGGTAGATGCTCATTCCAAATGGCCAGAAGTCTTTATAATGCCTTCCACTACTGCTGAGAGTACTATCCAAAAACTACGGGGAATCTTTTGTTGTTTTGGTCTTCCAGAACAACTTGTGAGTGACAACGGTCCACAGTTTCTCTCTCAGGAGTTTGGAAATTTTATGAAAGTGAACGGAATCCATCACATCTCTTCAGCATCATATCACTCACCCATGAATGGATTGGCTGAAAGGTTTGTCCAGACAATGAAACAAGCTTTGAAATCGGCTAGAGGACATTCACTCATACAAAAGCGTCTGGACACCTTCTTACTATCATACAGAAACACTCTTCATGCTACAACCAAAATGTCCCCAGCTTTTCTAATGATGGGACATCAGCTGCTCATTTGCTTTGATTTGCTGACACCTTTGGAACCGCGACAAATTGTGCAACGTCAACAGCAAGGTCAATTCTTTTCCCTCTAAATGTGATGCCCTTCTGACTTATACTGGACCTTCAAACATTATTTTCACATAGTTTATAGTATTTAAATCTATTATGACTATGTGTCACACCTGAGGTACAAAGAATAAAAACAGGCCTAACAATGATGACACACATTATTGTCCTCGCTTTTAGGCAATAACACTATCACATTCCTATGGGCTGGCAGGAATTGTCATTTTCAATTGCCATTGCTTCCAGTCATCTTGTTCCAACAAGACACAATGCAAGATCACATGCTTGGAGTATAATGCAAGTGATTTTTAATGCAAAAATAACCATATGAAATTTGCATAAGGGGGTATTTTTCTTCAGGAGTAGGGCATGAAGAGAGGTTGTACATATGTCTGATGTTAACAAGTTTTCCTATGTCTTTATAGTATTCCACTGCAGTGGTTGGGTAATTTACCGGACACTGCACCTCACTGAGCCAGCGCCTGCAGTATGTGCTCAGGCTCCCACTAAAGACCCTTTGGAGTTGTGACTGAGTAAGGAAAGTATGTTGTACTTAGAAGTTCTAGGATGCAGCAGATATGATAAAAAGCCCTGTATTAGAGCTTTTCACATCAGTAGGTTCACTTGGAATACATATTTATTTTTTGAAATGTAGAAAATGAGCAATTTATTTAAAAAATCATTCCCAGCAAGATAAGTGTAATAGCTATTTTAAAAAAATAATTTCACAAATCCTCTGCCAAATTATTCCAGAAACCTCTACCAGGAAAAGTAAATTAAATTCAAATCACCAGATCCGCTGGGGTTCACTCTTTTGTGAGGCCCAACAAGTTCAGTTTGGAATTCAAATCCAGTGCTAGATGTCCCATTTGCCCAAATAGGCACCATATGTGATTGATGGATTTACAACCTGTTGTAGTTCCCTACCAGCTTGTATGCCTCAGCCCTATTGATAAGCAATAGTCAGATAGGATGTTTTTGTGTGTTCTTGTTGGCTACTGAATCAGTAAATCTAATTCACTGACACCCAGAGGTCAACTTTAATTTCAAGATGGTGGGAACAAGCATATTCATTTAAAGCACAGTGTTGGTATAAACCTAGAGTTATTGTTTCATATCTTCTGTGTAAACTATACTAGAGATTTAAACACTGTACTCAAACACGTGCTTACTTCTACTAGTCTACAAACTCATTTGGGATTGACAGGGGTCACTAAAGTGATTTTTAGTTACCATCAAAGATGTCACTGAAGAACTGAGGAAGGAATCTTCTCAGGGTACGTCTACACTTGCTCCCTATCTCGAGATAGGGATGCAAATGTAGCCAACCGAAATGGCTAATGAAGCAGGGATTTAAATACCCCACGCTTCATTAGCATAATCTTGCCTGCACGCTATTCTGATCGCCAGCTGATTCGAACCAGGAAGTTCGCTCCAAAAAATGAGGAGTAACATTAGTTTGAACCAAGGGGTTTGATTCAAACTAACGCAGCCCGGAGCGCACTTCCTGGTTTGAAGTGTAGACATACCCTCAGAGAGCAAATTGTTTCTCTTTGTGTCTTTATCTAGAGAATTTAGTAGGGATACACTTTGCAAGATGGAAACGCCTATATTTTAGATGATTCCCCCTCCCACCTCTGTAGTTATATTTTTTGTTTGAAGTCCAAGAGTCAAATTCAGCCCTCCTGTAAATGTAGTTAATATTATGTCATATGGAGTTCCACAGTATAGGAAGAAATCAGTGGAAATACAGAGAGCTTGAGTAGTTGCAAATGTCCATTTTATTGCATAACACAGAACTAACTAGAACAAGCCCAAACCAGCTAGGCTGACCCCAGTGACCTAACTCAGTTCCTATAACAACAAAAATCTACAACTGAATACACAACATATTCCTCCCCCCTTAATAAAAACATCCCTTTATGAAAACAAACACTAACTATGAAATGAGGGTAGACTGCTAACTCTGGGGATTATTTTGCCCCATCTGTGAGTTAATCTCAACTAATGGTCCAGCCATTGAGGAGGCCTTCTTTCTCTAGGTGGATTAGGTGGACATCTGGTGTTCTTGTACCCAAAGGTGTTATGGGAATGGGCCAGACACTGGGCTGGGAACTTGAAGTGTGAACAAGTGAGGCTGTCGAATCAGCCTGCTCAGGAAGGGGGTTTATGCTAGCCGCAGGTGGTGATGGAGAGTCAAGAGCAGGTGATTCTTGACATGGTAGCTCACCAGCAGTGGGAAGGATGGGCAACTCAACTGGAGATGTGTCTTGGGGGCAGGCATAACCTGTCAATAACTGATCTACATGCCGCCGCCAGATGAGATCCTTCGCAGTCCGGACAGTATAGGAAGCAGGTCCTGTCTGAGCAATAATAGTGGCAGGGACCCATTTAGCTCCAGGAGCATAGTTCCGAGCCAAAACTGGCTGTCCAGGACTAAAGGTTCGATCTTTTGCTCTGGATGCATTGCTCTGTTATTCTGCCATCACTCTGGAGTAACTTCAGAGCTGTAAATGGATTTACTCTGGATTGCACTATTGTAAATAGGAGCAGAATTTGGCGAAAGGTTTCTAAATTTACACACTACACGTCAAGGTATCACAACTGAATATGATATACAGAACGTCTATGTCTACATTGCGCTCTCTTGCGCAAGAACATATGCAAATGAGGCATGGCGATGAATGTTGCCGCACCTCCTTTGTGTACTTAAATGAGCCGCCATTTTTGTGCAAAAAACCCCTCTTGCGCAAGAGCCATTCTGCCCCTCTTGTGCAAAAATGGTGGCTCATTAAGTAAGCAAATGAGGTGCAGCGATATTCATCGCCATGCCTCATTTGCATATGTTCTTGCGCAAGAGAGCGCAATGTAGACATAGCCAACCAGTTCAATTTTTCTACCTGAAGTCACACACTTGAGTTAAGTCATGTGCAGTACAATGTTCTGTGCGATGCATTACACACTACTATGAATCTACTGTAGGGCAAGTTTCATGGCGAGTGAAAGTGATTACTGTGGAGTAGTAAGTGTCTTCTATAGCAGCCCTATTGCAATGCTATAGTGTTTTCCAGAATTCACAAAAAGAATAAAGGTAGATGAATGGAAAAAATGGCCTGTACTGTGTAACAGTCAGATTGCAATACCTGTATTCATGATAGATAACTTACTACTTAATTTCAATAAGTATTTATTATTATTCAGTATAAGTAAAATTATAACAACCTAGCACTATTTAAAAATGTGTAGTGAAAATGGGCTTTTTCTATGTCTATCTCAACAACACAATTGTATTTTATTTTCATGAACGTTTTTAATCTAGTGACATACTGATCTTTAATAGGGATAAAAATTATCGCTGAAGCATTTATTACCAATCCATCAAATGTCTTTATATTGAAGATGAGTGATTTCTTTTCAAATCTTGCATTCTTATTACTTGATTATTTTTAAGAAATTGTCCCATAGTCTAATTTTGCTGAAAATTTTCTTAATAGATTTTTGATTGTACTCTGATCACTGTGTATGTGACTAAGTAGAATGAGAAGAATAGTGTTGCAGTTATAAATGCTTTTTATCTTTGATGAGTAAGTCTTGATTGCCAGTCTAAGAAAGGTCAAGGTTATTCAGCTTCCACTTGGCTTCCATCTCTGAACAAGTAATCCACATTTAACGCATATTATAAAGTACAGAGCTGATAAGAGGCATTGAAGAGAACAACAACGTTTTAACATATTGCTTTGGCTTGACTGCACAAATTACAGTACGGACGTGATGAAAACAGTAATTCTCTTGAGAAGACTACTTATATGAATGTATTATGTGACTACTATTTGGCTGAGTTTACAGTAGCCAATGTTATGTGATCAGGGAAGTATTCTGACTAAATGTTCATAAATACAAAAGAGCAAATTACATTATGTTTTTAAATTGTCAGTTTCTGTTGTGAAAATCTGAGTTACAAAGACTTCACATGACCTGTAGTTCATTGAGTGGAATAAGTAGTATGAATGGAAATTATGTATGTGCTTTGAGAAGAAAATAGCTTCCCTCTTTACCCAAATATAGAGCTCTACTTTTAAGGAAAAAATGGTCTTATGTACATTTCAAATGCAAGAATGCCAGTTAGGAATCATGGCTATTATAGCTTAGCCATCTCTTAACATGCTTATATACATGGTTGCATTTGGTACCCAGGTAAACTGGACTGTAGCCATCTTTGGTCACCAGGTGGAAACTGAGTAGATAATAAGAGATGATTAAGATTGTCTGACATCACTTGGCTGTCTCAGTCTATAACTAATTGTAAGGGGACAACTGAGTTGCAGCCAGGTTATCTGGCAGAATGACCTTAATATAGACAGGGCTTTTACTATACAAGGATGAATTTTACAGTTCTCTTGAATATTTCACATTGTGGGAAGCTGTGTTAATTATTAAGGAACAATAACACTTAAATGCAGTGACTTTAACTCAGGTTAATTATTAAGACTAAATCAATTTAAGTGTATACTGAGGAAAATAAGCAACAGAGCATGATGTTATATTTACCTCTACTTGAACTTTTTGGAACCTTTCTTTATTATATATAAATATTTTAAGAAATGCTTGGATCTCTTAACCTTCTACATGATTTAGTGTCATTTTAATTAGCTAGTTGAACAAGGATAATTTTTACATTAACAGTAAAACTGGTAATACATTTCTGATAGTTAATTTACAGATCATAATGGAACTTTCCTCACGTATTTAGAAACATAGTTTAATATTTTAATATATGGTTATTCAAAAACATTTTGTGAAACAAAATAAAATGCTAATAGAATAGCTTAGAGAACATTTTTATAAATTGTTTATAAGGTAGGAGGGGTTGCAATTGCTTTGGAGGATAGGGTCATAATTCAAAATTTTCTGGACAAACTGGAGATATGGTCTAAGGTAAATAATAAGGGTAAATAATAAGGACAAACTTCATCCTAAAGTACTCCAGTTAGGAAGGAACAATCCGTCT
This sequence comes from Pelochelys cantorii, assembly GCA_032595735.1. Classification (NCBI taxonomy): domain Eukaryota; kingdom Metazoa; phylum Chordata; order Testudines; family Trionychidae; genus Pelochelys; species Pelochelys cantorii. The sequence continues at coordinate 174,003,144 of CM064328.1, read as the reverse complement.
CACACTTACAGAATGGGAAGTGACTGTATAGGAAGGAGTACTGCAGAAAGAGATCTAGAGGTCATACTGTACCACATTCTAAATATTAGTCAACAGTGTGACACTGTTGCAAAAAAGCAAACATGTTTCTGGGATGCATTAACAAGAGTGTTATGAGCAAGACAGGAGAAGTCATTCTTCCATTTTAGTCTGCACTGATTAGGCCTCAATTGTAGCATTGTGTCCAGTTCTGGTCACCAAGTTTCAAGAAAGCCGTGGTGAAATTGGAGAAGATCCAGAGAAGAGCAACAAAAATGATTAAAGTTCTAGAGAACATGAGCTATGAAGCAAGGCTGAAGGATTTGGTCTTGTTTAGTTTGGAAAAGAGAAGACTGAGAGAAGACATGATCGCGGTTTTCAGGTATCTAAAAGGATATCACAGGGAAGAGGGGGGAAAATTGTTCTCCTTGGCCTCTGATGATAGGACAAGAAGCAATGGGCTTAAACTGCAGCAAGGAAGGTTTAGGTTGGACATTAGGAAAAACTTCCTGTCAGAGTGGTTAAACACTGTAATAAATTGCGTAGGGAGGCTGTGGAATCTTCATCACTAGAGATATTTAAGAGCAGGTTGGTTAGACATCTGTCAAGGATGATATAGACCATGCTTGGTCCTGCCATGAGGGCAGGGGACTGGATTTGATGATCTGTCGAGGTCCCTTCCAGTTCTAGTATTCTATGAAATTAGTTGAAAGTCCTTACAAAAATAGAAGTCAAAACTTTGAGAATTGTTTTAACTGATATTTACAATTTCTAATTGAAGATGAATTGCCATTCCTTGCGCCTTATTAAATATCAGGTGCATGACAGAGTAAGAAAAATCCATCGCAAGAAAACTCTTCAGTGATTTTTAATCAAACATGTTGTCTGTAAACAGTCACTAAAGTATAGGTCCAAGCTTGGGCGCAGTGGCAGCTTGACAGCCTGGCATTCTTCTCTTGGCAGTCACTCGATAACAAGTAGGACATCTTCCTGTTACCTTCCTATTTGTGGATCTGTTGATTGCTGACTAGCCAGATTCTGGAGCCACAGGTCTTATCGCAGAAGGGGCAATGCTCGTGGCTGTTGGAGGGACGCGGGGCAGTTTCTGCCACCGTTTTCTCTTTCTCCGCCTCTCCTCTTCTGCGCTGCGGTGTGACATCTCAAATTGTGCCACTCCCTCACGGTTTACCGCACTCTACTGGTGATGGTCCTGGGCAAGGTTCTCCCAAGTGTCGACAGTGATACCACACTTTTTCATGTTTGCCTTCAGCATCACCTCAAATTGCTTCCTCTGGCCCCCAACACTCCTCCGTCCTTCCTTCAGCTCAGAAAACAGAATCTGTTTTGGGAGATGGTGATCAAGCATCCGGACCACGTGACCAGTCCAGTGAAATTGTTGCTAGATGATGATAGCTTCAATGCTGCTCATGTTCGTCTCTTCCAGGACACTAGTGTTCATGCACCTGTCCTCCCAAGGGATATTTAGGATTCATCTGAGGCAGTGTTGATGATATTGTTCAAGTGTCTTCAGGTGACGCTTATATGTTGTCCAGGTTTCACATGCATACAGCAGTGTTGGAACAACCACTGCATGGTACACCAGGAGCTTTGTCTTGGCACTGATGTCCTGGTTCTCAAAGACACTTCATCTCAGGTGGGCAAAAGCAGAACTTGCTCAGCTCGGGCAATGCTGGATTTCTGTGTCAATGCTGACTTTGGCGGAGAGATTACTTCCAAGGTACGGGAAATCCTCCACATTTTCCAGCAGTTCTCTGTTGACTTTAATAGATGGTACATGAGATTGTCCCATCAGTGAGGGTTGATCAAGCACCTTGGTCTTTTTGATGTTCAGTGTAAGGCTGAGATTTTCGTATGCGTCAGCAAAGGCACTTAAGATGGTCTAAAGAGGTACGGGGGAAAAGAGCAGTGATCACATTGTCATCCGCGTACTGGAGCTCCATGATCAAGTTGTGGAGGTCTTGCTTTTGGCCTTCAGTCTCCTGAGATTGAAAAGCTTCCCATTCATTCTGCAGACAGGAGATCTACTCAGATTCCCTCTAAACACTCTAGCACTATCCATAAAACAGATAATTTCAAAAATCATAAAAGCCAAATACGTTGAGAAGGAATTTGAGTAGATCTCCTGTTTGAAAGTTAAAGCAATGACTGAGTTAGAAATGAAGTACAGACACATCAGGTGAGATCCCCTCTCCTTTGAATGCAATGGGTAGTTTGCAATTTATTTCAGTGGGACCAGAATTTCACCCATAGTTATTTCTTCTTTTGTGGGGCTTGTATATCATGAGACCTGTGGAGAGAATGATACTGATCAGGCCATTATGCTGTATGTTACCCTCTTTTGAAACAAACCTCCTTCCTTTAATAAAAGTAAACACGTGTTCTACTTAGGTGTTTGTACACCCAGTATACCAGATCTTGGAAGGTAGACCTAATAGTACCTGTAGGGGCAGTGCTTATGCGTGTGGCCTGAGCCCCCCTTCCTCCTGGCCATATAAGGACAGACTTGATTAGGTCCTTCTCACCACCCAGAATGGGAGGGAGGCTAGCTCCAACCCTCCCCCTTTTAGGAGCATAGAGCCAGGCTCCCATCCATACCTTGCTTAGGGAGCTAGTAATTCTGTCACCTCCCGTCCATCATAGCTAAGATAACATCGGTTCTCCAATCTCTTCATGTTGTTGGTTCAGCCTCTTTTTCTTCATCTTGATCTCCTGACTCATCATTAAGGTCTTATATCGTGTCCTGCTCTCTTCCATCTCATAGTGTAGATGTTACATGGTTAAATTAGAAAGAAGTACAATATCAAGAATATTTTAAAGTGATGTTCTCATATCAGACACTTGCAAGGCTGCTTTTTGGTCCTCTGTACATGCTTTTACAAACTACTGATACTACTTTGTGTCCAGATCACATGAAAACTTTGGGAAGGCAACCCTGAATTCCTTGTTTAAATAGATGCTCCATCCCACCTCCTACAAGTACTGCTAGTGAATCATATAAATGTAACCCTTCTGCTAGGCCGAGTTAATAGCAGCAAGGGCTGGGTTCAGTACCTAGGGGTCCCCTCCCAACAACGTAATGCAACACCAGCTCGAGCCCCCACCCAGTGACCTGGGAAATCTTATACACACCCCTGGGTGCCTCAAAGAGGCAATTCTTCCCCTCTCGCAAGCACAGAGCCTCGGTATAGCAGCAAATATTTAATAACGTGAGGTAACTGACATCAGCATTAAACTGGGAAAACACCACAACTAGGATTCATAGACCAAACCATGAGCAAAGACCCACCCCCAGCCAAGAATCACCCAAAGTCCCCAAGAGTTTCTTGAGTCCAGCAGCAGCGCGTCAGTGCCGCCCCAAGGTTCAAAAGTTTACCTGCAGGGTTTTTAGCTCCCAACCTGGATGGAACGGAGGGGTGGGGGGTTGATACACCCTACGTGGTCCGCCAACAGCCCCGACTCTCCGCAGGGTTCTGCTGCCGCCTTTAACGCGAGTCACTTTGCCACACTCCACCTGCTGTCCCGCAAGCTGCTCCAGCTGTCCTGTGAACTGCTCTGCTCTGCCTCTCCATCTCATTCCACTCCACTGGCTGCCCACTGGTTGTTCCCGCAGCTGCTCCACTGGCCACCTGCCGCCACTCCTACCGGCCGCCTGCTGGTCATTCCCACCAGCTACTCCGCTGGGTCGTTCCTGCAAACTGATCTGTTAGCAGCTCAGCAATTTAGCTTCATGCTCCCCACAGCACTCAGTGATTTCAGCTCATAGTAGATTTCAGCTCTTTAGCAATTTCAGCTCGTAGTAGTGCTAGTGCACCATTGGCCCAAAGTGAAGTCAGCTCAGCAGCCTGTAACTAGACTCCTAATGGAATCCAAATTAGCTCTGATATTCCACAGTGGAGAAAGGAGGGGGTGCTGTTGGTGTTTCAGGCCCTCAGACAGGGGCCCTATCACCTGTCCCCAACCTCTCTCATTTCACTGTGTTTGGAACCCATGCCCCTTGTCTAGCGAGTGCTACTTAGTTGATGGTGAATCCCTCTGTCATAAAACAGTTCCACTGTTCCACTGTCCTCACATAATCAGGGTAACACCACTTTATCCCCCCTGCCTCAATAACAGAGAGAATGGGGATCCCACAGTGGCCAAAGTGACCATTTGGGCAGCTGTGAGCTCATACTAGGTGGGGTGGGTGTGCCTATGCAAACAAGATCAGCCCCTGAAGTCTTTTTGCACCACTCACCACAATTCACCACCAGGTGTCAGCGTAGAGCTTATCCTGACCCTGCTTACATAAGTAGAATACACAGATGCATCTACTCAGAGGAAAAATAGTTACTTGCCTGTAACTGTTTTTCAAGATATGATTCAGACACCTATTCCACAACCACCATTCAACCCTTCAGTATCAGTTCATATTTTTGACATTCAGTGTGCAAGAAGTTAGAGCACCTGGGTTGCACTACTCTTTCGTGGCCAGCGGGTCTGCAAAGCAAAGTTTCCAGAGAACCAGACATACACACATCTAAATAGAATCAGGAGTGAAAGTAACTTAAATTTCTTAGAGGGTTAGGGGTGGGGCTATGATATGCCAGTACCTGCAAAACATGTAAGTTTGGGGTGGAGCGTGGGGCGCCCAGGTTAAGAGATTGGTGTGGGTGGGTGGGGAAACTCAGGGCATGAGGTTGGGGGTGAGGGGAGGGCTCAAGCTGGAGGTAGGGGTGTGTGGATTGTGCACGAGGGGCTGTGTTCAGAAGCTTTGCTTTGCCTAGCTCTACCTCTTGTGCTGTCTAGGTAAAGTATGTGTAGGGGGATTTGCTTTGGAAAGGAACTTGTGTTCCTTGCTTTAATGTCATATGGTTCCCAAAGAGTTAAACTATAATCCAGCGAGCCTGTGGAGATAGGCTGTGAGAGAGTGCATACACTATTGAATTGGCTTTGCAGATTCAGAATGAGTCTCAGGGTAGAGGGAAGCTGGGATTTTACTGTCTTCCCATCAAAGCATACACTGAATCTTCTTAGCTACCTACCCAGTTCTCCCCAGCCCTCTGTGGACGACCAAGAAGCTGCTGGTTTGCCCAAGTTATCTCCATCCAGCCCCAGCAGAAACTGGTTCCTTCACCCCAGCTTGGCTCCCTCTCCCTGGAAAAGGCTTACCTGCCCACTGTCAGAGCCAGGCTGGGAATTGCAGCCATCCCACCCTGTGCTGTGGAAACAGCTGCATTCTGATCAAACAGATGATAAGGAGCTTTGCATCAAAGAGCAGATTGGCCACATGGGGAGAGATGATTGGCTCCAGAGCCTGGAAACAGCTGATGAGTGCCTCCTATAAAATGATGATATAGATATAATAGTCATCACAGAAACTTAGTGGAATGAGGATAATCAATGGGATATGGTAATACCAGGGTACAAAAGATACTGAAGGACAGAACCAGTTGTGTTGGTGAGAGAGTGGCACTATATTGGAAAATGTAGAATCAATTGAAGTAAAGCTCTTAAATGACCCATACTGTTCCACAGAATCAATAGAATTCCAGGAGTGTTCAGTTTTGTGTGATTAGGAAGTTGGTAGCCGTTACTGCATGCTGATTGTGATGTGGAGATAGTCTCTGTTACTGCTGTACCCAGAAGGACCAATACCCAAGCAGCCCACTGAGTTACAGGGAACTCTTACATGATTAAATTGCAACCGTTATAATTTAAACCCCCAAAAACGTGGATGCCAGGTAATCTGAAAAAAAATCACACAATCTTCTGATTTTTCCATATCTGGCATTAAAACTCGTCATCAGCCTAGCCTCCAGCATCACCAGAGATCCTGCTACTAGTTTTGGGAGGGAGATGAGAGAGGGTGGGACTGCAACAGAGAGTCCACATTGCCAGAGAGCACTATCAGCCTAGTTATCAAACTGGATCAAGGCTTCCCATGCGCCTCTACCACAAATGGGAGTTAATCTTTTGCCCCCAGCACCATCCCACTGCTCAGTGGCAGCATTACTAGGTGGTACAGGCCAGAGAGGTGGGTGGGGAGGAAGTGAGAGAGATGAAAGGGTATGTGGAATGCTACCTCAACTGATTTTTTTTTCAGATTGCCTAGTCCATGGAGGGCTGGCAGCTGGGAGAGAGTTCCAATTTAAAGAGGTTCAACCTGTAGTTAATTGTCAGGGTGACACTTTATATCTAGTTCCTGCTGACTTCATTTTATATATGTTGCAATATCTCAGACTTGTTATACCTTCCATATCTATTTTTCAGAAGCATTTTGAGCTTTTATACAGTACTTAACTCAGGAGTAGGCAATAAAAGAGCTGCTGTTCAGCAGCGTTAGCACCTGGTGTGCCACTGCTGCTATATTTAGTTGCTCCTCTGCAGGTATGGGTGATCACAGCTCTCATTGGCCGGGAATGGTGATCTACCACCAACGGGAGCTGTGATTCCATCATACCTGCAGGTAAATACGGTGCTATGTGGGGGCCTGCCAGGGGCTAACCCTGGGACACCAGATCCAGCCCGCAGGCTGGTATTTGCCCACTTGTGATTTAAAGCATAATGAAGAAAATAATACCAATATGAGGTTGTGTAGTGGTTCCAATCAATGGGAAACTAAAATCAATGGGGTTTGACAAAGTAAAAGAGTGAAAGAACTGGCTGTTGTGAAGAGCAAGCTACAAAATTAAACTCTGGCAAAATGATTGTGTAGTACCTTCAAAGAATCTTCTTATTTTAGGGTATCTGAAAATGGAAATTATTTTGGTGCTATAGCAGAATAGCAACAATATAGTGTCTGTAACATCATTTGCTGATTTAGTAAACTCCTGCTGAAACGTCGTTCTCTTTTTGTATTCTATGGTATACCATTCTATTAGGATAATCAAAATAACCTCAAGCCAAAACTATATTTTCATACAATTAACTAACCTCATAGTTCTTAATATTGCTAACTTGATAGCATTTAGTTTTAAACTCAGTTAAGAAAAAACAGTTGGCTTCTTTGAATTAAGTTGTAATAAATGTTGTGCATAAATAGTGTTGGTTTAGAGATGGGTCTTAACTATGAAGATTATTTGGCACAACACCTCTTTAGCATTCTGTCAAGCCTATGCAACAATCATGTATCTGACCTTAACTTAATGAGCCTTGTTGTGGTGAGTCTTTCTGCAGTGCTCATTAGGTAGAGCACTCTGAACCTTGGGGTCAATAAAAATCCACGATACTTTGCTAGTGCTTATTATATTCAGTTTACTAATTAAAGAGAAATCTGGTGACTTCCCCACACCTCCTGCTGACTCTTCATTATACATCTTTTAAGCCCTTTGGTAGATAGTCCTTTGTGTATTTTCTTCCAGTTGTCATAGCAACTTACAAGAGCCTCAGCCCAGGAGTAACCATCAAAGATCATGCTGCATCACAAAAAAGAGGCAGCGATGTTAGGGGAGAATACAAACCTCAGGCTAGTGGGGGGAAATTGGACTTTTTCAAGTGAAATTTTAATTACACTATTTGCAATTACAAAAAAAAATTAAAGTTTTTAAAGGGTATTATAAGGGCTCTTTTTTTTTTTTGGTTTGGGCTCTGTTTCTTGAAGCACATACAATAACGATATTAAGCTGCAAAGGGAAAGGTTTCACAAGTTATAAATTTGTAGCTACCATTTGTAATACATTTATATTATGAACAGAATAAATTTAAGGATTGTACAAATGGTTGATAATATTCTAACAACAGGATCAATTCATATTTTCAACAGATACAGGATTTTTTATTTTTAAATCTGAGGTTAGATTGTTTTTCTGCTAATTTCCATGCGGGAGACCCTAATCTGGAGAAGCTCCCCTGTCAGTTAGATGTGAGGGGAATGCTAAATCTGCTGCACCAGTCCCCCTGCCTAGGACTTTGTTACCAATACCTCTACACTGCTTGTTAAGTGCAGCTTGGGAGGTAAGAACAGGACAGAGCTGAACAGGGATGTAGCAAATCTTCTGAAGTCCCCTTTGTGGCTGTTATTAATACAGCTGGTGCTGTCTGGTGCCCCAAACAACAACTGGTGCTACTTCATGTAGCAACCTGTCTCTCTCCCCCTCCCCCCATTACCCATCAACTCTACCACCTTCCTGAACCCAAGATTGATACTGAAAATGAAAAAGTGCCTAGCACACTGAGGTCCGAGGGAGCCACTGTGTGACAGGGAAGTGAGGTTTTTTGTTTGTTTTTGTTTTTTTTTAAAAGGGAGGTGGAGAATTGAAAAGAAAAAGAGTCTAGAAATAACAGGGCTCTTGACAATAAAGAGTAAGATGGAAGAAAATAGTATTGATCCTTTCCCTTCTTATATTTCCGCAGTACCAGCTTCCCCCTCTCCAATAGCCCTGCCTGCTCCTATACATGAACACCCTTATTCATCAATTGAGTCTGCTCTCCTCTGCAGTCAATCCTACCAATACAAGTCATCCCTGTCCAATTCATAACCTCTTCAACATCCTACCTCCTCAGATGCCCCTCAGAAATACCCCCTTGTCCCCTTCCTGGATGAGAAAACTTCCTCTCCTGCATCTTAACCCAACAGCTCCTTCAGTCCCGAAGCCTCATTTCCTGATACTCCCAGGTTCCAAATGCCTACACCCAAGGGTACGTCTACACTGCAACAGTATTTTGAAATAACTAGCACTATTCTAAAATAACTTAGTCTGCGTCTACATAGTAGACAGTTATTTTGAAATAGTGTCAAAATACTGGCAAGCTGGAGGACTTCGTACTCCGACCCCTGTAACCCTCATTGTATGAGGAGTAAGAGAAGTCGGAGGAAGAGCACTCTATTTCTAAATAAGTGCCATGTAGATGCTCTCGAAATAAGATACGCAATGACGTAGCTCAATTTGCGTAGCTTATTTTGAGTTAAGCCCTGCAGTGTAGATGTACCCCAATAGTCCCAGCTTAGAACAGTTCCCCTTCACCCAAAACTCACTGCCACCAGAACCAGAGTTCCCCTCTTCCTTGCCACCACAAAAATCACTACCTCATTGCTGGACCTAGATATGCATAAGCATAGGAAACAGGGAAGGAATGAGATTGCAGAGAGCACTGTATCGTGTATCTATGGGGGCTAATGGAGCTAATAGCCTTGCAGAAGTCTGTATTCTCTGCTTTGTGCCACCACCTTTTGCTACCTGCAAATGGTGTGGGATTAACACTCACCAAGTGGCAGCAAGGTGTAGTGAAACCTACTGCAACAATCAGCCACAGTGCAGGATATCTACTTCATGAGAGGCAGGTATGGTATTACTGATGGGATTTAACCCCTAGTCAGTATGTGCCACCCTGGACCAAGCTAATGGAAGCAAGGCTTCTACTGGAGCTATGTTACCCAGACAGATGGGAGCTTCCAAGAGAGCTACAGAAAGGGACAGATGTCCTTTTTTTGAATATTGCTTTCTGACACTGGATCCCTAACAGTCCTGTAATAGCCTCTGCAAGCACATGTTCTCCCATTTATCCTCTTGTAGTTCTACATGGGTGGGAGGGTCCATTTGCGCATTGCACCTTGCATTGTCACAATTTAAAAACATCAGCCTTGGAGGCCTTGCTTGGGGAAAATAGAATAAGAGAAAAGGCAAAAACTGCTAAAAGAAATAAATACTTGAAAAATGACGCAGAGTCCTGTGACACCTTAGAGCAGGTGGCACAGGACTCCTCCTTTTTGCAGATACAGACTAACATGGCTACCCCTTTGAAATAAACACTTGAGTTATCCATTGGCTTTAAAACTATTTCGTGACTGTAAGCCTTTTGCCCCCAACTTATTTATCTCCTCTTCAGTAAATACTAATAAAATAATTCCTCTTTTGTGAATATAAAGATTAATATGTGATCACTGTGAATTTCTTTGTGGCAATTATGTAACCAGCCTCATAGTAAGTAATTGAATGCATCCTTAAAGAATGTGTTCTAGATAAAAGTGCTAGTGTATTTGAATATATGAATCCAAAATGGTCATTATTAGACATTTGTCCTTTTTTCCCTGATAAAATCTCATTTAAAAACAAACATTATGTTTCAGGTCTCCTGCTGCTGTAAACTAACCCACGTTCAGTGTTTTAACAAAGACTGAGACATTTGCTTGGCTTGTGTCAAGCAGCTTCATGGAACATGGCTGATTTACATTTGTTAGTACCTGGCTCTAGAACTCTCAGAAACATATTACTTGTGGTACTGGAAAGTTTTAAGGTGTGGTTTTCATTGTTGATCACATAATTAAGCTCGGTGGGCTTCATATTGTTGCTTTGGTTCTGGACCCCCCCTCCGCCCCCATTCATTTTGAATGGATATTTTGTCCAGGTCAGGATTGAGGAATTGGGCTCAATGCATGCACGTGCAAATTTTCAATAGCTGAAAATAGGCTGTGTTCTACATTAACTATTAATGTCCATACCAGTATGACCATAGCGACTGGTGCTGGTATCTCTTTATTGACAAGTTGTGTTCAGTCATTCTGCTCTGTTTCACCATTGTTAATGTCTTCCCAATCAGATATGAAAACTGGTCTGGTAGCACTTTATAGACTAACAAAACATGTAGATGTTATCATTTTAACTGGCCAGTCTTCAGGTGCTTACAGCGACCCTTCTGCCTTCCTATTTTTCCATTTTATTTTTTCATAACCTCTGCTCCTTGTTTCCCACCTCCCCTCCTTTTTTTTCTTCCCTCTTCTCCCCTATTTATTTGGTCTGCACATCCTAAACTCAAAACTCTGGTCATCTGAAGAAGTGGGCTGTGCCCACGACAACTCACGATACCATCTACCTGTTTTGTTAGTCTATAAAATGCTATCAGACCAGTGTTTGTTTTTTAAGTTTATCCTGTACAGATTAACTCGGCTACCCCCTGGAGCTTTCAGTCAGATATGCTCATTCTCTTCAGGAATTAATGGTTGGTGCAGAACTAGTTTACAGAAACTAAGCCACTCCGCACTGGACAGGGAAAGATGGAAGGAAATAGTGAGGGAGGCATCGGACACCAACAGGTGTTGATCCCATGGTTGTTGATGATGATGATGCTCCCAGCCCCATTGGAGCTGAGGTGGGTGGAATTTTGGAGGCTGCAAAAATTGTAGATTGCTAAATGTGATCATCTTAAGAAGATGGTGCAGCAGAGAGCTTAGTCTGGTAACATATTTGCATTAAAAAGCTGGGATTTTGGTGTTAATATGGGCCACATTGTGTAGGTCTTACACTTACAGGTGAACAGTAACTCACAGGAGTAGTTCCACTGACTCCAATGAAACTATTACTGTAACAAACAACTTGTCAACATGACCATGGGACTCAAAATTGACCTGATGAGATTAGAATTTATATGTAGGGTGCGGTTCCCTGTTTGTTGTGCCTCAATATTTATTTGCAGATGAAAATGTATGAATGCAGCAGATAAGTGGCTATTGCCCAGATCTGATGTCAGGGTACATTTTATTAGCTTCAGGTTTGTAATAAATCCATTGGCTCCACTACTTGAACTTTGTAATAATTAAAATTTCAACATATTGGTGTAGGTCACATAAAGAAAACATTTAATCTTTCTGCATTCATCTCTGACATTTCAGAGCATGCAATGGTCTGCAGAAACTGAAGAAGCTTTAAGGCTATCAAAAATGAACAAAGTATTTTAAAAGAAATTTTAATGCTACTAGTGTTTGCTAATGGGTGACTGCACATTACACATCTCTTCTTTATCGGAGGGTACCAAAATTGCAAATCAAGCCTGAGATTTAAATATCCCACACTTGATTTGCATGTTCCCGGCCGGTCACCATTTTAGAAATTGACTAGCCCGAAGTAACTGCCTGCGTCTACACGCGTCAGTAAAACGGGATTCCGATTTAAAGCCCCTAATTCAAATTAGCTGGTAAACCTCATTGCAGGAGGAATACCAGCTAATTTGAATTAGGGCTTTAAATCGGAATCCTGTTTCATTGCCGCGTGTAGACGCGGGCAGTTACTTTGGGCTAGTCAATTTCTAAAATGGCGACCGGCTGGGAACATGCAAATCAAGCGCGGGATATTTAAATTCTGGGCTTGATTTGCAATTTCAGTCGCCTTCATTAGCCTCCCTAGATCGATCTAGGGGGCTAGTGTAGATGTACCCTAAATTGTTTTATGGGATCCAAAAGCTAGGATTATTCCATATGTGCCAAGTGTGTTACATTTTGGAACCTCCTCTGAGGCATTTGGTGCGGGGCACTGAGAGAGCAGGATTCTGCATTAGAAAGTCATGGGTCTAAGTCAACATGGCAGTTCCTATACTCCAAACAGTTGCATGAAAAGGGATAGTGCTATAAGATTATTAGATTGCTCCTTTCAATATAGAACTGATGAGCTGCACAAAATGTGGCATGCATGTTACTACCACAGTGCAAGAAGGTAATTCAGAATCTTTCCATTTACTTGCTGTGGGCTTTGGATTACCCCCATGATGTCACAGTGGAAAGCAGAAGTAAATTTCTTAACTGCAGTATTATCTATATCAGAACTGAACTAAAAACATTCACATAGCATGAAAAACAATCCCCATTCAGATCCTCTTCAAATAAAAAAAAGTGGACATCAGGAAGGGTAGTTTTGTATTATACCAACTCCCTGTTATTCATATTATGGTAATACCTGAGCGCCTGCTGTACCAATACATAATTCCACAGAATTCACAATGCAAATAGACAAGATAGACGAAGAGGGAAAGATGAGATGGAACTGAAGAGACTTGGTCAGTGTCACAAGTCAGTTACAGCTCAGAATAGAAACCAGTTAGCTGAACCCTTAGTCTAGCACATTGTTGCCATGTGGGACAGCCTGCAAAAGTTGCTAAATAACTATTATTTTCATACTTTTTAATAGATGGAGACACTAAAGCATGGAGAAATTAAGTGATCTTAGTCTTCCACCAAGCTGGTAACAGGAATTCTATAGGCTATAGAATTCCATAGGTGATAGAAAGTTTTCACTTGGTGAATGTTGTCTTTGCCCAGCTGTGAAGCTGAAATAGTGTTCAAAATATTCTTTCCATTGCCATATTAAAAATGCCCCACAAAATCCACAACAATAAACAAAAGAAAAATTGGGATTGCCTGATCTGAAAAAGATTTACACATAAACAGCTAAGTATGTGATACATTTTTTACTTCAGTTGAAATGTAGTTTAATTTGGAACAAGTAGGGAAAGAGGAGCCAAATGATGGTGTGGTAACTAATACACAAATGAATAGATAAAAAGCCACTATAAGCAGCTTAATTGTTTAGAAACATTAATTCAAAGTTTCTGCTATTAAAATTCTATTTATACAATTGTAGTATTGAAATTCTGTTTTAATTTGAGCATTGTGGTGTATGGCTTGGGGAGACACTTTAAACACAGTATCCCATTAGTACCAAAACTGAATACAATAGGGATTGTAATCAAAGCTCTGTTAGAGAATCTGTAGGGAGTTGGAGCCTTGAACTACAAGGCACATAACAATTAGAGGAAGTTCCTTGATTGACAACCACAATAATTTCTTGTCTCTCTGGAAATTCAAAAAGGTTTAAATAATGTTATGTATGTAATAACTGCCCTGATGTTTCAGTGATGAGTGTTAGTGTTTTGTGTGAAGAACACTTCAATTTTAATTACTATTAAAATATCTAGTGAGTCACCAAAAGGCTTTAATAAGTGTAACGAAGAATGCTGAATTAAATGAAATAGTGTGTACTGTACATAAAGATCTTTTACACATTTTCTTTTATAAGCTATGACCATTTTATAACAGTTGAAATATTCCAACAATCCAAATAAAACACCAACTTGTAGAATGATGTTGAATTACTAGCTTATATATTTTCATAATACCAATATTTTGTGAATACACACTGGTTCTGTCACTCTGGTTATTGCACTGCAGAATTTTTTTAATGTAGCAAGTCTAAGATCTTAACTGGCCTCTGGGGCTATGTGTCTGAACAGCTGATGAGTAATTACTGGGAACTTTGAGGCATAGGCAAATAAAGGAGCCGGCTATTAGAAGCACTTGTATTTGAGTTACAAGGTGAAGCAGATTGTTAGTTATTTTTGCTGTAGGGAAGAATTAAAGTATATCTTATTTCGTTTAAAGGATAAAAGAAATGGAAGCTCTTGTACCTTCAGTTTGCTTTGCATTTTTGCTACATCTATAGCATTTTGAAGATTCTAGTGCCTCAGAGTCAACACTATTTTACACACAACCATAGTCCATGTGCAGAACTTTCATTTGTATATCCACACAGCCATGTTGTATGCTACTCCTGGTACCTTACAAGAGAAGAAGGGGACAGTTAATGGGGTTGTTCCATCTGGGGTCCTATCTGCTATAAACACTCTCCCCTCCACTTATTCAGCTTAACATCTTTTAGATCACCACTGGTGAGTGTAGAGGTAGAGTCTCAGTTCCACAGCATCTGGAAAATGAGGGTCATATCAATCCTAGAGAGTGGACAACAGCCAATCAGCTGCTCCTGAAGGGAGATGGTCTACATGGATGACTCCATATCTTTAAACAAGAATGAATATTTGCATGATGCTGCTGTCAGCAAATGTATTTGAGGCTTTGGCTAAGACCTTAATATAATACAGCTTTTGGACCACAAGTAGCAGTATCATTTGTTTTTAGACTTCCTCCTCTATGGGCTACAGAATCTTTGTTGTAATGTTATGGCCTTGCCTGCCAATTTAAATGGATACATTTTCTTTATATTAATGTTTTTGTTGCAGTTACTTTTTCCTTATTTTTCTTTTATTTTCAAAGAGGATAAAGCTATTACACTATTTTACTCAGAAATATGTTAGGAAAAAGCTTGAAAGGGGTGTATTAGCATTTTTATGTAGGCAATTGAGGGTTGCACAAAATAAATTAAATAAATTAATCAATCTAATTGCACTTCAGGGTCTTCTGACTTATTACAACTTAGTAAAATACAACTGACAAAGGCATTGTAGTTGAATAACTTCTGAAGTCTATATTACACATTCCTAAGAACAATACTGAACACTCTTAAGGTTCAGCACAAATAATGGGACAAATTCTCTGCTGCTGTAATGCTATTGGCTTCAATGGAATTACATCAGCAGAGGATTTGGTCCTAGAATGGATTGGCTCTGAAATGTCAGTGCTGCACCACATCTCAATAATTTTACACATTATTAATCTCCTTGCATTTTAACAGAATAATTGCAGCCTTTTATAAAAAGGCTATTGGTGACATCTCAGCATGGAAATGCCCTTATTAAACATTCTGAAAGATCTGTTGACTTCTGAGGAAACAAATCAGCAGGTAATACAGAATTTATGAAAAAAAGTCTTCACAAAAAAGAACAAAACCTTAAATGCACTACATATGTAATCCTGATTACTTTGTGATTTGGCAGATGTTTTCTTAGATTTGATGAGAAGACAACTGTGACACTACAACCCATATTCTTCATAGAAATATTGATATGAATATGGCATAACTAAAATGTGTTTTATCCAAAATGGGACATGTGAGGTGTCATTGGAAAGGTTATGATGTACTGAATGTGTTTATTTAATTTGCACGCATGTATCTTTTCTGTACCTGAAGTTGGGAATAAAATTATGGGAATAAAACTGTTGACTATGTAACAGTTACAACTGTGTGTATACTTGGGGGAACGCCCACTGGACAGTAGGCAATCAGCCTGCAGGCTTCTATAAAAAGGCTATTGGTGACACCTCAGCATGGAAATGTGCTTATTAAACATTTGAGAGCAGAAAAGCAAGACAAAAACGCACTGGAAAACAGAGCAGCCAAAGCTTGAGAGCTTAGTAATGCGCTCCCCCTTTCCTCCCTGTTGTTTTTATCCTGTTGCAATCACTGCAACTCTTCTCATCATCCTGTCCCACAGAAGCATACCAGCTGGCAGAAAAGGTGCCTCTTTGTATGCAAAATAAGTTGTTTTGTCTGACCAACATGATTCCACAAAATGCCATCATGATCTGGCTCTAAACAAAAGGAAGAAAAACAATTTGCTTCACAAAAATTGATGAGTGAAGGGTCAGAAGATGAGGGAATTGAAAATCACCGGAGATCATACAAATAATGAAAAATTAAACCAACTCAAGTCTTATCTTACAGATCAATGAAGTAAAATCCAATGACCTAAAACTTTGCACTATAGGTGTTAATGATCTGCTCAGGATTAATATCTCTGGTAAGCTCCTTTTTAGTGTTCAGCAAATACAACATTGACAGTCTCTCTTGACTCATTGTGGATCATATCCAGTTTCATACCTGTCACATGGCAGAAAATGACCTCTCATATTTAGCTCTGTCATTAGGTAAGGTAAGGGCCAATTTCAAATGTTTTGTAAAATTTGAATAAAATATTGTTGAAGCAGCTTTCTTCAGACTCTCTAGAGTGATCTCTGGCCAATCTATTTTAATCAAATGCATCTCTGCATGAGCAAGGGTTGAATTGATTGAAAGGGCACTTGCATATTAATGGAGCAGTCCATCAATGTCCTTTGGATCATATTTTAGCTGCCTTCATGCTTTTAGCTGTTTCCATTGACTGGGATGAAAACCTGGTATTACATTAATCTATCCGTATGTCCAACACAGGAAAATACAGCTGGCCGCCCCATTTTTGTTTTTAGCACTTTCCTTTTTAGCTGGCTGATATTCTCATCCAAGTGTGTTTGTAACAACTGAACAGTTAAGGAAAACTGGCTTTTTCACAGGTTGTGCCAGGGGTCCTAGGGACATCATGCACATCACAGGACTTCTGGGCTTCCTCCTGAACATCATCCCACTTAGCACTGGTGCACATCCTCTTCTCATGTTTTGACAGTTCTATGCAGTACACTGCAGGCCTGAGACAATGTCTTTTGTGGTGCCTGCAGAGCTTTGTGTGCTATTTGAATCATATTAAGAACACTGGTTTTTTTTACCATCAGCCACACATGACAATCTATTTTCTGCACATTCAACAAACCTGATGCTTCAAGTATTCTTTGGTAGTGAGACTCTGATAGTCCCAACAAACTGCTGAGATTTGCTCTGATCAGCTTTTTTACAGCAGATACATTTTTCTGTCAGCACGCCCATTTTATGTCACTTAATCTAGATAATTCTAATTTTATTCCAAGCATCTTCTTGGCCTCTAAGCATAGTGTGTGCCAGGCTGTGAAAAAAAGGTAAGTAGACCCTGTAGAGTGTAAAAAAGTCCGATTGCTGTGTGGTTTACTTTGAAGGTCTCAACTAAAACCAAATTCAATTTGAGCCATGCTCTGTGTGTGTGTGTGTGTGTGTGTGTGTATGTGTATATGTATGTGTATGTATAGCAGTGGGGTGAACTTGCAGGATTTTTGCTGTACTTATAACATTGTGCTATGACCCTGGCAAGATTGCAATTCCTGATACTTGGGAAAACTGCTTAATGGCATCACCATCCCCTCACTTAGACCAATCAACAAATCCTAGAAATTGTTCCTGTATTTCCAGATTTTCTGTGCATCTCACACATACAGTCATTTATTTTTGTTTAAAACTGTGTGCTTCATCAACAAGAACAGTTTTTAAAAAAACCATTTTCCTGAACTTTCTGAATGATTGTGCTTTTCACAATGTCGGCAGCAATTTATTAAAACTCATTTTGAGTTGAGTGGCTTGTGAGATTGGAGGGGGAAAAAAGGCCTTTTGTGGCAAATGGTTCATCATACTTTGAAACTAATTGTGTAATTCCGGAAAGTTTCCATGGTTTGCTGATTCTTCCTTCTCATCATGCCCCCACAATGAAATTCCTTACTTAGTCAAATCAATCTGTACACTGATGATTTTTGAAGCACACTTTTGGTTTTCATATAACATTATCTTGTGACAATTTGATAGCTGTGTCATCTTTTTCTGACTGCTTAAAAATGCCACCTTTAAAAACATTGCTCGTGTATGGCACACCGTATATGATTCTGAAGTTTGTGTCCTATATTTTTCCAGTCCCTTACTCCATTTTCAATGAATGCAGGGTTTTTTAAACTACTGGGAAACTGTTTGCAAGGAAAGCAGAAAACTACATCTGCCTGCTTGTTATATTCTAAAAATGAAAATGATTTGTAATTTTCCAATCTAAAAGAACTCTTGTATGGACCAAAAGCAGTTTTTGGATACTGAGGTACATGAGGATGTGATGGCCCTATTGCTGTTGTACCAAGGACCGAAACAGACACCAAAGTACTTTTGGGCTGATTTAGCAGATGTTCTGCCTGCCAAACAGGGACTAGAAAAACATCATTGCAGCAGGCAGCCAAGAAAGTCTCAAACTCAGTCACTTACTACTTTTGCCTGGAATATCGGTGCATTCTTTTCTTTTATTCTCAGTGCATGTGTGGCTTCTACAAGTAAAAAGTAAAAAAGGCTTTTTAGAGTCTGCACCAAAGTATTTTCAAATATGCATGTCCTTGAGCCAAACAACTAGCTTAAGGGGTGCTGGAACATGGAGGTCTCAGGGACCAGAGTGATAAGTGTATCTGTTTTTCACTAGTTAGTCAGCTCAGCTGCAGGACTCCCCTCCTGCTGTTGGACCTGGCAAAGCTAGAGAAACTCAGCTAGGCAAGCAAGGGGCGGGGGGAGGGAGGTAGAACTGAAGAACAGTGAACAGTGGAGGAGGGGGAAACACATAGAGGAGAGGAGAAGGAAAGAGAGGGATGCATGGAGGGGCAAGAAGGAAACCCACTTAGTGGGTGGGGATGGCCCAAGTGAACGAAGAGAGTGAGTTGCAATAAGTGAGTTTCAGGGGGCTGGAGAGGAGCAGGAACAAGAAAGGAGGAGGAGGAGGAACCAGGTGAGTGGCATGGGCAGGGGAAGTGAAAAACACCAGACATTAGCAAGGGGGCGGGGAGGCTGAGCACTGAGCAGGAAGGGTACTGTAGCAAGTATTTGGGAGAGGGCAAGAAAGGGAGGGGACAGGGCAGATATCTCTTCAGGGCTGGTTGGGCTAAGTAACCTTCACCCCTACTCCACACACTAGCAAGGGAAGGTGGAGAGAAGCTGTGCAGGGAGAAGGCAAGTGGGGGGGGGGAGACTCAGAGGAGTGAGTAGCTGGGCTGAGGCAATGGGAGGGGAAAGAAGGAAGCCCCACACAGACCAAATGCAGGGGAGGTGGGGAGGCTGACTGGAGACAAGGCAGGGCACTGTATGGGTCCAACCAAGCAGGGAGAGTATAAAGGAGGAGGATGGCTGCGGGAGGTAGAGAGGAGAAACCCCACTTCATCCACCCTAGACCAAGGTGCACACAGGGGGACTAGATGGGGTGAGGGGCCTAGCAGGGTGGAGGGGAAGGGACTGGAAAGCAAGCTGCAACAGCAACACAGTAAGCTGGGTGGGATCTCCAGAGGTGTGCTGACAAAACTGCAGGCTACAGCAGCATGGGAAACCTATGTGACAATACTTAGAGCCTTCTGTATGTTCTATGCAGGTTGAGAGGTGGGCGGCTGAGAAGGCTTTTTGCTACTTTACTTTCCCAGCTGCCCCAGAACCTGCCTGAACCATACTATAAACAATCATATAGCAACACATAGACGTTAAGAGAAGGGGCAGAGCCACTACAGCTCCAGCATTTGGCAGCATGGCTGCAGCCTTTGTGTGGAAAGGCAGTGCCTTCCTTTGCCTTACATACATACCACTCATGTCTTTAGTGTATTTAAGCTTAGTTTATATTTTGTTTTATTGCTCCATAATCTGCTTTGTTCAGTTTGCTATCCCTTATAATCACTTAAAATTCACCTTAAAATATATTAAATATATTTATTTATCTCAGATCTCAGTTTATACCATTCATATCTGGGGAGATGGCAAAAAGCTGTCCATATCTCCCATCACGCTGTGGGAGGGGGCAGTTTTTATGGAGGGTGTGCACATGAGTGCTGGGTAAATCCCTGATCTGATTTCTGCAGCTGGGTGTGACCGTAATTGTGTATGTGCTAGAGAAGGCTTGAGGGTCCGGCACAGCAAGGAAAGAGTGAAGAAGCGCAGGCTGGTGGAGTGGGCATATTCAGTGGGACCCCAGCACATCAAGTGGTACCCCAGGTCCAACTCCTCATAACATCTTTGATTAGAAAATCTTTTTACAATTCATGTATTAAAGATAGTTTTTAATAATCTAAATAGTACTTTGTTCTTCATATCTATTTCCGAAAGTCTGTCAGTGCATTAAGCACCCATTATTTGTTTTAAATTAAAGGTTAAGACCAGAGATATGTATATACTCAAGAAGATTTTTTTTTGCACATTACCTCTTAATGCATGGTAAAAAATGAGTATATTAAAATGAAATGAAACCTTTTGAAAATTAATACATACGGAAAGGAAAAGCCTTGATGAAAGAAGGAATGTCCTCCTCCTTCAAGATTAACACTTAATACAAATAAATGTTAATATAAATATTTGGTATTTTCTCCTGAATTATCAGTTTGGTTCTTAAATGTGTATGACTATGATCATTTATCCATCAATTTTAAGTTTTTAAAAAATGTTATTACTTTAGTAATGGTACAGTTCTATGGATAAGAGTATCACAAATGGATGCCTAAAATAACCTGATCCTGCAATAAGCTCTCTGCCGGTAGATACCTGTATCCATGTGGAGTCCTATTTGTATTGTGGAATCAAAACTTAACCAAGTTCTTTGACTTCAGCAAAATGCTGAGCCACCATCAAGGGAGATACTGAGTACTGCATACTTTTGAAACAAGTCTACTTATTTATGTAACTAAATATAACTTTGTGAGCATAAATTTAGACATTTTTTTAAAATCTTGGCCTGAATCTCCTTGACAGCCTGCTGAAATAATTCCTGCAGAGTTTGGAAATTATTCAGAACACAGTATTTTCACATTCAAAATTAGGTAAACCTGGACTTTCAAAGCCCCAAATCTGAAAATCCTGTCCAAAGTCACTTTCACTTATGTTTCTTTGTCACTAAAATCTTCATAAAATCAGGCAGTACTTGTATAACTTAGCAGATCAACTATCAGCTGTTGTGAACATTTGTAAATATTGATTATATTAAGGATAATGCAGTAAAAGAATACAATTAGGCATGTCTACACGAGAGAGAAGATCAACCCTCTGGAGGTCAATCTTCTAGCTTTCAATTTAGCAGGTCCAATGTAGACCTGTAAATCAAATGCTGAGGTGTCTGGTATCCTCATTTTGCAGTCCTCCCACAGTGTAGACACTACCATGGCTCAGCTTAAGGTAAACCAAATCCAGCTACACATTCTGCGTTGCTGCATAGCATACCTTAAGCCGACCTTCCTGGTCTAATATAGACCAGGCGTTAGAGTGTATGTCTTAAAATTTATTAGAATTAAGTTAAAATTATTTTGTACATTTTCATTTGTAGCTTTGTGACAGTGGAATACAATGAAGTAAAGCTTTTTTTTCTTTTTGATTTGTAAAATAAAATAAAAATTGTATTGATTCTACTAAAATAATTGTCTAGGACAGCATTTCCCAAACTATGGTCCACGGCCTGGTACCGGGCTGCGGGAAAAAAATACCAAGCCTCAGCATGGCTGGTGGCTGCCGGGAGGGAAGCAGAGCGGGGCAGAGTGGAGCAGGCTGGGAGGAGGTGGCGGGGGGAACCCGCCGCTGGGAAGGAGGGTTGGGGGCAGCGGGGCTGTCCCACAGAGATCCGGGCAGGCAGCGGAAGCAGGGTTGGAGGTAGCGGGGCTGTCCCGCAGAGATCTGGGTGGGCAGGCGGCGGAAGCAGGGTTGGGGGCAGCGGGGCTGTCCCGTGGAGATCGGGGAGGGCAGGCGGCGGAACCAGGGCTGGACAGGGGAGATCGGGAGGAGGAGGATGGGAGAACCAAGTGCCGGAAGCAGGGCTGGACGGGGGCAGTGGTGCTGGTTGGGGGGGTCGTCGGGGGAGTGGGGCTGACCGGGGGAGATTGATGGCCACCAGAAGCAGGGCTGGACTGGGGAGATCGGGAGGAGAAGGCGGGGGGGGGGAGCGGGACTGACCTGGGCAAATGCAGACCCTACAGACCCTGGCAGACGAGTGAGTCTGGCTGAGGATTCCATTTTGCCCCGCCCCCCCACATACCCTCCCTCGAGTAGTTGCGAACTGCCTGGCAGGTAGACACACTCAGGCAGCATGAGCACATCTACCAGCCAGGCAGTTCCCAGCTAAGGACTGATACACCTAATTATAATAAAACTCACCTAATTAGAAAATATCAGACATTTTATATGTCTGGTAATTTCTCAATTTGTTTCCCAGACAAAACCATCAAATACCAGACTGTCCGGTACAAAACTGGACACCTGGCAACCCTATCCTTCCTTGCACCCTCTCTCCTAGCCAGATACCCTACCCCCAATCTGCTCCTGCTCCCGCCTCCTGGAGTGCCCATGCGGCGCCAGGTCCCCCAAGCCTTGGCCCAGGCTGAGTGGAGGATGCAGCCGGGTGAAACACTGAAAATGTATTCATTTTTCATTTCTTTTTTTATATGCGTTTATATTTTTGGGCTGCAAAAAACAGTACTGAAAAAAAACCAGGTTCCAACTAAAGTAAAAAGTTTGGGAAACCCTGATCTAGCCAGCTTTCTATCCATCTTACAGTCCATTTATCCAATCCATATTCCCTTAACTTGCTGGCAAGAATATTGTGGGTGACTATATCAAAAGCTTTGCTAACGCTGGCACTGGGGGCTTTGGGAGGACCAGAAACAACTTATTTGAATATTCATCATTTGCTTAATGAATATGCAAATATGCAAATGAATGTTACCAGTCCTCCAAAAGCTCGTGAATGGATTTATTGGTCCCCGTGTCAAAAAGTTTGGGAACCCCTGGTCTAGGAGTTTAATTTATGTGTTCTATGGTGACATTCTTAATTATATACATATTATACACCAACTAGCTATGTTACCAAACATATGGATCACATGCCAATGAAAAGAAAAGTAAATATACTAAACATCATAATATAATCCATCTCTATCAACCTCTTGTATTTTTTTCATTTAAGTGTCTTTCCCAAACTATAGTGAATTAAAGTAGTTTGAGTTTAGTTGAGCTTTTATTCCTGAATTAAATTACCAAATGTTTCCAACGTTTCCCTCCCACGTAGACCATATATTGAAAATGGACCATATATCTAGGATATGTTGGTCTTCAAGTATGGTATGATCTGTCTAATATCTACTGAAGAATGAGAACAATGAGGAGTGGAAATCATACATAGCAGTGTGTTCTGATGCCACAGCATTGTAAACAGCAGTATATTGAAAGTTTTCCCACTTTTGTCTTCCCATTTCCTTACTAACATTTATCCCATACCTATTTCTTAACAGCAGGAAAAAAATCTAGCAGATCTGCAACTGGTTGTAATGTTCAGTGTTCAAGACGCTAGTCCTGCAGAGATCTATGCACATGCTTAATTTTAAGCACATTTTGTCCCATTAGCATCAATGAGATTGCTTAAACCTTTGAAGTTAAATAGGTGAATAATTCTTTGCAGGAACCATAGGTGGGAAGAAAACTCCCTCTAGCACCCTTATCAATTCTTTTAACAGAGGATGGTCTTGTGATTAAGGTAGTAGCTTTGGATTTCAGAGGTGTGGGTTCAGTCTCTGGCCATGCTACAAACTCTATGTGTGACCTTTCATATTGTCAATTGACTTCAGTTCCCTGTCTGTAATATGTGGAGGGTGATACTTCCTTTTCTCATTTTTTGTCAATCTTGTCTATTTAGACTGGAACATCAGCAGAGTGGGAACTGACCCTTTAATATGTATGTATATGTTATAGTGTATAAAAAACACAGTAGTTATTGGCCCCTTGCTCAATGTAGTCATGATCTTGGATGGAGCCTCTAGCCACTACCCTCATAAAAAGAAGTAGTAATACTATATTGGCCTTACATACCCAAATATACACTTCCTTAAACCACTTGCTAATGTTTACTTGATGTATATTTCATTTTAATTTTTTTAACCTGGACACACAGTAGAACATTCTATTTTACCTGGAAAAAGGAAAATAAAAACAATTTTTTCAGAGAGAGAGAGAGAAGTCAAACAAAAAGAAACCTCTGATATCCATATCTTGTTATGAACAAATTACTCTTTATTTTCCATTATCCTTTTAAATAAGTTACACTTAAAAATTCTTATTTTCACAATGTAAATTGTGGCAATGACACATACAATATGCACCAAAACAACATAAATAATTTTACAGGTTGATTTGGTGCCAGTAAGAGAGAGCAACTTGAGTCCTTCCCTATCATCATTTCACTACAGGCAAAAGCTTGTGTGGTATAATATCTCCCAAAATCCAATCAGTGAATCATGTGTTTTACCTTAACCACATTGACTTTAATTGGATTGCAACAAGAAAATAAAATGACAAAATTATTAAATTAGTGCTGTGAAATACTCTAGTAGACAAGGTACAGCTTTACTCTTTAATTTCCATTCCAACTCCAGCTGCAGTTACTTCTAAATGATAAGCCTTTTGAACTCTGCTGCACAATTTCCAGATTTGAAAGGTACAGCATATTGCCTACAGTCATGAAAGCTCCATATACCAGCCTGTAAATAGAAAACTTATTTCTTGCTGCACGGGTTGAAAATCCATGATGAACAGATTGCTATTCAGAGGTATTTTCAGGGTCCATTTTGGTTGGTTGGTTGGGTACACAGAAATGTCATCTGCAATTTACATATTGTCACTTGTACAATATTATAGCTAATGAAGTCAGTGCAAGATTCAAGGTAGAAAAAGTATTTCCTGAGTCTGCAGCTCATTGGAAATATTGTACTTTATCATATGCACTCTCTGCCTCTGACAAAGTGAACTCCCAGACTGAATTTGTGCCTTTTAGAAAATAGACAATGTTTCTGTGCCAGGATCTACTCAAAGGTGCATGTCATGTCATTTGAACTATTAACCACATGAGATTAAGCCCAGATAAAAAAATGTGTTCCATATAACATCATAGGTTAATGCCTTTTCTGCTTTGAGAATCTTGGAAACTCTATACCATTTATTTTCCAAAAATAGTTTCTTTAAGATTTTATTCTGTAAAATGATTTATAAAGAGAAGGCAATGTCAACAATGGCAAATGTCAGGAGTTGGTGCTTTGTGAAAACAAAAGTCCTTTGTTTTAGCCTTTCTCCTTTTCATCTCCATAAAAGCTAGTAATCGAAAAGACCTGTTAGTCATTCTGTCTAGCACTGAAAACCTCCAGCAAAGTCCTTGAATAATTTAAATTCCCATTGAAATTAGTGAAGGATGAAGCTGCTTGCTGGAGATACTCTGCACCTTACAGATTGAGGCCATTAGTCCAGTCCCATGGGACTCGGGGATTCTTTCCTTATGTATATTCCTGTAGTGCATTAGTAATATTAAAGCATCCCTGTGCATTTCCAGTGGCATGTTGGAGTCAGTATGTACTTAACCAGAGGGGAAGGGAGCAGGAAAGAATACCCTAAGGCAGTCTCCTTTGTGATCTGGCGAATGCTTGCTTTTGTTTCCTACGTGGCAGGATCAAACTGTGTTGAAACCATGTTTGTAGCTCATGTTTGAAGCCCAGCACAGATAGGCTTTTGGAGTCTTCCCAGTTTCAGACAGTCAAACCCACAGTGTGAATTCACATGTAGGCATTCATGTGAAAGACCTTGAAACAAAGTTTAACTTCTCTTTGAAAGAATAGCATTTGTTCAAGATACAAAATGATAGCCTTTCAGATGGTATCTGTTTGTTCACACAAGCTGTTCCATTCTGGTGGGTCTGATTACAGGAAAGATGCTGCCTCTTCTCTACTGTCTCTCCTTCTAAAATCAACTCAGCCCATAAAAGTAAGTGCTTAGTATGCACAAAACAGTATTGTATTGGCCATTGTTGGAAGATTTATTGTTATGCAGTGCTTGTTTGAACATTAATTATCTAGGACCAGAAAACTGCTGTGGTTTTTTTTTTAATATTGCATCCAAACCCCAGGACATATTATACTAATTCCATAGTGGTATTTGGTATTGAGGCGAGAAAGATGTGCCGTTACAGTGTATCTTGAACTTAAGTTTTGAATGGTGGAAATAATGTTCTTTATCAGATCAGTGAACTAGTTAACTATATATTTTTTCAGATCAATTAATATAATACATTAGTTTTCAACTATAGCCATAGCCTTTTGTTCTCTCAATCACTTCTATGTACAGGTACTTTCATGAGACTCTCAAGAATCAGTATGAAATAACATTTATGCTTCTCTGATTTATTTTCTACTTTTGTTCCCCAATACTAAAATGAGAAATAGAGATTAATTCTGAAAACACTGTTCTGATTTTGAAAATAATAAAATAAAATTCACATTTCCTTTCAAACACTGTGGGATCTGTGTAAAATAAAGCATGGGAGAAGTTTTTGGATTGTTTGGTTATTTCATATTGTGACGGATTAGTTCAGGGCACGAGCACACAGGCCCCGCCTCCAGGGCGCGGCCCAGCGAGCCCACCGTCTTAAAGCTGCAAATTCAATAGTTAAATGGGCACGAGCTCCCGATATCCCACGACGGGGTGGATCAGGGCCCAGCGAGCCCTGTGTCCCCAGTTCCCCTCTCGGGGCACCTCGGTCAGTCACCACGGATCTTGGGCGGAGGCCCCTCTCAATTTGCATGCGTTTACTTCCCTCCAGTGTCGTGTGAAGCGTTGAGGGATAAAGGGGTCGCTAGGGGGACCCGGGCCTAAGGGTTTGGGTCTCGACCCTTACCTGGCTGACGGGGTCCCACCCCATAACGCATCAGCCCACGGGTGCCAGAACGGCCCTGCCCCGGGCTGCTTCCTTGCCTCCCTTGGTTCCAGATTTGCAATCCCGAATCACCAGCCCTTACCTCCCCGCCGGCAGTAGTCCTGCGTGCTCCTCGTGGATCTTGTGGGGTCCCAGGTTCCAGTCTCCACCGGGGGGGGGGGGGCGAGGAATCGCCTCCCTGCGGTCCTCCTCCTTGCTCTGTCTCCCGAGGAGCTTTTGAACCTCCTGCTGGAGGTCACGCCACCCTTGCCGGCCTGCCCCCGACGTTGCTTCCGCCGACGCGTCGGGGCGCAGGGGGCGGAGTTATGTCCCGGCGTCCCTTGCTCGGGATGCGTTGGTCCGCCCTTGGCTGCCGGCCGGCCCTATTTGCTGCGGCAGAGGGAAACCGCCCCACGCAGGGAGCGGCGGGGCTGGCGTCATGGCCGCGCGCCTGCTGGGCAGCTTCTCCCGGGCCTCCTGTCGAGGCTGGAGTCGCTGCCCACCCAGTTCCAGTGCGGGCCACCGCTGGCCCATCACACACCTTCCCTCTTGGAGGCTTTAGGCACTCCCCCTCATTGCGGTCCCATATTTTAGAGAAAAAGTCTGCGTTCTGGTGCCTATTACCCGGATGGTGGCTTACCTCGAAATCGTATGGCTGCAAGGCCAAATACCACCGCATAATACATGCGTTTGTGTCTTTCATAGAGTTGAGCCAGAGTAATGGGGCGTGGAATGAATGCAATTGGAATTTATTTCCCCACAAGTAATACCGTAGGTACGCTACCGCCCATCTTACGGCTAATGCTTCCTTTTTGACCGTGGCATAATTCTGCTCCCTGGGCAGTAGTTTCCGGCTTGCGTATAGAATTGGGTGTTCAGCCCCTTGGTGTTCCTGTGCCAGCACCGCTTGGGAGGCGTCTGTGTAGAGAAGAAAAGGTTTTTCAAAATCTGGCTGTGCTAATATCGGGTCAAAATCTGGCTGTGCTAATATCGGGTCGTTAGACAGGTGTTCTTTTAACGTCTCAAAGGCCCGTTTGGCTTGTGGGATCCATTGCACCTGCGTGGGTTTGGTGTTCTTTGTGAGTTCTGTCAGTGGCGTTGCTATCGTGGCAAAGTCGGGGATAAATCTCCTGTAATAACTGGCCAGTCCCAAGAATTGTCTCACCTGCTTCTTTGATTTAGGGGCTGTGTAGCTTTCTAGGGCCTGCACTTTGCTGGCCAGGGGTTTCAACTTTACCCCTCCCACAGTGTACCCCAAGTACGATACCTCTGTTTTGGCTAGGTGGCATTTTCTTGGGTTCGCCGTTAGGCCCGCTCTTCCCAGGGCTGCCAATATGGATTTGACATGGCGTAGGTGGTCTTCCCAACTGCTGCTGTAGATGACGATGTCATCTATGTATGCAGCAGCGAAGGTTCGGTATGGTGCTCGTAGCTGGTCCATCACCCGCTGGAAAGTGGCCACCTCTCCATGGAGACCAAAGGGCATCGTTCTGAACTGGAATAGACCAAATGGGATGGAAAGCATTGTTTTTTCTCTGGCTTCTGGCTCCAGGGGGATTTGCCAGTATCCTTTCGTTAAGTCAAGCATGGATAGATACTTGGACGTGTCCTAGCTGGTTCAGGAGCTCATCGAAACAGGGCATCGGGTAGGCGTCGAAACGAGATATGATGTTAACTCGCCGAAAGTCGATGCAAAATCTAGTTGCTCCATCCGGCTTCGGAACCAGGACAGTGGGGCTACACCATTCACTTCGCAACTCCTCGATCACACCCCATTGCCGCATCAGCTGCACTTTGTCCCATATGGTCCTCCACATCTTACATGGCAGGGGTTGAAGTGGCTCTCGTACCGTCCTTCCGGCTTCAGTGATGATCCAATGGCAGCCCAAAGGCGTGCGGCCCGGCCTGGCCATGAGCGCGGCCCTGTATCGGCGTAGGAGATCCTTAAGTTGTTGCCGTTGAGGGGCCATCAACTCGTCACTCAGATTGACCTCCGCTTCCTCTTGGCTGTTGCCTCCCCAGGGTCCCAGATCTTCTTCGGTGGGTATTGGCGTTATCAACAGGTTCTCCGAGGTGACCCACTTCTTCAGGAGGTTCACATGGAAGGTTTGTTTATCCTTCTTTCGCCCCGATAGGCGAATTTCATAGTCCACGGCCCCCACTCGCCGGATTACTTCGTAGGGACCTTGCCATTGGGCCATTAACTTGGAGCCAGGTGTGGGAAGGAGGAGCAATACCCAGTCTCCCAGCTGGAATTCCCTCATCTGCGCTGTTCTGTCATAGTATCGCGCTTGCCTTTCTTGACCCTGTGCTAAGTTCTCCCGGGCGTACTCCCCCAGCCGTTGTAGCTTCCCTTTCAACTGCAGTATGTACTGGGCGGTCCTTCGGCATGCGGTGAGCTGTTCTTCCCAGTCCTCCTTTAGGAGGTCCAAGATTCCCCTTGGCCGCCGACTGTACAGTAACTCAAACGGCAAGAATCCCGTTGATTGCGGAACCTCGCAATGGCAAACAGTAGCGCGGGGAGTAAGTTGTCCCATCCCCTGGGGTCGTCTCACACAAACCTTCGGAGCATCTTCTTCAAGGTCTTGTTGAATCGTTCCACCAACCTATTGGTTTGTGGGTGGTAAACAGACGTCCGAATTTGTTTGATCTTTAACATCCAACACAATTCTTTCATCATCCGTGAGGTGACGTTTGTCCCCTGGTCCGTCAGAATTTCTTTCAGCAGCCCCATCCTCGAGAAGATCTTTACCAGTTCCCTCGCTAGGGTGGGCGCCTTGGTGTTTCGGAGTACCACCGCCTCGGGGTACCGGGTCGCGTAGTCCAACAGCACCATGATATAATGGTGGCCCATGCGAGATGCCTCCAGGGGACCAACCAAATCTAGGGCTGTGTTGGAATGGAGTTTCTATGACCGGGAGGGGGATAAGTGGTGCCTGTGCCAGGCCTGCTGGTGCCGCCCTCTGACACTCCGGGCAAGAGGCGCAAAAGTAGTGTACCGCTTTATAGATCCCCAGCCAAAAAAAACTTTGGGTTACCCTAGCCCACGTTTTCTCCTGGCCTAAGTGTCCTACCCAGGGCTTGGTGTGGGCAAGGTGAAGCACCGCCCGCCGGAGCTGCGAGGGGACTACTAACTGTTGTCTCTCCTCCTCCCCCCTCCAATTCCTGTACTACCCGGTACAGGCAGTCATTTTGTACCTTGAAATACGGTCCCTGGCATTGGCGTTGGGGTTCCTCTCCATTTTCGTCCTCGGCCAAAGCATCAGGTCCTCTCTTTGTTCTCTAACGAAGTCGGCGCTTCGCCCTATTTCTGTCTCCTCCTCCTCATCACCTCTCATGGCTCTGGCATTGCCATCTCTGGGGTTGCCTCCCCCTGGTGCCAGGAACCCTTCAACTGTTGGTGAGCTCCGACCCTCAGCTTCCTGGGGGTCTTCATCCCACTTTGAAGCAACTGAGTGAATCCCGGCCAATCTCTCCCTAGCAACACCGGGTACGGCAAGGTGGGGACCTTCCCCACTCTCCACATTTTCTCGCTCCACTTGTCCGCCAGCCGTACTCGCACCGAGGGGTAGGCTCTGACCTCCCTGTGAACTCAGCGCATCAACACGGGGTCCCCTTCCTTCCGTCCGATAGGGATGTGGTCTTCTTGTACCAACGTGACAACAGACCCGGAATCTACTAACACCGTTACCGCTTTCCCCTCGATCTTTACCGTGGCCATTATTGGGGAACATGTCCCCTTTGTCTCCCGGGGCTCTCGAGGTCTCTCTGTCTGGCCTAGGGTGCAGTCCATCAGGGGGCAAGCCCTTTTGTAATGACCTTCCTGGCCACACTGAAAACAGGCGCCCTGGGTTGGGGTCTTTTTTTCCTCGGTCCCTCCTTCCCGGGTTGCCTCCACCTCCGTCCCCTCCACCGGTCTTTCAGGCCATACTGGGGTGAGCTTGCAGCTGGTTCCTGGGCCACTACGGGGGCCTCCAAACCTTCCCCTTCCTCCTATCCCTCCACTGGGTCGTGATCCCCCTACCTTCGGTCCTTGTCAGGTCGTTCTGGGGCTACTGGCCTCCCCGTACTTGGCAGCCATGTAGGCTTCCATTAAGGCCACTGCTTCATTTACTGTTGTGGGTTGATTTTTCTTTACCTATTTTTGGCCCTCTCGTGGCAATATGCTGATAAACTGCTCGAGGATTATTAGCTCCATCACCTGAGCGGCTGTCTTTTGGTCGGGCTCAATCCATTTCCTCGCCCATTCTCGTAGCCTCTGTGCCATGGCCCAGGGCCTCTCCTTGGGTCCAAACTGCTCCTGCTGGAACCGTTGTTGGCAGGTTTCTGGGGTGACCCCCAGCTGGTCAAGCACTGCCTCCTTCACCTTAAAATAGTACAAGGCATTGTTAGCCGCTAGGCTTCGGTAGGTGAGTTGCACTGGGCCGATGAGATACGGGTCGAGTAGGGTAGCCCACTGGTCTTCAGGCCACCGGGTGGTTAGAAAAGCCTCCGGATCATCCTGGGGCCCCATCTTAGTTAAGCGAATGGGGAGGGCTCCCATTCCCGATGCCTCTGGCCCCCCGCGGTGCTCGTCACGGGTCCACCTTGCTTAGTGGCATTTACCCACCGTTCTTGTTGTGCGCTCAACTCCTGCACCAACTGACACTGTTGGTCTTGAAATTGGTTAGCCAGCTGCTATAGCAGCTGCGCCTGCTGCTGCTGTTGCTGCCGTTGGGTTTCCCTGATCCAGTCCAGCAGCTGTCACGGTTCCATTTTTCCGTCCCGCTTTCCCCTCTTTTAATTCCCTATAGTCGATATATCAGCATCTTAGCTCACGAATGTGTCACTAGTGGGGCATTTCGAATACCCACATTCTCCACCAGATGTGACGGATTAGTTCTGGGCGCGAGCACGCAGCCCCCGCCTCCAGGGCATGGCCCAGCGAGCCCATTGTCTTAAAGCTGTGAATTCAATAGTTAAATGGGCGCGAGCTCCCGATATCCCACGACGGGGTGGATCGGGGCCCAGCGAGCCCTGTGTCCCCAGTTCCCCTCTCGGGGCACCTCGGTCAGTCACCACGGATATTGGGGCAGAGGCCCCTCACAATTTGCACGCGTTTGCTTCCCTCCACTGTTGTGTGCGGCGCTGAGGGATAAAGGGGTCACTAGGTGGACCCGGGCCCACCCTCTCCACTGGGTCCCAGCCCGGGGCCCTAAGGGTTTGGATCTCAACCCTTACTCGGCTGACGGGGTCCCACCCCATAACGCGTCAGCCCACGGGCGCCAGAACGGCCCTGCCTCAGGCTGCTTCCTCGCCTCCCTTGGTTCCAGAGTTTGCGATCCCGAATCACCGGACCTTACCTCCCTGCCGGCGGTAGTCCTGCGTGCGCCTCGCGGATCTTGTGGGGTCCCAGGTTCCAGTCCCCACCGGGGGGGAGGAATCGCTTCCCTGCGGTCCTCCTCCTCGCTCTGTCTCCCGGGCAGCTTTTGAACCTCCCGCTGGAGGTCACGCTGCCCTTGCCGGCCCCGCCCCCGACATTGCTTCGCCGACGCGTCGGGGCACAGGGGGCAGGGTTACGTCCTGGAGTCCCTTGCTCGGGACGCGTTGGTCCGCCCTTGGCTGCCGGCCAGCCCTATTTGCCGCGGCAGAGGGAAACCACCCCATGCCGGGCTCGGCGGGGACGGCATCACGGCCACGCGCCTGCTCGGCAGCTTTTCCCGGGCCTCCTGCCGGGGTCAGAGTCACTGCCCGCCCAGTTCCAGTGCGGGCCACCGCTGGCTCATCACAATATCTGCAAAACCCTTGCTCATATGAGTGGTGTCATCGAGGTCTACCTGTGGAATGAACGTACGAGGCAATGTGAGTAAAGGTATCACAATTGCACCCTTAATTAGGGTTTAATTGTAGCTTTGCCATAAGCCCTGAGCCAGGAATAGGACATAAATTAATCTGTCCTTGGAGCATCACAACCTGTTTCTCTGAGTTAAAATCTGATTCCAGGTCTCCATGTCCAAAGGGGGAAATATCCTGCACTCTGCGGTCAGAACTGCCAATGGAGGTGGGTGGAGAGGGCAAAAGGGGCCATTGTGCTGGGTCTCAGCTGTTCAAAAAAGCCTGGGGTGTCTGGCCACTGCTGCTCTTACTGCAGTAGTGGCAGCAGCTGGAGTCCTGAGCCCTTTAAATTGTAGCCGGAACCCAAGCTGGCACACTCCGGGCAGCACTAAGAGATGGCCGGGGAGGCTGGTGCGATGTGGGTAGTCATGAGAGCTAACTGCCCCCAGCCCCATCCCTTCTGCCCTGCCCCTTGCACAGAAGATCCCGCCCCTACTTCATCAGTCCCTGCCCCTTCTAGGAGCACAGAATCACCACTCCCATCTTGCCCAGGGGCCTGGGAATTCTGTTGCCCTCCTTAAGCCTATGGTTCTGGTAGATGGCACAAAGGAGGAGGATAAAGCTCTATGAGCCCTTGTGGCCATCACATAAGATGGACCATGATTTTGTCCATAGCATGCGTTATTCAGGCAAGTAACATACAAATTGCAGAAAGAACAAGGAAAGACCCTTTGTTTTATTGTCTTAACATCTGGCAAAGTGACTGTAACCTCAGAATTGTGTATACTCAAATAGGCAGGATAACATTTTCTAGAAGCAGTCCTTTTATTTCTGGACAATTATTCTATATCATTTCTTGAGGAAAATATTAATGACAGTCAGTGTGCTCACTGTTTGTTTACCTGGCGTTAGCAGAAGGACACATGGATTCTGTGTGGATTCCAATTATAATAGAACCTTGAATCATCTCAGGGTCATTTTGTACCTGAACCTGAATGTCTGGGACTTTACCTACTCCCATGCTCATTGAAGCCAACAGAGGCCTTAGAGTGGGCTTTGATAAAGTGCTTGACTTGTTAATTGAACAGACTGGTACCTGCAAAGTGTTATGCTTGTTTTGCAGCATATGGTTACAACTATGATTTGAGTTTTGACTTTGAGATCTATTAATGAGTGTCCAGGCAAGTTATTAATGGATCTCCAAGTTACCATATTATTGCAAGCCAATTTCAAAAACCAGCTTGAAAGGGAGGGTGCAGAACTTAATTTCATTTACAAGTTTGATACCTTGTAACAAACATAGGTCTAAATAAAGACCTTGTGTGGATGGCCCACTACATTCCACATCCTAATGACATAAAAAAACCAAGCACAGGGCACTTAAGAGCACTTAGTACCCTCTCTAGCAGCGTCATTTAGCATGGACACTATAACTGACAATTTTCCCCTTTTTTGGGGGGGAGGGATAGATCAGTGGTTTGAGCAGTGGCCTTTTAAACCCAGGGTTGTGAGTTCAGTCCTTGCAGGGGGCCATTTAGGGATCTGGGGCAAATCTGTCAGGGATGGTGCTTGGTCCTGCCATAAGAACAGGGGACTGGACTCAATGACCTCTCAAGGTCCTTTCCAGCTCTGTGAGATAGGTATATCTCCACATATTTTATTACTATTCCCCTTCATTTGCCTTCTCTGCCCCCCCCCCCCCCACCGCTTCTCTGCTATTTATTTGGAAACTGGATCCCTTAAATCTATTCATCTGAAGAAGTAGGTTGTGCCCATGAAATCTCATGATACCATCTACATGTTTTGTTAGTCTGTAAGGTGCTGCAAGACTTTATTTTTTACATTTTTTCAGTTACAGACTAAAATAGCTACCCCTCTGAAACTTTTTAACTTTCCCATCATACTAGCTAAAGTAATTCTGTGAACGGTATTATCATTCTGCAGTGAACTGATCATGTAAGACTTCCCAATTTTTTTTATTAATATGTGGCTATCTGTAGACAAAAGTCTATATGCTGTATTTTGTTAATAGAAAACCCAGTAATAATTCATGCAACTAATAATAATAAAAACAGCAGTATCACCATAAACACCAAAATCCTTTATCTTTCCTTCCATTATAAAACCATGTCCTAAGGCATACCCTATTTCAGAAAATAACCCGATCTGTAGTTAAATAAGGCCGGGGGGGGGGGGTGAAAATCAGTGAATGAATTAGGCGATACAACAATTTTATAAATTTATAATGTTTAAACTGCTTTTCTGGAATAATAGAATTCTTTGTCACTAAACCTGTACTTTCTTTTAAGTTCATATGTACAGAAAATACAAAAAGACGGGATATTTTCAAGATGGGATATTTATGATGCTGAGACTCAGTAAATAAGATATTTTAATGGATTATATGGGTGTGTTAAATGGGTATATATATTCACATGGAAATGTATGTATTACTTTTTTAAAAGGAAATTTAAATCCAGCAGTGACTTGCACATTATTCTGAATTTCTTATAAATGCCTATTGGAGTCATTTGGAGTTTTGAGTATACAAGAAATGCAGGGTTTAGGGACCCTGGGTTTCAAGAATGAGCATGTTCTGTGTTGTCACATGAAATACATAATGTAGTGGCGACAAAGACCTATTTCATGCTTTAAAGTAGAGACTATGGTTATCCAACATATCTGAGACCAGGGATGAGGAAGGAGCCACTTTTGTCTCAGCAGAGTTATTTCCTGTTCCCTCATCCTCTCTACTGGGGGTACAAGTGTGGGGGAATGGATTCAGAATAATGTTTGCCAATAGGGAAACCTGGTGGGGGGTTGGAGACCACTGTAGAAACAATATTGTCTACCTCTTCAGCTTCACTGAATTTTTGAATAAAATGATATTCTATCTTCTGTGTGGAGACAAAGAATTGTAGCCTGTAGGTTGTCAGTCTTTCATGAGCACATTAATAGAAAAGTATAATTAACTTTTCGCAGTGCCAAAATAAGTTATTTGCACCTCTGACATGCTTGGGCTCATATTAAGCTGGTGTCTCATGAAGCTTTTACTATACATTGCTTGAAAGCCCATGTCATATAATTCAAGTTAGAAATCTCATAATGGATTTGTACACTCTTCACTTCTGAGGAAAGAAATAGAGGTATAATCCAAAACAGATGTAGTTCACAATGCTTCCCTTGTGCTCACAACTGAAAAACACTTTTTCTTGCAATGCTGTTATTTCTGGGCATGGTGAAGGGTATTAGCCATTCAAGAATGCTTAAGGGTTTGGAGTCAAGGTACAGTGTCCACGCATCTTCCATCCTACAATATGGATAGTTGAAATAGTGTCCAAGGGACTTATAGATCTTCTGTGCAGTGGAATGTGTGCACAATACCTGAATAGTGCAGTGTAGAAAGTGATCAAGGGAGTCAGCCAAAGACGGGAGTCCCTGGATGGTGGGGGTCAGACAACTGTAGTCGTAGGTGACTATTGGGGTGAGAACTTAGAGGAGCAGGAACCCTTCCCCCAATTCTTACCTATGGGCTTATTGCACCTGGTACCTCTAAATTTTGCTGCAAAAATGTGCTTATTACTTGGGCCTTATGCAGAAAAGATTTTTGAGGGTTATGAGTGGTTTGTTCAAGGACAGAAGCAAAGTCATTGACTGCAGGTTTCTAGGTTGCAGTGAGACTATAAAAATGATTGTCACGAGTTCCTGAGGAGCTTTCAGTGGTGAACATACCTATTGGAAAGGTCCTTTTCTATGTTTATTCTGCCAGGTGACTCAGAACATTTCATGTTTTGTTTTAAAGTTTTCAGGCAGACAGGAGCCTGAAACTTTCCATTAGCCTTCCATAGCTTGAAGCTCCTGCATTTCTATTTTCATAACAAATGCATTCTGAAGACAAAATGCATACTCCTCCACTCTTTTGACCACTTTAATAAGTAGAGTGGGATTTGGAAAATCCCCTGGCAGAAAACATATTTATTTCGAGGAATTTCCCCATCCCATCCTCCAAATCCTGTCACTGCTTCCATCCTCCTCACAACAAAATGGGTCGGATGTGAATTCTTCAGGGCCTGTCAATGCTCCACCGCTTCTCCAAGGGAGCTGTAACAAAGCAATGTGGGTGAAATGCCAGATTCACTGTAGTCAGTGGCAGAATATACATTGATTTTAGTGGAAGTGGCATTTCACCCTCTGTTGTATGGTCTGAGAAACCTGTCTGTGCTGATATTAGTGATTTGAAGGAGGGTGCACTCTGTAGCAGCATAGTGTAATGCTGTTGGAGAGCATCATGGCTAGCCCTGGTTACAGTACTGGATATGGTAACTACAGCTAGTGATCCATGGCTTGATGTCTAGATTGCAGCCTGGAGTGACCCAGAGATTGGTCCTGGCCATGGTTTTGTTCAACATATTAATTAATGCTCTGGATGATGAGTTGGTTTACACCCTCAGCAAATGTAGATCCAGAGTGACGTAGAGAAATTGGGGGATTGGATCAAAAGAAGTGAGATGAGGTTCAACAAGGAAAAGTGCAGAGTCCTACACTTAGGAAAGAAGAATTCCCAAGCACTGCCCCAGGCTGGGGACTGAATGGCTAAGCGGCAATTGTGCAGAAAAGGAGCTGGGGATTACATATGAGAACGTGGACATGACTTAAGTGTGCCCTTGTTGCTAAGAAGGCTAATGGCATATTCGGCTGCATTAATAGGAGCATTGCCAGCAGATCTAGGGAAGTGATTATTCCATTCTATTCAGCACTGGTGAGGCCACATCTAGAGTTTTGTGTCTAGTTTTGTACTTTCCCCCCTTATAGAAAGGATGTGGACAAATTGGAGAGAGTCCAGCAGAGGGCAACAAACATGATTAAGGGGCTGGGGCACATGACTTATGAGCAGAGGCTGAAGGAAATGGGCTTATTTAATTTTCAGAAGTGAAGGATAAGGGGAAATTTATTTCATTCTTCAACTGAAGAGGGTTCCAAAGTGGATGGAGCTGTCATTCTTTATTGCTGGCAGATTACAGAACAAGAAGCAATGGTGACAAATTTCAGTGAGGGAGGTCTAGGTTGGATATTAGGAAAAACTATTTCACTAGAAAGGTGGTGAAGCACCAGAATGTGTTACCTAGGGAAATCATAAAATCTCCATCCATAGAAGTTTTTGAGACCAATCTTGACAAAGTTCTGGCTGGGATGATTTAGTTGAGGTTGGTCCTGCTTTGAGCAAGGGGTTGGATTTGATGACCTCCCAACGTCTCTTTCTTCCCTAAACTTCTGTGATTCCATGAACTATATATATTCTGAAGTTTGTATAGAATCATGTCTGTTTTATGTAACATTAGTTAACTACATACTTTTACTATGGAAAACAGGCAGGTCTCAATATTCAAAATGCCACTTATTCACTTTCATATCTACAAAAATAGACTAGTTTATAGAAACTACAACACTGTAAACTTCTTTCTAGTGAACAAGTGATTTCCCAAATGACTGAATTTTTTTTAACCGAAATGCACATTCAATAGTTTTATTTCTTTGCCTTTAAAGAAACACTGCAAGTTTGTTTATATACAGTTGATTTATTATTTTATATCTGCTTCAGTCATGATTATGTACCTTTGATTTATTAATTTTACATACATATTTTATGTGCTTCTGTGTCTATCTTGGGCTTTTATTTTCTGGTCATCTCATCATTAGCTAGGCTCTGCAAAACCCCTGGAAGGTTTGTTTGTAATAAACACTTACCTATATGGTAAATCCCATAGTAATTTTTTGAGCTTCCATATCTATCGCATATTCTTTAGCACAGTACCTCACAACCTAAAAGCTTATGCAAACTAGGAGTGGATAGGAATACTTCCATTGACTTCAGTGAGCTTTGGATTAGGGCCTAAATACCAATATTTATAAAGTTTTTAATGCTTCTCTCATCTGGTAAACCCATACCATTTAAATGGCTTTTTCTGCAGTTCATCAAGTTGAAAAGACAGAGCAACTCCGGTTTGGATTAAGGATGCTAAATAGTGATTACCTGACTAATCATATAGTTGATACAATTTGTATTGACTATACGATTCATCAACAGGGCCGCTCTGCAGAGCCGCAGTGGGGGTAGCTCCCAGAGCTGGCTTGGGCTAGGACTGAGCAGTCCTGGCTCATGCTGGCTCCAGGCGCCACCCACTCTGTGGCTTTGCATTTTAAATGCAGTAAGAGCTGCTGGTCTCTTACTACATTTAAAATGCAGAGGTTCAGCATCGCGGACCAGTACAAGCCAGGACTTCCCTGGCTGGCCCAAAAAGAGACTGCTCTGGCACCAGTCGCTGTTTGCAGTAGCCAGGGCTGTCTGCACACAGGGCCTGCTGCTGGAACTTCCCCTGACCGTAGCCAACCCTGGCTGCCATGAGCAGGGACTGCTTGGTGGCAGCATCCCGTCTGGGGGCGGGGGAGGGAGGTCAGCTCCCCTGCTGGGACCCCTTCAGACAGTAGCGTTACCAGGTAACTTCAGAAAAAATATTGGACACACTTGATCAGAGGTGGGGAGGGAAGGGACCAGCTGGGAGGGGAGCGGGGCTGGCCGGGGGGGGGGGTGGCGGGACGGGAAGCAGGGGGGGGAGGTCAGGGGCAGCGGGTCTGTCCGGAGGATATGGGGGGGGCGGCGGCAGCGGGTCTGTCCGGGGAAGATCGGGGGGGGGGCAGCCGGCAGGAAGCAGGGCTGGCCGGGAGGGAGTCAGGGGGAGCGGGGCTGACCGGGCACATGCAGATGCCAGGGCTCTGCCTGTCCCACGCATGGTCCTGGCGAAGCACGAGCGAGTCCGGCTACGGCTCCACAACGCACCTGAACAGTGCTCAGGATCACGGAGAAGGCTTTTCCTGCTCCCCAAGGTGTCACTCCTACATCAGACACAACCAGAGGCTCCCAGCGCCAACTGCACCCCATCTCCCAGCCATTCCCCCCGCCCCCGCCAGGCTTCTGCCATGTGCCCAGCCAGAAAACCAGAAAATACCGGACATTGCACGTGTCCGGTATTTTCTGAATTTTTTTACCAGACAGAGGGCCCAAAAACCGGACTGTCCAGTTGAATACCAGACACCTGGCAACCCTACCAGACAGCGTCCCCTGTCCTTCCTGCTGCCTCTGACAGAGACAGTGGGAGTGGGTGGGGTTAGGCAGCACCCCAGAGATGGTGCTGGGGGGGAACCAGCTTTTAAGCTGTCTTTCCCCAGCACTGGCTCCTGTTCCCCTCCTTGCTAACATGGGGGGATTGGGGAGGCAAAGACACCATGGGGAAATGGCACAAGTGGGGACTGATGCAGTCCCCGCTCACGTCAGTTCCCACTGTGACGCTTCAGCCTTTGAAACATAGCAAGAGCTGTGTGGGGCTCTTGCTACATTTCAGAGGCTGAAGTGCTGCAGTGGGAATACAGTGTGAATGGAGACTGCTCCAGTCCCTTCTTGAGACATTTCTTTGCTGTGCCTCTGCCTCTCCTGCCCCCCTTGGAGACAGTGCTGGGGGAAAACAGCTTTTAAGCTGGCTCCCCCCGCCCAGCACTGTCTCCTGCTCCCTCCCTTGCTGCCTCTCGCTAATAGAAGTAGCGGGGTGGGGGAGAAGTGGCTAGTGGAGTCACTGCTGAAAGTGGGAACAGGGGGAGACAGATAAAATATGCTGAGTAATCATGGAAGGAGGGAGGGGCTGAGGTCAGGGTCTCCCCTCCCCCTGCATCAGGAGTGGTTGCTTCCAATGGATGTCTCCCTTATCACACAGCTGTCCACCCTGCCATAATATGATTACTTTGTGTCCCGGAGCAGTTCATAGTGGGATAGCTGCCACAGTGTGCTCCTTTCATCAGCAATGCAAATCAGCATGTGTAAATACAATCTGATGCCTATGGAAAACAATGTAAACACAAACAAGCATTTTTAGTGTTTTTCTATCACTCACAAAACTGTCAGCAAAAAACTCTGCAAGTGTAGACATAGTCTAAATATTTACATATCTAACAGATAAAGATCAGTTCCTGTCCATTCACATGTTCCTTAGAGCCCAAGCTAATGCAGATTTTTGAAGTTGTATACTCGCAGAGATATCCTGGTCTAGATGTTACTATTGAATAGGACTCATTTCAGCATGCTAGTGAATTTATGTATATTCCTTTCTGTGTTATCTCTTTCCAGCCTGCATTATGAGAATATCTGTAAATGAAGTTTTCTTTATGATTGAAGTGGAAAGAGAGGCTGCTTATCATGTTGCTGTAAAATCAGTTTGTTTTCTGTCACCAGCTTCTGATTAGAGGTGTAAGAAACATGCTAGGTTTCTGAGTTGCTCTAGGCTAGGCATCTGCAACCTATGGATCTAGAGCCAAATATGACTCATTACAGAACCAAATATGGCTCTTTTGTCATTCCCAAAATACACAAACTTTTAAAATTAAAATGAAAAATTAATTCAAAATGTTAAAAAAGCATAATTACTCATGTCAAGATGATTTTTTGTCTATTTCACCTTTAAGTGTTCATTTTAACAACCATCCATCGGAAATAGTCTCTTTTTTTGATTGGTCAAGAAATCTTTCCATCATCATACATGATGGTGAACTCTGTAACCCCCTAACAGTAAAAATGGGAAAATGAAAGAGAGGTGACAAGTACTAAAATTTTCAAAAGGAGTGGATGGACTTGTATGCATTTGTAGATAGGTCTGGATCTCCACACTGTCTCATTTGTAGTGAGAGACTGTTCTCAAACAAACAAAAAAATGACAAAATATGCAGCATTTGCTACAAAATATCCCGATATTGATGCCCCAAAAAAAGCCTGCAAGGCACCGTGGTGAAAAATGAACATTGGACAAAATAGGCTGCTGGCATGGACAAAAAAAAAAAAGAAAGCTTAAACTCCACAAGTTTTGTATGCTCATGCAGCATTATTTGAGAGGGAAAGCCTTTCACGGATGGAGATTACGTGAAGAGATGCATGCTAAAAATTGGTCATGAACTATTTGACAAGTTTCACAACAAGGATAGAATCTTACAGAAAATCCAAGACATGCCATTATCGACAAAAACAGTTCATGACAGAGCTGTGAAAATGGCCCATCAAATTGACAAGGAACAAATGCAAAATTTGAGTACAGCTACTTATTTTTCATTTGCTTTGGAGAAGACAACCAACAAATGTGATGTTAATCAGTTGGGTATTCTGGGACGATATATTTGTGGAAATGTTGTGCATGAAGAAATGATTGAGATATTACCAACAAAAAAATCAAACAAGGGGCAAAGATGTCCTTAGAACTGTAATGAACTTTGTAAAGGAGAAAAATACAGTTAGGTAACCTTGTGTCTCTGTGTATGGATGATGCACCTAACATGGTCAGCAAATACAAGGGATTCCTTACTCTTGTCAGAACAGCTGAACTGCCCGCTTTTGAACTTTCATTGCATTGTACATCAGGAGGTACTTTGTGTGCAATCTTGTGGAGCCGAACTCGGAAATGTAATGGTACTAGTCCTTTGCATGTCAATTGGATTCTTGCCTGAGCCCTGAATCACTGTCAATTTCAGTCACTGATCAAGGAAGTAGTTTCCAAATACCCCGGTGATCTCATGGCAAAGTTTTGTCTCGTTTTGCCCCCGCCTTAATGAGATTGAGTCATTTTTGGATATGAAGAGTGTCAAACACTCCGAGCTTTCAGACTGCAACTGGTTGCTCAAGTTTTACTATCTCATCAACATCATCAGTCATTTGGATGAGTTGAACCTTAAGCTACAAGGGCAATGAAATACAGTCCTGTCTCTGCATCAGGCAGTGTTTGGATTAGAATCAAAGTTGACTGTCTTCATCAAAGATATCGAGATGGACAGGCTGGCATATTTTGAAATTACAAATGTTTCATGATCCGTATCAGAAAGAGAATCCAAATAACAGCCTTAATTTGCAGTGGCTTGCCGGGTTTGTTTTTGAGCTCCTGGTGATATTCAAGTCTCGTTTTATTGACTTTTGTAAACACCGTGCTCTGTTTAAGTTTATGATTCGTCCACATAAAGTGTCCGTTGAAGAACTGTATTTGACAGTCATTACAGGCATCTCAGTCAGTTATTTGGAAATGAAAATAGCAGATTTCAAGGAGTTGGATATCAGGATGGAAAAATTTGTCAAGCTGAATTCTGATTTAGAATGCCTTGCTCAACAACATGCAGAATTGGCAAAACTGCACAAATGGACTGACATGAAGAAACTGGAGCATGATGATAATCTGATTCTGCAAACTTGGAAAGAACTTCCTGTCACGTTCAACACCATGAAGAATGTCAGCTTGGCCTTACTTTCAATGTTTGGCTCCACCTATGTGTGTGAGCAAGTGTTGCCAGCAAGAGTAAATCTCAGGTCCGACACTGGGTTCTCACAGTACAAAGACATGCTACACAGGTATCTGTCAAACACAAGCAGTTTATTTCCGGACAGCTATCAGCTGTGCCCCTTAACTAAAAGAACAACATGATAGGAAAAGTGGCATTCTTACATCCCTTCTGCTAGTCGGGAGACCCCGTTTTGGCTGCAGATGAAGTGGGAGACTGTCTCAGCTTCCGAGGCGCCAGTACCCAAAGCTCATCGGTGAGGTCCAAGTTGCTGTGCTCTGGTGCAGCTTTAAATACTGTGTCTCTACCTTGTTTGTGGCAGTTTGGAAATTTCCAGGGGTTACTCATTGCTTGTTACAGTATGGCTCAGCTGTACTGCTTGTCCTTTGTCTTTGTTTACATGATCAGTACATTTAGGTAAACAAGATTGTTATGTTCCCG
The DNA here is from genome assembly GCA_032595735.1 of Pelochelys cantorii. Lineage (NCBI taxonomy): Eukaryota > Metazoa > Chordata > Testudines > Trionychidae > Pelochelys > Pelochelys cantorii. The sequence goes on along the minus strand of CM064328.1, from coordinate 173,959,695 downwards.
CCCTTATCTACAGTTGGTTCTTGCTACAATGGTGTATGTTCCTAGAGGCGTGCTTCTGGCTCATCATTAGTAGGGAAGGGGATGGGGAGGATGGGAAAGGGGGGGAATGCAGGCCTCACCACCCCTATACTTCACCCGTACAGAGTTCTTCCGTAATTGACCCCTACATTCCACCCCTGGGTGGTGGGGCACTGCACCTCACCCCGGTATGCCCCTTAATTAGGGTGTCAGCCATTTGAGGATGACCTGGTGTTTTATTTCTTGCATTTTGTTAAGGGTGTGGATCTGATCCCACACTGTTTGCCATTTTGGCCCAAGGGAAGGAGTCCAATTTGGGGGAAACATTTTAGACAAAACCTCAGATTGCTGATATACTGGCTTGGCATAAATGTGGCTGCCAGCTTCTTAGGGCAGAGGCATTGCACCTGCATTCACAGATGGGGGTGTAAACTGGGTGTCTGGTCACTCCAGGTAACAGGTGTGTAGATACCACACACAAGTACCCCAAATGATTAGTGAGCATCACAGTGGTCTGATTGAATATACCATCCATAACACACTCCCCCACTGTATCAATTTCTATTCTACACAGATCCAGAAAGTGGTGTTTAAAGGGACACATCCATTCATTCCAGGGCGTTTACACGAGCGTGCCTCTCTTTGGATGTCAGTCTCCAGCTCCCGATTAGCTCACAAGCTTGGATCCCGAGACGAGCCCCCATATTCTGACTGGGATTCTTAGGAGTGGTAATGGTGTCTTCCTGATAGGTGTGGTCCATAGGTGCTTGTCTAGGGGTATAAAGCAAAAAGAAAACAAAGAAAGATACGCCGCAGTAATTGTTTATAATATGTCTTTAGTAAATTAGCAAGTTGGGCTCGTGAAAGGGCGGCGCTATTTCTAGTTCCCATGCAGACTGTGGGGCACTTCGCAGGGCCATAAACTTGAGTGTATATGTGAAATTCATGACAGTGGTATTCAATTATGACTTTCCATTTGGTTTTGTGCTGCCTAGCTTATAAACAGACAGGGCTGCTTTTCTGAGTCTGGCCTGTTTTTTCCAAGCTTCCTGTTATTTGTTTTGACTTCAGCTAGGCCTGCTAGGCCTTGTCTCTTTGCTCCAACTGAACAGCAGGTTTCTGGGGGGACCACAGACCGTAGCTTAGCCATAGACCGTAGGTTAAGATTTTACCTATATATCAAAGGGCTACTGGCTACAGTGGGTTAAACACCTGTTCCTACATTTCTTTCTCTTTAACCTGGTGGGTTAGAGAACCCTAGGTTAATATAGCAATTTTCACGTTGTTAGCTTACTTGGGAACCGTCGGTAGAGCACTAGTACCAGTAGGAATGTTATAATCGATACACCCCACGTAATTTAGCAAAACAACACCCAAATTCATTCCCAGGGTATTCTATCCCCCCAAGATAGCATGACCCATGATTATAGCTTTAACCTCCACTGCCTGGTTTAGGGCCTTGGAATACTTGGTACTAGCCTGGTCCATGGTTTCCCCTATCTGAGTGTACCTCAGTCGGCCTCCCCGAATGTGTCTCTGGACCTCGACCACTAACTCCTCCATCTTCGCCTACAGAGCCCGTAGGCCCTCCTCTAGGTACTTACTGACGTAGTGCCGTTCCAGATCCCATATTAGGTTACCCATCATTGGTGGAGTACGGTAGAGCTGCTCCCCGTCAACGGTCAGGAGTGCCCTGCGAGGAAGTGTCATGCACACGGATAGGTGTGTTGAGGGGCAGGGCTTTCCATTTAACTCGATGGAGTGGTTCTGGGTAGTCCCATAGCAGTAGGTACCGTTTATTTGGACCAACTCTGCATGTGTTAGTTTCTTGGTAACAGCCACTTCGAACCTAGACAGATTCGTTAAAGCGTTATATGGACATGTACATAGAATCTCTTTGTCAGAGTGGGTGCAACATTCACTGGGGTACAGTGCCTTTCCAGCAACTTCAAAGTATGCCACACCTTTTATTCTGGTAACATGACCTCACCTTCACACTGGCAGGGAGGTCACCATTCTCGCTAGTTGAGTGTGAAGGATGCCCATGGGTGCTTGCCCATGTTGTGCACCAGGTGCTAGAAGGGTAAAGATCATGCTATGGCCCATCCATATTGGCCTTTGTATTCTCATGGATTCTCTGTTTCCCCATTCCCCTGGAGGGGGTTTGGGGGAAATGGGAGTCTCACCACTTCCATAAGGGCTGGGTGGACTCGGCCATCTAAAAGGTCTGTTACAAGTACTTGTGTGCTGATAGCTAGAGCTTGCCCCATTCTTACCTTTTTCCTGAGAACTCGGTTAATCGTTCTCAGCTGAGGGCACTTCAGCATGGACCATTGCTTCACAAAGATTTGCCTGGATGTGTACATGAAGCTGAATTTGACCAGTTATGATGTAAACTTCAAAGAAATGTGTGAAAAGATGCAGTAGCAGAAATCCCATTAAATAAAGTATTTGAGTATAATATTTCATTTATGCTATTATTAATCATTATGTTGATTATTAGTAATATTAAGTCATGCAAATGGGCATTCTTATATTGGCTCTTTGTTGACCACTTGTTCTGAATTTTTATGTAGTTTGGCTCTTTGATCTGAAAAGGTTGCCAACACCCTGCTCTAGGTGAACTCCAAGAATTGAAGGCCACAATATTGTGTAGTGCTGAATCCTTCCAACTTGTTATTTTCAGTAGAAGTTGAGGATTAGCACCATGTGTGAGGAGCTCATCACTCTGCCCTAAAGCCCTGAATCAAAGCCTGTTGAAGTCAATGGAAAGACGCTGATTTCAGTGGGCCTTGGATCAAGTCCAAATGATTCGATTTTGCTTCCATTCAATTCAGTGGTAAAGGTTTCACTGACTTCAATAGGAAGTGGATCAGGTTCTAAGTGAGCAGCAAGTAGGAAATGTACCCTCCTCTGCATTACAGGATGTTAATTAATAAAACATGGTTAGTGTCTGAGACCTTTGTGGTAAACATGGATCAGGTATCTTTTTTGTTTGCATGCAGATTCATAATATGCATCGCTTTCTCAGGGAGAGATTATATAGCAGCTTTCTCTGTGAGAATTAAGAATGAAAACGTGTTACATTTAATTATTGATATTGCCATTATGTTGTTTTTCTATGCAGGTAATTACATTTAGTTACTAAAATGGAGCACTTTACACTAGGCAGTTTCAGCCATGCAATTTTAATGTTTTCTCAGTTTTGTAGGCAATATCAAGCTATAACTTAGGGTACAGCTAGATTGGGGGGGGATTTCGGGATATGCCCAGGGAACGCGTTTGCTCTTCTGCTTTTTTTTTGTGGAAGAGCAAACACATTCTTTCAGAAGCCCCTCTCTTCCTCATTCTACGAAGAAGAAGGGGGCTTCCGAAAGAGGGGTTTTTTTTTTTACATTTGCCCAGTCTAGACAGGCCAAATGTTGGAAAAGCCTCTTCCAACAAAAAGAATCAGAAAAAGGTGCGCAAAATGTGGAGTGCATTTTGCATACCTTTTTCCGACAAAAACTTGTAGTCTAGCTGTACCCCTAGAAAACAAATATGATGTTACTAAGTATGACTTTCTGCCCTTTTTAATATTAATCTGCAGGTCCCTGTGGCACCAGCATATGAATGTGCATATATATATATATATATATATATATATATATGTGTGTGTGTGTGTGTCCTATAATATGGATGCCTTTTAAAATTGTATGAGTTCTAAACAAATTTGTGACCAGTCAAGAGTAAAACATATTTCTCCTTGAGATTACTGAAGACTTATTTGCATAAGAATCCATAGAGGTTTTTTTTCTGTTATTACCTTTCCTAGTTGTGATTTTTGCCTGCCTTGGGCCACAATGTGTGGAATTCTTTAGAAAAGTCACTTAGTAGCCAAATTCTGGCAGATGCTACACATAGCCACCTGATACAGAAAACTTTTGGGAGCAGCACTGGAAGTGCAGCACATGCCATCCTCCAAGATATCAGAGATTCTTCTCTTAAGACTATGTTTGTATATATGCCCCATAAACTGCAAGTGTTCTACATGTAGTTTTGCTCGCATCTCCATGGATGTGTGGGCTGTTTTTGTACTCTGTATGTGTGATAATGACACTAATGATCACCCTCCACCTTTACATAGGGGAGGTATTTGCCAGGCTAGCTGAATAAAGGGAACGGTATCCTAGTGTAGAGAGAGGATGGAAGATGATAAAATTCAGAAACAGTCAAACAAAAAAAAGTCTCATTCAATCACATCATGTAATGGTAGACACATTTTTAAAGTCCTAATATACAAACATTAGAAGTCTAACTAATACAACAAGTGTCTAGTATTGAATGAGGATATTGATATAATAGGGTCACAGAAACTTGGTGGAATGAGACTAATCAATGGGACTCAGTAATACCAGGCAAGGACAGAATAGGTTGTGCTGGTGGGGGAGTGGCACTTTATGTGAAAGAGAGCGTAGAATCAAATGAAGCAAAAATCTGAAATGAACCAAACTGTTCCACAGAATCTTTATGGATAGTTATTCCATGCTCTAATAATATGAATATAGCAATAGTGATAGATTATCAACCACTTGACCACATTGACTCTGAAATGCTAAGGGACTTTAAAGAGGCTATACAAATAAACTCAATAATAATGGGGGATTTCAACTATCCTCATAGTGACTGGGTACATGTCCCCTCAGGACAGTATTCAGACACCATAAATGACTTCTTCTTGGAGCAGCTGGTTCTGGAACTTGCAAAAGGAGAGGCAGTTCTTGTTTCAGTCCTAAGTGGAGTGCAGGATCTTGTCCACGATATGAATAAAGTTAGATCACCTAGAAATAGTGACTGTAATATAATTAAATGTAACATTCCTGTGGTGGGAAAAACACCACAGCAGCCCAACATGGTGGAATTTAATTTCAGAAAAGGGAACTACACAAAAATGAGGAGGTTTCAGAAATGAAAAAATATAGGGCCAAAAGTAAAATCCCCGCAAGCTGCATGGAAACTTTTTCAAATACACCATAATAGAGGCTCAACTTGTATGTATACCTGTAGTCGGCTTGCCTTCCCGGAGGGGTTCCTCCTCCTCTGTGTCAGTGGGCAGCCACTCCACCCCACTACACTGTCCCTTTAAGGGAAGCCCAAGTCCATGCCTGGCCTTCCTTCTGGCGGGTGGCACACCACACAGTCTGCATGTCTACACAGGCCCAACCCTGATTCAGGGTGGGCAGCAAGTCCACAAAGCCCCTGTTTGGGGGTTAAGCCAAGCCCTGGTTCAGGGCATGGTAACAGACAAACACAGAGTTAGTTCATAGCTCAGCCAGGCCCTAGTGCAGGGTGGGGCAACATCCAGAGTCAGTTAGGCCAGGCCCTCGGTTCAGGGCATGGCAGCAAACCCCCAGAGTCAGTTATACACACGCCAGGCCCTGGTTCAGGGCATGGCCGCAAACAAACACAGGTTTGGGGGCTCCTTGTTCAGGAGGGGTGCAGGCCAATTGCCTGTGGTGGTGGCAAGGAGGGGGAGACTGCCACCCGGGAGATGGGTGGTAGGCCCACCTACTCCAATGCGCCCCAGCCCAGGGGCGTAGGAGCAGCAGTGCAGGCTGCTACGGGCTCAACAGGGCTCCAGCCCGAAACTCGCTGGCCTCAGGGCTTTTAACAGTCCCCACTAATCCCTGGGCCACTTCCCATCTCCCCCTCAGCTGGTACCTGGAGTTCCAGTGGTGCAGGCAGAGAGTCCAGGGCAGGCTCGTCGCACTGGGGTCCTGGGTGTCCTGCCCAGTCCTCAGCGGCTTGCAGGTCAGCAGGGTTCAGCTGGATTCCTGGGGCAGGCGGCATCGGGAGTCTGGACTGGGACTTTGGGGCAGGCTCTGTTGGGGCCTCAGGCCATGGCCCTGGTCTTGGCAGCGGCTTCTCATGGTGCCTGGGCAGGGGCTGGGGCACAGAGTCAGGTTGGTCCTCTGGGTTCTTGTCCGGGTCTGTCAGGGCAGGCGGGCCAGGCCAGGCCTCAGCCCCCCAGGCAGGGAGCAGGTCATCGGCCTCTGGCCCCAGGTAGGTAGGAGGCTCTGGCCAGGCCTCAGTCCCAGTCCCCCAGGCTAGTGGCCCTGAACAGGCCTCTTGTCCCTCTGCAGGCTCAGCCCTGACTGAGTCTGCGGGCTGGGCTTTTATAGCCCTGTCCCTGCCTCCTGGCTTCTGGTCAGGTGACTGGGCGGGGTCAGCCTCAGCCCAATATGGTGGCCGGAGGGGTTCTTCCTCCTCTGTGTCAGTGGGTGGCCACTCCACCCCACAACAATACCCCAAATTAAAAAAACAGTAGGAGAACTAAAAAAGTGCTAGTGTAGCTTTACAACCAAGTAAAAGAAGCAGTGAGAGAAAAAACGCATCATTTTAAAAGTAGAAGTTAAATCCTACTGAGAAAAATAGAAAGGACCATAAACTGTCAAATAAAGTGTAAAAAATGTAGTCAGAAAGACCAAAAAGGAATTTGAAGACAGCTAGCAAAATTCTCAAAAAGTATTAGAATTTTTTTTTAAAGTACATCAGAATCAGGAAGCCTGCTAAACGGTCTTCATGGCTAAGGATGTGAGAGAGATTACCAGAGCGGAGCCATTCTTTTTAGGTGACAAATTTGAGGAACTGTCTCAGAAAGTGGTGTCATTAGAGGAGCTTTTGTAACAAATTGATAAGCTAAAAAGTAACAAATCACCAGGACCAGATGATATTCACCCAAGAATTCTGAAGGACCTCAAATGTGAAATTGCAGAACTACTAACTCTGGTTTGTATCCTATCCTTTAAATCAGTTCCTGTATCATATGACTAGAAGATAGCAAGAGTGATGCCAATATTTCAAAAGGTCTTAAGAGGGGAGCCTGGCAATTACAGGCTGGTATGTCTAACTTCAGTACTGGGCAAATTGGTTGAAAGTATAGGAAAGAACAGAATTGTCAGACACATAGATGAAGATACTTTGTTAAGGAAGAATCAACATGTTTTTGTAAAGGGACATCATGCCTCACCGATCTACTAGAGTTCCTGAGAGGGTTAACAGGTATGTGGAGAAGAGGAAACCAGTGGACTTAGATTTCCAGAAAGCCTTTGACAAAATGCCTCACCAAAGGCTCTTAAGCAAAGTAAACTGTCATAAGAACATAAGAACATAAGAATGGCCATACTGGGTCAGACCAAAGGTCCATCGAGCCCAGCATCCCATCTGCCGACGGTGGCCAATGCCAGGTGCCCCAGAGAAGGAGAACAGAAGACAATGATCAAGTGATTTATCTCCTGCCATCCATCTCCTGCCCTTGTTATGAAGGCTAGGGCACCATACTTTATCCCTGGCTAATAGCCATTTATGGACCTAACCTGCAAAAATTTATCAAGCTCTTTTTTAAACCCTAATAGAGTCCTGGCCTTCACAGCCTCCTCGGGCAAGGAGTTCCACAGGTTGACTGTGCGCTGTGTGAAGAAAAATTTCCTTTTATTAGTTTTGAACCTACTACCCATCAATTTCATTTGGTGTCCCCTAGTTCTTGTATTATGGGAAAAGGTAAATAATTTTTCTATAATCACTTTCTCCACACCATTCATGATTTTATATACCTCTATCATATCGCCCCTCAATCGCCTTTTTCCAAACTGAAAAGTCCCAGTCTCTCTAGCCTCTCCCCATATGGGACCCTTTCCAAGCCCCTAATCATCTTAGTTGCCCTTTTCTGAACCTTTTCTAATGCCAATATATCTTTTTTGAGGTGAGGAGACCACATCTGCACGCAGTACTCGAGATGTGGGCGTACCATAGTTTTATATAGGGGAAGTATGATATCTTTTGTCTTATTATCTATCCCTTTTTTAATAATTCCTAACATCCTATTTGCCTTACTAACTGCCGCTGCACACTGCATGGATGTCTTCATAGAACTATCCACTATAACTCCAAGATCCCTTTCCTGATCTGTCGTAGCTAAATTTGACCCCATCATGTAGTACGTGTAATTTGGGTTATTTTTTCCAACATGCATTACCTTACACTTACCCACATTAAATTTCATTTGCCATTTTGCTGCCCAATCACTCAGTTTGCTGAGATCTTTTTGTAGTTCTTCACAATCCCTTTTGCTTTTGACTGTCCTGAACAACTTTGTGTCATCTGCAAACTTGGCCACCTCACTGCTTACCTCATTTTCTAGATCATTGATGAACAAGTTGAACAGGATTGGTCCCAGTACTGACCCCTGGGGAACACCACTAGTCACCATGTCCTCTCATGAATTGATAACTGGTTATAAGATAGGAAACAAAGGATAGGAATAAGAATGTTAAGGAACAGGTATTTTGCTAATTGTTTAGTCAATGAGGGAAGGCTCACTCTGAGACTGCTGCACCTCTGCATTTTAAATGTGGCAAGCAGCTCTTACTACATTTAAAATGCAGAGGCACAGCTGTCCCAGACCCATGCAAGCTCAAGCTGCCGTGAATAGGGGTTACTTTGTGGCACAGCCCCTGTCCATGGTGGGGGCGGGGGCAGCTCCCTGCTGGGACACCCACGGACAAGGGCTGCTGCTGGAGCAGCCTCCTCTCCCCACCGTTGCCTCTGATAGTGGTAGCAGGTGGCAGGCAGGTGGCACTGCGGAGACGGTGCTGTGGGGAAGTGGCTATTAACAACACAGGCTCAACACCGGCTCCTGTTCCCCCCTTGCTGCTTCTCATACAGAGGCAGCAACGGAGGTGAGGGGAGAGTGAGTATGTGAGTTCTCCACTCGAATACCCGATAAGCTTATGCTTCTCGGGTGGCTGAGTAGTTGACTACTCACTTACATCCCTAGGTAGGAATAAATGGTCAGTTTTCAAAATGTAGAGGGGTAATTAGTGGTGTCCCACAGGGGTCAGTAGTGGGTCCAATCCTATTCAACATATTTATAAATGATCTGGAGAAAGGGGTAAACAGTGAGGTGGCAAAATTTGCAGATGATACTAAACTGCTCAAGATAGTTAAGTCCAAAGCAGACACTGAAGAGTTTCAAAAGGATCTCACAAAGCTAGGTGACTGGGCAACAAAATGGCAGAAGAATTTTAATGTTAATAAATGCAAAGTAATGCATATTAGAAAATGTAATCCCAACTATACGTCTAAAATGATGTGGACTAAATTGGCTTTTAACACTGGAGAAAGAGAACTTGTAGTCTCATTCTTACCTTGGGTAGGGACACAAGACAGTGAGTGTGTCTTCCTCCCCCACACCGCTGCAGCAGTGCTAGGGCTAGCATTATTAGCAACTCACATTTAATGTTTTCCTTGGTAAGGGCAGGGAACAGACAGCTCTCTGTGGAAGTCGAACAAAAAAAGGAGGGAACTTGCCTAGCTAGTCAGCTCCAAGTAACACACTAGCCTGGGATAATAGGTAGAAGGAGAAGGAACACGGCAAAATATTCCCCCGCTCATAACAACCAAATTGTGATAATTGGGTTTGGGCCAATTTCAGGCTTTTTGTCTGGGGAACACCAATGATTAAACAAAACAAAAAATGAGGAGGGGAATTCTATAGGAATGAACTGAGGGAAAGGTAGCAGGGCCTTCCACACAATTGCCTGCACATAACTTGCAGATTTATCTCCTAGGGCTTGATCCTCAAATAGGCTCCAGGATACTATCCCATTACTTTATTATCTTCTCTGGATTTATACTGGCATAGCAGATGCCTTTCCTCAATTTGCTATTGGAAAGGCTATAGCATTTGGTTCTCAGTCAGAGGCCACAACAGCAGTGGCACAGCCGCCTACAAGGACACAGGCAACTCTGACAATTGGGTGTTGGCATTTGAGGTCATACACTATGCATGTTCAAGCTTGGGTTGTAGTCACCATTAATGTGTTGTGATTCCATTCCAGATGTTGGCAGACTGGCCATGGAGGAGGCGGTATGAATCTGTGGGCACAGAATTATTTTTCTTATGCACGTAAGAGAGGACCTAGTGGCCTTGTGGATTGGCAACCGGGGTCCAGTGACAGCAAGTCTGCACTGGCACAGAAGCAGAAGTATGTAATTGGACCATTGCAGGGCACTGCTGCACACTGAGGGGCCCATCAGCAGTCACTAACAGAATGTGGCCAACATTGGAGAACACTAATTGGAGAATGTGCAAAGGAGTTCAGTTACGGCCCAGGACAATAAATAAAAAAGGGAATGAATGCTGGTCTGTGGTGTTAGACATGTATTCATACAGCATCTACCTGGGAGCCACAGAGCACGACCGGGTGGATGAGGCTGTACAGATTCTAGTGTGTGGGGGTGGGGAGATGGCCAAAACCCTTGCAATCATAAAAGGCTCAGCAATTTGAACAACCTCGGTCACCAAATTATTCCAGGAGAATGGGGCTCCCTAGTAAAGCTTCGGAGCCCATTTGTTTTGGCCAATGTAAAGGCAGGTGAGTAAGAGATGTCTGTGAATACAACTAGGTTTTGGAGGAAGCAGCCAAGCTAATTTCTGGCACTTCCTTGTGGTGGACATCCAGTATAGGTTCTGTGGCTGGATAAATGGCTTGGAAAAGGATGGGGTTAATTAAAGGAACAAATGTGGAGGGGGACAGTTGTAGACTCCTCTGATTGGTATGGAAGGGAGCCAACCACCTCATTCTCATAGTCCAGCTTAACCCTTTTATGAGGGAGGTGGATGGTTAAGGTCCCAACAATGGATTTGCTGGAGGGACCTTGATGGAAAAAGAGGGGAGCTGGTAACCTTCCTCCCCCCGCGTAATTACAGAATAAATATGGGATTATGTGTACTGTACACTTCTATCTGCCCAGTAGTCCCAGCATCTAATACTAAAGTTGTTGTCTGATTAAACCCTAGTCATAGGTCTTTTATCCTTCTTTCAGAATTGCCAGGCAATCATAATATGGTCCAATAGTTACACTTTGATGCAGATACACTATAGGTTGATGGAACAGAAATAGTCAATTAAAAGGACTTTGTATGCATGGTTGTTTGGTGTAGTTGTTTCCCATGTAAGCATTTGTTCAGTAAAAGCTCTGTCTAATATAGCTATAAACCCAGGCCCCTGTTGTTGAAGTCTGCTTTGCACCTATGGTGATCTCCAAAGGCAATACTCCCCTTTGAAGTTTCAACCCCTGTCTCTTAAACATTAAACACAGAATACAGATGTGTGGGCTTCACTACAGCTGCAACTGCTGCTGTGAAAGAGTCAGAGGGGTTGCTGCTGTGCCCATGGTTGGATGTGGACTGGAGCAGAAATAAGAGTTTCATTTCACTCCAGGAAAGAGTCTGTGAGGCTGTCAAAGCCACATGATATGACATCTGAGTTCCCAGTTATTCTCCGATTCCTCTGTTAGCTAACCTTCCAATACCCTTTCAGCCAGCCCTTAATTGGTAAAACAGTGAATTGCAAATGAAACCAATGAAGCAGAACCCATGAGCCTGATTAGGCTTTCAGACCAGTGGAAATGAGTAGTAGCTCAATCCAAGTTACTGTGCCAGTAGTTAAACCATGGCTGTAAGCCGCTGGGCTTTTTTTTTTTTAACAATTCAGTACGTGTATATATATATATATATATATATATATATATATATATATATACACACACACAGCAAAATAAAACCTATTATATTTCCCTTAAGCCTCTCACTGAGGGTTTGGTTTGATTAAACTCCTGAGTTGGTTACTTCCTGGGGCATAGCAGGCAATTTGGGAAGCCATTTTTCTGTCTAAGAAAAGAAAGTAGGGAGTTCATCCCTTTGAAATGTTGGTTCCCAGCTAACAGATCTGTCACCTCATCAAAGAGAGGCCTTGTCTGTCAGACAAGACTGTCTGTCAGAAAGCATATCCATTTTGCCCCTGTTATTACAGGTTAGATTTCCCTGGTCTGGCACCCTTGGGACCTGAGGTGTCCCAGACCAGGGAGTTTGCCAGACTTGGGGAGGTCAGTGCTCCCCTGATGTCTGCCTCACTCCCAGGCTCCCCTCCTTGAGGTGCTCTGCCCTGCCACTGGTCCTGCTGGAGTTGCCCATTACAGCTCCCTATCTTGCTGCTCCCCCACTGCCTCAACGTCTCTCGGGGTTCCCGGCGGGGACTGTTTTTACCGGTCTCATTGCCTCATTGCCTCAAGGTGTTCCCCGTGGTTCCTGGCTAGGGCCACCAAGCCGCCACCAGTCTTGTTTCCAATGGGGGTTCCTCAGCCAGGACTACTCTGGCCATCCTGTCCCACTGCTGGGGCCACACTGCTGCTCCTGGGGATTCCACGGGTTCCCTAGCCAGGGCTGCCCACCTGCACCAGTCACACTTCAGCTGGGGTGCGCCAGTAGAGGTTGCCTGGTCACTCCAACCCCTGCCACCAGGAATTTCCAGGGGTTCTTGGCTGGGGCCATCTGGCCACAGGCAGCTCCGCTGCAGCTGAGGGTACCTGGCTGGGACCGGGTCTCCCCGACCACTTGGCCTTACTAGCGCCAGGGGCTACCCTGCCAGGTCGGAGCCCCCTGCTGATGCTGGGAGTTCCTGGCCAGGCTGAGGGCTTCCCAGATGCTAGCTGGCCCAGCAAGGACTCCCCAGCCCTGGTGTTGCTATGGGGCTCTTTGGTCCAGCAACATCCGTAGCCCTGCCAGACCAGAGAGTCCCAGATTTGGGAGGTTCAACCTGTATTTGGAAATTTCAAGGCTGTGTTAAGGGGTTTTTTTTCCTTTTTTGTGGAGCTTTTATTATATACTTTAATTTTAATACTGCATATTTTGTTCATTTCCCCCTCACTTTGATTTAGTATTTTCTATAACTAACATTTTGGTTGTAATGTCTCTTTTTCTTAAACATATAATAGGTAATAAACAACACCCATTTATTTGATTTTTATGGAAAGGAAACATTTTTTCCCCTGGGGATGTAAGTGACTAGTCGAGTGGTTGACTACTTGATAAGCCTAGTCTTGCCCCCCAGATGGTTCCCCCCAAGACTGTCTCCGTGGGGGGCAGGGGAGGCAGAGGCACAACAGGGGACTGGGCAGCTCTTATTACATTTAAAAGGCAGAGCCACAGCAGGGTTAGCTCCCGGGGCCAGGAGTTAACCCTGCTGCAGCTCTGCAGTTTCCCCGCTTATCAACTAATCGATTAGTCAATGGAAATTCCATCGACTACTTAATTAGCTGATTAAATGCAATTTAACATCCTTAATTTCCCCTGAAAGCAATTCATTAATGACCTGTTAACGAATATGGAATTCTATTCTTTTTTTTTTTTTTGCTCCATGCTTTAAGAAAGATGAAGTAGCACAAGAAGCAGTGTTAGATTTGTAAATAATTTTTGCTATCATATACTTTGTTTTTCTTGAAATGAATGTTCCCATTACATCACGGGTCTCAAACTCAGTTTACCTTAGGACCAATGCAGTCCTCAAGTCCTACTAGCAGGCCAGTGGGCATCCCCATCTGACAGGACTCTGAGTGGAGGGTGGAGGGTCTCTGTGTTCCCCCCACCAGTAGTCCCCAGTGTCACCACTGGTAGCACAGCAGGGCTAGAGCAGCTACCTCTGTGTCACTGTCAGCACATCCCTATGGCCAGGGAGAGTGGTGTGCAGAGTTGTCTTGTTCATAAGATGGTTCAGCGAAGCTTCCTTGGGCCCGTGTTTGGCGGGGCACATTGCACCCCCAGCCATACTATAGATGAGATGGTCCCCCATATTCAAGCTAATCTGCAGAGCCCTGGTCAGGCTGGGACTGGCAGCAGAGATTCCCTCCCCTCCTGCTTCTACTCCTCAATAAATCAATAAAAAACAACACCATAAATCAGATACTGGGGCAAGTTCTTTTCTGTCTTTCTTGGGTACCTGCTGGCATAAAGCATTTTACAGAGCCACTTTCAGCAGAAAGCTTCATTGGCACAGGTTTTGGCTTTTGCAGTTTGTTTTGTAATTAAGCCTTACTGATGCTGACACACATTTTTTCTTCACACGTAAATATTTTGCATAAAATATTCACTGTATTGTACCTTTGGAGCTATGAGTAGAGTTATATTCCACCTTTATAGCCTTATAATGAAAACACCATGCTCAGTGACCAGGAACATATGGGTGCCCCAAGGAAGGATCTGTCTCGCACTACCCAAATGCAGGAAAATTAGATGATGGATGTTCAGACCCTGATACTGCCTCCTCCTTTATATAATGCATATTCATCACTGGCTCATAATGCAGTGTTATTCCACATTGATACTGGAATTAGTTGTTGCAACAAAACATTCAAAACTTAATCTGATGTTACAGTGCTAAAAGTCACTGTTAGATTACGCACCTGGTAGTTCAACAGGTCTCAGCTATTGAGGAGATATAACAGGTAACTCACCTTAGCCATTGATGATTTCTGTTTTGTTGTATTTTTTAGGTATGGTTGGATAAAAGGGGGGTTCCTTACCTCGCTAATCTACAAAGACTTGTTTTGTGTTTGGTGTGTGTGTTGAGTTCTCAGATGACTTTATTATGGAATAATGTAGTAAGAAAAGCCAAAAAAGAGTTTGAGGAACAGCTAGCCAAAAATTCAAAAAATGATAGTAAAATGTTTTTTAAATACATTAGAAGCAGGAAGCCCGCTAAAAAAGCAGTGGGGCCCTTGGATGATAAAGATATAAAAGGAGCGATCAAGGAAGACAGTGCCATTGCGGAGCGATTAAATGATTTCTTTGCTTCAGTCTTCACGGCTGAGGATGTTACAGAGGTTCCTAAGTCTGAGCCAGCCTTTTTAGGTGACAAATCTGAGGAACTCACTCAGATTGAAGTGACATTAGAGGAGGTTATGGAATTAATTGATAAGCTGAATAGTAACAAGTCTCCGGGACCAGACGGCATTCACCCAAGGGTTCTGAAAGAACTCAAATGTGAAATTGCGGAGTTATTAACAGTGGTTTGTAACCTATCCTTTAAATCCACTTTGGTACCAAATGACTGGAAGATGGCCAATATAACACCAATATTTAAAAAAGGCTCTAGAGGAGATCCTGGCAATTATAGACCGATAAGTTTAACATCAGTACCAGGCAAATTAGTAGAAACACTAGTAGAGAGTAAAATTGCAAGGCACATAGAAGAGCACGAATTGTTGGGCAAAAGTCAGCATGGTTTCTGCAGAGGGAAGTCGTGTCTAACTAATCTGTTAGAATTCTTTGAAGGGGTTAATAAACATGCGGACAAGGGGCACCCAGTGGATATAATATACCTAGATTTCCAGAAAGCCTTTGACACGGTCCCACACCAAAGGCTTTTACGTAAATTAGGTGGTCATGGGATAGGAGGAAAGGTCCTTTCATGGATCAAGAATTGGTTAAAAGACAGAAAACAAAGGGTGGGAATAAATGGTAAATTTTCACAATGGAGGAGGGTAACTAGTGGTGTTCCCCAGGGGTCAGTACTGGGACCAATCCTGTTCAACTTGTTCATCAATGATCTAGAAAATGAGGTAAGCATTTATGAGGTGGCCAAGTTTGCAGATGACACAAAGTTGTTCAGGACAGTCAAAAGCAAAAGGGATTGTAAAGAACTACAAAAAGATCTCAGCAAACTGAGTGATTGGGCAGCAAAATGGCAAATGAAATTTAATGTGGGTAAGTGTAAGGTAATGCATGTTGGAAAAAATAACCCAAATTACACGTACTACATGATGGGGTCAAATTTAGCTACGACAGATCAGGAAAGGGATCTTGGAGTTATAGTGGATAGTTCTATGAAGACATCCACGCAGTGTGCAGCGGCAGTTAGTAAGGCAAATAGGATGTTAGGAATTATTAAAAAAGGGATAGATAATAAGACAAAAGATATCATACTTCCCCTATATAAAACTATGGTACGCCCACATCTCGAGTACTGCGTGCAGATGTGGTCTCCTCACCTCAAAAAAGATATATTGGCATTAGAAAAGGTTCAGAAAAGGACGACTAAGATGATTAGGGGCTTGGAAAGGGTCCCATATGGGGAGAGGCTAGAGAGACTGGGACTTTTCAGTTTGGAAAAAAGGCGATTGAGGGGTGATATGATAGAGGTATATAAAATCATGAATGGTGTGGAGAAAGTGATTATAGAAAAATTATTTACCTTTTCCCATAATACAAGAACTAGGGGACACCAAATGAAATTGATGGGTAGTAGGTTCAAAACTAATAAAAGGAAATTTTTCTTCACACAGCGCACAGTCAACCTGTGGAACTCCTTGCCCGAGGAGGCTGTGAAGGCCAGGACTCTATTAGGGTTTAAAAAAGAGCTTGATAAATTTTTGCAGGTTAGGTCCATAAATGGCTATTAGCCAGGGATAAAGTATGGTGCCCTAGCCTTCATAACAAGGGCAGGAGATGGATGGCAGGAGATAAATCACTTGATCATTGTCTTCTGTTCTCCTTCTCTGGGGCACCTGGCATTGGCCACCGTCGGCAGATGGGATGCTGGGCTCGATGGACCTTTGGTCTGACCCAGTATGGCCATTCTTATGTTCTTATGTTCTTATGGTTTTTCTTATATTTGTTAGGCCAGCAGGGAGAAAAGTGTGAAAGACTTGACATACTGGGATCTGAAAGAGTTCTGCCTCCTAAACTTAATTTCAGTCCTAGCGTATATGTGACTGTCATCTCGTATTTTCTGTGGTGAAAATGCTTGAGATTTCTAACTCACAATGGTATATGAGATTAATTGATCAGTAGTAGACTTCCATCCAAAAAACGAAAGTAAACCAAACAAAAAACAAACCCAGCCCACATTAATTGCTTCTGATTCAAAATACATGCAACGGACAACATGGCACGTACTCAGTTACATGGAAGGAGGAATCATATTATTCCTGTAAAGCTGTTTTAGTGCAGCTGAACAAAGATCATTAAGCCTATCCACTGTTAATGGCTGATCATTGATGTCATTACCTGGAGGTGCTGCAGAACTCATTACAGAAACCACAAGGAATGGGAACAAATTCAAAAACGAAAACTGAATTCAGCTGAGTGCATAATCTATGCTGGTATTGATTGAGGGAGAAGCTGCAGAAGAATAAGAATTCAGAGAATTACCTTCAGTGATTTTACTGAAAGGCCATCCAATGGGACATATTAAATAGATGCTTTTCAGTCACGGCCGTATTGATTTGATCTTTCCAATGACAATTCAAACTGCTTTTTTCCAATAAAGAGGCGTAGAGTTGCTGATTTGGCATTTTATTTTCTTCCTCAAGGAAAATGGCATTAAATTAAAATTTAGTCTTGTATAATTAAAGAGCATGATAATCACAAAACCCGTTAATCTTCTTAAAGCTTTTCCACATCCTTGTAAACTGTGGATCTGTTTACAGTATTAGATTATGAAGATTTTTCCTGCATTCCAAGTTCAAAAGAATACCTTTACTTTTTTTTACACCCATGTGTGTTTAAAATATATACCATTTGATAGTTTGCAATGTATAAAGTGCATCTATACACTGTACTGCATACCTTGCAAGTGAAATATTTCTTATGAAATATTTAGTGTTTTTAAGTGATTAACCATATGGTAAATGTATAACACAAGTTGATGCATGAGGAACTTCTCTCTCAAAAATATTTGTAGTGCTTTCTTATTAGGCTTCTGCTCTAAACACAGGCTTCCATAAATCTGTATCAAATAAACTTGTTTGTATATTTTACTTCTTTATTAAATACTAGCAGAAATACCTGGCGTTGCCCGGGGAAAATATAGTAAAAGGTGTGATGAATGAACTACGTCAATTACATTAATATAACACATTTTATTGGAAATACTTTTCTCTTATATATTACTTTAAGAAATTCCACAAATCAGGAAGGCTCATCTTCCCTTAAAGACTCTATGCAAACCAGTGCCTGCAGTCTCCTAGCCAGAAGCCCTGAGAAATGGAGCGGATGTCTCCTGGGCTCTGCAGCAGCAGCAAATCACTGCTCCCCAAGTAGCCACTCCCCGAGTACCTTCAGTGCATGCTCCATAGAGCAACTTGAATGGACTTCCTAGAAGCAGCTGGTCCGGTTGCATTGATCAGACAAAGCAAAACACCTTCAGACCAGGTGCAATTAGTGATATGTAGATGATCAGAACATGCAATGCCTGAACATACCTGTTCTAATGAGAATAGGCTGTGTTCAAAACCTTGAATAGAGTGCTCAAAACCTTGTCCTCCTACTCACCTCCTCTTTGCACTGTGAGCTGAATCCTGCAAAGTGCATAATGCCCATGTCACTTGCTGATAATGCACATAGCCCTGCTAGGAGAACGCATGCAGCCCAAAGGAGGGCGAGTGGTGGGATGGCTCGTTT
Source organism: Pelochelys cantorii (assembly GCA_032595735.1). NCBI lineage: Eukaryota > Metazoa > Chordata > Testudines > Trionychidae > Pelochelys > Pelochelys cantorii. The sequence continues at coordinate 173,941,397 of CM064328.1, read as the reverse complement.
GGGTGTGGGGTGAGGAAAACAACTTTAATTTCCAGAAGGGATTCAGTCAGAGCCCAGCTGCATGAAGACGTTGAGAGGCTGTGATAGCTGGAGGCTTCTCCCAGCCCAATTAGCAAGGCTAGACCCCAGCTAGCATCAGCCGCATTTGGGTCTGTTATGGAGACCTGCTGTTGCTCTAGTATAGGGGAGGTTGCTGATTCTCGCCCCACTGCAGCCTGTCCCCCATAAGCTTTCCCTTGATGGGGCTGCAGGTGTCCACATGCTTTATCCTTTAGGATCTCGTAGTTGCAGTTTATGTGACACACTTAACAGAAGAGTCCAGCAAATGCCTATGATCAGGTGCTACTGAAAGCTAATTATCAGTGGGCCCAATTGGGGCTCTGGGGGAACCGGGGGAACTGATTTTGAGAGATAACCAATCCAGTTATTTAAGTTAGGAAATCAGTAGTATCCGTGCCAAATTTGGTGTTTCTAGCTCTTACTGTTTCGGAGATCTTTCTGGACAAACAAACTAACTTTTGGAAATATTTATAAGATGTACTAAAATGGGAACTATAGAATTCATGCAGTCTGCTTCCTAATGCAATAAACCCTCAGGAAATGCAATATTTTAGATTTCTATGTGCACAGTAGGCCATATTCTCCCTATTTCACCCCTTTCACTGAAGCATGTGAGGGGTCTAATATATGCTACTACCAGTGTAGTATTATGCTCTGCATTCTGGATTGTGATTTGATCAGAATTTTTTTAAGCTCTGAAAAACCAGTACAACAAATTCTACATATCTCCATGTATGGTGTAATAAATCTCTAATTATCTACTGTATTTGACATACTAGACCAGGGGTGGGGAACCTTTTTTGGGCCAGGGGCCACAGAGGCAAAGAAAATTCAGTCGGGGGTCATACACAAGCGAGAAGAAAAAAAATCCTCCCAGACTTGGCCCCTGAATGAGAAGGAGAAAGACACTCCCCACATTTCCCTCACACACCAGAACTTAGGGGGGCCCAGGCTAATGGATTTTGTGTACTCCAGCCCTGCAGTGGGGTGGCAGTGGGGCTGCTTGGGCTTTCCAGTACTGGGGAGGAGCCTTGGGGACCGGATCCAGGCAAGCTGGGAGCCAAATCCAACCCCTGGGCCTTAGGTTCCCCACCCCTGTAATAGACTTAGTATGTGCTAATTTTGCTTTCTGCACATTGGGTTTTGCCAGAAATTAGAAGTATTAGAGATACAAAAGGACAATTTTTCCCTTCAAGTTTCTCCTATAAAGCTTCTCCATATTGAAACTATAGGTGTATCTGAGGGCAAAATTTATTCTCCATTGGGTAACATGGGTTCAACTCTCATTGGAGTAATTTCACATGTTCACACTGTACAAATTTGCAGTTGTATAACTGAGTGGAAAGTTGACTCAAAGATGAGGTTGAAAGAGTCAGTGATATGTGTTAGACACATAAAGCTAATTGCTGCCAAAATGTGTTTGGATGTTTGTAGTGTTTACACTTAATATGATTTGTCCTGGGTGAAATCCACCTAGGTGAATATTTCAATACAGGTATATTTTAAAAAGCAAAGAAATGAAAGCAAAAGGTAAGCAATGTAGACATTTAAAACTTGAATATAATAAATGGTAATAAATGAAAACTTTTGGGGATTTATGTAAATTATATAGTAAAATATGTGCATCTTATATCCACATCTGTGCATGGGATCAATTTATCTGCCAGTCTGGGCACAATAGACACAACTTTGTGAAACATATAAACAGATGTATACATAGGAGACAGGCAGTCTTTGTAAAATCCACCTTAACTGTAGCTGATCCTATATACATTACCCATGAGATTCCTTTGAACCCCACTGAAGAGAAACAATAATATTACTGTCCCCAGTTCTGTCTAATGTTCTCAGCACAAAGTCTGACTCCATAGAGATGATAGCAAGTCCAGTTGTGATAGGGCTCTCCTTGTCAGGTGATCATTCCCATTCATATGACAGTTAGCCTCTCCCTATGGAGATTATTTGGGCTTCTTCTCTGAAGAATTTTTGCGCAAAAACTTCTTGCACAAGAGCACGTCTGCTCCTCAAAGTGCATCACTTTTGTGATGCACTTTTGTGCAAGACAGCGTCCACACTGCACGGACGCTCTTGCGCAAGAAAGCTCTGATGGCCATTCACAGAATGGCCATCAGAGCACCTGCGCTTTTTTGGATAGGCTCTTTTTGTGCAAGAAACCCCTGTGGAACGTCCACACTTGCCTTTTTGTGCAATAGCTGTAGCGCAAAAAGGAGTTGTGCCTTGTAAAAGGAGGTTTACCTACGCCGGAAAAACCCCTCTCTTCTGCCGTTTTACTGCCAATTTACTTGCACAAAAGCTCATTTGAGGTGTGGAGGCTCCGCAGGTTTTTGTGCAAAAGCGGCCATTTTTGCACAAAAATCTTGCAGCGTAGATGTAGCCAGAATGTATTGACTCTTTAGACCCTGTGCATTTGGGTCCCATCATAACTCAGACTTGGACCCTCCAGCCTTATAGGGACTTGGGATTGTGGGTCTGAGCCCTGTGTTAGCATAATTGGAGTATAGATGAAGGCTGAAAAGTCTCAGAAGGGTTGCCATGTTAGTCTGTATTACAAAAACAGTGAGGAGTCCTGTGGCACCTTAGAGACTGACAGATTTATTAGGGCATAAATTTTCACATGAAAACTTAGGAAAGGCTGTGTTAGGCTTGAGCTCAGAATTACGTTGTAGTATAGACGTACTCTAAGAATAACAGGACTTAGGCCTTCTCCTCAGCATATCCTATTGGCTTCCTTAGGCAGGGAGCTTCCTCTTATGCTGACTTTTGTAACTGCCATTTGGAGGTGCATACCTTTCCCTTTTCATTGTACAGAGAGCCGTGATGTCTAACATGTTTTGTCAATCCCAGTGATTTTTAGGTGCCTGAAAGTTAGACCTAACTTGCTTTGTTAATCTAAATCTGAGTGAGTTGCTAAAGGCCCCAGAGAAAGTCTATGGTACAGCAGGAAATTGAACCTCAATCCTTCAGTTACTAACACCCTAACCCCTGCACCATCCTACCATCCTGAGCTTCAAGTGAACTACAGGATGACCCCATCAAAACTGGCTTCTTGTAAAAGACTATATAGGACTTGCATGCAGTATTTTATCATGTGAGGAAGGACTGGGAGTCCTGAAATTCAGCTTTAATTTCTGATTCTATCACAGATTTTCAGTATGTACTTAAGCAACTCAATTAGAACCTTATTTTTAGAGAAACTGAACCCCCAACCTTATGTGTCTACAGTGAGGCAATGCAAAAGCAAGTTTGGCCTTTTTATCACTCTATGTTCAGGTTTTATCTACAAAGACATCTTGTGAAGCTGGGTTAGTGAAGTTTGATATAGTTATTCTTGTATCCATTGTACTGTTACCTGACGCAGAAGTTTCTATATAGATGCAAATATTATTTTATTTTGAATCTGATAGGCCATCACATTGAATGTTTAGCGTGCAGCCTCTGTAAATCCTCTCAAGAGCCACTCTCCTCCCCCAAATAATAGCAAATAATGACCAGTTTTTATGCAATGGCAAATGAGAAGGATAGTCAGGAAAATTTTAATTTGCATTGTGTTACCCTCTGTGATGCAATCGGCCTTTCCCAGTATTTTAAGAGGTAGCCAACCCTTCTGTGACTGTAGCACCAGAAGAATTAAAGCATTTCCTTTGATTACTGCAGACTCTTTTTTTCTTTCAGAAAGTATGGTGTCCAATCTCAGGCTCTTTTATTTAAGTGAGATTTTTTGCGTGAGGGGGAAATTCTTTCCTCTTCTGTATTGTATACCTTGCCTGTTGATATATATATTAAGATATATTAGCCTATCACCTCTGAAAGAATGTATGGGTACAAATGACAATCAGCAATTGAAGTAAAATGGAATGGCTTGATGTAGCAAACATGGTTAAATCTTCCAAACCTGTTTTTCCACTGCATTGCAACTGGTGCAAAATGGATGTAAAACATTACTGTATTAGAATTCTGCTCTCATTTACACAATAAGAGTGTTTTACATGTGCTTTGAACTAACTTTGCACAGGTGTAAATTACTTTACAAGGGGCAAGCGGATAGCAAATCATAGTATGTAATTCCAGCTATAATTAAGTCCACGTCACAAATCCCATTAACATTAACAAGACCAAGATCCCACCGTAGTTTCCAGTAGACTACATGAATTATATTCTAGAAGTGCAAGATATATTTTTCTCTGAGGTATTGTCTACTTTGGGACTACAGTACAGTATACTACATTAAAAAACCATATTCCCTAACACATCTTCACTAGTATGATGCCGTTAGTATGAATAGGGGAAATCATATTTATAAGCTTGGTAGCTGGTTGTGGTTTAGCTGGTTTTAGCATTTAACCTAGCAACCTGTTTCTGAAAATGGATTGTTTCTTTGTATGCTAGATGGTCAATTGTATTCAACATTATAAGTCCAATGGTGTTAATATGTTTTAATGTGATGCTATTCTGTCAGTATAGATGTGGCCACTGAAATTTCCATCTGTATTACTTTGGACTTGCCTGCAAAGGGAATCAGAAACGTTAAAAGTTAATCCTGACAGGATTAATTCACAGTGAATTAAGGCCACTTCCTTCATGAGTGAAAGCATACACAAGAGAGTTTAATGTGCTTTAATTTATGTGAATTGAATTTATACCTTTAGTTGATTAACTTTCTGAAATGTGCCTGTACAGATACAACCTTAGAAAAATAATTTAATTTGAATGAAATGATTGATTGAGCATATTACCTTGTTTATTATAAGAGTTATTCATGATGACATTCAAATTAACTATAAAAAAGGCTTAGTGGGGTTTGCCTACGAACGCTCATGATATTTTTGTTAGTTTTTAAGGTGCCACAGGCCTAATCATTATTTATGAAAAAGGCTGTATTTCATGTATTTTGTTTTTAAGTAGCAGAGATTTTTAATCTTTTTTTTTTTTTTTTTTTTGGTCAGGAAAAGAAGAATATATTGCAACATTCAAAGGATCAGAATATTTCTGCTATGATTTGTCCCAGAACCCGATACAGAGCAGCAGTGATGAAATAACTCTGTCATTTAAAACTCTTCAGAGGAATGGACTGATGCTTCATACAGGAAAATCAGCTGATTATGTCAATCTTGCACTGAAAAATGGAGCTGTCTCCTTGGTCATTAATTTGGGCTCAGGGGCCTTTGAAGCACTGGTGGAACCTGTGAATGGGAAATTTAATGACAATGCCTGGCATGATGTGAAAGTAACCAGGAATCTGCGTCAGGTAACAGTACAATGGATACAAGAATAACTGACTGTTTCTGCTACAGCTAAATGTATGATGATTTGAAATCTGAACACTGTGACATTGGCTGTTTAGTAGACATTTAAAGAGAGTTTTTAATTTACACAAATAGGGATATTCCTGCCACACTTGAGCAGGGGCATATCTAGAAAGTAGTGGTGGAAAGTGGCTGTTTAAACGAGACAATATAATAGTCAGATATTTCAAAAGACTTCAGGCATCATGCACACATTTCTCTTGGACAATTTTCTGTCCTCCCAGACTTATATTAGTCACTGTTCCATACTGATAATTATGCACATAGCATTTATTTCTGTAGCTGAATCACAGCTCTTTAGTCTAA